>OY747700.1:33674141-36556641 GCA_963556495.2 Valencia hispanica | reverse complement strand
AGAGTTGTCAACAGTGTTATGGCAACAGATGTAATTGTTGAAATAAAAAAACTACACCAACAACACATTAGACAAAACAATCAGGGCTTTAACATCAATTTTCCAAAAGGACTGTCATGTCTAATGTGAGGATGCATAAAGATGGCAGCATTTAAACTAGGAATAAAAGAAGCCATAACACTGTTGACAAACTTCCTGGCCTTTTCTATTTTTGCTGGGTTTACACCTGCCCTCTATCAACGCCTTTGGGTGATGGAGGAGAAGATGATGGACATCTGAAGGTGGAGAAGGTTAAGCTGGTGCAGGTCCTCCATCATGTTCACCAACTAGACACTGCTGACCGCCCCCATGTCATCTCCACCACAGCTGATGATGAGGACATCTAGAGCTGCTCTTCCTCCTTTCCACCTCAGCCCCCCCCAGCCAAACCAGGAGATACGGGGGTTTGGGAGGCCGAGGTTTCCTCCGATGGTTTCTTCACCTCTCTCAGAACTATGTCAGACATAGCTGTCTCCAATGATCCAAATAGCTATGGAGAAAAAAACTAGCATAATGAATGGCAGTTGCACAGGTGTGGCCTATCTGTTGAAAGTATAATACTATTAAAATTCTACATGAAGTGATGGAGACAGGTACTTACATTTTCTGCTTTGTTTGGCTGTTGTGGAGGACAGGCATGCAGCCATTGTGACCTGGTAAACAAAAAGAATAAAAAGAAACAAGTGTCTTACTAAAAGTGCAACTTATCCCTTCCCAGACCTCAATAAATGATTAGTAAAATTCATACATTGCAGAATTGACTAGGATCGAAATTATTCATATTAGTTGTTAAATCTACAATAGCTGTGGGAACAGTTTTTTTAACTTGGAGATCCTACATGTTAGTACAATCACTAACAATTAGGGTAAATACAAACAAATATTAATATAAATATGTGAACTATCCTAACTAATTAGCTTGATCATGTATCTCATGCATAGACTAAATAGATCTCATACACTATTAATAACTAAGTTAAAAATATTATTGAAAACTTGCATTAAGTTAATGATCATTTCATTTAAATAAATAATTTCAATTTAAATGTTAACTTACCGATTTAATATTGTATTTACAGCCTGGATGGAAGAGGGTAGCAGAGTTGCTCTACTGCGGCTTTCAGGCTAAAGGCGCCCGCTAACCTCCGTTAGCTTCAATTAGCTCCAGTTAGCTCCAGGGCTAGCTCCTGGCTACATCGGCTCAGAGTGTCAATCATCCGCCCCGCCCTCCCAGCGTCACTCTCAGCTCCACCTCTTTGCCCATTTTTGTATTTTCTGGGAGTGACGAGACGCGTGACGCAGCCAAGATGGCGTCGGTGGGAACCGTCCATTTGGCTTCATTTTTGCTCTTCAGAAACCTATGGGTGATGTCACCGAGGCTTCGTTCAGTAATTATACAGTCTATGGTATTCGCACAATCCATTGAACTGCTTGCGAGTGCTGACTAGCGGTGGTGGCAGAGTGATCTGAAACATTTAACATGAACGAACTTGACGTCACATCCGCAGAAAAATCCGGGAATCCGGCAGGAAAAATCAGACGCGACAGAAAATAGGAAAAATTGGATACAGGCTTATAGGTGCACCCACTGTGAGCTGACAAGGTGTCAGTATGCTCATCAGGAGATGTTTGAGTCATAAATGGTTAAATAAAAAGGCTATCGTTACGTTTATTTTGGGGAAAAAGTTGCATATAGCCCCTTTAAAAGAAAACAAAACCCAAATCTTTATCTGCAAAGCTAAGCCTTCTTACTGGCTGGTTACCCCATAATCACAAAGAATATTGATAAACAGGACTTTTCACTAAAGTTTACTTAAACCATGTTTTAACCACAGCACATTTAAACACAAAAAAACATGAGTGAATTCATGTAATTAAACATTTACAATGTACACCAGCATTCTAATCTTCCTAAAATATGCCTCCTCACAAGAGGCAACGGATGACTCATCAGTTTTTGTTTCTTGTGTGTTTCTTGAAAATAATGATGTGCCTTTGGCCAGACAAAAGCCATCTCTCAGGTTTACTTTTCTCATTGTTGTCCCAAATCTGAAGAACTTGCTTGTTAAAGTTAATTAAAGGAATGTAGGCAACAGAAAAGAAGAATAGACTTGTCCTTCACTAACATACCAAATGAAACTAACAGCTTTCTGGATGAACTGTGAACATTGCTGAAGTTTGGTTAGAACATCTCTCAAGTTATTAAAAGTGCAGATACTTTAGCAAAAGCTTTGGTTGTCATGGATTTATCTGTTTCAGTTTCTGACTTTTAACGCTTTCCTTGGCAATGTCATTGATTATTCTATCCACAAAGTTTGTCAATTCTTAGTTTTTCTGCTCTTCAAGATTAATTAGGCATGAATCACTGCAGCAAAATGAACCACTTTTTCAAATTGAAAAATACTTTACATTTTATAAACCTGTGCATATCTTTAAAGAAATGCAACATCCCTTAAAAGCTCCAATGAAAAGACCTGTCATGGGTTAGAAGCAGGTGGAAAACAAAGTGAGATGGAGCAAATAAACTAAACAAGCAAAGAAAAATACAGTTTCCTCCTCCTGTGTCTGATTTTTATTCACCCTACCCACCTTTTCTGATTGATTGCCCACTACATTCTCCTTATTGACTTATTACCCCTACAATATTCAAGGTAGCCATACACTGTCTGCTACATAGTTCTGTCAAAATGTTGTCAATTCGTCTGGGCAATATGCTTTCTTTCTAAATCTTTGTGGGGTGTTTCCCTTTGAATTAATTCTGTTTACTTTCTACTTTAGACATACAGCCTTCTCTACCAACTACACATCTTGAAGCTAGAACCTGGCCTGAATGTACGGTAATACGGCACACAGGAGCAGGTAATAAACCCTCAGTTATGCCTATTACCTCCCATCTAAATCAATTTAGAGGAAAAACTACTGTCATAGTTTTAAGATGCCTCACATTGAGACATTTTAATCAACAAATGCTGGGCATTTAATAAGACATTTTGGATAGTATTGCAACAATGTCTACCACAAATATTGTATTCATGCAAGGGCAAGCTGTTCAGGTTACTAGAAAACACAAAATGTTATGACATTTGTCTTTGCATTATTTCTTACCAATATATCCTATACCCCTGGAAGGCTTGTTTGTTTTCAATTAAGAGGGAACGTATTTGTAAAGCAAATTGCAATTGTTGAGCAGAAGGGTTGTAAAAACCCCAAAAAAGCCCAAGTAACAATGATGCATTAAGCCTCTGACCTGATGCGGTCTTGTGTCTAGTTTATATCCATAAATATCTATAGCTATATCTTAAAACCACTAAAAATATCCGAATATCTGATGGATGTTTATAGTCATATTCATGAAAAGTGCACATGGACAATTTTGTTTACCAGAAAGAAACACAAGAGCTCCACTGCCAGTGGTCAATTTAAAGAGAAGGACCGGAACAACACATCTTGAGGCAACAAACTATTCTGTAATGATTGTTATCCCAAAAAAACTGCTGGAGGACATTTTCAGCAGGCACAGAGGTATAATTTAAAAGATACAAGGTCTCCTCTGAGTGGGGACTTTTAAAACGTGTAATGTTCTGTTGAAGGAAAATGTAACACATTTTGTTCACAATATAACTCTCATCTACCACATATTTCATAAATTTGCGGCAGAAAGAATGCAATACCCTGGTTAAAAAAGCACGTTTCTAAGTTCTTAGCTTCTTTTTGCAGGGACTGGAAGTTCTCTGTCTCCCTGAGTTGCTTTTTTTAACACCAACTCAGGCATCTGATAAGGATTGTATGAAGATAAGCTATCTGAGTAAATGATGAGTCCTCAAATGCCTACTTTGATTCTTGAGAGTCATGGAAGTCACCAGAGGGCTTGGACAGCAACTATCTCACAATAGTGTGGATCTGTGCATGCAACCAAACATCACACTCACAAGCACGCAAAGAAAGTGAAGGAAGGGACTTGTTCAATATCCTGCAGGGATACACTTGAGATAAAATTCAGCAGCACAAAATAATGCAGTTCATTTATCAAAGGGAAAAACGCTAACCCTGACATATACACACACAGGTATACAGCACTCTCAGAGGATTTTTGTGAAGTGAAGGTGCCCTTGTGTCTGTGGTCATTCATCACAGTATGTGATCCAAAGCACCGTGGCAGGCGGAGTGCGACGATATGTGCTGCGCTAAGTTACTCGTTGGGCTTGAACCTCACAGAGCACAAAGCAGCGGAGTTGTGTCCCCGTGATGTAAAATATCCACCCCACTGTGTTTGGATTTACATCATTCAGTCACTGTGAGCCCTTCAACCGCGGGAATGCCAATGGGATCAAACACCAAGACTTGGTGGGCCCAATATTTGAATACTAAATTCAGAAAAGGCTAACAAAAATATATATTTTTTACTTTACTTTTAATACCATCAATAACCGTAAAATGCATTTTTCAGAAAAACACAATACTGCTGCAATGTACCCTTCAACTATACAAAAAAGACAAGATATCCAGAATCACAGGTAACACATGTAAGTGTATAAACTATACATTCATTTAATTGTTGAACTATGGTGGTATCCTAGTAGCATATATGTTTAACCAAATATTTTTCATATTTTTTACAATGTATTATGTTATTACAAAATACTTTAACATTTTAACAATACAATATGCTTTATTAACCAGAGTATACTATTTTAACCATGTGAATAAAGCTGAACCCATGCTTTCAGTGAGAACTGAACTCAACTAAAACTATGGCACATGGTAAATAAATAAATACCTCAACAGCACAAATCTTTTCCTCAAGTATAGACATGAAACTCCACAGAGTAGATCAACCAGCACCGTGCTTCAGACCAACTAAAGACCATCCGAGCTAGCCTTCTGCCATCACCAATCGGACCATCGATTCAAGCTGTCATCTCACTGCACATTTTCCCCGTTTTGCTCCAATGCAGCCTCTGCTCATGCATGTCACATCTTACCTGTAATCATCAGACCCCTCGAGGAACTGAAATCGAAGAATGGCTCCAAAAATTGAAAAACATTATGGATCCTGCACACAGCAGTTTCATCCAGCACATTGGAGATCAATGCAATAAAACCAAGTGTGAGAGCGCATACTTGCATGATATTAACTGTCTCTCAGGAGTTGGAGCTTTATATGGCTAAAATGCTGTGTACTAAAAAGATAAAGCAAGGAAATCAGAGTTTCTATTGCCATTAAACAGATAGGATCTACTTCCAGTTGAAAGTAAATCAAGCTGCAGTTATAAAAAGTTGTAAAACTTCTCTGCAACTCAAAGTCTTTGCATTAACAGCATTACATTTATACTTTCATGTATGCCTGGGGTGTAATTTGGTGCATACAAAGGAAATGACACGCAGTGCATTGTCGTCATCTTTATAAAAAGCCAAGCTTTTCAAAGTAATTGTCACTGGAATAAGTCATATTAAATCATAGCACAGAAAGCAGCTCCAGCAGGCTTTAAGAGCTGAGTAATACAGTAGTTACTTGATGGCGCAAAGTGAGTCACAATCCATTAGCTTACAGGAGACCCTGCACCAGCTCACATTTTGCAGCAGACCTCAGTATCCTCTGCAAACAATATAGATCATTTGTCTCAAACTTAGACTTTGCTCACTTAAACAACCAACCATAATGCTGTGCTATTGTGTGCAATATTAGGCTCTATGTGTAGGCTACTGCTCAATGCTGCATGCAACACTGGTTCACTGACATTGCTGATAAGAGCAGTGCAAAAAAATATAAAAAAAAATACTGGAGGTTTCATGCAAGGCTGAAAAGGCCACATCACATCTGAAGGGCAAAGCTGTTGCTTCCTCGTGTCTCCCTTCCAGCTGAAAATGTTAGGTATTAGTGGGGGCTCCATGGGTTTATTGAAGTCATATTTTGACAAATCGATTGTTTCTGGTCACCTGCTGCTTTAGCCAAAGGATCTATTTATATTATTCCATCACTGAAGCAAATCCTTCTGTGCATAGACCGAATTTAAAATAAAGTGACTGATATCGACAGAGGAGTAGCTTTACCAATCACTCAACTCTGCTTCTGTCTTTTACTTTCCCCAGGCAATGGAAACTTTGCTACGCGAAACCACAACATATGTGCAAAGTCTACACATCCATGTTAAGAATCCAACATGCATCCTCTCAAAACATTTTCTACCTTTAATGTCACATATAGTCGGAACAATGCCATGCTAAAACAAATCTGTTACTATGAAAATATAAAGAAACATAAAGAATAAATAACCTGCATATGGGTGCAGAAACTAAAATCACACTTTACTTTTGTAAAAATGTTGTTGTTTTTATTGCACAAATACATATGCACGTCCTGTAAATAATTTAAAATTATGCTCAGTTACACACTTCTCAAATCTGACTATTTCAATTAAATTTTGAACTTCAGTTTTTTAATTTTTTTCTTATTGTACATATATTCATGTTAATTCTGTTTTTTTTTTTACATTTTTATCATGTGAATCTAATGCTTTATTTATCTGTCAATTTGCTGTTGTTACAGCTGAATTTCCCCTTTATGGGACAATAAAAGATTTTTCTATCCTACTGAACCACCATTTGATTCAGTTTCATCATGCCGTCGTATCAGCTTATTGAGTTTTATCAGCATTCAACATCTTCACTTGGCAACATTCACTCTGGCTTTGCAAAAGTTTTTCAAATCTATCAGCTCGTGAGATACACAAGCCTCTTCAAGTGAGCCTCACCTATTTTATCTCAGATTTAGTTCAGGACTCTGGCAAGGCCATTCTACAATATTAATTTTAAAAAAAATCTGTGTCTCAATAGCATGATGCTGCCACCACCATGGTAATGCTTATGGATTTTTTTTCATTCAAACATATTTTTTAGAATTGTGACTAAAATGTTCATGTTGATTTTTCTCAGACCATGACACATTCTCAAAGTTTGGGAGAATTTTAGCCAGGCCTGGGGGCTTCTGTTTTGCAGACCTCTGCTTTAGTCCAGATGCATGGAGAATAGACAAGATCGCTGTCAAATGTAGAACACAACCAGCTAAATATTTATGCAGCTATTTTAGTGTTGGCCTCTTGGCGACCCCCTGACAATTAGTTTTCATCAATTTAGGGGAGATGTATGGGGAGATATATATATATATATATATATATATATATATATATATATATATATATATATATATATATATATATATATATATATATATATATATATATTTTTTTTTTTTTTTTTTTTTTTTGGACCCTTCTCCTGATGGGTTCTCCTTTATAAAATAGGATTTATAAAAAGATCCTTTAAATCTTTCTTATTCTTCCTTGTTTTTCAGTTGAATTGTACACATATGTCACATCAAAGGTGGGAAAGGATTTTAAATCATAGATTTTTTTTTTCTCACCTCAAAAAAAACCTTGATTTTTCAGGGGTGTGTACACTTTTTGTATATAGAACACTAGATATTTAGGAGTAGTCATTTTATTCCTCATCAAGGGTTAACAAAGACTCATCTGTAATTATATAAGCAACATTTTTGTGGTCAGATGTCTTTAATAATTCTATCACAGAAAGGCGTGTTGGTGCGGGCAGGCAAGGACAAGCTTGGCGCCGCTAATGCAACAGTTATGTCTTTATTCCCATAAGATAAATCTATCTTCACGTGCCTCTAGCGATGAAGTCAGACCACAGAGCCCGTCTTCTGCCTGCAGACTGGAAAGGATAACATGGGAAAGTGCAAACTTTAGTAAACCTAACCTGGTCTATGCAGTGCCAACACTTTCATGTCATTCGGGTCGAACTATCTGGGGCATGACTGCACAGAGTTCTTAAACGCACACATACATGACAATAATTAAGAGCCTCATGTTTGTGTTTGGTTCATTCTGAGTTTTTCCATCTCAGATATTCTGTTCAGAAATGTTCTTTGCTTTTTATCAGTGGATAATGGCAAATTAAGATGACAAAACAAAGATGACATGATGAAATCAATCAACAGGAGCTCCTCTAAAGCTATAAATACATGTGCACTGACCCACAGAGATTATTTGAAGTATATCCACATGCTGTAATCAAACTGTAAATTGTTACAAGATTTGGAACTTTTGGAAGTTTCCTCCGTCTGAAGCACATGCTTATGGGATCCACACCGACACTCTGACAGTCTGATGCTCACATCTGCTCCACTGGAGACTGAGCATAGATTTCCCTGCTGCTTTCACTGTCTCAAAGACTCAGAAGATGAATAAACAGACTTGAATGGCTTGTTTAACATTTATAACTTTATGCTGGCACTTTGGTTTACAATGTTCAGCATTATTTTATCAAATCTTTTTCTGCTTTGCACAGATACCTTTGTGCAGTAATGGAAAGAGCCTCTCCACCTAAAACAGTGTGAGCAAAAAATGCCTCACTGGAAGCATTCAGACGCTTTATAATGATATTCAATACTTATTTTAAATTAGGGCGGCTTAATTAAAGCTTTATCCTAATTATTTTTGGACTTTCAAAACACCTTACATTTTAACACTTAAAATAAAAAGTAAAATTGTGGAATAATAAAACTTTGTGGAATAATTGTCATTATTTATTGTGTGAATTTCTGTATTTTCTGTTAAGACGATAAAAAAAAATTATTACCATTTATGTTGCTGCTTTAAAGGCTTGCTACATAAAACAATATTGTCTTGGTACTGACTGGAAGCAGAATTTTACAACTGTTGCCTTGTTATCAGATGTTTGTGGGATTAAATTTTGGTCGTTTCCTTTCTGTGCAGAGTTTGCATATTTTTCCCGGCATTAGTGAGTTTTTTTCCAGGGTTTTCTAACTTTCTCTCACAGTTCAAAAATGTGCCTCTAATTTAATTGAAGACAGGCATTAGGAGCCCCATCCAGAATCATGCTAAGAACGGGTGCTAACTGATTAAATTATGAGAAGGATCTGCTGAAATCTACTTGCATAAACCTTCAACAGATTTACTGCAGAGCAATGTGTATGGTAGTACATGCTGCAGGTTCTCTGCGCAGACCACTATAGCTCTTTCATTTACTGATAGCGTGGATGCATTCAAACGCAGGAAGTATTTATAACAACAGAAAACCTGCCAACAAAGACAGCTACTTGCTATTGTCAATGTACACAACATGAAACTAAGAGATATCTCAGTGTACCTTTTGCATCATATCCTCTCTAACCCCATTTTGCTGGTAAGTTGTACAGGATCTTCTCTGCACAGTCTTCTTCTGTGATGAAAATGTGAGGAAAATGCAAAATAACTCTGGGCTGAACTGCTCTGAAGGTTTATTAAGAATCCCCAAAGTGAATACATATTAAGACTATCCATCCATTCATCCATCCATTATCTGTACCCGTCCATCCTATGCAGGTTTGCCAGGCGGGTGGTGCCTATCTCCAGCAGTAACGGGACGAGAGGCATGGTACACCCTGGACAGGTCGCCAGTGCATGCACACACTCATACCTATGGGCAATTTAGAGAGACCAATTCACCTAACAGTCATGTCTATGGACTGTGGTAGGAAACCGAAGTACCCAGAGAAAACCCACGCATGCACAAGGAGAACATGCAAACCAGAATTTTGCTGGGCCAAATCCAGGCCTATTTTATATGCTGTTTGCGTGTTCTCCGCCTGGAAGTGTGAATATTCTCTCTGCAGGCTTCCCACGTGTTTGGTTATCTGGTGATTATAAATGGATCTTAGGAGTGACTGTGAGCATTCAGGGCTGTGTGATGGACTAATGACCTGTCCAGGGCGTAAACCTGAATGCTGGGACTGTCCCCCCTAACTCTGAACAGCTGCTACAAAAAGGTTATGCACCACAGTAGTGAGGTGGTTAGCATTGTTGTCTCTGAATTTAAATCTCTTGATTTAATTACAATCCCAGGAACGAGAAAGTGCTGGCATGGTTGCTGGTTGTGTTTCTCTTAAAGACTGATCTATTAGTGGACAACACCTGGTAGCGGACAAACAAATGTGCACTGAAGTTTTATCCGAGTGTTGTTCACCGGAAATAAAGTTTGCTCAGAAAAATTTACTTAACTTTTAAGAAGATTGAGTGGAATAATTCCCAAAGCGATTGCTATCTCTACAACAAAAGGTCCAAACTACTTTTGTAAATTAAATATTTTATCTTTTTAGGCTAATTTTGCAGAAAGGTGTATGCACAGACTTTTCCCCACTTTAAATCAGCAAATGTAAAAAAATCAAATAGAAATTTTGAAATTGAGAAAAGCAAAGGAATGTAATTGTCATTAATTTGAATTAATAACATAGAACAAATTAAAAGTGATTATCTGTAATATAATTTTTTTTCTCATGACAGTGCTAATGTCAGTTAATTTATGGACATATTAAACAACTAAAAGCCACTTCTGTAAAAACAGAAAACCTTAATAGATCTCGGCTTTATCAAGAAAAAGATAATCAAGAATTGCATCCCTCAGATGTATCCTCGATGATACTGGTTTCCAGTTCCTCTGTGAAGTCGGACTGTTGATTCTAAATTTGGCCAATGCCTATATTTACTATTCAAGGCATTACAAATCAGAAAATATGTGCGGCAGGTTCTCTGATAGAGGCAAGAGTTCTTTTAATCCAACATGAAATGAATGAATTACAACGATCTCTGCTTTAGCATGTCACAAAACTTTTTCTCATCTTTGTTCAACTAAAAAAAAGTGCATTAAGCAGCAATTACAGGCAGATTAATGGTGAGAGTGTTTAGTTTTGATTTGTTTAAGGAACAATCTTTATTTCAGTATTTTTGGGGATAAATAAAACGTACAAAACCAATCAGCTGAAAACTGGCCCATTGATTGGTGCAATTCCAGTCAAAAGTCAAAACCGGTGCATGAAGCAGGTTCCTAAAACTACTCCAGTTACACATTCCTTGATGCAAAAAAAAGCCAGTGTCACAGCTTTTCAGGGTGTTGTCACTAGTGATGCTGCATCAGCTGCATGCTTACCTGCAGCCAAATCAGAGAACAGTGTTACAGTTCGGCCACGCTTCAATGGCAAAGAAGCAGCAACGAAGCAACAGCAAAAACAAGAGGGTGCAAGAGAGGAATGCAGCCGGACCGGACTTTCAACAACGTCACCTGATTGCAGGAATACGTCTGAGAAGGCCTGAGGCAGAGGTGAATTCAGACTGTAACAAAGCTAAAAACACGCAGATGCACACGCACACTCTATGAATGAAATAGTAAAGTTAACCGTATAGAACAGTGTGAATTTTAGCTGATGAGGACCTGTTGACAGATTTAATAAAGTATTTGCACAAACACAACAGGCATGCAGCTGCAGAAAGACACAGAAACACACACACAAGCCTTACAATGTAAAGCACAGAGATCTGATTAGATAGATCTTTGCCCTAAAACACAAACATGTGCCTGCATCTCAGTGAGCATGCATGGTACATCTCTAGGTAATTGGATCTGAGCACAACTTGTCGACACTGGCAGGCAATCAAACGTTTTTTTTATTTATTTCCCTGCCAACATTAAATCCTGCAGCAAAATTAATCAGAAGCTCCTTCTAAGTACGTGCACAAAGACACACGTGTTTAAATTTCTGCTGCTTGATGTTATATATTAGGAAACAAAAAAGGAAAGGTTTCAACTTTAAGCTATCGGCTTAGAAAAACAATACATCTCAGTTCAGTCAGCAACAATGCATGACTTTAAATGGACAACACAGAATTCCCTAAAGAGACACAAATCATGGTGCTGAGGTGCTCGTTCGCCATTCAGAAAAGTAACTGCCTTTAATTTCCTGTCTTTTATGTTTGCGGATGCTTCATGTTTTATCTTTTTCTCTGTTGTGGGAGCTCTTTGTCTCTCAAACACACAAACCTACACCCACTCAGTAAGAAAGGAACATCTCTCACTGCTCGAATCCTGAAGGAAAGCTGCAAAAACAGAAGTTTAAACTTACCTGCTCCAGGCAGAAGTTTGAGGGTTGCAAATACAAAGACAAAAAGGGACGGAGAAGAGTGAAGAGAACAGAAAAGCACGTTTGAATGAAGGAAAGAGACAGGGAAAAAAGAGGTCTAAGAAAAGAAAAGTTCTCATTTAGAAAAATGAGAAAAAAGTAGAGGAGGAAAGTGTGAAGAGTGACTAGCTGTGTTGCTTTTTGTATATGTACCAGTTGTTGAAAGAAATTTATGGAGGAAAAAGATGCTGAAGAGAAGAGGAGATCTTACCTGGAGCTGTTCGGACAACGTGGTGGACTGCCTTGTGCCTAGAGCCGGGGCTGAACTTTCTTCAGGACGCAGAAACACTTGCTGACCACGTCTGCAGAGATAAGGAATAATAGTCAGCACCACTTTGTACCTAATAATTGTGTGTTCTCTTTCTTTACAAGTTTGAAGTCAGCCGGAGGATGTCTGATTGACAAGCTGGATTGTTGGCAACTTATCTTGTCTGAGAAGTGAAGCACGAATGTAAAGGTGTGTGTGTGCATGAGTGTGTGTGAAGCCCTTACAGGTCCTTTGCTTTCTTCCTCTCAAGCGCAGTCATGTCATCTCCACCTGTCGCAACGCAGAGAGAGCTCCGGAGTCACACACACATCCACACACACAGCTGTACAGCAATGCACTCACTCGCGCCGGCAGGCTGAGACACACACTGGTGTGCTAACACCACAAGCGGCAACACATAGAGCCGATAGTGAAGGCAGTCCCTCCTCCTCTCTCCTCCCACCTCTCTCTCTCTCTCTCTCTCAGTCTCTCTCACTGTTCCTCCTCTGGGTCTTACTGCCTCCCTCAACCCTCCCGGAGTTTTACCTCCTCACTGTGAGGACACACAGTGCCTTGCAAAAACAATTTTTTTCTGTCAGGTTGAAACCACAAACTTCAGGGTATTTCAATGGGATTTTATGTGATATATCGACACAAAGCAGTGTACAATGGTGAAGTGGGAAAAAATATGATATATGATCTTCAAATGTTTTTAAAATAAAAATCTGAAAAGTGTGGCTTGCATTTGTATTTACTGTAATTCAGGGAACAGGGTAAACATGTGGATGAAAGTTGTACGAATAGGAACTTCCTGGCTACATGCAGAACAGTATGTGTGAAGAAAAACTAACAGTGTTCACATTATTCCCACCATTAGATATGGCGGTGACAAAATTATGTATATAATTTTCGCAACACAATTTGTATCCCAATTTTGTATCCCAAATCCACTTGCATAGTTTGTAATTTACTTCAGGGCATTAAGTTATGTGCTGTCGACAACTTTTGATAAATAACAGAACAACCCACTCCTGAAGGCTCCCTTTGACGCCAAAGACCACACTAAATGAAAACACTGTAATGGGTGAAGATTTGATATCATCCACCTATGGGAAACTCCACACTCCACTTTTGCTTTTGAAAAAAAATGATGAAAGGTGTAAATATTTTTTTTTTTTTTTTTGCAAAAATAGAGTGAGGTAATTCTTGCTGTGTTTTTACGCGCAAAGTTTTATGTCATTTAACATACTTAACGATTACCTGACTAGCTTGGGGGGGGAAGTAACATGCTATTTGCACAGTTTGGGAATGCCCTCACAGTCATGTTGGCCACTATTATGACCCTCTCTGGTATTATTTCAGATTTCATATAACTTTTTTTGATTTTGGTATTATCCTTTTTCATGGCTTTGATAAATTAGAGCGATAAATTAGCAGAGATAAATTAGCATAAGATAAACAAATTAAGGTCTGTTTGATTGTTTGATTTCACTGTGTTTTTGCTGCATTTGTAAGTATTAATTCTTCAATTGTTTGGGTATGATTTTTTTTTTTTTTTTAAGGTTTCCAACTGATGGAATGAGTTGTTTTAAATCATGAGTTTAAAACATGAGTTACTCCGTTCCACCAGAGATTGGCCTTTGTTCTTTGGTGCTAAGCTAAACAGAGTGGCTCTAAGCTGCACTACATACATTAGCTCCAGTCTCAGTCCCAAAACTCTACAACACAAGCCATGGTCTTTAAGCATACATATTCATACTGAACTGACATAATGATTAATTTATTGGTTACTGTTTCTACTTCTTTGCATATTTGTCCATTTTACTGTTTTACTCTTGGTAGTTAGTTTTATTATTCATTCTTCTTTTACTTAGTGTTTTGTTGTGTGTTACTATCTTAGTGAGTTTGTTGATTAAAGCATTTTTACTAAAAGCTGAATTCTTTTTTTAATAAACTCTTGTACTTTGGAAAGTCGTTGTTTATTATTCCACCTACACGTGTAGTAACTTACTGTTCAAAGTACGGCAAGAACTTATTCCTTCATCTATTGTTTAATTATCTCAGCCTTATCAGGCAGGTAATCGTAAACATTAACTGAGACGGAACTATTTGGCTATTAATATATTTCCTGGATCCAAGGAGGTACCCCAAACTTAGTAATTTTGACATAAAATTATTAATCTTATTAATAATTGCCCTAAGCAGTCATTCATAAATATTTATAGCAAAAACCTACCGATCTGTGTTTCAACAGGTGCCTTCTGTACTGCAGAGCCCATGTCAAAGAAATTAACAAACAAATCTGTGGCAGTCTGCCCTCACTAGATATTAAATTAGGTATGCTAAAACATTAATGCACAACAAGGCAATGCTGGAGTTCGATTTATTTAAAACTTCATTTTCATAGAAACAGAATTTAGAGTATGAACATGTGAGTCAACTCTTGTGGAACTGATGAGGGTAATTATGCAAAAATGCATGGCTTTTGTGCATGTGATATGAAAGTCCTAACATATTGCCTATATACATTATTGATATCAGAATATTGTTATCATGCCTACCGCCTTGTAATATTGATAGTCACAAATATTTAGATTTTTAGAATTGGTTTTCTTTTACAACACCCTTTAACGGTTAATGCAACAAATAACCATAGCTGAGTAAATATTAACACCTAGCCGACGTGACTTTAAAAGACAACACATTTCTTTTTATTTCTGAGTAAAGGAGACTTGTGTACAACTTTACAACAATCAGCCTCCTCATTCAGACCAGTGATGAATGAAGTGAAATATATTGATTATCTCATTACAATGGCACCTGGCAGTGGGCAAGAAGCATTAGTCAGCAAGTGAACATTTTACCCCTGATATTAATGTGTAGGAAACAGAAGAGGTAAATGGTGTTTCTATGAGAGTTTGTGTCTCCTAAACTGAAACCACCAGTATAAAACATATATTTTCTTTTTGATGTTTAGATTACTGTTAACACATTTAAAATGTATTTCAAATTATAATTTATTCATTGGTGGGTACACACTTTTGGGTGACTTGATTTACAATTTAAACTTTTTGTTATATCTTGGGAACAAGCCAATTTTTCTATTATTGACAGATGGTGTTCTCAGTTTAAATCCAAGTTAATTTAGGGCACAGGTTTACTTTCAGGAAAAGAAAATAATTTAATTGTGTGTGATTAAGTGGTTATTTAACATGCAGCACATCTTTTCATACCATTTAGTTGTTTTGTGGGACTGTTTGAGCTGAGTTCTTCCTAAAACTTATGTTAGCTAATATAATTTATATCAATGGCGTTATAAGCTCTTATCTTTGCTCATATTGTTGCAACGTGTGAGGTTAATTGGGGCTGCACTTTCGAAAGCAGCAATTTTCTAATGTCTAACAGGATGTTGTTAGAGTTAATATGTTTATCCAAAAATGTTCCAACTTATTACTAGGCAGGTCTCACTTTTGCTTTCTGGGTGTTTTAATTTAAGAAACTACCATAATCGTGTACCGTTCAGTGTCTCCTGGGAATGGAACATAATTATGTGACAACGTGCTTTCTGTAGGAGCTCCGGAGCAGGCAAATATATGCAGAGCTATTTATGTAGTCAGATGACTTATGCTGAATATAGTAGGAGCTTTAAGACGGAGATCACGGACCATGATTTTAACCCAAAAGGATCATCGCACCAACCTGTGCCAGCCAGACTCCTTCATCATCTGATAAAGATCAGTTGTTTTTAATGTCATGGTCCTTTAAGATTTTGGTCCTTACCTCAAAATAAAACTTTTAATCAACACTTATAGATCTGATACGGTTTCAAACTTTCACGCCTGAAGTGATGCAAGAAGCTCCATCCATCCATCCATCCGTTTTCCGCTTGTCCAAGATCAGGTCAAATGGGTAAAAGGTCAAAAAGGGAAACCCAGACATCCCTCTTCCCAGAGACATACACCAGTTCATTCTGAGACCAGAATGGATATATAGTCCCTCCAGAACATTCTTGGTCTTTCCAGGGGTCTCAACCCAGTGAGACTTGCCAGGAGAAGGCCTGCACAATACTGCAATGACAATAATAATGATAAATATTGAAATGACAACATCAGTTGCAATAGTTTCTTATTTCCTCTCTTTCTCATCTGTGCTTTCCTCACCTTTAGCATTTTGGGTAATGTCATGTGTGAGCAGTGTGAGCATCTGCTGCCATCAGACTATTTCCAACTGGCAAAGGATTACATTAGCAGGTAAAATGCAGGTTCATGACACTTGGAATATATTAGCCAACACTTATTGCACTCCAAATAGTGCTTTGCGATATGAATATTGTACACATGATATTGCGATGACGAAATATTTGCGATATATCGTGCAGCCCTATTCAGGAGGCATGCTGATCAAATGCCTGAGGCACCCTAAACTGACTTCTTACAATATAGAGGAGCCACAGCTCTACTTTAGCTCCCCCCGGATACCAGAGCTTCTCACCCTATGTGTAAGATGTATCTCAGCTGGATGTTAAAAAAGAAATGTTTTTCTATTCAAAAACGGACCCTTTTTTTTAATTTTTATGAAGTACTTGAAAAGAAACTTCAGCTCTTCATGTTCAATTCTCTGGCAGTATTTACCACAAAAGCCCAAATAGTAGCAGAAAAGAAATCCAAAGTGACTCTCTGAGGTGACACTAGAGGAGACAGGGCAATTAACATGATCCTGTGCAGCAGGTGGAGTGGGACTGAATAATGATAATCCATCAATCTCATGGCAATTCACAAGGCCAGCAGATGAGAGCACAATTGTGCATGAAGGTTTAAAGGTCTCATTCACTCTTTTTTCCAATGAATGTCCTGTTGTCTCTAGACCAACTATATGCCTTGGGAGCCATTTTATGTGGAATAAATTCTGTCTCGCTCCTGCTTCAGGATGTTGCAGTTTGTCTAAGGAGTGGGTGGGTTGAAACGTCAGGATCACGAGTCTAACTCATTATTATTCACAATATGCAAACGCCTTGTCTCTGATTGGCTAACAGCAATGCTGCCTTCGATCAAATAAGCTGGCGGTGTTCCAAGACAAATTCCAACAGTTTCTTCCTCAGCTCCTCTTTCTTGGGTAAAAAATGCAACGCTTATGTGTTTGTGTCCACAACTTACACAAGCCCGACCATGTTCTGCATTGTTGCTAACGGTTAGCTTCCACCAGCTGAGATGCGCTCTCCTCTCTCTGGCCCCCACCTCCCCGCGGGCGGTCGCAAGCCAAAGTAGGCGTGGCCACTATGCATTTAGACGTAGACAACGGGACTTTCTCTGACTCCTTCGTTTTCAGCTCAGATTTATTTTAGGGGCTGAAGCAGGCAACGGGGGTGGGACAACAGTATGACACCCAGCATACATGTCCCATTCAGAGTGACAGATTGTATTTCAAAAAGAGCTAGTTTTACATGGTTTCTCAGTGAATGAGACCTTTAAAGTTTTACATGTAGGTCTTACTTAAGGGACAAAATTTATCTGAGATATTTCAGGTCAGACTGCACAGATTTGAAGCTATAACTCACATGGAGGTGGGATATTAAAAAGGTACTCAAATCAAGTAAGATGCCTTGCTTTAAATTAAGCATATTGAAAACTGTTAAAAAAATATTTAGAACCACTGTTCTGTAAGTAATAAGTTCTCCAGAGCATGAAATTACTTCAAGCAAATAACAGATCTATGAATATGTGTCATTTTCTAAGCACCATTACCAAGTTAATTAGGAGTCTGAGGTATATAATCACAGATTTCTACACGGCATCACAATGTCATGCATTTATATGTGAAATACGTCTGGTTTAATGCATTTTTCAAGCAGCGAGAGATCCTGTGAATTACTTCAGAGCCGAAGGGAAACAGGGAGTTCACCTGAGCAACCACTCAGAGCTTGATTCTTGTTCATCTACAGCCCTCTGCTATAAAATGCTGCCATATCTCAGTAAACCCTTAGGCCGCAGATTTTGTAAACATGATAAAATGACTATTTCAGCACATTCGAACCTATTGACTGGTGTTGGCTGATTGTCGCAAGACCCAGAGAAATTATCAGAACTGTGCACAGTTCATGACATAAATGCTGTAAATTTATTAGCCAGGGACAGAGCTACCATGACAGATAAAAGACAAAGTTTTCTCCTTTTTGTCACCACCCTCATTCTAGAGCTTGTATCTATTGGCAAGAGAGTACAGTAACACCAAGGCCGGATTATCCAATGGGCATTATGGGCACAGGCCCAGGGGCCCACGCCCACTGGGGGGCCCACATGAGCAGTTTAAGGGAGAAAAAAAAATAGTCTTCATATTTCAAATATGGCAGAGATCGGTGGTGGCGGATATAACCAATAAGATCCACACCATTTTTTTTTACCCCAACAAAGTTACATAGTCCCTAAGGCGCAGTTGTGGAAACCATGGTAACATGCCCCGCCTCTGCCCCAGCAAGTAGCGCTCCGCTGACCATCACCGGACAGTAGGAGTAGTCCTAAGCAAGCCCGGATTATCCAATGGGCATTATGGGCACAGGCCCAGGGACCCACGCCCACCGGGGGGCCCACGTGAGCAGTGTAAGGAAGGAAAAAAAAAGTCTTCATATTTCAAATATGGCACAGATCGGTGTAGTCCTAAGAGAATCTAAAATGAGCGAAAAAGGCGGTTTCTATAAATGAAAGAGAAAGATGAGAAGATGACGTGTTTATTAGGAAGTGTGTCATCTACTGACACGTTCTGTGTAAAACCTAAGGAGGAAAATCAGGAAAAAGAAAGACATCGTGGATGATGGTGAGCCAATGAATCTGTTCGGAGGGGACTGCGTTAGCTACACAACACAACCTGTGGCTAGCTGTAGCAGCAGCAGCTCAGACTGGGTTGTTCCGGTGTGGGACGCAGCACTGTGGGGGACAGTTAACGTAAATGCTTACGCTGTTGTTATCGATGGTGGAGCTGCTGCTTTTAATAATCGGGCGACAAGATATCCAGCTTCATCCCGTGATCGAGGTTTGGGCGGTAAAGTGAGCCAAACCTAATGATCCGCTGTCACTTCCCAAGTGGAGAAAAAGTTTCTTCAGACTGGATCACATGTTCACGGACCACAGGTAGGCTAATATCTTTTATTTCCCCTGAATCTTATTTGGAGCAAATAAAACCAGTACATTAGTGGTTTCTCTGACTGGAAACACTCTGAATGTGTGTGTGATCATGAAGAAAGCTCTGATCATTGCATCAGTGCTGCTAGCATCAGCCACTGGTAGCAGGACAGAAAGCTAAACTGGACCAGATGGAGGGAGAGACGCGGTACTGGGGGAGGTTCTGCTCAGGCGGGTCGTTGCTGTCAGTCAGTTTTTAGGTGAAAGGTTTCTGTGGTGATGATGAATTACTTGGATCAGCACATAGTGTTAACTTTGTTGGCATTTATCTGTCAGTTTGGTCATTCTCTTAGCGAACTCATAAAGAGGTGGACAGAAAGGCTGGGGCAGCACATCATGGAGGACAGAGTCAAAAGTAGGGATGCACCGATCAAAACATTTGATATTATTGCTCTTATGGCCAATAACTATTATTTACAATGTTATAAATATTACATTAATCTCTTACAAAGATGGAAATAAATAGTGATTTTTAATACTGGCTCAGTTTTACTTATCGGACCAATACAATATGTTGAAAAATGACTAACATTGGCAGATACCGATGTTGGTGTCAAGACATTGTGCATTCCTAGACAAGAGCCCTGTTCTCATGGTTTTTTACTTATGAAAAACAGGAGAGGAGAAGGAAAGAGACAGTAGAGGAGGATGGAGAAACAGGAGTTTAGAGATACAGATTCAGGTTTATTAAACACAATATTATGTAAAAGGAAAATAATTTGTTTACACTTTGCATTCATTTTCCATTTATGATTAAATGCTTTAACGTATGAGTCAAGTTTACTTAAACTGATTGCACTATTTTTAATCAATAAAAGAGAAAGAAAAATAGGGAAAAGACAGACAGACAGAAGGGCAGCATTGGAGAGCTGAGAAGCAAAAGAACTGAAGGAGCGCTTTGAGAGAGGAGAGGAGGGACACGATAGAAAAATTAACGAGTATGAGTGAGTTTTTGTGATTAAGTTATGGAACAATCTGAATTGTAGTCCTGGCCTGGTGGAGGTGAGATCAAGCAGGATGTGTTTACAAAGACAAGGGAGTTACACCACTGTGTTGTGTCTTGATATTGTTGCCCTCAGATGAGCAATGTAGTTTTACAAGACTGTGGTGAAAATCCTATTTAAATTATATTATTTTTTTGGCGGCGAGGGGGCCCTTTGAACATTTTGTGCCCAGGGGCCCCTGCTAACATAATCCGGCCCTGAGTAACACCAACACTTGGTTGCCTTACACCAGTGTTTCTCAAACTATGGGGCGAGCCCCACTAGTGGGGCGCAGAGGTATTGCAGGTGGGGCGTGACATCAATGGGATTTAAATAGTTTTTCCCCCCTAGATTCTGTCGTTGTGAATGTTGCACTGCAATGTAAATTAAATCAACCAGCTCACCCCTCTCACAAAATTAAACACACTCAAATAAATTAGCAATTGTGATTATTATTGTAAACAGAACCGGGACCTGGAACATCGGGCTGGGAGTTTGACGTTGGAATATATCGCAGCAGAAAAAAACAAGCTGAAGTTGCCGCATTATCAGAGATTCCATCTACAAAATGTACAAATATATAAAAAGATCAGGGAACGTTTCAGAGTCAGAGAAGTCACACTGTCAACCACGGTGGAAATACAGGGATGAGTATCTTGCTCTTTATTTATTTTATTATTTTTTATTTTGTACTTTTGAAAGCTTTGTATATGTGATAAAACTACAACTTTTATTTTCTCCAACTGTGAGCTTAAGTTCTACATGTAGCAACTACTAACAGCATATATTTCTGAGCCGGTTTTATACCAGTGTGCAACCCCTTTTTCCCAACTAATTTATACCCTTAGTAAACTTGTAGACTAACTCGGCTATTTAAATAACTAAAACACTTTAAAAATCAGGCGTGGTCACCATTCTGTTGGGGCGATAAAAGCATGGGGGGCTTGTGTTTGCTCCTTTGTCCAAAGTGGGGAATGATAAAAAAAAGTTTGAGAAACACTGCCTTACACTGATGGACTGATAGTTCTATTGGGTTTCTCTGATGCAATTCTAATGCAGTAACAAATTTGGCATATTCCACTCTACAGTGAGACACAGATTACTATCAAGATTTTATTATGTCAAGCTCACATGACATGCTTAAATCCTGTATGGCTTATGAGCCGTAATAATTAATTAGTGCATGATATCCTGGTTTTTGCAGAACTGAGTACACTCTGCTATAATAAACAAATATGCTTCTATACGTAATCAGAGCCCATTTCTTCAGGTCATGCCCCCAATCTCTGAAAGATGAAGGGACCAGTGTGGAAATATTTTCCTGCTTAAGATGTAAAAGTTGATGTTCCCTCATGTTTATTACCTGTGTTTGTTCTACAGGAGACCAGTTGTAAATTGCAGACAGAACTAAAGCAATGCATCACCTGATTGAGGTAAAAGGTGCGCAAATGGAGGTGGATGAATTTAACCACACTCTGTGTCTCAGCCAATTTATCTGTAGTTTTTTTCATCTTTCATTCATGTCAACGTTTTCACCACCTTCTGGCAATGCATTGTGTTTCAGCCTGTTTGTAGATGGTGTGGACAGAGATATTTGTTTCAAATAGAGAACAGAATATATTAGTAATTATGGCACATTTATTTATTTTATTTATTATTTTTGGCACTAGTGATCTTTACTGAACAGCAATTTCACAGGAGAAGGGTTAACATGCAGCAAATGGCCCAAGACTGGGAATCAAATCCAGGACAACTATATCAAGGACTTTAGCCTCTTCACATGGTGTGCCTGCTCTGAAACCTGAGCCACACATCATCCAAGTTGACTCATTTAAAACAAAATCAGCACAAGATGTGTTCTTGTCACCACGAACACACAAAGTCCCAACCCTCGCACACATCACAGAGTCAAACATCACTGCTGCCTTGCTTTAGCTGAAAAGTGTATTGATCTTAGGTTTGTGATTAAAACCAGGCCTGTTGTTACCGCTCAAATGCAATCAGCACACAGACGTGAAACGTAGTCACTCAATTACCCCCTTGTGCACGTGTACGAAGCACATGCAAAAACCGTGGAAGGACGGCAAATACCAAATACGATGCAGAGACATTTAGCGAACCAGGGAGCTGGAAATGGACCAGGATCCAGTCAGTATCTTTGGCCTGAAATGCATGTGGGATGACATCTTTTGTGTATATAAATAACAGCAACAATGATGCACAGGACCTGAGGTGTGTATCCACTCTGTGTGTGTTTGTGCGTGCTGATAAATGAGTGTGTCTGACCCAACTCCCATAAAACTGGCGAGTGATTGAAAGCTCTAAACGGTAAAGGTGCACTCAGGGGAATAGTGCTAATCTACATAATGGTGGAACTGTATTAACAATATCCTACACATACACACACACACCTCCTCGAGAACATGTGCACCGATTGAGACTCTCTCCTATTACCCACACAAGCAGAGTTTCTTCAGATTACTGTATCTGAATGAGCCGAGCAGATTTAATGTAGAGATTAAATAACACTCCTCTACTCTGACTGTATTTAACATTTTGGATGTATTGCTGGTCCCATTGCACACGATTGCACACACAGATTACAGACTGATGATGACAGCTACACTTGTTCATTCATATTCATTTGACGCTTTTTCTGACAAACTCAAGAAATCTTGAGCTTCATGCCTAAGCACTTGTCTACCATCTTTTGTTGTTTTACAACAGGGTAGTCTGTATGACAAGCCCTACGTTCTACTGAATCCAGTACATTTCAGTAGGTGAAAAATTGGGAGCAGATTATTTGTTGTAAAAATACAGCAGATTGAGCAATGAGCTCTAGAAAACTGTCTGATGTATTTTTGCCAAAATTATTTTTCTTAGCTGGATCTAAAACAAATTGATTTTTTTTTTGTTTCCGAAATTAAAACATATAATTTAGGTGTCAAAGTGCGTCACATAAAAATAAATAAATGAATATGGGGCGATATATTACAGCAGAAATATGCAATATCCCGCAATTTGGAAATGAAGGATGGAAAATTTACAAACTATAATTAATGATTCACATTTTGCAAGCAAAATAGGTTTTGACACAGCATATCTCTTCCTTAGATAATTACTCTGTATGGATTTGCTTAAACCACTCCATCTAGCAGTGGGTGTTTCACATGAGAATCAGAACTCACCAAAGTCTTTGTAGTGACTCTCTAAAACAAGCATGGCGACGTAAAACTTTAATAAAACTACAGTCAAATAAACCATTATGAACACACTTTTTAAATTGCACTTTGAATTGTCAGAACTTTGCTTTTGTCTTTGCTCAACACTGGGTAGCTGTTTCATTAAAGTGAAGCTGCCAATAGTTACTTCCTGGAGGTAAGCTATTTACAGCTCATAAGCCATAACAGAACGCCACTTCAAGAAATTCTGAAGAGCCGCTTGAATGAGGAAACACGCTGTGGATGCTGTATTTTTAGGTTTTCAGCTGTGTGTGCCATGATTTCAGCTACAAGTTTAACCTCAAAAAGGTGTGAGGAAAAAGCTAAATAAATCCACAGATTTTATTTAAAATGGAAAATATCACATTGGATCTGAAAGCTATTTTAAATAATTTTTTTCATTCATTGATCTTTCCCATTTTTGTTCACCTGCACTGCTTGTTTATCAAAGATGCCAGGAGCTAAACTGCCCAACCTGCAGTCCAGACTCATCTCCCCATGAATCATTCTTCTGATAATTGCTGTCTCCACTTCAGGATGGCATGTTGTTACAACACTCTGTCTCTGAATACTAAGATTGTCTTTTTCTTTTTTTTACTCTGTAAATCTGCCTCTAAATTTTTTTTATTGTACTTCATCTTCTTTCTCACTACCCCCACTGCTACAACCTTGCAGCTTTTCTGATTGGGCCAGAGCCCCAACAATGTTCACCACTCAAACTGAGATCTCTGGACTTTGTCAAAATTAGTGTCTCTTGCACTAACTCCATTTAAGCTTGAATGGTTTCTGCAAATCAATCGACATCCCTTCCTGCATAAGATGTCCACTTCAGGAAGCAGATGAGCCCAATGAGTGATGTGCATTTAGAAAATTGATTTAAGAACTGCTGTAGATAAAAAAAGAAGCTTTAAGTGGGCATGCCTGACGTTTGCATGAATAGAGAAAGGTTTAAAGTAGTAGTAAGTAGTTTAAAGTCGGAGTCAGTGAAAACTGACTTACAATGCATCCTAATTAATCCACTTAGAGCAATGCATCAGACAGAAACAGAAAGCAAAGATACATTGCTGAGCCGCATTTTAGCAAAAGATTGAAAAATGTTTAATCAAGTATTGTTTGAGAGTTACAAACCTTTCACTAAGGCAATTTGCCAAGACAAAATTCATTACACAAAAAAGGATCAAATAAAGCAGACTGTTTAATTTAGTTAACTTACAGATCATCCCGGGAGCGTTGCATAAATAACAATTGTCTGTAGAAGGACGTGGACCTGTAAACACAATTACAAAGTGACAAAGTTACTGTTTGATTCTAGTGGGGGGGGGGGGGGGGGGGTTCATCCTAAAAATCTCTGGATCAAACTGTTTAGCACACTGGTAAAGAATATCACACTACATGTTTTAGGTTCCTTGCAAAAGAGTTAGGATCCTTAGGTGTTTGTGTTTTGATTTTCAGTTATTTCATGTCCTCATTCAGTGTACCTTATTGTTTTAGGATCCTTGGGGTGTTTGTAACTTGAGTTTCCCTCTACTTAGTGTTTTTATGTTTTTACCTTCCACTACATTTTCTCCTCATTTCCATATTTGCGTATTTTGAGTTCCTCTTGTGTTTGGATTATTCCTTATTTATTTATTTAGATTTTATCTCATTTACTACTACGTTAGTCCTTCTACCTACAGGTCCTTCTAAAAAAATTAGCATATTGGGTTATTGTGTTAGCATAAGTTCATTCTTTTCCATAATGTAATGATAAAAATTAAACTTTCATATATTTTAGATTCATTGCACACCAACTGAAATATTTCAGGTCTTTTATTGTTTTAAAATTGATGATTTTGGCATACAGCTCATGAAAACCCAAAATTCCTATCTCAAAAAATTAGCATATCATGAAAAGGTTCTCTAAACGAGCTATTAACCTAATCATCTGAATCAACTAATTAACTCTAAACACCTGCAAAAGATTCCTGAGGCTTTTAAAAACTCCCAGCCTGGTTCATTACTCAAAACCACAATCATGGGTAAGACTGCCGACCTGACTGCTGCCCAGAAGGCCATCATTGACACCCTCAAGCAAGAGGGTAAGACACAGAAAGAAATTTCTGAATGAATAGGCTGTTCCCAGAGTGCTGTATCAAGGCACCTCAGTGGGAAGTCTGTGGGAAGGAAAAAGTGTGGCAGAAAAGGCTGCACAACGAGAAGAGGTGACTGGACCCTGAGGAAGATTGTGGAGAAGGACCGATTCCAGACCTTGGGGGACCTGCGGAAGCAGTGGACTGAGTCTGGAGTAGAAACATCCAGAGCCACCGTGCACAGGCGTGTGCAGGAAATGGGCCACAGGTGCCGCATTCCCCAGGTCAAGCCACTTTTGAACCAGAAACAGCGGCAGAAGCGCCTGACCTGGGCTACAGAGAAGCAGCACTGGACTGTTGCTCAGTGGTCCAAAGTACTTTTTTCGGATGAAAGCAAATTTTGCATGTCATTCTGAAATCAAGGTGCCAGAGTCTGGAGGAAGACTGGGGAGAAGGAAATGCCAAAATGCCTGAAGTCCAGTGTCAAGTACCCACAGTCAGTGATGGTCTGGGGTGCCATGTCAGCTGCTGGTGTTGGTCCTCTGTGTTTTATCAAGGGCAGGGTCAATGCAGCTAGCTATCAGGAGATTTTGGAGCACTTCATGCTTCCATCTGCTGAAAAGCTTTATGGAGATGAAGATTTCATTTTTCAGCACGACCTGGCACCTGCTCACAATGCCAAAACCACTGGTAAATGGTTTACTGACCATGGTATTACTGTGCTCAATTAGCCTGCCAACTCTCCTGACCTGAACCCCATAGAGAATCTGTGGGATATTGTGAAGAGGAAGTTGAGAGACGCAAGACCCAACACTCTGGATGAGCTTAAGGCCGCTATCGAAGCATCCTGGGCCTCCATAACACCTCAGCAGTGCCACAGGCTGATTGCCTCCATGCCACGCCGCATTGAAGCAGTCATTTCTGCAAAAGGATTCCCGACCAAGTATTGAGTGCATAACTGAACATAATTATTTGAAGGTTGACTTTTTTTGTATTAAAAACACTTTTCTTTTATTGGTCTGATGAAATATGCTAATTTCTTGGATTTTTGGTTTTTCTTTACTTTTTTGCCAAAATCATCAATATTAAAACAATAAAAGGCTTGAACTACTTCAGTTGTGTGTAATGAATCTAAAATATATGAAAGTCTAATGTTTATCAGTACATTACAAAAAATAATGAACTTTATCACAATATGCTCATTTTTTGAGAAGGACCTGTATGTTAGGTTCTGTGGATACTTCAACTCTTTATTGTTTTGATCTTTTATTAGTTATTTCTTTATTTAATAATTTTCTTCTGTTAGCTTTGCTCTACTTCCCTCATTAGGATGATTGTTCTCTGATTTAAGTTCTTTCTAAAGTTTATACTGGTGTTTCTTTCTGTTCTGTTTTCCTCCTCTCCTTCCTGTTATATTTATTAGTACTTTTACTTTAAGTTTCTTTTAGGTTCCTTTATTCTTATTCTGCTAGACTGCCCAGTTCTGCCCAGCTACTAATCATTTTCACTTGCTCTCTCCTTCTCACCTACATCACTTTGTTGCTAATTGGTCCTCAGGATTTCAGTGTCACATCTCATTCCTCCTCAGTGTATTTAGGCTCTCTGGTTTTCTTTGTTCACCGCTGGTTCCTCGTCTGGATTCCCTGCTTCATTCCTGGTCACCTATGATTGGCTTTGTAATTTTTTTTTGTTAAACCCTGCAATTAAATCACATCTCCTTTATCTCAGCGTTCTCCATTTGGGTCTGCATTTATAGTTGTGGCAAGACGAAGCCTCACGATGCACTGAAGCTTTCCATCCAATTGGTCGACTCAGTCAAGGTTGCGCTACAATGTTTTGATACTTTGAGAGTAATTGGAAATGCACAAAATATCAAAATGTGCTCAGATAAAGTCTTTTCACATATTCTCATGTAAATTTAAGTTTGGAGTTTGATGGGGTCATTTCAATTTAAAAAAACGAGCTTTGATGTAAAGCATTCCACTGCAGCTCTAGATTTATGTTTACCTTTGTTGTCCTTTATGGAAGCTGAACCACTTTCCTAGTTTCAGTGTTTTTCCAGCCTCTAACAGGTTTTCGTCTGGGACTGACAAGCTCCATCCATTTTACCAACAACTCACCAACCCTTCTGTCTCTACAGAAGAAAAGCATCCCCCCATAATGACGATGAGAAACTGTTAAGTCTTTCAGCACACATTTTGCATGTCGGCCAAAGTTCAGTTTTTGTTTCACCTGTCTACAGCATTTTCCTCCCGATATTTGGTGGGTCCCCCACATGTGGCAAACTGCAAACAAGGTTTTCTATGGCTTTCTTTCAAGACAAGCTTTCTACTTGCCATTTATCCAATCAGTTCAAGTGGATAGCCATGTCTTGGGAAGTTTGGAGTTACGTTTCCCATTTTTTAGATGATTGACTAAATGAAGTGCCCATTGAGATGTTCAAATCTTCGTATACTGTCTTGAAACCTAACTCTGCTTTAACCTTCTCCTCAACTTTATCCCTGACCTGTTTGCTGTGCTCCTTCCTCTTCAAGGTGGATTTGTTCACTAATGTTTTCTATTAAATGTCTGAGGCCTTCACAAAAAGGTTGGATTTATACTGAGATTAAATTACAAACAGTAGAACTATTTACAAATGGAATATAACCTAAAGAAAATTGTTTGCGCGGGATTTGTTTAGGAGTATTAGAATAAAAGGGGCTGAATACAAATACATGAAACATTTTTCAGATTAAGTAATTGAAAATAAAAAAAACACCATTTACTTTTACTTGTTCACCACATTCAAAACACAGTAAAGTTTTTAGCTATGAGAAAAGAGGTATCAACACTTCTTCAAGATGCTGTATGCTTTGACAGAGGTGTGTGTGTCTGTGAAATATGACTTTACCTTATTGTTACTCAGAACTAATTTCCTTAAACAACACAAGCAGTAAAACAACAGCAGGAAAACGATACGAACACGCCCAACCTCAGAAAGTCACGAAGGAGTACGCAATCTCACACGTAGTGTGACAGTACAAACAGTGAGTGCCACTGTTTCCATTGATAACCTGTTTCAACAGAGCAGCGCGTTTGTTAACCGGACTCCGTGGCAGTTGGAAACAATGAACTGAACTTATATCAATAACGCTGCGAACAGGACACAGGTAGAGCTCCTTAAAAACACACACACACAGGCAAATTAACTACCTCATCTCATATTCCACACATTTACAACCTGACAAACAGGAAAACGTATCCCGTAAATAAAGACTGTGATGGCATTTCTTAGGTGGCAGCAGATCAAATTATCAGCAAATTCAAGGATCTGGTAAGCAAACATATTAACATGACTCATACTTTCAAGCACCTCTAAGTGGAACGTCAAGGTACATGTGTGGGAGTAATTCCTTTTGATTGGGTAGAAATGGGACCTTGGTGATCCTGCTCCCTCACTTTTAACTGGCTGGTTCATGTGCAGCACTGCTGCAGCAGAGACACGATGTGTGATGACCTGTGGAATAGCCACGCATGCACCAAAAATAATAAAGCTTTTAGACTTCTATTTATCAGAAATCACAGAGCAACAGTTTGAGAGGCTGCTTGGTGGTTGCTATGCGAGTTAGTACGTTGGCAACCTGAAAAGGTTTATAAGCCAGTTTCCATACCAACATGCGCTGTTTCCTCACTGAGAAGAGGAAGAAAAAAAAAGATTGGAGAAGAAAACAGAAGTTATCGCTCAGTAGACATCTCAGAGCTCAGAATTCATACTAAATTCCTATGTGTTTGTCTGTATCTACAGGGGACAGGTTGAGCCATCTTATCAATAATTTATTTGTGTACGTTGGGTGAAGAAATTTAATATACAGTGCCCCATACCTTGAACGTTCCACAATTTTATCACGCTACAAGCACAACTCCATTTTATGTGATTGACTGACACAAATTAGTGCCTCGTGAAATGGGAGTAAGATGTACATAATTTACAAAAAAGTCTGACAAAGTAATACTCTAAAAAGAGAGTGTGCATTTCCAATTAGTCTCAAAGTGTCAAAACATTGTAGAGCAACCTTGGCTGCAATTACAGCCGCCACTCTTTGAAGTATTTCAGATTTTTACCCATTCTTCCTAGAAAAATAGCTCAAGGTCAGTCAGATTGGATGGCAAACATCAATAATTGCAAACAAACATTTTCAAGTCTTATTGTATATTTTCAAATGTATTTAGGTCCTGACTTTGACTGGGTCATTCCAACCCATGAATATGCTTTGTTTTAAACTGGTCTGCAGTAACTCAGGTTGTATTTTTAGGATCGTTATCCTGCAAGATGGTAAATTTCTACAGCAGTCTGAAGTCCTCAAGGCAGTTTTTCTTTCTGGATGTCATTGGTTTTAGCTCAAATCTTTCCATCAACTCTGACCAGCCTTCCCACAGCATGATTGGGATCCATTGGGGATCATGTGCACTGTTAGATTTCCACAAGCTATATACGTGCAACGTTAACATAAGTGTCACCTTTTGATGCACTGTACCAAATTATAGGTTTCAGATAGTTAACATTTGCAGTTGTAGTTTTTGTCTAATCTAACAAGAGCAGCTTCTTCCATATTTGCAGTTATACACAGCTGCAAACAGAATTTCCTATGGCTTTCCTTCAACAATAATTACTGTATGTCATCTCTCATAACATCCCAAAGAAATATTTTGGAGTTTGTGGTTGTGAAGTGGGGCAAAACAGGAATACTTTTGCAAGGCACTGAATGTGCATGCTCAAACTAGGCTTGCTTTGTGAAAGACCAACATTTTCTGGATAGAAAGATATTGGTACTTCAGTGATTCTACAAGACTGTCAGTTTGCCAGGTGAATGTATTAACACTAAACTTGTCAGGGAGATGTATGAACACCAAGTAGAAGTGGACTGGACAGCTTTTACAGGCCTCCGGCAATGAAAAAAAAAAGTGGACAAATGATTTGCTTTATTCTTTTGTCTTTGTTCTTTGATCAGGCTGTCATCAGTTTACTGACCTTTATATCAGAAATGTGCTGACCCTGAATTGAAGGCTGACTTTTTTACTGTAATAGTTTTCCTGGCTGATCCTTTGATCCTTGTGAGGGTCACTGTCACTGGCTCATAATGGACAAGGGCTTCAGGTGGATTTTCAACAACAAAAGTGACAGCAACTGCATATTCTTGGCTAAAGGAAGCCAGAATAGCTGAATGCCTTTTAAAAACAGTGGAAAGCGTTACAGAAACACATCTAAAAAAGCCTTCCTAAATTAAAGAGATGGAACCTTTAAGCCTTTACAACAGGTATGTTACTATCTTACATAAGCTAACAGACGGTGCGTTAAATCTTTACTGTTTCGGTTTGTAGAAAAGGAGTGCTTGCATATTAATCCGGCTAGAGGTCTGGACTGGAATATGTCTTTACTTTTTACCTTCATCCACAGCCATGCAGAAGAATGAAGACATAGCCTAAGCTGAGTAACGCTATTAGAACGTGAAATGGCTGGAAAAATAAGATGACTAATGGGCTTACACTGCTTCCTCAACTTCACAAGACTGGTTCGCCCTCAATTTAAACAGATTAGAGCGCACTGCCTATTTATTTATTAAATATGGGAGTCACAAAATATAACTAGGTCTTGCTATACACTTTCTGGCTCAAATTCTTTGGAATAATTAGAATCTATTTCTAGATTAGCAATGCATATCCTGACAACACCTCTCTGGCTATCAAAATGCATACACCAACCTATTCACACCAGGAATGGTACTTTTTTTTTTGTAAAAAAGAAGCATTTAGGACTGGTTTTCTGGTAACTTAAGCAACAGATTAGCCTATTTAAATGTAAAGTGTGTTGCCATCATTAAGTGAATTAATTTAAATAAAAAGCTTTTATTTAGTTTTTTATAAATGCTTGTGAGTTCATTTCTGAGGAGATGTTCAACTATTGACCCAACATCTCTCTTTAACCCATGGCATCTGAATCAACTTCCTGTCACAAATTCCCCATGGGTACTATTTTATCCTTTGTTTAACACATTAAAATACTCATATAAAGTTGTGGTTTTAGGTTTAGATATTTTTTAATGTAGTGCAAAAAATAATACTCCATTGGACTGGAACAAATAGTAACCCAAATAGTAATGCAATGCCCTATTACCTTCTCACTAGGGATCATGAATGACTGCAGCTGGTGGTTTTCTCTTTGCACCACAAAATGTATTTGTTTAACAGTGCCCATACTCAAAAAAATGGGCCAGTCCTTTTGAAAAATCACTTTTAATGAAATACATGTTCTAAGATCATCAGCTTAAAAAACAAAAAGTAAATGTTTCAGGTGGTTGTGTCACTTAGCAAAGATCTGAAAAAGACCCAAACTGTCAGACTTGGATGAAAGGAATTTGGTTAGGACTATCAGGAACAACCAAGGCACCACCAGGGCTCAGGCCTGCCATGAACTGGAACCTGCCAGAATACCAGCATCACACAGAGCAATCGACATGGACTGGAAGGACGGTGTCAAAGATATCAGCCCCAGCTCAAAAATCAGCACCTTCCAACTTGCTGGAAATTTACAGCTGCCTCCAAAGAAAACCTTTTAAGTTTTATGGTTAAATGTTCTATTGTGATATGAGACAAAGGCTGGGCTTTGTGGCACAGCTTCAGGAAGTATGTTTGGAGGAGACAAGGTGAGGTTATCAAACCTAAAAACATGGTACAACTGCTCAACATGGTGGTGGTACCATCATGCTGATCGGCTGTGTAATTACCAGTGGTGCTGGTTTGTCATACAAGGTGGATGGAATAATGAGGAAGGTGAATTACCTCAAAGATGCTTAGCTTTACTTCAAATCAACAATTATGTTGGGTGTTGCAATAGTTCTGACTAAACCCCTCCAACCAGAACTAAAACAGAAATTTGCAGGAACAATTTGTGGTGACAGAGCAACTTGCTTAGGGACATTAACCCAAACATTAGTGGAGACGTAGCAACATGTTTAATTAAGTCTGTATGTATTAGCAGTGTAAGGGTAAATGTATCAGTATTCATATTTTTTGGAACATTCAGTACAGCACAGAGGCGTACCGAGTTTTCACACAGAAGCATAGCTCCATTGCACTTTAGCCACCAACACATGCGACTCCGTAAAGAAATACAGTCCAGCCCGGCTTCCTGCTAGCAGAAGTTATAGCCAGCGACTCTTCCAAGAGAGAGTAGTAGGAGCTTGAATGCCCGCTTCTGTTGTTAAAGCCTCCTGTTTGGAAACACTTTGGCCTCCCGTTGTCACAGAACAACGCATTTTTCATTTTAACTGGTTATCAGCTTGTGGTAGCGTCAGTGGTTGCTGTTAACTACTACAGATGTTGAGCTGAAGGACACCACTTAGATGCCCTTGTTGGTGCCGTTCTCTTAACTTGGCAATAAATTGCGGCTTCTCGGGGATAAAAGGAACTCTGCATGTAAATTACCCATTAGAGGTGCAGAGTAATGCATTCCACCTCAGTGGGCTCAGGTAACAGTTCAACTCCTAATTAACTTGTTACGACAAAGACAGTAGGGCAGTCTAAAATATTCAAAATCACATTTCCCAGATTGTCTGTCAGGTGCATGTCTCGATGTATCATGACCCAAACGCAGACATGGAAAAGGTCCAAGGATGTTTATTTTGATGATTATGAAGACGGCAGGAACGACGATACAGGACACCAGGCTGACAGAAAGGAGCAGGAGGGCAAACAGGAGGGTGAGTCACAGCATAGAAACATTAATGATCCGACGGGGAGGGAAGGGTTTAAATAGACAGAAGGGAAGGAGGATCAGGTGTGACTGATTGGAGACAGGTGCAGACAATGATTAGACAGGAGTGAGCAGGACAGAGTGCTGATGGCTCTGACAGGACCCCTCCCTTTTTTTTTTCTTCTTTCGTGTGATGAAGTCATTGATAAGAAAAGACTTCCCGGATAGAGATCTAATGTTAAATAAAGCTAACTTAAGTATTGTGATGATGGGCAGCTGAACCTTCTGACAGGTTATCAATTTGAGATTTTGTTTAATATGAGAGCGTGTGGTTAATGGTTTTTGTTTCCTGCTGCTGATAATTGCTGGTATGCTAAGTTCAGGGGTGCCGGGCGAGTTCTGGGAGACAGTAGGGGTAGATTTACTGCCCGGTTCCCTCAAATATCAGATATTTGTAATAATCAGTGGGGGGAAGCTCCCAGGCTTATTGATACTAGTCCCAGGCGTTTGGTGTAGTCTAAGTTTAGTTGTTTATTGTGTCCCAAATTTGATTTGCTCGTTCAGTCTGTTTGTAAAGTTTCTAAATGGAGACTCATTTGATGTGGCTGAGTCACAGGAAGATGAAGACTTAATCTCTGATGGTTGTTTATCTGTTCGGTCCTGTGGTGTCATCATGACTTGCTGTTTTTGTTCTCTGATATCCATGGGCGCCTCAAGGTCAGCTTTTGGGAGCAAGTGTTTTGCTTTCTGATTTTGATAAGAAAAAATGTTTGCTGCTCACAGCTTTACTCCAGCCTTGTTAAGATAACGTTGGCTTTTGAACAGATGGTTAGCACTTCCAAATACTTTGAAATTATTAATAAATGTGAACAACTTCTCAGCTGATTGTTTCTTCAACCATTTATGGAGCATCCGGAGTCTGCTAAATCTTTCATCATTCCCTTCAGGGACTGGTCCGCTGATGAGGATGTTTACGTTGAGTCCATCAAGTCTCTGTAGGAGATCAGAAAAGTCTCTCTTCAGAATCTCTGATTGTCTCATCGCGATATCTGCTGATCCAGCGTGAATGACGAGGTTTTCCAAAGCAGGATGTTGGTCCAAGATTTTTGGGAGTTTTTCAGATATTTCTCTCACTGTATTTTTGTAGCAGCTATAAACTCTGGTGTTCTTGCTACAGAAAGCCTCAATTCCATTAATTGATCTGTCTTGTATGATAACAATCTTTGCTGGGGAGGGCTCTTACTTTGTTATGTGTCCGTTTGATGCGGCTGGGTTTCTCCTGGTGGCTTTGACTGGTCCAGGGGGCTGCGTCATTTTTCAATTCCTGTGTGTAATTCAACGGTAAAGTTGTATCGTTTCCATAATCAGCGTGGAGATCAAAATTAATTTCCAGATGACATGACTTCGTTTCAACGCCCTCAATTCTGTGGAGCAGTTTTTCAAAATCCTCAGCTGAGCAAAAAGCCATGATGATAAGTCCATAAAAAAGTAATCCAAGAAGAGATCCGGTCCAATACAGTAACTCCAGGGGCTGGGTAGATAAAGTAACTAAGAAAAGGTTAAGAAAAGAAAACGAGAAAAGCAAACAGAAAATAAAATAAAATAAAGTGAACGGATCTGGAGAGAGACATGTCTACGATAGCACTTCTCGCCTAGCAGTGGAATTTTTAACAATGATTGAAACTTATAATTTTGAACAGCATGTCTCTGAACCCACTCATGTAAAGGGTCACACTTTAGACTTGATGCTTATGCTTAGTCTAAATATGACTAATCTTTGTGTAGAAGATGTCCATATGAGCAATCATAGTCTTGTTCTATTTGATTTGATCTCTACTATAGAGCCTCAGCCTTCTGGTAGTAGGTCTCAGAGACATTTCCTCACCGAAATGACTGTATTAACTTTTACTGTCATGTTTGATTGTCAAATGTTCTGGAAATGAGATGATGTGGACAGTCTCATTTCTGGCTTCCAACAGTCACTGCAAATATTTTTTTTTTTCTTTTCTCAGGACCCCTCCCTTTAAAGGTGGATTCCAGACGACCTGGAGAAGGAAAAAAGAAAAGAAGCATCCTTCCAAGGGTGGGTGAGGGGCCCACAGAAGGAGGGCCAGAGTCCCAGAAGGTACGCCCCTGGAGGTCAGGCGGCCGGCCGGGAGAGCGTCCCCTGAGACCTGGAGTTCTGGCGAAGGGCATACCTTGACTGGACGCCAAACAGGTTGACGGCCGGATGGTTGTCCCTTGACTGGCAGACTGGTGGTTGAGGAGCATGGATTAAGGTAGCAAGCGATAGTGGATCCAGGGTGAAGAGCTGAACGGTGGCAGTGGAGGAACTGGACAGGAGCGGACCGGCAGCGCAGAAACTTGGCGACGGGCTCTGGAGACAGAGGGCTAGCTCTAGGCGAGCACTAGCTCGGATGACAGAGGAGGGTCAATCTCATCCCCCTCCGGGAGCTTCGGCTCTGTGGACCAAGCTGCTATGATGGTGGCTGACCTAGTGGTCGGAGCTGCGGCTGAAGGACAAACTGAGGTAGATGGTGCAGAGACTGGCAGACTGACAAAGGCAGAGACTCGGAGGCTGACGGAGCCAGAGACTGGTGAGACAGGCAGGCTGACTCGTCTGACTGAGGCTAGAGCTGCGACAGCATCTTGGCTGAGGACCGTAGCTGCGACGGTGACTGGGTCAAGAGTCAGAGCTGCGAGGGTGACTGAGCTGGCAGAAGCTGGAGCTGCGACTGAAGAGCAAGCTGAGACAGAGACTGGCAGGCTGACTGGAACAGGGACTGATGACAGATGAGCTGGGCTGAAGACAGGAGCTGCAGGGGCGACAGGGTAGACAGAACCGGGAGCAGCTGAGTGCACCACGTCAGCTTCTTCCTCCTTCCCGGAAGCAAATCTGCCTCGACGAGGTGGAGGGCGGTAGCTACACGGCCCAACGCTGGCTTCCACAGCCTTCCAATCCTGGGGGAGCCAAACCCAGAATTCCCAGCGCAGGCTGCCGCTTTCCCAGCCGTTTGCTGGATCCATTTCAGGTCGGATCATTCTATCAGGTGCGTGTCTCGATGTGGCCTGGACCCCAACGCAGATGTGGAAAAGGTGGAAGGATGTTCATGATGATGAAGACGACAGGGACGGCGATTCAGGACACCAGGCTGACAGAAATGAGCAGGAGGGAGAACAGCAGGGTGAGACACAGCATGGAGACGTTAATAATCTGACAGGGAGTGAGAGGAAGTGAAGGGTTTAAATGGACAGAAGGGAAGGAGGATCAAGTGTGACTGATTGGAGACAGGTGCAGACAATGATTAAACAGGAGTGAGCAGGACGGAGTGCTGATGGCTCTGACATTGTATTTACTTTGTTGCAGTTTCCTAAAAATACAATATTTTAACTGTTATTTATTTATTTTATATTTGGCTGTATACAATGTTATCTGAGAACATTTTGTTGGAAAATTTACTGCAAGCACCATTTTAATTTGACTTGATTTTTTATTTGATTTTGAATGTATTATACAAACTATTTCTTTCACTGACTGAAACTGAAGCCAAGGTATGTACAGAACGTACACCCCTAGTATGTATAAATTTGGCCCCGAGTGGCTTCAAGAACATTAGCATACAATTCTAAATTCTAGTAGATCATTGAATTTGTAGGATGTATAATTTATTATGCGTAATTTCACCCTAAAGGTAGAATAGTTCATATTAGAAGTTAAAAGTCCAAAATTAATATAACATCTGAAAATCCCAACCAACGTCACAGTATTTTTATTAGGCAAGGCAATTTTATTTGTATAGCACACTTTCAACAACAAAGTAATTCAAGGTGCTTTACATGATTAAGGGATAAAATAAAAATAGCAGTAAAACACAAACAAAGCATATGAAGTAAAAACAGCAATAAACCAAGAAGCATACACAGTATAGTAACAGTAGATCTTCAACAAACTTTGGTGCTTAGCCATTCAATGATTTATAAACTAGTAAAAGTATTTTGAAGTCTATTCTCTGAGCTACAAGGAGCCAATGTAAGGACTTTAGAACTGGGGTGATGTGCTCTACTTTCCTGGTTCTAGTGAGGAACACGAGCAGCAGCGTTCTGGATCAGTTCCAGCTGTCTAATTGACTTTTTAGGCAGATCTTTAAGAACGCTGTTGCATCCGACTAAAGATAAACGCATGAATTAGTTTTTCGAGGTCCTGTTGCGACAACAGTCCTTTATTCCTAGAAATGTTCTTCAGGTGATAGAAGACTGACCTTGTTATTGCCTGTATGTAACTATGGAGGTTCAGGTCTGACCCTCTAACTACACCTAGATTTCGGGCCTGATCAGTAGTTTCTAGCTGTATTAACTGAAGCTGTGTGCTGACTATTGATAGTTCCTCCTCTTGGTGACATCGTAATGTAGAGCTGAGTATCATCTGCATAGTTATGGTAGCTAATCTTATTGGTTGTTATAATCTGGACTAGTGGGAGCATGTAGATATTAAACAAGAGGGGCCCCAGGATGCAGCGCTGGGGCACTCCACATGTGATTTCAATTCATTCTGATGAAAAGTTTCCTATTGAAACAAAGAAGTCCCTGTTCTTTAGGTAAGACTCGAACCAGCCAAGTACTGTACCAGAGTCTGACCCAGCTCTCCAGTCGTTCCAATAATATATCATGATCAACAGTGTCAAATGCTTCACTTAGGTCCAACAGAACCAGCACTGTGGTTCTACCACAGTCTGTATTTATGAGAATGTCAAAGAAAACCTTAACGAGAGCAGTCTCTGTGCTGTGGTGAGAACGGAAACCAAAGTTAAAATTATTAAAGCGGTTGGTCATTGTTATGAAGCTATTTAACTGCTGAAACACAGTTTTTTCAATAATTCTACTGATGAATGGAAGATTAGAGATCAGCCTGTAGTTCTGCATTAACATGTTGTCCAGATTATTCTTTTTTAGCAGTGGTTTAATAACTGCTGTTTTTAATGCCTGGGGGAAGAGACCTGACAGTATTGATGAGTTCACTATTTTAATCAGATCAGACCCAAATGACAGGGGAAACTTTGAGGAAATCTGTGGGTAGGATATCAAGAGAGCAGGAGGAGGAGCTTAATTGGTTAATGTTTTCTTCTAGGTTTTTTTGGTTAATTTCATGTAATTCTGACATTCTTTCTACATAGGTGTTAGTTGGGTATAACATTGGTAGTCAGTTCAGTGCTGCGGTGCAAACCGTCTAATTGTTAGAATCTTTTCAGTGAAAAAGCTGGCAAATTCATTGCAGGCCCTGGTTGAATTTAGTTCACGAGCTACTGTCACTGGAGGATTAGTTAGTCTTACCACTGTTGCAAACAGAGTCCATGCATTATTTGTTTCTGTTAAGGATTTCAGAGAAGAACGACTCCTTAGCCTTTTTTTAAAGTTAACTGATATCTGTTCAGTCTCACTTTCTCAGGAGTCGAGTTTTCCGCCATTTTTTCTCGGCTCGTTGACACTCCCTTTTTTCAATACGTACCTGTCAGGATCCAGCAGAGGGAGCCATGTCCTCTTTTTTCCACAGGTGCTGAGTGTTGGACCGACACACCTGGAGCTAATCCCCTCATCAGCCCTACTGCATTTAAGGAGAGCTGTGCCATCAGACGGGCGTCAGATGATTCCCTTCCAAGGAGTGTTGTCCTCCTGAGCTGCTTCCTACGACCTGAGCTCCTTGGCAAACCCTCAGTGTCGTCCTCTGGTCTCAGTCCCGGACTCCCCCACCGGCGCCCGTCTTCCTAGGGTTATTGGCCGTTCCTCCTGGATGCTGTCACTACTCCTGGCGGTTCAGTCCAGACGCTCAGCACTTCCTACTCCTATAGCAAGAGGATTCACCTGGCAATCATACGGCTCTCTAAAGTCGCAGGATTCTGGATCCCTACTTCTCTCGCCTGTCTGGATACAAGGTTCCCCCAGTGAGTTACCCCATCCTCCTCCAAACATCCTCGCCATTTTCTATGAAGAAGATCCTCACAAATTATTCTTACCTTCCAGTGGCGTCCACCGTATCTCCACCCGGTCCATCCATCCCGTGTCACCTACAAGGAATTATAATAAAAAACTTCTTAAACTCTTCCCAGGAGCCTGAGTCTAGTTGTGTAACTTATGAGTCTATCCGAGCCTACCATGACAGAATCATCTGACCAAACCGGCTCAGTTACACAACTACGCTCGGCTATCTCTGAGCAGGGAGTCTTGTTAGGACGCCACGAATCCTTACTTCAGAGCTTGGTTCAACAGCAACAATGTTTTCAACAAGGTTTCCAACAGATCACCCAAATGTTAGACGAGCTTCGTTCCACCAGATCCAGACCCGGACCTTCCAGCCCTCCGAGTACTCCCGCAGCTTCAACTCAGGTAGTTCCACCTCCACCTTTCAGAGAGATTGTTTCCCCCCAACCAGAACCATTCTCGGGGGAAATGACGAAAAGTAAGGGCTTCCTCATGCAATGCTCCCTGGCCTTTGAAAGATCACCACCCCAGTTTTCATCAGATCCAAACAAAATTTCTTACTGTATTGCTTTATTTCGCGATCGAGCCCTTCAATGGGCAAATGCCCGCTTCAGCCAGACAGATCTTGCCACACTAACTTATCGGGAATTTATCACACAGTTTGAACTCACCTTTTGTCCCTCAATTGGGGAGGAGGAGACGGCTAAACGTCTGTGGAGTCTCAGACAGGGTGACCGGTCTGTAGCTGAGCTATCAATTGACTTCCGTATCCTTGCAGCAGAATCCGGCTGGAACAGACCTTCATTAAAGGCCGCCTTCTTTCAGTCATTAAATGAAGATATTAAGGATCAACTGGCTACACGGGACGAACCTCATTCTTTGGAGGACCTAATTAAACTAGCTATAAGGGTTGATTCACGTATCAGAGAAAGGTCCAGAATCAGAGCGCAATATTCACCTCCTCCAACTGTCTTTCAGCCACAGACCGTTCCTATTCCAGATTCCAGTCCAGGGGAAACTGTCTCCCACGACGACTCGGAGCCAATGCTGATCGGGAAGACTCGGCTGACTCTGGCCCAGCGCCAAAGACGCATGGAGGATCGGGCCTGCTTATACTGCGGCATCAAGGGACACTTTATCGCGGCCTGCCCGATCCGCCCAAAAGAGAGAGCCCATCGTTAAGACTGGGGGTTTTGACGGGCGCTCAAGCTCAATCTCCCAGATTTCTTCTTTCAGCCACTCTTTTAGTTGGGGACCGATGTCAACCTATCAAAGCATTAATAGATTTAGGCTCAGAACAAAGCCTGATTAGTCCTCAGTTGGTCCAGCAACTTTCGGTCCCTATAGAAGCTCTTCCCCAAACTTTCGATGTTTCAGCTTTAGATGGGAGCTACTATTTCCCAGAGAACCAAAGGTCTCGCCCTCTTAACCTCGGGGAATCACCATGAGGAGATCAGTTTATTTGTGTTTCCCATCACCGATTCCGACATAGTGCTGGGTTATCCCTGGCTAAGGAAACATAACCCCACCATTAATTGGTCCAAAGGACATATAGAATCCTGGAGTGCTACTTGTCATGCCGACTGTCTACGTTCAGCTATTCCTCAGTCTAAAACTACTGAGAGTATTGATTCCATGGCCGACCTCTCCTCAGTTCCTTCCGAATATCATGACCTTTTCCCTGTCTTCAGCAAGAAGAAAGCCTGCTCTCTTCCACCTCATCGCCCTTACGACTGTGCCATAGATCTCATTCCTGGTTCTCCCTTACCTGCGGGTAGACTCTACAATCTGGCTAAACACGAACGAGAGGCCATGGAGAAGTACATTAATGAGTCTCTTAAAGCTGGGCTTATCCGCCCATCCACCTCTCCCGTGGGCGCAGGATTCTTCTTTGTCGAAAAGAAGGACAAAACTCTCCGTCCATGCATAGATTACAGAGCCTTAAATAACATCACAGTTAAAAACAAGTATTCCTTACCTCTCATTTCATCTGCCTTCGATCCCGTCCGTGAAGCCAACATTTTCAACAAATTAGATCTCCGCAACGCTTATCATTTGGTCAGGATCAGAGAAGAAGATGAATGGAAGACCGCCTTCAAGACACATATAGGTCATTTCGAATACCTTGTCATGCCGTTTGGTTTATCCAATGCTCCTGCAGTTTTTCAAGCCCTGATTAACGATGTCCTCCGCGATTTTCTCAACATTTTCGTTTTTGTCTATCTCGATGACATTCTAATCTTCTCCAGAAACATTCAAGAACATCGAGTCCACGTCAGGCAGGTCCTAAACAGACTTCTGGAGAACAGTCTATTCGTGAAAGGTGAGAAGTGTGAATTTCATAAATCATCTGTTGTCTTTTTGGGATACATCTTTGAAGCAGGACGCATGAGGGCGGATCCTGTCAAGATCCTGGCGGTAGAGGAGTGGACCAGGAAACAGCTCCAACGATTCCTCGGTTTCGCCAACTTCTACAGGCGCTTTATCAAGGATTTTAGCATCATTTGCAGCCCCTCTCACTGCCTTAACGTCATCTAAACGTGTGTTTTCTTGGGATCCAAAGGCTGATCACGCATTTAGAGAGATCAAGCATCGTTTCACCCAGGCACCTGTACTGATTCAACCTGACCCGGATATCCAGTTCGTCATGGAGGTTGACGCGTCTAACACTGGGGTTGGGGCGGTCCTCTCCCAACGCTCCCTGGTGGATGGTAAGCTCCACCCGTGTGCCTTCTTTTCGAAAAGATTTTCTCCCACAGAGTCGCTATGATGTGGGGGACCGGGAGCTGTTGGCCGTTAAACTCGCCCTTGAGGAGTGGAGACACTGGCTGGAGGCAACCAAATTACCCATTTTGGTTCTTACCGACCACAAGAACTTGTCCTACCTCAAGGATGCTAAACGCCTTAATCCCAGACAATTTCGTTGGTCCCTGTTCTTCTCTAGATTCAACTTTGACATTGCCTTCAGACCCGGATCAAAAAATATTAAACCGGATGCCCTCTCCAGACAGTTTTCCTCCGATTCTGATCCCGAGACCCCTGAACCCATCCTGCCACCCTCATGCAGAATCGGAAGCCTTTCGTGGGACCTGGAGCGACAGATCCAGGTCGCCTCCCAGCTGGAACCTGACCCCGGTGGTGGCCCTCCTGGGAGACGCTTTGTTCCCTCTTTAGTCCGCTCTAAGACCATTCTATGGGCACATTCGTCCAAATTCACCTGTCACCCAGGGGTCAGTAGGACAGTGGCTTATCTTCGACGGTATTTTTGGTGGCCTGGCCTTAACAAAGATGTTAAGGAGTTTGTTTCAGCTTGCCATACATGTAATAAAAACAAAAATACTCACCAACCCCCCTCAGGTCTCCTGCAGCCCCTACCCATCCCGGTCCGCCCTTGGTCCCACATCGCTCTGGACTTTGTGACTGGTCTCCCACCCTCCAAGGGAAAGACGGTCATCCTCACGATTGTTGATCAATTCTCTAAAGCCTGCCACGTTGTGGCCTTAGTTAAACTTCCCTCCGCAGCTCAGACGGCCAAATTACTGGTTAATCATGTTTTCCGTTTACACTGTATCCCCTTAGAGAGCACCTCGGACAGAGGTCCCCAATTCTCCTCCCAGGTCTGGAAGGAGTTTTGTCGTGCTCTTGGGGCCGAACCATGCTTATCATCTGGATTTCATACCGAAACCAACGGCCAGTGCGAGAGACTCAACCAGGAAGTTGAAGATGCCCCCAGGTGTCTTTGTTCCTCCAATCCACAGTCATGGAGTATTCACTTACCCTGGATTGAATACGCCCATAACACCCATATCTCCGCTGCCACTGGTTGTCCCCATTTGAATCCTCTATTGGGTTCCAACCATCTCTGCTGCCAAACTCGGTTCCTGATTCTGTTCTCCCTTCGGTTAATGCATACATCAAGTCCTGTAAAAAGATCTGGATTCTGACTCAGGCTGCCCTGCAGCGTACCGCCCTGCAGAACAAGAAGTATGCTGACCGCCACCGTTCCTCCGCACCATCCTACAGCCCTGCTCAGATGGTGTGGCTATCCGCCAGGAACATCAACTTGAAAGCCACTCCCAAGAAACTTGCCCCACGTTTCTTGGGTCCCTTCCCTATCCTTGCCGTCCTGAACCCTTTGGCCGTTCGCCTGAAGCTTCCGTCTTTCCTTCGTGTCCACCCTGTGTTCCATGTTTCCCAGATCAGACCAGTTTCTGTTAGTTCCTTGTGTCCATCGCCTCCTAACCCCCCTCCTGCCCGCATGGTCGACGGAGATCCAGTCTACACTGTGTCTCGTATCCTGGAGACTCGTCGCCGGGGGAGGGGTTATCAGTTTTTGGTGGACTGGGAGGGTTACGGCCCAGAAGAACGCTCCTGGGTGCCCCGTTCATTTATTTTAGACCAGTCCCTTATCAGGGATTTTGAAAGGAGATCCGGTCGGCCGCCAGGAGGCGTCCGTTGAGGGGGAGGTAGTGTCAGGATCCAGCAGAGGGAGCCATGTCCTCTTTTTTCCACAGGTGCTGAGTGTTGGACCGACACACCTGGAGCTAATCCCCTCATCAGCCCTACTGCATGCTGTGCCATCAGACGGGCGTCAGATGATTCCCTTCCAAGGAGTGTTGTCCTCCTGAGCTGCTTCCTACAACCTGAGCTCCTTGGCAAACCCTCAGTGTCGTCCTCTGGTCTCAGTCCCGGACTCCCCCACCGGCGCCCGTCTTCCTAGGGTTATTGGCCGTTCCTCCTGGATGCTGTCACTACTCCTGGCGGTTCAGTCCAGACGCTCAGCACTTCCTACTCCTATAACAAGAGGATTCACCTGGCAATCATACGGCTCTCTAAAGTCGCAGGATTCTGGATCCCTACTTCTCTCGCCTGTCTGGATACAAGGTTCCCCCAGTGAGTTACCCCATCCTCCTCCAAACATCCTCGCCATTTTCTATGAAGAAGATCCTCACAAATTATTCTTACCTTCCAGTGGCGTCCACTGTATCTCCACCCGGTCCATCCATCCCGTGTCACCTACAAGGAATTATAATAAAAAACTTCTTAAACTCTTCCCAGGAGCCTGAGTCTAGTTGTGTAACTTATGAGTCTATCTGAGCCTACCATGACAGTACCAGTGGATCGCTTGTCCACAGAGACTTCTTTCTACCTTGAGACTACTTTAACTTTAGTCGGAGCAATGGAATCATTGATGTCTGAAAATTTCATGAGGAAATGATCTACCAGCTTGTTTACCGAGTTGGAGTTGGGAGATAAGGGGGATGGGGTGGAAGGGTAAATACATTTAAAGGTTTCAACTGAACTGTCCCTGAGAAAACGTTTTTTTACAGTTATCTCCCTGTGGCTAGATATTGTAGCAGAGATGGTACTTTCAAAGAAAACACAGAAATGGTCAGATAGCGTAATATCAATTACCGAGATGTCAGATATAGTTAAACCTTTCCAGATAATTAAGTCCAGAGTGTGTCGGTTGTTTGACATGCTGGGTCAGGCCGAGTGTCGCTTATTTTTTTTACTAGTCTATCCCGGGGGTTGTAAGTATGGATGTTAAAGTTCTCCACAATTAATAATTGGTCATAATCGGTACATATTACAGAAAGAAGGTCGTTGAAATCATTAAAGAAGTTAGAGTTAAGTGTTGGGGTTTTACATAAAATTAGAAATAGAGCTTTTTTAGGCTCATTTATCTGGGTGTTTAGGTATTCAATAGAGTCAAATATGCCCAGGGATACCTTTTTAAAGTTTATTAAGTTATTAAATATTGTGGCTACGCCTCCACCTCATCTGTATTTCCAGCTCTCGCTTAAGAAATTGTAGTTTGGAGGAGTAGATTCTATCAATACAGATCATTATTTACGTCTAGCCAGGTTTCTGATGAAAACGGGCAGTTATTTTACGTTCAGTGATGAATTAATTGATTAGGAGTGACTTTCCTGATAAATACCTAATATTTAATAAAGCTTAAGTAATTAACTTAAGTGGTTTGATAATCGGTAGCTGAACCTTCTGACAGGTGATCAATTTGAGATGTGTTTTATTATAGGAGCGTTTGGCTTCAGTTTTTTGTTTTCTCTTGCTTGTAATGACTTGAATGATTTTTTTCGGGGTGGCCGGACGACTTCTGGAAGACGTTGGGAGTAAAATTACTGTCGGGTTCCCTTGTATATCAGATGTCCATTTTTACCAGTTGGGGCATGGGCAGAGTACAACCAGTCTTGGTCCCAGATGGCTGATGTAGTCCAGGTTTCGGTGTTAGTTGTGACCCAATTCTAATTTGTGCTTTCAGTTTATCTGATAAATCTCGAAACGGAGAGTCATTAGGTGTCGATTAGTCTGATGACATTGGGATACTTGCTCGAAATGTTTGTTCTCTGTCAGTCCATGTAGCTGTCTGGGCTGGTGATGTCACTTTGTGTGTGTCAGGAAATGTTTCTTCTCTGATAGTATCCACAGACCGTGCTTTGGGGTCAGCTCTCGTGTGCTTTTTCAAGTGTTTATTCAGATTACAGAAAATATTTGAGGTCAACCGTCTCCGTCCAGCTCTGTTAAGATAACGTCCATTCATCTTGATCAAGTGCTTTGCACATCCAAATATTTTAAATAGGGGTGTCAAATTATCGCGTTAATTGCGATCAATTAATTACAGCCATATTTACGGCGCTGTGTTTTTTAATCGCGTTAATCTCATTTTTAATCTTTAATTTTACCGTTTCTGCATGTAACTCCCTTTAAATAAACCCCGTTTTATGCACTGGGCTTCTTGTGATTGAGTTGTTCTGGGTTAACCACACCCTAAAGTGGACATCGTTGGCTGTGAACTCATCAGAAGACGACTGGCTTTCATCCTAGTGGGGAGGGCGAGGTGAGGAGGAACGGTGAGTTGGCAACTTTTATAAGAGTTTTTATACCCCTCTAGCGATTCTTACAAAAAAAACCCAAAAAAACTAGCGGCAAATCTAGCAAGTTTTTATTGGGTTATTGGAAACTTTTGGGTGAATGATCTTCTCACCGAGCAGCGGGGCGCTCTCCCGTCTCAGAGCTCACAGCAGGCAACTATGAAGCACTGCACGCTGCAGGTGGCCTCCACCCAGCCGCCCAGATCCACCGGTATGGCAAGCCATCAGTATCAAAAATAATGCGCGTATTACGTGTTGTTTTAACTCGTAACACAGCTGGACTCAGAGAAGATATTTACCCCACTGCGTCCAGAACGCTAATGAATCACGAATGCTCGAAGGAAAAGGTTGCAGGCGCCACTTGGGACTAGTCACAAAAACAGCAGAATGTAAACGGCTGAGACTGCATCTGTTTAAGTCTGTTAAATACAATATATGACTTCATAACGCCAGTTTTTTAAATTACATGTGTAAAAGTTTTGTTCTACCACAACAATGTAAGGAATTTAAAAGAAAATACCGTAAAATGAGGGCTTTAATCAGCAATTATTAGGTGAGATTAAAAGAGATTAATTAGATTAATTAATTACAGATCATAATTAATTAATCTTAAAGTTTTTTTAATCTCATGACAGCACTAATTTTAAAGTTATTAATAAATGGGATCGATTTTTCAACAGACTTTCCCCTCAACCATTTATGGAGCATGCGAAGTCTACTGTACCTTTCATCATTTCCTTCAGGGACTGGTCCGCTGATAAAGATGTTTATGTTAAGTTCATCAAGTCTCTGTAGCAGATCAGAGAAGTCTGTTTTGAGAATTTCTGATTGTTTTTTGGCTACATCAGTTGCACCTGTGTGGATAACACGTTTTTCCAGTTTAGGATGTTGTTCTAAAATTGTTTGGATTTTTTCTGATATTTTTCTCACTGTATTATTGGGGCAGCTGATGACGCTAGTGTTCTGGCCACAAAAATCTTCGACACCATTAATTGCACCACTGCAGTAATTAGCAAATCAAAGTCACTGGTCATCTGTTTTTACATTGAGCCATGGCAGCAAAGATCACTTGAAACCTTGCAGATCCTGGGGATTTCAGGTGGATTGCACTAATAAAGATGTGTTACACCTGGTATACAAAATAGTCCAGAAGGTTTTACAGTTGGATGGATTAGTTAGATTGATTCATTCTGCACCGAGTGCAAGGTTGTTTCCCTTCCCCCCCCAATCTTAATGTAGTGTGATTAAAAAAGACGTTTAAAGTATATGAGTAAATTTAAATCCAAGATGTAGACCACCAAAGCAGGATTTTATTTGTATTTATGATAAAGTTAAACAAAATTCTTGGAAAATTATTCACATGTTGACTAATGCTTCTGCCTTTAGAGCAAATATACCTAAATTAATTTGATAACAATTAACCTTTACAAACCAAACCTACTAGCTCTTGTGCTCAACAGCTTTATGTACAAGTACTACATCTATATTTTTTGGAAGGTTGGTAAAAAAATTCATCTTTAATGCTTGTTTTCAGGAATTAGAACAATTCAGTGAAAGTGCACCACTGCATTACGTAAAGAGCTGCTGTAAACTATAAACCTTTCACTCAAAACTAACATTTTGTTACAGAAACATTTTCTTTGTTTTATCCTCTGGATTTTTTGTTAGAAAGAATTGTTACTACACCAGCCTCCTTCCACAGGTTCTGTTCCTTCTAAGAATCTAGATACACCCACAGAGAGGGTGCAACTGGCTGATAACTGATGATCCCTGGTCTAGTGGAAAGTCAAGTTTATTTAAATACCAATATAGAGAAACAAGTACCCAGAAGGACTGGGGCAGTTTCTACATCATTTGGTGCACATAAAGAAAAATAATGGGCATCGAAATGATTCAGTCAAAACAAAAGTGTATGCCTTGTAGATGCATTACACTGCAAATGATTACAACTAACACTAATTTTCCTGACCCTTCTTTTTAAATTACAATGTCACCAGGTGACTTTGAACCCATCCAAACCCTAAGTAAATGCATCGAGCAAATCAATGGATGGATGTGCTATAACTTTCTCAAGCCAAAAAGAAATCAAAACTGAAGTAATTATTTTTGGACCTAAAGAGGAACGATCAAGAGTCAGCACACAGCTTCAGTTAATACAGCAAGAAACTACTGATCATTTCTAGGATTAAAAGACCGATGCCATAACAGGACCTAGAAAAACTCATCCATGCCTTTATCTTTAGTCAGATTGATTACTGCAACAGTGTCTTCACAGGTCTGCCTAAAAAGTCAGTTAGACAGCTGCAGCTGATCCAGAATGTTGCTGCTCGTGTTCCTCACTAGAACCAGGAAAGTAGAGCAGATCACCCCAGTTCTAAAGTCCTTACACTGGCTCCCTGTAGTTCAGAGAATAGACTTAAAAATACTCCTACTAGTTTATAAATCATTGAATGGCCTACCCCCAAAATATGTTGAAGATCTACTGTCACTATACCAACCCCCCAGACCACTCAGGTCCTCTAATTCCAGTTTACTCCCTAGAATTAGAATCAAACATGGAGAAGCAGCTTTCAGTTTCTATGCTCCTCTAATCTGGGACAGACTTCCTGACAACTGCAAAGCTGCTGAAACACTGAGTTCTTTTAAATCACAACTAAAAACTCATCTGTTTAGAGCTGCCTTTGAGTAATGTTTTTATGTATCATATGTTTTGTGTGTGTTTCATGCTTTATTGCTGTTTTCACTTCATCCTCTATTAATGTCAGTTTTTCAGTAATGTTTTTACGTGTCATATGCTCTGTGTGTGTTTTATGCTTTATTGCTGTTTTTACTTTAACCCCTAATCATGTAAAGCACCTTGAATTACCTTGTTGTTCAAAGTGTGCTATACAAATAAAATTGCCTTGCAATTGACGGAGTTTGATAGGGCCATAATGTGGGTTTATATGCGCAGATAATTTTAAGCAACTGCCCAGCATGTGAGACTTACTGTTTTTACAACACAATGCTGGATGACAAAAAGTATTTCTGTTATCTCGTATAGCAAACGTCGAGCCACTGACTTCTACACATTATTTGGAACGTCAGTCCTTTGCACAGGGGAATATTGAATTATATCAGGAAGATATTGAATTTAGATACCATTCCTAAATATTGCGATGATAATATTGATTACAACTAACACCAATTTTCCTGACACTTTTTTTCCCCCTTTTCCTTCATCATTAGGGCTGTATTCAACCAAAGAAATTATTGGCCGAATGAAACCCTGAAATTCCGACCAGAAATAGACTAATTTGCAGGGGGGGGATCCTCTGACAGCATTTTGCATTACGTGCATCTGCGCAATATAATATGCCATGATTACTGCAATTGCACTAAACGGCAAGGCAATTCAGGGACAATGATCTTTATTAAACATGCCAGATCAAGACAAGTACAAACGGAATAAAGCTGTGCATTGGGATCAAAACAAAGACTGTGGGCACGGCGCAATTGCGGATTAAGCAATAAAATAAAATAAAAATAAAAAACGACCATATCCAGCACTGTTCTGCAGGTTGTGCGCGGGGGGAGTGCGCAGTTGACTGCCGGGGAACTGGTGTGTGTCTGTAAATGGAGCTAGACAGACAATCGGTTTATGTGAGAGTTCTTTTGATTACTGTTTTGTACGGCGTGATTGCGGCCAACAGCAGTCAGCATTAAAGCATTCGATTACAACCATTTTCTGCATCTATCGGAGAACATTACAATATTTTAAACATTCAGGCCTGTAAGGCCCACATCATGTTTTTACACGTTTTTTTCCTGCTACCATTTACCGCGTTCCGGGACCTGTGCGCGTCTCTGGTCATGCCTGCGCTGTCATGTACTTTACGTTCCAGCACCTAATGATTTACAAACTAAGCACTGAAGCCACAGCACGTTGAATAACGTGGACGTTCTTCGATCTCCCTGTAGACTGTTAAAGCAATATCACACGAGAGGCAGCGCTGTTGTAGCCTACTGTAACATCAGCACCAATCAGCTCTCATGGAATGTCTCTCGTCCAATCAAATTTCAAAAATTAACACGGCATAAAATCGACCAATCAGAATTTTGGTCGACTCAGAACGCATCGACCAATAAGTCGACCAGTCGACTAGGACTTTACAGCCCTATTCATCATAATGTGGCTACCACCCTTTAGCAGCTTTAGAAGCTCAGCTACTAAAAAACACATCAGGTGTGAGCATCAAGGGCACTGAAACATATTTATAGCATAGAGAATGTGTATGCATTACACCTTAAATATAATATCCTACAAAATGTTGCAATCAGTTGATATTTTACGATTATGATTGCAAATCAATATATTGTGCAACTCTGCATTAACATAACCTTCACTAGCATGTCAACAAAACTATGTCCACTATGAACCATTAGGATTGGGTATTTAAAATAAGAACTGAAGGCATAATACCGTATTCTTTAATGCAAATGTCTTCCAAAAATTTATTTAATCACAGCTGCAACTAAATTATTTGAATTGAGTGTTTGTGCATGCATTTCTTTTTTCATTGCTGCTTCCTTTCTGATGTACTGTTCACAAATGCTGAGGTGCACACAGAAACTCACACACCCATTTCCTTCCTTTAGTAGCCGGAGTCTGCAGTTCATGTCAAAGGTGAAACTGTAAGCAATGCAAAGGAACAGGAGAGATAAGGAAGATAGAACACAAGGAGGATGAGGAGCGAAGAGATGGAAGGAAGCGGTAAACCTTCTTCCCTATGGGAAACCGTCGGACGTTATCAGCGACGCCTCTGGTGTCAGGAAGTCAGGATCAGCTGAAAAGCTGAAGGGTGTCACAGCCAACAGTTAGTAGTTGTTACATGAACCCAGGAATTTGTACGTACTCTACCAAACTTTAAAAGAACACATACACACACAGAGACCAAGTGTAAAGAGAGTGAATGTTGCGGTGAGCAAGGTAGAACAGGTTAGTGAGAGGTTGCGAAGACAAAGAGATCCAAAACAAAGACAGAGGAGCCAGGGGACCAAGACGGCCTGAGCAGAAGAAAGGGCAACCAAGTGAAGGGAAACACTGCGGCAAAAAAGCGACTGAAAAATAATAGATGGAAGGGGTCATGCAGGGGGCACCAAGGGTAAAAAGAGGACTGAGCAACAAACTTCATCCTCCACCCTCTCACAGATCCTTCTCCTGTTCCCTTTACTTTTTTTTCCTTTCACTTCCTTTGCACAAAATCACCCAACAACTAATGAGGCGTGGGTGACGGAGTCCAGCAGTATCGCACAGCGCCATGCAATCGCTGTCTGGAATGTGTTTTTTGAAAAAAGCAACCATAAGATTGGTGTTTTATTTCTGTTTGTAAGGAAAAGTGTTTCAACAGATCAGAAGAATGCCTGCTTTGTCTCCTTATTGCTCTAATCTAATTGGTTCCCCAGCTCAACAAATCAGAAAACCACACTGAGAAGATCTGCTGATGAACAGACTGAACAGTCGCCACAAGTGAGAATGACGACAACCCTCAGTGTGTGTGTGTGCTTGTGTTTATGTGTAAAATAGCCACACAGCCTCCGATTTGTTGCTATGGCACCCAGTCTTCCCGAGGTGCAAAAATCAGAGTACAATTTATACAAACAGTTTCCTCTCAATAATGAAGCAGTGGATGCGCTAACCCTGGCGTGCATGCAATCTCACACATTGGACAGTGGATTGCAACTAAACTCTAGAGGAGATAGAGGGCGGTTGCCATATTTATATTACAACCAGCAAACAGGAGTTCATCAGGCCCAATAAAACAAAGAAGTCACAGCTATGACAACCAATGCTTGTGTTACCAAGCAGAGCATCAGATGTGCTTCATACCTTAAGGACAGAATCATTCACTTTCAGATAACTGAGTAATGTGTATGAGAGCAGAAATATTAGATGGGCTTCTGTTCATAGATGATTTACAGCACATATGAAAGAAGAGAAGGGGGTTAGAGGGAAAAAAACAGGATGCTGTTATGGCCTCTTATCTGTAGGTAGAAAGGTTTATGGTACCTCAACAGCATGATATTTGCAGATCATCGATAAAAAGTAGTCTTAAGTGGTATGGAAGAATATGTCGATTCTAATGCTTTACTCAATCATCCCAATTACAGAGTATGTTATAAAAAGTTCCTCATCTAAGATGTCAAAAAAAGTTAAATGTTCCGGTCTTTATTATTTAGCTTAATCTGAATCCTTTATTAGAATTCAGATTAATCTAGATGGGCAAAGAATATATTTATCACATGTTTCAAACTATAGCAAAGTTGGTGTGAACCAACGTTAGGTTCTTCACTTTTCACTTACAGAGACTTTACTCTCTCACGGACTTCAGCTGGGCTGCTAGATTTTATGTTTCGGACTAATTTACGTTCTAAACTGTTGTTTTGTTTTTAATCCTTCAAACAAATGTATTCTGTTTTTGCTCAAATTTACAGTATATGGTTACAAATGTGGTTTAATATTATTCTATCTGAGTAAACATAAAAGTTTTTACGTTATTTAACTTTTTAGGAAATAAAGCTATTCAAACCAACATTGTCCTAGGTAAAATTGTAATTGCTTCCCTAAACCCTGTGACTGGTTTTGCCACCCTTGGCAACAACAACAGGCATCGAGCGCTTCAGACAACTGGCAACAAGACTTTTATATTGCTTTGGAGAAATTTCTGGCACCTCCTCTATGCAGAACTGTTTCGATTATGCCACATTGGATGGTTTTACAGCATGAAAAGCCGGCCAAAGCATCCCAGTTGAATCTTTTTTTCGAAGATCCTTCAGAACCTTCATTTCCTTTTTTTTTTTTTTTTTTTTTTTTGAAGGCGTTTGGTTAAGTCAATAGCAGCAAGTCATCCAGTAACTTAGACCGCAAAGCAGCCACAGAGTTTCCCACTATTAACAGCATTTTTGAATGTCAGAGTTATTAGTTTTTTTAAAACACTGTGTTAGCTTAAAACCAGATGCAACAGGATCCACACTTTCCAAAAGGTTTTCCCTGTGTCTCATACAGTAAGTCCACAGAATATTGATCTGATGAGTTCAATATACGTTTTAGAGCTCACTAAGGGGATTATTAACATGTGTCAATGTAAATGGCTCCACGTGTCATTATCGGTCAGCAGGTGTTTTGGACTTGCAACTCTCCCATGCCCGCCATTTTTGGCAAGTCTCTTTTTTGTTATTGAATAATGAACACTATCAAACTGATGCAAACTGCTGTCTATTAAATGTACAGTGTGTAATATTTTTACTTGTTAACTTTCTAATTCTGTGTATCCCGTTTACAAACTTTTTCATTAACAATTTTCACCAATGTCTATTCTAAGTATTCCCATTAGCTTGAAAATTTCCATTTTTATATACATAAACTGATGGCTCCAAAACATTCAGCTTCGCTTTTGAATCTCCCTTTTACCTTAGATTAAATCAGGTCATAAAAGTCTAAGTTAGATCATGAAAATAACATTCCTTAAATGCGCTTTACTTCTTTTAGTACAAAGAGTTTGTCTTTTAAATGAACTCTTCCGCAGTAAATAGAGTGTAGCATCTTATTTTCTTCCGTTTTTATTTCATCCGAAGCAAGTAGGCATTAAATTATTAGTATGAGATGTAATTTTTTCTCTTGATAATCCTTAGTAAACAGTTTTATTTTCCATATAGATTGCTTTATTAAACATCAATCTTAAAAGTACAAGAATTCGCCTTTTTTTTCTTTGTAAGTGCAACTAGAAAGCTCGAATTTATGCCCCCGATGAGTTACAGCAGTGATTTGTCTTTAAAGCATCAACCAGCCTGAGTAGTTTACAGACATTTAAAGTAATTTAAAGTATCGGATTTTCGCAACCCAAATGTCATTTGGTTTGGCCTCCCTAGATAGATGTAATTTTATTTCCAGCTATGACAGAGCTGCAGATGTTTAATCATGTAAATCATCTGCTAATGACTTAATATAAGAATATAAATAATATTTAGCTAAATTAAAATTTGATTGTGACAACAAGGATGAATTAATCTGGGCACAAGCAGAAATAGATGATCCAGGTGCTGAGAGGTGCAATAAGAAAAAGACAGCAGAAAGACGCAGTGGAGATTACAGCCATGCCAATAGGTCTGCACTGACTCATGTCATTGTACTCAGTATGGACGTCAACACACATCCACATAGCCTATATAAACAGACCCTAATCACACAGGTTTTGACCTTACTCATCCCTGAACTTTTCCACCTCATATTCCCTCACTGTCCCCCTTCCTTTCTTGCTTCCTTCCTTCCTTCTTTTCTTCTTTCACAATCCTTTCTCCATGAAATGTTTCCTCATTTCCTTTCTTTTTCCTCCATTATTTAAAAATGTAATTCAATGCACGCTGTCGAGGCTGCAGGCTTGCAAGGCCAAACAAATCAGTGCTGCTGTCAGAGTGCCCCCAAGTGTTCAAATACTTTAACAACACTCATTGTACCCCAAGAAGCTGGTGGCAACTCAGAAATAGTTATGGATGCATTACAAAAGGATTCCTTTTCACATTATATGAAGTAACAGCCACAAACGTCAATATATTCTGTTAGGGTTTTATGTGATTGAAGACCACAAAGGAGAGACAGGTTTTTCGTATCTCCTACTTATGAGAAAGTCTGGTTTTAGTAAACACTTATTTTTCATATGGATTCTTTCAGAAAACATTAATCCAGAAATACAGGAATTATCTTCCTATTTATAAATGCAGTTGTTGAATCTGTGGAAAGCTGGAATTAATGCCTGTGATGAACTTAATGTTATTGATGAATTACAGCAGTCTTTTAAGCACCAGTGAGACTAAACACAAGAACCCAAAGGAGTGCAAATTTTAAAATGATGAAGGTTATTAATACTAAAGTAAAGTGTGGCATGTGTTTGTAATAAGACCCTTCATACTACTAAATAAAATTTAATTCACCAGTTCCCTTCAGAAGCTATCTTATCAGTCAATAGAGTAATTGACTGTATGTGATTAACTCTCAGTATAAACCCAGCTGTTCTAAAAAGGCCTTAGAGGTTTGTTGGAGAACATTGGTGAACAAAAAGCATCACGAAAACTAAGGAACACAGCAGATGGGTCAGAGAGAAAGATGTGGATTAGTTTAAAGCAGAGTCAGGTTATAAAACAATATCCCAACATCTCATGGAGAACTGTTCGATCCAGCTGAGACCAAAACTGAACTTTTTGACCTACAAGCAAAACACTGTGTGGAGGTAAACTAACTTGGCCCCTCACTCAGAATACACCATCCCATTATCCCATCATCCCATGGTGGTGGCAGCATCATGCTGTGGAGATGGTTGTCTTCAGTAGGATCAGGAATGTTCTGCAGTGGCAGAGCCTAAGCTCTGCAGTGGCAGCATCCAAGCTCTGGAACAAGCTACCTGCTGATTTATGTCTAACTCCAGACTTGACTAATTGAAAACCCATCTCTTTCACCAAGCTTTTAACTCATAGTAAATCAAGTGATATTGTTGCATACCTGTTATCTTTATTTTACTCTAATTCGATGCTCTGATGATGTACGTGTTATTACTGCTATTTTTATCTTTCACTCTGTAAAGTACTTTGGACACCTTTCAGGGTTGTGAAAAGTGGTATATAAATAAACTTAGAATTATTGATTGATTGAAGCCCGCTATAGTAGAGGGGAAGATGGATGTCAGAGAGGCTGCAAAAGATTTGCGACTGGGATACAGGTTCAGTTTTCCGTTGGTTTAAGTCAAAGTTCATACCTAAATCCAACTGAGGATTTGTGACAAAACTTGGAACCAACTGTTCTCAGAACTGGCTCATCCAGTCTGAATGAACTATAGCTACAGGTCCTTCTCAAAAAATTAGCATATTGTGATAAAGTTAATTATTTTCCATAATGTAATGATAAAAATTTAACTTTCATATATTTTAGATTCATTGCACACCAACTGAAATATTTCAGGTCTTTTATTGTTTTGAAACTGATGATTCTGGCATACAGCTCATGAAAACCCAAAATTCCTATCTCAAAAAATTAGCATATTTCATCCGACCAATAAAAGAAAAGTGTTTTTAATATAAAAAAAGTCAACCTTCAAATAATTATGTTCAGCTATGCACTCAATACTTGGTCGGGAATCCTTTTGCAGAAATGACTGCTTCAATGCGGCGTGGCATGGAGGCAATCAGCCTGTGGCACTGCTGAGGTGTTATGGAGGCCCAGGATGCTTCGATAGCGGCCTTAAGCTCATCCAGAGTGTTGGGTCTTGCGTCTCTCAACTTCCTCTTCACAATATCCCACAGATTCTCTATGGGGTTCAGGTCAGGAGAGTTGGCAGGCCGATTGAGCACAGCAATACCATGGTCAGTAAACCATTTACCAGTGGTTTTGGCACTGTGAGCAGGTGCCAGGTCGTGCTGAAAAATGAAATCTTCATCTCCATAAAGCTTTTCAGCAGATGGAAGCATGAAGTGCTCCAAAATCTCCTGATAGCTAGCTGCATTGACCCTGCCCTTGATAAAACACAGAGGACCAACACCAGCAGCTGACATGGCACCCCAGACCATCACTGACTGTGGGTACTTGACACTGGACTTCAGGCATTTTGGCATTTCCTTCTCCCCAGTCTTCCTCCAGACTCTGGCACCTTGATTTCAGAATGACATGCAAAATTTGCTTTCATCCGAAAAAAGTACTTTGGACCACTGAGCAACAGTCCAGTGCTGCTTCTCTGTAGCCCAGGTCAGGCGCTTCTGCCGCTGTTTCTGGTTCAAAAGTGGCTTGACCTGGGGAATGCGGCACCTGTGGCCCATTTCCTGCACACGCCTGTGCACGGTGGCTCTGGATGTTTCTACTCCAGACTCAGTCCACTGCTTCCGCAGGTCCCCCAAGGTCTGGAATCGGTCCTTCTCCACAATCTTCCTCTTCTCGTTGTGCAGCGTTTTCTGCCACACTTTTTCCTTCCCACAGACTTCCCACTGAGGTGCCTTGATACAGCATTCTGGGAACAGCCTATTCGTTCAGACATTTCACTCTGGATGAGCTTAAGCATCCTGGGCCTCCATAACACCTCAGCAGTGCCACAGGCTGATTGCCTCCATGCCACGCCGCATTGAAGCAGTCATTTCTGCAAAAGGATTCCCGACCAAGTATTGAATGCATAACTGAACATAATTATTTAAAGGTTGACTTTTTTTGTATTAAAATCACTTTTCTTTTATTAGTCAGATGAAATATGCTAATTTTTATAGATAGGAATTTTGGGTTTTCATGAGCTGAATGCCAAAATCATCAGTTTTAAAACAATAAAATACCTGAAATATTTCAGTTCGTGTGCAATGAATCTAAAATATATGAAAGTTAAATTTTTATCATTACATTATGGAAAATAATAAACTTTATCACAATATGCAAATTTTTTGAGAAGGACCTGTATTTTACGAAGAAGAATGAGCAAAAATGTCAGTCTCTAGGTTTGCAAACCTGGTAGAGACATACCCTAAAAGAATGTAAACTGTCATTATATCAAAATGGATCGTCAAAGTGTTGATTCAGGGAGGTTAAACATAAATGAATGCTTTTTTAAATTATCTTAGTAAAAAACTTTTCAAACAATTGATAGTTTTCCTTTCAGCCTACATTAATGCAATACTGTTGTGTTGGTGTCTCACATTAAACCCTATAAAAATACAATATAAAAATATACAAGTTTGTAATGTGACAAAAGGTGAGTTTAAGAGTCAGAATACTTGTGCAATTTTACTATTGATATAATCCATCAGGGTTCTCATTCTCCTTCGCATCAGTGTCACATATGTCAGCCTTACCCTATGTTATCACATAGCAGCAGCTGCAGAGTGGAAATGAGGAGCAACTTCTGCCTTGACTTCATTTGAATGCCCCGCATCAATTACGGCATCACTCCGCCTCTCAAACACCAACTTCAAAGTCTTACAAGTGTTCTCTCTCTTCCTTTTTTTTTTCTACACACATGCACTCACACACACACTTACACATCTCTATAAGGAATGCCAATGAGCTCATTGTTCCCATTTCAAAGGGAAGTATCGGGCCTGCAAAGGGTGAGAATTAAACATAATTTCTGCCTCCCCGAAAACAGGATAAATAGGGTAAAAAAGGGAAAAGGAAAAGCAAGACAAGAAAGAGGGACATCTAATCCACTGGGAGGTTTCAGTGCCAAATAGGCCTCCCTTCCTTCCATCACCCTGTTTATGGTATGGTTATCTCATACTCTGAATTTCCCATAAATACTCAGTCCTAACATTTTATAGGAGAAAAGCCAATAAGGGTAAATACATGTACACCTAAATGATTGCATATGCAGGTTCTGGTAACGTGTGTCCATAACAAAAACATAAATAACCTTATACTAACATACTTTAGTAGCTACCCATCAGGGACATGAGAACCAGGCATCACATCAAGCTCATGTCTGCATGAGTGACTTTACAATGGATATTATTGGATTCCAGCATATGTTCCATATAATAATTAAAGTTAATGAATAAATTATTAATGGATTGCAAAGTACATAAGGCAATTCCAGTTACATTTTCAGTTTTAATCACTTTGCTGTTCATTTCAATTATGAATTTTTGACTTGTGTTTGACTTTGAATTGTGTTGTGTTTGATCATTCTTTCAGCACATGCAAACAAACAAACAAACGTGCTAGCCTGCTTTCTGCCTCTGACGCAGACAGAACCTCAAAACTCAACCACATCTGCAATATAAACATGAAGCTTTTTCTGAGTTGAGCTTGATGTTCTCAGGTCCACCTGTGGATCAGGACTCTCGGAAACATTGCAAACCAGTCTAAAACATGCGTATTACAAGCAATTACAAGTTACAATTACAAGTATTGCCTTGCCAAAGTATTCATACTCTGAACTGTTTTTTTTGTCACGTTGCAACCACAAAGTTGCAACAAATAGTTTATTGGGCGTTTATGTGACGGACTTACACGAAGTAGGGAATAACTGCAAAGTTGATAAGGGCTTAATTAGAAAGTGGTATGCATTTGAAATCAACTCCTTTTCCTATATTACCGTAAAATAAAATCCAGTGTAATTTTTCGTAGCTGAAACATAACAAAACTAGAAAAGCACTGGCGCAGACCTCAGCCAGGGCCACCAACCCCACCTGTTGTTATCGGTACTTTTCCAAATATGTCTGGTAATTTGACGCATCTGTTCTTCTGTCACTGCGCTCTTCCAGTCGAGAGGGGAGATTTGCGCATGTGCGATTAATTTGCCGTTCATATGCTCCAACCGTAGGGGTACTGCTGCGCGAGGAGAGCTGCTTTTGAGCTCTCTGAGACGGTAGAGGAGTGGAGGTTAGCAATGCTGGTCGATGGGTAGAAACGTGCTTCATGTCGGATCAACTCCAAAATGTAATCAGTTTTTCCTGGTCCCATTGCAGACACTTCCTGAAAATATCATCAAAATCCATCCATAACCTTTTGAGTTATCTTCCTAACAGACAGACGGGCACGAAAACATACCTCCTGGCGGAGGTCAATAAGAAAATGTTTACGAAGTGTGAATACTTTTGCAACATACTGTATCACAGGGTGGGTGGGGTTGGAGAGGCTCTTGACTGATCACATTATAATTTGTTATTATTATAATAGTTATATTATAAGAACAAAGAGGAAACATTCATAAAGAATTTTAATATTACTGACTATTTAAAGCACTTTAATTTTAGTATTGCCCCATATCAAATTTTTTCAAAGAAACATTTGTTACAACATCTCACTAAAATATTACAGTCAAGCCTGCTTTCAGCCAGACGACCTAACCTACAGTAATATATGCTTCACTACTGCTGATAGTTTGTTACAGATTAAACTGGAGGAGCAGAATGTCCAATCTTGAAAATTGCAGAGATTAAGGGATAAGAGAAGCAATTCTGCTGCATGGTTAAAACACCCAATCTAAGGATTACTGTAACATAGGCCACACTCACAGCACTGAAGTACTGATAAAATGTGTGATAGTGAGCACAGTCATGTTAGTGCACCACAGCATGCATGTGTGCATGTAAAGCTCAGTATATGCTTCAGTACTTTCTGTAGAATCTCCCCGCCATAGCACAAGAACATCCTGTTTTCTCTACTTTCCTTCAGCTGTCATATTTACATTTACGGAGGCTTGTGAAAGTACCACATTTTGTCAAGCTATAACTAACATAAGAGTGTGTCACATGGAGATTTTATGACACAGGTGTCGTAGCACATAATTGTGAAAGGAAACATTTATTTCTATACAGAAATGTCTTAAAAAAAAACACCTAATTAGTAGTGTCCTATGCTCCACAACTCTGGCAAAGTGGAAGACGGGCTAATATAAAGTCATTATAGAAACAAATAAGGCTGTATTTGCATTTTTCCAAAATCATCTAATGTACACAACAAATATGTGAAAAGGAAGATAACTGAACTTTTTAACCCATATGCAAAACTGTAGTTGTGGTGGCCAAGTTATATTGAACATAAAACTGAAAATTCTGTTCCCATTTTAAAATGATGATGAGAGCATCATGCTGTGGTGATGCTTTTTATTCAGCAGGGACAGGGGATTTGGTCCTGTTAGAAGCTGCAGAAGACTAGAGACCGGGATGCAGGTTCTCTTTCATCAGTACAACAACCCTGAAATACAGCTAGAGTTACAATGGAATGGTTCATCCAGGTTTCAATATGGTCTAGTCAAAGTCCAGACCAAAGTCTAGACCTAAATTAAACACTTCTCTTTTTTTATGTTTACATTTTCCTTCAACTCCTCTTTGTGTTAGTCTGTCACTCATCTTTTTTGGATGACATGTGACAAAATGTGCAAAAAGTCACAACAAAAATACATTTGCAAACACAAAAGTAAAGAAACCAAATCCCAGAAACATGAATTGCTCCAAAATGTTAAATGAAATTGTGTTGGTACGAAGTATTAAAACAAGAAAATGGTTCAGACAACACCTAGAAAAAACCATTGTTGGGATCCATTTTCCACAAATGAACTGAACAGACTGTTGGACGGGGGGAAGCCATTTTCCCCAGATGGACTGAGCAGACTGCATTTCCCAGCCTTCCTAGCTGCGACCCCAACACACTCCTATTGGTCCGTGGCCACCAATGGTGACATCAACGATGACATCACGGCCAAAGGGGCTATAAGCATGGTGGTGGCGGCCATTTCAAATTTGTTATCAGCAGAAACTTCTGCTATAGAGGGGACATCTCACCGGTGAAGATTCTCTTTTGTTCTCACCCGCTGGACCGGGGAGAACTCTCATCTCAAAGCTTCTAAGTGCCCACTGCTGTCTGTGCATCCAGCTTGGGTTATTTATTTACGACTTCGACCTGCAAGCCGCCCGGCCTGCAGTTAGGACACACAGTCCCAAAATCCTGCGCAGGTTCTATCTCTCCCTTTTCGCCCAACTACAGAAACATTTTGCTCCTCTCTTTTTTGGACTGGACCTCCCTCAAAGCAAAGTAGGACTGAACTGGTTCATTTAACCTAATCTTGTGTCTGGGTAGATAAATAGGGAAAATAGAGTTTGGACGAGTTGGAGCTCGTTCATTGTTGGTTAACGTGTTTTAGGTGCTGAACCTGTTGGCTCATTTAGCGTCGCCGCACACATAGGTTTGTGAGCTGTATTATTTGCTGTGTTTTAAACTGTTTTTTATCCTGAGCGGATTCCCACTCTTTCTCTGTTATTTCCTCGTTCTACCCTCTCTTTCTTGCTCTCTGATCACCTGGTCAGCAGTCGGGCTCGGTCCGACCTGCGTTAGCTGGTCTGTCAGCTGAAAGGTTAACTCCATTGTTCTTTGTCTGTTAGTTAAAGCTGTGGCCTTCCACACGGACAGTTCACATCATGTGCTCTGCTCCATTTTAGCCAAAGCTAGTTTTATGGCCCTTTGTCTCCTTACACTTCATGTGCTATCCTCCATCTTGGCCCAGAGATAAGTTTATGGCCCCTGTCCTACAGACTATCTCTTATTTGAGCCTCCTGGGGTGAGGGATCAGCCACCTCCCTTTCTGGACAAAACCTCACCTCCCCTCCCCTGCTGAAAGGGGAGCTGTCTGTTTGTCCCTGATCCCCTTGGTGTTAATTGTGTTGATTAATTTTCACATATTATTCATTTTCTAAGATCGGTAGTAGTTAGTTGCATGCTTTAGAATAGATGGGAATTATTGACAAAATGTTTTGGCTGTAAGGTTGATCTATTTTCTTAATAAATTCCCCTTAGCTTAAAGAGAAGTTTTCTGTGATTACTTGGTGTGTGTCCAAGGTGTGTGAACTTATACCTTCAAGAAGAGACTGGATGTCTGGTCTTCAGATACAGAAGTGGTGTCCCCAATATTAATAGATTAAACTTCTATAATAACATCTATAATAATATTATTAAATTATTGATCATAATTATTGATGGTTATGTAAACCAGACAAAAATCGCTCATTCTGTGTCACAACACCGTGATTAATTGATGATGTGGACGTTTAACCTGTCCAACAATAAAACATGAGTTAATTAAATGATTCATTCAGAATATCTAAAAGAAGTAGAAAAACCACTAAGGGGCTCATTATAGTGCAATATCCTCTAAACAAGACTTTAAACATGAGCTTTCTGTCCATTGAAAACTAATGATGTTTTAAAACCCAAAGTACTGGAGGGAATCTGATTAATTAGCTTCACTCACGGATCCACTGCATGCATGCCCTTCATTAGTCAAAGAAGGGAAAGCAAAAATTTTAATTCATTAAAAGTAGCTTTTTGGCACACACACAAAAATCAGTGATTTATCAAATAAATTGCAAACCAGCACTTTTATCATTTTCAGAATTACCTACAATTTCATGTTGGTCAAATCATATGATAACATATAGATATTTGTGGCTATAATACAACAACATGCATGAACTGTAGTTCATGCAGGCATTTACAGAGGAACACTACATGGAACTGGATGTGTCCAAAACCTGACACTGCCCACTGAAAATGGGAAGCAGCCTCACAAACGGTGAAGTCAACAGAATCTGACAGACATGCTCTTCATGGCATACTAAAAACAAAACGATTTTACGTGGTTCTGTTTGGTTTTGCTCATAACCGATTCAGCTGCCAAATTTGAGATTGTGCAGTCTTGCAGACAACAAGGCAGGGAAGCCCTGCTGCTCGCTTACATCTCACAAGTTCAAAACAATCACAGCTTCATGGCCTTGCTCGGTTCACAGAGCGTGTTTTTTTCATGTGTCTCGATGCTTTCAAGGCTTGTCTTCCATGCTGACATCCTAACATGTTTATTTAGCTTTAACAGAAAAAAAAACTCTCAACCTCTCTGGAAAAATGAGCGAATGTTGTTAAAAGAACAACTATTTTTGCATGCATCACATTGTCTGTGCATTATAGTAAATTAATTTAAATCTAGCTTTTAATGATACATTGCATAACAAACTTGACATTTTGACAAGTGAGATTTATTTTTAATATTAAGTTTTTTAGCTTTATTCTGAAACTGAAAATGCATCATTGCATAGCTGGAATTTATTTGTGGCGTGAGAGCAATGCACGTCTACAAATTCAACTACCAACCACAAAATCTATGAATTTACAGCTTCTCAAAAATGAAGATTGCAATAAGGAACAAAACAGTTTTCTATTTATGGTAATTGTAATACCTCCACATGAAGGTGGGAAATAAACTATACAGCTCAGAGAGGTTGTGGGCTGAACTTTATACCGTCACTCTGACACTTCTTTCCACACGAGGTGTTTTCAATTACTGTGCTCAGAGGGGGAGACACACAGAGGTAGAGAATGAAAAAATAAGACGAGTGACAGGCAGCTATAATTCAACTTTCGCACTAAAGCACAAGGAGTTTAAATTAGTTTTTAAATGAGTGTCTCCACAGAAGATCTGTGTATACATGTGCATGTAAATTGGCAAACATGTTTATGAATTTGTTTTAGCATACTTAGGTTTAATTTTATATCACCACTGTCTTCCCTGAGGTTGTCTCATGTCTTTCCTCCCTTCCAATCACTTTCCTCCCTTAATCCCCTCTCCCATTTCCTTCCCAAATGTAAATTTACTGTTTAATTACTGAGCTGACATTTCTATCCAGGGAAGCTCACATTATTGGAAGCGGTGGAGAAAAAGTTTGAGCTCCTCTGCAAATATCTAATGACGGCTTTGACACGCTTCTATACACACCCTGACTTCAGTCCTCAGGAATCAAACCAAGTGTCTAAACACAAATTACCAAATGATGGGCTTTTTGAAACTTTGAGCTCAAATCTACTACTACTACTATTATTTATTATTATTATTATCTGAAAAGGTCTGTCCATACCCCCCATTTATGCTCACACACATCCATTATCTACCTTTAAACATACAATTTCATCCTCATGTCCTTAAACATTCATATAAGTTTATTTTCCTTGTAGTTGTCGTATACGATGTATTTTAAAAATGAATCGTCCTAAACATGGTACGGTTGTTAAGATGGCTGCCTTGTAGCAAGTAGGTTCAAGGTTGGAACCCCGAGATCACACCCTCTTGTCGCCATTTCCAAGATAATCTGACCTGTGGATAAATCCTTGTGTTTCTTCCTAGGTCCTCAGATATATTGCACCTGGTTTAAGTCACACTCCAAGCATCCTCTGTGTTTCACAGTAGCTTACTGAGATTAAACACTGCAATAGTCATACCCTGAAAACACCCTCAGAAGAGGAGCTGTTATTTCTACCCATCTGATCAACTCACCTGCATTCTTGTCTCGTTCACTGTGTCAATTGTAAGAAAAATAAAGAATCAAACAAGAACCCTACATGCCTTACCGATCTGTCTGACCTCCACCAAGTACATCTTCAAATATGTACCTCATATTCACCTCTGCTTCGTTCAATAACTCAACCAAGGTTCCCAGGCTCCCAAAGAAAGTGTTGGAGTGGCCAGTGTTTGCGGTATAAGATGGAGTACAAAATAACACAACTTTGCTCCTCTCCGCTCCATGTTGCTACAAACTGCTGGTCAGCTAGTTGAAATGCTGCTATATTTTTTTCTTACTTAAAGTAACATAAATTAGACTTTTAGGAAATATTTTATTTTTTCTACTAGATTTAAGAACTGTTCCACCATTTCTCTATGTATTGAAACAAAATGATAAATAAATAACATAACATTATTATTCATATAATTTTAGCAGAACAACAAAAAACACATTGAGTTGCTTAGAATTAAGGGAAATTAGATTGCGTAGATACATTTTTTGTTTTAAGTTTTGGTAGCTTTACTCAAGTTAAAAATAACCATAAAAATACACACACACACTTCAGTTTACACCTGAAGCATTCATTTCATCTTATCCAGCACAAGAAGTCACTATATTCTACAGACTGCACCTTAAAAGCCAGAGCAATTTTTGATAATTTTGGTCTAAGTTGCTTCATTGCTTCACCCAGCCCCATCAGTCTGGCTGTTTTTTCAAAGTACAGGCCGGCTGTAAACATATTTATATACATTTTTATGTCCCCGCAGTGGAAACCTTTTGCTCCCCCATCCATCTCATTCTGCAGCTCATTCAGCAAAAAACTCATAATTATACAGAATAACTCTTTATGCCTGAGCAATCTACCCAATGAATAACAAAGCAATCACAAGAGCACTATTAGTTTAGAAAGCCTAATTACAAAAACGTATGACTCAGACAAGCCATCTGTTCCAGCTGAATAGGATAGTCTGAATCTATAAATGAGAGGACAGAAGCAATATGACAATACAATCACAGAATATATAACTAATAGTTCTTATTCTGGGCCTTTGGAGAGTAATAATCCATGGTTTTGTCAGAGGTCCAATGAGTTTAGTAGTACTGTCAAGAGAACATAATGAAAACAGATTTTTGCTGCACAATATGTCCCACCTTTAGGCTATACTTGTGGGTCAATATGTGACTGTAACAATTACATAAATGTGTGTACACATCCACTCCCAGTTAGAGAGAATGGAAAGTGCCAAATAAAGGAACATCAATGTTGTCAAATTTTGAGTTAACTTATGTACAAAAATGTTTTTTGTCTTTATCCAAATGTTGCTTTTCTCAAGTTCTGCATTAATTGCAATTTTAGGATGATCAAATTAATAAAAAGTACAAAAGAAACAGCATATTTACCAATTTCCATTATAATTTGACTTCAAAATGAAATTCCTTAGTTATCTGAACTTTTATCCCATCACAAATGTAGATCTTATCTTGATTTCTCATCTATTACATCATATTTATGCCAGTTTATTAAATTATTCATTCCTTATTCCAGGAAAAGTTGTTTATAGACATTAAAGCTCAAGATGCAATTATGTCTGCATGTTCGGCCTGACTTTAAAGCAATTACACATCCACATTTATTGAGCTATCAATACTCAATTTGATGTCACCTTGTTGTTAGTACAGGGACGTTTCCACACATCCACACGTGCTTAAAAACACAAATTCGGGCTACTGTAAACACGGAGCTTCCTCTCATTACACTGAAAGAATACACCACAAAGGAAAGCAAAGGTTTGTGAGATTGTCCGTCTATCAGAGTAAACAGTGTGGTGGTGTTCAGGGTGATAAGGCATCCGGTCCCGTGTTGGTTTAGTCTGTGTGTGACGCTGTAGATAAGCGTGAGCATAAAAACATGTGTAAATTTTCACACGTACAGCATGATCTACATCGCACTCACAGACTAAAGGAAAATCTTTTTCAACCTAACCTGATCCTGGACTCTATGCTATGAAGTAAAAACAGCCAAAGGTCCATCTCTGGAACACATGAAAAAGATTGGCACAGTAAATGCAATATTTAGTTATTGGATTCAAGATCAAACCCATATATCATGGGTACTTCATGTTTTGCACAAAGAAAGAAACTGTGATCATACACACTGACTTGCTGCTCTACCTCAAAGCGACCCTCAATGTATAAAACTTTATCTAAAGCTTTAAAGTTCAAAACCTTCAGTTTCCACGGGAATGTTTTTTTTTTTTCTTAAGTAAACATGGACATCAAAGCCCAGTGGTGTTTTAATGCTGATCAAAAATTCTATATCTAAAGTATTAAAAAGTAGTATTGAATCCTTTGAGGTTTCCATGCACTCTGATCAGATATTTTCTCTTTGACTTAAAACATATTCTATGGCTGGACAATTTCTATTGCTCTTTGGTAAAGCAATAGGAAACCCTCTGCTGTTTGAAAAATCTTTGAAGCACGTATTTGACAACTATCTAGGGCACAATTTCAAGCTGAGAGGCTATTTTCACCTGTCATAAAACATTTCCTTTTAGGCTCTTAAACATAAAGATTCAAGCAAAAAAAAAAAAATCACGAAGTAAAGGTGTCAGGAAATACTGATAGAGTTTCTGGCAAAAACAGCCTACAGCCATTCAAACTTGTCACCCATCACAGCTGCCATGTATGGTAGGACAGCAATTTTTCTTTCATATGTCCAAGAATATATATGTATTTAAAGAGGAAGTTCAACATAATTGGTGTTTTTGAAGTTAGGTTATGTGAAGTTACTATTGGCAAAAGTTTCCTTACCTTTAATAGAAATATGCCAAACTGCAGAGTTTGCAGAGATGTCCTGAAAGTGGCGGAAGGCAAACAGCAAGTCAGGTAGGTAAAACTGGCAACTCAAACTGAAAAATTTCCATATCCACAGGATGCATTATATTATATGTATGTATAACATATGTTTTCTCAACTGAACAACATTAATGTTTCCAGTGCTGCTTGATTATGAAAAACATTAATATATCAACACGTGATTCTGTTGGTCGATATTAAAATCGTATTTATTCAATGTAATGATAACACTGCTTCTTTGCAAAAGATGTACAATTCTATTAGATTCAACAACAGGTCAAATCCAAAATTAGGTAAAGAGTTTACTATCGTAAAATGAAAATAACTAATTATATATTTTGACAGTATTTTTACTAGACTCGTGAGTTGGCCAAAAATACCACTGCTGCAAAATAAGTAGCGATAAAACTAATGACCGGATATGCATACAGTCAGCTGCAGACAGACTGTCACTGAATACAAGAGATTTGAGATATTCTTTATTACATTGATTCAAGCCATCTTGAACCATCTTGTGCAGTGGCATTTAATATAACTCCTCAGGGGTTGGTGTCCTGCATGCTTTATATGTTTCCCTGGTTCAGCACACCTGGATCAAATGAAAGGCTCATTAGTGGTTCCCTGCAGAACTTGATGACACGCTGAGAAGGTAATTCAGCTATTTGAACAGCCGAAGGGTCACATCTAAAACATGAAGGAGTCTGGCTTTTGAGGACTAGAATTGGACACCACTCCATAGTCATAGAAAAAAAAACATCTGGATTTTCTTTCACTTTTTTATTCCTTTTGTGTTTAGAGGAGACTTTAATTATATTGGTACAAGGATGCTGAGGTTGGAGCCAATGGGCAGAAGGCAGAAAAGACGATCAAAAAGGAGATTTATAAATGTAGTGAAAGAAGACATGAAATTAGAGCTTAATGGAGACACATGATTCATTGTGCCAACTTCTGAAGAGGAAAAAAAAAATCCTTTCGTCAGTGAATTTACATTAATGTTATTTTAGTGACCAAGGTGTTAATGTGCAGGACATCATTTTAATGGTACTACTTGATGTCTGTGTTAAGTCTTTCATGCCAATGTTAGAGAGCCAACACATTAATTAGGAGCCTCAGCTGGTAAAAATTAAAAGGAAAACTGAGATGATTCTTTGGATTGATTCAAAAATATTTAGAAGAGGGGGAAAAAACACAAAGTAATGTATTACTGTACAGTCTCCTCGAGCAATGCTTTAAATCAGAGAACACTGTCAACTAAACACTAATGATGTTTTAGAGAGGAAAGTAGTGAAAGGAATATGGTTAATTAGTTTCACTGATGGGTCCACTGTGTTCATGCCATTTGTTAGTAAAAGAGGAAAAAACTGGAAGAAAAATTCTTTAAAAGTAGCTTTAAGGCAAAAAAGATTAATAAAAAGAAGAAAGCTCAAAAACATGATTAAGAACATTTTACAAGATAATAAACATCTGATGTCAAGCAGGATACTTTTTAGACATGTTGCTTCACAATGCTGGTTAGCTGACTGAAAGAAATTATGCAGACTTTTTTCCTTTCTTAAAAAAAAGTCAAATTTTAACTAGATCGGCAAGCAGTTATCAACGGTATACCGAGCCAGCAAGTCCGCCACCGGCCCCACCCCTCCTCACTCACTCTTCTCCCTGCGTCACGTCAGCCCTGCATCGCTGGGTCTCTTCGCACATCAAAAAAATTGGTAATTTGCCGAATAGAGTTGAGTTATAAAAAGGTTTGAGCCTTACAATGTATTTTGCCTATGGGTGTTATTAATATCTCATCCCCATCAATTCCACCTCTGCTAAGCCTCTCCCAGCTCCCCACGAGCAGAGCAAACATCCTCACAAAATTGTTGAAATGCTGTGGGTCAATCTTCAAGCTCGATAGAAGATTTTCTTCATCAGGGAAATTTTATGTAGCAAGCAGAGGCTGAACTGAAGATGGATGAAGCTCATTGCAACACAATCAAGTAAGAAACCTTTCAAGAGCCTTCTGAAGCCACAACACTTTAATGAAGTATCACCTTTCAGCGTGAAAATGAAACAAAGTCTTAACTACAATAATATGGGTTATATCAAAGCATGACAATTGAGAGTACCATTTCCCTTACAGCCTGAATGATGATATCATCCATCTCCTGCACTGAGCTCTGATCCACCTAGAGAAGGCTGGAAGCACTGTGACAATATTGTTCTTTGATTTCTCCAAGGATTTCAAACAGGGATGCGCTGATATAAAAATTCTGGCCAATATCAATCCAATATTAATACTACTGTAATGGCCAATTACCTATATATACACAACAGGATCTCGGGACAGACAGGAGAAGCTGGTCTGCTGACATGAGTGACAGTGAGGGATGATAAGGGGAGAGGAGTTCAGCAAGGTAGGGAAGGGCCAAGCCATGAAGAGATTAAAGACTAAGAGAAACATTTTAAAAGAAATACTGAAGTCAATCGCTAGTCAATTGAGAGATTTTAAAACAGGAGAAATGGGTTGCCATCTGTTCAAACCAGTTAAAAATCTAGCAGTGGCGCTCTGCACCAACTAAAGGCGGTGAAGGGATGACTTATTTGGCTTATAGACATAGGCATTACAATAGGCAAGTGGTGATGTAATAAAAGTTGAAGAAAACACGATTTTACAACAGAATTTATCTGAGCATCCATCTTTAGTTTGGAATCGATTGTAACACCTAGAATCACAGCTGAAGATCTGAGTGAAGAAGTCAAAAAATTGAATTCAGGGGACAACCAATGGGTTCATTATCATCGTTAATAAGAATGACTTTAGGTTTATTGTTATTTAGATGTAGAACATTTCCTACACAAGCCACATCATGACCTCTTGAAAGCAATCGAGGAAGAGAGAATGTGAATTTTGAGAACTGAGGGGGATGTAGACTTGGCAGTCATCTGGTGATATTGGACACCATACTTTTTTTTAAATGAGACTGAGGGGTAGTCTATACAGAGGAACAAGAAGGGGACTGGGGATGGAACCTTGAGGAAGCCCCAGGAGATGTAGAAAAAGGTGGATCAGCATTCGTCCAGCATTACCTGAAAGGTTGTATTTGTGAGATAAGACTAGAACCAAATGAATGCAGGACCTGTGATTCCACCAGAGTTCGAGTCTACTGTATGGATGAGAAGTTTATGATCTATTGTGTCTGATGAGATTGAGGAGTTGGAAATGGTTAAAAGATCATTAAAAACACAGAGGAGAGCTGATTCAGCACTATGAGCTGTTCTACAACCTAACTGGAAAGTGTCCAAGAGGTTATGATCATTAAGGTAGGCAAGGATTTGATTATATACACATTTTTCCATAACCTTAGAAAGGAATGGAAGTTTTGAAATGGGATGAAAGTGAGATAGGATGGATGCATCAAGGTTGGTTTTTTTTTCAGTAGTGGTTGAGTTTGAAGGCCTGCGGAACTTCGGCATAAACCAGACTAAGATTTATGATCTCTGGAATGTGCGTACCATTAAGGAGGCACGGAGGTAAGACATCAGAGGGGGAGCCAGAAGGATTCATGAAAGAAACAATATCATTGAGCTCATCTACTGTAAGGGGATCAAACTGATCCAAACTGTTTGGGGGTGGCACTGGGAGGGAGAGTTTGAGTGTACTAGGAGGTATTTGATTGTGAATTATGTAAATTTTGTCATGGAAAAACTGAAGGATTCATTTGCAAGAGTAAGAGAAGGATTAGGAAAGAGGGAAATAGAACAAGAGAGAAATAAATAAATTGTTTTATGAAGAGTATTTTTTTATCATTGGAGTTAGACGAAATGATGGTGGCAAAATATATGTTACGTGCACACCTAACTTGGATCTAATTGACGCCTTACAGATTTATTTGGTTTTTGTTCCCAATGAAATGCTTCACAAAATCCAACAAATCTCAGTATGAGACAGAGATAATGGCTGCACAATGTTGCAGTTGTTAAAACGAATGACTTGGAGCAAAAGGATCTTGGGTTTGTATCCTAGCCTGGGGTCTTTCAGCATGAGGTTTGCACATTCCTTGCAACTTCCTCTCACAGTCTCAAAATATCAAGCTAGGTTAAGTGGTCTCTGAAATTGTGCTAAGGTATAAGTGTGTGCATGCATGCTTGCTTGTTCCATGTCATTGTACAATTTCACTAGCTAGACCATGCCTAAAGACTGTCAAACATGTAGAGTAAAAAAAACATCAAACAGAAACTATCTTGGCAACATGAAGTAGGCAAAAAGATGTCAATAAGCAGCACACTGTGCCCCAATCCAAAGAAATTTAAAAACAGATGAGAAAAGTCATTGACATCTATCATTTTGGAAAATGAATACAAAGCCATTAGTAAATATTTGACCCTCCATGAACCAGAGTGAGAACCATTATCCACAATTGGAAAAAACATGGAACATAGTCCGGCCTATCGAAATTACTCCAAATCTATTGAGAAGGTCATAAAATAACCCAGAAAAAAAGAGACTGGGCAAAAATGCCCTCAATGGGAGAGTTCTCAAGCAAAAACCACTAATCTACAACAAGGCCTCAAAGGTCAATCTTACATTTGCCAAAGGACTTTCTAAGGACTGAGAAGAGAAGAGAAAATAAGAGAAGAGATGAGACGAGACATTGTGAAAGTATATCTGACCATCCGATTCTCCCCTTAAGCGCAAGTGCACTGGGGTACCCAGAAGGACATTGATTCAAAACGCAGCAACTAGTTGGTGTGGCTTAGTCAAAGTCTGGACTAAAATCCGACATCTAAGATGTTGTGGCATAATGTTAAACAAACATTTCAAACTTGACCCCTCCATTGTGGCTGAATTAAGCAAATTATCCAAGTAGAGTGGGCTGACATCGTTAAAAGAAGACTAGCAGTAAATGCATCATAAATCCGAACATTTTACCCTAATTTCCTGTTATTAGCCATTTTACATTTTATTGCTGCAATGTTACTGAGGTCTCTTTTTTTAAACTAAGATTGAATATAATGAAAAAGAAAGAAATTACTCAATCTGAGTGGAAGTAGCACAATAAAAAACATAAAAGTAAAAGAAGACAAGAAGGAATCATAACAGAAAAAAGGATAGTGAGAAATAACTGGAGGAGAAAATCAAAAAACAAGGAGCGATCATGGGAGGAGGTTACAACTATGTTTAATAAGCAATTGCTGAACAATAAAAAGCAGCAGATAACACACCCACACAATGTTTCAAATACACACATCCACACACATCCTCACTCAGGCAGTATAGCATAGCTAACACTGTGGTGAGGCGAACTCCCAAAGAGACTGCAGGACAAAAAGCGTGAGATGCAAGGTTGCAACGTTGACAGTGTGCATCCACAAACACAGTCACGCAAACAAGCCTGCACACACCTTTTTCTGTGCACATCCTGATTATACATGGGGATATGCTGACATTTAATCCTGTACCTTTTACAGTGCTAACATGATTTTCCATGGCAGGGTAATTAAGTAGCTCAGCAACCTGTAGACTTCTACCCCCCACCCCCACTCAGTCAGACACTTATTTCTCTCTCTGATTCACTCACATCCAGATCACAAAGGCTCAGTTCAATGAGTCCAGTTTAGCATCATCTCTTTAACACTGTTCTATTCATTTACAGCAGCAAAAAACAAACCTGCTCTGGGGCACGGTTTGTGTATGTGCTATAAAATCTGAAATCAAGCACTCAATTGTACCCTTCATCCTAATACAGTGTTCTGCAAAGTCATTTTGTCGTCCAGATCCACACACAGTGCCGGAGCATATGTGGACAGCAACACAGATGTGTGTTTGAGCCTGTAGGAATGGAATTTTTGGTTCAGTGGAGACTCCTCATCTATTGTTTGCAACATAAACTGTGATATTTGACAGCATTTGATGAAAAATAAAGACTGAAAGAAGGTCAATGAAGGTTAATAGCGGCCCAATAAGGGTTTATAGGCAGAACCACACATACAACGTAGCCATTCTCCTAGACACAAACAGAGAAAAACAACATTTCAAAGGTTAATAGGGTGCTCAAATGCCCTGTGCTCTGCAGTCATTTGTCAACATTAGCTCTCTGAAAAGGACGATTAACTGATATGCAAGCGAGTGGCATTTTACACAGTCGGTGCCATCTATTATTAATAGCTGTCATGGAACTGTGGACGTGGGGAGGAAATTAGGATGGATACGGAGAGAGGAGGGGGCGTCATAAATCAGCCATGACATCAAGAACAGCAGAGTGTTCAAACTCTGATCATCAAATTAAAATTACAGATCAGTTCATAGCCATATTAGCATTACCTTTAGCCAAGAAGTCAAGTAACAAAACAACAGGTAATCCAAGAGTACCGCAATAATAATAGCTTGCATTTATATAGAGCTTTTTGAGACCCTCAAAGCACTTTACAACTCCATTATTCATTCAGTCTGACACAGGTGGAAGGAAGCTTTGATTGTAGCCACAGGTGCCCTGGGTAGACTGACATAAGCTCCATTTTGCTCCATCTGGCCAACATAGGTGAAGTGTCTTACAGGCAGAAGCAGGAATTGAACCCACGATTTCCAGGTCTCAGGCTGACAACTGTACCACTGAGCCACAGCTGCCCTAGTATAAGTGCAAAATGCAAATGTAGCAAGTCTAAGGGTTAGTTTTGAAAAAATAATCTTTTTTTGAGTTACCTTTTATTAAAATAAAGCATGTCAAAAATAATTAAAGCCTTCCTAAAAAATAATGGAAAACATTAATGGCATTACATTATTCACAACTTTTTATAATTGCTACGCAGCTTTTTGCATGTTTTCCGCTGTTATTTTGTCGATTTATTTTTGGTGATGAGCTCCAAGTCTATGAGGTTGGAAAGCCTACACCCCATCACCCTACTCTTTAGCACTCTCCATGGATTCTGTATCTGTAAGGAAATCATCAGCTACATCCACTTCCACCTGTGCTGTTCTACAAACCTACCTCTCATTGGTCAGACCTTCATATTTAAGAGGCCTTCGCTCACCTCTGCCTCGTTCAGTCATCTGGTCCACCAGCCGTGAACTTCTTCCTTGACAGCACCGCCACATGTGCCGAACCCTCTTTGAGTCTGTTCAGCCTGTTCAGTCTGCTCCTCGTCCTGCCAGATCTGCCTAGTCTTGTCTCTAGTATTGTCTCCTGCCTTTTCAGGTTCTGCATTTGAGAGCTTACATCTTCTTAAATAAATATTACAGAAAACTACTTCTGCCTGTCATGGTTGTCTGACAGTATCAGATTCCGATTTGGCCGGGTTGCTCCAAAGTTTCAATATAACTTCCAGTCAGAGAAAACATGTAGGGAACGTACAAGATTATTAAAAGATTACTTTACACCTAAGTCAAGCTTACTTTCAAAGCAGAAGCAACCTAAATATGGCCTGCTGGAACACAAGACCCTGGACTCTCAGTCAGAGGCTGGATGGGTGGCCTCAGCCCAAAATCTGATCCAAGACACACTTCAATGCCTGATTCAAAAGGTGAAAAGATGAACTGTTTAACAGTAAAGGCAGTCCATAATGTGAAGTGGATGATTCCAGTCACTAGCATAGCAACTGGTGTGTCCCTCATGTAGGGTTCAAAATGAGTGTGCTCGGTCTTTATTGAGTTTGCTGTGAGACTGTAAAACATACAGTTTATGACTAGATGGTAAATGGAAAAAGATGCAGTTTAACCCTAATGCCTCCTAGAACCTAACCAGTGCTTGAAGAAATTTCTGTTTGCAGTACTGGGGAACAAAAGCGCAGATGGGCAGATAGCAGACTGGTTCAGGATGGAGGCGACATGAGTCAACTCTGATGTCCTGTTGTCGGTCAATTAGGTCTCTCCCCTTTCTTGTTTAATGGGTCTGTGCATCCTTCCTGCTGGAAAGCTGATGGAAGACACACCTAGCAGCTGGTTTCACAAGGTCAACATGGCTGTCATTCACACACAGACACATAAATGGACAAGAGGCCATACACATACTGAGAGGAAATGATTTGGCAGCTCACTGAACAATCCGGTGGCTCTTTAACAACACACACTATTGTAATGGCCATTTGGCATCACCATCATCTACCACTATACAAACAACACCCTCAAACCCATTACGTCCATTTAAATTTAACCTATTAACAAACCATAAGACATCACCGCAGAAAATTAGGCTTTTTGACTAGTTGCAAACCCCTTCATTAGAAATCTATATTTCACAAAAGAGTTCAAATGTCACTGATGATCGGAGCAGAAAATGTAACAGGTTGTGGGTGGTGGTTATAAGACTACTGCTTTTTACTGCCAGATAACAGTAGTTATAAACTTGAAACAGCAGCCTTGGGTCAAACCAGCAACAACCAACCTTTACTATGTAGATAACCAAGCACAGAGTGTCCTATTATTTGTCCTCTTACACAGTACACAACGAACAATTATTCTTTCTTGTGATTGTACAATGCGCACTGCATCTAATTTCAAAATATATCCATCAGGGCAGAAACGCAATACAGATCACTCGACTAGGATTTTTTAACTCTTCCAAAAATCGCAACTACATTTTTATCTAAGTTTGATAGGGATATTCAGCATCCCAAACACAAGGCATAGGTTTGACCAAGCAGAATAAGATTTAAGGACTCATCAGTTTAGCAGCTGCCAGCTGTGAAAGACGGTAGTCCTCTAGTTTTCAATACATCGCTGTCCATGTTTTCTAACCAGCTAAATTTGTCTTCCTTTGAAGATGAGGGAATTGTTTAGTATCCCTTTTTCAGCTAGCTGACCAGAGGTGGTCAGCAGCTTTTCTATATTTCTGTACATTTTAATTTTTTTTTTTACATTTTCACATTAAAAGCACAATGTATTTTTTAATTGGGATTTTATTTGATGAACAAAAAAATACGTTTTTAAGAAAAATGTAAATGTAAAAATCTGAAGAGTACATCATGACTTTAGATTCAGCCCATTTTACTCTGATAACCCAAAATCAAGTTTATTGTAAACAAATGCAAACCCACCATGGCATGGCTGACTGGCTTTGTCACATAAAATTGCAACAAATTATTTAAATGTTAATATTAAATATCTAAAAACTGTGTGTTTTGTTTCCCACAGATTATTACCAGTGGAAAAAATACAAGTATATGCATTTTATGCTGATGGATCATAACCAGGTTGTAGGTAGAGCTTCAAAAACAAAACACAGGAGCAACAGAAAAAAAAATAAAGAAGGTGAATCATCCAGAACTACATTTAAACTCAAACAGGTTGTTCTTATACTAATAAAATATTTGAGGCCATATCCCTCAAATGTGAAAATCTGACAATGAATCTGGCTTTGAGGTTATTTTCTATTCACATTGTCCTGATCCGCTGATGGCAAACGCAAAAAGACTTTTGGTCCTTAAAAATGGCAGAATTAATGTGAGGCCAATCAAGCAACCATAACTGCTGAGGGTGAACCAATTTTGATTTTGCTAAAAGATTGTAAGGGTTAAAGGGTAAAGAAGTCAAGTAGCAGCCCACCATTAGCTGAACCAGAGGAAGTCGATTAATCGTCGACCAAAAGTGAGGCCATCTTAGAAAAGAAGCTCAACTTACAACCTGGTCATGATCAAACAGCAGAAAATGCAAATACTTTACCTCTGTCGTAATATTTGTATATAGATCTGCATAAGATTTGTATGTATATATGACTTAACCAAATCGAAGATACTTCTACAGTGTACATAGATCGATTAGAAAGATAAATAAACCATAGCCCCAATTTGTAGTTAGGCACAGATGGTGAGACAGGGCATCTTAAAAAGTTTTTCTGACTGTAGTGTGCATGCTCTTAAGATCTTCTTTGTTCCAAAATTAGAAGACTTGGCTGTAAAACTACTTGTTGTGTCACAGAAGAACAGTTACAACAGCTGAGCCTGCATTATGAGTTCTCTTCAACATTTGTGAAGAACGTTGAGAGATCTGAAACTAAAAAACTTAAAGGAAAAACTAATGCTTCATTAGCAGCCTCTGGAGCATCTGTATTTGCAGCCCTTAATACCTTCTAAAAACTGAAAATACAGCTTGGAACCAAACCTGTAACCAAGCTCTGGTATATAAACTCAGTGAAAAACAAGATCCTTGTTTCTGGGCAAACATTGTCTTAGACGAAGTATGTGCAGAATACTGAAAAGCTAAGAGCTCAGCCTAAGACCTGAAAAATTTATTGAACACTGTGTACTTGATATGTTAGTGCTGGGGCTGTCGGTGATTAAGAGCAGCAAAAGACAACTCAGGCAGGCAAGAACACCATAGTGACCTTTCTTTGATTGTTTCAGGAACAACAAGCTTTAATCAGACAGAAACATGCTCTGATTCCCTTTTTTGTCATTAAACTAATTCTTACAGGGTCCTCAGCAGATGAATGTGAAAATAGGGAGGAGGTAACTGGTTACACAAATTTCATAAGTAGCTTCAGAGGGGACTGACAAATATGGTGACTACAGTGGCTTGCAAAAGTATTTGGCCTCCTTGAACTTTTCCACATTTTGTCACATTACAGCCACAAACATGAATCAATTTTATTGGAATTCCACGTGAAAGACCAATACAAAGTGGTGTACACGTGAGAAGTGGAACGAAAATCATACATGATTCGTAACATTTTTTACAAATAAATAACTGAAAAGTGGGGTGTGCGTAATTATTCAGCCCCCTGAGTCAAAACTTTGTAGAACCACCTTTTGCTGCAATTACAGCTGCCAGTCTTTTAGGGTATGTCTCTACCAGCTTTGCACATCTACAGACTGAAATTCTTGCCCATTCTTCTTTGCAAAACAGCTCTAGCTCAGTCAGATTAGATGGACAGTGTTTGTGAACAGCAGTTTTCAGATATTGCTACAGATTCTCGACTGGATTTAGATCTGGACTTTGACTGGGCCATTCTAACACATGGATATGTTTTGTTTTATATCATTCCATTGTTGCCCTGGCTTTATGTTTAGGGTCGTTGTCCTGCTGGAAGGTGAACCTCCGCCCCAGTCTGAAGTCTTTTGCAGACTCCAAGAGGTTTTCTTCCAAGATTGCCCTGTATTTGGCTCCATCCATCATCCCATCAACTCTGACCAGCTTCCCTGTCCCTGCTGAAGAGAAGCACCCCCAGAGCATGATGCTGCCACCACCATATTTGACACTGGGGATGGTGTGTTCAGAGTGATGTGCAGTTTTAGTTTTCCGCCACACATAGCGTTTTGCATTTTGGCCAAAAAGTTCCATTTTGGTCTCATCTGACCAGAGCACCTTCTTCCATAGGTTTGCTGTGTCCCCCACATGGCTTGTGGCAAACTGCAAACGGGACTTCTTATGGTTTTCTTTTAACAATGGCTTTTTTCTTGCCACTCTTCCATAAGGGCCAACTTTGTGCAGTGCACCACTAATAGTTGTCCTTTGGACAGATTCCCCCACCTGAGATGTAGATCTCTGCAGCTCGTCCAGAGTCACCATGGGCCTCTTGGCTGCATTTCTGATCAGCGCTCTCCTTGTTCGGCCTGTGAGTTTAGGTGGACGGCCTCGTCTTGGTAGGTTTACAGTTGTGCCATACTCCTTCCATTTCTGAATGATCGCTTGAACAGTGCTCCGTGGGATGTTCAAGGCTTGGGAAATCTTTTTGTAGCCTAAGCCTGCTTTAAATTTCTCAATAACTTTATCCCTGACCTGTCTGGTGTGTTCTTTGGACTTCATGGTGTTGTTGCTCCCAACATTCTCTTAGACAACCTATGAGACCGTCACAGGGCAGCTGTATTTGTACTGACAGTAGATTACACACAGGTGCACTCTATTTAGTCATTAGCACTCATCAGACAACGTCTATGGGCAACTGCACTCAGACCAAAGGGGGCTGAATAATTATGCACACCCCACTTTTCAGTTATTTATTTGTAAAAAATGTTTGGAATCATGTATGATTTTCGTTCCTCTTCTCACGTGTACACCACTTTGTATTGGTCTTTCACGTGGAATTCCAATAAAATTGATTCATGTTTGTGGCTGTAATGTGACAAAATGTGGAAAAGTTCAAGGAGGCCAAATACTTTTGCAAGCCACTGTAGTCACCATATTTGTCTGATTTTCACTTGCTGTTATTAACCACATATTTTGGTTTATTTCACTAGCCACATCCAGGCCTGATTACTGGCTGACCAGTGCAACCCAGAAATTGCTTCAAATATAACCTGTCTGACAACATGAAATTGGCAACAACAACAAAAAGTCAATAAGCAGCATATCATACTCGGATCTAAAGAAATTCAAAAACAGATGAGCAACAAGGACATCTATCAGTCTGGAAAGGGTTACAAAGCAACTAATAACTCAAGTGAACCACAGTGAAAGTCACTATTCACAAATGGAGAAAACATGGAACAGCAGTGAACTTTCTAAGCAGAGGCCGGCCTACCAAAATTACTCCAAGAGCCCATCAATGACTCATCCAGAAGATCAAAAAAGAACCCTAAACAATATCTAAAGCTCTGCAGGCCTCACTTGCCCCAAATAAGGTCAGAGTTCCTGATTCAACAATAACAGAGACTAGACAAAAACAGTGTCCATGGGAGCGTTCCAAGACAAAACCCACTGCTGACAAAAATCAGCTGAAACATGAACAACTCTGAGTGGGGGTTTAAAGTTGTAACTATTCCCATACAGAACCTACTAATAACCCACTGAAAGAGCCAAAGATATTGTTCTACCAAACAGAAGCAATAAAATATTTGTTAAAATAATTGTATATTATTAATAATTTAGAATTTCAGTGCAAGCATGTGGTAAAAGGCGAGGAAAAGAAACATAACGACCTTGTTGTGTGTAGTCCAGATTGTTAAGTCTTCTACAGTGGTGTTCTCTTTGAACTTCCTGTTTTATTTTGTGTACTAATTTCCTGAATCGTTTCAGGCAGCTTCACTTCCTAAGATTCCCTCCTAATCAGTATCTGCCAGACCCTAATGTCAGCCACCTGTGTCTCATTGTCTTCCCTTGTTTGTTAGACCATTTATACCTCATCCTTTGCAGCTTCTCTTTGCCTCTGACTTGGAAACCACAGCTTGGATTGGATATTTGTGAATAGACCTTGTACTGTAATAAAGGATTGCCGATTTCATACCACTGTGTTGGGTCCTTCACCTGTGCTGTATGATAGACCTATAGGCAGTAAAGGTTTGCTTCATGCTGTGGGACTGCTCCACTGCCTCTAGTCGTGGACACATTTAGGGGTTACATCAGGAGATTATTGAGCCGTTTTTGAACCAAACTGAATTCCTAGTGTGTTGGACCTTTCGGCAGGACAATGCCCTGAAGCACATGCCCAAAACCATGAACAAGCGGTGGAAAGGGGAAGGAAAATAGACAGAAGTAAAACAAAATCAGAAACGATTTAGAATCTAAATAAAAACCTTTAAGAAATTCTTTAGCTGAGAAACTAAATCCTGCAAACACAGAGCTTTTACGTTGTAATGTAAAAAGTGGTGGAAACTATCTGACGACAGGTGCAAGAAGCTTCTAGATGGCAGCACAAAGATTCGGGAGTTGACATGTCAAAGGTTGTGCGCTACTGAGGAAAAACAATATTTTAAGTACAATTTGCTGTGCTGTTTTTACACTATCATGTGTTTTTAAACCTTCACGTGTAAAGCATTCTTTCTTTCTCATATAGTTTCAGTTGGAGCATTTTCTAACAGCTTTTTGAGATCATATGCATATCTTTGGGTGCTGGGCAAGCAACACTTGTGTGATCTAATTTTGAACAGAGGCCTAGAAAATAAAACCTAAAATGCTTATCTTTCACATTCTTCCCCTTATCTTTTCCCCAACACTCTTGTCACCTTCCTTTTGTAAACCATCTGTCCCTGTATTTTAGTCAAGGCTAGCCAGTATACATCTATGAATAAATCACTGCGGGGACCCTTAACACATTACAATAAAAACACAAAACAAGATGAAGAGAAAAAGTGTTGTCCATGGGAGAGAGCGCTGAGAGTCTGAGGCAACAACATTGGAGGGAGAAGACAGGAGGTGAAAAAATAGGATGCGAAGGAGCAAGATAGCAGGAAAGATAAACCAGACAGGGGGGATATTTGGTCTCAGATGTAATGTATTATGTATCAGAACAGGGGCACTAAGGGGGGGAAGCCTATGAGATAGTGTATTCATACATGTGTTAGTGTGTGAGTGCACAAGTCTGCATGTTCTAGCTCTGTTTGTGAAGACCAAATCTAGGTATTTCAGTTTTAAAGTGGGCACATTCACTCTTTTAAAGGCTTTGGAAGGACTTTGCAGGAGCTGACATTTATTTTTAGGGTGCATGTCATTGTAGGCATAGAGGTAAGAGGAAGAAGCAAACGTGTCAAGTATGTGATTCATTGGTGCTGGATCATAGAAAACTGGTAATGTTAGTTATTTTGAAGTTGTATTTATTTGTTTTTCTGTTGTTCATTATGATTTTATGTTTACCTCGTTTCAATTGCTGATTGGGTTTACCTGTTATTTTGTTCCTGGTTTTCCTTTTCAGAGAGTCGTTGTTTTCACCCCCACAGTCTAAACCTATTCTCTTCTACATTTTTTTTTTTGTAAATGATTGAATTTATGTTGCCTTGCACACAGTTTGGTGTCGTTCAGTAAAACTAGAAATGGGACAGATCCACCGTTATTAGATTTGATACTCCATACGTTGATACTTTTATCGGTACATGACTTGTTTTACTTGGGATATTTCAGTCAGCTGCTTCAAAGGAACTCCTTCCTGAACAGAATGATCAACAGACATTTCCATAGCATTTACATTTGCTTATAATTCCCAATACCAAATTGTTTAAAGCCACAGCAATAGTTTGGTATATTTACATTTCTGAATTTGAAGAAAGTAATACAAAAGAAAATCTGCTGAAACATTTCTTCTGATTATTTTGTTATTAGGCAAACAGAAATAATTTTGGTATTAGTAGCTGACCTAAAACAGGAAATATTTAACCTGATTTAATGTCAGACAGTGAGAAGAAAGGGTCACGGACCTTTTTTTTATGGAGTATGTGCATACCTGGATCCAGCAGTATGAAGTTGACTATCAGTCAGTTGTTAACAAAACACAGTTTTTATGACTCTGGGCCCATTCCTTTCCCTGGATTTGTAAGACTACTGAGTTATCTTTGCGCTACTATCCTTAACAGCAAATCTCTGTTAATATGTAACATACTCATCTAAATCAACAACTCAGACATGAAGCAGTAGCAGTGTTTCACAATGTAATACAATATTTTCAGTGAGATCTTTCAGGAGTGGGAACACGGATGATTAAATGTGAAAGAGTCAATAGAGGACCGCAGGAAATGACTGTGACCAGCAGCAACTACAATTTAGAAAAATAAAACACTACAAAGCTGAAAAAAGTTCAGCATTTACAACGGGTCATAAAGCCATTGCTACATAAAAGAAAAGCCAATTCAGACTTGGATCATACTTTATATCTGTCTCTTTAAAGGCCTCTATTTATATATCTGCAGAAGGAAAAGCTAGATGGCATCTCCCAGCAAGTGTAAACTAAACATAGAATACAAGGTACACAGAAAAAGAGACTGGTGGTGTGCTGAGAAAATCAATACACTGATATACATGTTCAAATAAAAAGCAATTGTTTGCTGATATATTAATGTCTTCAGAATTGTATATTGGAATTATAAATCCATAACTATAACCACTGCTTCTGAGAGGGTTCTGTACAAATGAAATATTTAGGCTGGTTATATCCAACATGTTGCCCCTCAGTCAGCTCAGAAGATGAGAAACTTCAATCTATTTAGGTGTAAGGTATCTGTCACAGAGTGAGAGACTGAAAACTTATTTCATTTTTACTGTAGCATTGTCTTTTACCATCTAGATATTAACATGTGCAATGTACCAAAAATGAAGGGTTATCAAGCCGCAGATTGCCAAGAGGTGAACGTCAAACATCCGCTTGGAACTGTAGAAATCATAATGATGGACTGTAAACATAAACAACTTTATTTCATTCTTTACTGGACTTAACTCTAAACTAGCTATAGACATAATTTATACTACATTACTGATAGTAGAGATTATACACTACATTAAGTGGATAAGTGATTGATAAATAAAAAAGAATATTGACAACTCTTTTGAATGCAAGTTTACTTCATATTTTGCAAATCCTCAGACTCACTCTGAACACTCACAGTGTTCACTGCATTATCACAAAGATTACTTCAGGTTCCTGAAAATACCAGCGCTTTCAGCATAACATCAAGTGGTGTTAACCTTTTTCCACCAATTGTTTGATTATGGAGGCATGTTTATATGTCAAACAAGGCTAACATGGAACACAATGGTTTCTTTTACACATTGAAAGTAGTGTTCAGAAATAAACTGAAATCTTCATGAAAACATAAATTAATTAATAAGCTATAGCAGACATATCAGGTACAACCACCGGATGCCACATCATGGCACAGCTGTATCCGACCCACAAGATGATTTCATATAATAGTTAATGTCCTGTCAGCATAGTGCTCACACCAATCAGACTACATATCCCATAGTGCTCCACTATACTGACCAAGAGTTTCAGGTTTTGTCCCATTCTGTGATTGAGATACTACTTATAGCAATGCAGTGGTATAGGCAGACTAGATGACATGCATCTAATAAGACGTTTATTTTTGTCAAAAGAGCCTAGAGGTTTGACTTGGAAAACACAAATTGTAATTTCTCAGTATGAATTTCACAATCTACTTCTGTAAAAACAGTTTGACTTGAGGCTTGCTCTGCTGTGATACCTACTCAGTATATACAATGTTTTAAGTGCTTTAATGTCGACAAAACAATCCTATCACATTATCTACATTACCCTAATTAAATGTAAAATACAATTGTATAAAAAATTATCTCAAAAGTAAAATTTGTATTATAAATAGCTTATTTTTTTTTGGTTTTCTAGATTAACTAAAATATTTTTAATCAACAAGAGAATTGTTTTTCAGGACTTTTCTTTTAACATCTCGTAAATATTTGTCACTGATGTCATTAGCCGCTATAATATGAATCAAAAGAATAACAAGATATCAAGATCAAAATAAATCTAAATATTTGACAGGAAATCTAGATGAATGTCAGATTGATTACTGTAACAAAGGTAGTTTACATGAGTTATGTTTAAAACATTAAAAACAGAACCACGTGAGTGATAGCTTTTATCTTTTACTTACAACAGAGAATCAGGTCAATGTTCAAAAAGTCTAATATTAAATCTTTATTACAAGCTATTAACATTAACTGAGCCCAAAGGAACAAAGGATGTGAAAGAAGAGAGGGGAAACAGGTGGAGAGATGTTTTGATGTGTTTTATGTTGTATCTAACATTAAAAACAACAGAAAACATAAAAGAAACCTTTGAATATTAGCCGCTTTCACCACCCATATCCTTTGTACCACAGGTGCAGTAGATGTTTTTTTTACTTCAGAAGGTAATGAAAAATAAAGGTAAGGTAATATGCCATGTGAGGACAAGAAGAAAAAAGGAAAGCAAACATGAGAATGTATGTCTGAACATTTGCTGACCGTTGTCTTTTTTTAAATGTACCGTCTACAGTAGCAGAGAGAAAATGTTACAGAAACTAATCTGGGATCAGAAAACAGTCTCATCCATATCTGCCACTCTGTAACACAAGTAGTGTTGCTGTGGACACCCACAACTTATTTCAGAAGGCCCTGTTTCAACTGTGTTGAAAAAGGTGATTACAGTGATTGGTTGTTTAATTTAGTCCCCAATGCTTCAGGTCTTCCCAATAACACTATTTGATAACTGTGTCATTTTTTTCTGCAATGAGATTGTGTGTTTGGCACAGGAGTAGTCAAATGACATTAACTGGCTTATAAAGCGAGACTCAGTTCAACCGTTTCCTCTGAAAGGACTGTCTACTGCAACACAAACAAGAGCATCTGCATGATATAAAATATACAGCTCCGTTAATGTAAGGAGGATGTTAGATTTTTGCACTTTTTTTTTTACATCTTTACTGTGATCAATACGCAGTACAACTCAATATAAAAACAAACTGACACATTCTAAGGGGGAAATAAAAAAACCCAACTCAATGTGGTTGTATACAGCAAGTGGGCACACCCTCCTATAAGTGAGGACATATCTATGTCCAGAATTCCCAAAAACATTCAAACTTATGCTAAACAGTGCCTTGGATTAACCCCAGATAAAGCAATTCAAGTAAGTTTTCTTTACATGATCTTACATCTCAACACAAAACCAATGGTCTACAGAGAGTTTCCAAAGCATCAAAGGAAACCCAATGTCAGAAGTTAGTAGTAGGGAGAATGGCATGATTGCAAGATTTCCCTAAGCTTTGGACATCCTATGAAATACTGGGAAGACAATTATCACCAAGTAAAAAGAATCTTCAAGAACTGGACATCCCTCTAAAAATGATGAAAGGAAGCAATGAACACTAATCAGAGATGCTGTCAAGCATAATTAGAAAAGCAATGGGCATTTGTGAAAGCACTGGCTGTGCAGTACTGTACATGTTGCAACACCATGTTCTTCATATGTCAGGGCAACAGGTGGAGCTGTTCTTGAAATTATCTATCATGGTTTCCATTTTTAAAACACAAACATTATTGTCCACAGGCATGTGCAAACCTTTTATACCCATTGTGCATACAGATGATAGTATGATGTAAACCTTGCAAAACCAACCCCAGTCAGCCAAAATGTCAGAACACGCAAGTAGTCTGATTACCTTAGAGGCAGAAAACCAAAAGTCAACATAGCATGCACACCATCCGTAAACACGAGGCGGGTCGATGATTCAAAGAAGGCCGACTCTAATCAGAACTTCATCCTCCTTCTCATTACCGACATCAAATTGTCAGCGACATCAAAGTAGCTTCTTAGACCTCCTGGTTAAGGGCGCAGCCAGCTACCGAAGCAATCAAACCACACTGAAATAAACAAGCAGACTCAGATTACAGCTAAGTCTGTTACTACGGACACGGATAAAGACAAAACAGATGAAAGCAAGGCTGTCCTTAATGTGACATCAATCCACTCCTTTAACAGTAAACTTCTCAAAAGACTTTAAAAAAAAAGGCTCAATGGAGCCATCAAAGACTTTAGTTCTCTTGTATCCAGAGTCCAGAAAGGTTAGAGCTTTCAAAGAAACAAACTCTTTCTATAAAATGTCTGATGCTGAGTTGGAGGCTGCACCTGGATGCATCGCTAATACGGTGATACACATCTGTTCGCCAACTATAGATAAAGCATACAAGAACATCTGGAGATGTGCAACATTTCTCTATGACAGCAGTCGTGTGCAAATGTGCCACTCTGCATGTGCAGGACATTTGTGCAGACATGCATGAGGGAACATGCCTCGTTGGCAGTGAAAAATGCTAATTTTTGCTTAAGCTGAGGGGGAAATTTTTAAAAAGCAAAGAGAAAAAAAACAGATACAAGGAAGAACAAGACACAGAGCTACAAAGACAGAAAGAAGTCCCTCTTGGCAAATACGACTCTCTACTGTATGCCTCTCCATGCGTTTGTGTGTGCATGCGTGTATCAGTGTTTTTTTTTGTGCATAGACAAAAAGCGTGAAAGTGTAAACGTGGGACCAGTTGAGGTCACTGATGACGAAGAGGAAAATGAGGGAAGACATACTGACAGATGTGCGCACAATTACAAAGAATCACAGAAAGCTACACACCCAGAAAACCAGGCAGACACTTACACGTACTGACAAGAGACAAACCAAGACACTCGGCCCACCTCTAGACACCAAGGCCGCTGAGTGAGGTCTGACTCTTAATTAGCGACAAAACATTTCACACGTAGCAGGGTTAGCATCAGTGTCTGTGTGTCTGTTTACTGGTGTCTGTCTCAGTGTGTTATCATTTAGAGGTTATAGGATTCACATGAGATAATTGCTTGTGGCTCATAGGATATAATCTGCATATGGTAATGCTGCGACTTTAACAGCCAATCAGCCTTTGAAAACGCTGTCAGAATGCAGATGAACTTCACCTCATCTTATCAAACTTCTTGACAGCCCTTCAGCAAGACTTAAAAAAAACTGCAATGTGTTTGAATAAAAGTGGATGTATATGTCTGTGTGAGGCAGTTATGTGTGTAGTTTCTTCTTCAACTGGCATTGCCCGAGGCAGTGTGGGTTCCTGGACACAAGTGGGGGTCATGGACAACTTGTCTGTCTAGGGGCAAGTTTTAGTCTCTTTGCAATCATCTTGCATATAGGGAACAAAGTTATGACACAAAGGTCAAAGAAAAGCATCTCTCACCAAAACGGACGATGATAATTTTTCAAGCTCCTACAGTGGCTTTTTTGTTATTCTCTGGCTAGACATCTACTTCAGTGAATTCGATAGCTCCTGAATAGCATGACAGTTATTCTTTTCAAACTCACAAAAACTAATTTATCATTGTCAAACTGTGATCAAAACCACAATCAATGGAAATAGGATGTACTATAGTTTACAATTATTAATGTGCAAACTAATTGTTTGATTTTAACATCTTTCTAATAACCGACATCCTTAATTCATCAAAATAGTTAACTACCAAGAGAAATAAAGTGATATATGGTTAAGCACAATGGTACAAAATGTCACCTTGTCAGTATGAAATGAGGGTAACAATTGGCAAAATGGCGACTCACTGACCTCGAGCCCATGTGTACTCTGTTGTATGTAATATTGTGCTTTTGATTCTGTTTTGTCCTGTCAATTCGCAATATTCTTCACGCCTCAAGGTCAATGCAACCAAAGCCAAATCATCCGTTTGACAGAAAATATTTTGTGTTACCATGTTCAACTCGTTCACTTTATTTATTCCTGGTTGATGACCTACGTCAAAACCTTTGAAACAAACCATTTGGATGTGAAAGGCCACATTCAAATTCCTCAACTTCAACTGAAATCAGCAGTGAGAAAGTTAAACCTTGGGCACAGCTGGTCATCCTCAGCCCAGTTGAACATTTATGGACTATGCCAGTAGTTCCCAAAGTAGGGGGCATTTCCCCTAGGAAGTCATTGCAGGGGAGGCGTGGTATGAATGGATAAAATTTAAAAGCTAATATACCTGACAGGTTTTTGAGGCTCCCACATAAACGCAAAGCAGAAGATAAAACATTGCCAAATAAGCTTCTAGACTTCCCAACAAAAGAGTAGAAAATATGACAAAGGATATCTTGCCTTTAGTTTTGTTACACCAAACACCTTCAAATGCTCAATGAGCTCATATAAAGTTTTGTACATAGTGGCAAAGTGTGAAAAACCGCACACCTGCAGAGGATTACATACTTCCCTGCACTATAGACATGGTTCTATCTATGATTCATAACAGCAAACTATGGGTTATTCCTCTGACCAATAATACTATCGGCAGGGGCATTTACGAGATGTCAACTGACATATAGGGACTTTGTAGAGATCTGCACAGATAGGGCAACAATTATGGCTGTGAAACTAAGAGGGCTGCTGGCTTTAATGAAGCGCGTCTCCCTCAATTTTGCAGTGCACGAGCTGCATTATAGACCGCAACGCACTGGAGTCTAAACAGTCGAGTACTGAGCTGAATGATGTAATGATCGGCACAGTCAACTACATCAAAACACAACCTGTCAAAGCCCTGATTTTTGTGGTACTGTTCGAGAAAATGGGTTCCGACAGACAGCCGTTCTGTTTCACAACTAGTCACGATAACTTCCCACGATGTGGGAAGGTGCTGTCCAGGAGATTCGCATCTTTTTGAAGGAAGAGGGTAATTTTGGCCACACATTTTACTGTAAGAAGTTTTTAAAGAAACTTTCATATAGTGGCATATTTCTGAACGCAATGTTCAATTAACCAAATTCAGTGAGGCAGGGCACAAACACACACCTCCATCTGGCAAAAAAAGTGAAATCACAGCAGGCTCACACCAAGTACTGAAAAATTGATGATTGAAACCCTTGTTTTGCGAGAAAACCTTCACAATTGTTTTTTTTCCCTCTCAAAGTTCTTTATGTTTGAATCAAATTGTGCACAGAGAGGCATTAGAAATACAGTGGCTTGCAAAAGTATTCGGCCCCCTTGAACTTTTCCACATTTTGTAACATTACAGCCACAAACAATCAATTTTATTGGAATTCCACGTGAAAAACCAATACAAAGTGGTGTACACGTGAGAAGTGGAACGAAAATCATACATGATTCCAAACATTTTTTACAAATAAATAACTGAAAAGTGGGGTGTGTGTAATTATCCAGTCCCCTTTGGTCTGAGTGCAGTCAGTTGCCCATAGACATTGTCTGATGAGTGCTAATGACTAAATAGAGTGCACCTGTGTGTAATCTAATGTCAGTACAAATACAGCTGCCCTGTGACGGCCTCAGAGGTTGTCTAAGAGAATGTTGGGAGCAACACCATGAAGTCCAAAGAACACACCAGACAGGTCAGGGATAAAGTTATTGAGAAATGTAAAGCAGGTTTAGGCTACAAAAAGATTCCCCAAGCCTTGAACATCCCATGGAGCACTGTTCAAGTGATCATTCAGAAATGGAAGGAGTATGGCACAACTGTAAACCTACCAAGACAAGGCCGTCCACCTAAACTCACAGGCCGAACAAGGAGAGCGCTGATCAGAAATGCAGCCAAGAGGCCCATGGTGACTCTGGACGAGCTGCAGAGATCTACAGCTCAGGTGGGGGAATCTGTCCATAGGACAACTATTAGAAGTGCACTGCACAAAGTTGGCCTTTATGGAAGAGTGGCAAGAACAAAGCCATTGTTAAAAGAAAACCATAAGAAGTCCCGTTTGCAGTTTGCCACAAGCCATGTGGGGGACACAGCAAACATGTGGAAGAAGGTGCTCTGGTCAGATGAGACCAAAATTGAACTTTTTGGCCAAAATGCAAAACGCTATGTGTGGCGGAAAACTAACACTGCACATCACTCTGAACACACCATCCCCACTGTCAAATATGGTGGTGGCAGCATCATGCTCTGGGGGTGCTTCTCTTCAGCAGGGACAGGGAAGCTGGTCAGAGTTGATGGGAAGATGGATGGAGCCAAATACAGGGCAATCTTGGAAGAAAACCTCTTGGAGTCTGCAAAACACTTGAGACTGGGGCGGAGGTTCACCTTCCAGCAGGACAACGACCCTAAACATAAAGCCAGGGCAACAATGGAATGGTTTAGAACAAAACATATCCATGTGTTAGAATGGCCCAGTCAAAGTCCAGATCTAAATCCAATCGAGAATCTGTGGCAAGATCTGAAAACTGCTGTTCACAAACGCTGTCCATCTAATCTGACTGAGCTGGAGCTGTTTTGCAAAGAAGAATGAGCAAGAATTTCAGTCTGTAGATGTGCAAAGCTGGTAGAGACATACCCTAAAAGACTGGCAGCTGGAATTGCAGCAAAAGGTGGTTCTGCAAAGTTTTGACTCAGGGGGCTGAATAATTACGCACACCCCACTTTTCAGTTATTTATTTGTAAAAAATGTTTGGAATCATGTATGATTTTCGTTCCACTTCTCACGTCTACACCACTTTGTGTTGGTCTTTCACGTGGAATTCCAATAAAATTTATTCATGTTTGTGGCTGTAATGTAACAAATGTGGAAAAGTTCAAGGGGGCCTAATACTTTTGCAAGCCACTATATATTATAATACTACACAGTAAAACTAATAAAACATAAAATAATAAATTCATAAACAAGAAACAATTACAAAGAGCATGAAAAATTTCTTATAAACCAAATGGGTGCCCAGCAGAAATAGTTTGGGAACAACTGGACTATGCTTTAAAGTCGAATCATTACCAGGGAACCAACAAATTTAAATTAACTTTACCAGTTCTGTAAAGACGATTTGCCAAATATCCAGCCAGAGCCATATCAGAAGTGTTGTGGTGACTTCAAAAAGCATGAGGTTACATTGCAACTTCCAAAGGGATATGAGCAGTATGCACCAACTTATTATGATATTGATGACTGTTTGGAACTAAACTAGAGACGGGAACAGTACAACATCTGATTCAGAGTTTACATAATATTCATTGTAAGGTTTTAAAACCATCAGGTCCCTTTAAGCAATGTCTCATGTTCCAAGTGGATATTTGTTTCCTTTAGCCTGGGAGCATTAAATCTTTAGATGTTCACACTTTAGCTCTGTCTGCAGCTAACATCTCTAGTTGAAGTTTTAGAAGATTCAATTTGAAATAACAAATAAATACATTTTGCTGGACGATGAATACCCCCAAAAATGATAGCCAAAATTATAATATTGTCGTTTTTGTGACCACTTTCAACAAACTTAATAACAATGCATGTACACACTCTGAACAATCAATAAACTTCCATTTCTGAAGAATTACCACTGCATCTGGAAGACATTTTTAATATCCAATATAAATGAACAAAACAATACAAAAATGGACAAACTCAAATAATATTAACCTTAGAAAACTAAAAAAGGAAATTATTGTGGCTGAAAAAATTGAGCTCATTTAAATTTCTCATAATAAATTGATTAATTGTTTATTGCGACAGGCCTATTAAAATGGATCAGCCTTTGAACAGCATTTGTGAGATAGATAGATTGATGGATGGTTAACATTATTCAAAAGAAAGTTCCTGTATTTTCACTGTGCTTAAGCTTAAAATCTAGGACAAACTAGTCCTTTAAATCTCGGGTGACTTTAAATCATGTTGAAAATCTACTAGATTCAGTGCTGTACAGAAAACAATAGGGACTTTATCCCTGTAAACTTAGAACCAACACCAAAAATACTCAAAGCTGGTCTTTGTTTACAGCTACACAATGCAGTTCAGATTTAAACAATTCCTCAGATAATCTCATAAATGCTCTATATTTAAATAAAGCATTTCGCTTTATAGTCATTAAGCCCTTTTTTACTAATTTAAATACTAGTTCAAAATATTAGTCCAGTTATTACTCCCTTACTGAAGCGAACCTCAACCCCTTGGATGTTCAGCTTAATTAAAACACAGCTGGAAACCAACTACACATTACACAGCATGATTGGTTGCGTGTCCCTCAGTTTAAAAATATTTTAGTGTTGTGCTCTAAGCTTATAGCCCCTTTTAAATCCCTTCTCAAATCTTGTCATCTCTTACAACCAATGTTTTATGTTTAACTATGTGTACAATATTTAACTTTATCTATCTAGATTTAAATTCTCTAGAGGTAGGTTTAGCTGTACTGCTGGACACTGAGAGAACATCAAGTCATCGTTTCCCTTTAGTTAATGTAAGAAAAGTACCAGGATAATTTAAATTTGATTTGACACATTAAAACGACAGCTTGTTTTATACTATGAGAGCTCATCTCATTAGGCACAGTGCAGATGTCACAAATCACAATGAACAAAGTGCTTTTAGATCATAAAAGTACAGAAACATCAGCATAGTGAAGCTTGGCTGTGCAGGGAAACAAGCCTTTTCCAAAGCCAGCTACAGGAAACATTTTTTTCTTTTCACCGAGTATTGCCAACCTTTAATTATCTGCTCCCCAGGTGCATTGAGTCCATATTAAATGGTGTAAATTAATACCAGCATAATCTAGGCACTTTGAAATCTTGAAATGAGATTGGGACACCACTAGTTTTTGAGCTGATAGACATCAAATTTATATAAATTCACAATAACTAAGCAAGATTTAAACTGAATAAATAAATAGATAGATATTCATACCGTCTTCACAATTTCATTGGAGCAAAAAAACAAACAAAAAAACGAACAAACCTGTGCCGCAACATGCAGTAACATTATCAGGATAATACTCATTTTTGGTGGAGGTAAAGAATACATGTACAAATTATGTACTTCTCAGTATAATGTGCTTCAAAAATATTGGAAGGGCCCAAATTCATTCCTTGACTGTCCTGCCTCCTTTAGATGTGTCCCTGCTCAAACACACTTGAACCACATGGCCGAATTTCCCCATCAGTATTTCCTCAGCTCTGCAGAGCTCGGGTAACGAGCCATTCATTTGATTCAGGATTGTTGGAGAGGACATGCATGAAAAAGTTGCAGGATAGTAGCTCTCGAGGACTGGACTTGGCCACCCCTGTGGCTTATTTGAAAGTGATTTTAAGCTTCATATTTAAAATAAAACAAATAACCTCTATTAGACATTAAGACCATTACATTTTATGATACCCCATAGTTATATCACACACACATTTCTTGATCAAGAAAATAGAACACAATCAACTTTAAAGACCTTGCAAAATTGTTTACTTTTCCTTTAATTAGCCAACTTTCTTGACTCAGCTGTACAACAGTTCACAGATCCCTTTTCTGGACAAAAAAATCTGACTACTTTGTTAATTTCTTTTAAATTACCCAGTTTAATAAAAAATAAAACATTTAAAAAAAAATCACAAATAGTAAAAGGTATTTTTGTGTTTTTAATAACTTTTTAATAATCTAAGCTTTGTTGGCCCATGAATACTTTTAGCCTGATGATTTTGGCCCACTGCCCTAAATGAAGCATAAACTGTGACCAATTTGGATTGATCTCTGGTGGAAACACCTGCCTTTCTTCTATCTCACCATCTGAGCAGCCTTCTCCTCTCTTTGACCCACCTGTCTCTGCTATTTGTCTGCATGGCAGGTGTGGTTTCAAAGCTTGAAATGAAGAGAGTCAGGGCAGCAAGTAAAGAGATAGAGAACACTGAACAAGCAGATGGAGTCAATAATCCAAACAATCTCATTAAGAGAGAGAAAAATCAATGAGAAAACAACTATACAAAAGTAAAGCAGTGAAAAAAAATAAAGGAGCCACAGCAAATACAAAGACAAAAAGGGAGAATTTGTGTCCAATGTGATTGTGAGAAACCACCATGTTTGATAAATTGGTATAAATCAGCTGTTGAGAAATTTGGGGATTAATGTCACGATGCTAAATAAACAGCAGACAGGAAACAACATGTACAATCAGACTTGTGTGCAGTCAAAATATGCATTGTGTGATTATGCATGAGGACTCTATGTCAGGATGTCAGAGGATGGACTCTTTATGTTTACATGATGCTGATATGTAAAACGATTTAGAACTGAAAGCATCACAGAACCTTTCCCAACAGTTACAGCTGTGCAGTGGGCTGATCAATGCAACCGATCAACAACAAAAAAAGAACCCCTGCTGTCAGGACACGAGTCAACGAAGCACAGGGACATGATCTGTATCTCCGCAGGAGAGGCCAAGGTTAACAATGCCAACAATACCAGCCTGCCGCAAGAGATACAAGATTGACATTAAACAGTATGGTGTAAATCATATAAGGATAGACATTAAGAACAAAACAAATTTCCCAAACCTACTAGAATATTTTAATTTTACCTCTCAACAAAGGTGGACAAGACCCCTGCATATTTCTGTTCTCTCTCGCCCGGTGTTCAATAGATTTCACAGCCCATTAGTTTTTCCCCTCAAACCACTCTTTAGTTTTGTGTTTTTATAAACTGCTTAAAGGTTTACTTTTTTAGTGTTTGTTAGGCAGGGATGGAGTACTCAAGTCCTGAACTCAGAATCATGTCTTTAAATAAATAAATAAATAAAGTTTGATGTCTTGACTTGAGTCACTTTTAAGGGTCTTATGACTTGACTCAAGCAGCAAGCCGATGATTTGCCCTTGTGCTCGGACTTGCAACGTTAAGACTTGGAGATGTGAAATTTCTATTGTTAGAATTAGCATGTAGCTTAGGTCAGATTACAGGACAAATTTAATTAAATTGAGCAACTTCCCAAACACTTTGTAAGTGTACAGGTGACATGTTTATTACTTAATGTTTTCAAATTTATTTTAAGGATATTTTATTCTTTTGCACATGCTACTGTGTTAGCTTGGTGATAGCGTGGAGGCATTGAGTAACATTTCTTGTATGAATGGCTGCCATTATTCTAGTCTTTGAATCTATACTTGCTCTATTATTTTTTTACTTGCTCTGAGGTGATAATGACTTTACTTGTACTGGAAGATTTTTGTGGGGGACTTCCACTCAAACTGGGCCTGTAGGATCTAGCAACTTGACTTAAACTAATCCTATGTGACTTGGACTTGCTCTTGAATTGGAACACTAAGGACTCGAGTGTGACTTGGACTTGTGAGAGGGTGACTTAAATACAACACTGCTGTTGGGATTTTTTTAATCGTGCAACATGTCTTCCTGTATTTAAAAATATGTTTTATTTGGTTGGAGAATTCTGAAAGTAAGTCCTGTGGCGGTATGAAGTACAAGTATAGCTCTAAAAAATTTGATTATTGTGAAAAAAATACAATATCTTAAGTGACACTCATAGATCATATAAATCCATTACACATGAAGTAAAATATTTCAAGCCTTAATGTCTTGTAATTTGGATGCCCCAAAATTTGTGTGTACCATTTTTGGTGTTGCCAACTCTTCAGTTAGGAATGTATTGGCAGTATATAGTCTCTGCCTCTCAAATGGTAAAATAATTATTAATTGTATTAATCAGGAAATAAAAATCATTATTTAGAATCCCTCCAAGCAATTGATATGCCAAGGTGAAATAATCTTCATCAGTGTAGCCAGAGCATCTGCATATCACAGGATGAAAATAAGTAATGCGGTTTATTCAGCATTTCTCTAAACACAGATACAGTGTCATACCATGGAACTTTTTCATTTATCTTGGTTAAAGATAAAATTAGATATGGGACAGTATGAGGTATATCATATAATGGTACATTTTTTCCTTAAAGCACCGTATTTTTTATGCCAATGAAACACAAGAGAGATCCACAACAGTGTGATAAGATTAATAGTAAACAACAAGTAAAAAGGTTGCAGAAAAAGAAAAATGCATAAATATTTGCCAAAGCATCAGCAAAACTGAACTAAATGTGTCACAAAACCATATCATGATAAATATATGTAATAAAAGCCACACAAAAAACCCCAGTAAAGATTATAGAAACATCCACCAAAGAATGAAAAGTAATTGACCACACTGTAAATGAAAACTAAACTGAATTAACCCTGCTAAACAGAACAATATTGAGCACAGTGCCCTTTTAGGCATCTTAGATGCAAATGTAAACTCATAAATTAAAGCTATTTTCATGCAAAGGAAGCACAACATCAAGAGAAAAGTCTGCCGTTTCCAATGTGAAAATTCATACTATTAGCATTGTGTGCATGATTTTATGTGCCTGAGAATTTTAAGATTAAACATAATTTTTTGTAGTCATTGTACATTATTTTAAAACTGATTCTTTTGCAGAACCTTTTATTCTCTTTAATTTCATTTTTCACAGGAGGATTAACTACGCCAACTACTATGCTTATATGTATAAAAAATGTATAGGAGACTAGAAGCTGGATAATATTTATGCTTTAAATCATAAATCATAAATAAGTTGAACATGAGAAAGTACTTTTCATCCTGTTTCAAAATCTCTGCATGTCCCCCACTGCTCATTCAATTCAAAAATACTTTATTGATCCCAGAGGGAAATTAAGTAAATAATTTACTTGCTGCAAGTAAGCATGTTCACACCTGTGTCACTGCTCCAAAGCATTCTGTCATCACAATACAACACCAACTATGACTACACCCCCATTGCCACACAAATGAAAGAGATATTCTTCTGTTATCTCATTAAACCAAAACTTCATGACCTAAAACAACTGCCTAACCCTCCAATGTAACTTCATGAGGATGTGCGCATTTGTAGCCATGGATTAGAGCTCCAATCTAGATGTGGGATTCTGATCGATTGCTGACTGGGAGACGGCTGTGCCCATACACATCTATCCCCAACGTGTATACTCACACAAACATGTAAACACACATACACACACACACACGCGCGCGCGCACACACATGGACAGAAACAGCTGTCTGTAGCAACAGTCCACAGAGATAAGACGGCTGATAAGAGTTGCAGAAACCAAAGCCAGGAGCTGTCAGACTCATTGCCACGTGACACCTCCAGGCTGCCACACAAACACAAGCACGCACCTTCGATGACACTGTTGACATCAATTTATTTCCTTGCTGCCATTTTATGGTACCATGACTTTAGCATACAATATTTAAATATAAAAAAAAAACAAGAGTGCCTAGTTTTTAACCTTAGCCCTGAAGTACTTTAGGGTTCTTCCTCTGAAATTACTTTTTCTAATGACCTGTCAGAGTTAGTGATCACAAGAAACCAGCTGGCTTGGTTTTCTAAACTAGGGTGGAAATTGCAATAGGAGGAGGATCTGAGCTTTCTCTAAAAAGCACTTGGGGCCTGATTTATCAATATTTTGTATAAAAGGCAAAAAATTGCAAGACAATTGAGCGAGAGGCGTGTTCCTGATTTGTGGGTGATCTACTTAGACTGTGTGCGCAAATCTTAACAAGCGCAAAGAGCAGTATTCAAATAAGGACTTTGTGTCTCTGCTGTGTGAGCCAGCCTGTCTGCCCCATGCACTGCACGGTGGATTCATGATGAGTCTTTGGCAAAAGAAAAAAGAAAGCGGGGGGGGGGTGGGTTTGGAGACATGTCAAGTCATGCCTGTTAGAGAGTTAAAACTATTATGCTCAAATGTCTGTAAATATTCTTTTTTGTTTGTCACTAATAAACATAATGCGCGCTGTGTAAATGCACCGCTCTCTGCTCCATGCAGGCACCGTATTTTAGTGACAGCAGAGCAGACATGTTGGGTGCACAGTGAGTTTGGAAAAAAAGGGGGGAAAAATCTACATAAATGTCAGATTTGTGGCCATTAATGTGTTAATTACTATTAGGTTAAAATGTGTGTAAATAACATTTTTTGTTAGTTGGTATTAAACTTATATTAAATCGTGGAGGCACAAAGTTAAGACATGCCTTTCAGAGGCAGTAGAAATAGGCACAAAAACAACCGGCGCAAACAGTTTCATGTTTGATAAATCACACTGCGTGTGGAACACCTACTTATCTGCATGTTCTGCTCCCAATATCTGCGCCTTCTGACAGAAGCTCCCACATTGCATATTCATAAAGGGCAAAAGCGCTAAAGGGATTGCGCGCATTTTGCTGCGCATTTAACAGGCGCAGTCCTCCCTGCCCCTGCTTTGTAAATCACCTGGTAGGCTCCATAATTTTGCGATGCGCCCGCTGTGAGGTTTGCGAAGTTTTTAAAAAGCGCAAACCTTTACTAAAAAAGGGCCTTGGAATCCAAAATGAATTGGGACGTGACTGGATTGAAAATAACTTTTTTAAACCCATTTTGTCCAATAAAAACAATACTGCTTTTTAGCTATTTTAGTGATGCATCCTAATTGTGGACCATTCAGTTTCTAGAAACGTGTCGAACCAAAGTAAGGCGTTTTCCACCATCAAAAATGTATGGATTAGTTTGTGAATTCTCATAGATTTCAGTGACATTAAACTCTGAAATAGTACCATTTAATAACTTTTCTCTTGGTTTCTGAGAGACCAATACTCCTTTGCTAACTTTTAGGTTCTTAATCAGCTTTAACTGCATTTGCTTAAATGCTGTTTTAATGGTTATTAGAATTGTATAGATAAGTAGTTTTAGGACTAGCTTTGTTCCCTCCGTCTGGTTCCGGGGACCTGAGGCTCAGACGAGGTGCAGGCATGGGGAGGCGCCATGGAGCAGCCACTGGGCTGACCCGTGGACCGGGCACTGGGTGAAATTGTGGGGCAGAACCCGCTGGAGAGGACAGCAATCTGGAAACCGCTGGAGAGGTCTGCAGGCTGGAAGCCGCAGGAGAGGACTCCGGTCCGGAAGCCACTCGAGAGGACTGCGGTCATCAGGCCACTTGAGAGGTCTGCGGTCCGGAAGCCACTGGACAGGTATGCGGTCCGGAAGCCGCTGGAGAGGACTGTGGTCATGAGGCCGCTGGAGAGGTCTGGGTTCCGGAGGCCGCTGGAGAGGTCTGCGGTCCGGAGGCCGCTGGAGAGGTCTGCGGTCCGGAAGCCGCTGGAGAGGTCTGCGGTCCGGAGGCCGCTGGAGAGGTCTGCGGTCCGGAGGCCGCTGGAGAGGTCTGCGGTCCGGAAGCCGCTAGAGAGGTCTGTGGTCATGAGGCCGTTGGAGAGGTCTGCGCTCCGGAGGCCGCTGGAGAGGACTGCGGCACAGGCTGAGGCGGAGAGAGCAAGTAGCGACCAGACTGGCTCGGCTCGGACCGCCTCCCAGCCAAAAACATATGTTTATTGGCCGTCAGGCGGATGTCCTCCATCGCGGTCCTCCAGCTCCTCGAAGTCAGGCAGAGCTAGGATGGAGTTGAACCGAGGAAGAGTAACCAGGAAAAATTCCTCCGCTCCAGTAATGAACGCTGAGGGGAGAGCCGAGGGTGGAGACTTTGAATAATCAGCTCCAGTGGGCATCCAGGAGGAGATCTGGGGAGTCTGCTGGATCCATCTTCACAGGTCAAATCATTCTGTCAGGTTTTGTGTCTCAAGGAGGGAAGGACCTACGCGCAGATGTGGTAAAAAATGCAAAGGTGATTTATTGAGGTGACAATAGCTGGAACGACGGCCAGGCAGGAGACACACAGCCATCAGGACAACACACAGGAAGACATCACAGAGATCCAACGGAGAAAGAGGGGACGGGACCGGGTTAAATACACATGAGGTAAGAGAAAACAGGTGAGGTGGATCGGGAACAGGTACAGAAAATGGATAATTAGGGGCAGAGCACTGGAGGCTCTGACAGCTCTTAAGACAAAATTTTAACTGAAGAGAGAGGTGAAGAATTCATATTTCAGACTATTTTATTCATGCACTTTAATGTAGTTTATCAATGATACACTATGATATTTCATATTCGAGGAAATTCACTCGGTCATGCTAAGGCGGTAAGGACTGGGCTTGTCAGAACTGATAATAAAAAATATGCTGCCATCTTCTTGAAGGACTACTCACTTACTTTTTCTATCATTAATGGCTCTGTCACTTTCTATAAAACTTAGTAAAGGCCCAGAAAGACCAGTGTGATTTATATCAGCTGAGACTTGATGAAACGGCTCTCCTCACGGCAGATGGAGACAGCTGTATTAAATCTAATTACACAGATTTCACTGCTTAACATCAATGTTAAATGGCATGTAACTAAATTGACACATCCATCTCCTCTTTTCAAGCTTAAACAGACACACAGACAGGGTAAAATGTATTGCTTTGTGTGGAATTTATTGAGTGCACTGAGATGAATCCACTTAGTTCGCAATCAAAGAATCAATCCTGTGTGGTGGGTAAAGTAACTTAAACCATGAGTAAATTAGGCAGGCGCCTGTTCAAATTGACATGTATTGAGTTTATTTTTTTCTCTTTACAAATCAGTGTGATCCTTTTTGATTTTTCAGATAAATACAAATAACTTGAGAAACAAGGGTTTGTCTACAGTTTATACATAAGCTGTATTCAGATACAAGATACAAGAGTCTACAATGGTGATAGAGAAGCTTGGCTAAAAATGTGTCATTCCTCTCCAGGGTTCCTCCACTTCATATCTAGTATGTTTTGATAATCAAATCAAACTTTATTTATAAAGCACTTTTCATACAAGAAGTTGCATCACAAAGTGCTTTACAGATTAAAATGACACCAACAAAAAACCACCTTCCCTTCCCTCCCCCACAGATTTAAAAGCATGGTCACAGTTATACCCCCCTCCCCCCAACCCATCTCCCATGCACACACACAGTTAAAAGAAAAAGTTAAAAAGGACATTGGGCCGAGTGTAGATGAACCATGCAAGGAAACGCCATCAGAGGAGCCATCTGCCCCGGCAGCAGTAGATTAACAGCAGCAGCTGAGGCACCGACACAGGGCACCCAGTGGAGGCAAGGCCAAGACCCCCACCTCCACCCAAGCTCTACCTGGAGAGCACCCAGGCAGCTACATCCGACCACCGCTCCCGGGGCAGAGGGCTCCCACAGAGGAAACACTGGAACGGGGATTAAGATAAATTAAAGTATAAAAAGAAACGGTAAATTAATGTGCTAAGATTAAACAGTAAAACTGATAAAAATATAATCATATAAAACATCCAGAGCAATTAAACAAACAGTGATAAATAATAATCAGTTAAAAGCTAAGCTAAAAAGGTGAGTCTTGAGCCTGCTCTTAAAAACATGAACGTTCTCTGCAGCCCTGAGGTCCTCTGGCAGCCTGTTCCAGAGGTGGGGGCCATAATAATTGAAAGACGCCTCATCTTGAGTGTGTGTCCTGACTTTAGAGATGACAAGGAGACAGCTGCCAGAGGAGCGCAGAGGCCGCGAAGGTTTATATGGTAAAAGCAGTTTAGAGAGATAAGAAGGCCCAAGACCATTAAGACACTTAAAAACCATTAAAAGAACCTTAAAGTCAATCCTGAAATGTACGGGGAGCCAATGCAATGATTTTAAGACCGGTGTAATGTGCTCCCGCCTCCTGGTCTTCGTCAGGACACGTGCTGCTGAATTTTGTAGTAGCTGTAAACCTGATATACTCTTTTTGGGAAGACCAGAAAGCAGGGCATTACAGCAATCAATTCTACTGGAGATAAAAGCATGCATCAGTGTCTCCGTATTGGCCAGAGAGAGAATGGGGCGGACTCTGGCGATGTGCTTTAGTTGATAAAAACCTATTTTAGTGATATTTTTAATGTGAGGAATAAAAGTCAGCTCAGAGTCAAAAATCACGCCCAGGTTCTTCACTTGTAAAGAGGGATTAAAAGACAGTGATTGTAGTTTTGGTAAAAGGTTCTCTCTCTGAGCCTCAGGACCAATGACTAAAACTTCAGTTTTGTCCTGGTTGAGCTGGAGAAAGTTTTCTGCCATCCAGGATTTAATGTCTAAAATGTAGTTAAAAAGTGCATCCATTGGCCGTGTGTCATCGGGAGACATGGAAATGTATAACTGTGTATCATCAGCATAACTGTGAAAGTTAACTCCATGTCTCCTGATGACGCTGCCAAGAGGGAGCATATGAAGGTTAAAAAAGCACTGGGCCTAAAATTGAACCCTGGAGCACACCACATGTAATCCTGTGGACCCTAGAAGAGCAGGTATCTAAACTTACCAAAAGTCCTGTCTGTGAGATAGGATGTAAACCATTTGTGAACATCACCAGAGAGGCCGATCTGTTTTTAACGGGTTAAAAGAATAGTGTGGTCTACTGTATCGAAGGCAGCGCTTAGATCCAGTAGAACCAACACTGTCACCTTCTGAGCGTCATAATTTATTCTAAAATCATTTACAATCTTCAGAAGGGCCGTCTCTGTGCTCTGGTTCACCCTAAAACCAGACTGAAATTTCTCCAGGACATTGTGCTCATTAATAAAATCATTAAGTTGAATTAAAACAAGCTTTTCTAAAACCTTGCTTAAAAATGGTAAGTTAGATACTGGTCTAAAATTATTAAAATCATTAAAATCTAAATTGCTTTTCTTCAGCAGGGGCTTCACTTCCGCCCCTTTAAAGGCGGCACGAAAGACCCCCGTCTGAAGGGAGCAATTCATCATGGTTAAAATCTCATCCCTAAAAGATTCATAAAATGGCTTAAAAAAGGAAGTGGGAATCGGGTCAAAAACACATGTGGTGGGCCTCACTGAGGAGAAAACTTTATCAAGAGTCCCAGCTTCTACCAGGACAAAACTGTCCAGCGTTTCCTCTGGTAGAGACACACATTCAGATTTGTCTAAAACCATGTGACTTTGAGAAGATAAAATATTACATCTGATCGTGTCTACCTTCCCTCTGATGTGGTCTGCGAGCTCCTCACAAAGATTGTTTGAGGGGGTTTTCTGAAATGCATTAGTAGTACAGTTAAAAATTTTATCAATAGTGGAAAAAAGAATTTTAGGATTATTTTTATTGTCTGATATGATTTTTGCAAAGTAAGCATTTCTTGAATCTCTTACAGCATTATTATAGGATTTGAGAAGTTCTGTGTATAATTGATGGTTTATCGTGGTTTTATTTTTTCTCCATTTTCTCTCTGCCGCCCTGCAGTCCCTCTTTAGTTTTTTAAGATTGTTATTTCTCCATGGCGCTGCAAGTTTTGAATGTGAGCGTTTCACTCTAAGTGGAGCCAGCAGGTCAAGAGCGGACTGAAGTCTTCTGTTAATATCCCTGGCGATAAAACCACAGGGGGCAGGTAAGAGAGTAGGAGGAAACTTTTGGAAAACTTCTAGAAAACCTGCAGCCACTTCAAGGGTTAGATGGCGCTTCCTGACAGTTCTCACAGAGGTCTCCTGCTGGATAAAACTGGTGATGTTAAAAAACACACAGTAATGGTCAGAGACAGCCAAGTCAACAACAGAGGACACACGGGTGGACAGGCCATGCGTGATGACCAAGTACAGGGTGTGTCCTCTGTTGTGAGTTGGCTGCATGACATGCTGACTAAAATCCATATAATTCCAAAGATTTAAAAATTCTGTTGATAAAGGGTCTAAAAGGTTATCCATGTGTAGATTAAAATCACCAGCTAAAATGATCCTTTCAAAGGAGTTGTACAAAATTGATAAAAACTCTGAAAATTCTTGAATAAAAAGTGCACTCTTTTTAGGAGGCCTGTAAACTGTGACAAATAAAATCTGAGGAGTGCTAAAAACAGTTGCATTATATTCAAAAGTACTAAAATTATCAAATAAAACAGGTTTGGCAGAAAGCGTTGATGAACTAATAAAAGCAGTTCCGCCTCCCCTTTTGCAACTCCTCGTGGAATAAGTGAAGTTAAAATTTGGTGGGGAGGCCTCTGTAAGAACTACAGGTGCATTTGTACTCAGCCATGTTTCTGTTAAAAATAAACAATGTATATTATGATCTAAAATTTGGTCATTTATTATAAAAGTTTTATTCAGCAGAGAGCGGACATTTAAAAGTGGGCTTAGTCACATGACCTAGACATGCAAACATGAAAAAATGGGTGGATGAGCATCAGTATCAAAATGATACTACTATTCCTTTCAACGAATGTAATTGTATCATATGGAGAGAAGAATTAAACAGACCATTATCATATAGCCTACACTGACACAACTCCAGGTTAGAAGTTAGAACAGCATAGCTAAGTTAGTTATTTTTGGACAAAACATTTCATTTGTAGCCTTAATTCAACTTGATCAACTCCGGTACGATAAACATGTATGAGGTCATTATTTTTAAAAATATGCAACACCAAAAAGGTTTCCTTTTTGTTTTTTTGTGCATATGTGCCTAAAAGCTAAAATTGCATCAAGTTTTTCTTGGAGGATATGCAGAACTGTGTCATGCAGCAAAAATTCTCAACATGCTTTTGTCACCTGTTGTTTTTTGTTTTTTTTAAGTGGGCTATCAGTTGCCCAGGGCACCATTAGAGAGGTAATCTAATTTTTAAGCCAAATTAGCACTGAACAAGTTTTCCATACTTTTTTGCATGTACAGAGCACGAGGCCTCCCATGCATACTGATGAGAATTTGTCATTTCTGCTGGACTCTAATACATTTTATCCCGTTAGCAGAATTTAAGAGAAATGTTAGTATTTTAATTGGTTGGGACCCAGCACAATGAGGGAAAAATGTACTTTAAAAAAGTAATTTATTAAGGTTTAAAAAAAAGTGTTCTTCAAACATCTGGTAAAGCAGTGTTAAAAATCCTTGAAATAATTTAATCTTTAATTGCAGCACCATATTGTCACACTGAAAATGGGCAAAAACTCAATGTTGAAGTAATTTATTAAGTAAGGGAAAAAATCTAATTAATTAAACTGGATTAAAACCCAACTTTTAGAAAATAATTGTTTTTAGCAAAAAACAAATTATTGAAAAATAATTCATGTGCAATAATTTATATTGAATAAATATAAATAAAGCATTTTTTTTATATTTTACTTATTTATGATCAGAGGGTTTAGAGCTTAATTAGTAATCCATGACTTCTTGTTTTCTTGGGTGTTAAACAGGTTGTTAAAACAGATGCTTATTTTAATTAGTCACTCTTAGCTACAGGAGAACATCCTATTCAAAAAAGATGTCTTCGTTGTCCTCTGTAAGAGCTGAAAAAAAAGAAAAAAAAACAGCTACAGGTCTAAATATCTACAGAGTTCAAAATAACTAGATTAGTGAATTAAAATAAAAGTCCTATAAACCAAGTGTCACACAAAAAACCCACTCACTAATATGGATACAGTTACTGAGTGAAGAGAACTGAAAATCTGCTATCTTCAATATGAATAAGGTGGTTTTTAAACTAATGTCAGAGAATGCCTGCGATGGACTGGCGACCTGTCCAGGGTGTACCCCGCCTCTCGCCCCTTGACTGCTTGAGATAGGCACCAGCCGCCCCCGCAACCCTGTAGAGGATGGACGGGTACAGAAAATGACTGGATGGATGTCAGAGAATGCACGAAGTTGTTATAAGCAATTCAAAAGAAAACTGGATTTTCTATAATATGTCTGCAGATCATTTAGGTTGTAGGAGAGAAAGATTTCATAAGATAATATGAAGGATGAAAACTTACAATAACAATAGGTTTTTCAGCTTCTTTTTGTCCTGGAATATCTCAGATTTAGGAATGTTGGCAGCCTTCTGAAAATATTAGAGTTAAAATAAGGGACTACATTCTCTAATGTACTGTACACACACCGAAATAGCCACTTTTGTAATAATTGCTAATACCGGATGCTAAATCTAGCTTAAAATATCAACTCTGGTATCACTTCGTCTTAAAATAATAGTGAAGGCCTGGCTTTTAGCTACCACGCTGTCACACAGTGGTGACACCACTTTTGCTCCTAGTATAAATATTTAATGACTGCTCATGGGAGAAAGGCCTGAAAAAGATATATTCACTGCTTTTCTATTTCGTCCAATATTATAGTTTTAAAAGAGGAATCAAAATAAGCTAAAATCAGGATATGTAGGTCAAAGTTTGTGATTGGAAATCAGCCACAAATTCTTAGCGGGCCCTAGCTTAGACAGGTAGAATGATGAAGTTACAGAAAATCTCTAAAGCTCAGTTTCAGAAAACTTCAGCAACGAGTAGCATCTTGGGATCACCAAATCCCTGTAACAATACTTAGATGCCATGTACATGTTAATTGGCTGTTTCGGAGGGATGTTAGTTTTCTGTAATATCCATGCAATGTTGAGCTCTACTGTGACTTTAACTTGGACTGTATCCTTTAGCCTTGGTTTCAACAACAAAGACTACAGGTGCGTCTGGTGGAAGACACAGAATGGATTTATGAAAAAAGCACTTTATGCACATAAAACAAAAAAGTATTAAATACTAAATGTTGGCATGAAAATGAATCATAATGTAAACTGACATGACTGACAGACAAACTGGTAGTGATGCAGTCAGATATTCTGCCTGTAATTTGTCTGTGAGTCATTGTTGACTTCTGGCACACTGTTGTTGACCTCTGACTTTTTATTGCAGAGACACGTGTTTTTTTTCCCCGGTCATTTGTCATCTGTACCGATGATTCAGTGGGAAGCGTCACCTATGCTTTGCCAGTTAGCTCATTATATTCACTGATACAATGACAGCAAGAGAATAATGATTCTGAAGACTTCAGGATTCAACATGCTTTATGGCTAGATTTTGTGTAGGAAATTGGCGTATTATTGACTTCTTGTGGCCCTATTTAAATTATCATCTGTCTAAAGTGGAAAATGGGTGATGATCCTGTTTATTCATTTAATTAATTAGTATCGAAACTGAAGCAGAGGAGTCTGGAGTTCATATGCATATTTTAGTGAAAAACATATTTTATTTCTACTGCTTGGAAAGATTATGCACTTGTAGGCAAAGTGTCAAAAATATTCCAAAAGCTGTGAAGAGAAAGCTTTTAAGCCTTTTTGTCAATACATAAAAAGGCTGTGGAGCATAAAAAGAGAACACAAAGGGTTTTTCTCCTATTTCCCATAATCTTCCTCTTCATTCTTTGTCCCTCATCTCTCTCTCTCTTTCTGTGAATATTTTAGTATTGATGAGCCCATTATTGATAACACGGTGCAACATCAGCATCTTTCTTTTCTCTCCCTCACACACTCACACACTAATCAGAGGTCAGATTACAAGTCTGCTCTTGCCGCTGCTGCTGAGCAGTTGTGTGCATTTCTGTGTGAGCGTGTTTGCTCAGCAGGGGGCTGGGGAATCTAACATCCTGGTGTCAGTCCAATAAATTGCAATATTTTCAAAGCTGAAAACCACTTGCGTACGTACTACACTGGCACACAAATGCAGATTATGAGTGTGATGTGTGTTGGCTGTAAAAAATTATGCTCAATAATAATAAAACAGTGGATAAGCAAAACATTTTCTCAAAAAGGCATTCGGAAGCAGCAGCAGAGGAGCACACAGACTGTTAAACATTAACCCTTTCCAGCAGGGGGAAGCTCTAAAACCCACATCAATCTAATTAAAATTAAGAGATTTTCTATAATCATAAATAATTGCTTTTCTGTTTTTTGTTTAAAGTAATGTTCCAACAGTTTCCTTTGAACTGCCAGAATCATTCCACATTTTACTACAAACAAGGCAAGATGGTTGAATACAGCAAAATTATTAATTTTAATGGTAGAAGTTGTCATAAACAGATAACTGCAAATGCCTTCAGTTTTGGTACAGTAGAAAACATAATCATTAACCCCCCTTTATAATGATGTTTACTGTGAAAGAGATACTCTATTGGCTGCTGCAGGTACCAATCAATATCCTGTAGCCTCTGCGTACAGCGTTCAGAGCATACAGCGCAACCAGAACATAAATAAATGTTATGATCTTCAATGCCAATCATCAGGAGAACAAGTTTAGCAAATTTTGCTCACACAAGATTAACTGGAACAACATTAAACTTCCAAATGAAACAATTTATCAAACAGTCATGTCAAGATACATGTTAATGTTAGCCGAGCATTTTAGGCTATTTGCTTCATGAAATGTTAACCAAAAAGGAGTATGTGTAACGAAAACTGTAGCTGTATGTATTGAGTTAGATATATTGTATGTTTAGACACAAAATGAGACAAAAACAATAGACCAAGAAAAATACATATGGAAGACTGCAACATCCAGTCAAATGGCAAGGCAGACACCTAATTGAAACAAGCCTATGAATTTTTTGTTGACATGCTCACTTATATGAGTATATTAGCTAGTACAATTGGAGAGTGTCTATTTTGAATTTGGTTGTTGGTAACTGTATCTAAATTGCTTTGCAGCAATCAGAAGCAGCTCTTTTTTTCATCACTATGACGCATCTGCAGAAGCTTACAGACAGGATTTGTTTAAACAGAGATTATAAATAAAACAGCTGAAGCTCTGTCGCAAGCTGTTGGAAGTTTGAAAATGTCATGCAAAACAAAAGGCAACCTGCTTATATCTTATAACTGATATTGTAGAACTTTGTGGGTATTTGCAATGATGAAGGATAGGCTCCTTAAATACTAATTCAAACACTGAACTCTTCAAAAAGCATTCACTATTGTGGGTTAAAATTTCATGGCTGCTCTCACTGCTCAATCATAGCAGGTACATATTGCACAGGTTTGCATGAATGGCATCTGCTCTTATGTATTTTGTGCAGGCATCACACTTCATTTCATGACCTTCACTGATCACTATATATAAAAAGGTACATCTCAAAAACTTAAGATACAGTGAAAAATGTCAATATTTTTGTCACTTATTTCTGAGAGACTGAAACTCATATCATATAGATTCATTATACATTGAATGACATGTTTCAAGTCTTTATTTCGTGTCATTTTGATAACTATGGCTTATAGATCATGAAAACCCAAAACTCAGTGCCATTGAAAATAAAATATTACATAAGGTACATAAAAAAGGACAAAAAATAAGTCCGGTTTCTTAAAAGCATGTTTCTTTTCTATGCACCTAATACTTGGTTTAGGCTCATTTTGCATGAATTACAGCATCAATGCGGTGTGACATGGAGGCAATCAACCTATGGTTCAGCTGATGTGTAATGGAAGGCCAAATTGCATTAACAGCAGCCTTTGGGTCATTTGCATTTTTTGGGTATGCTGTGTCCCTGCTCTTTCTCTTGACAATATGCCATATTTTCTCTATGGTTTCAGGTCAGGTCAGTTTGCTGGTCAATCAACCACAATAACACCAGGGTCATTGAACCAGCTTTTGGTACCTTTTGCAGTGGGATAGGTCCTGCAGTAAAATCTCAGCATCTCCAAAGGCTCTGTGTCAGCAGAGGGAAGCATGAAGTGCTTTAAGATTTCGTGCTTGTTGACATAATTGATTGTGGACTTCAGAAAACAAATGGACCGACACCAAAAGATGACATGGCACCCCAAATCATCACTGATTGTGGAAACTTCACACTGAACTTCAAGCAACATGGATTCTGTGCCTCTCCACTCTTCCCCCAGACTCTGGGACTTTGATTTCCAAATGAAAACTTTACTTTTAGCGGAAAATAAGACTTTAGAGCACTGACCAAGCATCCAGTCTCTGGTTCATGAGTTGCTTGGCCAAAGGAATGGTGCATTTGTACCCCATATATAGGATTCGTCTGAGTGAGGCTCTTTATGTGCTGTCTCCACAACCTCAGCCCACTCCTTGTGAGACTCCCCCAAAATATTTCGTGGATTTATTTGACAATTCTCTCAAGACAGAAGTTATCCCGGTTGCTGGAGCCTCTTTTCCTAGCACTTTTTCCTTCCACACAATTTTCTTTTATGAAAAAACCTTGGATACAGCACTCTGCGAACAACCAGCTCCTTTAATAATGATCTTTTGTCGCTTAACCTACTTGTGTAGGGTTTCAATGACTGTCTTCTGGACATCTGTCAAGTCACTACTCTTCCCCATGACTCTGTACGCCATAATATGGCCATTACATAACATTTATGCATTAAAAATTCTTTTTTAAATAGTCTTAGAGAACATTCACATTTTCTGAGACAGAATTTTGGGGTTTCCATTTTCTGTAGGCCATAATTATCAAAATGACTCTACTCCAAGCTCCCCTTTATCTTGTCTAACCACCCTATGAAGGAAACTCATTTTAGCTGCTTGTGTCCTGAGTCCCGCTCACCTATGGTTATGATCCATATCTTATGACCAGGAACAGAAAAAAGTCAGATCGGCAAACGAAGAGCTTCTCTTTTCATCTCTTTTCTCGGTCCGACTGATGGAATTAACACTTGTATTACCACAGATGACACCAGAATCCATCTGTCCATCTCCTGGCCTCTTCATCCATCACTCACTCATGAACAAGAACAAGACATTTGAGCCCCCTACACTTGAAGCAAAGCCAATTTAGAGTGCCTGCTTATAGTCCATTGTAAAGAAATGTGCTTTTAGGACTAGAATAAATAATATATCAAGACTCAACTGGCCTTATCGTGCAGACCCTAAATTAACACAAATGCAAAGTTTTTAGAAAATAACATACAATAAATCATACTTAAAATCTGAACATGTTTTCTAACTATTTATACACATAATTCTTGAAAATACCTCCCCAAAAAGAAAAAGAAAAGGGTGTCCAATGGTTAAGTGCATTGCTATAAAAAAGTGTGTTTATATAAATTTAATTAAATCTCAGCATGTTGATAGGAAGTAGAATTGCAAACTGGCTAAGCGGCAAATTGACCCAAAGCCTCCATAACACATACATGTTATGTATGATTTAGGCATGAGACAACTATCAATGTATCCCAAGGTTTTAAAAATGTATAAACATTTTCCATCATACCTATGGAGTCAAATTCTTTTAATGACATTGAAGAGTGCCCAGTTTCTTCAAGCTGTCTGGAACATGGAATAACTGTTGCTGTCCACTGCTGGTCAGCTGGCTGATAGAAAGTACCTTTACATTTCCTTGTCTATAAGATTCACAAATGGGGCAAACTGAATTGCACCTTTACTACCTGAGAAGGTAGCTTGACTAATTAATCTGTTCATTTCATCTTATTTATAATTTTTCCTTTTATGGAGAATAACCAAACCCAAAAATGTTATATGTGCAAACAGAAAGATTAATTGGAATCTATAGCTAATTTTCTCAGATGTTTATATTTATGCATAAGTTTGTATTTCGTTGCCATAAATAACATAAATGTAAAAATTTATATATTATTTTAGTAGAGATCTGAGGAATCGTTGATTTTCTGTTTTCCTTTAAAACAATTACATCATGGTAGGCCTATATGACTTGTCTTACATTTATGTTTAAATACTGTGAAACTGTGATATTTTTACTCATACGGCCACAATCTCAGTTCTTTGCTCAGGGATAAGTCCTTTCAAAAATTTACCTGAAATACAAAAATCAAATTTAGGCATTATGAATAGATTCCTGTTGCACAGAATAAGTATTTCAGATATGTAGTTTGAAGGGGAAAGAACAATTGTGCCTGGCTTGTCAGGTGTCAGCAGGTCTTTAAAGACTAAGTAACAGGTTGATACAGTTTAGCCTTTGCAACCCTTTTTAGGTTTAACACAGCAAATTAGTCAATTTCCCACAACTTTACTCATAAATAACATGAACTGTGTTTCATTAACGAAGCACAGCCAGGTATCTTAAAAACAGGTATATTGCTATTAGTTATAAACATTGCTGAATTATAGAGGCGCAACCCTGCTGGTCAGTGTTAGTGTGGGATAATGTTGTTTGTTCAAAGTCAGCCCTTGAAAACAAGTTTTAACAAGACAATTTTCACAGGCAGAATTCAATTAAGAGTGATTTATCACTGCAAATGGACGTGCTCCAGTAGGAATATTATATGGGAAGAGAAGCCAGCGTGAGCAGAGCGATGATTCTCTGGAAGATTCAGAGGCGCGATAAGGTCACTAAATTATCTGTGGAGCAGATTATACAGAACCACACTGTCAGCGAGCATTTTTACAGCCAGCTCTCAACACTCGGGGGGTCTTCAATCTCGCTGTCAGTGGAGATGATGACACCCAGCAGGTCACACTCACTCACACTACTACGCTCACTCTGCGTTTGGCTCACTGCTACACGCCGTGTGTGAATGTTAGCAGAGCGCTTCTGGATGTAAATACCTGAGCAGGTAAGCGGAGTTATAAGACAAGACTTACATCTCAGAGGACGGAGGTTGGTTACGGCAGAGGAGCGCGTGTCCGCACGCCTGTCCCATCGCGCATCCTGCCCGGCGCCTCCTTCTCTAACCCGGCTGCGGTTGGGCGGGGGCGGTGGTGGTGGTGGTGGGGAGGGGGGAAGCTGGCGGGAGAGCAGCCTGTGTGTCGGTCTGTCGAAAGAGGATATGCGTTTGGACGGGTAGATGATGACTGGGTGTGTGCTTCCTCGCTGTCTCTCTCCCGGACTGACTGCCTGCCTGCCTGCCTGCTCTTCTCTCATGCTCTGATAGCGCGCAGGGATTGGTCAGGACCCGGTAAGTGATATTCGAGCCGCGGTGAGCGAGCATATAACAGCTGAGCAAAGAGACAGAGAGGCAGCAGCAGAGAGAGCTCGGCCGTTCAGTACCACACGGACGCACCGAGAATCAAACTTATTAAGAACAAGCCCGCTCGGTTTCCACCTCAAGCCATTTTATCCAACACAGCCGGAAAAATGAAATTGGGCTGTGGATATTAAACTTTAACCTTTTGCCTTTGCACTTCTCTCTGCGCTGCGCACAGACCCATTATGTCCGCGGCAAGACAAAAGCTGGAATTGATTCTTCTCCCCTCTGACAAAGATCTTACCGGCTAGATCCTTCGGGTTTCAGTAGGAACCATGCGCCGCTTTTCACTCCAGAGTGCCAGTCATGGGACGCTGCAGGTCTCAAGGTCCATCACACGTCCTTTACCATATATGGTGTTTCCAGGCTTATAAAACAAACTGTTTGAATCTAACTAATAAAACTGGTCTAAGAATTTGTGTGTATTTATTTTAGGTTGATTTTACTTAAAACTCTGTTTTTAAATCAATTAAACTCACACAGCATACAAAGCCATTTACCACTTAAGTAGGTACACCTGGCTAGTACCTTCAGAATTCCCATATTTCTACATGACATAGATTCACCACCATTTTGGAAACATTCCTCAGAGATTTTGGTCCACATTGACATGAAAGCGTCACACAGTTGCTGTAGATTTCTCCCAAGGTTGCTCTATTGGAGTAACTGTTGCCTTAGTTTGTGTTTTTAACTAACAGAAGTGGCATCTGCCATGGTATTATGGTCCCATAGTCCATCTGCCTGAAGGTTTAATAAACTGAGCATTTTGAGATCATACTGCATACCTCGGTCCTAATGAGTGGTTCTTCCAGCTACTGCTGCTTACTATCATCTCAAACCAGTCTACCCTTTCTTCTACTGACCATTGTACTGACCAAGTGTTGCTTCATTCCCCAAAAGGAGGATAACCATTGATTTAAAGTACTAGATTGATTTTTATTTTTTTGTCCTTTTCTAAATTCTGCTCCTGGTCTACTGTAAGGAAACGTTCCGTATATGACTCTTATAAATAATATCTACCAGCACTTAGTTATTTTTGGCTTAACCAGGATCTGCCCGATTTTTTTTAGGGGTCAAACAGGGATCAAAATAAATGAAAGTATGCTGCTATATAAGGTTTTCAGATGATAATATTGCATTAAAGTAGAAATGAGATTTGAGTGTTTTATACTAGTTTAAGTAAATGACTATGAAATGGTTTGCTTACTGGTACAAACTGGTAGTATAAAAGACAAAATGGTGATGTATAGGGATGAAATAGGGATACAAACTGCTGAAAGGGTGAATGCAAACGACTTATCTTTATCACAGCTTGCTTCATTTCTGGCATATTTGTGAGCATCCATTATGTTTCCTGGATCTATAGTCATATTCTGGCTCAAGCATATGCATTTTTCGTCTGTCTGATCAGCATTGCCTTTCACGCTATTGGAGTGTATGCCTCAGGGGAAATAAATCCATAAAACTAGACAAAAGTACTTCAGAATCCACGTCAGAGACTGTTAAAAGTTGCTCGCCCAGCACAGTGTTTACTAAAGCCAATTTATCATCCTGAAACCTGCTTCTTTGTGTTAATTCAAGTGACATTGGAGGAACCCGAAGTTTATCTGGTATCTTAAGAACAATCTTTTTTTTTTTATTACTTTGTACCCCTGATAAATTAGAAATTCTGGCTTAATAGTTAAAATGTACTTACTGGTAAAGAAAATAAGGCTCCAACTATTTTGTTTTATTTTGACTTTGAGTTGAGACAATAAGCAACATTTGTTTTATGTTTTATTAATCACAGAGAGGTATAAAACATATGCACAGTCAATAAGTGATAAACAACAGGAGCTTAAAATAACATTTAATTGTGAATCATCTTCCTTATTACATATTTAAACCCACAAACAGATATTGATTGATATCAAATGCCCCTGATTACCAGGGGAAGTCAGAGGTGCAGCCAAATAAACTCTACTCCTACATACAACTTTGCTCTGTTCTTCTTCTAAGCTGTATAATAATGACTTAAATCATTTTTTTATGATTTTCTATTCATTATTCTGCTCTTGATGCCCTTCCTGTGAAGTATGAAATGTTCCTGCCACCTTAAGAACTAATTATTCTGTGCTTGATGAGTATGTATTGGCCTTTAGCCTTAAGATGCTCAGCATACTAGTAAATTCGACTTTGTAGCACTGTAGCTGAACTCGATAAAGTTGGATGCAGTCTAAATTCTTGCTCCGATACAAAAACTTTCTCAACCACTAGTGTTATAATACTTTGCCATATTTACAAGGGTAAGGCAGTCATTCACAACATATATAGTCCATATGACTTAGCTAGATTCCAACCAAAATTAGGAAGGATATTACAAGAAAAATATTTAGGTTTGTTAACTTTTCCCATTACTGAAGATTACATTTACAAACCATATGCTTGATTAACATTTTGATCATTTTAATGGATATTATTTATTATGATCCAAAATGTATTCTCATATAAGAAAAATGTCAGCAAAAGAAATTCACTAGCATTGCAATGGCTGGTGTGCTACAGGAGCCACATTCAAGGATTTCTGGGAGTAGTTTTACATTTTTGCTGACAAATGAAAAAGAAAACACAGAGAAGTACTATTATTACCCTCCTATTGCCTTCAGTTATGAACACCACAGGTGTTTATAATTATTTGGCCTAATTAGTCCTCCACCCAGGGCTCAAGAGCACATACAGGCTGTGACTGATTGACAACTTGGTAATTTCTGTTTAATTGGTTACACATGTTAATCATCACATTAATCATCATCATTTCTAGCATTATTATTACTTCATGAGGTGAATGTACCCCAGAAACCTTTAAATCTCCCAATGTCAGCCTGAGCAGAGGACTAATTTGCCATAAATTCAAACAAATGTTTGAATAAAGTTTCAGAGATTAGTAATATGTTTTGTTGCCCCTGCCTTTTTTTTGTACATATGTCCCTATCAAGACTTTTTGTTCCCTATGTGCCAGTGGTTTACAAGCTGGGCCCCCACTTGGGGCGGCTAAATAACAACCTTGGGGTTGTGATTCTCTTCAGAAATTAAACTACAAAACAAAAAAGATAATGGTGAATTGTATTTATGTTAATAGTTGCTTGAAGAGATACACAAATTGTTATTTACAAATAGGTAAAGGCAATATTTTGACCTTTAATACAGTTTTCTTGTCACTGTACCCCTGTTAAGTAGAACTTAGCAGAAGTTGTCAGTAGTCAGGGTCACAAGTCTCTTCCACATTTATTTTATTAGTTGGAAGCTGCAAAAAATGGTAACCACTGCCCCATACTGATTGAACTAATATAAGTATTTGCCAGTACTGAGTCTTAATGCTAAACCTACATTTTCACAGCACAGACTTGCACACGGCATAAGTACAATAAAGTTATTAAAAACAATACAATGTAAATCATACACACCTCAGTTGCTCTAAAGAAGCTTAAAGTGCTTAAAATAAATTAACTCTCTATGAGAAGTTGCTTTGTGAACCTATGCTTGCATTATCATGTACACTCACTGGCCACTTTATTAGGTACACCTTGCTAGTACCGAGTTGGACCCCCTTTTGCCTTCAGAACTGCCTTAATCCTTCGTGGCATAGATTCAACAAGGTACTGGAAACATTCTTCAGAGATTTTGGTCCATATTGACATTATAGCATCACGCAGTTGCTGCAGATTTGTCGGCTGCACATCCATGATGTGAATCTCTCGTTCCACCACATCTCAAAGGTGTTCTATTGGATTTAGATCTGGTGACTTTGGAGGCCATTTGAGTACAGTGAACTCATTGTCATGTTCAAGAAACCAGTTTGAGATGATTCGAGCTTTATGACATGGCACATTATCCTGCTGGAAGTAGCCATCAGAAGATGGGTACACTGTGGTCATAAAGGGATGGAGATGGTCAGCAACAATACTCAGGTTGGCTATTGCGTTGCAACGATGCTCAATTGGTACTAAGGGGCCCAAAGTGTGCCAAGAAAATGTCCCCCACACCATTACACCACTACCACCAGGCTGAACCGTTGATACAAGGCAGGATGGATCCATGCTTTCATGCTGTTAATGCCAAATTCTGACCCTATGATCCTAATGTCGCAGCAGAAATCAAGACTCATCGGACCAGGCAACATTTTTCTAATCTATTGTCCAATTTTGGTGAGCCTGTGCAAATTGTAGCCTCAGTTTCCTGTTCTTAGCCGACAAGAGTGGCACTTGGTGTGGTCTTTTGCTGCTGTAGCCCATCTGCCTCAAGGTTTGACGTGTTGTGCATTCAGAGATGCTCTTCTGAATTCTTTGGTTGTAACAAGTGGTTATTTGAGTTACTGTTGCCTTTCTATCTGCCCAAACCAGTCTGGCCATTTTCCTCTGACCTCTGGCATCAACGAGGCATTTCCCTATTTCAGACCATTCTCTGAGAGATGGTTGTGAGTGAAAATCCTACATACTTTACCACAGTGATGGGTCGGTCATCAATAGCCATAAATTCATCTGTTCTTTAATTGGTTTACCAATTTTTGTTCTTTAGAAACTTCACCCCCTTCTTGGAGAGGCCTTGATCATTCTCCTAAACTGTGATGCTTCATCTTACTGTCATTCAGCGTTAGCTAGGTGAACTTGCTGCTATCGGCTGAGTGTGCAACTTGTAAATGGCTAATTAAATTGGTGGAAATCAAATGTAGCTCACTAGGAGGAGGCCCTGGGGCAGAAGGAGATTACGCTGGAGGGACTTTGTATCCCTTCTGGCCTGGGAACATCTTGTGATCCCCTAAAATGAGCCAGAGAGAGAGGTGTCGGCTCCCTTCTGGACCTGTTGCCCCCACCCCGAGCTCAGATAAGAGAAAAACAATGGATGGATACATAAAGCCAGCCCTTTCACCACTAACCAAACAAAATGAACTTCTCTATCTATGATTTAGTTATAAAATTGTTCCACATAAAACCACAGATTAGGGAGATGTTAAGTATCAGGGGGTCAGTGCTTCTCTAATATTGATAATTCAAAAATGCCTTGATCAATATCCTGAAACAAAACTTAAAGATAGATTGGAATGACCCTGGTTTTTCATTGTCACAAATGTTTAATTCTTAGGATGTGCTTCAGTATTCACAAACCTGCAAATCTATTTTTCTCTTTTATTGATCTTAAGCTGTCTTTTCACATTCCATCTCATGTCTTAAGTTTTTTCTTTGAACATAGTTCAGTTGTTCATCCATCATTGTCAGATTTTAATTGCTATAAAAAAGTTATTACAATTTGTAAATATCTGGACACTACACTGCAAAAATCCCGCCAAACTCAGATCACAGTGTTACAAATACTCCACACAACTCCAATTTCTGTTCCCCCAGTAAATGCTGTAGCCATACAGTGGCTTGCAAAAGTATTTGGCCCCCTTGAACTTTTCCACATTTTGTCACATCACAGCCACAAACATTAATCAATTTTATTGGAATTCCACGTGAAAGACCAATACAAAGTGGAGTACACGTGAGAAGTGGAATGAAAATCATACACGATTCGTAACATTTTCTACAAATAAATGACTGAAAAGTGGGGTGTGCGTAATTATTCAGCCCCTTGAGTCAATACTTTGCAGAACCAACTTTTGCTGCAATTACAGCTGCCAGTCTTTTAGGGTATGTCTCTACCAGCTTTGCACATCTACAGACTGAAATTCTTGCTCATTCTTCTTTGCAAAACAGCTCCAGCTCAGTCAGATTAGATGGACAGCGTTTGTGAACAGTAGTTTTCAGATCTTGCCACAGATTCTCGATTGGATTTAGATCTGGACTTTGACTGGGCCATTCTAACACATGGATATGTTTTGTTTTAAACCATTCCATTGTTGCCCTGGCTTTATGTTTAGGGTCGTTGTCCTGCTGGAAGGTGAACCTTCGCCCCAGTCTCAGGCTTTTTGCAGACTCCAAGATTCCCCCACCTGAGCTGTAGATCTCTGCAGCTCGTCCAGAGTCACCATGGGCCTCTTGGCTGCATTTCTGATCAGCGCGCTCCTTGTTCGGCCTGTGAGTTTAGGTGGACGACCTTGTCTTGGTAGGTTTACAGTTGTGCCATACTCCTTCCATTTCTGAATGATCACTTGAACAGTGCTCCGTGGGATGTTCAAGGCTTGGGAAATCTTTTTGTAGCCTAAGCCTGCTTTAAATTTCTCAATAACTTTATCCCTGACCTGTCTGGTGTGTTCTTTGGACTTCATGGTGTTGTTGCTCCCAACATTCTCTTAGACAACCTCTGAGGCCGTCACAGGGCAGCTGTATTTGTACTGACAGTAGATTACACACAGGTGCACTCTATTTAGTCATTAACACTCATCAGGCAATGTCTATGGGCAACTGACTGCACTCAGACCAAAGGGGGTTGAATAATTACGCACACCCCACTTTTCAGTTATTTATTTGTAAAAAATGTTTGGAATCATGCATGATTTTTGTTCCACTTCTCACGTGTACACCACTTTGTATTGGTCTTTCACCTGGAATTCCAATTAAATTGATTCATGTTTGTGGCTGTAATGTGACAAAATGTGGAAAAGTTCAAGGGGGCCGAATACTTTTGCAAGCCACTGTACACGGAACAAGTTGTATTTGAGCCATCACCCAGGACAATAAGCTGGTGTTAAAGACCTGAATAAGGTTTTCTGGGATACTTTGCTATAGTGTGAACACAACAAACAACAGCAATACCCCCCCCCCCCAAGAAATTATGGAGGTCAAGGCAAACTGAAGTGTCTTGAACAAAAAAAAATACTTCCAATTGAAGTATTGAAGAATTGAAGAATTATTAGCCACCTTGTCTGTGTGGATTACATATAACTGAATGTAAAAAAGGATGAGTGAGACATAACACCAGAATGGCAGTCAGGTTATATAAATGGTCAAACATCACTCAATAAGGAAAATAACACAATTGTACACAATCTGGGAGGTCAATCATGTACATAGCAAAAAAGCAAGAGAGGCGAGAGTGTACTAAAACAGCCCTAGAACAGGGGTGTCCGCCTCCAGTCATCAAGAACAAGAATCTTGTAGCTTTTGGATGCATTCCTGATCCAACACACCTGAATCAAATGGCTGAATGTGTTGTAGCCTACTTGTAGTTACACAAAGAGGCTCTTAACTTATGTACTATTGAAAACTCAGGTCACAATATCCACTTTATACTGGAAAAAAATATGTGTACCTTTAAATCATTTCCACAGTATAAAAGAAATGTTTACAATATATTAGTTGGCTTCTATAGACTGCTGATCTGACATAAAATCTGGCTTTTTTTCCCTTTTATCAACCAGATCTGTGCTTTTTCTGCTGGGACATGTCATGCCATCTGTCATACAACATTGGAGTAAATCTAGCATATGCATTGCTGCATAACAGTTTACCAATATCAGATTATACATTAGTGGCATGCTAGTACAAAAAGTTCAAAGGTCACACATGCTTAGGTTCTAGAAAATACAGCTAGTGTTGAGAGATGTCTGAATATTTTCATCTTAAACTTAAAGATCTTATGCATATATAGTGTCCTGACAGGAATGGAAAGTTTACTAATCCTGCAAAAAGCCAAGAATAAACTTTTAACATAAATGTGCAGGTTTTGTTTAACCATGTTATAACTGTGAGTCCCGTGTTTTAGGCAAGTCGCAGTCTTTCTTTTAGGCTGTTTTAGACCTCAGTTGAAGGTGTGTTTATTTCCTATTGATTGCACATGGATTTTCCCCATATTTCTGTCCTAACAGATAAAACTTGATTCAAGCCAGATTGTCTTTTTGTAACAGAGAAAGACTAGAGGAGGTCCCAAAGTCTTGTTCAGCTTGTCCAAATGCAACCCAGTATCTTTGTCTTCACAATCCTGGGGAGCTCTGCACAGAAACAGTGTTCAACATTCACAGACAAACCAATTACAAAAACAGATTTTTCAAAACATCACCTCAAACCATAGCAGGTTTGTGTCTTTGTTCTCCGCTGACGTTATATTGCTTTCAGTTAATTCAAAAGATATTTAGAAAACTGACTAGGGGAATGTGCTTGGCAGATTAAATATAATATAAACAGGGGGAAACATGACATAGATTGAATAAGATATTATATAAGAAAGCAGGGTGATGATGAGAAATAATAATGAATGTGAGGAGTAGAAGATCTCTCAGAGATGCTGTGTGTCTTATTTTTGCAACTTTTTGCTTTCCATGTATGCCCACAGAACGCACATTTGGTCACTTCTGGTTTGTTGGCATTGATATTTATGCTGCTCAGCTGTGTCTAAACTTGTATTTGTATGCATGTGTATCTGCTTGTGCCAATTGTGTCTAGATTCAAACTGTATACTGGGATTTGTGTCAAAGAAATGTCTTTAGTGGACTCTCATCATCAGCAGGAAAAATATTTATGCTGCTTTTTCCAAGTGAAATACGGAAATACACTAAATACTTAATACACAGATGCTGTCATGATCCTCAGCCTTTTTGTTGCTGTTCTCATTTGTTTACTTTAGTGTTGTTGACATTATGGTCTTTCAATGTTAGTTTATTCCTTTTTGTTGAGTTTCTTAGTTGTTTCTTGTTCCACACAGTTTGGTTTAGTCACCTAATTGGTATTAGCTTTTAGTCAGTTTTGTCTGGATTGTGTTGATTTTGCTCACTCAGTAACATGTTACTCATCACTCTGTTGTTTCTTTGTCTTACCACTGGATTCCCTGGAGGGCGAAGCAACATGAGTATGAACATCTCAGAAGCGGAGTAAGGGTATGCCTTGACTGTGGCTTCTTGCTCTCCATGGGAGCGTTTAGCCATGGCAAGCAGATTGCTTTTACAGTGGGAATTGAGTCCCTTGTTTCCTTCCCTGAGTTTGGTGGAGCTCTTAGATGAGGTTGAACGGTACCACCAGGGAGCATTAGCCAAGATCTTTGTAAGATAACTCAGTCCCAGTCAAACATCCAACCCTTGATTCCTTGCCCTGTCAATGCAGTGGATTTGTGTCAATGAAGGGTCCGGTTATCGCCTCCAGCCCTGCTCCTGCGTCTCTGACCTCGTCTAATATCTTCAGAGCACTAGAGCCTGCTCCTTGCATTAAGCTGCTGCTGTTTAGTTTGTCCGTCTGTTCAATTAGTTTGATTGGTTTGTGTGTGTGTGTGACTGAGTGTCTCTAGTGGTTTTGGTGGTTTTATTTCTTTCCCTTTTTTGTCAAACTTGAGTAAAGCACTTTGTGTGGCTCTTGGCTGTATGACAAGTGCTCTATAAATCATATTTAAATGATTCTAATAAACAGAAATTAATGGAAATGAGCAGAAATGAACCCAGAATTTAAATAGTGAAAATTGGGATTTCAAATGGACCTTGAAAAATGTTCGCTTTGAGTATATCTGTACTATTTCTCGATCACATGCACATAGCAAACTGCTTACTCCTGGGGTATTGAGACCATGCATTGTGTCCTTCCTCCATTACATGTTTCCTAGAACCCTGGGTAACAGGCTTTTTTAAGCCCAAAGAACACGACTATTGCTTAACATTTGAGCCTGTGGACTACATAAAATTATCCAGTTTTGATTACGATGCTGGATAAATATAATTTATGCATTTTAATATTACAAATATCATATAGAGGTCTGCCAAAGATACACAATTTTTCTATCCATGTATGGATATAATACATTTAGTTTAAATCACCCCCAATTTCCAGTCTTCTTTTAGGAAAAGTTTCAGAAATTAATTGTACATTTTCCACTTCTGTGCAACCCTCACATAAACCTTTGAAGGAAAAGGGAGACATGCCAGAGTGTGTGGGGGAGCTTTTTTGCAGTTTATAGGCTTAAAAACAACCAAGATAAAATTTTACCTTTGCATTGCCATAACAACAATTAAGGGCTTTCCACCACAGGGACAACGAGGAGCCGCAGCTGTAATGCGACAGCAGTGTTTGGTGACCGGTGCTCTGCAATAAAGTGCACTGGAGCTTATTTTTATGGGAGAGGAAATTCTTGTTGCTTCGGTTTTTGCTCAAACACAGAGCAGATCTGCCTCTGGAAATAAGGTCAGAGTGAAAACCAAAGAAGCCAACCATCTCAGCTCAGTTTTTAACTCCTCTCATATGTGACCAAGGCTGATGCAACACATTAATGTGACCCCAAAGATCCCTCCTCATTAAAAACTGATTTGTTCGTTACATAAGACGAAAATTATAGACATTTTATCCCCAGTGAGTCCAGTCCGAGTATTTTAAAAGAGCAAAGCCATGTAATATGTCCTGCTTGAGTAAGGCAACAAAAGACCATGCAGAGTGGGAGCTGTTTTAACTTTACAGCTCAGTGGGATCAATATTGCCCCTAGTCTCACAGCTTGTATTGAGTGTCCCACAGTAAGGTCCAATCAAAACCTTTGAATCAGATAAGGTCAAGACAACAGCCAGGATAGAAGATTCCCTCGACATCAATTTAAAGTCTAGTGGCCACAAAAGTAAAATCCTCTTGTTGTGATTTAAAAAAAATTTGCAGAAAAAAGGCTGCATGTTACGCTTTGGTTGATTGAGTTCCCTAGAGCGTCACGTCCGTATCAGCCCCTCATGTTGATTACATCAGAACCTTATTAGACGGACCGTCCTCATCTTGGAGTGTTTACTGACATTTATAGCTGGCCTCATCCACCAGTCTTTGATACTTCCCGCACTAAATTATTTATGATCTTTTTCTCTGCCCATGGCCTGATTGGTAAACAGTGCTTTGTTCTGCCGATAAGTGATAATGCTATCTTACCACATGCAGAATGCCGAGACATGCCTAGGTCTATGGCAGACCTATAAGTTAGCTGTAAAATTAGAGAATGAAGAGGGAAAAAAGGGCTTGAATAAAAAAAAAAAACACATGGTTATCCTCTTTCTGTCATTTAATGTTTTCACATGTGTTCCCAGACTCAACAAAGAAGTGCAGGCTGTTGTTTGTACTTGGTGTCATGCTGGACTCTGTCTACTTCATTCTATCAGCAAATACACAGACTTTTCCCTCGTGTCCTCATTGACAGGGTCGGTACTCAATTTTGGCACAAAAACAACCTCCGTGTAGCCGATTGTGGCATCTTGTCCCAACAGCACACACTTGTTTCTTGTTTTTCACATCTCCCCTCACTTCAGAAAATAAGGAACAGCAAGCAGCAGCAGAATGCGAGGCATACATTTAAATAAGAGAAAGAAACCACATTGTAAGAGTGTATTCTCAAGCCTTTCAACAAATCTGCATTATATTTCGCTGAAGAGGATCACATCAAGCATCACAGTCATATTCAAAATTAATCAAAATTGTTAGTATGCAATGCACTGAAAATGTGTCTTTAAATTGTTTTGTTTAGAAAAGAAGAAATCGAATGCAAAAATCTGAGCTGTCGCTGTCTGTGTCTCATTGTTTTTTTCTATATGATCATTAAACCAAGTACTATTTGGTTAAGAAACGCCATTTAACAACTTTGCTGCTTCTGGTCCTGGAAAGACTACATTTATTTAAGAGTAACTGCTTTCTTTAAAAGGCCAAATCACTGGCCATCCCCCTGAACTTATCTGCCTTACTCTGTTCATGTTTTGCTAAAAACCAAGCCTTTCTCCTCCTCCTTCCTTCTGACTATGTTTTTTTTCATAAAAGATGCCTAGAGCTCTTCCTTGAGGGGAGGTTCTGTCATGGTCCTCATGCTTTTGTATGTAGCTTTGTTTTGCGTTTTATTTTAGCCACCTTGGCCTGTCCCCTGCTTTGTTTCAGCTGGTCTGGCTTTCTGCTCAGACATCTCGAATAAAACATGTTAAAGGAGGCCATTGTCATTCTGACAGCAACATTTAGTTCTGTTCTCCCATGAGTCCTTCATCTCCCTCCATGCAAAGGAGAACATTTGACATTTGTTTTCAAAGCAGTAGATAAATAGTCAGTCAAGGAGTTAAAACTATTAAGTTTAGAATTATAAACCGAGGCAATTATCTTTCATTCCCAAACTTAATTTGAAATCACATTGGGCCATTCAACAAAAGAGGACTTGAAGCACATTATAAAGAGCCTTAAAGAATCAATACAACATTTTCTAAAGAAAATAGGGTTTCAAAGAGGGTTTTTGACTATTGTGGCCATGACATTTTTCCATAACAAGACATTTGCATACACTGTATAACCTAACCTTTATTTTCTTTCTGTCTGACTTTAAATATGACCAATGATTTCCTGTTTTAGGTCACTTAGCATTACCAACACAATTTCTTTGTTGCTTAGTGCCAGAATAAAAAAGAGGGGGGTTTCAATTTTTACTTTAATCAAATTTAGAAGTCTGCATATATTAGTTATGTCATTCTACAATTTGGTAATGCCCAGATGAGGATGCTGGGGGGGTTCTAACCTTTTGGTAGGCTAATATACAACATCTGAGTTAAAAAGAGGGACACCTGTGGATGTCTTTTAAGACAATATGTCAAACACGCTGCTTCTATGTGTATCAAAATGAAAAAATCAGAAGAAATGAATCAAGATATTAGGAATTTTGTGGATCTCTACAAGTCTGGTTCATCCTTAGGCTTCCTTATATCTGAAGGCAGGCTCTATTTATAACAGAACATAATGTGAGGACAAATGCCTTTATTTTGAGACAACTATCTCAAGGTCTGTTGAGCTAAATTATAGGACAAGTTTACTTTACAAAATAGATGGTATAATGAGAAAATAGTATGTGGAAATGCTGAAGCAACATCTCAAAACACCAACAACGAAGTTGAAGATGAGCACAAATGGGTCTTCCAAATGGACGATGACCTTGATCACACCACTAAACTAGTTATAAAGTGGCTTAGCAATAAATAATTTTGTGTTTTAGAGAGGCCAAGACAAATCCATTCTAAGATATATACAAAGTTGGTGGGCAATTCTGAAAAAGTGTGTGAGTAAGATGGCCGACAAACCTGACTCAGTTACACTAGTTCTTTCAGGAGGAATGGGCCAGAACTCCTGGAAACGTATTTGAGTATTTAAATTATGAGAAGCTTGGGGAAGGAGACCCAAAACATTTCACTGATATTCATTCAGTTGTAATGGCAATTCACCCAAATACTTAAGTAACCAAAGGTAAACCTCTGGATTTTAAGAAAGGAAAAAAATGGATTTACATTGACGTTTTGAAATCTTGTCTTACAACTTCAAAAGGTAATCCAAAATGTCTACATCTTGAATATTTTTACACAGCAATACAGAAAATACAGTGGGGCAAAAAAGTATTTGGCAGATTGTGAAAGTTTTCCGACGTAAAAAGATGAGAGGTCTGTAGATTTCATCATAGGTACACTTCAACTGTGAGAGACGGAATGTAAAAGAAAAATCCAGGATATCCCATTGTATGATTTTTAAAGAATTTATTTGCATAATGATGCAGAAAATAAATATTTGGTCAATAAAAGTTTATTTCAATCCTTTGTAAAGCAACTTTGGTTGGCAATGACTGAGATCAAACGTTTCCTGTAGGTCGTTGCACACACTGTAGCTGGTATTTTGGCCCATTCTGCCGATCTTCTCTAGAGTTGTGATGTTTTGGGGCTGTTGCTGGGCAACACAGACTTTCAACTCCCTCCACAGATTTTCTTTTGGATTGAGGTCTAGAGTCTGGCTAGTTCTCTCCAGGACCTTGAATGTATGTATGTGTGTATGTGTGTGTGTGTGTGTGTGTGTGTGTGTGTGTGTGTGTGTGTGTGTGTGTGTGTATGTGTGTATGTATGTATGTATGTATGTGTATATGTATGTATGTATGATAAATGTTCTTATCATAATACTCTTATATGCTAAATTGTACTTTTTTACATTACCATACACAAAAAAATTTAGATCTAAACTGAAAGTAGTGTATAAGAATCACATCTACAGCCAGCCCAAACACCTCATAATGGTTGCTCAGACAAAGTGAACAGCTCTATTTGCAGTTCTGTCTGGTCTATACTGACTCCTGAGGGAAATATATGACTCTGCTGTTGTTAAATGTTCACCCCCATTCAATACCCACTTTTCTCCACACCTCTTAGTTCTTGGCACAATGGATCTATCAGAGGATTTGGTTCAGAAAATGGTGAAAGTTGCTTAAACACTCCGTAATGCAAATGGGAATAGCAGAGCTTAATGCTATCTACGTCTGACATGACAGTAATAAGATTTGTTTCTCATACAGATGGACACTCATATATATTCCTTCATTCTGATTCAGGTTTCTCCCTCATATACTGTAAGACTACTTCCAGTTAAAATAAATGTATGTTAAATTGTGTTTGTTTCTTTTGTATTTTAACACTTATTGAAAGTTGTGCAAAAAATAACATTACATTTTTAATGGTTGGCCATTACATGGCTGTCTGTTAGATCTTAATCATGTTTGTTTATGCAAAGATGAAATATGTTGTCAATTTAACTTCTCAGTGATTATGCTCAGTGAATGTGGCTTATTAATTTACTAGGCAAATACATATTTGAAATCCTTTCAATTTTATTTGGCAGTAAGAAAGACTGAGTAAACCTCGCTAAAGATCCCCTACCTACAGGGGCGGTTCTGGGGGAGGAGGTCCAGAGTACAGTATCTGCAGTGATATGTGACGTTGACCGGTACGTTTGATGTTAGCTGCACTGTTGCTGCGGGGTATAAAAGCAGCCAAGTCTGGGCCACGCCTTCGTAGCGAGTTGGAGTTGGAATAGCAAGTAAGTGTTTACACTGTTTAACAGGTTAGTGATTGTGTCAGTCTCACCCCAGCCCCCTTGATCTGCCGGGCAAGGCCTCCTTTTGGTGTATTTTTCAAACAGGAAATGTGGGTGGAGTAAGACTCTGGTAGGGGGGTGAGTTGCTCTTCAACAGAGCAGCTGGCCTCAGCCTGGCCCCCCTAAAATATTGGTCTAGATCTGCCCCTGTGGACCTAGGGAGCTAATGAGCAACAACCTTAACCTAGCTGCATAGCACTGTAACTGGAGCCCCATTGAATGAAATCCAGGTAGTGAAAAGAACACGGGGGATCTCGACCAGAACAAGGAATCAAGGATGAAGAAGGAACATCTAGGACATGAACCTAAGAGGACAAGGAAGGTATTATTTCTTTTAGGAAATAAGTAATCTCAATCAAGAGCTTGAACAGAGTCAAGAGTTTGGCCTGTTTCCATTCTAGGTGCGTGAACCATTTGGCGTCAGCCTCAGGAAACCCCTCCTCTTTTATGCTGCTGATGACTCTGATGAGGCACACCTAGAGCAGCTCCCGCCAGTCACACCCTGCAAAGAGGTATGGAGACCCAGACACACCCACAAAATCTCTACACACAACCACTGACTCCTAACAGATGAGGGGAAAACACCATGGTTGAATATATGTTGGATCCACTCATCACTTGTTACAAATTTGTATATCGTTAGAGTACCTGAATTATAAGGTTAACCTTATCTGCAAACAATGAAACAATCACACACATAAAAGATAAAGCTATCTTAAGTTAGCTTGTATCTAGGGAATCCTTTGGTTCAGATTTATTTGCAGTGTTACAAAGTTCTTTCATTAGTTATCCAGATGGTGACTTTCGCTGATAATCTGAGCAGTTCTGTAAGATTAGATCGGTGGTGACAGTCCTCAAGAGCTACTTTCCTGCAGTTTTTGGATGGATCCCTGCTCCAACACACCAGAATCAAATGGCTGAATTCCCTCATCAGCAGTCCTTAAGCTCTGCAAAGGCCTGGTAATGCGCCATTTATTTGATTCAAGGGATTCGGAGAAGGGATCCAGCTAAAAGTTGAAGGATAGTAACACTCAAGAACTGAATTTGGGCATCCCTGGATTAGATTATGAGATAAATTCATACAGCACCACCTCTCTCCAAGTCAGTCCTCTTAAAAGATGAAAAGAAGATAATTATTGTGTGGAATGTGTTCTTTCCTTAGTCTCTTTCCCAGTTAAAGCGTTCGGTTTGTCTTTTAACTTAAAAGCTTATTTATAAATGTTATGTTAGCAGAACTGAATGTTTATTTAGCTCAAACCAATCACTCTAAAGTTCCTGTAGCGTGATACAGAGAACAAACTAAAGTTAATTCTTTTCATTGAATAAATCATCACTAAACCTAAAAAAATATTTGTTGTTTCCCTCATGGTGAGCAGAAGTTTAGTATGAGAAGACAATATAACCTATTTGGCAAACCGCATCGCATTTTGTGAGCCTGTTTACATTCACAGCCGTCTTATGAAACACTTTAAAGACTGAATGAAATCAGTGGAGAAATAAAGCTGCACAAAATAACATTTTGAACTATAACAGAAATTCAAGCTAGGGGTTTAGAATGAAAATCTCTGAACAAAAGTACATTCAGTGGATTATAAAGGTATTCAAATCTATTGAACTTTTTCACATTTTGTCTCATTAAAACCACAACTCCAGTGTGTTTTATTTGGATATTATGGGATAAATCCACACAAAGCAGAACATACAGAAGGTAAAATAAATTTTGAATACAACAATATTTTTATCAGTGGATACATTTCTAATATTTCTATTGACATTGAATTCATACCAGATGTCTGCAATATTCCAGCAAATCTACTGAGATTACATTTAAAATAGAGGAATTTGTTTTATAATCAAGTAACTTCTGAAAAAAATGTTGCATTTGCTTTCATGTAGTGGTATCAAAGGAAAGGGGGTTGAATACAAGTAACATTGCAAAATGGTTATCCTTCTCCTTCCATTTCACAGTTATGCACTACTTTGGATTGATCTATCACATAAAATCCCATAAATACGTTCCAGTTTGTAGTTGTTGCATGTGATCCTGATGTGACAAAAGGTCACAGAAGGTCAAATGGGATAAATACTTTCCAAAGCACTGTGGAGTCTGGACATAATCACATCTGTAGGGGATATATTTGAGTCTTTCATAGCTCTGTAACAGCAAACACCTGGTCCATCCATCCATTTTCTTCCGCTTATCCGGGGTCGGGTCGCGGGGGCAGCAGCCTAAGCAAAGAGACCCAGACTTCCCTCTCCCCAGCCACTTGTTCCAGCTCCTCGGGAGGAACTCCAAGGCGCTCCCAGGCCAGCCGAGAAATATAGTCCCTCCAGCGTGTCCTGGGCCTTCCCCTGGGCCTCCTCCCGGTGAGACGTGCCTGAAACACCTCACCAGGGAGGCGTCCAGGAGGCATCCTGACCAGATGCCCGAGCCACCTCAACTGACTCCTCTCGATGTGGAGAAGCAGCGGCTCTACTCTGAGCCCCCTCCGGATGACTGAGCTTCTCACCCTATCTCTAAGGGAGAGTCCAGACACTCTGCGGAGGAAACTCATTTCAGCCGCTTGTATCCGTGATCTCGTTCTTTCGGTCACCACCCAGAGTTCGTGACCATAGACGAGGGTAGGAACGTAGATCGACCAGTAAATCGAGAGCTTCGCCTTTTGGCTCAGCTCTCTCTTCACCAAGGCAGACCGGTAGAGCGCCCGCATAACTGCAGATGCCCCACCAATCCGTCTATCGATCTCCCGCTCCATTTTTCCCTCATTCGTGAACAAGACCCCCAGATACTTAAACTCCTCCACTTGGGGAAGGACCCCATCCCCGACCCGGAGGAGGCACCCCACCCTTTTCCGGCTCAAGACCATGGCCTCGGATTTGGAGGTGCTGATTCTCAACCCAGCCGCTTCACACTCGGCTGCGAAAGCTGTAGATCACGCTCCGATGAAGCCAACAGGACCACATCATCTGCAAAAAGTGGAGACCCGATCCTGAGGCCACCAAAACGGATCCCCTCAACGCCTTGGCTGCGCCTAGAGATCCTGTCCATAAAGGTTAGGAACAGGATCGGTGACAAAGGGCAACCTTGGCGGAGTCCAACTCTCACTGGAAACAAGCCCGACTTACTGCCGGCAATGCGAACCAAACTCTGGCACCGGTCGTACAGGGACCTAACAGCCCGTATCAAGGGGCCCGGTACCCCATACTCCCGGAGCACCCCCCACAGGGCCCCCCGAGGGACACGGTCGAACGCCTTCTCCAAGTCCACAAAACACATGTAGACCGGTTGGGCGAACTCCCACGCACCCTCCAGGACCCTGCTGAGGGTGTAGAGCTGGTCCAGTGTTCCACGGCCAGGACGAAAACCGCATTGTTCCTCCTGGATCCGAGGTTCGACTATCCGTCGGACCCTCCTCTCCAGAACCCCTGAATAGACCTTACCAGGGAGGCTCAGAAGTGTGATCCCCCTGTAGTTGGAACACACCCTGTGGTCCCCCTTTTTTAAACAGGGGGACCACCACCCCGGTCTGCCAATCCAAGGGAACTGCCCCCGATGTCCACGCAATATTGCAGAGGTAACCAACACAGCCCCACAACATCCAGAGCCTTGAGGAACTCCGGCCGAATCTCATCCACCCCTGGAGCCTTGCCACCGAGGAGCTTTTTAACGACCTCGGTGACCTCAGCACCAGAGATTGGAGAGCCCGACCCCAAGTCCCCAAACCCTGCTTCCAGATTGGAAGGCGTGCTGGTGGGATTGAGGAGGTCTTCGAAGTATTCCATCCACCGACCCAAAACGTCCCGCATCGAGGTCAGCAGCACACCATCCCCACTGTAAACAGTGTTGGTGGCAGACCGCTTTCCCCCCCTGAGACGCCGGATGGTGGACCAGAATCGCTTCGAAGCCATACGGAAGTCGTTTTCCATGGTCTCTCCAAACTCCTCCCACGCCCGAGTTTTTGCCTCAGCAACCATCCGAGCCGCAAACACCTGGTGCACATCATTTTAATGAAATGCACCATGGTAAACTGACAGATTGCCCACTTTAAAACGTAGTGCTTTAACTCTTAGAAATAACCAGGTACATTGAACCTGCTTTTACTCCAAACCTCAAGGTTGTTCAGAAAACAGTTATTTCTGGACGAAGTGCATAGATATAACACATAATTATTGAAATAGAAAATGACAAATGATAATCTATATCTGAAAAGTTTCTACAATTTTTTACAATACCATCCATCCATCCATCTTCTGCTTATCCTGGTTCAGATTCCTGTGACTGGATACTGGTTCCCAGCACAGAAACAGCCTTTTCTATCAGGTTGAGTTTTTTGTATCTTTGTTGCTTCTACTCCAGCAGAATGCTAAGGGCAAACATCGCCCTTCACCCAAAACTTACAAATGTTAGGCAAGGTCTTTCTTCAAACACTGAAGGACACAAGCTATGTCAGCAAGAAGAGTCTGCCTGTCACTTCCTCTAAATTGACGGTGTTTACAATGAGCAATCTGTTGTCCAAGAGTCCTCTTCTTATTCCATAATGGAAATTGTTTGTTTTCTCCTAATCCTTCTAAAATCCAAACGTGTTCCACCTCCTCTGGTGCTCAGACTCTTAGCCATAACCCAAAACTGCTGCAGAGTTGTCAGTATTCCGGAATTACAATGAATAGAAAGGTTGATTCAAATCAGTTAATTTTATGCCGCCTGTTTTCAACCAATTTCTTTTCAGAGAACCTCTCAAAATGACTAAAAATGATTGAATTGAAACAACATAAATAAAAAAACACATAAGTTCAATTTAATTAAACCAGTTCACTTCAGTTCTTTAAAGTCCAGTTCAGTCTTTACAACCTGATTAGGTTTACCTGTAATTATTTAAAAAATGCAAAAAAAAAGTTTTCTGTATATAAGTGAATTATGTTGAATCTTTACTTTGATTTATTTGTATTTCTGAGCATGCCTGGGACCTCAGGTTAAAATAGAGATAACTCTATTTAACATTAGGAGAGATAAAAGAGTGCTGTTCTCTGCAGCACTCCTGTACACTACACCGTCTCAGGCCTCGAGCCTAACCCTTCAGTGGCAGTAACTGCAGCCTGTTTGTGAAATACCCAATAAATCCAGGCTCCAGTCTGACCAGACATGACTTGAGAGAAAATTAATCCACAGCTGGCAAAGGAAATAAGCCTTTTCTGACATTTCCCACACTTCATACCTATCCCTCCTTATCTTAATTCTCTCTTTTCTCAGTCTTTACTTCCCTCACTCTTTTTTTTCCCCACATCCAACCTTACAGTCGGCAGCTGTACTTGCTTTAATACCTCCCCACATCCCAAAATCCCTCCGCCATCCCCTAACCGACCCATATGTCCCTCTTATTGCTTCTTAACGTCCTTACCCTCAGTTATCCTCACCTCCTTTTTCCCATCATTCCCAATACATATAAACCTCTTCTCATTGCAATCCAAACACTGAATTATCTAGAATACTGGTTACCGCCATCCTGACTTGATCTTCTGTGGTTATATTGCAGCGAGTTATAGCCCTGTGTTATCCTCAGCCCAGGGCTGAGTGAGTCTAAAAGCCAATTCCACCCTTACTCAATGTGTCAGTCTTTGACTTCTGGGTACCTTCATCCATCTTGCGCAAGGCATCAAGCACATTTACCCTACAAAAAAACACCCTGTTTGAAACACAGGTGGCCTTTTTGGAAATATTACAACTTGCAGGCTGTCTTATATTGATGCAACATGTCTACTGTATGTAGTGTGTGTACATGCTATATTTTTGCTCTGATCTTTAGCTGCACTGACATTGCTCTTCATTCACTGCAGAAAATCCTGTTAATAAAGTCACTGAAAGAGAGAGAGAGAGAACATAAAATTACACCAGGAAGAGCCATGCCTGTCATTTCGTTATGCAACCACTCTCAATGAAGTAATTTCTGTGTGGATCTTTTATGCAATTCACAACAGCGGAGCAGAACATATTAGGATATGATTGGAAATGCCTTCTGCAAGTTTGTACACAGTGCTAAATCAAAGCCACAAATCAGGTCACAAGATTGAACAGCTGCTTTTTTCACCCTTTCAGTGTTATGGATATGCGTCATGAACCGTCAATGCGACATATTCAAAATCCACATTTTTTATAAATAAGTTGTTGTCATATAATGTCTTTGGATGAAAGGATTAAAATCATGCAGTCTGCTGAAATGACTGTGTTAGTTAGTCATGAGACTGTGATTTTCTCTCCCATTAGTCACTCAGGATTAAAGAGTCCCAAAATATGTAAACTGTAGTGGGACTGGTTTGTGTTGGAGACGGGGATCTGTAAAGTGTCTTTCTGCTATTTGTTTGAAATGGAAACTTAACTACGTTGAGGGAGGCGCTCCAAAATTCAACAAAACCAGTAGTGTTTAAGCTTTTTGTCAGCACAGACTCAGAGTCAGCTGACCACATTCACTCCCACACAGAACAGTTTTTTTTTCTGGAACAGTCCCTCTTCATGGGTGTTAATTTTTCCAAGAACACAGGTTCAACCCAATTTATTCCCTTCACATGAACAGCATCAGCATCCTTTTCGGCGCTGGCCAGAGGCACAGCACCACAAATGCTATGCTGGGCTTTCAATGGTATCAGCACAATCTTTTGAACCACGCTTCGGGAGGGGAGGAGAGAAGGAGGGGGTAAGGTGGGGATGACATAACAGCTACCAGCAGCAACACCAGGAGCTGATTTAATTACGCCAGCCAAAATGGACTGACCCGGCCAGCTTTAGTGTACCCACATGAGTTTACCAATATCTGAATGACAGGCAAGAAAATTGGATTTTATGAAAGAATGTATTTTTTATGGTTAAAATAAGCAGTGTGTCAACATATACATCATTTTGTAAGTTGTGTGTAACTGCATTAGTATGTGAACGGTCCAAGTAGACCATCAGCGAGGGAGTTGGGGTCATTATGGCCTATATCTTTCTGTCTTCTGACTGCCCTCAGGCTATCATTCCCACTGAGGTTGCTGTGTAACTGTATGTATAAGTCACAGTGTGTTGGTTTCAGGGGGAGCCAGATGGCTGCAGGCTGACGTAGCAGCAAGAATTAAAAGAAATCACATGAGATGTTGTGCTTATCTTTTCATTATTATACTTTACTGAAAATAGGGCTTAGATACAAAAAAATCCACTTTTGTTAATGCATTTTCAAAATATTGCTTGTAAATCAGTGCGTTAGATGTGCTAATATAATCTTACTGTACTTTTCATACTTCTTTCAGTGGTTATTTCCTTGTTTTTCTAATGATACTCTGCTCTTTGGCTCCACTTTTGTTACTTCTTACCATACAAGAATGAACAAAACGTGACAGGAGAATTTCTCGAAACCCAGGGTCATACTGGTTTCATCTTAAGTTCACACAGGTTATAACCTAAATGATTCATGTTAACTGTTCATAACATAAACCTTTTTGAAATAAATCGTCACGTTCTACAACTATAACAATATGAGTAGAGTCCCAGAAAAAGACTCTAAAAGCCTTTTTTTCTGATCCCGGTTTCCATTATGCTCATTTGACTGGATGCAACAATTATGGTTTTGCAAATGAAAACTTTACACTGAGTACCTGCATCTGAAGGAGTCTCCCTGTCAAACAGCATTGCATTTTGATGCTGATAAATTACGATTTATTTTAAGCTCTTTTATGCAGCCCATCTTTGCATCTTATCATTTTTGATCAAAACAACATTTTATTGTGTCTGACAGTCCTTGAATATGAGATGAAACTATTCAAAACAGCTGTGTTTATTGCAGTGTTTTATATTTGCCTCCATGTAACTGGGATAAAAGGACTCTTGAGATTCAAGTCTCAAGAGTCCTGTAGCTAAAAGCAGCAGCAGCTCAGTCAGCAACATTCACAGCCCTGCAATATTTTGTTCTACTTTGCTACTGCTGTGCGTGTCTGCAGACTTATTAAGAAAACCTCGAAAATTAGAAAATAAGTCCTCCTTTCAATCCAAACAGCAACAGTAGGTAATAACAGCATTTGAAACCAGAAGTTTCTCTTTTATTGTCATTTAAAAGCTCTTTACTTTTCAACTGGTTTTCAAGTAGTACTTTAGCATTTTTAAAAAGTGCCTCTGGAGGAAAATTCTGTTCTATTGTAAAGTCTATGTCAAGAAAGTTTTGGATGTGTTAGGTCGTTTGTCAGATCACTTCTTCAAGTTTCAATATACTTGCTTGAAAAACAAAGAAGAAAAAATTTAAAAGGGAGAGCAGAGTGGAGAAGAAAATGATGCAATGAACCTTTTTGTTCTGTCAAAACCATGTGACAGTCAGTTCCTTGGAGAACCTTTGTTTTCAGACTGCTAAAAGTCAATTTTATCTGCAGCTAAACTCAGCCAAATACTTTTGGTTACCACAATTTCTCTTGAATTTCAACAACTTCTCAGAACTGGTAACCAGTAATGTTAGATATCTGTTCTTGTAATACAAGTGGGCCAAGCTAACGCCACCCCAACACGTGCGCTACCAGTTAATCTTACAAAGAGGGTATGTGATTAAATGTTTAGTGGTAACATTTCTACATTTTTTAAAAATATATTGCAAATACACTAACATAAATCAATCGTTTCATTGCTAATTAGAAACATCAACAATTACTTAGTACTTAATACTTAGTTGTTAATTCAGAATAGGTTTTGTGTTTTATATCTTCCTGTAGGCAAGAACATAAAAATAAAAGATCTTCTCAACTGCTGAGTAACTGTTGAGGTTATTAAAAACACAAATTGTATCTTTAAACTGTATTTTAAACGTAAAAAAAACAACATAGTTAAGTATGATTTTGGTGTTTCAGCCAAAACTTAACCAAGCTAGGTTGATTGTCTTAAGGGTTTGGCTCATTCCTATTTTAAAAATGGTATTCGTCTTGTTACTTTCAATAGAAAATTCAGAAGACCCCTGTCCTTATGTAATAAAGTGATTATCTTTTTGAAAACTAGTTTCTATTATTAAGACTTCCTTTTGCCATTAGCTGCTGCAGCTATTTTTCCATGTAAATGGAAAAAAGGGTCATACCACTGCAGCAATTTGCTTAGTCTGTATTTTAACCTTTTCTTAATCCCATGTTTCCTGTGTCAAAGGGATGTAGGGATCATCCCTTAAGTGCAAAGCACCATGCACAGTCACACAACACAGTCATCAGCATCAAAGGCATCAAGCACACACACACAGAGGGTGACGTTTACTGGAAAACCCTGATATCTTTTTTCTGCAGCTTAGCAGCAGCCACTGCGTCATACTGCAACATCCAGCACTGTGCCGTGAGTTCATGTGCTCCGCTAACACTGTCACACTGAAACAAGAAATGAAGTTGGAAACGAGCAGGATGAGCGTACTATTTGCAGATGAGATTGAAGTGAGGAAGGGAAAGAGGATTATGTTTTTGCATCAAAAGTTCTTTGCGTATTAGAAAAACTGCCAGGGAAGTTTGGAGAATCTTATTGACTATAGAGTTAGCTTTCATGAATGCATGTGTTTCTTTGTTGCTTATTTTCATGTCCTGTAAACAGTTTCTTTAGGCTGACCCCCTCTCAACTCTGATTCATTTTACATTGTGCAGAGATTAGCTATATCCCCCTTAAACAGTTTACATAATTCAGAGAGCATAACCCTGGAAAACACTGACACGAGAATGCCCGGCCCCTGTGGCTACATCATCCGTGCTCTCTCCGTTTTCTGTTTGGTTCCCTTGACAGCTCTCATGCTGCTTTGTGCTCACAGGGGTAATTCATACTGCGGACATTTGATTTGTGAAGGCCTTCCTTGTCCATGTTGTGTCAATTTCTATGATTTATCTTTCAGTATGGGGCCTCAGCTGGTGGCATCACTATTCATACACAGGTGTTCATGAACATGGAGGCTAAGAATGATGGCAATAAATGCTGATTAGAGAGAAAGAAAAGCAACATGATATTTTTGTCTGATAATTTTTTTAATGTTTTTATGGTTCATCTTGAAACATCCACAGGATATCTTTCTACAAAAACAGTGGCAAGTAGTGATACTGTATTTGTGTCACGTATTTGTGTCAAGTAATGACAAGTAGTTTGCTTTTGGGTTTTTTTTTGTCAAACTTCTAAATCTCAGATCTTCAAGTTAATTTTAATAGAGTAAAATAACCTGAGTAAATAAGATAAGATAAGATAAGATATACTTTAATAATCGCTGTGGGGAACCCTCTGCAAAGAGAAACCAGTCGCACCTATCCAGAGCGCGCCCATCATTTCACTGTCCGAAGAGTGGGCAGGAGACTGTAAGTTTAACACATATAAACATATATAAATAAATGTAAATATAAAATCCATCCATCCATTTTCTTTACCCGTCCATCCTAATGCAGGGTTGCGGCGGGGCTGGTGCCTATCTCCAGCGGTCAAGGGGCGAGAGGCGGGGTACACCCTGGACAGGTCGCCAGTCCATCGCAGAATATAAAATCCAATATTAAAAAAGAATTTAATTTAGTTAACTGTCATCAAGCATTTGTAAATAACTGACAATTAGTTTTTTATACGACCATGGAGAAGTTTGGCCAGTTCTTCTGTACAGCGTTTCAATCCTGTCACATTTAAGAATGTATGATCATGCCACAGCATCTCAATATGATTAAAGTTGAGTCTTTGACTAGACCATTTCAAACTTTAGTTTTGTTTTTTAGCATTTCAGAGGTAGACCAGCTAGTGTGCCTCAGATCACTGTCCTGCTGCATAACCAAAGCACACTTGAGCTTAAAACCACAATCGGGTTGCTGGGCATTAGCCTTTTTTGTGGTAGAGAGCAAAGAAACCTCAGATGAAGTTTTTGGAGTAAACTTGGTAGGTCAGACATTCCTGAGAGGCTTCACCAATGATGTTCTTTCTTTTTGTGGATAATGGTTTTCACAACCCTCGAACCGCTGGTGGACACTGGCAATGAGGGATGCTTTCAAACTGAAGATGGAGTCCTATCGGGTCTTTTTGGCTTGTCCGACCCCAAAAGCAGCAGATGGGTACCGGCAGGCCAAGCGGGGTGCGGCTTGGATGGTCGCTGTGGCAAAAACTCGGGTGTGGGAGGAGTTCGGTGAGGCCATGGAGAATGACTTCCATACTGCTTCGAGGCAAATCTGGTCCACCATCTGGCAGGGGGCAGGGGGAAGGGGGAAGGGGGAAGCGGCGACTGTTTGCCAATACTGTTTATAGTGGGGATGGTGTGCTCCTGACCTCGACTTGGGACGTTCTGGGTTGGTGGACGAAATTCTTTGAAGACCTCCTCAATCCCACCAGCATGCCTTCCAAACTGGAAGCGGAGTCTGAGGACTTTGAGTCGGGCTCTTCAATCTCTGGAGCTGAGGTTGCCAAGGTGGTTAAAAAGCTCTTCGGTGCCTTGGCTCCGGGGGGTGGATAAGATTCACCCCGAGTCCTTTAAGGCTCTGGATGTTGTGGGGCTGTGTTGGATAACTCGGTTCTGCAATATTGCATGGACATCGGGGGTAGTTGCAATGGATTGGTAGACCGGGGTGGTGGTCCCCCTATTTAAAAAGGAGGACCACAGAGTGTGTCCAAACTATGGGGGGATTACACTTCTGAGCCTCCCTGGTAAGGTCTATTCAGGGGTTCTGGAGAGGAGGGTCCAACGGATAGTTGAACCTCAGATCCAGGAGGAACAATGTGGTTTTTGTCCTGGCCCTGGAACACTGGACCAGCTCTATACCCTCACCAGGATCTTGGAGCGTGGTGGGAGTTTGCCTAATCGGTCTACATATGTTTTGTTGACTTGAAGAAGGCGTTCGACCGTGTCCCTCTGGGAATCCTGTGGGGGGTACTCGGGGAGTATGGGATACCAGGCCCCTTGATACGGGCTGTTAGGTCTCTGTACCACCGGTGTCAGAGTTTGGTTCGCATTGCTGACAGTAAGTCTGGCTCGTTTCCAGTGAGAGTTGGACTCCGCCAAGGTTGCCCTCTGTCACCGATTTTGTTCATAACTTTTGTAAACAGGACTTCTAGGTGCAGCCATGGTGTTGAGTGGATTTGTTTTGGTGGTCTAAGGATCGGGCCTCTGCTTTTTGCAGATTTGGTCCTGTTAACTTTATCAGAATGTGATCTACAACTTTCGCTGGAGCAGTTCGCAGCTGAGTGTGAAGTAGCTGGGATGAGAATCAGCACCTCCAAAATCCAAGACCTTGGACATTCCCCAAATGTAGTAGTTTAAGTATCTGGGGATCTTGGAAACTAGGGAAAAATGGATTGGGAGATCGATAGGCAGAAGCTCAGTCATCCGGGAGGGGCTTAGAGTAGAGCTGCTGCTCCTCCACATTGAGAGGAGTCAGTTGAGGTGGCTCGGGCATCTGGTCAGGATGCCTCCTGAACGCCTTCCTGGGGAGGTCAATTCCTGGCACGTCCCACCGGGAGAAGACCCAGAGGATGACACAGGACATACTGAGGGACTATGTTTCTCTGCTGGGCAGGGAACGCCTTGGGATTCCCCCTGAGGAGCTCGTCTGGGGGAGGGAAGACTGGGTCTCTCTGCTGAAGCTGCTGCCCAAACTTGGAGAAGTGGAAGAAAATGGATGGATGGATGGATGGATGGATGGATGGATGGATGGATGGATGGATGGATGGATGGATGGATGGACGGACTAATTCGAAACAACCACAAGTGTTTCATTATGGCAAATAAAAATCCTGTATTTCCTGGAATAAATCTATAAAAACGTAATAAAAACACTCTCTGGGCACTCCAGAATCCTCCCAAAAATACAAAGAGCATTCATGTTGTTGATGTTTTTATAATTTACCCAGCCTACCCCTTACCCAGTGTAAGCTGTAAACACAGTTACAACCCAGTAAAACTGAAAAAAATCCTTAGAAAACTTACTGTAATTTATACAGCTGTAATTTCGAATGCACCTTGAATTAGTAACCACCCCATGGTAATTTAGACTAAACCAATAACACAAATTATATTACTTTTCTGATTCTCCTATGTTAAATGAGTAAAATGTTGTCTAACTAAAAGTCATAAACTATTTGAAATCCTTATTTTATTTTTTTTTACCTTTCGAAGCGACATCTCAGTAGCTTCATTCATAACATCCACTAAGTAACTATAAACTGTGTTCAGTTTATGCTCGGGTTTACATTTGAAAAAATTCGAAAGTCGAGTAGAAAAGCTGTTTTACATCTGACTGGATGTCAGGTGGAGGTAAAAAAATCATTGACATTTTTCTCTTTTGTACTTCATAGTTAAATGTAAAACTTTTTATACTTTGCTAGTTTTTGTTTACTAATTTATTAAGAAAAACGCTGAACCTTAGTAACATTAACCTTTTTAAATTTGACCTGTAAATCTAGCTCCTCTGTAGTTTGTTTTGGTAGGTGTTGTGGTCATAAATTATTACCCTATCTAGCTGTGTTGACCTAATCACCTCTATGTAAATGATCTTTGGCTGGATTTTATAAAAATCTTTTCAGTGTAAAAGAAAACATTGTGCTACTGCATCATTTGTACTCAGCGCTTAATGTTATCTCAGAAGCATTCATAGCCATCCTACCACTACCGCCACAGGTATCAAATCTGAGGAGTTCCCCTACAAATATGGAAGGTTTCTTCACCCCCACCATCAGTTTCAGTCTTACTGTGAAGAACCAAACACCATCAATATTTTCATCATCTTGTCAGCATTATAATTGGATGCACGTGAGGCTATTTTTTTATTGTGGCCTTCTATTTTCTAGTGTAGATTTTCCGGATTGATAGCAGCTGCAACACCAAGAGCATTAAATTAAATTACTTTATGTGCCGCCTGCACGGTTAGGACGCAATGAGACTGTAGTCTTGGCATGAGGCCATCTGGACCAATTCAAATTCTCTGAGCAATCCACCTCAGCGCATATGGGTTGCAAACCATGAATAATCTGCTGCTGCTGGTAAAAGGCACCTCCAGGCTGCACCCAAGATACAGATGTGCTTCCCCTGCAAAAATGTACCATGACGATCTGATCAATGAAAATATACACATGCTCAAAACATTCTAGAAACTCTTACATCATGCTTAATGGGGAATGTAACACATTTTTCACGCACCTCTGGAGAAATTCTCCAAAATTCATCTCTCTACCAGTGTAAAGTGTCTAAAACTTAGATGTGTGGATTTAAAAATCTAAACAAAAAACTGATAGATAAAATTTAAATGTCAATCTTTTAGAACATTTGTGTATACATGTTCGTCAAACTATACTTTTGCATTAGCAATATGGTTGATTTTTATTTTATAAACATATGACACAATGACTGCCCCAAAAAACTGTGACCCTTTAACTAGGGTTTTCAAACACAATTACAAACGTTAGAAGGTTGTTGGTGCAGACAACATGGGTTTGTGCTGACAACTGCTTTCCCATGCTGAGTAAGGCTAATTACGATATTAAGACGTCAGGGGGATAGCAAATACAATGCTGTAAATGTGTCGTCTGTGTCCCTGAACAGCAGAACCATGGAAACTGAAGTAGTAAACAAAAAACCAGAAGAGATTAGAATAAAAGATAGACTCCTTGTCAGAATGCTTAAAGAGATATGATTTGTCATAGAGAAATTTGTTGGATGTAACAGCTGTGACTGCTTACACAAAAGTGCAGTGACATCATTTGCCCCACAACAATGTGTGTTTGTGTATGGCGCTTCATCAGCTCAGTCAGTATTAATTAAACTGTAAAAGGATTAAGGGGCACATTCCCCAGTCCATCAGTTTGGGCTCTTCCTGTGCCACCCTCAGTCATAAATTCAAACACATGCACACAGACACGCCATGACTAGTCCGGCATTGGCCCAAAGCATGTTTAGAGTGACTAATCTACTATTAGCACTTGTCTTCCCATCCCTCCCTTCTTTTTTTTCTTCTTCTTCATCCTTAGCAGTACTCCTTTGCTCTGCATCATCTTCTCCTCCATTATCTATTATAGCTCGAGGGCTCCTTCAGCTGTATGGGTGTTTAGCATCTTTTGAAAAATAAGATTGACAAAACCTTGACACATGGGGTAAATTGCTTCAGCTCTCTTCTCCTCTTGCCTCCTTTCTCTCATCTTCCTCTCTTAATCTTTTCATCGTCATTGTTTCCGCCTCCATGATCTCTTCACACCAACAATTTTCTCTTCTTCCTCCCATGAAAAGTACTTCACCTTATCCTTTACATGTAAATTTTAAAATTACAACCCCTTCTCCTAACCAGTTAATTTTTTTATTTGAACTGTTTGCATCCATCTTTCCCATTGTGCATTCTATTTTTAGGTGTTATCATACTGCAGAATATCCAGTATGGTCAATATCCACATCTTTCTCCTTTCTTTCTGTGACTTTCAATCAATCTTTATTTATAAAGCGCTTTTCGTACAAAATTGCATCTCAAAGTGCTTTACAGATTAAAACTACCCCACATAAAACCACATTCCCATCCCTCCCCCACAGAATTAAAACCATGATCACAGTTATACCCCCTCCCCCCAAACCAACCCTTATGCACATACACTTAAAAGCAACAATAAAAAGGACATGGGGCTGACTACAGAAGAAGAAACGCCATCAGAGGAGACATCTGCACCGGCAGCAGCAGATCAGCAGCAGCAGCCGAGGGTCTGACGCAGGGCGCCCAGTGGAGGCAAGGCCAAGACCCCCACCTCCACCCAAGCGCTACCTGGAGAGCACCCAGGCAGCCATAGCCGACCACCGCTCCCGAGACAGAGGACTCCCATAGAGGAAACATTGGAAGGAAGATTAAAATAACTGGTTAAGATATAGAAATAACTGGGATAAATGTGATAAGAATAAATAGTAAAACATTGATCAAATGTAATCAATTAAAACATACAGAGCAATTAAACAGACAACAATAAATAGTAATCAGTTAAAAGCTAGGCTAAAAAGGAGAGTCTTGAGCCGGCTCTTAAAAACATGAACGTTCTCTGCGGCCCTGAGGTCCTCTGGCAGCCTGTTCTAGAGATGAGGGCCATTATACTTAAAAGACGCCTTGCCATTAGTGTGTGTCCTGACTTTTGGGGTGACAAGGAGACAGCTGCCAGAGGAGCGGAGAGACCACGGAGGTTCATATGGTAAAAGCAGTTCTGAAAGATAAGAAGCCGCAAGACCATTAAGACACTTAAAAACCATTAAAAGAACCTTAAAATTGATCCTAACCCCTCCTTTCCACCGGACGCATAAGCGGCACGTTACAGGAGCAGCACGTTTCACTTGCGTATTCTGCTGCTTGGCCCTTTCCACCGGGTGCGTATGAGACGCATAGCAGCAGGGAAGCAGCTGTCACAGAGAGCAAGAAATCACGCGAGATTAGCGAAATCACGGTGGTTTTGTCAGTAAACACAACAACCATAGACATATATAAACGTCTATGACAATAATAACCAGGAAAAGACAACAACATGGCTCCAAAAGGTTGGTGTTTTATGTTATGTCCGTTTTATATTCGCCAATAAGTTTGTTATGTCAGGGAATATCCAAAATCGCTCATTTGTGTTATGACACACAAATGAGACCCTCCCGCGAGGCACTGACTTCTCACCGGGCCGCACAGGTAGGGACATTTTTTTAATTAAAGCAACCGCAAAGCAGCACGTTTCTTTTATTTAGAAAATTTCCGGTGCCAAGCCGTATATTTCCTGTCTCCCCTAACCAAAATGTAGAAATTTACGTGTTTCAGAGGCGTACCGCATAGAAAATAGGACTGACGCGTATATTTTGCATAGGTTAGCAGGCGCCTTTAGCCTGAAAGCCACGGTAGAGCAACTCTGCTACCCTCCTCCATCCAGGCTGTAAATACAATATTAAATCGGTAAATTAACATTTAAATTGAAATTATTTATTCAAATGAAATGATCATTAACTTAATGCAAGTTTTCAATAATATTTTTAACTTAGTTATTAATAGTGTATGAGATCTAGTCTATGCATGAGATGTATGATCAAGCTACGTTATTTAGGATAGTTCACATATTGATAATATGTTTGTATTTACCCTAATTGTTAGTGATTGTACTACCATGTAGGATCTCCAAGTTAAAAAACCGTTCCCACAGCTATTGTAGATTAGCAATAATATTAATAATTTCAATCCTAGTCAATTCTGCAATGTATGAATTTTACTAATCATTTATTGAGGTCTGGGAAGGGATAAATTGCACTTTTAGTAAGACACTTGTTTCTTTTTATAGATTTTGTTTACCAGGTCACAATGGCTGCATGCCTGTCCTCCACAACAGCCAAACGAAGCAGAAAATGTAAGTACCTGTCTCCATCACTTCATGTAGAATTTTAATAGTATTATACTTTCAACAGATAAGTCACACCTGTACAACTGCCATTCATTATGCTAGTTTTTTTTCTCCATAGCTATTTGGATCATTGGAGACAGCTATGTCTGACATGGTTCTGAGAGAGCTGAAGAAAACCATCGGAGGAAACCTCGGCCTCCCAAACCCCCGTATCTCCTGGTTTGGCTGGGGGGGCTGAGGTGGAAAGGAGGAAGAGCAGCTCTAGATGTCCTCATCATCAGCTGTGGTGGAGATGACATGGGGGCGGTCAGCAGGGTCCAGTTGGTGAACATGATGGGAGGACCTGCACCAGCTTAACCTTCTCCACCTTCAGATGTCCATCATCTTCTCCTCCATCACCCAAAGGCGTTGATAGAGGGCAGGTGTAAACCCAGCAAAAATAGAAAAGGCCAGGAAGTTTGTCAACAGTGGTATGGCTTCTTTTATTCCTAGTTTAAATGCTGCCATCTTTATGCATCTTCACATTAGACATGACAGTCCTTTTGAACAATTGATGTTCAAGCAAAAAGTATAACTATAGCCCTGATTGTTATGTCTAATGTGTTGGTGTCGTTTTTTTATTTCAACAATTACATCTGTTGCCATAACACTGTTGACAACTCTGCCCCCCCCAACACCACATTTTACTGTACATAAATCTCTATCTTTCTGGCCCCCCTTGTTTTTTTATCTGTGTGCCTTTCTTTTATAGAATCTTGTGTTTAAAAAAATAAATGTTTTATTCTCTATAATGACTGAAGATTCTTTCAACAGTATATAACAAGGGAAGAAATAAGAAGTCAAGCAAGTAATTAATCAGCCAACTGCATTTTAGAATTTGATAAATTCCTTCAACATCTCAATATTAAAATAAACCTTGGTGTCTGCAATATTACAAAGCCAAATCATACTTCTTATGCAGCTACAAAACTATGATTTTTTTTCCTGAAATGGAAACAATATCTGTGAAAGAAAAACAGAAACTTCATTCAGTTGTTTATTTAATCAAAAACAAAAAACAGACACCACCTAAGGTTATGAAAGAAGTGGCATTAAAGGTGATGCACACATATTGTTAAGAACTTCTCCTTATGATCTTCCTGTAGTTTTAGGCAATTGATATGATCTGTAAGGAAAAAAACAATGTATATTAAAAACGTAAAATTTCAACATTGCCCGTCTTAGTTGGAAACCCAACTCACCACAACAAGTCAAACGTGCTGTAAACAAATGAACACACAGACATAACACTTATGGGTGTATGTATAAAAGTACAACAATGAAGGTGAATCCCATATGACAGCATCTCAGAAATGGTTAATGCCTTAACTGACAACTCTAATTTTTAAAAAGTAAAAAATCTGACAACAAAATATGAAATATATCTGGAGTTAGTTGGGAAAAATTAGATTTTTTTTTTTTTTTATGTGCCTCTAAGATAAGGCTGCTTGGTCAATGGGTTGAAATGATGACATTTCTTATCTACTTTACATGTTAAAACCGTCAAAATAACGTGCTGTACATACATACATACATACATACATACATACATACATGCCTATATGTGTGTGTGTGTGTGTGTCTTGACCGCGAAGCGATCAATACGTTATTTTGACGGTGAAATGAGCACAAATCAATAATTTTGTCAAATAAAATCATTAAGCCCCGTTTGTCCATAGCTTTTACTAAAACTATGTCAAGTTTGAATAAATCAACATGTAAAGCAAATAAGAAATGTGATAATTTCAACCCATGTTCGACCAAGGAGCCTCATCTTAAATGCACAACATCTTACGCTGTTCAGTTTGTAGCAGTGTTGCCAACTGTCTCCGAAAGGAAAGTAGCTGAAGTTGCCCCAGAAAGTCGCTAGATGTCGCCAGATGACGTCATACGCTAATTTGCATAATGATGATGTCATCACGTGATGACGATTGAAACAAAGGAGGAAAAAATTATATTTAGATTAGGATTTGATCATACAGGTTAAATAATACATTATTTAAACATTATTTAAATAATACATTATTTAAACAGGGGAAACATGCTACAGGGAAATGTGACTTCTGTCTTCAAGAAGAGACGGTGGAACATGTTCTATTATTTTGCCTGAACTAAACTGTTGAGAAACCTGGTAGCCTACAAAATTGACAAGATATCAAATTGCAACTGGACATCAAAGACCTTTAAAAAAAAATTAAAGTTCTGAAACATACATTTGCTGAGATATTTCAAGAAGATGAAATTAATAGAGAGAATATAGTTGTTTTTTAGTACTTTGTAAAAATAAGTAGGGCATATTTAGCATGCATCAAATGTTTCTTGCCAACCACCATTAAACAGAAGTTTATTGCTTATGATATTTTCAGTGTTTTTTTTTAAGTTTTAAATGTCCTACGTTTTTGAACTCACCATACATTTAGAACGTTCCTTAAATGCACCACAGGTGTGAGATGCAGCACAATACAGACAAGCTTCTGCCTTAATTCCAGTTGAAAGATCGGTCTTATATACATGCAGATTTATATTTTACTTTTGAATTTACATTAACTACAAAACAACTTTGTTTGTGAGTGGATGAAATGAACCGAAAAAGGTTTATGATTGGTCAGTCGACATACTCTGATAATGCTGCACACACATGCGCAGATCATTCCCTTTCTGAGCGTCAGGAAGGAGCAAGCTGGGTCTCTAAACTGCAGGAAATACCGGTGACAAAGTTTTACAGAAAAGAGCTAAGGGTGGTCAGAAATGTCGCTAGATTTGTCGCTAGGCGCTTTTTGGAAAATAAAGTCGTTAAGGGGGTCTGAAAAGTCGTTAGGAATAGCGACAAAATCGCTAAGTTGGCAACACTGGTTTGTAATTTCCCAGCGTGGTTAACTAGCTACTTTGTTAGGAGCCCAGCTAGCAGGAGCGTCATCTACAAAATATCGTACAGAAATATTATTTTACTTACCGAAAAGAATGTAGCAGAGACTTCTTAGATGGTCTGTTAGTGCAATCAGTACCACAGCAAGCCATCTTTGTCCAATAAGTGCACGATTTATATCTAAACACTAATAAAGTTTGCGGATAGAACTGATGTTCAAGTTCAGAGAAAGGAAATGGCCAAAGTCTTAACGTGAGTCCCAGGCTGAAGGCCTTCACCGGAGCCAGCGGGGGGTGAAAGCTGTCTATGGCAGCAAGCTGTTAGCCACCGTTAGCCACCAGCGCTAACACTGACGGTTCATCCGAGACCTGTCAATCAAAAGGACACGCCCCCAATTATTCATAATTTCAAGATTAAATTATGTCTAAACGGATGAGTTAGAAAAAAATTCACCCCCCTCAGAGTTGTCATGACGATAAACCTGACCTATTAAACCTAAAATGGTTTTTTGAACCAGGCTGTAAACATGTTTATTTCTGCTGTGAAGTTGGTCTTTTTAACATGGGAGTCAATGGGAACTTGCTCCTTTCTGGAGCCAGCCCCCAGCGGATGAGGGGGGAACTGCAATTTTTGTTACTTCCGGGTTGGCCTCAATTCTGAGCGGCGGAGTTTGCCCCTTGATATTTAGAAAAGTGCTGCGACATGTCGCTCCTCAGACGTGGCAGACTCGTGCTGCTTTCGCCTCCGGTGGAAAGGAGGGGTAAAACAGACAGGGAGCCAATGCAATGAGTTTAAACAGGTGCTATCTGCTCCCGCCTCTTGGTCTTCGTCAGGACCATAGACTGTATATTACGGTCAGGACACGTGCTCAGGGCCGCTGCTAGGCTTTTGGAGGCCCTAAGCATAATTGGCCAGGGAGGCCCCCCTCCGAACACAAACACAGACAAAACTCGAGTTCCTACTTAACATATTGCTATTTATTTTCAAATTGGCATTAAATAAACATGAACACGAACATTTAGATATTAAATAATATGCAGCATAAAACAAAAACAAAATAAACTGCAACCACAGCAGTAAAATATAAATAATATATAAGTAATATACAAAACTTTCTTTAGAGCAGCATGGCATGCCACGGACCGGTGCTGCTCGGTTGTGTCCTAAAATAATGCCCGTCGGGTATAGTCCTGGTCCTGTTAGCTATGGTCTTTTGTGCAGGCTACGGGTTTAACATTGGCTGTATGCTAACGTGCATGCTAACGTTGAGATCAATAATATAGTTTTTGACAGTGTTTTCTGTTTTGCCAAAACAATTAAGCCTTGACATACGGTGGCCAAAAAGGAGGACATTTTTCAAGACTCAACAAATCTAGGATAAAAAATAATTGTTGCACTTACATCACTGTAATACAGAGAATTAGGAACTACTGGACCAGTTCTCGGTTCGGAGGAGTGGTAGTGCAATTAAAATCAGGGATCAGAGTCAGGATCGTCACATTAATTTTAAAATCCTGCTCAGTAAATTATCAGCCGGTAATTTACTGAACATATAAACACATAACATACAGTTCACATTCATGCAAAAACTTGAGTTTGTTACTCAGGACACCTTTCTTTGTAACCTTCAGGTTAAACTTGTTTCTGTTCTTTCAACCAAATTATTGTTTAAAAAAAAATGGCCTGTATGACAGACCATGCAGAAAAGTTTGTTTAACTAAAATGCATTTACATAAAATTGTTAAACAAAAGAAGAAAAATAAAATCTCTAACACTAGTCAACTTAATGAAGCGGCAGCTTTGAACTTCACAAACAAAAAAAGCTGATTGACGCCAAATACAGGCTTAAAATGTCAGGTAAATAAAACACAAGGCGTTTAACACAGATATATTCAGTAAAGTAAAGTTACTTATTTAAGTAATCAAGTATTTTCCTGTTTTACATACAGAGTTTTAGGCTTAATTAGCTTGTAAACTCGTCACATACATTTCCGAAAATAAGATATAACTAAAAGAAATCTCACCAAAACCATCCTAGGTTAAATGTTTAAAGACCTGGCGGTACCAGGGGATCAATGCTGACTGGAAACGTTTTGCTTTTACCTGCAGAAGTCAAGTTTAAACTCCGTGTTCAGCTTTAGCTTCAAACTGCTTCTCCTCCCGTTTTTCTCTCACGCGGTTTACTCTGTTTGTTTCACGTACTTATTTTAAAAAATATATATTTTACACACTACTAAAACAAAAAATTAACCATATGAACTGTCACAAACATTTGCATTTATCTATGCCTACTTATTGTCATTTCCTGTAGTTGTTATTATTTGTGAACCCGTTAATACATGAGGGTGATGTGGGTTACATCCTAGACAGCCTATAAAAACATGAACTTACCAGCAAAAGATGCACGGGCGTCATCTCTTTGTTTTTTCAGCTCCAGATTCCTGTTGTCTCTTCATACCTGACATCATTAGCCATTCAACAACAGAGTAGCCTGTAAAACCTTTGGATGAGGAACGTTTTGAGGGCTGTACCATTAGGGTCATTGAGGCGGGGGGAGGGGCTCTTTATATAAATTAGATAAAAACATTTAATTTGCCTGAATTGTGAGCGATAGGTTACACAATTAAGAAAAAACAACGGTGGGCGTGCTACAACTAATTTATGCATTATATGCAATAGGCTAATGTAATATTTTTCATGACATTTCTTTGGAAACCCTTTTTGGAGGCCCCCGCCAGGTACTTGGGGCCCTACTCGCTCTGCGTACTTTGCGTATGGACAGCGGCGGCCCTGCACGTGCTGCTGAATTTTGTGGAAGTTGTAAACCTGAGATACTCTTTTTGGGAAGACCAGAAAGCAGGGCATTACAGTAATCAATTCTGCTTATGATAAAAGCATGGATCAGTATCTCCGTGTTGGCCCGAGAGAGAATAGGGCGGACTCTGGCGATCTTTAGTAATGTTTTTAATGTGAGGGATAAAAGTCAGCTCAGAGTCAAAAATGACGTCCAGGTTCTCCACTTGTAGAGAAGGATTAAAAGACAGTGATTGTAGTTTTGGTAAAAGTTTCTCTCTCTGAGCCTCAGGACCAAGGACTAAAACTTCAGTTTTGTCCTGGTTGAGCTGGAGAAAGTTTTGATGTCTAAAATGCAGTTAAAAAGTGCATCCATTGGCTGTGTGTCATTGGGAGATATGGAGATGTACAACTGTGTATCATCAGCATAACTGTGAAAGTTCACTCCATGTCTTCCGATGACCCTGCCTATAAGGAAGCATATAAAGGTTAAAAAGCCCTGGGCCTAAAATCGAACCCTGGGGCACACCACATGTAATCCTGTGGACCTTAGAGGAGCAGGTATCTACACTTACCATAAAAGTCCTGTCTGTGAGATAGGATGTGAAGAATTTGTGAACAGCACCAGAGAGGCCAATCTGTTTTAAACGGGTTAAAATAATAGTGGGGTCTACTGTATCAAAGGCAACGCTTAGATCCAGTAGAACCAACACTGTCACCCTCTGTGCATCATAGTTTAATCTAAAATAAAATCTTCAGAAGGGCCGTCTCAGTGCTGTGGTTCACGCTGAAACCAGACTGAAATATCTCCAGGACATTGTGTGCATTAATAAAATCATTAAGTTGAATTAAAATAAGCTTTTCTAAAATTTTGCTTGGTTTGGCATGACTATGAATGTGCTTAACAACGCACTTGTGCAGTTAGGTGTGCATGGAGATTTTTTCTTAAACGAGGTCGAGAATATTTGTTTTTTATTTAAGACCCGGCTACGTGTGTACATGGTCTCAGCTTCTGCCAGGACAAAATTGTCCAGTGTTTCCTCTGATAAAGTTACACGCTTATCCGTCTTAACCCACTGCGCCACGTGACGCCCCATGTTCAGAGGCCTTAGTCCTCGATGCGGTTGTCCCGGGTTCGATTCCAGCCTGAGGACATTTGCCGAATGTCTCTCCCCTGCTTCTCTCCCCTTTCTATAAGCCTGTCCACTTTCAATAAAGGCCACTGTGGCCAAAAAAACTAAAACAAAGATACACGCTTAGATTTGTCTATAACCATGTTACTTTGAGAAGATAAAATAATACATCTGATGGTGTCTACCTTCCAGCTGAAGTGGTCAGCATACTCCTCACAAAGAGCGTTTGAGGGGGTTTTCTGAAATGCATTAGTAGCACAGTTAAAAATATTGTAAATGGTGGAAAATAGAATCCTGGGATTATTTTTATGTTCTGAGATGATTTTGGAAAAATATGCATTTCTTGAGTTTCTTACTAAATTATTGTATAATTTAAGAAGTTCTGTGTATATTTGATGGTTTATTGCGAGGGGGGGTTCTCTCCATTTTCTCTCTGCCACCCTACACCTTCCCTTTAGTTTTTTGAGGTTTTCATTTCTCCACGGCAATGCAACTTTTGAGTGTAAACTCTTAACTTGTAGTGGAGCAAGCAGGTGACCCCCGAGACCCAGCGATGGATCCCCCCACCCCCGCTTTGCTATTGGCGGTGGCGAAAGTCCGGCCGAAGATTATTTCCACGTCGCATTCGTGGTCCTGGATTTGGTGGAGTGTGGAGATCCTCTGCTCCAGCTCCAGAACTTTCTGGCTGAGCTTCAGGCAGCCATCACACGCTGGGCTGAGTGGAGGCTTGGCAAAATAAAAGTGGTCTGAACTCCAATTAAAACGCCCCCGATAAAAGCATTCAAATTATTAAAAAGTTGGAAATCTGTTAAAAACAGTCTTAAAAAGATTTAAAACCAGTTAAAACCCTGTTTATTAGGGAGCCGGTCTTAGCGGGTCTCACAGACGCTGACTTTGCCTCCTTCCTTCCTTGTTTGGCACGGTGACCAATCCAATCCTTCCATCATGATTGTATCTGTTGAAGATAACCTACGTGTCAGACTGGAAATGTTCCCCAATACCTCATTGTCTTGTGCTGGTAATAAATTGGCAGATTGAAGGATTAGGTTAAAGAGTGGTGTCAGAGGATGTAGAAGGCTGAAAATTGATGAGGTATAACATTAAATGACTAAATATAGGAAAAGCCTTGATATCTTATATTGCTGGCACAAAGGTTTAGTCCATTTACTATTTATGACTGAAAGATAGCTTGATCCATTAACGAATTGTAAATACACACACACAAAAAGGTTTTACAGTAAGCAAGATTAGAGCCAGGGCCGGCCCGTGGCATAGGCAGCATAGGCAAATGCTAAGGGCGCCGAATACTCTGGGGGCGCCAGAGGCGCGTTAGTGACTTTATGCTTCATTTTAAATTATTAACACTGCAACAAGACAAGCCTTAATAGTATTTACATGGCATTGACATTCTCTTATAAGTTCTAACTATATTGCGACCAGCGGAGACTTGTAGAGATCACACATACACTAGCTCACGGTGCAGAACACAACATGAGGCGCTGCAAAGCAGGACGGGAAACCACCTTTCACCAATCAGACTTCTTTTACCCGGCCACCATTCGGTTTTCGTTCAAAAAAAGTTAATATGTCAAAGCGTCCCAAATTCTCTGGTGCCCAGGGGAGGAAAAAAAGAAAAGAAGAGGAGGAAAAACGCACCAAAGACAAAGGTAATGTTACAGTAAAGAATCAGAATCAGAATCAGAATCAGAATCAGCTTTAATGGCCAAGTATGACACATACAAGGAATTTGACTCCGGCACCTTTTCTCTCCAGTACAGAACTTAAATAAGTGAAATAAAGAAATAAATACAAATAAATAATAAAGGATAATATATACACCAAACCGGGGTTATTTTACAGTGAGTATGTACAGCAGTGCAGAGTTATAGTTTATTGTTATGTGAATGGACTCACACTCTGTGACTACACAGAGTTCATCAGAGCGACAGCCTGGGGGAAAAAACTGTTCTTGTGTCGGGTGGTTTTGGCGTACAACGCTCTGTAACGCCGATGATGATGATGATGTTAATGATATTATTTTGATGTTACAGAACAATGATCAATAATGCCATTAGCCATTAGCATGTATGGTTAGCTAACAGTGGCGGCTGGCCGATAGAGGGCGATAGGGCGCCGTCCCCCCAGTGTTTCGAAAGTGTTTTTTATTTTTAAAATTTTATTAACAATAATCACATATTCTGAGTTAATTGTGTGTTTAAATTCGTATCAAAGTATCATAAATAAAAATATAATTTTCGGAGAAAAAGCTCCCGCTGCATTGCTTGGGGCGACAGAAAGATCACCCCAAGCAGTGCAGCAGCCGCCAATCACTGACAAGAAATTTGCACATAGCAACAGGAATTTATCCAATCAGCGTCGTTGATTCGGCTGCATGAAGGGCGATAGAGAAATCGCCCAAAAGGCTGGTGTGAGGACGGACAAGATATCTGGTGGTGACATTGGCAATGTAATTTCTTTGCCACAAGGGGGCGCTGGTGTAAGCTTTGTGTGTACATTTTTGTGTAAACCTAATAAGTTATTTGTTTCCAGTTTGGTTCTAAACTTGTTTGTGCAATATTGTATTTATGTTTGGAATAAGAATGCCTCAAATTGTTAATATTGGCATTAAAATAATCAGTACTTCACATAGTACTGGTATCCAGCCGTTTATGTTCAATTGTTTTGGGATGATTATTGAAAATGACTTGATAAGCTATATGCACAGCTCCACTACTTCCTGAACCAAATACAGCCCTTTTATTTCCTGTCTGTATTGGACAAACTGATCAATCCAGGTGTGTCTGACCTCAGTAGTCACAACAACAATGGTCAGACACACCTGGATTAATCCGTTTGTCCAATGATGTAAGACAGGAAATAAAAGAGCTGTACTTAGTTCAGGAAATACTGGAATTGTGCAAGTAGCTCAGAAAGCACAAGTTTGATAAAAAAAAAAAAAATAAATAAAAACACAGCCCCACCAAGAATATTTTTCACCAGCCACTGTTAGCTAATCTATAAATAGCCAGCGCTATCTGCTAGTTCTAACCAAAATATTAAGTCAATGGTTCTAACAGATAAGCCTAGCGCTATTATTATGAAAAATAGTAATAAAAGTACCTTCATCGGACAAATGTGTAAATGTTAGATCTAATCAGCAGGTGTATTAATGTTAATTTCATTGGCATCATTATCTCACGTACCATTACCATTAATAATCATAATAATAATTCCATAGTTAGAACGCCAGCTGTTAACTGTGTTACAGCTCATATTGTCTATAAAGTGTGTTTATCATGTTAAACTTTACACCTGTGTTAAAGTGCACATCATTAATGTTAGAGCATTACTGCAGTTTACTGATTCTTTTGCTTTCTGCTAATTAGAATTTCATTGTAATGACAATAACATTTAAATTATTACTAATATGGATTACTAATATAATTTGTATCTGAAAAAATACATTGTATATTATAAACTATGGTCTACCTCATTTATTTATGTCTAGGTTTCTCATTTATATAATTTCATTTTATTGTATTTTTTAAATCATGTGTTTATTATTAGACTGGTGTCACATACTCCTCTTCTGTCTTCAGATGTGCTGCTGAGGTTTCTCAGTCCCACCCTTGCCAATCCCTCTGTTGCCTCCACCTCAGCAGCAAAAACCAGCAGTGATGCAGCAGCATCAAGCGCTCCTCCTGTCGCCTCCACCTCAGCACAACCTAACAGGTATGCAGCAGCATCAAGCGGACCTTCTGTTGCTCCAATAGACCCAGCTGACTGGCTTTGAATGTGCAATTGTTTTATTTCAATAAAAGAATGTCTAAAACAAAGCTATTACGTTTCTTGTGAGTATGTACACTAGCAGTGCAAGGACTGCACTGCGATGCACGGGGGCGCCACTTAAAATCTTGCCTAGGGCACCAAATTGGTTAGGGCCGGGCCTGATCAGAGCCCTCAAGTTTACTGAAAAGTTCAGAGTGAGATCACTGGGGTTGAATGAACAACAGTTTATCTGTTTTTGCCACAGCAGCCCTTCAGCCTCATTCTGTTCTCCCAACAGTTTTTGGTACTAAGAAAAATGTCTAATTTTACATCCTCCTTTTGCATTTCATTTTTGTTGGACCCAAATGGGCCTTTTAAACAGCATCGCTCAATTTTTGAGTGCATTTCAAAACAGTGTGTAAATTTCAATTTGTTTGGTGGTGTATGTTTGTAGAAACGCTTAGATGCCTTGATGACAGACACAGGTGGGTCCCATTTGAAGCACTGTGGCTCAATGTCTGCCATTTATACTGTTATGATTAAGGACATTTTCCAACCAGTGCGGAGGTGTTTCTTGTTTTATTCTTGTTTAGTCCAACCATGAAGAAAACTCTTTCTGCATCTGCATTTGAGTGTAGAACAACTAAAACCAGCTTCGCAACCTGGGACAATCTTCCAAACCTCAGCATACCTGTCGCCTTTGAAAACAATTAACCAACAAGGTGTAATTACTCTCCTGCATATGTTATAGTTTTCAAGTTGATGGTGTCAGTGTGTGTGTAGGAAATGTATCTTACTCGGTTCTTCATTGATGAAAGATTTCCCCAGAAAGCTTCCAAGTGAAAAGGGGATTCCCTGAGTTGGTGCTACAGGAACTCCTCACTAAGATGGTAGTTTTGTTTGGATTAAATTATTGCTAGTTTTATATACTCAAGTGTCAGAAAGTTAGTTATGAATAATACGATTTAATATCCAGTATGATCAAATGAGAGAATATTTAAGTTGGACAGAGTCAACAGCACTCAACTGAAACGACAACATCTAATGATCACAGAATTTGATTTCACTCTTTGGCTGCTGTAAGCACAGGAAGGGAGGGGTGGGGGTATTGCAGACAGACAGAATTTCACGTCCCCTCCGGTCATAGATTCTGATGGTCACCACTTCTTTTTGGAACACTGGCATTGGCCCCAGTTGTAGCAACAAGTAATCATTTTAGCTTAACCTGACAAGTGTTGTGTTGATGGAAGTAAAAATGCAGCTACAGATGTTTGTTTTTGTGCAGCAGTTTAGGATTTTAACGATGTTTTTTTGTGGAGTTGTGGCTGCTACCTCCGTACAGAGGTACATGTGGATCCAGAGTCGGAACTGCAGTCTGTGGAGTGGAGTTGTGATGTGAGGGGATTCATTGACAGAGTTCATCCACGATTTCCGGATGTCAAGAAATACCTTTTAATACCTCTGTCAGTGCCTCCTCCTGTGTAGATTAGTATGTCTGTCTGGTGTCACGTACACGACTAATTTAATGCGGCATGACCATTCAGACTGCAGTCGCTTTCGGAAACATCAGATATGTTTTATATTTAGTACCACATATGAAAGTGACCTGGGTCAGATAAAAAAAAAACTGATTTGTACAGTTCACACTGTCATAAAAAATCAGATTTTATCTGTTACTATTTACACTTTTGTTGGCACTTCTTTCTGAAGAAAAAAAAGATGATCACCTATAGGGCTTGGTAGTAGCCTATGGTTTGGGTAGCTTCACATTCTGATAAAGATTGAGGAGATAATTTCTGTTCATAAAATTAATGAGGGAGTTGACCTTTTCAGAAAAGCTGCAGTGTGACAATATTATTGGTAGTAGATGGCAGTCCAACCTGGGCTAAGGAAATAACTAAGGAAATAACTCCTGGTTTGGTTTTAGTGGAAACAGATTACCTGTTAAGCAAACCTTGTCACCTCATTCTCTCACAAAATATTTAATTAGAAGGAGAATAGAATGTCAACATTTTATTAGATAGTACATATTTAATTCTAGACTTTTTTGGCTGTCCTGAAGATGTTTTCTAGATGACATGAAAAATGGTGACAGTATTGTCCAGAAGAATATGGATGGCACAGTCCTTGTGGGTGAAATAGACCAAGAATAGCCCATAACCCAAACCTCTGAATCTGGTTGGTGTCTGAACTTCTCCCCTTTAGCCAGGATGAGGCAGGACAGCCAGACAGTTGTCTGATTGATTGCACAGAAAAAGAGATTAGGAGAGTGGTTGCCATGGGGACAAGAAGAAGGAGCTTTCAACCTCTTTTTTTTATTCAAGAACCAGTAATTGGTGATAAACCTGAGGGGAGGGACTGGAGGGCAGTGTAATCATACGCACAAGAACGACACAGCTTTTACAGCACTGAGGAGGTGCAGCAGAACTGAGGACATGCGAGTTTGTGTCCAACTCGTCACTAATGTGTATTAAGGAGCTTGTGTGTCATCCAGACAGCTGGAAGTGACTGGAGACAAGGTGTTAATGAAATGTATAAAAGAAAACAGTTTGGATGAACTGCATCCAGCTGAGAGAGCTGCGTGGGGCACTGCAGACCATTAAATCCACCCAACTCTCTTATCATATGCAGCCTGCAGGAGAAGGATTCAACAGCAAAACAAAAACTGAGATCAGGTGAAAGAGTGAGCCGAGGTCGATGAACTTCTCATTTTGGACCGCTTATTTACATTAATATGTGCCGCATTTTGTTTTTAAGCTGTTCAACATTTTATCATTAAAAAGTATGAGATGATCGTGTTAAAAAAATTGGTGGAATATCTTGTAATGAAGAAAAAAAGACTTAACTACAATAATCTCTGTTGAAGTTTACAGTGTAAACCTCTCCTGTTGACTCGGATGCTGAGAAAAGTCTTCAGGACAACAAAATAGACTCTCTACAGTGTCTAGCAGTGACTGGATGGTGAATGCAGCATGCCATGTAAGGGCTAAAAACGTGTTCTGTCTAGAAATATGTTGAAATAAAAGGACATACTGTACATTCACTAAGAACTCACAAATAAACCTTTGAAATAGGCATAGTGTTGCTTCACATGTGCTGAAAGTTGAAACTGTGATTAGTCTGACTTCAAATAATATTTGTTATAATTTGCCCCCCTCTTTGCCAGGGCTGAAAGAAAAACTGTTTTTGCATACTTGAAGTTTTGTGTTGCTGATTATTTTTACGGGAAGATTTATCCATCATCAATATCTACCTAATCCTTGTAGGGCTACAGGGGATGGGGTGCCCATCTCCAGTTGTCAAAGGGAGAGAGATAAGGTACACCTTGGACAGGTCCCCAGTCTATTGCAGGCTCAACACAAAGATACACAGGTCAACCAATCATGCTTGCAGAAGGACATTTTAGAAAGACCAATTGATTCCATTATGCATGTTTTAGATTTTATCATCAGTAAACCAGAGAATCAAAAGACAGCACAAATATGCACAGGAGGAGAATTCACACAGAATAACCTTGGCCAGGAATCAAACCAAAGACTTTCATGTTGTTCCTTTTTTATTTTACTTTATTTAAGTTTGTGCAGGCATGATTCTTCCCCCTAAATGAAATTTCATCCTTATTTAGATAATAAGTCATACCTCACTCCCATGCTCTTCTTTTGTAACTTAGCAGGTCTTACAGTTGTCTGGAGAAGTACTTCAAGAAAATTACTGATTGATTATCTGTTTATATAGAGACAAGATGCAGTCCCCACATTCAGATGTTATCGTTCAGTAACTATTACTCATGAAATTGCTGGTGGCACATTGCAGACTGTAAATGCTGCTGGGGGTCATCAACGAATTTGCTTAATGGTCCAAATCATTTTAATGAGAGACAGTGTTTGGGATGGTCTCTGATTAGCTATGTTTCAGGTAAAGATGGTATGCATGATCTATGATTTTAGATGCTGTCTCGCCTGAATCAGACAGCATTGTATTGAATTAAAATGAACAAGCATTCTAAAGAAGCATATTAATTGACAAATGCCAAATAAGGTCATGTAAAAATAATTGGATCTGAACACCCAATATGGAAAGATAAGTTTCAGTACCTCAAGTAATGAAGCCATCATAGTGATTTGAGAAGACACAGTTTGTGTTTTACCTTCATCTAATGCTGGGTTAGGGATAAGCATGCCAAAATTGTTTCAGCTGTTGAAACATCTGCAGCTGCACCACATGCAAAAAAACATAACAGAAATCTACACAGCAGTTACTGAAAACACTGTTAATCACCAGCAGCCAACAGTGGAGAGAGTTCGCTTCTCACTAAAAAGGGTTCAGCATGCACTGACACACTTAAGGTTTTAAATGCTCAGCAGCACTTCTCTCATCTCTGTGGCCCATTCAGTGATTGACTGTCAAATGGGACGACTGACTGCTGTGTGCACTCACTGTCTAAGATACTAACATCATTAACTATTTCTGAGCTGGGGTACTTCACAGAAATGTGTTATCAGTTTAATAACTTGTGAACTGCATAGATAGCCTGTTTATTTGAGCTTTGAAGTAAAGATAGTCAAACAGTGTGTATTGATAACACACACACTGAGTCCTGCTCAGTCCAAACGTTTACTTCTCAACTTCCTTGTTGTACATAACACGTCTTAACGTCACTACTGCCAACTAGTGGTAAAACACTTTACACATCACATATCAATACATCTCCTTTTTTTTTCCTAATGAAGATCATCTTGTCCAAACCTGAAACTTAAGACTGTTGATATCCTTACAAAATAAAATCCATTGCTTACATTAACATCCTAAATTCAATTCAACAATTTGACTGGTTACAACTCAACTTTTTTTTTTTCAATCTTTATGCACCTTACATTTCCTCAATCAATCTCTTTGGTCTCACAATTTGTCTTTTTGAACCTCTCTTCTGTGTCACCTCGGTCTGTTCGTCTTCGTCTGTCTCTAAGTTCTGACTGTTTGCCATTTCCATTTCTTGTTGTTCTGTCTGGCTTGGAATTGCCATGTCATTTGTATTACTGTCCATGACCCTGATTTCTTTCTGAGGCACTTTCAGTAAATGACGTCTGTTTCCCCTCATTGTTTTCCCATGCTCTGTGAGGACTTCATATGATCTGGGAGTTGTCTCTTTGACCACTTTGGCCAGCGGTCCCCACTGCCCATCACATCTTACCCGCACTATCTCCTCCTGTGCGAGTGGTCTCAGAGGCTTAGCTGTCCTGTTGTACAGTTCAATTTGCCTCTCGGCTTGCCTCACATCACTCCTTTCCATCAGATGCCTTGCGGATGGAAGTCTGGTTCTGAGTTTCCGTTTCATAAGCATTTCTGCTGGTGAAAGACCATTCTCCAGTGGTGATGCTCGGTAGTTCAGAATAGCCAGATAAGGGTCTTCTGCATTGTCTGCAGCCTTTTTCAAGATTCGCTTCACAATTTGCACTCCTTTCTCGGCCAACCCATTTGACTGTGGACACAGAGGGCTTGAGGTTGTATGTTTGAACCCATATGTGTCTGCAAAGTCTTTAAAGCATTGGCTTGTGAATTGCGGTCCGTTATCGCTAATAAGAGTCATTGGAATTCCATGGCGTGCAAACATGGCTTTTGCATGTGTGACCACCCTTTCTGCTGTTGTGGTATCTGTGACGCTGGCAGGTCACACAGTGCTGACATATGCCTCAATGTCCTTGTGCATACACGGCCAATATAACACATCTCGTGCACGTCTTTTGCACTTTTCAATACCATGCACTCATTTAAACATTTCTGTTCTCATGGAGGCAGGTATGACTATTTTTGTGCCCTTTAATAGAACTCCATCAATCACTGACAGTTCCCCTTTAAAGTGTTGATATGGCTTATCTAGCTTCACCTGACCTGGTAGATGTATCTGCTCCATTACTCTCTTGAGCTTGTCATCCTTCTGTGTTTCTTTCACTATTCTCAGCCCATTTTGCATCTGACACTGGCATTTGTACTCTAATAGAGTCTACATGTATGCACAACTTCTTCTGTCGTGCTTTTGGTGGTGCGTAAGCTAGCCCTACTCAGTGTATCGGCTACCACTAGGCGCTTGCCAGGCTTAAACTCAAACGCCAAATCATACTTCTGGAGTCTTAGTATTAGGCGCTGGATGCGCGGCGGAGCATCGCCCAGTGGTTTCTGTGAGATAGCTATCAGTGGTTTCTGTGAGATAGCTATCAGTGGTTTGTGATCTGTTTCTAATATTACTGATCTCCCATACACATATTCATGAAACTTCTCACAGCCAAACACTGCCCCTAGTGTCTCCTTCTCAATCTGTGCGTAATTTCTTTCTGCACTTGTCATAGTGCGTGATGGATACGCGACTGGATACCATTCTGTCTCATGCTTCTGAAGCAGCACAGCTCCTAGGCCGGCTTTGGATGCGTCAGTGGACACCTTTAGCGGCTTGTCCTGATCATAAAACTTTAAAACTGGCTCCTGTGTTAAACTGATTTTCAGCCATTCCCATTTTTTAGCATGTTCTGCCATCCATTGCCACTTTGTGTTAGTCTCCAACAAGCTTATAAGAGCTCTGGTGTTTGCTGATAGATTCGGAATAAATTTCCCTAAGTAGTTAACTAGCCCTAAGGCTCTCTGCAAGTCATTCTTGTCCTGCGGTACTGGCAGATCTGCTACAGCCCTAACCTTTTCTGGATCTGGTTGGACTCCAGCCACAGACAAATTCTCGCCCAGGTAAGTAATCTCTTCCACCCCAAATTGGCACTTACTTTTATTTAGTTTCAAACCTGATCTTTGCGCCTGAGTGAGAACCCTCTGCAATCTTTCATCATGCTCAGCCTTTGTTTTTCCCCAGACTACCACATCATCAATAAAGACTCCTACTCCTTCTATTCCGTCAAACAGTTGCTGCACAGTTCTATGAAGAACTTCAGGGGCGGAGCTAATTCCAAATGGCAATCTTAAAAAGCAGTGCCTTCCAAATGGTGTATTAAATGTGCAAAATTTAGAGCTTTCATCATCAAGCACTATTTGGTAGAACCCAGATGAAGCATCTAGTTTTGTAAAATAGCATGCTCCACTCATTGTGCTTGTTATGTCTGACTTTGTCGGTAGGCTGTAGTGCTCTCGCTGGATCGCCTTATTTAGATCTTTAGGATCTATGCACAATCTCAGATCTCCATTAGGATTCTTTACGAAAACCAAGGAGTTCACCCATTCAGTGGGTTCCTCTTTTTTTATGACTCCTGCTATCAGTGAGTCTAATTTTACCTTCAGTCTCTTTTTTTAAGTGCAACTGGCACTGTTCTTGCTGGATGTATGACTGGCTCTGCATTATCCTTAAGCCTTATTTTATGTTTGCCTGGTAGGGGGCCTATGCCTTTGAACACTTCTTTGTATTCTTTCACCCAGTCGGTGTTTTTGGTCCTACTTGTAGTAGACTCTGTGTTCTCACATGCTGCCACTTTATCTGTGTCTATGACATGCACCCTCTTTATCAGACCTAGCTGGTCACAAGTTTTCAAACCCAAAATTACTTGTCTATTTCCCTCTACTAGCACAAACGATGCATTCACTTTCTGACCTTTACACATTCCCTTTGTAGGTATTTGCTTATCATCATATGTTCTCAGATTTATATTTTTATCTCTTACTTTAGGTTTGTTCATCAGTCTATCAAAGTCTTTCATTGGCAGGATGTTAACCTCCGCCCCCGTGTCCAGTTTCAGTAAAATGTCCGTGCCATTCACGTTCAAGCATGCAATCCATTCATCACCTGAAACACTCCGCTCTCCCTCGATGGCGTCCACGAAGAATGGCGACATGTTGTCCTCCTCACTGTTACTCTCCTTTTCCACTAGTTGCACCCTTTTCTTTGAGAAACAGCACTTAGCGAAGTGGTTCTATCTCCCACATTTTCTGCATTCCTTCCCAAAGGCTGGGCACTGCTTCGGCGCATGTTTAAAACCACATCTCTCACAGTTCCTGCGTTCTTGCTTGGGCCTTGCATCTCTTTCCTTTGCGTATGTTGTTACTTTTGGTTTCGGTCGCTGCAAATTTTAATTGCCTTTTCTAGCTTTAAGTCTGTCTCTTTCAATAAATGCATCCTCACTTTGTTTTCTTGGACTCCAATTACAATTTGGACCCTTATTAACGAGTCACACAGTGGTCCAAAGTTACATGTCTGACTTTTCAATCATAGGTCTGTGACATACTGTTCTATAGATTCTGACTCTTTCTGAAGCCGGTTCCTGAACACATACCTCTGGTACGTTTCGTTCTTTCTCGGTGTGCAATACTGTTCAAATTTCGCCATAAGTGCGTCAAACTTGTCCTTCTCATCTTCTGTGAAGACAAATGTGTTATACACATCCAGCGCACCGCCCCTGCCACTGTCAGCAGTAATGCTACAGTGGCTTGCAAAAGTATTCGGCCCCCTTGAACTTTTCCACATTTTGTCACATTACAGCCACAAACATGAGTCAATTTTATTGGAATTCCAGGTGAAAGACCAATACAAAGTGGTGTACACGTGAGAAGTGGAAAGAAAATCATACATGATTCCAAACATTTTTTACAAATAAATAACTGAAAAGTGGGCTGTGCGTAATTATTCAGTCCCCTTTGGTCTGAGTGCAGTCAGTTGCCCATAGACATTGTCTGATGAGTGCTAATGACTAAATAGAGTGCACCTGTGTGTAATCTAATGTCAGTACAAATACAGCTGCCCTGTGACGGCCTCAGAGGTTGTCTAAGATAATGGTGGGAGCAACAACACCATGAAGTCCAAAGAACACACCAGACAGGTCAGGGATAAAGTTATTGAGAAATTTAAAGCAGGCTTAAGCTACAAAAAGATTTCCCAAGCCTTGAACATCCCACAGAGCACTGTTCAAGTGATCATTCAGAAATGGAAGGAGAATGGCACAACTGTAAACCTACCAAGACGAGGCCGTCCACCTAAACTCACAGGCCGTACAAAGGAGAGCGCTGATCAGAAATGCAGCCAAGAGGCCCATGGTGACTCTGGACGAGCTGCAGAGATCTACAGCTCAGGTGGGGGAATCTGTCCATAGGACAACTATTAGTCGTGCACTGCACAAAGTTGGCCTTTATGGAAGAGTGGCAAGAAGAAAGCCATTGTTAAAAGAAAACCAAAAGAAGTCCCGTTTGCAGTTTGCCACAAGCCATGTGGGGGACACAGCAAACATGTGGAAGAAGGTGCTCTGGTCAGATGAGACCAAAATGGAACTTTTTGGCCAAACTGCAAAACGCTATGTGTGGCGGAAAACTAACACTGCACATCACTCTGAACACACCATCCCCACTGTCAAATATGGTGGTGGCAGCATCATGCTCTGGGGGTGCTTCTCTTCACCAGGGACAGGGAAGCTGGTCAGAGTTGATGGGAAGATGGATGGAGCCAAATACAGGGCAATCTTGGAAGAAAACCTCTTGGAGTCTGCCAAAGACTTGAGACTGGGGCGGAGGTTCACCTTCCAGCAGGACAACGACCCTAAACATAAAGCCAGGGCAACAAAGGAATGGTTTAAAACAAAACATATCCATGTGTTAGAATGGCCCAGTCAAAGTCCAGATCTAAATCCAATCGAGAATCTGTGGCAAGATCTGAAAACTGCTGTTCACAAACGCTGTCCATCTAATCTGACTGAGCTGGAGCTGTTTTGCAAAGAAGAATGGGCAAGAATTTCAGTCTCTAGATGTGCAAAGCTGGTGGAGACATACCCTAAAAGACGGGCAGCTGTAATTGCAGCAAAAGGTGGTTCTACAAAGTATTGACTCTGGGGGCTGAATAATTACGCACACCCCACTTTCCAGTTATTTATTTGTAAAAATTGTTTGGAATCATGTATGATTTTTGTTCCACTTCTCACGTGTACACCACTTTGTATTGGTCTTTCACGTGGAATTCCAATAAAATTGATTCCTGTTTGTGGCTGTAATGTGACAAAATGTGGAAAAGTTCAAGGGGGCCGAATACTTTTGCAAGCCACTGTATCTTCCTTTTGTCGTTCCCTTGAAGACCGATAGCAAGCATATAAAGTTCAAAACTTTGTTTAAACATCTTCCAGTTCTCGTTGACATTACCGGCCAACTTTAACTCGTCAGGCTGACGAATGTAATTCATCTTTACCGTCGGTTCGAGATATTTTCTCCTGGTACCATGTATTGATGACACACACACAGAGTACTGCTCAGTCCGAACGTTTACTTCTCAACTTCCTTGTTGTACATAACACGTCTTAACGTCACTACTGCTAACTAGTGGTAAAACACTTTATACATCACATATCAATACACAGTGTTTGCAAAGAAATGGGTGATTGTGCTTGGAAAACTTTCAATGCTGCTATGGTTCATCTAAAATTACTGCAGGCTGTGTCACGGGACTGTATATTCAGACATGTGGCAAGTGGCAACTCGTTAAGTTATGGTTTTCTGATTATTATATATATATATATATTATATATAGTATTGTGCAAAAGTTTTAGGTAGGTGTGAAAAAAACACTGTCAACAAAGAAAGTATTGTTTATTTTTTATCAATTTACAAAATGGAAAGTGAGTAACAACAACAACAACAAAAACCTAAATTAAATCAATTCCATATTTGGTGTTACTACCTTTTACCTTCAAACCAGCATAAATTCTCATAGGTACACTTGCACAAAGTCAGGGATTTTGTAGGATGATAGTCAGGTGCATGATCAACCAATTATACCAAACAGGTGCTAATGATCATAAATGCCACATGTTAGTTGAAACAGTTATTAACCGAAACAGAAACGGCTGTGTAGGTGACTTAAAACTGGGTGTGGAACAACCAAACTCTGCTACTGTAGTGAGGTTGTGGAAGATAATTTCATGTCATATTAAGACTGAGCTGATCAACAAGATACAAAGTAGTTATACTGCATTAGCAAGGTCTCTCCCAGACAAAGATTTCAAAGCAGACTGGGGTTTCAAGACATGATGTTCAAGCTCTTTTGAAGAAGCACAAAGAAATGGGCAACGCTGAGGATGCAGTAGATCCTCAGTGTAGATGCAGTGGTCGGCCAAGGAAACTTAGTGCAGCAGATTAAAGACACATCAAGCTTATTACCCTTTGAAAACGGAAGATGTCCAGCAATGTCATCGGCTCATATCTGGCAGAAACCAGTGGGACTCTGGTACACCCATCTACTGTCTGGAGAAGTCTGGCCAGAAGTGGCCTTCATGGAAGAGTTGCAGCCAAAAACCCAAACCTCCAACGTGAAAACAAGGCCAAGCAACTCAAGTAGGAACTGGGGTGCAGAACAATGGCAGCAGCTGCTCTGGACTGATTTGAAATATTTGGCTGTAGCAGAAGGAGGTTTGTTCATTGAAGGGCTGGATAGCAGTACAATAATGAGTGTCTGCAGGTAACAATGAAGCATTGTGAAGCTTCCTTGAACTAACTTCAGCATATAGAAGAACAAGAAGTCTTGGAAGTGATGGTATGACTCCCACAGAGCCCTGATCTCAACATCATCAAGTGTGTCTGGGATTACATGAAGAGGGAGGATGTGAGGAAGCCTACATCCACAGATCTGTGATTAGTTCTCCAAAATGTTTGGAACAACCTACCAGTTTAATTCCTTCAAAAACTGTGCGAAAGTGTACCTGGAAGAATTGACTCTGTTTTGAAGGCAAAGAGTGATCATACCAAATATTGAAGTGTTCACTTATTTCAGCAACTCAATTTACTGAGACACACACACACACACATATATATATATATATATATATATATATATATATATATATATATATATATATATATATATATATATATATATATATATATATATATATATATATATATATATATATATATATATATATATATATATATATATATATATATATATGTATATGTGTCTCAGTAAATTGAGTTGCTGAGATAAGTGAACACTTCAATAGTGATCAGGGGTCCTCGAGGGCCAGTGTCCTGCAACATTGAGATGTGTCCCTGATCACCTCCCCAGCATCTAGTCGAGTTCTACAGTGTCTTGCTAATGTCTGTATTATTTGATTCAGATGTGCTGAGAGAGATCTAAAAGCTGCAGGACACCGGGTTCCAGAGGACTGGAGTTTGACACCAGTGTTATAGATCATTGAAAATGATCCAAGATCCAAGATTACTCAGAGTTCATGGTTTTCTAATAACTCCAGACCCTGCCTGTCATAGCTGCCAGCCCTTAAATCATCCTTTTAAATATACAGTACAAAAGTTCACTATGAAGTTATGGCAGCTATTTCTAGAGGGAAGAATTAATCCTCTTATTGCCTTCCCATTAGTGCATGAAGGACTTCATCTGGTGAAGGAAGGAAGGAAGGAAGGAAGGAAGGAAGGAAGGAAGGAAGGAAGGAAGGAAGGAAGGAAGGAAGGAAGGAAGGAAGGTAACAATGAATGAAGAGAGAGAGTGGGGTGTAGAAAAGGATAAGGTATGGAATGGGGTATGACACAAGGAAGTGGGACACAAGAAGGGACTTGCAGTATACAGAACTGGAAAATGCTAAAATCAGATTTCATACTTAAGACTGTATCAGAAATGTAATAAAAAAAGCACCAAGAAGTAATCGCTGAAGTCTATTTATTTACTTTGAGGTCACAGGCTACAAACTCTTAAGGTACATTAACTCTTAATCTTACTGCCTGATACCGGAGATTCAAATGTGGTATCTCCTTCAAAGGTAGACTTCAATTTTCTATATCCCCACGTAGCTTGGACCATAGTGGAAATGCAAAAAAAATAATAAAAAATCCTGCTTTTAAAAAGCCCCAGGGTATTTAAGTCTTCGGGTGCATTCGGTGGAGAAATGTCAATAATCGAGCCTTAGCCTGAGGAGAACTGCAGTGCTGAAACACTGAAGGAAAGAGCTTGGGTCAAACTTTGAACACACAAACAAACATACTTTAAAAATGTGTCTAACAACTTAAACCCAACGTCCAAAAGCTGATTTATAGTTGCTGTAGTTGTGTTTCCCAGGTAATTCCAACAATTTGCATGGTTCATAACAATATTGATATTGAATGTAATGAACATATTATGCATCATCTATACCATGTATCCTTTGCCGGATCGCGTGGAGTGGGCGGGTTGGGCTGGTGCCTAGCTCCAGCTAATTGGACGAGAGGCAGGGTGCATCCTGCCGGAGCCGGAGTACCCAGAGGGAGCCCACGCATTCACACGGAAAACATCTAAGATCCATGCATAAAGACCCCAGTCTGGGATTCGAACCCGGGATCTTCTTGCTGCAAGGCACCAGTGCTACTGTGCAGCCCTGGTGTTGGTGGCCTGAACATATTAAATCTTTTTTTCTACCTTAGTTTGACTGAGTATGTTGCTAGATAACAAATAATTCGATTTAAAATATTGATTTCTGTAAAATTATAGAGATTCATTGCACAAAAACTGGTTTACTCAACCTTTAAATCCAGTTAATTCTGTTGATATTGGCTTCCACCAATAATCCAGTGTCTCAGAAAATTATAATACTACAATAATACAAATTAAAAAAGACATTCTAATACAGAAATTTTAGCCCACCGAAAAGTATGGCCATGTACAGTATTTGCACTATACACTTTGTCTGGGCTCCTTTTGCATGAAGTACTGCAACAGTGCAGTGTGGCAAGGAGGGAATCAGCCTGTGGTGTTCAGGAAGCCTTCAGCTTGTTGTCTGTTATCTACTTGACAATCCTCCAAATATTCTCGAAGATGTTCAGGTCAGGCCAGTTGTTGGTTGATCCAGGCATTAACAACATTGGTCTTTAAAGCAGGTTTTAGTACGTTTGGCAGTGTGGGTTGGTACCAAGTCCTGCTGGAAAATGAAATCAACATCCCCATGAAGCTCCATGATAGTACAAGGATATTTCCTGATAGAAATGTTAGAACACTTCTGACTTTGGACATGATAAGCCACACCAACACCAGATGACATGGTTTCAGAAATCATCACAGACTGTGAAAACTTTACATTTGACCACAATCAGCTGTGCCTCTTGTGCCAGAAAATCCTAAAACTGTTGTAGCTGCAAGGGTGGGTGGACAAAAAAAGAAAGCCTTTTACAATATAAAGACTATATTCTCCTTTCACATGTCCTTACAGCTATTCCTTCTGTTTTTAATCAACATGTTCAACTTAACTCCTGCAGAAAAGATATTGCTTTACAAATAGCATCTTACTTCAGCGAGACACTGAGCACAGACGCAGTATGACCCCGGACAGTAAAGTTATTTTTAGTGCTGCAGGGATCAACACCTTTATGATGATCAGCTCTTGCCAGACTGTTTTTTTTTTGAAAGGGATGAAAACGATTTGAGCTGGAAGCAAAAAGAGCGACATGTATTAAGAGTCTTACCTGAACAAAGAGATTTCATGGATTTCATCCACAAAAGTTGTCTGAAGCTCTTCTACCGTGAGTTCGAGTTTAGCAGCGATTAAAGTTGTTCCTGACAGGGTGAGGGAGCACTAAAACTCAGAGGATATATGCAAACAAGGCCATGAAGAACCACAAGAAGGAATTAGTAAAGACTAATTATAGAAAATGATCTAGAGAGAGTCTGTGTGCATAATTACAAAAGGGTGTGGTAGACAATGCAAACAATATGTCTGGATCCATTTGCTGTTTTGTTTTCTTCAAAGATTCTAGATGGCAAAAAAATTTGAAATTAAATATAATTTTCCTCTCAAGAAGCTTTCTTTGGCAAGTTTCACAATATCAGCTAAAGGGCAAAACTAAACCCAAGAGAATTTGGATACATTAACCAAAGTGCTTTCAAATGTTGTGTGGACTGCATAAATATTTAGGTAAAAAAGGTATTCCTGGAGGCACATATGTTTACTGGAAAAAAAAAAACACCTTCAAAGTTCCATGATGCATAATGAAAAAAATCCTGCTTTGACAAAAGTTAACAGCTGAAGTTATATCAAAATACACAGCAGTCCGTTTTTCCACCCTGATCAAAAGAAAAAACAGATTACACAGCTGGGTTTCAAAAAATGAAAAGTATGAAATATAGAACAAGGAATTTAATTAAGGCTGTCTGAGTATTTACTGCTCCTCTATTAAGCTTGGATTACTATCAGTAAGAAAAACCTTTGGTTAAGTCAGTAATAGAAAAATGTTTGCCATTATGTAGTGTACAGAAATGTTCATGTGAGTTTTAACATATGAAAATGTTTTCATGTCAGGCTATATCTTATTATTTTTGAAGAAATAACTATTTGGACACTGTGCAGTAGGGAACTCAGACTCTGGCCCCCAACCGCTGGCATCGTGCAACTTTTAAATGTTTCCCTGATCCAAGACACTTGAACCAAATGGCTAAATTACCTCCTCTGTGGGGTGCCATCGAGTTCTGCTAATGACCTAATGATTTGATTCAAGTGTCTTGAAGCAGAGACACATCGGAGAACCCTCCTGTACAGGTTTAATGACCGTCATGTATTTAAATGTTTCTGTTATATCGGATGCAACAAACAAAGCAGCGTAGAAGTACATGCCCACGCATTACCAGAAGTCACAGGTTACACTAGTACCCTCTTAAATTTACAGGGTATTTTCAGAGAACAAACTGCATTAGAACATGATCTGAAATTATTTCAGCAAACTTTTGTTTTGGCAGAAAAGAAAGGGAGAAGATCTCCAGTGGTCTTGTGATGTACTGGCGACCCTGGAAAGGTCGCTAATCCATCACAGCACAACATAGAAACATGGAGGACAAACAACCACACATACACGCAGTCATATTTAAGGGAAACCTATAAAGATACCATTTACCCTAACATGTCCATTTTTGAACTGTAAGAGAAAGCCAGAATTTTTGGTATGAGCCAACACTTAGATGAGGAGAACATACAAACTCCATGCGGAAAAGGCCTGACCAGGATTTTAACCCTTGACCTTCTTGCTTCAAGGCAGATCTGTACCACCATGCAGTCAGCAGAGACATCAGTAACTAGCTAAACTGAGGGAGATTTCAGATCAAAGCTGCATGAGTGGCTTCTTTTTACTACAGGCAGATTTTTATTTGTTTACTCCACTAATTTGTTTAATTAAGAGTAAAATCTACATCACAGCATTATATAAAATCTGTTATGTATCAGCCCCCTGATCAGAGCCTGTGGAGCTGGTTGGGGAAGTAAAGTGCGTGTTTTTAATTTGTGAAATAGGATATAAATACACTTTTAGATCATCATTAAAACAGAGAGTTTTCCAATGACATAAACAGTAATTAAAAGTCTCAGACAGCTATAGCCATAAATAGCTTATTAAGCTTTAGCTAAATTTATAGATTCACATATTTGTGACTCTTGACAGCTATTAAAGCTTTGTTTGTCATGAAATGCATTTACATTGTAAACTGCTATCTAAATAAATCTGCATAGTGCATACCAACCTGTTGAACCTTTCTACTGCATCGAGCTCTGACAAACCCCAGGACCCTCTCAGCTCTGAAGACAAATTCATCCATCCTAGCAAAGAAAGTCTTTGATTGAAGAGGTTGGTTAGATACCAACACCCCCCCACACGGCTCCTGGAGTGATTCTTTAAGAAATCTGATGACGTGTCTGTTTCCAGAATCCCAGAAGTCAGAGTGAGTGGAAACAGTAATGAAATATCAGGATGTAAAGCTTTGTCCACTGTTTGAGCAGATGTTTCCAGCACTTACTCATAAGATAAGATAAGAGATACTTTAATAATCCCTGTGGGGAAATTCAGTTTCAACTGCAACCAATCCAAGATCATACAAACACAAACATTAACACAATACAGAATTTGGAAAACCGTGGTGGCAGCCGGCTTTACCAGCGCCCCTTTTAGCAGATAGAAATGATTCACAATAGGTAGGGGATGGGGGTGGGGGATGGAGAGAAAAAAAATGCATCTAAGCCCCATCCCCTATTAGAGGACACAGCTTAGGTGCTAAAAAAAACCTACCTCAATACATAGAAAGCACATATTTCATTCAAAACACATAACGCAAGGCAGGAAGGGTGGTTCTGGGAACCCCAAATAGGAGACTGGCTCGCGGGTTAGCGCTCTCCACTAGCCCAGTTTGGGGGAGTGGGAGCGAGAGTCTTAGGGTACCGTGAGCATGTTGAAATCCAGGAGCAAAACTGTAGACCTGCACCAGGCTAGGAAGACTGAATCTGCAACAGGTAAGCAGCTTGGTGTGAAGAAATCAACTGTGGGAGCAACTATTAGAAAATGGAAGGCATACAAGACCACTTATAATCTCCCTCGATCTGGGGCTCCACGCAAGATCTCACCCCGTGGGGTCACAATGATCACAAGAACGGTGAGCAAATATCCCAGAACCACACGGGAGGACCTAATCAATTACCTGCAAAGAGCTGGGACCAAAGTAATAAAGGCTCAGTAACACCTTACGCCGCCAGGGACTCAAATCCTGCAGTGCCAAACATGTCCCCCTGCTTAAGCCAGTACATTGTCCAGGCCCGTCTGAAATTTGCTAGAGAGCATTTGGATGATCCAGAAGAGGATTGGGAGAATGTCATATGGTCAGATAAAACCAAAATAGAAGATTTGGTAAAAACTCTACTTGTCATGTTTGGAGGAGAAAGAATGCTGAGTTGCATCCAAAGAACAGCACACCTACTGTGAAAGCATGTGTTATGGAAAGAAATGTATCTTCCCTTCATAGGAATGAGGCTGGAAATAATTTTTCCACATCACATGGGGGTGGAAACATCACGCTTTGGGGCGGTTTTTCTGCAAAGGGACCAGGACGACTGATCCGTGTAAAGCAAAGAATGAATGGGGCCCATGTATCGGGAGATTTTGAGTGAAAACCTCCTTACATCAGCAAAGGCATTGAAGATGAAACATGGCTGGGTCTTTCAGCATGACAATGGTCCCAAACACACCGCCCGGGTAACAAAGGAGTGGCTTCGCAAGAAGCATTTCAAGGTCCTGGAGTGACCTAACCAGTCTCCAGATGTCAACCCCATAGCAAATCTTTGGAGGGAGTTTAAACTCTGTGATGCCCAGCGACAGCCCCAAAACATCACAGCTCTAATTTCTGCTTCAGGTTTTAACTCAGACATTCACACTGCATCAGGGTATAGGTTCTGCTGCATAGCCATTGATTTGGTGTGTGGACAGAAGGAGTCTGTTAAGTTTGTGAACTTACAGGATACAGTACAGCACCCTTAACCGTACTTACAAAGTGTGAGAAGTTTTTTTTGGTTAAAAATCCTATCAGAATAAAATCCAGTTCTTGTAAGTTCTGTAAAATAACCTGTAAGTTACAAAAGGACACCTGTAAACTCTAAAAGGTACCTTGCAAGTTCCAGAAAAGGATTAAAGGACTGTTTGACTTATTGCTAACCCTAAACAGTAGTGTGTCTGGGAGCCATGACGCTTCCGGTGTGACAGGTGAGACGCTTTTTTTTTTACTTTTCACCCAGTTTAAATTACAACCCTACCAGGTGAAGTAAGCAACATGTTTACATAAGTTAAACCAGTTCTCTCATTCTGCATGCATTAATCTCTGCTGCTTTGGTGCAAAGGAATAATTCAATAGGAAGGAAAACAGAACCCACAGGTCAGAGCAGGGTCTGGCAACTTGTTATTAGTTGATGTCCAAAGACTTTTATTAGACTGGTGGACTAGTGACTTATTACTTCTACCTTCAAGACATTAGCTGCTAAAGAAGCAGGGCTGGAGAAGTGATACGATCACTGTGCATGGATCCCTGCAGATATCTTGGTAAAAGCCGTAATATGCATCTGTTGGTATCAGAGTCTAAATGGAATTCCTGCAAAGCCAATAATAACACAAGAGCTTCCTTTGTTCTCCCCCTGAGGATTCAGCAGATGATCAGATAAGATCAGTGGGGGAAATCTGAAATCTCTTTCCCCTTCCTTTTGCCAGCAAGCTTTCGATAACATTAAAATGTAATTTTCTTTCGGCTCAACTTTTTCAGGGCAGAAGTAAATCATTCTGGAGCAGGCATTGTACTCCCTGAAGCTGACAAACAACGTATTGATCACTCTGTTAGTTTCCAAGAGCCTAAGCTGAATCACAAAGTGTTGGAAGAAAGAAAGCTTTGGCATTAATCTTGGATTTGCAACCTTCACTTCTCTGCTATTTATTGAAGAATACTAACAAAAGGGTTTTCTAACCACAGGGCTTCTTACTATATAGAACTATATGCAGGGTTTCATTCAGACAGGGCAGAGCTACCATAAAAAAAGACATTTTCAAAGATTGTCAAGTCAAAGCAGAGAATTTAATGAACTGTTTTGATTTTTTAATTTAATAAACAGCCAGATGTTTACATATTTAACTAAGAAATTTATTTAGGCATCAAATGAAGTAAAAGCTAAAAGTGTCAAGAAAAAAACTTATTGAGTTCTGCAACTTAACCCACTGTCCCTTCCAAAAGTTGAGTAAAAACTCATACATTACTGCAGCAGTTTGATCAATACGGTTATTGAAACATGGTAAAGGACATCGCTTAGGTCTTGTCAAGGTATTTACTTTAGAAAAAACTTCACAAGACCACAGTGACTGAGCATATTTTTTTAGCAGCAAACAGAATTGTGATAAGCAGACATGATTGATTATTTTTCTATTTCTAGCAGAAACTCAATAAAACCCTCTGATGAACTGGTTTCCAATTCCAAACTTCAAAGTCATGTTCAATTGCTTATAGCTGCCTGTCAAAAAACAGATGTGATTTAAATCAAAGTCAACTGAGTGAGCTCATCAGCAAGCTGACAAAACGTCAAATTATTGAGACAACCGAGTGCTCCTGCTCCACCAATTGTAAAAAGCCTATGGCGAAAAACATTACAGGTAATCAATGATCCAGAAGTCCAACAAGTGATCAAGGACTTAAAGATTCTCTTCAAACATCCCAGGCAGCTAAAAGCAACCACAAAAGCCTTCTTTAAAGGAATGGTTTTTGTTTTGAAGTGTGGCTCTATGTTGTACTTATGAGTAGCCGGTATCTTCTCTGCTATAGAAAGCATGCACAGGGAGCACAGTTTGGAGAATGAAGAAGATATTTTTTGGGGAGCGGAAAGCTCACAGCAGCTTAGAAAAAAGGGTCAATTTAGATAATGTATTACAAATTTATGGAAAACTGAAAGTAAATATTTTGAGCAGTGTAAAATAATGTTGCGTTAAATATTATTGACTCTATTTATCCATTAAATGTTTCGTTTTCTATGCATAATTGTATCCATCGAGAGTATCCTCCAGGTAATTTGCACTGCCTCAGTATTCCCCTGGTCTAATTAAAAAACTATAACTACATACAGAAACAGGATTTTTGTTTAATGAAAGTTAAGATTTAGAAGAAGTTGTCATTATCTAGGAAGATAAAAAAATACCTATATGAGCCTAACTTAGGGTATTGTGTGAAATCATTTTCCCCCTTTCAGATTATCCTGTTTTTGCTGTTTATCTTTGTCAAAGATGTCAAATGAGATAATCAAATAAAAGGTTATAAGACCAAATTGTGAAATTAAAAAAACTTGTTAATATGATTCTTTTATTTATTAAAGGTGTAAAGCTATCACCAGTCTTAAATACCTGTGGTATCTTTCTTTTTTTTTATTTAGTTTCACTAGCCACAGTCAGGTGCCTGAACTGCACAGTCAAGAAAATCATTAAAATAGAACTGGTTTGACAACATTAAGTTGGCTAAAAGATGTCCAAGCAACACATCGGGCTCCAAAAATGAAAAAAAAAATTAAAACGATCTCACTGAAATCTATCAGTCTGGGAAGGGTTACAAAGACAATTTTAAGGCTTTGGGACTCCAGCAAACCTAATTTTGAGAATCTATCCACAAATAAAGAACACAAGAAAAAGTGGGGAGAGGCAGACTTGCTAAACTTTTCCATTATTGGATTGGCAACTCATCTAGGAGGTCACAAATTCACTCTAACAGACTGGTTTCAGTAGATATTTGTTCTACTAGGCTTACTGAACAAGTAAGGGTCACACAACTAGCAACTGGGCCTGCTGGCTGAAGTATCACACACTGTAGGACTTATCAGACCAACTACATACAACTAAACACATCAAACCCTTTTAGAAACTTTAGTGTTGGTGCCGGTTTGAAGGGTAAACAAATTTACCAGAAGATGGCAGTAATAAAAGGAATTTTCAGAATTTGGAAAAAAGGAATTTCCTTTCCAATCCCCACTAAAAAAAAAGAGAAGAAATTTCAAATACTTAACATAATTTATCCCCAAATTAAATTACTGATATCAAAATGGGATTTGTGTAATGTGTCATAATGCTGTGTTGTAGTGGGATCCAAGTTGCCGGCAGAGATATACCAAAATAAAGTGTATGGCAGAATGATATAAATCCCATCAGTCCAATCGATGAGCTCATCAGCAAGCTGACAAAACGTCAAATTATTCAGACAACCGAGTGCTCATGCTTAAACAGGCTCAGTTGGATCGTCCTACCTAATAACTGCTGACTTCAATTCAATTTACTGCTTATACAGCTAACAATCTTAAGGAGGAGGAGAATGATTGATAAATGCAATGTGGTTTTAGTAAGTTTATGTAGCAAAGATAATTTTCTCACAAGTTGAAAAAGTTAAGCACAGATGTCTCATAGCACTCAAATGTGACATTTGGTTCTGGTATTTTGACTTTTATTTCCTGTCAACGGATCAATTGTAAAAAGCCTATGGTGAAAAACATCTCAGATAATCTAGTTCAGAGAAACTTCATCTGTGCTCAATGATCCAGAAGCCCAACAAATGATCAAGGACTTGGAGATTTGGACAAAGATTTTCTTCAACTGCATCCCAGGCAGCTAAAAGCAACCATAAAACCCGTCTTTAAAAGAATAGTTTTTGTTTTGAAGTGGGGCTCTATTGAGTACTTATGAGTAGTATGCAGTGGCATGGCAGTAAAGAGATTTTATTGAAAATAAATAAAAAAATGTACAGTGGAGGGAAAAAGGTTGAGGAACTGGCAAGGTAGCACAGACAGGAAACCAGGAGGTAACATAAGCGTGAGAAGCAATGACAGAGAAACGGAAGAATCCAGCAGAGTAACAGTGAGGAGCTTGATTACTAGACAAGTGAGAGGTGGTTGATTGGAAACCGGGTGCAGCTGTGAGAGGACAGCAGGCAGACAGGCTAATGGAAGTAGAGTAAAAATGCACATGAGAGGAAGCTGAGGAGAATCTAAACAATAACCAAGGTGAAACACTGATCCAAGGAAAAGCAAGAATAAATAAGTTGATAGGCTGAGCATAAGTAAACAAGGAAATGATCAAAATATAAACACAAAGCAACCCAAACACCCCCGGATCATGACGCGTTGACTGTATTTTTGTAACAGATGTTGAAAGTTTGAAGCATTTATGTTTACATGGTCTCCTTAGTGGGTTTAGGGATGACTGTTAATGTTGGCTGTATTCTAAGCTCGTTATTATTTTTACCTTAATAATACTACAATATTTAGACTGGATTCCATAAACAAAAAATGTGATTTTGTGATAGACAAATGTAGTCAATTTGGAAAATAGCTTATTCAGAAATCTCAGTTCTTTAAAACTAAAATTGCACCAAACAACTTTATTTTAGAACTTAGACATGTCCACAATCTGAATTGTTTTGTTATTTTAAAAAGGTATTTTATTATTTATTGTATTTAATCTAAATCTGTATTATTGTATTTATTGTATTTAATTAACATCACATTCTTAAGAATCCTTAATATTTAGGCATATCTCTTTTGTGTTTTCGTCTGCTTCTTTTTCATAAATTTAATTTGAATTTATTGATTGTTAATATTATGCCTTCTGTTGTTTTACATTTATAATTATAATATTGTATAGTTCAAGTATTACAAACCAAAAGGCTTGCGGCTCGATTTTTCGTTGGCTGTAACACGTGTTTGCTTTTGGGTCAGTAATCAGTTCATATTACCAGACTGTGTCCAGATTCAGCTCAAACAATACAAACATGTTTGTTTGACTGCAACTGAAGTCAGGTTGTGACCAAAATGAATAAAAAAGACCCATCGCCCCTTCATGGAAAAAAGTATTGTGACGATCCCTGAATATATTCTGTGGACTGATGGCATAAAAGTGAATGTTTTGAAAGTGTGCGTCACATTATACATGACCTTAAGCTAACACAGCATTTTAGAAAAATAACATCATACCAATGTCAAATATTGAGCGGGTTTACACTACCAGATCGTCTAGTGCAGGGGTCTCCAACTCCAGTCCTTGAGAGCTACTGCCCTGCAACTTTTAGATGCATCCCTGCTCCAACACATGAATTCAATGACTGAATCACCTCTTCAGTAGGCCATCAAGTTTGTCAAAGGGAGTCCTTGATTTGAATTAGCTGTGATGGAGCAGGGATGCACCAAAAAGTTGCAGGGCAGTAGCACTTGAGGACTGGAGTTGGAGACCCCTGATCTAGTGAGTAAAAATGCTCAAAATGTTCCCCTGGTCGAGAAGCCTGAGAAATCCAGGGGCCTGTACCATGAAGCCGGATTAGGTGGCTAGCCAGCTATGTTTCAGCTTAGTTTCCACCAACCCTGGGTTTTGGGTACCATGAAAGTGGCTCGGCTTTGATCGGTGTTCGTTGCCATGGTATCTTACGCTGCACGGCTAACCTGCTCCGGGGCAGGTTATGTTCTGGATTCGCGATCTCAGGCTGAAGTTTGACCAATCAGCTGTGAGCAAAGAAACATATATATGTGACGTAACTAATTCCCAGCGTCTGTTCTCTGTTAAAATGGCTTCACCTTTTCTCCCTAATCCTGTGGACATCTCCGCGCAAATTGTAAGACGAGCACTTCGTAGAGAACGAGTTTTTAGGGACAGACAAAATCCATTTGACTTTCCTGATGCGTACTTGTATGAAAGATACAGATTTTCCGCGGAAGGAATGTCTTATCTCTGTGAGCTTCTTGAGCCGCACATAACAAATGTGACTCATCGAAGCCATGCCCTGACTGTACCGCACATGATATGTATTGCGTTGCGTTTTTTTGCAAGTGGTACATACTTGTATGCGGTCGGGGATGCAGAGAATCTAGGGAAAACCACAGTCTGCCGAACCATTGGTGAAAGGTGGTTCTCGCTCTGCAGGGGTACATCAATAGCTTCATTGTGTTCCCTGGACATTTATCGACCATGTCCATAAAAGAGGGCTTTTATAAAATCGCCGGTAAGATATCTTGATAGGGTGACATCACATGAACAAATTCAACATTTCAGACTCTTTTTTTTGTTTGTTTTTTTCAAAAAAGCATATTTCACACGTAGAAATCTATTATACAGTAATCTGCAGCAGCTACCTGTTAAGAATGATTTTAAATATATGTCGTTTATTCCTATGATAGGATTCCCTAGAGTCATAGGAGCAATAGACTGCACACATGTTGCAATCTCCACACAACATTTTACTTAATAAAAGCACACTGACACTGCAGATATGTCTCAAACTGTTTTATTGGTCATCATGTGGTTAGGGGCAAAGAAAGAGAGCAAGAAAAATTACATTAATAAACATTCATAATGTTCATACTAAAGAGTTACTTGGTTAAAAAAAAAGGTTCACATACTGAGATCTGTTTTTCCAGCTGTTTGATCTCCAATTTAATTTTCTTAATTTGGAGCCTCTTCAGCTCACAGTCTAGTGCGAGGCTCCTTTTGTACAGGGCCCTGACTGAGTCTGTTTCCACCTGAAACAATTCCACCACAAACAATCACTACACGTTTTCTGGAGGTTGATCAAATCACAAAAAGTGGCATGACTTTCTACAAACACAGGACTGACTGTAAATTATGTCAAGGGTTTAAAGCATTACCTTGTTCACATTCCTTCTGTAGCCCATTGAGGTAGAGGCCTCGGTTTCTGGGGCAGGTTGTGAAAAATCCTACAAAAGAGATGTGTAAGGGCCAGTCACTTAATTATGACATTCAAATGTGTGCCATAATAAAAAGCTCAGAGCATTCACCTCAGCAACGGCCTCAGAACACACAGAGTGTCTTCATCGTTTGGTTCACCCTAATAAATTAAGGCCAATGTCAAGCATAACTGTTATAAAGAAGGTTATGTTTGGTGTTCTGTCTGCTGCATACTGACCTCTGTGTGGGAGACTGTGTGCATGTGTGCTGGCTTCAACAGGGACACTGTATTTCCCTCTACTGCAGCACAGAGTCAGCCATTTTTAACTTTTTTTAAAAACATTAGTAATGCATTGTACACACATACCCATTGTCACTTGCTTAGATGAGCCAGCACCAGGGTCAGACTGTACAGCACATCCAATCCCATCCATAATCGGCTGCCCCTTGTTGTTGCTCAGAGCCAACTCCTCTGCCACAGTGTAATCTTGAGGAGGTGGCCCTCCCCCAGTTTTCCTTTTTTCACATTTTTTTCTATTTGCTGCAAACAAGTGTTTGTGATTAAATGTTCAAAAAAAATAATAAAAGGTTATGGTAAATACTCACCACTTTGAATTATATTTTTATATTTTGTCTTGATCTGCTGCCAAGACCGTTTGGAGTTGGGGTTGCATCTAAAAATTAATGAATATCAATCTTTCTTAGGATGTAATAGCCTATACTTTCACATACATCTACACACATTATATATATATATATATATATATATATATATATATATATATATATATATATCAACACGAATACATTTTCATTTTAGCATTTAATATATTTTAATATGCTTAGCCTACTTAAATGTACATTAATTGTTTAACCCACGCATTAACACAATCAGCAATCTTCCTCCACGATTGTTCTCTTGCTTTGGCAGCAGATACAGTGTTACTGCGTGCTTGAAAAATATTTCTAAATTCTTCATATTTCTGGAGAATAATCTCTTGCTCCTCCGTTGAAAAGTAGATAGCTCTCGCTCTATCCATATCGAACGCGATTGGTTGTTCAGTGTTGTCGTCACTCTTTTATGTGCACGCGCCTGTGGATTAATCATAGCTTAAGGATCAAAGCCTGAGTTGACAGAGAAAGTTGATAACCTGCGTCATGGTACCAATTAAGCCTGATTGCATCGGTTTGGTTTTGTCGATTCAAAACCAATCCTGTAACCCCGAGTTTGTTGAGCCACCTTCATGGTACAGGCCCCAGGTGTGTGTTACCAATCACTAATTCACTCTTTTACTCCTTGGCTCTGTCAGAACTCATGTGTTAAGAAATGAGGGAACTCTGGTTTTAAAACAAAACCTATAATTCCTAATAATCCCGTCTATTGCCACCAGCGTATCGACAGCCTCTAACACATCTCTGAGACCACAAAACAGACAGTTTCCATGCAAACAAACACACTCAATCAATCACAAGAGAAGTTGCAAAACAGAGCTGCATGGATGGCATGGGATACAGTAATTGTTTGCTCCCGTATGCCAGGAAATTCATAGGAAATATGTCAACAAACCTCAGGACACAAAGGCTTCTAAACAAGAATCAGGCCTAACTAAATAAAGTTCATCCTGAGAGATTTCCAATATCATTTTTTGGAAAAGACAGAGAGCAGCTGGTTTAAAGGGTTAATAAACTGTTCAATCCAGATTACACCATGATTCATTTGTCCATACTCAGACCAAGCAGAAACCATCGACTCTATCAATGACAGTACCTGAAGCAGGGTTTGTTTTCTTCAAAAATTATTATTTTATGTAGTCATTGTGGGCGAATCACATCCTTTAAACCTTTTCAAGCACCAGACGGCCACACAGATCTTCAGTCTCAGACACACTTTGCCCGACTTTGTGTTAGGCCACAGCTCCTAAATGTGTGACTGCTTGACTTCCTCAAAGACCTGAAAGGTTGCCAACAGGCCGATGGTACCAGTTCATGATCTGTGACAACTGCAGCTCTAACAGCAAGATGATTCTGGCTGCCAACAGTTTGAGGCGCTGAATGATTTTCTTGGGCCTTTCCTATCAAAATCAATTGCAGTTACAACAACCCAATCAGCCTTGGGCTGCCTTTCACACTGGTGACACTTTCAAAAGGAGAGAAAATGTCTCAAGGTCTCTTTCATCAAACTTTCGCTTCAGACACTAACCTCTCACTACATCCAATCTTTTTAAAACATTTGGGAGTCAGATCTTGGACTCATCTGAAAATCAAAAAGGTCTCCTGTCATTTTTGCTGATTTTTTGTGGTAATATCACCGTTTTATTTATATGCTAATTTTATTCATCAGTGATGTGTTTGACACTTGGTTTAAAAGAAAACTTAAGTATCCCATTTATTCTAATGATTATATAACAAAACTACCTCATTTAAATAGACGAGTGCAAGTTTGATCTCTAGACTTTCTTCTTTGTAACCTACTAAAAATGAAAAAAGAAGAAAAAAAAGACTGGAGATCAAATAAAAATATCAGCTTTTCTGGTCTAAAAAAGATGACCAAAAGTGTAATCATTAAGGGTTTAATTTTATTTTTCATCTTTGTAAAAAACAAACAAACAAAAAGACAGGAAATCAATGGAAAAGAGAAGAAATGAAACACACGAACTATACTGTTTTCTTATGTTCTTCGACTGGATGTTTCCAAATTAGCATCTGCTAGCGTTCCTATGGTCCAAAGTCCTGCTTCGTACAACCAATGATGTGCTACTGACATGTTATGGATGTGTCTAATTGTTGGTAATCTTCTGTTGCGGGATTTTGATTTCATGGGCGAATGGTGTATTCTGAACTTAAGGATTTTCAACAATTTATAGGGTAAAAAGGAAAGAAAACTAAAACAAATATAACTCAGATATAGCATTTGTTCCTTCTAGCTCCCCAGGTTCATGCTAGATACCATTTTAAGTATGTTCCCTAGTTCCTACAACTAGCCTGACAGAGTCAGAGACTGATTTTTTTTGCTAACTTAAGTTCAGGCAGATTGGATGGAGAGCATATGTGTCTTTTCTGTTCTTTTTAAAGACCAGAAGAGACAAGGGGAACAAAGACAACCAGCTGATGTAACTTCTCGGAGCCTGAGCTGGAAACGTCCACATGTATAAGGGTGCAACTTTGCGATTTGAGGGTTTGATGAAGCCAATGTGACTAGCTAACCTACAGCATTTGACACATATTAATTCTCTCCAGTAACAACCTTTGAATAGATGTCTTCAAGTTGGTCTTAAGAGAAAAGATTGTTGGGGTTTGTGAAGTCTGTTGTGGAGTGGTTGGTGGTCAGCAGTTAGACGTGTCTAGGGTGTATTGTTATGATAAATAATAAAAGAGAACAGTTTAATGGCATGCATCACCCTTTTATTTGTGGTAAACCTTTAAATGTGTTCGGGAAATGGTAGTCTACAGTCGTGGCCAAAAGTTTTGAGAATTACATAAATATTGGAAATTGGAAAAGTTGCTGCTTAAGTTTTTACAATAGCAATTTGCTTATACTCCAGAATGTTATGAACAGTGATCAGATGAATTGCATAGTCCTTCTTTGCCATGAAAATTCCACTGCATTTCATTGCTGTCCTTAAAGGACCTGCTGAGATCATTTCAGTAATCGTCTTGTTAACTCAGGTGAGAATGTTGACGAGCACAAGGCTGGAGATCATTATGTAAGGCTGATTGGGTTAGAATGGCAGACTTGACATGTTAAAAGGAGGGTGATGCTTGAAATCCTTGTTCTTCCATTGTTATGCATTATTGTTATGCATTGTAATGCATTATTGATTAAAACAAGCATTCAGTTTCATTTAGTACAGTTACTCGCTGTGGGTAGAGTAGCCAGAAACTTTACTCAAGTAAGAGTAGCGATACTTCATAAAAATATTACTCAAGCAAAAGTAAAAAGTACGGTCTCTTAAAACTACTCCAAAAGTACATTTTTCTCAAAACGTTATTCAAGTAAATGTAACTTGTTACTACCCACATATGTTCAGGTGGGAGTGGTTATAAAGGGATGCTCAACGTGAAAGGTTGGCTATGGTAACAAATGTTTTTTTTTCATCATTTGCAGATGGATGAGGTAGATCTGAATCTGGATGATGTATCCAACAACAGGGTAAGAAATGGATTTTGAAATACTGCAAGAGATGCATTTTTTAACTTACAGAGAAATAAATTGAAAAGGTTTTTACTCTTGATGGTTGTGGCTGCCTGTCATTTAGTCTCTAGCAATGGTGATTCTGCACTTATTATACCAACTTCAGTCGTAAATAGCAACAGGGATGTGCCAATTAAATATAACTAGCGAGAGTGTTATGAACAAAATGCAAACAGGTTCTGTATAGATTACAAATGTTGCAAACCAGAAAACCAACTAATGTTTAAATCAAGTATTTGAAAAACTCTAAATGGCAGACAAGCATTTCTGTATTCAAACCAGCAACCTTTCTGATTTTAAAGGTGTAAACTGGCAATCTAAACTTGTTTTCTCCAACAGCATGGCCTAACATACTTCTTTGGACAAGGAGAAAGTTCAGGTGCAAGGAGACGACTCCAATGAGAAAACTGTCTGAACAGGGTGAACATGTCAAACTTCTTGCTGCAAAGCTACCATGCCGAAAACTGAACCATGTAGCCTTTACAAGTTAGTTATTTTGTATTATAAATATGAAATGAACATAAATCCCTGCTCATCCACAAATAAGAACGACTGATAGTTGATCTTTTTTGCAAATACAGAACATTTGATGTCCTTCAGCTGTGCGGCACCTGATTCCACCCTTGTTTGTTGAAAAATGAACAGAATGCTTCATCCATCCATCCATCCATCCATCTTATCACGGGGGAGATGGTGACTATCGCAAGTGATCATCGGGCGAGAGGCAGAGTACATCCTGGACAGGTCGCCTGTCCATCACAGCAGACGGTCTGTTTTACTTAATCTTTTTTTATTTTTTTTACCAAAATGCAATCAACACAAAATGTTCTTTGTTTCCCTTTGTTAACCCATATCTTCCCAGAAAACCCCAATGACGTGAAGTCCTTTCTTCAGGGAATTAATGCAACGTTACAAAAGGCACTGAAAGCTGTTTACAACAAGAGTCACTTGCAGTTCTACAAAGTATAAATGCCCTCCTGAGGTGGCAAAAAGAAATCTATTAGATACACTGTGGGAAAATAGGATGGACTCCACATGATAAGCAGTTTCATTCATTCCAGATAAACAGTACAGATGTTTATTCGGAGGATAAGAAAAAAAACAGACATGTGTTATGTTTAAATTAGCTAACTTCAGTTGGTAAAATATCAAGAGTTACAAGAATTGTTGGAAGAAAGCAGACATGATGAAAAATAAAAGAACTAGAACAATAAATGGAAAGTTGGATCAGCTTATAGTGTAATAGAGGCAAGGAGACAGTTTTCAAACAGCCTTTGACCCACAGTTTCAGGCTCATTAGGCATGTTAAACGTTGGATGTGGAGATCTTTAAATGATAGTATAGACTCTGTATTTAGGACCTGTATATTGTACCGCCCTTATGTTCAGTAAAAAAAAAAACAGGCTGCTGGTAGGTATATGTATATATAGTAAAACAGTCACCATTGCTTAACGAATCTAATTTGGAATGTAAAGAGTAGGGTTTTTGTGCAGGTGCATTTCAGTAATCCAGAAGTCTTAAACAGGTGAACTAATTTCATTTTGATGACCTTCTCCTACAGCAAAGGAAAAATCTAAATTCAGTTTCTCAGAAAATGTTGATATCACACAATTCTGTTTCAGTTTATTCAGGTTATTTATATAGCACCGATTCACAACAGATGTCATCTCAAGACACTTTAAAAGAAAAGTCATTTCAATACAAACATTCCAATCAGTTTACAGTAAATATTTTCTATCCAAGGAATCCCAGCAGACTGCATCAAGACATTGACTTGCAGTTGTGCTCCTTTTATGAATACTCCAACCACAGCAATCCCTCAGCAATATCTCATACTGAGCAAGCATGTAACGACAGTGTAGAGGAAAAACTCCCCTTTAACAGGAAGAAACCTTCAGCAGAACCAGAACCTGGCTCAGTACGAGCGGCCATCTGCCACAATTGTCTGAGGATTTGAGAAGACAGAGCAGAAACACAGAATTGCAGCTAAGTACGATACTAGACCAGGTGTTCCTTGTATGGAGAGAAAAACAGAGAAAAAAAAAAAGTTAACAGTCAAAATAACAGCATAAAAATACAACTAGAGTAATAGAAAAGAAAAGTAGCAAAGTGAAGAAAAGTAGCAAAGTGAAAAAAAGTGGTCAGTCTCCAGCAGTCTAAGCCTATAGGATCATAACTACAGAGATAGCTCAGGATGACCTAGGTCACTCTTACGAAGCTTTATCAAAAAGGAAAGTTTTAAGCGAGTGTCTGCCTCATGGACTAAAACTGGGAGCTGGTTCCACAGGAGAGGAGCCTGATTACTAAAAGATCTGCCTCCCATTGTACTTTTAGAAATCCTAGGAACAGTAAACCTGCAGTCTGAGAGCAAAGTGCTCTGTTGGGAACATATGGAACAATTAGATCTCTGATGTATGATGGAGCTTGATTATTAAGGGCTTTATATGTAAGAAGGAGGATCTTAAATTATATTCTAGATTTAACAGGGATCTCTCTTTTTAATATTCATCAGAACTCTTGCTGCCGCATTTTAAATAAACTGAAGGCTTTTAATGGCATTTTGTGGACTACCTGATAGTAAAGAATTACAGTAGTCCAGCCTTGAGGTAACAAATGCATGGACTAGTTTCTCAGCATCACTCCTGGAATGGACGTTTCTAATTTGAGCAATATTCCAGAGGTGAAAGAAGGAAATCCTAGAAACGTGTTTAATATCTGATTTGAATGTCAAGTCTTAGTCAAAAATAACGCCGAGGTTCTTTACGTGATTACTGGGGGCCAATTTAATGCCATCCAGATGAAGTGATTGACTAAACAGTTTACTTTTTACAAATTTCTGGTCCAAAGACGGCAACTTCTGTCTTGTCAGAATTTAAAAGCAGAAAGTTTAGCGTCAGATTTTATGTCTTCCAGACATGCCTGTAATCTACCTGACTGGGTTCATCAGGATTTATGGATAAATATAGTTGTGTATCATCTGCATAGCTGTGGAAATGTATCCCATGCTGTCTAATGATTCTACCAATTGGGAGCATATATATAGCAAATTGAATTGGTCTAAGCACAGAACCCTGTGGTACTCCACAGGTAACCCTTAAGTGTGAAGAAGATTTATCAATTACATGAACAAACTGGAATCTGTTGGATAAATATGATTTAAACCAGCCTAGTGCTGTTCCTTTGATCCCTGCAACATGTTCAAACCTTTCTAAGAGAAAATTGTGATTGACTGTATCAAAATCAGCACAGAAACCAATGAAAAATGGGAACATAGGGAAACTATTTGACTTAATTGCCCAGCAAAAATTAGACTTGTTTAACATGTATTACTGATATGAACTAACTTTTCAATTCTATTTTAATTTATTGAGAAGCACCTGTATAGAGGACAGTCTAAATTTATACTGTCTGGTAAAGATGTGTTGGATCCTAAAGAGATTAAACAGTTTTTTTACTAAACATCTACGATGGCAAAACCTAACTGCAGGCGTGCAAATTCTTTCGCATGGTATAAACTCAGGGTGAACTTCCTAATTGTGGAGTCTTTGTATGCAAAAGCAGCGCCGCATGCAAATGAAAACCAAATGATGGTGTCCCTCGCTGGTCCTCCTCCTGGTGCTGTGTTCATCACACAGTGGGATGTCCAGGTGTCTGCAGGAGGCAGGTGGCTGCTGCGGCTGTTCTCCTTCTATTTGTTTGTGTAGTTTCAGAGCTCGCAGCACACTGTGCTCCGTGATGATTTAAGTCTTTATTTTCGGGGGACAGGTGAGGTGGGCTAGAAGGGCCTGGCGGGTCAGCTGACGCACCTCAACACCTCTCAGGTCCACCCCTGAAGCTGTTGTTCAACTTTTCACTTTATCTCCCTCTCACATGCTAGACCCCTCTCTCTTTCTGTTTCCATTCCACGTGTGCGTTATGCAACCGTTGCCATGACCTATATAGTAAAGGCCACTCCACGTTGTGTATGCGCATGTGTTTTTTAACCCCCCCCCCCAATGAGCTTCCTGTGCAGGCCTGTGAACAGTTTAGTGAGGATCTCATGTGTGCAAGTCCCTCGCAGCGCTCTCCGGTGGGTGTCTCGAGGTAAAGAGTGACCCTGATGTGTCAGCTCTGTTTAAAAGAATGAAGGAAGAGCTGGTGGACCACCGTGACGCACACTCGCACACATACAGAAGCTGTCCTGAGGGCGCCTAGCTGATCACTGTAACCCACAGCACATTGACAGAGCTGACGTTCTCACAGCGCATCTATAGGCTTCTATTTTAGGGCTTTTGCGTGACATTGTTATGAAACCTGCAGGCTTTGCAGTAGTTTCTGTCTCTATGCATTTGTATTATACAGATGCAAACTGTTGTGGGATGAGTTAAGGTCCAGCTCGTCTTTTCACAGCTTGTGTGTGTGCCTGTGTGTTAATCTCACTAAAGGAGAGAGAGAAAAAACACAACAGGATTACCATGCAACTACACCACAGCTGGAAGGGACCAACCTTTTTGTGAATAGTAACAAGAGGCTCATGACTATGCATGTTCAGAAAGAAACAATGTCTTTATTAGTTTCAGAGATGCAATTAGTTTTAAAACAGACATTTTTGCACCTTGCTTTAAACCAATATTCATAGTGGTGTAAAACTTAATATAACAAACGGTGCTATAAAAGAACAGTATTGTAAAATTTTATAAAACCATTAAGAGAATTGTAAAATAGGGTTTTGATCCATAGTTCTGAGACTGTCTAAAAGTATTTTAAAGTTAATGCTTGGCCGCATTTTTACCCGCTTTAATCCCCCAACCTGATCATGACAGCAAAACTACACAAGTTTTTAGCTGAAAACTCATTGGAAAACACATTTTTGGTGTTCCTGCAATATACAGTAAAGCGCTATTGGATATTGCTGATAAAAAGATATAAACTACAAAAAACGAGTCTTTGTAACAAACCTCAGGAAAAAAAAGAAAAAAGTGTAAAGACGAACTTTAAATGTGTGCTTATATGTCTTTGTTCAGACATTGCTTTGGTTCAACTCCTTAGTCAAGGACAGGGATGTCAAACTTCAGTCCTACACAACCTTTATACTTGAGATGTGTCCCTGGTTCAACACATCTGAATCAAATGTCTGATTCACCTACTGAAGGAAAAGGAGTTTGACACCAGAGCCAGCTATTAATAAAAATAAAGTAAAATCTAAGTTACAGTAAAAAAAAAAAAAAAAAAAAAAACTGAGTAAAATTGACAGCAGCAGCAAAAAAAAAAAATCTCTGAAGATAAATCCAGTTTTCGGACTAAGACCGACAAGCATCATCTCTGGCTGCTTTATAGTTTATAAAACCAGTTATTTTGTGTCATGTTTTTGTAAATGCTTTTTGCTTATTGGTTTCTATGTTGTCTAATTTATGCCATTTAGGATTTTGTTTTGTTACATCACACTTTACTTTCTCCCTCAAAAGGTCTCGCCTTTTCCCAGGCCACAGTTATAGATAAGAAATTTGTTTTTGTTTTTCTGGTTAAATAATAAATAATAAAAACAGAGCCCAAAGGCCAAAAAAGCACTACATCAACTAAAGATGTAAACTCATCTTTTATGACAGTAGCAGAATCCTGCACTGAAAGGAAAACCAAGGTCGAGTACTTTTATTCAGAGGAAAAATAAAACCCATGTTAGGAAAAAGCTATTCAGCTAACCCCAATTTGCCAGCAGGACAGGCTTTAGTTGTAACAATAGACATTGGAGAAGGTTGGAGCTTACAGAACATACAGTATAGTAGCTTATTTACCCTTAGCATTTCATGGCTTATAAGGTTGGAAACAAATCTGCCTTACTTGAATGGCATGTTCTGTTTTCCTTCCCATTTTGAAGAGTGGTTAAAAAGTTCCCAGAGATCAAGATAAAAAAATGGAATAAAGGCCAATTACTTCGGTTACATTTATTTTGTGGGAAATGTAATTAATCACAAAAACTGTAAGCAATTATTTTTAAGACAGAAGTAATTCTTTCCACTTTTAGTATTTTCTCGAAATTTTTTTTTTTTTTTAAGATTAAGCTGCTGTGATAAGGAATAAATGAGAAGGACTCCGTAAGTATACTACAGTAGTAGTATTTTGCCACATGAGAGCTTATTCTGTGCAAATATTCTATACATCTATCATCTATACATCTTGTATACAATGAATATTTCTAATAGGAGGTGGTATTACATCAATTATATTTTGCCACTTAAAAGTGAGGTAGTTATAAACTCATTTTAAAAGTGTTTTAACGAAAAACATCTTAGTTAGAAATCATAATCATGAGGCTGAACAAACCTGACTGACGGAGCAGCTTCTGCTGTCAAAATAAAGAAATTTTTAAAAGAAGGAAAACCTACAGATGGGACCCAGGCAACAACACAACAAGGGAGGGATGCACAGAATAATCCTTTCAACAACAAAATCCAACACCTGGAATATTAAATAAGACACTGCAGTGCATTTTAATTAGTTTCATGTGCTTTACAGAGTTTAAATGTTTGCTTCAAACAATAAAAAACATTACTGACAAAATCCCACACTGCGCATAAACAAAAAGACATTTTGTTAAGTTAAGTATTTAATTTGTGATCTACACCTTCAGAAATACTGCTGGTTAATGATCAAAGTCTCATCAATGTAACACAAGCAAAAAGAAGAGCCAACAGAAAGGAACAAGATATATGAGAAAAACAAAACAAAAACAAAAAACCTTTAGGTTTAAATAAGTAAATATGCTTAGAGGAAAAACAACATTTTTAAGGTGCTCTAAAGTTGTCTGATTCAGAATATTACCAACAAATTAGGTACTTCTTTTATTTTCTAATAGTTTAACAAATTTGTGGCATCACTTAGATAAGGACAGACTTACCTTAGCGCCCCTAAAGCTGCTATGTTACAATCAGACTGTGTCCTTGAGCAGAAGTGACAACTTTGCTCAAGCTGTTGCCCAGGTTTCCAGCAGAGAAGCAGATGTTGGTCCATCAGCGGACATGTTTGAGTCCCAGTCCAGGAGAAATTAGATCACAACCTCCTCTGATCTCAGCTTTCCTTTACAACGACCGTTCAACTCTCTGCTGCATAATTAAATAATGCATTTCCAAAGCATTTAAAGTGAATTAATAAAAAAAAACATTTCAACATTTGACTACAAAAGATGTTCAGACCTGTACTAAAAAAGTTTAAGCACTCCAGTTTGGTGCCAAAAAATAACTTTTACCCTATAAGACTTTCTGGAACAAATACACTACAGGAATAAAGTTTGTGTATTTTTGCAGTGTCCTTTTTTCACTTCAGTAAACAATGGGAACAGTGCTGCACGACAAGTTCGGAATAGCTGGGGAAGTCTTTGTGGTTTATTCCTCTCTCTTTTTTATGCCAACACTTCATCTCTCCATCCATCCATCCATCAGTCTGTGAGCGTAAAGCAGGTCAGGATGGGTTTCTCACAGAATCCCGCTGTTGATTTACTGTATAGTTTTTTTGGTCCAGTTGGGTGAAGCTGCTTGTTTACATTTAAAAAGACAAGTCCGTGCTCTCCGAGTGTCTGTTACTCTGCTCCAAACGATCACCGAACGTGGAAGTTCCTGGATTATTCAGAGTCAGTCCCATGAGCTTCTCCTTCCTTTAAACAACAAATATCCATCACATCAGAGACCGCATGTCACATTTCATCTCAAACTCATCCTGTCAAAAACATCAGTAAAGGTTAGTGTATGTGTGCAGCCCGTCTCCCTGAAGCAAAATCAGTTTCAGTGTATTTAATAAAGTCTCTCGGGAGGTCAAGCTTAAAATTCTCCATCTCGCAGCCATGGCAACCAGATATGAAGCTGCTCAAGAGAGGTGGACTCAATAAGCTGTGGTCAAGAGGACAGATAAACACAGATGCAGCGGGACAGCTCCACCAGCCAACCAGTTTAAACTGAGGCATGAGGCTCTGATTCCCTCTCGGACTTCATCCTCATAAACAACAGACCTATTTTACAGCCTGAGTTAAGATAGCTGCGATGAGAATGATTTATTTACTAACCACTTTAGTTTTGCCATCATTGGAACCCAAAGTTATTCCTCTCTAATAAACTTCCAAGTAAAAAACATGTACATCGCTCTTCACAGGACCTTCCTAAAGCTTGATTCTCAATATCTTTTATTTATGTTCTTTATCTATCTTTTACTTTTATTTTTCTCTGAACTGAGTTCTACACATTTTTTAAAATCTTCCTCCAGTTCCCATCTACACAACAACATTTTACTCATTGTTCCTACACAGAACCAGATATATAAAAACATTTTTGGTTCTGGGGTAAAATGACTCAATGATAAAAGTCAATCAAAATCGGTTAATTAAATAATCATTTATTGGCTCTTTTTTTAAGTTACTTAATCATCATTACTACCTTTTTTAATTAATTCTCCTCAGTAGCTGAAAGGTGAGTTGACGATTCAATTCAATTCAAATTCAAAAATACTTTATTGATCCCAGAGGGAAATTAAGTGTTGGTATAGCTCATATAATTAATTCTTTAAGGAGATGTTGTAGATAATGATGGCTGTGGGCAGGAAGGATTTCCTGTAGCGGTCTGTGTTGCAGCGAAACTGAAGAAGCCTCCGACTGAAGACGCTCTGTTGTTGTATGACTGTCTCATGAAGAGGATGCTCAGGGTTGTCCATAATTTTTTTGATTTTATGAAGAATCCTTCTTTGCATTATCATCTCCAGATGTTCCAGAGTTGTCCCCAGAACAGAAAAAGAACCTTCTTTATCAGGTTGTTTAGCCTTGTTAAATCCCTGGCTCTGATGCTGCTACCCCAACAGATGACTGAATCTCCAGTGCCTTGCAAAAGTATTCATTCCACATTTGTCATGCTGCAACTACGATAGACCGACACAAAGTAGTGTATACATCTGAAGTGGAGGATGCATAGCTTCTGGGTCGTGACATTCAATACTCCACGGTTGAGTGTTTGGCCATGAAATGGTACTTAAAGCTGCAGTAGGTAACTCAGGGAGGAGGGCAGACTTTGCTTGAAAATTTTAACCCAAACAAGCTTCACTTCACTCCCCCTCCCCCTCCAATGCCCTCCTCCCTCCTTTCGGCTGCGCTACTAGCGTAACAACTGCCAAAGATAATCAGCTGACGCGACTTAGAAAACAAACTTTCGTGACTATTTCCTAACAGTAAACAACATATGACAACATTAGCTGTGAGTGCACGGATGATCGCACGCGCTGCGGAGGTTTACTGTAATACCACCACCAAAAGAACAAAACAAATATTAATCAAGCGAGGGTAATTACCTGTCAAGCAGAAACATTGCCAACTCGGAATCGGTTTTAAGCGCTTTCAGGTCCCGTAGCTCCCTCCACCTCTCAAAGGCTACGCCAATATTTACCCTCGTTTTATCTCAGGGTGGTCAACTTCTTTTTTATTATCTTAGCCGTATATGCTGTTGTTGGCAGCGGCGGTACGGGCAGTTTCTCTTTAGGTGGCTGTTGCTCGGCCATAGCTTACTCCTAGCTTCTTGCAGAAGCACAGCCAGTTGCGTAGCGGAGCGAGGGGCGGGTCGCGGTGTGTGTGTGAGGAGTGATAGACAGATGTCAGACACTCCATCAGACGCTGCTCTGATTGGCTGTTTTCTACTGGGCGGGGTGGATTATTGCAAATCTCATTTTCCTACTTTCAGGACATATGGACAGTTTTAGGAAATATTACAAAAAGTTACTTTTATTAAAGTGACCTACTGCAGCTTTAAGGTGGAAGGATGGTGAGGTGGATGTGTTGGATCACGGTGTGCATCAAATAAAACCTCTGAAAAGTAATCTGGATTCTTTGGTCCTTTGTTTGATGACCCTCTCCATGGCAGCTCGGCCAAGTTGACAGTCCTGTTACCCCTAACTAAAATCTAGCACTATCAATTTCCTTCATAAGTCACCTGAGTAGAGTCCACCTGTGTGTAAATTATTCTCAGTATAAATCCAGCTGTTCTCTGAAGGCCTCAGAGATTTGTTAGATAACAGCAAACAAACAGCATCATGAAGACCAAGGAACACAGTAAACAGATCAGAGACGAAGATGTGGAGAAGTTTAAATTAGGGTTAGGCTTAGCACATCTCCCAGAGATCCGTTTAATCCAATATCAATTCAACCTGGAAGAAAGAGGCTGTAGAAGATTTAAGACTATGGCAATGGTTCACCTACCAGCAGTTCAACACAAAGTACAGACAGAGTAGAGTGGCTGACATCAAAGCATTTAATGCGTTAGAATGACCTAGTCAAAGTCCAACAGACAATCTGGTAATAAGTGGAAACTAGTGTTCATAGATGCTCTCCATCCTACCTGACAGCTTGGGATATTTTTGTAATGAAAAATGGGGGGAAATGTTGTGTTTCGATGTGTAAAGCGGCTAGAAACATATCAAAATATCTGAAGCTTGATCCGCAGCAAGAGGTGCTTATACAAAGTTATGCCTAAAGCCTAGTTTATACTTCTCCGTCACCAAGTTTGCACCCACATGCATTGATGGAGACCTTTTTTTCTTTTATACTTCTCCATTGGTGTGTCAGTGTTGCAAAGCAATTCCCCACCAGGACAGCAGGGGGTGCAGACCTTTTCTGGCAGGTCTGCCTACCATGGCAGTGACGTCTCTGGTCGACGAAAGTTTATTTATTTCAGCTTGTAAACTCACATCCACTCAAGGAGCAATGGCCGACAGAGAGAGAGTTTTGATTGAGCTGGAAAGCTTTTTACTAGAAGTGCAGCTCATTGAATACCCTACAAACACATGTAAACAAACAAACACAGCGGTCTGTTTTGTTGTTCTCTACACCTCCTGGTCTTAAAAATCACCAAAAGACCAAATTAGATAAACTGGACTTGCAATATAAAGCATCTAGGACCCAAAAGCTGCATTGACTATTAATTACATCGACTATAGAGCACTGTTCTGGTGAAATGATCTGGGGTCGATGTTGCGCTGACCAATCACAGATGTGCGCTCTCCATTGCGTTTGATAGATAATTAAAAAATGTAGCTCTACTCCGTCCGTGCTTGAGTGATTGACGGACAGCCATTGCGTCGATGGATAATGTCACTGCGTGTCTCCGCACCTCCGCAGACGGAGAAACATAAACTAGGCTTTAGGGAGGCTGAATACAAATGTTGGCTGTATCTTTGTAAGAAAAAAAAGTTTCATTTTTTCCTTCCACTTCAAATTTATGCACCATTTTTTGGTTCTAGTATGTAAAACCCCACATACATTGAGCTTTGCGGCTGTAATGCAAGTTCAGGGTTGACAATATTTTTTAGGCACTGTGCGCTCAGCTAGCTTTCTAGCTGTACATGACATCTACTATACTCACTATTCGTGACAAAGAAAATGACCCAGTGGAACAATTCTGCTATAAAACATTTATGTAGCTTCTCATTTATTAGTTTCTGTTACTCTTTAAGAGAAGATACAGTAACTCTAGTTCAAGATTTTTTCCTAACTATATTTAGCTCCTAATAGTTGAGTGGGAGACTTCAAAATAGGGGTCGGCTTGAAGATCATTAAAGCTGATAAAGCTGATGTAATTTATGAAGTATGTAACAGAATGTGAATCTAAAACAAAGTCCTAGTGTAATCTGTAGTTTTCACAGTGAGTGGGAAAGTTACCTTGCTGTTGCCATTGCTGTGAGCGTTATCGGACATCTCTAAGGAGCTGAAACAAACAGAATAGCTTTTTGGACACAGAAGCAAATGAAACAATCAAAACATGGACAAGTTTCAGGAAGAGAGGCTTTCTCATTGAATCTTCCTCCTTTTTTTCCACTTGTGCTCTTGCATCACTCCTTCTGTCACACTCACACTCCTATCAGAAATCTCATTCAGTTCATACACCGGACAGGGCAAAATCAATAGAAAACACCTAGGAGGTAACAACAAACTGCACCGCCACCTTGGATGTGTGGTTTTTTTTGTTAGTGGAAATTCCAGCAGTGGTGACTTGTGGACCACTACTGTGTGCAGGCAACTAATGAGAAGGTGTGACAGCTGAAACAGCAGGAGGAGACGACAGCATCTTCAGATTGTGGACATTTGTTTGTCACAGCAGAGCGGGACGGTTTGGAGAGCTCCACTGAAAAGTTTCACGATAAATTGAGAGAACAGATGGAGAGGCTGATGTGGAAGCTGATGAACAGGTCTGATTTAATGTCCTTGTGCTTGAAACTGAGCCAAACAAACCCTCTGTCAAAGTTTGTTTATTCAAGTATGCAGGGATGTGAGCCATGCTTTGAAGCCGTGTTAGCCGCAGTCTGTCTGCAGACGTGAATTTACTTAAAATGGCCAGTTGCTTTTGTTTCTCTGGGCTTTGGCAGAAAGTCACCAGACCTACTTTTTCTCCAGGTCCATTTGCTCAACTTTCTGTGAAAACGGTCTGCAATATGAATATGCTGCTGTGTCGTCCGCCTCATGTTGTCTGAGTTCTTAAATGTTTTCAGGCCCAGACACAAATGAGTCTTTAAATCGGGCTTGTAAAACACGCTCAAATACATTTGGCAATAAAATAGATTTTTGTTTAAATCACACATTTAAAGAACCCAGATCATGTTATAAATGTATCTAGATCATGGTCAAATCACAGATCAGAGTATATTCATCCTGCGCAGGCATGACCCCTTACCTTTTTTTCCCCTTAAAGTCAAAGGAGTAGAGAGGAAAGGGAAAATAAATTCAGCATTCAGGCTCCATTTTTAAAACTGAAATCAGTCCTGCAAAGATGTTAAAGTTCTACTGTATCAGCTTTGAGGTTCGCGGCCACCTGTTCAGCATGAATATCTCTGATTAGCTGACAGCTCTGGATCGAGCCGCCCGGTCCGTCCAAGATTAGTCCCAGTGATTGGCAGATTGACTCACAGCAAGCGCGTCTTGGCTGAAAGCTGCTACGCTGTTCCGCATCTCATTCTCACTGCCACGCAACGGGATCAGTGACACGTTACCGTGACGCGTGTCCGGGAGCGCACGGCTCACCCGGTTCCGCTGGAGTCCGTCCTGGGGCCACAGGTTGCCGTCGTACTGAAGTGAGGACAGACAGACACAATCAAGAAGGGTCTATCGTTTTTGTATCAAAACGCTTCAATGGCAGGAAGCCTTAGAGCACGGTCATGATTTGAGTCATTTAAACTGCCCGGCTGAGATCACACAACTACAAAAATTAAAAAGGAAGAGATTCATGAATTTCAATTACAGCACATCTGGAACATGTGTTATTGTACAGAGCCGCCCACATTTATAGGCATCCATTGTAAAGATGTGTAACCCATACAATAAAAACAAACTGCACATTTAGTCAGCAGGGATTAAATTCTAGGAACTGCAATTTGTGGAACCTGAGCTCATAATACTTCGACCAGTCCTTTTTGTCTATAATTGTCTTGTGCATACAGAGAGAGGGACCTTTGATTATTGCTCTAGATCATCCAGTGATCTAATGAGGGTCAAATCCTGTGTTGATTTGACCCAATGTATTTGGGTCAATGATGACCTATTTCCAGTTTCTGGCAAAGTCCATTAGATATGTTTGTCCTGGTATATCAATTTTAATTGAGTTTATATACATAGTGCCAATTCTCAACGAATGTCTTCAGCAGCCATCTGCTGCAACAACCTTGGAAGCTGCCTTTCAAAGACTTGATAATGCCATGCATTCTAACAAGGAACAGAAACAGGCCCATAGCATCATAGACCCTCCAACATATTCAGTGTTTCTCAAACTATGGGGCGAGCCCCACTAGTGGGGCGCAGAGGTATTGCAGGTGGGGCGTGACATCAACGGGATTTAAATAGTTTTTTCCCCCCTAGATTCTGTCGTTGTGAATGTTTCACTGCACTGTAAATTAAATCAACCAGCTCCCCCCTCTCACAAAATTAAACACACTCAAATAAATTAGCAATTGTGATCATCATTGTAAACAGAACCGGGACCTGGAACATCGGACTGGGAGTTTGATGTTGGAATATATCGCAGCAGAACAAAACAAGCTGAAGTAGCTGCATTATCAGAGATTCCATCTACGAAATATACAAATATCTAAAAAGATCAGGGAACGTTTCAGAGTCAGAGAAGTCACACGGTCAACCACGGAGGAAATACAGGGATGAGTATCTTGCACTTTATTTATTTTATAATTTTTAATTTTATTTTGTACTTTTGAAAGCTTTGTAAATTTGATAAAACTACAACTTTTATTTTCTCCAACTGTGAGCTGAAGTTCTACATGTAGCAACTACTGACAGCATATATTTCTGAGCCGGTTTTATACCAGTGCACAACCCCTTTTTCCAACTAATTTATACCCTTAAAAACTTGTAGACTAAATCGGCTATTTAAATAAATAAAACACTTTAAAAATCAGGCGTGGTCACCATTCTGTTGGGGCGATAAAAGCATGGGGGGCTTGTGTATGCTCCTTTGTCCAAAGTGGGGAATGATAAAAAAAGTTTGAGAAGCACTGAACATACTATTTAGGATGCTTTTCCAGATATTTATTCTTTCTGTCATACCAAACCCACCTGAGGTGTTTGTTGTAGAAAGCCTCAGTCTTTTCTGACCAAAGCACAGAGCTCCAACAGAAATTAGCAAATTCCAAATGTTTACGTTTGAGAAGGTAGGAAAGAAAAGGCTTTTTTCCTAGCAGGTCTCCCAGACACCTCATTTAACATGAAGATAACATCATGGTTGTTTGAAGACCCGGTGACCTCAAGTTGCTTCTTTTTGCTGCAGTTCTCTAAAAGTGAGATTTGGAGATATTTTTACCTCTATTGGCTGCTGATTGTGTTTAGTAGGCCGATAAAAACAACTCATCTAGTATTGATGGAAAAAAGACCTTTGTGTCACATCATGTTTATACCCCTATACATATTAAATATGTCTAGATACTTTGATTACGTATAAAAAGTATCAACTTAAAATAAAGCTTTGGCTGCATTAGGTGTCAATAAGTAAAACTCCAGTGATTGTTCTAAAAATTCAATTATAATAATATTTCTTTATAATAATTTTAAAATAATTATTTCTCAACAGAGAGTTTTTTACCTAACTGAATAAATGTACACAAAAAGTCTGGATTTTTCTAAAACTGCCACTAAGAGATTATGCTACTTTACTAAAGGATGCATTTCTTTTAGGGGTTCTAATACACCTTTACTAGGGGTGCCAGTAAATGTTGCAGCGGCTGCAGGAGCAGTATGTGTATATCTGCTTGTGAGAGAGAACACACCTGAATACTAAGAAATGTAGCGTACCACTCCCTCATTTCTGACTGGGTTTCACAGCAGAGATACCTGCAAATAAATAGATAGTGATAAGGTGAGCCAGACAGTGGAACAAAATCGAGAGGCATAGAGTGTGCGTGTCTGCGTGTGTGTCAAAGAGACAGATAAGCCCTGTGAGACTGAGGAAAATTTAGGAAAACAAAACAAGAAAACACAGTTAGTCTAAGATATTAACTGATTTTGTCATGCCTACCCCTATAGCACCTGGTGGTGACGTCAACGGAGCAAACACAGACAGCACTAGCTCATTTACAAGAGAAAGCATAGCAAAACTTTGATTATAATTAATCTCTGCCTGTTTGCACTCGAGGAAAGTGTTAGTTTTCGAAATCCTTGTGTTTTGTGCATGATTGAAGCCACTTTGGCTGGAGTCCAACGTCCCTCTGAGTCATCGATCACGTCGTGATAATGAATAAACAGCTTTATTTACACAGATATTACTGTTAGCAGCACTGATCTAAACTAAAATAAATATTCCAGAGCTCTCCACTGAGGTACAAGAGTGATTACAAGCAGACAAAACTAAACTGCATGCAGTGTTCAAGGTATACCACGCACACATAAATTCAACATGCATACTGGAAAAACCCACACACACAGATTTCCTCTCTGCGCCTTGTTGGCATCATTATGCCTAATAGAGCTCATTAGTGCTTGTTACTGCGAATCAAAAGAGGAACAAGCATTCCTACAGTTTATATCTGCTAAAACACTTTTCACTTGTTTGTTGCTTACAATTTAATGCCAACTGTTCTACGTCGTCAGCTGTAAACAACTGAGAGCGTAATGGGTGTTACTGCGGGTACAAGAAATATTCAGCAAAAATGATCTGCAAAAACAGAGTAATTAAAGGGTAAACTCCAAGTATTGTTACATTTTAGTGGTGCAAGGAAGAAATAAGACAAAAATACGGCATCTTTATATTTTTGCCACTTTCCCCTTCTCCATTCCCTATTGTCCTTATACGTTCCCGCTCCGTCTCTGTGTTTCCCTCTCAGGTGTGTTTCTAGATGGAAGAGGCGTGACAATGGAGCGTAACAAAACGATAATATGGCCCACAGCGTGACGAGGACAGGGCTCCCATTACATCTGTGAAGACGTTTACTGCTGTTGACAATGCCAGGCTCCGTGTGAGTCCATGCAGATGCATACACGTCAGGCATTAACACTAGAGAACCAACAGAGAATGCTTTCAATGTCTCAAACATGCACACCGTATACCCTTTAAGGAATTATTCAAATATTTACTTGTCTGTTGCAATATTTAGCAAAACACAGTTACTTCTGTTTTTCTGCATTATTCATTTCTAAATTCAGTTGTCTGGCTCCATCAAAGGAAAACTGAATTTAAATGACATAGAACACATTAAACATAAATATGTTTAATGTGTTGAAGTGACAGCAGCACATTAGGAGATTTTCAGATCAGCTTTATTCATAAATTAGCATACACATAAAGTCTCCTGCACTCTCCAGGATCTTCAGAACTCCTCAAACCGTGCTAGATTGTGGCAGTATTGGAAAACATCATTAAGGGTGAAGGTAATCATAATTCTGCTGTGCTCTCATCCAAGAAGGGTTTTCTGTGCTGCTTTCCGTTTTTTCTATTATAATGTTGCCATCACAGATATAACATCTGCACTAGGGTGTTTCTTCATCTCAGTAAAGGGAGGTTTCTGCAACTCTACCATCAGCTGCAGTCTAGGTGTGGAGGAGGAAACACATTCAACATATTTTTTTGCATGTCATGGAGGGTTTTTAGTACACAGCACAGCACACTGCAAAGCAGGAAATCTGTGTGTAATAGCATAATGTTTTGTGCAGGTGGCACTGCATCTTTTATTAATATTAATATGAACCCTACCCTAATAAGAAATAACTCTGTTTGCTAAATACAATGCCAGGGCTTTCCTTTAACAAGCATGTTTTTGCATCTGAGCAGTAGAGGCTTGCAGTGCTGAGGAGGCATGAGCTTGCTTGGTTAGATAGGTTTTTGCTACAGCTAGAGCAGTGCCAGAACATGATGAGCATGGCAGTTGTGATGCAAACATTATAAATAACTCTGAGAACTGCCAGGCCTTTTTTTTGGGTGTTATGAGGTTGAGGCGTTGGCATTCGGTAAGTAATCCAGTCAGTAGGAAATCATTTTTATATAGCTCTTTACACAGATAAGAATATCACAAAGTAATTCACAGTATGGTATAAAAATGCATATAGCAGACGTGTACATAAAATGTTAATAAAATAAAACCATCATTAAAAAGGTAGAGATGTAGGTGTACTCTTGTAAGGCTGAAAATACAATGATGAAAGCAAGTAAATTAAATTTTAAAGTAACAAATTAATGTATATTAAAAAGATACATTTTGAGCTACATTTTAAAAGAGATCACAGAGTCCACAGTACAGTCCACATATGCTGCCACTTGTCCAGGTAAAGTCCTATAAACCAAAACCAGAATCTTAAAGTGAACTATTGAATTAATGGGCAGCCGGTCAAGCTGGAAAAGAAGTAGAGTGACATGACTGTATTAAGAAAACTTGCTCAAAAGCCTAGCACAAGTATTTTAAACCATCGGTAATAAGCTGAGTAAAAAATAATGGATAAGATCTGAGACCCTGATATGTGAATCAGGATAATCAACCATCACAATCTGCACAAAACTTTCAAATGGAAAAAAAGTCCCCAAAAAAGTCAACAGTTTTACTTTGCTCGATCGCTCATAAAGGAGAATGCACTGCTTTCCAGATGCATCCAGAGAACCTGTCCAAAACCCTGCAGAGACCATCCATGTTTTGGCTGATTTTAATGTCAATGTGCAGTCTAAATCCACTGTAAAGGGGGCCTAATACACACATTACACTGACCCACAAGCACATCCAACGGTATAGGGATGTGAAGAGACCTGGAGCAGAACACAGTCATAGTTATAGGTATACTGGTGTGTTTCCCTTCTAGGTGGAGTCGACCTTTCATACGCCTCACTCTCCAAACTCTCATGCAGGGATCTGACCTGATTTCTCTGAGTGAAAAAAAAGCCTCCAGCTGCTGATTTTTGTCATGTTTACATGCATACAGACATGAATACGATCGAGCTGCCAGCCAGACCGAAGATACCATAACGTGCTAAACATAAAGAAAGCGCACACATGAGCACAGGCAAATCAAAACCACCAATGTCCTTCAGCGAACATGTTTAACTTTTATTGGTGTTGAAGAAATATTTAACACTAATGTAAGCTTCCAAAGTAATTGTATTACGGGAAGAGAGAATAAGTAGCAGCAATCAAGTTGTTACATAGATCGTTATGACAATAAAATACAACTGTAGTAAAAATACATTGTAGTAAGTAAAATATTTTCTCATAATTTAGTTCTGATAATATATATAGAAATTAAATCAATTCTAAACTAACAGCAACAATCGAAAACTGCCGAGTCATCCTTCATTTTTCTAGATTTTGCTTTAAAAAGGGCCAGACTTTAATCTAATCTTTAAATATTGGCATCATTTGTATTTTTTAGCCTGCTTGAAGGCCTTCTAAAGTTTTTCTTTCAGCTCTGGCAACTTTTTGCTCAATATTTTTACTTCAGTTTTTGACTATTTCTAGAAGAAAGTTTTTTGTTGCAGTTTGTCAAGCCAGTGAGCTCCAAGTCATTAATAATTAAAATATAAAAAGTATTTTAAAGTTCAGGAAATAAATCAGTGTTTCCACAGATAATGGAGAACATTTCTATAAACTTAGATACAGCAGAGGATCAGCTGCTGAACAGTGATCCTGTTCATATGCTGGAGATTGTTTTTTTATGGTCCTAAAACAAACTTAAAGGAACGTCTGCAACTTGGAGGCAACGTATAAAAAAATCTGGGGTTTTCAAGAAGGTGTACCGTAATTTGAATAATCAAGTACTGAATTAGGTTTCCTCTTCAATATTTTTTGAGAAAGGGGAGTTGTGGCAGAATCAAGGGTTATGAAAGAGAATTATTAGTGACATTATAAGTGACAACTTTGATACTAGATTCTTACCTGGATGCACGCTAATGTAAGAAATGTATGTTGTGTTATTTTGTGATTATCTGATAAGTTAATACAGTTTATGCAGAAACTAACAAATTTAACTGACAAACTGTGAAGGATTGAGCTGAGCTGTGCTTGCTCTGAGGTAGCAGCTTTGCAAATCTTAGATCATTCATTGACAGTAACTCACCACTGATTTCTCTCTGGCTTCTCTTGTTTCTTGCTCTCATACACAACAGTCAGACCCCAACTAGAAACACAGACAGAGAGATAGACATAAAATCATGTTCAGATAATTCCTTGAGTTAGTCTGTCCTCTAGTGGTGCCTCAGAATGTCTGAAAGCTTTATTGGGTTGGCAAAAGATGAATAAACGGAAAGAAAAGAATCCAGCTGAACCAATAAACATGGATTATTATTGTTATAATTATTATGAGGAGGTCACAGAAGAGGGTGATTTTGTGTCTGGTGAACCATTTCTGTGTTGATTTATTTTAACCTTTTGGCTCATTATCCTGTTCAAAGACCTAATGATGCACTATTTTCAGTTTTCTGGCAGAGGCAACCAATTTTTTTTCTAAAGTTGTGATCCAAAGACTTCATGATGTCATGCTGTATAACAACATTTTCCGCAGCCTTTGGGAGAGAAACAGGCCCCTAGAATGACAGATCCTCTACCAAACTTAACAGAGCATAAACTGCTTTCCCAAATGTTCATCACTGGATTAATGCAAAACAAACCAGAAGAATGTGTTAATAGCTTCACCTTAATCTCATCTGAATAACACTCGGTTACAGTGCTGTAGATGTGTCGCACAATTAATTTCTAAAATATCAAAACTATTCAGATTTTTCAGTTAAAAGAGTATATTTAGAGTATCTAAAGGCATTAGGAATATAACATTTAACATATAGCAGGGATGTTTGTGCCCACTGATTCAATATTTAAGATCCCTCTGTTTTTCCTCTGACATTAAAGCTTTTTCTAGATTAGCCAAAAGCTTATTTGCAGTTTTGTGATAATGCATTTGCTCACCATGTAGGAGGACGGAGCTTCTTCTTGATTCCCAAGTAAATCTTCAAGTTTTTCACCACCCATTCCCGTTCTGGGCGATTACTCTGACGGAAAGAACAAAACAGCTCGTTAGCCTATGAAGGTACGTGCCGACCAATTTAAAGAGGAAGGTAGTTTTTATCTTATACATCACTAGAACTCTTACTCTAACATCCTTGTACATTCTGAGAGAGGTGACGTTGAGAATGAAAAATCGATCGTGAAAATTTCCAGTGGGCAGCCCCAAACCCAGGATGCTTCGCTCTTCTCTGAATTTCATCATCCCGTGCTTGGAAACATCCACTTTAGTGGCTGTGAGGAAGAAGAAGGGATTTCTGACCATGCATAAATAATGGTTGGAGATTTACAGAGAGACTTTAGTGGGGGGGGTTTTTTGTGCTTACCAAGGTAGATCATCATGGCGTCCATAGCAGGCTGCCTCTTGATGAGTAGATGGGACTCATTGCCAACAGAGTGAAGAATGGGTAAGACTCGCTCCTGATAATGCAGTGGACGTTCTGAGGAAGCAAGATGTAAAAAAGAAAAAAATCAAACCGAAATTATTCCAATAAATGATGAAGGGAATTTTCTTTCAATGAGAAAGCAACAAAATGAGAAACAGGAAGAACAGGATTTGGAAACTGGACTAGTACAGGGAAATGTGTCAAATCAGTTGGGTTTTACTGGCATTTGATAAGCCATCAACAGGCTTCCTGGAGGAGGCCCGGGCAGTCCTACATACCAAGCCAAACAAAAGAACCCACAGCAAACAGTTGCACTGCTGAGCAGACGCCTTCTTTCTGAAGGGTCTGTTTCTCAACCTGAAAAGAAGGCACATTACAGACTATTTGTCGTTCTTGTTTTTCAGTGGCTCTTTTCCTCCATCACTGTTAATTCAACACAGCTTGTATTTAGTCAAATGAATCAATGCTGGATTTTAAACAAAAATCTCTAAGTTATTTGACCAGAAGTAGTTGTTGTTGGTTCACAAAACCTAATATTAAACCTGAACCACTTCAAGCGTTACCTGACAGTGTAGAGGACGGTCTTCACATTGTATTGATAGTGTTGGATCTTAGGCAGCAGCAGGGCAACATGTACTTTTATTGACCTTTTATTGTGTTTTAACTATAGTTTTAACGTGTCTTTTATTTCACCTGTAATGTTTATTGTGTTATTGCATTTTATCTGGCAAAAGTCAGATCCTTATCTTCTATCGCTACAATGAAAAATAAACTGCACAGACTTGATGCCAGCGTCACACGAGGCTGTTCAGGTGTGTTGGCCCTTCAAATTAAGAATGACACCCCATGAAGGATTAAATAGATATGGATTTTAATTATTAGAAATACTTAGAATACTTGTAAGGCTGTAAGAATTATAAAAAAGTGCAAGTATTTAGCTACACAAACTTTATATATGTGGTGGCAAACTAGCTTTCAGTCAGATTGATGTACCCCCAATATTCTGTTATATATATACATAGACATCATGTATGTCTGTTCCTTTGCTTTAGGCTCCATATATTATTATATTGTAATGATGCAATATATTAAGCTGAGTTGCTACTGTACTTTGCTTTTATTTTCCTAATGTGTGCATGAGGCAGGGAGTGGGATCAGTTCTATGTGGGCAGGTACAGCAGAGGAATTCTGTCACTTCTAAATTTGCTTTCAGACCCTCCTCCAGCTAGGTTAAGGTCAATGCATCTGAAACACCAGCACAGATGCTGCATTTACTTCACAACAGAAACAAATTTGTGAGCAGATTTGTTTAAACAAAATCTAGATTTTTTATTTTTTTTTGCAGATAAACTGCAACTTTGTAGTGCTTTAGAGGGGCATAATTACAAAGGCAAAACATTTTTTGTTGAAATTTCAGACTAAGTTTTTATTTGTTTTTATTAAATACAATAGGGGAAATATGACAAATGAAAGCAGCTTAATTGTGAGAACAGCTTAATTTGGGAAATAAATGAAAGAATGTTCATGTGAACAACTGGAAAGACATATACACTCATTGATACAGTTTATCAGCTGAAAAAAGTTGATTTGGGGGTGACTTGCTCTTTAAAAATTAATTTGGTTTTAAATTAGGTTCACAAAAATTATTCTATGGATTACACCCTGTATATTTTTTCTTGCTGATGCAGGGCCTGCACTGATGTACACACAAAGACACACACACACGCACAGAAATTCAATAAAGTCATCATTTGTTCCACCTTCACCCCTTCCTCGTCACTTTTCCAATTATCTCACCCATTTCCTCCTTTTCGCAGACCTCCCAGCAGCTCCAGTAATCCCTTTCTTTGACTGGAATGTTACGCCGGTCCAAAACCTCACACGCCAGCTCTGCTGCAGTCATTGAACCTGGAATCTGAGAGGAGAGCAAACCAAGAAACCCAGAGTTTAACCACAATCAGGACAGAGGTGAATGCTCGTTAATATAGTTAGTTACGGCAATAAAGAGAACAAAGTGGGCAAATAAGTCACAAAATATGATGTTGTCCTAGTTGTTGAAGTCCATTTTACCTTGACATGCTGCTCAGCTGTGTCCTTCAGCTCTTCCAGATATACAGTACATATGAAGTGGCCGTCACGTTCGCTTCTCTGATGTATCTAAAACAGAAACATATCCAGAAAATGTCAGATAGAGAGCAACAGCATGCTAAGACATTAGTATGATAAGCACACATTATACAAGATGAGTAACTTTTGTGTAAGTGTAAAAGCAAGTGAAGCAATGAAGATGTGACTAAAGTTAATTAAGCTTCAGTTTAATAGCTTACAATAACATGCTGCATTAACTGTTTAGGAATTAAAGCCATAACTTATAAAGTAACTAAGGCCTCCCAATAACATGCTTAAAGCAAAAAGGTCACAGTTCCTCTTCAGAAAACATAACTGCTAATTAAGAGCTATAAAATGCAACACTTGGAATAATCAGCAAATCTTTACCATCTAAAGCAGCATAAAACAATAAGGAAACAGGTCACAATTAAACTTTAAACTTCAAATTGGTCAGCTGCCAACACATCTGAGCTTGTGGAAATACAGTGGGAAAGCAAACAGCAAGAAGATCATAAACATATAATAGGTCATGTGAGATTTGAGAACAGCCTAACTGAGGCAGAAATTCCCAGGAAAAGCAGGGGAAATCAGAATAAAACATCAATGAAAACAAATATGAGTGGTGCTCACAGGAAACTTGGTGTTGAGTTTTTCTCGCATTTCGATAATGGCTTTGATCTCCTCCAGCTGCTTCTTCAGCTGCTGCTCATCCACCTACAAAAACAGCGTGAACACATTCATTCACACACAAACACACAAGCTTAACAGTCAACTACTTTAAAAACATTGTAATAACAGAATTTTGTAATATTTGACATCTCTATCTGAAAACCAGACCTAAATCCAACCAAGAATCTGTAGCAGGACTTTAAAACTGGGATTTTGGAAAGAAGGGTAAAAACAACCTTGGTCTCAATATGTGTGGAAATGCTATAGACCCAAAAACACTTGTGGCTGTCATTGCAACAAAAGGTGTTCTCACATCTGAGCTTGATCTTGCAGCCTTTCAGAACTTTACTTTGCATATAAGCTTTGTCACTGACTGACATCACTGTGATGAATAGAACGGAGGCTATAAAAAGCATCGTCTCCTCATTTTCTTCCTTTTGTGGAAGACGCACCTCAAATATGAGTGTGTAGTGCTGTATAAGGTCCTCTATGGCTCGGCCGGCGGTGTAGTCCTTCCCATCGGTTTGGAACAGAGTGGGACCGAACACTATGGCCAGGTTGTGGAGGTTCATCTGATTTAGCTCAGAGAAACGCTGCACACTGAAACACAAACAGTGGAAATACCCCACCTGAGCACACACAGATAGGGTCAGTGAAGCTCATAGCGGATCGATCTCTCACCAGTAGAGGTGGTTGATGAGGGCTTGTAGTGTCGCCTTGTTGACCCGAGGAAGTCGGTCCAACAGAACCTTGTACTCTGAGATTTTCTCATTTTCATCCTGAATGGCTGGAATACATGACAGAGAAAGGAGACACATCATAAAGAGAGAAAGGAAAGAGCAAAAACAATACAGCTGGCAAGACATAGTGGCACATGGCTTCGACACATTTAGAGAAACTGATCTTACTTGAAATGATCGAGTTTAAATATTTTCACAGCTCTTTCACAAACAACCACTTTCACAATTGAAAACATTTTCCTTAACCCTTTGAGTTTTCACTCATAGCACAGTAAGTGTAGGTGTCTTTCAAAAGCCATGCACCTTTTCCATTAACAAGCTAAAAGTTCAATTGATTTTTGAGGGATTTTTTATCATAGACCAACACAGAGTGGTGCCTCGTTCTGAGGGAAAATTATTCATGGTTTTCTTTTTCTTTTTTTACTGTTGAAGAGCTGAAAACTGTGGTGTACATTTGTATTCAGTCCCTCTGCCTCAATACTTTATACAAACATATATAATCGCATTTAGCTGCATTTACAGCAGCAAGTCTTTCAGGCTTCATCTCTACCAGTTTTGCACATTTAGAGGCTGATATCTTTGCTAATTCTTTGCAAAATAGCTCAAGCTCCATCTAACTGCTAGGAGAGCATATCTGAAGTTTGATTTTCAAGCTGAATTTAGGTCTGAACTTCGACTGGGCCGTTCTAAAACATGAACATGCGTTGATCTTAACCATCCCAGTGTATCTCTGGTTGTGTGTTTAAGGTTTTCCTCCAAGAGGAAGGTTAACCTTTGCCCCAGGTTCAAGAGATTTGCTCCATCTTTCTTTATATTTAGCCCCATCCATCTTCCCATCGACTCGGAACAACATCCATGACCCTGATGAAGAAAAGCATTCCCACCGCATCATTCTGCCACCCCCACAATGTTTTACAGTAGAGATGTTATGTGGAGGTCAATGTGTCATGTTAAGTTTAATGTCACACATGAGCTTTGCATGCCGGGTAAAAACCTTCTCCCACATATCCACTGTGCCTCTTTGGGGTCACAAATCTACACGTGTGGGGGTGTTGAGATACCATTCTAAATTAATCTAAAAAACAAATAGATAAAAGCCAAACACTGGCTGTTCATGGCTGTTTGTTCTCATTATAGCACCCTTTAATTAACTTAGTAGAAAAGCTTTGACACTTAAGCAATAGTAGGATTCACGAGTCTCAATGCTATTTTGTAGGTCAGAAGCTGAAAAGTTTGGGAGCCACTGCCTTAGGCTTGTGGCAAAATACCATCATAATGTCTTATGGTCTCCTTTCAACAACTGCTTTCTTCTTGGTGCTCTTCCATAAATAGATGGAATGAATAGATGGACGTGACTAATTGCTGTCCTGTTGACAGATTATCCCACCTGAGCTGTCAGTCATTACATTTACATGCACATCTAAAATCAAGCTTTTGGCAAAAATCGATCCAATGTACAAGGTGAAGACATGAGCCCTTTCACATTGGTATTCTTCCGGCTGGCATAGAGAGTCACACAGATAAACAAATGCTGGTGACAGTGAAGCAGACAGAGTAAAAGCAGGATATGCTCAATGAGCAAAGAAATGGACAACAACAACGCTGCAACATAGTACATTTTGTAAGTAGTGTACTGTTTGATTTTGTTATACTCGTTGCTGCTCGTAACGGTGCTGATATTCCCGCTTCCACGGTCTCGTCACTTCCCAAAGGAGGAGTGCCCAGGATGGTAATAGGTCGGCTAAGATGCCTCTTCTGTTTATATGCAGAATAAATTTGTTTTTTGTTACGGGATTATTTGGGGGAGTTAGTCCGATTCATAGAAGGGCAGTTCGGTACTAAGGTGTATACATGCATTTCAATAGTCCGAATTCAGTCGGCCTAAGGCAGTAATTCGGTTTTCTCTTACTGAGAATGCGGACTGAGTGTAGCAATAAACAGTTCTACAGCTCTACAAAGGATTCAGAGTATTTTTTATATTTTTTTTATCCCATGGTTTTTTCCCATTATTTATCACCCAGTGCTCCTACCTAGTTCCAGTCCTGGGGTTCCGCTCTCCCTCTGCCAGCCCCAGGAGGGCCCTGCACTGAAACCCAAGCCGCCTCCATGCTTGGGCAGTGAGCAGGCCCTTCTTTTCACCCGACGGGGCGGGGTTTCCCCGGCTGGAAGTAGCGCATGGAAGGATCACGTTATTCCAGCCAGATCCTCCCCAACCCTTCAGGCGCCCCGGCCGGCCAGGAGGAGGCAATATATAGCCCCAGGACTAGTGCTTGTTGTTGTGGGAGTAGCTCACATTAGTTGCTCAAGGGAACACGGGGAGAAGATGCAAACCACACAGAAAGGCCCTTTCGCCAACCCCACCCAGGGTGTGGGTGCTGATGATGCGGAGGAACAAACACACCCTCAGCACCCACAGCGTCTCCGGCGGAAATTGAACCCGGGACCTTCTAGCTGTGAGGTGAGCTGGTCTACCAGCTGCGCCACCGTGCACCTCTGGGATTCAGAGTATTAAAAAAAAAATTCACACAGCTCATCCTGCTTTCACCACCCTCCCCCCTAGCCAAATGGTAACGTCCCTGTCTTTGATTCCACAGGTGGTCAGTTTGAAAGTCAATAGAATGTGACTACCATGTGATGCAGTGTTGAATCTTATGAGACACCTGTTTGTGAGTTAGTAAACTGTAAACCTATCCCCCATTTGGGAAAGGGAGAATCAGGAATGAAAAACTGCTGAAATTCCTTTGAATAAACGTGCCTGCACTTTGCAGGCACTGTGTGTATGTTTGATTTCTCCCTCTGCAGAAATCGTTTAAAACAGTCAAGGACAGTAAGGCAGTCAGCTTGGGGCCGACCTGAACTGGTCTAGTACCGACCGGCAGGTAATTTGGGATTAGAAGTCTGGTTTAGGAACCAGACATTTTGGGCATTATCTGTTTGAGTGTATCTGATCTAGGGTTATTATTTTTAATAATCCAGGTTTGACTAAGGGGGACTGAACTGCACTTTACATTTTTCAGATTTTATTTCATTAACATTTTGAAACTATGTATGATTTTCCATCTATTTTAAAATTATGTATTACTTTGTGTTAGTTTGTCACATAAAGTCCTACCAAAATGCACCCTCATGTGCAACTTACCAGCAGAGCTGAGCCAGTTGTGGGAGTCCTCTGATGTAAACAGCCCCTCCTCTAACTCCCTGAAAAAGCGCTTGAGAGTGTTGGAGACGTCGTCCACTTGATGCTCTCCCTCCTTCAAGCGAAGGCTACGAGCATCTTGGCGAAATCTGAAGCACAAGGCCGCCACGCGGGAGTTCACGCCGCTTTTCCGATAAATTCCCTCTGACGTCAAACCTGGAAGTCATAAAAAATGAATTAACGCCCAGTGGGAAATGACAGAGAATTATACTGACCCACACACAATAGGAATACTGATACTGGAAAATAAGAAGATGTTCCTCTGCCAGGAGATTTTATATTGAAGTCACAGGGTTCCTATCATCTTTCATGTCAAGCTATATTACACTCAAAAGTATAAATATAATGAAAAAGTTCAATTTAATTTTACACCAAATATAAGTACACTGCAAATCCCATCAATAACCAAAACCTGTAAGGATCACACAAAATAAGTACGATAGGAAGGAACAAAAGGGGTCTATTTGAAGCGGACAATAGTGAGTTTATATCATACAATAGATTAAACGGAATGTAATCAACAATATTTTGCTGTTTTTTTCCCAAGTGAGTTTAAAAATGTGTTCACTGATCGCCCGAGTAACATCTGAGTCACAAAGCATCTACACATGCATCCATAAGCTTTTGGATTCCAAGACAGTTGTCCCAAAAAGTTAAACTATATGCCTAACAGCTGACATGACGGAAATCAAGTTTTGAGGCAGTCGATCTAAAAAGATCTGGTTAGACTAACTCATTTTGGGAAATTCATTATTTAATTAGTAAGACTGGAAATGAATATATTCTTTCATATTCTTATGTTTGATCTTTATGGTAATCTAGACCTGATTTATATTGAAATCAAGCGTCATACTTTTTCAAACTTTAAGGGGTAAAAAAGTAAAATAGCAGAAAACAGCTGATGCAGAGTCTGATCTCATAAAACTGTGACATCCAACCATAATTGGAAGTTACTGAGGCTCAAGGTTGAACTATTTTTCAAACATTTGTTTCTAATGTTAAAAACAGTTTATTCTCAGTGAGTTATTTTCCAAACTAAGAAAATTAACTAAAAACATCAATATGAAAAACATGTCCAACTTCTATATCTATACCCACAAAAAAGCCTCAGTTAATCGAAAAAAATATATCCCAGTTCCTCTGATTTGTTGTTTGTTTAGTAAAAGCAGCTGACATCAAATGTCCTTTTTCCACCAAATCTGTGTTTCACTGTGCGAAAACAAATTCCTGGATGACATGAATTTATTCCCTTTCATATAACCAGAGACAGAGTGTGTGTGGGAAAACATGAATAAACCTGCAGGACTCGATCACATTGTAATGGATGACTGCATTAGCTAGATCAGCAGATGAACAAGGAAACAGGATCTGTTTTCCCTGTTGGTGGGGGGTGAGAGGAAGCCTTACAGATGAGAGATAAAACGGAGAACACAAAACACAAGGGAAGAAAAGTTTAGTGGGAGAACGGAGCGGAATGAAAGTGGAACAGAGTTTCTTTGTTGTCGTGTGGTCCGTTGATCTCTCCCCACAGCCTGAACCTTTGTTACAGTCACATGACAACACTGACACAGGTGGGGCTCTCACAGCACTGTAGATTATAACTACAGAACAGTCGTCTACACTGGGAGTAAAACTAAGAGAATATAGTGCCTTGCACTTTATGTAAAAGATCAACAAAAAGTAGCCCATAATTGTGACTGTAAAGTGGAAGGAAAGTCATCTATGGTTTCTAATATTTTTTTTATGAACAAAAGCTTGAAAAGTGTGCCATGCATTTTTTATCCATCCCCCTTTATTCCCCTAACTAAAATATCTTGCAACAAATAGTCTTCAGAAGTTACTTCATTTGAAAATTATTGGAAGCAATCAAGAAAACCAAAGTAACTCTGGAGGACCTGCTTCTATCTACAGCTCAGCTACAAGAATCTGTCGACAGAAAGACTATTTGTTGTACACTAAACAAATCTGAGCCCCCAGAAGAATGCCACTGTTGTAAAAAACAAACAAAACAAAAACATAAGAGGTCCTTATTAACGTTTGCTGCAAGTAATCCAGGGGACTCAGTAGATATGTAGAAGGAGGTACTCTGATCAGGTAAGGCCAAAAGTGAGCTTGGGGATCTATATACAAAGTGCTGTGTGTGGTGGAAACACTGCACATTACTCTACACTAGAACCCTGCACGGGCTATTTTTACATTACCGCCCAACCAAAAAAAAAAGTTTGTCACGCACCATTTTATTAGAAAATAAGAATAAACAAAACTACATTCAACAAAATCAGTGCTTTGAATGACAATGTTTATGCAGAGACTGCAAGCTACATCTGCAGTTATAAGAATATAAAAGATTTGAAATGTGCCAATAGCACACAATCCAACGCTTATCGCTAACATAAATATGACCTAATCAACGTTGGGTTTAGAGGCCGTGAGATCCATGTTAATGCTATCATCACTCTTTGAAAACATGACAGTGAATTGAGAAAATGTATTATATTGAGATTTTATCACTGTTATTCGGCTGCTCGGGCGTGAACATGTAAGGTTCCACTGCAGTTTGTTGACCGGCAGCCATTTCTCCCCCAAACTCAATCATTGCCACGGTCACGCAAAGCTGTCCTCACCTTCTCCGCCCGGCAGGAGAAGGTGGCCGGTGCAAAGGCCGTCTTTGGGAGTAGCGTGCTGTAGCTCATAAACATAGACTCAAAACCAGTCGTTCTGAGCAGGGCTCAGTTCAAAATCCAATTGAGAATCTGTGACAAGACTTGATGTGCAAAACTCATCGCAATTAAGCCTGAAAGACCTGGAGCTGTGACTGAAGCAAAAGGTGGTTCTACAGTACCGACTCAGGCAGGCTGAATACATAGACATGCTACACTTTAAGGAGTTGCATTAATAAAGTATTTTGAAAATAGTGTATGCTTTTCGTTCCACTTGACAACTATATACAACTTCGTGGTCTATAAATAAAAACCCAATGAAAGGTATCAAAAAATATGGCTGTCATGTGACAAAATGTAAAAACAAAATCAAGTGGTACGAATACTTTGTAAATCATGAAATATAATGTTTTCCAAACTTTAAACATTCACATTTCTCTGGCAATTTTTTAGCTAATTGTTTACGGTATGAATACAGAGGTTCCTAAAAGATTACATTAGAAATTGACAAAGTGCCCAGGTTTTCCTAATATGGAAGCGGAAAATACAAAATAACCAGATATACTGTGTGTATATAAGCAAGTAACAGAACAGCATTTCTTTAAAAAAAAAAAAGCTTATGGTCTTTTCAGAAGGTTAGCCCCCAACAATGTCTGTTATTTACCTGAACAACATTGAACTAAAGATATCTCTAGAGATGCATAAGTACATGCAATCATTGTTTTTATAGAGTATAGGCTGATGTCAGATTATCACAGCAAAAAATACAATGCTTCCTCTATATAATGGTATTCACACAAACATTTGGCGGAGTGCTGGAATACAGCTGGATGTATCTGAATTCTTACAAAAAGAACTTTAAAAACATAGAAATGTCTTGAGAAAAACATTTTTTTAAACCTTTATTGCTGTAACCGTTCCCTTGTTGTCATTGTTATGTCAAAATCCAAAATAGAGATGCCGGAAATGTTAATAAAGTAACATTTTTGGAGCACTTCACCATCGGAAATCTACATTTCTAGGCATTAAAGATCAGAATCAGATTTCAGAATCAGATTTTACTGGCTAAGTATACTTGCATATACATGGAATTTGACTTTGTTAGATGTTAGGTCTCTAAACATACAACAAATAAACGAGTATACATTCCGTGATAAAGGAAGATGTAAAAGGATTATATTTTTTTATACTCTTTTACTTTAAGAATTTCCAAAAGCTGTGGCTTACCGCACTGCGTGATGTAGTCGATGCAGCTGAGTACTATGACCGGTATATCTGTCTCTGTGAGCTGCTGCTGGCTCAGTGTGTCTCCCCCGCTCCCAGCAGCTGCTTGGATAGCTCCACACCAGCCGGCAAAGTCCAACTTCCTTTCTCCCTCAATGTACAGAGTTCTTCAGAAAGACAGAGATATAAGCAAAATTAGAGAAATAAACAGCTGATATAAGCAGAAATATTTCACTTGTTTCTCTAAATAATATATTTTGAAATACCTAAATGGTATCTGAAAGGTTCTTACAAATAAATGGATTAGTGTGTATGCATACATATGGTACATTACTCTTGAGGTAGTTTATGCTGTCTTATAAAATGTATTTTTAATTTTCAAACGTTGCTGTATCTTTATTTTCATAAAACATAAGTAAAGTTACTTAAAGGTGTGTATTTGTATTAGAAATACGAATTTACACCATTACTTGACCTCACCTGCCTTTCTCCACAAGAACCAACACTTCATTGTCTTGTTGAATTGCTGTAAGAGGAAAAATTAATTATTTAATCTGAGCAACATTGATTTGTTGTCACCCTTGTTCTGTATATATTTATTCTGTATTCATAAAAAGGGCCTTTCTGGGTTTGCCTCCGTACGTCTCACTTACAAAGTTCGTTGAGTTTACGCAGGTGGATCTCCTCTCCCTTGCTGTTCTCCAGGTAGATGTGAAGAGTAGAGCCTGCCAGAGCGAACCAGCCGACCTTGGATTTCTGTAAATTCAAGCCGTCTTTGCACTTCAGCCGTCCAATCCGCTCAAAACTCAGCCTCAGCAAGGGCTCTGCTGTGGCTGGGATAAAGCTCTACAGACACGAGAAAATAAATTAGGAAGAAATGGCAACAAGCTGTTCTTATTTCAGACTTCATTCTTTAAAAACCTACATGTATTGACGTTAGCAATACACAGTAAGTACAGTGGCAACTTAGTTAACAATCAATCCTGTGGCTGAACTCCTCAAGATTTTTTCATCTCTGCCTGACCTCGTCTGACACATCCAATTTTTCCAGAAATAGCCCAATACGTTACATACTTTGCTGGCTTGATTTCTGCATGAAACATTTACTGGCTTTCAGCAGCTAACAGCAGGAACTCGGTGTAAGATGGCTTGATCTCACACCTTCATAACAATGTTAGCTGAAAACATTGGTGTGCAGAGCAAAAAAGGAGAAAAGAAAGAAAGTGTGAAATAAACATCTTTTTTCTACAGTACTTTTTTCCTTCTTGGCATGATTTGCTCTGCAGTTTCAGGTGATTTAATGAAAAAGAAGGATAGACTGGGTGTGCATAGTACTGGTTTTCTTGATGCAGAAATCTTACCTTGGCTATACACTTGACCCACTCCTTGTGGCTGTCTGGATCATCAGTACCAAACAGATAAATACGCTCAGACTCTGAGTAGAGTTCAAAAGTAAAGTCAAACCTGGAGGTTGGAAAGAGATCATAAAGGAGGGAAATGACAGAAAAGATACTGAACAATATGGGTGCATTCTTCCTACACATTTTTCATTTTAAAATTCTACACATATTCCAGATGTAAATTTCAGATTTTAGCACAAAGAAATGTTTCTAGTTCTATAAAACTTGAAACACGACGCTGAGGTTAGCTCCTGATTAGACAGAGCTGGATAGTTGCCAAAATTTTAGCAAGAAAAGAAAGTTTGCTGCATTTTAATAACACAATATGTTCTTGCAACACTTCTAAAAATATATATCAATGTTTTTAGTTTAAGCTATAATTACTTGTAATTCATTGATGAAGTTAAAACCAGTCATTTACTTACACTGTAAAAAAGTCTAAGGGCCTGATTTATCAATATTCCAAATAAAGAGCGCAAAATTGCGTGCACCGCAAAAAAATTTGCAACAGAGGCCTGTTCCTGATTTGCACTAAGATTGTGTTTGCAAATCACAACAGGCGCAAAGAGCAGTTTTTAAATGAGGACTTTGCGTCCGCTGTGTGGGCCAGCCTTTCTGCCCCAACTGTAAACTGTATTTACAACAGTTATTGAATGGTGTGAAAGGAACATGAGCATGTGTGACTACCCATGTTTCTCAGGTGCATCGACAGCCAAACAGACGATTTCCGAAGCCTTAAGCGTCCCATTAGGAGTGGCACTCTTGTCACTTTCATAGTAGTTGAAGGTGCCATCATTTAACGTGCACCAACGACGAGTGAAATCTAGAATTTATAAAGTTATAACAAATTTTCAGCAATGAGAATTTTGATCATATTAGGTGAAAATCAAAATCAAACTCATTACTTAGTAAACCTGTTATTGGTTCGCAGATTTTTAAACGTACCCTCTTTCACTTTGCGCTCCGTGACGGCCCGGGCCATGGACGCGGTTTTGAACAAGAAGCCATTGTAAGACACACAAGGTGATGGTTGGTAATGTTCCAGATCCATATCCCCCTCCACCTGTAACTGGGGGAGCTCTTAAAACAACACAAAAACAGAAGAATGTAAATGCATAAAGTGAGAAAGAACATGGCTATTTGCAAAACTGATCAAACTTAAGATAATTTGAAGTCTGCTTCTTATCCCATATTATATTTGTCTAACGCATAACCATAGATTCTGACACAATTGACAAAGCAGTATAATATGCTGAAATGGTTATGAGGTATTTAAACAACTTCACAGAGGGAGTTAAAGATTGTTTACACATATTTATCTACATCTCTTATCCAATCCACAAGTTATGCAACTTTGACAATAACTTCATTTTTACTTTAACTTTTATTGTTAGGCACAACTTTAAATTTACACAAGCTTGTGACACCCTGAGAGGGAACAAACGTCTTACCTGTGTTGAGGTTATGTCTGATAAACTCGGCCTGCAGAGGTTGGGAGTGTGCGCTGGCCAGAGACTCAGGGCACGGACAACTTGCCATACCAGTTGAACAATTCACATCTGCACCGCAGAAAATAAGGCTCAGCGTCTCCAGCAAATCACTGCACTGCACATTTATGCAAAGGGCCTGGAGAGAGAGAGGGGACAGCAAAGAACAAAGACACATCAGCAAACGCGGAGTTAGATTAAGACATCCAGGGAAACGCGATGACAGCCAACAGCATTTCTTTTCTTTTTGCCCAATTCTGGTGGTGAACACGTAAAACAGTGATATCTTTTTTGCAAAGTGAAAGGTACAATAACATATCCATTCTGACTGGAAGGCTAAAAAATGCATGACATATCAGAACACAAACAACATGCGTAACTCGAGTTATACCATGTCAAATAATTGCAAACAACCAAAGTACTTCTGCAGAGATCGCTGAGAATCTAAACCAACATCACAAGAATGCAAAAAAAAAAAAAACGGAAATAAAAATGTGGGGGGAAAAAAGTGAAAAACAGATCAAACATGACTGTTTTCACATGGGAAAAAAAAACATTAAGTTTGCCTCTTAACGTAAACAGATCGATATGTGATTATATTTTATCATTTAAAACCCCCAGTCTAATTCAAACAATGCCAAAATCAAAACAAGATTTACGACTGCTTTACCTGTTAAAGCTAATGTCAGTAGAGTGAGTCTAGATAGAGTTGCTCTGTGTCTCAGACAAAGACAAAATCATGGACAGATAAACTGTTTACTATCTGGATGACTTCTAAAGGCTTTTCATTTAGTGTTAGATTAAAAGGGGCTAAAATCAAATGTCAATCAATGAATACTTACCTACCTCATAACATTTATGCACTTCTGTGTGGTTGTCTATCTCATAAAATCACAATGAAATAAAGTTTATGGTTGTTATGTGACAAGGCGTGAGAAAGTTCAAGGAGTATGAACTATACTTTTGCAAGGCACTGCATTTTGCCCTTTCCTAACAGAGGTTTTCTTGTCTTTGCTTTTAAAAAGTAGAGAACTTTAAATCCAAACTCCTTTTATTGGGTTTGGATTTAAAGTTCTCTTTGGCCTGTGACCCGAACAGAGAACAAAAAGTTGTTTTTTAGCTTTCGTTTTGTCCTGTTCTCATGTAGAACAAAAATAGGCAATGCTCATTAAAGACAACAAAAGCCCTGCTTTCTCATTAATGTCAAATAATATTCTTTCAAAAGTTATAATAATGCCTAGTCTCCATTTCAAAATATGTGTACCATACTGACAGAAGAGAAAAATAACAATAGAGGGATTATTTTAGGTTTCTTATATTTCTGTAACAACAAACCAACATTAAAAAAAACCATTTACAAAAAGTTGAATTCTCTCTATTCCACTGGATGCACTGAGAGCTATTATGTAATCTGATAAGTTCTTGTTTTAAAACAACATCGATGAAGCAAATATTCAGTCAAGTAAAAAAGCTTTAGCAACTGTTGTGTACAGAGAAAACGATGATTATTGAACATTATTACTAAAATGTCACCTTTAGCAACTGTTTTAGCTTCTATGCTGGCTTAACATGAAGCTGTGTTTGAAATTCTGATGGCAAAACAAAAACAGAAAACACACTGATAACACTATGATAACATCTGTAGATTATAGTAACATAAACACCAGAAAAAAGAAAGAAGAAGGTGGTGAGAGAATAATTTTGGCAACAATTTTTTTACTTTTTTTTATCTCAGGAAGTTAAGTCTGATTCATGCAATTGCACGCAGATAGACACACATGCGCCTGTCTTGAGTTAAACCCAGTAAGCTGTTTTGGATCTGACTGAGAAATTCCACAGGTCTCCGTCATACACCAACGCACAGACTGTGCCTCTCCTATGTTTAAGTGCTATTAAAACCCTCCACACACATCGAGACAAACAAACCAATTAACACAGATTAAAATTGCACAAGAAAACCCCTAACACACACATACACACACGCAAACAAACACACACACACACACACACACACACACACAAAGAAGACACAAAGGGAAACAGCAACTCTAAACAAAAGCTGTGGTCAGGCATCTGGAGACGAGCACATCCTCATGAGGCTCAGCATGCTACACACCACATTAGTGCAACATAAAACTGCCAAACAGCGTGTGTAAATCAGGCTTTCTTCACAGTTCTTTTTGGGATTTAAAGCACTTACATTAGTCATTTGGCTTTTATTGGGTAGAAGACTGGTTCTGTTTATATATGGAGCCAATCAAAGACAGTTTCGAGACACATTTTCTGGCTAAAGTCACTCTAGAAGTAATAAAAGAGAAAGATAAAAGTCAAAATAGATCAGGAAAGAATGCGGAAAGGTAGATAGAGTAATTACTGATAATACTGATCACCAAGGGTAGGGGGAAACGGTGAAGAGATAAGAATCAAGGATTTTGACAAGACCTGGTCTGAATACTGATGAGCTATCAGAACAGTAAACAAAAACATATGAGTGACTGTATGCTTAGAACCATCTGGATCAATAGCAATCGATTTACAAGTGCTGACCAGTGCAGAGGGTGTGGCACACCATTATATGTTAAATAAGCTGCTTCTTTTAACCCAAAGGTCATGGTAATCATGAGAACAAAGCTATGATTAGTTACCGACTACGTTTTGAAATAGGATTAATGAATAACAAACTCCCCATCCAAGAAAACTACAAATTAAAGTAGGCTTACACCCAAAACACACAGATTATAGATACAATCATGGGTTTGAGATAAACTCAGCAAAAAAAGAAACGTCCTCTGACTTTCAACAGTTTTTACTTTCAGTAAACTTAGTGTGTAAATATTTGTATGAACGCTAAAAGAGTCAACACCATAAGACAAACTAAAAATGTTTCACAGACATGTGACTAACAGAAATAGAATATTGTGTCCTTGAATGAAGGGAGGCTCAAAATCAAAAGTACCAGTCAGTATCTGGTGTGGCCACCAGCTGCTTGAAGTACTGCTGTGCATCTCCTCCTCATGGACTGGACCAGATTTGTCAGTTCTTGTTGTGAGATGTTACCCCACTCTTCCACCAAGGCACTCGCAAGTTCCTGGACATTTCTGGGGGGAATGGCCCTAGCCCTCACCCTGCGATCCAACAGGTCCCAGACGTGCTCAATGGGATTGAGATCCGGGCTCTTCGCTGGCCATGGCAGAACACTGACATTGCTGTCATGCAGAAACTCACGCACAGAACGAGCAGAATGGCTGGTGGCATTGTCCTGCTGGAGGATCATGTCCGGATGAGCATGCATAAAGGGTACCAGATGAGGGAGGAGGATGTCTTCCCTGTACCGCAAGGCATTGAGATTGCCTGCAATGAGAACAAGCTCAGTCCGATGGTGATGTGATATACCGCCCCAGACCATGACAGACCCCCCACCTCCAAATCGATCCCGCTCCAGGGTACAGGCCTCGGTGTAACGCTCATTCCTTCGACGATAAACACAAATCCGTCCATCACCCCTGGTGAAACAAAACCGTGACTCATCAGTGAAGAGCACTTTTTGCCACTCCTGTCTGGTCCAGCGAAGGTGGGTTTGTGCCCATAGGCGGCGCTGTTGCTGGTGATGTCTGGTAAGGACCTGCCTTACAACAGGCCTACAAGCCCTCAGTCCAGCCTCTCTCAGCCTATTGCGGACGGTCTGTGCACTGATGGAGGGATTGTGTGTTCCTGGTGTGACTCGGGCAGTTGTTGTGGCCATCCTGTACCTGTCACACAGGTGTGATATTCGGATGTACCAATCCTGTGCAGGTGTTGTTACACGTGGTCTTATACTGCGAGGATGATCAGCTGTCCTTCCTGTCTCCCTGTTGCGCTGTCTTAGGCGTCTCACAGTGCGGACATGGCAATTTATTGCCATAGCCACATCAGCAGTCCTCATGCCTCCCTGCAGCATGCCTAATGCACGTTCACGCATATGAGCAGGGACCCTGGTTTCTTTTTTTGCTGAGTTTATCAACAGGGATGATCCATTCAGGTCTGATGCTTGTTTATGATCATCAAGAAAGCTGATATTTGGGGGTCCAAGAGAACATTTAGCAGGGGGGGCAGTGTCTTTTCATGGAGATATAGAACAAAAAGAATGAAACAAAAAAAGAGTCTTACGCTGCCCACATTTCCTGTTTGAAAAATGCGCCAAAAGGAGGCATTGCCTGGTGGACAAACACGCAGGAGAACAGGGCTGGGCTGTGATTGAAAGCAGCGCTGCTGCAGTGGCACAGACAGAGAGAAAAAGGGAAAACGATAGCGACACAAGCTCCTTTTCCTCAAAAAGATCTTTTGAGGTGGAGGACTTCTCTCCACCTCCTTCACCAGAGGAAAGAGAGGAAAGGGAGAGAGGTTCTGAGGAGGAGGCGTGGGCGGAAACTCGGCTTCCTTTACCCCACAGCGGCAGGCTGGCTGACATCACAAATAACGGCTCACATCAATAATAACCGCTTAGCTAATCGTGATAGCTGAATTAAATTCAAATGTAGTGAAGACTTTTAACCCGAAGCGGGTCCCACACTGACGGTTTTAGGGCAGAAAAGTTATATTTTTAATAACATGTTTTAATGACCACACATGTAGACAGCACTATTGGACACTCATGTATACAGTTAATCAGAAAAAAAAGTTAATTTGGTGGTGACTTACCCTTAAAAGTAAAACTGTGAAGATAAAAAATGAAATCGGTCCAAGGAACCACTTAGTTAAGGTTTGTATGCCAGCGCATAGCATAAGAAACTGATGTAGTATTATTTCTTCAGTATGGGAGCAATAACAGTTGCCAGGACCAGGTCTATAGGGGCACTGGCTCCTGTTGGCCCCTGTTTAGAACCACCCATGTATGAATAAGAGTAAAAACATACATTCATTGTAAAAACGCAACCCATAAAGCGCCAAAAACATCTGAACCTAATGAATCTTTAAAAGGTCAAGCCAAGCCTTTACCCTTCTATAATCTCTATGATCTTAACTTAATAAAGTGCTTTACAAAGTATAAAGAATCAAATCCATAATTTATAAATAATACGGCTGTAACACAAACTTTAGTGGCACAATATTTCTGGTCAAGTTACAGTCTGAGTCGATTAAAAAAAAGACTGTTCATCAGATTGCTCAATTATAGTGTTGAAGGAACTTATAACACTATAAATAGTTTGCTTGGCAGAATTTTGGGGAAGCAGATACGGAGGGAGAGAAAATCTGTACAAACTCCCAGCCTTTTTAGCATTTGGCATGCCAAAAATAAATCTTCATCAGTGCGGAAAGAGTGTCTGCACAGCATAGTTTGAGATAAAGTAACATTATTATTGGGCCATTGGTCCGGCAGATATGCAGCTGTCTGACAAAAGACATAGGTTAGGGTGTGAAAGTGAAACATTCCGAAATGTTACAGTTATAAGAAAAATACTCACATGAGTGGCTACACGGTGATGCAGTTATTGGCACTGTTGGCTTGAAGCAAAAAGGTCCTGGGTTCTAAAACCCAGCCAGGGTTTTTTTCTGCACGTCGTGTGCATGTTCTACCTATTAATGCATGGTCTCTCTCTCTCTCTCTCTCTCCAGGGTACTACAACTTCCTCCCAAAGTCCAAAAACACAACTGGTTTCTCTAAATTCTACTTAGCAGTGTGTGTGTGAATGGTTGTGCTTCTCTGGCTTGCACTTTCATTGACTAGAGACCTGTCTTGGGTTTACCCTAACTCAATGACCACTAGAGACAGACACCAGCCCCTGCAAGAATGAACAGCTGGATGGATGAATTTCGTTGCTAATGGCTTCATCTCTGAAGGGTCTGGTCAGTTCTAAAAGAATCAAAGCTATGAAACGAGTTAAAATACTTACCATTTTGAGGACTTCTATGATAAAAAAAAAAAATCTAATTTGATTAACATCATCAGATTGTTATGCAGCACTGAGTGAAGCTTGCTATAGCCCAGAAAAATAACACTCGCTCATTCAAAAATGGTACTTTGCTGCTAACAAGTGTAGATCACAGTATCTTGATGTTTTGAGAAAGAGGATTGTTATCATATTAACTGTTTATCGCACCTCTGTAAACTAAACAAATCCAGTCTGCTGTTCCATGTGAAAACACGTGTACATGTGGGTCAGTGTGCTTCTCAGATAAAGCAGAGCAAGTTCCCTTTGACCGAGTGACATGAACCAACTGGAGCAAAGTACAATGAGGAAATGGGTTGTTTAAGTGTTTAAGACCTCACCCTTCAACATCTGCTGCCTATGAAACAGAGTAAAGTAATAACACACACACACACACACACACATGCACACACACAAGAAGAAAAGGGAATACAAGAATCTTACTCAGTTTCCCCAGAGAGAAAGAGAGACAGAGGGAGATTTTTATCTGGGTGTGTCTTAAAAATCACAGACCTCCATCTGGCCTTTGCAGTTTCATTGGACGGAGTTGGAGGAAAACGAAGAGATGAGGGGAAACAGAAGAAAGGAAAATATTATGAAAAGAAGATGAAAGGATCTAAGTCTCCATATTTAATCAGACAGTGATTAAAACTTGGCTGGAAAGTCAACAAATACAAAACAGACTAACACATGCAAAGACAATACCTCAGAACTGGGTTCACACTGTCTGGCATATACTGTATGTTCGTCTGTATATTAAATCCAGATGAGATTAACACAAACATGCTCAAGCATTACGTCGCCAAGAACAATGTACAGAGGGTTGGAGAAGTCAAAATCCAGACAGATCAAAGGGAGAGGAATGAGAGAAGAAAGAACAAAAAAATAGAATAAGAAACAAAAGAAAAGAGAGAGGGTAAAAAAAATGGAAAATTAACAAAAGTGCAGAATGCTTTCCAGTCGAAGGAATTAATTGTCTGAAATCCTACAGTGTGAATGGGGAAAGAAGTCACTTTGCTGAAAGAGACAAAAAAATTTAACAAAAGAATTAGCAACAGTAAACTAACGATTTTCCTTTGAGAACCTAATTTTACAGACTGACAAAAGCCAATCAATGCCCACATTTTACAACCTCTGGGATTAGTTTACTTTAATAAATACAATAACCATTCGTATTATAACCAGCCCAGTCACTATACTGTAGATTGTAATACCCTCTCACATGCTCTTCAAGCATTGCCTTTCTATATAGTTGACCATGTAGCATATGTTCACCAATGTATTCACCTGCAAAGCCGGGCCGCCACAGGTTTTTTGGAGATGTCAGACATTTCTGTGACATGTGCATCACAACTCAGAGATGAAATGAATACAGCGCATATAACATGGAAATGGAATTCACTCATGAGTGAACCAGATGTTGTATAAATGCCATTATAATTATGCTACTTTATATCACACAACATTATGCAGACTCTACCTAAACACTGGTGAAGATTCACTTTCCTTTAGTATGCCAAACGCTTCAAAAAGCTCCAACTGCCGACAGCCTGACCTATTTTCTGATGAATTCAGGTGATCATCTGACCACTTGGGAGCACTCAGTGTGTGTATAGTGTATTGAACTTTAATGCCCAGATACACAGGTGATCATTAAGCATCAACCGACATAAGACAATGACATCATAGTAAATGTAACTTACTTGGCTCTGATCAGTAGTACACTTTACATTTTACACAATACACACAGAGTAAGCCAAACAGAGCACATTCTTAGGACTATACAAATCTCACGAATGTGAACAGACTTCATGTTTCACATAATGCACTTGGTTTGTTCCTGTTTATGCTTAAATAAGGCAATATTCAATTAAAGAAGGAGTGTGACACAGCTTGAGCTTGAGAAGGTTAGAGTCTGGCAAACAAATGGTCTTACATGCAACAAAGCCGTGTAAAGATATTCTTGCCGCACCTTTTTACTGTTAATAACTTTTTCTCACGTTCTGTTTATTTTCAGTCACAGATTGTCTTGGTACATTCAACGAAGCTGTGAAAAGCTTTATGTAACACCACACCACACAGGATGTTAGACCTACGATAGCTGTCATTTGATTCTCAGCTCAATGATGCCAAACCAGTGTGTGTCCACTAAAAAAAATGGTTTACCAGCAACATGGGGGGGGGGGGGGAGCGGTGTATCATTGCTTCGGTGGTTTTGCCTTTATCAACAAGTTATGTCCGATAATTAATTTTAAAGCCTCTATAATTATATTTAAGGTTATTACATACTTATTCAGTGTTGTAAGACCGCATACACTGCTGTCACTGCCATTCAGCTGGCTGAAACAAGGCTACTGCACTTTTCCTTTGGTAACAAAAAAGACTAATCTGGCTTTTGACAAATAATTCTACCTGTGAAAAACTAACAGTTATGGTGTGGAAACCAAGAGAGCGCCACCTTTCGCTTTTATTAAAGTAATGCTGTTTTATGAATAAAGTAAACAAGCAACAATCGACAGTTCTGTAAAAGCAGCTGGCTACCTGGGCAAATGTGGTCCATTTGATTCCTCTTGGTAGTTGGAGCTGAAACCAGGGAATGAAGACTTACCCTAGTACAGCATTTTCTGGCTGCATGTGGGAAAACCAATTTGATATGTCAATTTCTGTGAAGCTAACATCTATTAACACTACAAGATATTGTATTTCTCTCCATTTTATGTGTTTAAACAGAAAATGATCATAGTTAGATAAATTGATATTTCACAGTATGTGTCTTACTGGTTTATTGAGATAGGAGATAAGAGTTAATAAATTCTTTAATGGCAATATAGCAATGGTTATATTAAACTTGGGGTTGTTCGCTAAGCTCCAACTTTTGAAGTTGGAATTCTAACTTCAAGGGTGTTTTTATTTCTGACTTGCAAGTAAGAAAATCCAAATTTCAAGTAGAGATGGGACCTACGACTCTTTGAAGGTAATCAAATGTTGGGGGTCGTCAATTTTAAAGAGGGACTGGCCTATATAACTATATTTAGTGCAATAAATCAATCACTGGGCTTTTTATCCTCTTCTGTGGCCTAATTATCAGGATAGGTTTTAAAAAAAAAGATCCAATTGATCTAATTGAAAATTATGCCAAAGAGTTTTGACATCAGCTACGAAGAAATCTGATTTTGCCTGCCTCAGCTTCATTTTCTATTGGCCCCCTATTCAGAATCCAGAACAAAAAGGAAATTCTTCTACTCACACACTGATAAAGACCCTTGATAAATGTTACACTGGAACAGTCTTCCAGCTTTGGTTTGGCTAAGACTTTGCAATTAATGAATAGTTAAAATCAGGTTTTAAACATGCACTGCAAGGAGATGTGCAAATACAAGTGGACACAGCATTCCCGCTGGTCGTCTTGAGGACACTGTCCAATCAACAGAACATCTGCTCAACCCAACATGTTGTAAAGAAAACACAGCCATAATTTCCTCTATTTTGTCCTTCCTCCTGGGCGCTGCAGACAGACACTCTAACCACCATCAGATTTCCAACTGTGTGAGAGTATCTCCAAAAGAAAGGCTGTGAAGAAACAAATGTGACAAAGTTTGTTTTTGTATCAATCTCGTTTCCATTTTTGCCTGATCCTCCTCCTAAAGTTTACCATCACCCAACCAGCTGACCGTAAAAATAGAGACATGCCTTCCTTGTGCAGAGTGCAGAGTGATATGACTTTTAGTGGTGAATCGCTGAAGCATGAAAGATTAATTGAACTAGCAATCAATAGTTGGCAGCATGATGGGAAAAACAGAGTCATCGGAGAGCAAATGGCAGTGAATTGGTGTTAACTTATGTGTACACATGAACAAAAACAAAAAAAGGGCACACAAGCATGCCCACACATGAACATTAATATGCATGTTAACATATCCCAGCCCACTGCGGTGAAGGAAGTACGCACAATCACTTCAATGTGCTCTCACAAGTACAGACCTAAATAACAGTGTTTTCTGCAGTCTCAAAATTATGCAACATAGGCACACTTTCACATGCATTTAAACGGTTTCACAGAGATAACACTCAGAGACTCAAAGTCCACTAGCACACTGAAGACCCTTATTAAAAGACCCATTTGTCCTCAAACTGTTAACAAAAACAACCCTGTGGAAAACAGAGATCCAGGCACACTGAATGTTTTCACTACCCTCTCCTGCAAGCACACAGATTTTACCTTCAGGTTTTCAGTTCCTTTAAAATGCAGCTCAGTTTTACTGTCAGCTCATAGAAAAATCACACCAAGTTTACAATATAAAACTTTTACAAAGCTTTAAGTCAGAAAGAAAGTTCACAAGCAACTTACAAATTAGACAATAAGCCAAGAAGGAGCAGATCAACTTTGTTGAGGTGTCCCAGCCAAACAATGAGGGCAGAAGAAGGACGAGGAGAAGTGGAGGGAGGGAGAGGCGGAGTTAGAGCGCATTCCAGTTAAATCAGAGAGTAGTGATGTCACATTCAGGGAAAAAAAAGAAAAACACAGAAAACGGAAACAGTAAAATAAGCCAGGACTGAATCAATACACCTGTATTTAGTAAAATGTACTCAAATGCTTAAAAAAAAAAAAAACAGGCCTAATGCTGAACTCTGTTTATTTCACAAAGTTCCCAAAAACAACTATTTTTTAAGACACACCCGAGTGGGAAAGAACAAGTGATGCACTGAGGAATTTCAAGTATTTCAACCATGACAGCAACAAAACAGGTAGAATAGCTGTCATCTCCTGTTTCACCTAAAAATGGAGAAGAGCATAAATTCCCAACAACAGAAAAAGGAGTAGCACCAGCAGCTTAAACTGTTTTTATAACTTCCTTTATCTCTTTCTGCAAATTGCAAACACCCTGACTCACACACACACATATAAACACACCCGCTTTAGGGAGGGGAAACAGTAATTCATAGTCAGGTGTTAAATGTGACTCAACAACACACTGTGTGTCTCTGAGCTGTACACATTGTTGCTGAATGTGGGTTAAGTGGCGATTAAGGGACCCAACTTAAACTGGAACACTAAGACTTTTGACCACACAATATGAATTTTAGCAAAACCACAACAACAAGAAAAAACATCATAGTTCCACAATGTCCAACAGCAGACTGTATGTGCAGAGAGTCATTTCTGTAACTGACAAGGAGACAAAGGTGGAAAACCTGCTTATCATTCTGGAGGGGATTTCTGTCCTGCCGTACCTGAGCTGCTTTGCAACATTTTCTCTGAGGTAAAAGGTAAGTTAGTAATTAGCAGGAAAAAGAGCCCAACATCCACCACTGTTAGGTCATTTGTGTTTCATTTACTTGGACACAACATTTTTTTAAAGTATATTAAGATTAGAGCAGGGGTTTCAGTAACCTTTACAATCCAAAGAGCCATTGTTGCCTTGAGCCCAACCAAATAAAACCTCCTTAGAGCCGCAAACGTTACCTAACTTTTTGAAAAAGATAACTTATTGGTCCCCCTAAAAAATTACAATGGGATCAATGTTGTCATTTTTAAAGAAATACTATTTTATTTCTAGTTTTAGGTTTTAAAATAAAGAAAAACGTAAACATTTTGGAAAAAGAGGATGGATACATTTTCTTCTATGTTAATATTTGTGGAAAATCATGTTAAAAAAATATTACTAAAAGGCCTTTTTTTTACTATCATTCTGATGTGGAAATTAAATGTAATTAATGAAAAGACTAAAAGACTGCAAAACATGCCTTTCTTTTTATTTCTATATTTAAAAACATTGGTTAATTATTTATCATTTTTATTAGGGATGTAAGAAAATATCGATATGCCGATATATCGTGATATTTTATGTCACAATATTGTATTGATATTCAAAAGCAATGTATTGATTTTTTATTTTTATTTCAATGGAACCATTAATGATGACAGTAATTTTTGAAATAAAATTAAAAGTATGACTGGTAGTTGGTGGCTGTTTTCACTTTCTTTGTTCAAGTGGATCAACTAGTTCTAGTAATAAAACTGGATGTGTTAAAGTATGAAACAAGTTGGAGTGTTTAGAATGCGGTGACGTTTTTTCTACAGTTAAATCCGTTCTAAAAATCACAATATATAGTCTTACTTATAGTATCGCGTTATGTCGTATCGTCTCCCCTGTATGGTGTTACATATCGTATTGGCAAATTTTTACCAATGCACATCCCTAATTTTTATCCAGTTATTAAGAGGCATTGTGGAAGGTCCAAAGAGCCACTTGTGGCTCTGGAGCTGCAAGTTGCAGACCCAGTTTTTGAGTTTAGCTACATCTATGTGATCTTTGGCGCCCTGTACTGTTTAGCAATTACTGCTACATCTTATTGTACATAAAAACAACAACAATACAGTCCAGAGTTTTGTAACTAATTTTCATCTCCAGTTTTGGTAGGCTTTGGCTATCCATCCATCTATTCATTCATCCACTACACTTGCTTGTCTTTTCAGGGTTGTGTGGTAGGGTACAGGTGCTTATCTCCAGTAGTCATTGGGCAAGGGTTGGCGTACACTGGACAGTCCATCACAAAGCAACAGGGAAAAAAATAACCATCCACACACACAGTCGAACCTAAGTGCAAAGTAGAGTAATCAATAAACCTGATTGGTAATTGATTGAGGGTTTGAGTTTATTCTTGGTTGCTTTTAAAGGATCATCCATCCATCATCTCTACTCCTCCATCCTATGCAGGGTTGCGGGGGGCTGGTGCCCATCTCCAGGAGTCATGGGGCGAAAGGCGGAGTACACCCTGGACAGGTTGCACCCACACACTCATACCGAAGGGCAATTTTAGAAAGACCAATTAACCTAACAGTCATGTTTTTGGACTGTGGGAGGAAACCGGAGTACCCGGAGGGAACCCACGCATGCACAGGGAGAACATGCAAACTCCATGCAGAAAAACCCCATGCTGGATTTGAACCCGGGACGTTCTTTCTGCAAGGTGTTGCCAACTGCGCCACTGTGCAGCCCGTGTGTAAAAATATATTTTTCTGATATTAAACCTAAAAAAGCTGTTTGCTTTAGGAAATGTGTTAACTTTGTTAAAGAGGAAGAGATCTCATTAGTACTCAAATAATACATTTGAGATACAGGTAAATTATTGTTAATAACGCTTAATGCTTTTAAAGGACAAACCGCAGCATTGGGTTGCATGTCTCCACTTCATTCCTTGCTTTTCTCAAAAAAGTTACTCAAGGAATGTTTAGTTAGAAAAGGCCTGTGTCTAGTTTGTTCTAACCAAGATAAAAAACTGAACACATTTCATGTGATGCTTCATCAGCACAAGTTGTCTGACACCCTCTTTATGCAAGACTTGCTAACTAAAGAATCTCTTTCCTCACTTGTTTCTTGAAACGATCAGAGCATCCATATCAAAGTTAAGGTCTGCAAAAGGTCCAAGTTGTCGAACTCACATCGAGTAAGAACCAATGCAACAAGATTTTGGTAAGGTTTGTGAAACAAGCACACAAGAGTAAAAAAACCAAATATGTCACACAAAACATACAAGGCTAACATATTGTGTTCCCATGTATTTAAGGTCCACTGAAGTTCCTGAATCCATGCTGCAGAAAATCTGTACTGACTTCATCCAACCTAATCATAAGTAACTGTCAGCAGTTTCTGAATCCAATGCACTTGTCTTAGATGGTAAAACACATCTCTGTAAAGTACCGTGATCACATATTCCTCTAATTCTTCAAACAACATCACTGACTGGCATCTACTGCAAGTGAGACATTGTTCAAAAAACTACTTTAAACAACCATCCCTTTGAAATTGCCTTACTCCTTTAGGGTTTTGGGGTTTCGATAATATAGAGTACCACCCATGCTTAAGCCACATGTCTAAAATGTGCTGGTAAATGCTCAGTAACTAGCCGTTCCATGACCACATGACTTAAATAAACAGGGCCATGGAGCCAAATGGGCAAGGCGTCTGACTTTAGAACATGTTTTTTGGACTGTGGAAGGAAGACGGAGTACCCAGAGCAAACGCACACATGCAGAGAGAGAACATGTGAACTCCATGTAGAAAGACCCCAGGCTGGGATTTGAACCCAGGATCTTCTTGCTGCAAGGTCACCACTGTTTAAACCATTCTTAGCTGATTGCAATTACTCTTTAAGAACGATAATAAAACATTCCTTCCTCTTGCTCTCCCTCAGTAAGTGGTCATTATTTCTTTCAACTAGAAGCGGAGGTGAATTAAGGGATAACTTTGAAAAAAAGGGGTTGTTTAATATTTGAAAACAAGATGAAATCATAAAGCACTAGTCATTTTAACTGGACTCCATATTAAAAGGCTACCAACATTTCAAATTTAGCAATTTCCATGACAAAAACTGAAAGCTCAAAAGAATGTAACAGCAATGTTGGTGTACTCTGTTCAGCCTTCCTGTTGGGAATACACAGAAGCAAAGACTTTCAATAGCGATTTCAACTTACATTGTTGAGCTCTCTCTGGTTCCCATACAGCGGATGGTATCTCCTGTACTTGCCCTGGCGATATTTGTTAGTTATGAAACGCCGTCTGTCTTCACTGCAGCTAGAGGGCAATAGAGCTTCACTTGGCGGGACGTTAGCGGCCCAGAAACTGTTCACCCGCTCGTTACCGAGTCCTACAAAAACCTGCGTCAGAGATAATTAGAATCATTTTAGTTTAAAAGCAAGATTCAGATTTGAAAATAGCTCTATATGTAAAGCTGAACTTACAGTATAACAATCTCAACTAATGATGTGATTTTTTTTTCTGCTTGTTTACCTGGATTAGCTCCTCTGTCCAAACTTTCTTATCCATCTTCAAACTTCGTACTTTGGAGATACTTGGACCCAGTCCTCTGTGTTCTCCTAAAGCATTTAAATACAAGTTAAATCCTTAACGTATATGACCCATTTTAAATACTTCAACCATGCCACAAACCCTGATTTGTTAAATTACACTAATGCAGCTGTGGTAAAGCTAAAGTACACCGTCTTTCATTTCTAGGATTTTATGGTTTATGAACAAGGAACTCTTCTGTAGATAAGTATTTTATAGTCAAATGTAAGACTTTTTGTTTGACAGTTAAAGGTTAGCCCAAGCTGAGTCAGAAACGGTGAAGATCCCAGACACCTCTGCAAATCTAAAGAAGAATGTCTGAAATAGGAATGAATCGAATTGTGTTTCAAAGTCCAGAACTCCTCCAGACTGAAATGCCAGCAAACCTCAATGTTATGAAGAACAATGGGGCAAAATTGCTCGACAGCAATGAGAGAGACTGATGAGGTCATGCAGAAAACAACTACTTTAGCTTAATATGAGTTCCATTTTGTTTTCCCCACAGCTTCTCTGTTTGGGCTTCATTGGTTTAATAAATGATGACAGTATGGAATGTGTTGTGTGATCTTGTACACTTGTGGTAAGTTTAATAATCTTGGAATCTGGTAAAGATCAAAAATGGTTATATGTCCTGATGTGTAAAGCCCATTAATTTAGAAGGTGTATATTCTTTTTACAATCACTAAATATTTAGTTTATGTTGCTGCTCGCAGACAAAAACCAACTGATTCTAAACACAATTGAGAAGATGAAGGTGATAAACCTACAAATCACAAACAAAACAAACTAAAACTTGATGCACATCCAGACGCACACACACCAACCTGCACATCGTTTACAGATCACCACACACAAGTTGATGGCCGCCCATTCTGGCTTTGGAGCACCGCAGTCAGCGCAGAAACTGTTGCTAGGCTCCGCCCAGATCTGCTCGACCACCTCGCTGTTGGACAGCGCCTCTCCTATGGCGTTCCTCATGGCCTTTACCCACTGCTCCCTCACCTGCTCCGACTCTGCTATAAAACTGTGGAAATAGGCAAATATGATCAAGCTGAATTGATGATTAATTCATCCAAATATGAATTAAACCTATTTTGTTTTCACTGTACACAACATAAATCTACAGTCATGCTCAAATGAACAGTTCAACATAACAAAAAATTTATTTGGGTTGAAATTTCCTACATATTAAAAGTTTACTGGTAGGTGTAGTTGAGTCAAAGAAAACCAAGAGTCATGACATGAATGCTGCTGATCATGTGTACTAACCAATCAATAATTGAAAGGGCCATATTCTAAATAATATTGAAAACTGGTGGTCCTTATTTAAGGACGAGTGACACAAATACAGCAGCCCTCTCCCCTCTGAAAACCCAAGAATAAACAAACCATTTCACACAATGCTCAAAACAACAGCATCATTTGAATAGAAAAGTTTTAGGAGGGAAGGGAAAACAAGAAGTACAGAAAATGATGGACTGCTCAACTAGAATTATATCAAGTGCTTTAAAATGGAACCTGAAACCATAAAGACAGGGTGGAAACAGGAAAATAGGTGTGCGCTTTGATCTGACTCTCTGACCACACTGTAAACTATCAACAGAGAGAGCCACATTGATTCAGCTACAACGCACAAAAAGCAAACAATCTACAAATAATGCAGGGCTTTTCATAATTCCCCATCTTATCAGGCTGCAGGCTGCACACTGTCAAACAAAAAAAACAAAAAAGTGACCACACACAGAACAAACATACGTGCTGTCGTGCATGCGTTTCGACTCCACATGAAAGCAGCTTTTCTTATTCTTGTCAGACACTCAGTCGAGCGCTCAGAGGAAAGACAAAAGGCAATCTGACAATAAAACATCATAATCCTGTTTCTATAAGCCCCATAAGCAACACAACTCAGCAATTGAGCCACTGGTTTACAATAAAGAAATATGATAATAAATGAAAGTCATTGCTTTCTTTTTTTTAAATATCAACAAAACTGAGGAGAAAATAGCAACTTGAAACAAAGTTAATTGGTACTTAGTTGTAAAATGTGTAAAAATGTGTTACAATACAAAAATATACTGTAAGATATGCAAAAAGGGGTACCTTTGAGTACATCCTGCTTGCTCAGAGGTAATAAAACCAACTATCCATGTTTTCAAGACAATGTTGTACTAAATCAATGAAAATCTAATCTAGATTATGTATGTTTCACAAAATTAAAACACAGGCTTTTCAGAAAAGCATTTTGCATGTACAGGTGGATCTCAATAAATAGGAATAACATTAAATACTTAAACTGCTGCTGTTACTATAGTCAAGAGAAGGATGAGAGACACTGGAGCCAGCAATGCAGACGAGCTGAAGGGTGCTGTTAAAGCAACCCAGGCTTCCTGAATGCCTCAGCACAGCAACAGCAACCACTATGTTGCGCTGCAATGATGCAGTAATTTGTACAAACCAAGTTTTGAGAACACATACTGTACTGTGTAGAGACTTACGTTTAAGTAGGCTGACATTTATTAATTATAATCTTATATTTCTTTTTTCTGAGAAACTGAATTTTGGGCTTCAATTAGCTTTCAGCAATAATCATTTAAAATGAGCTGATTGAAAAAGAAAAAAAACAGAACAGCATCAAGCTGTGTTTAATTAATCTAGATTACCTGAATATGCGGTACGGTGTGGTGAGATCAAAGCTACGACGATCGGAGTCTTTCACATTTCCTACGTTCATGTCAATGGATGTGATTCCCACTCCGATACGATAATCCTGGAAGGAAAACAAAGTTGCTTTTTTTAGTCACCAAAGAAAACAATATTGATTAACAATCAAGTATTATTCTTAATATCCTTCAAGAGAAGGATTTGACCTAAGAAGTCTCTTACATCCATGGTTTTATAGAGGAAGACTTTATCTGAAGCAACAACAGTATAAAGTTTGGATCGTAGCCCTCTGAGCTCCAAATAGCCTTGATAGTCTGGGGCCAACGGCGAACCTGGGTTCAAGGTGCTTTGGCGATGGCGCCCCCCGGTGCAATCCCGCAGTACAGTCACCCACTCGTTTCTCTCTGCTGCAGACAAGCAAACACATGCTTTTTGTAAACGTGTGCACAGATTAAATTGGACTTAAATTGGATTAGCAAAGAAAAAAAATCAAACAGACTTTCGCTTTCAGCCCTGAAGATAAATGTCCGGTTGTTTGTGGCAACCTCAAACTTCAGCTCACCCACGCTGGACACATTAGTGATAAACATTGTTGAGATGAACCCCTTGGAATACACCTCCTACAACACAACACAACACAACAGATCTGTTATACAGATACATAACATTCACCCCCTGCATGTGTTGCTTTGAACGATTTTAAAGTTACAGTGTCTTCTCTTACCTTTTCATTATCGAAGTATCTTAAATAGTCAACTTCTAGCTTCACCCATCGCCTCTGGTAATACAGAGCCCTGTATGTGAGGAAGCATAACAACATTAACTGAACATTCAACAATTTTAACATAATACAAGTGGACCCGAAGGAGCTCTGCTGTGATTAACATTTATTAACTAATTAATTGTCACCAATAATGAAGAGTTTCATACTCCAAGAAGTTTTGAAATCAGGACTTTTGTGTGAAATTTACCCTTGTGGTGGATTCTTGTCCAGCCAGCCCATCTTCATGATGCCAGAAAGTTGGCAACTGTCTTCCTTAATGGATGTAGACAGTCTGCCGGTGTGGGGGAGGCAGAAGCTGCCAGGCTTGCTGCTGATTCCTTCATTCTGCCAAGGGGGGGAGCCTTGGCTGCACAGAAATGTCGAAACAAGCACATGTATATATGGAGAGTTAAGTTAGATTGAAAACTCAAAAAAGTGGGTAAAGCTAAAAAGTGCCCCCCCCCCCCCACAGATTTTCTTTTTTCACATGTATGCTTCAGATGAATAACAATAATAATAATAATATTAGACAGAGACAAAGTCAGGGATGTCAAACCCCACTCTTGGAGAGCCAGTGTCCTGCATATTTTAGATGTGTCCCTGGTCCTTCACCTGAATCCCATGGCTCAGTTACCTCCTTAGTATGTATTCAACTCCAACAGAGTCCTGCTAATGACTTAGTTATTTGATTCAAGTGTATTGGACCAGGGATACATCTGGAAGCTTTGGATCCGGGGGGCTGGATTTTGACACCCCTGACCTAAGAAAATACAAAAAATAATATGTGAAATTATAAATTAACTGTAATAAGCCAGCTCAACTTCACTAGCCAAATCTAAGCCTAAAAACACAAAGACCTCATTTAAAATCAGTTTAATGGAACATGTCTGGTAAGAACAGATGAGAAACAAAGTCACTGAGATTTATCATTCTGGAAGGGTCACAAAGTCGTTCCTAAGGCTTTGAGACTCCAGTGAAAAACATTGAGAGCTATTATCTACAAACGAAGAAAATATGGAGCAGCAGGGAACCTTCCCAGCTGTGGCCGGCCTTCCAAAATAACTCCAAGAGTACAATGACGACACACCATGGAGGTTACAAAGGAACCCAGAACAACATGTAAGGCACCGCAAGCCTCAATAGCCTAAAACAAGGACAATGGGCAGACTTAAAAACAAATAAAACCAGGCTTGGCAAAAATGGCATACGTTTAGAAATCAAAAACCATTGCTGACAAAAAAATAAAAAGAAAACCACAATAGCCAATCTCAAACGTACAATCTTTTCTGATCTGATCAGATGATCTAAAACAGTTAATTGTGAAAAAAGAAATCTCTAAAGAGAGAAATAGTGCATGTCAGGTGTTTTTGTTCATTTGATTTATTTACCCACATTTAAGAACCACATCTATGAGTCTACTGTTTTTTAATAATGTACAATGACTGAATAATGAAATAAACACAATACTTAAGCAGCATCACTCACTCGTCTTCATCTAACAGCTCGTCGTCACTATACAAAGAACAGACCCGCTCCTTTTGGTGACTGGGCACTTGCAGGGACATGTCCTGTTGGAGGAGACGACTGATGGTCAGATTAAACAGCAGAAAACGAAAGGAGGGAAGGTTATAACATGTAATGCATCTCCTTACCCTCTCTGCCACCTTCCTTTGCTGGACACTGGAGTTAAACAAGTCTGTATCCACGTAGTCATCAGAACTATCATCGACTGAAACAAAGACTAGAAAAAGAGGAAGGAAACGGAGATACGAAGTTGACGTCAGATATAAACTGACTGGCGGAAGAAAATTTGGAAGAATTTTACAGATGCAGGCCTCGTTAACCAATCTATTTTCAGCTAGACATAATGGTTCTAATTAGAGAGCTCAGATATCCATTATCTTTATTCAATACCTTGGAAAATGACAAATATTACCACCCTGACCTATTGGATACTGTGTACAAGCTCTCAAGTCAATTCAGAAGGAAATACATGGCAGCAACATCCAGTTTGAAGTTCACACATTACATACAGTTTTTCAATTTCTTTGTTCTTACTGTCACCTCCATCCTAGGAAATGCAGAAATACCTGCTGAACTTCTGATTAACACAGCTCATAACCTCGAGTTACCTGCAGTCACTCTGGTCTTAAATCTGTTTATTCTGTTCCTGAATACATGCAAGAACAAAAGACACTAAAGTATCAGTGTGCATAACAAGGATCAAGTTTGTCTCTTGTAGATTCATTCTTCACAAAAAGCTATTTTTCATGTTTGGGCTTTTGAACCAAGTGATAAATGTTAAGCACAATTGCATCCCTTCTGACTGTAATATTAATATATAGTCATAACAGACAAAATATTTGCAAACACAAAGATTATTTGCAAAAAATGCTTTCTGGTTAGATTGGAAAAATATCTAGTTCTCTTTTACAATTATTAATATCCCAAACACGTGGGAATTAAAAAAAATGAGTCATTTTTATACCAGAGGGAGACAATGATTGACCATTACAAAAGCAACTGCACTCACCACCTGAAGCAATCAACCAATTTGTAAACAGTTCTAACCATAATATTTCTATAATAGACAATAGTTTACCAATTAAGTCTCTGAGTAATTAGGACTCTTTTAAGTTGTTGGATCAGTTGAATATTTCTGTTGCAGTAGAAAAGTTGACTTACCAGCTCATAAATAGCAAAGGTCCCAATTCTCTCTTTTCTGTCTTTATCTTAAACCAAAAATGTCCCGACAGTTTTCTTGTGTGTCTTTGCTTAGAGCGGTTCACATTCACTGCGAGTAAGCTAGAGTGTTCCTTTAAGGGAGCTGCCTGAGTCCCGCCTATTTCGACTGACAAGAGGAAAGAAGCAGCATAGCCAGGAATGACAGCTCAAATTTTTCTTCATCCCTTTGTTGTTATTTTTATTACCTGAGGTATCGCAAAAAGTGGACATTTACTCTTGTCACCAACTCCCTATTAACAGCACCGGCATAAAAACGATAAAAAAACTTCCAATAGATAAGGTCCAACTGGGAGATACGTTTTTTTAATTTTTTTACGCGTGCGTCTTTCATTTACAGCTGATAGACCATACAACCATCACAACCCCCAACAAATCAAGTGAGAGAGCTGTTCACACATCTGCGGTTATTGTTTTTGCAAGAATTTCCCTATGAAAAAAAAGAACAATCGATACAAATACAATGCATGAATATCCACTGGTATATTGTAGGATGTATGATTTCACGTTTATTCACGGCTGAATAGTTTATTACTTTATATATTGTATAGTTTATGTGAGCAGAGAAGACAGGAGAGAAATGAACAGATGTTCTAACTGCTGGAAACTGATTATCAATACACCAACTGAGGCATGAATCCATGACCTATATTTTCTTTTCAAATTCAATATATCAAGTATTGGAAAGCTGCAGGCAGGGTAACTACCATATCAGTTTAAATTAATGCTTTCCTAAGGGAATTTGTTTATTCCTTCTTCTAAAATTAAGTTTTTTAGCCTGTTGACCATAGCAATCAGCAATATGACATATTAAATTTATTGCTGAACATGTTGGGAGTTTTAATGTACATCTGTTCAACCACTGGCTCTGCTGCAAGACATCCACTGCATTTAATAAAAAATTATAGCAATATAGGCTGTTTTCAGAGCCCTGATGCTGGGCTATAAAGTCAAAATAAATGTTAGTTAGTGGGGACATGCTGGTTCAGTTCTTTTCATCCATATTAAAACAAAATAGTCAAATCAGAGAATATGGAAAATATTAAATAGCTTTAGACAACTTAGGCATCTGCTTCATTGCCCCAAACAATGTAGATACGATTCCATGACTTAACTTAATTTCCCTCTGGGATCAATAAAGTATTTTTGAATTGAATGACAAACTGGTTTTAAAGTGATAAAAAAAAGACAATTCTAATAAAAAGAAAAAGGATGTACGCAACTCATAATAATGTAGAAAACAATACATGTGGGAGATTTTATGTTCATCCACAAGTTTTCAGATTGTTTTTCTTTTAAACTTTGCAGGACGTAGTGAAGCATATCCTGCAGCTTTAAAAAGGAGAAAAAAAGTACAGTGATGATCGGAAAAAGCTTTGAACTTACAGGATGGGCAGGAAATAACCAGAAATGGTGTTGGTTCCTGCTGAAAAGCTACTCAAAACTGAAGCAGCACAACTAAAGGGGAGTTTGTTTTTTTGTTTTTTACCCAAGTAATCTTGATGCCATCTGGCATACCTGATCAACTGATGAGGACATGATGGCCATCATATACTGGAAGGATTTATTTCTCTGCCAGTAATACTGTAAGCGCAGCAGGAACTTTATTTTCCAGTAAAGGGCATAAATAAGAGAAAAAAGTAGCAAGTATTCTACAAATGTCATAAATACAAGCTGCTACTGTAAAGTAGGACACAGGTAAAAAGTCTGCTGTGCTGCGCTAACCGAGAGATTAACCAGACTACCCTGTGATACTGATACCACATCAGGCAAACCATACAGATCTGGGTTGTCAAGAAGGGTCACTTTAGTTTTAATTGGTTGTTTGAATTACTGTGCAACTACTTTTTAAATATTCTAAAGAATGTCTTTGCTTCTGCATTTATATAAGTATTTGCATTGCTTTCATTAATTTAAAGGATGGCATTCAAAATGTTAACAGGAATGCAAATTTCACTTTGAGGCTGAATCAAAATATTTCAACAGCTTGTTGCTGACCATTAACATTACTGAACTCACGAGGTTTAGAAATCCTCTTTGCAGGCAGAGCGGGCTGTGCTTCAGGCTGGTCGGATGGTTTGGCGATTTCCTGTGTTTGCGGCGTCCTGTTGCGCAATGGGACCTGTGGAGTGGGGTCTCTCTGCATCAGCTCCTCAGTTCCTGTTGTGGTCGGAGGTGGGCTGGGGGGTAAAGACGAACATGACAGGTCAACAGAGCGGTGTGGAAAAGAAGAGGAGTCTTCGGACACCATGGTTTTATCAGTTCGGGTAAAAAATCCACGCAGAACGGCACGTTTAAACATCCTCAGCTGTGCAGTTCTTCTTTTGACACCTTCCCCCCTCCCTGTGTTGAAACTACAGAAATCACTGCATGTGAGACTTCATACACAGCATGACCAGAACTCAGTCAGATTAAGTAAATCCAGAAACTGAAGCTTGACTTTTCCACAGCTCACGCAGCTTGTTTTGCTCCGCTGACTTTCTGGTTTTGCTTCCTTGCTTCCTGGTTAAGCTGCAGGTCTCAACCTGCTCAAGCCATGGGACACAGTCTCAGTGTAAATAAACCACACCTGCAGCACCACTGGTGACACATAAACACCCACATACACCCACACACAGAACAGGGTCTGGGAATCTCCATCCATCCATTATCTGTGCTTGTCCATCCTCTGCAGGGTTGCGCCGGGGTGCTGCTGCCTGTCTCCAACAGACATTGGAGATGTCTTAAATTAAATAAATGTCTAACCCTAACCGAGAGGATTGGACAGGTCGCCAGTCCATCTCAGGGCAACACAGAGACACACAGGACAAACAACCATGCACGCACACACTCATACCCAAGGGCAATTTAGAAAGACCAGCAAACCGAAGGTATTAACCTAAGGAAGGGAGGGAGGTAGCCAAAGTAGCCGGAGGGAACCCACGCATGCACAGGGAGATGTGCATGGGATTCTTACTGCAAGGCAACAGTGCTACCAACTATGCAGCCTGGTCTGGGATTGTATGCTGGTGATACCAGATCACATTTACTATCATAGTTCTACAATTTTTATAGAACATTGTATACACAGCTTTATTATCTTTGTCAATATTTTAATATTAAACAGTCACAAGATTATCCACACATGGTTTCCCCAGGCTTCAGCTAGTTAAAATAAATGTTTTTTTAGATCTGTTAAACACCATCAGTGTATTGAAGTGTATCTGAAATTTAAGTACGCCATAGATTATGAAAAGTAACTCAACTGAATACTTTCTTAATATTCCAACTGCACCTTGATGCCAACTGGGATAACTGATCCATCGTTGAGGACATGACAGCCATCATGTGATAGATGGATTTATTTCTCTGCCAGTAATACTATAAAGCAGCAGGAAGTTTCATTTTCAGTTAAGGGCATGAATAAAGAGAAATAAATGCAGCAAGTATTCTACAAAAGTCATAAATACAAGCTACAACTGTAAAGTAGGACACAGGTAAAAAGTCTGCTGCACTGTCTAACCAAGAGATTAACCAGACTACCCTGTGATACTGATACCACATCAGGCAAACCATACAGATCTGGGTTGTCAAGAATGGCCACTTTAGTTTTAATTGGTTAATTGAATTATTGTGTAACTAGTTTTAAATATTCCAAAGAACCTTTTTGCTTCTGCATTTCTAAAAGAATTTGCATTGCTTTCATTAATTTAAAGGCTGAAATTCAGAATGTTAACACGAATGCAAATTTCACTTTGAGGCTGAATCAAAATATTTCAATAGATTGTTGCTGAAATAACTCATTTACTTTTCTGATACTTTTTAAGACCCATAAAAGTAAAAACGGTCCGTTTTTGAAACATTACCTGGTTTGTTAAATTTTTTTGAATCTTAATTGATACATTAGGCTTTCAAGGTAAAGTAATTACCATAGCAAAAAAAATAGCAATGTTTCCTCTGAATTTCTCTGCATGTGTGTGTAAAATAATTTCTGCAAGATTACGAGGAAGAAATGGTTTCAGAAATACGGTGCTGTGAAAAGGTTTTTGTCTTTGTTTTTACTTTTTTGTCACACTTTTATGTTTTAGATCTTTAAACAAATTTCTATATCAGACAACAATTAGCGGGGGGGCTATTTAAACCAACAACACTGAACAGCAGTGAGAGCAATTATCAACAAATGGCGTAAACATGGAACAAAGGTTAACCTTCCAAAGAGCAGCTGAAGTCACTGACAAAAAAATATAACTATATGTTTTTTGTTACATTTCAACAAAAAATGGCAGATCAAACATTATTTATACATTCCCTATAATTCATGTTTGCACTGGTATTTGGATGGTTTATTATTGGTGATGAGGTTGGAAGGCCGCCTTGCCATCGGCAAACACTTAGCTCCCACCACAGATTTTTTTGGATTAGATTTAAGATTGGGATCATGGCTGGACAAGTCCAAAACATTATTACTACTTCCAGTTAGAAGGAAGACATTGGCGGAATCAAAATATTACATAAAACCTAAATCTGCCGGGGGTATGAATAATTTCGGACTTAATTTTAAGAATAAACTAAACCTAATTTAAGACCTAGCACTGAAAATCTGGGTATACAATTTGAATTATTTAATAAAGGACATTTAATAACTATTAAATACATTTTAGAAGCCTTGAAACACAACAATAACAAACAGAGAATAAGTTTCATTTCATATATATCTTGTACTAATATGTTGCAAACCCCTCTAAAATAAGGTAAGTTTAAGAGCGCCTGAAAATGAAACGTTCCTGAAAAGCAAAACCACGAAAGACAACACATTCTTTCAGAAGAGTCAACCTCTCCTCTAGTAGAGGTATCTTTTCAGGAATTTTTACATGTCGGCTGAAGATCTTATTTCCAAATTATTCTGATAGTTTTGGGGGTTTTTTACTGAATGCTGGTTCATTTTTCAAAAACCCTCCTAATGGGGTTCCAGAGCAGAAGCAACTGGAACATAAATCTCCAGTTCCAGGAAGCCACCTTTAGGACTGAACTGATGCCTAGAACAAAAAAAAAAAAAAAAAGACATCTGCCGTCTAGTTTTCGCAAAATTATGTACAGTCACCTCCTAAAGCAACAGCCACATGACTACATCTGCAGCATCTTCAGCTTGACTCACTGAAGTGTGAACCACACTAAGGGACATTTGACCTCACTTAGGCCAACCAGTTTCCAGCAGGTGATGAAATCAACAACAAAAAGAAGAACGTGGATTTTGCACTGTAGTGCATAGCATGCGCACAAAGTTAGTAGACTTAATATCAGAACAGATTCATCAGAAAAATCAACTACTTCTTCAGATTGGTATGTTCAGTCACACATGCAAATAAGAAAAGAAGATACAAAATTTTGTCCAAAATTTGATGAAATCCAAAATTCTGACCTGCATTAAGTCCGTTTTTTAATCCAGTCATTTCTTTCCTTCTGTCCTTCTGTGCTTTTGGATAATCTCTTGCAAGCAGATTTAGAAAGAACTGGTTTAAATACAAGATTTTCACTGCAGCTAAATTTGTACATAGTAATATATAACAGTCATATTCTTTCTTTTTATTAATCAGACCCTCGGGAACACTCTTATGTACTCATCAGCTCACTTCCCTCTGCTGGTAAAATCAGACAGGGCGCGTCTAAAATTGCTTATAAACAGCCACGCAACATTAACACCCATTTTCAGTCAGGAGACAGGAAGTTAGAATTATTTCATAACAATACGAAACATGTCAGTCTTGAGGTCAGATGACGGATATGGTTCAAATGTTTTTGATAATGACCCCTCAAGTATTTTCCTATAAAATCTTTCGTAAATGTAAGGGGGATAGGAAAAGATGGTAGGCGAAAATGTAAAAACTAATGAATAAAAATCTGAAAAGTATACTTAAATGAAGTGAATTTACATAGCGCTGTTCTAGCCACACTAACCACTCAAAAGTACTTCATGCTAGGGTCACATCCACCTGTTTGCACTGACCAACGTACGTGCATTCATACACCGATACGTAGATTGGTAGGCAACTTGCGGTTCAGTGCCCTACTCATGCAGCATATTGACATGTGTTAGAAAGTTATAGGATATAGGATATATAGCTACCCAATTATAATTGATTTTTATCAAGACCTCCCAGATAAAACTATGCCAGTTTTAATATACTGCAGGGGGGGGGGGGGGTCATTTTGGGGGTTTCTTCCAAAAAGACACTTTACCTTGGAGTGCATATTTAGCACCTGCTAATTTTAAACACTGTCTGGATATTTCCAGGTTAGTTTTGATTGGGCACATTGGGATAAGAACTACCGAATAATTACATTTTAATGCTCTCAATTGAAATTGTTTGTTGATTCTCTGTAAGGTTGTTGCGTTGTTGTCAGACAGAATTAATCTATTGCATTGTGCAGTATTGCTACAGATAGATATTTTATTCTTGATATCATTTATATGAAATTTGCATTTAACTTACACAAACACTGACTCCCAAGAATTTTGCTTTAGAAAGCCAATCAATTTCTATACAAACTATTTTAACTTTCTTTGGAGTTTTAACCGAGTGACTTCCAAATATTATACATTTATTTTTACCACAACTTGTTAATGTCAAACCATTTCTTCTAATACTTACTTTCTTTCCAAAACAGGATGCATATACACTCAACAAAAATATAAACGCAACACCTTTGTTTCTGCTCCCATTTTTCATGAGATGGACTTAAAGATCTAAAATTCATTCCAGATACACAATATTACCATTTCTCTCAAACATTGTTCACAAATCAGTCTAAATGTGTGATAGTGAGCACTTCTGCTTTGCTGAGATAATCCATCCCACCTCACAGGTGTGCCACATCAAGATGCTGATCTGACATCATGATTAGTGCACAGGTGTACCTTATACTGTCCACAATAAAAGGCCACCCTGGAATGTGCAGTTTTTTGCTTTATTGGGGGTCTGGGGACTCAGAACCGGTCAGTATCTGGTGTGACCACCATTTGCCTCATGCAGTGCAACACATCTTCTTCGCATAGAGTTTATCAGATTGTCAATTGTGGCCTGTGGAATGTTGGTCCACTCCTCTTCAATGGCTGTGCGAAGTTGTTGGATATTAGTGGGAACTGGTACACGCTGTCGTATACGTCGGTCAAGCACATCCCAAACATGCTCAATGGGTGACATGTCCGGTGAGTATGCTGGCCATGCAAGAACTGGGACATTTTCAGCTTCCAAGAATTGTGTACAGATCCTTGCAACATGGGGCCGTGCATTATCTTGCTGAAACATGAGGTGATGTTCATGGATGTATGGCACAACAATGGGCCTCAGGATCTCATCACGGTATCTCTGTGCATTCAAAATGCCATCAATAAAATGCACCTGAGTTCTTCGTCCATAACAGATGCCTGCCCATACCATAACCCCACCACCACCATGGGCCACTCGATCGACAACATTGACATCAGCAAAGCGCTCACCCACACGACGCCACACACGCTGTCTGCCATCTGCCCTGAACAATGTAAACCGAGATTCATCCGTGAAGAGAACACCTCCCCAACGTGCCAGACGCCTTCGAATGTGAGCATTTGCCCACTCAAGTCTGTTACGGCGACGAGCTGGAGTCAGGTCAAGACCCCGATGAAGACGACGAGCATGCAGTTGAGTTTCCCTGAGACGGTTTCTGACAGTTTGTGCAGAAATTGTTTGGTTTTGCAAACCAATTGTTTCAGCAGCTGTCTGAGTGGCTGGTCTCAGACGATCTTGGAGGTGAACCTGCTGGACGTGGAGGTCCTGGGCTGGTGTGGTTACACGTGGTCTGCGGTTGTGAGGCCGGTTGGATGTGCTGCCATATTCTCTGAAACGCCTTTGGAGACGGCTTATGGTGGAGAAATGAACATTCAATGCACGAGCAACAGATCTGGTTGACATTCCTGCTGTCAGCATGCCAATTGCACGCTCCCTCAATGCTTGTGGCATCTGTGGCATTTTGGTGTGAGACAAAACTGCACATTCAAGGGTGGCCTTTTATTGTGGGAAGTATAAGGTACACCTGTGCACTAATCATGATGTCAGATCAGCATCTTGATGTGGCACACCTGTGAGGTGGGATGGATTATCTCAGCAAAGCAGAAGTGCTCACTATCACACATTTAGACTGATTTGTGAACAATGTTTGAGAGAAATGGTAATATTGTGTATCTGGAATGAATTTTAGATCTTTAAGTCCATCTCATGAAAAATGGGAGCAGAAACAAAGTTGTTGCGTTTATAGTTTTGTTGACTGTACATAGGAGTTGGCCAATATTTGATCCCTTAAGTGTTTTCATTGACATGCTGAAGTCTATCTTCTAAATAGTTTGAATCTTTAACTCAGTCAGCTTTTCTAAATAAAAATTGGCTTTTACCAGACTCAAATACTTTTTTGTGTTACTTTTGAATAGTCTGTTGAATAACTCACAGACTTCCACAAACCTCCAGAGATTACAAAATGGTTATGAGGTCAATTTCCTATGTCAAAGAGAGAAAACCTCTTCTTGTAAAGCCCTGAAATCAAATTCATGAATTTGTGATTGGTTCATCTACCTCACAAACATGAATGAGAAGGTAGTGTATTGCACATTTTTCTGCAATTCTATTGCAGATAAAGATGGTTCTAAAAACATCCGTTGCATTTACTCTATGTTTTTACTATTAGTAAGATCATTTACTATCTGTATTTACTGTCCTTCATTTATGCTCACAAAATTTATAGCACATGTTTTTTTAATACACATTTTCAGTAACTTTTTGTAGCTGCAGGATTCATCTCAAGACTGCAGGGAGCTTGAGTGTATCCCAGCAGTCAATAGGAAAGATAGACCCTGGAAGGCTCACCAGTTCATTGCAGGGGCCAACATAGAAACATGCAAATGCACAGACACACATTAACATCTAAAGGTGATTAGGAATGTATACCTAACCTAACTTATACATGAAGAATGGTTCTAATCAGTACTACTCAGGTTGTTAAGATGATGACACACATTTTGTGTAGATCTAGAAATATTATAATTAAGAGCATTTTGTGAAACCTCGAGTTCCATTAGGACCCTGAAGTATGGGTCGATGATGCATTAAAGCAACCTGCAACAGAAGGCACATCTAAAGATCAATCTTAGTTTTCTCAGTGAGCATCAAAATGATTTAAATGAGGTTTTGCACAAATCCTTAGCATCTATTCAACCAACTCCACTCTCAAGCACTGGGATGAAAATATTATTTTTGGATATGGTTTTCTGCCAGAGGTACATCATCACATTGAGAGGCCAATAAACGGGTTCTTTTCAGTAAAATCTAGGATAAGAAAAGTATCGATTGGTCGTGGTTGAGTCTTTCAGCATGACAATAACTCAAGATATACAGCTAAAATAACAATGCAGTGGACAAAGAACAAAACAAGTTACAGTCATGGAGCAACCTAGTCAGTTTCCAGATCTCAATCCTACAGAAGATCTGCAATGGGCGCTTAAAGACACCAGGTTACCAAGAAGCACCCAAGAAACCACAAGAATTTACAGACCTTCAATAAAGAGGAGTGGGTCAGAATCCCTCCTCAGATATGTAAAAGCTTGGTTACAAGCCGCAGAAAATGTCTACACGATGTCCCTGCTAACATAGGTTTCTCTACCAACTTCTGAGTCGTAAGGTTAAATTACACCTAACCACCAGCAAACCCATTTTTTACCTTCATGTAGTAATTTTCTTTTTTCTCTAGACTAAAATGAAACTACCATAAAACGAAATGACTAATTTTCTTTGTAAATGAGCAAAGTTAGAAAATCAGAAAGGGATCAAGTACTTTTTTCCCCACTGTATAAGTTTCAAAATGATAAATAAGAGTTAAACAGTCAGAAATTTCTGTCAGTCCACTATTGTGAAAGTTCCTCTTTATCCCCTTCTCTTGCAGAGTGTGAAAGTCCAGCCCATAATAATAACAACTGTCAACTCTTGAGTGTTCCCAAGCTAACAAATAAAAGGGTCGACAAATAAACACAATTAGTGGTTCCTTTTAGTTTCTCACATGCTGTCAAAATAGAATGAACAAAGTTGACCTAATTACAAAGTGAAGCCTATTTAACCAGTGGTAGAAATTTGATTTATCAGCTCCAGGAAAGTAATCATACACGACTTGGCTTAAGTCCAGCTGAAATAACCTGTTTTGAGCTTGGTATGTGTGGTATTTAATTGTTGCCATATCATTTTTACAGTACCTCGCAAAAGTGCTAACTGTAAGATCAACTTAAACTGACAGGCAAAGAGGGAGAGCATTAATCAGAGTATAAGCTGAGGTCCTTGTGGTAAATCTGGAGGAAGATCTCCAGGTCAGGGTGGAGAATCTGGTGACAGGACAACTATTTCATGCGCACTTTACATATCTGGCCTTTTGGAAGAGTGGTGCTCTGACAACATCACTCCTGCGGTGAAACATAGAGGAGACCGCATCATGCTGTGCAAATGCTTTCCTTCCGCAAGGATATTGAAGAAGTCTAGAGTTGATGGGAGGATGGAACTAAAGGCATGGCGATTGTGGAAGAAAACCTTTTAGCCACAGCAAAAGATGTGAGGCGTAGAGGTCACCTTGCAGCAGACAACGACCCTAAGCGTACAGCTAGACCTACTGTGGAATGGTTTAGATGAAAGCATATTCATGTGTCAAAAGTTTCCTAAATCTTATTCACAATCTGGAATACTGGAAAGTTTGATGCCTACAGATGTTCCCAATGCAATATGACTGACATTGGATTACAAAATGCAAACAAGATTAGGCAGATGGATTGGGGGGGGGGGGTGCTTGGGATGTCAGCTTTTGGGAACGGCCCGGGGTGGCAGACCTGGTTGGGTCCCTGCTGCGGGCGTGGGGCGCCCTCGGGCCTCAGGGCCCATGAAGTAGCCGGTTGCCGGCGTAGCTTGTGCGTTTGTCGCTGTGGCCCCCCCCAGGCCCCTGCATTGTAGCTGCTGGATGTTCCCCCGGGGCTCTCCTCTGGTCCTCTCTTAGGGGTGCGGTCAGCCCTGCGTTGGTCTGCCTGGGGCTCCTGTGCTCTGGGGGTTCTTTGGATGTCTATGTCTCTGATCTCCTTCACGTCTGCGTCGATTCCTGGGAAGCGAATTGATGGCTTCTCACACCAGCTATTGAACACTCGTATGGAGAAACCTTATATGCACCAGCATGCTCATACACACACATGCGCACACACACACGCACACAGGTGTGGGGACTCTGGTGTTTACAGATGCATTCTTGGGGTTAGGTTGACATTAATAAATCTTGTAATAATCGGTACCATGAGCTTTTCAGTGACGCTGTTATTGTATTTATATATCTATTTGTGGGTTGTGGTTGTGTAGTTCTCAGTTTGCATTGTTTGATTTGTTTTGTGGTTGTTGGGTTTTTTCCTTCTCCCTGCAGGTGTAGAAGCCGACTAGGATGTTTTCTTGTCTTTTCTTCGTTCCCCTTCCTCTCTTATATCTTCAACTTACCCTCTCTTCATCTTCTTTCTTTCCTTCCCCTTTATTTTCCATCTCTGTGTCCATAATATTAGGAAAAAAACCTACAGCAAATTTCTAATACAGATTTCTTACACATATTTGTCAAGCGAAGTACAATAGCAAAAGCAGTAATGCTTCACTTGTGAAAGTAAATCTGTTGGGCTTCTACTTGATACTCAGACATCAATTCTGACCCCCACACTGCCAGACAGGACATGTCAAAAAAAAGCAACAAAATGTGAAGATTCAAGTTGTTCATAAGGTAAGAAATTGAAAAACAAATCCTTCACCACTGTGTTGCAGCTACCCCAGAGGAGGTAGCTGCAGCCTGCTTCTGTGAGGACATCTCAGTTTTAACCCAAAAGCACTTCAGCAGAACCTCTAAAACACAACCCTTTCTTTCTGAATTACTCATCAGACACGGCAATTATTCCTTTGCGTTTCTTTCTTAAATTAAACCACAGTACATCGGAAAAAAAAAGAAAAAAACGGACAATGACGGGAAACTGGACCTAGTTCCCCCTTTTTCTCATAGGAAGAGTGCTGAGTGGGGATTGCTAGCTTCGCTCTATATTTAACTCCAACCGTTCTGAATAATGATGACTGTAGGTTGAAGAAACAATGACTGGTTCTTTTCTTCACCATGCTTCGTGTTTTAGAGTTTTTTTTTTTTTAGGCAGTTCAGAATGATTGTGCCGAACGATAGCTGAAAAACTATTTGACAACAAGGGGCGCTTTTTAAATTAGCAAGTGCATTTGCTGCAACCTTTGATGTTAAAAGCAAGCTAAATGTAGCCCAGCAGCTCAGCAATGAGCGTATCTATAAATAGCATTCGTACCTTTTCTCAAAAGCACAACGTATGAGATGAAAACGAACAAAAATATTTAAGCTAAGGTATGACTAAGGCAGCAGGAACCCAAATATCCCAGTTTTAAATTCCATACGCTTGATTTTGGTTCGTTGCAGGTAAAACACCAACAAAACAGCTAGTTCAGTTCACATTTTCCAGTGCCAGACAGGACCAAAAAGGGCACCTGGTCTCACAAAGATCCCCTAAAAAAACCCATGAAAACCATAATACTCTGCTCAGGATAAAAAATAACTTCTAGATATACACCTCTCTAACTCTAAAACCAGTTTCTGTTGACAAAAAAAAAACAATCAAAGAAACGAATACCCCCAGCCTGAACGCACCAAACACCCAACAAATGCAGAGACGAGCTTTATAGAAACATTACCTTCCACAAAGTGCTCATGAGGAGTCCTCTTCCATGATGATACCATCTTAAACACAGACACATCAAAAGAAGCAGGTGGAAATGACTTGTTGACCAGAAAAAGGGAGGGGGCAGACACTAAAACTGACGAGGAAGAAAGAAAGTACCATCGAGAGTGTGAATGTGTTCTGACGAAGGCTGCGACAAGTCCGTAGATACTCCCCGATCAACGAAAAAATAAATAAATAAAAAATCACTTTACACTTCTCAGTCTCTATTTCTCACTCTCTTTTACTCCCAGCGTCACTCTGAGGCTGATGGGTAGGAGGAGAGTTTAAAAACCGCTGCTGGTTGTTCTGCATTGTGACTTCCTCAAGCTTTCTAAAGCTGGTTTCCTTTAAAAACACAGACGCGCGTTAGTCATAATAGAAGCAGTCCACGCACACACAAACAATGTTTAGCTTCAGGTTTCCCTTACAGATGAGGTGACAAAAGAAAAAAAAGGCGCAGTGACTATCTTATCGGGTATGCCATCACCACAAAACATCCAAGCAAAAATATTATTGAAATGATTTTTTTAAATAACTGCTCTGCTGCTTCAAGTGTGAAATATAGGTTCGTAAACACAACACAGTGTACACTAATTTCATGAAGTAGCAGCCACAATATATTAGTGAAATCAACTGGGTGTACTTTCAGCTAACTCCCTAAGCTACTGTGCTGCTGTCCATCGGTAATAGGAAGTGCCTAATTTTACTTTCACGAAGTGTAAAAAAAAAACGGCACTGTAACATTTTAAAATGTTCTACACAGCCTGAAGCTGACAAAGGATGCACTGACTCAGTTATACCAGTAGGTGGCAGTATAGATCTTAACAAAAGTTAAAAGCCAACTCTTAATTACAGGTATCTAACAACAACTCAAACTAATTAAAATTAGCATAGTTTGTTTTAAGGTTTTACTTTTTATTTTGCATTAGTAGCTGTAACTTCCCAATAAAAAGCCAGCCTGACTCCGAGCGCAAGACTGTTTCCGATCCTACAGAGGCATCCAGGAAATACATGAAAGAACATGTAAAATTAGATTGGGATTTTTTTTATGGTTAAAGCAGTGAACAAAATAGGATTAACTTTTCTGGGGGGTTTTTTCTTTCTCTCATCTTCTTAACGCTACATTCTGACCGGCAGACAGAGGAAGGGATAGAGAAAAAGGAAGGTGGTGCAGGGCTTTCAAAACAGGACAAAGGAATGCGTCAAATATTTTAAACTCCCTTTACTCCAACTCAGTTTCAGCATTGTCTATGTAACACATATAGGGCTGCCAGTTCCAACTATTTTCTTTCCAGTTATTCCATCCACTAATTCATCTTGATAATCCAAAGGGCTATTTTTCTCCAAACATCATCTTTATATTTTTATAGATACAATTTAATGCTTACATTGTGCTTTCTTACTATTTTGAAACCTAAATGCCCCCCCCCCCCCCGCTTGTTGCACCTAGAAACATCTGCTTATTACCTACGTGTAAATAGTAATGCTGCTCTTCAGACTGAAGTCAATACAGTAATAAAATCCTCACCTGTGAGTTTTGGGAGACTGTAGAGGAAGCCGCTGTGGGATTGGTGGAGGGGCTTTAGTTCCTACTTTTGGAGGAAGAGGTGGGACATTTTTGTCCTCACTGGGAAAAGAGGCCGAAGAGATGGGTGAAGATTTCCTGGTTTCATCAACACCCAAAGGTTGGGTAGCCAGCTGTATGGGTAATGTCTGAGGCCTGGTTTGGGTTGACGGGATGCTGAAAGTCTGGATGGGTGCTTCTGTGGAAACAAGGGTGCTGGTTGGAGTGGAATTTTGGGTTGAAGATCTGCACTTTACTTCCGGAGGTACGACAACGATCCGATCCAAACTCAAGGAGCCAGAGTGCTGAGCAGGAGGTGAGGAGCTCGGGGATGAGGTGAAGCGCTGTGGGGGGCAGTTGAGAGTGCTGCGTGGGGGGACAGGGGGTAAAGAAGTGTCAGAAGTTGGAGACACAACGGGTGTAGAGGGACAGTTCACCGGAGTATTGGAACGAAACTTAGTCCTCTGCTTTGGTACCGGCTTAGCCCCTTTTATATCCGCCGCTTCACTTCTCTCTTCCTCCTTTCCTCTTCCAGGAGCAGTGTTTCTTCGTAGAGGAACAGGCTTCATTTCTCCTTCTTCACTACTGTTCTCTTGTATGTTGGACCCATGTCTCTCCTTGGGGACTGGTTTGTCTCTCTCCCTGGGTGTAGGTCTCATCATCTCTCCATCCATGTTCTCTCTTTCTGCTTTTCTTTGCACAGGAACAGGCACAGGCCTCTCCTTCCTCTTAACTTCCGGATGACCGGTCTGCTCTGACCTCTCAGGTTTTACAACGTTAGAGTATGCATCATAACTAGAAGTCATTTTGTTAAGGCTTGCCAGGATTCGCCTTTGGTGACCTGGCAGTGTGATGCCCATCCGATCCAGCTGATCTGGCATAAGGTTCTGGCACTCTTGTAACGTCGCCAGCCCGGCCTCCTGGAATGCCTCGCCATACTGCTCCAAGCGAAGCACGCTCAGCCAGTCGCACACCTTAGCACTGGGTTCAGACAGAGACATGGTTGGTTGGTTTGTGTTTGCAGCATGTGTAAGGTTCAACGTGCCATGTGGGCTGGCTTTCGTGAGGAAAAGGCAGATCTTACAACATCAGATGATGGCTCTGCTACCTGTGGAAGAGACAAAACACCATTTTGTGATTTGTAACATACCACATTATGCAGCAATAGAACATTTTTGTTATTTTCTAAAATATTACTATGTACACCAATGAAGATCATAAAAGCATGTGGATTTGCTAAAAGCTCATTTTCATCTGTAGTCTCAGGCAGGCGGATAATATAGCACGAAAAGATATTTACATACACAAAAAAAAGACATTCTTTTGTTCCCCTTATTTTCTGACTTAAATTAGACTAAACATTTCTTGTTTTAGGTTATTTAGGATTACCAAAATTCAATTCATGGCAGAATAATGAGATTTTTAGAGGTTAATTCACAACTTTTGATTTAAATATAGGCACACCTGTGGATGTATCTAAATGAAAGACCTCAAACAAACCGCATCCTCGTGTGACATCATGGAAAACCACAAAAAATAAATAAATGTAAAAAATACCCAAAATATCAAGATGAGAACAGTCTAGCTAATCCTTGCAGAATTTGCAGATTCCTGAAAATGTCAAATTCATTCATTTAAATAGTTATATGGAAGTATAAACACAGCGAATGTCCAGTCATTATACTGTTTGAAAAGAAGACAGGGATGAACATATTTTGGTGGGAAATGTACTAATCGACCACAGAACAAAAGCAAAAGGCCATTTGAAGATGCTCGCTGAAGCTGGTAAGAGTGTCATTAACCACATTTAATGAGTCCTTGTGCCATTATGGGCTAAAAAGCCACTCAGAGAGGAAGAAACCATCACTCCACAATCTACAAAGACCTTCATTTTGTAGAGAAATGTCTCTTGAGCTGTTTTCAGACAGAAGTTCTGGAATCTATGCGGACAATTCCATCCGGTCTTTAACCGGAGTTGTGTTTTCAAACACGGCACTTTTTTCTGGAACATTGCCTTTCGGCTGCTTTCACACAGCAAGAAATGTACCGGAGGATCCTAATGAATGTCTGGGGGGAGGGGGAGTGTGGGGTTGTATGTGGATATGACGTTAACTTAGTGCGGCGGGCGTACATGTCATTTCCCCAAACAAAGGGATTATTGCAAAGATGGTCGACGAAACACCAGATCTACTCACAGTGCTCGTCTTTGTGATATGTGCAATTTTGCGCACATGGAAACGCTTAAGAGACATCGATGAAGAAGCTGAAAGGAAAATAGTGACATTTATACGTCATCAATGTGTGCGCTCACAGTGTTCCCTGCCCCTCTCCCCTTTTTCCCACCGCCCCACACCCCTCCAGCTTTCCCGGAACATTACCTGACTGTCTGAATGCAAACCCCATACCGCGAAAAGTCAGCTCTTGTTACTAGGTCTTCATCCGTAAAATTACTGGTAAAGAGTATCCTGACAAAGTCCGGAAGATTTCTTTCAGACACAAAAGCAAAACAGACAAAGTCTGGAAAATTACAGTTTTTCATGGCCTGTCTGAAAGGGACTTTGGTCTAATTAAGCCCTCCTACATTTGTAAGAAAAAGGGGTGAGTTTAAAAGCATGCGATCACTGCCCCAACTGTAAAGTACTGAGGTAGCAGCATCATGTTGTGTAGTTGTTTCACTGCGGGACAGACTGGTGTTCGCAAAATAGACATAATATGTAAGCAACATCCCAAAACATCAGCCAGAAAGTTAAATCTTGGGCCCAAACATACTGCCAAATCAGTTACAAAGTTGCTTAAGGACAGCAAAGTCAATGTGTTGGAGTGGCCATCACAAAGCGATGATCTCAGTCTGATAGATAATTTGTGAGCAGAGCTGAAAAGGTGAGTGTATGCAAGATAGCCTACAAACCTGACTCCGGTACATTAGTTCTGTCAAGAGGAATGGGCCAAATATCCAGCAAGCTATTTAGAGAAACCTGCGGAAGGAAACACTGAATGTTTGACTGTAGTCATATAGTTTAAAAAACAATTTTACCAAAATAAAAAGTTGACACGTCGTTGCAGCAATTAGCAAATAAAAGCTTGACTTTTGGTAATCCTGAGTGACCTAAGATAGGAAAAGTTTAGCTTGATTTAATGTCAGAGTGTGAAATTGTAAAAACAATGATAGCAATGAAATAAAAATAAAAGATTAAAGTAAAACAGCAATATCACTTGTTACATGATGAACAAAAACTCTTTTAAAGCTGATAAACTGTTTCGGCATCGACAATCTTTCACAGAGAGCAGTTTGTGGTGCAACAGTCACCTCTAGCGGTAGCTGTTGCGCCAATACTACTTTCTGTGCTATAACATGGTTTAAAGCAGGTCAATAAAACATCTATACGTCTATCTATAAATGGCTTACTTACTGTTTTCTCATATGCTCCGTAAGATACAAAAAAGCTACAACAAAGTAAAACTAGACTTTAGGCTGCAGTCAATCTAAAATAAGACCTGGATGACATGTATTTACCACATGCTGTAGAGAGGGCAATTGTTCAACTCTCGGACAGACCTTTGACCATGAATGGGATTTTTCCGGCTATGCTCATAGAAGGTTGTGACTATTTCTATAAATGTATAAATCTTGTATCTCTTGATTTGGAGACATATTTGGCTGCCAGACTGCAACAAAGAATGTCTCATTCCAGTTGAGTTTTTCTCTGTGTTAAATTCACAAAATTGCAGAGTTTCGTCTTGTAGGTGCGACTAGTGGGGGGAAAAATTGGATGGAGCCCCACTCATTAATTGTGACCATGTCTTTTCTGGAAACCCGAATCACGTTTTTAACCAAACTATGGCAACTGTGTTCCCTGAAACGTTGCAGTGATAAACAAACTCTCTTGCTAATTTGAAAAAAATAAATAAATTATTTCAGAAAGTCGAATTATTAAGATAGTGAAGACTGTAAAAACAAAGGAGGTTGTTTTTTTTCTAAATCAAGTGCAAACAGTCTTGTCAAAGCTGCGTATGATAAACTGGAAAGGTTTAAGTCTCACTTTGGTGAAAGAGGAAGTTGTGTTAAAGCCTTGACAGGGGCTGTCATTTTTATCAGCATGTCTTTGGTTGAGGAAGGCACACTGTAACGCCTACATTCCTTTCCTGTCGAACAAATAAGGCCGTCCGATTAATCTGATCTGCATGCATGCTGTATAAACTGTCTGTGATCTTACCGAGCGTTTCCCTTGAGAAGCCAACACAAACTCAGTATTTCTAGCATTGCCATTACAGAGCACTATGAGGGGAACTGTGAATGACAAGCGTCTGCATATAAATAATGTTCTCACTGACCCAGTAACTTCTCCTTATACATACTCTGTAACTCTCATTTGGTTGATTTTTTTTAGCAGCACATTTTTGCCATAGGGCCTTTTCTTTTGCACCCTTATGCATGGTCTGTCTGTTTCTCTTCGATTGGGGTTTTATTCATCTTCCCATGCAGTGAGACCTGGCATGTTAATGATGTACATCCTGTCAAAGCATCACCTTGATTAACAAGGCTGCAGTGGCAGGTCGCAGCCCACACACAGCCCAACAAACACCTTCACATTTTATTCAAATGTGGTAAAGGAAAGACGATAGCAAAAACTGAAATTCATTAAACAATCACCTGAAGCGTTTAGAGTCCTATCTTACAGCCACGGGAACACTGCTGGTTTCCTAACGCATACCCACAAAAGAGGTTTCCTCTCCATGCACACAGGAGGACTCTTACCTGAATAGAAGTATAAAAGACATCTGGATGTATTTGTAATTCACCAAGTGCCAAAGCTAGAGCTCAGGCTAGTGGAAACACGACCCAGTGGCAGGTAAGTGCTAGCACTAACGGAGCACTAGAACAGATTTGGTGGAAAAGGCACCAATGTGGATGCCGTCACCTTTACAACTGCATACGGAAATGGATGGTTCGAAAATGTTAAAAATAAACCTGTACACAAGTATTCAAATTCAGTTTGTATGCTGCATGCATATCAGCTTTTTTGCAAAAATCGATAATGAATTGAAGACACAGTCAGTCAGTCCGTGTACATGTCCATCTAGATTGAGTTATAGCATTTATAGATATAATACCTTAACAAGAATGGAAGCTGTTAGCCGAGTATACATGTTAGTAAGAAAACTGAATTATTGAATGAAATGTGTTAGACTCCACGACAGTAGGTGGCGGCACACGCCATTTCACGTTGGAATTCTTCTGGTTGGCCTATAATGTCACACAAATAGTAAACAAATTCTGGTGGCAGTGAAGCAGACAGAGTAATAGCAGGATATGCAAGAAATGGATATGAGCGAAGAAATGTATGACAAAATAGCTGCAACACAGTACATTTCATACAAACTGTTGTTATTCCTGCTTCTGCGATCTCCACAGTTTCGGAAGGGGAAGCACCCATGCCGGTCATAGCTTGAGTAACCTGGGATGTCGTACACATGGAGAGGAATTTGTTTTTTTCTTTTTTTTACCGCATTATCTGGGTGTCTTCACTCGATTAAGAGTAGGTCAGTTCGATTCTTCTCCCAGGTGTATACATGCAATTCAAAAGTCAGAATTTGGTCTGCAATAATTAGGTTTTCTCTTAAAGCAGGTAAACCCACTGAGTGATTATCAACTGAAAGTTTGTCTATGCAAAATTATACTTTCTCTTTCAAAGCAAGATCCAGAGTTGTGCAGTTTTAATTTCAAAAGAATATTTAATAAAGATGCACAGAGAGATTGACCTTTAGGAAACAATGAGATATCCAGCTGCCTTCTATTTAAGCACTTAAAAGTCAAATCGGTGGGAATCTGTGGATTTTCACCAGAAACAAAAGAAAATTTAACAAAAAAACATTTTCAGGAGTGGAAGTTGTTATTGAGAGAGGAAATAAAAGCTGGCTCATTTTAGTATCAGTGGGTTATTTAAAAATGAAGTCAGAGAAAGCACAAAGATGTAAGAAGCTTTTTATGTAGGAAACTGTATTACTTACAGAATAAGGGTACTGTTAATTTATGCTGCTACATAAATGCACAGTTCGGCTAAAATTCTTTGAAATCAATTTAGTATGATTGCATGCTCTGCACAACAGCTGTAATGCGCTGAGCAAAACACTGCAAGTGGAATACAGCCCCCACCTTGGTGTGGAGGAGTGCATAGCTCATTGAAGTTTGCGTTGCACTCAGATCAAAGCTGAAATTTGTTCAACTTTGACCGCTGTGTAGTGTGACAGATTCTCGCTCAGCCAAGAGAAACAGAATATCTATCAAATTGCTCCAGACCAAGCAGAAAGCCACCAGTCAATGTGGAAACAGAGCTCTTCCACACACTTAAGTTTGCCAGAGACCACCTGGATGATCCAGAGGATTGGGAGAATGTCATGTGATCAGATGAGACCAAAGTGGAACTCTGGTATAAATGCCGCTCGCCGTGTTTGAAAGGGGGAAGAATACTAGCCTAAGTTGCATCCCAAGAACACCATACCCACTGTGAAGCATGGGGGTGGAGACATTATACTTTTGGGGCTGCTTTTCTTCAAAGGGGACAGAACGACTGATCCGTATTAAGGAAAGGATGAATGGGGCCATGTATCATGAGATTTTGGATGAAAACCTCCTTTCATCAGTGAGACAATTGTAGATAAAACATGGCTGAATCACCACCTGGCACCTCATAGCCCTTAATAAAAACATAATAACATTTTAACAGTTTTTTTCAATTTCTGCAATGTTGCCAACTTGTGTAAAGTATAACTGCCCTTTTATACCCAAGACTGTTTCACCAAACTCAAAAATACATACTTTAATTTGAAAGATAAACGACATTGCCACTCAGGCAAGGTCCAGTCCTGCTTCATAAGTTAGTTTATGATGCTAAAGAACAAAGGAAGACAATAACACTGATACATCTGTAAAAGAGCATTGAACTAGAATAAACCGAATGTGTCATACAAATCATACAAAGATCGTGCATTTTAAACAAAATTCGGTGGTATGTTAATTTAATGGATTCCTTGGTGGGAATAGATTATAAAAATAGAAACTAGGTGATGACTAGAATAGCCGATGATGAGGAAAATCAAGGCTGAGTTAGCATAAAAGCCCAGGATTATCCTTTGTCAGAAATAACCATCTGTCAGTGTGTGACAGTGTTGAAATGTACACTTCATTTCCTGTCAAACGTTTCATGCTAAAACGGAGAACACAGCGTGAAGGGACGATCTCTCTTGCTCTCAGCTCACTGATAAAACGCAGTTCCTATTTTCTGAATTGAGGAACTTCAAAACTGTTCATGCAATCAATTACCATCTGATTGGTCCTCAGCAGTTAAAGAGTTATACATAAACCTCAACACACGTGCAAAGTCTAAAAGTAATATTTTAGCACACAAGCAATTTTAATAAGCTGATCTTAGCATCTTTGACCAAGAATTTGTTATTTAACCAAAGCGCTTTGCTGAAGCTTTTAATCAGCCTAAAGTTGTTCTTGTTGTGTGGGTGTTGACAGTGAGCCGCACAGAGAAGTGTTAGGAACTTTTCTAGTGGGTGAGAAAAGCAAACAAATGTGAAATGGCTAGGTCTCTGCCCTTCTTGCTAAATGTCTGAATGTTTGTTGCCAGGCAATAGTTTTTTTTTCTAAAAAAAAAAAAATCAAGCTGTGAAGCATTCAACCCAAGACCTTAAAATTTGAAAGAAAAAATATCAACACAGTAAACTTCTCTTTCTTTTTGATCGAGAATGCACAACCTTTAATACATAGAATCTTGTGCATGTAAACAAATTTAAATTTATGATTACAGATCCTTTAAAATGAAGCTTGACCGTCTTTACTGTCCCAAACGTTTGGGGGCTTTTCATCATTAAAAAGGTCAAATCCAACACAGACTTTAATTTAATTGTAAATTATTCACTAAAGATTTTCTATTACATCTTCCGTCCTTCCATTGACTGATTATAATCCCTTTTTCGGCCAATCAATTCCTATAAAATATGACGGATTTGGACACCGGATCATATGAAAAACAACTAAGCAACTTCATTGTAGATGCCATTTAATGAACCATGTAACCACATTTCCTTGTAATAGATTATGAAATCATTGTTAAAGCAGGTACAAAACAGCCCCAAGGCAAGCAGGAACTCGGGGATGTTTGTCAGGAAACGTCCCACAGCAGACAGCTCCATCTTGTTTTCTTTTTTACAAAAAGATCTAATTTACCAGCCACCATCCCATCCACTGATAGATTGCTGGAAAGGTGGAAAAGGTGTATCTAGACATAGAGCATTTTTACTTGTATGCATGTAAAGGATGTGCTATATTTTGGGGTGTCATAGGATATTAGATATTAGATTTAGATAAACTTCCCCAACTTTGCATGTTCCATCAAAGCCTGCTGCAACTGTGAAGCTGGTTTGAGTTAGCTGTGGACCATAGCTTTTTCAGCTTTGATGCATTTCAAGAACATCAGTCACAAGTTATGCAGTGACTCACAAATACATAAAGCTAAATGCACTTACTGCCCATTTTATTAGACAACTTGCTAGTACCAGGTTGGACCCCCTTTTGCCATATTGACATGACAGCATCACAAGGTTTGTACAAATGTATTGACTGCACATCCAAGATGCTAATCTACTGTTCCACCACACATTAAAGGTGCTTGATTGGATTGAGAACCTGGGTGAATTGCAGCCTCAGTTTCCTGTTCGTGGTCTTCTGTCGATGTAGCCCATCTGCTTCAAGGTTCAACATGGTGTGCAAGCAGAGATGATACCCTGCATCAACAGAATGGTTATTTGATTATACTGTTGTCTTTTAATCACTTGGAACCAATTTGCCCATTTTCATCTGACATTTAATGTCAGTCAGGCAGAACTGCTGCCGACTGGACATTTTTTGGACCCTTCTTTTTAAACCCAAGAGTTGGTTGTGCGTACAAATCCCATTAAATTAGCAGTTCCTAAAATGCTCCTAAATCAGGCAGCAATAAAATACTGAAAGTCATTGAAATCCCCTTTCTTTCTCATTCTGATGCCTGGTTTGAACCATCTATAACATGGCTGGATGCTTAAATGCATTGAGTTGCTGCCATGTGATAAGCTGATTCACCATTTCTGTTAAAAAGTACTATTAAACCAATCAACAACACATATTTTACGTGGGAAAGCTCTCAACCAACCGGACTGAGCGTAGGGCCTAAGGGCAACAACCAATGGCAGTGTGCGACACAGGAGAAAATAGACGGTCGTATCGTTTTGTATTACACAAACACCGAGTTGTCCAGAGCCCCATCCAAATATGACCCCTTGACTTCTTCCCAAAGTCTACCCATTTTCACAATGTTCGCTCTCAGATTTTCAAAGTTTCAAGCTCAACTTTAAAACAGCAATACAGCTGTTTTGTAAACCAAAGGGAATCAGAGAATCCAGCATGAGCTGATGACATGCTGCTGCTTTGAGTCAATACAGCATCAATGATAGCTGTAGCACCTTTAACCTTGTTTTACTTAACTTTACATCGAGTCTTCCCAAAGGTAAGACATGTTGGTTTGCTATCCATTGTTTCAATATGTTCGGTATGTCCCAACAGCTGCTGAAACTTTAATCAGAACAAACTGACTTTATTCTCTTCATCCCTTATTCAGTTTTTTTAAAACTCCATTTTAATTATTTATATTTTTTCGTCTTTCTGCTCTTTTCCACCTCCGTACATCTCCCCCTCCCTCCCACACCCAGAGCTGCCAATAAACAGACTCTCTGTCCTGCCTTCACAATGGATCGTTCTGTTGCCTGGGATAGAGGACGAGACTGACAAGAAGGAAGGAGTCATGGCGGGGGTCCGCTGTTCCACCCTTCTCCCACACTCTAAAACTAGCGCTAACCTTAATCATACTCTGTGCGAGAGAGGGGATTTCTATTAAAACTGTGGTTCGTGTCTCAGATCCTTTTTAAAAACTCACAGAAAGAAAGACAATTGTGATGCTCTGTCTTCTGTTTCTCCATTTCAATTTGCTTATTAGTGTATCAGTAAAGATAGTAGTGGTTTTTTTTACATTACAGTAACTAAGGAAACAGGTCTATACTTTGTGAAAAAAAGTGATTTCCATTACAAAACCAACTCTTTTAAACTTTGAACTTTTTACCCTTTTCCTGCCTTCTTTCTTTGTATCTCATACCAAAAGAATCCGAAAAATATTGTCAGGCTATTAGTCATACGAGGGCGGATAAAGTCTGAGAGTGTGAGTGCGGTTTTACCCAGCCACAATAACCACTGCCTTTGTTTCACTTTAAACACACCACTGGAACTTTGTCCCTATTATTTCTTATACCCCTTAAATATGGTTTCATAGAACTGTGAAAGGCAGATTAAGGACTGCCTTTATTGCACTCAGTGCTTCTATATGTATTTAAGAAAGTACTCGGTTTAGATATACTATGTCCAGCAGTCTTACTAATAAAAGATTTGCTGGCCACTACAGATGCTAAGATTTAGAGATCGGTGGTTTAACCCAAACCTTTAACTAATACTGTAAATGCTCCTTACAAAGCCTATACAAAACAATGTGTTTTTTGTTTTATGTTTGTGCAAGCAGCATTTTCATCCTCTCTAACTAATTTCTAGAAACAAACATATGAAAAAACTTCATAATAATGGTCTGTACAATAAGAGCATATTGAATAATAAACACATCCTAATGTAATTCAAAATAAAATGCATTACAGGTAAATCAGCACACTACTTTACAATCAGCATGCACATCTTACTCAACATTTGAGCTGAAATATACATTTAGTGGAAATAGGATTCATAACCCTTAAGTTTTCCACATTTTGTCATATTAGAACCACAAGCACCAGTGTTCCAGTAGGACGTTATGTGACAGACCAACAAAAAGTAGTGAATAATAGTGATGTGGTTATCAGTTTGTTTTTATCAATAAAAGTCTGAAATGTGTATTGTGCAGAAGGATTTGACCTTCCCGAGTCAAATACTGTGTAGACTACCATTTGTTGCAACAGCAAAAGATAAATCTCCAGCATTCTTTCCAAAATAGCTCAAGTAGCATCAGTGAACATTCCCAATTAGACTTAGATCTAAAAAATGATTCGCTCTAAACAATTTTATTGTAAAAACAGATGTTATTCTTATCATTTAATATAGCTCTCCAGTAGAAAACGAATTGTTTGATTCACTTTTAGTTAAAAATAGATTTTCCTTTGTAAACTCTTTGGCCATCAAACATCACAGATTGATCCAACATTAGGTAAATATTAGGCCCCGCCGAGTAAAAATTAACCAAGTTCCTCTGCGGGAGGCATTGATTGCTAAAATAAATTGCTGTTACTTCTCTTTCTGTATCTTAGCGGATCAGAGTTATAGCACAGGAAGTAAAAGGAAAGCTACAACGGAGCTTAAACTAAATAACAAATGATAAAAAATAAGAAATTGTGAACACTAAAACCCAAATTTCTCTCGATACACCTGCAAAAAAAAGAGCTGGTGGGTGCAGAAGGTTATTAGCCCAACACTTACTTCAATAATTACCTCTCAGTGTGCAATGTTAGCATCATGCATGCCACATTGCCACTTTTACAGGCAAATCCGTAAACATTTATCAACGGTTTGGTGATGCAACAGCTGACCGCCTTGTGGAGATGAAACTCATATCTTCCACCAAAGCAACAAACTGAAGAGATGAAGAGAGAGGTGGTTGCAGAGAACAAACTAAGCCATGACACCAAACTAAAATGTGTCTAGAATAGTGCTACTGTACAAATGACATAAACAGGAAATTAAAAAGTGGCTGAAGATAAAAGATGGATGCCTTCGACAAACACTGTGGGCTCATTTTCACATGTGAGAAACACTCTACCTTAACTAAAACTCTTTATCAAGTTCACATGTGCATATCTGGGTTGCACGGTATTAGGAAAACACGTAACTGCAACACTTTTTGTTGCACTGAACCAACATTTTCCTCATTCTGCCTTTTCTCGTCTCATTCTGATACACCCTGTAGACTATCTAAAGAACAGTCCTGCCAGCCCTTTTGGCAATACTGATTTTCTTCCAATTAATGCTGCAGTAATGATAGATTTCCTATACATTTTACAGTAGTCGTACAAAAATATAAAAATGTGTTTCTCTAAAAATTTATATCTTAATTGACGGGGCTTAGAGTAAACTTTTTTGGCAACAATGTAGGAAGACTTGAGGAAGGAGTAGACTAAAACTTGATTGAAAACTAAAGTGACAACAGATAACTAAACTCTGACTAAAATAAACATAATTTGTAGTCAAAAGACTATGAATAAAATAAAATAAAATTCAAAAATTCCCACTGCCTGGAAAGCACAAGTTGGAGTGGAAGAACAAAGAAATTGCCGATGACAGTGATGAAGATGCAAAAACGACTGCAGGACAGAATCATGTTATCAATGTATACTAAGGTTTTAATAAGCGACAGTTTCAAAACTGCTTACATTTTCTATTGCTAAGGTTTAATGTCTTTTCAATGAGATAACGGAGAAAGATGGACAAAATTCTGTGCCATATGAACGCCTACTTTAAAGTGCTATTAAATGTAATGACTAATCTATCCACTCATTTACCAATCTATGAGGTGTGGGCCTCCCGTTCTATTGCTATGCCAGATGCAGCTGAAAGAAACGTATCGGTAGCAACAAGCTATTGTCGCCAAAACAAGTAGTCCCTACTCCAAGTCCTTCATTCTCATGTCTATTAGGCTGCAGAACTGGGACGATATCCACCTCCTATTTTTTTTAAAGGAAACAAATAGGTTTTTTGTGTTTATTGTTTTTAGGTATATATTACTTTTCCATTACGGACCATTAGCATTAGGCTTGAGGATGCATGTTAGAGTTAAATGTATAAATGAATTGCTCATTGGGACTAGTAATGCTAGAGTACATGAACTAGCTGACTCTGGTTTTAAACAGATCGACCATAAACACACAAATCTTAGCCACAACAAATACCACGGCAGGATGAAACATTCACCAAGCCCAAATGTCTCACTTGTCCATCCGGGTCCTTTAAAAAAATAAAACCTGCCTTTTCAACCTCTTCTATGCCTCTCTCAGTAATTGTTGCTCTATGAACACACTGGAAGTTTTGTTTGTTACAAGCGACTTGCAGAGCAACGGCAGATTCCTGGCTGGTAGCGATCTGGTGGCAGTGCAAATAACCAGTTAAGCAGTTTTTGGCATACACCACCATGTGGTCGATGGTGTATTGTAGTTCCTGATAAACTTGTTACATCAAGTTTACAGTCCTGACTAGCTAGAAATTCTTTACATACTTCAGCTCTTTCATCACTTCAACTTCCAGTAATCAGCCTTTTCCAATAACTTGCCATTTTACTTCACATTTCTGTTAAGATGCTGTCCTCAAAGAGCTGATACAAAATACAGGCACACACAAAGGACATGACTCATGTGCCCATCAACAGAGACACTGCTGCTTTCAGCCCACTTTCAATTAGAAGTGAATAGTGACTCAGTCCTGCCAGTACAGCGACGTATCTGAACAATATCCTCTAGTGAACAACCTTGTGTGTGAACAAATACACTTGTCTCTCTCTTTTCAGAATGCAAAAAGATGTTTCTAATGGTAACTCAGCCCAACAAGCCTGTCAGAATGCGTTCCGAGTCTGGCTTTGTTTGGTTTCTGTGATGAGTGGCTAAGTATACCTTTCATAGAACAACATAGATTTCTCCACATTGAACAGGTTCAGGTAGTTGAATTAGATAGGGTGATTCATTTCTTTGTAATCCAATTTCAAAAAATTAGTTCCTGCAAAGGTTTTGTTGTTACGCAAGAACTAATTTTCTTTTTACCAGAATTATAAACTAAACAACCGGTGTTGATTTCCTGGTTGCTAAAAAAAAACACAGTACATCATGACATCATGAAAACATTGTACTCAGGAGATACAGTTAGTGCCCAAAAAAGCTCCTGATATTAATATTCATCATTCTAGAATTGCGCTGCTCTGGGTGGCTGCATGTTGGAGTGGCTCTGTTGATTACATATTAAGTTTTGGTTTTTTGTACATTGGTTCCTCTTTTTTCTTAAAGAAGATTGCATTTTTTTGACCTGTATACTTTCTAGTTTTTGGTGCTGTGAAGCTGGAAGGATTTTTGCTGTAAGTTTTTCCCTTTTTGACAATTTGTTATGATGCGTAACCATGGCAACAATGTGGTTTACAGCCGGGAGCAGCTGATTAACATCGCAAAAGCTGAAATAATACCTCAACTGAAGCCACAAATCCCTGATGAGTTGATAAGGAGGAGACGTGGATGCAGAGCAGGAGCGAAAAGGAGACAGAGAAAGAGGAAGTTCAAGCCATCTCTTCCATCAATCATAATGGGCAACGTAAGATCATTGGCTATCAAGGTGGATGAACTCCAAGCCCTTACAAGGACTCAGGCAGAGTACCGTGAATGCTGTCTAATGTGTTTTACTGAGACGTGGCTGCTGGATAATATCCGCGACTCCAACGTCTGTCTGCCAGGCTTCTTGACTGTACAAGCAGACAGAGATCTGAAGACGAGCAGAAAAAGAAAAGGAGGTGGAGTAGCAGTGCTTGTCAACAACAGATGGTGTCATCCAGGACATGTTACTGTGAAGTGTCGTCTCTTAAGCCCAGATGTCTAAATCTTGGCAGTGAGTTTTCGTCTATATTATTTACCAAGAGAGTTCACCAGAGTAATTTTGGCAGTTGTTTACATTCCACCTTCAGCCGTTGGCGACACTGCATGTGATGTCATCAGTTCCGTTGTTGCTAAGCTACAGACACAGCACCCCAATGCATTTGTGGCAATATCTGGTGATTTTAATCATGCCTCGCTGTCTACTACACTTCCAACATTTCAACAGTTTGTCAGCTGCTCTACAAGAGAAAACAGGACCTTGGAATTGTTTTATGCAAATGTAAAGGATTCATACATGTCCAAACCAAGACCTCCTCTGGGACAATCAGATCACAATCTTGTTTTTCTCTGTTCAGAATATAAACCACTTGTTCAGAAGCAACCTGTTACAAAGACAACTGTGAGAAAATGGTCACAGGAAGCTGAAGAAGCCCTGCAGGGTTGTTTTGCAACCACAGACTGGATGACTCTTTGCCAAGCACATGGAGAGGACATCAATGACATGACTGAGTGTGTGACTGACTATATAAACTTCTGTGTGGACAACATCATCCCCACCAGAACAGTGAGATGCTTCCCTAATAACAAACCCTGGATCACCAGTGACCTGAAGGAACTGCTAAACAAGAAAAAAGAGCCTTCAGGGAGGGAGACAGGGAATTACTGAGGAGTATACAGAAGCAACTTAAGGTCAAGATCAGAGACAGCAAGGAGGCATACAGGAAGAAGCTGGAGAACAAACTACAGAGGAACAATATCAGAGATGTCTGGTCAGGAATGAGAAAAATCACAGGTTTTAAGGACAGGAAGGATTGGATAGATGGAAGTCTGGACAGAGCCAATGAACTGAACATATTCTTCAACAGGTTCAGTTCAGGAACTAGCTCAGCATCCCCCTCTCCTGTTCCCAGCCAAACAGACATCCCACTCTCCTCTGATCAACAGCTTTCCTGTTACACTTCGGATGTTTTATCCTTCATCTCAGCCATGGACTCTTCTAATTTCACAAGTTTGACTTCAACCAAGTCAGGAAATGCTGCTACCCCCTTTGCCTCCCCCTCCCACTTGTCTGTCTCCAAAAGTCAGGTGAAGAGGTAGCTGGAGAAACTGAACCAGAACAAGGCTGCAGGTCCAGATGGTGTCAGCCCCAGAGTCCTGAAGGCCTGTGCAGAGCAGCTCTGTGGGATTCTGCAGCACCTCTTCAACCTTAGCCTAACTCAGGAGAAGGTTCCAGTGTTGTGGAAGACATCCTGCCTTGTTCCAGTACCCAAAAGAACTCACCCATCAGTCATCAGTGATGATAGACCCGTTGCCCTGACATCCCACATCATGAAGGTCCTGGAGAGACTCCTGTTGGGACCCCTGAGTAAGCAAACAAGAACGTATCAGGACCCACTGCAGTTTGCTTATCGCTGTGGAGTTGGAGTTGAAGATGCCATCATCCACCTACTTCAACCAACCCACTGTCATCTGGACAAAGCAGGCAGCACTGTGAGGATCATGTTCTTTGATTTCTCCAGTGCATTTAACACAATTCAGCCTGATTTGCTTTGTCAGAAACTCCTGAAGACACAGGTGGACCCCTCAACAATCGCCTGGATCAATGACTACCTGACCAAAAGACCACAATTTTTTATTTTTTTTATCCCACGGTTTTTTCCCATTATTTATCACCCAGTGCTCCTTAGTTCAGGTCCTGGGGTTTCACTCTCCCTCTGTGCCGGCCCCGGGAGGGGCCCTTCACTGAAACCCAGGCCTCCTTCGTGCTTGGGGAGTGGGCAGGCCCTTCTTTTCACCCGACTGGGTTTCTCCGGCTGGACGTAGCACGTGGAAGGATCACGTTGTTCCAGCCAGATCCTCCCCAACCCTTCGGGCGCCCCGGCCAGCCAGGAGGAGGCAGTATACAGCCCCAGGACTAATGCATGTTTTTGTGGGAGTAGCTCACATTAGCTCCTCAAGGGAACACGGGGAGAACATGCAAACTCCACACAGAAAGGCCCTTTCGCCAACCCCACCCAGGGTGTGGGTGCCGATGATGTGGGGGAACAAACACACCCTCAGCACTCACAGCGTCCCCGGTGGTAATCGAACCCGGGACCTTCTAGCTGTGAGGTGAGCCAGGCTACCACCTGCGCCACCGTGATCCCCAACAGACCACAATTTGTGAGACTGAAGAATTATGTGTCAAACCAGGTGGTCAGCAGCACAGGAGCACCACAAGGGACCGTATTCTCACCATTCCTTTTCACTCTGTACACCTCAGACTTCCAGTACAAATCAGAGACCTGTCATCTGCAGAAATACTCAGATGACTCTGCAATTGTCGGGTGTATCAGAGATGGACAAGAAGCTGAATACAGAGAGCTGGTGGACTGCTTTGTGACATGGTGTGGAAACAATCGTCTCACCTTGAATGTGAATAAAACAAAGGAGATGATTGTAGATTTCAGAAGAAAAAGGGATAAGTCAAACACTGTTTCCATCATGGGAGAAGAAGTGGAGGTGGTTGAGGAGTATAAATACCTCTGAGTTCACCTTGACAACAGACTGGACTGGAGGCGCAACAGTGAAACCGTCTACAAGAAGGGGCAGAGCAGACTGTACTTCTTGAGGAAGCTTAGGTCCTTCAAGGTTTGCAGCAAGATGCTGGAGATCTTCTATAAATCTGTTGTGGAGAGTGTAATCTCTTCAGCAGTCATGGGTAGCAGCATCAGAGCCAGAGATTTAAATAGGCTAAACAACCTGATAAAGAAGGCTGGTTCTGTTCTTGGGACAACTGTGGAAAATCTGGAGATGATAAAGCAAAGAAGGATTCTTCATAAAATCATCCTCTTAATGAGACAGTCATACAACAACAGAGCGTCTTCAGTCGGAGGCTTCTTCAGTTTCGCTGCAATACAGACCGCTACAGGAAATCCTTCCTGCCCACAGCCATCATCATCTACAACAACTCCTTAAAGAATTAATTATATGAGCTATACCAACACTTAATTTCCCTCTGGGATCAATAAAGTATTTTTGAATTGAATTGAATATGCACAACATGCTGCCTTTACAATGTGTTGCCTCTCCCCTCATTGTGGAGTGATTCAGAAAGACACAATCATTTAAGAGTTTGAGACAGAGGAATGAAGAAGGGAAATAGGTGGTTAAAATGCTCCTCAGTGCCAGGGCCCCAGGGGCGGAGGAGTTTCGCCCAGAGTTCCTCAAGACTCTGAATGTTGTGGGGCTGTGCTGGTTAACGCGGCTCTGCAACACTGCGTGGACATTGGGAGCAGTTCCCTTGGATTGGGAGACCAGGTTGTTGGTCCCCATATTTAACAACGGGGACCACAGAGTGTGTTCCAACTACAGGTGGATCACACTTCTGAGCTTCCCTGGTAAGGTTTACTTAGGGGTTCTGGAGAGGAGGGTCCGACGGATAGTCGAACAAGGTGGTTTTCGTCCTGGCCGTGGAACACTGGACCAGCTCTACACCCTCAGAAGGGTCCTGGAGGGTGCATGGGAGTTCGCCCAACCTGTCTATTTGTGTTTTGTGGACTTGGAGAAGGCGTTCAACACTGTCCCTCAGGGAATCCTGTGGGGGGGGGTAGAGATTCCCCCCGAGGAGCCGGCCCAAGTGGCAGGGGAGAGGGAAGTCTGGGTCTCTCTGCTTAAGCTGCTGCCCCTGTGACCCGATCCTGGATAAGCGGAAGATAATGGATGGATGGATGGATGGATGGATGGATGGATGGATGGATGGATGGATGGATGGATGGATGGATGGATGGATGGATGGATGGATGGATGGATGGATGGATGGATGGATGGATGGATGGATGGATGGATGGATGGATGGATGGATGGAAGAAGTAAAGTCTTGAGCTTTGTAGACATACCTAGAATTCATGCCCTAATAAACTATAAACTACAGCATGACATGATGGGGCTCTCAAGACTGGACTGGAGGCGCGACGGTGAAACCGTCTACAAGAAGGGACAGAGCAGACTGTACTTCTTGAGGAAGCTTAGGTCCTTCAAGGTTTGCAGCAATATGCTGCAGATCTTCTACAAGTCTGTTGTGGAGAGTGTAATCTCTTCAGCAGTCATCTGTTGGGGTAGCAGCATCAGAGCCAGGGAATTAAAAAAGGCTTAACAACCTGATAAAGAAGGCTGATTCTGTTCTGGGGACGACTGTGGAACCTCTGGAGATGATGATGCAAAGATGGATTCTTCATAAAATCTAAATAAATTATGGACAACCCTGAGCATCCTCTTCATGAGACAGTCATACAACAACAGAGCGTCTTCAGTCGGAGGCTTCTTCAGTTTCGCTGCAACACAGAGTGCTACAGAAAATCCTTCCTCCCCACAGCTATCATGATCTACAACAACTCTTTAAAGAATTATATGTATGAGCTACAGCAACACCTAATTTTCCTCTGGGATCAATAAAGTATTTTTGAATTGAATAGAAAGTTTGCACCTGTGCAAAAAGTATTATAGTCATAGCCTTCAGTTTATAACCGGATAAAAAAAATAAGTTGGTGGGGTGATAATAATTATTTTGGGTAGTTAACATTACAATTCTGCCATAAGAGGATTTATCGGTTCATGTTTGGTTCTCCCTCAAGTGCAATAAATTAAAAAGCTCAGAAAAAACCCAACAACATCATCATTCCCGGCTCGAGGTATTTTACTTTTTAAGCTGGAGAACCATTTCTACTCAGCTACAACAGAAAGTAACATTAATAAAGTGACAAAAGACTTACTTCACTTCCTGTACTTCAACTATATTTGTACGGAGCCGTTTTTCACATTTTGTCATGTTACAGCCACAAGCTTCTGTATTTTATTAGGTTTTTATGTGACAGACCAACACAAAGTGGCATGTTGTGAAAAAAGATTAAAGAAAAAGAGATGCATGGTTTTTAAGATTGTTTTTACAAACACCTGAAAAGTGTGGTGTGCATTTACAATCTGTCTCAACCACCTTCTGATGTGACTGATTACAGCTGCTAGTGGGAAATTTCTGTCCTTTTTTCTTTTTACAAAATGGTTCAAGCTGACTGGATGGAGAGCATCTGCTGACTCTTCCAACTCCTGCCATAGATTCTCAGTTGGATTTAGGTCTGGACTTTGACTAGGCCATTCTACCAAGACCAAATACTTTGATCTAAAACGGAGGTTTTCCACCCTGGTTTCAATCACCACAGCATGATCCTGCCACCACTGTGTTTATCAGTGGGGAGCGTCAGTTTTTCACCACACAAAGCATTTTGCACATGTTTGCTGTGTTCCCAAATGGCTTATGGCAAACAGCAAAAGTAATTTTGATTATATCCGTCTTCTTGCCACTGATCACAATGGTAAGATTTGAGGAGCGCATGATCAATAGCTTTCAATTCAATTCAATTCAATTCAGTTTATTTATATAGCGCCAATTCACAACAGATGTCATCTCAAGGCACTTAACAAGAAGTCATTTCAATACATTTATACAAACATTCCAATCAGTTAAAAAGTTTCCTATTTAAGGAATCCCAGCAGATTGCGTCAGTCATTGGCGTGAGGTTGGGCAGATTTCCAACCACAGCAATCCTTCAGCAATCCCTCATACTGAGCAAGCATGTAGCGACAGTGGAGAGGAAAAACTCCCCTTTAACAGGAAGAAACCTCCAACAGAACCAGGCTCAGTAGGAGCGGCCATCTGCCACGACCGTCTGGGGGTTTGAGAAGACAGAGCAGAAACACAGAAGGAACAGAAGATCCGATATAAGAGAACTTTCTATGTTACAGAAAGTAAAAAGTTGATAACAGGACACAGTGGATGTTCAGTTACTGGGAGCATCATCCCAGTCGATGACCCCCGTCCAACAGGGCATTGCAGCCAAGCAGGATACCAGACCAGGTGTATCTTCGATGGGGAGAAAAACACTGAGAGAAAACAAAGTTAACAGTCGAAATAACAGAATGTACTATAATACAACTGGAGAGTCGTAGGAGAAAAGGAAGTAGCAGAGTGAAGAAAATTGGTAAGTCTGTCCTCCAGCAGTCTAAGCCTATAGCAACATAACTACAGAGATAGCTCAGGATGACCTAAGCTACTCTAACTATAAGCTTTATCAAAAAGGAAACTTTTAAGCCTGGCCTTAAAAGTAAACAGAGTGTCTGCCTCACGGACTAAAGCTGGGAGCTGGTTCCACAGGAGAGGAGCCTGATAACTAAAAGATCTGCCTCCCATTCTACTTTTAGAGATCCTAGGAACTACAAGTAAACCTGCAGTCTGAGAGCGAAGGGCTCTGTTGGGAACATATGGAACAATTAGATCTCTGATGTATGATGGAGCTTGATTATTAAGGGCTTTGTATGTAAGAAGAAGGATCTTAAATTCTATTCTGGATTTAACAGGGAGCCAATGAAGGGAAGCTAAAACAGGAGAAATGTGATCTCTCTTTTTAATATTCATCAGAACTCTTGCTGCCGCATTTTGGATCAACTGAAGGCTTTCCTGTTGACAGATGTTCCAACTTGAGCAGTGGATCTCTGTAGCTCCTCCAGAGTTACTATGGGCCTCTTTGCTACTTCTCTGATCAATGTTCTCCTTGCCTGCCTCGTCAATTAAGTCAAATTGAACATTGCTCTTTTGAAATGTCCAGAACTTGGATTATAGTTTTATCATAACCTAATGTCTAATTTTTCCACAGTTTACCTGACCTGTCTGGCATATTCTTTGGTCTTCCTCTTCAAACTAACCTCTAAGGTCTTTACAAAATAGCTGCATTTATACTGAAATTAAATCACACAGGGGCAGACTATATTATGAGTTGACCAGTGAAGGCAATTGGTTGCAATAGATTTTATTTGGGGGGGTCAGATGAAAGGGGACTTAATACAAATGCCAATAATTTATCAGATTTTAATTTGCAAAAAATTATAATTATTAAAAAATACATTTCTCATTCTCTTCAGTTTCACATCAGTGCATTACATTATGTTGGCATGACACAAAATAATTTGAAGTTGTGACTGTAGTGTTAAAAACTATGAAAAAGGATGTCCGAAAATGACTACTTTAAATGCATGACTGGCTTGCTATTTAAATACTCAATTGAGCTTCCGTGAAATGCAAAAATGTATAACTTAAAGCATCTGTGTAACACGCAAATGCAATAGTGAGCCTTCTGAACTGAGCTGCAAAAAGTAGTACGCGTTTCTCAAAGAAACAGGATATAAAACAGCCTACTTCCACCGATCTGACGAGTAAATCCGATAGCATCTTCAGTTTCATTCTTGATCACGGTTAATTAACTATATATAAACTCGGGTTGATGTAGTGCGTCCCACGCTGGTGTTTAAAAAAAAAACAGAAACGGGCTAATAGAGAGATCTTCAGCAGCATGCTCTGTGGTTTAGGGTGTATTCTTGATTCAGAACTGCAGATGAACGCTTGAAAATCTACTTACCCCAAAAATCCGTTAATCATTATGCGTAAATCCCTCCACCAGAATTTATGACATGAGCCAAAACTTCCATGCAATCAGATTAGGACTAATGAATTCCTCTGGGGAAAAACAGTCCAGTCACACAGGCAGGAGACATAATAGGGAGAGAGAGAGAGGCCTGATGCATCCAGACGTTCACAAACAAGTCACCATGAAGTCAATAAAAAGCTGAATATTGTTTCCTCTTCTTCAATTATAAGGAGGCAAAAGCAGAACTGGACTCGGCGGATAAATCGATTAGTGTGAGTTTTTTGTCAAGCTAACCAAGCGTAAAGTTCACATCCAACAGGTCAAAACACCGGTCAGTGCCACAGAGTAACCTAGACAACCAGTTTATTTTTAACAGGAAACTACTCCGCTGTTAACTACTCTGGAATTTCTTGTTTTTAAATCAGAAAACTTTTTATATGACCAAAAACAAGAAAAAAACGCTAATTAAATAGCATTACAAACTTACCTTTTCCAGCATTAACAGGTGTTCCTCTCAGCAGGTTTATTCTGTCCTTTTGTCCTCGAAATGGACTCAGCAGCCACGACTGCGGTCCCAAGCAGTCCCTAACATTTTTCTCACGGCGGAGCAGCAGCTCCGGCGACAACTCTCAGCCGCCTGACTGCAAGCTGCGCCCACGGAAGCAGTCCACTTCCGGTGAGACCTTTCAGAATAAAGGGGTCATGTGTTATTTTGAAGAGCTACAACTTTACTTTTGAAGCTTTTCCGGTACAGTTCTCGCTAGCAGGCGGTTGTTGAAAAGTACAAAACTTCCGTAAGTCCATCATGTGACTGCAAGGAAAGATTGGACTGCCCAGTTGTAGTTGACACATCTTTTACTAGATAGAAGGACATGTTTAGATAACTATGTAACCTGGGAAGTCCCAAACATTTATGACTATACCTTTATTTAATACATGTAGGCTAAACAACAAACTCCAACAAATTACATGAAGTTAAAAAAGTACTAATATAAAACTTTGTATACAGAAAATTCAACCCCAGAATGCTTTTATATGCGTTATTTAATTTACACAGATCTAAATAAGTAGGTTTATAGTTGACACCAGATGTCCACATACTGACCAGTGTATAAAAAAACATTTATTTTTCTGACTGCCTGATGATAAATTAAACTAATCTTTTTAGGGAATCAAAAATATTTATATTAGCCAAAAGCCAAATTAATAAAAGACTGACACATATTTTGCTTTCTTCAAATTCAGAAGTTTACAAAGCCTGCACGTTCTTAGTATTCAGTAGAATTGCCTTTTAAGATGTTGCCTTGTTAGATCTCAGTGCTGCTTTTGACACAGTCGATCATAATATTCTCTTAGAAAGGCTTGAACATGTTGCAGGGATCAAAGGAACAGCACTAGGCTGGTTTAAATCATATTTGTCTGATAGATTCCAGTTTGTTCATCTAAATGATAAATCTTCTTCACTCTCAAGGGCTACTTGTGGAGTTCCACAGGGTTCTGTGCTTGGACCAATTCTGTTCACCATATATATGTCCCAATTGGTAGAATCATTAGACAGCATGGGATAAATTTCCACAGCTATGCAGATGATACACAACTATATTTATCCATAAATCCTGATGAACCCAGTCAGTTAGGTAGATTACAGGCATGTCTGGAAGACATAAAAGCATGGATGACCCTAAACTTTTTGCTTTTAAATTCTGACAAGACAGAAGTTGCTGTCTTTGGACCAGAAGTTCTTAAACAGAAACTGATTAGTCAATCACTTCATCTGGATGGCATTAAATTGGCCCCCAGTAATAACGTAAAGAACCTCGGCGTTATTTTTGACCAAGACTTGACATTTAAATCCCATATTAAACAGGTTTCTAGGATTTCCTTCTTTCAACTCCGGAATGTTGCTAAAATTAGAAACATCCTGTCCAGGAGTGATGCTGAGAAACTAGTCCATGCATTTGTTACCTCAAGGTTAGACTACTGTAATTCTTTACTATCAGGTAGTCCATAATATGCAATTAAAAGGTTTCAGTTGATCCAAAATGCTGCAGCAAGAGTTCTGATGAATATTAAAAAGAGAGCTCACATTTCTCCTGTTTTAGCTTCCCTTCATTGGCTCCCTGTTAAATCCAGAATAGAATTTAAGATCCTCCTTCTTACATACAAAGCCCTTAATAATCAAGCTCCATCATACATCAGAGATCTAATTGTTCCATATGTTCCCAACAGAGCCCTTCGCTCTCAGACTGCAGGTTTACTTGTATTTCCTAGGATTTCTAAAAGTAGAATGGGAGGCAGATCTTTTAGTTATCAGGCTCCTCTCCTGTGGAACCAGCTCCCAGCTTTAGTCCGTGAGGCAGACACTCTGTTAACTTTTAAGGCCAGGCTTAAAACTTTCCATTTTGATAAAGCTTATAGTTAGAGTGGCTAAGGTCATCCTGAGCTATCTCTGTAGTTATGTTGCTATAGGCTTAGACTGCTGGAGGACAGACTTACCAATTTTCTTCACTCTGCTACTTTCTTTTCTTCTACGACTCTCCAGTTGTATTACAGTACATTCTGTTATTTCGACTGTTAACTTTGTTTTCTCTCAGTGTTTTTCTCTCCATAGAAGATATACCTGGTCTGGTATCCTGCTTGGCTGGAATGCCCTGTTGGATGGGGGGCATCGACTGGGATGATCCTCCCAGTGGCTGAACATCCACTGTGTCCTGTTATCAACTTTTTACTTTCTGTAACATAGAAAGTTCTCTTATATCAGATCTTCTGTTCCTTCTGTGTTTCTACTCTGTCTTCTCAAACCCCCAGACGGTCGTGGCAGATGGCCGCTCCTACTGAGCCTGGTTCTGTTGGAGGTTTCTTCCTGTTAAAGGGGAGTTTTTCCTCTCCACCGTCGCTACATGCTTGCTCAGTATGAGGGATTGCTGAAGGATTGCTGTGGTTGGAAAGTCTGCATCAACGGGGCCCAACCTCACACCAATGACTGACGCAATCTGCTGGGATTCCTTAAATGGGAAACTTTTTAACTGATTGGAATGTTTGTGTAAATGTATTGAAATGACTTCTTGTTAAGTGCCTTGAGATGACATCTGTTGTGAATTGGCGCTATATAAATAAACTGAATTGAATTGAATTAAGATGCATGACTTGGATCAAATATCTTGGGTAGCCTACCCTTCCTCAAACTTCTCACACTAGTTTGGTGAAATCTTAGCCCATTCCTCCTGACTGATATGAAATGCATAAGTGGAAGTTTTATTATTGGTTTTAACTTCAGTGAATATGTCACACCAAATTACAATAGAACCACTGTAAACCAACAAAACAGCTTACAGTTACCCGTTTCAGTATGTCATTTTTTTCTCTGTGGTTACCAGTCAGGTGAATTGTCATCTTCGATTTTAGGTCGTCACACCATATTTGCTGTGCTGAATGAACCGAAGCACAATTTGATGACTTCAGCAGTTTTAGGTTTTTTTTGTAATATGTTTCCCTCAAGGCTGCACAGTGGCACAGTTGCTAGCACTGTTCCCTTGCAGCAATAAGGTTCTGGGTTTGAATCCCAGCCTGGGGTCTTTCTGCATGGAGTTTGCATGTTCTCCCTGTGCATGCGTGGGTTTTCTCCAGGTACTCTGGCTTCCTCCCACAGTCCAAAAACATGACATTTAGGTGAATTGGTCTCCATCAGTTGCCCGAGTATGCATGGTTGCTCCTCCTCTTTAACAGGGGCTGGGAATCTGGTCAGAATTGTTATAAACTGCAAAAGACTTGAGACTACTGCAGATGTTCACCTTCCAGCAGGTCAAAAACCCTAAACATACAAGCTGAGAAACAAAGGACTGGTTTAGATCCAAGCCGGTTTATGTTTAGGGAGGCTTAGCCAAGGTCCAATCTTAAATCTAAATGGGAATCAAAGCGGCGATTTTTGAAAATAGCTGTTCAAAGATGCTCTCCATCCAGTCATTCAGCCCTTGAGCTATAAGATGAATAGGCAAGAATTTTGTCGTTCTATGTGTAAAGCTATTAAAAGATACACCTCACAACTCCCGCAGCTGTAATTGCAACAAGAACAACTATTGATTCAAGGTGCGAATCACGCCAAACTCTTCCCGTTTCTATACGTAAAAAGATTTCAAAACCACGCAGACTCTTTCTTCCACTTGACAATTTTGTGTTACTGTGTGCTAACATACATGAAGACATTAACATGTTTCCCAAGGACTGCATAATGAGACACCAAATATGAAGCAGGCAGCAAATGTGCTACTTGTTGTAGAGTCCCACTGGAGCCAGAAGAGGGCAATCATTTAACATCTACAACGAAAGAAGACGCTTTAGCACACACTGCTTCTCAAGAACCACAGGGATATTTTTTTTTGCATGAAAATGATCGTTCAAATATTGGAGAATTCATTTTATTTGAGAAACCTTTAGAAAAAGTAAGACTGAATTACTTTCATCACCGATCAAATTGGACAAACTCTTGTCACTCGCACTTAACCCATGTTACGCTTGTAATCCTCCATTTGCTCCCCACATGTCAGAGACTGACCGTCAGTCAGATGTGAAAAACAATCGTTTCCCCTCCTTCAGGCTGAATGAACTAGCCTACACATCTACTCTGCGACAAGTCTGTGACTTGGCAGTGTGTTTCTCATTTCATCTGGGGCCTACAGGGAAAAGGACAGAGGTGGAGCTGGAGAAGAAGCTTGAGGAAGGGAGGTGGAGGAAGGAAGGAAGGAAGGAAGGAAGGAAGGAAGGAAACAGGTGGCAACATGTGAGATGCAGCATGAAGAGAGCGATGCAGAATAACCGAGGGTGTATAAAAGAGGGATGGAAAGACTAGACAAACACAAGATGCAATAAATGAGCGAGAAAGAGTCTTAATGGAGCCAAGATGGGACAAGAGGAGAATAAATGACGGAGAACAAATGGCTGAGATTAGGAACAAGAAGAAAATGAGCAGAGTGGGAGTGGAGAAGGATGAGCGCTTGGAAGGATGTGAAAAGGAGGAGAGGATGCGGAGTTGGGGGGATTTCAGAAGAGGGAGAAGACACGAGGAGGATGTGGGGGGGCGATGAGTCATCACAAGGATATCGTCCCCGGTTGGCCGGGGAGCTGTGGGGGTGGTAGCATGACACACACACTGTTTCACGGAGGGTTTTCTGGCCATCACGCCGCTTCTATGTCTCCTCCCAGATGCGGAGGCGGGTGGAAGACAATACGGGGATACCACTGAGCCACGGGAGACCAGAGCCGTGCAGTTGCAAACCATTCTTTCCTCCTTCGGACACAAACATGCACTTGACGACAATGTCACAGCGGGAGGCCTCAGTAACACTATGCAAGAGAAGTGGTAGCAGCAGTGTACAGCGTTTTGCATATCTTGCATACACTTCCCTTCATCGTTCATACTTTATAAGGCGGTGCATATGCAGAGGGGACTGGTTTGAAAATGTGGAAGCAAGCAGAGAGGAAGACCTGCAAAAAACAAAACAACACATGGGCTTTGCACCACAAACAAGAACGCTACTGTGTTCCTCTTACTTCCTAAACTGTTTTGATCTAAACCCAAATATGAGCTGGGTCTGTTCATTGTGACTGCATGCCCGCCATCATCAACAGCGGACAGGCATGCTGCAATAAGGAACATCCCAAGGATAGATCACACAACATCTCGTCACTATGTGTGTTGCTTTTTGGTGCCGAGTCGAGCTCGGGAGTTGCTATGCCAACAGATTGGAGGGGGATTCCTAGCACTGATCTAGGCCACTGCGCACACACGCAGCGAATCAGTAGATGGATGCAATCAAACGAACACACGTGCACGCCGTCTCCCATTGTGAGTACAAACAGTTCACAGGTAGCAGCTGAATGTAATTGTGTTTGTCTGCTCTGATCATGGCACCACTGCAGTTTCAAAAAAAACAACCCAACAACCTGCGTGAACCACGAGACCCAACACCACCAAAGTCTACTGCTGCTATGACTCGACGTAATCTGTTGGGATTCCTTAAATAGAAAACTTCTAAACTTGCATGTACAACTGAATTAAAATGACTTTTCTTGTAAAGAGCCTTGAGATGACATCTGCTAGGAATCGGCGCTATATAGAAAACAAGTGAAACGATGGAAAACTTTGTAGGAATCTGTATTTATTTAAAGTCTACATACATTCAGACATCTCCCAAATCGAGATGATGTCATTGCATGAATGTACATCTGCATTTGTCTGCGGGTGTGACAAAAAAAAAAAAAAAAAGAGGGATGAAGGTTGAGTTGTGGGTTCCAGATGCCTTCAGCATAACTGCGTATTTGTTATGTGCTTAGAAAATGTCGTGAAGACACACTAAGGGACAGAGTCTTACAGATTGAGATTAATATAGGTCTGAGTGCAGCGGGCAGCACGTTTGGTGCATCTCTTGAGCCTCAGCTGAGGTCAGAGAGCAAGTAGCCAATTGTGAAAATATTGGACTGTGATCAGTCGTGTAAACAAAATGTGGATGTTAACATTTGTTTGTAAATGGTTTAATAAATACATAGTGCCTTGCAAAAATAATTGACACCAATTAACTTTTCCATTTTGTCTCATTACAATCACAAACTTAATTGTATTTTTTCAGTCTTTGGAGCAGGCCAACACAGTGTTGCTTAATTGTAAATTGGTAGGGAAATGATAAATTGCTTTTACATTTTCATTTTGGGAAAATATATAAACGGAAATAAACTTGACTTGCATTTAGCCATCTTTACTCTGACACCCCAAAATAAAGTCAACAAATTTTCTCCCAAAATCACCAAATGAATAGGGGCCACCTAAAATAACTTCCACTTCATAATTTTATTCTGTGTTGGACTATCACACAAAAAACCAATAAAGTTTATGGGTTTAGGGTAATGTGTAAAAAGTTTTGGATGCAAGGGACTAATGTAGTATGAAACTGCATTTGTCAATTAGAAAATGACATTCATTTAGAAAGAAAAAAACAACTTTACAGCTACTTTGAATACAGCAAATATTGGTTTATTTACTTCTGATAGTACTGTTTGAGCTCCATGTTTGTGTGGGGAAATGTCAGTGTTCACACAATATGTATGTAAAGAGTTGACTGAGTTGGTAAAGTTTGTCCCTGTGCATGAATGCCTACGTACATGTCCTCATTGATATGTTTGCATATGCATTTCATGAACAATAAAATGTACAGACAGAATCACATACATACATGTAATGATGGGATGTTTATTAAGCATTTATGAACCCCTGCATTGCGGTTTGAACACGTTTGGTTTTAGTCGCTGTCTTCTTTCTCCTGAGTCTCAGCCAAGGAGCTCTCGTCAATAACCTCCAGGCTCTCCGCGCGCTGAAGGCTCAGCTCAGAGAGTGGGATTGTGGGTAACGTGGTCTGTTCGGGGTACAGCCAGGGTTTGAAGTCGGGGCCGTGTCTCTCCTTCCAGTCTGCATACTTCAGACAGGCTTTGTTGATCTTTTTCATTGCCTAGAAGGAAAAACTAAATGTGGTTATTTTTTACAGATTTCCACTGAATAAACCAATACTATCAAAAGACATAGCAGACAGGGTTGAACTCAGAAATGAAATAGATGGGTGTTGAGGATAGAACCAGCTCTGCAGATCAAATGTATTTTATTTCATACACTAGTAGTTTGATGATTGGTAGGCAACTCTAGATGGTATTAAGATCTGGAAAATTTTCAGAACATGAACCAAAAGTTGAATTGTTTTGACCCATGACCCTCTCAGTTATCACCATTGTCCAGTGAGATGGTGTTTCATCAAGTTGAGGGGAAAAAACATTCACCAATTAGCTTCTGGGTCTTCAGAAAAAGGAAATAAGGACTTGTGTTAGTGTTTACCTCTTCTCCAGACCGTACTTCAGTTTAGATCTCCCAAACAGCATAAAGTAGGCATTTGTCATAGCAAATAACTTTACCCCAATCATCCCCAGCCCAATCCTGATTACTTCTGTGGAATTTCATTGTGTTCTTGATGTTTTTCTTCGAGAGATGTAGCTTTGTTGCTGCCAGCAGCCAATGGTTTCTGCATCTCTGCACATGTGGGAATACTCTGACTTGCTGCCATTCACAAGTAAGCTCTGCACTGGTGGTAACCCAATCTTTTAGGTGACAGTTCTGGCACTTAATGGACTTCATAGTAACTAACTCAGTGCAAACTGAAAACTAAAGCAGTTAAGTGTTTGAAGAGTTATGTTTATCCCACACCTTTTAATCCACAACAGTACAGTGACGAAGGATGAGTAGATAAACCAGCTAGAAAGATCCTGAGAGGTGCAAGCCCCCAAAAATACAATGGGGCAAAAAAGTCTTTAGCAGCCACCAATTGTGCAAGTTGTCCCTATTTAAAAAGATGAGAGATCTGTAATTTTCATCATAAAGTAGGTACACTACTATACACTATATATATATATATATATATATATATATATATATATATATATATATATATATATATATATATATATATATATATATATATATATATATATATATATATATATATAGGTGCAGAAAATAAGTATTTAGCAGCTACAAACCTAGGATCACCCACCAAAAAAGCTCCGTCACTCCGTCAGCTGCAATGTGTTCAAACCTGGTGAAGACCTACAGGAAACCTTTGATCCCTTGTCTTTGCCAACCAAGGTTACATTACCAAGTATTAAGGTGAACTTTTATTATTGACCAAATACTTACTTTCTGCACCTTTATACAAATACATTCCTTCAAAATCATACAATGTGATTTGCTGGATTTTTTAAACATTCTGTGTCTTAAAATTGAAGTGCACCTATGAGGAAAATTACAGACCTCTCTCATCTCGGTGGCTGCTAAATACTTTGTTGCCCCACTGTATGTATGTATATATATATATGTGTATGTATGTATGTATGTATATATATATGTGTATGTATGTATGTATGTATGTATGTATGTATGTATGTATGTATGTATGTATATATATATATATATATATATATATATATACATACTAATGAATCTTCTAGAAGCTAGAGCCTACTCGTCAGGTACCTTAAAACTGAACACATTCAGGAGCTTGTGAGTGCGTTTCTAATTAAAGAAAACTCACACAGGATATGTTTAGCAGGTGAAATAAAATGTGTAAATCATCACAGACCCATCTTCATGCGTATCCTTTGCAAATCCCTTCATGGCCACACTCTGCAGAGTCTTTCTTCCGTCCAACACTCATTTAAACATCCCAATCAGTACCAAATGAAGCAAACCCAGATTTCAAAAATTAGCTGGACAGAATGTCCTTTTTAATTCAAATTTAATTCCCAACGTGAGCCCGTGTGCTGTGCTTTACTGTCAAGATGAGAAACTGCATATGGACAAATACACAAGACCCTCACAAAATCCGTGTTAATATGTGCATGACTCACGTGGGGAGCGAGGAGGTGAGAAGACTTGTTGACAACCCACTTGGGTAATGAACCTGTAAAAAGAAAGAAGGAGCTAGTTAAGTCTGAATCAGACAGGAAAAAAAGATGGTGGGGAGGGGGGTCATGGAAGAGGGATTTTAGATTATCTTTCATTACACATCAAAGAGAGGCTTAGTAAGTTGGTACTATTTGCATCTACACATAACCACATCAGGAGAAGGCAATTATTGAGATCTGAAAAATAAACACTAATGTAAATAGGAAAAATAGAAAATGACTAAGACAAATATGAGAAAATCTGAAAGGGAGAAAATAGGGAGATGGAAATAGACGGAACAAACCGCAAATGTCCTTGATATGGTTACTAGGATGACTCATTTTAACATAAAGGTAGATGAATGAATAATTTATGCAGCATGCATTAAGCACCTGGAAGAGAGAGCTTCAATTTTTCCATCATTGCGTGCAGGATGTGTACACTCTTATGCAAGGTTGTGCGCAGAGTTGCTGCAGAATGTGTGTATTATTTACCTCGTGGATCTACCTGGGCCATGTAAGTGAGGGTACAGTTGGTCGGTCCCTGGCTCTGGATCATGTAGCCCGTCTCAATGGAAACAGCCCGCACCATGTCCTTTTTAGGTGGGTATTTCTATGAAGACAACGATACACTTATGTTTAGGCAAGAAGCAAAACGAAACTGAATGATATCCCCTCTTTTTTATCATCTATAAGACTGGAGCGTCAGATGAAGTCTACATTTTCAATTATTTAATGAATGCACAAAATGTGCATGAGAAAAAGATTAGATTGAAAGCTTTCCAAGACATTTCATCAAATAATCTGTCAAGTGTTTGCAGCAAACACTCAATGAGTTTTTAAAGGCTTTTGCTTTACATTTATTTGAAATCCAAAGCACATGAGAAAGCACTAAAAGCTAAACACTCTGCAGCACACTGTAATTTCATTGCTAACTTCTTTGGCCACATAGATGAGATAATCATTCACAATAATGACAAACTGAGCTTGTTAGCCAGCACTAACGGGAACAGGCTCGCTGCAGAGCACTAAAGAAGCGCAAACAGCAGAAGGGAGCAGGTAAAGATTAGCAGAGAGGAACGTCACATCACTGCCTTATCTTTTTTCCAGCCATTTGATGGTTATTTTTGGCGTCTTCTCTATGAACAGGTTACGGCGTAGGAATTTCTGTTGAGCGCACCTTGGCAGCTCAGTTTATGAATCATCTGAAAGATTCTCAGAAATAGAACTGCGTTATGTGCTAAGCTAATCGTCGTTTAAGAAGAACTGCACTAAATCTGATTCATCTACCTGACACACAAGGAAACTATATCTTATGCCTTGGGCAGTTGATTATTAAATTTATTGACATGGTTAGTTGTTTAAAAGCAGGGTTTTTGGCTGTTGCCACGATAAAACCTTGAAAAGATGCATTAATTTCCCTGTGATAAATATGATATATCTTAAACCTGAAAATGTTTGAAAAATATTATGAAAAATGAATGAAAAAAAGAATCTGGACAAAATATGAAAATTCAAAAAACAAATTCAACTTAATATAGTCAGACAAAACAGAATGCCTTTTAAATCTTTTTGTAAAATGTGATTTCACAAACAATTTCCTGGTGAGGAATAAATTAGGAGATCCTTGAATTTGTTCCTAAAGAAAATGGCTACTATTACACACAGGTGTATAACGTCAGGAACAGATGGTTGGAACATTGTGCTTCTGACTGTTGAAGTACGAGTGAACAAAATAGGAAGATTTAGAGAGCTGACTGAGGCCTTCAGAGGGTATAGGTTGTAGCAGCTCTTGATTCTGGGAAGGAATTTAATTAAAGAGGCCCAAAAACAATTTGAGAGCAGCCATTACTGTACAGAAATTAGTCTACAAGTGAAGGAGACTCAAAACTGCCGCCAACATGCAGACATACAAGGCCGCAAGTAGTCTCTGAAACTTGAGACTTTCACAGGAGGTGTGCAAAGAGGAAACCTTTGCTCCAATGGCTGCACTTGGCGTTGGTTTCCCGGGTCTAACCCCGGACATTTCTCATCAAGCCCTGAATGTTTTTTTTCACCCCAGAAGAAATACGTTTTCATGAACTGAGCCACCCTATGACATTAATGAAGAAGGCAGTTTAGTATTTTCCTGGCTTCAGTGAATGCGTTTGATCAGAGATGAGTTGTACGTAAACAGGGAAACCTCTGTATTTTATTGGCTGACAGACCGATGTTCAATCAAAACTCTTATTTAGAGCGGTCCTGACAGAAAATGGACATCAAACGATTTTTTGACGACTTACCACAGCTTCTCATTGCCTCGGAGTGTTCATTGCAAGGTTTCTCACGGCCCATAACTGGCGGCTTGCTTTTAGCAGCAACAGAACTTTCTGTACAAAGCTCTGACACAAAAATTTCTAAGAGTTTGAATTAATAGCAGTATTTATTAATGTGGGTCAGACCCACTGTGTTTAACCCTACAGTGAGTTTAATTCAGTGTGTCATATTCAAAATGATTATAGATAATGCTTAAATAATAATGTTTATATGAGCCTAAAAATACTTCGTTAAAACTGCTGAGCAGAGGTGTACCTTGGAAGTTTTAAAGGACGGCTAAGTGGGGCCAGTGATGATCTTGGGGTGTCACACTAAAATAAAAGCAGGGCTGTAATACAAAGGGGGCGGGGCCTAGACTGAGTGACTGACAGACAGAGTCACAAAATTGAGGTTTATATTTACATCAATCTTTAAATACATGAAACCCATAAATAATTTGAACTAATTAAAGTTATTTCGCCTCTCATCATTCATTAAAATATTATCTACACTAGAAGCGATAATGTAGGGATTTTCATAAATGCCGAACAGAAGGAGCTGCTGCAGAAAGTAGGGCAGGATTAAAATCACCGGGTAAGCAATGTCTTAACATTTTGACTGATTACCGTCTGGGAGGAGGTCTGTGGTCTCATAGTGCTTTTCTAGTTAAGACCATAAAATTGATGATAACGATGTTGAAAAGGTCATATATACATATACACACACACACACATATATACATATACACACATATACATATACACACACATATATACATATACACACACACACACACACATACACAGACATATATACACATAAATACACACACATATATATACACAAAGGTGTTGCGTTTATATTTTTGTTGAGTGTACATACATACACACACGACTGATTTAAAGCTGCCACAACAAAAAAAAAATAGAGACCTGGAGTGACTATCAAGCACTGATATTTTCAGGGCATATGTTGCTCGTCTGATTTAGTCCTTTTTTGCCCTGACATGACAAGTCGTTTTAAAAACTCAGATTAAAAAGAGGACATAAAGCAATAATCAGTCCCTTTCCTTCTTACTACAAGATTCAGGTCCAGTTTATTAAAACTACATTGAAAAATTGACCTCATCATTAGCAGAACTGACAGTACACACATCCCATATCAGCATCAACAAATTCTTTCTGAAGTTAAATGAAAAATGAATGACACAAATTACCAAAGGTCAATATTAGAATATGCAAAAGCAATGGCATAAAGAAGAGAACTTCAGAGATGTCCATGCAGCGCTGATGTGATGTTAGAGCTGAGCGGAAACAAAGAGGGGAGGGTTTTTACATTTCCATTGAAAATGTAAGACCTAATTTTTCAATTTAAGTTTTAAGATCTATTCCCTTATTCTTCTAAACAACATATTTTAAGATTGCCTATATATATCGATTTTTTAATCAACTTCATACTGATCAACCATAGTAAATAGGTTAGACAGCCTTCCTAAGTCTGAAGTTCAACTGATTAGCAACAGTGACCTTGCCAAATCACACAGACCAAAAACAAAAAGTCATGCATGGACACTGAGGCTATTATGTCTGTAAACTCTAATTGAAGCAGGAATGCGGAAGTCCAGTTACCAGTCACATGAAATGACTTATCTTTCTGTAAACTTTGTTTTAGTGAGCATATCTCTGAATGAGAATGAGGAAAACGACGAGTGGAGGACCTGAGGACTGTAGTTCACATGCAAGCAAAGAAATGCTTTACTATACAAGTTATTTAGTAACTTGATTTCTTTCATATACTATACAAAAGTCAATTTTCATTTCTTTCATACTTCACTTTCAAACAGCCAAACCTTTTCTTAATCTTTTAAAGTGCTCTTGATCAGTGATTCTTCAGGGTTTCTGAAGGTTTTTCAACAAATTAAATTCATGAGTGGCTCAAAGCAAACCTTTTCAAAATGTATTTACTGACTGCCTCAAGAGAGGAAACTGTAAGGTACTAAATAAATGTATCTATGGTAACTGCATGCCAAACTGTGCGATTCCCATCTGTCCAACTGTGTAAGGCTGCTTTAAGCTGTACAACCCCCGAAAGAGTTTTCTTTTTCTTTGGCTTCTTTTCAGTCCAATACCAAACCTTTTGTCAAAAGAAATGTTTTTCTTTGTTAACCCACCAAAATCTCACTTATAAATTAATCAGTCATGAAAAAAGCCACTAAGCTCCTGTTTTGTTTCATTACACAAACAGCATAGGAAAGACCTTATTTAAAAAAAGCTGGTCTTAGAGACATTACAAAGTACCCAAAATATACAATTTGCACCATTTTCAAAGCTGACATGCAGTTGACGGGAAGCTGAACAATGATGAATCTCTTAGGTCCTGTGTCAAGTCTTCAAGCATAACATTATGACCACTGGCAAATGAAGTGAATAAAACTGATCATCTCTGCCTTATGACACCTGTCAGTGGGTGGGATATATTACGCCGGAGGTGAAAAATCTTACCTTAAAGTTGATGTGTTAGAAGCAGAAAAAAATGGTTACATTTAGGATTTGAGTGAGCTTGACAAGGGCCCAACTGAGATGACTGGATGACTGAGTCAGAGCATCTCCGAGAGTACAGCCCTGGTGGGGTGTTCTCAGTCTGTAGGGGTCAGTATCTATCATAAGCTGTCCAAGACAGCTGATGTTCACAGGGACCGAAGGCAGGCCTGTGCAACACAGTTTATTGCTGATTAGCCACTGACCAATCTGTGGCTAAGCTGAAAGGACTAGCAATGGATATTTGAGTCTCAGAGCTAGACCATGAAGCAATAGAATAAGGTGAACTGGTCATATGAATCATGTTTTCTATTATGTTACATGGATGCTGTGTAGGTCACTTATCTGGGGAACAAATCGCATCGAGATGCACTGGGTGAATAAGGAAGCATCCAACATCCAGGTGTTTGCTACCTTGTGATTTACCAACTACCACTGCTATAGCTAAAAAGCAAAGATAATTCAGGAATACTTTAAAAAGCACAGCAACTCAACATGTCTTAGCAGTAATAAGAACCTCCTCTGTGAAGAAAATCAAAGATTTGTTTCTTCAAATTTCATAAAGCTCACAGAAGCTGCCAATTTATCAACAGAGGTTTTGGGCCCAAGTCCAAATTGTTACTCACATAAACCTCATGTTCTCCAATCACCATGTTTGTTCTACTACCATTTGATATTTAAATTGGTCAAGTTCTTAGAAAGTATGTTTAGATGCCAAAGTAATAATGTAGTGTTCACCTAAAACAGATTAATGATCTTACAGGGAAACTGAAGCAGTGCTGGCACGTAATACATTTACTGTAAAAACATCATGAGGCGGACAATGTTGTCTCGCTGGACGGGTGCCAAACGGTCTCTTCTTCCTGAATGGACCTCTTCTCCATAAGATGAGTGGAATTTTAAATGGCAAATGAAAGGTTTGCATCACCTTCTCCCTCCATCACATTCATGCACTACAATGCCCTTAGTAAAGTGGAACAATATTTATTTCAGCTGAGCCAACAAGCACCCATTTTGTTCAATTTCTTTCAGTGCTGTATTAGCATTCATGGGCACTTTTGCAACACAAAACAAGTTATAAAAGGGATGACTGGGTAGGACCAGAGGAAGCATACAGCTTATATAGTTGTCTGTGCTTGTATACTCACGACATGCTTAACAGAGTAGTTCATGATGATGTAATCCTTCCCTATTGGCAGCCAAGAGCGAAGCGTGATGACGTCCCGGTTCCGGAGAGGTTTCGGACACTTCCCTTTAAAAAAAAACAATGCATCTCCAGTGAAGCAAACCATTGAAGGACAGTATGCATTTAATTATGTGACCACTTCTCGTCATAAAGCAAAGTCAAAAACCCATATAAAGATAACAATGCTTGGAACTAACAGTGCCACGTACATGAGTAGTACCCGACATCTGCATTCACTGTGAGCTTCCCGATATCAAAGGTCTCGATGACGTTTGAGTCCCACTTTCTTCTGTATTCAATGTCATGGAGAACATCGTACATTGTCTCAGCCGCCACGTCCTTACATACCATGCGACACTGAAAGAAAGAAAGAGCATTTGTCATAACATAAGGCCATAAAGAAAAAACACACAGGAGTAATAGAATTGAATAGTAATACTTCTTCATCTTATAGTGTCATATAAGGGTATTCGTACTTCCTAAACCATTTCATTTGTTAATAGTATTTTATGTGATGCACCAACACAAAGTATTGTTCCATGTTTCCTAGGAAAATGGCATTTTGCTAGGAAACATGGAGGTGGAAGTGTCATGCTGTGTGAAAACCTTTCTTCAGTAGGGACACAGAAGCTGGTTGGAATTGATGGGAAAATGGGTGGAGCTAAATACAGGAAAATCCTGAAATAAAACCGTTTAGAGCAGGGCAGGGGTCTACAACCCTGGTCCTTGGGAGCTGCTGTCCAGAATCTTTTAGATGCATCCCTGCTGCAACACAGCTGAATCAAATAATTGAATTACCTCTGCAGCATGTCATCGGGTTTGGCAAAGGTCTGCTAATGAGCCATTTATTTGATTTAGCTGTGTTGGAAAAGGGATGCATCTAAAATCTGCAGGACAGACCCCGAGGACCAGAGTTGGAGACCCCTGTGTTAAGAGATTGTAAAAAAACAACAACTTGTGACTGAGAGCAAAGATTCACCTTCCAGCAGGACAACAACAACAAACATCCAGCCAGAGCAACTATAGAATGATTTAACTTCAACTTATACAAACCAAAGACCCATTCATGGCTTCACTTTTGACTAAAATGTATCCAGAGCCCCAAAACCTGCATAAGCCATTCACAAAGCTAGCTTTATGAACACATGAAATAAAATCTAGTAATTTTTACATTTAGAGAACCACAATTTTATATCCAATATTAACCTTTAGTATGCAATTTTTTATAACTGAAACATTACATATTTATTTTCAAAATTAAGCATTTGGTTTGGAATCTAATAATAAGATTGAAGAAAAAGAAAACAGATCCTCTATACCATTAGTGCCATTCTGTTTTGGAAATCCTATGAGAATATAGCCAGAACACAGGAGAAAAAAAGTTTTAGGACTAGTTTTTTTTAAGAACATACTTTTATAGATAAAACACTGCTTGGTTCTTTCTTCTATTAGGACAAATGTATCAAGAGCCACCGTGAAGGGCCTAAAGAGCAATATGTGACACCAGAACAGCAGGTTGCAGAACTCTGCCTTGAGACTAACTGCAGCAAAAGGAGAATCAAGAATGTAATGACTCAGAGGGGCTAACTAAAAATGCATGCCACACTTTTCTGTTTTGTTTTTGTCATTTAAAAACACGCAAGATATTCTTCACTTCTTAATTATGCACATGTTTGTGTTCATCTGTCAAAATCCCAGTAAAACATAAAGCTAATGGTTGCAACAAGGAATGCACAGATATTATTACTGATATATATATATATATATATATATATATATATATATATATATATATATATATATATATATATATATATATATATATATATATATATATATATATATATATATATATATATATATATATATATATATATATATATATATATATATATATATATATATATACACATACATACATACACACACCTCCACATTCCTTGATGCTTGCTGTGAGCTCTTCTTTGTTTTTAGGTCTGCGCCCCTCATTTTCCTCTTGATAATACCTCAGATTCTCAACAGGGTTTAGGTCCGGCGAGTTGGCTGGACAGTCAAGCACTGTGATGGCACAGGCATCAAACCAGGTTTCGTTGCTTCTGGCTGGACTTCTGGTAGACTGATGCGGTGACCTTGGATTTAAGAAAGCCGAGTTTACCAACACCTGCACCAGAAATTGGGCCACAAATCATGACTGACTGTGGGAATTTCACACTGGACCTCAAGCAGCTTGGGTTCTTTTTCCTCACCCGTCTTCCTTCAAACCTTTGGACCTCGATTCCTGAATGAAAGGCACACTTTACTTTCATTGGAAAAGAGGACCGTGGACCACTGGCCAACAGTCCAGTCCTTCTTCTCTTTGGCCCAGTTGAGACACTTCCTATGTTGGTTCAGGTTTAGAAGTGGTTTGACCCGAGGAACCTGACAGTTGTAGCTCATCCACTCACCTCTGCCAGATTCATGATGCTTCTCTGTTCGATAATCTGCTGAAGCCCACGGTCAGCTCTTCTGCTGATGCATCTTCTCCTGCCACATTTTGCCCTTCCACTAGACTTTCCATTTATATGCTTGGACACAGCACTCTGAACAGCCAGCCTCCTTGGCTATGAACTTTGTGGCTTATCTATACTATGGAGAGTATCAATGATGGTCTTCTGGCTAGTGTAATGGGAACCTAATTTCTTTCTTTTTTCTGCAAAAATTGAGAAGTAAATGGTGATTTCTTCACAGTATTCAAATTTTTTTAATTCCTGTTTTCGTGGGTTTTATGAGCTGGAAGCCTAAATTGTGTACAAACAACTAAATACTTGAAATCATTTAAATTGTGGACCCTGAATCTATAATCTATGGAAGTTTAAAGTGTTGAATGGAATTATAGAAAGAAAAACTTTTCCATGATATTCTAATTTTTTGGAAGGGGTCTCTATATGCATTTCCCTACACTTTCGACACCATGGAAAATCGACCACACCACCTACATTGCTTCCCTGCTTCGGTTAAACGATCCCACAATCCTGCGCTGTATTACAATCACATAGCCAACCCCCCTTCCTCTCTCTCGCGTTCCCTCCTGAAACACAAACAGCTACAAAGGGGAAATAAGCATTGATTAACATTATGGGCTCATTTTTTACTTATTGTACTGTACAGCTGATAACTATGTTGATGCAGATATTGTGAATCCCTAGTTGTAACCTAAAAACTGAGGAAGAGTTCAAGTTGTAGGAATACTTGTCAAAGCACTTTAAACCTATCCATTTCTCACAGGGATGGCTCAGATCAAGCAGGACCTCATACATTCAGACTGTCTCTCATTTAAGATCTAAAGTTTTGCTCCATTCATGCCACCAAAAAAAAAAAAAAAAAAAGAAGCAAAATAAGGATTAAAAGGGTGAGCCCAATAGATGGATCTGCAAAAATCTTAACATCCATATACAATACTGCTGATCTAAGAAAAGATGAATAAAAATGTACAGGATCCTGCAAAGAAACTGCCGCAGACAAACAGATGTATCTGACATGGACATGTTTAGAAGTCACATGGTCGGAGAGCGTCTATGTCAAAAAAGAGGGAGATAGTGTGAGACAGTAAGGCGGAGAGAGAAGCAAAACATCAGGAGAGAGACAGGCTGCTGACCATAGATGAGTCATTACTAGACCTGAGCTCTCAAACAGAAAAACAACACTGTCAGTACTAGACAGACATAGGACATATGTCAGACGGCCTGCAGGAGAGTCAAGCACTGGTAGGAGCTCTTAAGGATCTTTTTTTTGTCGTCATTGTTGTTTGTGCCCAGATGCACCCAACGTTTCCTGCAAATTAGAAAAAGGAGTGTTTCAGATCTGATCAGAAGATCTAGGCAGTGTGTGTCATTTGTCCATCCATACGACCTCTTCCTTTGTGTCTTCATACAGGTGTTGCACAGCTTATTAATAGAACCACAGGGACCTCCTGTTTTGGCTTCGCAAAGAATCAAAGGCAAAGAACCGCCTCAAACCCTGGAGTGTAGCTGTTACTACAGTTACAACTGTCACGGGGAAACATCTCAATAATATCAACAAGGAAAATAGAGGAGCAGGAAGTGAAAGAAATCCACAAAAAGAGAGAGAGCAATGAAGGAAAACACTTGTGAAACAGACAAAGTGAGCAAGAGAAGACAAGCAAATGAGAAAGAAATGGACCCAGTCCGTCCCAGAAGATTAAAACTCTTAATACTAATTCGTCGAGAAGGCAGCCCGTCTTTATCCATCTGTCTCATTCCTCCCCGAGGGATTCATTTAGGAAAATTATGCTCATTACTGCTCGAGAAGCTGTTTGAATAGAGGGGATCTCACGCTGTTCTTCAATAAAAATAGGATAAATGTTATAGGCTCCCTTTTATTGTAATATCACAAACTGTTCTGTAACAATGTAATATAACATCTAAAGTACTCCTTTAGACATGGATAAAGAAATCCTTCAATTACAACAGTGGGCTACTACAAACCCAGCTTCTCCAATCTATTAAGTTATATATAAACAGAGTAATAAAACCACACAATGGTCTGCTAATCTTTTAACATTTTGTATTTATGAGAAAACATCTCTGGGATCAAATGTTAGATTGAAATTCAGACACTATGTCACTTCCTATCATAGCATGCTTTAAAAGGTATGAGAGTTGCAAAATGAACCAAATAGAAGTTCTGCAGCAGCATGTGGTGGCATCTAGATGGCATCTTTCATAGTAGGTAGTAGGGGTAGGTTTTGCAGATTTCAGGAAGACCACCCCCCAACCACATATTGTATTAAACTAGAATGGTTGTGAAGTAGGGGCGATTTATCAGCTTGATTGCTCACCAACGGAAAATATTTTTGTGCAAAAAAAAAAAAAAAAAAGTTTTCTGATGAAACAAAGAGCGCAACATAACCCTCATCTTGCAATGCATTGCATTTTGTGATATTTAAAATTTTTTAGTAAAGTTTTGGTTTGTATCCACCAAAAGGCTGTTTTCAAAAAATAGCCCTTTTTGTATTTTTTAAATACATTTTTAAAATACTCCTGAAGCAAAAACTGAAATTGACCTAGAACTGAACAGAAACTATGCCAGACCTGTTTATGGGGAACTGTATCCATGCAGACACAAAAACAAAGAACCAGGCATGGAGCAGAAACATTGCACATTGTTAGGTTACAGGTAGGGCTATTAAATTATAGTTTCAGTTTGGGTGCTGGGCAACACACTTAAACCCAAGAGCAATTTAGAGTAACCAAATTATCCAACAGTTTGAACTGTATGGGGAAGCCGGAGTACCTGGAGAGAACCCACACATGCACAAGGAGAACATGCAAACTCCATCCAAAAAAGCAATTAGGCTGGGATTTAAACTTGGGACCCAATTGCTGGAAGGCAACAATGCTCCATCATGCAGGCCTTACGTCTGGAACAAGTCCCAGAAGAGATTGTTAAGGCACTCCTAAATTATGTGTTTTATTGCTATTTTTATTTTACCACTTAATCATGTAAAGCACCTTGAATTACCTTGTTGTTGAAAGTGTGCTATACAAATAAAATTGCCTTGCCTTCATATAGGGCTGGACAATAATTCGATATCAATATATACCGCGGTATACTTTTATTCAATAACGGTGATATGAGTTTTAAACACATTACCGGTAATTCGATATATATTACAGTAATTTTTTTTTTTAAAGGATTCTTTTTGCCTCCAGTGGCCTTTATATGACAGTTACTTGACAGGAAAGGGGTCAGAGAGAGCAGGGAATGAATATACATTACAGTATATAATTGCAGCGTTTCACTGACTGACATTTCACGGCGTTCACAAGCGCAGCCAATTCAAGCCGAACAGAAAGAGCAGCGACGCATTGGCTACGTGAGTGATGACGTACACCACAGACAGGAACCCGGCAGCAGCAGTAGGCTGTGCTCAGGACGTGGTAGACAGATAAACTAGGCTAATCTCAACGAGGCAAGTTTTATCAACAAAATGAGTGCTCCTAACGAGTTGAGCAGAGTTGAACGCATGGATAAGACTACAATGCTTCGGGCACAGACTAAACTCCGCTATTGGTAAGTTATACGGTTAAAGCAGCAGTAGTTAACTTTAATAAAAGTAACTTTTTGATATTTCCTAAAAGTATCCATATGTCCTGAAAGTAGGAAATGAGATTTGTAACCTGTAAAAAAAAAAAAAGCAGCTCAATTGGTCACGCCTACAGCCCCTACTGCGATTTACAATAATCCACCACGCCCGGTAGAAAACAGCCAATCAGAGCCAGAGCAGCGTCTGATGGAGTGTCTGACATCTGTCTATCACTCCTCACACACACACCGCAACCCGCCCTTCCCTCCGCTACGCAACCGGCTGGCTGCGCTTCTGCAAAAAGCTAGGAGTTAGCTATGGCCGAGAAACAGTCACCTAAAGAGAAACTGCCCGTACCGCCGCTGCCAACAACAGCATATACGGCTAAGATAATAAAAAAGAAGATGGCCGAGGAGGACAAAAAAGCAAAGAAGAAAGAAGTTGACCGAGCCCGAGATAAAACGAGGGTAAATATTGGCGTAGCCTTTGAGAGGTGGAGGGAGCTACGGGACCTGAAAGCGTTTAAAACCGATTCCGAGTTGGCAATGTTTCTGCTTGACAGGTAATTACCCTCGCTTGATTAATATTTGTTTTGTTTTTGTTTGTTTCTTGGTGGTGGTATTACAGTAAACCTCCGCAGCGCGTGCGATCATCTGTGCACTCACAGCTAATGTTGTCATATGTTGTTTGCTGTTAGGAAATAGTCACGAAAGTTTGTTTTCTAAGTCGCGTCAGCTGATTATCTTTGGCAGTTGTTACGCCAGTAGCGCAGCCGAAAGGAGGGAGGAGGGCATTGGAGGCGGGGCTTGAGTGCATCGGAGAGGGAGGGGTAGTGAAGTGAAGCTTGTTTGGGTTAAAATTTTCAAGCAAAGTCTGCTCTCCTCTCCGAGTTACCTACTGTAGCTTTAAAACACACCTGAGTTTTACGTTATTTTGTGTTTGGTATGAGGATTTATTACTAAAATAATTTCTGTAACAAATACAATATGCTTCACACAAAATAGCACGTTTATATCCAAAGGCACTACTTTTTGTATTATTTTTAATGTGTGCAATTTATGCTTGGTATATTTGTTAAATGCCATTTAATAAGAATATAATTAACCATCTGTTGTGGGCATTCTTCGCAGTTTTTCTGAGGCTTTTATATAGTATATATCGATATCGGAATTATATCGTATCAACCGAAATTAAGAAATATATCGTGATACAAGTTTTGGCCATATCATCTAGCCCTACCTTCATATAGTACGACTTTAATTTAATCAAAAAAGAAAAATTTCCTCAGTAGTTATCAAGCAATTATTGTTCCACTAAAAGCTTAGAGCCCAATACTCATTTTAAACATCATCAAAAGACTTTTTTTTTTTAAATGAGCCGAAATCTACTTTAGCTGGAACTTAAAATCTCTAAATCACTAAATCTATTTTTCTTCCAATCAAAGATGTAAACCGAGTGAACAATCTGTACATATTACACTGCTCAAAAAAAAAAAAATGGAACACAAATAACAAATCCTAGATCTGAATGAATGAAATATTCTCATTAAATTCTTTGTTCTTTACATAGCTGAATGTGCTGACAACAAAATCACACAAAAAAATTATCAATGGAAATCAAATTTATCAACCCATGGAGGTCTGGATTTGGAGTCACACTCAAAATCAAGGTGGAAAAACACACTACAGGCTGATCCAACTTTGATGTAATGTCTTTAAAACAAGTCAAAATGAGGCTCAGTAGTGTGTGTGGTCTCCATGTACCTGTATGACCTCCCTACAACACCAGGGCATGCTCCTGATGAGGTGGCAGATGGTTTCCTGAAGGATGTCCTCCCAGACCTGGACTAAAGCATCCACCAACTCCTGGACAGTCTGTGGTGCAACGTGGCGTTAGTGGATGGAGCGAGACATGATGTCCCAGATTGGCTCAATTAAATTCAGGTCTGGGGAACGGGCGGGTCAGTTCATAGCATCAATGCCTTTCTCTTACAGGAACTGCTGAAACACTCCAGCCACATAAGGTCTAGCATTGTCTTGCATTAGGAGGAACCCAGGGCCAACCGCACCAGCATATGGTCTCACAAGGGTTCTGAGGATCTCATCTCGGTACCTAATGGCGGTCAGGCTACCTCTGGGGAGCACATGGAGGGCTCTGCGGCCCCCCAAAGCAATGCCACCCCACACCATTACTGACCCACTGCCAAACTGGTCATGCTGGAGGATGTTGCAGTCAGCAGAGCGTTCTCCACGGTGTCTCCAGACTCTGTCACGTCTGTCACATGTGCTCAGTGTTAACCTGCTTTCATCTGTGAAGAGCACAGGGCGCCAGTGGCGAATTTGCCAACCTTGGTGTTCTCTGGCAAATGCCAAACATCCTGCGGAGTGTTGGGCTGTAAGCTCAACCCCCATCTGTGGACGTCTGGCCCTCATACCACCCTCATGGAGTCCGTTTCTGACCGTTTGAGCAGACACATGCACATTTGTGGCCGGCTGGAGTTCATTTTGCAGGGCTCTGGCAGTGCTCCTCCTGTTCCTCCTTGCACAAAGGTGGAGGTACCGGTCCTTCTGCTGGATTGTTGCCCTCCTACGGCCTCCTCCACGTCTCCTGATGTACTGGTCTGTCTCCTGGTAGCGCCTCCATGCTCTGGACACTACGCTGACAGACTTGGCAAACCTTTTTGCCACAGCTTGCATTGATGTGCCATCTTGGATGAGCTGCACTACCTGAACCACTTGTGTGGGTTGTAGACTCCGTCTCATGCTACCACTAGAGTGAAAGTAGGGCCAGCATTCAAAAGCGACCAAAACATCAGCCAGAACGCATAGGAACTGAGAAGTGGTCTGTGGTCACCACCTGCAGAACCACTCCTTTATTGGGGGTGTCTTGCTAATTGCCTATAATTTTCATCTGTTGTCTATTCCATTTAAACAACATCATGTGAAATTGATTGTCAATCAGTGTTGCTTCCTAAAAGGACAGTTTGATTTCACAGAAGTGTGATTGACTTGGAGTTACATTGTGTTGTTTAAGTGTTCCCTTTATTTTTTTAAGCAGTATTTATTTAGCTTTCAATAAATTAGATTGAAAATGTTTTTGCAGAGCTTAAAATATAAAAAAAGGCATGTGCAACTATTGTAGCGTGTAATATGTAACAGGCAGCCAGATACACCCATTTTAACATTCAAACCACCTATGTTTACATTTAATATGCAGCTCTGGGACTCAGGTACAGCTTTATTGTGATTCATATTAGCCATGCTAATATAAAGCCTGGATAAAAGGAAGCATAGCTAAAACAATATACACTATATTCCAAGTAAAAGAACTCCCCAGAACCCAAAGCCCTTGCAAAGAAAAGGCAAAGTGTAAATGGATGCATTTTGAAAGCACACCAGCTAGCTGGTTTAATACTACTAATCAGATACCTAACCAAGAACATGGGTCAAAATATTCATCTGGGTACTAGTGCCTTAGAACAATATAATAACAAGGACAGGGGGCACAGGAGCTGGTCAGTCACTTTTTGGTTTTAACTTAAAAAAAGCATCCTATTTGTTCAGTTGTGTTTCACACAAATGCTGTAATTAATTAGCGCTTCCACTAAGAGGGTGTGATGTCAGCTTATTTAGATCCAAAAATGATCAAATTCTGTTATAATGTAGAGCAAGGCAGGAGAAAAAAGTTCTGTCAAACTATGTGGAACCTAACAAGGCTTGATCGCTTTACTCTTAAGCTGTAAAGACTGAAAGAAAAGTAACCACAGACACAGAGAGCACAGACACCAAGTCACATACAGGCCAAGCAAAGATGCACGGTACATATGCATGAACAGAGACATTGACTAGGCACAGTGGACTGGATTCCCAGAAGGTCCTGGGTTAAAATCCGGGTATGAAGTTTGAATCTTTATGCATGAAGTTTGCATTAAAACATGACTGTTCAGTTAACTAGTAACTCAATATTACCCTTAGGTATGAGCTTGTGTGTGCATGGTTGTATGTCCTGTGTGTCTTGGTCATGACCTGTGATGGACTGGCAACCATCAATAGTTTCGGTTTTTCATTAACATGTCAATAAAAAATTTTTTCTCAAAATTGCACACCTATTTAAATGGTTTTTAATCTTCTGAGAGCTGCTTGTTTCGTTTCATGTCAGAAACAAAGTGCTTGGTTGAATGTTGGCCTCAACTGTATTTGCCCGAGTTGGGATACGTAACCTACTTAAAAACAAGGCCAAGGTGAAGAATACTCCAAATTCAACACAGTTAAATGCTAATTTAATTCCAGCCTATATAAGCGAGTCACAAAAGTGGAAATACAAAATGAGATCATGATTGCAACAACTGTGTGGGATATTTAATATGATGTGAATCCCCCCCCCCAAACTACTTAAGAACCACACACAGAGAAGACCTATCAGACATTTCATCAGTAGAATGCCAGAAACAGTGCCTCAGTACTTGCAATGCTCTATATTTAATAGCTGGCTACATGACAGGCATGTGTGCATGTCTCTGTGTGTGTGTGTGTGTGTGAACGCATGAGAGTAGACGGACTGCCAAATCCAAGGTACAGTAGGTCAGAAAAGCCCAGTGGAAATAAAGGATGTGTTGTATCCACCGGCAAACTGAAACAGGAGTAGGAGGAACGAGGACAATCAAATAAAAAAAGTGAAAGAGGAGAACCGAAGGCGCAAAAGGCATTCAGTAGAAAATGAAGACATACACCCTGCTAAGCACACATCTTTGTAATTCTATTACATACTAATTCAGTAAACTCACCATAGGAAGCCCAGAGTGAAGGGGGGAAAAAAGGACACGGGTGAAATAAGGTTCAGAAAGATACATAAGTCAGAGGACACAATTAAGTGTTTGGTCCAGTTGTTTATGATTATCCAGTTTACTATCTAGCCACACCAAGCAACCAACAATCTCCCATCCTCAATCATGTAATTCAACCCATCAACTTTTCCTTTATTCTTTCGTTCCCTTCGTCTTTTTTTTATCCTTTTGCCAATCTCCTTCCTACCCTTCCTCCTACACACTTGTCACCTCCCATCATCTTCTCCCTTTTGGGAATGATACAAAAAAGGCCAAAGAAAGCTAAACAAAAAATATAGATTCTGCGGATGCCTGTGCAATTCAGAGCAGAACTCTCAACATAGAAAATGAAATCCCAGGATGATCTTTGTGCATTGGTGTACGTCTGGGGAGGTATTTCTAGTTTTGTACTAAATTGACATTAAAATAACAAATAAGTGGACTAAAACTAAACAGTTTTTAAAAAATTGCCAAACTGTATAATACAGAAGAATGCATCTATGATTATAAGAATGCATTTCACACTTTATATTCTCCAAGCAACAGTCTGCTTAAACTATTAAAACAGCAAAAACTCTAATCAGAGACCCAAAATGATTTATTTTCAGAAACAGGAATTTTGAATTTAAATCACAAGCACAAAGATGTAAGAAGCTTTTTTTTTTTTTTTTAAAGCGTTTTCTCTGCCAGGTCAAGGAAAGTCTGCGTTTTATTTTGGCTGCATATGGGAGAGAGCGATTGGTTTCCGGTGAAACTAGGAAGCCAAAACAGAGGCAATCTGTTTTATCAACTTGGGATTTGGATCTTTGTCATGGAATATGCTGGATTTCGAAAATGTTGGTAGACCTTTGAATCCCAGACTCAAGACAGAGGATGACATTCTTTAGGGCAGGGGTTCCCAACTTCGCTCGGTGTTTCACTATGGGAGATATGGCCCACTCCCGAATTGCATGCTGGCCCCGAAGCCATACATGGCAGCCCATCTAATCTGGGCCCCAGGTGGATCCTGACATCCCCACTTCAAGCACTGTGTGTGCAAGTGATGAACGGGCCACATCCAGCCTGTAAAACCTCACAAATGTGTGTGGAGTTGCCCAGCTGGCTGCGGCACAGATGTCCTGAACTGAAACCCCTCGGAACAAAGCCCAAGAAGTGACCATGCCCCTGGTAGAATGAGCCCTCGCCCCTTTAGGGGGCTCCGAGCCTGCACACTTATATGCCAGAGTTATAGCCTCCACAATCCAGTACGCTAACCTTTGACGGGAGACAGGTTTGCCTCTATGGGTAGTGTCCCAAGACACAAACAGATGGTCAGCTCTTCTAAAAACAGCTGTCCTCTCCACATAGGGCCGTCAAAGTCCTCACTGGACATAAGCAATTAAGCTTCTGCTCTTCTGATGAAGAGAATGGAGGTGGATGGAATACCAGTAGTTCCACCATAGAACCCCTGTAGGAGGATTCCATCACCTTGGGCACGAAAGCGGGATTGGGCGTCAAGCACACTTTGGAGAGCCCAGGAGCCCACTGTAAGCAGGCAGGACTGACAGACAGTGCATGTAACTCACTTACTCTCTTAGCTGTGGTCAAGGTCTGGAGCAGATAGTTTTCAGTGAAATAAATTTCATACCAATACCCTCAATGGGTTCAAAGGGATGATGGCAAAGGGCCTCCAGCACCAGAGAGAGGTCCCATAATGGCACCAGAGACCTAGTAGTCGGCAGTTTACGCCGTGCCCCCATCATGAAACGGCACACAAAGGGGTGCTGCCCCACAGATTTGTCACTGAATCCTACATGGCAAGCTGAAATAGCAGCTAAATAGACCTTAATGGTAGAAAAGGCTTTGCCCTTTTCCAACCTCCGCCACCGAACACTGAAAAGGAATGGCCTGTCTTTCCACCTCTCACGGGCCAGGCCCAGAGGGCCATGCGGTCAGGCTGGGGATGGTAAATTTCCCCCCCCGAGCCTGGGATAGAAGGTCCCGTCGAACTGCGAGAGGCCATGACTCGGCTGCTAAAATTTCCACTGGTTCTGCCACCCAGGGCTTGGATGGCCACCAGAGGGCCACCAGAACCAGGGACAGTCCCTGTTCCCTCACTCTGGTTAGAGTGGAGGATATCAGGCTGAGAGGTGGGAACGCATAAAGCAGCACGTCCGGCCATTGATGTGCCAGGGCGTCCATGCCTAGGGGAGCGTCTGCTTCTGACAGGGAGTAGAACAGTGGACAATGAGCATCCATCGTCTTTGTAACCCTGAAGGTTACAGCCCCCACCGGCACGCCCACTGAGAGAAGCGCGGGGTCTCTCCACGGCCGAAGAGCCGCCATGCATGCTGGTGAGATTTTCACCTTGCGATAAAGGTGGTGACGGGAACAGAGTTTCAGAGAGGCAACCCACCTCTGAAAATCCCTCATAATCAAAAGCCCGAGTTGCACCACCGAAATCACTGAGGCCATGAGGCCGAGGAGGCGCAGACACAGCCTGAATGAAACCACCTTCCCCAGCTGAAAATGCGCCGTGCACTGAGTGAATGACGAAATTCTCCGCTCTGATAGAGTGACACGATATGAGAGGGAATTTAGCTCCAGACCCAGATATTCCACACATTGCATGGGGACCAGGCAGCTCTTTGGCCAGTTTATTCTGAACCCGAGGCTCATCAGGTGATCTAACACCGTCTGACAGTCCCTGACCGCCTGCGCATGTGAACGGGAGCAGATCAGATAATCGTCTATGTACGAAACTATTCTGATACCGTGTGCCCTCAGGGGGGACAGCGCTGCCTCCACACATTTGCTGAAAACCCTCTGCACGAATGACAGCCCAAACGGGATGGTTTGATACTCGTAGGCTTTGCCCTGATACGCAAACCTGAGGAACTTCCTGTGTGGAGGATAAATTGCTATATGAAAATAAGCATCGGAGAGGTCGATTGTCACAAACCAATTGTTCAGCTGGATGGATTTACATAACACTTTGCGCGTGAGCATTCTGAAAGTGTACTTGCGTAAGTGCCTGTTCAGCACACGGAGATCCAGAATGGGAGGGAGTGACGTTCCGTCTTTCTTTGGAATGAGGAAATAGCGCGAGTAAAAACCCTGACGTACCTCGTATTCCGGAACCACTCTGATCGCCTGCTTGTCTAACAGGGATGAAATCTCGTCCTCCAGGACGTGTGCTGAATCAACGGGGGCAGCTGAAACCAATACGCCGTTGAACCGGGGTGGTTTCGCGGCGAATTGGAGCCTGTAGCCCCGGGAAACTGTGGTCTGAACCCATGGAGGGACTGCGCATGCGCGCCATTCCTCCGAGTGCGCAGCGAGGGAATCCCCGCATGACGTCACTCCGACCCTGCAGTTGCCCACACTCGCCTGGTTTGAGAGCCTGGGAGGGATAAGAGTTTGGCTTACGTGGCATACACAAATTAAAAGCCTCTACCCTCCTGTTTCCTGAGGGTGCTGGTCTCCCTCATCTTCTCCAAAGCTGGGCCAAAGAGGCCTTTGGTGGGGTCATAGGGTGCATCTATGATGTCAGCCTTCTGTGAGTCCCCCAGGCCTGACAGGTTCAGCCACAAGGCTCTCTCTCCTGAGACTGCCAAACCCATCACTCGACCGCATCCCTGTACCGCTTCTCTGGCGGAACGAAGGATGAGATCGTTCACCACACAGATTTCATCCCACAGGACAGGGTTAGGTGACCCTGAGTCCAGCTGCCCCCCCATCTCCTCCAGAATTTCAGCCTGATGAGCTGCCAGCAGTGTGACTGCATTGAAAGAACACACCGACTGTCCAGCATATCTGTATATACGCTGGTAAATAGATGCAGTGACGCGATCTATTTTAGAAGGGAGAGAGTTGGTGGACGAAGCTGAAACAGACCTGCGGTTAGGGTGAAGGTGGTAGGCCAGTGAAGGCTCCACCGCTGGGGGTTTGGCCAACCCCAGCTCACCCATGCCATGGATCTCCAGCTTAGAACAGCCCTTGGCAGGAAGCTTGCTCCTGAATGGGCTTGACCAGAAGCGGGAAATTGTGGTCTGAACCACAATGCATGCATGAAGGCTAGCCTCCTTCATGCATGCAGGAACAGCTGGCAAATGCTGTTTTGCTGGCGGCAGAGCTGCTGAAAGCCTCTGCCATCATAGAGATCCCGTTCCGTCCCCTCTGCATCCTGTGCCGTCGGCCAGGGTATACTCAGCTTCGCTGCAGCACGCCTGCAGACTTAATACAGGTCACTGTCCACTGGGGATGTCGCGCCGGCTCCGCTAGGAGGCCTCGAGACTAGTGCTGGAAAGGCAGAGTCGTCATCCACCTCCTCCATGGGGTCATGTCAAGGAGGTCAGAGTTGGCGTCGTCCTCTGCTTCGTCGATCCCCACGAGCTCCCCACTGTCCGTAAGCCCCTAAAACAGCGGTGGCATGGACGGGGACTCCTCCTCCATCATGTCCGCCCAGCTCGCAGTAGCTCGCGGCAGATGGATGCTTTCTGCAGCCGCAGCTGCACCAGCTGGGAGACACGGGTCCTGGTTGTTAGCCACAGCTACCCGGAGTCGCCTCTCTAATATTTTTTCGGGCATCAATGCGCAGTTCTGGCACCCTTGCGGGTTAGCCAGCGATGCCTGGGCGTGTTTAGTGCCCATGCATGCAATGCACATAGGGTAAGGGTCCCTGCCCGAGATGGAGGCCCCACATGACGCGGGGCAAGGGCGGGATGCAGCCTCTTTAGAGTTAGGTTTCGTTCCGCTAGCGTGAGCAGCAGTAGCCGACATTATGTTAGCTGTCGAACAGCACTGAAAACTGGGTTAAATCCGGAGTTCAGCCTGAGGTTTAGCTCGTCACAACACGTTAGCTGAGCGCCAACAACAACACTAGCAAGTTAATGCCACACGAAAGAAAATTAAGCTCACCTTGACGCGTTAGCTTAGCTTCACAACTTGTAGCTGAGAGCTATTAACAGTTCGCCTTCAGGCGGACACTGTTTTAAGTTGAGAAGAACACTTCACCGTAAAGTGATTACTCAGCACGATCCAGAGCCGAGCTCAGATACCTGCTTTCGGCGACATACACCTCGACGGGACGCCTGAGAACAGTTGAGCAGATCTCCAAGCTAGCCTGGATGCGCTGAGGGAGCTTGTAGTTTCTCACGGAAGAAACCGAGAATGAGTTGAGAGGGGTAGGTTGGCCGCAATATTGGATGGTGGGCGGAACCATGGGCAAGGCTCAACCTGTCTGTCACAGACAGACGTGATGTCATTGGAGCTTCCGTAGTAGGTCACGCCGAGGCGATTCCCATAGTGAAACACCGAGCGAAGTTAGGCAAAGAACTCCAATTTTACTTACCAGATCATTCCATGTTGCCAAATAATTTACTAGCAAGTGTAGAAGAGTAATAAAAAACAAAAAGGCACAACCGTCATGACATGCCGTTGACGATTCTTGTTAATTTAAATCATTAATCTCAAAGGGGCGTGTTTTTAAAATCATGGCAATTTAATCATTGAGGGCACTCATTCCTAATCAAATAGGTTGAACTTATGAGTCCTAGAACTGGGAGCGTACCCGCGGGTGACCTTGCGCAACAGTTGTTTCACAGGTGGAAAAATACATAAATTAAATTTCATGGGTTCATGCAGGAGTTTCTTTATTTGCAGACAGGTTGTTAGTAGAAAAATATAAATTAAAAAATTTGTGTTAAAGACGATCTTATTGCTATACTGTGTTGGTGGAAAGAGCTTATGAGAATATTTCCCAACCTTGCACGGATAGGGGAATGTAGTCTGATTAACGAGACGGCTAAATCTTCAGTGTTCATTTTTCACTTTATGCAATAAATGTTTAAGTTTGTATAGAGAAGAGCAGGTACAGCTACTAAATAAAAATATTTTTCCACAATTTCTGTATATTCATAAATTATATACCTTGTTGTTTTAATTTGGTGATGTGTTCCTAATGCAGCTGAATGTATAAAAATATAATCTGAGGATTTTTAGCTTTACTCATTTTTCAAAATAAACTATTATTTTGAACTCAAATTCATCATCTTATATTTTGGTTTAAAAAAAAAAAAAAACGGAATCTACCAAAGTTCTGATCAGTACATCTCTACATATGGGGTAAATGGATGTTAGCTACGGTGCTCACTGCTGCGCCTTAAAGTCATTATTAGTGAATAGGACAGGTGCATTATTAATGCAGTTATCTGGCTAATTAGCACACAAATTATATTTCATTATCATTGCAATGTGTATTTTTCTTTGCAATTTATGATTCAAAACATGAGAAGTTAGGTCCAGTTAACCCATTGCTCCCATTAACCATTCTACATGCATCAGCAAAACTGCACCCTTTTATTCAGTCTATAAATAGAACAGCTGTATCTGTGGCATAGCTGATTGCCAGCCTCTCAAAACGTGTACACAAGCCCAAACAATGACAAACTGATGAAAGCGGAACAATTAATACCACCCAGTGAAGAGTGGAAGATTAATGGCCTGAGGTCGAAACAAAAGTAGAGACAATATCACACAATGTAAAAAGCAAGCTCCTGTTGCTGCTATATGTACATAAAGATAAAGTGGCAGTTATAGACAGAGGGCCAACCCAAACACTAGTGTGTATGTGTGTGTGTCCACATGTATAGCTATACTTGTCCTCACAATGCTGGTGGCCTGTCAAAGGTTGGTCCTCACATTTGTAGTTGTGAGGACATTTTGCCTGGTCCCCACAATGTTTAACTAGCTATTAAACTCTACTAGTTAGGTTTAGAGGTATGGTGTGAATTAGGTTTAGGTTAAGGTTAGGGTTAGGCATGTATCAGTAATGGTTAGGTTTAGGGAAAGTGTCTGGGTTAGGCATAGTAAAATCAATGGAAGTCAATACAATGTCAACACAAGGATAGTAAGACGTGCGTGTGTGTGTGTGTGTGGTGTGTGGTGTGTGTGTGTGTGTTTGCCGCGTGCAGCTGACATGGGGAAACACACCTGGTGTATATAAATTAAAAAGCATGAATAAGCATGATCCCTTCCTTTGCATTCACATAGTGGACATGTCAAGAGGAATCAGGCCAATGAAGCAGATTTGCACCATGTTGACTGGCAGCTATGTTACATGCTATGTGTTGGGTTCCCAGGTAAGATCACAGCTACAAGTAATGATGGCTTGGTGATTCCCCCCCCCCCGCCCCCTGCATATGAAGATAACACCCGAGCGCAATTAGACACACACCCATGTATGCACACATCACTTTATTTAACCAAGTAAACAACTGGTGGCTACACTCACGCTCCTCATACCCGGATGCAGCAGCAGGAAAAAGGACTGCTGCCACATCTAAACCCTTTCTGTTTGCTTACTGTGCTAACCAATACTGAAAGATCATATTACTGTCAGTTAATGTGGTGTACAGCCCAACATTCAAGACTGGAGGACTGAGGAAATTGTAGAGAACCCTTACAAAGTAAGCGTTAAGCGCAACTTGATCTCTTTTCATTATTGGATCGGTCTCACTTATTTTCCCTGTGGTATTTTTGTCCCAGTTTCTTCCAGTGTAAACAGACATTTGGCAAACTTTGACTTAGAATCCTGTCTGCAATCGTCTATTCTATTTAAATTGAAAAAAATGTGCTTTGTTTACACCTGCTAAGCCTGATCAGTGTGTGACAAATACGACAACGAGGTTGGTTCGTGGTTTTCTGTCCAAGTCAAGTGCATTAGAGGATGTTACCAATGGAAAAAAGGTTATCAGCCAAACAGAAATAATTTTTTGGTCACTAGGCAGAATTTGTTTACTAACTGCTGCTTGTGTGAAGATTCAGTCTTAAAAAAGTATTTCGTTTTTTTTTTCTTCCCATTAGTGGTGCCAGGGTGGGGAAATGCTGCATAAATCAATCTATACCCCTAGCTATCAGTAAAGAAATGATTGTGCTGTCATTTTTCCACTGATCCACAGCAAACCGAGTAGTTAATATAGTAAGGTTACAAGTGTTTCTTTAGTTAGAGCTTAAACTGTTTGAATCACAACTTTATGTGAGTGTAGCTGTGTCAGTGATGGTATTAGTGGGAGCAAATGGAGGGAAGAGTATTGTGTTTGTTTGGGAAGAGAGCCCAAGCTGTGATAGACATGATCCCCTGCTGCAAGTTGGATAGTATGGAGCATTTGTTTCTCCCTTTCCTATATACTTTAAACACAGAAAGTCATCTTCATGCTGATGCATCAACCACAAAGAAATGACAAACTCTCTGTAGTTTGACAAGATAAAGGGGCTTGCTCAATGTATATTTCCACATTTTTGTTTTGTTGCAATGAGCAATTACTTTGATGTATTTCGGGGAAGTGGTGGTCATTTTATCAGTAAAACATCAAGAGACATCAGAAATCCAGTGGAATAATAATCAGTTTCATGAACTCTACAATACCAAATAATATAAGCAAAAGAAGTGAATCATTATAGTCGGCTTCCAACTATTTACTTCATATTTTTTAATAATCTACGTCTGCAATTTAATTTTCCTCAACCACCATATATTTGATGCAGAAACATGCAAAAAGAATACGAGCGTCAAGGTTTTATTTTCCTTTCCTCAACAATGAACTGTTATCCTAAGAGATGCACTGTTTTCAGAAAATACCCTTTGTAATTTTGTTGACCAACTGCCAAATCATTTACTTTCATCTACAACAAATTTCTTCTTGCCTTCTCTCTAAGATAGCAGGGCCAACTGCATGATCTAGAGAAAAAGATTAAAAGTCCTAGTCATAAAAACAGGCAACCCTTTTAAGCTGACATGCCTTTCAACATAGCTCTGTTTTACAGAGCGGGGAAATTCAACTTCAGAATATCACACTCCATCTAAAGCAAAGAGACTTTTCTCTTTTTGGCTGCAGTAAAAATTGGTCCAGCAGCTCAGACAAAGAGAAGACAGTTTTAACGCCAAATTATTGATCCAGACCACTTCATCATAATGTGAATGTCATAGAAACAGCCAATCTATGAAAATCTTCTGAACAAATGTGACAAGCCTACTTATTATCTACAGCGTTTGAAAGTTGCAAGCCTTGTGTCTTCTTTTCTTAGTGTGGAATTTCCTCTTTGACTAGGGCAGGTATATGTGTGAAGCATTACCATTTTTAGTCACCATGTACATGACATGATAAACTGGAGGATTTTGTACACAACTGAGACTAATGAGGGTCGAACGGCCACATGCCATTTCTGGTGGTCTTATGTTTTAATAACAATAATATGTTTCTGTGCAAAAAGTTGTTTTACTATGATAAAGGATTCATGTTTTCTTGTTTTGTTTTTCTATAAAACAGCCTTTTGTTGTCCTTTCTCTGAATTTTGATTTATCGTTTCATCTGGAACTTCAACCTTTCTTGAACATCATCTTGGTTCCTCACCTATCTCAACCTCCGTTGCCGTTTGTTACCTTTTTAGTGTTGGCAAACAAAATTGCTTCCTTATGCACAGCAGCAGATTTCTTCCTGTACTGCAACGAGATTTGTTTTGCTCCAATATGCATGATCAGTTTTGTATGACTAACAAATATGCATTTATCTATACAACCCCCCACATTGCAGCTACATAACATTACATTACACCCAGAACTTCATTGTATTTTACTGAGATAACCCAATAAAAATTGCATGTTAACAAAATGGTAGGAAGAGGAATGTTTAGTGTTCTGAATTTATTTTACACACAAAATCTGATAAGTGCAGCATGTAGGCATTCAGACCCCCTGACTTTATAAAACAAACTTACAATTGCAGCTGCAGTGGTGCAATTACAGTACTTTGCATGTCTACGGATCAAAGTTTCTGCCTATTGTTCTTTGGCACAGAGCTGAAGGTCAGTGCGATTGGATGGGGAGTGCCAGTGAACATCACATTTTTAAGTCTTGCAACAAGTTGCATTTGGTTGTTAGATCTGGACTTTGAATGGGCCATTCTAATACATGGTAAATGCTGAATGGACTGAATTTATCCAGAGCTCCTCTAGTAACACCAACCATTCAAAGCACTTTACACTAGAGCCAGATTCACCCAAGTGTATGTTTAAGGCTATCATCCTGCTGAAAGGTGAACTTCTGCCCGAATTTACAATTCTTGTGCAGCCTTTAACAGGTTTTCTTCCAGGATTCTCCGGTATTCGTATGCTCTCTGACCAAGTTCCCTTTCCGATATGAAAAAACAAAAAAACAACCGCATTATGCTGCCACCTCTACATTTCACAGTGTGGGTGGTGTCTTCAGGAGGATGTACAGTGTTAGTTTTCTCTAATGCACAGATCTTTGTAGGGATGGGTACCGAAACCCGGTATCATGTTGGCCCCGGGGCTGATTCTGATAAGCTTCAGTCTTATCGGTCCTCTTAACGGTAAAATTAAGGTCGTATTCATGTTTTGCGGGAGATATAAACACAAGCCAAACACTGTATTGCAGCCCACTCCTCCTTAACAAGCACACACGCTGCGGGGCGACTGCTGCGCGCTCATGTGTGTGTGTTTGCCTTACAGATACGATGGCAGAGCAAACGAAAACATCCAAAATGTGGCTTTATTTTACGAAAATAGATGCTGAAATTGCACACTGTCACATATGTAATAAAAGCTTTGCGGGCAAAGGCGGGAACACAAGTAATTTGACCTAACACCTTGCCAAAATACACAAACTACAAACCGAAAGATGCACGGTGTTTGACCGCCTGAGTGCTGCAGCAACAACGACCCCTGAATCAGATACAACAGGTATGTAAGTTTGTATGCAAAGCATCACGTGAAGCATGGACATAAGTTTGTCATTTCATTCTTACAATTAATAAATGATGGATATTTTGAACAACAGCTTCTTCTTATCCAAGTTACATTTTTTTCTCTTAAACTGGGGTTAGGGTTATGTTCAGTATTTGTGTTTTTCCCCTTTTGTTTTAGTCTTTCAAAAAAAAAAAAGTACAGATAAGGTACCGGATCGATAAGGAGTATCGTTAAGAGTAGTAGTATCAATAAATCCTTAACGATACCCATCCCTAGATCTTTGCATGTAGGCCACAAACTTTAATTTTGGCCTAAATACTGACCAGACTACTTTTCTCCTTCAAAAAGCCAAATTTAAGGAAGGCACGAATCTCCTACGGTACAGCTGTATTTGCACTGAAATTATATTACTTCTGCATGACTCTAGTTTTACTAAAAGCGGTTGATTTATCTCTGGGGAAATAATTTTTCCCACCTGCTCTCACTTCTGTTAAATAAGGGAGATTTTCCCAGAGTGCATCAGGGTTTTAATGAAAGCTCCACCACTGTAAACATCTACAACAGGATGTGTTACACTCAAGGCGTTCCTCGTCAGTTGCTCTATGAAACAATTTCAACCTCATCTTTTATGATTACAACATGGACAACATTCAGCTTTAGTGTGACATACAATTGGAATGGTCCATGCAGCAAAAAGCAGCAGTTCAAGCATGTCAGCAGTTTGGATCATATGGGAATTTAACACAGCTCTTCCCTGCATCTAGATTGTACTACTAGGCTGTAGTTATGCTGATGCCTCGACTTTCCTTTCATTCATTTTGTATGTGCACAACATGAATAAAGAACTAGCAGGAAGTGCACTTCTGCTTTCTTTCTTCATCAATGCAGCATGGTGTGGAGGTTATCACTCTGTGGCTCTATTAAGATGTTCAGGAAGATCAAGTTCCCTTAATAGCATCTGCATCGTTAGGTCTGGTGACTCTCGTCAGTAAGTCATAGATTCCCTGAGGGGTTTAGGCATGGCCAGTCTGCTGACCAACCACATCATGGTCATCCAACCAGTTATTGGTACTTTTAGCATTGTGGGAATGTGCATGGGGGAGCGCATATTGAACTTGATCTAATAAAGCACGATGCAGATGATATGGCTCCCCAAATCATCACAGACTGTGGAAACTTCACACTAATCCTTTAACCACCTGGATTCTGTGCTCTCCGCTCATCCAGACTCTGAGATCTTGAGTTCAAAAAGAGATCCAAAACTTACTTTGATCTGGAAATAAAGGGCCTGTGGACAACTGAGGAACAGTCCCCTTATCTCCTTAGCCCAGGTAAGACAATTCTGACATTGACCCCAGTTCTGGAGTGGCTTAACTCAAGGATGTGACAGTTGTAGCAAATGTTCATGCATGTATGCATGTATTTGGTGGCTCTTCAAGTTCCCGCTGCAGCTAAACTCTACCTTGTAAACGTCCCACAAACTCTTGAATGGGCTTTGCATCACAGTCCTCACAAGGCTCGGCTTTCCCTGTTGTTTATGCACTTTAGTCCGCCTTTAGGTTTTAACACATCCTCCTTCCACTGAACTTTCCATGTGCTTGGATAGAGCCAGTTTCTGTACTAAAAAGACATGTTTAGACTTTAGCACCTAATCATTCACTGGAAGTCAACGGTATTCCCCAACATCATGTAGGCCATAACGCAATATGTACGTATTAAAAATAATTTTTAATTGGGTTTTTTGTCATATTAAAATTTATAGTTAATTGACTTGATTCCGTGTCCCTTTTTTGTATTGAATTGCTGAAATGAAACCACCTTTCGATGATAATGGGATTTATTGAGGCGCACCTGTTTAGACTAAAACAACAGACTCAGTCGCCTCACCTTCATTTTATGGACGGACTTGCCCTCCTCCAGCACCTGGGTCCACACCGTGATGCCCGCCTTGTTGTAGGTCATGGTCCAGCCCTCTTCGCACAGGCACTCCGCCTTGAAGCTGGCGAACGCCCTGTCGTCCGGGATGGTCACTGTCTGTCCAGACATGGCTTGTTGCCGTGAGGAGCTGGGGAAGGAGGAGACTCTCACTGGAAAATACAGCTTTGTGTAAAAAGAGTAGCAAGAACAGATGATATTACCTCCTCTTCTGCGGCAATAAGTTGTCTAATTATATTCCTCCCCCTGCAGGAAGCTTTTGTAAGGCTGCACCGCGTCTTGTGATGCTCTCTCTGTCAGTGTGTGTGTGTGTGTGTCCGCGTCCAAGCAGGTCCAAACACCGCAATCCTCCCAGAACAAACTAAGGAAACAGAGGTGTGACTGGAACAGGTGAGCGCACAAAACTAAAGCGATAAAGTGAGGAGGGGGAGGGGATATACCCGGTGGTCGAAGAAGTTTCTGTCCGCTTCGGCAGTCCTCAGAGAAATAAACCGCTCCCCTGTCCAACCATATGTTTCTGTCTTTCCGCTTGTCACCCCTTCTTTCTGCCTCCTCTCCCCCCTCAGCTCTGTCGTCCACCTCCTCAACCCTCACCGTCTCTTCCCCCTTCGCGTTTTCTTTCAAATGTTTATGCCGTCAGCTTACAGTAATTAGCCGAAGGTCTCCATCTCTGCGTTACAGCTGTGACAGGTGGTGGCGGAGATGCAGGCAGATGAAGTAAGAGGAGGAGGAGGAGGAGAAACCGAGCGACGCAGGGAAGGCTACATTGAATTGCACCTCCCCGTGTTACCTTCAGGTGCCCCTCGTAACGCTCACAGCTCCGCATGCACACGTGTGGCGTTTCAGTGGGGAAAACTAAACCAATTTCATTAATAGAAGCTTTAACTTCTCTTACTAATTTAATTAGGGAAACATTTGTCTCCTTGAAACTTTTTAGTCGGCCTGGAAAGTTTCTGTCTTGAAATGCATGAAACGTAGCCTCAGTTCTACAGACGTGGTTCTGAAGTGGTGCGTGGTCTGACTTCAGAAGTGCCCAGAAGAATTTTTGGTATTGATTATCCTCAAGGGTAACTGGCCACAGAAAGAGAATGATTAAAGTCATTTATTTATTGTTTTTGTTTTTTTGCTGAGTTCACCAAACAGTGACACTGTAAGCTGCTTATTGTTCATGTCCATTTCAAATGCTTCAGTTCAGCAATATCTTTGTCAAACTGAAACTAGTTCATACCGGGTATACAAAATTACAGAGCGATGAAAAATCATTATCTTTAATCAACCGCATTCAGCATTTTAGCTTTGGAAAAGCCTGCCCCCTGTTGGCTTTTCTTGAGAAAGTCTTTAGTTTTTTATGGAGTACAATTGATAGGTTTAAATGTAGTATTTTCATGTATTTAATTACTATTTGTATTCAGCTGCTTTGCACCAAATCTTTCTTTTCATTTAATATTAAAAGAGTGAACCCATTATTTGCCTCCCTGGAATGTTATTTCCGTAATATCTTGCAGCAAATAATGTTGATTTTACAACAGATTTCATCTTGAAAAAAGGAGGGTTCTATGTTATACCAGACATACCAGACTTTCTTTGCTAAAATGTCTGGTTGGGCATTAGCTGACTAATGATTTTGATGGAGTATACCAGGGGCCAACAACCTTTACAACTGAGCCTAATTTTCTACCTTCAGTCCAGCTAAGCAAAAGTTGTTGAGAGCCACAAAAGCCAAAACGTTTGAAACAAAATAGCTTATTTTACAATATCTACTAAAGGAAATTTCTTTCTTCGTTATTTTTAAAATCAAAGAAAAACTATATCCATTTTGTTTTTAGGTTTTGTAATAAAGAGAATCATCCAACTTTTCCAGTAATGTGAAGGAAAGCATTTTATTTCAAATGTTCAAATCTCAAACATTCAAATTGAATAGAAAACGACACTAAAAACAGCAGGTAGTTTGCAAACTAAAAGATGACTTCTCAAAAAATATTCCCAACATGAGTACTAGTAAAAAACTGCAAAAGCTAGAATTTATTTCCAGGCTTTACACTTTTAAAGAATTGATTAATTCTGTATCATTTCAGGCCAAAGTTGTTAAGACCCACAGTGGAGGGTCCAAAGAGCCACTTGCTCGAAAACCGCAGTGCAGACCCCTGGACCATACAGTTAAGGAGATTTTACAGCTAAAAACAGTGTTTTTTTTTAATTGCATCATGGAAAGGATTTATATCCTTCATGATAATCGGTAGAAAAATCTTCATTAAAAATAAAGCAGTCAAACCATTCTTTTAATGGCTGACTGTTTTTTTATTTATGTTTCCACTGGTATTTAGATGATTTCTTTTGTGAAAGTGGCTGTTGACATTTGGACAAGCCACATTTCTTCCGGAGAAAAGCTTTATGGTCATATGAGACAACGATTGAGCTGTTTGGCCACATAGTAAGAGCGACGCTTTCAAACTAAAGATCACTGTTCTTGCTGTCAATGGCAGTGGTGGCACAAAGTTTAAGGTCTGTTTTCGTGCTAGTGGATTGCATTGAACAAAGTGAGTTGAGTAATAAAGGAGGAGGATTACTTCTGAAATATTAAACTTAATCTTATTCAGCAGATATGGATGAAATGTTGATACTAATAAGTGTTCCAGCAGGGTAATCATACCAGACGTAAATCAAAACTGGTATTGGATAAATGGATAAAACAGGCTAACAAGCTTCTGGAATGATCCCTCTCTCAACCCTAAGCTAAGCTGTAAAGCTAGGTCTATGCCAGGAAACCAAGTTATTTAAATGAGCTCTGCCAACTCTGCTAAGAAGAGTGGTCAAGTATCAGGCCAGAATAATGCCAAGGCTTTGTTGATGACTGGGGCGAGCTCAATTGCTTTATAAAGAAAACTAACTATTGTGTGATGTAACCCTGTGTTTTCTATTGGACCTCTAACATTATGCTCGGCAGACCTTGTAAATCAAGCTGCTCTCTTCTGCAACTGATATCCATTCTGCTTTTAAGATTTGATTAAAAACTTTGCCTTCAATAAAAGGTGTGAAATAATGACTTTTGTGCTACAAGTTCACCACTTACTCAATACTTTCAAAGCTTTGTGAGAATTGTATAAAACCACAGTGCCAGTCATATAATGTCAAGGAATCAGTCTTTTTAATGGTAGGCTCAAAGTCACAGATCTAATAATGACCATTAACTACGCCTGTCAACTGCTCAGATAAGCATTTTCCAGGGACACAGCATTTTGGCTCACAAGAACAGCCTTTTACAGGAGCTGATATAGTCAGTAGTGGGAATGCAAAGTGTCATAACAGATGTGTTTGCTGGAGGGAATGAATGTCAAGTATCCATGACGGCAAACCCACACTGACATCTCAGAGGTGCCAGCAGATTTACACTGGCAGAGTATGCTGTTTCAGATGATTCATGTCTGCTGAGGAACAGTAAATCTACCACCAGGACACAATCTAAAACATTATAACTATACTCCACGGAGGGAAGTCCATTCATGATTTTTTTTCTCACTTCTAAAAAAGGACTGAGAGTGAGGTAATTGACCACACAGAAATTGCCTTTCTTTTTGTGCTACTAGGTTTAGAAAATGCCCACCAAAATAATCTAGGAAATCTGAAAAAATAATTGGATGACCCGTTTCTGATTAATTGTATTTGCCTAATGCTTTTATTGCAAACTCTTAGTGCAATTTTATCCACATCAAAATCAACTCTGCTTCAGGAAACATTTAGATAAGACTAAGGAAGCACATAGATGCTATTTATTTCAGCAGATTATACTAGGAGGTGCCAAAGATAGACTGCATTTCCTTTCAAGTCTGAGCTCTAGCTCACTCATCTATGCTATTCTGTAAATTTGTATTCTAAAAAAGTTAGAAAATGTGCAACTGTGACTATTTTAATTAACAAAATTGTGTTGTGAAGGTTTACACAACATATTTTGCCGTCAAAATAATCCATCAATATAATTATTTTATTAAATACCAATTTACAAAAATTATCATGCATATTGTTTTGGGTTCAATTACAGATGGGTACAAAATTTCCAATATTTTATAATATTTTCATTTTTGCCAACTTAGTTTCAGAAATCTCAATAATTATGAACTGGCGCCACCTGGTGGTGTAAATGTTCAATGTCTAATGTTACACAAAATAGTTCATCTAAGTGTTTTAGAAACCAGCAATCTCACAATCGGATTAAAGTCAGATCTTGAAAATCAACACAACCCTGTCTCTGTTGTCCTCATTAAATGCAACAAGATGGACACATAATGCAGTAGTTTGAAAAGGAACTATGAAATGATCTGTTGACGTAGCTATTTAACTGTACAAGTAAACTGGAATTTCGAGAGAGAGAGAGAGAGAGAGAGAGAGAGAGAGAGAGAGAGAGAGAGAGAGAGAGAGAGAGAGAGAGAGAGAGAGAGAGAGAGAGAGAGAGAGAGAGAGAGAGAGAGAGAGAGAGAGAGAGAGAGAAGCTTTTGTAAGCATTTTTACAGAGTTGCAGTCATCCAACTCTTTGTGCTTACTCATTGTTTTCAAATGCAGGGTCTTTTTGTTAACTATCAATAAACCGAGTAAGTGGACCAGTTATAGCCTACTAATAACAAAATGTGTTCCAACTGTCTCCAACACTTTATGTGCTCTTTTACAGATTGCCACGATAGAAATATTATGTAAAACATATTTAGTCTATATTATTGAGCCACATTAATCTAGGTCCTGCCTATTTAACGTTATAGTTTGTAACCCTTAAATGTCAGTTTGAGCAATTAAAGTGTCATTAACACAAGTTGATTTTCTTTTCCCATCTCGTAAATGCAGTTTAGATTTTTTACTCAGGCCTAATAAATGTTACTACAAAATGGACAGTTCTGCCAAATGTTCAAATCACAGCCAGAGTAAGGAAAAACTAAAACATGTTCAGCGACCAAGCGGGGTGAGGTAACATTTCATTATAGCAACCTCTTTGCTAATTCTTCTAGTAGAACTCCACTTCCCAGAATGCACCACGATCCAGTGACGATCAGGCTGGGATGAGGTGAAACTGTTGTTTTCGGCTTACTACCTGACTGTAAGCAGAGGAACGGTGGCAGCTATACTTGAATCAACGCGGCGTTTTACACTCACAGAGTGTCAACCTCATCAAGAGTCTCGCTAAAGGTTTCCATCTACCTCGCAGTTTATTCGGTGAGTTTATCGCCATGTTATCATCTGTTCCCACCAGGCTGCTTGCGCGAAGGTCGCGCAGCCTGTCACCGTGCGGCCGCGTGCTCCAGACCAGCGCGAACGGAGCCGCAGGTCAGTGCTTCCGCGAAACACCGGCGGAGACCAACCGCAACCCTATCGTATCCACGTCCCGGGTCTCCAGGAGGGGGATTTTATCTGAAGAGACCGCTGCTGCCAGCGTGAGCCCATCGGTGCAATACCACCACCTCGCCCCTAGATGGCTGTCTAACCTGGAAAACCGCCGTAGCTCCTGGGCTGCTCTGGCCAGCAGAGGGCGTCAAAATAACCAGTACTGGGAGGACAGCAGGCAGACCGGTGGGAGCGACAGCCGGGGTACAGGTGGGGGATCCAGCCGGGCAGGACTGGCCTCAGCTGGTGTGCTGTCAGCCGCAGCGGTGGCCTTCTGTCTGAGAAAAGACTCCGATAACAAAGGTACACAATACCTGTTGAATTGTCACTCACTACTTTTATTGTATTTTTACAATAACGACATCAAGCAACAAAAGCGGCCAAACACATTCTCACACTTAACAAGAAGTCATTTCAATACATTTATACAAACATTCCAATCAGTTAAAAAGTTTCCTATTTAAGGAATTTTTACTGTGTAGTAATGGTGTTATTGTGTTTTTTATATGACAAGGCGATGCTCTTCTGGAGGCTGCAAGAACCAATAATGCACAAGATGTGTCCAGGTACAACACAAGTTCACACACAAACACTCACATGCTTCATCATCGAACCATATTTAAGCCATTGGCATTATTGCAGCCATTGGTTGCAAAAGATGCTAATTTGTCTCAGATTCCTAGAAAATAACGTAGGAGTTTACCAATTATTTGTCCTAATTGTATTTTGTAAACCCCCTAATTTATTATCATCATCAAACTTTATTTCGGCCATAGTGAGGTCCATAGTAAAAAAGAAAAACATAGTTTAAGTCTTGGTGACAGCATCATACAGCCATTGAACACTAAACTTACACAAGCACTCCACATTATGTTATTTGAATAAAATAAAGTATTAGCAGTATTTCAGCTATTGGTAGAAAATAAATGCTGTAAATCCTAAAAGTGGAATTAGATACTATTACTACTAATACAAATTATACAAATAATTAGTCTATAACTTTATAGAACAACAATTATCCCAAACCATTAGTCCTGACAATGGCAATTGAGTTTTTTTTTTTTTCGTTTTCACTTCACTTCAAATATAAGTATAACTTATAATCTAAACTAACCAATTGGTTTAAAAATATTATTTCTCTTATTACTCTTGACAATGAAGTTCAACAGGGTTATGTTCTTGGTCCTATTTTTTTTTTGTTCTTTATTTGTCTCCCTTACACAATCTTTTAAGTTTGTCCAGTGACCAAAAGTGCTAATTTTTAACACCAGGCAATCCGGAAAATATACTTTGTTTAAAAATTGGTTGAATTGTCTAAAACCCTGGTGATAAGCTGATTTTTATTTTAAATTTTTTATTTTGCATAGCTTTCTTAGAAACCTCTGTTCTTGTTCTTTATAAATCAAACTCACGATAAAAATGTTTCTCTCCCTTTCACCTTCAGAGGTTCTATATAAATAAATAGCATTTACTTGCTTCTCCTTTTTATGTAGGAAAAATCAATGGGGCACAGATGTTTTATAACATTTTCTTTTGCTGGGAAAGTGATTTGTAGTTTCATAAGGAATAGCAAAAACATATCATTTAACTTCCTTTTTATGAATCTGAGCACAGTCATCAGATGTGCTCTCTACAGAGCTGCACAATGCATTTGCTACGTTTCGCCTGTATGGTGACAAATCAAATGCTCTGTGTCCAATTTCTAGAACAGTCAGAGTCATCTGCTTTTATGAAAGCCTTTTCTACCCTACTGCAGTTGCAGATCTATCATGAACCACTGGGTGGCAGAGTAGGACCATCTGTGTCCACAAGAAAATATTCTAAGGATGAATCTCAAACTTTAGGATCCCCGCCCCCTACTTTTGTGAAAAGGAGTGTATGCATGTGTTTAAAAGTCAGTAATCATTATTAAAACATTTTTATAGCTCTTAGTCAGATCTCTCTTGCTGATACTTTTTTTTTCCTTCAGAAAATGACGTTGAAATACATATTCTATTACCAGATATATGCCAACAATGATAATTAATGCACATTTAAAATACAATTGATACTCACGTTATTCTGATTTCCTGTCATTAACTCAGTTGTGCACGATACTCATTTGGGGATACTGTGTATATTTGTTTTAGAGCTGACTGTGTGTGTTCTGGGCATTGGTTGGTGTCTAAATGACCACATCTGAGTGTGTGCATATGTGTGTCTCCACTTTCAGGCTTGGGTTACCTGTCCACATGTGGCAGATGGTGTAGGTGAGAGTGCATAGAGTTAGCCATTCAGCAGGTCACAGATGTGTTAAGTGCTTTGGTTGAGTTATCAGAAGTGGTGGAGGGAGTGTCAGGGCGTGTCTGCTGAGAGGCCCTCTGTAAAGGGAAGGTCCGCTTTTTTTTAAAGCCCTTACAGAATTCATCACTGCTTAGCTGTGTTGCTTAACTTCTTAATTATAAAAAATAATTTTTGGATACAGACATTTTCAATAAAATCTGTGCTGATAGAAAACATATTATCTTATACATATTTTGTTATTGTTGTTGTTTAGTCTTGGCATTATTGCTTTGATTTGGACTTTATAGTTATAGGGTGGAAAAGTAGGTTCATTCTTCAGCAGTGGTTCAACTGGATTAAACATTTTATGGAAGGTGTTCCTGTGCAGTCTGGAGAGGTATTAGATTTGATTAAAATATTTTCCAGATCTGGTTGAATATGGATAAAGAAAAATGTGAAAAATATTTGTATTTTCAAACTTGGTTCTCTATCTGCCACACTGACTGTCCATCTTTCTGTTCTTATTTCCACCCATGCTTTCATCAATCCACTCGTTATCTTCATAATAACTATAATATACCTTGATGTTAAATTAGGATAAATTGGTCTGGTGACTGGACATTTGACTGGTAGATAATGGGTAGAAACCCTTAGATCACAGGTGTCAATCTCCAGTGCTTGAGGGCCAGTGTCCTGCCGCTTTTTGATGTCCCTGCTTCAACACCCCTGAATCAACGAATTAGGTCATTAGGAGAACTCCGGAGAACTTGATTGCACACTGAGGAAATAATTCAGCCGTTTGATTCATGTTTGTCGGACCAGGGAGACATCTAAACGTTGCAGGACACTGGGCCTTGAGGTGGCGTTTGACACCCTTACTTTAGATGGACTTAGTATATTTTTAGTGGCAATGAATTTATTCACCATTGCAGTAAAATTCAATATGATCACAAAATAATATTTCTGAAATATGGGAAAATAAAATGGTAAATGGACTGAATTTATGTACTGCCTTTTCAATTATGCTGACCACTCAAAGCGCTTTACACTACAGATAAATTCACCCATTCATTTACATTTACACACAGGTATGCAGAATGATTGGCAACATGAGGTTCAGTGCTTTGCTCAGTGAATATGTAAGAGGAGGAAGCTGGAATCAAACCTACAACCTCCTATTGCAAGACAACTACTCCACCACTGAGCCACAGTCGTGCATTGTAATAAAAATATTGTAAATTTGGTTTCATTAAGTCCAGTTTATCTAAAGTAAATTTCAGTCCAACTCTATATTCTTTATTCAGTGAAATTGAATTGTCTCAGCTCGCCCCATCCTGCCCCCGTCTTTAACTTTTAAGAGCTGTGCATTTTGAACTGAAACATCTGGTTCCCTCTTTAAAGCCAATCTGCAGCTGCAGCATTGACCATTAGATCTGTTACCTGATGCAGAACAGGCAGTGAGAAAGGAGCCAGAGCGAATCGGAGCTGAGTGCAGACCAGAAAGAGGCCACCCTGTTGACTGTAAACACCGACGCTGCCTGTCTGATCGGCACGAGAGGTGACAGAAGGATTCCTCACACAGTCACTTACAGGGGGACAGTGACACTGCAGTACCTGATGGTGTACCCTGAGGCAGAACCCCCCCACCCCCAAACACGCACACCTGGCTGGGTCATAGACATTAACTAGACTAGGATAAGGGCGCCTTGTGAACAGCTTGTCTTTACCACAATACTCAATCGTTTCGCCTAACTTTATCCTTATGTTTTATTATGTTTTTTTTTTTGTAGTTTGGTATGTGTGAGGAGAGTTTGTGTTACTCCCATCTACAATCTTCCATCAGCACTGAGACGAGAGTAAAATGAATCTATTTGGTTGTGTTTTTCTTCCCCCCTTAGGCTAATAAAAGAAGGCGTGGATCCGAATCATCGTCACCGCCTGGGATGGACCGCTCTCATGGTGGCCGCAATGAACCGCCAGCACAGGTCTGTGACTGTTTCTGCCATCTTAACCTCCTGAACAAGTCGTGCCTTTTAAACCTCCGACACACCTGCCCTCGTTTGCGTACGTAGGAGCGAAGTAGCGGTTTTGTGTAAGACAGCTGCCTGGCGCTGGTTGGAGTGCGAACATAAGCCACCCGTGTTCCTACTGCAGTTTTTAACTGTTACATCTTCAGAAGTGCAAAGTGCAACTTCCAGACTGACAGACGGCATTTACCCGTTCCCCCATCCTGCTCCCCTGCTAATTGAATTAGCCTCCTGGCCCACAGAAGACACATAACACAGAGAGGGGCCGAGGTTAAGGCTGGGCCAAATCCAATTTAACCAGGCTTTCTTTCTTTCCTCAGTCAGGACTCTGAGGTCACTTTACTGGTTAAAGGGTCTCCATGAGAGGGAACCATTATATGACATCTGAATATGAAAATGGCCACAAAGGGACTTACTTCAATGGGTAGTAGTAAGCTTGTTTAATTGTCCTTGGTTGGTGAAGTATTTTGTAAAGAAAAAAAGATGAAAAAAACAATATTCAAAGGAACAATTTAGAAGACACTTTGGTTGTTGTAAGTGAATGTGGATAGTGAAAGTGGAAAGTAAGCACAGATAAAAAAAAATATATATATATATATATATTAGGGATGCACGGTAAACACCTGAATTTCTCCTCCCTGGGACAGCAGGATGCCTCTATTTTTCTATTCTGTATCGGCATTATCATCGGTAACGAACGATGCTGGTCATTGTTTTAACATATCAGTGTGTTTCTGGAGGAGGAGGGAGTTGGTCATGTGATAGTGATACAGCGCAGAGTTGTGGGGGTGTTTTAACCAAAGCAGAAAAGCAACAGAAAAGCAGGGTGATTATTTCATAACAGTGTTGAAAGGGTAGCGAAATATAATATCAGTATATTAATATCGGGTGTCTGTATCGGCCCAAATTTTCCACATTGGTGCATCCCTAATATCTGATTTTGAATTTCATTGTCGTTATAAATAATGATTACTTATCAGGTATTAATTCCCTGTCCGGCTGTATCATTTGTCCGTCCGTCTGTCCATCCATCAATTCTGTCGGTCCATTTGTCCATTTTTTTACATCAGCCATCCACCCTTCCTGTGTCCGTCTCTTCATCAGTTTGTATGTCAATCCATCCATCGACCCAACCACCTGTCCTGGATTCTAGAAAAGGCCAGAACTTTGCAGTGAAGAATGTGTTGGAAGCCTGTATGTAGATCCTGTGAGGTGGCTGATTGTCTCTGGATAACATATTGATTGGGTGTCACTTTGTGTTCGATGACGCGTCTCCTGTTGTGTCAAATGTTTTTGGATACAAATATGATTGTCTGCTTCTCTCCCCCCGCTGTCTGTGTGTCACTGCTGTTTTTGTGTGTGTGTGTTATGTGTGTGTGTTATGTGTGTGTGTTATGTGTTATGAGCGCTATAACTCAGCAAGACAGACACTCCTCTGTGTTTAATCCAGTCCTCCAACCCCCCAGTGTGCCGTCACGGCTGCAGGGAAGACAGAACATTGGTCCTTGCGCATCACTCATATCGAACACACTGACACACACGCACACTTTATGTGCACTCGCACAACATCCACACCTAAGCAGGGAAACAAGGGGAGGTTCTACCAAATATCTTACAGGCCAACTGCCTATTACTCAGCCACACACAACTTTATTTGCAGCTGTTAAGTGAAAACACTGGGAACATTAGTCATGAACGAGGTCTAGCCTGTAGCTAGAATGTCAGGTTGGATCTCATTCTTTCGTTACTCTGTTCCTCACTCGCAATGTTGTTGTTTTTCTGAACCAGAGGTGGTATTGATAACTGAAGATGTGCAGGACGTCACTACTGAACTATCCCAGTTAAAATGTTGGTCTGTGTCGTATCCAAAAAGCAGCCGTATTTCCATCCAGAGGTTGAGGCGTGGCTCTGTGAGGGAGTCATGGCGGAGGTAGGGGTAAGACATGGGCTGTGGGGGTGTGAGTGTTTGCTTAGCTTTGATGTAGGGTTAAATCGGGGAGGCGTATGGCTTGAACCTCTGTTTGCACTCTTTAACACACAATGCACATCTCCATCTCTCTTTCTCTTCCTCCGTCCCTCCCTCGCTGCATTCACGTGCACAATGAGGGCTTAGCCAAGTGTAACGCCTGTTGACCAGTCCAACCTGCCGGCCGAGTGACTCTGGATGGGTGGGAGTGGGACAGAAACGAGTTGTGGAATAAATGAATGAATGAATGGGCTTGTGAGAATAGAGACAGACGTGAGGAGGGATTATTGGTTTGGGACTGGTACCTGCTAAAATGCTGTTAATCTGTCATTTTGGTGAAGTTTAGTAACAGATAGTAATCAAGTGCAGAGAAATCTTCATGTTCTCTCTGACTCTAGGTGTGAATCAGGTGAGGGCGGGGTGAAGGGAGGTTCGGCGTCTGGTCCAGGTGCTTTGAGACATGGATGGTCAGTTCAGCTCGGGTGTCTTTTTTTTTATAGAACAAGGGAGGCGGAAGTCTTTGTTTCCCTTTTTCCCTCCAGGGCCGGATAAGAAACTAACACCAGCCCCCGTGTCTGTCTGACCGACTGCCTCTCACCTGGTGGTAGGGCTCAGGGAGAGTGAAGAGGGCTTTAAGATGACTTTTTAGCTTGTAGCATGGGTGCCGCTGTAGCACGAGGTAAAAAGTTGCGTCACTGTCAGCTAAGGCTGGGCAATATGAAAAAAATATATATCACAATAATATCTTTCACATCAGTCGATTTTGATATATGTCAGGATCATAGGTCATGTTAGACTTTTCTTTCCCCGTCATTTTGACCGACACGGTCAAAAAAAATGTGGTCAGTCTATTTTTATCCGTCACTGTTTAAATATGATAGTATTTTGATACATATTCAGTAGAATTTATTTTTTAATTCATTTTAAATAATATTCAATCCAAACAAGCTGAACAGAAAACTACATATAGAAAAATCAAATAAACGATTTCACTTTAAATACCAATACCTGTTTTGGCCCTTAACGTACAGTCTCACAAGATTCTCCTGCTCTGCATGGAACTGAAATGTTCACCCATTTGTGCGTAGTCAAATAGTGGGATTGCTGCAGAGGTTATCGTCATGAGGTTTTGGGGTTTTGCCTCAGACAGTTGCAGTCGCAGTGAAGGCTGAATCCGCGCTCTGCTGCCACACTGGAGACAGGAATTAAGCAACACAAGTTTTTAAATGAGGAAACATTTCTCCAATTGAAGCAATCAGAAGTTGGAAAGACTCTCTTAATGAACAGTTTCCTGACCCGTAAAGGGTTGCTTCGGCGGGAGGAAAGCCAGCAGCACGCGCCAAAGACGCGCGCCAAAGACGCGCGCCAAAGCCTGTTACTTTTCAACGCGCAGTCAGCTCCCGGTTAGCGAGATCCATTGAATATGGTGTCTGAGATGATGTGCTCATGGGAATCTTTTGTTTCATTGATGAAATTGATTTAGTTACCAGTACTTCAATTGCGTAAAGTTGAAGATATCTGCGCATTTGTTGCAAGTGGTCAGAGGTGTGAATACTAATCTGTCAAAATGACGGACAGCCTTCATAGTTTTCCGTCACGGTTCTAATAAAACGGTTAAATACGAAAATTGTTCGATTAACGCAACCCCTGATCAGGATATAACACAACTCCCTATTTTTGTCAATATTTAACATTCCCTGGTACTATTTGAAGATATTAGAATGTTATTTTTGATTTAAAGATTTATTTTCAAAAGTTGAACACATCATCTGACATCATACGACTGTTTCAGAAAATGTAAAGGTTAGGGCTGGGCCATATGGATCAAAAATAACATTTTCGATAATTTTCATGCCAAAATTTAATATGAATCTTTTTTTTTGCTGTAATTTCTTAAAATTAAATATTTTTTAAAACTTTTATTTCAATCATCCCTTCTTGGAGTTGACCTGAATTCGAAGTCCAAATAAATAGATACTGTAAAACAAGATGGAAGGCCTTGGGCGGGCTGACATCCCTTTGAACTATGGAAACACCAGGAGATGCATTGGTTCTTTTCTTTTGTTTTTTAGATATTCCAAAAATTAAATCTTCCTTGATAGAAAATTTTGATAAATCAATATATTCCCCAGCACTACTGTCAACACTATCCATCTGCGATGTTCACAAGTTATTTTTTCTAAGTCGAAGTTAAGTCTCAAGTCTTTTGCCCCAGAATTTTGCCTTCTTTTGCCCTAAATCATTACATAAACTTTTAACAGTCTTTAAATATTTTTAGTAATTAATTTATATCGTTTTAATATTTAATTTACCTTCTAAAGATCTGTCATTTTTGATAAATACATAATAAATTAATAGCATTAGAAATATACATTGGAATTTTAAGACAAATATTAGAAAGAGATTAAAACTAAAGATGTTTAAATTTAAGGTATAAAAGACTACTTAAATGAGGCAAATATCAAGACATGTCAGGGTATAAAAGAGAATTTAACTTCTGAATGAATGTTTTCCACCAAAAGTTTTCCCTGTAATCTTTAAGCTAACAGCGAGACATTGTTGGAGGTAAAATTTTTACTTTGTTCTGAATTGTTTAATATAGCGTTCAATGGGAGAGATATGCATGTGGTCAATATTCCGAAGCAGCTAACATGAACAATTTGCAACACGTTTGTGTGACATTTGTGCCCATAAGCGTGTCCTTTCAGAGTTAAACATGTGCAGCAGTCTGTAGCGCACAATCTGGCTTGCTTTCAGTCTTCATTACATGTTAATAAGACTCAAGTCTCTTACCAGAAGTCCAACTCAAGTCTAAAGTCTTATTATTGTGACTTAAGTTGAGGTCTTAAACTGAATTCGCCATCTCTGCTCTCCATCTAAGGCGCATTCACTTGTCGTCCATTGGTTGGACCTCCTGCAGACAGGAATTGTGGTAGTCGGTGTTTGGTGTAGTCGCAACTACATTGCTGGAGTAACAATTGATCATCACAAACTGACCACAACTACCAAGTAGTATTGTGACATGCCAGCAATCTACACTTCCATTTCTTTCTCACAAAGAACCGACCACATTCCCAAGTGACTTGCTAAGCTTTTGCACATGAAAAGAAGTCCTTACACAGATATTTTATAGTACAATCCTGTGCACACTAGAGTCTAATACAGGGGTGTCCAATTCCGGGCCCCAAGGGCCAGGCTCCAGCCAGTTTTAGATGTGCCTCTGCTCCAACACAGCTGATTCAAATGGTCCAACTATCTCCTTTGCATGGCACAGAGGCTTGCTAATGAGCCATCCTTTGATTCAGGTGTGTTGAACCAGGGGGAAAAAAAACTAAAACATTCAGGGTACCAGCCCTTGAGGAGCAACTGTGGACAACCGTGGTCTAATAAGACTGATTGTTACATTGGCCTTGACTGCACTGTTAAATGAAACATAAGATTAAAAAAATATATATTAAAGCTGGTCGATAATGTTGCTTTTGAGCGTATGAGGTTCTGTCCTTTAAAGTTGCAGTTAAACCTATTTAACTTTTTCATGTCTTTAGTTTGCCTTTAAATTACTGCTGTAGCTTCTTTCCTGACTGTCTGAAATAAACTAAGACACTTGATCATCAGTCGATTAGCAAAACTATAAACTGCTTTTAAAAGCTCATTAGTTTTAGTACTGTCCTTCTTAATTAAATCTCCATCCCTTTTTTCTTTTTAGCATTGTTTTCCTCCTTTCATTCCCTCCTTCTCATCCTTCTCTCGAGTTTTCCTCTCTTTATCTTCCCCTGTGTTTACCTTTCTTATGCCATTAAACCCTTTCAGACCTTCTCCTCTCTTCAGACAGTCCTGCCCACCCTCGTGTGACCAAACTTGTGTGTAAAAACGCGGCTTCGGCGTGTTTGTAGAAGTGCTTGCAAGGGTGAGAGAGACGCCCTCTGTAGGTCATGCCCCAACCCCCAAGCAACATTGATACAGTAACAAAAGGAGACCGCTGATAGTCCTTTTATAAGCCCTTAGCCAAGACAGACACAAAGACCTGTCGCAAAGGTTCGCTCCCTTGTTCCCCCGCATGCTCCGTATGTTCTTATAACCAAAAGTACCACAGGTCTGGGTTTTATTGTAATCATTATAAACCAAAATTTGAAGGCCATCATAATAAAAGGTAATTTAAATCTTAATCGGGGGGTGATTGTTTTGGTAGACATTTCGTATAGAACAATTTCAGATATTTTGAAAACGTTACGCATTAGGCTTGGTGGTCCTGTCTTATTAGCTTTTCTTTCTACCGTCTAAATAAATTATGCATCAATTTACTCTGATTAAGACCATTTCCATAAATATCTCCAAGGTTGAATTACATTTTAAGGGTTGCTAGTTAGTCTGGTAAAGCATAGATGTGTTTAAAATGTCTGGATAAGTATGAAAAGGTCTTATTCGTCAGAACTCACTCTCAGTCCATCTATCCTTCCTGCTGTTGACCAATCCATCCTTCCTTCCTTTCTTGCTTGTTTGCTTGTTTTCTTCCTTACAGTCTCTGTATTCAAAGTCTTACTTTGATAGAAATAGTCAAGTTTTATACTGACACCTAACAGATGTGAGTTGTGCGTTGTGACTTCTGTAGTAAACTGCAGTTGTGCAGAGTCACGACTGCAGCAACATGCAGGCAGGAGTCATGTTTTTAGCCACCCTCCCACTAATGCTGCCGACCCTGTCAGCACACAATGAGAATATGTTTTGTTTTTGTGTGTTCGTGTGTAAAATATCTGCGTCTCAGGGTCAAAGCCGTCGCCCACGTTCACGGTAATGAACAAAAGTGAGCGTGGGCGAAGAGACGCTACCTGAAATATCTGCTAGGTCACAGTCAGTGGTGTTGCCGAGGTTGTTGTTTGCCTTAAAAGGCGGTACGCTCCAGTGAAGAGCTGCTACACACACATACCCACCTCATCACACGGGCCCCCCATCAGTGCCGGAAATGAGCCCCGACCCTTGCCCCCTAACTCTGCACATATGTACGCGTTACAAGACATACAAATGCGAACTGAAGAAGAAAAAAGGGGAAGTAGCCATTGGAGTGAATCCACCATAACGAGACAGAATACATGGAAGGGAACCAGGGTTTGAAAGTGTCATGGTCAGATGACAAACTGTGCATTTGCATGTCTCCTGTGTTTTGAGATGTGAGGAAGCAAGCAAAGGTCACGGTCATTGTTGAAAAAACTAGGATGAAAAAGATGAGAAGTCTCATAGCAGTTCAAGTAACCGTCTGTTGTTCCTCAGACTACATTAAAAAAATAAGCCACATATTGTGTATAAATGTGTAGTAAACTATGAACCTAGAACACATTTTTTTTTTAAAAATGTGTTTAAACACAGTATGTAACTGAAAAAACGGCACAGACATAAAACTCTGTAATGAATTCAACCCATTGACCTAGGGCTGGGTGAAATAGCCTTAAATCTATATTGTGATATTATCTAAATGTCATGTTTTTAAGGAGTGAGGACCCAAAAGCAGCAAAATAAAGAAAATAGAATTTAATTAACAAGAAAATCCAAAAACTTACAAAAACTTCAAGGGAAACCAAGAAACAGACGGGGAAGATCGACGAGGGAAGAATGACGACGAACCAGCGAGTAGTGACAGTCAGAGGAAAGCTTAAGTATACTGAGGAGGTGTGTAAGTGGCAGGGAGAAGGCTAAAGGCTAATTAGGAGAAGCAGTTGCAGGTGAGAGGGAGAGGGAGAGGGAGAGAGCAGGTGGAAACAATCAGTAGCTGGGACAGAAGGCAGAATGGCAAGGAGACAACAGGAAATGAAAGAAATGGCAGGGGAGACAGAAAACTCTTAAGAAACTAGAAACTAAAGATAATATGTCTAGGGAGGAATCTAAGGGGAACTTAAGGGAACACTGGAGAACAGAAGGAAGAAATAAATTAGGAAACTATCTAAAGAGAAATAAACTAAGGAAACAAATAAAAAGGAGGACATTAACAAAAGGTGAAAACATCTAAGAGCATGAAGGGAAAATGAAAACAAGCAAGTGCCATTAAAAAATAAATACCAAAGAATACATTAAAATGATTATTAAACCGAATAAGGAAAATAACTAACTTCAAACACCAAAACTGAGAACTATGACACTAAAGCATGTGCCGTAACAATATCCACTGCGATATATTTTCTTTTTTTTATACATGTCAAAATGACATGTTTATGAAAATTCTAACTTTCCAGATACATTGGAGCACAATAACAACTTCAAAAAGTATAGAATGCCATTAAAGGAACATTTATTTTACAAAGTGTATTAAAAAAAATATTAACATTTTCCAAAAAACGTGACACAAAAATACAACATAAATATTGATGAAGATATTTTAAATAAATTAGCTAATTGTTAAGAAAACACAAAGTTATAAAAATTGTCTGCTTTCCTGGTTACCTATTTATAAATTTAATATAGCACAAAAATAAACCATCTCACATTTGAATTAAAAGTGCTTCAAGTTCAACAAGCTTCTTTTCCTTTAAATAGAAAACAACACATTTTAAACTTGCAATATTTACTGTAAAGGCGAACACTGAACATCTGTATTCATCTGTATATATCTTATCTGTATTTGTACCTGGTACAAACTACTTTGGCACAGCTTGATGACATCAGGAAAAATGGTCAAAATCTCTACCTTTGGCTAAATTTATATAATTTCTACCTTATACCTTTTATATCGCCCACAACTACATTGACCCATTAATTGTAGAATGTTGGATTAAAGCGCTGCTGTGGATCCTAATTTAACATGATTTAGAAAGTTAGAAATGGAAGTATAATAACACTGTAGGGGCTGAGGGTTTAAAAGTTAGCCTAACTGGCTGCAGGTCAGAATAAGGCTGCTAAGAAAGAAAAGCACTTAAGATAGGTTAAGCTTTTTAGAAGTGGAGAAGGAATGGAAAGGACACTTGGAAGTACTCTTTAAGCTACAAGTTTTACAGCAATTTAGTGATGGTAATGATTAAAAGTTCCTAACTACTTGCTGTCAGGTCTAATATGAGATTATCATGGTGTGATAATACAATGGCTTAATGCTGTTTATACAACTAAAACATATTTAAAATAATATAACAACCCTTTCCTTTCCACATTACGACAGAAGTATTTCCAGCTGAATGTGCCTATCTCGTATATAAGGGGAAATTCGCTCCTTTGAACAAACAAACAAAGAAATGTAATAATCTGTTTGTGACCATCATTGAATGACAACAGGAACATTCTCAAAACTACAAAAAATTAAAAACAACTTCTGATTACTAGAATTGATAAGAATCAATAGAAGTTTACAGTGGAGTGAAAAAGGATTTGGAAGCCACCGATTGTGCAAGTTGAGAGAGGTCTGTAATTTTCATTATAGGTATGCTTCAACTGTGAGAGACAGAGCGGGGGTACAAACCAGCAACCCACGATTTCCTACCACCTGAGCCACAGTCACCCCCAAAAACTAATCCAGGAAAACACATTGTATGATTTTAAAATAATCGATATGTATAATGCTGCAGAAAATAAGTATTTAGCCAGTATCAGAAGTTAATTTCAAACCTTTGTAATGTAACCTTGTTTAGCAATGACAGAGGTCAAACATTTCCTGTGGGTCTTCACCAGGTTTGCACACTCTGTAGCTGGTATTTTGGCCCATTCTTCCATGCAGATCTTCTCTAAAGCTGTGATGTTTTGGGGCTGTTGCTAGGCAACACGGACTTTCTACTCCCTCCACAGATTCTTTATTGGATTGAGGTCTGGAGACGGACTAGGCCACTACAGAACCTTGAAATGCTTTTTACGTAGCCACTGTGTTTGGGATCATTGTGAGGCTAGAAGATCCAGCCTCGTTTCATCTTCAATGCTCTCACTGATGAAAGGAGGTTTTTGCCCAAAATCTGATGATACATGACCTCATTCATCCTTTCCTTATTAGAGATCAGTCGTCCTGTCCCCTTTACAGAAAAGCAGCCCCAAGCATAATGTTTCCACCCTCATGCGTCACAGTGGGTATGGTGTTCTTGGGATGCAACTCAGCATTCGTCCCCCTCCAAACACGGCGAGTGGCGTTTATACCTAAAAGTTCTACTTTGGTCTCATCTGACCACATGACATTCTCCCAATCCTCCTCTGTATCATCCTGATGGTCTCTGGAAAACTTTAGACGGGTCTGGACATGTGCTGGTTTAGGCAGGGGGACCGCAGGATTTTAATCCGTGACGACATAGTGTGTTACTAATAGTAGCCTTTGTTACTGTGGTCCCAGCTCTCTTCAGGTCATTGACCAGTTCCCACCATGTAGTTCTGGGCTGTTTTCCTCACCATTCTCAAGATCATGTGTACCCCATGAGTTGAGATCTTGCATGGAGCCCCAGGTCAAGGGGGATTGTCAGTAATGTTATATTTATTCCATTTTCTAATAATTGCTCCAACAGCTGATCTCTTCTCACCAAGCTGCTTGCCTATTGTAGATTGGCTCATCTCAGTCTTGTGCAGGAGTACAATCTTGTCCCTGGTGTCCTTAGACATCTCTCTGGTCTTGGTCATGGTGGAGGTTGGAGTCTGAGAAAACGAGTTCAAACAGGTGCTAATAATACAGGTAACTAGTGGAGGATAGAAGAGCTTCTTAAAGAAGAAGTAACAGGTCTGTGAGGGCCAGTAGGTGCTAAATACTTAATTTCTGCACCACTAAAAGGGGCGCTGGTAAAGCCGGCTGCTACCGCGGTCTTCCAAATCCTGTTTGGATTGGTTGTACCGAAACTTAATTTCCCCACGGGGATTATTAAAGTATCTCTTATCTTATTATACAAATAAATTATCTTTTTTTTTAAACATAATATGTGATTTTCTGGATTTTTCTTGTACATTCTGTCTCTCACAGTTGGAGTGTATCTATTATGAAAATTACAGACCTCTCATTAACCTAGTGTGGTTAAAAAATGAAAGGTGAACAGAAGTCTTCAAGATGATGGCTATTGATCTCTAAATGTGATTGAAATGATAGTGAGGTTGATGAAAAGGGGACAAACAAGCCTGACTTTTTTTGTGTGGGAAAATTTAGACAGGATTTATTTGCCAAAAATACCTTTATTTTTATAAGACGAGGACCATTCGGCCTGAAATGGCCACAAAACAAATGTACATGGGCATTCAGTGTTTTGAACCTGCAAGCTGACATAGGTTATTATTCGCTTTAAATGGTCAGACCTATTTGTTAACATAGTGACTGATTTTGCATTACATTAACTTTATGTCTTTGCAAAGTAGAGGGGTCTTGCTTCCTGGAATAATGCCTGCCTGGAACCTAAAACAAAATGTCTGCATTCAGGAAGTAGAAAGTAAATTTGTCTGTTATTTTCCAGTGCGGTGAAGGTTCTTCTTGAAGCTGGAGCCGACCCGAACGCTGGAGATGACTTCAACAATGTTTATGACACCTCAAGGGAGAAAGGCATCCACTCTCTGGAAGGTGGGGAAACTTCACAGCTGCCTTCTTGTATGTGTGCGTGTGTGTGTGTGTGTGCGGTTGTTTTATTACACACGTTAACCTGCAGATATTAGGAGACGTAATAATTTGCATAGGAATTTACATTTATGCACATGTTCGATTCCTTCTGTATTATTTATTTTATATATTCGGTGACAACTAATGTATTTTTTATTTGTTTTTGTTCCAAGCTACACAGTTACTCACACAAATGCATGCATGAAGGCGCGCACACATATGCGGCCACACTTTACCCCCCACCATCCAGTCTGCGTTGGGTTTCTGCAGACATATTTATACGGGATATGTATATTGCAGACATTTATATGGCTGTCAGGTTTGGGTCCACGTGGGGCCGGCGTAGCGTGGGGAAGCGTTTCCCAGACGCTCACTGATGGATGGGCTAGGGGGGTCTGTGCGACGCTTTATTGGGTTAGCCATGATTATCCCACCCTGTGTTTCACACACACATGCACACACTGCAGAAGGAGACTATCAGAGAGGATGGGGAAGACTGATGAAGCACGGAAGGAGGGAGAGAGGAAGGCACTGAAAGAATAAGGATGAAGAGAAGGTTAAAGATGGAGGAGTAGGAAGATGTGGATGTTTCGGGGGTTCTGGAGGGATGGAGGGGTCGAAGGGAATGGGTGGGAGAATCGTACAAGGAGTGGAGAGGAACTCTGGAAATGGATGAGGCAAAGTTATAGGGATGGAGAAAGAGTCGAGAGGAGGAGGGAAGATAGTTCTGGTGATGACAGAATTTGATGGACAGAAGAAGAGAGGAAAGAGGCAGAGAAAATAAAAATGGTTGATAGAATAGTGGCAAAGGATGAGTGTTTTTATGAAACACAACTAAGGAGAGAGTGATAAAGCGTCTCCATTATTACAAAAGAACAGAGAAAGACATCCCCTTTATACATAACCTGGACTATACTATGATGGTAGACGGTGGAGCTGAAATCTGGGGGAAATTATGAGCTTCTCAAACTTTCATATTAATTTTAAGACGGTCTTTTAGGAGCCTTACAGAAAAATGATAAAGAAACATCTTCTGATTTAGGTTCTTTATCTCTCCTTGTCTCTGTGCCTGTTTTTTTTATAGTCTTGGTGTCCAGAGAGGATGAATTCAGCAGCAGGCTCAGCAGCAGGGCTGGTTTCCGTGGCTGTACCGCGCTTCACTACGCCACGTTAGCTGACGACCCACACACTGTCTGCATGCTTCTGGAGGCTGGTAGGTTGCTGGTTCGTGAAGTCCACGGAACACGGCAGAAGGTCAGGAATAGGGTTGTGTAGACATTTAAAACACTGTTGGGGTATTTAACGTCTTGTAGAACGCTGTTCAGTCCATCATCTGAAACCGGAAAGAGAATGGCACAAACCGAAGACTTATCAAGAAGTGGTCTTCCTCTATGATGGCGGGCTGGGCAACAAGAGCATTGATCCAAGAGGCAGTTCAAGGGCCCTATGGTAACTCTGGAGCAGATGCTGAGATTTTCAGCTTAGGTTGGATCATCTGTTGACAGGAGAATTATTAGTTGTACATTTCATAAATCTGGTAGCTATAGAAAGTGACAAAATTGTTGAATGAAAGATAAAAGTAATCCCATTGCCACAAACCAAGTAGGGCACATAGTAAACCTGTGGAAGAAGGTGATCTGGTCAGATGAGCCTAAACTGGTGGGGTTTTTTTTGTCTGCATACAGAATTCTATGTTAATTGGAGAATTTAATTTGCTGAACATGCCATCCGCTCCTTAAAACATGGCGTCGACAGCGTCGTGCTGTGGGTATGGTTTCCTTTGGAGGGCTCTTCATCAGAAGAATGATGGGAAATCCTGGAAGAATACTTGTTGGTTACTGGAAAAGACTTGTGGGGAAGTTTTACCTTCAAGAAAGACAACAACTCTAAACATACAAGCAGACATGCACTGGAAAGGTTTTGACCAGTGTTCTGGTCCGAACTGGTCCTGAAGACTCACTGTCCTGCACATTTGAGGTGTTTTACTTCTGCCACACACCTGACTTAAATGACTTGAGTGATTAGCAGGTTTCTGCAGCACTTGATGGCATGAAGGGCAAATGAACTCTGAGGACCAGGATTAAGAAGCTCTGGTTTAGATCATATTAGATCATTATATATTAGAATGGCCCGGGCCTAAATCTAGTAGAATTTTTGACAAGACTTAAAAAAATTGCTGATCACAGATCTCCTCTGTCCAATCTGACTGAGCTTGATATATTTTGAAAAGATGACTGGGCAGCAGTGGTGTTCCCTAGATACGCAAAACTGGTAGAGATGACTCCAAAAGACTGTAACCGCAGCAAAAGATGCTTCTACAAAGTATTAAGTCAGAGGGCTGAATAGAAAATGCATGCCACATTCAGATTTTTATTTTGTAAAAATAACCAAAACTTTAAACACCATGAAAAAAAAGTTCTCTCACTTTACAGTTATCCTTCATGGGGTGGGAGTCTAAAATACTCTGAAGTGTGTGCTTGTAACAAATCTAAAAAAGAATCAAGGGGTAACAATAGTTATGCAAAGTGCACCCAATACCACTGTTCTTGTTTGTTTTCTCTTTATGGAATAAATGATTGGCAATTTTAATCCTGGACTATACGTTATTAAATTAGAGATTTGAATGTAGATGTTCTGCTTCTGCTTGGAGAAAAAGACGTTTCTCCGTCCTGGGGATAAATGGCAAAAAGCAGTGGTCACCTGAACTGAAACTCTTATTTTATTTTGTCCATTGGTCTGAAAAGATTCCCGTCTTTAAAAAAAACACTTATCAGTGGTATTATTTATGGGAAAGGCTTCCATGATCAGGGAATGAACTGTGGAGTAATGGAGAAGCGTAGTATCGCGAAATAAGTAAATATTTACTTTGTCTCGCCCCTTTTGCCAATTGAATCAGTTAAAACAGTTGATATAAAAAGGTTTACAAAACTCATCCACAATGCATAATTTGTTCATCTTCCCCAGCCCCCCTTACACCTGTCGTTGACTCAGCTCTACCAGCATCTACACACACACACACTCACTCACCCTGGGGGCAGTGTATTTCTCTCAGCTTCCAGCCGAGCTGTTCTTAAACAAGCTAGGCCCTCGTTGATCTGTGAACACGGGGCAAGCCCTTGGGGTATCTCGACAACTGCAGGAAGTGTTTTTAAATGATGCAACATTATATATGCCATGTATGTTTGTGCTCTCGCACTTCCCTTTGATTACCATACTTGTGTATTCATACATTCTGTGATTTTGTTCTTTTTTTTCTCATTCCTATGATGCAGCTTGGAGAGGACTTGCAGTTGCTTCTTTTTAAGCTGATTGCATCCTTAATAAAATAGCATTCCTTTTTGGACAAAACACTCCTAACCACCAGAAACCCACACAAAAGCCTGTATTAATGTCTTGCTTATGTTTATGATTGATGATGCATCTAAAGCACTGTCCCCCGTCCCCTCCCGTCTCAACCCCACATCTGCGAGTGCGCCTAAACAAATCACTTCGCCTAACTAGATCAAATGTTCTGCAGAAACATTTTTGAATTAAAAAGGTAAGAAATTTCACAAAGCAGAGACATTTGTTTTAAGACAATCCGATTATTGGCAGATTTGGTTGGTTGCTCAGCTGACGGGGGGCATTTGCTGGCTTGGCGCCACCATCGCGGTCAATAACGGTCAAAGCGCGGCACGCTTTCAATCGCCCTCATTGCTGTCATCCTGTGCAAATGTATGCAAGACAAGAGACTTTTATAAAGTATTAGCTTTTTATGTGTGTTCATCATTTTTGACAAACCTTTCATCTGTTCTGAGGTCTTTCTATCACTTTTCCTTTATTTGCCTTCTTAGTTTTGGATCATGACAAAAAAAGTTGCTGTTTGCTCCAGCTTCGGGTTTAAGTGTCATTTGCTTGTCTTATTTGTCATCCTCCTGATACACTGTGTGTGTTAGTGTCTTTCCTTTAGCTTGTTATTTCCCCTGTGTTTGAGTGCACCCACGTTACTCTTGTAGCTACGGGTTTGCTCTTTTGGCCTGAGCTGGACCTCGGCTCCCATCTTCATCCATCACAGTCTCCAGGCCGACCCTCAGGCTTCACCGCGTCCCACAGTCGCCCCACCCTACCTGCAGCGGCTCTCTAGCTTCTCCCCCGACTCCACATCAGGCCCCTGGCCTGGGGCGCTGAGTAATGGGCAGCTCTGTAGGTGGTAGGAGGCCAGAGGAGACACACATGCTCACAGACGCACACAGAAAGAGACACAAGGGCAACACACATGCATAAAGACCAGCAGGGGCTCTCTCCCACCAGCTGCAGAGAAAGAGAGGGAGGAGGAAATGGGAAAGAGGAGGGAATCCTAATAGGCATAACTAAAGCACTTCTAATGAAGGGATGTGTGTGATTGTGTGTGGGTGACATGGAGAAGCAGGCAATGTTCAGCTGGGATGTGTGTGTGTGTGTGTGTGTGACTCGTGTTAGTGTTGATCCTGTTATAAAGTGCTATGGCCCAGAGGGTTGGCCTGATATTAAAGCCCTAAATGATGCTATTTATTATGTCCACAGTGTGTGTGTGGTGTGGGGTACTTTATTGCTTTCCTCCCTCATGTTTTTGTTGTTTGGGGGACTGTTAGTGGTGTATTGTTGTCAGGATCGATCGCTTTGGGAGTGGGTCGTGAAATTTAAGGATTTATCAATAATCAGCACAATGATTATTAGTCTCTGTAGTCCAGGCTCAGAGTAATAAGATCAGCCATTACCTGCATTGATTATATCCCGTCTCTGCTAAAGACCAACTTTGGTAGATGGTTATTGTAATTTTTTTAGTATTGCTTCCAAATCATTTTGATTCACTACACTCATTAATGACAGATGCCTGCTTTTTACAGATCTTAAAACAAAGTATGCTCCACAGAGTCATCTTTTGGTTAGTGTCGGTACATAAGTAAAGGATACAAACACATTTATTTTTTAACAAACAATATTCATAATTTGGATGATGGCAATGATCAGAATCTGATGTTTATGAATTAGTTGAACTACTTGAACTGTGTGGCATGCCAGTTTTGTAGCTGGATTCTGTCTGATGTATTTTGTGGTATCCAGTGGTCATGTGACCGGTAAAGCTCTATCACACTGTGATGATCCATCCATTGCTTATAAAATGTCATCTACTTCATTGTTTTTACCATTTCTGGAGTATGCTGGACCAGGCTTAGCAGTTAGTTGAGCTACAGAAGATCAAAGATGATTTATTTGTGCATCTACCGTGGTAGCAAAAGTATTCATACCCCTAAATCTTTTCACACTTCTAGCTCAAAGTTCATTGTACTTTTATTGGGATTTGTATTGTGACGGAACAACACAAAGTAGGATTTAACTGTGAGTTAAAACCTGTTGCAAGTAAAAACTGAAAAGTGTGAAGTGCATATGTATTCAGCCCACTTGCCACATCATCAACATGATAATATGCGAAAACGTTGAAGGGGTATCTGAGTTTATGGAGGACAATGCAAAAGACATTAGTAAACCCCCTGACTAATCTCCATCTTGGACTGCCACACTTGGCACATGCAGTGAGATTATGCGTATTCAGCATTCATAGTCTTACTCCATCAACTGCTATTTTTCCTTTAACCTTTTTGATGAGGTTCAACAACCTGCTGTGTGTTCAGTCTTTACACGAGTCCAGGGAGTTGGTCCTTGGGTGGAGGGGTCACAGGGTGCACTATTGCCACGCGTTGCAGAAATGAAACCCCCTACAGAGGCATTGCACGGGGCTTCCGACTCACTGCAGAAGGCCTCAGTAATCATTAAACCAGTTTGACCTCTTAACACTCTCTTCACTCTTTCAATCGACAATTTAAGCTTCCTACCGGCGTGTGTCTGCATTATTTTTACACGATGACAACGGCATATGGCTGCTAAATTAGGGCAGGAAACTACACCCCAATGTTATTATGTATCAACTGTAAATTTGTGTTGAATCGTATACAGGTGCCAACCCGCTGCAAACCAACGGTTTGGGACACGCGGCGCGGGCCTACGCTAAGGAGGGAGAAGTGAGCTCAGTTCTGCAGGAGTGGGAGAGCAAGGTATAACCCACACTTTACTTTCACACACGCACAAGATTCATTTCATTTTGTTCTCTGCGGAGTTAAAATGTGATTAGTTGTTATTCTTCCAAATGTCCTTCGTCCTGCTCTGAAAAACCCAGTTCTATTCACTCAAAAGCCATCTGTCTCATTGACTTCACATCGTGCACACAGGCCTACTCTCCTCAGGAGGCTTGTGTTAGTGTCGTCACTGACTGACAGGTGTTATTGAGTATTTAAGTTTTGATGCTGGTAGAGGTTAACTGGGGTCAAAACTGCGCTACAGAGCAGAGCTGAGTCATTTATGAGGACATATTGTTTTAGGTTGGAAATATTTGGACGATAAAACGCTTCTTCATGGAGATGCACTGATCAGACTTCAGATCTCAAGTTTTTGTGAAGCGTCGACTTGCTGATACAGATTTGAGTGGATTCCAATTTGTCTTTCAGTTCTATAATATAAGAGCAGCTTAAGAAACATGTTTGGCTTTCTTGCTTGGGAAACAATTTAAAATGTATTTTAGGAGACGAGTAAAAAAAGGTTTTCTTTTAACAAAATAACAATGTAGTTGACATTTTAAACTTTTAGATCATAACGTCCTGATTGACAGGTTGAAAATGATGAATTTGAATTTTACAAGTAAATTGGGATCTTGTTCATACCTAAAGTTAGCATTGTCTGTATGTCCATTCACACTTGTGCTTTCAGGGGGGGATACAAGCTGCAATAAAACATCAATAAAAACTGAACATGCAACATCAGCAACATGAAGAACATTAAAGCATACTACTATTATGACATTCTTAGCTATTATTAATCAGTTAATCAAAGGCAGGTCTAAACAGATGGATTTTTAGCATTGATTTAAAAGAACTGTGTTTCAGCAACTTTGCAGTGGTCTGGAAGTTTGTTCCAGATAAGCAGAGAATAGAAACTGTAAGCTGCTTCTTCATATTTGGTTCTGATTCTAGGGATGATTATTCGACTAGAGTTGGAAGGCCTGAGTGGTCTGGAGGGTTGGTATGATGACAACAGATATTCTACATACTTTGGTGCTAAGCCATTCAGTGCTATAAACTAGTAAACTAATAAACTAGTAAAAGTATTTTGAAGTCTATTCTCTGAACAACTTAGAACTAGTACATGTCAGTTTTTTCCCCCAACAGTTCTATAGCAAAGCTAAAGCTTTATGACCTCCATCAAGCATCAGGAAGTATGGCTTGGTCATTTTAGCGAGCTCTTTTATTCCACTCTGACAAACTGCAGCAAACACGGCAGAATTAGCAGAGGTCCTTAAATCATAGGGAAAGCTGTGAGTTTACAGAATGAGACTTCAAATGCTAATGCAGCTCAATAAGTTATATTACCTGCTGCATAAAATAGAGAATATGAATGGGTATAATTATGGCTAAAACTTAATAAAGAATAGTTCGCTATTGGTAAAGCTTTTCAGGTAATTCTCCTGGTCCTGCCCTATTTTCAAATACACGTCCTTTCATTTGTTGTTACATATGTTGACCTCCCCACTGCGCTTTTATTTATTTTTTATAAGCATGAACAGATGACTACTTTGTTGCTACAAGACATATCGTTTGCTGCTTTCTGTTCTCACTCTTTGCAGAATGAGGTTTTTTTTTTTTTGGTTTGTCTGTCTGTAACGTCTGCTCTACAATAACTGCTCTCTGGAGATGGTGAAATTGATAGGTGTTATTAGATTTCGAAGCTGTTTATAAGCTTGTGTAAAACATGTCATAAAAGGCAAGCCTGTGACATTTCTACACACTTTCCAAGGCTTTTTGGACTATAGTTGAGCTCTGATGTGCAACGGATAAAGTAGAATTAAGGTCTGATGCACAGAAAATACTTATTATTTTTAAAAGTACACGTCATGGATTTAAGAAAAGCTTTCACAATCTGAGACATTTTTAAAAACCAGAATGAACCCTACATCAGAAAAAATAGATTTACTTTTCTTTTATTGATCATGTTTTACAATTTAAGAAATATGTATTTTTTTTTGCTTTTCTCCTCCTTAGCTAAGTTCCTCCATACAACCAATGTCTTTAAGCTTCACCGCTATATAGTAGTGGAAGTGGGTCCAGTCTTTTTTCTTTTTTTTTTAAATAAAGCTCAAGTTATCCATAGTTATCCACCAGCTTGACAGCAGGCTGCAGCTAAGCAAGATGGAGAGAGAGAATAAACAGTCTACCTCCAGTGTAGGGGGGAAAACTGGAGTCTAAGGAGACAAAAAGAGAAGGATAAATGAGTCATGGGGTGGCTGTGAGAAACAAAGAGAAGAAGATAAAAGCACAGGTAAAGGAGGAAAATGGAAGGAAAGGCTTTAAAGAGAGATGATCAAATGAGGGGAGCAGAAAATGTATAGCTGCAGATTGAAAGGTTGATGCTTTTTTAATATATTAAGGAATATATACATTTTACAACCTGTTTGATTTTATGGGCCGAACTTTGTTAGAAAATCTTTTTGTTCGTCTTCTGTGTGCTTTTACAGCATCGCTCAGGCATAAGTATTCTCTATCCCATCCAATGAAAGTTATATCCATGCATCCAGGCTCTTCCTTAGGTTCTAGAAGGTTCCAGAATCTAATCCTAGCTGGAGAAATATATTTTGTGAACATTTCTATTTATAATTTAATAAACATAACATCTGAATCTGAACGGTAGGAGTGTTGAAGTTAATAAAATGTGTTGGAACCCTGATCAGAAATCTCCGGTTTATGGTACGTTATCACCCTTTGAAGTTTGGACTCCCCAATGTGTTTCTATTTTCTCTTACATCTGTAGTTATGTATCACCTCCTTTAAGCAGCTAATTTTGATTTATTCCTATTCCTTATGTTTTCAGTTTTCTCTTATTTAAAACCTTGAAAAAAATTCAATGGATTGAAATTTTCATTTTGTTATATTATGCTTTATGTTTACGGCTTTGTTTCTTACCAAAAATGTTTGATTTCTTTCTGTTACATCTCAGTAAGTGTGAAGGCTCTGCTCCTGTTTGACACATAAAAAAAAAATCATTGGATTTATTAAATTAAGAGCAACAACATACTTTTTAAATCTCCAGTTTTTTTGACTTTATAAACAGTAAAACATGTAAACACCCTGGATCAGGAGAGATTCGGCTATAGATTAATTTCATATATAAAAGACGGCAGCAGGGAGAAGCAGCACTACAGGTGACCATGTTGGACTCACGTGACGAGTCACAATTCTTACTTGTACCCTGAGCAGCAGAAGCACAGTCTTTATTTAGTCTTTTAGCCTCTGTTTGAAAGCCTATTAAACTTTGATTTCCCTCAATACTCCCTCATACATCTCCTCCCTCTTCCAGACTCATTGACTCTCTAGTGAGCTGATCTTTCCGTCTCTATTTAGTTTAAGGAGCAGCAAGAACGTCGGGAGGCAGAGGAAAGAAGGAGATTCCCTCTGGAGAGGAGGCTGAAGGAGCACATCATCGGTCAGGAAGGGGCCATCAATACGGTGGCTTCAGGTACACATTCACGCAGAGACCATTATAAAGGGATATTACAGAAGGCATACAGAAAAAATCCGCAAGTGCATGTTAGTGCTTTACTTTCCAATGTGGCTGTCTTTGCGTTGGTGCTGTTGTTTGTGTTTTGCACGCTTGTCCGTTTTCCCTCCTGTTCCCCTTTCTTCCCTGCAGCTGTAGGCGGGATCAGACAGACCGGCGGAGGCTGTAATTGGTTAATTGTGATGAATGAGCTGTCTGTCAGACGTGCACAGGTGTTGTGTGTGTGTGTGTGTATGTGTGCGTGTGTGTGTGTGTGTGTGTGTGTGTGTGAGAGAGACAGCTGAAGAGGCCAGGCTTGGAGCCGCCAGTTAACACAATTACAAAGAGAGGATACATACTACAGACCCCATACCCCTCCTTCTCTTCTCCCTCTATCTTTGTGCTTACCCCCTTTCCATCTCTCTTTTCCTCCCCTTTGCTTTCTCTTCTTCTGTCTCTTTGCTGCGATTTCCATCTCCCCAACTCTCCTTCAGCCTTCCTTCTTGAACTTTCAAGCTATACGGATAGGTTCAATCCTGTTAACGGGATGGGAGAAGCAAATGTGTGTGATAAGAAACGCCTTAAAAATGATGGAAAAACAAACACGTTTGCGTTGATTGGAACCGATAGAGGACAATGAACTGAGAAGCTGAGTCCTGTGATGAGAAAAGAGGAGGGTGGATGAGTTAGAGCACAATAACACAGAAGACAGTAAAGAGCTGATATTACAGCAGGCATCCATGGAGGCCATGTGGCGTATTGATCTGGAGATGAGAGAGTGAGAGTTAATGTTCAGCAAAGCTTCTGCTGCTTACAGACAAGCTATTTGTTATCTTTACGATGTTGTACATTTTCTTTTTAGAGTTGTGAAAATAATAAGCCTATTACCAAAACTAGGTGGAGACATTACAGTCTGTTGTGAGGACAGATACTGCAGAGGTAATAAGTGACTGGAGAATAACTTTTACCTCGGTCTGAAACTTCAGTGAAAACAGTTTTGTGAAGTGGTTTATAGGCGGCAGTGGCTCAGGATGTAGGGATTGGACCTTTAACTAGGGGGTTGCCGGTTTGAGCCCCCTGCTCTGTCCATCTCAGTTGTTGTGTCCTTGGGCAATCACTTTGGCCATCTTGCCTACTGCAGGTGGTTGGAGGGCTCGGTGGCGCCTATCAAATCTCATACAAATCGTCCCATTCACTCTTATTGGCTTCCTAATAAGTTAATTTCAAGGCCTTTTGCTCGTTGTTGTGTAAAAGGATTTGCTGAGTAAAACCAACACATTTTTAACTGTATGAGCCTTAGCTCCCACTTAAACCTTTTTATCTGAATAAATTAGTTAGGAAATACAGGATTTTTGCAAAATCACCAAAGCTACACTTTTTACCCCTCCTAATTGTTGTACACCTCTCTTTTGCCGATATGACAGCACTTCTTCTCCTTTTAATGTTTCACAAAGTTGAACCACACAGGGAAAGGGATCTTTGACTATCCCTCCAGATCATTCACAGTCCTCTCTCACACACTTACTTCTCTTTTACTCATCCAATATTTCTGTTTCAATGGGATTTGGATCTGGAAACAGAGATATTCATAGCAGAAGATTAATTTTGTGTTTGGTAAACCTTTTTTCTTTTTATTCGGCCATATGTAATAGATCATTATCCTGCTGGAAGTTCCAATACTGACTAGCTTTCAGGTTTTCTGGCAAGGGTTCGTTTATGTTAGTGTTTACAATGTGATGCACACTAATGAGGTCCCAGGGCTTTTGGGAGAGAGTGCAGCCCCCAGCATCACACATCCTCCACTGTATTTTAACAGCAGACATCAGGTGCTTGTTTCAAATGTTCCTCGTATTTCAATGTCAAACGCACCCCATCATGTGAACATTGTTACCTATATCGACTGTTTTCAATCAGTTTGGTCAAAGTCTATACCAATCAATCAAACTCTGGGAGAGTCCATGTGGAGAGGTAGAGAGCTCCGGATGAGGAAATTGTTCAGGAAAGAGTGAGAGGGAAAGAGTCCAGATAAGAGGACAACACATGAGAAAGAGATGTAGAGATAAGCAGAGAGAAAGGGCTGGATTAGGAACTGCAGATGCAAAGCTGTATGATGTACAGCAACAGATTTTATTTGTTTTTTTTATTGATCAGTCTGGCAGTTTGTTATTAATTTGTCAGGTTATAAAAAGTAATAGAATAGTCTGGCAAAATACTGTTTCACATGCAATTCTGCTTAATCAAAATCTCTTTTTAAAATACACTCATAAAACAATATTAAAATCAATATTTTACAAAGATCTGTCTTTACATCTCTCTTAGCACTTTTTATACCATTGAAAAAATAAATAGATAAAGTTGTTTGTCCTGTGTGTCTCTATGTTGCTCTGCGATGGACTGGCGACCTGTCCAGGGTGTACCCCGCCTCTCGCCCGATGACTGCTGGAGATAGGCACCAGCCCCCCCCCGCTTTTGTAAAGGATAAATACGTTTTTTTTTTAATTATTATTATGATGTTATAGGAACGCAAAATCGTAATCTATCAGTTATCACATCAAAAGCAACCAATAAATAGTCCAGTTTAAAAAAAAACAATTATTTCTTCTGCCAGGCTTTAAAGGGTTAAAAGCAATAATTTAAAGACTAAAGAGCAGAGCAAATAATGGCAAATAATTGGCTTTTTTTCTTGATAAATTACCTAAAGAACCATAGTTTGTAGTTCAGTGTTGATAAATGGTTTTACACCACCTTATTGATTAATCATTTTATTGTTTCATCGTTGTTCATCTAATTCTGCAGCAGTACGTGAGTGAGGAAATGAATTTTGCAGACAGTCTGCTGAACTGATTGTTGTCGTAAATATTTTGCAGACCAGCCGCCAAGAGATTAAAAAAATGTTTGCGGTGTTGTCATGTCTTCAAAACAGTTGTTTCCACCATAACTCCTCATGACAAACAGTTTGCCTCCAGCAAGACACACACACACGGTACAAATACACAAAACCCACATAAATACACACACAGGAAGGAGCTTAGATTGATCCAGGTTTAGCTCTCACGGCTAAGAGTTATTGAAGAGAATCATCCCTCTGTAATCAGGTTAGAGCCAACCAGACCTGCAGAAAACACGCTGCCCTCTGTGTGTGTGTGTGTGTGTGTGTGTGTGTGTGTGTGTGTGTGTGTGTGTGTGTGTGTGTGTGTGTGTGTGTGTGTGTGTGTGTGTATGTGTGTGTGTGTGTGTGTGTGCAGGAGGGAGCCAGCTCTCATTTGTTTTGTGTCCCTTTCCTTTCCCTCTTCTTGTCAGGGTCCTCTCAGAAATGTCGGCGTGCCCTTCCGTCAAAGTCAGTCTCAATCAGCTAAAAGACACACGAAAACACAGAAGGTTACCCTGTCATTCACGCAGCCATTGATAAAGCAGACGGAGCATTGCAGCCCCTCTTGTCACTTTTCATCTCTCGGTCCATCTCGGACACACTCGTTTGTTTCTCTGCCTCATTCTCTGTCTGCTTATCTCCATCACTCCTCTGTCTTTCCCTTCTTTATCTCCTTCCACATCTTCACTCCTCTTTCCTCTCCTTATCTCTGTTCCTCCCTCTGCTTCCTCTCCTCCTCCTCCTCTTCATCCTAACGTTCCCTCCTTGTTATCAGCTATTAGTACTCAGTTTAGCACCTATGTCATGTGTCACATATTCCATGTCGGTCGTTTTGATATTTTAGCTCCACTGGGTGGGGATTTGCTCAAAGCTTATTGCGTTCATTCAGAAAATAAGGCACAAATACAACATTTTCTGCCAGTAAAACGTTGAGGATGTACAATGCTTCCAATTAACTGATATGGCTTTTAATGGCCGATGCTGATTTTCAGTTTTGTTTGAGGTCTGACCTGCTGTTTACGATTTTGACTGAATACAGTATTTTTTTTAAATCCTGAAACCTATAAAATAAAAGAAGGTCCTTGATACACGTGGTAGTTTTTAAAATGAAGAGTATATACGATTATCTCTATTCATGTATATATTAAGAAAACAAAAAACCTTTCGCATGTTCAGATGGGTGAACAAGAAGGACTGAGAAAGTCCATCCAACCAGCCAAAAGTAACTGGCATGTAAAGATTGTACGCGTCACACTTGAAATAAGGCCTAGGCTGATGTGAGATTCTCACCTCATACGAACATTGAGTGAAAACATTGTGATTTTTAAAACAAGATTAAAAATAAATATTCCTACTGCATTAAAAACAATGCATCATATTGATTATTACAGTTATAAATAATATCTGAGGGCATATCGTGGCTCAGTAGAAGAGCAGGTGCTCCTTATATGGAGACTGTGCTCCTCAAAGCAGCTGTTCCACGTTTGATTCCCAACCCTTGGCCATACTGTCTCCCACTTCTCTCGCTTTCCTCCTTCCTGTCAAGCTACTTGGGAATAATGGCCGCTAGTGGCAAAGAATCATAAAAATATAATAATATCTTTATTGTTACTTTGATTTGGATACCTTGAGCGCCTGCTAAGTTTAGTAGTCGCAGCTTGTGTGAGAGTAGCAGCTCTCACACACCATGCGTAAAACTACATATCTGCTTCAGAACTGAAGTAACTGCATCGAATAATGTGGTTTTGTTGAACCCACACAATGAGTGTTTCTTAACACAGCAGCATACATGGGAGGAAAGCAGACTGTGTGGTAGCAGCGTAACACAACTATAACAAGTGGATTAGTCAGGCCGACTGCTTAACTAACTTTAGTTTGCCATCTGCTCCTGTAAAATTGCATCCTTAGTTTGAGTTTTCACAGGAAATATTTCCAAACGGTTGAAATGTTTGTTCTTATAAGCGAGGCACTTCTTTCAGCCAGCCAACCAGCAGTGCACAGCAGCATGTGGGGGAGGGTTGCAGGGTTACTGCATGTTCTCTGGGCTCTCTTTAAATGTTCTTTAAAACGTGAGAACAGTGTGATGGGACATTTTAGATGTTTTGAACACATGACTTTTTAGAGCATTGGTATATCTCGATACCAGTAACTGGTCCATCCCTTTAAAAAAAAAAGTATAACTCAGTATTGCATCCACACAGTCCTTTGCCATTGCAATATGTCTCACATTAATATGGCCATGGTGGTTGGCCTTTGATTATTCAGCTCTACTGGAATTGTGTTTAGTTATTAAAACTCACAAGGGATTTGTAGCCACACTCTGAAGCTAATTTGCACAAATGTCTCCCATCCTCAAAAGGCCAACATGCCACATTACATCAATAACTTTATTAGAGTTTCTGGTTTATCTATGATGTTCTCTTCTGGACCTTTTAACAGAACCATGATGTGTATAGGAAGCTGATAAACGTATAATTAGAACTCAGACCAGCACCTGCAGGCTAGAAAGGATATGTTGTTGTTTTATTCGATGCACTGGTTCCAGTGACTAGCCCAACAAATTCCCAGTTCATCTCTGGTGTGGGCCCCAGTCTGGATCACAGGTTCACATTTGGATGAGATTGTGCGGGTGTCTGTTTCTTTAAGTGCCCCAAACCACAGTCAAATACTCTCTTTTCTCTCCTGCCATCATCATCTTGCCTTTGTGTATATGTGGGTTTGGTTGCTGGGGTGATGGCAGGGTAGGGTAGGCACTCCTCTTTAAGCAAGAGTGTGTGTGAGGCTGCGATCTATGCTAAACTGATTTCAACATGGCCGCGCCAGAGAGGCTAACACAATTACTTCTGGCTAATGGCCCCACTGACTGAGGGAGGGGGGGGAGATGCATGGTGGGTAGCTTTCTGGAGCGCTCTTGTCTTATTCTCTTGCTCTGTTTTCTCTCCTCTTCTTTTTTTTTTACCAAATGTCTCTGACCCTTTTCTCATCCCTGCTCCTTCACTCTTTGATCAAAGTTTCAGGAATCCTTCCACTCCCAGGTCAGCTCAGCTATACTTGATGGAAAGCAAAGGCAGCAAATGCAAATTTTATAAAGAAGTTCTTTCTCTCTCTGTCTCTCCCTCTCTGTGATTTCTAGCCATCAGAAGAAAGGAGAATGGCTGGTACGATGAAGAGCATCCTCTCGTCTTCCTCTTCCTCGGCTCGTCAGGAATCGGTACCTTCTCTCTTCGACTCACCTCTCTTCAGTCTGGGTTTGATGTCATGTTGAATACAGCAGGGTGGAGCTCCTCAGCTTCCTTCCCAAATAGCAGCCAAAATAAACAGGACACTTGTTTTCCCTCTGAAGCTGTTGATGCATTTAAGCTGAACTGTATTCTTCTCTGGACAAATTCATCTCCTAGCAAGGAAGAAGGGATTACAAAAGGAAACTTTATAACAGATACAATCTGGCCTACCTTCAGCAAGTAGATTTCTCTCTAAAGTGTCTTGCTTTACTTAGTAGTTTGAAAGAAGCTAAAAATATATATATATATATAGAAACGTTCTCACACTGGTTTATGGAACAGTCAGAAAACTGCATTTATAACAAGTTAGCCTACGTTATGTTTTATTAGATGGAGAAGCAGTGTGGTAATTAATGAAAGCTGGTTTAAACTCAAGATCTCAATTCACTCTCCACACATTTAAAGTGAAAAGAGACATCTTTGTATCTTTGTTTTGATGCATTTCAAGTTGCAACACTCATTAACATTCGAGTTTTCCAATTGAATCAAACAGCTGCGATTAACAGACACACACTTTGACTTATGAAAGCACATTTAGTACGCAAGTTGCTTATTGACCAGTATCGCGAGATCTTCAGCTACAGTTCCTTGCAAAAATATTCGTAATCTTTGGACCTTTTTGCCTGTGTTTAGTGGTGGTAAACCAATAGCAAGAATGCAAGTCAAGGCAATTTTACTTGTATAGCACACTTTCAACAACAAGGTAATTCAAGGTGCTTTACATGATTAAGTGGTAAAATAAAAATAGCAGTAAAACACAGACAAAGCATATAATATAGAAACAGCAATAAAGCAAGAAGCACACACAGATGCATCAAAGCATTACTTAAAGGCAGCTCTAAACAGATACATTTTTAGTTGTGATTTAAAAGAACTGTGTTTCAGCAACTTTGCAGTTTTCTGGAAGTTTGTTCCAGATTAGAGGAGCATAGAAACTGAAAGCTGCTTCTGCAAGTCAGGCTTGCATCTGAATTCAGCCACCGTTCCCCTGATATCTCCTAAATAAAACCCACCTACTTTCAGAAGTCCCCCTAGTTGTAAAGAGTGCCCTTGTTTTACTAGTAAACAAACAAGATCACAAAGACCAAGGAACACCTCAGACAGATGTAAGATAAAGTGGTGGAGAGGTTAAAAGGAGAGTTAGGTTTTTAAACAATATCTCAGGCTTTGAAAAACCCATGGAGCTCTGTTCAATTGATCATAAAACAACTAAAAGAGTGTGCCACAGTGTTGATGTTAGTTATGGCACAACAAAACTACCAGGACATGACTGTCCATATCTCACATCCTTTTAGTACGACGGGCTGTTTAAAGAGAGCATTAATCAGGAAAGTAGGCAAGAGGCAACCATTAGTTGGACACTCCACAAACCTAGCCTAGAAGTCCTGTTTGCCACAAGTCATGTAGGGGACATGGCTGACTTGTGGACGAAGGCGCTCTGATCAGATGAGACCAAGATTGAACTTTCAGTCCTACATGTTTCCTTTAATCTATGTATGGAGGGAATCTAACTCTGCACATCACACTGAACTCATGTCTCATATCAGTCAGTTGAACAGTTAACATCAAAGTCATCTGTTAGAATATCCACACTTAAAAGCTATTTAGCATGGAGGAATGGGCAAAACCTCATTATCTACATGTGTAAAGTTGGTGGAGAAATACCCCAGAAGACCTGCACCTGTAGTAGCAGTGAATGGTTATTCTAGAATGTGTTGACCAGGGGAGTGGAGGTATCATTTTCCTTTCATTTTGCCATTATACGCTACTTTGTGTCGGTCTGTCACATAAAATCCCGGTAAAATAGATTTTAAAAAATTGAAGGGGTGTAAATACTTTTGCAAGACACTGTAGCTATAGATCCGAAACTCAGTCTTCCTGATTCCCTAAAACGCATCTTGACGTGACTTGCCAGCATAACATTTGAGAATTTTGTGCACATATTTCAGCTTGCAGGGTTTCCTCGGACATGTTTGCCAAAACCTCTCTTCAGCACTCAGTGTTTTCTAATTGATTGCTATTGGCAGCAGAAAGCCCCGTCCAATATGTAGCCTTTGTTTGGTACAGCTCCCCCTTAGCTGTGTGTGTGTACCAGCTGTCAGAGAAAACAGCTGATTGCACATTAAAACACTCGAACCTCTTTGTAACACACTATTGTTGTGAGTGAGATAATCAGCAGCCGCCTGTGGTCTCAGGAAACGACATCCGCTGGGGACGAGCATGAGCTGGAAAGTACTTCAACCTTTGTGTTGCAGAAGATCCACGCTCCTGTCCATAGAGCTTAGGAATACTTTGGACAAGGAAGTACTGAGTGAAGCATGATGGAGAAGAGGGCGTTTAAGTTAGGGCAGCCATCTGTAATGCAGCATGCTAACTCTGCTCCCAGGGGGTTTTTTTTTAGGATAAAACAACAGAACTCGACTTGGCTTATTGCAAAGAAACTTAAACATCCCCTATCACCGGCAAAATGTGGAAGCTTTCATGTGTGTGTTAGTGTGAATGCAGGCAGCAGCAGAAGGAGAGGGAGAGATATTAAGGGCCAGATAGATGGCTAAAGAAAGAGAGAGATCATGAAATGACAACGCAGAGAGATAGATGAGGGAGAGGCAGTGTTCATATCCTCTGTTCCCTTCAGCGACAAACTCTGGCCATGAGACATCAATATTAAACACAGGAACAAGGCACAAACACACACGACCCTCACACACATGCATGCCGAGTACAAGACATCAATATCATATATGAGCATTTATATGCAGAATATTTTACCAACAAACATAATGGGCGCTTCAGGAGAGCGGAGATGATAGTGCTTTATAGGAGCTGGTGCTGGGATTTAGGCCAAAGCACTTAGCAAAGACGAAAATATTGTCTTTTAGTCTCAAATGAGTCAAATTGTTTTCTTGACTGAAGGTTTTTTGATGATGCCGTACTCCGAACAGGCTGAGATGTTTTTTTAACGTCAAATTCAAAGTAATTAGACGGCAGACGAGGTTGTTCCTGGTGCAGAAGGAATAATAAAAGTGATGTCTCTGTTCTGTGACAGGGAAGACAGAGTTGGCGAAACAGGTGGCTCGCTACATGCACAAAGACGTTAAAAAGGTACGTTTTGTTTACACATGAATACTGGAGTGTTTTATTGTACGTGGGAGCAGATTGGTCTCCAAATACACATTAAACCAACAACATGCCTGTAGGGTTTCTACTCTGTCAGGAAAAGTCTGAAACTAGATTTGTATTTTAAAGTTCTGGTTTATTTATGGTTTTATATAGGAGAAATCAGGGCAACGGTGGCTATAAGAGTGTAGAAGAATAGTTATTTTTACAGATAGTATTGCATATTCAATTGTCTAACCATGATGTCCAACCTTCCTTCTTCCACCTCTCACCAATGTCCTTCCTCCTTTCCTCTCTTTGTAAGTTTCTTTTGTCCTTCATTTCTTTCTTCCTTGTGCCTCTGCTGTCTTCTGTCTTTCTTTTCTCTCATGCTTTTTCTTTTTCCCTTCCTCTCTGCCTTGTACCCTTATTTCTATCGCTCTTGTCTTTCATTTCTTTCTGTTCTTCCTAAATTGGTGTCCTGAGTCAATTCCTTCCTTCTGTACTTTCATCCATCTTTCTTGGTGTCCCTTTCTCTTTTTTCTTCTTTGTGTCTGAGCTCCCTTAATTTCAGCATTTAATCTATCCTTGTGCCCTTTCTTTTTTGTTTTCCTTCCTTCCTTCCCTCCTTACTTACTTACTTACTAACCTCAATTACTTCTTTCTTTTCATTTGTCCTTCCTCCTTTCCTGTGTGACTTTCTACCTTCCTTTTATTCTACCTTCAATTATGTCTCTCTCTCCTTCCTTCCTTCCTTCCTTCCTTCCTTCCTTCCTTCCTTCCTTCCTTCCTTCCTTCCTTCCTTCCTTCCTTCCTCCCCCCCCCCCCCCCCCGTTTCAGAATTTTGCTGATTTGCAAACCCTGACCCGTCTGCCCACATCTCTTAAATTCATTGGGAATGTTTGCATTTCATATATTGAAAATGACAGTAAAGGACATTACGACCAATGTGTTGGGGCCATGAGTGACTCTATTTAACTGTGGTGTGTTTGCAGGGTTTCATTCGTATGGACATGTCAGAGTTCCAGGAAAAACACGAGGTGAACCGTTGCTTTCTTAAGCTGAACAAAATGGAGAATGTGTTTTTAAAATTGTCTGACATTTATAATTTGTTGAACATATTGCTCCACATAAGTGAGCTCATTTCAGATGAGAGCTGCTGTAACTCTGCTTTCTATCTGCTGTGCATCTATAGCAGTGACATTTTGGATTAATTTTGTTTATGAACTCATAATTAATGCATAAACCAAAATGAAAGCTCTGACTGTTTTTGCCTCTTTATGGCCGTTTGATGATGGATACATTTAATCAGTGATTCAGAGTTGGATTATGTTCCAGTGTTAAAGAACTGCATCTGATCATTTTAGTTCGGTCTACAGACTTGGTGTTTAACATCTTAGAAACCTGTGTAGTCAGTAAAGGCAGTAAAAAAGCTTGATTAAAGGACAGTTCACATTTTCCCAGGTCAGTGATGAGTCTTTTTACAGGCCACACCTGCAAGGCAGTGTAAGGAGGGAGAAAAGAATATGAATATTGGCATTTTAAGAAGATCGTTCCACTAAAACAGTATTTTTTTATACATTACAACCAGAAACTTCGATGTATTATTATTGTATGTTTATCTGACACACCAACACAAAGTCGCAGTGGGTGAGGTGGAAGGGAAAGGTAATATGGTTCGCAACATCATTTACAAATAAAATGTGAAAACTAGGCCATCCGTTTGTATTCAGTCCCCTGCAGTCAGTACCTTTTCACTGCACTGTGCCTATTCTTTTTTCAAAATAGTTCAAGCTCACAGAACAGCTGGATTTACACTGAGCTTATATTACACACATGTGGTTCTTTTGACTAATTAGGTGACATCTGAAAGCAGCTGGTTGCATTTGATTTTATTTGGGGGTAGCAAGGTAAAGAGGACTGAACACAAATGCACGCAACAGGGATTTTTGTCTGTAAAGTATTTTTAAAGCCAGGTCACTTTTTCTTGCACTTCACAATTAGGCATCACCAATGTAACTTTGCCACATAAAATACAAGTATGTGTATGAACATTTCCACGTTTTATCAGGTTGCAATGTGTGTGAACTTTTTTTGCAAGGCTCTGTACACGTTGTAATAAGCTTATGTAAATCCAGCTAAAGAGATCTCCTTGTTGTGTGATGTTTGACCAGCCTTGTGTTTTCTCCTTTTCTCTCAGGTTGCAAAGTTTATTGGCTCTCCTCCAGGATATGTTGGGCATGAGGAAGGAGGTCAGCTAACCAAGCTGCTGAAGGCTTGCCCCAACGCCGTTGTTCTGTTTGATGAAGTGGATAAAGCTCATCCTGACGTTCTTACCATCATGCTGCAGCTGTTTGACGAGGTCTCTGCAAAAATACTTTGTTTATTCACGACAAACCTTCGTTCCCCCGACTGATCTGTGTCCTTCATGCTGCTCCCCTCTCAGGGACGTCTCACAGACGGCAAAGGAAAGACTATCGAGTGTAAGGATGCCATTTTTATCATGACATCAAATGTTGCAAGTGACGACATTGCCCAGCATGCATTGCAACTGCGCCAGGTAGCCGAGGAGGTCAGTCGCAGGAAGCTGGCCGACAACCTTGGTGAGGGAGTCACTCGAACGTGTGAATGATCTATATCTGAAAACTACCCTAACTTATTCTGGGGATTTAATGATAATAATGATAAGAAATGATCATTGTATTTTTCTCCAGAGGATGTACAGAAAAGTGATGACGTTCAAATCTCGCGACAGTTTAAAGAGACGGTGATTCGACCGATCCTGAAGGTAAGACGCCCATAAACGCACAGAAATGAAACCCGCCTCGTTTTGACGCAAGTTCAGAGGCGGTTGGCGTGAGACACTCCAGCTTTCATTGTTCGCTCTTTGATTAATCCTCAGGCTCATTTCCGGAGGGACGAGTTTCTCGGTCGGATCAATGAAATTGTCTACTTCCTGCCGTTTTGTCACTCGGAGCTGCTGCAGCTGGTCAGCAAAGAGCTCAACTTCTGGGCCAAAAAGGTTTAGTGGCAACTTGTGTATTTACACTATGTCTATGATTTGTTTTCCGACTGATTTTACCTGACAACTAATGTACGGTACCCATATTCATAGTTCATCGCTTCTCAAGGTGTCATGAAAAGAAATGCTGGTGTTTAACGCCGCTTGACAGTCTGCTCCACCCATAAAGTGTCTGTATTTGTCCGTCTTCCCCACACAGGCCTCCTCCTCCAGGACTGCACAGCCTCACCCACTTTATTCTGCAGCCGCTGAGCTGTGCAGGAAAAAATGCGCAGATCAATATCGTGTGCCTCTGCTCCTCACTTTAACATGATTACAGTGTTTAACATGTGGAGGCTTCATCAATATTTAATTATTAATATTACAGCTGATGTCCTGACAACATGGCCCCCCACAGGGGACTGATCGAAGCCTGATTCATGCATCTTTTCACTGTATCCATCTTCTGAAAGTTGGCTGTCCATTCCTTATAGTTTTTTTGTTTTTTTTGTTTTTTTAGCTTAAGTCTCACTACAACTTGTCTGTGTTTGGCAGGGCTTCCAACATCAGAAATGTGATTATCTTCTAATCGCCATTTGTTTGTCGTTTACTCATAGTAGAATTAAATGTTTAGTGCTGCCGTTATTGCCTAGCTGTATGTCTGCAATGAAAGATGCTGTTGTATTTATTGAATGAAGTGTTAACATCAGTAGCTAAATGAGCTGCTCTGATCACTACTATTGACTGGTGTTTGATTAAAGCGCATTAAGGGCCTGTTGATTAGCGCTGGCAGACATTCTGCTTGACAGTATCTCCCTTCTGATGCTGCGTTTGTCTTGTTCACTCCTTTACTCTCTGACTTGTGTTTTTTTTTTTTTTTTTTGTGATGCTATGTGCGCTCACTCCAGGTGTCCATCCTCTCCCTCCACCTAACATTATCTCATCTCTATCGCTCCATCAGGCTAAGCAGCGCCATGACATCACACTTCAGTGGGATCGCCCGGTCCTGGACCTGCTGGCGGGCGGATATAACCTGCACTATGGGGCACGTTCCATCAAACATGAGGTATGTAGACTGAGACATCTTAGAAAGTACATGCTGCGCCTTGCCAAGTAATTATGTCCGTTTAACCGTTTCCGTATTTTGTCACATTGTAACTACCGGCTCCAGTGTATTTTACTGAGATTTTATGTGATCAACCCTTTACTCTGACTACCTGACATCCAGTGCAACTAATTCCCTCCAGAAGTCATCTAATTAGTAAATAGACTCCAGCTGTGTGTAATTTATTCTCAGTATAAATTCAGCTGTTCTGTGAAGGCCTCAGAGGTTTGTTAGAAAACATTAGTGAATAAACGGCATCATGAAGAGCAAGAAAAACACCATACAAGTCAGGGATAATGTCACGTAGAAGTCCAAAGCAGGATTACGTAGCAAAACTATATGACGAACTTTGAGCAGCTCGTGGAGAATGGTTCAATTCACATCTGAAAATGTGAGAAGAGAATCAGAAAAGCAGCCAAGACCCCATGGGAACTCTGGAGGATCTGCTGATATCCACAGCTCAGGTTGGAGAAATGAACTTCTTGCACTCCACAAATCTGGCCTTTGTGGACGAGAGGCGAGAGGGAAAGCTATAAGAAGTTCTGCTTGCAGTTTGCTGCAAACCATGTGGGCGACACACCACACTACCCCGCCCATGTGCCAACATGTCTGCTGGAAACCTGACACTGTTACCGCACGTAACCCTAAACCCACCATCCCCACAGTGAAACATGGTGGAGGCGGCATCATGCTGTGGAGTGCTTTTTGTCACCAGGGACAGGAAAACTACTCGGAGTTGTTGGAAAGATGGATGAATATTGGGCAACCCTGGAACAAAATCTGTTGGAAGCTGCAAAACAATTACTTGCTGTAGTTTTAGCAGAGGTTGGTTCTTGAAAATATGGACCCAGGACGGCTGAATAGAAATACATGTCCCACTTTTCACATTATTTGTATTAAAAATTTTTTTAAAAAGGAAGGTAAACCTTTATAATTTGGTTTCCCCTTTAATAATTATGCACTGGTTTGTACTAGTGTGTGATATAAAATCCGGACAAATTACTTTGAATGTTATTACGTGAAAAATGTCAAAAAGTTGGGGGGGGGAACTGAATACTTTTGGAAGGTCCTTCTGCTAGTTTTATGCCTAAAAAGAAATATGGTTCAACAGGAGCAGAGATGAACTAATTCAGACAAATTTTATACAGTATTAGTAAAATTTTCCAGTTTAAATAAAAAAAATGTAATTCAGTAATCGTTGTAATACATTCTCTTAAAAAGAAAGTATGAACAGGTGATTAAACTGAATAAGGACTTGGGGCCGGTGTGGAGAACTCTGGTTTCCTCCCACAGTCTGAACGCATGCATGCTGGGATAATTGACCTGGATGTTTGTTCTGGGTGTCTGTTGATTAATTGACTGGAAACCTGTCCTGGCGCCACAAACCCACCCACAACACGAATCTTTTGAGGCTTTAAGTTAGAGATGATCAATTAACAGAGAAAATATTTGAAAAAATAATTACATGCATTACAAATATGTGACTGAACTTATCAAATGATGTAGTTGCTGACTATAAACACTTAAGACATGACAGCCTCTCAGATCAATCTCTCATGTTACTCCGTTCTCCTTCACCCCGTTACTGATCCCTCAGGTCGAGCGGCGGGTCGTCAACCAGTTAGCTGCGGCATACGAACAGGAGCTGCTGCCCAAAGGCTGCACCCTGCGTCTGTCCGTCCAATCGGAGGGCCAGGAGGAGCGCAGCTCGCCCAGCCTCCGCCTGGAGGTGGTGGGAGAGGACAGTTCATCAAGAACGCTGGACATCCGTCCACCACTGAATCCTGAACACTAACATACGACACAAAAACCTCATCATCATCACCATCAGCATAATCCAGCACCACGAGGATGGATGGTAACCAGTGGATGTTCTTATTAAAAGCACCTCTGAGAAACTTCACTGCCTCTGATTCAGCATGCCAAAAGTGTCCGCAACATGCAGTACAGTTTATACAATTGTTCAGAAAACCTAGTGTTTCTGCAAAAAACATGCATTCAGAGTTTACACCTAGCTTTTAGCATCATGACCATACATCATCAGTGAAGGCATTGTTTTAGCCTATCGCTCTATGCTGTTGATTAGTATAGTTGTTAGTTACACAGCGCTAAGTTTATGTTTACAACATAACACAGACTAAAAGCCAAATCGTTAAATATTTATTAAATATATATATATATATAATATAATAAAGTTATTGGATATGATTTATGCAGCAAATCCACCAGCTGTATAGCCAGTTAAGTTTAAGTGAGATCAACACTAACATATTGATGTGAACTAAAGATAGGTATGTCTCACTTTTAGTGACCATATATAATTTTTATTTATTTTTTACAGTGAATTTGTCCAGTTTTCCATAAAGAGGACACTAGTTGTTTCAGTGTTACCACCTATCAGTCCTAAAAAGGCCCACACTCGCAGAGTTACACCGATAAGCTACTTGTTCATTAATGAAGGGTTTGATAATGTAGAGGAATTAACAGAAGTAGTAGATCTTTTGATGTATGATCAATTAAAGCTGCTTTGAAAATTGTATCTGTCGATGGATGTTTTGTATCTGGTAATGGATGGTAGTGTGGAAAAGTCATAAATAAAAACACAATTTAGCATTTAGCATCATAAATGTTTAACAGCTTGTTGACAAGAAGCCAAATGTAAACCGAGCCACATTTCTGCTCCTCGTATCCCAACCTACGGCGTGTAAATAAAACCTTCACAACAAAAAGGGAATTCCTCTTTCTTTCTGCTGTTGTTTTGTTTCATTTTGTTGTTCTGTTTGACTCGCACTGACACTCCTGACGGACAGATGGATGGATGAGAGTCCGGCAGCAACAATGACGCTTGTCTGCCTCGCGAATCGACATGACAGGGGAATTTTGTTGGAATTCTGCTCCACGTGGGGGTCCGAGTTGGACTCCGGGGAAGAAAAGCGACACGGTGAAAACATCTCACACATACAGACACACAACAGCCTTCAGGAATGTGTTGTCCATAGGGAGTAATTAGCACGTCGGGGATGGACGCGGTCCCTCTTACTTACAGTGCCCGGACCCCCCAACCACAACAAACACAGCTGGTTTTACTGACCTCTCCACTAAGAGATGGTTTTCAAGAGGGAAGTGTCTGCAACAAATCAATCAACAATTGTTCCAAATTTCGAATAAGCTGGACTTAAAATACTAATTTGAAGATGCAAATCTAATGTAGACAGTAAATGGAAATACATTTGTTTGCTTAGATTTAACATGAGACAATTATGGAAAGTAAATCTGAATAAATATCAGAAGGCTCAAACATAAATGCAGCTTCAGAATAAAAAAAAAAAAAAGATTTTTAATGCTTCATCTAGATTCCCCTTCATCAGCAGAAAAAAATGTATCTAACATATTTAGATATGAAATTGATGATTGCTTTAAAGATCCTACTTAGTGATGCATTTTCCTCACTAAAGTCGGACACACAGGATATATACATAGCCAGCTAATTAAGCATGGATTTCCACTTATACTTTACTACTTCTATTATTAAAGCCAGAAAACAACGTTGTTTTTTTGTGCAGCTGGCTTTGTCATAGCATGACTCTGAGGTAATAACAATGCATTTGAGTTGCAAAGGGTTCAACCTAAAGCGTTTGAGCCGGAGTTTGACAAAAGATGACCCCCTAAAACACACGGCCGTGGAGGGAGATGTTAAAGCATGCGGTGACGAGGATGGTGATTGTGTGCATTCCTGCTTAAATGTTTCCCTCCTGCTGCTTTTGTGCATATTTCCCACTCACTGAGAAAAGACAGCTTCCTGCTTCTATCACCCAAAACAGTCAGGATTTCCAAGTGCAAGTCTACGACATGCACTGGGATTCTTATGCTTGGGTCTTCCCCTTGCTGTTGACTGGAATGTTGGTGATCATACAGTCAGGACAGACTGACTGGCTAGAAAGGGGTCGTATTAGAATAAGTATTTCCAACTGAAGTTGCAGGTGATGTGGAAGTCCTGTGGATCTCGAAAACCATCTCGGCGAAGCTCATCTGATGGTTCACGTGTTTGTTTGTTTTTTCATTGCAGCTCTGTTCGAAACGATCGCTGCGGGGCTTTGAAAAGGAAATCTGTCCGTTCCGGTCTTGCCCGGTCCTCCTCACAAAAGGACTTTTGACGTGTTTTCTTGTTACCAAACCATAGAGAAATCAGATCCAGTGCTCACACGTACGCCTCAATCGTGTTGCTGCTGTCAAACAGAATTCATGTGAACCCATTTTAAAGAAGGTAAACATGCACATAGCCTACAAGGGAGGAAAAGCGGATGCGTTCAACAGCACTTCTGTGACGTCACCTGCCTGTTTTTGCCAGCCCAGTTCCTGGGAGGGCAGGTTTTATCTGGATTAAATAAAGATTTATAGCAAAATTGCTAAATAGAAGAACTGACATTGTTATGTTTTTTTTTTTATAGACGACAAGATATATCTACAATGAGTTTGAATGATTTAACAGAACTGTCTGGCTAGTAGCTTTAAAATTTTCAACACCATTCATCTTGGATCAGTTTTTTTCTTTGAGGGGGAGTTAACAAAAGGTTTTTGGAATAACCTGTCCTCTTTCTGAAATACCATCTGCATGGAGCTGATGAGGATAAACAGCCACAGAAAAGGAGCATCAGGCCAGCAGATGTTTCACCAAACGCCCCAGACTCTGGGAAGTGGCTGCATATGGACAGTAGATCAGGTTTTTCCTCTGATACCTCCAGGCTCTTCCCATCTTTCTCCTCTAAGCCTCATATGCATCTTCACTTTATGGTTTTAGGAAGTCGGAGTGCTTTGCATTTTTTGTGTGTGTGTCTGTGTGTATGTATCCATTTACCTTTCCCTGCGGAGGAAGACAGGAATACGAAGAAGAGGAGGAGAAAGAGGAGAGGCTCTTAGTCTGTCCGTCAGGCTATTTCTGACTGCTGCCATTTCTCTGATTAGATTATGGAGAAACAGAAACCTGGCCCCTCCATCGTCCTATAACCTCCCTCTATCTCCCCTCATTTTGCCTTCTGCTGCCTCTCTCTTCCACTGCATCCTTCCTTCCTTCCATCCTTCCTTCCTCCCTTCTCTGCTGTCCATCTGTCTGTCTCTGCCTCTCCACCTCCGCCTCCTCCTGCTGCTGGATGGATGAGAGTTCAATGTGTAAGAAGGATGCAGAAACAGTCTGAGAGGATGGGGGGCATCAGCTCAGCAGCGTTGCAGCGACTTCTCTCATCCTTAGATGTGAATGTTTTGTTTTTTTTCTCTGTAGTGTGGATGAGCTTCAGAGAGGTGCAGCAGCCAGGTAGAGGTGATGAATGATGAACGACTACTAGCGGCTCTTCCATTATCATATCTGTCCCCGCTCTTAACGGGGCATTTTCATCCATGTCCCTCCGCGCTCTGCTCCTCTCTCCTTTTCCCTGCCTCCCTCCAGCTCTCATTGTGCTCCCCCAGGAAAGCGATCGATCCCCCCCCCCCCCTCCTCCTCCTCCTCTCCTCTCCCCTCTCCTCCCTCTCCATTATACCTCTCAGCTCTCGCTCTAAAGATGCGCCTCATCCATACAGCTTGCAGAGCGCCACAGTTTATCACTGAGCAGTCCCTTTGGACGCACATGTTGCTTACAAATCTCGACCCCTTCGATGTAGAGACTGAATTTGTTTCTGCTCTGTTAAGATGACTGGGAAAATCCGCATAAAAGACGCATTTTCATTTTTAAAGAAAAAAGGAGGGTTGGGTAGGTTACTAGCCTACACCCCCGCCCGTCCTCCCCTTTCTTTTAAAGAAAAGGAACAAATCCATTCTGCCTAATTCGAACCTTGCGCAGGGACAGCTCGCGTGGCAGATTGCAGCCTAATTAGTTTAGAGGGAATTTAATTCAATTAACTTTCCACAGCTCCGCGCGCCCCGCCGCTGGGCTGCTTTCAGAGCGCGAGGCCAGAGCTCCAGATCTAATTAGCGTGTTTGGAGAAGCTCTCCTGCGCGCGGCCGTGCCTCGTTCCTCCAGCTGTGCTGCTGCTCCACAGCGCGCGCGCGCGCGCGTGTATGCGTGTGTGTGTGACACTGTGGTCTCCCGGGAGATGTTTTCCTTTTCTTTTTTTATTCCAAAAAGCTGCTTTTTTTTAAAGTAACATGCCGGTGTCCATTAGGAAAATACGGGCCCAGTGCCGCAGGAGAGATGGACGCAGCATGTTGAATAACCGCAGCTGCTCTGCGTCATGTTCCGTCTGATGGATGCGTGTCTAACTCAACTTAAGAGTGGACTCACACACGTAGACGCTACACTGCAGTCTGATGGGTTCAGCAATGTGCTATTAAATCATTTGATGCGGGATTAATCCACTTTTAGATTACTCTCTGAATTTTAGGACAAATAATTATTTTTATTTTTTTTCCGTGTCCGTTTTCATAAGGCCCAGGGATGAAATCCGTTTGGCTTCTTCGCCTACTTGTACCCCCCCCCTTTTTTTCATTTCGTACATGTGTACTTCAACTGGATATCAGGTTTTTTTCTTTTGCAATTAAGTACTTTGATGATTCTCAATAACCCATGGAGATGAAATGTCTACATCTAATCTGTTTTAATTGCGTAGTGTTTTATGAAGACTTTATTTTTCTCTTTGATTGTGCTTCTGATGTCCGTCTAGGCCATCTTATTTATAAGCCCCGTGGATCACCTTTGGTTATTTCAGAGGCGATCTGATCGTTTCGTGACCGAGTTTTCGCCTGGAAGAAACGTAACCGTCTGCCACAGGAAATATTCGTACAGAGCATGTCTAAACACCAGGTGGTCGTTTCGTACCCGCTTTAATCCGATCTACAGCAGTTTTCTACTGTACGAAATTGTGGTTAAATGCTTTAAAAAAAACTGACAGCAGACACGTCCAAGTATTTTCGGTTTATTCAGGGGTCATAATTCGTCATATTCTAGTTCATTAGAGTCAACTGGCCCATATATAGAAAGAGGACCTTAACCCATGCAAACTGGGTGTTGTTTGGTTAAATTGTTTAGAAAATGGAAATTAAAATATGCATCTGATTTGAAAAATTCGGTGACTATCGTTATAATTCAAGAGAATAGGGAAATGTGCAATAGTTTGAGTAGGCTACACAAGAATTAGTTTGCACACTGAAACGAAATGTTTAGGCTAAAAAATGGTAAGACGTAGGTACGAAACCCCAAAATATCTGAACAACCTCAGTGTTGAACTTGCAGAACCGGTAAAAAATACTTAACATTACTGTTTTATAAAGAGGTACGAAGAATAACTGACGCAAGGTAGACGGTTTTATTTCATATTCATAAAAAAGAAAAAGAAAACATCTGTGAAGGAGAAACACCGTTCCTTTACAACAAGGAGGCTGAGACAGAGCGATTGTCTTGCAAGCACAGCAGCTCATGCAACCTGGCACTTGGAGCGTCGACTACGAGGAGGCTGCTGCCCTGCTGGGTTTATTTATACAAAGTCACAAAAAAAGTCACACAACAATGTGGGCGTTATATTCACCCAGCTTAAACAGATGTTTCTTATAGATAGATTATGTGAAATAGGGTATGGGGTAGTACAGAGTGTTCTTCGGAGGGCGAGAACAGTAGAAGAGCAAGTTTATTTAGAGAGAGACAGAGAAGAAGTCCTACTCTGAGGTTATATGTAAGGCAGGTCATTTTGGTTATAGGATAGAATGTAAGCACTATATGATAACAGTAGTCAAGCAAATAAAAATCCTTCTAACAACATCTAAACTACAAAGGTACGAAACAGGGAGTGGATGAAACAACCATCACTCGATTAAGATCCTAGAGGGCTATATGCTTTTTATTCAGCTATTTTAACCCATAACTTAAAAAAAAAATGTAGATCGCAACAAAAAGGTAGGCATTTTGCGCCATTATTATCAATGTTTTGGTGATGTGTTGTATTGATTATTTTCGTGCATCTGCACAGTCTTCTACAGATGGTTTTGCGGCCTGGTCTGTGGTGGTTCCGGGTCAGTTTGCCTTCACCTGGTCTTACCTCCATTCCGTTTGTTTTTTTTACCAACTTCCATCTCGTACCCAGGTACTTGAAACATGGCGCATCAGTAGGCTATAATTTCCTTTGATGGTTATGTATTTTCACAACAAAGGGAAGGTAACTAAATATAAGACATATGAGTGCTACAACCTCGTGTAGCCTATTTTAAATTTAATTGCATTCATTTGCAGTCGATTGTGGTTCCGATCCCCAAAGTGGAGCAGCTGACGCTGACTTATAAAAACTCTGAGCGACCTCCTGCAGCTAGTTGATGTTTATTGGAGAAATCCTTAAATTATTAGTAGCAGCTATAGAAAATAAGATTAACTTAACGGTTGTCAAAGTGGGTAATGTCCCCTACAAGAAAAAGATGGAAATTAAACAAGTGAATCTACAATGTACGAAATGGCGAAGGGTCTGATTGCCCCGCACCCATCTGTGACCTCTTCGGAAATATATATATATATATAAATAACAATTTTAATCAAACTACTCAAAAAATTAGGTGGTTTTATTTAGGAAGAGAGGGTTTTATAACCGAGACGCGGTTGCCTCCGTTTCTAACGCGCACGCATGTCCTGGTAATTGGGGGGCTGATATGCGGGGACATGCAGGCGATACCGCTGGGACCTCCGGGGCCCTTCAGCCTTTTCCGCCTCGTCTATCATCCATCATTGAGCAAATCAAATGCGCGCCGCCAGCCTCTGCTGTCGCTGTGGCTGGAAAAGAAGCAGGCCGATGTTAACGGCGGGATCTGCGAGCTCTGAATTTATTTTATGCGCAATCAAATCCACCTCTGGAGAGAAGAGGGTCTTCAACAGGGGCGATGACACGACACATTTTAGTCACACTGCAGGCGGGCACTCAGCAGAGTACAGCAGAGCAGAATTCAGAGACCGGATCAAAATAAATCCAAGCGAATATTTCCAAATGAGAACAAAACATATATGTATTTACTGTGATTAGTATCGAATAAAATGAAATATAAAATCATGAATACATATTAAATGGAAATAAGATGATGGAAACAATCGAGCGTGCGCGTTTACGCACCGAGAAACTTCATTAAGTCTGATAAATAGGTTAATTGTATTTACTTCAGCTGCAAATGTTGCAAATATGTATTTTTTTAAAGTCAAAATTCAACTATGGGGAAATTAATATGTTGTTTTAATTTTGCAAATGTATCCAGTCTTATTGATTAAATTATGTTAGCATATAACAAACAAAAAGGCAATCAATGCATGATCTCTTCTGAAACAGCCTACTAGTAAAATGTTCATTTGCAGCCTAATTTGAAATGGTTTCAGAGGTTTTAAAATGGTCTACACTGTAAGATTGTCTAAATATTTGAAAAAAGGCCTTTGTGTCCTCGCTAAGTCTTTTTTTCTCTATTATAATTAATTCTCACTCCTAGCAACACTGCATAACGGTGATCATTTGCGCTTTTATCCTGTGCGTTTACCTGCTTGTTTAACAAAGCTCCACAACAACAACAACAACAACAACAACAACAAGGTTAATAACCAAAATCAATACTGCCCGATGTTTAAAGCAGGAAAATCTGCTGTAGGCTGATGGGGAGATTGATTTAGTTGAAGTTTTGGTGATGGGTGGAGCTGGCGGCCTTCCTCTCTGACTGACAGCTTCACTTGGATTTTCAGGGCGGGGACACGAACCGGGACGGGTCTCCCGCATGGCTTTGTCTCATCCCTCAGTTAGCCTTTATCTGCACGTCTCTGTCCCTTCCACCTCTGCGCGTCTTCATCAGGAGCGCGCAGCCATCCATCATCCAGCCTGCCCCAAAGACCTGCAGTCACGGGTGGAGGACCATCCCAAAGTTAGGGGACTGGGTAAAACACTCAGGACAATTTGCGTCCTAAATGAGAGAGGAGCAATTTGTTATTTGTCATAGTTATTGTGTTCCGAGTAGTTAATTCAGTGGGATTCCTCATAAGAAATGATGCCATTTAACATGGTCTCTGAATCACTAGATCGTCTTTTCGTATTAGAGACAACCTACACGTTTCCTTCATCCACACACTGTTTTCCCTAATGACCAGCGGGGCTATAATCCCTAAAGTCATGGGTTCCTCTCTCAGGGTCCCTCAGGAGTCTCTAGGGGACCATTGTGTCCCCCCGTGTTGACTCAGACGCAATGAATGCCAAAGCTCTCCGTTACTGTTTCCGTCCCATCAGCCCCATGAATGTAAAAGTCCAAAGTTAAAACCTCTGTGGAGGAGAGGTCCCACCCCCCCTCCACCCACCCACCCACCCCTGGCTGCGCTGCACGGAGCACTATGGGCGGATTAGCAGCCTGGAAGGGACCGCTTCTTCCTTTTGAAGGGATTATCTTAAATGCTTGAAAGCCGTAGAGCTAGAGTCGCTCCTGGATGCTTCTTTTTTTTTTTTTTTAAGAAAGGGGGGATGCGGAGACGAGTCTAACTTTGAAACAGTTTAAGTTTCTCGGTAAACTCACCTCTGAGCCCTGTAGACGCGGAGACAGGGATGCGCAACAGAAGGTTGGGCCCGAGTGGGAGAATAAAATCCAATTTGGTGTTGAAATGCGTGTACATCCGTGGCTCTTTTTTCTTCTTCCAGGGGCCTCTACAGTCCATGAATATGTTTTATTTATGAATTACTGTTAGTGTAGGTTGGAATTACACGCATAATTATCTTCATATATCTGCAATGCAATGCAGATTTCCATTTATCGCAGGTATCCTGAAATTGAGTTCTGCAAACAGAGCTGGCCAAAGGTCGCTGAATTTAATTTTGGATCCACTTCCAGTTAAGCCCGCCAACCACGACAACAACAACAACACTGAGCTCTAATTTATATTGTGATTGCTTATTTATTGATTTATTTGTCTTTGTTTTAGGATTTTTTCACTTTATTGTTATTTTTTCCCCCCAACATTTTAGACTTTTAAGCTTTTATGTTTTTTCATTTTTGCTTTGCTTTTAAACATTTGGGGGCTTTTAAAGAAAAATCGTATTCATTTATTTTATTGTTCTACATTCCACTGTTTGCCACCATTGATGTTCACAAGCAACCACGGAAAAAAGCAATTATTTGCTGGCCTACTAACAAGCAGTTACGATGTGCATGAAATGCTTTCCCAGCTTGGACATAAGCAACATAAACTGTTAAATCAGGTTTGAATCATGACTCTGTCCACATAAATGTCAAACTATGAAGGTTTTCCTGATCAGCACTTGTCAACATATTCCAAGCTGGCTGTCTGATTTCTTAAAAAAGCGTTAAAAAAACCCACCTGGATCAATTCAAAAGTATGAAACTTTCTTGAACTGAGGAAGGTTTTTGTAGCTGTTAATCATCACATATTGATAACAACACTGGCCAACTTCAGCTTTTCTGTGAGTGTAAGATTTTATGTATTTCATCAAGAATGTAGTGTAGAGTCCAACAAGGTTTTGTATTGGGATAATTGTTTTCTAATCTCTGCATAAATGATTTGTTAAGCTGTTTTCCACCCACTGTAATGTCAAATGTACGCTGATGACGCTGTTCTGTGAACACAAACACTACACTAACAAATGCCTTGAGTAAAATCTCCAAGTCTGTTTCCAAAATTGTTTGGATAGTTTTTAAAGAGCAAACATGGGCATCGACTAAATTATTCTGCTGCATGGAAAAAGGCTGGAATTAGTACAATTCAAATATCTTGGTAGCATATTTGACCATCAACTTAGCTTCCAGCATCACATCTAAAAAAAATAAACAGTCACAAAAGGAAATGTAATTTGGCCAACTTCAGAAACATTCTAAACAATTTAATTTTTAAGTCAACAAGTTTATAACTCAATGCTTGTTTGTTCTTGTTTATTAGAGAGCACCAACCTGTCCAAGGGACACAAGATGAAAATTAGCCACTGGGTATAGATATATTTATATTTATCTTGTAAATATTTATTAAAATCCCGCTGTCCCTGTTTTAATGAAAAAAAAGTGGAAAAAAAGTTGCCTGTCCACAGGCAACTTGCAAAAGACTTGAAATGTTTAGTCACAAGAAAAGTTCCTGGAGTTACCTGCATAAACTATAATACCTTGAATCTTTATAGGCAACATGGAGAAAGTGCATAGTAGCAAAAATCTTACATGTCTCGTCAACTGTTATACAATTCTTTATTTTCTTTGCGACATCTAGGCAGACCTTCAATAAGCATTGCATGATTAAACAATGGAACTGAGTGTGCTGTGTCTTTTAGGCAACATTCGAAAACCTGTGCATGCTGTGAAGGAAATATTTAACCAGGGGTGGCCAAAGATTGTGTGGGGCCCTGAGCATGGGGCCCCATTTATGGTTAAACCTATCACCCACCAGCCACCACAGCACAAACAATATACCCCATAAAGTGTCCAAGTTTAATTGTTTGTGTCTCAAACATTTAATAATGTCAAATTTCACGGTTCGCTTGTAAGACAACAATTAATAAAAAATATAAATGACTATCAACACATGTCTTTGTTTGATCCACTAAATATCCCCTTCATTTATTGAATAAATGGCAGCAAATAAATGGTGAGGACAAGTTTTGTTTCCCGAATTACTCATTTGGTCAGGCAGTTGTGTGCAGAGCAAAACGTTTCAAAACAGTCTCGATAGTGTGTTGAAGGAGGGGCCAGTTTGTTCAATTGTGCTTACAAGTACACTAAAAGTTAAAGATTGAATCATTTTTGGTTAGTGTGTAGCCTATAAAATTTTACTCCAGCACAGATAAAAGGAACAAAAATGATTCACTTAATTTGATTATTAAATAGCCTTCTATAAATATCTTCCTCTGTTTGATAACTATTGGTAATTTGTCAGTTTTTTAAAATCTGAACTATCCATCTATTATCTCTTCCGTCTATCCTTGTCTATCCTTTGCAGGGATGCGGCATCAGCGAGAGGCAGGGTACACCCGGGACAGGTTGCCAGTCCGTTGCAGAGACAAACAGGACAAACAACCATGCACCTAAGGGCAATTTAGAGAGACCAATTAACCTAAAACTCATGTTTTTGGCCTGTGAGAGGAAGCCAGAGTACCCGGAGGGAACCCACACATGCACAGGAAGAACATGCAAACTCCATGCAGAACTACCCCTGGAACATTTGTCCTGCAAGGCAACAGTGCTACCAACTAAAATTTGCTGTGCACAAACAATTGGAAACACATTTATAAGTAGTCTATTCTTCATATATGTAAGAACAAACTTAATGTTTTCATTTCTGCTGTTAGAAGTCAAACACTCCTGTAGCTCCCACTGCTGGCCTGGAGGTCCTTGCGTATGTCGTGGTCGACTCTGTTTTCAACTTAAGATTGTGATTATATTTTCTTTTAAAAAAGTAAATCAAAACCTATTTTTATGTAGAAGAAGTAGATTTTTTTTTTATGTGCTCCACACCGACGTATGAAATGAGTGTCGGGAGCCTCCCTGCTCCATTCATCCTCCGGACTCTCACAAACCACACAACAACTGCTGCTGTAAACAGATCTTATTATTACTAAAGTGAACACAGAGTGGTGAATGCACGCATGCGCGCGCGTGTGTATTGCGTTAATGCCATTAAGGAGCATCACCATGCAGCCTCTGGTCAAGCAGAGCTCAGAGTGCGCACTTTTGAGCCTTTATTATGACATTTTACGCGCGGGCACGCAGGCCAAACTCAATTAATTCCTTCCGTACTCACACAACGTAATTTTGGTTTGTGGATCATGTTATTCGGTGAAATTTACCCTCTAATAAAAAGCCTGTTAATTTCACCAAGGACGCGCATAAAGCAGAGAGCAGCAGGGTAAAGAAGAAAGCGTCTGTACATGTTTGGAAAGCATTTTGCGCTCTTGCTATGCCTCCCGGTTTCACTGCCTCTGTGTCACGGAGGGGCCGCGTGGGATATGACTTATCACATTGTATGACACCGTACACTAAACTTAAACCAATTTATGGAGCGTCAATGCGTTTATGGTTAGCCCGCCGCACCGCGCCGCGCTCGCTCGTCTCCGCAGCCGCTGCAGTTCCCCCTCTCTCCGGTCCGATACATCAAACTGACGCGCACTCTGGTGACATGTCGGTAAAAAGTGATCGGAATCAAATCAGAGCTTTTAATCTCGCCAATCACCGTCACATCTGGACGTTTTCGCTCACATAAAGACTCGGGCGGAGGAGCTGTGGCTGCTTCTGCGCATCCGTTGGAGACGCAGAGGAGCTGTCCAGCTTTTTTAGGATCCCGGGGCCTGCTTCTATAACGCTGACTTACAGGAACTATGCGCATTGGAAAAATACTTGTAATATTCGTTGCTGTTTTTTTTTTAAGATTGTATAAACTATTATAATAGGAAAAAGTGGAGCCTAAATCTTTTTTTAACTGTGAAAAGAAGAGAAATAATAATCAGAAGAATAAGAAAAAAACAAAACCTATATTAAATTCACTCCGATGGACTTTATTACAAAAAATGCCAGAAAAACTGTCTATTTTGCCTGTAATGCCAGAATAATATTTTTAAAATGTGCATTTCTAGCAACAGCGTTTTAAGGTTTTCAATTGAGACACTTGTGGACATATTTATTTATCAAGGTTTCTAAGCAAAAGCTCTTGGGTTTAAGCTATATAATCTGCTATAAATTATAAATGAACTGAATTAAATGATAAGGATGGCATTGGGATATATTCAACTGAATTGGAATCTGCCTATGTGATTAGATGGCGTTGGATTGATTTGACATATATGTCGCAGAAATAAACCTTGTTTGTCTTTATGCAGTGTTTTTTAGAAGACATTTGTTGAATTGGTGCCATATAAATTAACTAATCCAGCCTAAATTTAGTATTGCACGCAACATTTACTCGATTTCAAGGAAACAGGAGAGTGATGTTTAAATTCTCGTCACATCTGGGCGGAGCTGGAAGAGTTGATCTCCATCAGAATTAGATACGTCCGGTAAAGGAAGCATGTGCTTTGTAAGTGATTTGATCGGGAAAAAGCTGATTCTTTTTTGTACTGCTGGTTTAACTCACGCCGTGGACCGCGTGGGCGGTGCAATGAGCTCTGGTGGGATGGGAAAGAGGAGGTGGAGGGGCAGTCCGTTTCCACGCTCACTCACTGGTGGCATTGTCATGGAAACAAGACCACCGCTTCGCTATTGTCTCGCGCCCTACCGAGTTTATTATAAGCACCGCGCGAGCCGCAGCGCGCTGTCAAACGGAGCGCAGCGCGGAGAGGAGAGCTGAAGACACGCACAGACAGAAGGAAGGGAAGAAGGAGAGAGAGAGAGAGACTGCAGAGAAAACATCTGGATTATCCAGGGGAAACCCTCCAGACAGAGATATACAACCCAAAAGAGTTTAAGAGAGTCAAAGTTCCGAGATTCTGGAGAGAAGAGCCCAACTCCGACAAACCCTAACCCCCAAGAAACAAGCAGCAGCTGCGTGAAAGCCGCTGACCGGTGTCTGCACCGGCTCACCTCCATGTATAAGATGGATTACTCCTACCTGAACTCCTACGACTCCTGCATGGCGGCCATGGAAGCGTCGGCCTACGCGGACTTCAGCTCCTGCAGCCAGGCCAGCTCCTTCCAGTACAACCCGATTCGGAGCGGACCGTTCTCCAACCCGGGCTGCACGCCTCTGAGCACGGCCAGCTGCACGCTGGGAGCCCTGCGAGAGCACCAGCCCACACCGTACTCCTCCGGTAGGACACGGCTGTTTTACTCTGCTCCAAGGTCTGCAAGGCGCCTTGTCTTACTGGCAGGAAGGACAAGTTAGACAGCTGCGTTTATTCGATTTTTCCTCTTGTTTTTATTGATGGCAAAAAAGGGAGGGAAAAGATTTGTTACTTTAAAGAACTCAAGAACTTAGATTTCTCAGCTTTCTTGTCTTTTTTGTTATCCTAATAGCGTATCAATAATTCCTTGTTGAGGCTAAATCATTAAACGTTTGCAAGAATAACGAGGCAATACCAATATTTGTTTATTTGTTTTGCACATTTATATAATAAGATCAACGATTTTAAACGTAATATTCTATTTTTCCAATTTTCTGGCTGGGGAATTCGATGTATCTGTGTATTATTATTATTAATTATTATTATTATTATTTAATAGTAATAACAATCGTAATTCTTTTAACTCGTTAGGCATAAACCAAAATTATTGTATTGTGCACTGTATCTGAATGAAGAATATCAGACGCATTTTTGATATGAAATACCATAAATTCTCTCAAATGTATATTCAGAAATTATGTAAATTTTCTCAGATTTTAATTAGCCTTTGCCGAATCAAATAAAATAGTTTTTTTTTTTTTACAGTAAAGATGAAAAAAAAAATAGGTGTCACATTCTGGATTGTTCTGAATAGTAAGGCAATTTATGTTTTGATTTAAAAAAAATATCATTTTGTAAATTTAATTTACTTTTTTAAAATGAAAAATAACCTGAGATGATTCCGAGGGACCATGCGTTTTTACGCACCGTCTTCCCTTGCGCATTGAATTTCCGATCATATGCAAGTTGTGTTTGTTCCACAATAAAACGAAACCCTTTTTCTTTCATTTCAGTCCCCTACAAGTTCTTCTCGGACCCTTCTGGACTGAATGAGAAGAGGAAGCAGCGGCGCATCCGAACCACATTCACCAGCTCCCAGCTGAAGGAGCTGGAGCGAGTCTTCGCCGAGACGCACTATCCCGACATCTACACCCGAGAGGAGCTGGCTCTGAAGATAGACCTGACCGAGGCCCGGGTGCAGGTGCGGGGATCAGGCTTTCCTTCTTTTTTTCTCCTGCACAAGGGCGACTCCAGAAAGTTTTTTTTTAATGTGTGGCCCGATTGGGGCCTCTAATGATTCTGAGGTTTGGGATCCCAAAAACGATAACTGAATATTAGGAGTTTTATGATTAATGAACAAAAGTTGTGCCTCACTAAAACATGGTCTCCTATTTTAATTTCGTATTTATACAATTTATACAAATATACAAATAAAGGAGTCTGGTGTGATTGGCTTGTCTCCATGACCTCTCCTAGTGCCCCCTTGGTGACTGCTCTTGCATATCCCTCTGTTTTCATCCATCAGTCCTAAAGGTTCCTGTGTTTGTGTCGACAGGTGTGGTTCCAGAACAGACGTGCCAAATTCCGCAAGCAGGAGCGGGCGGCCAACGCGAAGGCCAACAGCTCTGGTGGCAACACAGGCAGCAACAGCAGCAGCAGCTCTGGGGGGAAGAAGGGTGGAGAAACAAGATCTTCGTCAGATGATGACGAGTCCAAAGAGTCCACCTGCAGCCCAACACCCGACAGCACTGCTTCCCTGCCCGGGTCGGCCAATGGGAATCTGGGAAGCCCCGCCAGCCTGAGCCCCAGCCCGGCCCCCACCAACAGCGGCTACACCAACGCCTCCAGCTCCCCGGTCCTCCAAGGGCTGAAGCCGCCAAGCTGGTCCAGCCTGGGGCCCACCAACCCGGCTGTGGCCCAGCCGGCTGCTCAGACTCAGGAGATTCTGAAGGCCTGGCAGCCAGCGGACAGTATGACTGGGCCATTCGCTGGGGTCCTGTCCTCCTTCCACAGAAAACCCAATCCTGCCATCAAGACAAATCTGTTCTGAGACAGAGAGGGGGAGAAGACAAGGACCAGTCAGGAACAGATAAGACCTTCAAACTTCTTTTTCTTTAGTGGAGAATCAAAAGAGGCCCATCAAGTTCTGGTCAGAGCTCAGATAATACCAGGTCTGGTAGTCCAGGCATGCTATGAATCTGTACAGAACCAGCCTGGATGTGGACAGAATTCTAAGAACTTCTCTATTTAATGACATTGAACTCTGCAGTACATGCCCCCCCCAAGCTATTTCCTGAACAGTTCCTTGCATCTTCTCTGTCTTTGTGGCATACTCACATTCCCACACTCTGCAGCAGCTCTGATGAAGTATGGAGGTCAGGTACGACCTAAAAGCAGAAGTCCAAACATCGCTGATCTTTGCTGGGGAAACAAAGCAAATCTTTACCCTCATGCACAACTAGATACACAGCCTTTTTTTTTAAATGCCCCCAAATCTCTTTGCCAAGCGGAGCGGGGGGTGCCTCAAAATCCAATTAAGAGCTGCTGGACTCAGACCAGACAACTGCCCAGATCAGCTCATTCCCTCCTCCATATGTGACACATCGAATCCTGACCTCTAAGAAAACAGTTGCCACTTTGTTTAAACTCAAAAGGGTGCAGGTTGTTTAGCCAGCCTACTGCATATCCTGCAAAACGTATGGGTCTAACTGCAGAACTGATCTATTCTACTGCTGGTAAAGCAATCCAACCGGTGCTTTACTTAAACCATAGACTGAAGAGGTAGCTTCCCCTTCCCTCCACCTGCTTTCATCAACGTTTTAGACCAAAGCAGGATCACTTGTTCTAAACTTGCATAAAGTGTCCTGTTTTGTCCCTTAATGCCTCAACTTTGGGCTTGTTGAAGCAAAACTGCTGGTAAATGTTTCCCCAGAATCAAAAAAAAACATGTATTTATTGATATTTTTCACACGTCTTTGAGTGGCTGTAAATTCTGTAGATAGTAATATAAATATTAGATAGTTGTCCCACCTTTTTTTCTGGCTTTACAGATCTACTTGACTGCAGAGCGTCCGTCTCACAGAAACCTGTGGAGCTCTGATGAATGAGAAGTTATAGCACTACTCTGAATATTCTAATAAACCTACAGTACGAAGGCACTACCTGACACATCTCGTGATCTGGTTTCTTGCATGTGACAAAATATGGTGGGGTTTTTTTTTACATTATAAACTAAAAAAGGTCCTGAAATAAAACAAAAAAACATGTACTGTTCAGCTATCAAGACAAAAGCAGTGACCCCATAAAAAAAGATAAATGTTACGATTTTATTTGGAAAAAACAAGGGTGAACAATTTACAATAACTTAATACAACCAAAACACGAGGCTACATAAAAACTGGAGTGTAGCAAGAGAAAAATAACATTGGTAAGTCTCTATTTCACACGAATATAAAAACACATCACTGAGAACACTGAAAGGGCTGAAAAGATTAGACATTTAAATAACTGAAATATGTAGGCTGCAAAGGAAACTAAGAGCAACAAACTTTTTCCACAAATAAATGTCCCGGCTTGATTTATCCAACAGAGGACTCATTTGGAGTTTTCCTTCTAAGATTGTTTCACTGTAAGTTGCTAATATGGCCGTGAATAGTTTAGTGCGATTCTATAAAAATGGTGTAGAGCATTACTTAAAGTGAGATGAATGGAAAACCGATGGCTAACAAGTAGAAACTTTGTTCCCCAGGTTTGAAGAATCAGTCTATGGAGGCTGTTTCAGGGAGAAACAGCACCGCCTGCTGGCTAAATTAGAGAACACAATCCCAGCAATGTAATAGAGGGGAAATATTCCCACATAAGATAAGGCCCTTAAATACAGAAACATCTCAAGTTAGGAGAATAAAACCACACAAACCGTATGATACAAGCAGTGGGATGGTTAATTAAATCTGTTGAACTGAATCTGCATTTCTGCTTGGCTATGTTCACCAATTCCCTGAAAGCTGTGAAAGCTGTGTATATATATATATATATATATATATATATATATATATATATATATATATGAATGAATGAATGTATAGCCTTACTCACTTCTATAGGAATTGTTCAGTACTTGTACATCAAAGTATGTGGGTAAATAAAATGATTGCGTTATAAGAAACTTTTTTTCCAGTATTGCAAAATGTCAGTATCAGATGTGCAGGGGTGTATGTGTGTGTGTGTGTGTGTGACATAAATGCTACATCGAGGTAAAAGTACACAGTTCCAGCTCTAAATGGATCAATTTGGTTAGCTGAAAGTTCCCTTTATAATAAAAAATAAACTTATGGTTATAAATACATGCAGAGAGACACACTATCGGCCATAAATCAAATAAACTGCGCCCCAGACATCATTACAAAATACATGACATGACAAAAAAAAAGTGAACTCAGATCATTCAAAATTCACCATTTATGTCGCTGCATCCTGTTCGCCTACGTTACAGAACCAACAAGCAGCTATTCTCAAACTCTGATTCCCCCAAATTAGGCTTTGAAAGTCTTAAATCCACCCGATTTTAATGAATCCTCATCCAGAATCCATTTCACAAAAAAGAAAAAGGAAATGTTCTTTAAATATCTTGCAGCCACAGGTCAGACCTGATGTCACAGCACAGATTGCACCGTCCCCATGCATCAGTTTACCCTCTATAACTGTGTAAAAAAAAAAAAAGCGAGGGGTTCTGTAGTGATGCTTCAAGGACTGAAATGATTAAATAAAGGCCACATCTGTAACAATAACAACACACATACAGTACAAATGAAAGAGGACGTTGGGTCAGCAAGTGTTCTTGAAAGTACAAATGGAGTGCAATTTTCTCTCAGAAGGCACTGTCTGGCATCTGTTAGCAGGTTCCAGCTCGGATCGGGCCGGGCCGGTTCAGCTTAGATCCGGCCTCTTGGGAACTGGTGTGACCCCACACCGGTTTGGACGGGTCAAAGACCAGCTTGTAGCAGTTTATTTCTGCTGCTGCTGCCTGAGGCTCTCCAGCAGGATCTGTTTGTGGGCGGGATCCAGCACTCCGGCCTCTTCCAGGTCTTCCTCTGTGATGTCACTGGAGAAAAAAAGAAAACGACTGTTAAATATTTAAACTGTTCATTTGGGGGTGGACTACTTATACAAAAAAACCTTCAAGGAATTACAAAAAAATATGATTGAGTTCACAATTTTGAATTTATAGTGGGGTTTCCTTAACCCACAAAATAATACAGGTATTTACTAACCCCTAAATAACATTTGAATAAATCTCCTACAGCAAGCAGCAGGGAAACCACACGTTTCTGTAACCATCAACAAGGTTCTGACATCATTCTGGCAGAATATTTGACAGAATCAGTTAAACTAAATTAGTTGGTTTCCTGGAATGGACACGGGTTTTATGTGTAGTCAATAACATTTCCAACAGAGTTAAAGTCGAGGCCATTCCAGAAGGTTAATATTAGCCTGTTTTAACCGTTCTAAAACCAGTTCTGACTGTCGTTCCTCTGGAACACCCAAACGTTTCCGCCATCTAGCTGTTAATTAGACGAGAAGTTGAAGAATTTGGAGGTGGACTTTCCTCTTCAGGCTTCTATCCATTGGCAACGAAACACTCCCACAGCATCATGCAGCAACCACCATGCTTAACAAGTATGGCTGTGTTTTAGGTCTGAAAGCTTTGCCCTGACTTCTCCAAACATTTATCTTCTCATTTAGTCCAAATAGCACAATGCTTGTATCATTTGAACATAACACTTTAAAGGTTTTGGTTTGGAGCCAGTTGGTTCCAGTTCATAACAGGCTTGAGCCTCAGGGGTTGTTCATGAACACCCTCACCAGTTTCCTTTCATCATAGGGTAACAGTTTGAATCAGAAGGTTAAACCTCGACACAGAGGACAAACTTCTGAGACACACGACAAAAATGGACTGGTATCAACTTCAAATTTGTGCAAAATGAATTAAACCTGGCTCCAGTGCAAAAAAAGGGGGGGGGGGAATAAAACTGTTCACCAATTACTGCCCTTGCTTTAAAATGTTAAACAGGCTGAAGTTGTACATTGTATAGTCATCACACCTTGAAAAAAAGAACAGTTAAAAGGCATAGTTAAAAGCTAAATGTTAATAACATTCATTTTCAGTTTTTCAAATCATTCATTTGCAATTGCAAAATGTACATGTATTATAAACTTATTCATTATTGTCATCATTTAAAATATGTGAAGATTAAAAAGAAAAGAACTGGGGTCTCATTTAAAAAAAAAAAAAACTTTGCGTAGAATCCTTACTAAAACTGTACTTAAGCTCAGCTAAAACAATTTACTAACGCCTAGTGACTTTTTGATCTATCAAACTTGGAGTACACAGAGCTGCATACTTTATAAATCACACTCTCCCTAGAAACATGCTCCGGTGTTTTTGGATCATATCCTGCCTCCTATACACCCACTTTCTGCCACAAACGGTCAATGCAAAGTGCCTAGTGAATATTCTGCATCGAACTAAGCCGGCTGATGTGGGGCTTTTCACGGGTAACCATGGCAACCAAGAGGTGGAGAAAAGGCAATTCCACAGACTGAAGGAGGCACAGAAAACCATTTTATTTCAATCAATCAATCAATCGACATAATTAACATTAAAAGACAGAAATAAAGTTAGTAACAAGACAACAAGAGTAAAATGATTTAGATTAAAAAATAGCAGCAGCACAAGCAATAAAACAAGTAAGAACAATAAATATAAAGTTTGAATTATATGATTACTTCTTGTAGCAAAGAGAAGATTGGAATAAAAGCAAATTAAAACAAATAAAACTAAATTACAGCAGAACGTAAAATTTAAAACCTGACAGAAAAGGTGTGTTTTAAGTGTACTTTTAAAAAGTATAATCCGACAAATAAAAGGAAGAGCTGCGAGTGACACAGCGGTGATGCAGCAGCGTGCCTGACATAAAACAGAAACCCGACATAAAGGGTTCCAGCGGGTTGGTAGATCTCACACCGGGCCCAATTCAGCCCATTGACCTAATGGGACTGTTTTAGGGAATCTACATCGGCTCCCTCCATCCAGGTGCTGCCAGGGGCGTGATCTTCAATGAGCGCCAGCGCATCCATTGTGCAGCATTATGCAAGCATCTCACTGATGTATTTATAGTTTTACTTCACACAATTTTTGCATCAATAAGTGCAATTGCTGTGTACTGTAATCTGAAGACGTGTATATATGAACATACTTATATGCAGCATATTTTCCTTCAGATTCTCATTTTTATTCTCAGTATAGAGACGGTGGTGATGGCTGACTGTTGGTTGTGCGTTTGTGTGTGTGAAGCTCTACAAGTCTGAAAATGTGGCTTAAAATCACAATTTTGCCATCTAACCAGCTGTGCAGTCAGTATCCTCCATGTCCAAAATGTGCGTAAGCACGGTCCTTAGTGTGCCTAAAGTTGCGCACATTTTTCCACCACGTTTTTTTTTATTATAAACCCCAAATTGGCATAGAAAGCGACTTGCACAGTTTTCAAACCCCATTTTGAGCGTAAACAAGCTTTATAAATGAGACCCCAGCAGCCCATCTTTTAGGAGCTTTTCCTGCAAACTTTACTAAGAGCTCACCACACACAGTTCTTTCATTTCAGCCCACTCAGTAGACTCGGTCTACGTTTGTGACGATGCCTACCTGAGGAACTCCAGGTCGTCCCAGCCGTTGTGTAGAAGCCCCTGCTCGTATCTCTCCAGGCCCAGCCTCTGCAGCCACTCCCCCACTGACGACTCTCCCACAGACAAAGAAGAGCTACTGCTGCCCCAGAGTGCCTGAACAAGAAAAATATAGGATCAACTAAATACATCTCAGTTCACTGAAAGCGCTGCATATCTTATTGTATGCTGACCACGATTACACCAACAAATAACAAAATGTTGACGCACTAAAACCGAGGGGAGAAAGTTGAACTCCGTGGTAAAACAGAAACCGATTCTGTTGCTAAGGAGCAACCCAAACCAATCCTGTATGTAGCTGTTTATAGCGCCTTGCAAAAGTATTCAATGTTACAACTACAAACTAAAATGCATCTGATTAGGCTTTGTGTTATAAACCAAGTGTTGAAAGTTTACTGAACACAGTAATCATGTTTAGGGAGGCGCTCTGGTCAAATGAAATCTAAATGTAACTTTTTGTCCAACGTGCAGAACTCTGCGTGCGCACATCAGCCTGAAGAAACCACAGTGAAAAAGGGTGGTGGCAGCATCATGCTGTGGGGATGCCTTTCTTCCTCAGAGACAGGCAAGCTGGTCAGAGTTGATTAGAAGATAAGTGGAGCTAAATACATCGCAAACCAGGAAGAAAATGGAAAAACACTTGAGACGAGGGTGGAGGTTCACCTTCAAGCAGGACTCCAACGCTAAACATACAGTCAGAGCTTCCATGGAATGGTTTAGATCAAAGCATATACACACTGTAGAGCCATGAATAATTTTGGGCTAAGCTGTAACCTTCTCACCTCCTCTGGCATGTCCTCTGCAATGCTCTCTGGGATGGGGTTCCTGGGAGGGAAGGTGCGGCAGGCATCCAGAATACCAACCGGCGGTACTCGAATGGGAGGTGGCGCTGAGGGAGCGCGGGGAGGCTGTCCAGGGAACTCACTCTCACTCAGAGTCTTTGCCATCTGCAGCACCGAGCAAGACTGATCGTCCAACGCCCCCGCTCCCCCTCCCCCTCGCCTGAAGCCCTCACCAAGGGCAAGAGGCCCGCCTGGACTGGATGGTGGGATCCTGACCTCAGCCAGGTCCGGGTAAAGAGAACGAGACTTGGCAAACTGGGCCTCTGCAACCGTCTCCAGGGCTCCCTTAGGGAGAGGAGGAGGAGGGAAGTCAGGAGGGGGGTGATTCAGCGTGTTTCCGACCGTTCCTGCAGTCCCTCCTCCTTGACCCACTGTCAGAGCGGCACCTCCATCATCCTCTGAGGAGCTCTCCTCGCTGACTCCGCGGGCTGGGTGTCCTGCCACGGTTCTGCGGGAGTGAGAGGCCCCGGAGGCTGCAGGAGGAGGTTTGGTTCGAGTCCCAGCTGAGGGAGGTGGGGCTTTAACAGCCGGGGTGTTTGGAGAGGTAGGAGATGAGAGGAGCTCAGCAGGAAGAGCTGCAACCGACGGGTGGGGGACGCCCTCCAGGATGTAGTAGGCGGGATTGTTGAAGCTGTGTTTGCCGACAGAGGAATCACCATCTAGTGTGTCCTGTTTGGGTCTTTACCACACAGACAAAAGCAAAACATGTTACACTTTAATCTGTCCTAATTGCATATGGTTTATTTACTTGGTTAATCTTTGAGTTTGTACCTTGCAGCAGTTTCCTCCTTGCAGTTTTTCTCTCCCTCCTCGTTGACCTTTCCCAGCTCTCCCAGCTGTTTGCGAACCACAGACTGTCTGCAAACAAAACAAATCAAAACAGGTTAGCATACAGCTCCAAAAAGAGACTGCACATTACTGATGAAAGCTTTCTAAATACATTCTACACACTAACTTTAATTTCAAACCATCAAAAGATTAAATAACTAAGTTCGAAAAAATAGTTTGTCAAATGTTTTTTGAAGTTTCAATCTATTTTTCAGTCATTCTGCTGTTTTGAGGCCCTGAAGTTGTTTCCCCTCTCATCAAAAATTCTCAGCAGTGATGGCCTGATAATCAGTTTTGGGCTCCTTAGCACAGAGAGTGTTTTCATTCCCACTGGATACATGTTCTGTGCGCCAGTAAAACTCCAGATCAATCATCAACAAAAAGATTACCTTTAAAAAAATGTCCAACATGCTAACATTTCAAAACAGGTTATAAGAGTTCAGATCATTTCAAAAGTGTTGCGTATTACTGTCCAAACTGGAAGATCTTTGGACAGGGAACCCATGCATGCACTGGATGCAAACTCCATGCAGAAAGAGTCTGGCCAGAATTTGAACCCGGGGAAACATTCTTGCTGCGAGGCAACCAACCCCTGCACCACCATACGGCACACCATCGAAATGCAGCAGTTTTCTATGCTAAGAAAAGTTGCTATCTTTGAGACTGGAGCTGTGGAAACCTGAGGCCAGTCCCCACAGTGGAGTCTTTCAGGTTCCTAGGATCCACCATCACACGGGACCTGAAGTGGACCTCCCACATTAACTGTATAAGAAAGAAGGCCCAGCAAAGGCTGTACTTTCTGCGTCAGGAACTGCCTCAGGAACTGCTGACCATCTTCTACACAGCAATAGTCCAGTCTGTCCTGACCTCATCCATCTCTGTCCGGTTCGGATCCGCCACCAGAAAAGACAAGGACAGACTGCAGAGAACAGTCAGGTCCTCAGAGAGGATCATAGGTACTGATCTTCCCTGCATTCAGGACCTGTACCAGTCCAGGGTCAAGAAGCGGGCCAGAAAAATCCCCACAGACCCCTGACACCCTGGCCACAATCTGTTTAGGCTCCTCCCGTCAGGCCGGCATTACAGAGCGTTGTACGCCAAAACCACCCGACACAAGAACAGTTTTTTCCCCCAGGCTGTCGCTCTGATGAACTCTGTGTAGTCACAGACTGTGAGTCCATTCACATAACAATAAACTGTAACTCTGCACTGCTGTACATACTCACTGTAAAATAACCCCGGTTTGGTGTATATATTTATATATATGTATATATTATATATATATGTATTTATTTCTTTATTTCACTTGTTTAAGTTCTGTACTGGAGAGAAAAGTTGCCGGAGTCAAATTCCTTATATGCGTCATACTTGGCCATTAAAGGCGATTCTGATTACTGAACTTCATTGTGAATAACCACCAAATGCAAATAAAAATATCTGAGCTGAACCGAGGTAACCTGCTAGTAATCAGCTTGAAAACTGGGCAACAGAAGCAAAGCTGAACACACTGTGGCGTAAATCAAACCTTGTGGTTTTCATTTTACAAAGCTGTTCAGACTCCTTAAATGCGTGGTGCATTTGTTAGCTGAAACTCATTTGACAATTTATTTATTTTGTTTTGCAGGCACAGTGGGACATGTACCATGCACAAGTACATGTGCAAAATGCACATGTACATGTGCACAAGTACATGTGCAAAATGCAAAGATATTCACACAACATATGCCTAAGAAAAAGTTTTGAAAAGCAGAACTTGTTTGTAGATGTTTCTGTTTTAATTAATGAAAAATAAAAGGTTTTTGTTTCTCTGACACGTTTCAATCCTCATAATAACATCAAATACGAAACTATATAGAGCTCAAAGTTTGAACACGTGCTTTCTGCATAACAATTATTATCTTCCGACACACAGAATCGATATTTATATTTAATTAGTCTATCATTTAGGGCTGGGCGATAAATCGATTTTATCGATTAATTCGAACTTGCCATTTAAGAAGATTTATTTTTGGGAAAATCGAGATTTTTAACACAACTTTGAATTGAGGTAGACTCCCAAAGGAGATATTAAAATAAGAGTTTAAAAATAGATTCTGTTGTTTGTTATTTCTGTTTAAGAAAGTAAAGAAGAGAAAGAAGAAAATCGATTAAAATCGGAAATCGGACTTGGTGTGAAAAAATCTAAGATTTTATTTTCAGGCCATATCGCCCAGCCCTACTATCATTATGTAATACCTTAACTTTGAACTTCAAATATAAATCATACTGAAACCTGTAGGAATAGACGGTTTATTTGCAGTCAGCATCTCATTAAACCAGAGGCAAACATTTCATGATACAATCTCCATTTGTGAGCATGTTTCTTTCCTTTCTGAATGCTTAAAAAGAAAATGAACACATTGTTTCTAGGTTACTGCTGCTAGTGGTTTTCTCCCGCACAACTAGAAAACACCCTACATGGGTCACTCCCAGATTGGTGCTCCAGCGTCTGAGGGTGAAATCGCTAATTGCACATTTTAATCAATCAATAAAAGATTCTTAAAGCACTTCTCATGAGTTTTTAGCTTCCAAGCTTTAGGACTGCCACCTCTGCTGACGTTTCTCCACCCACCACGTCTCCTTAAAATGCATGGTCTTATGAGTTAACCTGCATTAGTTTCAGTATCAGTAAGCCGTCATAATGCACATGATAAAAAGGCAAGTAGAGCAGTACTGACTTCACATACTCGTGTCCCGCTCTGGACACCATCGTGGATTTCCCTTTGGGTCCGCTCGTCTCGTCTTGGTCCACACTGATCCACTCTGAAAAACAACAGCAGTTCAATTAAACCTGAGACGCTGCAAAGTCTTTCGTAAATCTAAACGAACTCAATTACTTAAAAAGCTAAATATCTACATTTTGGTTTTTGTTAATTACTGTTTTTTTTCCAGATATTCAATTCCTTTTTAAACTCCCTGCCGACACCTGCCCTCGGATTCAATGCTGTTACATTACCGTACAGTCGCTCCCTGGTGCCCATCCGTTCAGCTGGGACCCTGACCCTCATGGACCCCCGGATGTTTCCTGTTTCTTCTCCTCGATGGGACAGGTAGGTGTGGAACTGCTGAGCAGTGCTGCCAATCATAGATTTAAGGGCCAACACACACTCTCCTAACAGAAACAACACACACAGATGCTCATTAGGGCCGTAATAAACTCGCCCTTGTTGTTAACATCTCAACGTTATGCTCTTACCATAGGACTCGTATCCATCCACCGATTTGACGGTCAGCAGCAGGTGTTGGTCCTGCAGGTACTCGATCTCCGACAGGAGAGGTTTGAGCGTGGTAAGCTGCTTGTTGGACCAGCCCACACGCAGGAAGTTCACATTGTCGCTGCTCTGGCTGTCGTTCTCGTAACTTTTCTTGAACTCTAAAAATACGAATGCAGAGGAACGTGGAGAAGAACACAGGAGGATGAGGGAACAAGATGGGAAGAAGGGGAGGGGGGGAGAGGGGCGAGACATTTCATTTACATGTACACGGTGAGCATGCAGCACAGGTCAATAAATGGATGTTGGCTGAAAGGAATACTGACTGTCTGAATTTAGGAAGGAAGGGAAGGAGGAAAGGATAAGAGTGCAAAAAGAAGAAATGGTAAGTTTTATTTCATCCAGATTTGTTTGTGTAGGAATAAGGTCTGAGCTGTAGTCGGGTGCAGGATTTCTGTTTCCATGAATCACTGATAATGCAGGAATGTTTGTCTCACCTTCCAGACAAGTGGAGTAGAACTCGATGAAAAATTTCGTTCGGCTTGCCGTCTTCACAATGGCCTCGATGCTCTCAAACTCGATGTAGGCCTGCTCTGAAGACTTTGGTAGACCTACAGAGAAAAACAGAATAGAAGTTTCAGAGAAGGGGGCCCGGAGGGTGAGAGGGAATGGAAAGAGTGTGATTAAAAAAAACAGCATGAGTGGGGGAGGCGTGACCTTAAAAAAAAAACAATGGCAGACATTAAACTAGCAGCTAGCAAAGTTAACAAACAAATTAACCTTGCAAACGCATTTATAGGCCTTGAAAATTTTAACATCTTGTCACGTTCTGAGAAACTTTAAAGTGCTTTACTGGGATTATATAATAGACTAAAACAAAGAAGTGCAAACCCTCCCTTTTTTTAAGGTTTTTAGTAAAAACAGGAAAGTGTGGCGTGTCTTTGCATTCATTTCCCTCTGATACCCCTAAATAAAACAAATAATTGCCCGAAGAGGTCATTTAATTAAGTGTTAAAGCTGGGTATTATACCCCATGATTTGAACTGCAGACAGAGTAAATCTTCAATCCATCACGTGATAATGGAAAGACCTTCCAAGACAGCCCACTGAGTTGTGTATTAAAGTTCTGTTTGTCATAAAACCTAACCCTACCCTAGAATGGTCCAGTCAAAGTCCAGAGGTGTAAATACTTTCGCATGGTAAAAATTCCCCCTGTAAAAGGAAATCCAAATTCTTGTTTCTGCTGACAGTTGTGATTTAAAACACTTTACCTTTCTTGGAGACAAACTGAGAAGTCACTCCAACCTCAAACGTGGCAAACACCGGGGAATGGTCACTGGTCACAATATCGTCTGTACAGCCTGAAAAACGTCCACAGTTAGCATTCAAAATCAAAATGCAATCAAAGGCATTTTAAAGGCACAGAAACCAATCTATCGTGTTTCCTCTGTCTCACCGTAGGAGTTGCACACAATGTGTGTTTCTGGGTATGACTTCCAGAGGATTCGGTCACACCACGATGGCACATTAGTCCTCATCTAAAGAACAACACAAAGCTGAACTTTCTTTGGACTCTCAGAAAGAGGAAATGTCGATTAATGCAGGTCAGGTCAGACTGTTACGTTTAAATCATGAACTCACCCCTGTAGCTTTTTGTTTCTGCCACACGTAAGTGTCCCTGGAGCCGCGTTCGTAACGGTAGGTGGGGGGGAACGAGATCTCTTCCTCAGCTACAAACAAAACCAAAAGGGTTACTTTTCTGCAAATGTCAAAGAATTCTAAATTAAAACATTTCATACCTTTCTTTCTGTTATATTTTTTCCTAATAATTTGTGTTTCATATTTGATGTTTGAGCAGAAACATCAAGGTGTTTATTAAATAGATCTGACATCTAACGTGAACATTTTGTTTCATTTTAAATGACCATTAGAAGCATAAAAATAGGAAAATGGGATTCAAAACTTGATTTGTCACTTCTGAGCTCAAAACTGATTTAATCCAAGCTAAAGTTCTGTTTTTAAAGTTATTTTCTTACTTAGAGTAAAAAGCTTTCAGCCTACTAGTGACTAAAAATGTGCTTCCACATGGTAAATGATTTGTACTTCATGTATGTTTGGACTGGGGATATGCAGAAATAAGCACATTACCAACGCTGTTTGGTGATTAATTACAAAATGAGTGTGTGACTAATCAGAAATACTTGGTCTTACAAACTTTATAACACTGTGATGTTCTTAAATGTATCTCCCACTAGTGAGCACATTCTCCTCTCCTCTAAAACTATATTTCATGCATTTATAAAGCACAAAAGACTCAAATAAAAAAAAGATTCTTTAAACCCGTTTTGAAAATTAGTAGTAATCCCTTTGTTGCTTTTACAAAACTCTACAACAAATACTTAATTTGAAAAAAATTTGAGTATTTCTGTTCCACATTTTTGAACAAACAACAAACCAAAGATGAACATTTCTGACTGGAGGAAACTTTTAACAGCTTAAAAATTCCAACATTTATATCCTGTCCCTTTTTTTCCCTCTGGTTTCTTTTTTACTTGCTCCAACTAAAGAAAAACCTGTGGTTTTGGTGAACTATTGAAAAGACTAAGCAGGATCTTTTGATAAGTGTGAGCCATAGCTTGAGCTGTTTTAATGAGACCACTGAAACTCTATTAAGAACAGAAATCTCTTTGGTTATATTGAGATTTCACTTCATTTAACCAAATCCTCGCTCCTGAAAATTGTCCACACGCCAAAGATCTGATGAGCGATACTACTAACCGAAGCGTAAAAACACTTTATTCTTTTCCCTCTCCAGGTTGAGCTGGTCCACTTTTAGCAGAGGCTCAAATTCCTTCCTGTTAATGTAGTTTAAAATTTCCTGCAGAAACACGCAAACAAGGGGGACACTGGATCAGAAAGGATGTTTTATACGGAATTACTGCGGGTCATCACCAGGACTTCGGATTCACCTGAATATCCATATCCAGCCTGTAGTTGAGGTCTCCGAGCCAGAAGAGGTGTGTGAAGCGCAGTGAGATGTCAAAAGAGCTCAGCTGTTTGTCTCCTAAAGACAACAGCCGCAGGATATCAAGGTAGTTCTGGTTCCTCCTGGAAAGGGTCAAGGGTCACGACAGGTGAGAGGAGACAAGTTAGGAGAATAAGAAAAATTGGTTATTTTTTCACTAATTACAACAGTGAAGTCATTTTTTTTAAAGTTAATATAAAAAGCAATTTTAAAGCCCTTGACTGAATATTAAGATCTTATTATTAGGTATTCACTTTGAAACAGGTACTGTCTTAACCCCAATTCTCACCAACTATCCTGAAACCCTGTGGTTGCTTAACTGTTTTCTTCAGACATCTGACAATTTACCCATAAACTGATGTTTTTTGTTTCATTTAGCTATGAAGCCAACAGCAAAACGATTCCACTTTAGTCCATTAGGTGGCAGTAATGCTAAAGACCTTGAAAGAAGGTTTTTAAATCAGAAAATCAAGTAATATACTGGAAGAGATAGATTGTAGCAGCGAATGAGATTAAATATCTGAACTGTTAGATTTAAATGAAGCAAACAGATTTCAAAAATACTTTTTAACTTCCAGCAACAAAATAAAAGTGATAAAGACCAAAAATCTCTACTTGAAACAATAAAACATGGCAGTGGAATATTAAACCAAAAACATCCAGACAACACACCACTGTCCTATTTCTACTCATTTATGATGAAGGTTTTTTAATCTTCAGTAACTTTTATTGCATAAATATAATAACATCAGTCTTTTTTTATTCAAATAAGATTTCTGGATGACTAAAAAAATTCAGTGGCTGAAATGAGCCTCAGTAGTGTGGCAGGGCTCAGCCTTAGGAGTTCCCTCATAAGAGGGGAGCTCGGATCAAAAGGAGTAAGCTGAGGTGGTTTGGGCATCTGATCAGGATGCCTCCTCTGCATGTTCCTTTTGGAGGTTCTCCGCTAATTGGAGGCGATCCCGGTGCAGACCCAGAATTCACAGGGGGGACTTTATATCTTTGCTACCCTGGGAACGCCTTGGGATCTCCCAGATCAAGCTGGAGATTTCCACTGGGAAGGGGGATGTCGGGGTTTTCCTCTGAACCCATAACCTTCATGACCCCATCTTGGGTGGCTAAGTGGAAGATAATGGATGGATAGAACTTGGGAGCTTCCACCATTTTGGTGGAGCCCTCAACTTTAAACTTGGACAACTACAATGTGTCTAAAGTGTGAACCTGTATGATAACAAAAAATAATAAGTAAATAAATAATCAGAAACTTCATTTCCCTCCTGGCTTCCAACCTTTCAACCTTGAAATGTGTTTCATAAATGGAGAGATGATATTTGGTACCTGGCAATCTTCTCATTGCCTGATGTCAGATGACAGTTCACGAATCCAAACGACGTCCCGTTGAACATGAACGACACACCAACCGCTCCTTTGTTACCTGGACAAACGTTCAAAATAAGCGACTGATAAAGTCTGAGGACAGAATGAACTTAATTCCTCGTTTTAAAACATTATTCTAAATCTGAAAGCTTGAGTTTACAAACTAATGATATAATAGTGAATATTCTTTATGACCAGTTAAAGTAGGCAGTCAGTCAGGTTGTTGTTACCCAGTGTATTAGCGATTCCCGTTTTAACACTGGACATCCCCACATGGCTGATCCTGTTTTCATGTTCAGGTCTCACCAACACAGCAAGTTTTATGTTCCACAGCGTCTGCACAGCGATCTACAGAAACAACAACGACGAACCTGTGGTGATTATTTCTGCATCTAGACTACACAAAAAGAACCCAGTCCTACTTCAGCCTTTTCTTTTTATTTATCCCCAAGACATGATATCTAAACTTTTCCTTTTACCCACTTGAACAGATGTATGAGGTGAAAATAAATATTTTCCTCACCGGTTTATAATCCAGCTCTGTCTGTTCTTTCAGCACGGCTCGTAGAGACTCCACCCACTCCCGATCACAAACAGAGTTCTCCTGTGATCCGAACACGTACAGGTCGTGGGGAATGGTGACGGCCATCTCGTCCAGAGTTTTCCCTAGGCCGCGGCATAACACCCAGGAAGCCACAGACTTAGGGGAAGGCACAGAGCCTAAAGACAAAGAACAAGTCTGTCGGTTCAAATAAAACTTTTAACACTATGGAAATATATATCACTGAGGCTTCCTGGATGCTTTTATGTTTCTGACCCATATTCCAGGTGCCTATAAAGATGGAAATCATGTCAGGCTCATCCTGGTTGGAATGTTTGTTCTTCATCAGCTGCAGCAACTGGCAAAATGCCTCCCGCTTCTGAAATACACACAAATCAGAGAGTGGAGGTTCATCCAGATTAACTCATTTATCTAGTTAAAGACTTCTCTTACTATTTTTTATTAAGTCAACAATGTAACACGAGGAATATCAACTTTTCCCCATTTCTGCTGAGCAAATTTGCCACTGACACTACATAGCAACCAGACGCACCAAGCTGTTTGTCTAAGCTGCTGGGACAGGACTAAAACACACAAAAGATTTGTAAAATATATATTTGCTCCACTTTCCCATCTTTACTTAAATCTGCCTTACAAATGCCATTATAGTTATCCTTAATAAAAGTTTTTAATAGAAATCATTATTTAATTATTTCATTGCTTTCGTGTTCCTTCTTGTTTTTGCCTCTTTTGTCACACAAAAACTTGAGGATAGCGGGTAACCGTCGTCTTCACAGGTAAAATGTGGAAAAAACAATCTGTAATGGAAGTGATCGATGATCATTTTAACATTAATTGAAATCAAATTATAAAAAATAAAACAACAGTAGAACTCAGGGCATTGTGCATGTGGAAGAGCATTACCACATGCACAATGTGAAGGAAACTACTGATAAGTGAGGCTAACTGGGGGGGAAATGGCCTTGCTAGGAAGCATAGAGACTGGACTCTGGAGCATGAAAGAAGGTCATGTGGTGTGATGAGTCCAGATTTGCTCTGGTTCCACAGCAATGAGGACGTCAGGGTGAGAAGATAAGGGCATGTAGTGGTTCAGGCAGCATCAGCATCATTTTTAACACAAGGACTGGCCACCACAGAGTCCAGACCTTAACCCCAGAAAGATACTTTGGGAGGTGCTGGAGACGAATTCGCGCAGCAGTCTGACTGTTTTTTGTATTATCTTTACAAGATCTTGGGGGACGCTTCACAAAAATGCTGGGACGCGTTGCAGAAGCTCATTGAAAGGATACCACGTGGTCCGTCCAACCCAATGTTTTAGTCATTTTTTTAGCAATGAAATTTACTTTTTTTCATCATTGTATAGTAAAAACTGTAAAACTTGTATTACAATTACATTAAGTGTACCTTACCACCAACCTAATGCTTAACCCTGCTTTCCACTGGATGTAGGCGGCGCGTTACTAGACGCGCGAAAACGCGCGAAATTTCGTGTGACTTTCACATGTAAACAACACGTACTTTGCATGTGAAGATTATCAACGCAAAAACAACACGTTAATGATGTGCAAACAACACATACTTATCGTGCAGAGATATGTCGCTGCTGAATGCCTTTCAACACCTTGGGTTGAGCCCATAGACTGTATGTTGAACCACTGCACCAAGCAGAAAAGGGAGGAGCTCAGCCAGCGGATTCACAGGAGGCTGCAGACAGGGCCACCTTAACCAGCTGATAGGCCCCGGGGCAGAGAGGCTCAGTCGCCCCCCCACCCCCCACGGCCCTTATATATGTGTGCATTATATACGGCTCCTATATATGTGTATAGATAGATACACTATCTATATATCATAGATAAATAGATATGCTGAAAATTGAAAATATATTATCAAACCAACATATCTATTTTATTTTTGTATTGAACACCATAAAACATATAACAAAGTAGTGAATACCACCATCACCTCTGCATAAACATCAAATAGTGATGACAGCAGAAACAAAGAACAGCAGCTAACAAGTCAGTGCAAGGACCTTCTCTTTAAAGAAGGCAAGGCAAGTTTACTTGTATAGCACAATTCATGTTACAGGACAATTCAAAGTGCTTTACATAAAACATCAAAAGCATTACAGCAGGGTGCAGAAAAAGCAAAAGTACAGGAATAAAAACCATGATTTAAAATGAAAAATAAAATTTAAGTTAAAAGAAGCCGTGCAGATTTATAACTTAGAATAAAAACCTAATCAAAAGTAGCTGATAACAGGTTGTTGTGCATCATGCGCACACACACACACACGCACACACACACACTCCTTTCAGCACCATGGGCAGCAATGTGGCCAGTGTGTCAGCAAGTGCTTATTGATTTACATTTAACCTGTTCCACCCCACAGCCCCGCCACCGGGTCACTGTGGTGGAAGGGCGGAGAGAATGTCCTAATTTAGTTGACCTGTGGTCACTGATTGCTAAGCATGTCCTATCATTATAAACCTCAGAATCTCAGCTAAAGACTCATAAATATTTTATGTGACCTCCAAACCCAGAAAAAATAACAAGCAATTAAAAGAGCAGTTGTGCTATTTTGCGATTTTTACATGAACACATTCAACCGAACCTGTCGGTCACCCTGCCGAACAGAACTGAGCAAACTTTGCCTTCCATGAAACCCCGCATCTCACAGATTCTAAAGCTGAAAGTTTCATCACGCTACGTACAAATTTCGGCAAATGAGCAGCAAAATAAGCCCAAAAATACGTACAGCATTTGAAAAACAAGAGCATAAAATTTTCCTTACCTTCGTTTTTTCCGTGCTGAAAAGAATATTCCACCGTGATATGACTGTATTTCCAGAATAACTAAAATACCCAGTGTGTATTTAGAAAAAGAAAAAGTGAAAAAAACGAAAACCTGCAGTAGAAATCTCACATGTCTCGCTCCTATTGGCTGCGCCTCCTCACCTGCGGTTCCCTGCTGCGCGGGCTGCTCCATGCCTACAGGTGCTGCTGCTGCATCCTCCTCTCTGCCCGGTGTGTCAGAGAGCGAGCTATGTCCGACTTCTTTAGCTGACTTAAAAAATTCTGTCAGCTTAGGCATTTTCTTTGTCTCGAAGCTCCTTCCCCACGAATCGAAATTTTTCCACGTTTCTTTACATCCAGATGACCACGCCCTGAAATTGTCTAAATTGTTTGATTGGTGAGCTCATGGTGCATTGGGAACTTTAGAGGCCACGTGGCTGAAGTAGGTCACTTTTAATTTGGATCAATCAGTAGCATTAAATTAGCATATAAGATGATTGACAGAAAACCTGACAAGTAATAAAACGTTTCTTTTGGTTTTTTTTTTTTTTTACCTGAAATGATAGGCCCCCTGAGCGTCATAGGCCCCCGCCCCGGTTGGCCCGTGCATTAAGGCGGCCTTGGCTGCAGATAACTGTTTATTTTGTCTGCTAGAATCTCCTGAAGGTGATATTTTAAAGATACTTCATCCAGATCATTTCCAATAAATTTTAATTATTATAATTAAAATACTACATTAAAAATAATAAATAATACACTATTTATTTTTTACTAGTTTTTCCTTCCTGCCACTCCGTCTCACCACTCAGTGCGGCACTTTTCTCATTTTTTTTTCTCGTAAATGTTTTACTGTAGTGTTCATGTTGACAACAAATTACAAAAACATGACCTTTGCATTAAACAGCAATATTTCAATATTGAAAACATGAGTTCTGTGCAGCAAACAGTTAATGCATCTGTCATGTCATACATATCATACCAGCATGTCCAAAAGCCTTTTAACAGGGATCTAGTGTTATTATTATTAGGCAAGTGTTATTTTTGTGGATCATTTTTATTCATCACCAGCGGCACAGCTCTGAATTAACCAAAGTTGTACTCAAACATGAATGTTTAAGACAGTAAAAGTGAGGCTTTGTAACGAGAATATCTATAGGTGCACAATTATTGGGCAACTATTGTACTGCAGAATTATTACACCACTAAATAAATAACAAACCTAATATAAAAAAAACAACCTTCCCATAAACATTTCTGACAGGTTGAAAAACAAAGATCAGTGACCAATATAGTCTCTGCTCAGTGATAAGGCTCCATTCATGGAGTCTGTTTCTTGATCTGTTGACAATCAACTTTGTGTGCAGCAGCAACCACAGCCTCCCAGATTCTGTTCTGAGAGGTGTTCTGTTTTCCTTCACCGTAAGTCTTGTTAAGTTTGGTTTGAGGTCAGGGGATGAAGGGGGCATGTCATCGTTTTTTCTCTCCTTTACTGGTTAGCCATGCAGAGGAATACTAGCATATGATGGAGCATTGAAATCAATTTATATTTAAAAGATGGAGACTTCTTTCTGCACCACTGCTTGAAGGAAGAGTCTTCCCTCTTTAACCCAAAAAGGTCCAACCAGCTCATAACACCAGCCTATATACCAGTACCCACCTCCACCTTGCTGGCGTCTGACTAAAAGTGGAGCTCTGTGCCCATTACTCATCCAGTTACAGGCCCATCAGGAGTCAGTCATGTCATCAGTCCACAAAACCTTTGCAAAGTCTATCTTTCAATATTTATTGGCCTTAGGCGTCTTGTTCAGTTGTTTGAACCTTCCTTATCTTGACCATGTCTCAATACATCTTGTATTTCTAGGTATAACCAGGTGGGTTGCAGTTATTGAATATAACAGAACAAAAAGAAAATTGCTTCCTGGTGACTTAACCCTCGATGCTTGTCAAATCTTTGGCAGTTTATTATTTTTTTCTCACAATACGTTCGTTGCCACCCTGATGACATTTGATGGTTCTATGATCACACCCCACTAATTTCAAGAGTGTTACTATTCTCTGACTGACTTTTTCTGAATTTTGACTTTTCAATGTCAGTTTAATCGGTTTTCTGGTCGCTATTGTCTAAAAAATGAAGCTGCATAACAAGTATGAACACCTTAATATAGGGTGTTGACCTTGTCTTCCCTCATTACACAGACACACATCATCTGCTCAAGTTTATACAGCTTAGAGTAAGAACCAGATTCAGGACCAGAGCCCCCTGGCAGCCTCAGTATTGACAAGCTCCAAAGTGTCATTGCCATTTTGGAGGAGTGATCAGTATGTAACATATATTTTTCCTGGTGTTCTATGTCTTGCATTTGTCATGACATTGGGTTGTTTTTGGGGGGTGGTTGTGTTGCAAAAAATAAAACAACAGTAGAACTCAGGGCATTGTGCATGTGGAAGAGCATTACCACATGCACAATGTGAAGGAAACTACTGATAAGTGAGGCTAACTGGGGGGGAAATGGCCTTGCTAGGAAGCATAGAGACTGGACTCTGGAGCATGAAAGAAGGTCATGTGGTGTGATGAGTCCAGATTTGCTCTGGTTCCACAGCAATGAGGACGTCAGGGTGAGAAGATAAGGGCATGTAGTGGTTCAGGCAGCATCAGCATCATTTTTAACACAAGGACTGGCCACCACAGAGTCCAGACCTTAACCCCAGAAAGATACTTTGGGAGGTGCTGGAGACGAATTCGCGCAGCAGTCTGACTGTTTTTTGTATTATCTTTACAAGATCTTGGGGGACGCTTCACAAAAATGCTGGGACGTTGCAGAAGCTCATTGAAAGGATACCACGTGGTCCGTCCAACCCAATGTTTTAGTCATTTTTTTAGCAATGAAATTTACTTTTTTTCATCATTGTATAGTAAAAACTGTAAAACTTGTATTACAATTACATTAAGTGTACCTTACCACCAACCTAATGCTTAACCCTGCTTTCCACTGGATGTAGGCGGCGCGTTACTAGACGCGCGAAAACGCGCGAAATTTCGTGTGACTTTCACATGTAAACAACACGTACTTTGCATGTGAAGATTATCAACGCAAAAACAACACGTTAATGATGTGCAAACAACACATACTTATCGTGCAGAGATATGTCGCTGCTGAATGCCTTTCAACACCTTGGGTTGAGCCCATAGACTGTATGTTGAACCACTGCACCAAGCAGAAAAGGGAGGAGCTCAGCCAGCGGATTCACAGGAGGCTGCAGACAGGGCCACCTTAACCAGCTGATAGGCCCCGGGGCAGAGAGGCTCAGTCGCCCCCCCACCCCCCACGGCCCTTATATATGTGTGCATTATATACGGCTCCTATATATGTGTATAGATAGATACACTATCTATATATCATAGATAAATAGATATGCTGAAAATTGAAAATATATTATCAAACCAACATATCTATTTTATTTTTGTATTGAACACCATAAAACATATAACAAAGTAGTGAATACCACCATCACCTCTGCATAAACATCAAATAGTGATGACAGCAGAAACAAAGAACAGCAGCTAACAAGTCAGTGCAAGGACCTTCTCTTTAAAGAAGGCAAGGCAAGTTTACTTGTATAGCACAATTCATGTTACAGGACAATTCAAAGTGCTTTACATAAAACATCAAAAGCATTACAGCAGGGTGCAGAAAAAGCAAAAGTACAGGAATAAAAACCATGATTTAAAATGAAAAATAAAATTTAAGTTAAAAGAAGCCGTGCAGATTTATAACTTAGAATAAAAACCTAATCAAAAGTAGCTGATAACAGGTTGTTGTGCATCATGCGCACACACACACACACGCACACACACACACTCCTTTCAGCACCATGGGCAGCAATGTGGCCAGTGTGTCAGCAAGTGCTTATTGATTTACATTTAACCTGTTCCACCCCACAGCCCCGCCACCGGGTCACTGTGGTGGAAGGGCGGAGAGAATGTCCTAATTTAGTTGACCTGTGGTCACTGATTGCTAAGCATGTCCTATCATTATAAACCTCAGAATCTCAGCTAAAGACTCATAAATATTTTATGTGACCTCCAAACCCAGAAAAAATAACAAGCAATTAAAAGAGCAGTTGTGCTATTTTGCGATTTTTACATGAACACATTCAACCGAACCTGTCGGTCACCCTGCCGAACAGAACTGAGCAAACTTTGCCTTCCATGAAACCCCGCATCTCACAGATTCTAAAGCTGAAAGTTTCATCACGCTACGTACAAATTTCGGCAAATGAGCAGCAAAATAAGCCCAAAAATACGTACAGCATTTGAAAAACAAGAGCATAAAATTTTCCTTACCTTCGTTTTTTCCGTGCTGAAAAGAATATTCCACCGTGATATGACTGTATTTCCAGAATAACTAAAATACCCAGTGTGTATTTAGAAAAAGAAAAAGTGAAAAAAACGAAAACCTGCAGTAGAAATCTCACATGTCTCGCTCCTATTGGCTGCGCCTCCTCACCTGCGGTTCCCTGCTGCGCGGGCTGCTCCATGCCTACAGGTGCTGCTGCTGCATCCTCCTCTCTGCCCGGTGTGTCAGAGAGCGAGCTATGTCCGACTTCTTTAGCTGACTTAAAAAATTCTGTCAGCTTAGGCATTTTCTTTGTCTCGAAGCTCCTTCCCCACGAATCGAAATTTTTCCACGTTTCTTTACATCCAGATGACCACGCCCTGAAATTGTCTAAATTGTTTGATTGGTGAGCTCATGGTGCATTGGGAACTTTAGAGGCCACGTGGCTGAAGTAGGTCACTTTTAATTTGGATCAATCAGTAGCATTAAATTAGCATATAAGATGATTGACAGAAAACCTGACAAGTAATAAAACGTTTCTTTTGGTTTTTTTTTTTTTTTACCTGAAATGATAGGCCCCCTGAGCGTCATAGGCCCCCGCCCCGGTTGGCCCGTGCATTAAGGCGGCCTTGGCTGCAGATAACTGTTTATTTTGTCTGCTAGAATCTCCTGAAGGTGATATTTTAAAGATACTTCATCCAGATCATTTCCAATAAATTTTAATTATTATAATTAAAATACTACATTAAAAATAATAAATAATACACTATTTATTTTTTACTAGTTTTTCCTTCCTGCCACTCCGTCTCACCACTCAGTGCGGCACTTTTCTCATTTTTTTTTCTCGTAAATGTTTTACTGTAGTGTTCATGTTGACAACAAATTACAAAAACATGACCTTTGCATTAAACAGCAATATTTCAATATTGAAAACATGAGTTCTGTGCAGCAAACAGTTAATGCATCTGTCATGTCATACATATCATACCAGCATGTCCAAAAGCCTTTTAACAGGGATCTAGTGTTATTATTATTAGGCAAGTGTTATTTTTGTGGATCATTTTTATTCATCACCAGCGGCACAGCTCTGAATTAACCAAAGTTGTACTCAAACATGAATGTTTAAGACAGTAAAAGTGAGGCTTTGTAACGAGAATATCTATAGGTGCACAATTATTGGGCAACTATTGTACTGCAGAATTATTACACCACTAAATAAATAACAAACCTAATATAAAAAAAACAACCTTCCCATAAACATTTCTGACAGGTTGAAAAACAAAGATCAGTGACCAATATAGTCTCTGCTCAGTGATAAGGCTCCATTCATGGAGTCTGTTTCTTGATCTGTTGACAATCAACTTTGTGTGCAGCAGCAACCACAGCCTCCCAGATTCTGTTCTGAGAGGTGTTCTGTTTTCCTTCACCGTAAGTCTTGTTAAGTTTGGTTTGAGGTCAGGGGATGAAGGGGGCATGTCATCGTTTTTTCTCTCCTTTACTGGTTAGCCATGCAGAGGAATACTAGCATATGATGGAGCATTGAAATCAATTTATATTTAAAAGATGGAGACTTCTTTCTGCACCACTGCTTGAAGGAAGAGTCTTCCCTCTTTAACCCAAAAAGGTCCAACCAGCTCATAACACCAGCCTATATACCAGTACCCACCTCCACCTTGCTGGCGTCTGACTAAAAGTGGAGCTCTGTGCCCATTACTCATCCAGTTACAGGCCCATCAGGAGTCAGTCATGTCATCAGTCCACAAAACCTTTGCAAAGTCTATCTTTCAATATTTATTGGCCTTATGCGTCTTGTTCAGTTGTTTGAACCTTCCTTATCTTGACCATGTCTCAATACATCTTGTATTTCTAGGTATAACCAGGTGGGTTGCAGTTATTGAATATAACAGAACAAAAAGAAAATTGCTTCCTGGTGACTTAACCCTCGATGCTTGTCAAATCTTTGGCAGTTTATTATTTTTTTCTCACAATACGTTCGTTGCCACCCTGATGACATTTGATGGTTCTATGATCACACCCCACTAATTTCAAGAGTGTTACTATTCTCTGACTGACTTTTTCTGAATTTTGACTTTTCAATGTCAGTTTAATCGGTTTTCTGGTCGCTATTGTCTAAAAAATGAAGCTGCATAACAAGTATGAACACCTTAATATAGGGTGTTGACCTTGTCTTCCCTCATTACACAGACACACATCATCTGCTCAAGTTTATACAGCTTAGAGTAAGAACCAGATTCAGGACCAGAGCCCCCTGGCAGCCTCAGTATTGACAAGCTCCAAAGTGTCATTGCCATTTTGGAGGAGTGATCAGTATGTAACATATATTTTTCCTGGTGTTCTATGTCTTGCATTTGTCATGACATTGGGTTGTTTTTGGGGGGTGGTTGTGTTTGCATTTTAGTTTTGTAGTTCTAGATCTGGTCTAATTCTTCTTATATCTATTTGTTACACATTGTTAAGAAGCAGCATACACATTCTATAATTGTTACATTATTGTCTTTGTTACACTTAATAAACCTGTTCATACAAAATGCTGTTAATACCAATTTATTTTCTGGTACATGTTGCAGTCCTCTAATTAAACTCTCTACTGATGGAAGTACTCCAATAGAACTAGATCCCTGTTAAAAGGCTTTTGGACATGCTGGTATGATATGTATGACTTGACAGATGAATCAACTGTTTGCTGCACGGAGTGAGTGGTGAGAGGAAGTGGCAGAAATGAACAACTATTTTGTAAAAATTAAATAGTATATTGTTTAGTATTTTTAATGCAGTATTCTAGCAGACAAAATAAACAGTTATCTGCAGCCTACTGTGAATCCGCTGGCTAAGCTCCTCCCTTTTCTGCTTGGTGCAGTGGTTCAACCCAAGGTCTTGAAAGGCAATCAGCAGCGACGTATCTCTGCACGATAAGTATGTGTTGTTTGCGTGTCATTAACGTGTTGTTTTCATGTTGAAAATCTTCACATGAAAGTACGCATTTTTTAACGTGTGAAAGTCACATGAAATTTAGTGCCTTTTTGTCCCTCTTGGCTTTCCATACCTTAATGACGGCTATTGGCTGTGTATTACGCTTCGCAGACGTTATGCGCCGCTTAAGCGTCCGGTGGAAAGCAGATGTTAGGTAGGCGATACAGGTTCATATGCATGTCAGTACTGAAGGTTTCAAAGCAGGACATTACTTCTGTCGGCTTGGATTCTTCCCACAGTGCATCCTGTCACTCGTTATGTGTTCCTTAGGAAAGCAACGCTCCCAACCAGATCCCTTTCCTTGATCCCTCTGTATCTGGATTCCTCTGTTTCTGATGCTTATTGAACATTGTTAGTTCTTTTGCCATTCAACTGGGGTTAGCATAGGCACCCTGACTGGTCTGTGGCTGAAGTGTTGCTCTGACCCATTCACTCATGTTAGAGTAATCTTTGAGTCTCTGCTGGTAGTTCTCGGGGTTGCTGAAATGCCTGCTCCCACCTATCCCCGCCTTTTCCACCCATCTCCTCCTCCGACCTTACGTACTCAGCCGAGAGCCTCGCCCCTGCAGAGCTCCCCTACCTCTCCCCTAGACTCTTTAGACTAGAAACTTCCCAGAAGATCTACATTTTTGGAGTTGTTTTGACCCAGTTGTCTAGCCATCGTAACTTGGCCCTGTTCAAACGAGCGGAAATCATTATCCTTCTCTATTTTTCCTGCTTCTAACATATCAACTTTGAGTGCAAAACATTTAGTTGCTGCCTAATTTATGCCAAACTAGAACATTAGCTATGATAAAGAGATGTTCAGTGTTATCCTTCCTCTGTCTGAAGTCATAATGTTATGCCTGATCACTGTGTACATGTACAAACCTTGGCACTGGCAAAGATGAAGTCTTTCCTCTGACTCTTGTCCTTCTCCTTCTCAAACACAATGCCTAACTTGTTCTGAACCCTCTGGGACTTGATCAGCTGACGGACTGGTGGGAGACAGACAAGAGAGATAGATGATTCGGGATGGGCAAAATCTTTTTTAGTGCACCAAACATCTACTATATTTGAAAATCTAACATGTTAATGCAATAAAACCCTTTCAGACAAAACTGTTGGGATGCTTTTCTGTATATAAAATACTTTTATTTAATTAAATTGGGGTAACTGAGTCATGAAATGAGATCCCCTCTATCTGCAAATTTAGGCAGGTAGCAAAAGAAAAAAATATATTATTGGAAGAAACAGAAAAAACAATGTCACAGTGACTTAATAGGTTATGAGTCTTTTTGTACAGTGTGTTTCTACCGAGAAGACACAGACAGCCAGGATTTTGTCGAAGCAAAAGCTATAAATTGAGCACAGGTTATATTGCTAGCAAGGATGAAAAAAAAAGCCTAATACAAATTAACCTCTGGATATGAAACTTTACTGCAAAATAGCAAATAAAGAATTGTACTTAATGGGGCAGCATAGTCAGATGTCATTAATACAGCAACTGGAGCATTAAGACCCACTGACTAAGCATACCTACTGTTCAGAATATCCCAGCTGTTTTAATGTAAAGGATGCGAGTCTCACTTTTGTCGTGTGTGAAGGTGGTCCAGTCCTCCTGATTATCCTTCACTTTCTTCATCACCACCAGCCTCCCGCCCTCAACGTCCACAGACAAAGTGTATTTCTGGCTCTTCCCTATCTTTGTCAGCTCCGCCAGGTAAACATCGAGCTTCACCTGTGATCAGTCACGAGAAATTTAAAATGAAACAAACCCACTGAGAGCACCTGTGTGAAGATCTCTCAAACAAAGATTTAGACTTAGCATAAACATATATTGGTGCTTTTGACAGATTATTAGTCACTCATCGTCTTTAGAAATGCTTATAATCACAAAAAAAAAAAAATTCAGATGCTCTGCATCAGTTTATTGGCAGTTGAAACTATGAAACCCAAAACTCTCCAGACCTCTGGAGAATTTAGGCTCTTAGTAATGGTTTCATTTTACCAGGATGTTTTTTTTTTCTGAATGGAAGTAATATTAACATTTTAGAGCAATCCAACCAGAGAGCTGACTTAAATCTGATAAGAGACCCTGTGGAGGGAGCTAAAGATTAGGGTGATGGAAAGGAGACTTTCCGAACTCAAAACACTAGGAGTTCATCAACAAAGATAAATCATCAAAATACCAGTGGAAACATGCAAAGAGCTGGACTGCAATTATGAGAAGGGTTTAATTGCTGTGATTGCTGGATTCTTCCATTGCTTATCAAAAAGGGCGAAAAGTAATTTCACATCCCGTTCTTTTAAATACGATAAAAACAGTTCATATTTTTTAAACTGATATTTGCTTGAGATTTTTTATTAATATTTTTAGTTATAAATTAAAATATTCTTAAATCTAAATCTGACAAGGGTATGGCTAACTTTGGGCTTTTCTGTAATTTCATTTTCTAACCGTAATAGTTATTTTACTGAAAACCTAAGGCTAACGACAACCTACAAAGACGCTCATCATTGCCAGAGGTAACCATGAGTCATGAGAGGTCGACACCAAGGGTCTGTTAACATGCTCACTCAGTATGAGGGATTGCTGAAGGATTGCTGTGGTTGGAAAGTCTGCATCAACGGGGCCCAACCTCACGCCAATGACTGACGCAATCTGCTGGGATTCCTTAAATAGGAAACTTTTTAACTGATTGGAATGTTTGTATAAATTTATTGAAATGACTTCTTGTTAAGTGCCTTGAGATGACATCTGTGGTGAATTGGCGCTATATAAATAAAACTGAATTGAATCGATAGGAACATCTATAGTATTATCCAACTGGAAGCTGCTGGAAAAAAAGGGCACCTCAGACTTTCTCAGGAAGATGAGTTTGTATCCCTTCAGATTACCTCTATAAATATTCAATTTAAGCCGATTTAATTTTTTTTAATTTATCTTATCTACACTACCGTTCAAAAGTTTGGGGTCACATTGAAATGTCCTTATTTTTGAAGGAAAAGCACTGTACTTTTCAATGAAGATAACTTTAAACTAGTCTTAACTTTAAAGAAACACACTCTATACATTGCTAATGTGGTAAATGACTATTCTTGGTGCAATATCTACATAGGTGTATAGAGGCCCATTTCCAGCAACTATCACTCCAGTGTTCTAATGGTACAATGTGTTTGCTCATTGGCTCAGAAGGCTAATTGATGATTAGAAAACCCTTGTGCAATCATGTTCACACATCTGAAAACAGTTTAGCTTGGTACAGAAGCTACAAAACTGACCTTCCTTTGAGCAGATTGAGTTTCTGGAGCATCACAATTGTGGGGTCAATTAAACGCTCAAAATGGCCAGAAAAAGAGAACTTTCATCTGAAACTCGACAGTCTATTCTTGTTCTTAGAAATGAAGGCTATTCCATGCGAGAAATTGCTAAGAAATTGAAGATTTCCTACAACGGTGTGTACTACTCTCTTCAGAGGACAGCACAAACAGGCTCTAACCAGAGTAGAAAAAGAAGTGGGAGGCCGCGTTGCACAACTGAGCAAGAAGATAAGTACATTAGAGTCTCTAGTTTGAGAAACAGACGCCTCACAGGTCCCCAACTGGCATCTTCATTAAATAGTACCCGCAAAACACCAGTGTCAACATCTACAGTGAAGAGGCGGCTGCGGGATTCTGGGCTTCAGGGCAGAGTGGCAAAGAAAAAGCCATATCTGAGACTGGCCAATAAAAGAAAAAGATTAAGATGGGCAAAAGAACACAGACATTGGACAGAGGAAGACTGGAAAAAAGTGTTGTGGACGGATGAATCCAAGTTTGAGGTGTTTGGATCACAAAGAAGAACGTTTGTGAGACGCAGAACAACTGAAAAGATGCTGGAAGAATGCCTGACGCCATCTGTTAAGCATGGTGGAGGTAATGTGATGGTCTGGGGTTGCTTTGGTGCTGGTAAGGTGGGAGATTTGTACGGGGTAAAAGGGGTTCTGAATAAGGAAGGCTATCACTCCATTTTGCAACGCCATGCCATACCCAGTGGACAGCGCTTGATTGGAGCCAATTTCATCCTACAACAGGACAATGACCCAAAACACACCTCCAAATTGTGCAAGAACTAATTAGAGAAGAAGCAGGCAGCTGGTATTCTATCGGTAATGGAGTGGCCAGCGCAGTCACCAGATTTGAACCCCATTGAGCTGTTGTGGGAGCAGCTTGACCGTATGGTACGCAAGAAGTGCCCATCCAACCAATCCAAATTGTGGGAGCTGCTTCTAGAAGCGTGGGGTGCAATTTCTCCAGATTACCTCAACAAATTAACAGCTAGAATGCCAAAGGTCTGCAATGCTGTAATTGCTGCAAATGGAGGATTCTTTGACGAAAGCAAAGTTTGATGTAAAAAAAATCTTATTTCAAATACAAATCATTATTTCTAACCTTGTCAATGTCTTGACTCTATTTTCTATTCATTTCACAGCGTATGGTGGTGAATAAGTGTGACTTTTCATGGAAAACACAAAATTGTTTGGGTGACCCCAAACTTTTGAACGGTAGTGTATAAATAACAAAGTGGTGGCCATTCTCACTTCCTTGAATGTCCTCTCCATTACAGCACTGGTAAAAATAATATATAGAAACACAATGTAAAAAATGATTTAAGAGGAAGTGAATTATGAGCATTCATCACACATCAGCTGTGCTGACACACTGAGTCAGGCAACACCAAGGCTGCCTCGGTTAGTCATAATTTAAGTCCATCTCAGTGGTTAAATGTAATGGTAAATGAAGAGGCAAAAACACTGAAACACAGCATCTCCTCCCAAGAAACAGTGTAAATGACAAATGTAACAATTTTCCCATTAAGGTTTCATTTTTTAAATACTTTCGAAAAATAATTTGACTTTAAAGCTGTTGATAAACCCTGAAAAAAATCTTTACTACTAATTCCTTCAAATATCACTTCACCCACATGGTCATCTCTGTTGTAAAACTGGCTACCATCATTCTACAGTGAGATGACCACTAATGAAGTTAATCAGTTAGTGGTTGGCATCTGTATAGGTGGGTACCTCAAAGGCCTGCACAGGAATGGCTTTGCTGTGGCGCATGGAGAAAGGCGGAGGGGAGCACGGTGAGGACAAGCTCATGTCCTGTAGAGCTTTCAGAGCCTGAGGGAACAAAGAGAAAGAGAGGGGAGGGGGGGGGTTTGTTAAGTCGGAAAAACAATTACAAGTAAGAGCGAGAGAGAAACAAGTGAAGAGAAATATAAGGCATGTGGGAAAATGAGGAGAACCATGCTTAGACATAATGCTTTTTTCCTTAGTGTTCGGGAATGCAGGAATATGTTTCCCGTTCCCTAAAAGCTGATATAGGCAGAGCCAGTATTATCAGTATTACATGAGTCTGGACATGCAGCTCTACTGCACTGGAGGCCATTTTCTCCTGAGCCAGCCAAAGCCCCTCCTTAAGAGTGAGAGGAAACCAGACCCAGGGTATTCAAACTACAGTTAGAAATACCAATCGCTCTTTGAACTGCAGTTCCATTTCGTTGTTAAAGATTTCACAGCCCTGAACCTTTTTCACTTTTGTTATATATAATAAAAAAGTGTGAGGTACACAGTTTTATAACGGTAATACAAATCTAATTAATGCATACATTTGTATTCACTTATTACATTCGTATCATTCTGGTACCTGTAAATAAAATCCAGATTTACCAAATATGTTTAGAAGTCACCTAATCTGTAAATAGTTTAAATGTCTCTAATTTAATCTGGCATGGTCCTCAGAGGTTTACTAGAGAACATTAGTGAACAAACAGCCTCATGAAGACCAAGGAATACAGTAAACAGGTCAGAGATACGGCTATGGAGAAGTTTAAAGCAGGGTTAGGTTAAAAAAACAACATGGAAAATGGAAAGAGTGGGGCACTCTAAGCCTACCAAGACATGACCCTCCAGCTAAACTGACAGGCCAGGCAAGGACAGTATAAATAAACTATGAAGAAGCTGAACAGATCCACTGCTCAGGTGAAAGAATCTGTTGAAAAGACAAATGTCCAATTGTACAGAACAAACCTGGGGCTTCGTTAAAAAGTGGTAAGAAGAAAGCCATGAGACATCCAGTGTGCAGTTTATCATGAAGCATGTAGGAGACACAGCAAGTGTGGAAGAGATGAGAACTGGTCTACATGTTTAAACGCCATGTTAGGAGGAGGAGAAACTCTGCGCATCGCCCTGAACATGCCATCCTCGTCGTTACAGGTAGTGCTGAAAGAATCATACTGTTGGGATATTTTTCTTTAGCAGGGACAAGGAAGTTAGTCAAAATTGATGGGGAGATGGATTGAGCTGAATGTAAGGTGACCCTGGAGGAAAACCTTTAGATACAACAAAAGGGCAGAGATTCACCTCTCTGAAGGACAATCAAAGAAAATGTACAGCCAGACATGCAATGCAGTGGTTTAGATACATGCATATTCATGTGCTACTATGGCCCAGACAAAATCCAGACATGAATCCAATTGCAGATCTGTGGCTAGACTTGAAAAATGGTGTTCACAGATTTGTGCACTTCCCAGATCTAATGAAATTGATTGGTAAAGATCATATAGTAAGATATAGCTTATGTGACTTCCTTTATGACTTAAAACTGCAGCGACTGTTTCATTTTCCCACTAACGTCAGAACCAAAGAAGAGGTTATGATAATCTGAGAATATTTAGCTCACTTACAGTACAGCTATGAATTATACAATAACTATGAACTAAACATGAACTTCATCCAGAGCGGACCTCTGTAGCCGAATGTAACAGAGGAAGCCTTTCTGCTTGCTAAACTGACAAATTAACGGGGCTTCCCATCGAAGATAATATCAGACATGTTCAACAACAAACCTTGCAATCCACCGCCTGTAATTCATGTCTTGTGGTTACTGTTACGCCACTGTGAAAGCGCAGTATTCTGACAGGCCTCAAACGCTGATAAAACAAATTGCAGCAGTCCGGCGCAGAGTCACAGACCATTTTTAAAACATTTATCTGCCTTTTTACATGATAAAAACCACAACAAAAAAACCCCCCATAAACTGTATAGGCTTCTTCCCACAATGCATATTTGTGCCGTGTTTCCCTGACATACGCCATCCATGTCATGTCCAACTAAATGTACTTCATCAGACCTATTCATCTTCTTCCATTGCTCTGTGGTCCAGCTCGGATACTTAAAGCCCCAATGTTCACGCTTTCAGTGGTGGAGATGGGTCAGGATTGCCATTTTAACTGGTCTGTGGCTATGCAGCCCCATATGTATAAAACAGACATGTACTGTCTATTCAGCATTAACTTATAAAGCTGTATTATCTAACTTTTGTCTCTGTATTAAACTGCTTCCACGGTGCTCACAACTTTAACTGCCTAAAATGTAAACATGGCTGTTCAGGGAACCTTTACAAGTTAAGGCCAGATCTGAACTCTGTATTCCCCAACAAGGTAAGCCTTGGTCCATCTTAAAATGTTGAGTTTAAATGCATAAAAAAGGGAGTCCTTGCAGTTGTGATGCTGCACTAAAAACACAGTTGGCCACAGACGATCCGTCATGTGAAGGAGGTTTTCTTGACCAACATCTTTAAATAACAATGTGAGTGTGCGTGCATGAGCGTGGACAGGAAAAGAAAGTCAGAGTCACAGGAAAGAAGAGGAAGCGGACGTGATTGTGCGTTAAGATTAAAGCTCATGTTTAAATTCAATGTTTCTTTGTTTACCTTCTTCTCTATGGAGGACAACAGGTCTTTGAGAATAGCCAACTTGGTCACTAAGTTCTCCAGCTCCTGGTCTCCTCCCTGATTCACCGACTGATGGATGAAGAACAAAAACTATTATAACTCCTCTGATCTCAGAAACACAAAATTAGAACACATTTAAATAATGGTGATGCAAAACTATGGCATTTGTTTGGGGTTCATCATTTAAACTGCAAACTGTATTGTCCGTGTATAATCAGGACAGCTTTTTTCCAACAGGAATACCTTTACCAGTGAGTACAGTGGCTGCTAAAATGAAGTTAACAAATAGAATCCAGTAACAAGTTTGAGGTTTTCTGTGTCTGACAGAAATTATTATGTTTAGGGGTATAAAAAATGTAATTTGCCTACATATGATGATCTCAACCAGGCAAGGTTAAGGCAAGGTTAAAGTGCTCGACATGCATTGTAGCTTCTGCAAACCGTTGTGACCTTGCTGACTAACACCAGCTGGAATTTACACTATATTTTTTGTATCAGCTGCCAGTAATTTCCTCACTGTGTTCCCTTCTTCTGTGTGTGGACTTGACTCATCCCTGCAAAGACTGGATGCTGATGAACATCTCTTTTAAGGTTATTTCTGGTCAACTAGTCACTTGCACAGCTCAGCTTAACCAAGCACATAGCAAAACATTCAATCTAGCAAAAAGCAGGTTTCAACCCATATGTCTTGTCCAAATTTTGCCTCAAAGACATTCAAAGTCAAACTTGGATAGCCTGCGGCATCAAAACCTTCTTAGCAAAGTTTAGACATCAATGGAAGTCTTTGTGATTTTTCACTGTGTTCCATTGCTGTTTATACTTTATATTACAGTAACTGTTTGAACAGATGAATGTGGCACCTTTAAGCATCTGGAAATTGTACGTAAGGATGGACCAGACTCATGGAGGTCCATAATTCTCTTTCATTATATGTTTGATTTCTTTAGATTATGCTATGATGTCACACAAGGAAGCAGTGTGTTTGAAGTGTTGCCTTAAAAAAATAATCCACAGGTGTCTCCAGGTAACTCAAATGTTGTAAAATAACCTCATAAACCCCAGGCATGGTCATCTGAGCTTTCATAAATTTTTAAAAGGCAAAGCAATCTTAGGGTGTGTAAACTAATGAATTATAAAAAAATCCTTTTCTTTTTTCTGGCATTTAGCAAAAACCTACCACGTCCCTCCAAACAATTTTGTATTCACTGAATTGTTTTGTTACGGGTTTGCATTTCATTTTCACTGTCAGCTGTTAAGTAAAAATGACCAACAGAAAAGGGTTTCCGGTTACTTTCAACACTATTGAGCTTCGAAATGCCTTAAAACTGAATTGTAACCCTTTGTAATATAATAAGCACCCTTACATGCCCCCCTGGGTGTAAAACAGTGGAAATAACCCTGAATTCATTATGATCTGTGATGCTGTGGGCCTTTTTCTTGGCCAAAGCTCCGGGGAACCCGTCAGAATTTGCGGGAGTTTATTCTCATTAAACAAGTAGCCAGATTGACAAAAACACGTGCATAAATACAAAGATACATACCTGTTGGATCATCTTAGTGACCATAAAAGCACTCTGCTGATCAAACACTTTAGAGAGGATCTCCAGACCAGACAGAACCTTATCCACCTCCCTGGCAGAGAAAAAAAATACAGATTTTCTGCTTGTTTTTAGACTTTCACCACTATGCTTTTCTCTATTTAAATTCTTCTGCAGGGAAACATGTTTTTAAAAACACTCAATGAACAACTAATGATGAACAAGCGTGTGATTTACTTGTATATTTTCACAATGTTTAAATGTACATCATGTCCCATTGCGACTAAAACAAGAGAAAAGCTGAGGAAGCTGGCAGCTCTGCAGGATAACTACGTTCAGGGATATAAAGACTTGCTCTGTACGGGTAACAGAGTATCTGTGGAATATGTGTCTCTACAGCTCACCCATTGAGACGTTTACAGGAGGCCACGAGTGTCTTGTTGAGATGAGGCAAGGAGGACGCTCCCTGTTTGACGGCTTCAAGGTCCAGCGCATAGCTGCCCTTCAGGTACTCGTGGGAGATGGTGCTCAGGCCGTTAGCTGCCGGAGTGCTAAAATGAACCAGTTCAAGGCAAATGAGTTTGATACGAGTCAAAAGATTAAAGTAAAATTATTTAAAAAGTATTAAACTTTTGTATTTTTCTGTTATATACATAAAGTTGAAAATATCTAGAGCATCTTTTAAAATCAATTTTCAATGTTTGAACTTTGACCGGGCCTCTGGGACACATGAACCATTGTAGTTATGGCTCCATGTTTACACCTTCCTTTGGGTCCTGCCCAATCTTAGTTCTTTTGGAGCATCTTCTAGGTTTGCCCTGTAATTAGCACCATTCATCTTCCTATCAACTCTTACCAGCTTCCCTGACCCTGTTGAGGAAAGCATACCCACAGCATGATACTGCCACTACCAATTGTCTCCCTGGGGATGACGTGGTCAGGGTAAGCTGGATTTTTAGTTCTCCGCCACAGATAAATTTTGGATGTAGACCATAGAGCTTAATTTTGGCCTAGTTGTTGATCTCAGCAGCTCCATAATAAGAACCATAGACATAAAGTGAGGACTGTTTAGTACAAAGTGAGGACATTATTAATAGTGCATGGCAAATAAATGTTGTACTTCCTCTAATCTTGAACGTTTTTCAACTCAGTGATTTATAAAATACAAAAAAATAGAATAAGAAAACTTGGTCATAAGTAGACGCAGATCATTTCCACAGCCAAATTTAGGCTTACTCACTTGCGTGTGTTAGACAAATATCAGAAATGCTGAGTAGAAACTCTGAGACTGTTGCTTGTTAATGTATGCAGGGCTGAAGCACTCGTTCACTGAACCGCTAACACTTTATCAAAGCCCTGCATCATCTGTGAGGAGTGTGGTTTCCAGCAGGATGTGGTTTACCTTCCAAAGGCAGACGGGAGACACGTGTGTAAAGTGGAGGAAGGGAGCAAGAGTGTGTGTTTCATCATAAAACTGAATGTGAAATAGTGCTTGTTATGTTTGAGCTAAAAATATATCCTGCACTCCGAGATGAGAGAGAATATGAGAGAAACATGCAAAGTGACATTCTGTTCCAGTAACCTCTGCTTATTGACAAGCAACACGTGAAGTGCTGACATAAAGCAAGATGTTTCCTCTGTGTGCGTCTGTCATTACTGTCAGCAGGACATAATCAAACGATCCGCCACACAGACTTTGTACCTTTCTGTAGGCGTTTCAGGTCCAGGGGAAGTGGAGGTGGAGGCAGAGCGAGGGGGGAGGGGCGGCTTCTCATCCTCTCCATCTATCAGTTACAGAAAATGTAAATTTATTTGACAGAAGTTACTGGAACTATTCATAATCCTTCAACTTTTTCACATTTTGTCATTGACAATTACAAATCTCAATGTATTTTATTGGGGCTTTATGTGATAGACCAACAGAAAGTAGCCCATCATTGTGAAGAGAAAAAGAAGCTGGAATGTGGTTAATTAACTTTTACAAATAAAATTAGAAAAGTGTGGTCTGCAACTTTAATAATCCTGAGTAAAATACAGCGTTCAAAACAGCTCAGGCTCAGTAAGACAAGATGAGGAGCTTCTGTAAACACCCAATTCTGAAGTCTAGTAGTGGATTTTCCATTGTATTTTGGTCTAGACTTAGATGAGGCCACTCTTGCACATGAATATTTAGTCATCAAAGGCATGTCTCTTTAGATGTTTCCTTGGTTGAGCTCACCTAAATCAATGTTTCATTAGTAGGCTTCTGCAGAACTTGATGACATAGTGAGGAGGTAATCCAGCCATTTCAAACAGGATGAACCAGTCCTTTACAACCATTCGATCGTAGCAAGGGCTGTATGTTTAGGGTTGTTGTCCTGTCTCCAACTCAGTCCCAAGTTTTTTTCAGCTTCTAGCAGGTTTGCATTGCATGAAGCTTTAACCATCTTCCCGTCAACTCTGAGCAGCTTCCCTGTTCCTGCTCAGCAAACTCGTAACCACAGCAAGATGCTGCCACCCCCACTTACCACAATCAGGATGGTGTGTTCAGAGAAATCAGCAGACTTAATTTTTCTCCAAACAGCATTTTGCAATAGATCAGTTTTGGTCTCATCTGACCAGAGCACCTTTAACTGTATGTTTGCTTTGTGCCTTACATGACCTGTGGTAACATGCATACAGGACTCATTATGGCTTTCTTATTGTAAATCTTCTATAAAAGGTCAGATTTTTGGAGAGAAACTTGCATAGCTGGTCTGACAGACTGTCCCACCTGAGCTGTGGATCACTGCAACTCCCCCAGAGCTGCCATGGGCCCTTTTAGCTGCTTCTCTTTCCTTGTTCAGCTAACTATTCATGAGACTTGTGAAAGCGATTGGTGGCGCTGAATTTTATTTAAAGGTATCAGATTAAGAAGGTGCTAAAGACAAATGTCTACTACACTTATAATTTTATTTGAATACCAAAAATATTAACATCTAGAAGAAGGGTGCCCAAACTTTTCAGCTTCACATAATAACAATGTAAGAGTGTCGTGACCCCAACTCATGGTTGAACGTAAAAACATTTTTACCGTGTCAGTTAAAAAAAGTGGTAAATTACAACACAATCAGGACTAACAGTCACAATACTGGCCAATATTTTGCTTATATTTATTTTTCAACCTTTATTTTTATCTTCTACAACATTTCTACAATGTAAACACTTTCTCATTATAATTTTTTGGCATTTACGCTAATTTCTGAAGAGGACCTCATGACCCCAGACTTTACATACTCGTGACTCCAAGTGAGGTCCTGACCCCAACTTTGGGAACTACCGATCTAGAGTGTCATGCGGCTCAGTGGTGGAGGAGGCACACCGTATATGGCGGCTATAGTCCTGGATTTGATTCCCGGCCCCAGGCCATTTACATCTCTTACCCTTCTCTCTTTGCCCTTTTTCCTGTCTAGCTGCTAATGCATGAAGGCCACTAGAATTATTTTTCTTCAACTTCAGAGTTATACACTACTTTCTATATGTCAATAGATGAAATCCCAATAACTTACATAAGCATCTGTGGTTATAATGTGACAAAATGGGCAAAAGTAAAAGAGAGTAGGAACATATTTGTAAGGAGCTGTAGTGAATGCGGATGTTGTGGGTACCTGAATAGTCCCTATCATCAGCGAGGGCCGTCTCCTCCCTGTCCACAGTGTAAAGCAGGGTTGTGACCAGGCCCTGGTTGGGCTGCAGGTACAGAGACACCAGCTCCGGTAACGTCTTAAAGCGCTTCGGCTGAACGCCCTGGGACGTCTGAGAAGGGGAGAGGGGAGGAAGAACACAAGTCATTTCCTGCGGGGAACGATTTCCATGAAAACTGTCCAAACGGCTTGGCTACAGGTGGTCAGGCTGCCAAATCTCTGGTGGCCCCTATTGTTCCACATTTAATGTTTTGTAAGCAAACGCAGCCAAGTGAGCTAAATATAATTAAATCCAGGAAGCGCAGTTTTGGTAAACACTGAGGGGAGCAAACTGGATGCTAAAAAGGCAAAGACAGATATTCTCTCCATAAACAGGGCTAAAAAAAAAACTAAAAACAGAGGAAAAGAAAGAGCTCTGTCATGGTTTGAAGCGCCACGCTGTCGTGTGCATGTCCGTCTGTGAGTGAGGCCAGTAAGTGGAGCGGGGTTTCACAGCTGTCGGCCACAAGGCACAAGGCTGCTGCTATCGGCATGTGTCAGCGCATGCATGTATTTGTGTAAGAGAGCTCAGAGCCAACACAAGCATCTTCCTGCCTGCCAGCTGTTGCCAAAGCACCACAAAGAGGCGTGTGTACCTGCACGGCCAGAAAACCCTCATCGTCTGGTAGGATTCTGTAGGTGTGGACGTGCTTCTGAAACCTGCAGGGACATACAGACAGAGAAGATTAAACATACCAGACAGACAGATGAAGGGACAAACAGAGCAAGGTAGAAATGAAGCAGGAAGACATTTATCTTGTTTACTCGGTCAACAGGATTGTCTGTGCGTGTGTGTGTGTGTGTATGTATGTGTGAGTGTGTGTGTCGAGGGGGGTTAGACACTGCAGAGAGCTTCAACCTGTTGCTGTCTATCACAGTTGTGACCGCCTGCTTTATCCTTACTGTAGCATGATACAGTAAAACAGAACCCCAGAGTTGATTCATTGCACTGTTAAAGGGACAGTACAAGGAAATAAAAATGATCAAATTTGCTCAAATGTTTTGAAACACGTTGTTTCAGCCTGAAAGAGGGTTTGATCTCTTTTTTTTTTTTACCAACCAATCACAGATCAATGCTCTGATATTTCAACGTGCCTGCAGCCCCGAGCTGGAGAGTAATGATTTACATGTCTGCAGCTCCTGTCTGTTCAGTCGATCGGTCACATATGTCCAATTTGCCAAGCAAACAATGCGGTTTTTGTCGGTTGGTGCAAATATGCTTGTGTGTTTTCACTATTTCAGGGCTCAGCATGACACCCTATGAAAAAGGCTTGTGTGATGCTCTTATAACCATGTCAGCATTGTGCCCATTTACCCTTAACTGTGTATATAAGGAGGAAATTAAATGAAGAGAACTTATTTAGTTCTGACACCTGAGATGTTTTCCCTTTTCTATTATGACAGGAACTAAAACTGGATCTGGAATGAAACCTGTGATGGTTTTAACTGAGGAAGGGCAGGTATGAGGTTCTCAAGGTATGATTACATGGAGTGAGAAAACCTCAGTTTCACAATTTTACACAAATGTTTAAAACAAAAACGTATCAGGAGCTTACACTGTCATTGCACTGTCGTGTGGGCTTTCTCAAGTAGCTTATATTGTTATCTTAACATCTGCAAACTTCTGAAGAAAGATTTGAACTGATGTTACAGAATTGGATTTTTTGCAAACAACACTGCTATCATGCTCTATATGTACCACTGACACTTCAATAAACTTCATGCTTTCAAATGATTACCTGCTGATCAATACCTGATAAACAAGACCTGTTTAGCACAAAGGTCAAGGCACGCAAACCATAACGTAAACCATAAGCTGATATTACATGATGTCAGTTATGGACAAATCAATCACCTAATAATCAAAAATGGCCAAATCTCAGTTGGCTCCGATCAGTCTCTGGCAGACTAATAGAGAAGAAAACAGTCATTTCCTGTTTGTTACAACCATAAAATGAAAATAATGAAAAGAAATCCCAATTTGTATTTTTTATTTATTTTTTGCTGCAGTTTTAAAACATGGGCAAACTTCAAAGCCCCTCGTTTTCTGTTAGATTTCAAACCTACATTATCTACACCCGCCTATCCTTGCAGGGTCGCAGGCACGCCGTGGACAGCGCCAGTCCATCGCAGGGCATCATGGAGACACACAGGACATAGAACCATGCGCACGCACACACCTAACGACAATTTAGAGGGACAAATTAACCCAACATTCATGTTTTTGGATTCTGGGAGGAAGCCAGAGTACCCAGAAAGAATCCACCCATGCACAGGGAGAACAAGCGAACTCCATACAGAGAATTCGAACACAGGACCTTCTTGCTACAAGGCAACCGCGCCAATGTGCAGCCAAACCTACACCCTCAATCCAAAAACTTGGGACAAATGTGTTCTTTTATGGTCAATAATTGGTCTTTTAATTAAACCCCAAGGAAGAGATAAGTTTTCCATGTGTTGAATTGCTTCGATAAAAAAAAACAAAAAAAGCTTACAAATCAAAGACACAATTACATTTTGAGAATAAATTTAAAAAATAGCAACACTTTAAATCTTTAAACTAGCATCAAATTTTCTCTTCAATCTTTAGGCTGTTCCTTTAGCGACTGCTGCTATATTTTCAAGGCAGATTAACACCAGTTCCTGCAGCAGGGGCCCTTTTTAAACAGCAGTTATTGCAAACAACGCACTGCAGCGCATGCAGAAACAGCGCAGCTTCAAATTAAGGTCAGAGGGACATAATGTGGAACTTAGATCAGAAGTTCCTTTGTTGAACTTATTTTTATACACCGTCGGGCTGCTGCCAATGGCACTTCCATGTATGAGCACAGAGTAACACTGTAAGCTAGATCAATATTGGCATTGCATTCAACAGCACAAAGGGCTGGAGGTCTCCTGGCAGCGAATCCACACGCAGGCGTCACGGCTGTATACAGTGGGGTTTGTGTGTGTTTTCCTGATGGCAGTTGATGAGATCCTCTGCAGCTCGGTGGAGTAAATGCTATTGTTTATGTAGCTGCAGAGTTAACACAGGGAGGGAGGCGGAGAAAGAGCAAGGTTTATTATGGGATGGACACTTTACTGTGCGAGTTTACTGTGCGTGGTTGCTGGTAACAATAGGCTTGTGTCATTGGCTGCAATTGTCCTACTGGTTCCTTCTGGTACCCACCCTCTTCTGCCCCTCTCAGATACACATAAGTTTCCCCCATCTTCACTGCTCATACATGGAATTATCATGGCGGCACATTGCTGTTAAAAAGGATTAGCCACATACAGATTTCTACTGTTTTTGTTTTATTGTCTCACTTAGATGTTTAAGTTTACAATGTAAAAAAAAACGAGGTAAAGAGCAGTTTTCAAATGACAATTTCCTTTATTAAGGGAAAAACAACAAGGCCCTGTGTGACAAAAGTAGTTGTTCCTCACTTTAAAATCTGGAATTTACTTTATTGTTTAATAACCAAACACAGCTTTCATTACTCCCACACCTGTGGAATAAAGAAATATTTTACACCACCTAAAAGAAGGCTAATAAATCCCGAAAACTACACATTATGCCCTAATCCCAATGCCCTATTGACATGTATTAGTTTGGAAAGGGTTCATTGGCAAATTATCTCAGGAGTGCCCAGCATACCAACATTGCTCCAAAAGGGCATCAGCTATTCATCTAGGAGGTCACACTATGAAACACACTAGGAACATCATCTAAAGGCCTCACTTGCCTCAGTTAAAGTCAGTGATCATAATTCAACAATAAGAAAGATTCTGGTCAAAAATGTTATTCATGGAAGTGTTTGGTCTATAGGCCTGGAACCACTGCGGTACAATGGACCCACATCTCACATCAGCCATAAAAACACCTCAATGATCCCCAAAGAATTTTTGGAAGAAATAGAAGAAATGATATTACACCCATTCAAATGGCAAAGAAGATTAAAATTCAATATATTGTGCAGCTCCAGAATACTTACCTAGCTGATTGCTACAGCAAAGCATCTTTACTCATTACTACAGCTAAGTCTCTGTAAAGAAATCTAGTCACTAAGTCAATTCCCAATATCAATACTCGCATACATTTCCCTGCTCCTCGGTCACAATTTCAGTTTCATGCAACACACAAATAGGAGAAACCTGACTGGGTTTGGATCCTCTAAAAAGAAAATGATGACTAAACAATTTACAGCAGCAGAGGGGCAGATGGCAGAGAAAACAAAGTCATAGTAAAGAAATATTGATATGATCCTACATACAGTCCTGTGTGGTGTCTGTATAATTTTAATACTTATAATCTGACGGCTAAAATACTATATCGGTGCATGTTATATTAACAAATACAACAGAATTAAACCTCCACAAGACAGGTCTTACCTTCTTGGTGAGGAACGGTTTGACACAAACATCTATGTTTCAAACACACACACACACACACACACACACACACACACACACACACACACACACACACACAGAGAGAGAGAGTCCTGACACATTAAGACCTACTGTAGTTATACTGAAAACCACAATCCTGACCGTAAAAATATAGTAGTTTAACAGCTGACTGGAATATCTCTTTTAAAGACTAAATATAGATTTACAACCTTACTGCATCACATTGATGCAGCAAGCTAGAGATTTAAAAATGTTACAGAAGAGATTTCACGGGGATCATTGGTAGAATATAAAGACAAATAAATGGTAACAGTAGTCAGCATACATACAACAACCGGATCCAAGGAAGTTATACATTTTCCTCTGATTATTAAATAGACAGTCATGCATGTAGACACACAAAACTTTGCAGACTTAAACACATACCAAGAGGAAGTGAAAGGCAAAGGCCTTCTGACAGACCTCAGAGTCAGCGCTATGCCAGAAAACAAAACACTTCCTACACTGCTGGCATCTCCAAACCCTGTAAAAGGGAAGTCACAGGGGCGAGTTCAAGAGGCTAAAAATGGATCAATTAAAAATATTTTTGTGCTGAAAACCAAGCTTTTAGGAGTTTAGAGCCTCATTTCATCAAAATAAGACCAAATTAATGTGGCAGTAAAGGAACATGAAGGTGGGTTATTGGCTGTATTGCCTATCTAAGACTAGAGTTAGCGAAAAACCAACTCGAGGGTTCATGCTCCTCTCTCTGACAGATATAGTCGCTTATGCTTCTGATGTGGAAAGCCAGATTCAGCGGATGCACCATACCCAGGCTGGAGTAACAACACATGCAGCGTGGATGCCGTTATTGAGGGGGAAAAAAGTTACCTGTTTTAAGTATCAGTAAAGAGATGTGTTTTCTCTGATCTCTCTGGTCAATTCAGCTTGCAAGAGAGAGCAAGACTTCCAGGTGATAACAGCAAGCCTATATAGCGAGTAGAGCAAGGTTGCTGTGTCTCTGTCATGGAGCATGTTGGATTTGCAAATGTTGGCAGCCTTTTGAAAATCTTAAGAGTTAGGGAAAGGAGCTATATTCACTAGAAAATACACACAAACACCGTTTTAGCACCAATGCCCTAATTGCTAATATATGATGATACAAACTGTTTAAAAATGTCGAGTTCGTCATTATTTTCTCTTTGTTCCTAAAAATTTCAACCTGTCTCACACCAAGTACACTGAGGTTCAGGGAAATCTATCTACAATCTAGTTTTGATGATTAAACTAGGTAATCAATGGCAGTGGAGATACTCTGGGTAACCCATCCCCCTTCTGTACCCACATCCCCCGAGCTCAGGCTGACACCAGTTTTAGGCAAAGAAGCAAAGCAGGATGATGAGCTGCTCGTCGGTCTGCTAGTTTTGTTTCCTCACTATAGAGCCGTTTCTGTCAACTATAAAAAGCTTTGCGGTTGGCTGCGAGAGCACTCTTCATGCACCACCAGTTCCACCAGGGGACTAAAGTCCTTGTTGAATTACTTTGATTCAAACAATGATACCTTCACTTTTTTTTCTCTCCCCTTTCTAGAGTTTTCCGTTTTGGTTGTCATACAACGAGATGGTTAAAATGTACTTAACCACATGTTAACCACATCTTAGCTACTGCTGATGCAGCTGCTACTTTGCAAACATCATCTAACAAGATAGTTATTTTATTTACAAGTTAAACACTGCAGCTGTGCTTTACAATATGTGTTAAATGTAAAATGTCAGAGTCAGTCGGAGGGTAATTAAGCCTGGTTTATACTTCTCCCGCTGCGGAGGTGCGGAGACACGCAGCGCCATTAGCCATCGAAATATGGGCTCTCAGTCACTCATGCAAGGACGCATGGGTTAGTCCCCAATTTTTTAAACTATCTGTCAAAGGCAACAGGGAGCGCACGTCTGTGATTGGTCAGCCCGACATGACCCACAGATCATTTCACCAAATCGGTGCTCTATAGTCGATGTAATTAGTAGTCAATGCAGGTTTTGGGCACTAGAAGCTTTATATTGCAAGGCCAGTTTATCCAATATGGTCTTTTGGCGAATTGGAACACCAGGAAGTGTAGAGAACAAAACAGACCGCTGTGTTTGTTTGTTTACATGCGTTTTTAGAGTATTCTATGAGCTGCACTTCTAGTAAAAAGCTTTCCAGCTCAATCAAAACTCGCTCTCTGTTGGCCATTGCTCCTTGAGTGGATGTGTGTTTACAAGCTGAAGTAAATAAACTGTCCTCGACCAGAGACGTCACTGCAATGGTGGGCAGACCCGCCAGAAAAGGTTGACACCCCCTGCTGTCCTGGTGGGGAATTGCTTTGCAACACTGACACCAATGGAGGATTATCGCCTAATTTATACTTCTGTCAGTAAGTTTGCACCCACACGCACACGTACTGATGCAAACGTCTGCTTCTTAAGCATCTTCTTATTGCCATCCCCCTTGCTATAATAATGATAAAATTATAGAAATTCAAATATAACATGTTTATTCCAGGACATTAACAAAAGTGAAAGTACTTTCTGCAGCTAAATGGAGTAGATAATTTGTAGATGACTGATAAACCCATGGTTCCAAACAATTTCATATTTTAAGAAATAGAAATATTAAATAATTTTAGGGTAAAAAGAAAAACATTGAAAAAATTAGACGCTTATAATACCTAGTGCCTTAACTTCCTGTACAATGCAAAGCATGGATGCAAGTGTTTTTATTCACAGAGCTGCTGTGTATCGGTGTAGCCTGATGGCTGATATTTGCAACATATCTTCTGATGATGAATGCCATTTCCTCCCTCTCATCTGCTGAGATGTCACTTTGACCTCTGTTTTGTTTTAGATAAATTAAAATAAGCAGTGTGTAATCTTTGTAACGTCTCAAAGGGTTAGAGTGACATGAGGGGGCCATGAGATAAAGAAAGTTTTCAGCATCAGAAGAAGTTAGTAAAGATTAGCTCAGAGACCACCGGATGTTACCGTAGCTCCGTGACCTTCAAACCTACTGGCGATACAAAATGTTCTTTCCTTTCCCTTGATGCAGAAAAATCATTAAAAGGTGAGAAATGAGGCGTCTGACAAGCAAAGTACCGCAAATTGCTGCAGTACTTTGTGCAAACATAAGATAAACACTTCTAAGCATGCAATAAATAAAAAATAAAATGGGGTAAACAGAACATGAGTGCAAGTTATGATCAATGCAAAATCAGGTGTAAAAAACAAAACACGGGGTCATGTGACTGAAACAGAGCGGGTGGTGGTAACAGTATTAGCGTCATTGTTCATGAGTCCAACAGCAGAGGGAAAGAAACTGTTCTTCTGTCGGGAGGTTCTGGTCTGAATGGACCGGAACCTCATGCCTGAGGGGAGCAGGTCAAAAAGACTGTCCAGGGTGAGAAGGGGGTCGGCTGTGATCCGACCTGCACGCCCAAGTGTCCTGGAGGTGGACTCTCTGTTTGTCCCTGATGGTAGCTCCAGAATACCACACAGTGATGGAGGGAGTGAGGATGGACTCCATGATTGCAGTGTGTCTGTGTCTGTGTCTGTCATCGACCGTGCTAGCAGGTTGAATTTCTTCAGCTGCCTCAGAAAGTACATCCTCTGCTGGGCCTTCTTTATGACAGAGACATGTTCCTGAGATCCTGGGTGATGGTGGTGCCGAGGAAGCGGAAGGAGTCCACAGTGGTGATGGGGGTGTCAGTCAGGATGATGGAGGGGAGTGGGGCTGTGTGCTTCCTAAAGTCCACAGTTATCTCCACTGTCTTCAGGACCCAGATGTTCAGCCTCCATCCTGTAGGCAGACTCATCCCCGTCCGAGATGAGTCCAATAATGTCATCTCCAAACTTAATAAGATTGACAGAGTGGTGGTCGGAGGTGCAGCAGTTGGTGTATAGGAAAAAGAGCAGAGGAGAAAGAACACAGCCCTGAGGGGAGCTGGTGCTGATGGTCCGGGAGTCCAAGACATTCTTCCCCACTCTCACATGCTGCTTCCTGTCAGTCAGGAAGTCAGTGATCCACCTGCAGATGGGATCAGGCACGTTCACTGGGACAGGTTGTCTTAGAGGTCTGGAAGGACGGTGTTGAAGGCAGAGCTGAAGTCCAAAAACAGAACAAACTGTCGTAGGTTCCCCTGGAGTCCAGATGCTGCAGGATGAAGTGTAGAGCCATGTTTATGGCATCGTCTACAGACCTGTCGGCTCTGTAGGCAAACTGCAGGGGGTCCAGGAGGGGGGCCTTGAGGGCCTTGAGGTAGGAGAGAACCAGGCGCTCAAATGATTTCATGACCACAGATGTCAGAGCCACAGGTCTATAGTCATTGAGTCCAGTGATCCATGGCTTCTTGGGGACAGGGACTATGGTGAGACTACAAGCACCAATTGGCCCGGCCTTTGTTGAATGAGGCCAGACACTTTAAAGGGGGTGAACAACTTAACAGTCACCTATATTATGTTTGGTTTTAATTAGTCAGTATGTTGTAGAAATCGTTTTTCACTTTCAGAAATCAATAAAGAGATTTTTGTATTTTCTTGGTTAAAAGGCCAAATTTTGTTGATCATGATTGATTTGTAAAAGCATTAAAAAGGATAAAACGTCCAAGGGGGTCAATACTTTTTTCTAAGCACTGTAATTTTGGCAGCATGTTAATGGTCCTCCTTGACTGATTTCAAACAACAACAAAAATAAATTTCTTTAAACGACTCCAATAACGGTGGTGTCATCTGTACCTTTATGTGATAAAGGTGAAGATGGGGTGCTTGTATATTCCTCTTTGAAAAGCTGTAAGACTGTCAGGTTCATTCTAAATAAAGTCTACAGAGAATATGAAGAAAAGTCATTGACATAAAAGGCAAAAAGAGACAGGAAGGGAGAGGCAAGAACACATCTAGGAACAAATGATATATTGTCAGGAATGCTGTTTGGTGACAAGGTGATGGTCCACATCCTTCCAGGAAATTTTAGTCTTTTCAATAGTTAATGACTTACAAGAGAAATGAAAGATATCAAAAGCAGGAATTTGTTTTCAACAAAAGGGGTTCAAGTAAAAAATAATAATAATTGTGCTTTAGGGATCAGATAATGATATTCAGCAGGCAAAAACAAAAACCTGAAACTGAATTAATAAAATGTTTAAATTCTACCTCTAGATATGTAAAAACCTCTATAACTTTTCTTATGGTAAGCAGCTCCTGCAGGCAATAAATGAAAAAGCTCTGCTGGTGTGTTTGCATTGATCCATGAAAGTATAGCACAAACTTATGCCCTGCTGGTGTCTAAACCTGCAACACTCTGCAGAGCATGGGGTAAACTACCCGATAGGGGATGTAGGTCACGCCATTGTCAGAATACAGAGTCACATGGCTTTGTGTTTCCTGCATCTGGTCATTCTTTTCAACTTTGTGTGTGTGTGTGAAGTGTCAATTTAAACTCTAAAATATGATCACCCCATTGCTGTACTTTATTTACTCAGCTTGGGTTCATTTCTGCAGTACACAAGATGGTCAGTCAGGCTTCATCTGCTCATCAGGTATTCGTTTTTGAATCTTTGAGTTGCTGGCTGAAAACTGAGGCCCTTACTGTCTAAGAAATTGTTTGGTAATTAAAGTTGAAAATGTCATCACTTCTCTGAGCAAAGAAGCCTCTAAAATCCCACTGAATAGCCAGCTTGAGCTTTACATGCAACGCTTTGTCATTGCACAACCCACTTTGCAAAAATATATATGTATTAAAGTACTTTACATCTCAAACTATCTAACTTAGCTACTGTATTTTCATTTAATAGGTAGTTAACAAAAAGACTTGGGTAAAGTACTACTACGACATAAAAGCTAGTTTATGAAATTAACGAAAGACAACTGCTGAATGCTGAAGAGCTTAGAACTACAATGGACAGAACATGTTGCAAAACAGTATGAAGTATCACAATGATAGCATCACAACTGCTCTGTTGGGACAAACTGTCAGTAAGTTACAGTCCTTGTCAGTCGAATGTCTTAACATGAAATATGCCTATATGTAACTCATTAGCATCCAACTCATTTAAAATTATAACTACAGAGAGCATTAAAACAGTGTTTTGACTTATCTTCCCTTTCAAACAGAAGCCCCACAGACATATAAACAACATCATGTCAAATCCAACAGATCTATGTATGTGGCGCACCCCAAGGCTCCGTTTCAGGCCCGCTTCTATTTTTGATAGATAAAAGGGCGTTTGAATAGATCAGTAATGAATTTCATAATATCTAATGTGAATTTTCTCCAATCGACAAACACCTCACCCCATCGAGTGTCTGATCATTGGCCCAGAGAGTTTGCTTCCTTTGATTGGGCAATGAACAGGTTAGTTCAATTCTGCTGGAAAATGAAACTGGAACTAACAGAATAGCTCGCATCAGTCCTGTTTGAATGTCACAAAATCGAGCCGTCGGGTCCACAAAACGGAATCTACTCGTAAACTACTCTTTCTTTAAAGACTGTTGAACCTCGGCTGTGGAAGGTGCTTCCTTTGTTTTCATGTTCCCTCGAGACTCTAATCAACTGGAAAGATTTGTATTCAGACGGTTTTAGATATTACAGCTTTTTGATCAGAGCTGATCAAGGACAAATTGTCTGATTCCAGTCTCTAATCTACTGATTGGTGCATGTCTAGCAGATATGTCTGGAAAAAACTTTTTGGAACTTGCCTTGAATAGTCAATATGCTCCCAAAGATAAAATAAGTCTCCAAACCCAATGCATCTTATACATTCCCAGAGGGTAAATCAAGAGATTGGAGTAGTTCGTGAAAGCGTGCCAGCCTTTCTTTCCTATCTACAATCATCTCTAGAGCCTGCAGGCCGGCCTGCAGCAGAGGATCCCGTAAAAAAGAAAAAGGGCGCTGCAGGGAACCACATCACAGAGACAAAGTGGGACAGCCCAGAGGTTTGGGCAATGTTGGAGTTTCACTGCTGGCCAGACAGACTGTGCCTCTCTCCCACTCATTTCCCTTCAAGGGGAAAGTAAACACAGGCTTCACCTACAATTTCTTCACATTTTCTGCAACAGGGCAGGTTTATTTATAACTTACACAAGCCGAGCTCTGCAGAGTAATAACAGACTGTGGAGTGTCTTTAAAAACAAGGGGCTCTCGTGTGATCTGGCTGCGGGCTCAGAACGCAGTTTGGCCAAAAACAAAAGGTAAACAAGGCAAAAAGAAGTTACTCACAGCACACACAGAGCGTAAGCCCCGTTGACACTCTCGCTGTCCCGCACCAGAAAGCTGCCGTCTCTCCCCGCTCGGGCCAGCAGCTCCTCGGCCGCCGCTCGGCTGAGGTCCCGGTGGTACCACATCGGCGGAGCGGGCCCCAGCGGAGACACCCCTCCGCCTCCTCCCCCGGCCATGGCCACAGCCCTTCAAACCGGGTTCAACTCGAGCCGCTTTCCCGTCCTCTCCGACGGACAAACAGACAATAACAATAATCCAAAGAGGGAAGCTGGGAGGGTCAGAGGAAGCGGAGAAAAAGTTAAAGTTATCCCAGCGGCGGCGGCGGGGCTACAAGTTGTTAATCTGTGAAGTGAGTTAAAGGCTGTTTGCGCCTGTTCCCCTCAGTTCCTGAAAGGCGCACCACCCTCCTCTTTCGCTTCCCAGTCCCACGGAAATCAGGGTATGTAAATCCACGCAGGACACAGGGCAGAAGCAGCGGGGCACCAACACAGTCAGCAAGCCGCGGCGTGTCAAAATAAAGCGCTTCCTGGTGGGAGGATGCGCTTTATTTTGGAAGTTAAACCAGGAGGGTCTGTTAAGGGGAGCTGGTGGTTTTCCGTCAAGTTTATTTCTGGTCGGCTTGACTCAAAAGTTGAGCCTGGAAGAAGTGAAGGAATGATGGTGGTGCGAAAAAAAGGGGAGGAAGACAGGAGGCGAAGCAAAGGCTTGGACACATGAGTGTAGTGCGCACTGTGCATCACATTAAATTGGAATACCATAGAAGAAATACTCTATTTCAGTAATTGATTTTTGATTGATTCCAACAACTAAAAACTGAACAGTAAAAAATAAACACCACACGAGACCAATTTGGCAAAAAAGATTTAAAATACAAAATGTTACAGTTTTCTAGAACCCTGGTCCTCAACACACTGTCCCGCATGTTTAAGATGTTTCCCTGCTTTAACACACCTGATTCAGGTTATTGTAGTTCAACAAAAACCTATTGATCAGCCATCAATTGAAACTAGGTGTGCTGAAGCAGGGAAACATCTAAAACATGCATGGTAGTGTGCCTTGAGGACCAGGGTTGAAAAAAGGAAACACTGGTGTAGACAGTCAACAAACCCCTCCATGGGGACGGTAAGCTACATGAGTTCATTGCCAAAACACCTGGCTTTTCATAGAGGGCTCTATTTGTGCACATTTATGGATGGTTTAGTGGTAGGAAAAATGTAGAAAATGAGCACTAGCAGAATTATAAGGCAAACCTCATTCAAGAGTTTGCACTGCTCGTGGAGTTACAACAATAAGAGCTACCACACACAGATGAGAACCAGGACATACACTACAACTGTTCTATCCCTTAACCAGAGACAACAACAAACAAACATGACTGGATCTTTGTTCATTTTATTTGCAAATCAAGGTCTCAGAGTCTGGGTGCAGAAGGGAGAGGCCCAGATTCCAAGTTGTTTGAGGTGGAATGTGAAGTTTTTCACAGTCTGTGATAACCTGGAGAGCAATGTGATCTACTGGTGTTAGTCTACTTCTTTTATCAAGATCAAAATCAGCCATCTTCAAGAAAATGAGCATGTCATGCTTCTCTCTGCTTTAAAGCTTTTTTGGAGATACTGATAAATTTTTTCCAGCAGGACTCGGTACATGCCCACAGTGCCAAAAGTATTATACCTGTTTTATGACCATAGTATCTCTGATCCAATCTTCCAGTAGCGTCAGCATCAGTTTTTCAGGGACAGAGTTTGCCTGAGTGGAAACACAAAAACAGCACTGGAAACAAATTGATGGAAGATGCCCCCTGAGTTTAGTTTGGCCAACAGACTCTCCTGACTTTAACCCAATAGAGTCTATGGAGGGTTGCCAAGAAGATGAAAGACAAGCGGGCCAACAATCACACCAACTGAAGGCCGAGCCATAGACTGATTGCCTCCATGTCATGCTGAATTGATGCAGTCATTCATTCAGAGACCTGATCCCAGTACTAAGTGCAGATACCATATAGGACATGTATTTTTTCTTTACAGTAGACCCATATTTATTACATAAAAATAGCATTTTTATTGTTTTTTAATTACTATTGACATTTTCTAAGAATCTGAATTTCATATTTTCATTGCATTAAAACTATAATCATGAAAATGAATAGGAATAAACATTTCAAATATATCCCTGTGTGCGTGATAAATCTGCATAATACATGAGATTTAGTTTTTATTAATAGTCAGATTTAGTGAGATTTTCTTGTATGTATTTGTGTAAGTATTGTCTTTGCATTTGAAAAATGGGTGGGAGATCCCGTTTAAACTAGTTGTATTGACTTAAAAAAAGCTGGGCAGGGATTTAATCTCATAGCTGGGTCATTTAAGAAAAGAATTTCAGATCAGTTTGAGTTTTTATGATTTCTAGAAATCAGAAAAAATAAGGACAGGAAAAGCATTACATGAAATGGTTTAAAAAAAAATTATTAATCAACTCAATCCAGTATCTCATCACATGGCCAAACACTGACAGGGATAATCTTTGATTTAAAACCTTACAGTATCTCTTATGAATACCTACATAGACAATAACAACATAGAGTTGCTAAGATCTTGTCTGGTAACCTCACTAAAATAGTCCCACTTACAAACACAAAACATACAAACAGATTACAATCTCTGGAGATAACCTAATAATGTACCCGAAATGCCACATTCGTACTTTCACTTTCACACTTCCTTTGCTCCTAATATAGTTTTGTATACAAGCAGCTATTAATAACTGTTTGCTCTGTTACATAGGAACTCAGTGTCATACAGAAATCAGATTTCAAAATGATAGAACGTGATGCACGAACAGTTATTTATAAATTAATCTATGTGTAAATTAGCTTCACTGTCATCATATGCAATATTGTAAGCTGTTTTGCACAGCTCAATTAATGAGAATACATATTTAACAGTCTCTGAATTAAGATTGTTTATCTACTTTTACTTTTTGTGTTAATTTCTTTCTTTTGTGACAAGTAAACATGGGATATCCATTCAATAGGAACAGAAATTCTGTCCTGCTATCCACCATTATTCTTCAAAGTTTCCAAACAGAAACAAATGTACCTGTTTTCAGAAAATTTAAAAGACTCTCAGGTTATTTCATTCTCCCTCTCTCTGTAAAACATGAGCACATGTAGAACACATACCCAGAGGAATGAAACCTTAAAATTACCAGGCACTAGAGCCCGCTAACCACTAGCTTGCCCTGGGTGTTCATGTAACGGTGTGATCACTGGAGTCCAGCGTAGAGGAGGGTTTTTTTTCTCAGTGCAGAGCCCAGGTCATTTGTACAGTTTCCACACAGACTGTTGAATGTTAACAATGGGTTATTAAACTGATATTCAGTCTGTATTTAAAAAGAATGTCAACCCAAGGCATCATAGAAGTACATAATCAGTCTCTGCCTCTCCATGATTTCCATAATCAGGAGTTCATTTTTGCTTTATTGTCCTCATCTGTATCCATCTTTAAATATCTCCAGTGTCAACCTAGAAGTGTAGTAGCAGTGATGTTATTGATTACAATTTTGTCATTGATGATCCTCAGTCATTATTCTGGAGGAAAAAGCCAAGTACTTGTTAAATGAACAGTTGTAAGTCATATTAAGAACTGTGAACTATATACATTGAACTGTTTTAAAAGATATGCATAAGAGAGGACTTGTGCAAACCCTCACTTATTTTTTTTATCCTTCACAGGGTTGCTGAGGGTTAGTTGGTGGTTTGATGATGGTGATAGGGGTAAACACAACCATGCACACATTGAAACCTAAAGCCAATGACAGACACGCAATAACCAACAAAGGCCCACCTAACATTTGAAGATGAGACCTTCTTGTTCAACCACCACCTCTGTGGGGGGCGGGGAAACCACTGCACTGAATCAGAAGCACAAATATCGGGTTTTGTTCTTCTGGCTCTCTTTTGTTACTTACAGCAACAAAACTTTCACTTTCAGAGTAAGTGATCTGAAAATCCAACAGTTAGTTGTGTTGTCCAGACAAAAGAATTGTGCCTCTGTAGCTGCTGGTGCGATGGTTAGCAGTGGAGCCCTGCAAAGCAACGTTTGTGGGTTATTGTATTATACATGAGAGGTGAGGTACACCCTATTACATCACTAGTCCATCACAATGTTAACAGAGAGACACACAACCATGAAGCATTTGCTAAATAAAATAACATGCTTGTTTACAGGTTGTGGAAGGAAGCAAGAGAACCCTGAGAGGACCCAGGCAAGAATGGAAAGAATGGTTAAACACCACACACAAAGGCCCAGAAAGGCCCTGAGACCCTAAAGAAGACTAAGTAGGTGTACAAAGAAAAGGATCAATATCATTGAGCAGTTAACTTAACATTAAGCAATTTTTTTGTTTTATCAAACATTCTGGCTTAATAAATAGTATTTGGGTATTTGGCCCACATTTTGGAGAAAAAAATAGCAGTAATGCTTTTCTTACACTGGCTGCCACCTGCCTTTAAAATCCAAAAAGAAGAAGAAAAAGAAACATAATCAATGACTTAAAAAAGAAGCAGCAGACACTATAATGTGTTAGAAAACACTTTAATTAGCTTGTCCATTGTAACATGGGATATGGCAAAGGTGTCATGCTAGAACATTGTTTCAAAGAAAGACATGACTGTCAGAAAGAGCAGCGTTGTCACAGGGAAACTTTGGTCCCGCTGAGCGGTATTGAGGTAGTACTCGGCCACCTTCTTGTTGGGGTTTGATCCGTTGAACCAAAGCTGCATGCAGCGAGCAGAGTCTTTGGTAAGGGTGGTGTAAAGGTAAGAGTTGGACCAGATTTGTTCACACATAGATTTGGGTGTTGCAAAAACATCAGTCCATTTTCTGCATTTACTGCCTTCAGGACACCTGTTAGTACCTGTGAGAGAAATGTAGAGAAATACATAGATTTCACATAAAGGAATATAAAGGGGTCACAATTTAGTATATTGTGTCAAACATTTAACCAGCTATATTCAACCTGTTCTGTGTCTGTGCTGCTTGTTTCCTGTGTATCTCACCAGAGCTCCAGTCCCATCCCTTGTGCCAATTCGTCTTGCAAGTAAAATCATCTTTGCAGTCTTCCCACCACTGTTCACAGTCCTCTTTACAAAGAGGAACGTTCAAGATACGCTCCTTTCGCCATCCCTCATCCGCCTAAACACAAGAGACATTTTTTTTTATAACTTATCTCTTCACAGCACAGCTGGTACTCTGGGGAAGTAGCTATTTTGGATGAAAATGACACTAGTGAAACATTTGAGTCTGGTTTTAAAGCAGATCATGCCACGTAGAGAGTACAAGTTTACTTTTATTAATCACAGTCTAAGTAGTTTTCGCAATGTTATTTGTTTTATTCAGGGTCTGCTGAAAAATGGCCTTGTCTTACCAGCATTTAGACCCATTTAAGTTAGAAATTTTTTTAATTATCTTAATTTTGTGACATTTGAGTTACATTCTTGGATCATGATCTTATTTTATGTGCATATCCCTAAACCTTTATTGTAGACAGCACCTTGGTCAACTTCTGTTGGTTTTAAATGTGTTTATAAATAAATTTGACTTTCACCACTGTCCAATAAAACAGTCAAAAATGTAAGTCAATTTAATAAATCTATTTCGAAACTATTGACTGCTTGAAATTAACAACAGCTAGGTCATCTTTAGTCAAATAATTTTGCTGCCATCTAGTGTTACTGTCTCACAGACACACAACACACCCTATGGCACACAGCACAGTCTTGCAATCGGAGGGTCATAGGTTCAATTCCAGCTTTCTCCTGTCACATGTACATCGGCCCCTGGGCAAGGAACTTAACCCCAAGTTGCCTACCGAGCTTTGTATCTGTGTGAGCGTTTCTGAGTGTAAATGGGTGAATGTGGCTCCAGAGTAAACTGCTTTGAGTGGTCAGCATGACTAGAAAAGTGTTAAATAAGTTCAGTCCATTTATTATTCACACACCTGTTGTATCCAGGGTCCCAAGTGCGGCGAGCACTCATAGAAACAAGTGTCCTGGATGAAATGTTTCTTGCACTTGGAGCTCATAGCACCACAGTGGTTCCAGTTGAAATTGTACAGATAGGAGTTGTCGTTGTGGGCCTCTTCACTGATGTTGGCAGTGCAACATGCATTCTCACGCCAGGGAACACACTGCAAAGAGGAAGTAACATCATGACCTGTAGTTACCCCAGGAATGCAGCCCTCCTTGCAACTCAATAACACTAATACCCCTGTTTGTATTTATAACCTGGAGGTACAGTGCGCCCTCAGGGCCAGGCTCCACTTTGTGATGTTTTGCATCCATACACATGTTGAGTTTGTCCAGAGACAAAACGCCACTGGAAAGGGCAAGCAGACAAGCCAGGTACAGCATTGTGACTGTAGAGAAAACAACCAGTGGAGGTTCTTTATCATGTGGCGAAGAAAACATGAAAACAATCACTGATAGTACTTTTCAAAGTTAAGTTTCAATGGTAACTTATAGGCATATCTACCCATTTATGTTTTTAACCATTACCAGAAAGTATATACATTTGCAATTATGAATTTTAAAAGAACTTCTACACGTCCAGACTGATCTTATAATCAGATTAAAGCAGAAAGAGTCAGACGTTATAGAACACGGTCACTGAGTTTTGTATTAAGTTTAAGGATTTGTCATTTATTCTTTGGTTGGCTTGGTTTTCCTGATTGTTCAGTCTTGTCAGCACTTGGTGTAGTTTTAAGGTTCTAAATTAAATGTAGGTTGGCTTCTGGTCTACTTGTGTTATATATTTATATTTTTTTTATAATTTTGAATCTGAAAATTCCTCCTGCATACCTGAGTCAAGCCTCCTCCTCTACAACTGATACCACATCCTGAGGTGTCTGTTTCTTTCTAGAGTGTGAGGCATTGCTGTTTAAATCAGCAATAACAGGGTGCTACAGCTGAGACTATGCTGGAACAAGTGGGACTGTCTCTACTCAGGGCCACAGGAAACCTCCAGCATATCTTGTGCCATACAGTAAGAAGCATACATTAAAGTTTAGGCGTAACTTTTTCTTATAAGAAGTAGCGGATTTAGACTAACATTTTAGGGGGGCAGGCTGGGCCAGCTGCTCTGTTAGTGAGGCGCATTCATAGGAAAATAACACTGTAAACATTGTTTTTAAGTATTTCAAATTTCTGTACATAATTACAGCAATATAATAACTGTATTTCAATTACTGTTGCTTTAGATACAATAGCTTTTCAGTAAGTTTAAAAATATAATTAAGCTGAACCACACTTTATGCACAATTGTGAAGTGAAAGGAAAATTATACATTGTTTTTAAATGTGTTTTACAAAGAATGACATACATGGGCATTCAGCCCCCAGTGTCGAAACTTTGTAGAACCACTTTTCATGAAAATTACAGCTGCAAGTCCTTTGCCATATATTTCCAGCAATCGAAAGTATTCAGAGATCACCACACAAATACTTTTGCAAGGCTGTAGTGTTATAGCCCCATCTACATTATAAATAGAAACATATGAAGACCATAATATTGGTAGCAAACAAATATTTTGATTTAAAATACACACACAATAAGAAAATTGCTGCAATCTTTTCTAGGTTTGTCAGGTTAAAGAAGTCAAACTTTTACTATAAAACAAATTGATCATATTTTGTCTCATAGCTTAAAAAAGACCCGCTTTTAAACTTACAGTGAAAAGAAATAAAGAACAAATCTCTTTTACCTTTTCAGATTGTGCAAAAGATTCTGTCCCGACGAAGTTATCCAGTAAAACCTTATTCTTACTCAACCTCGAGCCCACTTCTCAAGACAAAACAGGAAATACAAATCACACATGTGCTTAAATACGTTTGTGCGAGGCTTTCTGTGAAAGGAGCGTGACTGAGTACAAGGTTGTCCCAAATAGAATGGAAGTATGAAACCGTCCATGGCTAGTAATTCGTTTCCAAAGTCCAAAGTCTAAGTCACAGGTGTTGGAGATACCAAGAACGAACAAAAAGAGTGCAAATTCCTTCAAAAAGTGTTTGATCATCTGAGATTTTATTACATATTGTAGCAAATAGTTTGGCTAATCTCAAGGTTTTTCCTCCTCCCTTTCCCACCCACTCATGTGATGGAAAATCTTACATAAAATGTCATTGTGAGACCTTAGAAGAAAATAGAAGCATTTAAGATGTGTTTGTGCTGCATCTGTGTCAATAGCCCCCTGGTTCAGATGAAACATTAACATCACATGCAAAGTTTTTTTTAATTGTGAAGTCTCTTGGACCACAATGCTCTTATACATTTTTAGCTATATTAGAATAAAACAGCCATAGATCATAGAGCATGGAAGAAAATGAGAACACCAAAAAACGAAACAAAAAACCCCAAGAACATTTAGCAACTTTTTTTATGTTTTAAATTTACAGAGAGTGAAAGCATCACATGACATTCAATACATATGTATTCAAACATGTATTCAAAAGACGTGTATTTTTGTAATACACATGTATTGACAGCTGTCAAGCAAAAAATAGCTACTGCTCGGGGTGGCAACTTAGGGTCTACCTGTATCCAGGTCAATACTGTACCTCTAAATACATACGTGAGCATTTTTTGAGCATCTGTTTGTTGTCAATCAACCACAAACTAGACTGAACCAAAAGAACATTAGCCCTCATCTCACAAATCAGTAATAAAAAACAAAAAAGTGGATGTTTGGTTTTCGCTTTAACATGAAATAGTGAACATCATTTTTCATTTTTTTCAGGTTAATAAGAGTACAAATTAAGATATGCTTGAATATCTGTTTCAAATTTAGGAAAAGAAATTTGGAAAAAAAATCGCCAAACTAGAAAAGCACTCCTCACAAAGAGCGCAGACTTCACCAGGGCCGATGCCCGATGCCAAATTGTTTTCGATTTAATTGACTTTAAGATATAAAATAACCATTGCTTATGTTTTGCGAAATAAAATGAAATAGATATGAAATAAAATTAAAGAAGTACTGCTTTAATCACGTTTCCTGTAGATATTTATCCCAGAACTAAAAATAAAAATAAACGCTACAGGCTATAGGGCATATTTCTAGCCTAGAGTATCCAAGACGGCGTCAGAACCCTTTATTAAAACTTTTTTTGTGTGTGGCTTCCATAGATTTAAAGCAAACTACATTAAGCCAATAGCTTTCTTTATTTTCTGGATGTTTTCTCAAACTTTCTTTATGCAAGCGGAACGATTGGTAGAGAGGGGAGGACTTTAAAGATGAACACCAACTGTTTCCGGTTTACTTTGCTTTGAATTATTTTGAAGCAATAGCGAGACACTGACAGGTACAGAGTTTGAAAGGCTTGAAAATGTGATAATTTATCGTTTTGAATATGCTCTAGTAATTTTTAGAGCGGCTGTTTAAAGTAAAATAATATCCCACTGCATTTAAAATGAAGTCTCTGTTTCTGTGCGGCTCTTGTTGCGTTTCAGGGTGAACTCTGGGTTAGAACTGAACGAGTCACATTTACCTTTCCCCCCCCCCGTTCCCTGACAGCCATGTCAACACTGTTTCCGTCTCTGCTCCCGCGGGTCACTGAGTCTCTGTGGTTCAACCTGGACAGACCTTGCGTGGACGAGACGGAGTTGCAGCAGCAGGAGCAGCAGCATCAAACCTGGGTAAGCCTTCACACTCTGCTCCCTGTCTGTCTTCCCCTCTAATAATTGCCGTGTTTTTACACTTCTGATCTCTGGTTGCTTCAGTTGCAGAGCATCGCGGAGAAAGACAACAACTTAATGCCCATCGGGAAACCCATTTTTGAGGTAATACCAGGCTGATGATAAAACTTCGTGCATGGTTTCCTTGTCCGGCTTAAGCATTGTCTACTTTTTTTTGTCACGTTGCAACCAAAAGTTCAATGTATTTTATTGGGATTTTCTACAATAGAACAAGACGAAGTAGTGCATGAGTGTTAAGTGGTAGGAATAAGATGCATTTGTTATGTATTTAATTACGTTTTTTTGCAAATAAAAATCAAAGCATTTGTGGCATCTGTATGCATGCAGTCCCCTTTATTACGATACCCCTAAATAGTATAAAGTGCAGCCGTTTGTTTTTAGAAATAACGTATTAGTGAATATAATCTACATTTGTGTAATTTTGCCTCAGTATAAATATAGTTGATCTGTGCAGACCTGAGAGGTTTGTTAAAACACAGGCAACATCATTGTGAGCAAGGAATTGTTGGGTTTTTTGAGATTTTATGACACAAGTGGGCTTTATTTATTAGTAGTTTGACATAAAAGAAGAAAGAGAGAAGGGGAATGTATGCTCCAGTTGTGTATGGATTAGACCCTAACACAGCTGTGTAGAGGACCATACATAGGGCGCCTGTTGTTCCGCTTAGCCACACAGCGCTAAATATCAGAGTCACGTTATAAAACAATATCTCAAGCTAAAAGCATAACATGTAGCACTGTTCAGTCCACCATCCAAAAACAAAAAAGAGCCTGGCACAACTGCAATCCTACCAAGACATGGCCATCTCGCATAATTCTTCAGCAAGCAGAGAAAAGCTTGTCAGAGTTAATGAGTGTGTAACCTTGGTAGAAAACCTGTTAGTGGCTGGACTAGAACTAGAATTACCCTAAACCCACAACCAGAGCTACATCGGAATGAATTACATCAAGCACTTTTATGGGTTAGACCAGACCATAATCCAATTGAGACAAAGTGGTAAGACTTGAAATAAATGCTCCCAGAGGTTCTCCATTTGAATTATCTGAGCTTATGCTGTTTTGCAAAGAAGAATGAGTAAACTATTAAGTCAGTAGATGTTGATAGAGACATGCCACAAAAGCTTTGAAGCTGTAATTGTAGTGAAACATGGTTCCAACTCTTGGGGGTTGAATGCATATGCATGCCACACTTTTCAGATCTCCTAAGTGTTGAATATTTATAAAAATTGTTCAAGGCGTATAAATAGTTATGCAGTTGACTTTAGTTTTTATTTGATGGATGCAGGCGGGTTATGAGGAGGAGGAAGAAGAGGATGATGAGGATGAGGAAGACAGTGAGGAAGACTCAGAAGATGAGGAAGACATGCAGGACATGGATGAGATGAATGACTACAACGAGTCGCCTGATGATGGCGAGATCAATGAGGTGCGTTTCTTTAACTTTTCCATGTAATTGTCGGCATGTCTTGTTATGACTCCGGTGTTTAACCAAAGACTTCTCCAATTGAACCCCAAAAAAGACAAATCTAACATTGTTTCTCTCGATCAGGTGGACATGGAAGGAGCAGACCAAGACCAGGACCAATGGATGATTTAGTAACATTTTTGTTGCAATCGGTGTCTGGATTTCTACTCTCTCGCTAAAATGTGACTGATACCTAACCACTCTGTGACTCAGCTATGTTTTAATATCTGTGTACCTGGGATAGAAATGTAGTAGAACCACGCTGAGATACTTTGGCGGGGGGAGTTCAGGTGAATCTTAAGCTGTGATCCATCAGTCTTTTTAAAGCTATAGACATGGTTGGACATGCTGTGACATTTGCTGCCTGGAACACACTTATGTATATTATTAGTATGGGAGATTTCTGTATAGATACTGCCAATGGTTCATATTTCCTGTTTTAAAGGCAAACTTATGTAACCAATAGATCAAATCAAAGCAGCACCAAACCTGTCAGGTGCCCTGACATGGACCCAAGAACTCTTTTTGCACACACTGTACCCAGCAGTCTGTCATTTAAACTTTGAACTGGTCATATCTTAAGTCATGTGCTTCGGAAAGGTTCCAAGCAGCTGTTTGAGCAAACATTGCTACAGTCAGCAAGATTATTTGTTACCTGTGAAAACAGCAGATTTTAAAAAGAGTCCAGTTCTGTTTATTCCAATGCTCCTGAATTTTGATTATAGGCTGACACTTCTTCAGCAGAAGGTTTATAAAACCTTATAAAAATGTTAATGGGTTCAGACAAGTAAAAATGCATCTGCCTATCAGTTTTCTTATCTTTATGGTGTGCAGTTGGGAACAAATGCTTTGATTAACGTTACAGACTGGAAGGTTTGTGAGAAATTATTTTATTTAAGTTGTATTTTAATTTTCAATTTTTTTAACTTCTATAAATAAAACAGCCACGTGTTTTAATAGTGCTGACTTGCTGTTTATCGTGAGAAGTGTTGAAAATGCTTAATATTGGTTGGGGCTAGTCTAAATCCTGTTTGGAGGAAGAAAAAACATATATTTTTTTGCAAATATTTATTTTCAGGAGCTGGGCCAGTGAAATGAAATTTTATTTTGACAGAAGGCTGAAGTGAATGTAAACGTGTATTTAAAGTGCAACTCACACTCAAATAGACTTTTTTTGCTGATAAACTGTCAGTGCTGTCTACATGTCTTGGCCGCGTTTCCCAAATGAGTTAAGAAGCTCTTAGCGCTAAGATCTTCTTTGGAGCGCTCTTAAGAAAGCTGTGAAAGAAGAACGCGTTTCCCAGAGTCGCTCTTAGCTTAAGAAGATCTTTCACTAAGAAGGAAACGTAAGATCGATCTGACCCACTCTTAACAGCCTTCTCAGCGATGAAATGCTCAGTGATCATATCCTGCCACCAGGGGCGTCTAGATTTCTAGGCTACAGTGATCAAGCTGCGTCAGGGAAATTTATATTGTAATGGCAAAAAATAGTATCTCAGGGTTTCCATTATAAAGAAGACTTGAGTCCAAGAAGGCGTTTAAGTATTTAATTCAAACATGTCTGGCCAGACACGGAGGAGACAGAGTTACTCGTGCATCACCCTAACCAACCTTTCTAACCAACCGCTTAAATAGTATTCAGCAATCATTGTTTATCTCTGTAGATGTCTTCTCCATCCTTCACGCCCCGCCTCCAGAGTAACCGCTTCACGCGAGTCATAGCAACGCATAAAGCAGCTCATCCGAAGGCCAGACTGTTATCTTACTACCCCGGCGTCTGTCTTTCTGGTGATCTGACACATATATCTTTCTCATAACATTAGCTGGAACAATAAGCTTGTCATTTTACCCTAGATGCATTCACTAAACAGAGAATATACACTTAATTCCTAATTGCATAACAATTTTCCACCACAATTCCCCGCTTTTATTAACCCTAAATAATACCATAAATATAAAGGAAAATGTTAAAGTGCTATCACACATCTCCCTAAAAGGTTGGTAGGTTGATCAAAAAAAAAAGACAATGTTCAAAACACAAATTACAATCAGACATGAGACATGCTTGGCCATGGAATTAGCTCACAGTGACAAATATTAGATCCTTCCAGATGATTTTGCTGAGACTCCTGTGCATTGAGACCGAAAACTCACAGGGTCTTCTTGCGCCATTTTCTTGTGGGCAAAATGTCATCTCAACAGCCCCTCGCCCCAGAGGCGGCCATCCACAGGTCTCGTCATCGGTCAGGATGTTCTAGATAAAACACAGAACAAAGGAGAAATTATGTAGCATCTTCCAGTACACTTCAGAGGGTATTACATCAACACTAGGTGTTGAAATGTATACTCTTCCCTTGCGCTGTTTGTTGTCTGTTGCCGTGAAGTCAGCCTCCGCCAGCATCCAGTGACCCGTAGCCACCGATCAGTCCTTCCTCAGAAAGGAGAGAGTGGTCACTCCTCAGAAGGTCCTTCAGTGAGAACCTCCCAATGCGACCCTTGGGAGCTGAGCTAATTAGGTATTAGAGCATTGATGTTCAAACATAGGTGAGCCAATTCACAAAAGATGAATAGGATGATTATGACAAGTGATTAAGTGGAACCCACACCCTCGGAGTATGGTTTCAGATCAACCTGATGCAACTGTGTGCAAAAGCAATTCTAAACAACTCACAACCTGGTTAATGAGCAGAGCCTCATCAACTGAAGCTAGATTATAAGTAAGATAAATGTCTCCAAATCAATCTTTACTAAATCCACGCCAAGAAAAAGACAACCAACCATTCCAACTTGTGAGAGTAAAAAATCCCAAGAATCAACTACTCCCAGCAAGAAGTAAAGAAGGTTTTCAGATCAAATTAAAACTTTGTAAAGTTCCCAGACACAATATGTACTACAAGTCTGAACCCAAACCGAAATGGAATATGAAGTCAGATGTCAAGTCCAGGTAGTAAAAACCCTCATTAATTTATGACGGAGTTATGATTCACAAGAAACTCAATTACTTGCAAGTTACAATTCTCTTCATAATCCCTTAAAAATCTGTTCCAATTACTATCAAATCCAATTCCCCCCTTTTTTTAAGGCATCGTCTTGCACATGCCTTAAAAATCAAGAAACAAGGAAACAATAACTTCAACTGCTTCTCCAGTGTCAAGAAAAGAAACTTAGTAGGTTAAAGGTCATGCATAAGACACAACCTCAGAACCTGTGGATCCTGCTGCTGCCACTGCTGAGGCATGTTCAACCCCCAGATGATCATATCCCAATCATTTAGGTTCGCAATTAGGTTCTTATATTTGAATTACCTTGTTGTTGAAAGTGTGCTATACAAATAAAATTGCCTTGCCTTGGAAAAACAAAACAAACTAATAAGTTCCCCACATAGTTACCTAATGTATTTAAGAATTTTAGTCCTACTTGCATTAGCTACAAAACACTTCATTTCCCTCTGGGATCAATAAAGTATTTTGAATTGAATTAGACAACTTCTTCAGACCCTGCTTTTCCAGAATCTAATTGATGTTACAGTAAGGATTATCTTTGCAACCACCTTAGTTAAAATTGTTTTACTCAGGACACAGTTTATTTACCTAATTAATATCTCTGATGCTGTTATTTGCCCATCTGTTTCTTACAGTTTATTCTCTGTTAACTCCTTGAAAAGAAAAACATACATTTATTCTAAATGCACAATTTTAAAACCTGTACAACTGTAAAACATCTCTAATTCAATTTATGTAACTCAGTTGCATGTTCAGATTTGAGTATGCCACTCTATTTTAATAACAACGATGTCAAGTAACCTTTTTACCTGTACCTGATACTCTTGCATAAGAAAGAAACTTTTCTTCATTGCAGTTTCTGTGTAGGACTTGAGTTATACTTTACCGAAGTAATTATCTATTTGCCCACTTTTTACCTCTACTCAGTACTTTAGACTGCTTATATTTTAAAATTAGCCTTGTTACTCCTGTTTCATTTAGTCTTTTATTAAAAGGAACACACAAAAACCCCCTCAAACATCAAAAAGTGTTGCAACTGAACATAATTTACTGCGGTTTGATAGTAGGTCTCACATTTATTATTCTGACACCCTGTTTTTATGCGATCTATAGCATATAATGTGCACAGGTGTTAACTGAATATTTTCCACATTTGTCCCGTCTTTAGAACAGTGACCGAAATTCTGAATCTATTTTTATCATCATTTGTCTTAATGAAGTAAACTAAATTTAAAAAAATAGAAACCAAGTTAAACCCCACTGTGTGTGTAGGTCACACCTGTTGGCTTAAAGATTGCACTAAATGCATCATTTTCACATATACCATACCACTTTATTTATATAGCACGTTTATACACAGCCGAGGCTGTACAGAAGAACATCATGCAACTGAAACAGGTAGCCTAGTGTATCCCAAATGTGTCATTATTATTTAACATTTTTATTAAACATTACTATCATTAAGGAAAAGTTATTTTTGGTCGAGGTATGACTAAAGCTTTATTCTTTATCATTTAATGTTCTAATCCTAAGTTTGTTTTATGATTTCTACCTCCTTTGTGTGAATCTAAATTTATATACAGTCTATGATCTAAATGCTTCTATCTGTCACTTTGCTGCCGGTACAGCAGAAGTTCCCCTTCTTGGGAAAATAAAAGAATGATTCATGAAGTTAAGCATTTCCGGGTTTTAATTTGGAAAGCTCATGTTTGAAACAGGAAGTGGTTTTGCGCAAAAATCAAACAGTTTGACTAACCCGGACTCGTTAACATCCAGGAAGTAACTGAAAACTCAAGACTAAACTTTTCATCAAAACAAGTGTTTAAGTTCCTATTTTAGACTTCCAGCCGCAGAGCTATTAACGCGTCATCAGTGTCGGGATCTATGATTGTTTACAACCAGAGAATCGCAGCACATCGGTCGTAAGAAAGATGCTTGTGGCTCCATTAGCTGATTAGAACTAGAGAATCATATTAAATCTGCAACGGACTTTATTTCAGATCATTTTAACCACATTGTAGTTAATAACTCGCTGGCTAAGATTAACCTTAGAGTTTTTACCCGCGTGGTTTTCTATTTGTTTTCTGTAAATTACTCAAAAGACTGAAACACTCCCATATTGCCACTCGCATCTGTATTAACTGGAGTTGGTTTTCAATATATCCGATTCTAACGGTGCGTTTTCCGTGTTATTTCTATTTACTGCTGAGTAGACTACGTTTATCAAAAGTATTAGTTAAACATAGAAACCATCGTTCATCTAGTTTATTGCTGAATTGCATCGTTTCACATAGGATTTTAAAAGAAAGTTTCCAAGCTAAGGTTCCCGGGCCAAACGCGGCCGCCCCTTATCTCATGAACACAGAGTGTTATAGTTTTTGGTCGAATCAGTTTTAATCAGTTACAATAGTTCAAATGTTATATTACCATTTACCTTTGTGCATTATTTCCCCCACAAGGCTTTTATTGATTAGCGCAAATCTAACAGCTGTAACTCACTGAGTACAGCTAAACCATTTAATAGGCTATAAAATTAATATTGATTCAGGTTAGAAAATACTCAAATATTAGATTGATGAGGTAAATGTCATTTCCATCTCTCACATTAATTTGAAGCATTGCTTTGGAAAAACCAGCATAATACATCAAATAGACTAAAGAATGTTTATTCATATTTGCACCTTGCAGAAAAATATCATTATTAATGATTGTTGGAAATGTGTTCCAGCAAATATGTTTTCAAAACGAATGTAGGAATTTATTCTCCAGTAAATCACTGAGTCACGTTTAGATAATTAATCATTATTATATTATCACCATTAAAACTATAGCAAGTTTTCAAGATAATATAGTTTATTTTAAACATTAAATCTGACTCATATGCACCAATCTAGATCATAATAATCATCCATCATTCATTATGCTTTAAATTGGAATATTCTCTGTTTTATTTGATCTATTTTTATCCAAGATCACTTGATGTTAAGATTGCAGTTTCCTAGATCTGTTGAGTTTAGTTTTTCAGATAGAGCGATGACATATTTATAATCCTGAGATCCCGAGCAAACCACTGATACTAACTGCATGTCAAATGCATTAAAAAGCCTATTATGGAAATAATATTTAACACGGATGAGAAAAGATAATGGAGTGTTTCCACGTCCTTCAGTCAGCATGCAGACACATCTCACAATTGGTGACCCAAGACACAGAGAGCATCCTTGAGATCTCACATGTTGGTTCAACATATCAATGCATATCTCAGTTAACACAGAGACTTAACCTTTAACATGATCAACATAATTTTCTCACATTAAGCCATTCAAATCTTCTTTTATAAAAAATGCTATGCAGAAAAATTCTCACAACAGGCCTCCAATAATTTAGGCTTTGATAAAAGCCAAGAGAGCTACAACAAAACTAACTGTGAAATCTATAGTTCAGGATTAGATTTTTACCCCTAAACACCAAATGATTATATATCATTTGCTTTCTTAATTTGAAAAATGATACGTCACTGTTGACGAACAATTACGTTTTGTTGGATTTGCTTTTACTACAAGAAAGTAAAACAATTGGCTAAACAGTGTCCAACATTAGTAATTCAGTATGCTCATTCATTTCGAAACAAGCAATTAAATTCCAACATTTCATGTTCTTATTACGTTTCATTATTACTATTTTAAAGAAAACGGGTCCCCAGAGTGTTTTTACAGCTACAGGGGATCACACTTCTGAGCCTCCCTTGTAAGGTCTAAGAGAAAATGTTAGAATTTGAATTCCCTTCACCATAGCCCCAAATAAGCCAAAATATATAAGCAGCCCCCAAACTCAGGTACGCACAGGTAACCTCCCAAGCCACTTGTCCATACCTTTTTGGGTCGAACCTCGAACATGACTCCTCCCCTGTGGACAAAGTGGTCAGTCCATTCTAGAAAAAAAAAAGCAAAAAAGAATGAGAACCAGCCTGATTTGCATTCTGGTTCAGTTGAAATTGAAAATTGCTTTGGTTGTCATAAGCAAAATTCCAAACTCACAGGACCACTGTATTGTTATACTTGATGGCCCCTAAAAAACATTTCAGGTATATTAATATTAACTTAAAACAGTGAGACGACTTCCCTTTAATTACAAAATCAGGTGCCTTATATTAAGACTCACTTATATAACTTCCTGTGTTTACCCACCAGAGTGACAAAACCGACAGATTTCTAGGAACAAACCTTTCCTGACCTCTTGCCCCTTATCCTGGAAGGAGACACAGAATACTTCACAGCTTGAGATCAACTCAGTAATTTTCCAAGCAAAATTTCTAATAAGGCCCACTAACTGCTCTGACGCTTGAATGTTCCCCAGATAAAATTAGTATTTACCTTTTTTCCATTTATTTAAAACCTAAGTAGCCTAAGAACCAGTCATCTTTATTTTAATGTTACCCAGCAGAAACCTAAAGTTTTATTTTTTTAGTTGTGTTCAAATTATAGCCTAAACAATGTTGTTTTACTGTTGCTGCTCCCAGCAAAGTCTTGTTATTTTTAAGTCTCGCGATTGTTTACATTAGCGCCTTGCAAGCTGATAAAAAAAATTTGTCCTTCACAGCTGTGGCGAAATCTAAGCAGTGTTACTGTAAAGGTCCAAGTTACTTTAGTTAATGTTCACAGTTCTAAGATTTATTACTTTCTTACAACAAACCCCAAAATACAAGGAAACAATTCAGCCCCAATTGTCCCAGAAAGGAAGGAAAATATGTTTTCACTGTCAGTCAGCTTAGTAATAATCAAGTCAGTCAGGGTATAATTCACAACCTACCCTAAATGCCCCAATCAACTCTGCTATTTGTTCTAGTCGTAAAATAGGAACGTTTCCGTTTCTAAGTTAGTGCACACAAGCTGCAACAGCTAAGGAAACTTGTACTTAGTGTAATAACAATTCCATCAAATAACTTTCAACCAAAATGAAATAAAATAAAATGTGGGCTCTCCTGACAGAGAGCATTAGGAGAGAAAAGAAAAGACCATTTACTAGATAACTGTGTGCAACACCGTCTTTAAGCTCTAATTAGACTAAACTCACCGGATGACGAATCATCACCTTATCAGAGCCGTAGCAGTTTCTTTGTCTGCTTTACCCCGTCTGTCTAAAACAAACACATTTGGTTAAGTTGCACATCAACTTTCCCTTACAAATCACAACACAATAACAAAACAAAATTTAGATCAACATAGAAAATAGAAAGAATCAGAAATTATGGGCTGCTTCCATCGAGACCCCTTTTGCTCTTTGGGTCCTCTGGCAGAAACAAAACAAAAACAAAACAAGATTTACTTTCCTAAGGGAGTGAGTATGTGTGTCATAGGCAGGTGTCACAGAGATAAAATACAGCTACATCAGTCGGCAAGCATTTCTTAATTGCATTTGAGCTGTGTGTATTTTTGTCCTGCCTGAATTTCGCTGGGTCATCTGCAGGCTGGCCGGCCCAGGGCCCCCCCGTCTCGATCCAGCTAATCGCCATGTTTCAGGGACCACAGCCCCCAAATAACTCATCTCACCTGAGCAAGAGTTTTCCCCTCTGCCCACTGGTCAGCCCGCATTCAGGCCGGAGTCCGGCCTCCGCCTTTGTTATGGCTGCCAAACCCCTTATTCCAAAGGTGGGGGGGGGTACTAGGGCTCCTTGTGGCCCTCCCCAGGCGCCGCTGGACCGAAGGCAGGGGTCCCAACCAGCCTGAAGAAAAACACAGGACAACTCAGCGAAACTCATCAGTAGTCCTACCATGGAATGTGTAACAATAACTGTGTGTGTGTGTGACATTCTGCATTATACCAAGCCATCAAACAAATGATCTTAATGCTCAAACACTCCAGTTCTGGAAGAAGCAAACAAGGGTAAATAAAAGAGAAATAAACAAAACCACATAAATAAACCACAAAGAAATTACATCACTTTTAGATTTCCTTTCAGATTATCCAAATTCCTCCCCTGGGCCCATTAATTCTTTTTTTTATTTATTTTTTTTTTTTCTTTTCTTTCTGTCGACATATTGGACTGTCTGGAGGTGAAGTGTTGCTAGATTACAGACCCGATTGTCTGCCTGGGTACCCATTTCCAATGAAGGACGTCTCCCCCATCGCTTTCTAGTTTCCTTGAGTGAAACAAAAGTTTAAAAAAACCCTCGTCGGAAAATAATCAATCAATTTAATTAATTGACCACTTGTCCAACTGCCGTGCTCCCAGGTAAAACCTGGAGCAAAAACCCGATACTTTCTTTAACCTTGATTAAATAATTAACCATACAATTATATATAAGAATATATATTATATTAAGTTATCAATCAATCAACCGAGTGTAAGTAAATAAACACGAAACCGCTAGCAAATATTTCACCTCCTGAGAGTGCAAATAAAATTCTGTTATCACTATTTTTTTAAAGGACTCAGTCTTACCAGGTTCTGTCTCAGGCGACAGCAGGGCCGACAGAGACGCTTCAAGGCCTCCATCTCCCAAACAGCTACTGGAGGTAAGAGGCTGGGAGAAAATTTCCCAGGACGCTAGCAACTCCCTTGACCCTGTCCCTGCCGGTCCATTCTGTTCGCTGAGGCTGCGTTGGGCGCCAAGTGTAATGGAAAAAAATAGTATCTCAGGGTTTCCATTATAAAGAAGACTTGAGTCCAAGAAGGCATTTAAGTATTTAATTCAAACATGTCTGGCCAGACACGGAGGAGACAGAGTTACTTGTGCATCACCCTAACCAACCTTTCTAACCAACCGCTTAAATAGTATTCAGCAATCATTGTTTATCTCTGTAGATGTCTTCTCCATCCTTCACGCCCCGCCTCCAGAGTAACCGCTTCATGCGAGTCATAGCAACGCATAAAGCAGCTCATCCGAAGGCCAGACTGTTATCTTACTGCCCCGGCGTCTGTCTCTCTGGTGACCTGACACATATATCTTTCTCATAACATTAAGCTGGAACAATAAGCTTGTCATTTTACCCTAGATGCATTCACTAAACAGAGAATATACACTTAATTCCTAATTGCATAACAATTTTCCACCACAATATCCTCCACTTTTTGAAATAATAAAACAATGTTTAATGTTGAAATGCACTCATGGCTGTGGAGCACTGGCGCAAGAAACATAGGCTAATAGTAGAGAAGGAAAAAATATATATTAGTGAAACTCCTGCCACTTCTTTCTGACAGCACCCCAGTCACGCAGGCCACATGGGCTGGAGGGGGGCATCTTCTCCGCTATAGCCTGCCATACACGGTTCTTCACCGTGATGTTGTTTTCTCCTTTTGTTCCTCCATATTAAACCTCACGGTGCTGCCACACCTCGTCCACTAGGACGCCCATCTCCTCCGCGGTAAACGACGGTGCCCGCTTGCTCTTTTTGCTGCCAGTTTCATCCATTATCACATGTGTGTGCCAATATTCATGGGGGTATATATGCGCTAATGGGCTTGATTACTACTTGGATACACCTGATGGCACACACACACACTTAAATTTTTTTTAACTTAATGCTATATCCACGTGCAAACACTTTGTTTGAGCAGGGGAGACGCGCGTAGGCGCCTTGTTTTCTTTTTATAATTTTTTCTTTTTCTTTTATCTATATATGGTTATCAGCACACAATGTGAAGCTAATTCACTAACTCTGTACTCATCATGAATATCGCAAGTTCTTATAAACAACGCTGTGCGTGACTGCTGCGCTCAGCGCTGATAAAGGCGTGGGTGATCGATTAGCCTGGCATTGATTGATTCAGTTTCAGCACCACCGCGGTGGACAGCTCCCGTTAAGAGCTTCTTAAGAAGCTTAGGCTTGATCTTAAGGTTCTCCTAAGAAGGCAGTTAAGAACGCTTCTGGGAAACACCCGTATCTTAGCGTTCCTTCTTAGGAGCCTTCTCAAGTCCTTAAAGTGTAACTGAGCCCCCTGAAAAATCATAACCCCGCCCCCAGACAACATTTGAAAAATCCTACAAGGTGGGCGGTGCCAGGAAGAACGGAGGGGTATGGCCAAGTGTGGGGGTGGGTTCCGGAGGACAATGACAGCTCGCTTAATGTGACACTGAAACATGGCAGTTTTGCGACTGATCGATCTGATCAACATTCATCTGTTTTGAACGTTAGCCTATGTTAGCATCACCCCTCAGAGACTGGACTCCTCCTGTCTCCCTCTGCTTCAGCAGCACCGAGCTCGGGCGGTGCTGGCTCGGCGCCCCTGAACCAGCGGATCTCCGCCGTTGTCACCGGAGATAGAGGAGTAGAGGGACGCATTATGGAGCTCAGCGGCCGCGAGCCGTATCAATTCGAGCCGCTGGCTCAGAGCGCTGAGTCAGCGCTGCCCGAGGCTGGCGCTGCTGCTGAGGGAGAGAGAGACAGGATGGGTCCAGTCTCTGAATGGTAATGCTAACATAGGCTAATGTTCAAACATGTTAGCTATGCTAACTAAGTGCTAATGTGATAATAATGGTAACCTGAAAAACGCAATCCAACTCCAAACTCGCCAAACCCACGGGGCGTGTCTGTGAGACCATGGCTGCTGTGACACAGTCTATGCCTGTGACGTAGAGATGTACCGCTCTCCACCAATCAAAAAATTCCGTTGCAGTAGCCACCGTTCAACCCTAAGAGGGCAGCACTAAGACGTTTTTAGACCAAAAAGTGTAGAATTAAACAAGTTTACACCAAAATGTAAAAAAATCACCAGAAACTGAAACACTGCATTGGCAAAGACCCATTTATACAGTTTAGAAGCAAAGAAAAAGTTGTTTTGGGGTTTAGTTACTCTTTAAGAACGATCGCATTTGGGAAACGCAGCCCTTGTCATTGTTTTTTGTTTTAGTACATTTTTGTAAAAATTTAAATTTTCGACCACAAAAACCGTCAGTCTGGTGCCCTCTTCAGGTTAAAACTTTACACTGCACTTGAATTTGAATCGGACATTGCTACTGGCTCAGTCTCTATGGCTGACGTCAGCCTTCCAGCTGTAGCTAGTTGGAATACCAAGGAAGTGTTAACGCTGCCCAGCCCTCTCAGTCCACCAGGCCATGCTTCCTGTTGCCGCATTTTTAAATAAGGAAATGTCAGTGGAGTTAGACTCTGGTAGGGGGGTGAGCTGCTCTTTTAAGTAACATTTCAAGCTCACTTTATTTGAAAGATTTTATTTAGTCATTTTCTTTCTGTTTAATCTTTCAATACTAACATTAATGATTTAGATAAGTCAAACGTTCACAGTTGACAGTGGTATTACACAAATGTGATTGGTATATTTTAATCTAATATCCTAATTCCTGAGAATTTTCTGTTTTGTTATTATTATAGGGGAGTATTTGGGTGGATACATAAATGTTCTACCATTCTTGAGGCCAAGTCCATGCTGTTTCACAGCTTTCACCAAATCATCTGCATAAAAATAGAATGTCTTCCTCATTTACCTAGAAAAACTGTAGTGCCTCTCAAATGTATCCGTCTCCCTTCAACCACTTCACAGATTTTTACATTTTAGCCACAAAAATAAAATGCTTTGATACAAACTATTTCATTGTAACTCGGGCTGAATATCTATGGTTGATTTCCTGTTGCAAGGTGAAGCTGTCACAGTGTCTCTCTGAACCTCTAATAGGTTTCCATCCAGGCTTGCCCTATTTTAGATTCACTAATTCTCTGCTGAAGAAGAAGATCCCCAACACATAATGCAGCGACCACCTTTCCATGTGAGTATGGTGGTCAAGGTCATGTACAATGTTAGCTTTTTTTGTGTCATTTGACCAGAGTATATTTTTCCTCATATTGGCTTGTGTCCCCTAAACAGGATTTCTACTGACTCCTCCTTTATATACTTAGTAGGTGACATTTTAAGGCAGTTGTTTGATCTGGATTTTATTTAGGATATCAAAGTAAAGATGACTAAAAAACAACTGGACATTTCAATTTTGAGATTTAAAAAAAAGAATTTTAAAACCATTGATCACATTTCCTCCACTTAGCAACCAATTTCTACTTTATCACTGTCTCTCACACAAAATCCTGATAATGTACTTTGGAAGACACTACATGCAAAATGTTAGGTTTAAAATCAAATGTAATTTTATGGAATTATTCTTTACTTTGTCACTGTTTTCTTAACAAAATTGTTATAAAACTATTCTTTGTCATTCTTAACATGTATTCTATTAGTAGACACATATTTTATTTAATTCCCTGGTAGACCAGCTCAGCCATCCCATCCCTGATTCCCTTGCTGTACTCTAGGGTGGCTCGATGGATCTTCCATTCATACAAGCCGCACTTCCGGAGGTATCTGAGAAACTTCGGCGCCCCGGGGAACAACACATTGTCAGCCAAGATCATAGAACCTTTTCCCAGCAGACCACAGCCCTCCAGTAACTGAAACAGACGGACAGGGTAAGTGAGAGAGCAAGGTAAATTATGTACTTTACATTATCTTTCAGCTAAATTAATGAAGTACCACATTTTTGTGGTAAACGTGTTTATTAGGCTTCAACAGGCTTAAAGGCACAGTGAGTGAATAACAAATCTGGGCTGTAAAGGCAATTTTTCATTCAAAAGGTCCTACATTCGGTCAGTCAGTAATAACAGTAGAGGCAGATTTGAGTGGAAATGTTCAGAAAGGTGAGATGCAAATCTAATAATACTTATGAAATCTTTATTACCTGCAGGTCGGGCAGGTAGCATTTCTTCCAGTGGTCCATGAAGACAAAATCCAGCCTCTCCAAGTTGTAGTTGGACCGCAGCCGAGGTATTACTTCATCAGATGGATTCACAATAAGCTCCACCTGACAAAACAAACCGGTTATACAGAGAATAAAGTTTAGGTAAATTTTGTGAGGGGTTGATAATTTCCTGCTATCTCACCGTGTCATCATCAAATCCGGCCAAACGGATGATTTTCTCAGCAATGGCCGCGTTCCCTTGATCCATCTCGATGCTGTAGAGCCGGGCCCCTAGAGGCAGAGCCCGGGCGATTCTCACGGTGCTGTATCCACAATGAGCTCCCAGCTCCAGCACTGTCAAGGGGCTTTGCTCCATCAGCAGCCGGTCTAGGATCTTGCCTAAAAAAAACACACATGCACATATTTTGGCTGATTTATTTATTTTTATTCCATTTTATCACACTGCAGTAGGCAGGTTATCTACCTTTTTTAGGCCCAATGTTGCTGATGAACTCCACCTTGCTGCACCAGTGATCGAATGCCTCCAGGATGCTGTCGGGGTCTCCAGGGGTGGAATGAGTCAGAACGTACTGGAATGCACGCTCCTCTCGGCTCAAACCAGTTACACAGTCCTTCCACATCCTAACCAGGACCGCCCGATAGAACAGCACAAAAAAGTAGCGGTACTTGATAATCAGTGTCAGCAGAAGAGGGACAAAGGCCAAAGCAATGGCAGGGGACACCATCCTTGAATAGAAAGAAATCCACAGATACATAAGATTTGTTAGAAATGTCATGCAATTTCATGTATTTGTTAACATTGTGGTTTATCACCGTTTGATTGTTAAAGATGAAATCAAATTGCTATGGTACATCAAATGTGCCATACAGCCTTGAAATGACAATTAGTCAGTTATGATGTTATTGGCTGGTTATTACTTTATCATTGCATTAAATGAAAACTTTTAAAATGTAATGGCAGCAGTCAAGTGATAAAATGATTATTATTTCAATAAAATCGAAATTATAATGGTAATAAATCCAATAACCTAAAAAGATGCCAAAAAGATTATACTTTTTTGTCAGCAGTGTATTAAGTTGTACGTTATTGGCGTAGCATCCTCTCAAAGTGTAATACCTGCATAAAAACATGTAGGTCACAAAACCACTTTTCTCCTCTAGAAATCCATGATGCTAAGTTGAGGATCAGCTGTGTGGAGTTTGGATTTTGCAGCCGTGTGGAAATGGTAAACTCTACACAGCTGCACCATGCAAAGGAGGTGAAAGCTCCACGTAGAACAGGATCCAAACACAGCACCTGCTTGCTGCAAAGGACCAGTGCAAAAAACTGTGCCATCGTACATATTCATAAAACATATCATTCTCAAGTGGGGCCTTACAGTTATTAGCATTTAGAAATAGTGCTACTTATGTAAGCTTGGTGAATATATATGAGAACTATGCTATCCACTATACCTACTTTTTGATTAGCAAAACATCCAAACACTGGAAGAAAATTATATTATAAGAAATGTAGTCCCTTTAATTTGAGGTGTAGAAGCTATTAGCAATATTATATTAGCAAGTTTTTATTTTCTTGGCTTTCCTATACTATAGATGTCTAAAGTAATATATTGTCAGTTCTTAATACATTATTGGATGCTACTTAGGTGTTTGTTCTGTCTTTCAATGTTATGCTGTTCTGGACTGGTAACCTAACCAGGCTGCAGCCTGCCTCTCTCCCACTTATCATTAGAGATAGGTACCAACTACAACCCAGTAAGGATTAAGGGAATATAAACATGAATATATGGATCATTCATACTAACCCAAATATGACCTGTTTCAGCCTTATTCTTTTTGTTACACTGTTTACACTGTTGTAGTCTGACCCTTTAGATATTAGTCCTACTTCTTGGGTTTACCACTTAGCCCAGTATGCATGTGTGGGTATATATATATATATATATATATATACAGGTCCTTCTAAAAAAATTAGCATATTGTGATAAAGTTCATTCTTTTCCATAATGTAATGATAAAAATTTAACTTTCATATATTTTAGATTCATTGCACACCAACTGAAATATTTCAGGTCTTTTATTGTTTTAAAACTGATGATTTTGGCATACAGCTCATGAAAACCCAAAATTCCTATCTCAAACAATTAGCATATTTCATCAGACCAATAAAAGAAAAGTGTTTTTAATATAAAAAAAGTCAACCTTCAAATAATTATGTTCAGTTATGCACTCAATACTTGGTCGGGAATCCTTTTGCAGAAATGACTGCTTCAATGCGGCGTGGCATGGAGGCAATCAGCCTGTGGCACTGCTGAGGTGTTATGGAGGCCCAGGATGCTTTGATAGCGGCCTTAAGCTCATCCAGAGTGTTGGGTCTTGTGTCTCTCAACTTCCTCTTCACAATATCCCACAGATTCTCTATGGGGTTCAGGTCAGGAGAGTTGGCAGGCCGATTGAGCACAGTAATACCATGGTCAGTAAACCATTTACCAGTGGTTTTGGCACTGTGAGCAGGTGCCAGGTCGTGCTGAAAAATGAAATCTTCATCTCCATAAGGCTTTTCAGCAGATGGAAGCATGAAGTGCTCCAAAATCTCCTGATAGCTAGCTGCATTGACCCTGCCCTTGATAAAACACAGTGGACCAACACCAGCAGCTGACATGGCACCCCAGACCATCACTGACTGTGGGTACTTGACACTGGACTTCAGGCATTTTGGCATTTCCTTCTCCCCAGTCTTCCTCCAGACTCTGGCACCTTGATTTCTGAATGACATGCAAGTACTTTGGACCACTGAGCAACAGTCCAGTGCTGCTTCTCTGTAGCCCAGGTCAGGCGCTTCTGCCGCTGTTTCTGGTTCAAAAGTGGCTTGACCTGGGGAATGTGGCACCTGTAGCCCATTTCCTGCACACGCCTGTGCACGGTGGCTCTGGATGTTTCTACTCCAGACTCAGTCCACTGCTTCCGCAGGCCCCCCAAGGTCTGGAATCGGTCCTTCTCCACAATCTTCCTCAGGGTCCAGTCACCTCTTCTCGTTGTGCAGCGTTTTCTGCCACACTTTTTCCTTCCCACAGACTTCCCTCTGAGGTGCCTTGATACAGCACTCTGGGAACAGCCTATTCGTTCAGAAATTTATTTCTGTGTCTTACCCTCTTGCTTGAGGGTGTCAATGATGGCCTTCTGGGCAGCAGTCAGGTCGGCAGTCTTACCCATGATTGTGGTTTTGAGTAATGAACCAGGCTGGGAGTTTTTAAAAGCCTCAGGAATCTTTTGCAGGTGTTTAGAGTTAATTAGTTGATTCAGATGATTAGGTTAATAGCTCGTTTAGAGAACCTTTTCATGATATGCTAATTTTTTGAGATAGGAATTTTGGGTTTTCATGAGCTGTATGCCAAAATCATCAGTTTTAAAACAATAAAAGACCTGAAATATTTCAGTTGGTGTGCAATGAATCTAAAATATATGAAAGTTTAATTTTTATCATTACGTTATGGAAAAGAATGAACTTTATCACACTATGCTAATTTTTTAAGAAGGACCTGTGTGTGTGTGTGTATATATATATATATATATATATATATATATATATATATATATATATATATATATATCTGTGTGTATATATATATATATATATATATATATATATATATATATATATATATATATATATATATATATATATATATAGATAGATAGATAGATAGATAGATATACAAACTCTAGACAACTCAAAACTAGAGAAACTCTAGACAACAAAACAAGAAACATGACCCAATGAATAATGATGAAACAAATAAAGCAACAATTGTCTTTACAATAATTCCTACTAAAAACATTTTTTTTTTGTAAACACTAAGCTACATACCAAAGGATGTTTTAGCTTTTATCAGCTATCTTCCTTATGCTAATTACACAATTATTACCTATTACTATAGGAATCTCTGTTAATTTGAGCTAAAGTGAGAAATATTGCCACAATATATTCATCTTACAGAAGATAGATCTTTTTTTCTAACCCTGTTGCGCGGCAACGACAAAACTATTAATATAAATAAACAAATATTTATGTTGAAATGCTTTCCGTTTATAATATGCCTTCTTTGACATTGTTGCCTTAACTTACAAAGCTCTATATGGATCAGAGTTTTAGAGACATATTATATATGTGTCCCTTCTGAAGTTTTTTAATGGGTATGAGAATAAAGGCTGCGCCATACTCAAACTGCATACTCCACAAGCTCTCTGGTATCAGAGGGATCAGTTGCAAAGAAAACCTGTCCAAATAAAAAAGTAAGGAAAAACTCACCTGTTTTCTAATGAACACCGACACTTAACTGAACAAAGGTGAAAGAAAGCAGTCCGGCTGAGACCAGGGTATGAGAGGAATGCACCTGTATCTGAGAAGCTGGGAGACTCTGCAGTATGAATAATTAATACATCACGTGAACGACAAATGTATACTTTTATTATCAGCTGCTATTTGAACAAAAAGAGTAACATGATGTTAAAAAGGTTTGCCTGGTTTTATTAAGCAACTTGTAAGTTCCCCATCTGCTAATATTGAAAACAGAGCAAACACTATGTGAAGGAGCAGACAGTGAATGGTGATGGAGGCTGCATGAAACCGATACATCAAGTTAACATCTACAGGTGTGTTTCTATGGAGTCCAATTTCTGTCTTCACTGAGTCATGGTGGAAGGATCAACAAAAGACAATCAGAAACTTATGCAACACTATAACACAAACTCTAATACAATGTTGTGTTGATTTTAAAATAGAATGAAATATTTCAAACACAGTAGAACTATGTGAGGTTCACATAAATAGGATGAAAAAAAGGAATGAAGAATTTTATGATGTGGATACTGTCATTTTAAAATATTTTATCTGAGCAAACTATAGAGAAGGAAATAGTAAAAAAAGAACTGGAAATTACAATTTCTCTCATCCATGTTAACAAAATCCCACTAACATTGTCATTGTAGGTATACACTCAATGTGAAATAGTGACTTTTCCAACATTGCAACACAATCACTGCCTGTGTAGCTTTACCAGAAATATGTTGCAATGACCAACAATCAGAAAACAGCTCTGTTTCTCATTCTTCAAAACAAAACTAAACTAATGTTTTCTGAAAAATAAAATGAACTACCATCTTGTGAGTCTGGTGGATTTTTGTAACGATCAGGCTGTGGACCACTTAAGCTGAAAACTCAGAAGAATATATTCATATTTTTCTAATTTTAAAGACTTTCATACATGAAATATAATCTCACTTAGGATATAGCCAAGTTTTCAATCATCTTTAGCAATGAAGAAAAATAAATACTTTTTATGTACTTTTTAAAGACAAGTCCACACAGGTGGTAAACAAATGGATTTCGATGTTGAGATGTGCATGTGGAAAACATGAGAAATACCTTATCGCAAGAGAAAACTATCAAAGTAGCCTCATGGTTTATAATTTTCTAAGACTGTTCAGTGTAATGAAAAAACTTAGTGTTCTTGACTTGGTATCCTCTTCTCTGTTTATGTTTGTGTCTTACCTCCCTATTTAGTTTATCCTGACTCTTCAGACCCCAGTTCCCCCTGTTGATCTTTGCCTTTTTAAAATTAACATTTCTACCAAAAACAACAGAGTTTTTTTTTTAATGGCCTATCCTTTAGACATTTAAGTATTTAACAGACACGTTTGGCCATACATGGAGGGACAGCGTGAATCAAAACAGGTCTGACCTTGTATCCATCCCTTCTAATTCAAAATCTTAAATAGCATTTAGCAATTAATGTTTATCTTTTAACAGCATGAGCTCAGCTTCGGTGTCCAGGGAGTCTTCTTCTTGCCAGCCTGGAGCCTGGTGCCTCTGGTAGCCAGACAGTAAAACGAGTATCCGTCTGACAAGGTCTGAACCTACTGTGGATATCTGCTGCTTGCTGACGTCTGCCTGGCCGTCTGATTGATTACTTATCAGAACATTACACACAGAAGGCCTTTGTTTTCTCTACATGGCCTACTGTCCTAGATGCTCTCACTTTAACAGGGAATAAATAATCAAATCCTAATTACATCAGAAATAAACACCAAAAGAGTTGTTTGCGCTTTTGGATGTCTAATGTTTTTCCTCGTCCTCGAGCTCTGTCAGGTGGTGCATCCTCAGGTTCTGAGCTACGTCAACTACTTCAGCATCTTCACTTCCCATCCTCAGCTCCATCTATACTATATCCAACATCCTTCCTTAACTGAGCCAAATTCCTAGGCACTCTTTCTTTCTATTTCAACTAAAAGGTGAGTAATGCACTTTAATGGGCTATGGATTAATTGTAATTTCCATACAATATAAAACAAATTCTTACAGTTCTTTCAATTATGATAATCCTTAGTAGTTAAATTATGTTATTTTTAAGGGTGTCATACAACATATGCGGGCTGCCTAGTAGGTGGGAGTGTATGATACACTTTAGCCCCCTTAGTGGCTTATAGGGTGAATTCTTTATAATGTTGCCTCTATTTTTCTCAACCATACTATTCATGAAACTATCAAATATTTATTGACAGTTTGAACCGGATTGTGTTTGTTAGATTTGGGTGAACAAAATTGAAGTGTTACCACTAGCATACAGTTACAGGCTGCATTCTGCAACAAATTAAGATGCCTTATTGTTTACAGCTCTAGACAAGGCCTTTTCAGAAGAGTTCTGATGTACTTCTTTAGCTCTTTGTCCCCTCGGGTCCACTTAACGAGTCGAGTCAAAACAAGTCTTCCTTCTTCAGCCTGAGCCAGGGCCAGGAACCATCCGTCCTGGGGTCTTTTCTGCAGCCTTCCTCCTCTTTTCCCCTGTTTTTTATCAATTGGCTCTTCATTTTGCACTTGCTCGTTGTTTGCCTCTGCAAAGTCTAAGCCGGGACAAGTACAGCTGCCTCCTTCCTGCAGCCACAAAGCCCTGTGGGTCATTGCGCCTCCAAACTCCTGAGCCCTCTCTGCACCTCCCCCAGCCCACCTCAGGATGCGGCTGCGAGCCACAGGCACCAGCTGACGGTCGCCTCCCACTGTTGACACGCTGTCCAGACGCATCTTTAGGGCTGTGACATAGAAACAGATATTTTAATGCTGTTCCCAATGTGTTACTTCAGACAACTCCCCTATTCCATCTAGTCTCCCGTGTCAGATTTTTTGCAAATAAATAAATGACATCAAAATCACTTTTAAACAATTTAAACCTTCCTGGATAAGAAAATGAGATGGATTTTCAGAAAGGCTACTTTTTTGTTCCTCACCATATGGACTGTGGCAGAAGTTTTCCTGGATGTCAGACTCTCCGTCAGCAGTCAGACTGCAGGCGTCACAGATAACACTCCCTGTGGGAAGGTAAGAGAAACAGGATTTTATTCTAGTTGTCTGCATTGGAGATGGAGAACAGAGGATACAACATAGCCTCATCTCCAGAGTCACAGATTCAGTAGTCAGAAAAATGCTGATGTTAAAGCAAAGAATCACAATAGTAATCATCAACTATATGCAGAAACATTTGATCAAATTAATAATTACATAAATAGATGAACAATTTAGTAAAGATTATGAATTTATCTATAAAACAAATACATTTACAAGCTTTTTATGTTATAACTTAAAATATTAGTTGGACAGCTTTTACATATTTCAAATAACTTATTTGTAACTTATAACTTTTCAGCTTCTTGTATTAAAATGAGGGGTTTTGTTGGCGCTTTAGCCTACTAGAGTAAAACAATTCCAAAATATGCCCAAACTTGTAATGGGCTATTTTCTATTAATATGAGAATTAAGATGTCAAATTATTGTTGAGTTATAAACCAGGATGTTAATTATATCACAACAATTATGAACCTCAACCTCTATTCAGTATTTTATCTTTCAGTTAGTTTCTCCAGATTATTTTCTGTGTTAATCACTGTCTCACTAATAACAATAAGGAAGTTATTCACAGAATATTTAATAAAATATTTTTGTAAAGACAGACTACAACTAAAAAAGAAAAGAAAAAAAGTTTAACAAACTTAAAAAAGTAAGGCAACCAGCTGCACAGCTTTTATGAGTAAACTCAACAAAACGTTCTGGTGTTGTGTGAACCATAATAAAATGAATCCAAAACTGAACAAATTTAAAATAGCTATTCGGTTTTATTCCTTCTTTGAGTTGAAAAAAAAAACGTTAAGTTGAAAATACCTAGCGAGAAATTGAGGCAACCTGTGTTGTTTGTCCAGCTGGTTTGTCAACTGGACAAACTTAAATGGTAAATGGACTGAAGATATATAGCACTTTTATAGTCATACTGGCCACTCAAAGCGCTTTAGCCACATTTTGCACATCAACATGTGACAGGCGGAACACGGAATCGTACCGACAACCCTCCGATTACAAGCCGAAGGACTCAGGAGGAGAAACAAAAACCCTTTCTGTGCGTACGGCTCGTTGGGTGGTTTAGTTGGTTTTTAATCCTTAGTTTGGTATTATAAGAAGGCTTTCAAAACCCCACAATCGTTACGAGTCCCAGTGACCCTAAGGGGAACCAACCAGCTTGGACTATTTGCATTAAAATGAAACGCATCCAGTAAACAAACCGAGTCTTTAAACTGGAACAGTAGTGATGTGTTCGCTTATTGCTAAATGTCAGAAACAGAAAAAGAAATAAAAAGTTGGACCTTTCAGCTCCTCCTCACGCCCGACCTCCTCTTCTCCCACCGGATCCTGTCCGGTTGCTGGGATGCAGAGTTCGGTTCCGCTCGGGAACCGGGAGCAGTTAAACATCTCGGGCCAGGGGAACCCGAAGGCGCTCATCACGGGCACGCAGCCGTCCCTCACGGCCTCGCACAGGCTCCTGCAGGGGCTGACGGGCCCGCTGAGCTCCGGCATGCACACCGGGGCGAACAACGAGCACAGGAACTTCTTGGTGTCCCGGTGGCACAGCTTGGAGATGAGCGGCAGCCAGGCGCCCGACTGCTGCTGGGCCTCCTTCAGGGTGTCGTGGCCGAGCAGGTTGGGGATCCACATGCGCCGGTAGCCGATGCCGTGGCACAGAGACAGGGTGCTGGGGATGGGCTTACACACCGAGCGGAACGTAGAGCTGAACCCGATGGACGGAGGTCCGAGCAGGACCGGAGCCGATGGGTCGGAGGCATGGATGACACCGAAGAGCATCATAACAGAGCTGAGCAGAAAAACAGACATGGTTCTGGTGCCTTTGTGAAGTTTCCACTGCTAGCACCACTGGCTGGACTTGACTCTGCTGAGGGTGTAAACAAAGAGGCGTTTGGTAGAAACAGGGGGTAATTAAGAGGGCAGGCGCCTCCCAGTCCTCATCCCACCCCGTCAGACTACTGTCTGACTCCAACATAACAGGAGCAGTTCTACTGGATCAGTAAACACTAAACATAGCCCACACACCAAACACAGAAATACTTGAATCCATATTACTTACAACTCTGAGTCCAGAGTCAGTCTGCAGACACAGTGTCTTGGGAATATTCCACCATATTATTACTATTTATCGCTATATATTATCACAATTTTATATTTTGTGTTGTTACAATTACAAACTTTTCATTGAGATTTTGTTTGATAGAACAAAATAAAGGAGTACAGAATAGTAAAACAAGATGTGGTTTTCAAATATATTTTACAGATAAAAATCTAAAAAGTCAGCCATGCCCCTGAGTCAATGAACCATCTTTCCTGCAGTCTTTTGGGGGTATGTACTAGCATTGCTCATTTAGTGTCAGTGTTTTGTTACTGTGTTGTGCATGTACGAAGTTAAAAACGTCCAATTTTTGTCTCATCTGTCCAGATTACGGACTTCAACGTGTTTTTGCCATTTCCCTTACCTGGCTTGCAGCTAACTTTAATTTGGATTTTTTTTATGCCTGTTCTTGCCATTCCCCATTAAGGCCAGATTTGTGGATGGTAGAACAAATATTCGCCCTGTCAATAGTTTTCCCACCTGAGCTGTAGATATCTGCAGCTCTTTCAGAGTTACTGTGGTCCTCTTGACTCCTTCTTTGACTATTGCTCTCTTTACCCAAGCTGTCAGGACATGCCTTGGTAGGTTTTATGGAACCATTTTCCTCTTTTGAAGATGGGCTAAACAGGGCTTGGAATATAATCCTGCTCAATACTTCTCCACTACTTTATCCTTGACCTGTCTGGTCTTGATGAGTATTTGTTCATTAATTTTCTCAAATGAACCTCTGAGGCTTTCACAGAACAGCTGCTGAGATTAAATTAAACAAAGAAGAATTACTAATTCAATTATTTCTAAAGGCAGCTGGTTCCACTGGATTTTATTTAGGGATATAACAGTAAAAATGCATGAATACAAATATAAACAATGACAAAAAACCTAAATAAAACAGGTATTTTTATTAGATAAAATGCTGTTTTTTATATCTTAATCTTTATTGCATCAACCCCCTAAATCTGTAAATTATGCAATTAAAAATAGATGTTTTTGTTATTAAAACAATAAATCTGGCTTTCTGTGTTATCACTTTAGTAATTGATTTTGTGCAGCCTTTTTAAAACTTTCATACAATGCTTTCTATTTATGTTGCAAGACATTTGCAACATAGCCAATTGTTTTGCCTTAAACTCTCTTTAGTGGTTATAGTTAGATCCCTGTAGTAAATGCATAAAGGAAATTCAAGCTATTTACTTTATAAACTTCAAGCAAATTGTTTAAGTCTTACATACTGAAAAGAAATATGTACTATTTTATATGTTTCCTTGTTATTTGTGTTTATATTAACTTTTTAAGCTTTTTAGGTTATGAGGATTGCTCTCAGCAATGGAAATTTGTAAATTAATGTACTGAGCTGAAAATAAAATGTGATGATATGTGTTATAAAAACACAGCTTGGGACACTCTATTATCCTCTACCCAGGCAAAGGGTGTTAAGAGACTCTTTCATCTCACAGAGAGAAGCTGCCACGTTCACCGACATGTCTTGTCCTGTCTTAGTTGTTGCTAGGTGCATTTTCCATTAAGGAAAAGTTTAAAATTGGCTGAATGGTATTAAAGATACTTGGAATCCAAAATGTAGTTCCTATTGTTAATTTAGCGTACACAGTGATCTGTTTTCTAAACTTCAATGAATTGAAGAAACGTTGTAAAGAGGGAAAGGGTCAAAATTCCTCCACAGTGGTTTGGGAGTCACAAAGAATACCTGCTAAACATGGTTCTACAAACTATTTAATCACAGAATTCTTTATTTTACCCCATAATTTGCTCTATGGCTGATGAAGTGCTGTACTGCTAGGTCTCTCTTTATGCTCTCTTTAATAAAACCCCGGGGCTCAGCGTTAGATTGGGTCTTTTCACCGCTCACTGACCGCCACTGCCATCCATAATAACTAATAAAGTCTCTAAACAGGATGAGCGCCTGGTTTAGTCATTATGCCCCTTCTCAATTGTAGTATTCTTCTCAAATATTTTATTGTGGCCTGTCCCTGTTCATGCCGACTTTCTTTCCACATCTTAAAATACTCAACCACGCTGTCGTTTCAATATTTTTCTCATCTGATGATGCATTACCAGATGTTTTACAGCAAGGTTTGAACTGTTAACATATTGTGCCTGGGGGTGTTGTATTGTTGTAAATTTACTAGGTCAGCGGCTTTGCGGTTGCAATGAAGATGTCAAGCTTGCATAAGCAATATTTTTCGCTCACCTACTCACATTACAATGACACCGCTTTAAGCTCTTCATTTGTCCCTCCTGACTTTATCATTAATAAATGATGTGTTGCTTGCTTTGTTATTACCAGGGGTGTATGGTAGATTGGTGGCCTGTCTGCATGGGGTTTGCATGTTATCATTATGCATCTGCAGGTTCTCTCCAATTTGTTAGCTTATTTAGCATTTTCAGGATGTTCTTAGGAGACAGTGTGCGCAGTTGTCTGATCTAAATAAGATCTCTCTTTCAAGTTGACCTCTGGTGATAAAGGCCAACCATAACCCTAAACAGAAATATAGTTATGGTTGGATGATTGGATAAATAAACATTCATCCATGTGAGCAAACTGTTTTTTCTAAGAAGTAGCTTTGAGGGTTCCTAAGCAATACTTAGGGCCATTGGTAGCCTGGGTCCTCCAAGATCCATTGGAATTACATATGAAATGTTGACAAATCAACGATCTAGACATACAAAGTACAGTCTTTTTAGTTTTATAGTTATTATTTCAATAGTTATTTTTAATTGATCAATTTCAAGTGTTTTCAAAGGTAGGACCACATTTCTTACTGTAATTGTTAGCTTTCTTGTGTGACTTCTACTATTGCCTAACTTCACCGTGCCTGTTCAACAAAAGCAACTTCCAGATCATAAATGACTAAGTTGGAAAAAATAAATATCTGCTTATTCACAGCACATTACTTTAGATAGGACAACTTTCTTTCAGAACAGCTTAGCAAAACAATCAAACTAAATTTGCATGTTGGACGCTGTGTCAAGATTGCTTCCAACTTAAGATAAAAATTGTAAAATGATAGCTAGATATAATTTTTCAAGTGGTCAATGAGTCATTCCACCCAGGGCCTTGTACAACCTTGGACTAGCTTTGGATTTTGACCTCTGATTGGTTTGACTAAGGCATAAAGGCTCTCCAGAACCCAACTTTAGCCTAATATATCAACAGACTCACAGGCGAAAGACACTATTTGAGGAAGACATGTTGTTTTTAAACTCCCACTAGTTGTCGCCATGCCCACACCTCCGTTTCAATGTTCCACCCTCACGTGACTGAGCCCGTCGCTGCTTCACAAATACCAGAAGTAGTGGTTGTGTTGTTGTTGCACCACAGCTGCTGTCATGTGATAGCCTGTCTGAGCGAGCTGCTGTACACAGTAGCTTTTTACCTTTGTCTTGGATTAAATTAAAAGCAGGCGATCAGCTTTATGATTGTTGCGGAAGAACCACACGGCTCGTTTGTGAAGGAGAGCAGGGAAGCCGGGGTTGTGTAGTTTGACCCCCTCGGACGCAGCCATGGGTTGCTGTTACAGTGGCGAGGACGACGGCTCCAGAGAGGTAGCTAGCTGCTAGCCAAAACTGATGCAGCTTTCTGGCTTATTTAGAAAGATATACTACATGTAGCCTTTTTGCTGTTTCTGTTGATGTTTAATGAGTGAGATGAGCAATGTGTTGTTATGAAGAGGTCGCTTTGGGATTGGTTATAATGGGAAGCCGGAAAGTAACATTAGCTTGCTACTTCGAGCATGCGGGGCAGGCCCAGCAGAGGCTCAGTAACTCTTAAAGTTTACACAAGTAATGACTTTACTATATAAAACAATAATACTTAAACATTTAGGATAATTTTATGCAAGTAAAGCGATACACTATTAATGCCCAACTTAGTACGGGTGTTTATGAGTATATAAGTATGAGCAATCTAGAAAGTACTTAGTTCTTTACGGAATATTGGCTTAATAATCAATAATGGATTGTTGGCCAGTGAGGGAAATGTTTGATATGACAGATACTATCTGAATGTGAGCTGTGTCATGTGACTGTCGCCATTCTCAGCTTCATTTTAAGCAGAAATTTTGCTCTTCAGGCAATAACTGAAGGTGTAATGCAACTTTCCCCCTACTAGTTAAACGATCGGTGTTGGCATTTTACCTGAATGATCTGGTGAAAATATCAGAATATGAAGGCTGCAATTTAACATTTTGGTTTATAACTGGACTGTTTAGTCAAGCTTCAGCATGCAATACAATCTGACATGTAAATAAAACATTTTAACTACCACATTGTTCTTTATACATTACATTAGGAAACCCTAAATAGATTGACTTTTGACATTATTTTCACAAATTATAATAATGGCTGAAGTTTTTACTGTTTAGGACAAACTAGTTTTACTATTTACTTATTTAGAACATGCAAAGTATGTATGTATATATTTATATATATATATATATATATATATATATATAAATAACCACACATACACTTAATAAAAGCAAATAAAACAAAATACACAGCACTATGGCCCTTATTTGCTGACTTAGCTTGCATACCTGAAAAAGTATAGGAAGAGGAGGACACCTATTTAGTCCCACTGCTTTAAACGTATCTATTCTTCAGCACTAACAGTAACAATATGTGCTGCTTAAGGTATGTTTGCTGGTCAAAACTGGGCTGATCGAAGAGTAGATTCGTCAAACCTTTCCGCTTTGGTTTTGCATTCAGTCAAGAAGCCACTTCTAATGGCTGCTGCTCCATTATCCTTCTTACTCTGCTCCAGAAGTCTGATGAGACTGATCCACTGATCCCCCACCCGAACCCAGTGAGCAAACCTCCGAATGGGAGAGAATCGATCACAACCAGTGTCCCCTCTGCACAGACAGATGGACAAGCCCTCCTGACATCCATCCTTACAAAGACTGCGCAGTAAGTAACTTCCTCATTCAGTGCCATAAAAGTCAGATTACAATTTGTACTTCCTGTGTAGGAATATATATATCTATGTATATACATTATTATTTTTTTATTTTATTTCAGGAACATTATTGATGTCTCAGCGGCTGATTCTGTTGTGATGGAGCAACATGAAATCATGGACAAAGCTAGACAGTACAGGTATGGTGAAAGTTCTGTTTGTTCTCTTCTTCATGATGTAGTAAGATACAAACCCTCCTTACTTCCCTATATGAAGCATATTAGGTGATTAGTCAAGGTAGAAACTACCATAGTACTTCTAAGTAGGGGTGGGTGATATGGATTTAAGATTTTATCACAATATTTTGTGGTACTGTTAAAAGTGATTATAAAAAACTGACTACTTTGCTTTCCTATTTTAGGTAACTGTATGGCCCCATAAACAAACACCGTTCTAAAAAAAAAATCTAATTTCTTAAAGATGCTTCCTCAGAATACCAGAGAATAAAGAGTCTGATTTTTATCAATAAACTGCTCACAGTAACTACATTTAATCATATTTTCAAATTAGGGATGTAGGAAAATATCAATGCACCAATATATCGCAATATTTTATGACACGATATTGTATTGATATTCAAAAGCAATGTATCGATTTTATTTTGTAGAATTTGAATGGAAACATTAATGATGACCGTAATCTTTGTAGTAAAATTAAAAGTATGACTGCTAGTTGGTGGCTGTTTTCACCTTCTTCTTTCCAGTGGATCAACTAGATCTAGTAATAAAACTGGATGTGTTAAAGTATGAAACAGGTTGGAGTGTTTAGAATGCTGTGACAGTGTTTCTACAATTAAATTCACTTCTAAACATCACAATATATAGTCTTATTCATAGTATCGCAATATATTGTATCATCTCCCCTGTGTTGTGATACATACCGTATCGCCAGCTTTTTACCAATACACATCCATATTTCAATGTATTGACTCTCTTACAGAACAAACGGTGTCAAAAAATAACAACTTTGACAATACAGTTTTTTGAGTTTTCAAACATAGTCTATTTTGATTTATCATTGTCACAATAAATCAAAATTCTTAGCATGATTTTAAAAAATCTTAACAATTATGATCTTGTAGCTTCTAAAACCTTTATTTTACATTGGTGGAATTTGCATAAGTAACAGAGGTGTCTGTATTTCAGCATTTATTTTTCTACTCTCTTATCTGATCGTTATTCATCTATGCCAGCTTCATCAATGTTTCTGTCCCTTTGTAAATTATCCAATTCTGTCAATTTCTGTTCAGTCTCTGCTTTTTGTAGGTGCAATAATTTAAAGCCTGACCACTGTAGAAATATCTGCCATAATTTGATTACATGTGGCCAAATAAAAAAGGAGAACTGAGGAGTTTCTATGAGAAATTTGAGTCAGGAATAATATTTAATGTTGACATGCAAAAGTTGAACCCAGGGAAAATGTAAGAACCAAGAAGAAAATTTGAGAGGAAATTTGGAGAGAGGCCTCTTATCCAGTGTCATCTAGTGGGAGTTAGATTTTCTTCCCCTCTAACTGCATTTTTGTTTAGACTAAGATACGGGTGTAGATACAACTAGTATACTAGACACTAGATACTAAGGGATCTCTTCCAGACTAAGTCTTTTTTTAACTCAGTATTTATAAGCTTTTTTCTCCCCCCCTTCAGTACAAAATTGGCTATGTTGAGCACCAGCTTGCCTCAGAAGAAAGCCCTCACTCTTCCCTCCCTAACAAGCCAGCCACACCAAGTGCTTGCCAGTGACCTGGTGCCGTACTCAGATGTTCAGCAGGTAAGCTGTGTTGTTTTTCCCACCTGGGTACAGCTAAAAGAGTGAGGGGGTGTGGTTCTTCCGCAAACACAAATGAGTTTTCCTTTTCTTCTGAAATGTTTTCATTTATTTTGGACCAAACATGTAATCTCCCTTTCCTTGTTTCTCTACCCAGGTATCCAAGATAGCAGCTTACGCTTACAGTGCAATCTCTCAAATCAAAGTGGATGCTAAAGAGGAACTGGTTGTCCAATTTGCCATTCCCTGACTTTCGCCTGCATGCGGTTCCCCCATCCCACTCGCTCTGCCCAACTCCTGCTTCGTCGTCCTCCAGACCACCTTTTTTTTTTATTAAAACGTTTTGGTCATCCTGCTTCTTAACTCTGCCACGAACTTCTGTGAAGACAGGAAGTGAAGGATCCTCCCCCCCAAACAAACTGTCTTATAGTAAAATGATCAAGCGTTACTGGCAGACGAGCCATGGTGGCAGTTTCTGCTGGATGTTTATGATGATCCGCTTCAGCGAGGCCTCCTCCGTGTGTAACACATGCATTACAGGCTTTGTCCAAACAATGTAAAAGATACCGATATTCATAACTCTTTAGGTTTTCAAGATCTTCTCAGTGTCTTCTCTTTAGACTTTATTTTCAAACAGGCACACTGTAGTCACACCATGTTATCCACTGAGACAGCTGTAGGATGTTTGGCTAGTGGGTCACACCTTGGCTATGATCAACAAATGACATTGTGTGCGATATTAGACATGTTTACAGTGCAGTGGATGCTATTAATAGTAGGTTATTTCTTGCAAACAAAGAACTTTGCAACATGGCTTCGTATTTGTACATCATACAATTTTAAAGCTAAAATATTTTAAAGTAAATTTTCTCTGACCAGTAAAAATGTCTATTCAAGCTCGAAAAGAGTAATTTGCATCTTTCTCCCCTGAAATGAAGCTGTTTTACTTATTTTGGACAGCAGGTCTGATAAATAAATGCAGGTAATCTGGTGTCGTTCTCAGTCAAGAAAAGAACTTTGGGATTTCAGTTTTGATTTCAGCTGCTGACTGTTCAATATGTCATTTCACTTGACTATATCACGATTAACCCGTTCATTGCTGACGGACACGGATTCGAACACAAGCAGGAGGTGCTGGCTGGTTGGGCCTCCTGACGTCATTCAGAAATGTTTGAGCTCAACGCTCGAGTTTACAGACGGAGATGTTCAAGTATCGTGCCCTCGGGATGAGCTGGGCAGGAATTTAACATTTTAAATGACGGGGGTAGAAAATCGAGGATGAAGCGGGCGGCCTGTGGAGGATGCAAAGACTTGTTATAATCATTACCTTTGTACAGAGTTTTCTGACTGACTACATTAATAGCTGGGGGATTGTACAAAGGTCCTGTGGGATGGTTTTTTTATCAGACACAACTATACTTTTCAGGTCTGCGATTGTTAGCTTTTTACTCAAAGCCTTTTTTTTTTTTTCCCAGAAAAAAAATCTGAAATTAACCATTGTTGCAGCGTGGAAGAGTGTTAATCTTTACCCGTGCAGATTTAATAGCCTCAAAACGTTTGCTGATTATTTATGGGTTTTTTCGTTCTTAAATGTACATGTGCTCTTTAAAGGAGGGTGTAATGTGACCTGATCTCGAGTCGCTAAAGGGAGCCTGCAAGCCTATGACTATTTATACCACACAACTGATTAGAGCTTCTTTTTTTGCAATGGGTTCTTGGCATTTTTTTCTTCTTTGTTACTTAAATGTGTAATACATGAAAGACTGTATGTTTGTACTATCTTAGGCTAGTACCAAAAAGTTAAAAATATTTTTTTGTTTAATCAGTTCATTAAAAAGTTTCAACAAAATCTTCATGTCTTATTAAATAGTGACTACATGTTCACTTCTGAGAAGAAGTTTATTTAGTGATCTTACAGAGTTTTAACAGATCGTTCCCAGCAAGAATGAAATGTTTCTACAGGTGAATCTTCATAAATTACCATAACATTGAAAAGTTACTTTATTTCAGTTATTTTATTCAAAGAGCAAAACTCTGATATTACATAAATCCATTTCAAGGACTTGAGATTCGATGTTAATGGCTTGCTACTAATAAAAAACCCTAAATTCTGTTTTTTAGACCAAACCTTGTGGATTCTCTGAGGTTTAGGTCAGAAAAGTTTGCTGGCACAGTGATGCCATTGTCATTAAACCAGGTATTGATACCTTTGTGTAAGCAGGTGCTGAGCCCTGCTGGAAAATGACATCAGCATCTCCATAAAGTCTGTCAGCAGAGGGAAGCTTGAAGTGCTCCAACATTTCCTGGTCTCAAAAAGGTCCAGGTAAACCATATATGATATTGTCTGTGGTACAGCAGGGCCTTAACACCTGAAATGCAACAACAGTATCCAGGATATGGACTACAGCTGTCTTGGCTCTTTGTTGCTTAACCTCCCTGTAGAGTGGGTCAGTAACTGTCTGCTAAACAACTGTCAAGTCACCAGTCTTTCCAATGACTGTGTTAGCCATAACATAAGATTTCTTTATAATATATCATTCTTCTTATTGGTCTTTCATAAGATTCTAATTATCTGAGGAACCGGATTTTGGGATTTTCATTAGCTGTAAACCACAATAATCAAATTAATATATATAAACACTTGTGTGTAATAAATCTGCATAATCTCAGTTTTACTTTTTTTAATTGTTGAAATAGACTTCAAAGTAAATCAAATGTACTGAGATGCACTTATATATTTTACATATTTGATCACTTTGTGTGTCTGTATTGCTTGAAGTTAGTCATTATTTGTGTGGGAGTTATGATTTCCACATGCTAGCATTCAGTGGAGACTCTTCCTGCTGTTTCTGCAGCGGGTGTTTCTTTGATGCCAGAGCTTTGCCAGGACTCGCTCCTGCTGAGTCACAGCACTGAAGTCCATCGTCTTTAACAGCGGCAATGCAGAAATCACGCGATTCCTGCACACAAAAATTATTTGACTTATTTTTATGTAATCAAATCAAAATAAAAAAGCAAATGTTAAAAAGGTTTCCCACTGTGCCAACTCTGTAAGAGGTAAAGATAATTTTACAAGTGCTCCATTTTGTGTTGAAAATCATATTTAAAAAAACCTACTCTGCTTCAGAAGAAGCCACTGCTGCAAACAAGTTTTAACCAGCAGACACAAAAAAAGATATGATAGTTTAGCAACCGGTCCCCTGTGTTGTGTTGTGCGTGCATGTGTGTTTAAATGTTTAAATGCTTTTGCTGTGCAGACCACAATATGATTTTGTATCCATAAGAAAGCACCTGTTGCAATGTCATGCACATACATGCCTGCACAGCACTTGGGTCTGAAGAATAATCCCTCTCTTATGTATTTGTGAACTCTAACGGTATGTACTGGCTGCCTGTACATAGGCCTACTGTATACACATCAAAAAATGACAACACTCGATGAATGAATTTCTTAAGAGCTTTAAAGAATGCAATGGTGAAAATATCTCCTTATAAAAGTGTCTCACCAGGATGTGTGTGTTAGAAAAATGCCTCTACCTGTATGCCTTGTTTGTCTCTATAGGGTTTCCATGTAGAGTAACGGTGTGAAGATGGGGAAGCACACCCAACCTGTCCACCTCTGACAGGGTATAAATGCTGTTTCCATGAAGATATAACACACGGAGTCCATGCAACTCACACAAAACCTGTAACAAGCACAAGGTCAATCCAGTACACAGGATAGAGATATACAGTGCCTTGCAAAAATATTTATATAGTATGTTTTTATTTTTGTTTTATGTTATAGCCCGACACAAAGTAGTGCATAACTATAAAGTGGAAGGAACATGGTACATGGTTTTCCAAACTTTCACAAATAAAAATAATAAAGTTTATGTTTGTATTCATTCATCTGTGAACAGGAATTATTAAGTATTAAATTACATTCTCAACTGCATTTAGGGCTGAACTTTGACTGGAGCCTTCTGACACATTCCAGTGTGGCTCTGGCTCTACTGTATGTTTATAGTTGTTGCCTGTTGTAAGGTGAACCTCTTCACCAGTCTCAGCCTCTAACAGGTTTTCTTCCAGTTTTGCCCTGTATTTAGCTCCATCCATCTTCTCATCAACTCTGATCAGCTTCCCTATACCTGCTCAAGATGTATAATACTGTGACAACCATGTTTCCCTGTGGGGATGGTGTGTTGGGGGTGGTGTAAAGTGTTAATTTTCCACAACTGATAGCATTTTGCATGTGTACTAAAAAGTTTAGTTTGTCTAATCAAAGCACCTACTTCCAGTGTGTGTTGTGTCCTCTACAAAGCTGTGGAGCAAATAGGACTTCTCATAGTGCTCTTTCTACAATGGCTTTCCTATTGTCACTCATGCATTAAGACCAGATTTGGAAGAAGTTGTTTCAGTAAACAGTGCTCTGTGTGATGACGAAAATTTAGGATTATTTTGAAACTTAACTTTGCTTTAACCTTCTCCACAATTTTATCCCTGACTTTCTGCTGCAGTCCTTGGTCTTCTTCATGATGTTTGTTTAGGAATGTTCAGGTTTTAACAACCAACAAAAGTTAAGTTCTCTCTGTTTTCTGGAACCTTCATGGAAAAACTGTATTTTAACAGAGATTATCAGGTGGACTTTATTCACTAATCAGTTGACTTCTCAAAGCAATTGGAAGCACAGGATTTCATGTAGGTTTATCAGAGAAATTCATACCGGTATTTATGCCACACTTTTCAAATGTTGTTGCAAAATGTAATGAAATCCATGTATTAATTATATTCCTATTCCTATATATATAAAGTCACAATAACACCAGCTAACTAATTGAAGTTTGTGTCTATAACACAGATAAAGGGGTATAATTACGTTTGCAAGCCAATCTAGCTGCAGTGGAAAAGAGAAAATGAAACTTGCCTCTTCTATATGTGAAAGTTTGTTGAAGGAGAGGTCCAGCCAGGCGAGATGTGAGGGTTCAGCCAGGAAGTGGCTCACAGTCTGATTTAGGTCACACAGGTCACTGATGCTGTTGTAACTGAGGCGCAGGGAGCAGCTGAGGTATTTTCCTTCTGAATTTTTCTTTAAAAGTCGGAGACTGCTGCAGGGAGTCTCTGTCCAGGCGTCTTAAACCACAAATACAATAAATGAAGTGAATTTGAAGTACTTACTGCTAATTGTTTCTTCACACTGACATACTACTTAGTTCATGAAAGGTTCTGTCATTCAGACATTATTTTGCAACAATAAAACAGTAGAACTCAAAAATAGAAATGTTCAGCTAAGTACTGAAACTCTTGAGACATGTATTCAGCTAGCCTATTTTATTTTCTGGTAATAACTATATCAATTGTGTAGGCAAATGAAACTAAGTAATCCAACCGATTTAGAAAAGAAATGATGAAGAATACAACCTGTCAACCTGCTGAGACTTTTGAAAGATAAATCCACCGGAGCTCCAAACATAGTTTTATCCATGAATACTTTCAACAACCTGCAAAATTAGAGACATACATTATTTTGTGAGATTTTTATTTTTACATTTTTTTATCACATTTTTTTATTTTACCATATTGCTTAACTGACCAGTCAAATAAATCCTAAACTAACAAATAATGTAAAGTTACCGTATAATAGATGTTCAGTTCTGCGTTTTGGAGGGTTTACTCCTTTCCCCAAGCTGCCATCACACACAACAATCTGTTTCCAAAGAAACAAAGACATGCATTGTGGGATTTGTAGTAAACATAGATAGAAAATGATTTCGTACATCGTTCCCAAAAATAAGAATACTAATATTTCAAATTTCAAACGTATTTCCTAAAATAGAGCCATCAGTAATTAAATATTACTAATACTACCAAGAAGGTAATAATATTAATTCGTTTAAAAACGGGATGAAAGTTTTTCAAATCCTCTCGTACCTATTTACTTTGATAAATAGCTGAAATACAGAATAAATTTAATTGTTATAACTCAAACTGACTTTATTTAGCATATTTAGTTATTTTTTTGTATGTAAATCACAGTTTCTAAACATACTTGTAGTGGTTGCCACTCACATTATGGCGGGAGCATTTACGTACTTTTTTCTACGCCCCAACGAAGCCAGGGCGGCGTGGGCGGCGTCTACTCTTCTAAACGTCACAGTAGTTACGTCCTGACATTTTCCGGCTTTTAGCCCAATCGCTTTCATCTATTTTCACACACGTCAATACGAGGACACTGATTGGTTGGTTCAATCGTCCACAGGCGCTTTGAATTTTTCTGGCGTTTAACCTGGTGAGCTGTTTATTTGGTAGTAGTTGCTTTATGTAGGTAGTCCTGTTGAAGAAGTTGATATAAAACAACACACGGTCCGGTAGGGAAGAATTGTTGACATTTTAGTTAAGTCCCAGCTTGAAGGGAACGCTTTATGTCGCTTGTGCTTTCGGGAGGGAACTTTAATTAGCAAACGTTAAAATATAGCTTGCTGACGTTAACGTAACACATTTATTGACAACGGTGTTAGCGACGTTGCATTTTGAGAATTAAAAAAATGCTGCAGGAAAACGTGGCTTTATTGTCAACTTTAACAATTTAACAAACCTCAACGTGTTTTCACGTCTGTTTGCAAACTTTCTCTGCGGCTCGATGCTTATTTGTATTTTTTTCTTCCCAGTTTAAAATCCCTTTGAGATAAAGGTTCAGCCAAGATGACCAACTTGGGCGTTAAGGCTCTTCTCAGCTGGGTAAGTTTAACCTAACATTATAATAAGGTTCGAATACTCATATCAGTCTTACTGCATACTTATTGACTATTTTTATTTCAAAATATTGTTTTACAGGTCAATAGTATCAAGCTGTTGGGCAGCGAGTTTCGGATCGATGATTTACAGGATGGGGTGGTCCTGGTGAAACTGATTTCTGTGTTGTAAGTTGGAGGGTTGAAATGCTGTTAGTTTGTGTAAACAAGGAAGATTAGTATGCTTTTTAAACACCTTCACCCTTGGTCCCTGATTCTGTGTCCTGAAAGCTACGTTTCTAACAAGGTTCCCCACAAAGTTTAGAAAAGTGTATGTCTTGATCATCTTTCAAGTCTGGATGAGTACGGCAGGGGTTTCTTTCCTCCGTTTTCTAAAAGATAAACAGTTTTGTAAGTGATTGTATTTTTATATGGAATCCTTTAACACCTGATTTGCCGCCTTACAGCTTTACTTGAACGTCTTAGCCATCAATGTTTTTGGTTTTGGATTTCAACAAATTTCACAGAAGGGCACTTACTTGCTTTTTGGCCTCTGAACTACTTTCAACTAGAGTTTTGTCATAAAAAGATAAACATAAATGTCAGATAAATATAGAAAGTTGGGTCAGGATAAGGTATTACATTTTTAAGAATGTGTAGGAACCCTGTTCTAATGAAGTGGGTTAGGGTGATGTCTTTCCAGCCTTTAAGAGCTTTAGAAAGAGCTAGCTCTAATGTAAATATTTTCTGCATTGACATATTCACTGTATTGTCTTGGTTTATGGTTTATTGCAATATTACATGGTTGATCACTCCTATTGTTACAAGTGTTTAGACATACCGCTGTTTCAAGTGACATGTAACATAGTGGAAATTTGAATGAACTGGTGATGTATCAGCTTCTCAGAAAGGGATTCAAGCTTTGTGTGATAATCTTGATATTTGCTTTTGTCTGTCATTTTGTGTCAACAGGAAAAAGAAACCAATTCCCAGTTTCAGTAATTCTTCTGAGAATCCGGTTCGTCTAATTGCAGAATTCCTAGAAGGTAAGCTTTATTTTTTTTGTTTAAAAAAATATGCTCTTTCATTTTTGCACATGGTCCAACTCGCATGAATCAAGTAATTGCATTACGTTCTCAGCATGCAGTCAAGTTCTTCAGAGTCCTGCTAGTGATCTAAGAATTTGTTCCAGGTGCGTTGAAGCAGAGAAGCACCTAATGTTACAAGAAGCCAGACCTCAAGCACTTGAGTTGCAGTGTTCGTCAGGGTCCGCTGTCCGGCATATTTTCAATGTTTTCAGATCTCTGATTTAAATGAATAGGTTAATTAAAGGTAACTCTGCTCGAGAACTTGATGGCACCCTGAGGTGTTAGATTAATTATTTGAATCATTTGTGCTCAGCAGGGACATATCTCAAGCTGAGGAAGTGGTACTAGTGTGTGAAGGGAACCAACCCAACTTTAGTCAAAGTTAATCAAACATTTTAGATTTTTTATAGCAAGATCCAATTGCCTTTATCTAATTACATAACTATAGTAGGAAGAATTGTTTCTTATCTGTTTTAATATGTTGTATTATTTCAGCTGTAGTTGGAATAATTTGGGCTTCTCTATTTTTAAATAAATATCGTACCGTAGTATACCATTACCACTATTTCCATATAAATGAAGCAGGCTTTGAGCGCTCAGGAAGTAAGTTTCTGTCCCTTTTTTTTGTATTAGGGGAATGCAAGTTTAATCCAGCCAAAGGCACCGCTATATCCTGGGACAGCATAAGAGAAGGAAACAGCCTGACAGTGGAAATCTCAAAGGTTAAAAACAAAGAAGGGAAAATGTGATGAAATGAATACAAACATAAATTATAACTCATTCTGATTAGGGTTTGCTTTGTTCTCAGGTGCTTGTATTGCTTGTCTATTTTGACATGATGAATGAGCGCTGCACTCTAAATGCACTTGATTGTGAAGTAGAGGTAAGCAGAATTAATTTACTATATATGATGGAAAATATTTAGTATTTTATGAGCATTTACTGCAATACTTCTAATTACATGGTTGGTTACTATAATTGAATGTACTTATGTGTATATTTTCCTTTTCTTAGCGTGAGCTTGCCAACTTGACAGTCTCTTTTGTTATGGAAAGTGAGGGTTGTGTTTATCTGAACAAAAGACTTGATGCATACTTGGGACGGAGATGTAAGTCAAAACTATTTTTACCCATAAATACCACAGGAAGAGCAAAAAGTGTCTAAGACACAATGTAGATTGGGGGGGGGGGGGGGAACTGGACAGACCCTCTGGTTTAGATTGACATGGAAACTGTAAACTGTTTCAGATTTGCCTGTGTCCCGAGAAATCTTTGACCAGTCAGGAACCACCTCCACTTCTACCTCCAATGTGTCCAGCATCACTTCGCTCTCAGATGACGAGTCTCCGGTCTTTCTTCGCTCACAGAAAGTCACTTTTGTTGATCTAGAAACTGTTGCTTCCTCCTCTGTCAGGTATTGATGTGAATTTCAGTCATTTCCGTCTTGAGTTTGTTTTGTTTGGTTTTCTATATAACACAACACAATTTGAGCTTGGTCACATTCAGATATATGAATCTTATTCTTTAACTCGCTTAACTTTTAATTTCTGCAGCAGATCTCCTTTGGCCGAAGTAATGAACACACCGAAATTTCAGATGAGAAAAATGCAAAGACAGGTGATCAAAGAGAGAGAATACAGAGATAGTTTGGAGAAGGAGCTAGCCAACACGCTTGCACTAATTACCCAGAAAGGTATTTCAAATAACTCATTGTGCAATGTTTGCAAATATGGACAAATCTTTTGTTGTTACCTTTTCAATTCTACCTTCGCTCTTTGCTTTTTTAAATTTTTCCAGAATCTCATATCAGTCAGTTGCAGTACCGCCTAGATAAGTTGAAAGAGGAGCAAGGCAATCAGGAGCAAACTATTGCAGAACAAATCACTGAGCTCGAGGCCAAAAATTACTCGTAAGTATTAAAAAGATGATTTAAACAAACTGATACAACTATCTAATGCAGTTCAATTAAAATCTGTAGTAAGATGCAGCAGAAGTTTTATTGTCATAAAGTATATAAAGAGACAGTAACAAAATTGTGATTTATTTTCTTAGGTTACAAACACGCCTTAATGAGCTGCTAAAGGAAAATAAAGATTTGAAGAATACCTCTGTCCATATGGAGCGGAAGGTGGATGAACTTGCTGGAGAAAATGGTGACCTCTCTTTTCAGGTAAAAATCTGAGTAAACTAGTTTTTTTTTTTTTTTTTTTCAAATCATTAATGCTAAACAGGTTTCATGTGTGTCTGCCAGTGTAATGCTATTACCCTTATTGTTAATATGGTTACAGAGTTAAGCTCAGCAATCAGAAGATGTAAATTGTCCCTTTTCACACTTGAAAATCAAATGGTTATTGCAGGCCTAATTCTAAAGGCTGTTTTTGTATATTATTGCCAGATGAGAGCAATATGCTCCAAGCTCACCCTCTTTGAAGCAGCAAATGGCCAACTGACACAAGCTCAAGCATCTGCTGAGGAGGAGTGGAGAAACAAAACAAGCCACTTGCAATCAGAGCTCAACCAAGCAACCACACAAAAGGTGGGCTGTAGTTTTGAACTCTAAAACTGTCCAGCAGTGCTTCTGTTTTACTGTTACTATTTTTATTCTGCTTCCTTATTCTTCAGGAACTCCTGTCTGAACAAATTCAGATCCTCTTGGGAAAAATCTCCTGTTTAGAGGAAGAACTAAACAAAGCCACCAAAGAGGAAGTTGGAGAAAACATGGGTCCTGTAATGGAGGTAAGCTGGATTCCTCTGGAAAAGTTTGGAGTTTTTTTTCAGTAATTTCTTTATTGGGTTAAGATTTAAAAAATAAAAATATGGAAATCAATTTTTATTCTCATCCTTTCTTCTTTGTGTCTTTCTATTCTTTTTTCCCTCTTACAATTTGTTCATTCGTTCCTTCCTTTGTTTTCTCCAGATACCATATTTGAAGACTTTACTGTACAAACATCTGCTTTAAATTAATAGTGAACTTCTATATATTTTATTTTAAAATGAAGATAAAAGACAGCTCAGGAAACCTTAGTGAATAAGTCTGTTTTTTTTTTTTTTTTACAGGAGAACTGTTTAGGGACCCTTGGCAAAGCCTTTAATGCTTTTCAGTTGGTAACAGATTATTGCTGGGTCATAGAAAGTTTATTTTCTGAAACTTTTGTCCCGTGAAAGAAATGTTCATTAAGCATCTCTACTTCTTAATTCACCAGAGAGAAATGTTGGAGACTGAAATTGCCAGTCTGAAGAATGAGCTTGAGAGCACACTTTGCTCCCTAAGAGAGGCAGAAGAACAGATTCAAACCATAACTTACAAGTTGGCCAAATGTGAGAAAGAAATAATTCAGTATGAAGAGCTACTTAAACAGCAGAAGAGAAAAACTGAAGAACTGATTCAAGCCAAGGATGAAATTCTGGACAAGCTGCGAAGAGATCTGGATGAACAGAAACTGGTTCTTAAACAAGAAATCAGTGATCTCAAACTTGAGCTTGAGCACGTCGAGGACCAGAAAACTGAGCAGATGACCAAACTACAACAACACATTACAGATTGTGAACAGGAAATAACAACACTAAAAGACCTAAAGAGAAAACATCAAGATCTTCTACATCAGACGGACGTAAAGGTGAAGGACCTTGAGATGAAGCTGTTGGCTGCTATCACTCTGTTATCTGATCAAGACCAACAGATTTCCAACCTCAAAGAAGAAGTCAACTTGTTTGCACAAGAAAGTAAAGCAAACAAAGATGAAATTCAGTCCAAACAGAATGCACTTGATAAATTACTAACGGATAAATCACAGGAAGAAGAAATTCTTCATAATAAAATCCAAACCTTAACAATTTGTATGGAAGACCTTAACTCATCTCTGAAACAGGCTCAGCAGGAAATCCAGCTTAAGCAGAATCTTCTAGCTGAAACCCAGCAAGAGAATGCTGAAGGAAGGAATGTACTTCAGCAACAGATTTTAAGCTGTCAGGAGGAGGTGCAGAGGCTGAAAGGAGAGATTTTGGGAAAAAATGAGGAGCTCGTCATGCTCAAGAATGCCAGCACTCAACGTTCTCTTTCTCTTCAGAAAGAGATCAACATCCTAAAGGTTGAAATAGAAAGCCTTAATGGTGCTTTGAGAAAAGCTGAGGAGCAGGTTCTGTCCCAGGAGGGTTTGCTTACAAAGCTGCAGGAAGAAAACTGTTACCAAACAGAGCTTCTGGAGCAACAACTGTCTGCTTCTGAAGAGGAGGTAAAGAACTTAAAGGACTCAATCCAGGCAAAGGAAGATCAGATGCGGCGGATAGAAACTGAAAGTTCAGAACAGGTTAACGGTCTACAACAAGAGATAAAAGATTTTAAGGCTCAGGTTGAATGTCTTAGTTCTTCATTGAAGGCTGCTGAGGAGAATTTGCAGTCCAGGGAAAATTGGTTTGCAGAGCAACAACAACAGAGCATTCAGCAAATAGAAACCCTTCAGATGCAGATGAATGCATCTCAAGATGAGATAAAGAAGCTAAAAGCAGAGATTGATGCCAAAGAGGAGCAGATGGTTCAGCTAAAGACTGAGACGTCTACAAAAGAAGAGTCACTGGAGCAGGAGATTGAAGCTCTAAATGAGCAGATAAAAAGCATCTCTCATTCTCTGGAGATCGCTGAGAACCAAGTTAAAGCCAGAGAAGATCTCTTGGCAGAGCAAGAACAGAAAAGTGCTTTGCAGATGGAAGAATTAAGAAAAAACAGAGCAGTTCTTCAGGATGATTTGAGTCAGCTGAGGCAACATATTAAATCTAAAGAGGATGAAGTCCAAACGTTGAAGGCTGATCACTGTAAGGAGTCGGAGGCCTTATACAATAAGGTGCAAACTCTGAAGAATCAAGTCCAATGTTTGAATGAATCCCTCAAATCTGCGAAAGATCAAGTGTTGGCTAAAGAAAACTTGCTGACTCAGAAGGAAATGGAAATTTCCCAGCAGAAGGATTCACTTCAGAACATGAGGACCTCTTCTGAAGAAGAAACGACAAGGCTTAGGGAGGAGATCAAGGATAAAGAAGAAGAGATAAGTTATCTAAAAGATCAAAGTTCAGAGCAAAATGAGTTATTTAGAAATGAGATAAATGATTTAAAGTCTAAGGTTGAATGTCTTAGTTCTTCACTGAGGGAAGCTGAGGAGAACTTACAGTCCAAAGAAAATCAGTCTGTGGAGCAGCAACAACAGAGCATTCAGCAGATGGAGGCTATTCAGATGCAAATGGCTGCATCTCAAGATGAGGTTAAAAAACTAAATTCAGAGATTGATGCCAAAGAGGAGCAGATGGTTCAGCTAAAGACTGAGACGTCTACAAAAGCAGAGTCACTGCAGCAGGAGATTGAAGCTCTAAATGAGGAGATAAAAAGCATCTCTCATTCTCTGGAGATCGCTGAGAACCAAGTCAAAGCCAGAGAAGAACTTTTGGCCAAGCAAGAACAGGAAAGCGCTTTGCAGATTGAAGAACTAAGTCAAAACAGAACAGTTCTTGAGCAAGAGATGAATCGAATTAAACAAGATGTTCAAAGCAAACAGCATGAAATCAAAGTGCTAAAAACTGATCACTGCAAGGAGTCAGAGGTCTTGAACAGTGAGATGCAAACTCTGAAGAATCAAGTCCAATGTTTGAGCGACTCCCTCAAGTCTGCAACAGATCAAGTGCTGGCTAAAGAAAACCTGCTGACTCAGAAAGAAATTGAAATTTCCCAGCAGAAGGATTCACTTCAGAACATCATGGTTTCTTCTGGAGAGGAGAAGCAAAGACTTCAGGCAGCAATACAAGCCAAAGAGGAACAGCTCAGTCTCTTGAAGAGTCAAAGTTCTGAGCAGGCAGATGTTTTACACGGGGAGATAAATGATTTAAAGTCTCAGGTTGAATGTCTTAGTTCCTCACTGAGGGCCGCTGAGACGAATCTACAGTCTGAGGCGAATCGATTTGCAGAGCAGCAACAACAGAGCATTCGGCAAAAAGAGGCCCTTCAGATGCAGATGGATGCATCTCAAGATGAGGTAAAGAAGCTAAAAGCAGAGATTGATGCTAAAGAGGAGGAGATGGTTCAGCTAAAGACTGAGACGTCTACAAAAGAAGAGTCCCTGCAGCAGGAGATTGAAGCTCTAAATGAGCAGATAAAAAGCTTCTTTCATTCTCTGGAGATCGCTGAGAACCAAGTTAAATCTAGCGAAGATCTCTTGGCCAAGCAAGAACAAGAAAGCGCTTTGCAGATTGAAGAACTAAGAAAAAACAGCGCAGTTCTTGAGCACGAGGTGAATCAACTGAAGCAAGATATTACATCTAAAGAGGATGAAGTCCAAACGTTGAAGGCTGATCACTGCAAGGAGTCAGAGGTCCTATATGATGAGGTGCAAACTCTGAAGAATCAGGTCCAATGTTTAACTGAATCCCTGAAGTCTGCAACAGATCAAGTGTTGGCTAAGGAAGACCTGCTGACTCAGAAGGAAATGGAAATTTCCCAGCAGAAGGATTCACTTCAGAACATGAGGACCTCTTCTGAAGAAGAAACAACAAGGCTGAGGGAGGAGATCAAGGATAAGGAGGAGCAACTCATCAGCCTAAAAGAAGAGGGGTCCACAAAGTCAGACATGCTACAGCAGAAAATTAAAAGTTTACAAGCACAGCTGGGTGATATGGCCAAAACAATGAAAACCACTGAAGAAAAGCTTCAGACTAAGATAGAGATGCTAAATGAACAGGAGCAGGACAGCGCTCGCCAGAAGGAGCTTCTGCAGGAACAACTGTCTGCTTATGAGGAAGAAATGAGGATGATGAGAAGTGAGGTCCAATCCAAAGAAAAACAGATGGAGCTGCTGAAGACTGAAAACGCAGAGCAGTTGAACTTGTTGCATCAAGAGATCCACAGTTTAAACAAGCAGGTGGAAACTCTCACCTCCTCCATAAGAAAGGCTGAAGATGAAATCCGGAACCGGGAGGAGCGTTTGGCTAAGCAACAACAGGAAACCACAGAACAGAGTCGGGAACTCAAGAGCTTACAGGACAATGTCCAGCAATTAAAGAAACAGCTGGAACAACTACACTCGCATGAAGAAGAGATTGAAAGATTAAAAGAATCCCAGGCCGGGAAAGAAAATGACCTGCTTGAAGCAGAAAAGAAGCTTCAGGGTGTGCAGGCGGAGTTGTCAGAAGCCAGGATGCTCATCGCTGACAAAGATCAGAATCTGAACACACTCAGACAGGAAGTTGTGCTTCAAGTTACTTTCTTGCAAAAAGCAAAAGGAGAAGCTGAGGCCCGTGAGAAAATCATGGCTGAGCTAAAGGAGGAGAACTCCAGGCAGAAGGATGTTCTTCAAAATGAGATTCAGGAGCTGAAAGGAGAATTGGAAGCAATTTCTCAAAGACTTTGTGCTAAAGAGCAGAAGTTACTCGAAACTCAGCAGGAGTCTGTGGAGCAGGTGAACAATCTCCAGCAGCAGCTTCTCTTGGTAAACGCAGAGCTCAACCAACAAAAAGAGGCTCTTGCTGCAAGCCTTGAAACAAAAGATGCTCTGCAGGACTTACAGTTGACCACTTTGAGGGAAAAGGAGGCTCTCCTTCAAGAAAAAGAAGCACTCACATCCAAGATAATCCAAGCAGAGGTGGACCAAAAAGCTCTGGAGAAACAGGTTAAAGCTATAATTCTGGAGAAAGATCGGCTCGCTCAAGCCAATCAGGCCATAGAGAGGGAGAATGTTGCCTCTTGTAAATTGGAGGCTGCGTTGCAGAAAGAGCTTCAAATTCTGAAAATGGAGAAAGAGCAACTTTTGAAACTGAGAGAAAAGGCAGAAGAACTTGAGCTCATTAAGGGAGATCTGGAGCAACAACTTACTGCAAAAACAGAGGCTTCTGAACACTACAAGGCTCAGGTCGGTCCAATGATGCTCTTATTATATTAAAATTAGATTTCGCTATTTATTTTGTTGGTTTGGTGTCAGATTTGTCATACCAAGGTGTCTATTCCATCATCTCAATCCCACAGATGGAGAAAGCTGTGAACCATTACAACAACAAAAAGCAGCTTCTCCAGAAAAGCGAAGAAGAAAAAAATGAGCTCAAGCAGGCTTTAGAGGTCAAAGACAACGAACTCAAAGCTGTTCTCACCGAAAATAAGATATTCCAACTTGAATTGGAGAAACTCCAGACCAATGAGAAAAAACTCAAGGGTCAGGTGGCCAGCTTAGAGGCACAGGTTGGTACCGTACATTGAGGTATAATACCAAAACATTCATACATGTTGCTCCTGTGGTTTATGCTCTAGCTTGTACACCAATCTTAGTCGTGATATATTTGTCTTTAGCTCACTTATGCTGATCAAGCTCTAAGGGCGCAAAATAAGATCCATGGTAAGGGATCTGCTGCGACAGAGTCTGCTTACCTAGAGGTTCCCAGGACACACTCGAGTGTTAGCGCTAGAGCAATGGTGAAGAGGTCCATGAGCACCGACAGTCTGGACCAAAGCTCACTGGAGGACTCTCTTAACACTACAAGGTAGGCTAAGGTCTAAATTACGAGTCTTATCAATGACTGTAAGCCTTAATCAGAGTTGTGATGTTACAGACAGGGTTCTTATGCAGGAATCTGTGTGGCTGATCCCATGTGAATATCAAGGGATCAAATAGTTACTTTGTTTCTTCATTTCCTTCATCTTTACAGGAAACTGTCTGCACCTGGTGAATCAAGCACACCGCTAGTTCGAAGCTCTGAACGTTTGGCAGCCAAACGTCAGGGCCTTCAGGCAGAGTCACTGGAAACGCTATACTTTACACCCATTAACACCAGACGGACTAAAAGGTAGCTTTTAAATTTGAACAATTATTGTTTTTCTCGTGTTAATTCTCCTTAAAGAGGCTATATGCAACTTTTCCCCAAAAATAAACGTAACAATAGCCTTTTTATTTGACCATCTATGACTCAAACATCTCCTGATGAGCATACTGACACCTTGTCAGCTCACAGTGGGTGCACCTATAAGCCTGTATCCAATTTGTTCTATTTTCTGTCGGGTCAGATTTTCCCGCGCTGTCTGCGGATGTGACGTCAAGCGCGGTCATGTTAAATGTTTCAGATCACTCTGCCACTACCGGTAGTCAGCACTCGCAAGCAGTTCAATGGATTGTGCGAATACACAGAAGAGATCAAAGGCCAACTTTGACACCAACAGTAACTCCACATAAGACTTAAAAAGTTAAACCCCTGACAAGTGCCCGAAAAAGAATGAAGATTGAGAGCGACAAGCGCGCGCTGCGAGAGCGAGCGCTACGAGAGCGAGCGCTACGAGAGCGAGCAGAAAGGAAGAGAAGTTGCGTTTTTGGCCACATGGGGTCAGTCGCGAGTTTAAATGTCAGAAGATTGCGTATAGCCCCTTTAAGCAGCTTTATACATGAGAAATTAGAGGTTTTCAGAGGATATAGCTTGTTTATTACACTTGAATGTGAAACAATTGATTTTTTTTTTTCCTCACACATTTTCTTGTAATTGTTTTTGGGGTTGAAACTTCCATAAAACAACTAAACAGATTAATAGGATCGTGTGATGAGAACTTAATATGCTCTAAATATCCTTGTATAGATTGTTTATAACTCACTCAAGTCATTTGAGTTGTTGGATGGAGTATTTAGAGCAGTGGTGTCCAAACCTTTCACAAAATGTTGTGCTCAGATAAAAATATTCTTTTGTCAGTGAAAAGCTCAACGTAAAAAAAACCCTACAGGTGTCCACCAGCATCAGGTCCATTTACTGGAGAGTCAAATTTGTACCATTCTTGAACTGCAGTTGGGGGTCACACAAAATTCTTCCAAGGGCTGCAAAATGGGGCCCACCCCCCAGTCACACTTGGGCCACCCTTGTTTAGAGTCTCATTCCCATTAAAAACAGCATTAGCAGAGGAAGTATTTCACCAGTGCTCATTCAGAATCAGAACCTTGGGTTTGCTTTTCAGGGAGAAACATTTCACCACTGCTTTTATACATGAACACGATGGCTTTTGTAACATCTATGTTTTAAATTGAAGAAACTTGACTTAATGTTACTGGCTTTAATGTCCATGCATAAACGCAAAACGGATTTGTCATTCCTAGGACAAGTGATGAGTCTGATATGGAGTTGGATTCAACACGGAAAAATCCAACTTCATCTGTCAAGCGACGCAGAACCACACAAGTCATAAACATCACTATGTCCAAGGTAAAGGAAACGTCTTTGCTCTTAGATATTATCTCCTCACTGTGATTCTGCTCTAGCTTTGAGTCTCTTACATGTTTTCCTTGTCTAGAAAACACCAGGCTGCAGTGAGGCTGATGACACCTTTTACAGCCTGCATTCAGCTCGCTCCCAGCCAAACCTCGCCGGAGCTCATGTTGCACGACCCATCTCTATGGAAGTGTTTAATACACCGGCCGGAAAGACCAATGCTGCCAGTGATCAGCTTATTGGTCTTCCAGGCTACAGACGGAGTGCTGTCCATTCACACAGTAAGTTGATATGATGTTCAGAAAATCAGAGCTGTTATGATGTTATAAAGGTCCCCAGTTTGAAACAATCTTTGGTTTGATTAAATATAATCTGAAAATTTTCTTGAGCATGCTGCAACCCCTAACCGGTTCTCCTGTGTCTGCCTGCTTCCAGCTACTAGTACGTTCTGTGTGGGAGCAGAGAACGAGCCTGATGGTGGACCCGAGGATTGGCTGAGGATTGCAGAGCTGCAGGCCAGGAACAAGGCCTGCCTCCCACATCTAAAGAGCAGCTACCCTGTGGAATCAGAGGTAAGGGAAAAAATTTTTTCCTGCCTACAGCAAATTCAGAAATGGTTTGAGAAGTAAACTACATATCTGTAGCAAGTAGTTTTCTCATAAAATTCCTCTTGTTGTATTCCTATAGACTGGCCAGGGCAGTGCATTAGTTTTCACAGACGAAGAACTCCGCACCGGAGACCCGTCTGATACAATCCGACGGGCCTCCATGATGCCAGGCCAACTGCAGGACTCCCTTGTCTCCCATCGCCACTCCCTTATGGTGGGTCAGACAGGAGTTGGTACTCGCTCCCATCGTCTGTCTTTGATGCCAGGCCAGCTGCCATCAAAACCAGCCCTCTCCGCTAAGCTGAAAAGCCCAAAGAGCTCCAAGCAGTCCTCATCCACCTTGTCTGTTCACCAGATTTCACCTGAGGTTGGTTTGCAATAGAATGCACATTAACCTATTTTCAATTTAATACAGTTTATTTGTATAGTGCCAATTCACAACACATGTCATCTCAAGGTACTTTACAAGAAAAGACATCTCAATTCAATCGTCCATTCATTCCAATTAATCCTTCAGTTCATTATTCCAATCAGTTTAAAAGTTTTCTAAGGAAACCAAGCAGATTGCATCAAGTCAATGTCTTACAGCGGCTTTTTGCACTATTAGATGATGTAGCTCAGTTGTGTTTAAAGTCAATCTTCAATAGCCGGTATTCTGCAAGTTTTACATGTTTTCCAGGTCATTACCAGGCTTCTGCAGAACTTAAACCTGCCGTGTTGGGAGTGGGAACAAATCTAAAAAAATCAGGTCTCTGGAGTTGGACACTCCTAAACTAGCTTGTCCAAAATGAAAAAAAAAAATGCTATCAGGTACATCTGGAGACGCACCGATCAGAACCTGCAGGTCAAAGTTAAAAGAATATCTGAACTTGATCAAGAAAAGCCTGATTTTGAATGAGATCAATCCAATTTATGCATCAGTGTAAATGTCGCTAATTCTTGCCTGATTTTTTTTTCCAACTCAAAACAAGTGCATTCTGTTGGTTGATGTATTTAGACTGAACATGGTTGAACTTCTAGTTTTGACAGATTAAGTGCACAAGATGAGTTTGCTATTCGTCCTAAACTGTAGAACAATGTAACATTTGATATTTTACTATTTTGGATGCAGATGGAAAAGAGAAAACAAAGTAAACAGAATTTCAAAATTTTATTTCCTATGGAGTTGTCAAAAATAAACGACCAAATTGTGTTGAATTATATGTAGATGATATTTTTTCATATATTTTTTTTTCCAACTAATTGATTATTTTTGGCTACTGACAGATGATTCCAGATAAATACACTTTTTTTTTTATATATACCAAGGTGCCAAAAAGTACTGAAATGGCTCCTTGTCACACTTCGGTAACGGAAGCCAAAATAACTTGCAGATAATAAATCCAAATTAAAACCTTTTTTGCAATCAAAGTTTAGGATAGTTCGAAAACTGTTAGAAAACTCTAATGTATGGAAATTTAGAAGGAACCCTGCAGAACAGATCAAGTGAAATTGTCCAATCCAGATCTCTGAATGATTAAAGTACAGATTTTTCTATTAATGTTGTTTTTAACCTTTTTAGTGGTAACTTTTACATTACAGCAAACACTGTCTGTATCGTTGCAAATTTTGAGTGTGTTGTGCTAAATTTAACTGTACTATAAAAAATATTGTTTCTTTTATTAGCGCAACCTATTTATGTCTGTCTTAATTTGTATCTGAAGAAAAAAACGAGAGCCAGCTGCTTCCCTCGTCCACTCACTCCTAAAAACAAGAATGTGAGCAGTGGACCACCCAGCACTCATCTTCAACCTGTCCTCAGCCCTGTGAGTAGAATACTTGCGCTCAGACCTAAAAGTGTAAAAAAAAAAAAGAAAAAGTTCCCATGTTTCTTATGGTTGTAGAGGATTACAACTGTTTTCTTCAAAATAATTTCAGGCGGATCGTCGGCAGTCTATGATGTTCACAATTGACAACACCCCTAAGAACAACAGCTACCTGAAGAAAGGACTGAACAAACTGCGCAGTTCTACTCGGAAGTCCCCAGGAAAAGGTCTGAGAAAGTCGCCGATTCAGAAAAATGCTCGCAAGGGTCAGGAAAACTCTCCGTTGGTGAATTCTCGAGCCACAGTGGGACGATCTGCAAAAGCTGGCAGCTTCAAGTCTCCACAGGTTGCATCTAAGGGACAGAGAGGATCTCAATCCACCAGCAGATCTGCAAAGTCTCCTGGACTGACTGCTAGTGCTCGCAAGGTAAACGTGCACAAACAAAATGCTAAAACCACCATCTATTCAGACAGCAGCTGTTGTAGTTATTGTAAAATGTTAAATCTAAGCAATTAAGAGTTTAAAGCAGCAAAGTGAGCCCCAGATCATTTCACGAGAACGGTGCTCTATAGTCGATGTAATTAGTAGTCAAAGCAGCTTTTGGGCACTAGATGCTTTATATTGCAAGGTCAGTTCATCTAATTTGGTCTTTTGGCATTTTGAACACCAGGAGGTGTAGAAAACAACAAAACAGACCACTGTGTTTGTTTGTTTACATGCGTTTTTAGAGTATTCTACGAGCTGTACTTCTAGTAAAAAGCTTCCCAGCTCAATCAAAACTCGCTCTCTGTCAGCCATTGCTCCTTGACTGATGTGCTTTTACAAGCTGAAGTAAATAAACTTGTCGACCAGAGACGTCACTGCAATGGTAGGCAGACCCACCAGAAAAGATCTACACCTCCTGCTTTCCAGGTGGGAAATTGCTTTGCAGCAACGGAGACCGTTGGAAAACGTTTCCGTCAATACGTGTGCATGTGAGTGCAAACTCACTGACGGAGAAGCATACACTAGGCTTAAGGGTGCAACATTTGCAAAATAAGTCATTGCATGTGTTTCACCAGACATACCGCTGATCCATACTAATAAAGTCACATTTTAGACTTTTCACTCAATTTTGGACTTTTCACTCATCACTAAATCCCAAAACCTGTTTGGCTTATAAGTTTCTGTGGAAATTGGAGCTGGATTTTCTTGATCTTTTGGGTCAGTAGAGTGGAATGTCTTCATTTACGATGGGGCAAAAAAGTATTTGGCAGCCACTAATTGTCCAAGTTTTCCCACCTAAAAAGATGACTTGGGTCTTTAATTTTCATCATAGATACATTTCAACTGTGAGAGACAGAATGTAAAACAAAAAAATCCTGATCCAAATACTTTTTTGTCCCATTGTACAGTCATGGAGCTCTTTAGCATTTACTACAAGTATGTGGGTTATTCCAGCCAGATCAGAAATCTGGCCTGGCATCCTTCTTTCACCAGGTGGCGTAACCACTATTTATTCGCTATCTTTTTGTATCATCTTACTTGTTTGTGCAAGGAGAACTCTTCTCTGACCTTGATGATATTCCTCATTTCCACTCCCAAGCCTAGGTATTTGAGGTGTTCTATCTCAAGTACACCTGATGCATCTAATCATCCCTCTGATTTAATGTGTACGATGCGACTGAAGGCACACCTGATTTGTAAATGTGTGCTATCATAAATAATTTTGTTTAAGGGGCTAAATAATTTTGAGACACTCTGACAATTTCAGATTAACATTTATAAAGCAGATGATTCTTATTTTTACGTTTGAGAAAGTCATACCTGCTGTTACAACTATAACAATAACTAGATCTGATATCTTGTAAAACTAGTTTGAAAGTTAAATTCCTCTTTAAACAACACTTCCTTGGTAATGTAAAATTAGTTTTACTCTTCAACCAAAGTAAAACCCATTGACTTAGTTCTTTGTCATTTCTGCATGTTGTATTATGTTTACTGAGTTGGTGATGTACAGTAACTACTGAAACAAGTCACCATAGTGTAAGGTCATGTTTGGTCATTCATTTTCAGTAACTGCAGATTCAAAACATTGTTGTTTTTTTCAGAAGCGAGTGTTAATTAAGGAAGAGAAAGTTGTCTAAAGTCCAAAAAGGTTAAAAATTATATTAACTTTTTCCTCATGGTTGCCTATCACCTCGGGCTTAATGGTGTTACCACATAACAGGGACATGGGGTTCACACTTCTGTACCCATTACTTTACTAATTCAGGGTTTCTGCAAGATTTTAAAGTCTTAAATTGATTCTCTTAATTTTAAGCTTAAAAAAAAACGTTATGCCGTATATTTGAATCATTAAAAAGCTTGAAATTTGAATATTTTTTTACTTTTAATGTTTTTTTGTTTTTTCTTTAAGAGTTGTGCAGGTTTCACTGGTTTGTTCTGATTTGTAGTTCATGCTGAGGAATTGATAGTTTGTACCCTTTTAACAAAACCACAAATCCCATGAAGCAGAGAATGAATTAACCCTATTGAATGAATGTATATTACGACATTTCATTTAAAATATTTCTGCTTCTGAACTTTACTTATTGTATGTTCAGGTTGTTAAAATAAAAATGTTCTTTTTTGTCCTCCACCTGTTCCTTTGTTATGGGAAAGTATATATTAAGAATTTTGAGTTGAAAAGTGTTTTTAGCAATTGGATAAAACCTGCTGTCTGTAACTGTTAAGATAGTAGCTGTCAATGTTTGATGGTATTAAAAGGATTCAAGTCGAATTCTGTAAAACACCATTTCCAGTTAACAAACTTGACTTAAACTTAACAAATTTACCTTAAGTTGTCAGGAAAATTAAATGTTACATTTTCAGTTTTCACATAGGTTATTCTTTTGAATTCTAAAAATCTGAAACATTTGTAGTCTGGCTGAAACTTGCAGAAGCCCTGTTTTGTAGTAAAATATTGTATTCACTTTATTAGCTTCTTTGTAAACTAAATACTGACGTTTTTTTTCTTCTCTCCCTATAGGTTATGAGAAGAATGAAGGTTTAAGGACTGATTTCCAAAGTAGAGTTTATCGACTAAAATTCTTCTTGATCATCATTTTTTTTTTCTTCTTCTCATCTTCCTCTAAAAGATTTTAATTTTGTCCGTTAGGGTTTTTTTTTAAATGACTTTTTCTAATCTGGCAAATTTTTTTGCAAAATATTTACATGTCCGTCAAATAAAAAGAGAAAATAAAATGTTCCAGTGTATTTATTAAATCAGGTGTAGTTTTAGATTACCGTTTCAATTGGCATATCTGAAACTTTTCATCGTTGCTTATATATATATATATATATATATATATAATATTTGCTAAACTATTATACTTAATTTCCCTCTGAGATTAATCAAGTATTTTTGAATTGGTTTAGTTGAATATAATTTGTATAAAGGATCTCAAATCCCCCCCTGTTGGGGAGTGATGTGAGCCAAAGAGCCACTTGCTGCTCTAGAGCTGCAGGTTGCAGACCCCTGATGTAGCCAACGAAAAGTGATCCTATCTCAGTACGGGTGAAGCTAAAAGTGCAACACCTTCGTTTTTTATTAATTGCTATAGTAAAAACTGAACAGGATCCAAGGAACCACATAGTTATGGTTTCTGTGCCAGCACATATTACCATAAGAAATAGATTTTTCATTATCTGTTTAGTACGGGGAGCCTAAGTCTCCTCATCTTCTGGTTGGCCCATGGGTCTTCTGCCCCGAAAACAGTTATTTTCTGGTTACACATATGCTGTACCTCAATTTAAATGATGCGTAATGATGTGCGTTTTGACTGTTTGTCATGTGATTTATTTGCTTGTAAAAATTCACAATTAAAATGGCTACAAATCAGAAGTCGAATATAAGATGTTGGCTAACATTAGCTAGCACTTAAAATACTCAGAGACCTTGTAGAGCTTGTCCCACATGTTGGCTCTCACTCAACTATTTTTCCCCCAGCATAGCTGCCACTTTTCAGATGGTCAGAATTATAGTGGTTTACTTCATGTTTGATGCTTCGTCCTGGAAGAAAGATGTGAAGCTCACTAAACTCACGCCCATTTTTCTTCAGTTGTATTACGTGTTTTCACACACAAAAAAGTTATTTTTGCTGCCTGTCAAATTAGCGTTTTCTCTGCATCATAATGTCTTTAAAATTCATGGACATCCTATGGTAAATCCATGGTATGTTTCAAACAGGATCAGAAAATAACTTCTCACGCCATTAATTTTTTTTCTTCTTCTCGACACTGGGGGACCCATGGACCAGAAGTAGATGGGCGTGACTTAAGCCTAGTTTATACTTCTTTATCAGCAAGTTTGCACCCACACGCACATGTATTGACAGACGTTTTCGCTTATAGTTCTCTGTTGTTGCAAAGCAATTCCCCACCAGGACAGCAGGGTGTGTAAACCTTTTGTGGCAGGTCTGCCCACCATTGCCGTGGCGTCTCTGGTCGACGACGGTTCATTTACTTCAGAGAGCGAGTTTTTGATTGAGCTGGAAAGCTTTTTACTAGAAGTACAGCTCATAGAATACTCTAAAAACGCATGTAAACAAACACAGCGGTCCGCTTTGTTGTTTTCTACACCTCTACACCAAAATCACCAAAAGACTATATTAGATGAACTGGCCTTGTAATATAAATCATCTAGTGCCCTAAAGCTACATTGACCATTTACATCAACTATAGAGCACTGTTCTCGTGTAATTATCTTGGGTTGATGTCGGGCAGACCAATCACAGACGTGCACTCTTTGTTGCGTTCGACGGATAGTTAAAAAAATTGGGCTCTACTGCGTGCGTCCTTGCGTGAGTAACAGACGGCCCTTGCGTCGACAGATGATGGCGCTGCATGTCTCCGCACCTCTGCAGACTGAGAAGTATAAACTAGGATTGATGGTGCGTTCCAGTTGTCCTTGGAACTCGGAATTTCCAACCTGGAAATGACGTAATGAGCTCGTTTTGCGCTCTAGCTGAACCAACTTGGAAAAAAATGGACGCATTACCTTTTATAGTTATGCCACATACAACCAGAAAAAATAACAACTCAAATGTTAAAACATGTAAAAAACAATAAACACCAATTTTGGCGGCAACGTTTGCAAGTTTTCATATTTGCAACAACGTTAAATATCGATAACATTAACAACTACTCGGTGCTACTTACATAGCAAACAGAATGAAAAGAACACCGAAAGGAAAAAAATAAAGACAAGTAGTACTGGACGCAGCCATCCTTAAATGTGGAATCTCGGGGTCCTCTGAAACTTGCGAACTCGGAAAAACCGGTTCCAAGGACAACTGGAATGCATCACTACCCTCCCCAAAGAGGCCAGGATTAGTTCTAGAGGGGCACTGCCCCCCTGTCTAGAATCGCCCATGCAGCTGGGGCCTGAAGGGCCTGACCCCAGTACAGTGTTCATTTTAGGACATCCTCACTCAGGTATCAGATTAAGAAAAACATCCGTCATCCTCACACAAAACTGCTTCAAACCAAACGGCCTCAGAAAAACATCTCAAAGGAGTCAAGTCTAGGAACAGTCAGACGAAAAGTTATCAGTCAGGTATCAGACCAGAGATGAAAATTAGTCTCAGGAAAACTGCTGTCAGAAAAAGTGGAGTCAGACGATAAAATCTCAAATGAAAAGCTATCAGAATTAGCTGAAAAATATCACGCGTCACGGAAGAAGCTGAAGTTGGCTTCCGATTAGTAAATGTGTAAAGGGCAATTCCATTGAATCTTTGCTGACCCAGACTACATTAAACCAAGTCCTGATCAAAAACTGCAATACTTGGGACTTTTCAAAGCTGGACTGAAGTACTCTACACAGCATGTAGATTCATTAAAACACTGTTTCTGATTTGTGAAACCTTTACTCTATTTGTGAACATGCAAATTAAATTCCTTTTATGATGTTTTTTGCATCCAGACCACATTAGATCAGGTCCTGATCAAAAACTACAATGAATCGGAAGCCAACTTCAGCTTCGTCCGTGACGCGTGATATTTTTCAGCTAATTCTGATAGCTTTTCATTTGAGATTTTTTCATCTGACTCCACTTTTTCTGACGGTGGTTTTCCTGAGACCCGACTAATTTTCATCTGATACCTGACTGATAACTTTTCGTCTGACTGTTTTTCCGAGACTTGACTCCTTTGAGATGTTTTTCTGAGGCTGTTTGGTTTGAAGCAGTTTTGTACGAGGATGACAGAGGTTTTTCTGATGCTGAGAGAGTTTTGTCTGAAGATGACGGATGTTTTTCTGGCGCTGAGGGAGTTTTGTCTGAGGATGACAGAGGTTTTTCTGAATCTGACACCTGAGTCTGAGGATGTCCTAAAATAAACACCGTACCCCAGAGTTATGTCGCATATATACAGCTAAGTCCTGCCTTCCTCCCATAGATCCCAATGCAATTCAAACTGACCGCTGATCAGTGTTGCCAACTGTCTCCGACAGAAAGTAGCTGAAGTTGCCTCAGAAAGTCGCTAGATGTCGCCAGATGACGTCATACGCTAATTTGCATAATGTTGATGTCATCACGTGATGACGATTGAAACAAAGGAGAAAAAAATTATATTTAGATAAGGATTTGATCATACAGGTTAAATAATACATTATTTAAACATTATTTAAATAATACATTATTTAAATAATACATTATTTAAACAGGGGAAACATGCTACAGGGAAATGTGACTTCTGTCTTCCAGAAGAGACGGTGGAACATGTTCTATTATTTTGCCTGAACTAAACTGTTGAGAAACCTGGTAGCCTACAAAATTGACAAGATATCAAATTGCAACTGGACATCAAAGACCTTTAAAAATGTTTAAAGTTCTGAAACATACATTTGCTGAGATATTTCAAGAAGATGAAATTAATATAGAGAATATAGTTGTTTTTTAGTACTTTGTAAAAATAAGTAGGGCATATTTAGCATGCATGAAATGTTTCTTGCAATCCGCCATTAAACAGAAGTTTATTGCTTATGATATTATTTTCAATGGGGGTTTTTTGTCATAAGTTTTAAATGTCCTACGTTTTTGAACTCACCATAGATTTCGAACGTTCCTTGAATGCACCACAGGTGTGAGAAGCAGCGTAGTACAGACAAGCTTCTGCCTTAATTCTAGTAGAAAGATCGGTTTTATATACATGCAGATTTATATTTTACTTTTGAATTTACATTAACTACAAAACAACTTTGTTTGTGAGTGGATGAAATGAACCGAAAAAGGTTTATGATTGGTCAGTCGACATACTCTGATAATGCTGCACACACATGCGCAGATCATTCCCTTTCTGAGCGTTGGGAAGGAGCAAGCTGGGTCTCTAAACTGCAGGAAATACCGGCGACAAAGTTTTACAGAAAAGAGCTAAGGGTGGTCAGAAATGTCGCTAGATTTGTCGCTAGGCGCTTTTTGGAAAAAAAAAGTCGTTAGAAATGGTGACAAAGTCGCTAAGTTGGCAACACTGCCGCTGATTCTCTGTTTTTTAGCCAATATAATTCCAGTTCCGCCTTGTAGGCCGCTCCTTGGGGGAAGTGTTGGGAGGTGCCTTGGTATGTTGGATTTAAAAAAATCTATCTCGCCCACTTAATCCGGACAGGTGTTTTAATGGGAAGATCTACCTCTGTCAAAGGACCTGAGCGCACTCAGCTAGTTCTACTGTGCCACCGAGCTTAACATTTGGCAAAAATAAAATGGATCAGTTTAAGTGTTAAACACTCTGCTGTTAAGAGAAAAGCATAGTCAAAACAATGCAGCACATTCGTCAGACAAACATTTTTCCTGACTTCAGAACATTGACTGTACCTGTCAGTGTACTTCCTGAATTAGAACCTCAGCCTTCAGAATAAAAGTTAACATGAGGCTGGTCTTTGGGAAAAAAAGGAGTCCGGCACAAAGCACAGCTAAAACACTTGTACTTTCATTTCTTATAATTGCATGATTTCGCATGCTTCCACTGATATTTTGTTTAAACATCTTTGGTGATGACCTCCAAGTCTTGGGGTATAGAAGGCCTCCGTGCCATGACCCTTATTTTTAGCTCCATCCACAGGTTCAAGTAGATATTCTGTCTGGGCCAATCCAAAGCGTTATTTGTTTCAGTTAGAAGAAACATGTTGGTGAAATGTAAAGATTACTTTGAACTAAATCTGCCAGAAGTGTGAACTTTGGTCTTGGCTGTGTGTAAATGTAGGAAGATAATTGAGATCCCAAAGCATATAAACTCAGTAAAAAAAACGTCCTCTGACTTTCAAATGTTTTTACTTTCAGTAAACTTAATGTGTGTAAATATTTGTATGAACACTAAAAAATTCAACACCATAAGACATAAACTAAAAATGTTTCACAGACATGTGACTAACAGAAATAGAATAATGTGTCCTTGAATGAAGGGAGGCTCAAAATCAAAAGTACCAGTCAGTATCTGGTGTGGCCACCAGCTGCTTGAAGTACTGCTGTGCATCTCCTCCTCATGGACTGGACCAGATTTGTCAGTTCTTGGTGTGAGATGTTACTCCACTCTTCCACCAAGCCACTTGCAAGTTCCTGGACATTTCTGGGGGGAATGGCCCTAGCCCTCACCCTGCGATCCAACAGGTGCCAGATGTGCTCAATGGGATTGAGATCCGGGCTCTTCGCTGGCCATGGCAGAACACTGACATTGCTGTCATGCAGAAACTCACGCACAGGACGAGCAGTATGGCTGGTGGCATTGTCCTGCTGGAGGATCATGTCCGGATGAGCATGCATAAAGGGTACCAGATGAGGGAGGAGGATGTCTTCCCTGTACCGCAAGGCATTGAGATTGCCTGCAATGACAACAAGCTCAGTCTGATGGTGATGTGATATACCGCCCCAGACCATGACGGACCCCCCACCTCCAAATCGATCCCGCTCCAGAGTACGGGCCTCGGTGTAACGCTCATTCGTTCGACGATAAACACGAATCCGTCCATCACCCCTGGTGAGACAAAACCGTGACTCATCAATGAAGAGCACTTTTTGCCACTCCTGTCTGGTCCAGCGAAGGTGGGTTTGTGCCCATAGGCGGCGTTGCTGCTGGTGATGTCTGGTAAGGACCTGCCTTACAACAGGCCTACAAGCCCTCAGTCTAGCCTCTCTCAGCCTATTGCGGACAGTCTGAGCACTGATGGAGGGATTGTGTGTTCCTGGTGTGACTCGGGCAGTTGTTGTGGCCATCCTGTACCTGTCACGCAGGTGTGATATTCGGATGTACCGATCCTGTGCAGGTGTTGTTACACGTGGTCTTCCACTGCGAGGATCATCAGCTGTCCTTCCTGTCTCCCTGTAGCGCTGTCTTAGGCGTCTCACAGTGCGGACATGGCAATTTATTGCCCTAGCCACATCAGCAGTCCTCATGCCTCCCTGCAGCATGCCTAATGCACGTTCACGCAGATGAGCAGGGACCCTGGGCATCTTTCTTTGGGTGTTTTTCACAGTCTGTAGACAAGTCTCTTTAGTGTCCTGCGTTTTTAGAACTGTGACCTTAAATGCCTACTTTCTGTAAGCTGTTAAGGTCTTAACGACCATTCCACAGGTGCATGTTAATTAATTGATTATGGTTAATTGAACATGCATGGAAAACATTGTTTAAACCCTTTACAATGAAGATCTGTAAAGTTATTTGGATTTTTACAACATTATTGTTGAAATACACCGTCCTGAAAAAGGGAGGTTTCTTTTTTTGCTGAGTTTATGTAGATGTATCATTATTGGTTACTTTATATTTTTCCTTTTGGAAGGTAATTTATGTGAACATTAATGTACATTAATAAAGTACTGGTGGAAATATGAGTGTTTATTTACCTATATTTACACATGATAAATCTAATTGAAAGATAAATTCTCATTTTCAAGAGAAACCTGTTCCAGGATTATATAAACTTGTACAATTTACTCATAAAATAACAGTAAAAGTACATATTAGGGTACAGTTTCAAAGTGCGTAAAATAATAAAAGCTATGGTTATGAACAAAATTATAGAATAGCAAAAACATTCCCACACAAAGATGCCAATGACTACACATAGAATCAAAAGCCAAAAATACACTAAGTTGAGATACATTTCTCAAATGAATAAAACTGGATTAGGTCTAAATGATCGTAAAAGTGATACTCTTACTCTGAAAATTATGAGGCGGAAGTTGCTCCTCAGCCGATGCAGGAAAGATAAGGAAATGAAACTTTGACAAAATCGTTGCTCCTGCTCTGTATGTGTGTTGTTTGTGTTATTTGTTAGGATAGTGAGCTTGTGTTTATTACACAGCCCGTCACGTTAGCGCAGCTCGGTGTTATTGTAAGCACAGCAGAGAGGTTTCATGGTTGTAAGAAGGTAAACCAGGTGGAGTCAGTTTCGTTTTACCCCCGTCTTAAAGGGAGCTGCCGAATATTGGTTGCGGAAGAAACATGGACTCAGAAAAGTAGGTTGTGTTCGCTAAATGAAACAAATAACTGAGTTAGTTTTTATTTTTCCTGTATAAAATATGTCTGAGATGAGGCCGTTTTACCATCTGCTCCTCAACATATTTGATCATGTCTTCCAGTACTTGATTATTTCTAATAGATTTATGCTTTGTGCTTATGTGGCTGCATAAATGTTGGATTAGCTACAGTGCTTTGTACAAGTTTCCACGTTTTGCCACATTTTGGGACAAATATTACATTGTTTTCAAGCATTGCAACAAAAATCTGAAATGTGTGGTGTGGATTTGTATTCACCCCCCTTTGCTCTGACTATCAATAAAAATCTAATGCAGCCAACTTTTTTAATATGTCACTGAATCAGAGTAAATGAAGCCGGGCTCTGAGTAATACTTCATACTAGGGCTTTTCTTTTGATTTACACAGCAACCAAGCTGCGGGAAGTGATATGGACGAGGAGGAGGAGGAGGAGGAGAAGCAGCGTTATGGGAGACCACCCTCCAGTTATGGTTCGATGAAGAGCGAAAGTGATGTGGTTGAGAAGAGCGATGAGGAAGAGGAGGAAGGAGCAGGAGGTGGTAAAGTGGTGTTTGTACCACCGGATCCTCCTGCTCCTCCAGTTGTTGGGTAATTCGTCACATATTTTTACACTGTCCCCACCCGCCTGTGTCTTCTACTCATTTTGGTGTGTTAGTCACATTAGAGCTTCCCTGAACTTTGCGGCGTGTTCAGGCTAGTTTAACTTAATGTAAGATTTCTCTGGTGTCAAGTTATAGTACACCACCTCATTCTATCTCTTCTTGGGAGAAAATGTCATCTTTACAAAGACTAATACATACTCTCCTTACTTTCTCCTGACAGCTCTATTCTTACTTCTTACTTGCCTACACCGATCAGGCGTATCATAACATTATGACTATGACGACATGGCTAATAGTATTGTGGTCCTTTCTTTGTTCCCAAAGCAACCTGACCTGGTGAGCTATAAGCTCTTCTAGACTCCTGATGAAGTGTGGCGGATCCTGTCAGAAAGATTTTTGCTGCAAATCCTTGAAGTCTTTTTAAACTGTGAGCTGAGGACTCCATGAATCAATCTTGTTTAAGTCAATCTCAAAGATACTCAAGTGGTTTGTGATATGGTGAAAGTGGAGGCTAAGTCAGGAGTCGGAGCTTTCTATCAGCAATCTGAGCTGCAGTTGTTTATTTGTTGTATCGGGCCACACATTACAGCCTTCCCTTTTAATTAGCATCAGTGAGGCTTGGGCACCTAAGGCCCTGTCACCGGACAGCACTGTCCCTGTCAGTGATCATTTAAAGACCCATTCACTCGTTTTTTTCAGTAAATTTGCTGTGGGCTCTAAAATGAATGCCTTGTGAGTTGTTTTCAGGGGAAAAATACCCTTGCTCCTCATTCAGGAGGCTGAAGCTTGTCGAAGGAGTGGGTGGGGGGAAACCACAGAGTTACGAGTTATTAATATTTATTATATGCAAACGTCTTGCCTCTGATCGGCTAACAGCAATGTGGGTCTTATGCTGCTTCAAACAAATAACTAACTTAACTTGCTTCACTGGTGGTGTTCCAAGACAAATTCGAGCCGATTCTTTCACAGCTCCTCTTTTTTTGGGTAAAAAAGGCAACACTGATGATGTCCACAAATAACACAAGCCCAAAAGTGTTCTGCCAAGTTGTGGAGTTCCAAAGGTTAGCTTCTACTAGCCCAGCTAACCGTTAGCAGCCCAACTGCTAACGGTTAGCTTCTACTAGCCCAGCTGCTAACGGTTAGCTTCTACTAGCCCAGCTGCTAACGGTTAGCTACTACTAGCCCAGCTGCTAACGGTTGGCTTCCACTAGCCCAGCTGCTAACGGTTGGCTTCCACTAGCCCAGCTGCTAACGGTTGGCTTCCACTAGCCCAGCTGCTAACGGTTGGCTTCCACTAGCCCAGCTGCTAACGGTTAACTTCTACTAGCCCAGCTGCTAACGGTTGGCTTCTACTAGCCCAGCTGCTAACGGTTGGCTTCTACTAGCCCAGCTGCTAACGGTTGGCTTCTATTAGCCCAGCTGCTAACGGTTGGCTTCTATTAGCCCAGCTGCTAACGGTTGGCTTCTACTAGCCCAGCTGCTAACGGTTGGCTTCTACTAGCCCAGCTGCTAACGGTTGGCTTCTACTAGCCCAGCTGCTAACGGTTGGCTTCTACTAGCCCAGCTGCTAACGGTTGGCTTCTACTAGCCCAGCTGCTAACGGTTGGCTTCTACTAGCCCAGCTGCTAACGGTTGGCTTCTACTAGCCCAGCTGCTAACGGTTGGCTTCTACTAGCCCAGCTGCTAACGGTTGGCTTCTACTAGCCCAGCTGCTAACGGTTGGCTTCTACTAGCCCAGCTGCTAACGGTTGGCTTCTACTAGCCCAGCTGCTAACGGTTGGCTTCTACTAGCCCAGCTGCTAACGGTTGGCTTCTACTAGCCCAGCTGCTAACGGTTGGCTTCTACTAGCCCAGCTGCTAACGGTTGGCTTCTACTAGCCCAGCTGCTAACGGTTGGCTTCTACTAGCCCAGCTGCTAACGGTTGGCTTCTACTAGCCCAGCTGCTAACGGTTGGCTTCTACTAGCCCAGCTGCTAACGGTTGGCTTTTACGAGCCCAGCTGCTAACGGTTAGCTTCCACTAGCAGAGACGTGCTCTCCTCTCTCCTGGCCGAAAAATCAATGCAGCGTTCCCGAGGGCGGTCGCGAGCTAATGTAATCAAGACCATGAATACTAATTTTGCTAAAACTTACCATTTTAAAACCGGGAAACATCTGAACATTTGCATGTATTTTTCTATGATCTAGTTGTTACATAGCTGCACTTGACATGTGTTTGTGCAAATGGTATTACAGTTTGCTAAAGAAGGGACTGACCTTCACTACTCAAGGATATGGGATATAGTGGTTATTTCTTCATGGATTGTACTTTCCCATGGCTGTGTGGGGATGCTCACTCTAAAGTTTAATGCTGGGGTTTTGGCTTAGAAACCTTTCTTCCTATTAAATGTACCTGCTGTACTGTCTCGAATCCTTCCTCTTTGGGTCTGAGTTAATTTACTATTTTTCCAAATCCAACCCAAAGTTTTTAAATTTTGTATGAATGTACTTAAAAATTCAGTTCAATATTTTATTTTTTTTATGATGTAGATAAATAATCATAAAACAGTCAAATCTGCATTTAAATGCATGTTATTGTATATAATTTTCTGAATATCCTATATAACACCATATGGAGTGGCAGTAGCTCGGTGTTCGAGCAAGTGGCGGCAGCCCTGGAGGCTCTAGGTTTGAATCCTTTTTCTCCTGGGGATAATTAGAGGGGGTTGCGTTAGGGAGGGAGGCACTAATAGGCCAACCAACCTTATATTATACCATATATCCTTTGCTTTCAGCTCTAATCTCTGTTTGGGCCCTAGCTGCTTTGACAAATAATAAAAAATGTTTTGTTCCCTAATTACTCGAAGGAAAAATCTTTTTAACTCCAGTAAATACACTGCACACAAAAAATAAGGGAGAACACTGAAATAACACATCCTAGATCTGAATGAATGAAATATTCTTATTACATTTTTTGTTCTTTACATAGCTGAATGTGCTGACAACAAAAATTATCAATGGAAATCAAATTTACCAACCCATGGAGGTCTGAATTTGGAGTCACACTCAAAATTAAAGTGGAAAAACACACTACAGGCTGATCCAACTTTGATGTAATGTCCTTAAAACAAGTCGAAATGAGGCTCAGTAGTGTGTGTGGTCTCCATGTACCTGTATGACCTCCCTACAACACCAGGGCATGCTCCTGATGAGGTGGTGGATGGTCTCCTGAAGGATGTCCTCCCAGACCTGGACTAAAGCATCCGCCAACTCCTGACAGTCTGGGGTGCAACGTGGCATTAGTGGATGGAGTGAGACACAACGTCCCAGATTGGCTCAATTAAATTCAGGTCTGGGGAACGGGCGGGTCAGTCCATAGCATCAATGCCTTCCTCTTGCAGGAATTGCTGACACACTCCAACCACATGAGGTCTAGCATTGTCTTGCATTAGGAGGAAACAGGGCCAACCGCACCAGCATATGGTCTCACAAGGGGTCTGAGGATCTCATCTCGGTACCTAATGGCAGTCAGGCTACTGCTGGCGAGCACATGTCTCCTGATGTACTGGTCTGTCTCCTGGTAGCGCCTCCATGCTCTGGACACTACGCTGACAGACTTGGCAAACCTTTTTGCCACAGCTTGCATTGATGTGCCATCTTGGATGAGCTGCACTACCTGAGCCACTTGTGTGGGTTGTAGACTCCGTCTCATGCTACCACTAGAGTGAAAGTAGGGCCAGCATTCAAAAGCGACCAAAACATCAGCCAGAAAGCATAGGAACTGAGAAGTGGTCTGTGGTCACCACCTGCAGAACCACTCCTTTATTGGGGGTGTCTTGCTAATTGCCTATAATTTCCACCTGTTGTCTATTCCATTTGAACAACATCATGTGAAATTGATTGTCAATCAGTGTTGCTTCCTAAGTGGACAGTTTGATTTCACAGAAGTGTGATTGACTTGGAGTTACATTCTGTTTTTTAAGTGTTCCCTTTATTTTTTTGAGCAGTGTTAGTAACACAAGGTCACTTAGTTATTTTGGTGTGACCAGGAGTCCTAATCTGTCATATAATATCAGAGTATCCCTCCAGTAATGGGAATATTGTGTATTAATAAATACACTCAATTTAGTTTGTAAATATGCTATTCAAATTCAAAAATACTTTATTGATCCCAGCTGTATTAATCTCATGAATAAGATCTCATTATTCATGAGATCTCAGCATTTTTTTATATAATTATTTAACACCATCATTAGTAAAGAGGCTTCACTACCATAAGAAATACCCTGAGATACAATAGTCTACATGCATGGGTACGGTTAGGAAATACTTTCTTTACAGCTGCAAAATAGAAGTTGGTGAGGTGAATTGATTTAGCCTTTTTTACATGCAACACAAATGCACCAAAACATGGTGTCGATTGGTGCATTTCTGGGTCTAGTCCCAGAACTGTTACAAAGACACAATTTGCTCCCATTTCTTGGTTGACTGAGAAGATGTTTTCATTTTTAACGAGGTTATTCCTAAATATTTATTAGCTTCTGAAAACTCTTTGTTGGATAATGAACTCGGTTCCTGTCACAAGTTAATGCTGAATGCTCTGTCTGTCTCTTAAAGACATGACTTGCAGAAACTGTTAATCTGCATGTCGAGCACACCCAGCACAATAGTCTGTCTACAAGATCGGACAGAGTAAAAAAGCAGCCAAAAAACTCTGAAAGATCTCCAGAAAAACATAATAATAAAGTATAAAGAAAGGAGCAGTGGTTTACGACGTTGGCACTGCAAAGGTGTTGCTTTTTAAATGTTGTGAATCACTGGTTCTTGAGTGAACTAACCTCATTTTGAATCCTTATGATAGTTTGTAGTAATCAGATAAATATTTTTGCAGGTCTCAGATGTTGCACTCCCTGTATACAGAGACTCTCTGCACTGAAACCACCCAGCAGACCAAGCCACCAGGAGCTATGGTGATTGAAACAGGGTAAATGAAACACAGACTTTTGATTAGGTTTATTGATCAGAATGGAGGGTGTTTCTATTTAACCAAAAAAGGTCTAAATCTGCTCATTTTCTCTCCCAGCTCTGCAGATCTAGATGATCTCCCAGATGAAGAATTGGATGATGATGATGATGAAGTTTTGGTAACATGTTCTCCAGAACCACCTGAGCCACTTGAGATGGAGGGTTTGATTGAGGATGATGAAAACAGCCAGCCAGGGCGACTAGACCCAGAACTGGATCTGCCTCACATATTCAAAGTTTGTGCAAGTCTTTCTATCGTTTGCTTTTATTATCCAACATTAGAAAAAAGTCGCATTTTAAACGAAATCACCAGCTGATGATTTACATAACATCTTTTTATTAGCTAATGTTTGTGTAACTGTTCTTTACCAGTGAAGACTTCAAATAAAGAGCATTCATTTGGTTTATCCCTAAAAAGAATGGAAGATGTACTCCTTGTAACCAGCAAGTTAACATTGTTCTTTCTCTGTCTGAAGAGTATGCAGGATGTTCTATCACTGCTCAACAATGAGGATATGTTCAAGTTTAAGATATGGTTTCACAAATGGGAGACCATTGAGCTCAGGGATCATATCCTGAACGGAGATATTCTTGACTTTGTGGATAAGGTCATCGAAATCTACGGTAAGAAAACACTGCCATGATGTGGAGCTCAAAACTGGGAACGAAGCAGATATTTTATTTATTTCTCTGCTGCTGTAGTTCTAGTATCTTTAGCAATAGTGTGCTGTGTGTGTTTCCTGTTACTCTCCCATCAACTGCTCACTCAGCTGATTTTGCTTTCATGACTTTTTACGGTTCAGGCCAGGAAAAAGCCCTTTCAATGACGATACTTACTCTTGAAAACATGGACAAGAAGGAGGTGGTAAAGGAACTGGAGACAAAGTGCCAGAAAGGTGAGCTAATGCTTGACTGGTTTGTTTTGAAGAAAGACCACAGTATACCAATCATTTTGTAAGTAGTGCTTTAAAATACGCTGGATTCATCAAATTCATAACTGAGCATCCATTTTTTTTCTTTGGAAAATGAAGTAAACGTCTAAAATTGCCTTAATTGTTCTCCCAAATGAGGATCCCAAATTAATACACGTAATCTTTTTCTTTTTTTTTTCTGTTTTCTCCTCCAACAGCAATTTTTCGTTCTTACCTGAAAGAGTATTTATCCCGCAATTGCCAGGTCATCCGTGAGGGGGTGCCTAGAGCCGGAAAGCAGAGATGTCTGAATAATGTGTACGTGGAGCCTCAGATTTCCATCCGTGGCTTTGGGGGAGTTCACCCCACTCACGAGATCTTACCACACTGCCCAGAACCTCTCCCAGTCCCCAGCGAGGATTCGCTTGTTGCCTTGAACAATCTGTTCCGGCTACGGAAGGAAGATGGCTCACTGGTGAGGACAGTGGTGACCACGGGGCTTCCAGGAATTGGGATGACTGTCTCTGTGACAAAGTTCTGTCTAGACTGGGCAGTGGAGTGTGCCAACAAGGTTAGAACTGACATAAACTCTCTTTAACATCTGACTAAGGTAGACCAGTTGCTGAGTCTGGGTTCTGATGTGACAGACCAACATAAAGTGGTGTGTAAATGTAAAACTGGAGGATAATGGTACATTGTTTTGAACATCTTTTTTAAATAGAAATCTGGAAAGTGTGGCGCGCCTTTGTAGTCAGCCACCCTGAGTCGGTACTTTGTAGAACCGCCTTTTGGTGCTGTTACAGCTGCAGGGGTACGGGTGGGTCATCTTGGGTGCCTCACAATTTGATTCGATTACAATTCGGGTGCTACTATTCAATTGTTGAATGATTATAACACTTTTTGTTGCATTTGTTTTTTTCCCATTACGTTTTTTTTTCTTTTTCATTCCATCTATGGCCGACCAATACATATCCAAAATATTTTTCATAATCATATTAAGGTCATACTTTTCCATTAAAGCTACTAGGGGTGTGCAATCTTGGGTGCCTCACGATTTCAATTCGATTATGATTTGGGTGCTATGGTTCGATTATAAAATGATTATTTTTGTTGCATATTTTTACCCCATTTAGGGTTTTTTCTTCATTCCTTCCATGGCTACTTTCTAATCTTAAATCCATCCAGTTTCCATTAATTGAAGTATCCAAACCAATTGATGTCCTGTCTTTTATTTATTTTAAACTACAAATTAAACCAACACATGTCCAAAATATGCTTCATAATCATATCAAGGTCATATTTTCAATGAAAGCTAAAGGAATTGTGTTTTGGCACTTGGTCCAATCCTTAAACACATGCTCTGTTTACTTGAAGACTTTTGACTTACTTATTTAAAGTGTTCCTGCTCTATGTGGTTGGAAAGAAAAATTGAATAAACTTCAGATCAGCTTTTACAAGTCAACAATTACAGAAAGGACTTTAAAATCTAAATAGAAATAATTAATCTTCTGTATTAGAAAAAAACATATTACAATAATAGCTCCCTTTTTAAGTCATATGGTAGGGGACAAAAATTACACAATATATAATACTATATTCTGAGGAAATAAGTATTTTTCTATTCAAAGTAATAGAAAATAAAAAGCAGCATTCTCCCCAAGACACTTAAAGTTTATACTCCAGTCTTAAAACATTTTTCGCTGTCAATTTAATACAGAACTCTAACTTTGTACAGCGTTTTCATGGTTTCTAGGTTATTTTGACCAATGGGATGTTTGCCACCTGTTATACACGGAAACTAATCTGCCAGCTATGAGTACGAAGCTCTCTGCCACACATTAGTCGCCACCTGGATGGAATGAATGAAATTTCCTTCATGTTTCATACTTAAAGTTACACTTGGGCTGACGTCTGGTAAACATGAGCTGCCCTGAACCGCGTTGGGGAGGACGCCCCGGACAGCACTGAAAAAGTGGACATGTACAGGAAAAGGAAGATGTTGCTGCTAACATGATGCACAACAACATAGACGCTCCTTTCACAACTATAGGCGCATTTCCACTGTCTGAACTTTAGGGTAATTTAACTAGATCTTTTTCTGACGGGGTAATCTGTTGCCCCGCTCCTCTCAGCCGGCGTGTCTCCATATACAATCGCCCCATTCAAGGCATCCGCATATCACACTGTTTCAGCAGAGAGTAGCCTCACTGATCAGAGCGGCGCACAGAGCAGCAGAAATGACCAGAGATGGACATGGAAGAAGCAGGGCTTGTTGCTGTGTCGTGTGTTGTTTGTTTTAAACTGCTTTTCCTGCAACTCCTATTTTTTACAAACCTGCTTGTTTGGCGACGTCTGCTCATTTCCCTTTGAATTACAACCAATCACCGCGTCGTAACCACAGCTCCCGCTGAGCAACTCGATCAGGCCATTCCGAGTACATGCCCCCATACAGGTACTCCGTTGGTTCCTGAAATGGTCTTGAAAACGGCCCTGTCGGTCCAGTCCGATGAAGTGGAGACATGTGCATATCAGGAGGGTCCGGTCAAAATACCCAATAGTGGAAACGCACCTTGAAGTGCAAAATACTTGCTGTATTTTGTCAATTTGCCAGTCCCATAAAAATGTCCGTGCGGCAGGCCGGACTTTTATGTTTTTATCATTTAATTATAATGAAAAAGAATCAGTTTTTCAACACTTTTGAATTGCTATTGATTTTGCATGTTTCACATAGCAATTAATCGATTTATGGTAAATCGGCACATCCCTAAAAGCTACAGGAATTTTGTGCTCGCAATTGAAGCATAATACACCACAATAAAGATGCTCCTTCAACAACTAAAGTGCAAAAATATTGCACTATCAAAGTATTTAGAAAAATAAATTCTCTAATCGTGCAAAAACTTTTTAAGATTGAAGCTTACATTTTGAGAAAAAGTTTACACAACTTAGATATGCATTAATTCTTGTCCAGGCCTTTTTGGTTCTAGTTTCATAAAAACCAAACTGTTTCCAAGCGCTTGCCTTCAAACCCGCTGAGTAAATTTGCTGCTGCTAGCTAGGCTGAAACGCTAGATGCTGCCCTCATTTTTCCGCTGGTCCGTCCCTTAAAATGTCTGGGCAGCACACCAGACTTTTTACGTTCCTGTCATTAAATTATTATGAAAAATAATTGGTTTTGAACCCTTGTGAATCTCTATCGTTTTGGAATGTTTCACATTGCAGTTACTCGATTTAATATGGAATTGGCTATAGCCTATTGGCCAATTATTACACACAAATACGATTTGATCGAAGCTATTCCATGGACAAGTGTTCTTCCAGGATTGCCTTATAAGAGTGCACAACTGTTTCCTGTTTTTCTTTCCCCCCACCTTATTCAGAAAAGTAGCCAGGTAACTAAGCTAGGTAACCAGGTAAGGCATAAGGTTACTGTCAGGGGTGCTGTAGAGAAGCACAGCTTAGGTTATTTTTCTTGTAAACATCTCTGAAAAGTGATGTTTTTTGTTCTTGTTTGTTTGTTTGTTTGTATATTCTTATTTTTTTAAATTAAGCTGATTTATTTTCTGTTCATTTTCTCCTCAGGATATCCAGTATGTCATGAAGGTTTCGTTCCACAATTTGCGGATTTTGCGGAACAGAAGCAATGCTCATGAAGGCATGACTGTGTATGAAATATTGGAATATTGCCACTCTCCTCTAAAGTGTCTTAAGATACTGGAGGAAGAGAACGCCCGATATCTCATCATAATGGACTGTCTGGACTGCTATACGAAACCTCTGGACTGGCAGGTATGGACACATGTCAGAGCCGCTTCATAAATCATCCAAAATTTGAACTAGATTTATTACATACAGAGTGATATGTTTTAGGGGTTTTTGATGATTATGACTAACAGCAAATGACAAAAACCAAAATTCTTGTTCTCAGAAAATTTGAAAATGAAAATAGAGATTTACTTCTGGAGAATGTTTGACACGTAGTTTTTAAAAGTTTTTGTTTTCGTCTTTCAGAATGCTCCGGTGATCAATAACAACCACGCCAAAGCACATATAGATACCGTGATTGTTAACCTCGTACGGGGGAATTTGCTTCCTCGTGCGCGCCTCTGGATCCTTGGAAGACGAGCCGTGGTCTCACAGATACCGTCTGAGATTGTAGATGTCACCGCCGAGCTGCAGGGTTTTACGTGGGTTCTCTTTTTTTTTTTTTTTCTTTAATGAAAATCTCTTTGCTTTTGGTTGTTGACTTTTTCTTTACCCTTTTCTCTATGTTCCCCAGTGAGGAGATGATAGACGAATACCTGACCAAACGCTATAGTGACGCTCGGCTAGCGGAAAAGATTGTGAGACAGTACAAGCGCGTGCCAATGCTTCGGATCTTGGCCCGCCAACCATTTTTCTCATGGATGGTGGAGAGTGTGTTCAGCGACTGCTTCCTCTATCCGGACTACGGGGGTGACCGTCCTAAACTGACGCCGTTTCTTATGCGCTTTATGATCATTCAGATGAATCGCAGGCTAAGGTTCTACCACGACAGAAAAAACAATAAACTGGTATTTTACATCTGTGTATAAATGTTGTCTCTCCATGTCTTTCTTTCACTGTCAGTTTGTAATGTCTTGTTTCTGGCCTGCTCTAATGTAGGAATGGACCAAAGAAGAGCACCAGTTGATAAGGGGAATAGGGAAGATGTCGTTCAAGATGCTGGAGATGAATACCAGCGTGTTCACTGAGGCGGATGTAAAGGAGGTTAATCTGGAGCTAAACGAGGTGGTGCTGTACTCAGGCTTTTGTACCGAGATCATTCCTACAGTAATCCCTGGTAAAAGGACGTACTGCTTCTCTAACTACACCATTCAGGTAAAACACCCTGTGTTTTCTCTTTGTTATACCCATCTAATAATTCAGCAACAATTTAACTCAGCCTGCCACTTCACTCTTGATTAGGATTGTGAAATTTAATCCATTTACAAAGTTGAAAGCTTTCCATAAGAATTATTTGGGATTTGTGTGAATCATTATGGGAATAATTATAAAATTCAAGATATTGGAAGGTCGACCTTTGATATTATTATTATTATTTTTATTTTTTTTACATAATGTGGATTAAAACAACCAGATTTCATACAAGTATACCAAAGCCGTGTAAGGCTGTTTGACTCTCAGGTGTCAAGAGGAAGGTTATTTTGACAGTCTAATTAGAGATTTTATGAATTATTTTAAAAGTAAGTGAGAAGCTTAGGATGAAAATTGGGAGAAAGGTTATAAACAAGCAGAAAATCCACCAACATTCAATCCATAAGAACAGAGTTCTGTTCTTACGTGCTGCCGTCTGCAGCTCATGGACAAAGCTGTATCTCAACAGATATGCGGCCTCTACAATCGTCTCTCTGGCTTAGATACGCATCTCGACATGGAGTCTTTTAGATATCTGGGGGTTCTTCGCTTTGGGTTTTGAACCAGGTCGTTTTTTCAAAGAGGCGTACTGAACACATTTCTGAGAGGTTAAGTTCAAATAATCATGTGAAACACCTTGAATTGCCTTGATACAAATAAACTTGCATTGCCTTAAAACCTCACAAAGTCTAATTGAGCTTCAAATTAGCATTAGCGTGTGATGCAATCCAACAATTCAAATATAATAATTAATTTTTTGGTGTTTCTAAAACAATTGATACAATGATGAGATGCTGGCACATACACATAGTGAAAGGTATAAGTTGAATCTTGTTCATCTATCCCACTAACATGAATATTGCATTAAATGGCTGTCTAAACTGCCCTTAGTCATGATTGTGTGTTTATATGGATGGTTGTTTGTCCTATGATGGACCGGGGACGTGTTCAGGGTGTACCCATCTCTTCACCACTGGACGTTCACCTCCAGCAACCCTGGCACAATTAAGCAGGATAGAAAATGGATGGATTGTTTAGGGAGCTTGATCTATAACAAAGTTCACATTACTTTATTATATTGCTTATTCCCACTGTCAATCCTACCCCTTTGGATGAGTATAGTTCGATATTCGAATATGAGTTGGGCTCATTATTTATAAAAAAATAATTTAAATTCAAATTATTAGATCATTGTAGATTATTTGGAAAGTCAAAATAGTCCAGATATAAAGCCTCATTCCACCTGCTGGGGTTGTTTAACCTCTTCAATGAAGGCAGGGCGACCAGCTGCAATGTCATATACAAGTTTTCTTTTTCTGTCGTTATATTTCAATCCCTTAAACTATCAAAACACATATATTGCATCAAATATCCAGTTGTATTAACTCCCAATCAAGTTGTAGTGCCGGCTTTTCCACAGAAGGTGGCGCAGCTATTTGAGACAAGGGGAAGCAATGTGACATTAAAGCTTTTTGTAGCATTTGTACAAACTGCAAATGCTTGCTTAAAAAAAACACTTAACAAATCTCTAAACATTCCCTGTTTTTTCCCCCTGCAGGAGTACATGGCTGCTTTCTATGTTTTCTTAGCATTCTACCTGGACTCTAGGAACATTCTGGATTCTAGCTTCCTGCAGATGCCAAGGTTCTTCTCATCCAAATACAACAACAAATCAGCCGCAGGCCTCGTGCAGTGTGCTTTGGCTCGGACACTAAACTCCACTCTGGGACACTATGATATGTTCCTGCGCTACCTGTGTGGCTTGCTTAACCTAAAGGCCCACAACGGCCTGCTCAGAGGCTACCTGTATTCACACAGCTTCCCGAAGGTGGAAGGACTGGGCGAAGTGAAGCAGGTGCTGGAGCAGACTATGCAGACCGCTCCCGAAGACAGGAAGTGGAACCTATTTGAGTGCGTTAGAGAGCTGACCCAGGAAGATGATTGAGCTAAGATTATGACGTTTAGTACAGATATAATGGATAAAAGTTGCTTTAATTTCATTCATCAATGTTTTTTAAAAGGTGGTGTTGGAAATTACGGACAAGGGACATTGACAATTATCAAAGCATCACTTTTATTAGAACCTAAAATGTTCCTTAATACATTACAATGGTAGACTTTTTAGCAGAAGCACTGTTATGTATACCCAGTCCTACACAGAGAACCTCAAAAATAAGCCCTGTTTTTGGTTTTCATCTCAATTAGTTTCAGTATGGAGTTCTCCTTCATGTCCAGTCACTTAATGAGATGTTCACAAAATGTTTCCTAAACTCTAAGTAAAATTACATCTTTATTCATGGTTTTGGTAATAAATGCAATGATGATAGAAAAACAAACAGAACAGACCTTTGAGTGTTTGCAGAAGAAAGTAAAATACAGAAACAAAGGTTAAAAGCGAGCTTTTAAAAACAAAAAAGACAGATTTTAGATGGTCAATGTTTCATCCTCTTTTCCATTTCCTTAAGCATAGTCAAAGGTTTTGTTTTTGTTTTTTAAGGCTTTTCTACTTGCTGCGTTTACTTTTCCCAGCTTTATGGAGTCTGCTTATATAGGCCACATAAAGAGTGTTTCCCAATTTAACATAACATTTAATCAAGTCTGAAATTTCTGGCTTTGTTCCTGATGGTTGTTGAAATCTAAGCTACATCTGAGTCAATAAGATTGTATTTATTGTAACCCAGTGCCTTATGGAGGTTAAATACAATGGTACAAGAATTTAACAATCACACCAAAAATGCTAAACTAAGTAAATACAATCTTAAAATAAATGTCACAATGCAATATAAAATGTAAAGAATAGGAAATAATGAAATACCAAAGTCAAATTAAATTTAAACCGGATACTTACACACACTGTTTAAGATAGAAAATATTTTTTCTCAGTTTGAGACATGAATTCAGACTGAACCTTTCCTGGTTTTGGCTAGTTAGAACAACAAATGTACTTCTATTTGCTATCTAATAGAAAAACGAGAGAAATGTATTACTATTTAAACTGAGATTACTGTGTCTTTTAAGAATTTAGAACAACCCAGATGATGATTAAATGTTGTTTTGTAAGTAATGACTTCTTGTGTGGGTATTTTGTTGGAGGGAGAACTCGTGCACTTCACAATGTATATGACAACATGGAGAGAACATCTAACGGCATCAGCCACACTACACATGATTACATTTATTCAGTGAAGTGGCAATAAGAAATGTGTGTTCTTTGTAACAGGTTAGTTTTAAAACAATTAGATCCTGATAATTTAAGATTAAATGTAAGAATTGATCATGGTTGTACTTTCTTTTCACACTTTTTTTTGTAGAAACGGGTACTGTTAATGTCTAAAATGTTCAATTCTGAGTTTTTGGACGTGAATTCTTTGTCTATGTCATACCTAAAGGTTTTGGATAACTACTGACTTCAGGTAAAAGCTTTGGTAGCTTCTCTAAAGAACGCCAGATCCTTTCCTTTTAAATAAGGCAAAAATTCAGATTCAGGCCCAACAGAGCAGGGATGGAGTACACGAGTCCTGGGCTTGGAGTCACTTTTCAGGGACTTGAGCAGCACACCAATGGTTTGCTCTTGGACTCGGACTCGCAACATCAGGACTTGGACTCCGACATAATAAATTGCTATTGCAGAAGTTAGAATGTAGCCAATGCTGATGTTAGCTTGTTATATTAGGTGACATTACTGGACAAATTTAAAGAGCAACTTACCTCCCTACCGAAGTCTAATTCCGTCCACATTTCCTGTTTGAAAGATCCGCCAAAAGGAGGTGTTGCCTGCCAGATCAAGGAACGGTGGGGGGAGAGCCCTGGTCGACGTCAACACTTCTTTTTTATTCCATCTCAGACCGTATTAGAAGATATACATTTCACTTGAATGCTATTCCAACTCACTAAAGATGTGTGACAAGTGTTGCCAACTGTCTCAGACAGAAAGTAGCTGAAGTTGACCTTGAAAGTCGATAGGTGTCGCCAGGTGACGACACATGCTAATTTGCATATTAATGACATTGCGTCGGTCATCACTCGTGGCGGCCTTCATTTTCTCCTCCAAATATGAACAAAAACAGTTTGAAATAAACCAGTGTGCTCAGACATGTCCAAATAAAAAAACTCAGAACAGAAAAGGGCAGTCTCAGAAGGTCTGGGAAAGATTTCAGAAACAATGGGAAGAAGAAAGAACTGGTAGGTGCCTTTATAACATTCAATGGAAAGTTGGTAAAATGAGGAAAACAAAGGAGGAAATTAATATATCTAGATTAGGATTTGGTCATACAGGGTTAAACAATACATTTAAACAGGAGAAACGTGCTGCAGCGACTTTTGTGTTCAAGAAGAGACTGTGGAACATGTTATATTATTTTGCTTGAAGCATACTGTTGAGAGTAGGGAACTGGTACAAAATTTACAAGATATCAAACTGCAACTGGACATCCAAGATCTTAAAAAAAATTGTTGTGAAAAAGAAAACTTATATCTTAAAGGGGGGTTATTATGCTTCTTCCAGGCACATATTACCCTTCTATAGCACACTCCAATAAAATTGTCACATTAAGTCTTTTAAAAGTCCGTCATATATCCAAATCCACCTTAAAGAAATGTACTTCCGTATTGGACACCTTGATTTTCACCTGTGCCTCTCCAAGACCCTCCTACTCTTTCTGACACCCCCCCTTCAGTTCGTCACATACCGTGCATCATCGCAGCATGCACGGAGTCGGACTCTGATGTTGTTTACATAAAAGAGGCGCAGCTGCAGGTGGTGTGTTATAATTACTGCACCTGGGACTCAGCCGGAGTTGTGAGGTGGGGAGGTAGGGGAGCTCTGCAGGTGCAAGGCTCTCGGCTGAGTACGTTAGGTCGGAGGAGGAGATGGGGGTGGAAAGGCTGGGATAGGTGGGAGCAGGCGTTTCAGCAACCCCAAGAACTACCAGCGGAGACTCAAAGATTACTCTAACATGAGTGAATGGGTCAGAGTAACACTTCAGGTATGTTTTTCATGAGGGAGAAATGTTCTCAGGATATTAAGAAGTCAATTTTGCATAATACCCCCGCTTTAAGACAAAATTAAAGAGAATATGGTTTTTGTTTTTTAGTACTTTGTAAAAATCAGTAGGGCATATTTAGTATTGTTGCGCTACAGCCATGGTGACAAGACCAAAGACAGACCTCCAACCATAAGGACCGATAATCACATAATGCACTCTTAGTTTCAACAGGAAGAGGAGGAGTTGTCAACCCCTTCACCCCAAAGAAACTAGGTACCGCTATGCAGGCCCGTCGTCACGGGGGGACAAACGGGTCTCTTGTCCCGGGCCCTGGGCTGGGGGGCCCATGCGAGACTTCTCAGACCTGTAGTCTATATTAACCACCTGTTAAAATAGTTGTTCTAAAATATTAAAATTAATCTTAGATATGTGTATTTGAGCCATTCAAGGCTCCTTACTTTCTTTAAAAAGTTTTTAAAAACGGTTTAAAACCTCCCATGCAAAATGGTATGACCCACACAGTGGCAGTACATTAGAACTTTGGGCCAAATGGAATGCAATGTTAATAAGCTCGAATTCCAGAGCTCCTCAGCCGCCAGTATGTCAATTCGACAGAAATCCGGCGCTCAAAAAAGAAAGGAAAAAAGAAGAAGGGAAGAGGACTATAGTGACAGAAGGGATTTTATGTCCAAATATTTTATAAGAGGTGAGCAGGATACAGTAACTGAAGCTACTGACACTGAACTACAGCAGAGTAGCCTAAAGCAAAGCACCTATTTTAGCATTTAGGCTAATATTTAGCTATTAGTTTAGGCTAGGCTACGTAGTAGGGGTGCCAGGATGAAAAAAAATAACCTCAACGTTCGGATAAGTTTGTGGACCAGAGACACGGATCATGGATTTTTCGGATCAGCAAAAAAAAAAAAAAAAGGACCAACAAACAACTGTCTTTCGTTTTATTGTTCAAATCAAGTTAAAGTGCATAAAACACTATCTTATTTTTAACATAATTAATGATTCCCCCATGGCTTGTCTCAGCACCTGCGCCAGGTGAGAGCCTGTGTGACTCTCAGAGGGGGCGTGTCTGCAGCACCAGACTTCTCATCTCCCAGTCTGCTGTGATGAATCAGCGGTTATTGTCACATAGCTATGCGTTCCCCTGGTTTTGCACTGCTGTCTGCAGCTATAAACACACTGATAGCGTTGGTGGTGGCTTCACCCCGGACGGATTGTCAGGGAAGCAAACACTGCGCTTTTTGGCGCCTCCCACTTTTTTCACGCCAGTTTGGGCGACTTGTGTAAATCGTGCAGATCCGAAGAGTTGTTGTTGTTGTCGTTGTTTTGGGGGGGGTAACGTTTTAGCTTCATCAAATTCACCTTTAAAATACATGGTGCTAGCTATGTTGAGCCGGATACTCGTGACGGATAAAGCATTTTTGACGAGTACGAGCATGATACGAGTAAAACTGGTCAATATCTGTGTTCCTGCTGAGGGAAAATCCTCATTTGATACCAGACTGTCTTCACGCTCTGTGATTGGCCAGTCACACACAGCGCCCGCCCCCCTCTCCCGCAGTCGAACACACACAGACAGTGACTGAGGTGAGAGACAGAGGCGAGCTGAGTGACTCTAGCTCACGTTGCTCTCCTCAGGTTTTATTCAGTTCGCCTCTGTTTCGGTTTGTATGATATTTAAAGTTACTTGGTGAACTTGTTTTGTAACGTTCGCGGTGCATTTGACAAGACAGAGCTAAAAACAGCTCGTGCAGCGTCGGTCACTGCCTCCACTCCGGTCGGGTTTTTTTTTAAAACTTTGGCTGGTGATGTAAAGTTGGTTGGAAAATCTTGCTCGTACTGAACGCGGTGCTTTTCAGAAGAATACAGTGAACAAGGCTACCATATTTTTCCCTGTTTGCCATCACTGGATGTTTACATGAATGATAAATCACCAAGTTCACATATCATTAAAATATAAACAGTCTTAAGACCACTTACTCACATAGAGCTGAACACACCAAGTAGCCTATATTCATATTTTCGTTGTTCATGTTCTGAGTTTATAAAAAAAAAAACTTGTTCTATGAATAATTCGTCTACTATTGTGATCAAAAACATTGAATCTCAATTCTGAGGCTGTTCTGTAAATAGTTTTCAAATAAACAATAAATAAAGCAACTTCTGATCAATCCATATCCAATATATATAATATATTATATATAATATATACTTTATATATATATAAAAAGGCTAAACTTGTATGTGGCTAAATCATAATTGATATAAACAACCAGCGGGTGGGTGGGGTTTTGAAATTGGTAAAAAAAAAAGTTTGTACGGATGGATGGTGGACGGATGATGAGTTTTGTGATGGGGTTTCGGATGCAATGATAGCCCATCCGTGCATCTCTAGTTTCCATTCTCGTATGGCTTTCTTGTGCCACAGTGCCTACACGCCGTCACAGTTTTGTCTACAAAACTCTTTCCTTCATTATATTTAATAGGGAAGCCAATATGTTCTTACAAAAGAGATTTTAATATTGCAAGACGTTCAAGAGTTTTCCGAATCCTTTAAAAACTGGAAAATCGCCACATAACAAATATTCTTAGCTTGTAAACCTAGGCATTGATGATCCGTTGCACCACTACTACGTAGTGATTTAGAAATCATGTTTGCTGATCTGATTCTGTATAGTTGTGTTCTGTATGTAGAGGGAGAGAACATGGGATGGGGGGGCCCTCTGGGCATATCCTGTCCCGGGCCCAGGCAAGACTGGCTACGGCCCTGCTCCTCTGAACACGGCCTCTTTGTCTTTGGGAAACCTCAAAGGAGAGGCAAATGCTTTAAACTTCCATCCTTTGCTGGCGAGGGGGGAGCAAGTTTCTGGAAGAAACTAATTGGATCCAAAAGAGTTTTACAGTCTGCTGCTCGTGGATCAGGTAACTGTATCTGGCCGATGGAATAAGTCCTGAACCTGAAGGAATTTCTTTAATTACAGATTTCACCAAGGAGAGAGAGCCTCTCTTTGCTGCCGCTCTGCCGCCCTGCTCACCCGAAGCCACCGAGCCAAGAGCTGCTGAGCTGAGCAGTCTGTAGGGGGAGATAGAAGCCTAAAGCTGCTGAGCCGAGTCAAGCTGAGAGGACAACCTGATGTCCGAGCTAATGGTGGCATTGTTTGTAAATGACTTGATTTGTGATAAATTAATGTTTTGTCTCACAGAAACCTGGTTGCAGCAGGACGATTGTGCAGTATTCTCTTCCTGCTCTCCGCGAGGATGGACGCTTTTCTCTTTCCCTCCCTACTGTTGTCTAATTCTGCATTCTTTTGTCTTGTCAACTATTTTTGGAGCCTCTCTTTGCATTCTCCTCCGGAAAGAACAACTATGGTTCTGGATCTGGTTCTGGTCAGCTGGTCTCTTGATACAATTAATAAAAAAAATTCCCGGAGAACGGCTAAAAGGGAGAGCCGAGTTGTTCCGATGGAACATCGTGGAGGATCTTGTGTCTCTCACTTTTGGCCATCGAGGACGTTGGAAACATTTATATAATTGGATTCATGATAACCGGATATCTGCTGATTATCGCAGGTGGATTTTCTGAGGTATCATAAACTTCAAGCTTAAAGGCAGCAATTGGCAGGCTGGCTGGGCTACAGTAAGGTTGCTGTGCTGTCAACACTCAGACTATTTGTGATGTGCGAGCAAAATTGGACTCGTTTCACTGCTTGGGTAATAACTTGGAGAAGTTCTCAGCCGGCTGGAAGGTAATCTGACCCACGATTTGGCCATTTGGACTGAACTCGGACCACTGACAGACTCTAAGGCAAGAGAAAAAGTGATCTTCGCCTGTCTCTAAAACAACAACTTCTTATCTACTGGAATTCGACTCCCTGGTCTTGGTAGACCAAACAAAAACTCCCTTGGATGTGTGTGCAAAAGGACGCTCCATCCCACCCCACTCCCCCATCCCCCACATGAGCCTGTGAGCTCCCTGACTCAGCCCCAAGGTCGTACATTACATCACAGGCGACAGACTCTGGGATTGAACTGAGAGGAGTTTCATTGTCTCACATTAATGCACACGTTCATGCACGCACGCTCACGCCACAGCTACAGACATGCACGCAGTCCTGGATTTCAAGATGCTCGCGGTACCCTAAGACTCCTGCCCACTCTTCAGACAGCGAAATGATGGGCGCGTGCTTTGGATGGCCGCGACCGGTTTCTCTGTACGGAGGGTTCCCGAACCTCCCCCCCGTCCCATTTGTGTTCTCATATGTTATGACCGATACATGTGCTTATATGTTTTTGCAGTGGTTTTTTCAGCACCTCGGCTCGGCTCCCTGTAGGGGGCTGGGCTGAGTTGCCTTTTTTTTCCCCCCTGTTCACCCCCCCTCCTATTGTGAATCATTTCTATCTGCTAAAAGGGGCGCTGGTAAAGCCGGCTGCTACCGCGGTCTTCCAAATCCTGTAATGTGTTAATGTTTGTAATTGTTTGTATGATCTTGGATTGGTTGTACCGAAACTTAATTTCCCCACGGGGATTATTAAAGTATCTCTTATCTTATCTTATAAATAAGTCAACTCCTTCCAATTATTTAAATTTTCACATTCCTAGAAATACTGGGCAAGGAGGAGTTGCAACCATTTTTCATTCTAGTTTACTAAATAATCCCAGACCAATTGATAGCTACAGTTCTTTTAAACATCTAACCCTTATTGTTCATCATCCAAGTTGCAAAACATTAAGACCACTTTTGTTAGGTAAAATAATAATGTTGTATTATTATTTTCTTAGGGTGTCTTTCTAATGTACTTTTTAAATGTCATTTTGGTTTCAGTCACATGCTCATTTGCATGACATCCTGTTCTTTTAATATGTTAATGAAGTGTGACTAAATAAAGAGAGACTGCAGAGGGGGTGCTCTTTGAGACCGGAGACCAGAGACTATGACACTGGGAGGCTGAGAACAGACAGACACGGTTGGCTCATTCCTTATAGTATTTTCCTGGTCTCCCTCTGCAGAACTGATTATCCACATCTACCTCTGCAGAGCTTATTGACTCCATATTCTCTCTGACCCTTTGTGTGTGATTCATTGTAGGTCAACCACTTTTTAACCTAACAACTTTTGTTTGTGGTTTTGTATCGTCCACCAGGCCCTTACTCTCAATTCTTGGATCAGATCTCACATTTTTTATCTGATTTAGTATTAAATACTGATAGGGTCATTATAGTGGGGGACTTCAATATTCATGTGGATACTGAAGGTGATAGTCTAAACACAGCCTTTAATGCTATCTTGGACTCAAATGGCTTTACTCAAAAAGTACAGGGACCCACCCTCTCGGGTAAACACACTTTGGACCTTGTACTGACATACGGTATTGAGTGTGAGGAAATGGCACCCACATAACCTGGTTCTTTCTGACCACTTTTTAATTACTTTTGAATTTACTCTAACTTACCATCCTAAATGTGAAAGAAAATTTCTCGCTTTATCAGACAATGCTGTAACAAGTTTTAAAGAATCTGTTCCATTCTTACTTTCCTCAGTGTCTCAGAGTAACACAGTGGATGGCAGCAATTCCATCTCGAACCCTTCAGAAATTTATGGTCTGGTTCATAGCGTTACTTCCTCATTGCGTTTGGCATTAGATAGTGTAGCCCCCTTTAAAAAAAGAAGGTAATTAGCCATAGGAGGCTGACTCTACACCCAGAGGATTCTTATTTAACCTGGAAAAACTGTCTATTGCTGTATAAAAAAAAAAACTTCGACAAGCTAGAACAGCATATTTTTCATAATTAGAAGAGGCGAATAAGATCCTAGGTTTCTTTTTAGTACAGTTGCCAAACTTACACAGAGTCATAGCTCGGTTGAGCCAACTATTCCCCCAGCTCTTAGTAGTGAGGACTTTATGGAATTCTTCATAAATCAAATTATTTCTATTAAAATTTAAATCATTGGGATCCTCCCAAACATGATTACTTCTTTCTCAGTAAATAAGGCAGTATCAGAGAGAACTGTAGAACCTCATTTGTGTTTGGACTGTTTTGATTCAGTCGAGCTTTCGGAATTATCAAAAATTTTAGCCTAACTATCCTTAGTAAATGGATATGTACCACAGAAATTTTAAATTGCTGTAATTAAACCTTTACTTAAGAAACCTTCCCTTGATCAAGTTGACTTAGTTAATTCCAGATCTATAGCTAACCTTCCTTTCTTATCCAAAATTCTTGATAAAATAGTTGCTAAACAAGTTTGTGAGATTCTAAACAGTAAGGACCTGTTTGAAGAGTTTCAGTCAGGTTTAGAGCTCACTAATGATATTCTCATGGCCTCAGACAATGGACTGGTGTCTGTTCTCGTCTTGTTAGATCTCAGTGCTGCTTTTGACACAGTCAATCATAATATTCTCTTAGAAAGGCTTGAACATGTTGCAGGGATCAAAGGAACATCACTAGGCTGGTTTAAATCATATTTGTCCGACAGATTCCAGTTTGTTCATGTAAATAATAAATCTTCTTCACACTCAAGGGTTACTTGTGGAGTTCCACAGGGTTCTGTGCTTGGACCAATTCTTTTCACTATATATATGCTTCCAATTGGTTCAATCACTAGACAGCATGGGATAAATTTCCACAGCTATGCCAATGATAAAAAACTATATTTATCCATAAATCCTGATGAACCCAGTCGGTTAGGTAGGTACATTACAGGCATGTATTATGATTCTTTTTAGCATGTTGCTTGTATATTTGATATTGCTCTCTTCTTTGTGTTTTGTAAAGTGTCCTTGAGTGCTTTGAAAGGTGCTTCAAATAATTATTATTATTATTATTATTATTATTATTATTATTATTATTATTATTATTATTATTATTATTATTATTATTATTATTATTATTATTATGTCTGGAAGACATAAAAACATGGATGACTCTAAACTTTTTGCTCTAAAATTCTGACAAGACAGAAGTTGTTGTCTTTGTACCAGAAGCTCTAAAAAAGAAGCTGCTTAGTCAATCACTTCATCTGGATGGCATTAAATTGGCCCCCAGTAATAACGTAAAGAACCTTGGCGTAATTTTTGACCAAGACTTGACATTCAAATCCCGTATTAAACAGGTTTCTAGGATTTCCTTCTTTCACCTCCGGAATATTGCTTAAATTAGAAACATCCTGTCCAGCAGTGATGCTGAGAAACTAGTCCATGCATTTGTTACCTCAAGGTTGGACTACGGTAACGCTTTACTATCAGGTAGTCCACAAAATGCCATTAAAAGCCTTCAGTTGATCCAAAATGCAGCAGCAAGAGTTCTGATGAATATTAAAAAGAGAGATCACATTTCTCCTGCTTTAGCTTGCCTTCATTGGCTCCCTGATAAATCCAGAATATAATTTAAGATCCTTCTTCTTACATACAAAGCCCTTAATAATCAAGCTCCATCATACATCAGAGAACTAATTGTTCCATATGTTCCCAACAGAGCACTTCGCTCTCAGACTGCAGGTTTACTTGTAGTTCCTAGGATTTCTAAATGTAGAATGGGAGGCAGATCTTTTAGTTATCAGGCTCCTCTCCTGTGGAACCAGCTCCCAGTTTTAGTCCGTGAGGCAGACACTCTGTTTACTTTTAAGGCCAGGCTTAAAACGTTCCCTTTTGATAAAGTTTATATTCAGAGCGGCCTAGGTTATCCTGAGCTATCTCTTTAGTTATGCTGCTATAGGCTCAGACTGCTGGAGGACAGACTGACCACTTTCCTTCACTCTGCTACATTCTTTTCGACTACTCTCCAGTTGCATTATATGAACTGTTTAAACTTTGTTTTCTTTTAGGGTTTTTCCTCTCCATAGAATCTACCCCTGGTCTGGGATCCTGCTTAGCTACAATGCAGTTTTGATGGGGGCATCGACTGGGATGATGGTCTCGGTGGACGGCGGCTGAACATCCCCCGTGTCCTGTTATCAACGTTTTACTTTCTTTAATAGTACTTTAAAAGTACTCCTACATCAGATCTTCTGTTCTTTCTGTGTCTCTGCTCTGTCTTCTCAAACCCGCAGACGGTCGTGGCAGATGGCCACTTGTACTTGCCAGGTTCCACTGGAGGTTTCTTCCTGTTAAAGGGGAGTTTTTCTTCTTCACTGTTGCTACATGCTTGCTCAGTATGAGGGATTGCTGTGGTTGGAAGTCTGCATCAACGGGACACAACCTCAAGTCAATGACTCGATGCAATCTGCTGGCATTCCTTAAATAGGAAACCAACTAAAACTTTAACCTAACTGGAATGTTTGTATAATTGTAATATAATTACTTTTCTTGTAAATTGCCTTGAGATGATATCTGTTGTGAATTGGCGCTATATAACTAAACTGAATAGAATAGCTGCAAGGCAATTTTATTTGTATAGCACACTTTCAACAACAAGGTAATTCAAGGTGGTTTAGTGCGGCACTAGCCACACACCCACAATGCCGCTGCTGCTAGCTGCAACCACTGCTAGCACCCCACAACGCCGCTGCTGCTAGCCAAATCAGCTAACCATAGCTGCTTTCCTTAACGGTTGAGTTTCCCTTGCCAACAAATTTACTTTCAATGTAGATCTAAGAATTTTTCAAGTAAGGTTGTGTCTGGGCAGAGATAAATTAGCTTAGAATAAACAATTAAAGGATTGTTTTGATTATCTATTTCACTGTGTTTTTGCTGCATTTGTAAGATTTCATTCTTCAGATTGCTTGGGTAGAACTGGTCGTCGGCATGTGGTAATCATCCAGCATGAGTTACTTGGTTCGACCAGAGTCTTCGTTTGTTCTGATAGTGAAAACGCGCTTATTCAAATTCAAATTCAAATTCAAAAATACTTTATTGATCCCAGAGGGAAATTAGGTGTTGGTATAGCTCATATAATTAATTCTTTAAGGAGTTGTTGTAGATGATGATGGCTGTGGGCTGGAAGGATTTCCTGTAGCGGTCTGTATTGCTTATCGTTCCTTATTAGTGCCACCTGCTTTTGCAAGCCATCAGCGTTCATAAACAGTAAGGATTATTTACGGTATTCAAAATACAGATCAGCTTTAAAATAGTTTAAACACCAAAAACTAGGGCTGCACGATTAACCTTTATCGCATCAATATTGAGGTTTTAACTCCTGCGATAACCTAACCTCAGGAGGCTGAGGTTTTTTTCCCGCCCCTGACATTTGAGTGACAAACCTATTCACCAATCAAAATGGTTGAGTCTCGCATTCCTGGCTTGCTGGCCAATCAGAAACGGTGATGGGAAACAAGCTTATATGCAGAGCAGTGTTGCCAACTTGGCGACTTTGTCACTATATTTAGCGACTTTTCCGACCCCCCTGGCAACGATAAAAAAAAAAAAAGTGACTAGTGACAGATCTAGCGGCTTTTCCATGTGTTGCTAGAGACTTTTGGTGACTTGTTCAATGTGAAAGCAGAATGTATTTCTCACTGTTCTCAGCGGGTAGCGGGAGAGGAACCTGTCTGCAGATCTCTCCTGTCAGTCTCTCTCCGCTGCCGCGCTCAGGTTGCCAACCGTCCCGTAAAAAACGGAATCGTCCCGTTTTCAGAGAAAATATTACGCGTTCCGTATTAAGGTGAGAAGAAACGCGATTTGTCCCATATTTCAGCTAGAATGAAAAGACACAATGCTGGAGTTATTCTGTGTCTTTACGCTGCGCAGCTGCCTCGTCTTCTCTCATTCTCTCCCCTCCCTCTCCTGTTGCTCCTTCAATCATGAAACGGATCAATGATCAGCTGATCGGCTTTTCTGTCGCAGTCCGGTTTCTGTTTGTTTATCGCAGACTTTTAGCAGATAGAGGAAACCAGCGGGTGTCGCGCTAAACAACAGCAGCACGTTTAAGCTTGATAAACTGTTGTTAGAATTGATTTACTATTACTTTCTGATGTTTGCTGAAGCCACAGCTGTAAAAGCTGCTGGTCATGATATCGGTTTAGATGTGTGGTGAGATGGAAACATGAAGATGAAACCAGGAGATGTTCTTACTGCATCATCAGAGCTGAACAGGTGATGGAGAAACAGGTTTACCTTTTAGGTGACATGAATGAGTTGAAGGGAAGTTATAAACTGTTTCTGAGAGACAAATAACACCAGGATCTTCTAGCTGACAGCTGGTAACTGTGCAGGGGCGGCTATAGCAAAGTTTTGCCCGGGGGCCAGGTAGGGCATTAACAGGGAAAGGGGGGCACAAATACATACTTTTCTTTCTTATTCTCATTTAAAATATCTAGCTTTTAATAAATAATTATCTGATTCTTACAACCAATTGGATATAGTGGTCATAAATCCTTTATCGTATACGGCAAATATTAAGTCTAATACAGTATCCTACTAAGCTATAGTACTTTTTCCTTCGGGAATGTACCATCTGTGCAGTCTGCAGTTCTGTCAAAGAAAGATTTTGAACCTATTTAATTATTATAGAAAAATAATTAATTTCTGTGCATTTGTTTTACACATGCATTAAATTAAAGTCGATTAGGTCGATTAAGCATCATGAGGCGGATGGTGGGGGGTGGTTCCTTTTTTTTTGCTGGGAGTACCCTACTGTCAGGTTACTACGTCTTATCTTGCAGAAGGCTGGATGAGGTCTTGTTTTTAATTGTTATTGTCATTTATTTTAAAATGTATGCAATATAACAGTTTCATGTTTAGTAAATGGCAGTGGACTGCAGAATATTTTGTTTTCTAATTGTAAATCTAAATCTAATAAGAGTTCATTTTCTATTTTTCAATGGCAAAGATTCGTCAATAAAGAAAAAAATAAAGCTACCTGTTTAAGTTAATTTCCATTATGTCTTATTCTTTGGTATTTAGGTTCAGGTATTTAATAATCACGAATCATTGAACAATCTCATTACCTCAATCACTATGTAGTTTATATTAGAGATTTTTCAGGTTCAACAGCAGACAAAAGCCAGAAGAGGGCCTTGGCCACATAAATCTTTTTTAGGTTATTGAATATTGTTCGCAATGTGTGTCAAGTTGTACAAGACTGTGTTGTAAAAGTAACAATATATTTCATTCATAATTTTAGTTTTATGCACTTAAAAGTATCGAAAGTAAATATCGAAAATCGCATCGCAATTGCAATATTTGTCAGAAAAACCGCAATTAGGTTTTTTGTCAAAATCGGGCACCCATACCAAAAACTAATAACAATTATAGGGCGTTTTAAAAACCGCCACTTGTAGTATGCCAAAATACTAAAATTAGACCAATCACTGCAGTGACCGATTCATAAAATAGAATCAATTCTCCAAAGGTTATTGATTTCTAATTTAGCAGATTATCTAATTGAACATTACCTTCTTCAAATCAACATGCTGCTACCTTGTAATAATGAAAACATAGGAACTTATAATTTTAGCACAACACATGGAGAACAGGACAGGGGACCAGCTGAGAATAATGAACACCTAGGTGTTACTGAGGAGTGGAGAGTGACATTGAAACCTGGTGAGTTTAATCAGAGAGATGTAGAACAGGTGGTTGAGACTACTGAGCAGGAAAACTGAGAAGGAGACACACACAAACACAAAGAGAAAACACTAAAAGAGTGGAACTAAATCCAAAAGAATCTAGAAAACTGAGGGCCCGTTTGAATGTTGACTAGCAACAGGTTTAAGGGATCCATGTTGCTTATAAACTTAAGATGACAAAAAAAAAACAACTAAAGCTGTATTTTTTTTCTTTGCTTAAAATAATATCACAGCTCCCGAATGGGAAATTAAGCATGAAGCAATACAGACATATACATAAATTGTATTCAAATGATTTCTGAACTTCAGGCAGAGTCTGTGCATTTTTATCTCTTCTAAAAATCTAAACTTTGTTTTCTTTTTGATCTACCATTTCTAAGATATTAAACAGAGGCATTGTGAATATATGATCAAAGGAAACTGTGACATCATGAAGGGTGACATCACACACTGATATCAAAAACAGAATTCTGTGACATCACAAAGGTTTAGTTCTGCATGACAGAGTATCTCATTTTATCACTTCATCTCTGGCCGTCGTTTGTATCACTGACAGTTAATTTCGCAGTTCACAGCAAGTTTTTCAACTTTGACTGGTACACAGCTCCTAAGTACACAACAGTTGAAGGCTCACATCGAGGTAAGTGTAAAATCCTTGCTGATTTACGAGAAGTGATTTATTTTAGAATCTGATTCAAGCAAAGGATAAAATGGAGTCAAACCAGCCTATAGTTGCAAAGGAAACATGGGGCGATATTGTGGAAAGGCAATTACAGCCAGTCAGGCACAATAGGAAGAAAAAGGTATCATTCAAAACTTGGTTGGAGCAACAAGCAGTCATTGATCAGAAGATTTCTACTGAAACGCAAGACATTTCTATGGCTGAAAAAGAAGGTGATCAGACAGCTCCATCAGAAAAAGAAAGTTATTCCAAGAACACTGACAACCAAACTTCAGAAAATGTCCAGAAGGAGAATTTAACTGAGGTCTCTGATAATCATACTCCAGACAGCACTCAGGAGGAGAGTTTTACAGAAGTCTCTAGCAATCAAAGTTCAGAGGATGCAAATAGGTACTGCAATCAGCACCCAGCTCAGCTGTACCCACAGCCACATCCCATTGGGCCACAATCGTCCCCTCATGCAGGCTACGAAAGTCAAAGATACCACGACTCTCAAAACCTTGTCCCTATGCCTTACTTTTGGCTAAATTCCCCACTACTTGTTAAAGGGATGCACGACTTTCAACAACATGTGCACTATCTGCTCAGTGTAGTGCAGGAAAACAGCAAAGCTCTTTCTGAGCAAACTGAAAAGAGACTGTCGGCAGAGAAACAGTACAACGACTGCTTGAAACAGCTCCGCCTTCATGAAGAGATCAATCTTCAACTAAATCTTAAACTTAACCACCAGGAAAACATGTTAAAGAAACCGTACAATGACTGTTTGAAACAGCTCCGCCTTTATGAAGACATCAATCTTCAACTAAATCTTAAACTTAACCACCAGGAAAACATGCTAAAGAAACAGTACGATGACTGCTTGAAACAGTTCCGCCTTTATGAAGACATCAATCTTGAACTAAATGTTAAACTTAACCACCAGGAGAACATGCTAAAGAACATAGTCTCAGAACAAAGACAAGCCAAGAAGCAAATGGTTTCTGTTCAAATTCAGACAGATTTACAAGTGACCTCAAACCAGAAAACTGTCAATTACCAAGCTGTGTCAACAGAAACTGAAATGGATGTACAGGAAATCAAATGTCAATTCAAAGCAGTTCATCGAACAATTTCAACACAAACCGAAATGGATGTACAGGAAACCAAATGTCAAATAAATTCTGTTCATCAAACGATTTCAACACAAACTGAGACAGATTTATTGGTGAATGTTGAAGAAGAAAATGTCACTAAAACACAACTAAATGAGGATCAGCAAGGACAGTCAAAGCCGTCTAAGAAATGTAATGGTAAGAACAGAGGAAAGGCAGCAATGGAGGCTGTTGCTGAGTCAGAAACTCTGAATAATCAAAAGGTTTCTGGAGAAAACATTGAAGAGCAAGAAGGTTTAATACCGCAAATAGTCGAGGATCAGACAGTTTCCTTAAAAAATGAGATTTGTACAAATGAAATGGAGGTGACTGAAGAAGGAAAGGTCACTGACAAAAAACAAAATGGGGATCAACAAGTAGAAATAAAGCCATCTAAGAAATCTAAACGTAAAGACAGGAGAAACAGAAGAAAGGCCCCAATGGAAGCTGTCTCTGAGCCAGACACTCTCAATAATCAAAAGGTTTGTGGGGAAAACATCAAAGAGCAAGAAGGTTTAATACCGGAAATAGTCGAGGATCAGACAGCTTCCTTGAAAAATGAGATTTGTACAAATGAAATGGTGATCTCTCAACCACAAAAGGTGACTGAAGAAGAAAAGGCCAATGAAACACAGCAAAATGGGGATCAACAAGTGGAAATAAAGCCATCTAAGAAATCTAAACGTAAGGAAAGGAGAAACAGAAGAAAGGCCGCAATGGAAGCCGTCTCTGAGCCAGAAACTCTCAATAATCAAAAGATTTGTGGGGAAAACATTGAAGAGCAAGAAGGTTCAATACTGGAAAAAGTCGAGGATCAGACAGCTTCCTTGAAAAATGAGATTTGTACAAATGAAATGGTGATCTCTCAACCACAAAAGGTGACTGGAGAAGAAAAGGCAATTGAAACACAGCAAAATGGGGATCAGGAAGTGGAAATAAAGCCATCTCAGAAATTTAAACATAAGGATAGGGGAAACAGAAGAAAGGCCGCAATGGAAGCTGTCTCTGAGCCAGAAACTCTCAATAATCAAAAAGTTTCTGGGGAAAACATTGAAGAGCAAGAAGGTTCAATACTGGAAAAAGTCGATGATCAGACAGCTTCCTTGAAAAAGGAAATTTGTTCAAATGAAACAGTAATCTCTAAAAGACAACAGGTGACTGAAGAAGAAAAGGCCACTGAAACACAACTAAATCAAAATCAAAATGAGGGCCCAGTAAAAATGGTTTCAATGTGGAGAAAATTAAAAAAAGCCATGACTCCATCACATCGGCGCCAGTATAAGGACAAAAGGGAAAACCACCATCAGTAGACTTAAAAGGGGGTGGGGGTTCAAACAAAAACTACTGTTGTTAATTGGATATATTAGATTTTAAAAAGCTTGGGCTGCACGGTGGAAATTGTCTCCCCGTGTATGCGTGGGTTCACTCCGGGTACTCCGGCTTCCCCCACATTGTCCAACAACATCAGTGTTAATGTTCATCCATTATAAAACCCTTTATATCTGATTCCAAAAAGAAAAGAAAACAGCTACTATTCATACTCAAAGGGATATTTCAGATAATAAAACCCAAACAAAACTAAAATAATCAAAAAAATCTTACACAAAACTCTGATCAACAGGGACTAAAAAGGGCCATCTAAGAAGTCCAAATATACAAATTGAGAAAGGGGGAGTGGGAGACCCTTGAGGATTAATAATGGTAATCAGTAATCAATTTACATTGTTTTACACCAATGCATACACACACACGCACACCTAGTCAAAACCTTGTCAAGGCAACCAAATCAACCAATCGCAATAGGAGCTCCAGTTTGGTCTGGATTGTCTGGTCCGGTGCCATACACAGAAGAGAGAGAGAGTTATGACAGACTTTGAACTAGCCGACACACGGTCATGTGGTTCACGGAGGATAACTTCAGTTCCCTGCTTTTCAAAAACAAAAAACAAAATTCCCCTCTCTGTAGCCTGTACCTTGACGTTGGTGAGAGGGCTTCCGACTAAAACAGGCTTTTGCTAAAGTTCTTTTTTGCATGCCAAGCTGTCTGTGTGTTTTGACTTATGTTTATGCTTGCTTTGAAATAGGTTCCTGTCGTGGCTGGAGGAGATACATGTCCCTCATAGTAACAGTTCCAAAGAAACCTTTACTTGTACATTATTCAATATCTCTGTGAATTGTTTTTATTTCATTAAAATTTTCTGAAACAACTGCTGTTCCATCTCTGCTGCTTCTGCTTTCTGTTCTTCTCCACCCAGCGGCTGTTCCATCCTCACCACTGCCTCCTCCTATACGTTTATCTGTATGATGATGAATCTTGTTGAATTGGACACCTAAATATCTGCTTCACAAGATCAATTAAGTATATATCTAGTTGTTTTGTTTTTGATCATTTCTAAAAAAAATTCAGATAACATTACCAAATCAATCAATAATTTCATGACAGAATCAAAAGAAAGATCATAAATAAGAAAACAAATGTCAAGAAGCAGTGAAAATACAAAAAAATTTGCTGGGTTGGATTTTATTGCTGGGGGGCTAGTGCTGGCTGACAGATGCGATTTAGATGTCCATCTTATTTGTCTGGGTGCACATTTTTTAATTGTTCTGTTTATGTGGTCTTTACCTCAAAAGAACCTTTAAACATCATCTCTATACAAATCCTAGTTCACAGAACAGAGATAGATAAAGGCAAAAAGATACTGATGTGTATTTACACATATTTCACTGTTATGTATATAGTTATAGGCTAAGTATACTAGAAGTTACTGTAATATGCAATTAAATGCGTTGTATATGAATGATTAAATGCCTTGTATGTGTAGCTATCTGATTAATATTTATGAAAAGACCATGGTTAAAATTGTGCAATGAGTATGCAGGAACATAGACTACAGCTCCAAGCATACCAGTTTAAAAACTATCATATATTATTATTATATTTTATATTATTATTCTTCAGTCTATGGGAAATTGACAGGATAAGGGAAAGTGGCATGAATAAACGGGAGATTCCCGGCCAAAACTGTCTGGTGCCACGTGTCTGGTGTTCATAACAAATCAAACCATTTGAAAATCGGTTGAAAATTGAGCAAATTAGAGTTATTTAAACAGTACATGCACCATTGAACGCAATGTGACGAAAGAGGGCAGCTAGGTGAAGTAAGATGGCCGCCATATTGCTACGTCACAGTCAGTTATATACAGTCTATGGTCACAGTCCATTGCCGAACAGCGCGGGTAGTAAGCATTGACTTTATATATAAGGTAGTAGTAGTAAGCCATCTAGTGTTAATACAGTGGCTTGCAAAAGTATTCGGCCCCCTTGAACTTTTCCACATTTTGTCACATTACAGCCACAAACATGAATCAGTTTTATTGGAATTCCAGGTGAAAGACCAATACAAAGTGGTGTACACGTGAAAAGTGGAACGAAAATCATACATGATTCCAAACATTTTTTTACAAATAAATAACTGAAAAGTGGGGTGTGCGTAATTATTCAGCCCCCTTTGGTCTGAGTGCAGTCAGTTGCCCATAGACATTGTCTGATGAGTGCTAATGACTAAATAGAGTGCACCTGTGTGTAATCTAATGTCAGTACAAATACAGCTGCCCTGTGACGGCCTCAGAGGTTGTCTAAGAGAATGTTGGGAGCAACAACACCATGAAGTCCAAAGAACACACCAGACAGGTCAGGGATAAAGTTATTGAGAAATTTAAAGCAGGCTTAGGCTACAAAAAGATTCCCCAAGCCTTGAACATCCCACGGAGCACTGTTCAAGCGATCATTCAGAAATGGAAGGAGTATGGCACAACTGTAAACCTACCAAGACAAGGCCGTCCACCTAAACTCACAGGCCGAACAAGGAGAGCGCTGATCAGAAATGCAGCCAAGAGGCCCATGGTGACTCTGGATGAGCTGCAGAGATCTACAGCTCAGGTGGGGGAATCTGTCCATAGGACAACTATTAGTCGTGCACTGCACAAAGTTGGCCTTTATGGAAGAGTGGCAAGAAGAAAGCCATTGTTAAAAGAAAACCATAAGAAGTCCCGTTTGCAGTTTGCCACAAGCCATGTGGGGGACACAGCAAACATGTGGAAGAAGGTGCTCTGGTCAGATGAGACCAAAATGGAACTTTTTGGCCAAAATGCAAAACGCTATGTGTGACGGAAAACTAACACTGCACATCACTCTGAACACACCATCCCCACTGTCAAATATGGTGGTGGCAGCATCATGCTCTGGGGGTGCTTCTCTTCAGCAGGGACAGGGAAGCTGATCAGAGTTGATGGGATGATGGATGGAGCCAAATAGAGGGCAATCTTGGAAGAAAACCTCTTGGAGTATGCAAAAGACTTGAGACTGGGGCGGAGGTTCACCTTCCAGCAGGACAACGACCCTAAACATAAAGCCAGGGCAACAATGGAATGGTTTAAAACAAAACATATCCATGTGTTAGAATGGCCCAGTCAAAGTCCAGATCGAAATCCAATCGAGAATCTGTAGCAAGATCTGAAAACTACTGTTCACAAACGCTGTCCATCTAATCTGACTGAGCTGGAGCTGTTTTGCAAAGAAGAATGGGCAAGAATTTCAGTCTCTAGATGTGCAAAGCTGGTAGAGACATACCCTAAAAGACTGGCAGCTGTAATTGCAGCAAAAGGTGGTTCTGCAAAGTATTGACTCAGGGGGCTGAATAATTACCCACACCCCACTTTTCAGTTATTTATTTGCCAAAAACGTTTGGAATCATGTATGATTTTTGTTCCACTTCTCACGTGTACACCACTTTGTATTGGTCTTTCACGTGGAATTCCAATAAAATTGATTCATGTTTGTGGCTGTAATGTGACAAAATGTGGAAAAGTTCAAGGGGGCAGAATACTTTTGCAAGCCACTGTATATGTCTGTGAGCACAACAAGCTGAGGTAAGTTCGTTTTTAGTCTTTATTTGCATCTTTAAGCTTGTTTATTATATTTTTAATGAACGGAGTAACAAACACCAACAGAACATCACTGCTTAGTATGTGTTCATTAGAATGAAGGTAACAATGCGCCGTCTGGCGTTTTTCCTCCAACTTTATTTATTTAACATAAATAATGGCAAACATCTTTTAGCGGGGCTATCGTAGTTAATACAGTTGACCAGAGTACTTGTTGGTTAAAAATAACCAAACAGTATATACATAGGCGTCATTCTAGCAGGGGACGCCAGTGAAAATGTCCCCAGCAATTTATATTATTGGCGGTTTTGTCCCTACCACTTTTATAAACCTGATGCAAGATCACATGAGGTGTCCCCCAGGGTTCAATTTTAGGCCCAGTGCTTTTTAATCTGTATTTGCTCCCTCCTGGCAGCATCATCAGAAGACATAGAGTTAACTTTCACAGTCATGAATCACAGTTGTACATCTCGATGTCTCTTGATGACGCACAGCCAATGGATGCACTTTTTAACTGCATTTTAGTCAAATCGAATCAAACTTTATTTATAAAGCGCTTTTCATACAAGAAGTTGCATCACAAAGTGCTTTACAGATTAAAATGACCCCACATACAATCACATTCCCATCCCTCTCCCACAGATTTAAAAGCATGGTCACAGTTATACACAGTTATACCCTCCCCCCAACCCAACTCCCATGAACACACAAAGTTAAAAGAAAAAGTTAAAAGGACATTGGGCCGCAAGGAAACGCCATCAGAGGAGCCATCTGCCTCGGCAGCAGTAGATTAACAGCAGCAGCTGAGGCACCGACACAGGGCACCCAGTGGAGGCAAGGCCAAGACCCCCACCTCCACCCAAGCTCCACCTGGAGAGCACCCAGGCAGCTACAGCCGACCACCGCTCTCGGGGCAGAGGGCTCCCACAGAGGAAACACTGGAACGGGGATTAAGATAAATTAAAGTAAAAAAGAACCAGTAAATTAATGTGCTAAGATTAAATAGTAAAACTGATAAAAATATAATCATATAAAACATCCAGAGCAATTAAACAAACAGTGATAAATAATAATCAGTTAAAAGCTAAGCTAAAAAGGTGAGTCTTGAGCCTGCTCTTAAAAACATGAACGTTCTCTGCAGCCCTGAGGTCCTCTGGCAGCCTGTTCCAGAGGTGGGGGCCATAATAATTGAAAGACGCCTCATCTTGAGTGTGTGTCCTGACTTTAGAGATGACAAGGAGACAGCTGCCAGAGGAGCGCAGAGGCCGCGAAGGTTTATATGGTAAAAGCAGTTTAGAGAGATAAGAAGGCCCAAGACCATTAAGACACTTAAAAACCATTAAAAGAACCTTAATGTCGATCCTGAAATGTACGGGGAGGCAACGCAATGATTTTAAGACCGGTGTAATGTGCTCCCGCCTCCTGGTCTTCGTCAGGACACGTGCTGCTGAATTTTGTAGTAGTTGTAAACCTTATATACTCTTTTTGGGAAGACCAGAAAGCAGGGCATTACAGTAATCAATTCTACTGGAGATAAAAGCATGCATCAGTGTCTCCGTATTGGCCCGAGAGAGAATGGGGCGGACTCTGGCGATGTTCTTTAGTTGATAAAAACCTATTTTAGTGATATTTTTTATGTGAGGAATAAAAGTCAGCTCAGAGTCAAAAATCACGCCCAGGTTCTTCACTTGTAAAGAGGGATTAAAAGACAGTGATTGTAGTTTTGGTAAAAGTTTCTCTCTCTGAGCCTCAGGACCGATGACTAAAACTTCAGTTTTGTTCTGGTTGAGCTGGAGAAAGTTTTCTGTCATCCAGGATTTAATGTCTAAAATGCAGTTAAAAAGTGCATCCATTGGCCGTGTGTCATCGGGAGACATGGAAATGTATAACTGTGTATCATCAGCATAACTGTGAAAGTTAACTCCATGTCTCCTGATGACGCTGCCAAGAGGGAGCATATAAAGGTTAAAAAGCACTGGGCCTAAAATTGAACCCTGGGGCACACCACATGTAATCCTGTGGACCCTAGAAGAGCAGGTATCTAAACTTACCATAAAAGTCCTGTCTGTGAGATTTTGTGAACATCACCAGAGAGGCCGATCTGTTTTAAACGGGTTAAAAGAATAGTGTGGTCTACTGTATCGAAGGCAGCGCTTAGATCCAGTAGAACCAACACTGTCACCTTCTGAGCGTCATAATTTATTCTAAAATCATTTAAAATCTTCAGAAGGGCCGTCTCTGTGCTGTGGTTCACCCTAAAACCAGACTGAAATTTCTCCAGGACATTGTGCTCATTAATAAAATCATTAAGTTGAATTAAAACAAGCTTTTCTAAAACCTTGCTTAAAAATGGTAAGTTAGATACTGGTCTAAAATTATTAAAATCGTTAGAATCTAAATTGCTCTTCTTCAGCAGGGGCTTCACTTCCGCCCCTTTAAAGGCGGCACGAAAGACCCCTGTCTGAAGGGAGCAATTCATCACGGTTAAAATCTCATCCCTAAAAGATTCATAAAATGGCTTAAAAAATGAAGTGGGAATCGGGTCCAAAACACATGTGGTGGGCCTCACTGAGGAGAAAACTTTATCAAGAGTCCCAGCTTCTACCAGGACAAAACTGTCCAGCGTTTCCTCTGGTAGAGACACACATTCAGATTTGTCTAAAACCATGTTACACTGAGAAGATAAAATATTACATCTGATGGTGTCTACCTTCCCTCTGATGTGGTCTGCGAGCTCCTCACAAAGATTGTTTGAGGGGGTTTTCTGAAATGCATTAGTAGTACTGTTAAAATTTTTATCAATAGTATCAATTTTATCAATTTTAGGATTATTTTTATTGTCTGATATGATTTTTGCAAAGTAAGCATTTCTTGAATTTCTTACAGCATTATTATAGGATTTGAGAAGTTCTGTGTATAATTGATGGTTTATCGTGGTTTTATTTTTTCTCCATTTTCTCTCTGCCGCCCTGCAGTCCCTCTTTAGTTTTTTAAGATTGTGATTTCTCCATGGCGCTGCAAGTTTTGAATGTGAGCGTTTCACTCTAAGTGGAGCCAGCAGGTCAAGAGCGTCCTGAAGTCTTCTGTTAAAATCACTGGCGATAAAATCACAGGGGGCAGGTAAGAGAGTAGGAGGAAACTTTTGGAAAACTTCTAGAAAACCTGCAGCCACTTCAGGGGTTAGATGGCGCTTCCTGACAGTTCTCACAGAGGTCTCCTGCTGGATAAAACTGGTGATGTTAAAAAACACGCAGCAATGGTCAGAGACAGTCATCAAATCCTGGATGGCAGAAACCTTTCTCCAGCTCAACCAGTACAAAACTGAAGCTTTAGTCATCGGTTCTGAGGCTCAGAGAGAGAAACTTTTACCAAAACTACAATCACTGTCTTTTAATCCTTCTTTACAAGTGAAGAACCTGGGCGTGATTTTGGACTCTGAGCTGACTTTTATCCCTCATATTAAAAACATTTCTAAAATAGGTTTTTCTATGTAAAGAACATTGCCACAGTCCACCCCATTCTCTCTCGGGCCAATTCGGAGACACTGATGCATGCTTTTATCACCAGTAGGATTTATTACTGTAATGCCCTGCTTTCTGGTTTTCTCAAAAAGAGTATATCAGGTTTACAACTACTACAAAATTCAGCAGCACGTGTCCTGACGAAGACCAGGAGACGGGAACACATTACACTTGTCTTAAATTTATTGCATTTGCTCCCCGTATGTTTTAGGATCGATTTTAAGGTTCTTTTAATGGTTTTTAAGTCTTAATGGTCTTGGGCCTTCTTATCTTTCAGAATTGCTTCTACCTTATGAAGCACAGAACGACAAAGGAAATGAGTTTTATTGTTGGGCGAGTAGCCTTTATAGCCAATATTGTTTTTTGTGCTGCGATTTTAATGATTCTTGGAACCCAACAGCCTAATGATGGTTTTCAGTGCCCTTTGAAAAACAAAACACATAAGCTTATGGCTTTCAACTTTAATTGCCTGAATAAAGATATAATTTATAATTCCTGTTTATACACTGCAGTGCATATTGTAATGAAACGTGAAAAAGGATAAATACTTATAGGCTATATAAATAATTAATAATAATTGTCCCCAGCAATTTTAAAAACAAACTGACGCCCTTGGTTTTGTCCTTTCTACATGTGAAACATTTTGCTATTTATAAATCTAGAAATTCTGCCTGGAACAACTCAGAAACACCATCATTGGATGCGTATATGAGTAATGCTCAGGGTGGTGCTGCACAGCAGTGTTCAGACAAGACAGCACCTTGAACGTCATGTTTAATCCAAATGACACTCGATGTTCCACTAGTGTTTACTACACCAGCAGTTGTGCTATTTAACCATAATTATAGGCAGGGTATACTATTTTAATTTGAAACACTTTTTTCAATACTAGGAGAAATGCTTTTCATATACCGATGGCAACCAATAAATTTGAAGTTATTTAACATGACAGAGTAATCATTAATCCCTGTACAGTGAGAAACCTAGGTAAAACCTAATCTAATCAAATATCACGATCCGTTCCGCATAATGGGGTCGTAAGCCAAACCTCCGTGTCCAGGACCTCCCCCTCTGCACGTCCCCATGTTTGTGCACGCATCGCGCGTTCTCGGCTGTAAACAGGAAGTTAGGTCGCGATAGCTTATTGCGATAGCAGATAAATTGATTTTGCCAGCTGCATCAATTGAAGTGTTGTTTGTTTGGCGGAGTTGTTTGTTACGGCAGAAACGCTTCCAAAAATGTTTCGAGAACGCAAAGGTGTTTTTGAAAAAGCAACGACAAAGAAGAACCTACGAGACTATGCTGAGTACCAGTAATCAATAAAATGACAATAAAAGACATAAGATTCATCAGTGCCGTTTTTCTGACTTTACACAGTTTACAGTAGACTAGTGTCTAATTTTAATGTCCACTTTAGATATCCTGATACAAAGACTTTTCATTGAAATCACAGTTTCAAATAAAAGGTAGTTTTTCATGGCAGTTGTGATCCAGCAGCTGGATATCTTGTGACGCCTCTTTCCAGACAATCTTTCCACAGTGATTGTTCAAGTTGCTGTCCCTATCAGGGTATTCAAAGCTGATTCCCGATGTCCCCTTCCACTCTACGTTGGTGCCAAAGATGGACCGTTCCATGCCGATCCAGACCCCGTTGTGTAATTCTGTCTTTACTTTTTTTTTTTTTTTTTTTTTAACGTGTCCTGTTTGGCAGTGTGGAGCTCAGAATTGGTGTCTGAGTACCAAGTAGAAGCCCAACAGATTTACTTTCACAAGCGGAGCAGTACAGCTTTTGCTATAGTACTCCACTTGATATATGTGTGAAAAATCTTTATTATGAATTGTTGGGGTTTTTATTTCCTGATGTTATGGACACGGAGACGGAAAATTAAGGAGAAGAAAGAAGGTAGATGAAGAAGAGAGCTAGGAAACAAAATGTCATGAGAGAGGGTGAGTTGAAAATACAAGAGAGGAAGGGGAACAGAGAAAACACAGGAAAACATTGAAGTCTGCCTCCATACCCACAGGACGGCAGAGAGAGGGGGAAAAACAAAACACGAAAAAGGAACATCGACAAAACCAACCAAACATTGTGAACTAAGAATTACACAACCACATCACACAAAAATAGATATAAAAATACAAAAACAATGTCACAGAGAAACTCATGGTACCGATTAATCAAGCTCTAGTAATGATAACCTCAGCCCAAGAATATATCCTTAAACACCAGAGACCCCACATCAATGTGTGTGTGTTAGCATGCTGGTGCATATAAGGTTTCTCCATAAGAGTGTTCGATAGTTGGTGTGAGCAGGCATCAATCCGTCTCCCAGGAATCGATGCAGACATGAAGGAGATCGGAGCAAAGACGTCCAAAGGACCGCCAGAGCACCAGGCGGACCCGGGCGGGGCCGACCGCATCCCCCAAGAGAGGAGAAAAGGAGAACCCCAGGGGAACATCCAGCGGCCACTATGCAGGGGCCCGGGGGGCAGCAGTGACGAGCCCACGGGCTCCGCCGGCAACCGGCCGCGCCGGGGCGGGCCGGTCAACGGACCGGGGGAGCCGGGGCCCAGGGGCACCCCACCGCCCAGCAGGGACCCGACAAGGGACCGGCCGACGAGTGGCCCCCGGAACTGCAGGGGCCGCGGCCGGCCACCGGCCGCCACGCGACGCCTCCGCCCTAGGCCAATCCCCACCGCCAACATCCCAGCGACCCAACAATAGCCGCAGGGGACGGACAGCATCCCCAGGCCGGGCTCAGTCAGCATCTGGACGCCAAGTTGTACCAGCTCCCGGGTCCTGATCCCGCGCAACGCAGGGCGCCGAGACCAGGCATCCAACGAGGGCCAGGGCCGGTCCAACCCGCCAATGAACCGGCCTTGCATGGTGCGCACAGAACAGGTGATCAAACGAGCAGAGACGCCGGAACCGCATCCCGCCGAGCCACCGAGCAGGCACCACCCAACAATCCCAAACCTGGCACCTCTAAAAGAGGTGCCCCAACCAACCAAAGGAAGATATCGGCCCAGCGCATCGGCCGACCGACACACCGGCCCCCCCAGGCCCGGCCAGGCACGCACCAGGTCCGAACCGGATTGACCACCGGTGCACCGGCAGGCAGGGGCCCCCGTCACCGGCGGGGAGTGACGGAGGGGAAATAGGCCCCCCATTAAGTGTAAGGCCTGAGGTGCGCCAGGCGAGGGGGCAGACCAAGATCCAACCTGACAGGTAGACAAAGACATACAGACACAGTCATACGTTCCCTCCCTCTTAAACACATACATTCTCACTGACTCACCAAGACACCCAAAAAAATGACACTGTACCCTCACTCACACACCCCATGCACACTTTATGCTCCCAGGTCCAGGTACTGATGCCCCAGTAGAGCCACCAGCCCCCGGACCCGGGAGGTGGACCCCCTACCTTCTAGGACGGAGACAAGCAGACCGCCAAGGGCCCCACAGTGGCAAAGCAGCCCGACAGCCCAGGACCCCGACCAGACCGCCTGTCCTCCTCCGGACCCCAACCCCTGATGGCCCGTAGCGAACAGGGGTGGGAAAAGACCCCTAGCCTCCATCCTCCCGCTCGAGTATGGTGTTGATGCGTGTTGTTATAATGTGCATTTAAAATAGAGGGGTGGGATGCGGGGGAGGCAGCCACACATCCCCCAACCCCCACCCCGAGCCCTCAGTGTCTATATGTGGTTTAACAGTGGGCACCGGCACCAGAGGTGAAGCTGATTGTACCGCTCCCCCTCTGGATGCCGAAAAGTGTGCCCACCCCAAAGTCCCTACATCTGTGTCGTGTGAAAATGTTATAAGTGGGAGTGTCTAAGTTGTATATTAAAATTGGGACCCAGGACACCACGGGACAGCGAGGAGGGAAGCCCCTCCTCGCACCCCAGTGATGTGCCCATGCCCCAAGACCCTATATGAGTGGTAAAGTGATGGAGCGGGTGGACAGAGGTGTCCAGGGATGGGGAGGGAAGGACTGGGAGACAAAATGTCTTCCCAGGGAGCCAGCTCCCCCACTGACCCCAATAGGCACCGCTGTTCACCGGGATCCACCAGGGGAGGGAGGCCATGGCACGTCCGACCCGGGGCCCACGGCCACAGCACCACAAAGCCCCACGGACCCCAAGGCAGTCCCCCCAGCCCCATCCCAGAAGGGGAACTAAACCCACCCTGACATTCGCTCTACTCTCAAAACACAAAAGACACTAGACACCCAGGTTGAGTTCGTCCCCCCCCCCTCTCCCGCACACCCCTCCCCCCCGTCCAAGTGCCCTCGTAGGGGGAGAGCACCTGTTGCCACACAGCAGCAGCCTCCCCGCCAGCAAAGGAGGCCCCCAGCGCCACCCGCACACCGGAGGCCCCCGTAGCCCGAACCACGTCGACGTACCTGCCCAGACCAGGAGCAAACCGATGAGCCGGGCGGCCGACCCACCAGGCCGACATCCACCAGCCTCATTCTTTGTGGAGCGACCACTGTTGCTCAACGGCCCGGCAGGAGACCAAACCCAGCGCCCCACCCACCTGCCCTGCACGCCCACCACCCGGCCAGTCCACCCGCAAGTCCGACCGATCCCGGCCAAATGCCCAACCCCAGCGCCCCACACAAAGACCAAGACCCAGGAGCCAAGTCCAGTGCAAAAAAGGACTGATCCGGCCCAGAAATGCCACCCAGCCGCCGCTGGGCACCCCAACCAGCAAACAAGGCGAGACGCCATACAGGGACTGCCGATGACAATCGGCCCAGAGAAAAAGAGAGAGGCAGCTGCACATGCCGGCCGCCGGCCGGCCACGACCCCCACAGCCAACAGAGACCCCACGCCGGCCGATCCCCAGCCAGGACCACAGCTAGGGGGCGCGGCGCCCCCGAACCCCGAATCCCCAGGCCCCCCCCAGACCCTACCCAGGCGCAGCCCGGCCACCAGGCCAGTAACCCATGTCCGCCAGTGCAACCCCCCCAAGGCACCGCATGCAGCCATCAGGAGTCACCACCCAAAGCCCAACCCCAGGCCGGCCACTACGTCCAGCGTCATTTTTAGAAACTCCCACCATGCTGTCAGAGAGGAGCTGATATTTATGCTTTTAAAGCATTCATATTGTTTTATATTTGAGCTAATAAATGGTAGGTCTGAAAGTTTTATCTTATTACATAGTGTCTGTTCTACGTCTATCCAGGACTCGTCTAGGCAGCTATGTTTTAACCATCTTGATATGTATTGGAGCCTGTTGGCTAAGAAATAATGATGGAAGTTTGGTAGATCTAGACCTCCTTTTTCTTTGGTCTTCTGCAGTGTTTTTAAGCTGATACGTGGGGGTTTATCTTTCCAAAGAAATTTAGAGATAGAGGAGTCCAGAGATCTAAACCAGTCTAGTGATGGTTTACTTGGGATCATTGAGAATAAGTAGTTGATTCTGGGCAAAACCATCATTTTTATTGAAGCAACCCTTCCCATAAGTGATATGGGTAGAGATTTCCATCTGGCAAGATCATCTTCCACTTTTTTTAAAAGTGGGATGTAGTTTAACGTTATTAAATCTGCCAGTCTTGGTGAGACATTGATACCTAAATAGGTAATATTCCCTGACTGCAGTTGTGTATTAGTTGGATTCTGGACAGAACAATTGATTGGAAGAACTGTAGATTTTAACCAATTTATAGAATAATCTGAAACATTTGAGTAAGAGTTTATCAACCCGATTACCTGAGAGAAAGAGGTTTGTGAATGCTGGAGAAAAAGTAATACATCATCTGCATAAAGACTGATTTTATGTTCTATGTTATTGCATTTTATGCCTTTAATATTGTGAGTTTGCCTGATCGCTGCAGCTAGTGGTTCAATAAAAATAGCAAACAGGGAGGGAGAGAGAGGACATCCCTGCATGGTACCTCTCTGAAGATAAAACCTAGATGATGTTTGGTTATTTGTTCTGATACAAGCTGTTGGTGAACTGTATAATATTTTCAACCAGTTTATAAAAGAATTTCCAAAGCCAAATTTATGTAAGGTTACAAATAAGAATTTCCAGTTAACTCTATCAAATGCTTTTTCTATATCTAAAGATAATATTTTAGTCTTAATGTTTTTACATTTAGAAAAATCTATTAAATCTATTAATCTACGTGAATTTGTGGATGAATGTCTCCCTTTAATAAAACCAGTTTGATCAGGATGTATTATAAGAGGGGTTACTTTCTCTATCCTTTTTGCGAGGGCTTTGCAGATTATTTTAAGATCAACATTAATGAGGGATATGGGACGATAGCTGGTAGGAAGCAAAGGGTCTTTACCTGATTTTAGTAGAAGACTAATGTAGGCAGAATTCATATTTGGTGGGAGTTGGCCATTTTCCTTGGTTTCCTGCAGCATTCTGTGGAATGTTGGTGCCAGAGTATTCCAGAATTCTTTATAGAACTCTGCTGGAAATCCATCTGGGCCTGGAGCCTTATTATTGGGCATGCCTTGGAGGGCCTACTGGAGTTCAGCCGCTGTTAGTGGTGAATCCAGGGCCATCGCTTGACTTTCAGATAATTTAGGTAGTGTTATGTTATCAAAAAATTGTTAAATTTCATGATCCGATGGATTTATCTCTGGTGAGTATAAAGCCTTGTAAAATTCCTTAAATGTGTTGTTTATTCTTCCAGGATCATATACTGTATTCCCGGTCTGATCTTTAATAGCAGACATAGTTGTTTTTTCTTTATTAATTTTTAGCTGGTTAGCCAAAAATCTACCTGATTTATTACCTTGTTCAAAGTTTTCTATCCTAAGTCTTTGAATTAAGAACTGGGTCTGTTTATTGATAATTTGATTTAATTCTAGCTTCTAATTCTGTCTTTTCTTCTAGAAGATTAATCAACTCCTCCTTGACTGTCAGATTGGTGATTTGCACCAGAGTGGAACTCAAATTGTAGCAGTGCTGCAAGGCATTTATCCAGCTTTTGGCTTCATAGTTAATCAGCAGAGACAGTTCTTTGGAAAAAACAAAATAAATATAAACTTAGAAACAAATGTGCTTTTTTGAGCCTATTTTACAAAAGTGAGATCAAATAATCTAGGATGAGAGAGAAAAAAAACAGGCTCAACCAAGCAGTGTAAGGGTAGCTTGGGTTGGCTGGTTTCACCAATGCCAAGTTCGGGGAGGAGCACCTACTGTAGGTCAAGCCATGTTTGTTTTATCTCTCCTGCAAAATGCTCATGCATGGTTGTCTTCAAAAGAGCATCAGGTAGATCACAATGTAACTAGTATTGAATGGAAATGTAGCTGCTACTTACATCAAGTTAAATAAACAAAAGATAATACTTGGTTGTTAATGAGCATTCATAAAGGGCTTATCTGTAAAATGATATTACCATGTACAGGAATGGACAAGTACCTTTGAAAGTTGTCAGCAAAACAGTGTGAAGCAATAATAAGCTTTTTTTAAAGTAGACCCCAAAGGAATCATCTATAAAGAAAAGAGGATGGAGCCTAATTGGACAGATCCCATAGGTAAAGAAAAAACTATGATATTATCAATTTTGAGTGAGCAGGAATTCATTTATAGTTATTTCTGGTTTGATCAGGAGTTTCAAATTGGTCACATTTCAAAGAACTGATTCCTAAAGGAGGAGCAGAAATTCAAGTAGTATTAGGATGTTGGCTTATAAACATCTATTCATTTGTCAATTTCATAGAAATGTGGGAGGAAATTGGAGTTCCCAGAGGGAACCCAAGCATGCACAGAGAGAACATGCAAACTCCATGTGGAAAGACTCAAGCCAAGGAACTTCCTACTGCAAGGCAAATAGTAAATGGGCTGCATTTGTATAGTACTTTACACTACATTCTGTTGTTCACACGCTGATGGTGGCAAGATACGTTGTAGCCACAGCTGCCCTGGGGGCTGGAGCACACTGACAGAAGCGAGGCTGCCATACACAGGCGTCACCATCATTAGGCAAGGCATGTGAAGTGGAAGGACACATCAGGCGAAGCGCAAGGATACAATGACCGAGATGGACAGAGCTGGGGTTCGAACCGGCAACCCTCCAGTGACAGGACAAACTCTACCTCCTGAGCCCAAACAGCAGTAACATTTACTCCACTGGACTTATACACATTTATACTAACAAAATAATAGTTAATTAAAATAAGTTTTACCTGAGATTTTTGTGATGATTTATCTAATTAAATTAAATATGTTACAAAAACAAAGGGCTAGGTTTTGTGAAGCAAACAACTTCCTGGTATAGAAAATGAAACCAAACAAAAGCAAAAAAAACAAAAAACAAGACAACCCAACCAGGGGTCTCATTTATAAACGTTGCGTACGCACAAAACGGGGCCTGAAACTGGCGTACGCCACTTTCAAAGCAAAAGTTGTGATTTATAAAAAACAGACTTGACTGGAAATGTGCGCACCTGTATGCCAACTCTGCCCCGTGCGTACGGACATTTTGGAGACGGGGGGAATCGACGACGCAGTTGGTGAGGTGGTGAACTGCAGCCAGACTGCATATTACTCCTCTCACACATATCATTTGACCTCACACCAAACATTAAATATGGATTCATGTTATCATAAACATCCAAACCAGCAATGATATCTATATTGTAGCTTTGCAGTGAGCTATAGCTCTCCTAAAAACATGTTTCAAAATTAAAATAAATACATAAAATGTATCTTAAAACCTTAAACTCAGATTAAAGGGCTGGGACTGTATGCCAATTAATAAATTGAATCATCTGTACCATATATCATTGAATGGCACGTTCATTGTGCCAAGGAAGGAAGCAATCACTCTTATTGCTGCCAATAGAAATACCCCAACTACTTTCAAGCGTAATATTTGAGATGGATGCACTGGCGTTGCTAGAAGATTTTGCAAATGGAAGGATTAGGAGAGAACGCATGTTCAGGGATCATGCGGACCTCCTTGCCCATGATGATGACTGGCTAATAAGCAGATTCAGATTCACTACAGCTGTGCTCTTGGCATGGGCGGATCTACTGGGGTGGCATAGAGTGGCAGTGTCCACCCTAAAAGAAAGCCTTGCCACCCCTGCTGCCACCCTAGCAGCTATGAATTCAAACCCGTTAATGTTCCGTGTGCCCGCGGGCGGGCCCAGACCATTTTCTGGTTTAAATCCATCGATTTTCTGACTTCTAACTTCTATGAACCTATACATATTGTATATCATTGGAAAGCTAAGAGTCTTGTGATTCCAGTTATGGATGGCGATCAAGGATACAATCATAACTGTAGACACAGTGAGCGTTTTTGCCAACACAAACGTTCTCCTGACGGAGGTATAAAAATATGGAACTCACCACTTTGTAGTCCAATAAACGTGACAAAACCAATCCATTTCGAACAAAAATTGACTTTTTACATCAATAAGGGTCCAATTAAAGTCCTCCAATAAAGTGATTAGACCAGGACAACAGCAAAATCGATAAAAAATGTAAAACAAACAGTGAAAATGTGCTTCCGAAATGTCTATGGCCATTTTTGTAGTTTTTAAGTCTTTGTTTCCGATTCCTTCGCTTCTACTTCCGCCTACAAAAGTCACTGAGCATGCCCAGAAGAAGAAAAAAAATCTTCCGGTGCATTTCATCCATCCGCCAATCAATGGCGCATGGATGAAAAGTCACGTTATGGTAAGTAACTCGAACCAATCGCGGTCCAGAACTCTGATGATTGACGCATCAAATAGCCAATGTAATTCTGTAAACGCAGATATATAACTTGACCGGGCGGACTTGGTCGCTGCCATAGTATATGACGTGCGTAAAATGTCTTATTCATGAAGAGATTACGCACAGTGCGTACCAGTAACACTGTTTCAGCACCGTGTCCAAATACCCTTTACAGACTTAGTGTCTGTCTGCTGAAGGAGGAGCAGCTGCTCTCTGTCTCTCTCCAGATCCGTTCACTTTATTTTCTTTTCTGTTTGCTTTTCTTGTTTTCTTTCTTAACCTTTTCTTAGTTACTTTATTTTCCCAGCCCCTGGAGTTACTGTATTGGACTGGATCTCTTCTTGGATTACTTTTTTATGGACTTATCAACATGGCTTTTTGCTCAGCTGAGGATTTTGAAAAACTGCTCCACAGAATTGAGGGCATTGAAACGAAGCTACGTCGTCTGGAAATTAATTTTGATCTCCACGCTGATTATGGACAAAATGACACAACTTTACCTTTGAATACAAACAGCCCTGTGTTATGTCGGTCTAACCGTGTCACAGAGACTCCCTACAGGCGTCTGAGCGGCAGAACTCCGCACTACAATGAAAACTTGCCAGCTTTAAAACGCATGAAATCAACCCCAGCCCGTTCTCCGAGGAAGAAAAAACAAAAGAAACTCCGACACAAAGAAACCTCTGAACCCAGAACTGCTGCTTCTGCTAAAAGTAAACAAAAGAGGTTTCAGCCAAAAAAAAGAGATATTTCTCCACCTGGAATCCCGCTGAAAAACAGATTCGCAGCCTTGAGTTCCCCGAAAGATGACGCAGCCCCCAGGACCAGTCAAAGCCACCAGGAGAAACCCAGCCGCATCAAACGGACACATAACAAAGTAAGAGCGCCCCCGGCAAAGACTGTTATCATACAAGACGGATCAATTAATGGAATTGAGGCTTTTTGTAGCAAGAATACCAAAGTTTATAGCTGCTACAAAAATACAGTGAGAGAAATATCAGAAAAAATCCCTAAAATCTTGGACCAACATCCTGCTTTGGAAAAGCTCGTCATTCACGCTGGATCAGCAGATATCGCGATGAGACAATCAGAGATTCTGAAGAGAGACTTTTCTGATCTCCTACAGAGACTTGAGGGACTTAACGTAAACATCCTCATCAGTGGACCAGTCCCTGAAGGGAATGATGAAAGATTTAGCAGACTCCGCATGCTCCATAAATGGTTGAAGAAACAATCAGCTGAGAAGTCGTTCACATTTATTAATAATTTCAAAGTATTTGGAAGTGCTAATCATCTGTTCAAAGCAGTCCGTTATCTTAACAAGGCCGGAGTAAGGCTCCTAGCAGCAAACATTTTTTCTTATCAAAATCAGAAAGCAAAACACTTGCTCCCAAAAGCTGACCTTGAGGCGCCCATGGATATCAGAGAACAAAAACAGCAAGTCTGGATGACACCACAGGACCGAACAGATAAACAACCATCAGAGATTAAGTCTTCATCTTCCTGTGACTCAGCCACATCAAATGAGTCTCCATTTAGAAACTTTACAGACAGACTGAACGAGCAAATCAAATTTGGGACACAATTAACACCTAAACTTAGACTACACCAAACGCCTGGGACTAGTGTCAATAAGCCTGGGAGCTTCCCCCCACTGATTATTACAGATATTTGATATTTGAGGGAACCGGGCAATAAATCCACCCCTATCGTCTCCCAGAATTCACCCGGCACCCCTGAGGCTATATCAGTGATTATCAGCAGCAGGAAACATAAACCGTTAACCACACGGTCTCATATTAAACAAAATCTCAAATTGATAACCTGTCAGAAGGTTCAGCTGCCCATCATCACAATACTTAAGTTAGCTTTATTAAACATTAGATCTCTATCCGGGAAGTCTTTTCTTATCAATGACTTCATCACTGAGCATAATTTACACGCCCTTTTTTTATCAGAAACTTGGCTAGATGAAAATAACGAAACAACTTCATTAATAGAATCTAGTCCTCCAAATTACAATTTCTTAAGCGAGAACAGAAAACACAGACGAGGTGGAGGTGTAGCCACCATCTTTCACAACTCAATGAACTTTAAAAAGGTAACTCTGGGCACGTTTGATTCTTTTGAATACCTAGCCACCCAGATAAATGAGCCTAACAAAGCGTTATTTCTAAGTTTATATAAACCACCAAAACTTAACTCTAACTTCTTTAATGATTTCAATGACCTCCTTTCTGTAATATGTATCGACTATGACCAACTAATCATCGTGGGGGACTTTAACATCCATGCCGACAACCCCCAAGATAGACAAGCAAAAACGTTAGATGATACTCTCCACAACTTCGGACTGATCCAGCATGTCAAACAACCAACACACAATAAAGGACACACGCTGGACTTAATTATCAGCAAAGGTTTAAATATTTCTGACATCTCTGTAATTAATATTGCATTATCTGACCATTTCTGTATGTTCTTTGAAAGTACCATCTCTGCTAAATTATCCAGCCACAGTAAGACCACAATAAAAAAGCGTTTTCTAGGGGACAGTTCAGTAGAAACCTTTAAACGTATCTATCCTTCCACCACATCCCCCTCATCTCCCAACTCAAACTCAGTAAATAAGTTGGTAGATAATTTCCTTGCGAAAATCTCAGACATCATGGATTCCATTGCTCCAACTAAAGTGAAAGTAGTCTCAGGTAGAAAAAAGTCTCAGTGGACAAGTAATCCACTGGTACGTAGTGAAAAAAGAGAGTGTCGACGAGCCGAGAGAAAATGGCGGAAAACTCGACTCCAGGTTCACTGTGAGATCTACAAAGAGAGACTGAATAGATATCAGCTAACTATAAAAGATGCTAGGGAATCGTTATTTTCTGAAATCATCAACAGAAACATTAATAATGTACGGACTCTATTTGCAACAGTGGAAAGACTAACTAATCCTTTAGTGACAGTAGCCCCTGAACTAAACTCTACCAGGGCCTGCAATGAATTTGCCAGCTTTTTCACTGAAAAGATTCTAACAATTAGACGGTCAATCTGTACCTCAATATCGAACCCACAACCAGTGCCAACCCCAATCAACAACAATGTAGAGAAAATGTCTGAATTCCACGAATTAAACCAGAACAGCCTTGAAAAAAATCATTATCCAATTAAGCTCCTCCTCCTGCTGTCTTGATATCCTACCCACAGCTTTTCTAAAGAAGGTTCTTCCTGTTATTGGTTCTGATCTTGTTCAAATAGTGAACTCATCACTGCTATCAGGTGTCTTCCCTCAGGCTTTAAAAACAGCAGTTATTAAACCACTGCTAAAGAAGAAAAATCTGGACAACACGTTAATGCAGAACTACAGGCCAATCTCTAATCTCCCATTCATCAGTAAGATTATTGAAAAAGCTATGTTTCAGCAGTTAAATGGCTTCATAACAATGACAAAACGTTTTGATGCTTTTCAGTCTGGTTTCCGCGCTCACCACAGCACCGAGACTGTCCTCGTCAAAGTATTTAATGACATCCGCATAAATACAGACTGTGGAAGAACCAGAGTGCTGGTTCTGTTGGACCTCAGTGCAGCATTTGACACTGTTGATCATGATATTTTATTGGAACGACTGGAGAGCTGGGTCGGACTCTCTGGTACAGTACTTGGCTGGTTTGAGTCTTACCTAAAGAACAGGGACTTCAATGTTTCAATAGGAAACTTTTCATCAGAACGAACAGAAATCACATGTGGGGTGCCCCAGGGCTCCATCCTGGGGCCCCTCTTATTTAATATCTACATGCTCCCACTAGGCAAGATTATAGCAACCAATAACATTAGCTACCATAACTACGCAGATGACACTCAGCTCTACATTACAATGTCACCAGGTGACTCTGAACCCATTCAAACCCTAAATCAATGCATTGACCAAATAAATGGATGGATGTGCCATAACTTTCTCCAGCTGAATAGAAACAAAACTGAAGTGATTATTTTTGGACCCAAGGAGGAACAATCAAGAGTCAGCACACAGCTTCAATTAATACAGCTAGAAACTACTGATCAGGTTCGTAACCTAGGTGTAGTAATGGACTCAGACCTGAACCTCCAGGGTCACATAAAGGCAATAACAAGGTCAGCGTTCTATCACCTGAAGAACATCTCTAGGATTAAAGGACTGATTTTGCAACACGACCTAGAAAAACTCATCCATGCGTTTATCTTTAGTCGGATTGATTACTGCAACAGCATCTTCACAGGTCTGCCTAAAAAGTCAATCAGACAGCTGCAGCTGATCCAGAACGCTGCCGCTCGCTTCCTCATTAGAAACAGGAAAGTAGAGCACATCACCCCAGTTCTAAAGTCCTTACACTGGCTCCCTGTAGCTCAGAGAATAGACTTTAAAATACTTTTACTAGTTTATGAATCATTACATGGCTTACCACCAAAATATGTTGAAGACCTGTTGTCATGGTACCAACCACCAAGACCACTCAGGTCCTCCAACTCTAGCCTACTAAACATCCCTAGACTCAGAACTAAACATGGAGAAGCAGCTTTCACTTTTTGACAGTGGGGATGGTGTGTTCAGAGTGATGTGCAGTGTTAGTTTTCCGCCACACATAGCGTTTTGCATTTTGGCGAAAACGTTCCATTTTGGTCTCATCTGACCAGAGCACCTTCTTCCACATGTTTGCTGTGTCCCCCACATGGCTTGTGGCAAACTGCAAACGGGACCTCTTATGGTTTTCCTTTAAAAATGGCTTTCTTCTTGCTACTCTTCCATAAAGGCCAACTTTGTGCAGTGCACCACTAATACTTGTCTCCTATGTAGATCTCTGCAGCTCATCCAGAGTCACCATGGGCCTCTTGGCTGCATTTCTGATCAGCGCTCTCCTTGTTCGGCCTGTGAGTTTAGGTGGACGGCCTTGTCTTGGTAGGTTTACAGTTGTGCCATACTCCTTCCATTTCTGAATGTTCGCTTGAACAGTGCTCCGTGGGATGTTCAAGGCTTGGGAAATCTTTTTGTAGCCTAAACCTGCTTTAAATTTCTCATTAACTTTATCCCTGACCTGTCTGGTGTGTTCTTTGGACTTCATGGTGTTGTTGCTCCCAACATTCTCTTAGACAACCTCTGTGGCTGTCACAGGGCAGCTGTATTTGTACTGACAGTAGATTACACACAGGTGCGCTCTATTTAGTCATTAGCACTCATCAGGCAATGTCTATGGGCAACTGACTGCACTCAGACCAAAGTAGGCTGAATAATTACGCACACCCCACTTTTCAGTTATTTATTTGTAAAAAAATGTTTGGAATCATGTATGATTTTCGTTCCACTTTTCACGTGTACACCACTTTGTATTGGTCTTTCACCTGGAATTCCAATAAAACTGATTCATGTTTGTGGCTGTAATGTGACAAAATATGGAAAAGTTCAAGGGGGCCGAATACTTTTGCAAGCCACTGTATTAACACTAGATGGCTTACTACTACTACCTTATATATAAAGTCAATGCTTACTACCCGCGCTGTTCGGCAATGGACTGTGACCATAGACTGTGTATAACTGACTGTGACGTAGCAATATGGCGGCCATCTTACTTCACCTAGCTGCCCTCTTTCGTAAAATTGCGTTCAATGGTGCATGTACTGTTTAAATAACTCTAATTTGCTCAATTTTCAACCGATTTTCAAATGGTTTGATTTGTTATGAACACCAGACACGTGGCACCAGACAGTTTTGGCCGGGAATCTCCCGTTAATTCATGCCACTTTCCCTTATCCTGTCAATTTCCCATAGACTGAACGATAATAATATATAATATAACAATAATATATGATAGTTTTTAAACTGGTATGCTTGGAGCTGTAGTCTATGTTCCTGCATACTCATTGCACAATTTTAACCATGGTCTTTTCATAAATATTAATCAGATAGCTACACATACAAGGCATTTAATCATTCATATACAACACATTTAATTGCATATTACAGTAACTTTTAGTATACTTAGCCTATAACTATATACATAACAGTGAAATATGTGTAAATACACATCAGTATCTTTTTGCCTTTATCTATCTCTGTTCTGTGAACTAGGATTTGTATAGAGATGATGTTTAAAGGTTCTTTTGAGGTAAAGACCACATAAACAGAACAATTAAAAAATGTGCACCCAGACAAATAAGATGGACATCTAAATCGCATCTGTCAGCCAGCACTAGCCCCCCAGCAATAAAATCCAACCCAGCAAATTTTTTTGTATTTTCACTGCTTCTTGACATTTGTTTTCTTATTTATGAACTTTCTTATGATTCTGTCATGAAATTATTGATTGATTTGGTAATGTTATCTGAATTTTTTTTTAAATGATCAAAAACAAAACAACTAGATATATACTTAATTGATCTTTTGAAGCAGATATTTAGGTGTCCAATTCAACAAGATTCATCATCATACAGATAAACGTATAGGAGGAGGCAGTGGTGAGGATGGAACAGCCGCTGGGTGGAGAAGAACAGAAAGCAGAAGCAGCAGAGATGGAACAGCAGTTGTTTCAGAAAATTTTAATGAAATAAAAACAATTCACAGAGATATTGAATAATGTACAAGTAAAGGTTTCTTTGGAACTGTTACTATGAGGGACATGTATCTCCTCCAGCCACGACAGGAACCTATTTCAAAGCAAGCATAAACATAAGTCAAAACACACAGACAGCTTGGCATGCAAAAAAGAACTTTAGCAAAAGCCTGTTTTAGTCGGAAGCCCTCTCACCAACGTCAAGGTACAGGCTACAGAGAGGGGAATTTTGTTTTTTGTTTTTGAAAAGCAGGGAACTGAAGTTATCCTCCGTGAACCACATGACCGCGTGTCGGCTAGTTCAAAGTCTGTCATAACTCTCTCTCTCTTCTGTGTATGGCACCGGACCAGACAATCCAGACCAAACTGGAGCTCCTATTGCGATTGGTTGATTTGGTTGCCTTGACAACCACAATCCCTTGTGTGTGTGTGTAGGTGTGCGTGCGTGTGTAGACTTGTGTGTGTGTGTATATTTGTATATTTGGACTTCTTAGATGGCCCTTTTTAGTCCCTGTTGATCAGAGTTTTGTGTAAGATTTTTTTGATTATTTTAGTTTTGTTTGGGTTTTATTATCTGAAATATCCCTTTGAGTATTAATAGTAGCTGTTTTATTTTCTTTTTGGAATCAGATATAAAGGGTTTTATAATGGATGAACATTAACACTGATGTTGGACAATGTGGGGGAAGCCGGAGTACCCGGAGTGAACCCACGCATACACGGGGAGACAATTTCCACCGTGCAGCCCAAGCTTTTTAAAATCTAATATATCCAATTTACAACAGTAGTTTTTGTTTGAACCCCCACCCCCTTTTAAGTCTACTGATGGTGGTTTTCCCTTTTGTCCTTATACTGGCGCCGATGTGATGGAGTCATGGCTTTTTTTAATTTTCTCCACATTGAAACCATTTTTACTGGGCCCTCATTTTGATTTTGATTTAGTTGTGTTTCAGTGGCCTTTTCTTCTTCAGTCACCTGTTGTCTTTTAGAGATTACTGTTTCATTTGAACAAATTTCCTTTTTCAAGGAAGCTGTCTGATCCTCGACTTTTTCCAGTATTGAACCTTCTTGCTCTTCAATGTTTTCCCCAGAAACTTTTTGATTATTGAGAGTTTCTGGCTCAGAGACAGCTTCCATTGCGGCCTTTCTTCTGTTTCTCCTTTCCTTACGTTTAGATTTCTTAGATGGCTTTATTTCCACTTGTTGATCCCCATTTTGCTGTGTTTCATTGGCCTTTTCTTCTTCAGTCACCTTTTGTGGTGGAGAGATCACCATTTCATTTGTACAAATCTCATTTTTCAAGGAAGCTGTCTGATTCTCGACTATTTCCGGTATTAAACCTTCTTGCTCTTTGATGTTTTCCCCACAAACCTTTTGATTATTGAGAGTGTCTGGCTCAGAGACAGCTTCCATTGCGGCCTTTCTTCTGTTTCTCCTGTCTTTACGTTTAAATTTCTTAGGTGGCTTTATTTCTACTTGTTGATCCCCATTTTGTTTTGTGTCAGTGACCTTTCCTTCTTCAGTCACCTCCGTTTCATTTGTACAAATCTCATTTTTTAAGGAAACTGTCTGATTCTCGACTATTTGCGGTATTAAACCTTCTTGCTCTTCAATGTTTTCTCCAGAAACCTTTTGATTATTCAGAGTTTCTGACTCAGCAACAGCCTCCATTGCTGCCTTTCCTCTGTTCTTACCATTACATTTCTTAGACGGCTTTGACTGTCCTTGCTGATCCTCATTTAGTTGTGTTTTAGTGACATTTTCTTCTTCAACATTCACCAATAAATCTGTCTCAGTTTGTGTTGAAATCGTTTGATGAACAGAATTTATTTGACATTTGGTTTCCTGTACATCCATTTCGGTTTGTGTTGAAATTGTTCGATGAACTGCTTTGAATTGACATTTGATTTCCTGTACATCCATTTCAGTTTCTGTTGACACAGCTTGGTAATTGACAGTTTTCTGGTTTGAGGTCACTTGTAAATCTGTCTGAATTTGAACAGAAACCATTTGCTTCTTGGCTTGTCTTTGTTCTGAGACTATGTTCTTTAGCATGTTCTCCTGGTGGTTAAGTTTAACATTTAGTTCAAGATTGATGTCTTCATAAAGGCGGAGCTGTTTCAAGCAGTCATCGTACTGTTTCTTTAGCATGTTTTCCTGGTGGTTAAGTTTAAGATTTAGTTGAAGATTGATGTCTTCATAAAGGCGGAGCTGTTTCAAACAGTCATTGTACGGTTTCTTTAACATGTTTTCCTGGTGGTTAAGTTTAAGATTTAGTTGAAGATTGATCTCTTCATGAAGGCGGAGCTGTTTCAAGCAGTCGTTGTACTGTTTCTCTGCCGACAGTCTCTTTTCAGTTTGCTCAGAAAGAGCTTTGCTGTTTTCCTGCACTACACTGAGCAGATAGTGCACATGTTGTTGAAAGTCGTGCATCCCTTTAACAAGTAGTGGTGAATTTAGCCAAAAGTAAGGCATAGGGACAAGGTTTTGAGAGTCGTGGTACCTTTGACTTTCGTAGCCTGCATGAGGGGACGATTGTGGCCCAATGGGATGTGGCTGTGGGTACAGCTGAGCTGGGTGCTGATTGCAGTACCTATTTGCATCCTCTGAACTTTGATTGCTAGAGACTTCTGTAAAACTCTCCTCCTGAGTGCTGTCTGGAGTATGATTATCAGAGACCTCAGTTAAATTCTCCTTCTGGACATTTTCTGAAGTTTGGTTGTCAGTGTTCTTGGAATAACTTTCTTTTTCTGATGGAGCTGTCTGATCACCTTCTTTTTCAGCCATAGAAATGTCTTGCGTTTCAGTAGAAATCTTCTGATCAATGACTGCTTGTTGCTCCAACCAAGTTTTGAATGATACCTTTTTCTTCCTATTGTGCCTGACTGGCTGTAATTGCCTTTCCACAATATCGGCCCATGTTTCCTTTGCAACTATAGGCTGGTTTGACTCCATTTTATCCTTTGCTTGAATCAGATTCTAAAATAAATCACTTCTCGTAAATCAGCAAGGATTTTACACTTACCTTGATGTGAGCCTTCAACTGTTGTGTACTTAGGAGCTGTGTACCAGTCAAAGTTGAAAAACTTGCTGTGAACTGCGAAATTAACTGTCAGTGATACAAACGACGGCCAGAGATGAAGTGATAAAATGAGATACTCTGTCATGCAGAACTAAACCTTTGTGATGTCACAGAATTCTGTTTTTGATATCAGTGTGTGATGTCACCCTTCATGATGTCACAGTTTCCTTTGATCATATATTCATAATGCCTCTGTTTAACATCTTAGAAACGGTAGATCTAAAAAGAAAACAAAGTTTTGATTTTTAGAAGAAATAAAAATGCACAGACTCTGCCTGAAGTTCAGAAATCATTTGAATACAATTATGTATATGTCTGTATTGCTTCATGCTTAATTTCCCATTCGGGAGATGTTATATTATTTTAAGCAAAGAAAAGAAAATACAGCTTTAGTAGTTTTTTTTTTGTCATCTTAAGTTTATAAGCAACATGGATCCCTTAAACCTGTTGCTAGGCAACATTCAAACAGGCCCTCAGTTTTCTAGATTCTTTTGGATTTAGTTCCACTCTTTCAGTGTTTTCTCTTTGTGTTTGTGTGTGTCTCCTTCTCAGTTTTTCTGCTCAGTAGTCTCAACCTCGGGCCTCCCTGACATGTCCGGCTGGACACTAGCACGGCTCCAGCGCGTGCTCCGGGAAAGGGGTTTTCCCTTCAACCGCTCAGGGCCTTTAAGCGAAACCTCTTTCGTGCTCAAAACGGCTCCAAAACAACACGGCCGATATCGAGGACGAGCGTTTTGCTGGTATGTACGCCTTTTATTGGTATTAAATTAAACGAAATACTGTTTTAACGGAAAGTAAGGGAGACGTCGCACTGTAGTGCTTAGCATTAATACTTAAATGAGCATTGTTACTAGCCTCGTGAAACTGACTGACTGACTAACGTTAACACTGTCATGCCTGTGTGAAGATGCTTAAAACATGTCGTTAGCAAATGTTCAGCAACAATCACAGACATTAGGTAGGCTTATTCATATCGGCACGTGTAATGCAGAATATTGAACTAATCTTACTAAAACTACCGTGGAGATAGTACAGGGATGCAAACAGCGCGCTTTTCGGCGCCTCTCGCTTTTCACGTCAGTTTGGGGGGACTTGGGTCTGAGAGGGTCTGATTATAATTTCACAAAGTCTTCTGAAGCCATTCCGTAGCTTAATGTGAGGGACAGAAGTCTATTTACATCATTCAATTTAAATTTACGGAAATTCGTTTTCCCTCCTCTTTGGCCGTCAATCATTCTCCATTCAGTATTAAAACAGCGCGCGTGCCTCGTCCGGTTACAGCAGGATACACGATAAAACTCCGTCCCCTATGATATTATATGTTATATAATATTATAATATGCTTTGAGCACATCGTTCCGCACCCACGATGCGCATACGCGCTTTGTGCGCTCTGTTTTTTGAAGCGTTTCATATACTTTGTATATCGACCCCCCCCAAAATAATACCTTGCCACCCCCGTTTTTAAAGCCTAGCTCCACCACTGCCCCCTCCCTTCATTCAGTCTTCCGGCGCTTCTCCAGCGTCCGTCGGAAGGGTTCCTACCACTTTGCGGTCCAGCTCACCTTCGGCTGCAGGAGTAGTCCCAGGATTTCCAGTTCTCTTTCCGAGACCCCGTGATGGGTACAGTTTAATACTTAACACCTGCCTCACGTCCTTCACTCCCCCTCGGATGACTTCTTGGTCATCACCTCCACTTCTTCTCCACCTTGTTGAGGGCTTCGTGCCCTCACTGAGGCCGCTTCCGACATCGGTGTCCCTCTTCCCGACGAGAAGACTGTGGGCCCCCTTACTACTTTCGAGTTCCTGGGCATCACCCTCGACTCATCCTCCATCCAGGTTTCGCTGCTGTTTGGAGGTCCACCGTATCTCCCCGATCCGCTCTAACTTCTTCCTCACAAATGCGCGCTAAGAAACAGCCCCTACTGCTCTCGGGTCATCTTACCTACGCCGTCCGCATCATTCCCCAGGGTCGGTCCTTCGTGTCCCTTCCGTCCGCTGCCGCTAGCGTGCCATGCCTCCACAATCAGCTCGCCCTCACCGAGCCCTGTCGTACAGAGATGCGGCTCTGGCACGATTTCCTCTCTTCCTGGAACAGCTGGTTCCCGGAGTTCGATTCCCTTCAGCCCCAGTCCACCCTCCCTTCCTCTGCTCCCCACGAGCTTTACCCCATCGTAATAGCAACCCTTCTTTTGGGGACACGAGCTGTCGCAGAAATCTATCCTCATTCACTCCGATAATGAAGCTGTTGTAGAAGTTATTAACAAAGAAATTCAGATCCTTAGCTCCTGCTGCAGACCTCAACCTGACTCCAGTCCCACAGTTTTCAGCCACCATCTTCATCTGACGCCGCAGCTCTACAACCTCACCATCTTGCAGAACTTCGACAGCCTCTCACCCTGTACCCGCTCTGTTTACCTGTCCGGCTGGAACACCTTGAAGGCCTTTCACGTAATGTATGGTCTCTTTCCCTTTTACTCCTTTGTTTATCTGCCAGTTCATCTCTCACTCGCATTCAATCCAAAAAATCCACATATCCACCATTAAATCTTATCTATCAGGAATCAGCTTCTTCATCAAGCTGGCAACAGGTAACCCCTTTCCAGCTCTCGACCATAGCCACGTTCTGATGTTTTTCTGAAAGGTCTTAAAAAGCTAGAACCTTCCGCCGCTCATCGCTTACCGCTCACCTCCGACCTCCTCACCCATTGCATTCTCACGCTTCGTTCCGGTTACCTATCCCCCTTCATCAACCTAACTCTTCAGTCCATGCTCTTGCTTGCTTATTTCAGTTTCCCGATTTGTTCTGAGTTGGCCCCTTCCTCTTCTAGACACGATCCTTCCATTCACCCATGTCTCTCAGACATTTCAATCCTTAGTCAGGACACCCTCATTTACACCCTACGTAGAAGTAAAACAGACCAGCTCGGCACCTCCGTCCGAATTCACTTATTCCGCCTCAGTTCCAGCCTCAGCCCCTAGGAACCAATCACCTGCTACATTCAGCCTCTATCATCTGCTAACGCCTCTCCATTCGACCCACTTCTCATTACCGAATCAGGTAGCCCCGCTACCCAGTTCTGGTTCATTAATCACTCCCACCAGATTACTCGCCGGTCCGGTATCTCCCCTGATTTTTACTCCGGCCATTCAATCTGCATGGGTACAGCTACCTCAGCCGCCAGGTCAGGGATATCAGACGACATCATCCAAATCTTAGGTCGTTGGTCCTCTTCAGCATACCGAACCTACATTCGTAATCTACACAATCTGCGACGCGCTCATTCTCTTCTCTGCTAATCTCTCCGACAAGACCTTTTGGGGGTCCTGAGCAGGCTCGGAAAGACGATTTCCCGAAGACTGCACCCCCACACTGAGTCTTCCTCCGGGTCTCCGGCATTGCCTCTCCCCAGACCATTCAATTCAACATGCCTTCAATAAACTGTTAAATTCTGAACCTGTAGCGTGGTCCTTGCTAGTGAAAAGAATATTAGGGGAGGAGCAGTAGTTGATATAAAAAGATTGCAAGCAAAGCGTAATGGTGAAAAAGTGGATAGCACCTTCGTACTTTTGGAATTCATGGATGAAGTGTTGCCAGAGAAAGTAATGGTGGGTTATTTGAGCTTCAGGGTGCGGGAGTATAACCCTCCCCCAATTTGATGCTATAGATGTCAAAGGTATGGCCACATAGCCAAAGTTTGCAAAGGGAAATTAAGGTGTGGGAAATGTGGAGGAGAGCATGAATATAGGGAATGTGGAGAGGGGGTTGAGAGGAAATGTTGTAACTGTGGTGGGGATCATGCGGCTGCGTATGGGGGTAGTCCTGTAAGTAAAAAGGCAGTTGTGGTGCAGCAGGTACGGACTACACGAAACATTACATATGCTGAAGCCGTAAAGGTTGTCAATGAGGAAAGGAAAGAGACACATGAGAGGCCGGTAACACAAGATAATGAAGACAGCAGAAGATCTAAAGAGGATGTGATAAACTCAGAGAAGCTGATTCTGTTTTTAGCATATGTGGTCAATTGCACCGATCAAGCTAAAACGAAAATTGAGAAAATAAAAATCATTGTTAAAGCTGCTGCAAGATTCTTGAATATAGAGAATCTATCGTGGGAAAAGATACAAGCTAACCTCATACAAGGTGAAACAAATGATCCAATATGAACAACTTCTTGATTTTACAGTGGAATGCAAGAAGTCTTATTGCAAATGGGTAAGAATTAAAAGGTTTTATTAACAATTTAGAGATAAAGCCAGATGTAATTTGCATTCAGGAGACTTGGCTTAAACAATCATTAGATTTTGTTATAAAGGGGTACATAAGTGTTAGAAGGGATAGAGTGGAGGGAAATGGTGGTGGGTGTGCTACATTTGTTAAAAGAGGGATTCAGTTTAGTGAGGTTAAGAAGGGTAGGGATTTGGAATATATTGTAAAAGAAATATGGAAAAATAGGGGTAGTATGAGTATCATCAATTTTTACAATCCATGCAAACAATTAGGAGTTGAACATCTGGATGAAATGTGGGAGAACCTAAATGGTAAAGGTATTTGTTATGGTGATTTTAATGCGCACAGTACTCTTTGGGGGGATAGGGATGATTCAAATGGAAATGTGATTGAGGAATATTTAGGTGAGAATGGGTTAATATGCTTGAATGATGGATCAGGTACGAGGATAGATGTAGCAAGGGTGTATGAATCAGCTATAGATCTGACCTTAGCTACAGAGACAGTAGCTGACAAGTGCAACTGGGACATATTGAGGGAAAGTACCACAGGCAGTGACCATTTTCCAATTGTTATTAATGTAGGAGTGGAGCTGGTAAGAGCATGTAATGAGGGAAGGTAGGTGGGTGTTAGAAAAAGCTGACTGGATAAAGTTTAGAGAAGTTAGTGAATACAGATTGTTGGGTGTAAATAAGGAACAAAACATTGAACATTTATGTTGGGAAATCAGCAGCAGCCTGGTAGATGCAGCGGAAGCAGGTATTCCAAAAACTAAAACTAAAAATGTTAATAGAATTGTACCATGGTGGTCTAAGGAATGTAGCGAGAGTATAAAGAATAGGAATAGAGGATTTAGAATGTTGAAAAGGACACACAATTTTCAAAGTTTGATTGAATACAAGAGATTGCAAGCAATTGTGAGACAAACATTAAAGAACGCAAAGAAACTTTACTGGAGAAGGTTTTGTGAGTCTATTGGTAGAACCACGCCAATACAACAAGTGTGGGGAATGATAAAGAAAATGAGGGGTAATGGGAGAGAATATGAATATCCTGTGATGATGGATGATAATAGGATTGTAACTAATAGTAGATAGAAGGCTGAAGTTATAGCAAAAACATTAGTAAAGGTACATAGTGAAGAAAATTTAGATCAGGAAGAAAGGGAAGGAAGGGAAGTTATTTTAATAAAATATAGAGCAGAGTTGGGTAACAATATTGAGGGAGGTGGAGTGATGGATGTAATGTTTACAATGAAGGAATTAAATTGTGCTTTGACGAAAGTGGGTAAATCTTCACCAGGACAGGATTAGATTTGTTATGCTATGCTAGAAAATCTTACTGATAAAGGTAAGGAAGTTATATTGATTCTTTTTTTTTTAAATATGGGTGGAAGGGATAATTCCATGTGCTTGGAAGAAATCAATTATTATTCCTATTAGAAAGCCTGGTAAAGATGCTAAATTGCCTAGTAGTTATAGACCTATTGCACTTACATCCCAGTTGGGCAAAACCATTGAAAGAATGGTAAATGATAGACTGGTATTCTTACTAGAAACTAGAGGTGTGTTAAAAAATTACCAGAGTGGTTTTAGGAAAGGTAGGGGGACCATGGACCCAACTGTGATGCTTGAAGATGATATAAGACAGGCTCAGGTAAAAAAGAAACTGTGTTAGCTATATTCTTTGATATAGAAAAAGCATATGATATGATGTGGAAGGAGGGGCTTCATATTAAATTATATCAGTCGGGAGTAAAGGGGAGAGCGTTTGCGTGGGTAAAATAATTTTTAACAAGAAGAAGAATTAAAGTCAAAATAAATGGGGTATTGAGTTAGGAATATGAGGTAGACAATGGTACTCCTCAGGGCAGTATTATTAGTCCATTACTATTTTCATTAATGACATATTTAACAATGTTGAAAGGTCTATTGGTGTGGCTTTATTTGCAGATGATGGAGCAATGTGGAAAAGGGGGATGAATGTCCAGCATGTTACAAGTAATATGCAACAAGCAGTGGATATGGTACATAAATGGGGAATTGAATGGGGATTCAGGATATCTGTTGAAAAAACTAAGATGATTTTCTTTCCTAGGAAAAAAATAAGTCCGGAGTTAAAGATCCGAATATCAGGTAAGGAATTGCAAAGAGTAGAGTGCTTTAAGCATCTTGGGATATGGTTTGATAAAAGATTAACATGGGTAGTGCATATTCAAAAGATGGTAGAGAAGTGTAAAAGGTATTGAATGTAATGAAATGTTTGCGTGGGGTGGAATGGGGTGCAAATAGGAGTGCTATGAGAACAATATATGTTGGACTGATTAGGTCAGTTTTTGATTATGGATGTGTTGTATATGGGTCTGCTGCTAAGACTGTGTTAAATAAGTTGGACAGAATACAGAATAGAGCTTTAAGGTTATGTTGTGGAGCTATGAGAACAACCCCAGTGGCAGCCATCCAAGTTGAGATGGGGGAGATGCCTCTAGATCTCAGAAGGGACCAGCTCAGTTTAGTGTACTGGACTAATCTTAAAGGTTATAGGATAGACCATATATGTCATTCAACTCTGGTACAATGTCAAGAGAGACAGGAAGGTACAAAGAGTAGTTTTGGGTGGATTATTAAACAGAAAGTAAATGAGATGGAAATAGCCTCATTAGATCTAAGTCCTACAGTAGTATATTCAAGAGTTCCTTTATGGACTCTTGGAGATCTTTCAGTTGATCTTAGTCTCTTGGAAGAAGCTAAGAATGGGGTTGTAGATAAGTATATGGTGCAGGGGTATTTAATGGAGAGATATGGGGATAGAATAGATGGGTCCAAAAGGGATGAGAGAGTGGAAGTGGCTTTTGTTAGTCCAAAGTTAAAAATAACATAACAAAACAGAATTAATGATAATTTAGCAGTATATACAGCAGAATTAATTGCTATTTTGATGGCACTTTCTTGGGCTGAGAGCAATAGACCAAGAAGTTTAGTAATTGCATCAGCTTCAGCTTGAGCCCTAATAAGTATTCAGAACATAAATTCACAATCTAGACAAGACATTGTTCTAGAAATAGTCCAGATGGCAAACAAGATATTGAAAGCTGGAACTACTGTTGGTTTCGTATGGATTCCTCCTCATAAAGGTGTGACCGGGAATGAGATCGCTGATAAGTATGCGAAAAAGGCGACAGAATTGGATCATATAAGTTTATCTATTAAGTACAGTAAGGCTGAATTTAAATCCATTATTAAAGGAAAGATAAAAGAAAAGTGGCAAGTCTTGTGGGATACTGGTCAGACGGGTAGGAAAATGTATAGTGTTCAAAGAAGAGTGGGGGTGAGTAGAAGTACTTGCAGAAATACACAGGAAGAGAACATAAGTTCACGAATGAGGTTTGGGCACACACGGCTAAATAGTACATTATTTCTAATGGGAAAACATGCTGATGGGAGACGTAGAGTATGTAACACTCAGGAAACCATAGAACATGCCAATATAGAATGCACTAGATATAGTAATAAGAGGTCACAATTGAACCATCAACTAGAAGAGGAAGAGACTCCTTTGATATTAAATTGTATTTTTCAAAGGAATTCTGGAGATGTATGTTTTAAGGTTCTTTTTTCTTTTCTTAGAAGAACGGGTTTAATAAAGATCATTTAAGCTTAGGGAAATATATAGTATTCGGACTCACAATCCATTTCAGAAGGTGGCGGTAATGCAGCCAATTGTTGTTTGCCAACTGCAGAAGAAGGAGAAGAAGAAGAAGAAGAAGAAGAAGAAGAAGAAGAAGAAGAAGAAGAAGAAGAAGAAGAAGAAGAAGAAGACGAAGAAGAAGAAGAAGAAGAAGAAGATTTTGATTTTGATTTTTAAAACACCATTTATTCACACATTGTCATTAATCAATTTACAAAACCAGTAATAAAATTACTGTAAAATAGTACCAAATTCTAGTTTCCCATCAATAATTGTACAAAGAATTCCATTTTCCGCCCACTTCTGTCCAAATTCATTCAGGTTCTGGCAAACAGAGTAGTAGGTGTAATCCAGCCGAAGTCTGGCTTTGACATTGATTTTCCACAAGGTTACAACATCATATGCCTGTTCTTTTTGCAATTTATCCCTTCTAGATAAGTAAATAGCCAACTTGGCTGCACCGACTAAAAAATGAACTAACTCTATTTTTCTTGCCCTTTTCCACACCCCCAATAAAAACTTCAATGGAAAAAACCATGCTAAAATCATTAAAAATCCAACTAAGAATATTAAAAAGAAGATTAAGCCTCTTACATTCAGTAAAAACATGAAAAATATTTTCAGAGGAATTGCAAAAAGGACAGGCATTTGAAACATTTGTGTTAAACTTTGATAAATAAGAATTCGTTGCGATCGCGCCATGGAGTATCCTCCACTGTAGGTCTCCAGTCCTTTTTTTCAAGGGAGGACTATACATTGTAGACCACTGCGGCTTACATCCTCTCAGTTTGGTGGTCCAAACCGTTGGGAGCCTGCCCTTCAATTTATCTAAGTTTAGTACTTTTACACAATTTACATATATAGTCTGTTTCTCAGCACTGCGAAGAGACTGTTTTTTTTCTTCTCCGGTCCACAACAAGGGTCCATCAGTGTCCTTGAAAGGAGGAATTAAAACTAGGTCCGGAGGTTCATCCAACGCATCCGGCACGAGTTCATTTCTGCTGTATTTCCTTAAAAGCACCCATTCCATTCTGGAAAGTCTCTCTTTCCAGAGTTCCAGCGTTTTCTGGGTTAATCTAACAGATGAGACTTCCAAGGCAGAGGTTAAAGTGGTAGCATCTGAAAGCCAAGTTCCAGCCACTTGTATCAGTCTTCCAAGGCTCACAATCTTTGAATGACACAAGTTTCTTGATAGTCCAGGCAACGATTGACGGCTTATATCAAGTCTTGCATCAAACACTAAAGGTTCCTTCATCAACCAAAACAAGGACCCATGCTCACATCTGATCCATTTAAAAAGAACACAAGCCTTAAAAACCCCTTGATAAAACCCAGGTAAGGTGCTTAAAAATGGAGATTTAAAACCTGTTAAAAACCATGCAAAGTCTAGATCTAGATCACCCAGACGCCTCAAAACACAACTGGCTACATTCCTCCACACTAAATCTGTAGGACCAAATAAAAACCCCTTCACAAATTGCAACCTGAAAGCAGCCACTCTGCTGGCCAGGTGGACTAGGCCCTGACCCCCCTCCTCACGGGGCAAAAACAGGACGGCTTGGGGTACCCAGCGGAATCTATCCCAAAAAAAATTGATTAGTTTTGACTGTATTTCAGCCAACAACCCGTTCGGTGGTTCCAGGCACACCAGGCGGTGCCACAACTGGGAGGCCACCAGATTGTTCACAACCAGTACCCTTCCCCTGTAAGACAGCTGTGGATGTACCCACCGCCACTTAGCCATTTTCTCAGAGATTTTTCCAAGAACACTGTCCCAGTTCTTTTTTATTATGTTTTCATTGCCCAAGTAAATGCCCAGATATCTCAAACCATCTCTCTTCCATTCTAGACACTGGGGTAGTACGGGGGGGGGGGGCTTCCCCTCCCACCTTCCAGCCAAGAGAGCATCACTTTTTTCCCAATTGACTTTTGCAGAAGAGACTTTTACAATTTTTTCGACAACACTGGTCAAGACGTCAACATCAGTTTGATTTTTTATAAAAACAATGACTTCATCAGCGTAAGCTGATAAACTAAATCTGTCATTAAAACCGGGCAACGTCAGGCCACTTATAGTTGATCTGAACTTGCAGAGGAGGGGTTCCAGGGAAAGCGCATAGAGCATACCAGACAGCGCACAGCCCTGCCTAACGCCTCTATGCACCTTGAAAGGAGCACATAGACTTCCATTAATCTTCAGTACACTCTCGATGTCACTGTACAGCACCTTGATCATGGCTATGAAGCCAGCATTGAACCCAAAACTTTCCATGGTTTCCCATAAAAAGCAGTGTTCAACGCGGTAAAAAGCCTTTTCTTGATCCAGTGAAATCAGACCAACCCCATTCTCCAATGAACTGGAGACCTCCAAAATATCGCGAATTAGGTAGATATTATCTACCATAGACCTGCCTGGCACACAGTACGTCTGGTCAGGATGAACAACCTCCTCCATTGCTCTCCGTAGTCTCAGGGCCAAGGCTTTCGATAAAATCTTGTAATCTGTGCACAAAAGTGACACAGGATGCCAGTTTTTAATGTCCTGCAGGTTCCCCTTCTTAGGCAGGAGGGTGATGACGGCCCTGCGGCAGGAGAGCGGCAGGACACCATCTTTGAGGCTCTCATTGAACACGTCGAGAAGGTCTACAGAAAAAATGTCCCAATAGGCTTTATAAAATTCCACGGTCAAGCCATCAATGCCAGGGGCTTTCTGTCCCTGCATTGTTTGTAGGGCAGCACCAAGTTCATTTGCTGACAGGGGTTCAACCAGCCTTAAGTTTGTCTTGCCGGAAACATTTGGCAGTCCAGTTAAAAAGTCTTTTCTCAAGTCCCTGTTGTCCACCCATTCGCTTTTAAAGAGCGATGCATAGAGACCGACGACTCTCTCTCTTATCTTGGTCAGCTCAGTGAGTTTATGTCCTTCATCTGACAAGAGACAACGAATAAACTTTTTCTGCCCTCGTTTCTTCTCCAGTCCGAAGAAATAGCTGGAGGAGGCATCCATTTGGGAGATGTTTTTGACCCGAGAGCGAACCAGAGCGCCCTGCACCTTTGTGTCAAGCAGGTTAGCCAAAGTGGCTTTTTTGGCCTTAAGGACTTCAAAATGCCCTTGATTTCCTGTGGATTCGCATAACTGCTCATACTCCACTATATCTATCTCCAGATCTCTAACAGATCTAGTGATGTCACGTGTGACACCAAGACTGTACTGTTGACAGAGCAGCCTAATCTGTACTTTTCCATAATCCCACCACTGCCTCAGGGATGTAAAATCATCCTTCCTCTGTCTAAAATCAGTCCAATAAAACTCCAAAATATCCCTAAAACACTTATCAGCGGTCATATTAAGATTGAAATGCCAGTATGCACTCTTAGGAGATATATACAATTGTGAAATTTCACACTCCACTAAGGCATGATCAGTAAAACCAACAGGTAAAATCTTACACACGTTAAAAATATTTAAGTGATGGGAAAAACAATAAAAACGATCTAAACGCGCCAAAGAGATCCTACCTTCCTTGTGGTGGGACCATGTGTACTGTCTGCAGTCTGCATGCATCCTTCTCCAAACATCCACCAGACCATGTCTGCAGATCAGCCACTTCAGGGCATGATCCGATGGTAAATGAGGCTCTGCATGATTCCGATCTAGACTGTCATTCATAGTACAGTTAAAATCTCCCCCTAAAAATAAATAGTCTGTAATATTAAGATCTTTCAGTTTTTCATTTATGACATTAAAGAACCGCACCCTCTCTGCCCCTACATTAGGAGCATAAATATTTAAAAAAACAATAGTAAAACCATCAAAGATAGCTGTTACAGCTAGAGCTCTACCCGCAACCAGTGACTCAACTTTTACAGAGTTGGGGGAGAAGTTTTCAGAAAATAAAATACATACCCCGGCTCTTGCTGATGTGCCATGGTTTAAAAACACTCTTCCTCCCCACTCTTAATTCCTTTCAATCTGATTACTAATATCGCTGTGAGTTTCCTGTAAAAAGTTTACATCTAAGCGTTTTAGCTTAATGGACTCAAAGAGCACTGCTCTCTTTCTCTGGTCTCTTGCTCCATTTATGTTTAAGGAGCCCACTTTAAAAGCGCTCATTGAGACTAAAATGTTTAAAAACTCACAGACAACAATAATAGAGAACAGCAGAGTTAAAAATAAAACCATTCTATCCATCACTTTAGGTCAATTTTTGTACTTTTGCCAACAGCTTCTTTAACCTATATACTTCCTGATTTGTCAGCCCAGTTTTCGCCTTGTTTGCTATGGCATTTTGCAGATCTGCAAAAAGCCTTAACATCAGGAAAAAATACTTCAATGTTCAGGCCCTTCATATTCTTTGTTTTAATCAGAAAACTTTTGATAGCAGCAGCGGGATACATTTTCTCTTTTGTCTCGGAAACTTGGCTCAATGACATGTCACTTATATCTGAGAGGATGCTTTCACAGTCGCTTTCCTCTGTCAGATCTAACTGTGAATCAGACAGCCCAACTTGCCTGCTTGTTTTAGCCCCAGCACCTGTTCCAGTATCACATCCTGCGGGCACATTGCACTTCTTAGAACTCCGTTTTCCAGTCAGAGCAGGGAGTTCTAGCTCCATGTCCTCTGCAGGCCTCACAAAGTTTACACCGTCATTTTCTGACCACCCACTTCACTGGCTTCCTGCTCATCTCCTTTTCCTTCCTTACTATTCCCAGGATCTTCCACTTTGTTTTCGCTGTTTTCATCCTGCTCTTCCACTATCGTTCCACTAACCGCTTCCTTTTGCACAACTATATACTCTAGATCAACATTTTTAAAAGTTGTTTCCACTTTTTCTTTTTCACTGCACTGAATTTCCTCGGTGCAGGCCTCAGTTACTTTTCTCACTAAGGTGTTTTCACTTTCAGCCGCTACCTCCATGTTACCGCTCACTCCGCTCTCTGTGCTACCTGACTCAGTGACACTGGGTCCTTCCACGTCAGGTTCAGCTGCACATGAATCAACCTCACCGTTTACCACGGGGGCAAGAGACTTTGCCCCTTCACTAACCACTCCTGGCCCTGCTTTTTTAGGACAGACTTTAAAAATATGTCCTTCCCCCCCGCAGCCGAAACATTTCATGGCCGACGAAGTGGCAAACAGAATATAATCATATTCATCAACCTTTACATGGAACTGTAAATTAAGCTCCTCTGACTTCTTTGGCAGAATCATAAAAACCTGGCGCCTGTGTGACACTACGTGACCTAAGAGAGGAGACTTACACCCAGACAGCACCTTCAGCAGGAGACTACCTTCCCGTGCCTAGACAGCTCCCTCTTTAGAAACTCATCGCTGATGAATGGAGGAACATTTGACAGGATGACCCGCGTAGCCGGCTGGGCCAACTGGACAACCGGTACGAATGCTCCCCCCACGGTGATACCCTGCTCTATCAGCTTGTTTGCTAGTTCCACTTTGGAGACAAAAATAACCATAGCCCCATTCATGCGCGCTGCGGATTTTATAAAACTGTGTCCCACTACCTCCCCCACTGCCAATGCGACCTCCTCCACGCTACATTGGAAGTCGGTGCTGACACGAACACTGTGCTTCCTGGTGAGCGTAGCAAAGCCACCCGCACCAGCCATGGCGCCGGGAAGAAGAAGAAGAAGAACTAGGTTTTCATTATTCTCAGCTGGTCCCCTGCCCTGTTCTCCATGTGTTGTGCTAAAATTATAAGTTCCTATGTTTTCATCATTACAAGGTGGCAGCATGTTGGAGTACACATTCATTGTCATTCTTTCTTTAGAAATAAACTGTTTTCCTCCTTTTCTGGTAGAGGCGTAGCTTCTCTGGAATATTATTCCTCCTGGTTTGGGATGGTGTGTGGCTGGAAAGATTTTTGCTAATACTGTTACTGTAACATGACATTTCAAGAGTTGTTATGATGCTTAACTATAGCAACACATTTTTTTTTCTCTAACTAGGCACAGCGTCTCAGTAGTTCAAATAATACCAAAACTGCACCCTGAAATCTCAGATGAGTTGAAAAAGAGGCGCTGGGAATGCAGAGCAGGAGCAAAGAGGAGAAAGAGAAGGAATAAGTTTCATCCCTTCAATTATTCTTAATAAGGAATGTGAGATCTTTAGCAAACAAACAGGATGAACTACAAGTGCTAACAAGGGTCTGGCCAGACTATCAGGAATACAGTGTCATATGTTTCCATGAAGCCTGGCTGCAAATTCATATCCCTGACTCCAATGCCAGGTATATGTCTTATCTTGTCTGGAATATTACTCAGTGGTCCAAAATCCTCTTTTAAAAAAGAAATTAAAATTTGCATTACTTTAAAAAAAATCAAGGTCCCAGAGACGGGAGCAATAGAGGAGAGGCACACAATCCAGGTAGCTTGAAGCCTGTGGAGTTTCCATAGTCAATGATGATTTCGGGTGCCATGCCATCTGATGATGTTGGTCCACTGTTTTGATTTGTTTTGAAGACCAAAGTCAATGCAGTCTAGCACTATGGAGATGCCGAATTGATCTAAATGGCCAAGGATGCACTTTTTAACTGCATTTTAGACATCAAATCCTGGATGGCAGAAAACTTTCTCCAGCTCAACCAGGACAAAACTAAGGTTTTTGCCATCGGTACTGAGGCTCAGAGAGAGAAACTTTTACCAAAACTACAATCACTGTCTTTCAATACTTCTTTACAAGTGAAGAACCTGGGCATTGTTGTGCCACAGACAGGTAGGTTTTGGCTATGAATAATTATGAATAATTGCTTAGAGCAATTATTAGTAAGATTAATAATTTTATGTAAAAATTACCAAGTTTAGGGGCACCACCTGGATTCCAGGAATATCAATAGCCAAATTGTTCAGTCTTAGTTTTTCTATGCTTACCTGCCTGATAAGGCTGAGGTAGGCTAATTAAAGAATATATGAAGGAATAAGTTCTTGGCGTTCTTGAACAGCAAGTTTCTACACATGTAGGTGAAATAACAACAACAGTTTTCCAAAATACAAGAGTTTATTACAAAAAGGATTCAACTTTCAGTTAACATACTTTAATCAACAAACTCACCAAACTAGTAACACACAACTAAACCACTAAGAAAAGAATAACTATAGTAAAACTAATACTCAGAAGTAAAATAGTAAAAGTCATAAATATGCACAGAAATAGAAACAATAAATTGATAATGATGTCACAGTTCAGAATGAATATGTTTGCTCAAAGACCAAGGCTTGTATTGAACACAATTAGTTTAGTTTTAAACTAATTGTGAATAGTTTAAAACTAATCAGCAGATTCTGGTTTGTTTTCAAACCACCAATTCACAATGCAAAGCAGAAGTGAAGGAAAAACATTATTTGGAAGAAGCAATGTTTCATTAAACCATTTGATGAATTAGAAATCAAAAACATAATTGATTCTATTTTATGGATCGGTCACCGCAGTGATTGATCTAATTTAATATTCAGACTTTATGTTGACTTTAACGGCCGTACCAATTATGTCCATCTAATTTAGTATTTTGACTTACCAAGAAGGCAGTCTCAAAAATGACTTAAAAGATTAGTTTAGTGTTTAAACTATCTGTTTTAAAGTCGATCTCTACTTTGAATAGCATTAATGGCAGTCTATTGTTCATGAATAAAAAGCCGTCAAAGGCGAGCCCACGCGGTTCGCTATAGCATGTAGCTTACAGCTAACTCACGTGGCGCTGCTTAAAGTCACTCTGGATCATTTATTAAACATCAACAAAGGAAAACTGTCGGATTGAGTAACTCAGGTTGCAGGATATAAACGACTTTCCATCGGAAACCTCGAAAATCACAGTTTAAACCTCCAGGCCGACCGGCCTGCTTGTACCCGAACAATAAATGAAATCTTACACAAAGTAACAAATCACAGTGAAACAAACAACCCTTAAATCTTGTTTAAACTTAACTTATCTCGCCTCTGCCCAGACAGACCTCATTGAACGGTTAATGTTCTCCAGGTTGCACCGTGGATGTTGGGCGAAGCTAACACAACGTTAGCCCGCAGGCTAGCCACAGCTGCGGTCCGTTAGCAGTGGGAGGATTATAGATGAATGGATGGATGGATGTGCCAAAACTTTCTCCAGCTGAATAGAAACAAAACTGAAGTGATTATTTTTGGACCTAAGGAGGAACGATCAAGAGTCAGCACACAGCTTCAATTAATACAGCTAGAAACTACTGATCGGGCTCGAAACCTAGGTGTAGTAATGGACTCAGACCTGAACCTCCAGGGTCACATAAAGGCAATAACAAGGTCAGCGTTCTATCACCTGAAGAACATCTCTAGGATTAAAGGACTGATGTTGCAACACGACCTAGAAAAACTCATCCATGGGTTTATCTTTAGTCGGATTGATTACTGCAACAGCATCTTCACAGGTCTGCCTAAAAAGTCAATCAGACAGCTGCAGCTGATCCAGAACGCTGCCGCTCGCGTCCTCACTAGAACCAGGAAAGTAGAGCACATCACCCCAGTTCTAAAGTCCTTACACTGGCTCCCTGTAGCTCAGAGAATAGACTTCAAAATACTTTTACTAGTTTATAAATCATTACATGGCTTAGCACCAAAATATGTTGAAGACCTGTTGTCACCGTACCAACCACCAAGACCACTCAGGTCCTCCAACTCTACCCTACTAAACATCCCTAGACTCAGAACTAAACATGGAGAAGCAGCTTTCAGTTTTTATGATCCCCTTATCTAGAACAGACTTCCTGACGAGTGTAGAGCTGCTGAAACTCTGAACTGCTTTAAATCGAGACTAAAAACCCATCTGTTTAGAATTGCCTTCGAGTAAATGATTGATTTCATATGTACGAAATGTGTTCATGCTCTCTTGCTTTTTTTTGGATCTTTCTCTTGCTTTATCGTGTATCATGTGTAATGTGTCTTTTTTTACTTTTAATTTCCATTGTTTTTTTGTTTTTTTAAATCACCAAATCATGTTAAGCACCTTGAATTGCCCTGCTCTTGAAAGTGTGCTATACAAATAAAATTGCCTTGCCTTGCCTTAGTGAACTGAAATGTGTAATGATGGCGTTTATCTGTATCAAATTCACAGCAATGATATGACCCGCAGAAACTTCATTTTCAAAAGCAAGAACCTTCTACGTTTTGAACTGAACCTGCAGGATGACTTCTGGCTTTTCCTCATGGACCTAAAGCACTCGGAGCTAACTTTGACCTTTCCTTACTCTCCTGTTTAAAACTGAGATTAACACAGAAGTTAGGCTATTTTATTTCTGAAACACAAAAGACTCGTAATGTGAACCTATCACTGTTAACGTTGCTTCCTCACAGAGCTAACTTTGCTTATTAAAGCAAAAGCATGTATCAACATTCAGCAGCTCAAAGCATAAGCTTAACTTACCTTCGTAGTTTGTTTATGTAGCTGGACACATAAAATAAAACCTTTTTTTTTTTGTGATGCTGGCGTCTTGGATGTGGTCTGGGTATCCGGTGTACGTTGTTCAGTTACCGGCGGGAGGTCCTGCAGCGATCGGGTAAAAAACGCCAAAGCTAACGCTAACGTTACTATGCTCCGGAAGTACTACAGCTGGCTGAAAAGTCCGAAAGCGTCACAGCGCAGAGTTTGTACAAGTAACAATTGAATTCTTACTATCTGAAATTAGAATTTCTCCTAGTAAGAATTAAATTTCTCCTATCCACAATGTTAATTCTAGATAGGAAGAATGTATTTGTGGATGGGAGCAGCTGCAAACCCCATACACATGAATGGGAAAAGTGACGTCATTTCTCCTAGGAAGAATACATTTTAGATATCCGTAATGTTAATTTCTCCTAGTACAAATAGATTTTTGGATATCTGGAATGATAATTTTTCTTATCTAAAATAATAGTTTGTACTAGTAACAATTAAATTCTAGATATCTAAAATTAATTTCTCCTAGTCAGAATTTAATTCCTCCCATCCACAATGTTAATTCTAGATAGGAAGAATGTATTTGTGGATGGGAGCAGCTGCAAACCCCATACACATGAATGGGAAAAGTGACATCATTTGTCCTAGGAAGAATTACATTTTAGATATCCGTAATGTTAATTTCTCCTAGTACAAATTGATTTTTGGATATCTGGAATATATATCCGATCTAGTCAATAAAGGTTAAATTCGCTACCTAAACGGTTTCTTTATTTCTTACAAGTATGATTGTAATTTATATCTTAAAATTTCATTCCTCCTAGTAAAAGTCACATTCTTACTAGTCAGAATTTCATTTTCACTATCATGAATGCAATTTTGACTAGGAAGAATTACTTTATTGACATCTCAAATGTTATTACAGATAGTCAGTGAATATCTTTTATGTTAAAATGGCCACCCAACGAAACGTCACCAGATATCCTTAATATTTTTATGGATATCTAAAAAGACATTGTTGCTAGTAATAAATGTAATTACTGAAATCTCAAAGTGTATTTTAACTAGTTACAATTTTAATTATGGCTATCTAAAATAACTTTCTTACTAGTTGTGTAATGTATTTCTGGATATCCAAAATTAAATTATAGATAGGTAGAGTAGTATTTTAATTTTTCCTATCTAAAATAAGAGTTTTTTCAGGTTACCATTATCACATTAGCACTTAGCATAGCTAACATACTGTTTTGAACATTAGGCTGTTATTATCATAGGAAATCTTTTGGCAGATCCAGTCATAACAAAACCACAGGTATATTGCCTCTCAAGGCTAGGGTTTTACATATAACGATTAGACTGCTTGATATTTGGGGAATATTATTAGTCAATTTTGCAATGATCATATTAGCTGTAATAAAGCTACATTTTTATCACTCCTTTCCTTCTTATGTATGCTTCTAATACTCTCTGTGACCCTTAAAACACACCCTTACTCTATCATATGTGGATCCAATAATAGAGTTTTTGTATTCCAATAATCTTGGTGATGGTGCGTATTGCATTGAATATGTAACTGTCTGTTCTGATTATGCAGTTCAAAAGTTGGTGCTGCAGGACTTTGTTCTAGGTTGCTTTTTATTCATCATTCATGATAGTAAACTTGGCCTAAACATTTCATATGGAAATTAGTCAAAAACACAGTTTATTACAGCTGTCGGTCGATCCTTTCTCAGGCCACTGAATAAGTACAGGAGGCCTTTGCAACTGTTGACTACCCTTTCCGTCTTTTAGTTTCATTCAACAGTGATTGTAAAAGGGTGATATAGGGAATATTTATAAAACTGATTCACAAGTTAAAACACAACTTGCTTGTTTTTAAGAGATACGAATGTTGCCAGCAAAATTTCACCAGAAAAGAAAAAGTAACTCTTTAAAGGTGGGCTTTTAACCAACAGATCTTTCATTGCTCAGGCCATTATTCAGATACATTTAAAATACTGAGTCAAGTTAAACATTTTCTATTTTTACATGACTAAATGCATAGATAATATTGAAAGGAACTACAGAGTGAAATATCCAAGATGGAAGACAGCACCTTAAAAGATTCCTTACTTTCTTTGTTACAACATTTTACCTGTAATAATAAAATGTTCAAACTTGATTTATTTCTAATGTTTATGGTCAGTGAATGTTATTTTTTAAATAGCCTGTCACATTTTCTGGAAATATTTTCAGTTCATTATTTGAGAGCTCTTAAAGTTTGATCAAATGTGTTATTGCTGATAAAATCTAAACAGATAAATATAAAGTTCAGCATGCTTTCTTCGATCATACTAAAGAGTAATGAAGTAAGGACTTCCTCCTGGTTGGGGTCCTGCCCCAAGTGGAGGAATTTAAGTATCTCAGTATTTTGTTCATGGTTGAGGGAAAAATGAGGTGGGAAATCGATTGATAGATTGAGCATCTGGTTAGGATGCCTCCTGCACACCTCCCTGGTGAGGTGTTCAGGACAAGTACCAACAGGAGGAGACGTAGAGGAAGATCCTGGACACGATGGAGAGACTACTGTATGTTTCTCGTCTTTAAACGCCTTGGAATTCCCCCAGAGGAACTGTCCCAAGTGGCTGTGGAGAGGGAAGTCTGGACTTCTCTGCTTAGACTGCTGCCCCCACGACCCGACCACGGGGTAGGGTTTGCTGATGTTCATCAACGTTATGGTGGAACATGCGCATAGAGTACAAATATTCGTTGATATGTATTTAAGTTTATTTTCCTTTGACCAGTACAATATACATAACATATCAAATAATGTACTGCTGACTTATTGAGCATATTCCTGGTTAAGCTTATGAGATAAACTACATTTCAAGGGCTACTAAAAATACTAATATAAGTGGTACTTAGTCTATTCTCATGAAAATAGGTCTAAATTCAACATTCTGAATTAGTGTCCTTAGGAGCTGACTTATTCATTTATTCTTCTTAATAAAGTAGGCTATCTTTGTGTTGAGGAAGCGGCGGATAAGTATTGAGAGTTCCCATTGTAATTCACTGAACATTAATTTAGCCATGTTTAACATATCATGGGGCCTGGTTTGCAGGTGTTTTGTAGTGGTTTTCTCTTCTCTTTCAGTTCCTTAGTCTCCACACTGGAGGGCGAAGCAGAGGCACCAGTCTGGTAGCTCTCCTTTGGTGGGCGGATCACCAGCAGGTGTACTTCTATATTTTGATAATGTTCACTTACAACGGTGAGAGGGTGGTTATTATATGTTTCTTTGTATGCTTACACCTTAGTCGAAGAATTAACACTTGTATCCTAACATGTCATTTTTTGACATTTTGACAGAGCAGAAAGATGTTAAAACAAATTTTAAACATAAATTGGAGGTTTCTCAGAAATGTGTGATTTATTTACATTAATCAATCTGATGTTATTACAAGACTGCACCTAAAGAGCATGTCACTCCCCTACCAGATTCTTACTCCACCCACGTTTCCTGTTTGAAAAATGCGCTAACAGGAGGTGTTGTCTGGCAGATGGAAGGACGTACAGGGGGAGAGGGCTCGGTATAAACACTTGCTTGCTATGGGGAGCCTAAGTCACGCTCATCTACTTCCGGTCCATGGATCCCCGACTGTAAAAAATAAATAAATAAATGAAAGTCAAGGAAACAATAAAAGTTATTTTCTGATCCCATTTGAAATGTTCCATGGATTTAACATATGATGTCTGGGAAAGACATATCTTCATGCAGAGAAAGCGCTAATTTTCGACAGGCGGCAAAAGTTACTTTAGGTTTTGTGTACAAACATGAAGCAGACTACAACTGAAGAAGAAGAAAAATGGCCGATGATGATTCTGGTCGATGAAAGTTTATTTACTTCAGCTTGTAAACTCACATCCACTCAAGGAGCAATGGCCGACAGAGAGCGAGTTTTAATTGAGCTGGAAGCTTTTTACTAGGAGTGCAGCTCACTGAATACTCTAAAAATGCATGTAAACAAACAAACACAGTGGTCTGTTTTGTTGTTTTCTACACCTCCTGGTGTTTCAAATCCCCAAACGTCCATATTAGATAAACTGACCTTGCAATATAAAGCATCTAGTGCCCAACAACTGCATTGACTACTAATTACATCAACTTTATAGCACCTTTGTGGTGAAATGATCTGGGGCTGATGTTGCGCTGACCAATCACAGACATGCGCTCTCCGTTGTGTTAGACAGATAGTTAAAAAATTGGGCTCTACTCTGTGCGTCCTTGCGTGAGTGACAGCCAGCCCTTGCGTTGATGGATATTGGTGCTGCGTGTCTCTGCACCTTCGCAGACGGAGAAGTATAAACTAGGCTTTAGGCTCCCCATTCCAACTCCAAATTGCTAAGGAGGCATGGCCGAGTCTCGGTTGCTTTTATACCCCAAAGCAGCAGTGTAGCTGACATACATACCGCCCAATGTCACATATTACAGCCGAGCAAATAGTGATGGCTGATTCAAACTCAAATGTAGTGCAGACTTTTAACCTGAATAGAATAGATTTTTGACTCTAGTAACTTTGGGTTTTGGACAATCCAAAAAGATAAAAAATACAATATACATACATTCTTTTGTGTACCTGTAAAGAAATATTTTTAAAAAATGTCAGATAAAGACAGACAAAAATTAGAGCAAACTAAATATTCCCAATCAAAATTGGCATAAATGTTTAACATATGTATTATGCTGTAACCTACAAAGGAAAAAATAAGATTAGTAAGAAATGGAAAACAAACAAAAGCAAAAAATTATTTAAAGGTGCAATGTGTAAAAATTTTACAGTGAACTAATCATACAACAGTCTAATGTCTCAATCATGTTGGAATGAAGGTTACATTAAAACAGATTTCCTTCTCAACCGGCTGCATGGTTGCAAATTTTATCATTTTGTTTTTATCATCATCACATTACAATCTGTCCCGCCTCCATAGCTCTTGGTTCCAGAATCAATCACATGTGAGCCCGCAAGGTTGGCAAGTCTTCAACACAAACACTTTGCATTTGTAATTCGACAACGACCGGGCTAAAGGCTAACTTTGAGCTAACAATGCTAGCAGTAAATTAGAAAAAAATAGCTGGCTCTAAAAATACTACAAGCTACTCTAAATTACCAACAGCTCAGTTTTGCAGTGAAATGTGTTTATCTACTCATCAATTTACTGTGGATGACTCATCTTGAATCCTCTGGTGCCGATCCGTAACTGGCAATATGGCATGAAACTCACGAAGGGGAGGGAGTGAGTGGCTGAGAGCAGACTATTTAGTTTTCTACATGGACTGCAGTACTCAAATCTGACCACAAGATGTTATTCTTATATATTCCACCTTTGAAAGGCATGCAATCCAAAACATCAGGAGTGATTAAAAATGATGCTCCAAAGTAAAATCAATTATTCAGAGTAGTCTCCAGGCATCACAGTGGATCTATGGAGAAAAGACAGGTAATAAACACATTATAATTTTTTTATGTATTTTGTTTAATGTTTATAACCAAATCCTAGTGTCCGTTGTTGACATAACAATCAGACATTTCATTACCTTAAAAACTAAAAGCATATTTACAATATGATGAAATGTTATGCCAAACTGGACTCTAATATGAGCAGTTCACCTTGGCAGATGAAAGGTAGTTTATCATGGCAGTTAGCATCAAGCTGCTGAATTATTTTTGACTGATTATTCCAGACAATCTTTCCACAGTGGTTGTTGACATTGTTGACAGGAATACTGCTGTTCCACCTAGAGTGCTCAGCTTTGACTCCCGATGTCCACTTCCATTCTATGTCGGCACCAAAAATGGAGCGCTCAAGGCCGACCCAGACCCCGTCCTTAAAGTCTGTCTGGTTTTTCAAAAGGTTGTTCACCTCTTCCCAAACTGTCTGATCATCTATTTCAACCAGAGAGGAACTCAACTGACGGCACAGCTGCAAGGCTTCAATCCAACTTTTTTTTTCATGATATAACTGTAGAGATGAGCCTTAAACCAAAAAAGAAACAAAAAACCTATGTTTATTACTTTTGTATTGTAACAGATAAGAAGTTCTAGAAACAGTTTCACTGCAGCTAATTTGGAATTAAAACATAAAAACAGAAGGTGCCTAAAAACTCACAAACTCCATTAAAAATCTAATCCCCATTTAGATATAGATATACAGATATAAAGATATACAGGTAAACCCTAACACATAAAGCAAACAAACCAGTAGACAACAAAACTAGTTAAGAAAATGTCACATACAATCTGCAGGACAGCATTATTTTGTGTTAAAATGCTTACTTGTTTCATTGAAAGTACTGTTAGTTATAGCCACATCACAAGTATTTTTAAATTTAATATTAACTCTTGGAGGTGTGGTCGATTGGACGGGTAACACACTGCAAAAGAAAAACATGGTTATCACAAAAGAATAGTGGATACTAACTATACATATAGAGGTGGGTGTGTACATACATATACATTCAAGAAAATAACTATTGAGCAAATCGTTTGTCTCAATAAAATAATTTCTAATGGACTTGTTGTCCTAGATGGCAGTAACAAACTGTGTATTCCACACATACAACAAAATCGAGACAAAGTCCAAAAAATACGCTAAGTGAAATAAACCAAAGCAACATCAGATTTAACATTATTCTACCGTTATTTGGAAAAATGGTATATTATTGCTAGAATTCCACCGTAAATTTACAGAAATTTCTAAGAGTGTACTGAACATGGGGAAAAAAAGGCTTTATTGCAGTATATTTGAGCAAGCCAATGGAATAATTGCATACACAATGTTTTAAAGGAAGAATGTCCCTACCCATTCCACAAATCACAATGCAAACATTGTCTGGAGGTGGGTACATTACAGTTTGTGTCTGATTTTGAGTGTTTGGTACAGGAGGACTTCGAACGACTGAAAATAAGACGAAAGGACAAATGTCCCAGGACATTATTGATAAACATATTAAAATGGAATATCGTTGGATTTTTCAGCAAGACCATGAACCCAAACACAGCCAAGGAAAGATTCACTCAAATTCACAGAAAGAAAGAAAAACCGTTAGAATAGCTAGCAACTGAAAATCTATAAAAAGAACTAAAGATCATAATGCAGAGAAAGCTCCCCCAAACCCTTCAAGATTCGTATGCAGTTTCTGTGGAAGAATGGCTCAAGATTACTCCTGAACAATTTCTGTGATTAGTTTCTGTATCACCGTCATCTCAACAAAAATTACATTTCTATTAGGTACTCAAAACAGAAATTCAGTAAGTGTGTCATTGTAATTCATTACATATAATTTATGGCGCAATTTGTATCAATGCCATCAACAGTAGGCTATATGTTGATTATGAGGCTTTTTACCAATATTTACTATGAAGTTTAATGCCTGTTTTCCCCACTGTACATGTTTAAAATTAGTTTATATTTTATACAATTACCTCTGTTTACAGCTGTTAATTTCCCCAATACATTTAGCAGGAGATGAGTTTTGTCTGCAACAGTCGTTTGAACCTTGGCCATTGTTTTTGGGTTCTAGAGTATGAAAACAAACATGAGTCATACAATGTAGAAATGTAGATTTTTGAAAACAAATCATTCATACTTTACTTTAGGCTCACAATTCAAGTTTAGTTATTCACATTTAAAATCATGGCTAAAATTAGGGTTTGCAAAACGTACCATGGTTTACCTCAATTTCGAGACATTTGCCATGTGTCTCAGAACACCCCTTTGGCAAAGTAATTAATTCAAGTTTGAAGTTATCGTTTAAATGCAGAGTACATGCAAGTTTCAAAACTTCTTCATGTGATGTGGAGTTCTTGATGGTCCATGCCCATGGGCACTTATCAATGGTGATTGTTTTTGTACAACCTGCTTCCCCTGCTGGAACAGAAAGTACCTGGATGGTTGCTAAAAGACAGGGAAATGCTGTGAGGTGTTAAACTTGGATCATCATTACAAAACTGACAGAATGAAGCAGTTTGGCATTACTGGTTTCAAAATACTTTTGATTTATTTGGCCTTTTTGTAGGGATATTTGCAACAAAGCCTTGATGAGTGTTCACATTTCTGAACAGATGCTAAATAAATAATAGAAATAAGGCAAAATAAATAATTTGTGACTTTTAACCTGTACAAGTTACATAGCTCTAAAGCATCTAACTTCTAGCGGTCTTCTGCTGCTCAGCACAGGTTTATTGGGTAGCTTGTCAAATGCAGAACTGCCTAATTTAAGTTTTTACAAGACAGTGTTACAGTTAATTATTTTTTGTTAATGTATAAGATTTCTGGTGTTTTGACAAAATGGTAGAAACATAGGACAAAAAAGACTTTACAAACTGAACTGAACTGTAGGTTTAGAGAGCCAACTTGTGTGAGAGCAAATAAATAAATAATTATACATGTGTTTTCCTTAAAAAGGATAAAACTAATGTCAATTTAGAAACACTATATTTAAAAAATGTAAGTAGGAACATACCCAGCAACAGTGATTGAAGGATCAGATATGCCATGTCCCTGATGCTTTTAGAAAAGAAAAGGAGAAAACAGGGTTCGTCAGATTGTCATTTCTTTGTATAAACCAAATTTTTGTTGTAGCTCAACAACTTTCATTGAAGTGAAAATTGCAATGAGGACATCTATCTATCTATCTATCTATCTATCTATCTATCTATCTATCTATCTATCTATCTGACATCTCCAATAAAAGCCACTAAACCCAAAACACTCTCTCTAAAATTATGATAAGGCTTACTCTATAAACTCACAAGGATATAGAAACATTCTCAACAATTCGTTTGACATACAGTACCAATGATACATACATAGAATGCCACATATAAAAAATGAAACTAAAACAAAAAAATCACGAAACAAAGCACAATTATGTTGTAGCCCATTTAACTTGTATATTAATACATACACAATCTCTCTGCAGTCTTTCTCCGACACACAGAAGTATACCACCCACTTATAAAATTCTAACATTATTAACAATATAATTCTATTTTAGTGTTAATCTAACTATGGGGGCAATTTTGTGTTTCTAGCATCCATGCCTTTACATGTTTTTTTTTTTTAAATAAAGGGAACCTATTTGTCGGATCTCGGGTGGAATCATGTTCCATGTTTTAGAAGCACGGAAAGAGAACACATCCTGTCCAAACTTGCCTCTCCTCAAAGGGATACCTACTTACCTACCTACATACTTACGGGTAATTATTCAAGATCATTAATTTAAGTAATATCCATCATTTAATCTTTTGTTAATGCTCTTTGGCTCTATAATCTTACCTAGTGAAGCAGAATTTGCTGCTACTCGCCAGAGTTGTCATAGAAGTAGAGGCATAGACCAGGAGTGTGGACAACGTTTTTTTATTTTTTTTATTTGACTGACCACACCTACATCATCCATTTTTTTCAGAAGAATATCAACTGTTTACATTTTGAAAGTTGAGTACTATTATGGAAAAAAGGTGTACCTGTGTAAAAAATCAGCCTGGTTTCTGAGTTATGCCCTTATGTTTGAGTAATGTTTGTGTTTTCCAGCTTTCCCATTTGTGAAAAACAAAACAAGGGCCTCTCAAGGTAATTTATTTATTGTTATGTGTTATTTTTCAATTAACCTATAAGAGACTCCAAGTTCCTTCCACTGAAAAACATTTTCAAGCCATGATCTTTTCACTATCCTGCTTCTTCCTACTAATGATATTGGTCAGATAATGAGAGGTGGTAAGTTTCCTCCAGACATGATGCTTGGTATTCAGTCAACAAACTTCTTGCTTAATCAGACCAGAGGTGCTTTACATGATTAGGGGAGAACAACAGTAAAAGCATAAAATACAACATTAGAGACACAAAACATATGACACATTTAAACATATGACATTCCAGCTATTATTATTTGCTTACTCAAAGCCAGCTCTAAACAGCTGAGTTTTTAGCCTTGATTTAAAGGAACTCAGTGTTTCAGTAGCTTTGCAGTGGTCTGGAAGTTTGTTCCAGATAAGGGGAGCTTTGAAACTTAAAGCTGCTTCTCCATGTGTGGTTCTGATTCTAGGGATGATGAGTAGGCTGGAACTAGAGGACCTGGTTGGTCTGGGGGTTGCTATAGTGACAGTAGATCTTCAAAATACGTTGGTGCTAGGTCATTCAGTGATTTATAAACTAGTAAAAGTATTTTGAACTCTATTTTCTGAACTAAAGGGAACCAGAGTAAGGACTTTAGAACTGGGGTGATGTGCTCTACTTTCCTGGTTCTAGTAAGGACGCGAGCAGCAGCGTTCTGGATCAGCTGCAGCTGTCTGACTGACTTTTTAGGCAGACCTGTGAGGACACTATTGCAGTAATCAATCCGACTAAAGATAAAGACATGGATGAGTTTTTCGAGGTCCTGTTGCGACATTAGTTATTTAATCCTAGAAATGTTCTTCAGGTAATAGAAGAATGACATTGTGATTGCCTTTATGTGACCCTGGAGGTTCACTTCTGAGTCCATTACTACACCTAGATTTCGGGCCTGATAAATAGTTTCTAGCTGTATTAACTGAAGCTGTGTGCTGACTGTTGATCGTTCCTCTTTAGGTCCAAAGATAATTACTTCAGTTTTGTTTCTATTCAGCTGGAGAGAATTATGGCACATCCATCCATTGATTTGCTCAATGCCTTGATTTAGGGTTTGAATGGGTTCACAAGCACCGGGTGGCATTGTAATGTGTAACTGTGTTTGGTCCTGAAGTACAGATTGACCCTCCAACTGTTAGAATATTTTGAGTAAAAAACCTGGCAAATTTATTTCAGGCCTTGGTGGACTTTAGTCCAGGGGCTACTGTCACATGATGATTAGTTAGTCTAGCAGCTGTTGCAAGAGTAGTAGTAGTAGTAGTAGTTGTCAATTAGGCCGCCGATGACATCCCAGTTTTATGAAGAGACGTGAGGCTTGGATACATTTCAACCAAGACTGGCTTCTTTATTAGCACTTCTGACATTGACCATTATCACATTCCCAAGAGCATTTCAGGCTTTTATACTCTCCTGCTACAGGTAATTAGCTGGGACATCCCATTGAGGTGGGACTAAAATACCAAACACCTCTATATACAACAACAACAACCTGCAAAACAAAACAAAGAATAAATATTTACATATATACATAACTATAAATAAGTCAATAAATCTGCCTATACAGCATAATTCATTTAAACATTTCATTACATTAAAACTACTTCCCCCTTCCTTGTTAACTTGGTTTGCTCCGAAAGCTCTTAAGCAGGCAATTGGGCTACTTCCCTCCTTTACCATTCCTCCCCTGCCAAGAAGACAACAAAAGGTGAGCAATTCCATTACCTTGCTGAACATACAATTTTACCCCATTCAGAACACAGCATAAGTAGATATAAGTATCAATGTTTGTCACCATGTGCACATACTAACTGAAGTTTTACTTCACAGGCAGGATGGCCAGTCCCCCTCTGCAACAACAAACATTTAACCTTATTTTCTACGTAAATAAAATGATCAGTTAATTCATCTGTGTGTTTATTACATCAACATCTGCCAATCATGCAATATTCCTCTAAGGACTTAATCACAATAAGTAGTGATGGAGCGCCAGGTCTCCATCACAGTAGTAGTTTATTTCTTCGGTCATTATGAACATTTAGATCTTGGGTCACATGTTTTTCAAAGATCTTATACATTATACAATAAGAAAAGAAAAAAAAAGTCAACGCATTATTAATGTTTCTGTTAATGATTTCAGAAAATAACAATTCCCTTGCGTCTTTAAAAGTTAGGTGATATCTGTTCAGTCTGTCTTTGTAGATCTCACAGTGAGCCTGGAGTCGAGTTTTCCCCCATTTTCTCTCGGCTTGTTGACACTCTCTCTTTTCACTACGTACCAGTGGATCGCTACTCCGTGGAGACTTCTTTCTACCTGAGACTACTTTAACTTTAGTTGGTATCAATGATATCTGAAAATTTATAGACAAAGTTATGTACCACCTTGTTTACTGCGTTTGTGTTGGAGGATGAAGGGGGGTGAGGTGGGGGAGTAAATTCGTTTAAAGACCTCATGACACGAAGTTGACATTTTTAAACATAACATAAAATAAAGAAATCTGAACCCAATGGACTATGTCAAAGTCATAAACACGCCTTGCACAATCCTACTGAGAGCAAAAAACTGCCGCGGTGACTAGCATTTTACTACTGTATCACTGTGCACTGAACAAGCCGAAAGCCGGAAGTGACGTTAGCAAGAGAACATTCTGTTTGTTGGCACATTTGACAGCGGCTTTTCAGCTGTGACTGGGACCGCTATTTTCTATTTTTGACAAAGAAAAGTGATCGCAATGCCTTCGCGTTGTGTTGGGGGATTTTGCTCAAATACACACAAGGATGGTGTCAGTTTATTTAAGTTTCCCAAAGACCCAGTCTTACTGTGGGTGAAACAGGTTAGAAGCACCCATGAGTAGTGGGCTCCCTCCTCCTTCTCTCTCCTCTGTTCGGAACATTTTGAGCAGAATTGTTTTGATTACTATGATAAAGGAATCCCTGGGTTGTTTAGTTCAACACAAGTGTGTGTTGCTGCTGACAGCTGTAGGCCTACCTGCAGTGTTCCGCAGGAGTTTGACAGCGTGGCGGCGGTACCGTGGTGGTGCTCATGGACTGCGACACTGACAGTCAGCATCCCTACTCCTACAAGCCCGACTTCAACTGACTGCCCAGTTAGATCTCGTGTTTCCAGAAGCATTGGCTCATTTTAGCCGGGGACACCAGGGACATGTCACCACCCCTTTTTTCCCCTCTCTGGTGATAATTACAGGAATGAAAGAAGTCGGGCAAGGTCCAAGTCCGATATGTGAGTTACTGTTAAAATCATGACTGAGTTTATAGGAGCAGGGACAAGCTGGACATCAGGATGTGGTTGAGGGGGCAGAGAGGGAAGGAGCAGCTGGAGACAGCGTGGTGGACAGGGGTACACAAGGGTATGACAGGCTTAATGCCAGCATACGTGTGCCTTGTCTGTTCAGATGTAGTCCATCTGCCCCAAACAGTTGACCCCTGCCCCAGAAAATGTTAAAATTGTCTATAAAACCAATGTTATGCATGGCGGTGGCAGTGGAAAGCCAGGTGTTCAAAGAAAGCAGCCTGCTAAAACGGCCTATTCCTCTGCCGATGGTGGGAGTGGGGCCATAGATAAAAACAGATAGGTGTTTGTCTTTTAAAAGATTAAACAAATGAATAAAATCCCCCTTTAGGAGCTCAGACTGCTGTTTACGGATGTCGTTGGTGCCAGCATGAATTATAACTTTACTCACGGTTGGGTTGCTTCGGATGGAGTCCAGGATCTGTTCAGAAATGTCATTTACCGTAGCCCCCGGAAAAAAAAGAGTAACGGCTCCTCTCATCCTAATGTGCCGGATTATTTAGTCTCCAATGATGAGCGTGGTGGGTGACTGGTCTGATGGTGAGCAGAGGATTCCTCGCTGTCCAGGACCTGCTGGATGTTGGGCGGCTTGGCTTCCCCAGGACTGAAGCGATGTTTAGTGGGCGCCGAGGGCTCGTTCTGTGGATTCGGGGTGAAATGGAGCACTCCTCGGCGGATCCCGGCCGTAGTCCTGGGTTTGGCGCGACGTGGGTGGCTACCGGAATCCGACTGCTGCTCCGGCTGCTGGGAGGGGATGGGCGGCGGTCCTGCGGAACTGCTGGGCTTCGGTGCGGTCGGAGGGACCGTCAGAGGAGGAAAGTTGTGCCCCAGGGCACCGAAGCGGTTAGACAGCGGAAGGCCGGGAGGGGGAGAACGGTGGCGGCCGCTCCGGGCGCCCCCACCGCGGCCAGGCCCGGCCGTGGCAGGGAATTGTGGCGGCCAGCTGGGCACTGGTGGCGGCGGCGAAAGTCCGCCCGAACAGGATGTCCACGTCGCGCTCGTGGTCCTGGATTTGGTGGAGAGTAGAGATCCTCTGCTCCAATTCCATGATTTTCTTTAAGTTGATGCAACCTTCACACCCGGAGCTACAGGTGAGTGGAGCCATGATAGAGTCTGTGCTCTGATTCAAAACGCCCCGATTAAAAAAAAAAATAAGTCGCTAAAACTTAGTGGTGATAAAAACGGTTAAAACTAGTCATAAAAAATAAAAGAAATAAAAGAAAAGGATTAAAAACCATTTAAAACTGTGTTAATTAGGAAGCCGGGGTTGGCAGGTTTTTTTGTTTGAAATGGACACCGACGCAAATAGAGCGTTGTTAGGGTCCTTTATCTGGAGAGCTAGACACTCAAAGAAGTCCAATGTGCCCTGGAATACTTTTTTAAAGGTTATTGAGTTATGAATGTAGATCTAAGGTAAGATCTAAGGAGGGTCCTAGCTGTTCTAAACTTCTTCCATTTATGGATGAAGGACCACTATGCTCATTGAGACCATCTATGTTTCAGAAGATATAGGCTTTCTAACATCTGTATAGAGATACAGTTCTGTCTTCTAGGGATACAAACAACTCTTTAGACTTTTATAGTTTGCTTTGACATGCATTGTCAACTGTGGGACCTTAAGGCAGTTTCTACCTTTTTTAATCATGGCTAAACAATTGAATGGTATTACGTGTGAACTTCCCTTATGTTAAAGAAATATCAGAAAGATGATCTGTGAAAAAAAGATGGACCTATGCTTAGTTTTGAGTGTGATGAAAATAGCAGTCAATACACACAATACATTTACTTTTTTGATAAATTTGAAATCATTTCAGGATATTGTTTTTACTTTTTCATTGTGTATATTTTCAGCAAACAAACAAATGTGATCTGTTTTAGAATAAGGCTGTAACATCACAAAATGTGCAAAAAGTGAAGTGCTGTGAATACTCATATGATTCATTGGATCCAGTTAGGAGGAGGAAGTCAGGAGAAATAATACCTGACCAGTAGCTTGAAGAACTAACTGCTCACCTATGCAGGTGAGCACTCTGTGACAGGACCTATTAGCCTGTTATTCCCTATAGTGGCAAGTGGGTGCTTGTCACATAAACTGTCATTTAAAACACAAAAATTCTGTCGCACTCTGGTTAGACATTACGATTTATGCTCCCTTTCTGACCAGCAGCACTCTGATGTGCACAGGTGTCAGCAATCCTGTTTCTCAAAACAACTCTGGCCCAGATTTCTTCAAATAATGGAGCCATGCAAAGCTTAAGCAAGCCTCATTTCTCTTCACACTGTCAGTCTGTGTATTTATTTGTGAGAGTTAAACTGCACCACATTGATGTACCCGTCAAATAGTTTTTAAAAGGACACTGCCTGTCAAATTGCTTGAATTCTATGTCATTAGTCTCAATTAAAATAAAACTGTCTTTGTTAACACATCACAAAAAGTGTTTCTACCATATGGTTTTCGTTATTTCTTTTTTATATCACATTAATACAAGACAGAACACATAAAATCTCCAACAATAACATTACATTCAGTAGAAATGTCTTTAAAATTGTTTGTTTATAGTTTGAACAAGTACTAAACCTACGTCTTAAACGAATTAGAATTAGAATCCCGCTTTAAGGAATGAGGACTCGGAACACGGCGCCCGTCCTAACCACTATGCTATGCGACACCCCCAAAGGTCATACTTTAACTCCCTTCTGTCCTACCAAGATTGTACATCAAGACATCTTACTTTAGGGGGGTGTAATAACTCAAAGTATTTTTCTCAGTTTTTTGGGGTAGGATAGCTTATTGTAAAATTTCTAAACACAAGTTGGAGGGTTATTTTGTAAAAAGAAAGTTTCCAGTGTTTAAAAAATGTCATGAACTTTTCCTTTCTTTGGGGATTGTTATTTAGTACCAAATATATTATTTAAAACTATGTAAATTTTTAACATGCAAGTCATGAACAGCTTGGTGTAACATTATGTTTAAGTCCTGTACACATCACAAAAAAAGTTATAATTTTGACTTCTAGTCTTTTCAAGTTCACGGAAGTTATACAGTTTACAGTTGACTGGGACAAAACAGACCAGTAATGTTCTTTGTTTATGCAAAACACTCTCTGCCTGACCTCAGACATGTAGGAAAAACAGCAAAAGGGGCATGCAAATAATTATTTGAAGTTTACAAAGTATCTTTGAATCCCAAAGATGCTTTACATAGGTGATTACATTTAAAACAAACAGAAAAAAATGGGTCAGACACAGTTAAGAGGAAATCGTTGTGCTAGACTATTATTAAAGATTTTTTGGGGGAGTTTTCAAAAACTCCTGCTGCCATTTCTGGATGCATTTTTTTCTCATCAACTTTTTCTTTCTTTATATAAATCTTTGTATAAATCTTTTATATACCCCTAAATCTTTAGGATGATGTGTTAAAAAAAGAAGATGGATGCAAAATATGCAATTATGGTAGAATATTATTTTTTTCATCGTGCTTGTAAAATATATCACAATTGATATGTGTGCACAAAACCTTTTCATGTCACTGATTGAACATTTTGAGACTAAGCAACAGTACCATGTAAAATGATAACAATGAGTGATGAACTGTTCATAGATAATTTATTGTGGATTATTTAGTTCATAAATGGTACTGAAATACACCCTCATGGTCCAGCATAGGACCGATATGGATAAAATGTCTTAAGCTTGTCAATACTGAACATTTAAACTGAAAGGATCACAATATAATCAGGCTTTGAGCACATATTCTCAAACCAAGTTTTTTATTATCTAAAGAAGTCTTCCTTTTTATTGGTTGTCAAGGCAATTCTTACCTTCTTTAAAATTATAAACATTTCCAATTTAATTAAGTCATTTTCATGTTTTCATCAAAAACATTGATCATTACATCATTCAACTCGGGACACCACTGTTTAGGTGTCAGTGCATCACAGTGTATAAAGCAGCGCATCCACCGCAAACTGGACAAGACGTGCTTCATGCTACCCTCCTCGAGTCCCAGCCATAGTCTTCACCCCCTCCTATAAAGTTCCTATATGTTATTTGACACGCATAAATGTGCCTGCCAATGGTATTATTAAGGAGATAAATAACCAGTTGTTTGCTGGTCTGAGGAACCATGTCTATAGCCTAGTCAAAAAACATGTCCCCCCACCCAAATTGGGATTGTCACCCTATTGTGATCAAGGGGTTTGTGTGCCTCCGTGACCCTAAGAACTACCCCAGCAAAAGTTTGGCCTTCAGATGGGACACCCAAGCAAGACAGGTCTTTGGGTAGAAGCATGACAAAGTGTAATCCAATTAAAAGACAAAAACTCTCTTCAGTCGGCACCATGTGCTCCCTTCACATTTATGTTTTTATATATATATATAAACCTAATATTAACTATGAGGCATGGAGATGGAAGTGTCATGGTTTGGGAATGCTCTGCTGCGGTTAGGATCAGACCAGCTCACTATCATAGAACCTACCATGAATTCTACCATGCACCAGGGAATACTTAAGGGAAGTTTGAGACCATCTGTAAAAACAAAACAAAAACTGAAGCAGTATCGAACCAAACAACATGACACATACACTTACATATACAGTGGGGTAAAAAAGTGTTTGGCTGCCACTTATGGCTACATAAAAAACATTTTAAGGTCCTGGAGTGGCCTAGCCAGTCTCCAGACCTCAATCCAAGAGAGAATCTGTGGAGGGAGTTGAAAGTATGTTTCCCAGCAACAGCCCCAAAACATCACAGCTCTAGAGAAGATCTGCATGGAAGAATGGGCCAAAATACCAGCTACAGTGTGTGCAAACTTACAGACCTTTCTCCTCTTTTTAAGAGGGACAACTTGCACGATCGGTGGCTGCTTTTCTTGCCCCAATGTATGCTACATGTGATCATTTTATCTTTTATTTTATCCAAAGTTTGTGTATTTTTACCTAATGTCTGTACGATGTGAGCATGTGACACAATCCTGGCCAATAAAGCTGATTCTGAATCTGATAACTGGAAAACAGAAAGTTCTGGGCAGAGTCAAAGTCTAGATCTTGATCTAACTGAGATGCTGTGGGGTGACTTGAAACAAGCTATACAGGCAAGACACCGCTCACACATCACAACTGAAAGTAAGGAGAGAGACAAACCTTTATGATTATATCATATATCATAATAAAACAATCAACATTCTAACTTTACAGTGTTTGCGCACAAAGAAAGTTATAATGATATAATTTTTTTCTTGTTTTCTTAAACTTTCAAGCATTCAATATTGGTCTTGGATTTTGAAAATTAATTGGAAACATTTTATAAAGAAAAATAATTAAACAATACAAGGCCATGGGCCAGAAAAACCCCAATATGATTTCTTCTGTGGCTTATTCTGGACCTTGACCCATGAGTGTGCTTCCTCAGTCTTCTGACATTGTACTTTAGAAGACTACTTCCCTGTGCTACTAGAGTTTGCTTGGCATTTAAAGGGGGTTTAGTGATTAATAAACAAACTTGAACGTTTATTTAAACCTTTAGCTAGTGTTGCATACTGCAGTGAGAAGTATACATTGACTAATGTGCTGTGTCTCAAAACTCGATGATGACCAGTTATTTACATATGGTACGCTAGTTTGGATGAAATAACAGAGCTGTCATTTATTCAAATTATCTAAATTCTCCAATTTGTGGTCACCATCCCTATCAGTGCTGCACAATTCACTTATAAAAAAAAGGACTGTTTGGATTCCGACATTTGTTGCGTCATGAATTCACATTTTCTCATACCAGTTACGTGTCCATACTGTTAGATTGTTTCTGCTAGAAGGCTGCCTGTGATCACATTAGAAATGGAACATAATGCTAAAAGGCTAAAGGTCACAGAAAAAAGTTGGAAGTATAGTAAAGAAATATGAGAAACAGAGGAACACATAAAATTTGACTTTATCACAACTGAAAACATTATAGTATTCAACAATAATGTTGTCTTGTAATAAAACGATCTCCCAAGCTATTCTAACTACCATAGGTTGCAGATAATCCTAAGTGATTCCACAAAGCAAAATGAAACAGTAGCCTACTGCTGTGACCAATAACGCGGCGTGATTTTGTCTTTAACTGATCTTGCAGCAGCACTCTTGTCAGAACCTCTGCATTCTGCCCTGATCCATCCCTCCTTCTTACTCATTCTTGTCAGTCTGGTGTCCACCACCATCATCATCATTGCCATCTTAATAAACATGCAGCTCTCTTACCTGTGTCTGCATTTGGGTCCTTGCTGCAGCACGATTCCCTGACAGCTCTGCCCTTATACTGGTGCAATGCTTTTATGCAAATGTGCAGAATGTTTGCATAAAGATGAGATTCTATCTTTTTCATTGCCGTAACTATTTTATTCCTTATAGGATTTTTTTTTTTTGTCAATCCACAGGAACTGGACTCTACCAGTCACAGCATTCAGCTTTTACTCCTGTTATCACTTTAAGGTTCAGCAACAAAATTAGGAATAAATACATTCAAATGATTCACATAAATCAAAATTAGAAGTTAAGTAATCAAACTAAGCCACCCTAAAAATGTAAATGAATAATAAGTTATAATAATATTATTCACCTATAAAGGCAGAACAGTTGTTCAGAAACAAACTGATCAATCCAGGTGTGTCTGACCTCAGTAGTCACAACAACAATGGTCAGACACACCTGGATTAATCCGTTTGTCCAATGATGTAAGACAGGAAATAAAAGAGCTGTACTTAGTTCAGGAAATACTTGAATTGTGCAAATAGCTGAGAAAGCACTAGTTTGATAAAAAAAATAATAAAAAAAATAAAGCACAGCCCCACCAAGAATATTTTTCACCAGCCACTGTTAGCTAATCTATAAATAGCCAGCGCTATCTGCTAGTTCTAACCAAAATATTAAGTCAATGGTTCTAACAGATAAGCCTAGCGCTATTATTATGAAAAATAGTAATAAAAGTACCTTCCTCGGACAAATGTGTAAATGTTAGATCTAATCAGCAGGTGTATTAATGTTAATTTCATTGGCATCATTATCCCACGTACCATTACCATTAATAATCATAATAATAATTCCATAGTTAGAACGCCAGCTGTTAACTGTGTTACAGCTCATATTGTCTATAAAGTGTGTTTATCATGTTAAACTTAACACCTGTGTTAAAGTGCACATCATTAATGTTAGAGCATAACTGCAGTTTACTGATTCTTTTGCTTTCTGCTAATTAGAATTTCATTGTAATGACAATAACATTTTAATTATTACTAATATGAATTACTAATATAATTTGTATCTAAAAAAATACATTGTATATTATAAACTATGGTCTACCTCATTTATTTATGTCTAGGTTTCTCATTTATATTATTTCATTTTATTGTATTTTTTAAATCATGTGTTTATTATTAGACTGGTGTCACATACTCCTCTTCTGTCTTCAGATGTGCTGCTGAGGTTTCTCAGTCCCACCCTTGCCAATCCCTCTGTTGCCTCCACCTCAGCAGCACAAACCAGCAGTGATGCAGCAGCATCAAGCGCTCCTCCTGTCGCCTCCACCTCAGCACAACCTAACAGGTATGCAGCAGCATCAAGCGGACCTTCTGTTGCTCCAATAGACCCAGCTGACTGGCTTTGAATGTGCAATTGTTTTATTTCAATAAAAGAATGTCTAAAACAAAGCTATTACGTTTCTTGTGAGTATGTAAACTAGCAGTGCAAGTACTGTACTGCGATGCACGGGGGCGCCACTTAAAATCTTGCCTAGGGCACCAAATTGGTTAGGGCCGGGCCTGCCTCTTCTAAACGTTTCTGTCTTTTGGTGTTTTCAGTGAGCCACAGAGCAAACAACAACAGCAGTAACACCTCCATATCATCCAACACCTCCATTGTTGTTTACTTTGCTGACCACAGCGTGGCTGTATATAAATGACGCTTAAAAACGACGTCATGGCAGTGTTGCCACGCCAACGCCACCCACTTCCAGGTCGTAACGACTCTACCCTTCTGTATGGAAACAAAACCGTCCTGGTGGTCCAAAGCGTGTAGTGCTGTACCATGTCAATGCGGCAATGGAAAATCGCCAAAAGTTAGTTCAAATGGTTCTGTGGTGCCTACGGCACTTGTCAGGATAACACATTTATGCGCTGCGGAGGATAAAGTGATGCTGGGGCAGATGTCTAGTGCAGACCCAATTGCATTTATTTACAGATTTAGATGCTAAAATTAGTGACGTTACGATGTGTGCCGAGGCTACAAAGCATGTGTCGAGCAGTGGATGGGGCGTTTCCACAAAGCGCGTATCAAGGCCTGCTTCATTTAGGGGCGGAGCCGAAAACGATGACGTCTGAAGCCCCACTGCCCGGCTGTACCACGTGACTGCTTCGGGAAGTGGTTCAGAGTTTGAGTGGTTTGACCATTGACTGTATATGGTTTGACAGCAATATAAACCCCCTCCATTCAAAATGTGGGTTTGTGTAGAAAGATAAGATTTAGGAGAGAGAGATAAGTGAGAGGATGGAGCCAGCTAGGAAGAGGAGGATTTCCCCTATGTGGGAGCCAAATATTAGCAGGCTGGAAAACCCACTGGAGTACTGGGAAAAGCAAAAATTGCTGTTCCCCAATTTATATAGTGTAGCACTTTTGTTTTTGTGTACGTCGTCATCTTCTGTACCTTGTGAAAAAGTGTTTTCGAAGGCTGGTTCTCAGTGAGAATGATAGATGAGAGGAAATGTGTCGTATTGCATGCATCGCACTAGTCAATTTAAGTATGCTTATTAGTCCCCTTAAAAAAGATGAAAACCAGGACATTTTCATCAATCTACGAAATCCCCCCTCACAGCACGTGAAAAGTGGGCATGTCCGGGGAAAACAGGATGATTGGTCATCCTACCTAAATCTTACCTTTTTCTCCTCACTCTCCTAAATCTTCAAACTATCTGTCTTTATACTCTCAAAACTATGTCCAAACTATATAAACGCTAACTAAACTCTCCTATCCAAACTCCAAACTGACTGCAACTCTCCTACACAAACCCAAATTTTGAATGTAGCGTGAGGGGATTTATATTGCTGTCAAACCTCTCAGCAAACTCTGACCCACCTACCGAAGCAGTCACATGGTACAGCCGGGCAGCGGGGCTTCAGACGTCATCGTATTTGTGGGTTGTGTAGTTCTCGGTTTGCATTATTTGATTTGTTTTGTTTTTTTCCCTCTCCCTGCAGTCTGCGGGTGTGGAAGCGGACTGGGATGTTTTCTTATGTTTTCCTTGTTCCCCTTCCTCACTTGTATCTTCAACTTACCCTCTCCCTCTTAGGTTTTTTCCCTACCTCTCTTTATCTCCTTTCTTCCCCTTTATTTTCCGTCTCCGTGTCCATAATATCATTAAAAAAAACACAGCAATTTCTAATAAAGGCTTCTTCTTCATCTTCTTCAAAAAAGAAGATAACATGCACAATATTTAAGTCATGTAATGGAGACGTTATTGGTACATTTTGTGGTGATTTCCTTGTTGTCCACTAGGAATTGCTGCAGTACTCTGTTTATACTTAAAATATGTGAAAATATGTACTTTTTTATTATCAACAATGTATCAAGCTTTATTCAGGCAATCTATGCACTACAGGAAGCCTTCATAACAGTTGAGCATGCTTTAGTCCAGATGAAGCTTGTCCTCAATGCAGACAAGACTAAAACAAGACTCTTTTCCAAGTCTAAGAGGCCACAAGTTGTCTAGAGATTCATTTTGTGAGTAAAGAGACAGAGGTAGAAGAGATAAAGAGATTGATATAGACGAAACACAGAAGAACTGAACCAGAACCTTTTACCAAGCCTATGGTACCAGTAGCTCTATTAGTGGATTCATCCTAATAAGAGACACTGTTAAACACAGAAAAACAAAGTTAATATTTTGTGGAACCACCTTTAACTACGATTACAACTGAAAGTGTTTATGCCTCCTTATGGTGGGTGGGCTATGCGCACCGGTTTAGCCCGTTTAAAGTTTAAAATTGTGACCCAGTCTTCTTTCTGAAATGAGTAGAACTTAGTCAGATTGGATGAAGAACATCTGTGAACATCAGTCTTTAAGTATTGCCAGAGATTCTCATTTAATTTTAAGTCTAGATTTTAATGGGGCATTTTAACAAATGTACATGCTTTTTATGCAAACCACTCCATTTCAGTTCTGAGTGCATGTTTAGGGTGGTTGTCCTGTTTGAAGACAAACCTCCATCTCCAGCAACAAGTCTTTTCTAGCCTGTAGCAGGATTTATATCTTAACTCTGACCAGCTTCTCTGTTGATGCAAAAGAAACACACTGTCATGATTCTGCCACCACGCCTCATGGTAAAGATGATGTGTTCATGGTCATGTGAAGTGTTGGTTTTCTGCATATAGTTCAAAAAGTTTTTTTTCCTCATCTGACCAGAGCACAAAAAAGAAAAAGCCTTTTATTCCTGTGACACATATCCATTCACCATCGACAGACTGATCGGATTTAAAACGGGGGTTTTATTTGGAAGAAACATCTCCCTGAACAACTTAGTGGAGTTTAAAATACAGACTAATAGTTAAAGTAATAATAAATTATTTCTCTTAAAAACCTGCTGGGCATCGTTACTTTTATGCTGTTAATGACAAGTGATTGCAAAGTAAAAAACAAAAAAAGGTTTGTCTAAATTAGGTTGAATTTCAAAAGACACTGTAAGTAATGATTCAAGTGACAGTGTTATTTTAAGCAAAAAATACGATTTGGATTGAGTGAAGTTTGGTTAATTAAAAAACAGAATCTTGACAAAAAGATTTTTTGAATAAGCTGTTTCTTAGTTTTATTAAATGTTTAAGAAACATTTAGAGAGCTTCAGATGAACTCCACACAATAAGAACTGATCTGAATTACAGGGGTTAGTCATTAAATCCAAAATAAAGTTGCTCTGTGATGTATAAAATGGGACCACGATAGGTTTTCCTGTATATAATGTGACATCTATCCTGTACAATTAAACTAAAAACTTAGTACTTTGTTTTATTTGATAATCATAGCACCTTTGAATATACTGCAACTGTTTTTAGCACTCCACAGATTTTATGCATCACAGTTTTTTTTTTTTATAGGCCTCCTAAAAAGAGCACACCTTTTATTCAAGAGTTTGTATCAATCCAGCACAACTCCTTTGAAAATATAATTTTAGCTGGTAATTTTAATCTGCATGTGGATAAACTTTTAGATCCTTTATCAACAGATTTTGTCCTGAATTATATGGATTTTAGTCAACATGTCATGCAGCCGACTCACAACAGAGGACACACCCTGTACTTGGTCATCACGTATGGCCTGTCCACCAGTGTGTCCTCTGTTGTTGACCTAGGTGTCTCTGACCACTACTGTGTGTTTTTTAACATCACCAGTTTTACAGCAGGAGACCTCTGTGAGAACTGTCAGAAAACGTCTCTAACCCCTGAAGTGCCTGCAGGTTTCATTAAGTTTTAGAAAAGATACCTCCTAATGCTTTACCTGCCCCTGAGATTTTATCATTAATGATTTTAATAGTAGGCTTCAATCTGCTCTCGACCTGCTTGCTCCACTAAAAGTTGAAAGTTAACACTCAAAACTTGCATCGCCATGGAGAACTGTAGACCTCAAAAAACAAAAGAGAAATTGCAGAGTGGCAGAGAGAAAATGGAGGAAAAATAAAATCACGACAAACCATTGCATATATACAGAACTTCTCAAAGCATTTATTAATTTAGTAAGAAATTGAAGAAACGGACACTTTTCCAAAATAATTTCAGATCATAGAAAAAATCCCAAATTAATTATTTCCACCACAGACAACATTTTTAACATTGCTTCTAATGCATTTCAGAAAACTCCCTCAAACGCTCTGAGGAGTTTGCAGACCACTTCAGAGGGAAGGTAGACACCATCAGATGTAACATGGTTTTAGACAAATCTGAGCGTCTTTCTTTACCAGCGGAAACGCTGGACAGTTAAGTCCTGGTAGAAGCTGAGATTCTTGATAAAGTTTTCTCCTCAGTGAGGCCCACCACAGGTCTTATTGACCCAATTCATTCTTTAAGCCATTTTATGGATCTTTTAGAGATGAAATTTGATGAGGTGAGGCCCCTGTTGAAGAGGAGTAACTTATATTTGAATGATTTTACAAACTTTCGACAGATATCTAACTTATCATTTTAAGAAAAACTTGTTTTAATTTAACTGAATGATCTTATTAACGTTCATAATGTCCTAGAGAAATTTCAGTCTGGTTTTAGGGTGAACCACAGCTCAGAGACGGCCCTTTTGAAGATTTTTAATGATTTCAGATTGAATTATGATGCACAGAAGGTGACAGTGTTGGTTCTACTGGATCTAAGCGCTGCCTTTGATATGGTAGACCCCACTATTCTTTTAACCAGTTTAAAACAGATTGGTCTCTCTGGTGCTGTTCACAAATTCTTCACATCCTATCTCACAGACAAGACTTTTATGGTAAGTTTAGATACCTGCTCCTCTATTTTCAACTTTACGCACAGAGTTCAGCTAACTGAATCGCTCAAAAAAAGATTCCCATGAGAGCATCTGACTGATTGTCATCTCAGACCTGGACACGTATTCAAAGCATCGCTATATGAGAGCTCAGCTGACAGCAGAATGGAGAGTTACGGAGGGATTGGAGCACATAGCTGAGGCGGACACAGACCGATGGTGGTTTTAAATCAACGGGTGGGTTGGGTCGGGATTTAATCTGGAGATAACTGTGAGTAAAGGGTCGGGTTAAAAAAATCATCTTAATGCATAGGAGTTGGTAAAATTGGACTAGTTGGAATTTGTGGCACATCTGGCTTTCCATACCTGCTGCAGTCCAAATTGTTGGTACAGAATTTTTAAGTTACTGTTTTAGATGTGAGCTGCAAAGGCTATGGGCCGAACCTTTCTTTACAACAGTAACTTTATTCCATTCATGGCCACTCATTTACAGACCAGATCCAGTGTGCAGCAGTCAGGATGCACCTGATAGTAACATTAGGTGACAGAGGGGGGACAAACCAAATGTACCTGCGCTTTGAGGTGTGTTCCTCAGGTCAAAGTCACATTGCGTTATATCAAAGTGATGGAGGCCGCCTGACTCAGAGCAGAGGGCCCGACTGAAACCTAGTTTATACTTCTCCGTCCACATTGGAACAGACAGATGCAACGCCATTATCCATTGACGCAAGGTCTTTCCGTGACCTACTCAAGGACGCACGGAGTAGAGATCAATTTTCTAACTATCTGTCTGTCACGAGGTGTGTGGAGAATGGACCCAAACGCACTCGCTGAAGGAAGGTGCAGGATGTTTATTACTGTGAAGTCGTGGTGATGATGATGAAGACACGGGACATCGGGCAGGGAAGGAAGACAGCAGGAAGAATGACACACCATGGGGATTGACAAATACTGACTACTACTAGGAGGATGATCCGGCCGGTAGTGAAAGGAAGTGAGGGGTCTTAAAGGCAGGAGGTGAGTAGGATCAGGTGTGGATGATGAGACAGACAGGTGAAGACAATAAGGCAGGAATAGGGCAGCGTGACAGGACCCCCCCCTTTAAAGGTGGATTCCAGACACCGTGGAGAGAGTGAAAAAGAAAGGGAAGAGAAAAAAAACAAGCACCCTTGCCAGGGTGGGTGGAGGGGGCCTACGGAAGGAGGGCCCTGAGTCTCTTTGGGTACGCCCCTGGAAGTCTGGCGGACGGCCCCGGTGGCGGCCCCTGAGAACCTGGAGGTCGGGCGGACGGCCCCGGCGGCGTCCTCTGGCTGGACGGAGGTCGGGCGGACGGCCCCGGCCTCTGGCTGGACGGAGGTCGGGCGGACGGCCCCGGCCTCTGGCTGGACGGAGGTCGGGCGGACGGCCTCCGCTGGACGGTCCTCTTCTGAGGGTCAGGTAGCGCCAAAGATGCCTGGCTGGTAAAGGTCGGCCGAGACAAAGAGGTTCTGGAGGCTCGGACGCCTCCTGAGACAGAGGTTCTGGAGGCTCGGACGCCTCCTGAGACAGAGGTTCTGGAGGCTCCAGTGACGGGGACGGGTCCTCCCTGACCCTCCCCGGGAGCTCCAGCGACGCATGGGGAAATGTCCATCGCTGGAGAGCCGCCGCTGTGACCGCCAGAAACACGGCAGCCACAACAACGGCGGGCTCTGGAGCTGGAACGGCCTCTGGAGCTGGGACTGGAACGGGCTCTGGAGCTGGAGCTGGGACTGGAACGGGCTCTGGAGCTGGAGCTGGAACGGGCTCACGGACCGGAGCCGGAACGGGCTCACGGACCGAAGCCAGGACTGCCCCGGAAGCGGCCCCACCTCGGCGGCGTCGCTGCCTGGGGCGAGGCGCTCCCCTGGAGCAGAGGTAGGCCATCTTGTCCCCATAGAAAAACTCGAAGAGGTCCTCCTCCCTGATGTGAGGAGCCCCCGAAGAGCCAGCTGGAGGAGGGACAAAGACGGCGGGGGAGAGAACCGGCGGTGGGTGCCACGCGGAGATGGAGCCGACGTTGGTGGTCCGTGTGGCCGCGCCGCCCTGCTCCTCGCTCGCTGAAACGCCGGTTCGGCGGGTCCGTCGCCTACGGCCAGATGCTGGAGGCGGAGAGGGCGGACCGATCGTCTGGTCCAACGCCTCCTGGCGAATCCTCTCCGCCTCGCGCCGCAGATCGGCGAGCTCCCGGGCCGAGAAGACACTCTGGAAGTGAGGGAGCACTCTGAGGATCTCCCCGGCTCCGGAGACCCGCACAGGGAGGTGAGGAGAGGCAGCGAGTCTGGCCAGGTTAGCCCAGACGTCCTGGCCAAGTGCTGGGTCCATGTTTAGGGCCGGATCATTCTGTCACGAGGTGTGTGGAGAATGGACCCAAACGCACTCGCTGAAGGAAGGTGCAGGATGTTTATTATTGTGAAGTCGTGGTGATGATGAAGACACGGGACATCGGGCAGGGAAGGAAGACAGCAGGAAGAATGACACACCATGGGGAATGACAAATACTGACTACTACTAGGAGGATGATCCGGCCGGGAGTGAAAGGAAGTGAGGGGTCTTAAAGGCAGGAGGTGAGTAGGATCAGGTGTGGATGATGAGACAGACAGGTGAAGACAATAAGGCAGGAATAGGGCAGCGTGACACTGTCGAATGAAACGGAGAGCACACGCCTGTGATTGGTCAGCTCAATAACAGCCATCATTTCCAGCTTGAAGCTACTTGCTTTAAATTTGTCAACAGCGCCGGTGTTGACACAATTGTGAAAAATCTCGCGGAAGCAGACATGGAGCAGGTTGAGGAATGTCTGGCAGAAGAAGTCCAAAAATATGAACATTTGTACAAGCGTTCACTGAAGGAATACAAAGACTCTCAGCTGACTTTCAACTCCTGGAAAGAAAATCGCAGGAAACTTGGGATTGGAGGTGGGAGAATGCACAAAGCGATGGAGGAAAATGGGGGACAGATTTGTCCATTTAAAAAAGACTTTAAAGAGCAGCAGTGGCGATGCTGGTTGCCACAGGCTGCAGAGAAGTCACTGCAATAGTAGACAGACCGCCAGAAAAGGTCTACCCCCCTGCTGTCCTGGCAGATAATTGCTTTGCGATACTGACACACCGACGGAGAAGTATAAACGGTAAACGTCTCACCCCTCCTTTCCACCAGACGCGTAAGCAGCACATTACAGGAGCAGCACGTCATACGCAGCTGGTAGCTACCGCTGTATTCAATAGAACTCTTTCCACCGGAGGCGAAACCAGCGCGAGTTTGCCGCATCTCAGGAATGTCATGTCGCAGCACTTTTCTAAATATACGCTGCAGTCCTATTTTTTACATGGTATGCCTCTGAAACGCATAACTTTCGACATTTTGGATAGGGGAAGACAGGAAATCAAACGGCTCGACATCCGGAAATTTTCAAAATAAAAGAAACGTGCTGCTTTGTGGTTACTTTACTTAAAAAAAGGTCACTAACTGTGCGCCCCGGTAAGAAGTCAGTACTTCGCGGGAGGGTCTCATGTGTGTGTCATCACACAAATTAGTGATTTTGGATATTCCCAAACATAACATAAACTTATTGGCGAATATAAAACGAACATAACATAAAACACAGACCTTTTGGAGCTATGTTGTTGTCTTTTTCTGCTTGTTGTTCTGTTTACTGACGAAACCATGCGTGACTTTTCTAATTTCGTGTGATTTTGTGCTCTCTCGGTGACAGCTACTTCCCTGCTGCTATGTGCCTCATACGCACCCGGTGGAAAGGGCCAAGCAGCAGAATAGGCAGGTGAAACGTGCTACTCCTCTAACGCGCCGCTTACGTTAAGGATGCATTGGTAAATGTCCATCATGTGACTGACAGCAGCCAGATCATTTTATTTAGCTGCATTTTTATTAATAGTTAAATAATGATGAGGGGGAAAGGCTGGCCCACACATGCCCCCCTCCAAAAGAGCCCTTCATCTGTTTTTTCAAAGAAGGGCACTTAGGGCATCAGAGGGAAAGGGGCAGGTGCCCAAGCCCCCTTCGCGTGCCTGGTTAACAGCACTTCAGGCGTTATTGCTAAAGAGACAGTGAATATGTTTTGCACATTCTAAAAAACACAGTAGCGTGATCAAAAAGAGCAATTCAACTTTAATTTCATTATATATAATTTTTTTCTCTCATAGCTACCTGTCATGTTTTGTAGTTTACACTGGACCCAAACGCAGCAGAGTAAATACAAAAATGATTTAATGAAAAAACACAGGGAACTTACAGAAACTTGGGAGGGTACAGGCAGCAACAGGGAAACACAGGAACCAGACGGGCAACAAGGAAGGCAGGAATCAGGCGGGGAAGAAAGACGGACGAACCAGCGAGTAGTGAGTGAATGAGAACCGAATATATACTGAGGAGGAGAGTGAAGAGTGAACACGGAAGGAGCAGGAGACCAATTAGTGAAAGCGGTTGCAGCTGAGAGGGAGTGAGCAGGTGAAAGTAATTAACTGGGACAGGAGGTAAAATGGCTGGGAGACAGAAGACTGTAAAGAAACTAGAAAGGATAATAAGTCTAAGGAGAAATCTACAGGAAACAGTGGAGAACAGAAGGAAGAAATAAATATGGACACTATCTAAAGAGGAATACTAATAGGAAGGAGGACAAAGGAGCAGAGGGTGAAAAATACCTAAGAACCAGGAGAAATATGGAAACCAGAAAGTGCAGAAATAACTGGTAGAAACAAAGAATAACTAAACATGATAATAGAACTAAATAATGAAAATAACTAACAAAACACAAACACCCGGGGATCACAACACAACCTGGCTTAAAAATATCAAAAGCTCTTTATTAACTAGGTATGTTGGACACATTTTTTTAAATTAAAATTTGCATTAGCCTACTTGCCACATTCAGTCTTCACACAACTCAAAAGACAGATATTGTCACAACATTGTGGACAAACTGGAGCTAAAAGTTATTTTAAAATTTGCCATGTCAACTTAATGAGTTAAATTATCTCTTATAATGGAAGCTGGCCGGATGCCTCACTGGTTTAGCATGGAGGCAGAGTTATTGGGGTCAATAGAGTTGGGAGGTAGCTTAATCATGGGCCCTGGGCTCAACACAGCTAACAGACTGAGTGATGAGTCTTCTCCACGAGACTAATGGTTTGAGCTCTGCATGTCACGCTGCCCTATTCCTGCCTTATTGTCTTCACCTGTCTGTCTCATCATCCACACCTGATCCTACTCACCTCCTGCCTTTAAGACCCCTCACTTCCTTTCACTCCCGGCCGGATCATCCTTCCTCCTAGCCTTCCTCCTTAGTAGTAGTAATTGTCAATCCCCATGGTGTGTCGTCTTCCTGCTGTCTTCCTTCCCTGCCCGATGTCCAGTGTCTCCGTTCACCACCATCATCACGATCTCCTCACTTTAATAAACATCCTGCACCTTCCTTCAGCGAGTGCGTTTGGGTCCATTCTCCACACAGCACGTGACAGAATGATCCGGCCCTAAACATGGACCCAGCACTCGCCCAGGAGATCGCCGCCCTGCGCCAGGACGTCTGGGCTAACCTGGCCAGACTCGCTGCCTCTCCTCACCTCCCTGTGCGGGTCTCCGGAGCCGGGGAGATCCTCGGAGTGCTCCCTCACTTCCAGAGTGTCTTCTCGGCCCGGGAGCTCGCCGATCTGCGGTGCGAGGCGGAGAGGATTCGCCAGGAGGCGTTGGACCAGACGATCGGTCTGCCCTCTCCGCCTCCAGCATCTGGCCGTAGGCGACGGACCCGCCGAACCGGCGTTTCAGCGAGCGAGGAGCAGGGCGGCGCGGCCACACGGACCACCAATGTCGGCTCGATCTCCGCGTGGCACCCACCGCCGGTTCTCTCCCCCGCCGTCTTTGTCCCTCCTCTAGCTGGCTCTTCGGGGGCTCCTCACATCAGGGAGGAGGACCTCTTCGAGTTTTTCTATGGGGACAAGACGGCCTACCTCTGCTCCAGGGGAGCGCCTCGCCGCAGGCAGCGACGCCGCCGAGGTGGGGCCGCTCCCGGGGAAGTTCCGGCTCCGGTCCGTGATCCCGTTCCAGCTCCAGCCCATGAGCCCGTTCCAGTCCATGAGCCCGTTCCAGTCCATGAGCCCGTTCCAGCTCCAGAGCCCGCCGTTGTTGTGGCTGCCGTGTTTCTGGCGGTCACAGCGGCGGCTCTCCAGCGATGGACATTTCCCCATGCGTCGCTGGAGCTCCCGGGGAGGGTCAGGGAGGATCTGTCCCCGTCGCTGAAGCTCCCAGGGAGGGTCAGGGAGGACCCGTCCCCGTCACTGGAGCATCCAGAACGGTCGTCTGAGGAGGCGTCCGAGCCTCCAGAACGGTCGTCTGAGGAGGCGTCCGAGCCTCCAGAACGGTCGTCTGAGGAGGCGCCCGAGCCTCCAGGACGCCGCCGAGGCCGTCCGCCCGACCTCCAGGTTCTCAGGGGCCGCCACCGGGGCCGTCCGCCAGACTTCCAGGGGCGTACCCAAAAAGACTCGGGGCCCTCCTTCCGTGGGCCCCCTCCACCCACCCTGGCAAGGGTGCTTGTTTTTTTTCTCTTCCCTTTCTTTTTCACTCTCTCCACGGTGTCTGGAATCCACCTTTAAAGGGGGGGGTCCTGTCACGCGGCCCTATTCCTGCCTTATTGTCTTCACCTGTCTGTCTCATCATCCACACCTGATCCTACTCACCTCCTGCCTTTAAGACCCCTCACTTCCTTTCACTCCCGGCCGGATCATTCCTCCTTCCTCCTAGTAGTTCTCCTTAGTAGTAGTAATTGTCAATCCCCATGGTGTGTCGGCTTCCTGCTGTCTTCCTTCCCTGCCCGATGTCCAGTGTCTCCGTTCACCACCATCATCACGATCTCCTCACTTTAATAAACATCCTGCACCTTCCTTCAGCGAGTGCGTTTGGGTCCATTCTCCACACATCCACGTGACACTGCACACACAAAAGAACATGTCACAGCTGTACGAGTGAAGGACTGTAATTGTGCGATAAAAGTTTTACATTGTTCACTCTATAAAATCTCATCTAGTATTTAAATTTGGATGTTGCTGCTGAACTTCTTAATTTTAAAATTCTGAAGTGCACCTGTCCTTCCTACAAATACTGTATATGTTTTTATACAGTATATGTAAATAAGATAAGCCATTTACACTGTTACCACGACTGGCTACAGTAAAGTTATTCATTTTATGGATCCGTGAGCGACGTATTACTGAGCTTGTGTAGCTCATATAAAATGTGTTTTTATTTCTTTAGAGGAACATCTGAGTTCAGGCACAGAACCAGATGGACGGAATCTTCTCAGCTGCACAAGTCAAGATATATTGTGAAAAGGCCAACCTATATGCGTGGAGTAAAATCACATCACATCAAACTGAAGTTTGAAACTAGAAGCTTCTCTTCTGTTGGCTAACAACATCAAAAGAGATGGTCTCTTTTGCTTTGAAAGTACTAAGCTGTGTCACCTCATCTTTGGGAATGCAAATTTGTTGTTTAAATCTGTTGGCTGTATTCTCTTATTTACATACTGTTTTTAAAGCAACATACAACACATGCAGGAAGAACTGGTACACTTCACAAATTTAGAACAAAAAAATTCTGCAGCAACATACAAGTTAAAGTAATTGTGATTTTATAGAGTGAATAATGTAAAGCTTTTAAAGTAAAATTAGAAGAGAAACTTGAACTCTGAAAAATATTGTCCTCTAAAATGTTCAATGATCAATGTTTGGGCTTGGGTAAATTAACTAACAAACAATGAGAAGGAACTGAGGCCTGCTTTACACTGAGACAAAACAGGTATAGTTTCAAAAACAGCCTGTGAAAATTGCACCACAATAATAAAAACGCGTGTCCATATGAATTCACACAAACCGGCTTAAACTGCTGCAGTACATATGCCAGGCCTACTGGTGGCACTGTGAAACTATCAGAGAAACAGAGAGAACACTGAACATTGCTTCAAATGAGAGCTTTATTCTAAAGCATATGGTGTCTGTGGTTCTCCAGATCCATTTTTTGTTGCTTGTGATAGAGGAGGGACAGTAAATCATATTCTAGGATCCACAATAAGGTCAGTATTGGCTTTATTAAGATCACAACACTGTATGGCGGCATGTTTGTTTACTTTATCAAAGAGTTGCAGATGCCCGTTAAACATAGGAATAGCGCAAGGCGTCATCCACTCTGAATAAATGCCGGAGAGCTCATAATCATGAAGACAACTGAGCCGGCGTTGTGAGATTTCTCCACTCTGGGACCCGGTTTCAAACATGATTGTTTATGGTGTCCTGAAACGCTAGCTTCTTGTGGATAGGACACCCATTCGATTAAAAATCTTTGCTGCTACACCTGGTTTAATCTCCGTGTAGACAGGATTTCGATGAATTACATTTCATTTTCATGTGATTTATTTTTATTTAATCTTCATTTAACAAGGTCAAAACATTAGAAATTGATATGATATGATCACTTATAATTACTATATCATTTGTATAATAAATTTACAAAATAAAACTTGGAGAAATCTACACAAAAATGATTAACAAAAATTTGCCATCATATAATGCTTCCCTAGATTTTTTCAAAGAAATTGATAAGGAATATCTTCAAAAAGAAAGACACCTGAAGTCAATAAAAACAACATTATATATAAGATAAGAACGTTAATCTGCTGCAGTTTCCAAAACTTCATTCTGTGTTCACATTGGACCTGTTGGGAGGAGATACAATGAAAACACAACAGTTTTATTCTTGAATGTTATTTGTTCTATGCCATGCAAGTCTTTAGTCCATACCTGGCATCTTAATCGGAAGATGTTTAATCAAATTTAGAAATTAAGAAAATACCTACTGATTTAAAAAGAATTTCTAAAGAAAATATTTTCCAATTCAAACTCAAATAAAGACAGCTCACCTTGGCAGATGAATGCTAATTTTTCATGGCAGTTAGCATCGTGCAGCAGGATTTTATTTAAATCCTTAACCCAGGTAATCTTTCCACAGTGGTTGTTTAAGGGATCAACAGGAAAGCTCTTATTCCTCACAAGGTATACAGTTGTGAACCCTGATGTCCACTTCCAGTCCACGTTGGTGCCAAAGATGGATCTTTCTAGGCCAATCCAGACCCCTTCCTGCAATTCTGTCTTATTTTTCAGGTTTCTAACTTCTTCCCACACTGTTAGTGATTTCAACCATCGTGGACCTCATATAGTGACAAAACTGCAATTTAATCCAACTCATTTTTTTACCATAGAGCTGCAGATTTGTACCTTAACATAAATCATAAAACAACAAGGAGTTGTGTTTTTATTTGGTTTTGTCACCTAAATAAAACAACAAAAAACAGCTCTGGAATTGTACATGACCAATATAAGATGTAAACAAGATACTCCAAAAGAGCCCCCCTCACACAAATTTGTATCCAACTAGCTATGCTCACATAAATAGATAAATATCAGCTAACAAAAAATGCTGTCAGCCGATACTTACCAAGATACAACAAGTGAATGGCAACTAGAAAGCAAATAATAATAATAAAGTGACAGGATAATACCTTATTTTTCTTTGTTGGCTACATTTAGCCTTTTATTGGAATCAAGTATTTAAATTTGTCGTTATTTAACGGATCAGAACAGATGAACAAAGCTTCTAGCTTTCAAAATGACACACTCAACACTTTATAATAAATGTATCTAAGAAGGGTCAAACTTAAAACTAAATAAATGTGCTATGGGACAGCTTTATGTCTTTGTGTTAGAGTTAGAGTACTGGAGCCTGTTTCATAGGAAGCAGTGTCAGTTTCATATTGATCACAATCTGAATGTGCAAGTGTTATATGAACTTCAGGAACCTCTGTTGACTTTAAGGTGAGGAATAAATTGTAAAAAAAAAGAGAAAAACACTTTCTGTTATTTACCCTATTCCACATAGCAAAAGAAAGTTTTATGATTTATAATGTTACACATGACATGTTTACCTTTCTTTGCAAGCTGAAGGGTCACATAAAGAGCTTGAAGAATCCTGATCTCTGATGCAGCACTTACACATTTTGTAATTGCCTCCAGTTTGTACAGAATAAAAAATGAATAAAACAATCACTCAAAGTGTAACCGTTCAGTTTAAAGTGTTAAATCACACATTATTATATTGCAAGTGCAGTTTAAAAAAAAAAGTCAAACATTCAAAAGAGCAAATAATTTCTAAAGAATCAGTCTCTTTTCGGTAAATAAGCATTTTCAAATTGACAAACATTATGCTTGCAATACATACCGATGCTTGTAATAATTTGAAGGCCCGTGTAGGTAGATGACCGACCACAGAACCATGGTAGAACCTTGTAAAATAGTTTGGTTGTATGATACCATTGCCAGTAACACCCAATAAACAAAACCTCCTTGCCATCTGAACAGCTATCTTTAATTTTCCATCTTCTGTGGCAGCTGTTTATAGGGATGGTGACTGAAGAAGCCTCGACAATTGCCACTAAGAATTGCTGGATGCTTGCTAAAAGGAAAGAAAAATACTATACTAAGATCTTAACCTTGAAGGATGCTGTTGTTTATTTTAAACAATTTAATTCTGTACTCGGTAGAAAAAATGTGTTTGTAGGAAACAAAGACGGAGGACAACAACAAATAAAACAACTTATTTAAAAATCACATGTAATACATCATAATGTCATATAGTAACATACCCAGCAGCAGTAGCAGAGTCAGAGGTGTCATCGTCTGTGGTCTTTTGTGGAAAAAGAATAACAAAAAACACTTCAAATGAAGCTCATTAGGATTTTATAAATAAACTGACCCAAAAACTGCAAAGTCTAGTGATGACTCTGGTTCCAGCTCAATTTGCTACTGTGCGAATTTGGGACCATGAGCTACAGCTATGTCCCTTCCAATTTCCATTTAGGAAGCTAACAATTTGGTATTGTGGTGGAAAATTGTTATGTAATTAGGAATTAATTGTATATTCTCTGTTTAGTGAATGTATCTAAGGCAGAGGACAAGGTTAGGGGCAAGCTTATTGTTCCAGCTTAATGTTATGAGAAAGATATATATGTGTCAGGTCACCAGAGAGACAGACGCTGGGGCAGTAAGATAACAGTCTGGCCTTCGGATGAGCTGCTTTATGCGTTGATATACTCGGATGAAGCAGTTACTCTGGAGGCGGGGCGTGAAGGTTGGAGAAGACATCTACAGAGATAAACAATGATTGCTGAATACTATTTAAGCGGTTAGTTAGAAAGGTTGGTTAGGGTGATGCACGAGTAACTCTTTCCCCTCCATGGTCTGGCCAGACATGTTTGAATTAAATACTAAAACGCCTTCTGGGACTCAAGTCTTCTTTATTATGGAAACCCTGAGATACTTTTTTTTACCATAACAGTGGTCAGAGGGCCTGGTAGCCCATGTGTATGGCAGCCTCACTTCTGTCAATGTGCCCCAGGGCAGCTGTGGCTACAATGTAGCTTACCACCATCAGCGTGTGAATGTGTGAATGACTGAACGTAGTGTGAAGCACTTTACAGTTTCTGTCAGTCGCAAACAAGCATTTGTCCAAACAAGTGTCACATTTTCAAAACTGTTAATACAATGTGCACACCATCGGTCTGTTTTGGCCATACCATTCACAAATTTTATTTAGTTTCCACACAATATGCAATCAGTCAACACATTTCTACAATGCTTTCATTTTCTTAACCGACAAGCTATGCCCACCACAAAAACATTTATTGTTTTATTCTTATTCACAAATAGTAACACAGCATACCACAATAAAAACAATATCCCACACCTTAGCTACAGTATAAAACCTCTACGTCTGGAATAATATTAGCTCAAAGACAACACATCAGTGCCAAAAAAAAGCTAATTAACTAAATAAATTAATAATTGACAGGTAATTTATGTAGGGCAAATTGGGCCAAATACAGCTGATTCTAGACTGGATTTCAGAGGCAGGTGCTGAAGTTTATTCAATTACACTGACACATATAAAAGGAGGACCTTGAGGAGTTATGTTTTTTGGAGAGTACATAGGATCAATCTGATTCAATCTGGCGAAAGATCTTGAACAGGGGAAGAATATTACAGGAAAAAGGGCCACAGTTGAAGTGCCAGGACAGAGATGGGCAAACATCACAATGTGTGCAGCAATTGCAAACACTATATTGGACCTTCACAGATGTCAGATGGGTTCAGTCTGAAAATACCGAGTGCCTACTTGCCTTTTTGTATGAATTTCACCAGCACCTGGTTCCAGAGCAGGATCAGAAAAGTAAAATATTATGACCCCAGTTAAACCAAAAAAGTTTGAGGAACCTCGTGCTGGTAGATTTAAATTGGAGACTAATAACCCAATTTCCTTACAGTAGAACACTATTGTAGAAAATTACCTTAAATCTGTAGTTGTCAAAGTGTGTGCAAACCCATGTATAATTGGTACAAAACAACCAAAACTGTAAAAGCTTAAAATGCCAAAGGTGTTAAATGAGCACCATATTCTGACTAGTAAAGCTAGTTCTTATGTTACTATTCAGAGAGAAACCTTCTGGTGTTAGTTTTCTTTGTACTGAAATTTCTTTAAAGGAGATTTAGTGACAAAACAAATTTTTTTTAAATCTATGAAAGATTATCATACTTTGGAAAACAGATATTTATCCCAGAGGTTCAGGGTCAAAAGAGCTACCACAACATTACTTACTAAAGAAATTACAACTAAAACATCTTTAGAAAAATCTATTACTATTACCATTATCTGAAATGTAAAATAATAGAAACAACGCAAACCCTAACCCTAATGCAGACATTAGGAGCAGAACACTAGATGAAAGAAACTATTTTCTGCCATTAATTTCCTGCCATTAATTTAGTTTCCCAAAAGTGAATGTTTCCCATATTATTTTATCTTTGCTGTTGCAATTCCTGATCATTTAGATAATGAATATTCATATTTTAGTATTGATTATGCTATTTGGCTTGTTCAGGGATTTACCCAGTCAAGATGAATTTGTGTCCAAAGTGTGAAAGAAATGAAGACCAGGACCAGAGTTCTGAACTTTAAAAAGCTCTTCATCTCTTCCTGTTTATGATTAAAGGAACACTCCCACAATTGGAAGTCTGAAGGTTTACCACTAACAAGTGTTTATATTTTAAAAGAGGCCAAATTTGAACAAAAAGGGAGATACACTTTATAAGAGTTTTTGAAATATAAATTTATTTAACAAAATATAAGGTTAAAATCAAAGTTTGTAATATGAAGCGGTGAAAGTCAGAAAATCTGTGTTTTATGGTGTGCATAAGTGGGGAATGTATGTGAAAGTGTTGTCATTTGCAATCAAAATAATCTTTGAAGCAAAAGGCAGCAGGTTACGTGTGGAGGAGAGCAGAGACAAGTTAGTTAGCATTCAGGGTTTAGATAACTTAAGGCATTACCAGGTCCTCAGATGTCCCAAATTAGTAATCAGTGTTTCATGTAAATGCCTAACCTAACCACAGGAGTACAGGAAGTAACATCAGATTAGCCGTAAGTTTTTTGTTGTTTTTTGTTTTGTTTTTTTACCAGCATTTGTGTCATATTCTATACCAGCACTTCACAAACTTGTTGCTTATATTCAAGGGTCCAAATCAGATTTCTTGATAAGGTATATGGCTTAATTGTCCTTTTTTTAACCCTTAGCAGTTTAGTCTAGGTTAGTCTGGATCTAAGTCTCTTATAAATTGATTATAAATACCAATAACCTTGTTTCCCTTTTAATTAAAATGATCCAAGTTACTCATCATAAGGTGCAATGCTAAATGTTCAATATGTCACAATTCTTAAAAGCAGCTGCTTTTAGGCAAAAAAGAAGCACATAGCAGTCAGTATTTTAGTCAAATAAACCTCTCTGATTCACTAACATTAGGGTCTCTTTAGCTCATTGGCTGGATAATATGATGTAGCCCCATGTTGCTCAAGAGTTCACTTTTCATTGGTTGATGAACCCTGACCAATGTAATCCTATTAGAAGTACAATACCGATGCATGTTTGTTTTTCGCAAGCAACCACAGTTTTTGGACTGCTGAGTTTAATTTAACCGGCCACACTTCAGTGCTAGATGTGTAGAATCAAAGAGAAATCATACCTGTCAGACAACATGAATGAATTTAAAAGACTTCAAACCACAATCTAAAGAAAGCCCTGATCTAAATGAATTCAAGAAAAGATGAGGAACAAAGTCATTGGCATCTTTCAGTTTGGAAAGGGTTAAGAACCTATTTTTAAGGTTTTTAAGCTCCAACAAACCATTATCCACAAATGGGCACCATTCATTTGAATGTGTTCTTAAATAGAGCTCTAATTTGCAGTTCACATTTGCATCTCTGCCTGGGCAGAAAGCTGGACATGACTGACTCAACCAGGATGGATCATCACACTGTGGACTACAGTTGCAATATTTGTTTAACATCATACACAACCGTTGATGTTTATTTTTAAGTAAGCACTGGCAAGACACTGTTTTTGTATTTTCACTTATTCCAGATGGGGGGGCTAAAAACTGTAGAAAGTTTTTTCCTAGAGCAATTCTGAATCCAAAGTGAAGAACCTCTAGATAGCCCAATAACTTGGACCACTTCAGGTCAGCTTAGCGTGGCTTTCTAGGAGTGAAAAGAGAGGAACACTAAAACTGACTGAAGTCATACAACAGACATACCTATTAAAAAGTTCTTATGTTTCTGTTCAGTGCTGTGTTTGACAGGGAACAATACTGAATTAGCCTACAGTTGATGTATAAGCACTCTAATATTTTTATACGACTTAATTTTTAGCACAGTCATACATTGCTTTTGTAAAAACAATTGACAAATTGATCCTAAAAGGAACCTATTGTTGTGATTACATTTCTCATAAGATGAACTGAACAGACTTTTGGATGGCTGGGAGCTATTTCAAAGATGGACTGAGCAGACCCCATTTCCCAGCAATCTTAGCAGTGACCCCCAACACACTCCTATTGGTCCGTGACCCCCCATGGTGACATCGGCGATGACATCACGGCCAAATGGGGCTATAAGAGTGGGAGTCGAAACATTTTCAAACTGTTCTCAAGCCAGAAGTTTCAGAGAGAAACTCAGGCTCAACAGAGGACATCTCACCGGTGAAGATTCTCTTTTGTTCTGACCCGCTGGACCGGTAAGAACTCATTTCAAAGCTTCGAAGTGCTCATTCGGTTTGTGTAGCTAGTTTGAGCTATATCAGAACTGTTCCCAGACAGTTTGTTACACGTCGACCTACAGGCCATCCAGCCTGTATTTTGGCCACACGGTCCTTAAATCCTGTACAAGTTTTTTTTTTATAACTCTTCCTTTTCTTGCTCAACTATGGACACAATTCGCTCTCCTCCTAGTGGACTGGACCTCCTTCAAGGCGAAGTAGGACTGAACCGGTTCATTTATACTAATATTGTGTCTGGGCAGAGATAAATAGAGAAAATAGAGTTTTAACGAGTTAGATCTCATTCATTGTTGGTTTACAGTGTTTTTAAGCGCTGTACCTGATTGATCATTTTTGCGTCGATGTACGCATAAGTTTGAGCTGTAATTGCTGTGTTTGAAACTGTTTGTTTTATCCTGAGCAGATCACACCTTTCTTTCTTTTTCCTTCCTCTCTTTTCCTCTCTCTCTCTCTCTCTCTCTCTCTCTCTCTCTCTCGCTCCCTGATCACCCAGGCGGCAGAGTCCCCTGCGTTAGCTGGTCTTAGCTGAAAGTTTAACTCCATTTTCTTTAGTCTGTTGGTAAAGCAGAGGCCTTCCACATGGACCCTTCAGCCCATGTGCTCCGTCCATTTTAGCCAAAGCTAGTTTATGGCCATTTGTCTCCTTACACTACATGTGCCCCCCCTCCATCTTGGCACAGAGCTAAGATTTATGACTTTTTGTCCCACAGGCTATCTGTGACTAGGGTCCCCTGGAGTAAGGCCCCCCCCCCCTCCTTTTCTGACCCGAACCTCAGCTGTTCTCACTGATTCATTTCATGTTAATTGTGTTTAATGTTCACCTAATATTGTTTTCTAAGATCTGTAGTAGTAGTTGCATGCTTAATAAATAAATGGGATGAATTCATGAAATGTTTGGCTGTCAGGTTGAGCTATTTTCTAAATAAAGTCCCCTTAACTTAAACATAAGTTGTCTGGGATTACTTGGAGTGATGCGTACAATTAATGTCCACAACGAACTAACTTATTCCTTCATCTATTGTTTAATTATCTCAGCCTTATCAGGCTGGTAAACATAAACTGAGACTGAACAATTTGGCTATATATATATATATATATATATATATATATATATATATATATATATATATATATATATATATATATATATATATATATATATGCTTATGATATTAATACACTGTCTTTTACTGCTTTTCTATTTTTCAGGACATGGAAATGATGCAGTATACATTTAACTAATACCAAATGTTAGGTCAGATTATATTTTTATTTATGCAAAGAGATTTACCTGAGCTCACCTATTTGAAGGCCAACAGCACAACGGGACATGCAAATATAGCACCTTTCGTGACGCCAAGGTTGCTTTACATAGAGGAATAAAAGTAAATACAGGTATAATGAGGAGGAAGAGTCAAGATACAGAATAAATATTGTTTACGGAATGCCGACATCAAATGTAATTGTGACAAGTTTTTTTTTTTCAGTATATATTGGCAAATATAAAAACATTGAAGAGTAATAATATACGTAGACTACAAGCCTACTGGGACGTGTCAGTGTGATTCAAATGTGAATCTCTAAATAATTAGTTTCCTATTCCGTCAAATACCAATCACTTCTCACTCCATCTATAAACCATAGTTGTTCAGACACTTATGTTTATGAGAGCCATGGCCTTTTGGTTTTAATTCTATTTATTTATACATCATCAATCAACAATAAATTGTTAGCTCAAGGCAAACAGGTCCAATTACTGTAATATGTTCAATACCAAAATACATAAGAAGGGTTAGTTTTTAATTACATACGTTCTTATAATTTATAATTATATAAATCCATTCTAATTATAATATTGAACGTGCTCGGTGTCAGGGGTCATCATCACACACAGCAGGCTGGGGTTTTAGAGGACAGGGCACACATAAGAGAAAGCACTAGAAAACCTAAGCCCCTCTAACTACAAGCTTTATCAAAAAATAAAGTTATTTTTGTCTTGTTGTAAAAGTAGCCAGGGTGTCCGCTGCAGTGAGAGAGTGAAATCTTCTGCTTAAAACTAGCAGGTCTCGAATACTGGATGAATTTTTAAAGGCTCAACAAATAGGGGTCATTTTATGAAGCAGAGGGTAAATTTGATTAGCCCATAAGGCAAAGTGGTGAATTTGGTGGCGGCAATGTGTCTGGGATGCTGGTCTGTTTGTTTGATGTGAATTACTCAGACAGAGAAGGAGCTTTACTCTCCTTCAGCTGACTGTCACAACACACGGCTGTAACACCGAATAATAAATGAGATGATATTCAAGGCGCCTGGTTTATGAAGCAGACATTAACTGCCTGTTAGTTCTCGCTGCAAACAAATAGCTGGAGCTGCAAAGAAAAGATGTTCAAACCAGAATTACCTACTGGTCTTGTGAAAGCAGAGAGGAGAGGATCTAGTGTTAGCCTGCCACTTCTGTAAAATACTCCCTCCGATATTGCCTCTCTCCCACCTGCATTTAGCTCCTGTCTCCACAAGCACAACTAAACACTTAGCAGAAACATGAATTTGTGCATTAAATGATGCTGTAAGTATCTAATTGTTTTTGATCATCCATTAGGTTTTCAGGAGATAAAGTTTAGGAGATGATCTTGTCAGCATCCAGCAGAGGGAGCCATGTCCTCCTTTTTCCACAGGTGCTGAGTGTTGGACTGACACACCTGGAGCTAATCCCCTCATCAGCCTACTGCATTTAAGGAGAGCTGTGCCACCAGACGGGCGTCAGATGATTCCCTTCCAAGGAGTGTTGTCCTCCTGAGCTGCTTCCTACGACCTGAGCTCCTTGGCAAACCCTCAGCGTCGTCCTCTGGTCTCAGTCCCGGACTCCCCCACTGGCGCCCGTCTTCCTTGGGTTATTGGCCGCTCCTCCTTGATGCTGTCACTGCCCCTGGCGGTCCAGTCCAGACGCTCAGCACTTCTTACACCTATAACAAGAGGATTCACCTGGCATTCATACGGCTCTATAAAGTCTCAGGATTCTGGATCCCTACCTCCCTCGCCTGTCTGGACGCAAGGTTCCTCCAGTGAGTAACCCCATCCTCCTCAAACATCCTCGCCATATTCTATGAAGGAGATCCTAACAAATTATTCCTACCTTCCAGTGGCGTCTAACGTATCTCCACCCGGTCCATCCATCCCGTGTCACCTACAAGGAATTCTAATAAAAACTTCTTAAACTCTTCCCAGGAGTCTGAGTCTAGTTGTGTAACTTATGAGTCTATCTGAGCCAAGCATGACAGAATCATCTGACCAACTCGACTCAGTTACACAACTACGCTCGGCTCTCTCTGAGCAGGGGGTCTTGTTAGGACTCCATGAATCCTTACTTCAGAGCTTGGTTCAACAGCAACAATGTTTCCAGCAAGGCTTTCAACAGATCACCCAAATATTAGACGAGCTCCGTTCCATCAGATCCAGACCCGGACCTTCCAGCCTCCCGAGTATTCCTGCAGCTTCAACTCAGGTAGTTTCACCTCCACCTTTCAGAGAGATTGTTTCCCCCCAACCAGAACCATTCTCGGGGGAAATGACGAAAAGTAAGGGCTTCCTCTGTTACGGCTTGACGTTCAAGAACCCAGACGCAGAGATTGAGGCTTGGTCTCAAAGGACTAGTTCAAGGTGGGTTTAATTATAGCAACAAAAAAAATCACCACACTCAGTGGGAAAAGGGAAGCTCCAGAGAACAAAACAAATGGACAGCATGTGAGACCTGAAAAAAAACCAGACTGGACACAAAACGCTCCAACACAGAGAACAGAAAAGCAGCAGCTTAAGTAGGCATGAGACTAATCAGCAAATCAGGTGCAGCTGTGAGCTCCTCCAGCAGAAAGTAGAGGATGGGCAGCAGCAGCAAGGAGGAATCACAGCTGACCTGCACAGGAAGAGCATAGAAAACAGGAATTAAAAAAAAAAAAACAACAACAACACAAGCAGAATGTGTCATAACCCCCCCCCCCCCCTACGTCCGGCTACCAGACGGACGGCAAGGCTGGTTGGAATTGTCCCGATGAAACTGGGCAATGACATCCTTGTCCAAGATATGTCTCTCTGGAACCCACTGACGATGCTCTGGTCCATAACCCTCCCAGTCGACAAGGTATTGCACTCCCCGTCCCACTCTTCTGGATGCGAGAAGCTGGTGTATGGTGAAGACAGGACCACCATCTATAACACGTGGTGGGGGTGGCTCCTTGTTAACTGTCTGTAGGGAACTCTCACTCACTGGCTTCAGTTTACTCACATGGAACACCGGATGGACCCTCAGAGCCGATGGAAGAGCCAACCTCACAGCCACTGGGTTGATGACCCTTGTGATGGTGAAGGGCCCAAGGAACCGGGGATGCAGCTTTCTGGAACCTCCCTTGAGGGGAATGTCTGCAGAGGAAAGCCACACCTTATCTCCCACCTGGTACTCCGGAGCGGTGGACCTGCGAAGGTTGGCTGCCGCAGTCATCCGTTCCTGGTTCCTCAGCAGACACCCTCTAAATGTCCTCCAGGTACGCTGACAGCGTCGAACAAAGGCTGCTGGACCAGAAGTCGATGCCAGTTGTTCTTGATGTGGGAAGAGTGGGGGCTGATATCCGTAGGCTGCTTGGAAAGGGGAGAAGCCAGAGGAGTTAACCAAGGAGTTGTGTGCATACTCAGCCCACGGAAGCTGTCTGGCCCACGTGCCAGGGTTCTTAGCACACAAGGCGCGAAGGGTGGTCTCCAGATCTTGGTTGAAACGGTCCACCTGGCCATTTGTTTGAGGATGGAATCCAGAGCTCAAGCTGAGATTGATCCCCAACAACTTGCAGAACTCCCTCCAGTAGTCTGCCACAAACTGTGGTCCTCGATCTGAGACAATATTAACAGGGAGACCATGCAGTCGAAATACATCCTTAGACACTACCTCTGCCAACTCTTTAGCAGAAGGCAGTTTTTGAAGGGGTACTGCATGGGCTAACTTAGAGAACCTGTCCACGATGGTCAGGATTACAGAAAAACCCCTGGAGCTTGGGAGTCCTGTGATAAAATCCATGGCGATATGGGACCATGGTCTGGAGGGCACTGGGAGAGGCTGTAAAAGCCCGGCAGGTGGTCGTCGGGATACTTTGGCACTAGCGCACACAGGACATGAAGAAACAAATGCTTTGATATCAGAGCTCATTGTTGGCCACCAGAAACGTTGCCCAACTAAAAAAGCAGTTCGAGTGACACCAGGGTGGCAGGCCAAACGAGAGCTGTGTCCCCACCTTAGTACTTGTGGGCGGAGGCTCGAAGGGACAAACAAACAATGAGTTGGGCATCCAGCCGGGACTACAGAGACATGGGATGTGGAGGACATAACTTTCCGCTCCAGGACCCACCTTGTTGTAGCCAACACCATGTTTTGAGGGAGGATGGTACTCTCTCGCTCGGACGCCACAGAGTCACACTCTTTCTGGTGCTGCCGGGACAGAGCGTCTGGCTTGATGTTCCTACTGCCGGGACGAAAGGACAGGGAGAATTTAAACCGATCAAAGAACAGAGCCCATCGAGCCTGGCGAGAGTTTAGTCTTTTAGCAGTTCGTATGTACTCTAGGTTTTTGTGATCTGTCCACACGAGGAATGGATGCTCAGCCCCCTCCAACCAATGACGCCACTCTTCAAGAGCTAATTTAACAGCAAGGAGTTCTCTATTCCCAATGTCGTAGTTTCTCTCTGCAGGAGAGAGCTTGCGGGAGAAGTAAGCACAGGGGTGCATCCTATTGTCAGGCGCCCTCTGGGACAACACAGCACCCACTCCAGTGTCAGACGCATCCACCTCCACAACGAATTGCTTGGAGGTGTCAGGCTGAACAAGAATGGGGGCCTCAGAGAAGCGTCTCTTCAGTTCCGAAAAAGCCTTGCTTGCCTCATCATCCCAAACGAAACGTACCTTTCCTGAAGTCAACTTGTGGAGTGGGGCAGCAATGCCACTAAAGTTCCTGATAAAACGCCTGTAGAAATTTCCGAAACCAAGGAAACGCTGTAGTTGCTTCCGCCCCGCTGGTACAGGCCACTCCAGGACAGCCTTGACTTTGGCACAGTCCATCTGAACGGAACCTGGTGAAATCACATGACCGAGAAATGACGTCTTGGTGGTGTGAAACTCACATTTTTCGACCTTGCAGTACAGTTGATTCTCCAGAAGGCGCTGAAGAACAGTTCTGACATGTTGTATGTGGGTCTCAGAGTCTGGGGAGAAGATTAGAATGTCATCGAGGTACACAAATACAAATTTATTGATCATATCCCCGAGAACATCATTTATGAGGCACTGAAACACAGCTGGGGCATTAGTCAACCCAAAGGGCATCACAAGGTACTCAAAATGTCCACTTGGAGTGTTGAAGGCCGTTTTCCACTCATCCCCCTCTCTTATCCGCACCAGGTGGTAAGCACTGCGGAGATCTAACTTGGTAAAGATATTTGCTCCCTTCAATAAGTCAAAGGCTGTGCTCAGCAGGGGCAGCGGGTAAGAATCACGTACGGTGATGCTGTTCAGCCCCCTATAGTCAATGCAGGGACGCAGACCACCGTCACGTTTGCCAACAAAGAAGAAGCCTGCGCCAGCTGGGGAGGACGACGGGCGAATGATTCCTGCTTGGAGGCTCTCCTGAAGGTACTGGACCATAGCCTCGCGCTCAGGGGGATTTAAAGGGTACAAGTGACCCTTGGGAGGTTGAGATCCAGGAAGCAGGTCGATTGAGCAGTCATAGGGACGGTGAGGAGGAAGGGCCTTAGCACGAGACTTACAGAAAACGTCAGCTAAATCGTGATAAACAGAGGGAACCTTGCCAAGGTCTGGAGGCTCGGGAGCTGGCGAAACCTGGACGGAAGAGCGTATCGCTGCAGCATTCATACAGTTCAATAAACAGAAAGGACTCCAAGTCAAAATCCTACCAGATACCCAGTCAATGTGGGGAGTATGTCTGCACAGCCATGGATAGCCCAAAATAATAGGGGGTGTCATACTCTTGACTACTAAAAAGGACATCAGTTCATTGTGGTTGCCAGAAACTGTCACTTTAACTGGGGCTGTGCGAGCAGACACCTTATGAATAAGTGAGCCATTAATGGCATTGAATTGTAAGGCAGCAGGTAAGGACTCTGTGGGGATCTGCAGTCTGTCCACCACCTCCTGAGAAATCAAGTCCCCATCAGACCCAGAGTCAATAAGAGTCTCAAACTCACCCTGCCGCCGATCACAGGTTACTAGGATCCTCGTAGGAGGCCGAGAGGGCGGAGAAAACAGAGAAACACGGCTCACCAGTTGCCCTCTCACTGGGGAGCCCTGGTGTTTGCCGGACAGCTTCTGACGAAGTGACCGGACCTGCCGCAGTACAGACACAAGCCACCTCCCATGCGTCGTTGTCGTTCGGCCGGGGAAAGCCTCCCCATGCCCAACTGCATGGGTTCTAAAGGAAGCTCAGCAGGCGAGGCCCCGATGTCCGGCAGATGATGGGCAGGAATAGGAAGCGTGGTTCGCTGTTGCTGGCTGGGCGCTCGAGGGCTAGGAACGAACCGTTCCTGGATCCTCTCCCTCATACGTCGATCGATCCGAGTGGCGAGGTCTATCAGCGCTTCCAGATCCTCAGGCACTTCCCTCGCTGCTAGCTCATCCTTCAATGAGCTAGAGAGGCCTAGGCAGAATACATCCACTAGTGCCTCGTTAGGCCAACGGGTGCTGGCAGCAAGCGTGCGGAACTGTACTGCATAATCCGAAACTGTGCGGAGCCCCTGGGACAGGCAAAGGAGTTCAGAAGCAGCTGCTCGGTGAGGCGTAGACGGGTTGAAAACAGTCAGGAGTTGAGCGGAAAAGGTGCTGAAAGACCTGCAATGCGGAGCCGCTCGACCCCACTCAGCCAAACCCCACCGCTTTGCTCGGCCCGTCAAAAAACTTAGGGCGTAGGCCACCTTACTTCTCTCCGTTGGGAACTCACTGGGGTTGAAATCAAATTGGAGCTGACACGAAGAAAGAAACGACTGGCAATCCTCAGCCGTACCATCAAACTGTTCAGGGGGACCGAGCCTTGTTTGACGGCGTGGCGGGGATGGCTGTTCAAGGCGTGTCAGACGGCCATGGAGTTCCATTAGTCCAGACATGCAGCCGCGTAAATCCTGGGTCAGAGAAGCAAGTCCAGCATCGGATGAAGCGGCTTCATCTCCAGGAGGCAAGGGGACCTCACAAGCCCTAGTAAACTCTGCTGGGTTTGACATGGTTGGAGCGTAATGTTACGGCTTGACGTTCAAGAACCCAGACGCAGAGATTGAGGCTTGGTCTCAAAGGACTAGTTCAAGGTGGGTTTAATTATAGCAACAAAAAAAATCACCACACTCAGTGGGAAAAGGGAAGCTCCAGAGAACAAAACAAATGGACAGCATGTGAGACCTGAAAAAAAACCAGACTGGACACAAAACGCTCCAACACAGAGAACAGAAAAGCAGCAGCTTAAGTAGGCATGAGACTAATCAGCAAATCAGGTGCAGTTGTGAGCTCCTCCAGCAGAAAGTAGAGGATGGGCAGCAGCAGCAAGGAGGAATCACAGCTGACCTGCACAGGAAGAGCATAGAAAACAGGAATTAAAAAAAAAAAAACAACAACAACACAAGCAGAATGTGTCATCCTCATGCAATGCTCCCTGGCCTTTGAAAGATCACCATCCCAGTTTTCATTAGATTCAAACAAGATTTCTTACTGTATCGCTTTATTCCGCGATCGAGCCCTTCAATGGGCAAATGCCCGCTTCAGCCAGACAGATCTTGCCTCACTAACTTATCGTGAATTTCTCACACAATTTGAACTCACCTTTTGTCCCTCAATTGGGGAGGAGGAGACAGCTAAACGTCTGTGGAGTCTCAGACAGGGTGACAGGTCCGTAGCTGAGCTATCTATTGACTTCCGTATCCTTGCAGCAGAATCCGGCTGGAACAGACCTTCATTAAAGGCCGCCTTTTTTCAGTCATTAAATGAAAATATAAAGGACCAACTGGCAACACGAGACGAACCTCATTCTTTGGATGACCTAATTAAACTGGCTATAAGGATTGATTCACGTATCAGAGAAAGGTCCAGAATCAGAGCACAATATTCACCTCCTCCAACTGTCTTTCAGCCACAGACCGTTCCTATTCCAGATTCCAGTCCAGGGAAACTGTCTCTCACGACGACTCGGAGTCCATGCAGATCGGGAAGACTCGGCTAACTCCGGCCCAGCGCCTAAGACGCATGGAGGATCGGGCCTGCTTATACTGCGGCATCAAGGGACATTTTATTGCGGCCTGCCCGATCCGCCCAAAAGAGAGAGCCCGTCGTTAAGACTGGGGGTTTTGATGGGCGCTCAATCCCAACCTCCCAGACTTCTTCTTTCAGCCACTCTTTTAGTTGGGGACCGATGTCGGCCTGTCAAGGCATTAATAGATTCAGGCTCAGATCAAAGCCTGATTAGTCCTCAGTTGGTCCAGCAACTTTCGGTCCCTATAGAAGCTCTTCCCCAGACTTTCGATGTTTCAGCTTTAGATGGGAACCGGTTAACTACTATTTCCCAGAGAACAAAGAGTCTCATCCTCTTGACCTCGGGGAATCACCATGAGGAGATCAGTTTATTCGTGTTCCCCATCACCGATTCTGACATAGTGCTGGGTTATCCCTGGCTAAAGAAGCATAGGCCCACCATTAATTGGTCCAAAGGACATATAGAATCCTGGAGTTCTACTTGTCATGCCGACTGTCTACGTTCAGCTATTCCTCAGTGTAAAACAACTGAGAGTAATGATTCCATGCCCGACCTCTCCTCAGTTCCTTCCGGATATCATGATCTTTTTCCTGTCTTCAGCAAGAAGAAAGCCCTCTCTCTTCCACCTCATCGCCCTTACGACTGTGCCATAGATCTCATTTCTGGTTCTCCCTTACCTGCGGGTAGACTCTACAATCTGGCCAAACACGAACGAGAGGCCATGGAGAAGTACATTAATGAGTCTCTTAAAGCTGGGCTTATCCGCCCATCCACCTCTCCCGTGGGCGCAGGATTCTTCTTTGTCGAAAAGAAGGACAAAACTCTCCGTCCATGCATAGATTACAGAGCCTTAAATAACATCACAGTTAAAAACAAGTATTCCTTACCTCTCATTTCATCTGCCTTCGATCCCGTCCGTGAAGCCAACATTTTCACCAAATTAGATCTCCGCAACGCTTATCATTTGGTCAGGATCAGAGAAGGAGATGAATGGAAGACCGCCTTCAAGACACATATAGGTCATTTCGAATACCTTGTCATGCCGTTTGGTTTATCCAATGCTCCTGCAGTTTTTCAAGCCCTCATTAACGATGTCCTCCGTGATTTTCTCAACATTTTCGTTTTTGTCTATCTCGATGACATTCTAATCTTCTCCAGAAACATTCAAGAACATCAAGTCCACATCAGGCAGGTCCTAAACAGGCTTCTGGAGAACAGTCTATTCGTGAAAGGTGAGAAGTGTGAATTTCATAAATCATCTGTTGTCTTTTTGGGATACATCTTTGAAGCAGGACGCATGAGGGCGGATCCTGTCAAGATCCGGGCGGTGGAGGAGTGGCCTACCCCCGAGACCAGGAAACAGCTCCAACGATTCCTCGGTTTCGCCAACTTCTACAGGCGCTTTATCAAGGATTTTAGCATCATTGCAGCCCCTCTCACTGCCTAAACGTCGTCCAAACGTGTGTTTTCTTGGGATCCACAGGCTGATCACGCATTTAGAGAGATCAAGCATCGTTTCACTCAGGCACCTGTCCTGATTCAACCTGACCCGGATATCCAATTCGTCATGGAGGTTGACGCGTCTAACACTGGTGTTGGGGCGGTCCTCTCCCAACGCTCCCTGGTGGATGGTAAGCTCCACCCGTGCGCCTTCTTTTCGAAAAGATTTTCTCCCACAGAGAGTCGCTATGATGTGGGGGACCGGGAGCTGTTGGCCATTAAACTCGCCCTTGAGGAGTGGAGACACTGGCTGGAGGCAACCAAATTACCCATTTTGGTTCTTACCGACCACAAGAACTTGTCCTACCTCAAGGATGCTAAACGCCTTAATCCCAGACAATTTTGTTGGTCCCTGTTCTTCTCTAGATTCAACTTCGACATTGCCTTCAGACCCGGATCAAAAAATATTAAACCGGATGCCCTCTCCAGACAGTTTTCCTCCGATTCTGATCCCGAGACCCCTGAACCCATCCTGCCACCCTCATGCAGAATCGGAAGCCTTTCGTGGGACTTGGAGCGACAGATCCAGGTCGCCTCCCAGGTAGAACCTGACCCCGGTGGTGGTCCTCCTGGGAGACGCTTTGTTCCCTCTTCAGTCCGCTCTAAGGCCATTCTATGGGCAGATTCGTCCAAATTCACCTGTCACCCAGGGGTCAGTAGGACGGTGGCTTACCTTCGACGGTATTTTTGGTGGCCGGGCCTTAACAAAGATGTTAAGGAGTTTGTTTCCGCTTGCCATACCTGTAATAAGAACAAAAATACTCACCAACCCCCCTCAGGTCTCCTGCAGCCTCTACCCATCCCAGCCCGCCCTTAGTCCCACATCGCTCTGGACTTCGTGACGGGTCTCCCACCCTCCAAGGGAAGAACGGTCATCCTCACGATTGTTGACCGATTCTCTAAAGCCTGCCACCTTGTGGCCTTAGTTAAACTTCCCTCCGCAGCTCAGACGGCCAAATTACTGGTTAATCATGTTTTCCGTTTACATGGTATCCCCTTAGAGATCACCTCGGACAGAGGTCCCCAATTCTCCTCCCAGGTCTGGAAGGAGTTTTGTCGTGCTCTTGGGGCCGAACCATGCTTATCATCTGGATTTCATCCCGAAACCAACGGCCAGTGCGAGAGACTCAACCAGGAAGTTGAAGATGCCCTCAGGTGTGTTTGTTCCTCCAATCCACAGTCATGGAGTATTCACGTACCCTGGATTGAATATGCCAATAACACCCATATCTCCACTGCCACTGGTCGTTCCCCATTTGAAGCCTCTATTGGGTTCCAACCATCTCTGCTGCCCAACTCTGTTCCTGATTCTGTTCTCCCTTCGGTTCGAGCATACATAAAGTCCTGTAAAAGATCTGGACTCAGACTCAGGCTGCCCTGCAGCGTACCTCCCTGCAGAACAAGAAGTATGCTGACCGCCACCGGTCCTCCGCACCATCCTACAGCCCTGGTCAGATGGTGTGGCTATCCGCCAGAAACATCAACTTGAAAGCCACTCCCAAGAAACTTGCCCCACGTTTCTTGGGTCCCTTCCCTATCCTTGCCGTCCTGAACCCTTTGGCCGTTCGCCTGAAGCTTCCGTCTTCCCTTCGTGTCCACCCTGTGTTCCATGTTTCCCAGATCAGACCGGGTTCTGTTAGTTCCTTGTGTCCTTCACCTCCTAACCCCCCTCCTGCCCGCATGGTCGACGGAGATCCAGTCTACACTGTGTCTCGTATCCTGGGGACTCGTCGCCGGGGGAGGGGTTATCAGTTTTTGGTGGACTGGGAGGGTTACGGCCCAGAAGAACGCTCCTGGGTGCCCCGTTCGTTTATTTTAGACCAGTCCCTTATCAGGGATTTTGAAAGGAGATCCGGTCGGCCGCCAGGAGGCGTCCGTTGAGGGGGAGGTAATGTCAGCATCCAGCAGAGGGAGCCATGTCCTCCTTTTTCCACAGGTGCTGAGTGTTGGACTGACACACCTGGAGCTAATCCCCTCATCAGCCTACTGCATTTAAGGAGAGCTGTGCCACCAGACGGGCGTCAGATGATTCCCTTCCAAGGAGTGTTGTCCTCCTGAGCTGCTTCCTACGACCTGAGCTCCTTGGCAAACCCTCAGCGTCGTCCTCTGGTCTCAGTCCCGGACTCCCCCATCGGCGGCCGTCTTTCTTGGGTTATTGGCCGCTCCTCCTTGATGCTGTCACTGCCCCTGGCGGTCCAGTCCAGACGCTCAGCACTTCTTACACCTATAACAAGAGGATTCACCTGGCATTCATACGGCTCTCTAAAGTCTCAGGATTCTGGATCCCTACCTCCCTCGCCTGTCTGGACGCAAGGTTCCTCCAGTGAGTAACCCCATCCTCCTCAAACATCCTCGCCATATTCTATGAAGGAGATCCTAACAAATTATTCCTACCTTCCAGTGGCGTCTACCGTATCTCCACCCGGTCCATCCATCCCGTGTCACCTACAAGGAATTCTAATAAAAACTTCTTAAACTCCTCCCAGGAGTCTGAGTCTAGTTGTGTAACTTATGAGTCTATCTGAGCCAACCATGACAGATCTATTTGAGGAGTGTCTAAGCTCCTTTATTAACAGTTTCAGTAAACGTGGCTGCTGTTCCACTGATTGTAAAAGACAGTGTAGCACATTTGTATTTTTAAATATGGCACATTTAAGCACTGTAAAGGGAAAAAAAAGCAATTGACAACTGTTATATGATCAAAACAGTGTTTTGAGACACACGGCCAGAATGCATGTAAATTTGTGAATTTGGTTCCCTCTTGTGTCAGTATCTAGATCATCTAATTGTATTATGCTCAAAGGTACCTTGTGAGCTCACCTAGGTTATTCTAAAAATAAAAGCACTCAACTTAAAATCAAAGAAATTGCATAACAATGTAACCCAGTATACCAGAGGGGTATTCCAGAAAGCTTGGTTAACTTAGTATGTGGTAAACCCTGAAGTCACAGTTAATCAACCCCAAACCCATTTAAACCCTCTATGTCCATTCCAAAACACCTGATAAGAGTTAGTTTAATCAAGATCCTCCTGGTAACCCAGAGTTAATGAGCGCACACCCTGAATACATAAAGATCCTCTCAATGGATCACCGAATTCACAAGTTACAATGGAAAATGAAGGGGGAGGCTGCATACTTTTCAGAAGAGGAGTTGGAAGTCTTGATGATGGCTTATGAGGAATTCAAGCCAATAATTATGAAGAAAATCAATACAGCTGCAGCAGCAAAAGAAAGAACATTGGGTTGGCAAAAAATAACCGACAGAGTAAATGTGTGAGTTTAACAAATATCATTACTCTTCATTTTCATTAATTCATTTTCTACCTCTTATTCCCCATTGGGATCAGGGGAGAGGCTGTAGCATATAATGTAAAATTAATAATACATTTGTTTCAGTATGTTGGGTAACTATTCAAGAATTACTTTTGCCACCAATTCGTTGAGGGTACAATAACATTGTACATTGACTTAGACATATATTGACTTCTTGGTTAATTAGATGCAATCCTTCTGGAGCCAGAAGAACTCTGTCCCAAGTCAAAATGAAACACAAAAACATTCTCCAAAAACCTAAGATTGAAATCAAACATGTACTGGAGATATGTAGACCTATTAGGTAATTTTTTGTTCATTCTTCCTATCATGTAGCATATCGAAAGAAGGCTGCGGCCCGTCTAACTGGTGGTGGGCCGCCACCGTCTACCCTCACCCCAGCTGAAGAGTTGGCGCTGTCCATTAATAAAGGCAGACCAATGGTTGATGGCATTCCTAGGGGTACTTCATCATCAAAGTCTGCCTTCCAGGACAAAAGTGACTTGGTGAAACGTAAATTCTAACATAGTCTAATATATTCCAACTCAACAACTATCATTGCTGCCACTTAAAGGCTTTTTTAATGCACTTGGCAGTTTTTATTGTTTCACAATGCATGATTATTTCATTCAGCTGCATATAATGTGTACTGTAATCTTATTTGAAATATGCTTACGTGTTACTAATCTGTCTGTGAAATAGTTTTTCCTTGTTTGTAATATGTAATGGGCTTTGTCCTGCAGTTTCTGGTAGATGTGTGGTCTTATTGTACCCTCCAGAAAACCCCCAGTCTGTCAGAGTTATAAATGATTGTCAGCTACCATTAGTTGGTTTTATATATTTTTCTCTTTTTTTGGCCATATAAAGCATATTTGCATACTTCTACTGAAGGATGAAGATGAAGAGACAATTTCTGCTGTTACAGAACTGGACAGTGCTGGGAGACCCACAGAGGTATGCATATTGACCCATAGAGGTATGCATATTGATGATATACACCCCCTTTAACATAAGACTAACAAATTGTCATCGTCTGTTCATGGAATATGGCTGGGAATACACAAACGGATGAGGGTCCTTGTTCCTCAGCACATGATCTTAGCAGTATTTCAGTGCATTCACATCGAACGTGTTTGAAGCGTCAACGGCGTCAAATTTTACATCCTTTCCAGCTGCCAGCAAAGGAGCTGTATAAGGTCCAACTTCAAAGCCAGATAAGAAAAAGCGAAATGGAGATGGACCTTATACAACTTAAAATGGAGGAGAAAAGAATAAACATACAAAAGGCCATACTCAAGGTAGAAATACTGCAGCACCACCTGAAGGTGAGAACTGTCTGTGAAGATGGGTTTGTTACATGTTAAATATTACACCACAGGATTCAATTCAATTCAATTCAGTTTATTTATATAGCGCCAATTCACAACAGATGTCATCTCAAGGCACTTAACAAGAAGTCATTTCAATGCATTTATACAAACATTCCAATCAGTTAAAAAGTTTCCTATTTAAGGAATCCCAGCAGATTGCGTCAGTCCTTGGCGTGAGGTTGGGCCCCGTTGATTCAGACTTTCCAACAACAGCAATCCTTCAGCAATCCCTCATACTGAGCAAGCATGTAGCGACGGTGGAGAGGAAAAACTCCCCTTTAACAGGAAGAAACCTCCAACAGAACCAGGCTCAGTAGGAGCGGCCATCTGCCACGACCGTCTGGGGGTTTGAGAAGACAGAGCAGAAACACAGAAGGAACAGAAGATCTGATATAAGAGAACTTTCTATGTTACAGAAAGTAAAAAGTTGATAACAGGACACAGTGGACGTTCAGTTACTGGGAGGATCATCCCAGTCGATGCCCCCCGTCCAACAGGGCATTGCAGCCAAGCAGGATACCAGACCAGGTATACCTTCTATGGAGAGAAAAACACTGAGAGAAAACAAAGTTAACAGTCGAAATAACAGAATGTACTGTAATACAACTGGAGAGTAGTAGGAGAAAAGGAAGTAGCAGAGTGAAGAAAATTGGTAAGTCTGTCCTCCAGCAGTCTAAGCCTATAGCAGCATAACTACAGAGATAGCTCAGGATGACCTTAGCCACTCTAACTATAAGCTTTATCAAAAAGGAAAGTTTTAAGCCTGGCCTTAAAAGTAAACAGAGTGTCTGCCTCACGGACTAAAGCTGGGAGCTGGTTCCACAGGAGAGGAGCCTGATAACTAAAAGATCTGCCTCCCATTCTACTTTTAGAAATCCTAGGAATTACAAGTAAACCTGCAGTCTGAGAGTGAAGGGCTCTGTTAGGAATATAAGGAACAATTAGATCTCTGATGTATGATGGAGCTTGATTATTAAGGGCTTTGTGTGTAAGAAGAAGGATCTTAAATTATATTCTGGATTTAACAGGGAGCCAATGAAGGGAAGCTAAAGCAGGAGAAATGTGATCTCTCTTTTTAATATTCATCAAAACTCTTGCTGCCGCATTTTGGATCAACTGAAGGCTTTTAATGGCATTTTGTGGACTACCTGATAGTAAAGAATTACAGTAGTCCAGCCTTGAGGTAACAAATGCATGGACTAGTTTCTCAGCATCACTCCTGGACAGGATTTTTCTAATTTTAGCAATATTCCGGAGGTGAAAGAAAGAAATTCTAGAAACCTGTTTAATATGGGATTTAAATGTCAAGTCTCGGTCAAAAATAACGCCGAGGTTCTTTACGTTATTACTGGGGGCCAATTTAATGCCATCCAGATGAAGTGATTGACTAATCAGTTTCTGTTTTAGAACTTCTGGTCCAAAGACAGCAACTTCTGTTTTGTTAAAATTTAAAAGCAAAAAGTTTAGGGTCATCCATGTTTTTATGTCTTCCAGGCATGCCTGTAATCTACCTAACTGACTGGGTTCATCAGGATTAATGGATAAATATAGTTGTGTATCATCTGCATAGCTGTGGAAATTTATCCCATGCTGTCTAATGATTCTACCAATTGGGAGCATATATATGGTGAACAGAATTGGTCCAAGCACAGAACCCTGTGGAACTCCACAAGTAACTCTTGAGAGTGAAGAAGATTGATCATTTAGATGAACAAACTGGAATCTATCAGACAAATATGATTTAAACCAGCCTAGTGCTGTTCCTTTGATCCCTGCAACATGTTCAAGCCTTTCTAAGAGAATATTATGATCGACTGTGTCAAAAGCAGCACTGAGATCTAACAAAACCAGAACAGACACAAGTCCATTATCTGAGGCCATGAGAATATCATTAGTAACCTTCACCAGTGCTGTTTCAGTGCTATGATGAGCTCTAAAACCTGACTGAAACTCTTCAAACAGCTCGTTATTGTTTAAATGCTCACAGACTTGATTAGCAACAATTTTCTCAAGGACTTTGGATAAGAAAGGAAGGTTAGATATAGGTCTGTAATTCACTAAGTCATCTTGATCAAGGGAATGTTTCTTGAGTAAAGGTTTAATTACAGCTATTTTAAATTCTTGTGGTACGTATCCGTTTACTAAGGATAGATTCATCATATCCAAAATGGGGCCAGGAACCAAATGGAACACTTCTTTAAATAATTTGGTTGGGATTGGGTCCAACATACAAGTTGAAGGTTTAGATGAGGCTAATATTTTAGATAATTCCGAAAGCTCGACTGAATCAAAACAGCCTAAGCACAACTGAGGATCTACAGTTCTTTCCGATTCTACCTCATTTACTGAGGAAGAAGTAATCATGTTTGGGAGGATGCCAATTATCTTCCTTTTTTATTTCAGGAAAAGAATAAATGAAACAAGGTTTAATGTGAACTGTTAAAGTGATTTTTACAAATTAAGTTTCTGAGGACTCTCCCATCTCTGTTAGTCATTTGGACTGCGGGTTCCTCTCCGCCTGAATTAGCTTGTTGTTGAAAGTGTGCTATACAAATAAAATGGCCTTGCCTTGCCTTAAATTCAGGCAGTGTTGCAAGGCTTTAATCCAGCATAGTATTTTGCTGTTGAATGTCAGAGATGTACCTTTGAAAACAGATAAAAAAAAGATGATTCATGTATCTTTATTTCTTTAGTTGGAATTCTTTTTTGAATTACGGGTCAAAAATATCTGGTCAATCTATCTTTACCTGTCAATCTTTAAAATAATAACTACATATTCAGTAGTATTTAATCGTCATTCATTTTCATTCATATTAAATACGAACATACTGAACAGAGAATCCATGTTGTGCCATCACATATTGAGCAGATTAATAAACTACGTTTGTGGGAATATGGCACGTACCCACACATTTTTCTTTCATGAGAATACATGAGGTAACGTGTAATATGATGGAATGTTGAAGGTTTAGTGGTGATGCCATTAGGTAATGAAAAATGATGGAATATGAAATGTGATGTTGACCCTCATATTGACCATAGTCAAATGCTTGCCAGGGGCCAGAACGGGCAACATTTAATCCTACCTGAAACTGCTGGCTAAGAATAAGCGAAAATACAGTAAGACTGTTAATTACGTTGGCGGTAATGGCCCCCAGTTACGCCAATTGGAGGTGACTAAAATGAGTGTTGCTTCTGTGTGTAAGTTTGCCAAAACAATGTCCAACTCTGTAATCTTTTCTGGTCCCCTGCCCGATCATGTTTAGCCGTATGCTGTCATTCCACCAATGGATGCCTGGTTGGTGTCCTGAAAACAATGTGGGCTACATTGATAACTGGCAAACATTTTAGGGAAAACCTGGTCTGATACGGAGAATCCCACTTTGGATGGAGCAGCTCTTCTTTCTAGAAATCTGGCTGGATTTATTAGTCCTCCAAAACACTGACAACCCAGGGTCCAGACCAGGAAGCAGAGTAGTAGCTTTTGTACTGTTACCCACCCATTACCCGGCCAAAATCAAATGGATTAAAAGTTAACCTTACAAGAACAAATCATAAAAATCTCATGAAGATAAATACGACTTTTACTAAACAGAAAAATAAAATTATCAAATGTGGTCTGTTGAATAAAAGATCTCTCTCTTCAATGACATGACTTGACAAAGTAAAGTAGATAGTTTACAGTAGCACCCTTAAGAAAGAAAGTGATTAGCCATAGGAGGTTGACTCCCTTGTTCAATGCAGAGCTGCATACTTTAGAGGATCTATATCATCCTATTCTACAACTTTCAAAGTCAACAGTGAGCTAACTGATGATAAAATATCACCCATGCCATTGTGGAGTCCTAATTACGTTTGAAATATTAGTTATTTTCTGAAAGTTTGTTTCAACCCGGAAGTGAAACACTCGGTATCGCCAAATTCTAGCCTCCTTCATTAGAGTGCAGCCCATTTCATGACGTAGCCCCTAGAGCCCCGGCGAAGCAGCATGGGCAACAGGCATGCTCACGAAACTTTGTAAACACTGTTGCAAAGATGGATGCGCATGTTGTGGAGGTTGTGACTCTGGTGTCCTCCTGTGTTAAACATTGGTTCAACAGTGGTCCCATGGCTGGTCTTTTCTGTCAGTATCACAAACTGGACGTTAATATGTAATGTTTAAAGAAAATTGTTTAGCTCAGGGTCTGTTGATAATGTTCTTGTTTAATTTTATCAATCAAAACAGGCCTTATACCACTGACATAAACAACTGTTTGCATGTATAGTATATACAAATAAATGCTTTCATGATTCTAGACAGCTTTATTGTACTATAGTGGGTACAAAGTGTCTAAAATAACTTACTAAGAAAATATTACATTAAATTAACTATCACATAATATTCATTCATCTTATTTTCTGGCTGTTAAACAACAACATCAAGAGTGTGTTGTTTGGGCATAACTGAAAGGGTATTCAAAGTTTTTTATTGGTATCTCTTACAGCAAATAATTCAGTGCCAACATGGAAGCATTTTTCTGCATTTTGATCACAGCACTCATTAAGGTCTAGAAAACTGACCTGATAAGATGCAAAGATTGCTCTGTCTAGGATAAAATACAGTCTCATCACATCGTGATATTACAATCCTCTAACTTATGTGCTTCAGATTGTGCTTTCATGCAGGTGGTTTCAGAGTCATGGCTGAAGCGTGGACCGTAAATGCTGCTATGCTGATTTGTCGCTTGACTTCCCGCCAGGCCTTCTCAGGGTCAGCTGAGTTCTCAATGTCAAACAGTGCGTCGTATATCCCAGGAAAAGACTCCCCTGCATATTTGTTATGGCTGCTAGGGGCAAAAATCACATGTCTGAAAGACAGAGTAGAGATGGGGGGGGGGGGGGGGGGGGACAGCATTGTGTTACAGAATGTACTGGAGAAATCTGAGATTACATATTTGTGTATTCCTTGAAAACATGCTCAAGTAGACAGGAAAAAAGGTTATCAGCCTCTTTAAGGCTCCTGAGCAAAAATGGAATGACTCCATGTATAAATTTATGAGGGGCTTGAAGTGCCATAAGCCAAACTAGAAATATCATTAAAGAGTTATGTCAGATAATAGATTGAATGTATTCATATATAATCCGTTAAATTGTTTATTTAAATATGAAGTTGAATGTGGGAAACAGAAATTAAAAATTGAAGTCTGTAAATGCTGAAATCATATCCAATTGTTTGTGTATTCTAATTTTATTTCATTTTCTGGTGATTCCTCTGACTGTTTCGATACAATTTTGCTGTCACCGTGGATCATAATATAGCCTCCAACATCTGATTGAGTATTGATTTTAATAGGTTAGACTGATGAAATGCAGGAGAGGACTCAATTAAAATTTAAACAATTAAATTAAGAAGTTAAATAATAAAAAATAATAAATAAATAGTAAATAAAACTAATGAATTATATATTCAATACATGTACATAATTATTTATTAGCTAATCAAATATGACAAACATAAACTGTTGCTCAGACTGGGATCTCTCAGTCAAATCACTGTCTGTTGCTTTTTATAATTTGTTTTTACATAAATGTGCATTAACTTTAATTTGAGAAGTGTTGCAGAGCTGCTTATGTAAATATAGATACAACCCAGTAAAGGTTACATTACAGGTAACCTGATATGACTTAAATGTGCCTGGAGTTCCTTCTAATTGATCAAAATTGCAAGGATGCACACTTGTAATAAGGGATGGGGGTGATCAAGATTTGTATTTAGCTTGTAAGACAAGTATCTTAGAGTGAAGCACACTAACCTATAAAAGGGTCTGCCTGGTAAACCGAGAGGGTCGATGAAGGCTCTCTCAAGGTACATGAGCTGGTCATTCATGATTCGCACCTGTAAAGGACTAAAACACAGAAAATACCACTGCACTGGAGAGGATTTTAAAATGAACAACAATTTCTATGTTTATGCAAATTGAATTCAGCCAGATCTTCTCAGGATTTTCTGTTTAACCACAGTTGTAAAATAAACTCTTACTCCTCTCTGTTGAGAGTTTGTAGGCGCTCATGGAAATCCCTGGCTGCAGACGTGAAGTTCTCCACTGCAGAAAACAGAGACTCTGGAAGAAAATAAAAACATTATAGAAATATGTTAACTCCATCTGCACAAATACATGATCACATGCAGTAATGTCTAAACAGTATCAACAGGTAAAGTTGATCATGAACTCACCGAATGACACTTTGTACGTCTCCATTTGTTCTATGTGTGACTGTGCCAGATCTACGATGCTCTGTGCGTACTTCCTTAGGGAATCTGCATACTCAGTAGCATCAAGAGGAAGCACCTGGGAATCTGCCAACAGGAAGATGAGACCTCCTCTCACCTGAGCCACCGCCCGAAGCCTCTTGAAGGTAGGGTCGTAAAACTTCTCCACTATCTCAAAGGTTTCATACACACTGTGATAGACAGGGTAGCTACTGTATCGTTCTGTTTTCTGAATGGATACACAAACAGAAAACATTTCAATGAGTTATTCAAAATCACTTTTTATTCCTATTCATACAGATGAGAAAGACAAAGGTCAGAGTACTCAAGTAAAAGGCGTATTCTGAGCACCTTAAATACTACTAAAAAGGCCCAAAGCTCACTTTTATTAAATTTGCATAATGAAGTGATTATTCAGCTGTGTAAAAAAGAATAGAAATAGGCTCACATTTTGTATATTTAAAATACACAAGAGAATGACAGAAGATTTTTGAATATGATCAATATTTAGGCAGATCTATGTAGCAATCAGTGGAGTCTCACCTTGTTCTTAGTGTATCTGGCTCTGCCTGCAGCAATTCCCAGTCGGATAAAATAGGCCTCAAAATCACTGCCTGAGCCAAGTTTACTGATCCTAAATCAAACGAGGGAGGAATATACACTCACTTAGTGGTTTGTTGGAATAATATATATATTTATAAAGTTATCTAAGAATGGTCAACAAATTTTAAAGAAGTCATGACTTAAATTTAATAGTTTGCAAAAATCATCACTGGTTTTCTTTTTTTATAACCACACTTTATGTCTTCAATTCATCTTAATGTAGATTACATTATTTTCTTTCCCATCTGGAAACATGCAAAACATGTGCTTTAATAACAACCTCAGGTGTAATAACACCAATGAAGACTTATGACAGCTGGTTAAACATGTATCAAACTACACATTAGTGGGTTTCAGAAAACAAGAAGCAAAATCTTATCTTAATAAACAAGAATTGAGTATTTGGGTAAACATGCTTTTGAAAAACACAAAGCAACAAAACAGGCATGCATGAGAAAAGTAAAACACTAATTATTTTTTTGCCAAAAATGTTGGGTGGCAAAGCTGGTTAAAGAAAATTGAGAAAATACTGAGAGAAGTTGTCTTCAGAAATTCTACCTCACACCTTCAAGTCAAAACCCTAAACCATACAGTCAAGAAAACTCAGCAAAACCTCAAAGTAATGTCCTGAACTGATTTTGCTACAGTCTGAGAATTACACAACCTTACTAAGCTTAAACATTTCTTCTAAAAATATTAGGAAAACATTTATAAACCCAATGTAGGGATTATTTCTGGATTAGGGAGCAACTCTTGTGGTTTGTGAGTTAATTGAGCCAGCAGGTGGCACTATGTTGTGCTGCAATTTATTCAAAACATTTTCTTTCCGGTTACAGGTGTTGGTGGTTGGAAACACCAATGTCTGACAACTTTACTACCGTACTGATGAAGCCTTTGGATGACAGTATGTTGATGTATAAGCTTCATTGTAAAAACTGCAAATATTTTATAAGCAATGCATGTTTTAAGATATGGAGGAAGGTAGAAGCTGTTGTTAATAAAGTGGTATTAATACTCATTCAGCAATTCAGCGACATCATTGTAGGTTCATCCTTCATGATTTGAGATTATTTATGCTAGCAAACACACTCAATAAACAAATTGTTCTTCATGGTAGAGGATTGTAAGTATTAACACAGCAAACCATGGAAAATGTTCTGCGATATTTTCTTACCTAGGTAGTATACATAGATAGATATATAGATTAAGGTGCCTTCACACTATTTTCAGTAGAATTAAGTTTTTTCCATTCTTAACTCATTTGATTTTTACAGTATTTAGTCATTCATATACAATGATGAGGTTTTATACCGGGGTGCATTACGGTCATTGGTCCAGTTGTCCCTTTTGTGCCAACTCTCATACAGAGAAACTCCCTCCTCTCCTTCCTCTGGACTTGCTATCTACACAGAATTATGGAAGAAATATTTAAATAAAACAAGAAGATAGGACATTAAAACATGGGAAAGACATAAGTTATTTAGATATTTGGTCAAAGTTTTACACACTCATCACGGCTCTGATATTGATTTATTTGATTAATTTGAACTATTCTTTTTCCATCGTGGATAAAGAACAGTCTAAATGTGATGTAAAACTACTTCAATGAACTTTAAAAGCAACCAAAAGTAGATTTTTCTCTAATCCACAATTGTTACCTAAAACTGTACCTTAATGAAAGGGTTTTTGTACCCACTACTAATGTCCTGGCATAATTCTGACCGGGTATATTTAACCACTCCACTTGGCAGAAATGATGGACTTCATTTGAAGCTTTTCTTGCTTTTCTTGTATGAACCTGAATTTTAAACATTGTCTATCAATTTTCAGCAGGCTGAATGTTAGAGCCTTTTCAAAAGCTTATTGTCATTCAACTTTATTAAATGTGTTTGGAATCATTGTCCTTTTGGTATACATTCTTGTGTTGTGAGTTTCATGTATCGGACCCAAACTGTTACCCTTAGAAGAAAGTAAATGGTAAAAAATGATAATAAATGAACTGTCAATTGCTGGAAGAACAGCACTGCAATCTGCAGTCAACCAGGTTTCACATCAACATGGCCTGAGAGTGTGCTGATCCTAAATGAAGCCCCTGGTCGAAAAGCAAACACCTCAAGCTTGAGTGAAATTTGCAGCAGGTCATATGGACAAGCCAAACTCTTGTGAAGAAGTGTTTTATGGCCACACCAGATAAATGCTGTTTGGCTATTCTGGCAAGAAGTAGGAGGAGTTAGGTTTCAAACCCGAGAACACTGTGCTAGTTGTTGAGCATGGAGGTGGCAGTATTATGCAGGTTCTTTTGCTGCCAGAGGTACTGGTGCATTACACAAAGGAGGAGTATCTTCACGTTATTTTGCCATGTCTCAAATCAGCAGTAAGGTTGTAGAAACTTGTAAACAGTTGTGTGTGATTCCAAAAATACATAAAAACTGGTTTTGAATTGATGAACCCCATTAGCCTTCTTCATCACTTCAGCTTTTGTTCTCAAAAATCTTTGAAGATGTTTGTTGAATAATAGTCATAAAGACTCCAAGATGAAAGTTATATTCATTGTCCTCATAAGTGTATATAAACCTGAAAGGCCGTGCTTACCTGCTTGGTGAGGTCGTAAACTAATGTGTGTAGTGATGGAGTGCAGTCAACCCTCAGTGTGTACATACCTGGAATTAAAAAAAAACATAAATGTTTGCATGTGCCAAATTAAACCCAATTGAATGAGTTATTTATCACCCTCAATGGCAGAGTCTGCATTTATGTAAGCTACAGCTCTCTCCTGCAGCAGCCTGGCATTGTCCTGTTGAGATTGATGAAGCTCAGTCAGTCTGGCTACGTGTCAGTAAACCAATATATGCGAATGCTTGTATCTATGCTACCTCAGCCCATTCTGTTGATCCCAAAAGGCCAAACTCCTCTGCATCCCAGCTTGCAAATATCACAGTCCTTCTCGGCCTCCAACCTACAAAACACATAGAGTTGCTGAAAAACTGATCACTGAGAATCTTACTGTCTGGTTTACTCATTTGAAAAGTTGTACCTTTCCTGAGCAGCTTGCCAGCACTCCTCACGGTTTCGTGGACTACTGCTGCTCCAGACATTGGGTCGATTCCTCCAAACACCCAGGCATCACGGTGCCCTCCCAAGATCACATATCTGTCTGCACAAAACCAATTAGAATATTAGCTGAATAAACTGTTTTGTAATTTTTAGTCAAACAATTTGTAGCATGGTACAAAACATGCAGTGTCTGTGATTCTGTCTGCAAGCATCAGATTTATTCTGATAACAACCATGTAAAGTAATAGACAGGTGTTAACAGGTCTGTTTCATGAGTTGGCTCTAAACAAATGAGTACCTGGCTCCGAAGCTCCTCTGATCTTTCCAATGACATTGTAGATCCTGGTTACCTGGTTGTTACTGTGAATGTTCATTCGTACCTTACTGCAACGAAATAGGATCCAAACAATGATAAGAAATGTATTCAAGAAAGTGTCTACATCAAAAAATTTGTATAACAGAAAATGACTGCTGTGAGGAAAAGGCTAATTTGAAGATGAATTACCAACATAGGGGAGAATTTAGAGACAAACTCATAATAGTGAAGCAACACACACTTAAAATACAGCATCTTGCATGCATACAGCTTTTGTATAAAACACAGAGTAAGTGAAAGTGTTTATTCTAGTTTCTAAGTGTGTTTGCTGTGGAGCATGCTGTTTTCATGCAGAGTTAAGTGGGAAAATGAATGTGTGTCACAGACAGGAGGCACAAAAGGCCTCATTGAGCTTTGAATGGTTGCTTGCCACCGGAAGGTCACAGGTTTGGATTGGGAGCAGCAAACGGGGGTGGGAGGGGGAATGGGGGGTATGGTTGGCATCTAATAAATTAAAACAGAGTGAAGACTCAACTGGAGTGACAGAAGGACAGTTATAACTGAAGGAAGAGGTGTTGAGTTTAACAAAAAAGAGGATGGGGAGAGTATCACTGCATTGCAGAATGATTACTTCAGGATCATCACTGAGCTGAATGATAACTTTAGAGGAACACTTACTGGCTCTTGAAGCCTTCTGTGAAGCCTGGACCGGTCTTGTAGGAGACATTCATAGCTCCTTTCCAGTTGTTGGGTGGAATCTGTCCCCCCATGTTTCTGTTATATTTCACATACATAGTAAATATTTTAAATAAAACATCTAATGACGACAACAGTTATACCTAGAACAAATATGTAAATAGTACTTTCTTGACCTAAACTGTTTATATTTATTTAGAAACACGCTATCATCATCTAATAGAGAAACAGATGTACTTCAGGAGGAGCATTGCATCATGAAAGCCGATTGGATGAACAGGAATCTTGGGAAGTCCTACTCCTTCCTCCAGGTTGAGTCTGAACGTGTATTCTGGATGGAAGCAGACAAGTCTGTGACATATAAACTACACTTTTTATTTCCTTTGCTCACCTTTTCTCCTGCTGTCATTATTAGGAAAGTCTTTTGATGTTTCCCAAAAGTAAAAAAAACAAACAATCATCTATAAAGTGCGTTTGCAGTTCTGTCTGTGTTCAGGCCCCGGCCTTTACATCCTCTGCAAGTGTTCTCTTTTAATTGGCCTTATTTATCCATGGATAAAAATGCATAGTGACCTGCTAAAATTGTCAGTGCTGAAGAAACATCTCCCCAATGCCTGATGCGGCCACAATCATGCTTTACCTTGAGGGTGGTGTGTTCAGGGTTATGTCTAATGTTACTTTTCCATCACACAAACCATTTTGTTTGTAGTTCAAGACCTAAATTTTGGTCCCATCTGAGCAGACCATCTTATTCCATAAGTGTGCTGTGTACTCAACAAGGTTTGGGTAGATTTTAAATATAACTTTTCCCCCCATATATTTTATTCAAGATATGAAACACAGTACAGGATGCATTTAAATACAATGTCTTGAATGGTTTTTCTTTGTTTTCCTTGTTCAGATCCCACCCACCCACTACGCCCACATACTGCTGAGACTCCCCAAAAACAACAACAACAAATTAAGACAAACTAAAATAAATACTAACAAACAACAGAGAAGGGGGCACATCTCACACTGGTAAATATCTATAACTATTTAAATATAACTTTTTGTAACCTTCTTTGTGGTTGTGACAAAACATGGAATGTTATAGGAATATCAACACTCTTGCTAAACATTTTATATAGGAAGCACTCTAACACACCTTTAGCTGGGTACCCAGGTGTGAGGGGGTCACCTGCTCCATTCAGGTTGAGAACATTTCCTCTCTGAGCTCCTCCACCAGGCAGGTTCCAGCCATCAGGGTAAGGCTGTAAAAGCCACAGTTTGTAACAGAAGTGATCTTGTATCAGGTTTTTTTCCCCACTCATGATGTCCCAGAGGGTAAATAACAAGGAATCAGGAGAGTGAATTTCACATTTTTTACTTTTTAAGTCTAACTATGCTTTTTAAAGCTTTGTAACCTGTTACCTTGACTCCTGTTGCCCAGTAATCTGCAGGATCTGAGAACATAATGACTCCCTTTGCTCCTGCTGACATGGCGTTTTTCACCTGTAAGGCACAGGTGTAAGAGAGAGTGCTAATTAATTTTTTGCAATTCCATACAAATAGACAAAGCACATTAAATGTTGAGACATCAAATATGCTGAGAAGTCAACATGTAAGGTAAGCATGTTGAATTCAAATCACATATTTAAATACCTTGTTGCCTCTGAATATTTTCCCATATCTGACTATTACAATCTTCCCTGTCACACTGATGCCCATCTCTCTCTCTAACTGGAAAAAGTCTTCCGTTCGACCGTAGTTCACATACACCAAATCTCCCTGAAGAAACATGACATAAAGAGAAAGCATATTTGGCTCTGTTTTATCATGATTGTGTGTGGATCTGATTGTACCTCTGGCTGTCCCTTGGGAGAGTAGGCACTGTATGGAGGCACAATGTTGGAGATGTCCTCATAGCCTTGTGGAACCGGCTCAGCTAAGGAGGTGTTAAAAATCTGGCAAAGCAAAAACATAATGAGACCAAAACAATTACATTAAGCTGAATAAGCTGCCAGCATCATTAAGGCCATTGTGCTTGATCTTATCATTGTTTTATGACTTTATATGAATTGATATGACATAATGTTATTTGATACAAAAGTAAACAATACAACATAGGGCTGGTGCCTATCTTCAGCAGTTACGGAGCGAGTCGGACAGGTTGCCAGTCCATCGCAGGGCAACACAGAGACACACAACCAAGCACCTAAAGGCGATTTAGAGAGACCAATTCACCTAACAGGTCTTGTTTTTGGACTGTGGGAGGAAACCGGATATCCTGCATGCACAGAGAGAACATGCAAACTCCATGCAGAAAAACCCCAGGCTTTGAACCCAGGACTTCTTGCTACAAGGCAACAGTGCTACCAACTGCGCCACTGTGCAGCCCCACATAACACAACACAATTTCATACAATACATTGCAACAAGGTACGATAAAATAATACTATGCAATGCCGTTTGATGTGAAAAAACTCAGTACAATACACTTTACAACCTCCATGTGAATATTTGTTTTGACCTCTGTTGTCCAAAACACACAGAAAGAGTACTGATATTTGCACTTTGACTACTACATAAAGTACAATATTGTCATTTTCAAGGCACTTCATTTTGTTTATGGAAACTAAATTACCCATGAAGAATATTTTAGCAGATATTTAGGTTAGACTGAACAAACAGAGGAAAATCTTTGTCCGTTTAGTCTAGTTCTATACACAATTGTTGATTTACTGATTATTTCAGGCCATAACAAGCATATTAACTCATTAAGATAATTTTCTTCATCCTTTAGTTTATTAGGTTTGTGGTTAGGCTTTGCCTCTCCCAGCTTATTTTCATCCTCTGTCTTTGTGTTTTTCCCTTGTGTGTTTTAGCATCACTTGTGTTCAATTAGTCAATCAGTTCTGGCGTATAACATATTTCATGTTCAGCTGTTGGGTCATCGGAGTTCGGTGACCTGAATTTTTACCGTTCCTTTTGTATCATTTGTATGTAGCTTATGAGTTTGTTTTGTTGCCTGTTTTACAAACAGTTTGATTTCTTCCTATTTTCATTTTGTTACACTTAAATGTTTCAGATCATGGAAGAAATCACAATTACTTGAGTAATTGTAATTAACCACCTTTTTTTTGGAAAGCTATAGTTTATTTTTCCAGCTACACCCAGGCCTGATTATTATCAGACCTGTCGAATCAGGAAATCACATAAACAAAAACTGTCAGACAACATGAAGTAGACTGAAAGATCTCAACAAGCAGGTCACCATCGATCTAAAGAATATGGAAGAACAAATTTTAAGCAAAGTTTGGAGTATATATCAGTTTGGAAAGGGTCACAAAAAAACATTTAAAAGCTTTTAGGAATCTAGTGAATTCAAGTAAAAGACAATATCTACAGATAGAGAACACAGTGATGAACCTTCCTGGAAGTGCATAATGTCTCAACATTAGGACAGAGACTGGGCAAAAATGGCATCCATTGGAGGATTCCCTGGCTAAAATCACTGCTGATCAAAATCAACATAAGAACCTGTCTCACATTTACTGAAAAAACATCTTGATGATCTCCAAGACTTTCTGCAGACTGTCAAGACAAAAGAGAAACTTTTTGAAAGGTGTATGTTCTGTTATATCCAATGTAAGGCTAAAACTACATCTCCAAAAAATGAAAATAAAACCCAAAGTGAAACAAGTTGGTGGTAGCGTGATTGTGCTTTGCTGCTTCAGGATCAGGAGCAAAATTGCTTAAACAAATATTTTTGGAGTGAAATTGTAAAAGTCTTACTCTAAATCCAGTTGAGATGCTGTAGCATGAACCTAAATAGGCAGTTCATACTCAAAAACCACACAATGTGGCTGAATGAAAACAGTTTTGCAAGGAAGGGTGAACCGAAGTTCCTCTACATCGATGTTAAAGCAAACAGTTGAATGCAGCTGTTACTGGAATGGCTGACACAACCCGTTGTTAGGCAAAGCAAGGCAATTTTATTTGTATAGCACACTTTCAACACCAGGGTAATTCGAGGTGTTTACATGATTTGGTGAAAAATAAAAATGTAAAGTATAACATTGGAAATTAAAAGCAGCAATTTAGCATGAAACACACACAACACATGATACACAATAAAGTATTAAAAACAGCCATAAAGCATGAGCACATATGATACATATGATATTAATAGTTAACTTAAAGGCAATTCTAAACAGATGAGTTTTTAGTTTTGATTTAAAGCAGCTCAGTGTTTCAGCAGCTCTGCAGTTGCCAGGAAGTCTGTTCCAGATAAGGGGAGCATAGAAACTAAAAGCTGCTTCTCCATGTTTGGTTTTGAGTCTAGGAATGTTCAGTAGACTACGGATGGAGGACCTGAGTGGTCTGGGGGGTTGGTTTGTTAGATTTAGGGGCAATTCATTTTGATACAGGGCCAGGTTGGTTTGGATAGCTTCGTATTGGAAAAAAAAGCAAAAACAGAAGAACTCTGTAGGAGAGCAAATACTTTTTTCATAGCACTGTTCTTCTAGCTAACACAAAAAGATTTTCTGTACCTGGTTTCCTTTTTGTATCCTCACTCTTTGAATAAAACTACACCATATTGTACTTGTTGAACAAAATTGTAAATAGGAACTTCAACAGTGAAATTCAAGCAAGAGAATACTAGATTAGCCTTAAGTAGTCTGAAATTATCATGAAAATACAAGAAAAATAGTCCCACTATGTCAGCTCTACTTAGCTGATGGATACTTTAACACATTTGTGATTTTATTAGCATGAAATAAACATACTTCAAACGTCCTCGCTATATAACCTCCGGATGATCAAAAGTGGATATGGGTGTTGTTTAGCTGGTTGATTATCAGCTGAAATGTATTACTGAATTATCTTGAATGTAAATCCGGATTTTGTTTTTCCTTAATGCATCCCAGCACGCTGCAACAACAGTCCCAGTTCTTTGTAGTCTTTGTGCTGTATCATTATCAGCGTCATAAGACACAGGCAGAGGTTTATCTCACAGTGAAATTATAAAAGGACCTTGGACCCGAGTAAAAGCTTGCTGAGGGAAGAGGAGAAACTGCCTGGAGTGGTCTGTGATTCCCACATGCAGGCAGTAACTTTGTCAACTCCACAAACACACATTGGATTTGTAAGGGTTTTTGATTGAATTTGCCTTATCGTTCAAATTTGTGAGAAAATCTACAGGTTTCCGCTCTATATAAATGAATAAAATGATAATGGGGAATGGATATTTCCTTCACAGTGCTAAAAATGGTAAATTAGGTTTGTGTCACTAAATGTTTTCCAGTCATGCACAAGGAATGCTGTCAAATTAGTTTGTAATGTGTGCGCAAGACATGGGGAAGGTTGTTCTGAATACAAAATGTCAAGAAAAACAAATGCAGTTTGCTGCTAAACAAGTCAAACTCCATTTCTGCACATCTTGTTTGCTGGCATGTTCCTTACCTCACTCCCCATGTGATCCACTATGGAGATGTAGTTTGGCTGTGATTTATTGGGATAGGACAACAGGATGTCATAGGGCACCATCTCCACTGAGTCCAGTCCAAAGTTCTGCCACTCCTTCATGATCTGCTCTGCATATTTCTGGTTCTCCTCTGTTCCCGCCAGATGGGGGAGACGGGTAAATTTCCTGCCGAGAGGACAGTTACTGTGACACTCATGTGGTCTTGTGGCCTGGGTCAGCTGTTCTTGATATCTGATTTTGACGTTTATTACTGTTTAGTCCACAAATTGTCTTTAGCTGTCCGTTGGTGCAAAATTGACAGTCTTTTGGACTGTCTGAATTTTTTTTTCTTTTTACCTGAGATGCTCTCTGATCCGGTCTGTCTGCATTTCATCCAAAAACCCCTTAAGGTATTTGCTCGAGGTCTTGTGGTGATCAGTATTTGCCTTTGAATGCTTTGCAAACCAGCCTATAACACACACACACATACACAAATACCCCTGAAACCTGCATCTCTCAAAAGGTAATAAAACAATGTAAAAATACCAATATTTAAAAAAAATTCTATTTGTGTTTAGAGTTTAATTAAAAAAAAAGGCATGTGGAAAATTATTAATACCCTTCTCAATAATGAATAGAAACATTTCTATTCAGGGTATTGATCTCCAGGTCTTTGAGGTTTGTGATCATTTGGCATCTTTGCCAATACTGAAGAAAAATCTTCAGGGAAGAATATTAAAAACACCAGAGCATTACAATAAACTAGATCGTGCGCACAGCCCCCAAATAACAGATAAACAATCCCACTGCTGCTACTTTCTTACTTCCTGCAGTGCTAACTTGCCCTTAAACAACAGCCCGTGTTTGCTTCGAGTTTAGTCTTTATATTTGAATTTTCGAGCTAAATAACAGTGTTGCAGCTTGTTAGTATCTATCCAAAGGATGCTCTACTGATTCATTGTTTGTGGTTGCTTGTGTTTGATTTGGGTTAAGTTGCTCAACCCTTCATCCACCTCAAAGTGGGTTGGTCACATGGATTCTGGTCAAAACCACTTCTCTGCAGTGAATTCCCTGGTTGGAAAAGGACCAGTCTTGTAATTCTAACACAGCTGTGGTTAAAGGCAGTGAGTGTTAACCTGCTGTTAGAGCCAAGATATTGAATGTGTCAAAGTGGTGACAAACAAACACACTGAGGCTAAGCAGCATTACAAATCTTATACAAAACACTGATTACAATAACATAACCTCTCAGTATTGAAATCGTTAAAGCACTTTTGAAAACTGAGGAAAACCATGTGATTAAGTTAAATGTCATGTAACATTGCAACATTTTAGTCAAAAGCAAACAGCCCTGAAAATACACTTTGTGTTAAGTTGTGTTTTTGTGTCTCACCAATGCTAAAGCCCAGCAGGAAAAAAGCTGTCACAACCACAGTCCACCAGATCCAACGAACCAACCTGCTCTCCCTCTTCATTTCCAGTCAGCTCTATGTCCTAGAGATCCACACACTGACACGGCCGGCTCTGCAGGCGAGCTCTGCAGAGGCTCAGATAAAGAGAGTAATTTGTTTAGAAGTGCACAGTGGGAGAAAGGCAGAGTGAGATGGAGTGAGGCAAAGGGAGCAGGGAGGAGCTGAAAGTCTGTCTGTTAGAGGCGGTGAGAGAAAAGTTGGGAGAGCGTGCTCATTAGTGCTGTTCTGTGTCAGGGCATTTAATGTGCACCTTGGCCATTCCTGTGCTGACTCAGTATTTGTCATTATGAGAGCAGAGGGCCACCCAAGGCTTTCTAACATCAGCACATGCAAGACTTTCAATTTAGTGAAGAAGAGGAAAGAGGGAATCCTGGCATGATTAACTTTTCACCTGTTCCTCTTGAGGAAAATAAATGTGCTATAGAACTAACTTTGTAAAGCTCAAAGAGCCACACATGGATATAAAAAATGCAGAAGATTAGATGCCTTTTAAAGGCTTAGACAAGAAAAGACTTGTCTTTAAAACTGATAAAATATCACCAAAATATCGTAGGATCTTTCAGGAAAAAATTTAAATCTTCTTATTTAAAGTTAGCTTAACCAAAAATGAATATTCCTTTTGCAGTACTTCTTAGCCGATTTGGTGCATTTCTCCAATCACTATTAACATTTGCACAACAGCTGTTGCATTTCTCAGAACAATTAGTACAAACAGCAAAACCTAGTTGAAAACCTGAAAAAGAGTGCCACTTGCTCAAAATAGGTAGTTGATTATTCAAGAGCAAGTATTCATATTAATGAAAGTTCACAGACTTGAATGTGTTTTCATGACAATCCACGTTGGAAGTGTTTTCCAATGCAAAAAGTCAGATCTTGGTGATGCTACCTGTAAATGGTCAAGATAGCACAATAAACTATTTGCACAGTCAGCTAAGTTACGTACACATTGCTGTATTTTGGGAGGTAAATTTGTACATGACATTGAATATGTATGTTTCAAATTTTTGTTGCGTATGCCCTTTGCTTTTCTAATTTTCTTACTGCATTGTGCAAAAGCCAAGTATAAACTAATTTACAACAAATATAAGACACACTATTTGGGTAAAGCAGTGCACAAATGTAAACAACATTGCAGTACAAATACAGGAACTGTCTTGGAACATACAAAATACAAGGTACTGTAAATCATTCTTGCACATCCAGAAAAGGATGATTGTCCTGCATTGTCCAAATATGCCTGCCAATTGAGGGCTCATTCAGCTCTACTTTGATGTCCACAAAGGACTAAATGTTGTGAAGGTGGAACTTTAATTCTGATCAGAGAAATGCACCAGAGCAATTGAGATAAATAGTAAATTGGCTCTATTGTTTCTGATTGTTGAACTTAGTTTTTTTTTTATTACTAGACAAATAGCTTAAGTTAATGTAAGGCAATGTTACAGTTTGAACAAAAATCTAGTAACTGCTATTTTCTCTGGTTGCTGGAAAACATATTTAATTAAACTTGGCCTCTCCTTCCCTTCTCCAATCTTCAAAGTTTAACTTGAAGCACTTCACATGTCTTCAGATGACTGAGTGAGAGAAATAATCCATCTCCAGAGTTTACTTACTGTACAGCTTTTACCTCCTAACATACTTTATCCAAAAGGCATTTTATTTCTTTTTTAATAAAAAAATATTTATCACTTTCTGTCATCAAGCAGATTTAAGGAATTTATTAGCAGCTCACTGATTAAGTAAACAAGTCATGTTAATGCACAATGTGTAAACAATCAAACATATTGGATTAATAAAAATGTTACTGACGATGTGGCAGTCAGTAGGTAACTAAATAAAATTCTGCTTTGGGTCTTGTAGAATCTCTGACCGGCTCTCTTGTTAAACTGGTTTACTTTGACATACTGTCAGTTAAACAGATAAACCGCTATAATTAACAACATTTTAGGATTTCAGATATAATCATATAATATGATTTTTATGTCTTTTCGTTACAGACCTTGGTTTGCAGTAACTTCTGTTTGGGTTCAGTTAAAGATTCATGTTGGACCTCTGCTGCAAAGTGTTGCCAGAACTGGACAGTCTTGTTTTCCCACGCTGCAGCACGTGCACTCCCTTGTTCTGCTATGGCCTCTCCCGAGACTCCCAACAGCTGTGTGCTGTGGAGGATCCCTCTTTCATCCGACAGAGTGGAGCGTGAATTGGTGAGCCTCTCTACTCTCAGGAATGTAGGGAGTAAACACAGGTCACAGCTATACTTGTCCTCTGGGTGCTTTTTATCTGAGCCTTTATTGAAAGGGCTTCTTTCACACAGTGTGGAAGGGCTGACTTTATTTTATCTTAACAGTTTTTGAGTAGTGAACCCTTTATTATTGCTGGACATACATCAGCTGACTGTTTACACTCAGGTAGCCAATACTTTCAAAGCTACTGTCCAGGGTGTATAAGGTGACGCCTGATGTTTGTATGTATGCAAAATTTAATAGCCGGTCGTTTTAATGTGCTATTTCTACTGCTCAGTGTTATGTCGGTCGTGCAGAAAATTGAACTGGGAGGGGGATGCAGGTGAAGAGGCCGCAGTGGGGGTTTGAGCCTCTCAAAGCTTTTTTCAGAGGGAGGGGGATGAAAAGTCAAAACGCGTTCAGATCAGGGAGGGGAGGTCCAGGCTGGACGGATTAGAGCAGACACCGGTTGGTTGGTTGGTTGGACAGACAGAGACAGACTGCAGGGAGGACCGAACTCCAGCCTCTTGGCCAGACCGAAGCGTTGGTGAAAACCTGGGGCAGCTCCAGCGGGCACCGGCAGAGACCCCGAAGGCACCATGGCTGTGTCGCTGCGGAGCTGGGTCGCCAACGAGGGAGGGAAGCACTTGGTCCTGGTGGGGGAAGCTTTGGCTCAAACTTTAAAAAATAACCCATCTCGGTTAATTTCTCTTTCTCCGCTTATCTCTTGCTTTACATTGTTGATGTTCACTTTTAGATGTTAAGTGTTTCATGTTTGTTAGAGCTTGTATCCACCGGGTATAGAGATTGTTATTTCTTGTGTGTGACCTTTACTTCTCACATCAGTTTACAGCATCTGTAAGGGGAAAAAAACGGTCAAGTAGAAAAAGTCATTTTTTTCTTAATTGCCTTCATCCTTTGGTTTCTGAAAGTGAACTTGTGATTACTGTAAGAATAAACTTTGTTAACTGTAATTAATACATGTTGTTCTTGTTTGTGTAGATGCTGTGGCTAGGAGCCAACACCTGGTTGTTCCTGAACACCTTCCTGCTGTACTCAACAGGCCAGCAGTACCACTACCTCTACAGGATGCTCGGGGTGAGAAACGTGCTGTTTTATGCTTGCTGTGAAAAGACACAGTTTGGCATTAAAAAAAGATGCCATCAAACTTTCTGCTACGGAATTTTAATTGTAGTTGATTTAAGTTTCATGATGCAAAAAGACTGCATGAAAAAATGAAAATAAACTAAGTGAATTTGTGAGGAGTTGTTGTAGAGGTATTAACAAAGGAGACTGATTCCCAAAGACCTGCGTAGAACAGATGGTTAAAGAGCATTGATCACAAATGTGATGTTACATAACAGAACAAAATCCATTGTTTGGAAAAAAGCAACAAAAACTCAGCAATTTGCCACAAGCCTTTGTAGGCACACACAAGAAAGAAGGTTCTCTGATCAAATGGGAGCAAAATTTAATCAGTGGTGTGGAGGTAAAAAACCTAACTCTGCACGTCACCTTGAAAACACCATCCTCTTTGTGAAAAATGGTGGTGGCTGCATCATGCTGTGGGGCTGCTTTTCTTTAGCTAACACAGAGCAATCCTGGAAAAAAGGCTGCAAAAGACCTCAGAGAGAAATGGAAGTTCATCTTTGAGCAAGACAACAACCCTAAACATTAAACTCGAGTTTGTTTAGATCAAAGCATCCTAATGTGTCAGAATTGCCGAATTGTCTGTAGGTGTGTTTTTTGTTGCATGCTTGTGCGAGTAAAAGCCTTTGTGTTAGACCATTTTCTCTGTAATAGACAGCCAAGCAGAAGAACGTTTTTATTGAATTACACGTCTGAAGGTTTACTGAAACAAGAGTCAATACATCTGTTACTTACAGTAGGCCCAACTGGTTGAATCATGAAAGTCTGGACTGCAACAGTGAAAGTCGCAACATTGAGACACAGAGATGTAAGTGCGAGGATGAGGAGGTTGCATGAAATACAAAAGCCTTTTATGGCTGATTTACTTTTGATAGACCATTTCACTTTAATATTTTAGAAGATCTTGGGCTTGTTTTTACGGAAGAGCAACAAAAAGGTACATAAAAACAGACCCTCAAGAATTTCTTGTAAGAGATCCAAATATTAATTTCTGTAAACAAGTACTGTGCTTTATAAGTAATGTTCTTACCGCAGGGTGCTTTTCACAGTGATACTGCAAACAGATGCACTAACTTCTGTATGAGAGCAGCATAAAAATTTACATTGTGAACATGCAGGAGTTTCTTAAAGTTGCTTTTGTATCTTGGTGTATTTTTGCACATACAATGAGTTGTAAAGGTATTCATCTCGCTTTAACTAATCCACATTTGGTTATTCAAACGCTCAAACTTTAATGCATTTGAGAAATACTAATGTGCTAGACTAACACAAAGTAGCAAAGTAAAGTGGAAAGAAAGTAAATGCTTTTCAAAATTATAAAGCAGTGTTGAGTTATAAAACATCCCAAGCTTTGAACATCTCTCGAAGCACCGTTTACATATTGCACAACTGCCAACCAAGCAAAAATGTGGCTTTCCATTTAAACCGACTGGCTGAGCAACGTGAGCATTATTCAGAGAAGCAGTCAGGAGATCCATGGCAACTCTGGAGGAGCTGAGGAGATCCAAAGCTCCTGTCGGGGAAACCAGTTGACAGGACAAAAATAAATCTGGCTTTTATGAGCAACAAGACAGTCATCATTTAAAGAAAAGCTGTAAGAACTTGTGTTTTAAAGTTCCTGTATGCTGTGCAGTACACACAGCAAACATGTGGAAAAAGGTGCTCTGGTAAGAAGAGACCGAAATTGGTTTACACGCAAAGTATTGCGTTTAAAGAAAATCTAACATTGTACATCACCCTATAATGCTGTAGGGAAGCCTCTCTTCAGCTGGGACAGGGAAGCTGGATGGAACCCCTTGTAAGGAAATCCTGTATGTAGCTAATGTTAGTTCCCATCCACTGTAATACTTAAATAAATAAAAAAATCTCTTACTTTTTATTCTTATTTTAATCGTGCCACTCATAATATTTGTGCAAAAACTAAAGCTTATAGCATGGCATGTTGACTACGAGATGCAGTAAATACACGGTCTTTGTAAATTTCAGCTTTCAAAACACCAGAAAAGACGGAGAAGTTACACGAAACCTAAGCAGAGCAAAGTGCGTGCCCTCAGAGCAACAAGAAGCAATGAGAAATGGCAGCAAACAGCATGTGTGAACTATTGACTGCCTGTACAGTGGGAGGCAAAAGGGGAGGAAAGGGGCAAGTGTGGGCACGCCGCTGTTTCCACTGAATGCCTTGCTGAAGGGCTTAAGTTTATGTGCCTATCTTTATGTGCACGAGTGTGACGTGTTTCTAAAGCATTAATACTTCAAATAGCCTCTTATCTTTTTCACCTGCTTGGCAGGAGTGTATGGGGCGTCTTTTAGGGGGGTATCAGATCTCCGTCTGGTGGTTTTTGCCGTCAGCTGCTTTTCTTTAGGAGGCTCTGAATAGAGAGAGTGCGTGCGCACGTGTGTGTGTATGAAGTTTGTAAGAATTAAAGGATCAGAATGAGGTTTGCTGAGGTTACCCTTAGGTTATATTTAGGTTCAAGCTTTTGTCTGTTCTCCGGATCATTCTTACATTTCAACACTTCCGTCAGCTGTACAGACCATTGTGATTCCTCATGTCTGACTTGTCATTTTCTTTACCACCAAACTTGTCCTTGATGGACTACAGATTAGAGCTCTGGTTGCGCATTTCCCTCCTTTATAAGTTAACCTCTTTGGTTTTGTCGACTCTTTCAGACCAGGGGATCTTCACAGGCTGGATTCAAGTCTCACTCTCTAGTTTTCTTTGGTCTTTGGAACTTCATCTCGTTCTCCACGTGCTCTTCAGTAAAGTCAGAGATAACCAGAAGTGGCAGCACCTGCAAAGCACAAAGCTCCCAATCAATGTGCTGACTCTATGAGATGCCAGAGTGCGTCCAGTGTTTCTGACTTTAATTGGATCATTGAGCCGCAGATTGAGATTTATTCAGTTAAATTATCCGTCTTGCTCACGCATGACTTCAGCTGTTTCCCCTGCATTTCGTCACGTGTTGGCTCGACATGTTCTGGGATGTTTAACCTCACTTAACCTTGAAAAAACAGATGAGTTATTGTAAAATCTTTGTTTTGACCTGATAGACGTGGGTGCAGTGCCTTGCTAAAGTGTTTACACTGCTTGAACCTTTCACATTTTGTAACTTTACAACCATGAACCTCAGTGTGTTTTATTTGGATTTTTTTGTGATGGCAAACACAAAGTATGGTGTAATTATAAGCTGGAAGAAAAATGGTTTTCAATTGCTTTTTTTTTCAGTTGCTTTTTATATCTTGGCATGCATTTATATTGAGACACCTATCATATAGAAAATCAAATCAAGTTCACCAGTTGCCCTCAGTAGTCACCTAATAAATGAATACTTCTACTGTGTGTATTTCTTTGTCAATATAAATGCAGCTGCTCTGTGAAGAACATTAGAGAACAAACAGCATCATTACAACCAAGGAACACAGCAGACAGGTCAGAGATAAGGTTGTGGAGACGTTTAAAGCTGGGATACGTTATTAAGCAACGTCCCAAACCTGGCTGTTGTATACTGTTATGGGAAGAATCTTCTTCCCTTCATAGGAATGAGGCTGGAGTCTGCATCGGCGTTTTTCATATTTTATTACGGTCGGTCTTAAACATGAACCCGTCTGGGCCAACACTCGAACTCTCTCATACCCAGCTCATGTCTGCCTTCTCTGATTCTGCCTTCAGTCCCCTGATGTTATGTCTTCATTGCAACGTTAACCAAAACACTCCTCACTGTCAAGTAGTCAATAGTTAGATCAGAGTGGGGGAAAGGCTTCCTCCTTGAGTCTAATAATTACTGTGATAAAATTATTAGATCAATATCATAGACTTTAGATCCAGAAATAGTTTTTCCACATCAACTGTCAATCAGTCTTTTTGTGCGAGCCTTGGCTGCCCTGTACCTCCCGCTTGAGGGCATCAGCTTAAAAAGGTTATGTTCGGGGTGATACTTCTCTGAAAAAATCGTCTTTTCTGTGCTGAGGTAGTGAGTTTTGGCAATGTCCTCCAGAGGTGACAACTGACAGCCAGTAATGTTTTCTGCCGTTGTCACTACTCTTTGGAGATGCTGCAGAATAACTTGTGTACCACACTGAAAGGCTATACGTCGGGACAGACTCCACCTCAGCCCTGTTAAAAGACACCAGCAGCCTTTTTCCCCATCTTGGTCTACTTTAAAACTCCCAGAAAGTGGAGCCTCTGATGAGCCTTCTTCACTGTGTCCGTGGTGTTCACTAACCATGAGAGGTTGTCTGTCATGATGATCCTCTCTCTACACACACCCTATTGATGTACAGTCGTGTTGGGTCCCGGTTGCGCTTTTTCCTGAAGTCCAAGACCATCTCTTTGGTTTCACTGGGATTCAGGCATAAGTTGTTGTCTGAGAACCAAGCTGTGAGTCTGTGCACTCTGTTCCCTATAAGCTGACTCATCTTTGTCTGAGACAAGTCCAACCACAGTTGTGTGAATACAGGGCAATCCTGAAATAAAAAATCTGTTCGAGTCTGCGCAAGATCCAAGACTGGGGTGGAGGTTTAGCTTCTATTCTATTCATTGACAAACAAAACTGACCTACAAAAGTATTGACTCAGAGGGGACTAATACAAATACAAACTTTTCAGATTTTTATGTGTTAAAAATGGTGAAAACAATTACTGAATTTTCATCCAGAAAGGTATGCACTACTTTGTGTTGGTTCATAACACACACTAAAATCTGAGTAAAATACAAGGTTTGTGGTTGTGACAACAAAATGTGAAAAGTTCTAGGGGTATGGCAACTTTTGCAAGTAAATGTATATAAGTTTGCCTCCTAAGAAAAAAAAGACATTTTCTTTTCCAAGCTGATTCTTGTGTATTAAGAAACAAATTTGGGTTCTCCACCAAAACCCCTTTTTTGTATCTCAGTCCTGAAGTAACTGATTTTTAGCAGTATAACCTCCGCTTATTCACAGCCTAATTATTAGTTGGCTCAGACCTCCACATTGTAAAAGACAAAGGTGGTTTGCTACAAACCTCTGTGGTGAATTCATGGCTCAGGCTCTCAGCCGGTCTTAATTACATAGGCCAAATCTGTCTGACAATGTTCGCTTGTGTGTGTGTCATCCTGAGGTCGGACTGTGCATCAGCCGAGCGTCTGCCTCTGTGCTGAATCTGAACTGCAGTTTGGTGCTACTGCCCATGTGCCGCTCTCTGCTCACCTTCATACGGGGAACACACGTGGTAAGACTCACACAGGAGATGAGTGATTCCAGTCAAAAGGATCTCAAATTCAAAATTCAAATCACTGAAAAGTAATTACATTGACTTTCTAAAGCACAATAAAATTCCTTGTGAAGATTAGTTCTGGACGTGATCGTAAAGCAGCTCTGTTACTCCCCGACACTGATTTTTGTCTGTGTCACACACTCATGCAGGTATCGAGCAGAAAAACGCGCAGGTTGCTGGACAAGAGCAAGACCTTTCATGTTGCATGTGGCGTTGCGGTCTGCCTCTTCTCAGGTAAAATCCCACCTCTTGTCACCCCAGCGAGCTCTCGTTCATTCCAGAATCCCTCTCTGCTCCAGTCAGTGTGTGTGTAATGTGTGGATAAATGGAGCCATGGGGGCTTTGCATTCCTGGTACACCAGCTGGGAGATTATTTCTCCTTGCTGTATGTGCTTTATCAGCCCAGGTTTGTGTTTTGTGTCTCCTCTCATATCGTTGGGCGCCCCAGACAGCTGTGCATCCACCAGGGCTCAAGTTTACAGACTTCTTCCTCTGACTCACCCATGTTTTGTTGCATGTTTCTTTAAAGCTGGTTTGCATTAATGTATTTTTAGTTAGATCTTAGGTTCACAAAAAAAAGCACAAACAGTAACTAAATGCAGTATTCTCCACTTAAAACTGTCTGCTGTGAGCTTTTCCTCTCCTGTATGGTTTTGTTTAAACATCTGTTGACTAAAGACTCTTTGATTATGGTTGATGATACTTTTCCAGGAAAACAGAAGATGCCTTTCTTCCCATGCAGAAAATTGTATAAGAGGCATAATGCAACTCTACATAATTGTAAGATAATTTATGACTTCATGATAATTATTAAACCCAAATTTAAGAATTTTACACTTGTGTTGGATTAAAACCGTCTACATTACTATCTTGAAAACAAAGACCTGGCATAAGGAAGTAAAAACAAGTCAAACATTTTAATAGTAACTGAACGTAATTACTCAGAGATGAACAAACATCATTCTCTCATCCAACATGTGTATATACTGTATATTACATTTCCCTGAAAGTGGGTGATTCATGTGAGAAATATTTTAATCAGAATCAGACCTTACACTTCGCCATGTAGCCTCTGCACTGTTTTAAATATGTCATTTATTTGGAGATGTAGTCTGAAGAAAGCAGATCTTTTGAATCCATTCACCCAGTTTGTAGGCTTATGTTGGAAAATTCAAAAAGATGAATGTGGATGGTACATTCTTCATGCTTACTCAAGCCTAAATCGATTTCAGCAAGCAGTTGGGTGGAGTAACCCGTCACCAAATTAGAAGTAAACATGGGGATCTTGATTTATGAAAGAGACCATTTTATAGGGTTCAACCAAAAGCTGACAAAATTCTTTAAATTCAAAGTTCAATTCAATTCAAAAATCCTTTATTGATCCCAGAGGGAAATTAAGTGTTGTTGTAGCTCATACTAATTAATTCTTTAAGGAGTTGTTGTAGATGATGATGGCTGTGGGCAGGAAGGATTTCCTGCAGGGATCTGTGTTGCAGCGAAACTGAAAAAGCCTCTGACTGAAGACGTTCTGTTGTTGTATGACAGTCTCATGAAGAGGATGCTCAGGGTTGTCCATAATTTATTTTGTTTTATGAAGAATCATGATCCTCTCCAGTGGTTCCACAGTAGTGCCAAGAACAGAACCCGCCTTCTTCATCAGGTTGTTTAGCCTTCTTAAATCCCTGGCTCTTTAGAGTCATAGTGAAAAGTACGTTAAACCTGACCCAAATTTAGAGAGATCCTCTCCTCTTTAACATAAAATTAAAATTAAAATAAATGAACAGTTTGAAAAACGTGACTTCCTTCAGCCCTGTTTTCTCTGAGACAAGCATATTTTGATGTAGGGCACTGAGCTATCCGGGTCTGGAGAAATCTGTCTCTGGGAATACATGAATAATTTACAAGGAGTCATAATAAAAACAGCCTTGTAGTTTAAGTACACACTTTACTGGCAGTTTTCCTAAGTACAGTAATTACTTAAAATAATTACTGTACTTAATTAATTAAGAAACATCAATATCATGGCAGACAATATTGTGATGATTAGTCATTGTGTGATAATAATGATACAGTCTAATTGATTATGTTTGCAAACCCAAAACAGGTTAAATTATTATTATTATTATTACATATTATAATTATTTACTAGAATTATGTGGTTCAATGATTGCATCAATAAATGCTGTGTTTCTGATTCATACCACAACTAAAAGCATCTTTTGTGTCTTGTTTAGCAGTGCGGTTGTATCATTGAGTGTAGCTGTTGCACTGAATTTTTTTTTCTGAGGGCCATGCAATAATAGAATTAAACCCAACATACTGTGATAAATGTTATCAGCAGTTTTATTATTGTCACCATAAATCACACAAAAACATTTGGACAAAAATGTAAGCTCAAATCACATATCCCCAGCACTGATCCAAGTTTTTAACACAAGAAATTCATGAGGCATACATCAAACTGGCTAAAAAAAATTATGTTTTGGAGACTGGGAAAGAACTTTTTTTTTTTTTACGTGGGCCTAATTTAAGGTGTGCTTACAGGTTTGCTTTAAACCTGAGGAGGGTGATGCATTCAGCAGCATCTAGGGAGATGTATCCCTCAAAAGAAGAAAACATAAAATGCTAAGAAGAGGTTAGAGGTTCAGGTATAGAAATTTAGAAAATGTACCCTTAGAGGGATTTAAAATATTTTCACTTTAAACTTAGGTTAAAAACATACCTGCAAAGGGCATTATCCTTCAATCACATCTAAATGGATTTTAAAGACAATTTATTTGATTTACAAAACTATCAATCCCACAGTGAGAATTAAAGCTGCACAATATACTAGAATAACAAAATAATATATTTAGTTTGTTGGTTAGAGTCTAATATTCTTTAATGGCGGTTGATGCGAAAGCTCACAGAGTGGTGAAGTCATTGTGATGAAGGAAAAGGAAAAAAAGAGCCAGGGATCAGCAACATAATCATAATTGATGTCATCATAGAAATATTCAGCTATATAATCAAAATTACATGTTTCATGCTATTATGCAGCCCAAGTTAGAAGTCAATAAATGACTCATGTGCATTGTGCAGCACTGGATATTTCAATCTGGATAGTTTGGTCTTTGAACTAAAACTAACATTTGAAGCTTTAAAAAAAACAGCATCTGCTTTTTCTTTTCGTTTTGCTGTTACATCATCTGTAAGCTTGCCTCTCAATCAAAACCATGCACCTATTATAATAGCGCACACATTCCCATAAGCTCTGTATTTTCAGCTGACAAATGACACTGTGGACAGAGAGGCAGCAGGATGGAAGAGAGACACAAACTGTGAGAAGAAAGAGATAGGGGGTGGGTGGAAGGCAGTGGGAGTGGGAGAGGATGTCGGGGAGAGAAAAAGGGCCCTTGTGTGTCATGATTACTGTCTCTAATTCCATCGGCTGCGTACTTAGCCTGTGATGTCAGGAAGAAGTGTGTGTTTAATCTGTGCTGCCTTTCTGCTGAATAGACAAAGAAATGTGTGTACATCTGTCAGTTCTTATAATTGAGTCTGGAAGAGGGGAGCAATCCTACATGTGTGACTTTGTCCTTTCACTAAAATGTCTTTTATTTTATACTTTCTCATCATTTGCAGTTGTGCATGTTTCAGCCCACATGGTGAATGTGGTCAACTTCAGTGTGAGCTACTCAGATGATTTTCCCGCTCTCAACTTGGCTCGCTACAGAGGAGAGGTAAAGAGTTGCTTAAAGACAACTTAAATCTTTCTAACAGCATTTCTAATGACAAATGATGTACATTAAAGATGCAAAAGGCTTCAGTCAAACACATTTTTACATTTAGAGATACACCAAGAAGAGAATTTGTAAACAGTATGCCAAAAGATGATTTTGTAAAGTTTTTACCTGTTGATACCGATTTTTTGGGTGATGTGAATTTCTATAAATCATTTTGTCAAAATGTAGAAGTGGTTAACATAAAAGAACATCAGAGTGTTTTTTCCTACATAATCATTTCGAAAATAGATAACAGCAGTGTCCAACTCAATGTTTGAGTAGAAATGTCTCTAATTCGCTGCCATGTGTCAGATTGTTAAAGATTTTTCTGCAAATATTTTGCAAATATTTCAAAACAACGTGAAAAAAAAAAAAAAGAGTATGACGGTGACATTTTAAGCAATGTTTAGAATGTTAAGGCATTTTTCCACTTCTGGTTCCTGAACATTTTTTCTCTGGAACTCAACTTCCCCAGGCCTTTTTATCCAGCTGTTTTTCTGTGTTTCCCTTGTGGGATCAAAAAACTGGGCCGAATGAGGTAGATTGCACTCGCTTAGACTGAATAGGTTCTTCTCTTGCAGAAGTGCTGCTGCAATCTAAAGATACAGCTCTCCCCCAAATGCAGTTTTTGGGGTAGATTTTAAAGCCCTTTTTATGGATTTGGTCCTGGTTCAAGTACTAGAAACGCTGGAGGGAGAAATAAATATTTTATATTAGCAATGTTTAATGCCAACGTTAGCCTTTATGGGAACTTAGCTAAATAATGACATTTTTAAAACCAGTACACATTTTTCCTTATCCCAAGCGCTCCAGAATTAAATTCTTTAGAAGATTAATACAGAGGGGCTTTGCTGCAATACACGTATGTTTAGCTCTCTGTTGTTTGCCTGAGTCTCACTTAGTAACAACTTCCATTAGTGGGATCTGTTAGGACTTATTGTTTTATTTGAAGTGTTATTAATTTAAGTCCCAAATGAGGACAGAAATGTACCTTTGAGATTGAGTTCTGGATTAAAGTCAGCAGACTCTTTTCTCCTTAAAGTGCTGAAGTTGCTCTGTTGTAGTTCAAGGTGGCTCTCACAAGCATTAATGTAGAAAACAGAATGATGAAGACTGCAGACCCCATTCTGTTTCATTTCCTTCACAGGACCCCAAGCGGATCATTTTAACAACAAGTAAGAAGAGAAACTTTTTCTTATAAAGTTTGATGTATAAAGTCCAGGTGGTTTTGTCTCTTCTTAGTTTCTGTGTTTCTGCTTTATTCTTTGTTTTTTTAGAAACGGTTTGGTGCAGTCATAGAAGATTGTTTCAACAACATTATTTTAACATGTTGTTGGGTAACTTTACGTACATGGCAATATCATAAGATTAAAAATCAACACGTAAATAGCATCTTCTAACTGCCTGAATAAAGTCATATTAGATGTAAGAAAAAATTGAATTACACAGTGTGCTGATTGTAGTCATATTTAACATATATATATATTTATACTTATTTAATGGTGTACCAGTGTTACAGTTAAACCTGAAATTAGTCATACCACTGGCAGATTTAGATATAAAATTATTTTCATTCAACTAAGTAATTCGATTTTGTCAGAAATTGAGACAAGCCACTCTCAAAAGATAATATAAGAATGTAAAAGGAGTATCAGTTTTGAAAAACCAAATACATTTTTATTTGTATTTTATTAAAAAAGATATCTAGATATTACAAAATTACATAATTTGTAGATAATTTATTTAAAACCTTCTCAGTAATCACTGGGAAAATTTGTACTGTCAATGCTGCAATCAAACAAGTTTAACATGTTTCCACTGGTGGGGCTGAAACTTCAAGTCTTTGAGGTTGGAAGGCCTCCTTGCCAGCAACCTAATTGTTAGCTCCCTCCACAAATGCTTCAATACTGTAGATTCAAGGGACTTTGATGGTTCCACCCTGAAAAGTCAGTATTACTTCTGGTCAAAAGAAATGTGTTGGTAAAATTAAAAGATTACTTTAAACCTGAAACTGTAAGGGGTATGAATCAATGTGAGCTACAGTCTTTCACAAATACAGATTCATGGTTTTAGCTAAATCAAGGCTAAAAATGTACAGGTTCTAATTTGACTTTGACCAATCATACAACTGCAATGTTGGGGGACCTAATGTGATAGAAAGTCTGTTAATTGAACAGCAATATATAAATGGGATATTATAATTGCAACTGAATAAAACTCTTGTATTACAGTCACATTTAGACTTGTTAGTTACCAGAGACCGTGTACGTTAGCCTAGCCAAAGCAAACAAGATAGTTCTTGTTAAAGAAACTGATGACTTGATGTTAACGTTGTTTGTTTTCTCTTCACTCTGTGACATGATGGTTCTCTTCAGTCCCAGGAGTCACTGGTGTCCTGCTGGTTCTCATCCTCCTCCTGATATTCATATCCTCCTCCTACTGCATTCGGTATGCTGAAATAAATCATAATTTATGTAATTAGAGTTAGTGCCTATGTCCAAAAAAAGAGAAAGGCAAGTTTGTTTGAAAAGTCAAAATACAAGCTGAGCTATTTTTAGGAAGGTTTCTGATTTACCAATTTTAGCCAACTAAAGCAGTTCAAAACAACTCAAACTGAAAATGTTCCAATTAGTTAGATAGAACACTATGTTCCCACCGATTCGGACCAGACAAAAATAAAATGATCACATTCTGATTATCGGGACATTTAATGATTTGCATTAAAAGTGCAAATCAGTTTTATCCTGTCTTAATGTATGCATGGTCCTCTTTGTGTTATGTCTGCTTTGTGCTAAAGTTGGTGGCTCATCTTGTGTAATGGATGGTGAAGACGACGACATGCTAACAGACATTACCGCTCTGTCATTGCTCAGGTCACTGTGGGTCACCCTCTGTGTGGGGAGGACACAGTGTGCGTGTCTATGTGTGTGTTTGTGTGACTTCCCGCTCCTTTCAGTAAGTGACCAACAATAAGAGGCTTTTCCAGACCATGTAAGGCTTTAGATAAGAGTCTGGCAAAGTGGTTGGAGTGTTGGGATGATGGCTGCTGCACACTGGAGGGAAACCCAAACAATGAGTCACAGAGATATTGTCTTGTCAGCATACATCGTGATCTTCTGCATTGCTTTTAATTTTTAACTTTTCATGAAACAACAGAGTTGCAGTCTCCACATGTTTGTATGATATGTTTATAGAAAAGACCTGACCTGGCACCTCCAACCTTTCTGGGTCAATAAATGTAGGTGACTATAGTGGAGGAGACAATATATTTCCTTTAATTCTCCTGTTGAAAATGTCACACTCTGACAAATGACTTTATAGACTAGACAATACCTGGTTTCCTGAATGCGTCCAGCCTGATTAAATATTCATAAGCATTTATTTAAAAAGGTTTTTTGGGCCTGAGTGGCCTTTATTGACAGTGGACAGAGTTTTTGAAGGGGGAGAGAGGTGGGGGAAGACATGCGGCAAAGGTTGCCTGGGACAGGACTCGAACCAGGGACGGCCGCGACGAGGACTGAGGCCTCTGCACATGGGGCGCCTGCTCTAACCACTGCGCCACGCAACACCCCTATTTTGCATTTTTTAGCTTTATAAAGAACATATTTGTTTATATATGACTGAATATTAGAAGGTTCTACTGCACAAAGGCTTAATATTTTGGGTAAAAGCCCCAACATTTACATTTGACTTTTAAGTCAGATTCTTTAGATAGTTTTTGATATTTCAGACGGTAAATCTCCTCTTTTTCAAGAACAAAACAGTCTAACAAAACTCTCACTTGGGAAAAATTCAAACTGTCGTCCCCTTATTTGCAGATATCTGTTAGATTTTAAAATATTTTTTTGTTTCTTGAAGAATGCTTTTGTCAAAGCTGATTTAAATCTTTGAAAATTGTATCCCCCTGTCATCTTTGAGTTGGACTCGGAGCTTCTTCTCCCCTCACAACATGCACAGGTTTTAGGATGTGTTATGTGTTTATGTGTTTGAATAACTTTGTTGTCTGAAAAGTTTTTATTTAAATATGTATTTTTTTCAGTTCAACACCAGTAAATAAGAGAATGTTCCTGTAAATCAAAGAAATCCTCAAATCTGAGATTAGTATTCATGATCTGCTTGTTTTCAATGGCACTTTAGTTGATCATACACTAGTGATGTTTCCCAGTTTAAACAACCAAGAAAATCCTGCCCTCAATAAACCAGAACAGGGTTTGCAGTTTAAAAGGAGGGTCGTTGTGTGTAATGACCCATTTAATATTTACCTCTGACATCTTGTCCAGACTTTAAACTAGGTATACTTTTTATTTTTGTCTTTACCCACTTTACTTGAACCATCCTTTTAATTTTTCCTAATTGGATAATTTTTGTTTCAAGCTGATCATGTTTCTTGTTACCTGATTTTTTTTGTCTATTTCAGAGTGTCCAACTATGAAGTCTTCTGGTACACACACAACCTGTTCATTGTCTTCTACATCATCCTGATGGTGCACATGGTCGGGTAGGCAGCACTGAAAGATTGAGTGTTTCTGTGCAGGTTTTATCCTCTTGAGTCAGTTGAGATGTTTCTGTACTTTAGAACAGTTTGGTTTTTTTGTGCTCCAGAAGACAAAAATTTTTTTGGACAGGCAGTTAAAGCATAAACCTAACTGACAATCCCATTGTAGTTTTTGTAATCTGTCTTTATTCCCATTCTGTTTCTTCATTTCCAGGATAAAATATCACATTGTTGGCTTTTTTTGTTCTTACATGTAGATTCTTTTCTTTTAAAGCAATTTTGTTTATCTCTATACCCAGACCGTTTTCATAACTTTTGAATTTTGTATCTTGTCTTCTTCATTCTTTTGTCCGCTTTTAAACACATTCCAGGAGTCAATATTTGTTCTTCATTCCCCATTAATACAGTATTATGGAAAAGTTTCCATACCCATGAAACCTTTTTCGATTATTCCCCATTACAACCACAAACTTTTATATTATATTTATATTATTGTTATAAAAATCTGGCAAGTGTGGCATACAGTTATATTAACCCCCCTTTACTCTGGTAGTCTTATATAAAATCCCATGCAGTCACAATGTGAGAAATCCAGGAGTCCACTTGTGTTTTATTTAATCCCAGCATAAATCTAGCTGTTCTGTGCTGGCCTCAGAGGTTTATAGACTACATTATAGAACAAACAATATCATAAAAACCCAGGACAACTAAACTCAAGTATTACACAAATCTGGCCTTTACCCCAACACTGTAAATGCAGCAAAAGGTAGTTCCATAAAGAAGAGAATAGGAGACTGAATATGTATGCATGTAACAATTGTTAGTTTATTTTCTGGAAAAACTGGCCGTGTATCCTTTTCAATCCACTTCAAAACACTTCATCAATCCCAAATAGAATTCCTTCCACTTCATATTTATGCACTACTTTTTATTGGTCTATCACATCAAATCCCAATAAATGCATTGGCATTTGTGATTATAACAAATAGTAAAAAAGCTCAAGGACTATGTCTTCTTTTTCCACTATTAATATGTATTATTTTTTATTTTTTTTGTCTTATTCCCATAGCCGCTGAACCCCAAATCACCTTTCTTCTTGTTTGCTTTACACCAGTGGAGCTCTGAAGTATCAGACCAACGTCGAGGCCCACCCACCTGGCTGCCTCAGGCCCAATCAGAGCAGCACGGAGCAGCATGTTGACGACCTGGACCTGCTAGAAGATGATGATAGCAGATGTAGAGAGGATGCTCACTTTGAACCCCATTGCCCTCAGGTCCGTGAGTGTTTGTGTGTAAATATTTGTGTGCTCTACATGTGTTCTGAGTGTTTGAGAGGGTTGGAAGGAGTTGGTCCCATTTATTAGAGGTGTGAGGGAGGGGCTCTGTACATCAAGGCCTGTGTTTGTGTGTGTGTGTAATTATGTGTTTGCCCGTGCTTGTTAGGCAACATGCTGGTACCATAAAATCCCCTTTAAAGTTGAATGTAGTCCCCTGGCTTTACTTAAGCTGTGAGCAATTACTGTGTTATAGGAAACTCAACAGAGAAGCACTTTTTATTGTACTTATTAGGTATTTCATGACCATATCCACTTTTGTTGGAACTATAATGTCTACATGTAATAAGGAACAAGTGTTTAAAACATAGAGACACAAATAAAAGAAACAGATTTCTGAGGTTTATTAGAATTATGTGAATATGGTCAAGATAAAGATCCTGTATTGTTTTTATACCTGGCTGTTTTTATGAGTGAAAAGGGATTTATGCAGTTGAAAACAGACATTTATACATAGTGTCTAAAAAAGACAAAAATATTTTCTCATAATTTGACATTCAATTAGACTAAACATTTTTTGTTTCAGGTTGGTTAGCGTTACCACATTTGTTTTTGTTTACTAAATGTCTGAATAATAAGAGAACTTTCTTTGAATTCAGAAGCTTCCATGCAGAATAGGGTTTTAGCAGTATTTGCTTCTTCCTCACTGAGTTGCCTTTCAGCTCATGTTGGTACAAGACTCTTTGCCCAGGATAAAGACACTCTCTCACCTGCTTTTGCCAGGATCTTCATTATGTATTTTGCTTTTCTTCTGGAGTTGATTTGCACTTTTTTTTAAAACAAACACAGTACCCGTCTTTTTCCTGAAAGGTGATGGTTGGATATTCCCATGGTGTTTTACACTTGCATATTATTTGAACAGATGAACGTCACGCCATCTGATAATTGGACCCAAGGATGAACCAGATTTGCTGAGGTTCTTATTCTTTTATAATTTCAACGGACCTAAAACAGGAAACAGTCAGAGTGTAAGGGGGTTGTCTTTTAATGCATGGTATGTAAATGCTGTATCTAGTTTCAACTCTATTAAATTGTGACTTACTTATTTGAAAGGATTGAAGTGTTTGAAAGTATACAGTTTAACCAAACGCTTGAAATGTCAACCATAATCCATTGTCAACAACTGCAGCAGCAAGAGATTCTTAATTTCCTGTTTTCTGTCTGCAAGGACAAATATCTCAGTTTACAGAGTCAATGTACTTGTTTAGAGTACAGTTAACAAAGGGACCCATGTTTCATGTTTTATTTAAATTCTTCTCTGTACCATCACCCTAACAACTCGGCAGAACCTGTCTAAAAAGATCTAAACCATTCCTTTACGGCCTCGTTTTGGTTCAGTTCAATAATCAGCTCTTGGTCATTTAGTGTTTATTGTAAACAACTATAGATCTCTACATGAATTCTAAACTATTTTAATTTTCTGATTTAAAACTGATTCCCAGACTTTTATTTTCTAAACCATAAAAAGCAGAGTCTTGTGACCCACCGGCTGAAGTGAGAAACCATTGCTAATAAATCTGGAGTAACTCAACTTTTTAAGTCGCAATCTTGTGACAGCTTAATAATGTGTAATACTGCAAACTCAATGGACCATTTTAGTGCAGTATTTTGTAGGTTGTAATATTTGAGGTGACATGCATTAGAACCCTGCTTGTCAATATATTTTGCCACTTGGATGGACGTTTCCTGTACTTTAGGGGAGTTTTTCCTCTCTACTTTCACTACATGCTTGCTCAGTATGAGAGATTGCTGTGAAGTCAACGTCACAACGCAGGTGACTGTCTACTGCCGCTACATGTTCGTTCAGGAGGAGTGAATGCTGCTAGTCAATGACTTTATGCAATCTGCTGGGATTCCTTAGATAGAAAACATTTAACCTGATTGATATAATGAAGTGAAGGATTAATTTGAATGTATGTATGATTGAATTGAAATTATTTTTCTTGTAAAGTGCCTTGAGATGACGTGTTGTGAATTGGTGCTATATAAATAAACTGAATTAAATTGAAATTGAATGGGAAAGAAAGAATAGTGAGACAAATGTGTGTTAATCACAATTCATTTTGTCATTGCGGTTTTCAACAATATTGGAAAGTCAGGTTTTCGTAAAATCACGAAGCCCTACTAATAAGACAACTGAAAACAAAATGTACTCAAAAGACAGTTATACTAAGCTATGCTATGCTATCCGTTCTTATCTATGCTATGCTATTTATTACTTCTCATTTCAATTTATAGGGTGAAAATATACTATTAGCAATTGTCTTTAAGTTTTATTTGCTTTTAGTGGATAATTTCGAAACTCTCCGAACTCATGGTTTTATGACCTGGTTCTATGACCTTTAGGGTCTGCTACAGAGACTAATTGAGAGCCACTGTTTTAAGATGGCAGAAGTTGAGCAATAACACTCTGGCTAGCTCTTAGCTCAGCTGTCTGGTGAGATCTCTTTTTTTCCCAAACTGAATGTGTTCAGCTACCTACTGCAGGGAAGATACTAATAGCTAATAACTACTCCAGAGGTTCCCAGTTTACAGGATTCAGACTATCCATTAAAGATGTTATTTGGGTTAAATATGTCTGTTGCAGACAGTCAGGTACAGAAAAAAACATTTTTACAACTTATATTTGCATCTTGGATTGTAAAACAGGGTTATCAAAATGAAAGAAGAAAGTCATGTTTACCACAAGTTTATTTTCATTGCTTAATATCTTTGTGCTTGCCTGCAGTAAGCAGGAAACATTCATTATCATTATCTGTGTGTTTGTGTGTATTTTTGTGTATAGACTTGGCTCTGGGTGTCCGGTCCCCTCTGTCTCTACTGCGTGGAACGTTTATACCGCTACATCCGAAGTAGTGCCCCTGTTACTATAGTGACTGTCATCAGGCATCCTTGCGATGTTATAGAGTTGCGCATGCTGAAGAAGAACTTCAAAGCTCGACCTGGACAGGTGAGAGGACATGTTGTCATTACTGAGCAGTTTACTTTTATTGCTTCTCAGATATATTTCCATTGATGATTTATTGAAACATTGCTTTGTTACTGTAATCTATTATCTCTACATGCCCCATCTTGTATCTTACATTTCACCCGCTCCCTCATCCTGTTATATCTCCAACTTAATCTTCTTTTTTCCAGTACATTGTTCTTAACTGTCCAAGTGTATCTTCATTTGAAAACCACCCCTTCACACTGACAAAGGTAATACCAAATAACCCTGACGCATTCCTCACTCTTGACACAGCACCAGCCCACAGACATGTCTGCATAGACACACTCTTGTATTCACAGGTACCTAATCTTTCCATTTCTTCACAAAGAACAAGCACTTTGGTCTCAAACCAGGTCCCGCCTTCCTTCTGTGGCTGTGACTCTTGATTGGCAGCATGGTCGTTCAGGAATATAATGTTTCACTCTGCTTATTGATGTTTCAGATTTGCTCTACATAGCACAAGAAAAACATTGCATATGTACAGGATAAAGAAATAGCTTTCTGCTTATAAACATACTGATACACATACTCTGGTACCCTCATAGTTTCTTTGTTTATACTCACGGTACTTAGCAAAGGTATCAATTCCCTTTGCACCTTTTCACACTTTGTCACAATACAACCATACACTTCCATGTATTTTATTGAGATGTTATATGAAAGACCAAGACCAGATGGAACACTGTTCAAACCACCATCTCAAAATTAAAGTCTTATGGCACAGCTGCAAACCTACGAAAACAAGGCCATCCACTCAGTCCTACAGGGCCAGACAAGGCGAGCAATAATTAGAGAAGCAGCCAAGAGGTCCAGCAGAAATCTGGAGGTGTTGCACAGATCCTCCATTGAGGGGAGACAATCTATTTGTATTTGTAGTTATGTACTCTATAAATCCCACCTGAATGGAAGAGTGGTAAGAGGAAAACTGTAAGAAGTACCATTGGTAGTGTGCTACAACACATGTACAGTCAATCCCCGGTTCACCTATTCATGGGTTTTTCTGTGGAACATAATTCCAAATTATTCACGGAAAATGAGCCTATTCTGAGATAAGAAAGACCATGGATGTCCCCTACTGCGGTAGTGCTAATATTGTTCCCACTGTGTGTATTAATGCATATTAAGGTCTATTTTATATTTGAACTACAAAAATAGGCAGTTCTAAGCATTTGTAGAGGGGCTCTGAAGTATTCGCAGATTTTAGCCATTAGTTATGGTCCCTAGCCCCTGCGTGTACCTGGGGTCCACTGTAGCTTATACAGCAAAGATGAGGATAAAGATGCTCTGGTCCAACAAGTGCAAAATGTAACTTGGCCTACATAAAAAACACTATGTGTTACTTTTGATGCCAAACTGACACCACACATTGCTCTCAACACATCATCCCCACAGGGAAACATGGTTGCAGCAGCATCATGCTGTGGGGATGACATTCTTCATCCGAGATAGTGAAGCTGGTCAGATTAAATGGAAAGATGGATGGAACTAAATTGATCATGGTGCTAGAAGAAAATGAGTTAGAGGCTGCTTAAGAGTTGATATTAGGGTGGGAGTTCACCTTCCAATAAGACAACAATACAGCTAGAGCTGCATTTAAATTGTTTAGAACAAATCTTTGTTATGTGTTTGTATAGCCTAGTCAAAGTTTAGACCTAAATCCAACAAAGAAATGTGACAGCTCAAGGAAATATAAATTCCTGTATTGGTGTGTTGTGTGATGTTTAGTGTTTGAGGTTAGAAACTCACTCTGACATAGAGCAGACAGACCCAAGAGGCTGGTAATGCTGTCTGCCAACAATAGGGCTGTGTGCACACGCTCATGTGCGTTGTTAAATTTAATTAAAAGAGTTGCCGCTCCGCAACGCATACCTTGTTTTGTACTGTGTTCACATTTGAATCTCACATGGCAGCTCTATATCGTTTTTTTTTGTGTGTATATGGTGTCTTGTACTAATTTCCATTGTAACTTACTCTTACAGTGCCCCACGGTGAACAAGGAAACTTTCGGCATCCATCTGCGAGTCGTGGGAGACTGGACTGGTACTATCTAACAGCAACACACACACAGGATGGGGTTTAGTTTATGTTACCCCCACTGATTTCCACTTTTCTCTAGGGAGGACACATTCCTGAAAAGCTGCATTTTGTGTGCATGAGTGTGCAGATGTGGGAACCTTACTTTACCCCAGCATTGTTCCTATGATTTTGTTGTCCTGCTGGAAAACTTGACTAGGCACACAGTCAAACACATACAATGGATTGTTGTCACAGGGAATTATAGGGAGTTATTTTAAAATAGAAATCTCAAAATGGGGGCTCATAATTTTTTTCCTCTTCAAACTGAAAGCTTTAAATAAAAGTAAAACATGTGTGTGTCAAGAGAAGCCCTGCTTTGCGACCAGATCAAAAGGAAGTGGGTTTTAGAGATAGCTATGGCCTTAGGGAGCACGTGCATTTGCCTGCACTTGCTGCTGTTCACATCCATGCTCACATCCTTTCTGAACACAGGAAGGGAAGCTGCTTTGTTTATTTTGGCCCCTTAATATGCCATGACGACATGCTGCAAAGAAAGTAGAGAGCAATGAATCGGGATGTGTTGAAAACACAGCCTCTCCTCTCATCTCCTCAGAGCACTTCACACAGCTGCTCCTTCCTCAGCCAAGGATGGACTTGGAGATTCTTCCCATGGTCCAACAGAGGACATACCCCAAGTAGGTTTCTGTGAGTGTCAGTGGCTGTGAGAATGAAATGTTGGGACAGGATAAAGGTTCATGATCACATAGAGGTCAAAGGTCTTTGACCTGCTGACCATTCATTCTGTTGTTTTTAATCTTTTGTTGGGGTCCTAAAAGCTTTAAAGAGTCAAATATTCTAGGGGTTGGAGGGGGTAAAGGGCGGTTTCCAATAGCCAATCAGAGCTAAGCAAAATCTCTGAACTCCTAAACCCTGTCCCAGTATTGAACACAGTGCACCACAGTGCCCTCCTGTGGCCAGAAGAAGTAATTAGTGTTGTCCTCACCACACTTTCTGGAAGGGCTTTAGGTAGTGAACACTCTGTCATGTCATTTCTGTATTTGCCAGCACTAGTGAGCACAAATACAACAGCGTATTGCTTTGTGTGGTAAATGTGTTTATGATGACACAAGTGTATAAGTAGCAGTTATGTGAGTGTGTGATGGGGGGATGGTTTCAGACATCTAAGTTTCTGTGTCCCATTCCAGCTCATACAGTGGGATATGTATCTTGCTTAAATGAAGGTGGTTTGTATGATTTATCTGAGATATATAGTATTGTGCAAAAGTCTTATAACATTGCCTGTTTCTTTATATTTTTTGGAAGTGGTCTTGGTCAGTAGTTCTGCAGGCATTCGATATGTTTTTGGCTGCTAATAATTCTGAGGTTTAGCTTAGTACTTGACCATTTTCAGAGGAATGCTTATTTCTTAAGCAACTTACCTCTGACTTTTTCAGGCCATAGATAGGCTGCTAAACGCTGTATGTGCAGGGATCATTGGTTGCTTTATCTAAACATAACAAAAAAAATAGCAAAAATTTAATTTTATCTTGGCTCTTGAGGCACTTTGTTACTATAGGCCTACTCTAAAGAAATAATTTCTTCCCATTTAATTTCTTAAATCTAAGGAAAACAACACAGTTTGGTGAATAATGCACTTTTTAGGGCCGGCCCTGACTACTTTGGTGCACTAGGCAATATTGTTGCTGATGCCCCATTGCATCACAGTCAATTTCAATTTTCAAACAATTACACAGAAACATTAAGCATGTAATCAAGGTTTTATTTATATCTGAGAATCTGATGCTGTGGCACTGGGGGTGGGGTTGAAATATCTCAAAGTGAACATTTTTAACACAGTTAATTGCAAGAGTGCTTGATTAAACCTTATGGCAAAGAAGTCTTAATTTGTACAAAAGATTTATTATGATAATGTTATTCTAAAAAAAAGTATAAAAAATTACATTCACAGGCAACAGTTGAACTAAGCTGATAATATATTGTTTGGACTTTATATTTGATTAATGCAAAACCCTAAAAACAACCAAAATCTGTGACCTTATAGAGGAAACTGACCAGTATAATTCTGACACAATTTGTTTTTGTTCTGAGAAAGATTCATGAGGAGCTCATTAAAACCAAACATCCTCAGTGTACTCAAGTTTTAAACAATTTGTTGTAAATTATTTTAAATAAACCTATTTTAACAATGTTAATGATTTTTGACAGCATTATCAGACAATAAATTATTCTTATTTTGCTTTTGTAGCCTATTTTGTATTTTTTTCATGATTTTTCATTTGTTTATAAATGTTTATTGTTGCGACAGACCACAGTAGTGAATAATTCTCTTAGAAATTATGATTTGCAACGTTTTTTTGTTTAACATGTCTGGACAGTCTGGACCTTATTCATTGCAGGAGACATTCTCTGTTTCTCTCCCTCTCAGTGGTGCTGCATTAGCGCGCCATTATCATTTTAACTTTGACAGTAGTAATAGGTGCATACACACGCACAAATTATTTATAAAAAATTATTAATATAGACTACGTTTGGGGTAACATCAACTTGAGTCGCATATAGCTATTTATTTCTTCAAAACAATCCTGCTATCATCCAAAACAAGTTAACTAGCAAATTAACACTACAATAACCACAACAATACAATAATAATAGTATATAATAATTTTTATAATTTTGTCACATGAACGTTACTGTATACCTCTGTCTGCCTACCTGGTAAGCCATGCACAAGACGTCGTGAGTCTGCCAATTAACTGCTTTGACCAAATCACACAACAAGCTTCTTGACGTCCCACTCTCGTACCAGAACAGACCGAGAAGGCAGAGGACTTTTGCCTTTATTCATGCTTGAATGATAAACAAGCCTCCATTCACTAGGTGGCAGCAGTGCTCAAACTAATCAACAGGCTGCCTTTTCATTCCAGCAGAAGTAGTCTACGGGTGCAGACCAATGGCCGCTGGCTGCCCCACTTTTTGACTACGACACTGGGGGCCGCCATTGCTCCGTCATTGCTGTAGTACCGCCATCTAGCCACTAGTCCCCCATTGGAATACATTCCACTTTAGACACGTTAAAAACAACTTTAATGCCTGGTGCCAATTTTTTTTTCAACTGTCTACAGCTACATATTCCTCCTGTGATTATGCTGGGTTAAAAACACCCAGAGGCACCAGGCTGGTTAACGTAGGATACATTTTCTAAATCTTGTATAATTAATTAGGGCCGGACTTTGATTGACAGGTCGTTTACGTCGCTGCCTGGCCCATCGGCTAGGCGAATAGCTCGCTGAGCAGCTGCATGATCCTAGCAGAGGCTATCTGGCTGTGGAGCTGAGCTCAACCTAACGCATTCTGTCTGAGGCTTTTCAGTTTGATATATTAGACTATTGAATAATGTATGAGCCAAAGTAAAACATGTTTGTAATTACAAAATGTACGTTTTTTTTTCTTGTCTGTTTGACCATTATAACATTTTACTGATGATATGCAGTGTGCAATTTGTGAAAAAAGCAGAGGGAGGGATATATATATATTTTTTAAACGTTTTATTCATGAAAATAACAACAGGTTTGTGTATGCAGGCTGCAGGGCATCTTGCTCATACGTTTAAAAACTGACAAAACAAAATCACTGTTGACATAAAAAAATTAAGATAAGATCAAATATATTAAGATGATTAAAATTAAAGATAAGAATTCACTTGACTTATCCAGTCATAGCAGGTGAGATTATTATTTCCCCGTGGCATCAGCAGCACATTGTCCACCCTTTCAGATCCATAACTCTCTCTGCATATTTTTCTGTGGGGAAAAAGTTCACCTCTGGAACCCAGCCGGGGTCAGGTGCAGAAATACTTTTCAGGTGTAAGAATCCCTCTATACCCTCAGTTTATTAAACCGTGCGCACGGATTTGGGGTGCTGCATGAAAGTATAGATATTTGAGTCATTGTAGCCGGGACCATTTCCCCGGTAATATTGATCAATTACAGTTTTGTCCCCACCACTTAAAAACCTGATGTTCTTTTTGTTGTTTGTTTTTTAAACAGTGCATCCACCAGCGTAATTTTCATATATTCAGTATCCTATTTAATGCAAGGTGTTCTGATTATGCTGTGCTACCAGCTCCATGCTTCCCAGAGGCAAGACGGACACACACTGTGTGCTTTTTTGACTATTTCCACAAATTTTGCAATCGGTTTGTCTTCAAAGCCGTATAAAAACAATTATTGCATTTGTTGTGCATGGAGTTGAAACAAACCTGGTCACTAGTGAGATTAAGTAGGCTTTATCTTAGTCGTATTATTTAAAAGTTAAAAGGAATAATACCCTTTTTTCAGTTTAAAGCTCTGAAAAGGTCCAGCACGATGCCCAAATCACCGTGTATGGATTCGAAATCCATACGCACGTTTTATTAAACTGAGGGTACAAATGAACCTCAAAATTATTTCTGCACCTGACCCCTGCCGGGCTCCGTGCAGAGATGAAGGGAAGATTGTTGAGTGTTTTTATCATTCTTCCTCTAGTCTGCCAAACGGATTCTGCAGGATTCTGGGTTGATTGCGCAGAATCCCCTCTTGAACTCTGCTGCGGAGACAGAACGTGTAAACTGCAGCCATTAATTTATGAAGGTGTTCGCCGATGTTGTTTAATAGAAATTTTTAATTAACCTTACCTTAACCTATAATCAATTCAAAGATGCAAACTCTCTGAGGATCAGTATTATTTCTTCTGATAATGAAGCATATGTTTGTGGGGAAAACAGAAAGGCTTTCACAATCTTTAACAACTTTTATTTTCAAGAATTAAAAAAAATAAAAAATCATCAAAAAAAGTGAAAAACAACTTGACTCCAAGCCCTCCGCCCTCCGTTGTATCAGGATATTGTCGACTGTGGCAGTATTAGTATTCATTTCTGGAGAGTAGAATTTCAATCATTATTAAATTACAATTATTACCGTATTAATCCATTCATAGCAGCACACACTAGGCACTTTCATCCACACGCATTCAACACATATACAGTGCACACACTTTTCATATAGGGAATTTAATACTTGACACATTATTATACACTATATATACAGTCAATGTTACACACATGTAAACATATCGCAGATTAGACTAGGCTAATAACCATCCTCCACTCGGCTTTACAGAAATTTTGACAGCAATCTGTCTCGAGACTCTTTTTTTATCCAATTGTCTTCGATATCACGTTGCGATAATTCAGTTTAAATTGCTGTATTTCGTTCGACTGTAATTATAGTAACACTGCATTTTAATAATTATTTTAAGTTATGAGTTCTTACCTTATGAGATTGGGGGGAAAAGAGCCGTCAGAGGCGCACAGATGGCTTCAGTAAAATGAACACGGGAGCTCTATACAATCAATCAGTCAATGAGCGGATTAGCCTTTAGCTTAGCTAGCCAGGTTTAGCATCAGAGCTAAAGGCGCGGGAGCAGAATGGGCGGGATTACGACAGAAATACACACCCCGCGAGGCCAAAGCATGGTCGAGTCTACAGCGAAGATCCCGCCCTTATGCCGTTTTTGGGAACATACGTCATCAGAACCGGGGAGGAGGAGTCTGTAAATCCGCCATGATTTCCCCCATGAACGTGGTCATTGTGGTAAACGGGGAGGAGTGCGGAAACGCTGTCCATTATATATACAGTCAATGGTACAGACCGACTGACAAGTGTTTCTCAATGCCTAAGGACTCAAGTACGTTCTTGTGTACTTGGCAACAGTTGTAAGTCCGTTCTTGCTGAGAACACAAGAGCCGTTTCTTAATACGGTGGTTCTGCAATTGGAACACACTGTACTTGGTTGGTGTCGCTGCTCAGCTACAATATTTCCAGAGTTTCAATAAATTGTCCAATCTACTTAAAGTGTAACTGAACCCCATGAAAAATCATAATCCTGCCCCCAGACAACATTTGAAAAATTCTACAAAGTGGGGGGTGCCAGGAAGCACGGAGGGGTATGGCCAACTATGGAGGATGATCAGAGGGGGGAATGTGGGGGTGTTTTCAGGAGGACAGTGACAGGTCGCTTAATCTGATACTGAAACATGGACAGTGACCAAAGCGACGTTGGCAGTTTTGCGACTGATCAACATTCATCTGTTTTGAACGTTAGCCTATGTTAGCATTACCACTCAGAGACTGGACTCCTCCTGTCTCCCTCTGCCAGCGCCCTGAGCCAGCGGATCTCCTCCGTCGTCACCGGAGGTAGAGGGAGGCTTTATGGAGCCCAGCCGCCGCGAGCCGTATCAATTCGAGCCGCTGGCTCGGGGCGCTGAGTCAGCACTGCCCGAGGCTGCCGCTGCTGCTGAGGGAGAGAGAGACAGGATGGGTCCGGTCTCTGAGTGGTGATGCTAACATAGGCTAATGTTCAAAACAGTATGTTAGCTATGCTAACTAAGTGCTAATGTGATAATAATGGTAACCTGAAAAACGCAATCCAACTCCAAACTCGCCACAGGGCCGGTATGTCTGAAAGTTTTACCCCCAAACCCACGTGGCGTGTCTGTGAGACCATGGCTGCTGTGACACAGTAAATGCCTGTGACGTAAAGATGTACCGCTCTACACCAATCACAAAATTCAAATGCAGTAGCCACCGTTCAACCTTAAGAGGGCAGCACTAAGACGTTTTTAGACCTAAAAGTGTAGAATTAAACAAGTTTATACCAAAATGTAAAAAAAATCCCCAGAAACTCAAAGATTGCATTGGTAAAGACCCATTTATACAGTTTATAGGCAAAAACAAATTGTTTTGGGGTTTAGTTACTCTTTAAGAATGGGATTATTTTCACATTTATAATAGATGGTAAAATAAGGGAAGAAATGTGACAGATCAAACATACATGATGTAGAAGTGTTAATACAAAATAGAAAACCTATGAAATAATAGGCTAACGTTAAAATTTTTGATTATAAAAGGCTGCTAATTAAATAGCGGTATACACATTCACATTCTGTAAATATTTTTCATTTTTAAATTATCCTACTCAGTTGCACATTCTAATGAGTATACCACTTTATTTTTAATAACTGCACAGTACTTTGGTTTTGGAATTTTGTCCTTAATGTACATATTATTCTTAATTCTGTTTTTGTATCTTCCTTATGTGAATCTAAATGCCTGCCACTTTGCTGCTGTTACAGCAAAATGTCCCCTTTGTGGGACAATTAAGGATTATTATATTCTATTTACCACCTCATATGAATTTATCAGGCTTGTTAATGAAGCACGATTGTTTACTAAAAGTGAAAAACTTTGCTTCCTTCATAAGACTATTTGCTGATAAATTATTTATTGTCTCAACTGACATAATCGATGATGACCAGCTTAAAGCAACACTAAAGAGTTTTTTTTACCTTAAAATAATGTTTCTGAACTCGTGTCAGTGGTTGATCAACTCATAACAGGGTGAAACGGCACTTCTGCATTGGCTTTGCGGCCCTCTATCGGCCATAACAGCACTATGTAACTTTGGGTCGTCGGGTAGCGGTTTTGTAGTTCAAATGCGACTTGCTTTACGGCAGGCTTCACAAAAGCCGGTAGGTCCAGCGTCCTGCAAGGCTCTCTGGGTGGAGCATACTCAGCAGGTACATATAAATGGAAGATACCTAGCAGCAGGTAGCTTGAACAATTGTCATCATGACTGAGCCGAAATTGTATTCATCTGTACACCGGTGTTCCGACTATCTGTGCTACCGGCATGCACATTTCGATGTTACGTCACAATTCACTTACTCAGCAAATCTGTCATCAAGAATTCCTACCGGGAAGATCCATTTCGTCTGTTTTATTTCTTTGAAGTTTACGGTGAGTTTTATTCAAATTATTTTTTAGTGGCTAATTTTTATTCAAAATATTTTAAGGCTTTCCTTAAGCTACTTGTTTCAAGTTTACATGACAGCCCTTGTAGCCTATGTTAGTTTCACTTCTGTGATATCGTTACACTGCATGTAAACAAGTCCCATTAATTAGAGTCGTACAGTAAATGCGGTGTATTTTGCGGGCTATTTGTGCTTATAATCATAGGCTACTACATTTTAAAATTTTGGAGTAAAAATACTGCTATCTGCTCTACGTCTTACTGGCTTGGTATATATTCATTAGCTGCTTTACAAACTAACAGATTTCCAGAGTGTGCTATTCATCTATAGGCCTATTTAACAGGTAGGATATTCTGATCAAGGTTTTTAGTGCATCTTTATGTGCTAGTTTTAGCTTTATTTTAAACGGGTAGCATGTTCTGTGGATTAAAAGAAAGGTTTTCGTTATTCATAATTTTTTGCTATGTTAGGCATTACTGCTAAACTTCCACTTCAATTCCGTCACTTGAAAAATATTTTCCGAGGATTATGTTTAACATCAAAGCTAACAGTTGTTGTTTTCGGCATGTAAACATACTTTTCAAGGGGTAGCACTGACAGATGCGCGCTACGGTAGGACATTCTGAGGAGGTAGCACAGATCGTCAGAACAGAGCTGTCAGCCATATAATAAAGAAGTTAGACCGTATCACGTTATAACGTGATAGTTTATTGTAAAAACGTGAAACTATCACGTTATAACGTTTTAGTTTCAAGTGGTTTTCACGTTTTTACAATAACGTTATAACGTGATACGGTCTAATTTCTTTATTATATGGCTGACAGCTCTACGCCGCCGTACATATGACATGCTGAAATATAGAAAATGTACCTGGGATGAAGACATTTGACACAAAGGCTGCCCAAGACGTGAAAATCTGTAACGTTAGAGGGTATCGCTTGTAAATGTGAATCCCCTGGTGTAACCATAATAGATTTTACGACAGTAGTAGAAAACAATACATTTTTCCCAACTGTAGGGGGACCCAGAGAGCAAAACTTACTTAGTGTTGCTTTAAGAGGTAAACAATTAATTGATCGCACTGGGTCTATAAGCAGTAAAAGTTCAAAGTATTTAATATTTTACCAGCCTGCATTGGGGCAACATTGTTGCTTTAAAACTGTGATTTATTTACAATAACTACTAAACACTGATCAAATTTCTCAATGGGTCCTGTCTGGCAGTGTGGCACTCAGAATGGCAGAATTGGTTTTCGAGTACCAAGTAGAAGCCCAACAGAGACAGAAAAAAACACTGATTAACAAACTTATTTTCTTTTATCATCGTCATCATCAGGTAAACTCACATCAAATTTCCTACAACATAAACAGACAAAATATTTTTAGTAAAAAAATATTTATTAGAATGACAACAATCAGCCTGACATGTACAGGAAATTGATACTGTAACTATCTAATCAAAAGCAAATGTTGATAGAATTTTTTAAACTTTAAAGAACATGAAGAGACTGTGAAGAAGACGATGGCAGGACACTGGGGTGAAGAGGATCACTGGGAGCTTGAAGCTGCATCCAAACCTGGAAATGTGGTTTATATTCCTGCATAGCTTTATAAACTGTGGCGACACAGTTTATAAAATACCTATATCAACTAAATACATCAAAAAAATTCTAGAGAAAATTATATATTTTATATTATGGTACTTGCAGTTATTCACCACACATTCTAAAACCCTGTATATCTCACCTTTAGCCTCTACTAATAGATAAAAAGTAGCGGGATCAGACTGGGCTTAGCGGGGAAAACACACTGGTTTAGAGGACAAATCATTTACAGTCATTTATCTAAAGTAGACAAAAATTTGCTCTTTAAAATGTGATTGAAATCTATAAAGTGCCACATTAAACAGAACCGAAATAAATACAATAAAGCCATTGTAAGTTCTTAAAAACTTATGATGGATTTGTTTATACTGTTGACTTATCCCCTTGTCTCTTCGTGCAACATACTTGTGTTTATTTGGTTCACAACAAAGCCAGAGTGTCCAGATCCCTCGTCATTATACTTGAAGTGATCCCATATCCCCATTTTTTAGATGACTTATACCTTTGAGAAAATAATTTTTTTTTAACATGACTATTTTGACAGTAATCAGGCCCTCTATGTTTGTTTTGACACTGCAGCCCAGACACAATGAAATTAGCCAAATTCAGCTGAGTGCTGCACACACATAAAAGTAACCCTGAAGACTTCATGCCAGCAAGGGGGTGTGGTTGGAAAACTCTGTTATAGTTGTAAAAATAGCCATTGTCTCGATAGAATTGAAACAAGAAAAGTAGCATTCAAATATGCTAATTTGTCGAAATTGATAAAAACAGATCCATTCACATTTTTCAAAATTGGTACACTTGTTCCAACTGAAGCGCTTTAATAACAGACACTCAGCCTGTCTCCTCCTCAATGAGTTGATGCTGGAAGAGTTTAAACTCTTACATGGAAATTACACCCTGAAAAAAACAAAAAACATTTGCCACCCTGGTTAGCCGACAAGGCTAAAACAGCATTGTTGTTCGAAAATACTTTCCCTCTGGGGCGACGGACAGTAAAAAAGGAAATGCTGAAGGATGCCAAATGCTAGCTGCTTTAACACTACAAGCTTCAGCTATGAAACTGATGTTGAGAGCAACTTAAAAAGTTCTGTGAAGCTCTTGGATGTGCAGCAGTGAAACAATAAACCTCCCAGTGGACATAAGCTAATGCTCTCTGTTAAAATATTAGCTTCACAGGCAACCCAGTGATGAGGTTCTGTTGCAATACACTCCTCTACTCTCGACAGGAAGCGCATTTCAACTGGTTTCGGGATTTAGCTGGATGCAGCGCTCCATTTGTCTGCAGCAGTACGAATAAATTAACGCAGAAGAATGTAATTAAGCTGACGAAAAAAGAAAGAAAAACTATTCATTAAGGCATCTTTAAAAGATTATGGGCAAGTCTGACTCCTTAGAAGGTAAAATGAAGACAGAGTGGATGAACATTTGTGGTGCCATTTATTTGTGTACTGTGTTTCTACTTCTGTTCATGTTTATGATCAGGCTTTATGTTGACGGTCCATTTGGAGGTCCATCTAAGGAAGTCTTCAACTACGATGTCAGCCTTTGTGTTGCTGGAGGAATTGGCGTTACGCCGTTTGCCTGTGTACTGCATGCTCTGCTGTGAGTTGGGGGGGGGGGGGGGGATCTGATACAAATACAAATATCAAATGTTTACAAGTATTCATGCGCTTATGTCCATCTTTCTTCCTCCTTTGGTCCACCAAGTGATGGCTGGAGGGGCTTCAGGTTGCGGAGGCTGTACTTTGTGTGGGTTTGCAGGGAACTTCAATCATTCTATTGGTTTGCAGAGCTGCTGTGTGCCCTTCATCAAAAGGTCAGGATCAACTCTCCATTCCTGCGTTATTAAATGTAGCTGCATCATAATTTCATATGTATTTAACTTGAAGGATTGTAGAGAGCTGATGAAGTGGTTATGAATCCTAGGGTCACCACAGTAAACCAAAGTTAATACAAACCTATTAAGACACTTTTTCACATGTGGTATTTAACAATGAAAATATTCTAGTGAGTATTATATTTCCCCTCTATTCATTTCATACAATATTCTTCTTGTGTTCGTTTGTGAACCAGCTTTGGCAAGAGAACAGACCAGACTACTTTAATCTGAAACTGTATGTCAGTCAGACAGACAACCTGCAGGTAAGCATGGTACACTGATGCACACTTTTAAAATAATATCATAACTATATAATATAATATTTTAACACTTTTTTGTTGTATACTTAACCTGATTTTTGTTCTTTATCTGTGTATTTTTTACATTGTCCACTAGAGGGCAGTGGTCACAGAGAATCGAGCTGCAGCACAAACTCCAAACTTCTTTCACTCTGACTGATTTTAAATTGTTTTCTTTTACTGAAAGATAAAAATATTTTGTTAGTTTTTTTTATAACCTATAAATAATCAATTTTACAGTTAAAAATCTGTTCAGCTTTCAGTGTTTTATGTTATGATCAAGTAGTTAAGATAGAAACCCTAAAGGCTTTTTTCCCATTGAACGTCATAGTGCTTTGTGGGGTTTTTTATACTGTTGTGGAAAAAACAGCTTCTTCTTAAACAAAGATGAGTCCTTCATGTGGTTTTTATTTTTAATAAGCATGTTGGCCAGTATGTAAGACAATGTGTTTACCCAGAACAGTGCCATGCTTGAGCTCCACCTCACCCTATGATTCCTAATATTATATCGTATTTGATAATCAAAGATTATCTTCTTCTGCCCTTCCTACCCAGGCCTGGTGTCTGGCCCAGCAAGGCTAATTCACTCCAAACTGTGTGTCGAGCATGAGGAACGAAGTCAGAGGGTGTCCTGTTGATATCGGCTGCTTACTGACATCTGTTTAAGCACTCTGGTGATCTTGACATGACTTATTCCCTAGATGCATTCACTAAGAATGTAGCTAATCAATTAATCCTAATTACTTCAAAATATATCCATCACATATGCTTAGTTCACCATGATGCTGAAAATTAGTATGTAAAAATGTACATAATAGCAGAAAGGTTTTACTTTTAGATTCAGTTCAATAAAAATGCCCACAGGGAGTTGTCAGGCAATGTATTCATCATCACACAAATATTCATTTTTGATGATCAAAAAAGAACACCTCATGTACATCATCTCCGTGTTAGTATAGTGGTGAGTATCCTCGCCAGACGCATCTAGGTGTAGAACACTGACACATAGTAAAACAGGGCATTCTGTCAGAACGTGGGTTCGAATCCCAGCTGAAGCTTGTATTACTTTCTCAGCCTATTTTATTGTTTATATTCCAATGAATCATAATCAACAATCACTTCTGCTGCCCATATCTTCATTTCAGCCTCATAAAAGGACAATATATATATTTTCTTGCTACAGCAGGGTCAATTCGATTCAATTGATTTATATAGCGCCAATTCACAACGCATGTAATCACAAGACACTTTATAAGAAAAGCAGATATGCAGACTGTCTTGGCTTTGTTAAACAGGCTCGTGTCAGAGCCTGCGCAGACACCCTGTGGGATGCACCTCCTATGTTTTCCCCCTTATCTGTTCCTTTATAACCTGCTTTGATTCGGTGGGGCATTGCTTTGCAGGCTCCAGCTCTTTCTTGAAAAAAGGTGAGTTGGCAGAATCAGCAAATGGTTTCTTTGGATCTGTGAGGCCCTCTGCTGCATAGGTCTGGTAGACTTTAATGGAGCAGGAAAACTATTGTAACTCTCCTGACTGATTAAAAAAGAGCACTGGATACATCCCCCCTGAAGCAGGACTTTAGCTGTGATTGTTGCTGGTCCTGCTGCTTTTGGAAATTCTCTTTAACCTTTTTCTCATTTTCTGTGTTTCTCAGAGGAGCATCAGGGGCTTAAATGGTGTACAGGTTTACAGTGGCAGGTGGATGGGTCACCACAGGAACAGCGAAAGTCTCATTGCCTGTAAGGCGATGCCAAAGCTGTTGTGCCTTCAAGAAGCTTCTCTAGACTAGTGTTTAGGGAGGAGCTTGTGTTTCTCATTTTAGCCAGGTGCTTTATAGCGAGAGATATGCTGTTTAGTGGTAGGATGTAGATGCTTTTGGGATCCCTGGAGGAAGCTTGATCAAGAACAGCATACTTTAAGACAGTCTTTTTGTCCACAATGCTATGCCATGAGTAGGCCAGTGGCATCCCTCATTGGCCACCAAGTATGCACCAGGATAAAGAGCAGGCCACCAGCCTTTACAGGACCTGTGTGAGCAGCACATGGAAAGGCTGCAAAAGGCAGTGGCGACACCACTGGGACATCCGATGGAAGTGAAGACAAAGAAAACAAAAAACATTTACTGTATCTTCTGTTTGAATATAACACCTAAGTAATATGAAGTCTGTCTGTGTCTATTTGTGTCTGTCTGTCTGTCTGTCTGTCTGTCTAGAAAATCTTTGTCAAAACAATCACCAAAGTTAAATTTACACGTTATAAGAAAGTGCAAGTCATAATTTCAAAGAATTTTTTTTTAATTGAAAGAAATTACTATAAAACAATTATTGAATTTACTTCAGAATATTAAACCCATACTTACATTTTGTACATTTTAAATTAGTGGTGGTGGAGCTGTAAAAGAATATTGATTATTTCCACCCCTTTTTGTCTTATTCTTCTGGTCGCTTTGATATTTTCTCCTTCAAAATGCTTTAAAAAGGGGAAGAAACAGCGCCCCCTAAATCCTTCTGGTGGCCAAAAGGTGTATAGATCCGTAGTGATAAGAACTACCCATAGATATACGGTCGGTCAGTATATATATCTATTAGAACTACCATAGGTAATGAATGGCGGAAGTTAAGAGAGATAAGCTTAACTATCCTCTCCAGCTGCGCGGGAGGCCGGGCTCGATTCCCCGACGGGGAGAATGGAATCTTTTTTTCACCATGACTTCCTGTTTTACTGGTCAAGTGATTTAAAAAAGAAACACTTAACACCGCTTACCAGATACAAATAGTCACTAAATGAAAGGTTAATTACAGCTTTGCTTTACTGAGTTATTCCTGGTTTATAGGGTGTTCAAGCTTTGAGGCTGCACAGAGAAGCTACTGTATTTATTTATTTATTTATTTATTTTTCTAAGGCAGGCCTGTATGAAGACAGGGAATCCTATAACACTTTTGTTTGCTACACTACACCTTGTTGACACAAAGCTCTTGACCCGTAGCAGGCGGTGTATGTGACCTCCCTCGAGGTCGGGTTGCAAAGGGAAGAAAAAAAAGCACTGCAGTGCTGAGGACAAAGACATGTGGCCCAAAGCTTTGTCTTGTGCAACTTAATTCAAGCTGAGCTAAACAGCAGTGGGTTTCAGCTCCTCTAATATGCTGCAGACAAAGTAGGCTACATAACATACAAAGTCAAAGGCATTCGTTGACAAAGGTCAAGATTAATTCATTAGTGTAATAGAGGCTGTCATTTTTACAGACTGGTGGTTTTAGATCTTCACTTTAAGATGAAAAGTTTTAAAGATTGAACAAAAATGGGCCCAGTTATATGCGCTTTTTAAGGCTTCAAATATTTTTTTTCTTTCACTATGATTAACAATACATTAATATTGCTTTGACTTTCAAATAGCTTGTTTTAAACTTTAAATTGAATTACTTATAGCTTTCTTACACATAGATAAAACATTTGTAAAGCACCTTAACAAGAAAACTCAGTTAAATTTTTTGCGTTTTACTCTTTTTTTTCTTTTCTTTTTTTTTTAGAGCATGTCTGAAGAGCGGTTGCGCCCACTTGCTTCTAGGTTGCTGGTTGGTCGGCCCCAGTGGAAGCTCATTCTTGATGAGATTGGAAAAAGCAACAAACAGTGAGTGTATAAGGAGCTTGAATAGGAGAATTGATTCGTTGTCCTAAAAACAAAACACTATTCCACCTTAAATCCTTTTCTTTCTTTGGCTTCAGAAAGCGAGTTGGAGTTTTCTGTTGCGGACCAAAGGGCATCTCCAGAACTCTCCACAGGCTGTGCAACTCAGCCCAGTCATGTGGGACAACCTTTGAATTCAACAAAGAGTCATTCAGCTGATTAAACATCACGACTGGTTGGAATGAATGAATGGATTTTAATTCATTTTTGGTCAGAAACTCTTAATCTGAAGTACATTTCTCAATACCTTTGGAATTTGTTTCTGTCAGGAGTCATTTGGCATTAAGAAAACTATCTAAAGACTTCAAGACAAAGATCAGCCTGACCTCCAGCTGATCACTTTATAGCTGCCTCAGTTTCAGCATGTGATTGTTTCAACATGAAGAAAAAGCCTCATGCTCAGATTGTCCACTCTTAATCTTATATTTTTCTCGAGCTTTAACACAACCTTCTATGGAGGATCTTTGTTTCCCCGTGCTGGATTCCAATGTGAGAAAAAAACGTCAAGATGATATAAAACCAGATGGAATCTATTGTTCTAAGGCTCAGATGTGATTACTGCAATCACTCAGGGAGGACAACGGCTGTTTTCACCCAAACAGTGCAGTGAAATGCTGAAATTAGGTTCAGACTGCAAGATATTTGTTATTTTGTTTATCAAAATCCAAGGTTGTAGCAGCCGTGTCCCTATGTTTAAATATTTTAAATATGTGATAGATGAGGCTCCCACTCGCTCACCAAGTACATGTCTTTCAGAAGATATTGTGGAGGAGTTGTTGAGAGAGATGTCAGGAGTAGCTTCAGCCAAAAACAAAAGATATAACGAGAGCTGAGCCGGGACAGGTAGAGCTACATGGGATAACTATAGGAACCCAGGTCAGTGTTGATCAAACTTCATTTATTGTTTACACAAGACTGGTATCAGATAGGTTTTTACAAAATTTAGCTGTAATTATATTTACCTTGAGTCCTTATTCACCTCAGGATAAATAGTTTTATTCTTTGTTTTGCAAAATTTCATATAATTTGCGACAGTAACCACTGTCTTGTTTGTGTCTCATTTCATTTTGCTTAGTCAAGTTCAGAGAAATTCAGTTTCCTAACCTGGGGCCCTGATCCAATAATTAAAATTGGATGGGGACATCCATAGTTTCAACTGAAAATAAATATTGAAGCTAACAAGAAAAGAGGGACTAGACGTCAGCTCCATGTAGAGGACTTGGTATAAACTCAATGCTCCACTCACCAAAAGAAGGAATTACTGTCACTCGTATTTGAAAAAGCTTTAGGACATGGTGAGGTGTTTAACTCATCTTTGAGACTTTCACATATTACCATCTGAAGGTTTTTCATATTTTTATGAGAAACAGCTAAAATGGAGATGTCGCATTATACAGTCTTATCTTTTCACTTGATTACTTATATTATTTTGTGTTCCTGATGTACCAAAGACACACCATTATAAACTCCCTTTAGGGGTCTTCACTACAAATCCAGTCAGTTTGGTTTTTATTTATTTTTTCTTGTGTCATTGAAATATTTAGTTAATAAAAGATTTTCTTAATTAAGTTGAACCCATGAGCACTGCCAGTTTGATTAAAAACTTGGGTCAGGATCTCTGTTTCTGTGTACAAAGAGTTCAAGTATTGATAAAATTCTTGGTTATGTAGCAAAATGAAACATGTTTACATTTAAAGCAACAAGTTTACATACACTGTATAAAAAGGCATATATTTACATGTTGTCATTTAATCAGAATTTCTTTAGGTCACTTAGTATTACAAAAAGTATTTTTATTTTCTGAATGTCAGGATAAAAATCCCAACTTTGTCTGTTTCCTTCTTCAAATTTAGAAGTTTACATATATTCCCTAATTATTCAGTGGAACTGCCATTTAAACTGTACAGCATACGTCAAACATTTTGGGTGTCTGTAAAATGATTGAGATCTTTGTCATGGTCCCTCAAAAAAGATTGACTTTGTTGGCTTGAAGCCACTTTGTCTCTAATTTGGTGGTATGTGATTATGGTCTTTGTCAGTTTGAAAGACTCATCCCTCTCTGCTTCTGCTCTGAGTGGTTTTTCAGCCCATTTAGCACAAGACTTGTTTTACTGTGGATAATGACACCATCTTCAGCCAGGTTCTTCATAAGGTCTTTCGCTTTTGTACTGGGGTTGATGCACATATTTCACACTAAAACACTGTTATCTCTGGCACACAGAACCTTCCTAAAAAATGCAATGGCTTGACAATGCCACACTGTTTATACTTGCATAGTAGCCTATTGTTTGAACAGATGAACGTGGCATATCAGGCAACCCAAATTTGTCTAATTTATTTAATCTGAAGAAATGTATTTCTGTGCTGTTATGTAAACATCTGGTTTTAACTGCAACTAAAAAGTACATTTCTGTAAGAATTTCGCAATGTTTGCATTTCACGGAATACATCTAAAAAAAATAATCTCTTTGCTGATGTAACGTTTATTTTCAAGAACAATGCAAAGTATGGAATAAAAGAGATGTTTAATTTATTGTAGTTTTAATAAACTTATTGTGTCTACTTTTATGTAACTTGAGACCAGGGGTTACTTTGCCAATGACACACCCATTGATGCCTGCAAATCTGTTATCTTACATATGAAACCGCATTAAAATTAATCAAATATGAAAAACACAAGTCTGTTTGTGAAACTAAAACAGTGACATGACCTGTAGGATGAGATAATACAAACTCCACTAATAGGTAAAAGACTACTCTGTGACATTACAGTCCGATTCCTACTGCTAAATAGTGAAATTCAGATATTTTTGTATTTCATTTAAGCAATCATCTCTAGTAAAACATTTTTAATCAACTTTGTTGCCTTTTCAACACAAAATTACAGAACAATCAAGTTTAGTAATAACACTCATACAGACTCATGATTCATTTGAGTGTTTATCCAACACTTTATTTGCTTTTGTGACATTAGGCGTTTTATGACACCAGGATAATTTAGCACCATTGTGAACTCCCAAAACATGGGTTAAGATTTAATACTAATCATTTTAGAACGGTGCAAAGCTGCATAATCACAAGTCTGTCTGTCTGTGGATGGAGACACTTTTGGCCAGCAGTAGTTTGGAGTTTTTCTGAGATGCTTGCACAGAGAAATTCTTGAGAAGGTTCAAGGTTCTTTGCTGATGCTATGATCCTAATAATTCAGTGTAAGGAGGAAATCAACCTTCAACAGCCTGGGCAAACAGTACCAGACCTGATGTTGTTCTTTAGCAGCAGTGGAGTCATTTAAAAACTGCCCAATTTAATGAAATTAAAGTTTTGAAACCCAGCATGTAAGCAAAGTTTCTCTTAAAGTGTAGTAAAACATGAAAAATATTATAGTTTTGTTCAAGTTAATGAAAGTCAAAGATTGCTCACATACATCAGGTGAGGTGGAAAACATGTTTTGTTCTCTTTAATGAGGCTTTACTGGTTCCTCTGTACCTGCATCTGCGATCAGATTCTTTGTAATTGCTTGCTTTGTTTTGCATCTCATTGGCGTTTTTAAAATAAAAAGTATCCTGAACATATTTTAAACATTCATATGCAGCTGTTTTGAAACTGTCTGTTTTTGTTAAAGAGTGGTTTGATACGACGATGATCCTTCCTCTGAGCTGCTCTGCAGCAGTGGCTGCCTCTCGCCATAGCTCAATGCCGTCTTCCTTTTCTGGCTTTGCTTCCACCTCCTTCTTGCAACGACTAGTAGAATGGCAAAAATCGAAGCAATCACAGCCCCCAGGATCCCGGCCCCCAGTAGCCACTGCCAGATTTCCTGGGCCTGTTGCAGGTAGGGGGTCAGAAACTCCTGCACAAACCTCTGGCCTGTGGATATACAGAGGGGATTAGATGCAACTAGGGGGCAAAGAGCTGCTGAAAAACTAATTTAGTGAACATGTTTGAAGCTATTCACTGACCTGGATCCAACAAGTAAGCATACTCATATCCTAGCACCTTGTTGGACAGGAAGTAGTCTCCATTTCTGTAGAGCGGTAAGAAAGGTACCATGTAGTAGCCGTCATTGTGGCCAATAGGAGCATTGGCTCGTGGGTAGCTGTTCCTGGTCGGCTGGTGGGTCCTAAGCCAGCGCTCAAAGATGCTACAATGGACGAAATGTAAGACACAAACATAAAAAATATGGTGGATTGTTCAGTTGGATTAGGTTGAGCATCCTGCATCAATTAACAATGCAGTTTGGATTTAAACACTGGGTTGTGCATTGGTTACCTGTCAATGAAGGCATGGTGCAGCAAGAATATTGGGTCATTGGCTGAACCCTGAACAGAGGACATGGAACCATTCATGAAGACATGCAGGGAGTTGTGCATGGTGCTCTGGCCTGGTACTGCTTGGCCTGTCTCTGGGCTGGCAAATCCTGCAGGAAACACCACAGATGGGTGTGACAGAGTTCAAGAAAGTAGGGGGAAATAATGAGGAAAATGCAGAAAATGTCAAGCAGTGAAGGCAAGACAATAGAATGGGCTGCCTAAATTGCATGGAGAAAAAACTGAGCTTTGCAGAACCAAATCAGTAGGATTTAAAAGATATTTGTGAGTAAGATCTTTGGAAATCACAAGTTTGGAAAAGTGAATTATTTGGTCTGTATGTAAAAAAAGGTATGCAAAGAAACAGTCTAACAACATAGGTTATTCTACAGCAGATATTGAATCACCTGAAAGGCCTTTAGACAGCAGCTATATTAGCAGTTTGCTATGAAAACTTGTAAAGCTACTGTATATAGAGTGGGATACAATTGGGATGTGTTTTTGGTCAGCAAGCATTTTGGCCATTTTTTGCCCAGTCTCTTTCTCATTGTTGAATCATAAACACTGACCTTCACTGAGGCAAGTGATACCTGCAGTGCTTTGGATGTACTTGATTATTTTGTGCAACCTCCTGGAGGAGTCGTTGATGCGCTCTAATTTTGGTTGCCTGGCTACACCTGGGAATGTTCATCACTGTTCCATGTGTTCTCCATTGGTGGATAAAGGTTCTCACTGTGGTTTGTGTGAGTCCTATTGATTTGAAAAATTGCTATGTAACCCTTTCCAGATTGATAGCTTTAAACAACAGTTTTTTTTCTCTGTGCTTGAATGTCTTAAAATTGGTGCATGATGTGTTGTTTTTATAAATCTTTTAACTGTCTTCATTTTGCCCGCCAGGTTCTGTTTGAGTGATTTCATGATTCTGCAAGACTAGCACTAATCAGGCATGGGTGTGGCTTATGAAACCGAACCACAAAACGAGGTCAATTCATGACTTATCAAGGTTCACAGTTACTGTACAGTTGTGGCCAAAAGTTTAGAGAATGACACAAATATTAGTTTTCACAAAGTTTGCTGCAAAACTACTTTTAGATCTTTGTTTCAGTTGTTTCTGTGATGTACTGAAATATAATTACAAGCACTTTATACGTTTCAAAGGCTTTTATTGAAAATTACATGACATTTATGCAAAGAGTCCGTATTTGCAGTGTTGACCCTTCTTTTTCAGGACCTCTGCAATTCGACTGGGCATGCTCTCAATCAACTTCTGGGCCAAATCCTGACTGATAGCAACCCATTCTTTCATAATCACTTCTTGGAGTTTGTCAGAATTAGTGGGTTTTTGTTTGTCCACCCGCCTCTTGAGGACTGACCACAAGTTCTCAATGGGATTAAGATCTGGGGAGTTTCCAGGCCATGGACCCAAAATTTCAACGTTTTGGTCCCCGAGCCACTTAGTTATCACTTTTGCCTTATGGCACGGTCCTCCATCGTGCTGGAAAATGCATTGTTCTTCACCAAACTGTTGTTGGATTGTTGGAAGAAGTTGCTGTTGGAGGGTGTTTTGGTACCATTCTTTATTCATGGCTGTGTTTTTGGGCAAAATTGTAAGTGAGCCCACTCCCTTGGATGAGAAGCAACCCCACACATGAATGGTCTCAGGATGCTTTACTGTTGGCATGACACAGGACTGAATGTAGCGCTCACCTTTTCTTCTCCGGACAAGCCTTTATCCAGATGCCCCAAACAATCGGAAAGAGGCTTCATCAGAGAATATGACTTAGCCCCAGTCCTCAGCAGTCCATTCACCATACTTTCTGCAGAAGATCAATCTGTCCCTGATGTTTTTTTGGAGAGAAGTGGCTTCTTTGCTGCCCTTCTTGACACCAGGCCATTTTACAAAAGTCTTCGCCTAACTGTGCGTGCAGATGCGCTCACACCTGCCTGCTGCCATTCCTGAGCAAGCTCTTCACTGGTGGCACTCCGATCCCGCAGCTGAATCCTCTTTAGGAGACGATCCTGGCGCTTGCTGGACTTTCCTGGATGCCCTGAAGCCTTCTTCACAAGAATTGAACCTCTTTCCTTGAAGTTTTGGATATTCCTATAAATTGTTGATTTAGGTGCAATTTTAGTAGCCACGATATCCTTGCCCGTGAAGCCATTTTTGTGCAACGCAATGATGCACGCGTTTCTTTGCAGGTCACCATGGTTAACAATGGAAGAACAAGGATTTCAAGCATCACCCTCCTTTTAACATGTCGAGTCTGCCATTCTAACCCAATCAGTCTGACATAATGATCTCCAGCCTTGTGCTCGTCAACATTCTCACCTGAGTTAACAAGACGATTACTGAAATGATCTCAGCAGGTCCTTTAATGACAGCAATGAAATGCAGTGGAATTTTCATGGCAAAGAAGGACTATGCAATTCATCTGATCACTGTTCATAACATTCTGGAGTATAAGCAAATTGCTATTATATAAACTTGAGCAGCAACTTTTCCAATTTCCAATATTTATGTAATTCTCAAAACTTTTGGCCACGACTGTATATATTCACATAGGACCAGGTTGACTTGGACAGCTCTCATTCCTTAGTAAATGAGATCGTTGTTTGAAATCAACACTATTTTGTTTATTCAAACGTCTTTGTCTGAAAATATAATTAATTTAATTATCTAAAACATTTAAGTGCTGGAAGAAAGCAAAAGAAGAAATCTGTTAGGTGCCAACACATGACAATATCTCTTAAAAAAACGAAAAAGTGAATTAACATATAAACCATAATTCCTAAACAAACTTACTGTCACATGACACAATTTCCCACCTAAATCTAAAAAATGTAAAGATTTTTTTTCCAGCTTGTCTCCCTATTGTTGTTGAGGTTGCCTTTCTTAAGATAAACCCGTGCATAATTCCTATGTAAAAAAAATCCCAACAGGAGTAAAATCATATTTTAAAGTGCCATTTAGGTGGATACATATTTATAAAATCTGATTATTGTTGCACAAACTATTATTTCAACCTTTTCTGTTTTACTTTAAATATCAATGTTTACAGGTTTGTTCTACATGAAATTGGATATATCTCTTTTAATCAATGAAGATATATATATATATATATATTATAGGTCATGTTTAGAAACATGGCTCTACCTTGAACATTTCTCTTTCACTAATAAAAGCTCTGCCCACCTACACATATCAGTGTTCTGTAACCCCCTTCATTTCCCCCCTAAAGTGTAGGCCTAATATACCAGCTGTTTAGAGTAGGTGTTTAAGTCACAACAGTGTACAGGGATTTTTTTTCTTTTTTTTTTTTTTTTGCATGTTTACCCTCCAGGACATTTCTAAAGCTCATGTTGGTGAAACGATCCATGTTTCCCGTCTCGTACTCGGGTAGGCCCACAGTGAAGTCCACATCATCTGTTGTAGGAAGTCTCGGTACGCGGTTTCTATCATGGTTGCCCGGGTTACGCAACAGTGGACCCTCTCCAGTGGCGTTGCACAGGGCTTCTCGGTTGTTGTACTCCTCGGGCTGCGTGCAGATCACCTACACCATAAAATATAATAACAAATGCTTCTTAAAACAATCCCAGTGAAGAGTCTTCAAACCTGGGCTACGAGTTGTCATATTAAAAGTAGCTTGAGGTATCCCCTTAAGTAGTCTAGTGTTTATGATTTTATTAATAAAGCTGAAAGTGAATTTCTTCAAGATAAGAACTGAATAATGCTGTCTTTGATCCAACAAATCATTTGAATTTACAATTTTTAGGTTTCACTGGGTAATAAGTTGTATGATTTCAACCAAACCTTAGCAATCAAATTATTATTATTTTTTTGCGTGATGTAGAAATGAATAAACCTTACATTCTCTGAAAAACAGAAATTTTGATTCTCTTTAAATCTGTAAAAAAAAAAATCCTCGGGATTGGAGTCAGAGTAAGAGTTTTTCTTACCTTCCATGAGGAGAAGACAGAAGCAGGGCTAATGAGGTTGGGATTAAGAGAGTTGCGTCCGCCCATCAAAGGGTCGGTGCACACTTCACAAGACTGGGCATTCCTCCAGTCCCAGTACGGGATGGTGAAGTTAAAATCCCCAGTAATTTTCCTTATCTCGTTCTCCCAGTGAAGCAGGAAGACTCTGTGCCAGGGCAGAAATGCTGCAGATTCATGGGCAAAGTCGATGTCTCTCCAGACGTTCCCCGGTCCCCCCAAGAAAGTGTCTCTAGAGACATAGTAGTGTATCCAGACAAACAGGTCATAGGTGTTGATGTCAGAGAACATGGGGTTCTCGCCATTTTCTCCCATCTCTGCTCTTGTTGTTGTGGAGATGACATAGTCAGGGTTGATGGTGTTTTTAGCCAGGTTGAGGTACGAGATGAACTTCTGCTGCTCTATAGTTGACATAGTCATGATGTTCCTGCGCACCGATTCCCTATACTGAGCACAGTTTGCACCCCAATACCCAAACCGGCATTCTCCACAGTTAAACCCTCCGTAGTTTCCAGCACAGCGACATGTCCGGTTGAAGAAAGCCAAAGGCCAGCGCTCTCTGTCATCAATCCCAATGTGTGGATACTGTGGCCCATTGGGTTCATCTGAGACCAGCACCTCGGTGCAGAACCCACGGCCTGACAGAGCTCCGCAAGGTGAGCCGTCTCCTTCCCAAACTGGACAGCACTCTTTAGTTCGCAGCCCCTCAGAGTTCGCACAGGGGCGAGGAAACTGGCATAAACAAACCCCCATCAGGTGAAGAAGAACAATAGACCCAAGCAGGTTCTTCATGTTGAAAATTCACTTTGATCTCAAAGACAGTGCTGATGTTTCACAAAAACAGAACCTGCTACATTCACAAACTTCCTCCGACAAAGTCAAACACAGAAAATAACTGATTAGATTCAATGGCAAGAAGTTTATTCTAGGTATTGCAATTAGAAATATGCCAAATAAATAGAATAGATCAGCATATGCATCAACAAGTGTAAAAATGCAGGATATTTAAGAATTATTGTGTTAGATGTGGATCTTCTAACTTACCATCTAAGCCGCTTCTAAACTTCCTTCAACCGTCTCTTTCACACACCCAGACAGCTCTCTCCTGCTCTCTTCCTACTCATTCAGCCGTTTTGGGGGTTGGGTGTGTGATTTCCTGCCCTCACTCACACACAGATTAATACAAGCATCACATGCTCAGGATAATACTCTTGATTCCTTTTTTCACTTGGTCTCGAGACCAGCTGACCTTGCCTTTTCGTACCTCAGGCAGAAGAGGGAGGTTTTGTGGTTACGTGTGCACCATTACAGCCGCCTCCCCATCAGTCCCCCTCTGAGCCCCCAACCCTCCTGGGCATAAATTTACGCATGACCAAATCAACGTGTCCTTCTGAAAGTGAGAGGAAGAAATTAGTAAAGAAACGAAAGTGGAAAATGGATGTTTTACGCTAATCAGAATCGGAACTTATGCTGATTTGGCCCAAATGTCTGGAGGTTTGTTTTAGGAATGCCCATGCAGGTTAAATGAGTAAAAAAAACAGTTAATTTAGTTTTTTGCTCAGCCTGCACATTATAATTAAAGCAAACCTGTCTACTGCATGTTTTTCCAAAGTCATGCAGTAGGCATGATTTAATTAAGTGCATTCGAACCTTTCTGGGTTCTGACACATAAAATAAGAGTGGAAGAGAGCCGTGACCCTAAGTATGCATATAAGGAGCTCTTCTAAGTAATTTAAAATGATACAATGACAAAATAAACTATCAACACCTGATCTATTGATTTTATCTTCTGGTAAGTGTTGTCATTTTATCTCTTTCAACACTTGAAGCATTATCTTTTCAATTTTTCTAATTTAATTTCTGAAGACAAGACACCAAAATGTTGCATCCTGACTCCAGCTTCAGCAACCACTGATTTAACTTATATATTAAGTCCACTGTGTCAGATAACGAGATTTTCTGCAACTAGCCAAGAGGTCAATGAAGGCTGCAAAAGACTTGAGACTGGGGTGGATGTTAATCTATCTACCCCTAAACATAAAACCAGAGCTACAATGGAATGGTTTAGATTGAAGGATAGTCATGTGTTAGAATGTCCTTGTCAAAGTCAAAGCATCTCCAATTCAATTCCAAATATAACAAGTATTTTTTTGTTTAAAACTGTTTTAACTGCTGGCTTCATGACATCTTTGCCATAGAAATTTGTAGATAAAACAGTCAAATTGACTTTTTTTTATCTTTTCTTCCACACTCTTTCAGTAGCTCAGAAAAAAATGCTCACAGTTGTCATCAATCTTCATCAAACGCAAAGAAAGCAACAAAATAAAAATGCATCAACAATTCCTTTCTAAATCAAAGTTGTTTAATTTAGTATGACTCTATTTTCCTCTGGATGCTTCATCTCCTGTTGTGATTCTGTGAAGAATGAGCATTTCTTGCCAAATAAATGAAACAAGCAGGTAGAGAGGCCTGATATTCCTCTGCATGGTGACAAGTAGGTTTTATTGAAAATGACAAAAGCAATTCATACAGACTTGATACAGAGTTTTAATGCCACCGCTGTTTTGCAGTGACAGATAGAAAAACACAAGCTTTGAATGTGAAAAAGAAAATGCACTGGAAAGATGAAGACACATTAGATTTATTACATAAATAATTAGTATTGTATTCACACTATATTTAAGTGTTTCAGAAACATTCCCTAATTTCTTTTTATAACTGCTGTTACTACTACTGTCTCTGAGAGGTTGTAAGTACAGTAATGTGGGAAAGTCTCAAGCCATCTCCTGTTTTTTTTCCAGACAGACTTTCTTGTAATCTTTTAAACTAGTCTGAAGGAAAAAAAAAAAACGCTTTCTGAAGGTTTTTCTACAGTTTATCTTTTACTGCTTTTCACTCATTTGCATTGTACTTGTTTCTTTTTTGTTTGTTACACTTTGTTCTGCCCCTAAAATCATTTAGTCTTAAAAAAGGACCCTTAAACCAAACACTCAATGACTTGTGTCTACACTAGGTATGGGCAATATGACAGAGAGGCGGAGCACCATATTATTCTATGCTCTATAAATCCTGAGGAAACTCCAATCACTCTGACACTTTCCCTGGCAACTCAGTAAAATAAATTCAAACCACATGAGCAATATGATACAAAACTTTAACAGCTTGGAAACTGTAAATTTAAAAAACATTTATATACCAGTAACTGGTCCATGCCTTGTCTACACAACACAAACCACTCTGCAAAGCCTCACTTTTAAACTAAATCTTTAGGAACTTTTTTACTTGCAGTCCTGTTAGCTAGAAAGTCACAGATGTTAGCTTTTTCTTAAAGAAATTACTTTCATGTGCTATACACTGCTTTTTTTTGCCTAATTTTTATTGGTTCACTTCTTGGGCAATTTTCCTGTTTTTAAGAACATACTCCACAGTATCATGTCATGCATTCATTGCAACAAATGTCCAGAGAAAATCTTTAAAAGGCCTTTAGAAGTTATGATCAAATCTGGCTGTTTGGAAGTCAGAAGTTTTTTCTGATCATAAATGTATAGAACATTTTCTGTGGAAATTGCTCTTTGAACTACGTAATAACGACATCACAAAACATTTTAGCTATTTCCAGTGTTATACAAAACACAACAGAGAAAGCTGCGTAATTAAAACCTCAGAAACCCTCGCTGCATCTCTTCCACCATTCGGTACGTGACGATAACCAACACAGCATATAGGTGGAAACTTGTAGGAGGACAGGGAGAGTGTCTGAGATATTTGCCCCCACATGCTCCAACCCCTCAGGTTCCACAGCCCACTACAGAGCTCAAAGTCATCTGTGCAAGCTCAGGATCACAAGCCGCTCACATGTTGCTGTGGTCAGGCAAGGAATGCGGCTTAACTGGCTGCAGGAACGCAGTAGAGCGCACAGGAATGACCGTCACAGGATAAACCCGCCCTCAGGGTTCCTCTGAGAGAGTCGAGTACAGACACATAGTGTATTTCTTTGAATTTACAAGGAATTTCACCTTGTATAAGCCTGTGGAGTTTACAGCAATTCAGACCAGTGGCTCCTGCATATCCCAGATACCACATGACGCCAGTAAAGTTTATAATTAGATGTTTTTATTTCTCAACCAGCCACAAGAGGGCGGTATGATCTGTTTGTAAAGGGACTGTAGTGTGTACTAGTTGCACAGTTACGCGTAAAGACAAAAAAGAGGCAGCAAACTACTGATGATAAGAACAACAACGCTAACCTTTTCTGTGATAAAACTTTTGTTCTATTTCAGATTACTTTTGCGTATCAAGCTCACCCTACCTACACATGTGGAGCAGACACTGACCAGTGTTTTACAAGGTGAAAATGTAGATTGTCTGCTCTAGCTATTTTGGGGTAATACATAAAAGCACACTGATCCTGCCTGATTGAGTTTTGTTCAGAGATATTTAAAGACATCATTACAATAATCTAACCTACTGTAAATTAAACCATGTATATATATATACATGGCTGCTAAAACAGTTATTGCCTACACGTTTGTTGCATGCCCTTTAGTCTTTACATTGAGTCTAGTTGATTGTTGATCTACAATCTTGAATTTTCCGGACAAAAACAATCATTCCCATGTTTTCTACTGTAAATTGGTAAACTTGATCAAGAACTGGATTTCACACTACATGACTCATAAAAAGGTGAGACAAAGGTGTTTGTGTAAAAGTTTATTTTCATAAAGGTGATAGTTTCCACAGGGGCTTTTAAGGTCCACGAGTGGTAATAATAAACTGGACAGAAGGATCTGCATATGATTGTTTTATTCACATTCATTCATTATATTGAAGTAATTAACATGGGAAGAACCAAGGAGCTCGAGATGGATTTCCACAGCCGCAGACCATCCTGACACACAGACTGGACAACAGACTGGAGCAGTGAAGAAGAAGGGATGGAGCAGAGCAGACTGTACTTCCTGAGGAAGCTTAGGTCATTCAAGGTTTGCAGCAAGATGCTGCAGATCTTCTACAAGTCTGTTGTGGAGAGCGTAATCTCTTCTACCATCATCTGTTGGGGTAGCAGCATTAGAGCCAGGGACTTAAAAAGGCTCAACAACAACAAGAAGGCTGATTCTGTTATGGGGATGACTGTGGAACTGAGGAACAGACACAATTTCACTTTAATTTTACACTCATAACCATATGCACGTGGCATCCTAGTATCTATCTAGACAGCGTAGGGACTAGCAGTTGTCTTGCTTATCTAAAGTTCTGAAGTCACTACATTGGCTCCCGGTAGAAATTGTAAATTCTGTTCAAGGCTAAAATCCATCTGTTTAGATCTGCCTTTGATTAATAATCTGTGAAACATCTTCTAACTTAACTTAAATTCACCAATGTAGCTTTGGATGAAATTATTTGATTAGAATAGAATAGAATTTCCCTTTATTATCCCACACTGGGGAAATTCAGGCTTAACTGCAGCAAAATGACAGATTCACTCCAAGGTCTTTTTTAACTGCATTAAGAATATTATAGTGTACAGTAAGGCAAAATTACAACACTAAAATACAGTGAAGTGAATAAAAATAAAATACTTCAGTTCAAGAAATGCGCAGCTGAGCAGGATAATAAGTACAGCAAACAACAGAAATCTGCAATAACAGCAGAAATGTGAACACTTAGCTCTCTAGCTCAGCAACATCTTCATGCTGGGGGTGGAGATACTGTCCAGCAATGATGTTATTTTAACTTGTCGTACTGTGTCCCACCACCTGCAGTGGGTCGAGAGGACATCCTAGCAGAGCTGGCTTTCCTGATGTTAATATATATATATATATAATGACAAAGACGCGTTGAAAGTCTTTACCAGTGCAGTTTGAGTGCAGTGGTGTGGTGGAAGATATGAATGGAAAGCACTAAAGAGATGCGTCTTTTATCAACAAGGATTAAATTTGTTGACAAATCATTTTTTTCAAAAAACTTTACCTGTATTGGTTTGTTAAGAGCTTTGAAATTCATTTGTCACTTAGGTTTTTCCCATTTTCTTTGAATTTACACAACACAGGAAAATGTAGCAGTGTTTTTACATAACTTAGTATCTTATGTCCTCTTTTTATTTGTATGTGATGGTGTATAACAGATACAAAAATTCAGAAGTTTGTTTATGTTTATATTTTAGATAGAGGCAAGAAACGCTTACCAATCAAAGCAATTAAAATTTCTGTGAGAAAAATTAATATTGTTGGTATTGATAGAATTTAATGAAAGTTTACAAATTTTAAGTTGTAATGATATACACTGCTCAAAAAAATTAAGGGAACACTTAAACAACACAATGTAACTCCAAGTCAATCACACTTCTGTGAAATCAAACTGTCCACTTAGGAAGCAACACTGATTGACAATCAATTTCACATGATGTTGTTCAAATGGAATAGACAACAGGTGAAAATTATAGGCAATTAGCAAGACACCCCCAATAAAGGAGTGGTTCTGCAGGTGGTGACCACAGACCACTTCTCAGTTCCTATGCTTTCTGGCTGATGTTTTGGTCGCTTTTGAATGCTGGCCCTACTTTCACTCTAGTGGTAGCATGAGACGGAGTCTACAACCCACACAAGTGCCTCAGGTAGTGCAGCTCATCCAGGATGGCACATCAATGCGAGCTGTGGCAAGAAGGTTTGCTGTGTCTGTCAGCGTAGTGTCCAAAGCATGGAGGCACTACCAGGAGACAGGCCAGTACATCAGGAGACTTGGAGGAGGCCGTAGGAGGGCAACAATCCAGCAGCAGGACCGCTACCTCCACCTTTGTGCGAGGAGGTAGCGGTCCATAGCATCAATGTATGAAGTTGTGTTTCTGGACCTTTAAACAAATACAAATTTTTGACATGATCTACAATATTGTATTAAAAGGACACAACTAAATCTTTACTGTTAACATAAAACAGATTTTGCAGTCACTGGTGATGCACAAGAGGTGGATTTTTTAATCAAATTTTGATGTGTGTATTGGATTATTTTGATATATATATAGTTACATAAATGACCTAAGTACTTCTTCGACCACTGGATGTGCTGATGTAGTTTGGGTAAGTGCTTGGTGTGTCAATACACTCTTAAAAGGGGTTAGGGGTTATAAACTGCTGACCTCTAGCGTAATGTACCTCATTTTTATTTAGAAAGTGAGTAATTCTGATTGAAGTGTTTGTCAATTACCTTTTTTTTGCAAACTAACATTTTGAATATCCTTCATCAACAAATATTTACAGTGGAATTCAGTTGGTCTTTAAAAAAAAAAAATTTTAATAAACAAAATGACAGATTAACTCCACACATCAGTGTGTTTCCTGATGATTAATAATGCAATACTCGAAGCTGACAAAAAATAATTCACTTTTCCCCAGGTTATCACTTTCTTCCTGTGGGGTAGAATTAATGCACAGCTGCAGCATCCCCAGTCTGTGTGCTGAGCGTGTTATCGGAGCGTTCAGGTAGTCAGAGACAGTGTGACAGCTTGTCAGCCTGTGCTGACATTTAACATCGAGGCTGCTTTTTGTTTGTATGCACCCAGGCTTCACAGCAGCCTGCAGTGATTTTGAGGACAAGCTCTTTTAAACTCTTTAAAAGTTGCCAAAATTATCACTATTAAACACAGTCTACACATCGATATTCTGAATGTTTCGCCTGCAGGAAGAAACCTGTCAGTTACTGACAGTGATTTTATAATAAATTAATTTCCATAAGTCATCTTATTTTGAGCTGTGGTGCATGAGTAGGCAGCAAGATCTAACTTGTTTCAAAATATCATGATAGACTTGTTTTGTTGTCTTATACCTTAATCTTGTCCTATTAGAAGCAGGAAATCAATGTGATCGTCTTTATCACAATATCACAAACTTGTCTAGTTCCCATAAAATAAATGGGCATCATTAAAACCCAATCTTCATGTGGTCAGTGAGGCAGGAAGCACTTTAAATGAGAGGGAATCTTTCATAACTGACATCCTCATTTCTCCACTGACATTAAGCTGATGTTTTTAATTCTCTATTTGGCCCATTTAGAGGGAAAATATCACAGAAAGTGTCAAACCTGTAGATCAGCTATGTGTCTATGGCAACCGTGGGTATCCACTGTTATTCAGAAATGCCATTGAATAATTGATTTGCTGAATGACACTGAGTCTCTTGTTCTGCGATTTGTGGAGGAGTGTAGCAATAAGAACATTTTATCCTATGGATGTTACACGTCTGCTCAGTAGGCACTGATCACCGATTATACAAACATAAGGAGTGCAGGTGTTAGGTTATTTCCTGTAGCATTTATTCTGTCACTGTAATCTCATTTTCCTCCAATCAGGGGGAACTGTTGCTATTTTCTCCTCTCCCACATGCCCCACAAACTCTGCCTAACAGTGTCAGTGTCAGATTATGCTCATATCCTGTTATAATAGGATGATTTCCATCAGTCCTATCGTTAAATCCAATCCCCCATCATTCGACATGCTACACTATATTACATGCAATTGATTTGTCTCAGCCTGATCAATAGTAATTCAATTATTGATCCCAATTTGCATTAATGAAGTCTCAAGGGTCACTTTTTTGGTATTCTGGTTAATGTTTTATTTGTATGTGTTTGTCTGGTTCTGAGTATGAGGACATTTGATTGCTGGTTTTCTGCTTTAGAAAAACAACCACGGAAATTGATCCTGTTATAATTTGGGATGTCTTTGCCATGATGTAATAAGGAAAGAAAGTGTCTTAAGGTTTGCATGACCTCTGGATGGAAATGAAAAATATGACTGAAATGGTATTTTTTTTAGACCTGGTCCTGAAGAACAGTGAACTAAACCGCAAGTTTGATCTCCCAAAACCAAGCCTGTTTAGTTATCTCCAAGTCCGCCACCTATTCCGCAACCTTGACCCCAACTTCCCTTACTTTACATCGGCCAATCTAACACATATGTTCTAGTCATGCCCATTCTTATTGGTCTATGGCCTTTAAAATGCTGTCGGATGCGCTACAAATTACCATTCAGTTCAGCGCAATATTGGCTATATTTTGAGTTTTAGATGTGAATAGGCTTCATTTAAAGAAAACAGCCCGAAGCATAATCTCATTCACCACACTACAAGCTCGCAGGAGGATATTGCTACACTGGAAGTCAACAAAAGCACTAAAAATATGGGTTAGTGATTTGATACAGTTTATTCAATTGGAGAAGATAAAATATGGCCTTAGAGGGTCCAGGGATGTTTTTTTTTGTCTGAAGCCCAGTTCTTTCATGGATGGGCAAACTATCCATGATACATGTTTTCATGTATCATATGTTTTGTGTGTGTTTCATGCTTTATTGCTGTCTTTACTTCATGCTAAATTCATGTCTACTTTTAAATAATGTTTTTACATGTCATATGCTCTGTGTGTGTCATTTAAATCATTTAAATCATCTAATCATTTAAAGCACCTTGAATTACCTTGTTGTTGAAAGTGTGCTATACAAATAAAATGGCATTGCCTTGCCTAAACATGGCACAACTCTCATTAAAAAAAATCTATTTATTCATTTTTATCTCCCTCTGAGTAGGAAAGCTTGAACGCACAGCCTCAATTTTGTATTAGTTCTCTGTGTGTCCCTTAAGTTCAGGTGGGAGGGTAATAGTAGTGAAACAGGGGTAAGGAGGAAGAAAAAAGGAATTCAACTAAAGGACAGTGTTACTTTATGCACAAATCGAAGGCATAAAAAATTTGAGGATGGAGCCTCCAGAAGCTCACATTTCAAGTCCAAATGTGTTTCAAAAGCAGCTTAGTCTGCAGCTCACATCTGGTATGCAGTGATTTATGATTTATAGTGATCCTGTAATCCATTACTGGCAGTCAACTCCTTTTAAAATGGTGCATTCAAGTAATCACTAACCCTGTTCTTTGGTCATCAGTCACCACTTAATGCATGGCATAATTTGGATCAATGGATGAAGGGGCCCCTGCAAGATGTATCTGCTTGCAGTCAGTGTTTTACCTTACAACCTGCTTAGGATGGTAAAATGATGAAAACATATAGCGGAAACGCCTGGGATGGTCTGGCAGCCTGTCCAAGATGAACCCTGCCTCTTGCCCAAAGACTGCTATGGAGGTAGGCAACAGTCCTCCATGCAACTGCACAGTCAAGCGGCTGTAGACAATGGATGGATGGATGGATGGAAACAGATTAATCATAATGACTAATCTGTTGTGGGTATCACTAAGGACTAAATCACATAAATCTAGCTATTCAACTGTTGTTTAAAAATTAAAGACCAAAAGGAGTTAAGCTAAATCATTCAGAAACAAATTAACTCAACATCCAGGGTAGCACAGCTTGTGGGGGACAGACAGACGGTAATAAACCTTATGTCTAGAGAAGACTAATGTTATCCCTGAGACATTTGGTGGAGGGTCCTCTGGAAGCTTTCAAGGCTTATGGGGTCTTTGAATAACCTCAGCAAGAGCTGTGTCCTCATTATCTCCACAAAGGTGAACTTGTAAACAGTGTAGGTTGGTGTCCTGGTGTCTTTTGGCTCTGATCCTGTTTGTAGTTTGCCATGAGGAGGATCTCAAGGTGTAAACCCTTTTCACAAAATGCTACAAAATGATTACACCTTTTTACTGTGTCTTTTGGTTCTGTGAATGGATCTTACCATGCGATGTAGTCACAGTTCTACAGCACCTGACTGGTACTGGGGTAAGTTGGCATCACTCGTGAGTTTGTTTGACCAGTGGACCAGAGTATTTAAAAACATAAAGATAACTCAGAAATCATTTCCAATAAGGGTCAGGTTTGACATTTTGATTTAAAGCATATTCTTGGCTAACAGCAGACCATGTAGTCGTCCACCATTTTTTGCTTATTTAAAAATATTGTTATAGGGAGACTTTCAACAAAATGTTTATGAACAGTGCTAACGTCAGTGCTTAACAACACCTCCTGTTGCCACTGCCAGCATAATTTTGAAAAGCTCACAGTTGTATGGAAAACCGCTGCCTCTTCTTATGCGTTATGACTGGCCAGAGGCACATCATAGATAACTCATCTTACAAGGTTTATGACTCTGCAGGCATCTTCAGTACATGACTATAGTTGTCTACTGGAGTGCTTTGCAATATGTGAAATGGCTGGGATGAGAGTTATGCCGCGTTCACACACAAACTTCAAGACCTAGAATGGCAAGATTACATGTTAAGTCTGTGGTTGAGGCCGTAAGGGGGGCGTCAGAGTCTCTGTGGCGCTTTGTGTGCTTTGGCCGCAGCAATTTTAAGTGGCAAAAGCCAGCAACGCAGAAGTTCAGCTTGCTGAACTTTTGGCATCGTCTCCTGAGCGTCAACCAATCATAGCGTCTCACTGTAGTGACGTCTCTACACATTTAAAGTAGTGCTGAAAGCATACCTTATTCACACGCAGCTCCTGGAGCAAATGGTTAAACTCTCCAAACTCAGAATGCCTCTCAAGAATGGGGTGTATCCACAAACGGTGCTAATGCGCCCGACGTCGACGTTGTCTAGCTTTATTTAGCAAATAAAGCCAAGCCAGGCTCTAGATATGATCCGCCATTGTTTAAAACATCCAGCAACAGAGGAAGCCCCGCCCACGTTCTCTGTTTTAGCTAAGCAACCGGCAGACTTTGCAAGCTTCAGGCTTTAAAATGTATACGCTTCAAATTAGTCGCTTTATTACCGTTTTTTGACGGCAACAAAGCGTGTGGTGTGAACGCGGCATTAGCTCGTGTGCATCTGAAGCAATAGTTCTCACCTGTGAAAAGACTGTTTCCTCATGCATTGTTTCCCATTCTGTGCCTCAATCAAAGGAGTTCAAGTATCTGCTTGTGTCTTGCACACAATTAAAGGTAGAATGGAGTTGGAGATGGATAGACAGAGTGTAGCCTTATCTACAGTAATATGGACACTGCTATAGTTTGTTGTGGGGAATAAAGATGTGAGAACAAACCTCTCGATTTGGGGGTACCTTAGTCACAGCTCATAAGATATATATGGACACAAAACTGAGGGGCAACATATTCTTCAGGCTGGGAACACTTTGGAATCCCCAAGATTAAGCTGGAAGGAGTTGGTGGAAATGGGATGTCAGGACTTTCATCCTAGACTTACTGCCCCCATTATCTGCTCTTGGCTATGCAGAAGACAATGGTGGGATATATGGATTTTCCTAGAAATTGTTATAAGTTGTCTGGAAGGGAATGTTTTCTCCCCTTGGTTATGTTTTGTACAGACTGAACCCATGTGACTGGGTTGTAGCAGTATGTTCCAAATTTAGCTGAAATTCCTCAAATTTGGGGTGATTTCTACGAAAACTGAATTGGTTTGGAGGGTAAAACTAATCATGTAATTTGAATTCAAAATTCACAGCAAGAGCTATTGTTGGTCCCAAACAAATGAGCACATTCGATTTACCTGAATTGTTATATTGCTTGGTTGCACAGTAGCACCATTTCAGTCCTGGGGCCTACTGTGCACCGTTTTTTAAATTTATTTTCTCAATGCATGATGGATTTTCTGGGTAATCAGACATCCTCCTATGGTTTTAAATTCCAAGAATGAGCAATTTTCCCAAGATCTAGACCTGATCCTGGTTCTAGACACTGACACTCAAAATTATTTAGTTTTGCGTTAAAATCTCTGTATCTTGCAGCCCTTATACTTTCTGCTCCACTCCATTCAGCTTCTGACAATTGCTAAATTCATGTAACATAGAAACCTGCTTGAACCCAAAGTTAATTTCCCGCTGCCTGCCAAGCTCCTCTAAATTCTGAGTGTAGCATTATCTAACATTTTCCTGAATTTCAATTGCCTGCTAATAACTTTCTGATATTTTATTTTTATTTTGTAGAGACTGTGTCTGTTTTTTTTATTGATGTGTCTTACTCTGCACAAACCCACCTGGTCCAGAGTGTGGGGCTTACATTGCTGTTGAAATGTGCTGGTTTACTATACACAGTAATTGATTTTTTTTCTGAGCAGAACTAGAGTTTGAATGAGAACCAAGAAGCTTCTCTTGTGCAGAAAACGAACCTTGAGAGTCTGGGACCCAGGAGATGAAGCTGTCTTTGTTGGTTGGCTGACAGCTGTGGCTCGTGCTCATAAAAAGCTGAATATACATTGAATATATTTTTTTTCTACGCATGGATGCACAGTAGTACATTTGTTTGTGGGCTACAGACTGTAAGTAAAATACTGCCAGTCAGCTGTTCTTGTTTCAAATTAAGCCCATAATAGCAAGAAAACAAAGAACAGAGACATAGTTTAAGATTACCACTATGTCCAACCTTCATACGTTTTATGACAATGCTTTCTCTAAAAATGCACAGCTGCGTATGTGTATGCATGTATATGACATGCTCTTTTAATGGTCTACTAATCCCAAATGCATTTGGCAGACAAATTAATCCAAGCCTTGTCATAGCAAAGCTCTAAACCTGCCCCCCCCCCCCCCCCCCACCAGACCCATCTCTATCTCTCTTTGGATCTCTCCCCAGGCTTCACTGTACCAGTATGCATCTCCAGATGGTATCTTGGAGGTAGGTGTGATGTGAAAAAGAGGAGGAGAGACAGACAGCACACAGGGAGATGGTGGGAAATCTGTGACGGACGAAGCCTCCTCATTGGAGCAGAGAGGAAGAGAGACAGAAGACATAGAGACAGGGAGAGAGTTATAGAGAGAGAGAGGAGGGGTGTTCATTTGTTGCCATAGTGAAAAAGTAGATTAACCAAAGCGAGCATGATGCCGTGATGTATGCATGAGGGATGCTGTGTTTCTGTGGGAGTATTCATTCCTGCAAGCTTTCTTTTATGCATTTAGTTGACCTAATCCAACTAATCTGTGATGCATTTTGGACTGAGATACATAAAGCGTTCCCAGATAAGCCTCTGTAACATGGACACTTTCAGGAATGTTCCCTTGCAAAAGAAAAAAAAACTAAGATTATAATCTAAAAAGTAAAAAAAATGTTTGGGCAAATATCTGACCCATATTTTTCTGAACTACCATCAGTTGGAGTTTGTAAATATATTTTGAGACAAAACTGGTTGTTAAAATCTCATTCTGTCTGCTCCTTTAGCCCTAGTGTTGGTCAAGACATACTTCCTAGTTTTCTTTAGCACCAACAAAGGAAAGACTAAAAATATTACAATAACAGTCACAGCCTATGCAGGTATAGAATAAAAAACATATTAGAAATACAAATATTCTTAGAGTCTTAAGAAGCTTGTTGTGTCTTGCTTGCTGGTTTCATTGTGTAATGGAGATTGTTGTGGGATATTTTCATTAGATTTGCATCGACTTTCCATCATTAATGATTTAATCTCTGTGACTGTATAGGTGGATGCCAAACAAATCCAGATAGGTTAATGGCTTGTTTTACTCTTGTCTGACCACACCGCATTGAAACTTCAAATGTTAATTGATCAATCCCCCCTGCGTCGTCATCCCAGCCCAAGGAGTCACCTCTGGTGTCTGTCTGATCTGTAAGCAGAAGAGATACACTAAGTCCATCTTGATCCAAAACAGCTGATTAGAACTCACATAGAGGGGCAACATTACAGCTTTATAAGCTGATACCTTCTTATAGCTGCTGTTAAAGGCACAGCACCGGTTGAGAACAGAAACAACGAAGGTTTGATTTTAGTTCTGCTTGCTGGTATCCTCTTATGAGACTTAATGTTGTCAACTGATATCTTGTATGACATTTGACACAGCCTATTAAAGAAATTAAACTAGCTGCTCTGATTGACAAAATTAGACTCTGAAATGTGCCACAACTGCAACCAGCTCTACTGCAAGCATTTGTAGCATATTATCAACCAACAGTCTAAAATCCAGAACAATACTGTGAGCAAGCCACAAAGAGGTGTCCCCCTTTAATCTGCCTCTGGCCTTTCATAAATCACAAGAAGAGGTGGTTTATCCTAAGTGTTCAAAAAAGAAGAGAGAACACTGTGGGCAGACCCATAAGAGGCATAGCATGGAGTGACATGGAGCCCTGTGTATAAAATCAGTGTCTAACATCTCACCGGGAGCATTATTTTTTAAACCATACAAAAATTAACTTCCAAATTTGTTCATGTATGCAGCAGATTTTTCAAAACAAACCATATGTCTTTACCACAACACACCATCGAGCTTTAAAGCTGACTTACCTTTTGCCTAATCACACAAATCAAATGTATGCTATATTTCAGTTTCACTGATTTTATTAGTAAAACTATGTTTAAGATAGCTCATAATTGTTTAAAAGAAGCATTCAGTGTTCCTATGTTTACTATAGTAATTTCATGTTTTAATTGTGGTACTGCTCGGTACCATTTAGTTTAGAAAATCAGTCATCACATTGGAAGAGTTTTCTTTAACTATGAGTGACAAATTTCAATCATTCTGATAAAGGGAATGTCGGGAAAGTCAATCTCTTCAGGTTGCATGTTGTCACAGAAGAGCTGTTTGCCTTTGTCCTCTTCCTGTCCTCTGAATGAAGAAAGATCAACATGCCACCCAACTTTCTCAGTGTTCCGGTAGCAAGTTGGAAAACCAAAGGGATTTGCTACTTGCTGTCTTATAACTACTATTAGCAGTTCTAGCAAATAATATTACTCAGCATTTTGTACAAAGTCTTCAGCAATCTCACGATGAAGAGAGTTTGTTGCATGTAATTTGGAAGACAGATCTGAGATATAGGAATAGTGGCAGGCCTGCCTAAACTATGTTCCTGCTGCAAACCTGAAAAACTGTGGAATTTGCTAAGCCTTAAACTCTGTAACTGAGTTGGTGGTCCCTGGGTTTGAATTCTGCTTTGAGATCCTTCTGCATTGATTTTTCTTGCTCTCCTTATACCTGTGTGGGTTCTCTTCAGGTACTTACTGTCACAGTCAAGACTGTTAGTCCATTTGGTTACTTCAAATTGCCCTTAGTTGTGAGTGAGTGTGCACTGCCTCTCACACAATGACCATAGGAGATAGGTACCAGTGCTAAGAGATATACCAGTTGTGGGGATAAAAGACGGTGAATAATGTCATGTCCTGGATGACTGAGAATTTACACCAACATATTCATATGGTTACATTAATTATCAGAAAGCAGAGTTGGTGTCTGAAATATTGTAACCTACCAAATATTACCTCCAAACGCCCTATTGCGCATATTGATATTAAGATGAAAATTGCAATTCAATATCTACTCAGCCATAATTTTAACTCTCAAGGAAAATGTTCCCTTTTAAATGTTGTGCAGTGTGAAGTCTGCAGTTAAGTTAAAAAGATAAAGAACCATCTGAAATGCTAATAAACAGTTAATTGCTTAGGCTATGTCTCGGCTTTATAGGTGCAGCCGCTATGTTGGATTTTGTCATTTGGATTGATGAGGAAGCTCCAACTGAATCCTAATGTTTGGAGCATTCCAGGTGATTTTTTATTTCAAGTACACCATTATTTCCTAACTTTTGACACAATCCTCACCAAATAAGGTAGGAAGCATAACAAAATAGATCAATAAGTGTTCTAGATTCTGCTTGGCTAAAACCTGGCTACAACCCAGTTTGGGTTATCTTGTTAACCAGACTTGCAGATTTTTTTTCCATTACAACAGGTCTTAGACTAATGGGACATGCTGAAGTGAAGCGACAGAGACACTCCCACTTGAAGACAGCTTGGGGTGACTAAAACCTGTTTTGTGGACTGTGAGTGAAAGCTAGAGTACCCTGAGAGAACCCACACATACACATGGAGAAAAACACATTTATTAGCAACTGGCCAGATTTGAGATCAGAATTTTCTTGCTGAAAGGCAGTGTAGAAAACAACTGTGCTACCCTGCAAACTGAGAGGAATTGACCTAATATTTGATCAAAGGTGCCCAAACTGTGCTCCAACAGCATCTAGGTTGGTGTAGTAACTAAATGCCTCACGTTGCTACACCTGTACCTCCAACTAAAGCATTGATTGTTCACACCTTATTCGATCAGTTAGTATGAGAAAAGAAAGTAGTCTAAGCTAAAAGCTGACAGTTTGGAGAAAAATGCTTCAAAACAAGTAGCTATGCTGAATCAATATGAGTAGCAGCAGCAGCAGAGGGGGTCGTGAAAGGGGGGGTGGGGCGACGAGGGGGAAGGATAATATGAGGGGAGATGTGCTGAGAAGAGGAGGAGCAGAGGGGTGTGTTGAAAGAGAGAGGTGTTTTGGAGAAGAGGTTCAGGTGTGCGTGACTGGAAAACGGAGGACGCTTCGGAAGCTGCACAGCGAACTGCTGCTGCAGCTTTCGGGCTGTTTGACATTGGACTATCGGCAGTCTCTTTCCACTGTGGTGGCAGCATGCATCTTAATTGGGAAGCGGGACCGTGCGGGTGATTTCAGAGAGACATGAAGGACCGTATGAGGTAAAGATCTCAGTTAAGATTTGAAAGAAATACACCTGTAACGAAAAATAAATGTCATGTATTCATTAGAGATGTACTCGGTGTTCCTGCTTTGTTTTCTGACTGGAATCAATTTGTCGCACTTTTCTTGCATTAACTTGCGGTAACATCTGGGTTTTGTCATGACTCTCACTTATAAGGTAACCTAGTTTAGAAGAAAAAAACCCATCCCGTTGTTCCGGTGTTGTTGGGGGGCACGCAGTCATATCAGTGAGACTGAGGGGGGGTGGTGAGTGGGGAGGAGGGGTGAACCCCGCTTTTCATCTGTGCATGCTGCAGTAGTATTCATTCCAGATGGCGTCTCTGTCATGTTTTCGCGTTCTTCGGTCATTATAAATCGTGTGTGTTTGATTGGGTGCAAATGTTGGGCTCTTATCGCGTTTTGCGGTAGGCTGTTGCCGCGCTGCGCCAGTCTTTCTCCTTGGAGAGCTAGGCACTTTGACCAGACGCTGCTCGTCAGTGATTAATTAAGGGCTTGCAAAATGTCAGATCAGTATGGTAATTAAACTCAGAATGCATGCATGCAAAAAAAAAAAAAAGAAAAGGAAAAAAGACAGAGATTAAAGTAGATGTACATTTCAGGTGCTCTCATAAGCGGACTGACGGCGGAGAATCTTAACGGATTTCGGGACAGGCGACAAAAGGTCAACGCTTGTTTGGGTGCCTTATGAGTTATGCCATTCCTGCACACCTTTTATGGCGCTGGCATCAGGTAATGCTGTTACCTTGCTGATGACACATGTGGTCATATTACTGCGATTGTATAACAACCATTTAAGCCAGTACTGAACTGCAGCTTTACAGGGGTATGCTCTCGGCCATGAATGCCTGATAAAAACTAATTTGTTACAGGCACGCTCTATTTAGAAGAAAGTGCACTCCTAAAAAGCAAAACGATTAACAATGTTAGTGGTATCTTTAATCTGAGCATTATTAATTGCTCCAAAAGGGTACAAAGATAACACTCTAATAATGATATTTAAACTTTTAAAAACCTGCTGCAACGTTGTTTACCCAGGACATCTGGAGAAAATATTTCCCTTGTCCAGTCAGGAATAAGAGAAGCACACTGAGACACACTGTCACACGCCCACTCAGCAAAAGAGCAAAAGCCTTCCATGAATGGGGGAAAAACAGAAAAAAGCAGAGTGACCCATTTATGTACTTGAGATTAGTTCCAGAAACAATACGATTCAGTGTCTGTGCCGCTTTAAAAAAAAATATATATTTTTTTTTAGGTTTCCGTGAAATGTATGCAGCCACAGAGCAGTGTACATATTCACCCTTAGAGAATGATTCTCTACAGCAGGAGCGAGAGGCGCTAACTCCAACTGGGTGATAACAGAATGGACCTCTTTTAAATTCATGTGGGTGGACCTGCATCCATTTATGAATGGCATATGGGGTGCTCGCTCTTTTTCCATTTTGTGTTTGTTTCCTAGTTTGGGTAGGTGAATAATTGCAGGCAGCTTACTAATGTATATTTGCCTTTTGATGATTGCTTTACCCCTGATCTACTGACAAGAAAGTGCACAGTGGAGTTTGCATTGAAATTCTGCAAATGATGAAAAGAGCACCTCCAGTTTAGTTTAATTCTCCAGACACAGCCTGCTGTTGCTTTAGTTTTAATTACAAACTCAAATATCTGCAACATGCACAACAGAGAAAAAAATATTCCTGCATATCCTGTAAAAGATAATGTCTCCTCCTTACTACATAGTAAATTAAAGGTTTTCTCAACACAGATAACAGTGTGTCAGTGCTCATAAGATGCACTATATTAAGGTGGGTGCTCCAAAATAGGGGATGAGGTTTGTTTGCATCCCTCTTTATGTTGGTGTTAAAGTTATTTCATTGAAGTATACTGTACGCTTGTGTATAGTTTAGATAGAACTTAAAGTATAAATGCTTAATGGTGTGTAAGAGATTCTTCTTTAGGGAATGAGTTGCTCATTAAGTCTCCACAACAAGAAAGCAGCATGGAAGAGTGTAATAGGCAAACCCAGTAGGTGACTCAGAGAGTTGCAAATAAAAAAGGGGCTTCTTGTTCAGCGAGTTTCACCATTATAATCCACTTCATTTCACAGGAACCTTTCAATGCTGGGATGGAGGTGATGAATTCGATTTTACCCTGAACCTTCGGAGTAAAGCCTAGTGGGCAAGGTTTGCTGAGCATTTCAGATTAAAACAATATTATTGGCATTATGTTACAGTCATTCAAGGTAAAAGTCACTTAAAGAGAAACTAACCCCCAAATCAACTTTTTTTGCTGATGAACTGTATAAATGAGTGTCTAATTGTGTTGTCTTCGTGTCTTGTCATTATTCTGGTATTTTAGTGCATCTTAGTAAGAATATTAATTTTCTGCCTAAAACCGTCAGTGTGACGCCCTCCTGTTAAAACTCTACACTGCACTTAAATTTGAATCGGGCATTGCTATTAACTCTGAGGTGATGGCTGATGTTAGTAACCCTGCTACTGTGGGGTATAAAAGAGCAGAGTCTCTGCCCACTCCTCCTCCATAGAACCTTCTTCCCTTTCCTCTCTTTCCTTTGGTGAAGGAGGTGGAAAGAAATCCCCCACCTCAAAAGAACGTTCTGAGGCAAAGGAGCTCACTGTTGCTCTCCATCTTTCTCGCTGTCTGTGCCACTGCAGCAGTGCCGCTCTCCACATGTCAACCACAGTGCAGACCACGCCTAGCCCTCTCTCCCCGCACATTCACCGGTCTTCCAGGCAAGACCTCCTTTTGGTGCATTTTTCAAACAGGAAATGTGGGCGGAGTTAGACTCTGGTAGGGAGGTGAGTTGCTCTTTAAAGTTTAAAATCTTTAATTACTGCTGTGAACAAAAAACTGAAGTTATGGCTGTAGAAGAACAGTGTTGAATTTGAAGTTATGGCTGTAATCCAGACTGGAGCTATTGTTTGTCTCCACCTCTACATTTAAAACCAAATTTAAATTTATTGAACTGAGTTTGGAAAAAACTTCAATACATAAAGTATTGAGTAAACACGATGTAACAGAAACATGGGGTCACAGTTTATTTCAGAAAATCAGAACTGTTTTACTTCTATGAGAGATGACTTTTGATCCTCCCTAACAGTTGAAATGCAGTCAACAAACAGCATTGGGGAGATTGAAAGTTTTGAGCATTAAGGTTTCTGATAAACCCAGTGGAAACCATTCTATTGTTAGAACAGCCCCTTTGCCAGGAGTAAAGGAGGGTGTCTGGTTTGGAAACCTATGTTTTTTGCAGACAATGTTGTTTTGTTAGTGTCTTCAACCCATAACCTTCAGCATGGGTTAAAACAGTTCAAACCCAGTCAAAATAATCAACCTCTAAGTCCTAGTCCAAGGTTCTGAACTGGAAAAGGGTTTAATTAGGGGGGATCCGTCTCTGAGTCAAGTGGCGGAGTTCAAGTATCTTTGTGCCTTGCTCACAAGTGATGGTGGGATAGAGCAGAAGATTGAAATATGAATTGAGACCTTGTCTCCAGTAATGTTGACTCTGCTCTAGTATGTCATGGTGAAGAAAGAGAACCAATCAAATAAAGGTGGGAAATGCCTGTGAGTAGAAGGCAATTATAAACGGTGTCAGTTGTTTAAAACTGAGTTTATAAACCAGGCTAGTGTTTTCTGGGATACCTTTAGAAAGATCGTGAGTTTGTAGAATTCCCACCTTTCTGCACTGTGGTCCAGAATACAAGAGTTAACTGTTTCAAACTGGAGAAATGATTTGTAATTAGTTGTCTGTATACATAAACTACACTAAAATATGTTTTGCTTTGCTGATATAAAGATGTGATGATGAGCAAATTCAATATTTGCATATTCAGCCAAAAACTGTAGCTCTGACACTTATCCTGCACATAAACAACAATCAACATACTGAAACTCTAGATCTGTTATGGCTCCGGGATGGCTCGAGCTGGTGCTGAGACACGAGTGACACACAGCAGGCCTGTATGGTCTATCTGTTGATATGAGAGCTAAAATGAAAATCTGAATGTTCTGCACAAGCAACACGCTGCCACTATGAAACTGGCCTGAGACCTGAGGCGCCTTTTTAAACCTCAGCACTGGCTTGCTCATGTGTTTCACCAGCAGAAAGGGAGAATGGGAGGCAGAGGGAGAGAGAGTCAGAAGTTGACATGCAATTGCATCACTAATTAACTAGGAGTACGTGCACAGTACAGCTTAGTTTTATTCATTCATTATTGGAGCAGCAGTGAGCCTTCCTGCCAGCTTGACACGCCCATTTTGATTCAAACAGACTACATCTGGTGATGTCTATTAGTTATGGCTTATGCTTTTTTTAATTTCTTTTGTCTCATTCTGGCTTTTATCTACAGTTTTTCAGCAAATGATTTCTGTCCTTTCATTCTAACACACACACATACATAAAAATGTATATATATAAACTCAGCAAAAAAAAGAAACATCCCTTTTTCAGGACTCTGTATTTCAACAATAATGTAGTAAAAATCCAAATAACTTTACAGATCTTCATTGTAAAGGGTTTAAACAATGTTTTCCATGCATGTTCAATTAACCATAATCAATTAATTAACATGCACTTGTGGAATGGTCGTGAAGACCTTAACAGCTTACAGAAAGTAGGCATTTAAGGTCACAGTTCTAAAAACGCAGGACACTAAAGAGACTTGTCTACGGATTGTGAAAAACACTCAAAGAAAGATGCCCAGGGTCCCTGCTCATCTGCGTGAACGTGCATTAGGCATGCTGCAGGGAGGCATGAGGACTGCTGATGTGGCTAGGGCAATAAATTGCCATGTCCGCACTGTGAGACGCCTAAGACAGCGCTACAGGGAGACAGGAAGGACAGCTGATCATCCTCGCAGTGGAAGACCACGTGTAACAACACCTGCACAGGATCGGTACATCCGAATATCACACCTGCGTGACAGGTACAGGATGGCCACAACAACTGCCCGAGTCACACCAGGAACACACAATCCCTCCATCAGTACTCAGACTGTCCGCAATAGGCTGAGAGAGGCTGGACTGAGGGCTTGTAGGCCTGTTGCAAGGCAGGTCCTTATCAGACATCACCAGTAACAACACCGCCTATGGGCACAAACCCACCTTTGCTGGACCAGACAGGAGTGGCAAAAAGTGCTCTTCACTGATAAGTCACGGTTTTGTCTCACCATGGGTGATGGACGGATTTGTGTTCATCGTCGAAGGAATGAGCGTTAAACCGAGGCCTGTACTCTGGAGCGGGATCGATTTGGAGGTGGGGGGTCCGTCATGGTCTGGGGCGGTATATCACATCACTATCGGACTGAGCTTGTTGTCATTGCAGGCAATCTCAATGCCTTGCGGTACAGGGAAGACATCCTCCTCCCTCATGTGGTACCCTTTATGCATGCTCATCCGGACATGACCTCCAGCAGGACAATGCCATCAGCCATACTGCTCGTTCTGTGCGTGAGTTTCTGCATGACAGCAATGTCAGTGTTCTGCCACGGTCAGCGAAGAGCCCAGATCTCAATCCCATTGAGCACGTCTGGGACCTGTTGGATAGCAGGGTGAGGCCTAGGGCCATTCCCCCCAGAAATGTCCAGGAACTTGCAAGTGCCTTGGTGGAAGATTGGGGTAACATCTCACACCAAGAACTGACAAATCCAGTCCATGAGGAGGAGATGCACTGCAGTACTTCAAGCAGCTGGTGGCCACACCAGATACTGACTGGTACTTTTGATTTTAAGCCTCCCTTCATTCAAGGACACATTATTCTATTTCTGTTAGTCACATGTCTGTGAAACATTTTTAGTTTATGTCTTATGGTGTTGAATTTTTTAGTGTTCATACAAATATTTACACACATTAAGTTTACTGAAAGTAAAAACTGTTTAAAGTCAGAGGACGTTTCTTTTTTTGCTGAGTTTTTATATATATATATATATATATATATATATATATATATATATATATATATATATATATATATATATATATATATAAATTATAATTTTATTTATCCTTTTTTTTAACCAGATTAGTCCCATTGAGATACAGGATCTCTTTTACAAGGGAGACCTGGCCAAGACAGACAAATCTGCAGTACAAGGTACAACATTATAAATACATTCATAATTTATATCAATTTCCACATAAAATCAGTTAAAACATACACACATAGATAATCTGGACTCGACTGACCTTTATCAGATTCTTAAATCTGCTCAATGAAACCAAGTCATTGATTTTTAAATCTTTCTGTAACAGATTCCTTGTGGATGGAGCAGCAAACTCTGTTCGAACCTTAGGAACAACAAGTGGCAGAAAAACACTCGAATAAAGACTGAGTTGACTCTGCCTTCTAGGTAAAAGATGTGATAAATAAAGAGGCAGATTTCCAAGTAGTGCTTTGTAAATAAAAACATACCAATGCACCAGTCGACGTGTCTACAATGAAGTCCAGTTCACTTTTGAATATAACAAACAATGATGGGTAAAAGGCTGACAGTTTGTTATAAAACGCAAGGCACTATGAAACACACTGTCCAACAAGCTCAAACAGTGCACAGGAGCATTCATATACAAGATGTCTCCATAATCTATTAGAGGTATAAACGTTGATTCAACTAAACTCTTTTTTTACAGTAAAAGTAAAACAAGTTTTATTTCTGTAATAAAATCCTAATAAGTCAGCATTTTAATTAAATGCTGGATATGAAGCTTAAAAGAGGACGTATCATCAATTAAGAATCCCAGATATTTAAAACTAGACACTAGTTCAATCTGTTGACCCAGATTTGTACAAATTGACTTAGACTCATTGACTGTTTTTGTTTTTGACAAAGAGAAAAACATGAGTTTAGTCTTTTCAGGATTACAATTACATTCAAGGATGCTTCTCCTTCATTCACTTTTGGTGAATGTAGCCTTGGCCAGGAAGAGTTGATGTCATCTGGCGGTATCAAACGATCATTGGGTGTTTCGACCCTGAACCGCAACACCCTCAACATTGGTGGGTCAGCAGTGGTGGCCAAATCACTGCCCATCAACTCCCCCTGGCATTCAGCTAAGCTCCTCTCTCCTGCTCCATAACCAGCAAGAGGCTCTCTCTGCTGCCTCCCCCATCCTGCAAACCGCTGTCTTTCTCTCCCTCCCCGTCACCCCAATGGCTGTGAGCATTCTCCACACTGACTGGGCGGGGAATCCTCTACAGCCGACCTTGACTGGGAAGAGTCATGCCTGCCAACCTTTCCCCCTGCAGTCATGCAAGAGATCCTGGTATTTGGTGCTTTTTCTCTCAAACGCTAGCTCGCAACCCTCTTCCCATGGGACTGTAAGTTCAATGAGGATGATCTTCTTTGCCTCTTCAGACCACAGCACTGCGTCTGGCCTCAGGGTTGTCTGGACAACCGGGGGGAATTGCAGTTTTCCCCCCAGGTCTACCTTCATTTCCCATGCCTGGGCCATTTGCAGAAGATTGGTTCTTGTTTCTACTGTGGTTGGTGGCTTTTGACCCGCTCTTACAAACTTGATAGATGCTATTGATCTCCCATGTGGTTGGTGTTTCTTGCATCTCTCTTGCTCCAGGGTGTTGGCGAGTGTCATGAGCACCTTGTCATGGCGCCACCTGTATCTTCCTTGGGCAAGTGCTGTTTTACACCCTGACAGGATTTGTGCCATGGTACCCCTCTCCCCACAAAGCTTGCATAATGGGTTCTCTCTTAAGCCCCACTTGTGCAAGTTTGTTGGAGTTGGGAGTGTGTCATACACCGATCTTAGCATGAATGAGATGCGGAAAGGCTCCAATCTCCACAGATGTGATCTTCCTCTTGGGTAGGTCCCACTTGGTCCATGCTCCCTGGGATGCTAGCTCCACTGCCCTTGCTCTTTGTCCTTCCTCCTCCAGGTTCCGTATCTCCTCCTGGATCATGGCCCCTCTGTTCTTGGATCCAGCCTTCCCCCATTGCTGTGTATGGGAACTTCCAAGAGCCGCATTTAAGATCAGCATTTAATATAAGCCGTAGGTGGCATGATTGTTCTTGTATTTGATCAAATGTTGTCTGAAGGTGCTGTAAGGCCTTTGTAGAGTTTGGGGCTGAACAGTAGATAACTATTGTCTGCATAAAAATGTAATTTGGTATTTTGAATATTTTGACCAATGTTATTTATATAGAGGGTGAAAAGTAAAGGACCAAGGATGGATCCCTGTGGGACTCCCTTATAGAGCTAAAGCTCCTCAGAGGCAACACCCTCTAGTTGTACAGTTTGGGTCCTGTTTGATAGATAATCTTTGAACCACCCTATAGCCTGTCTAAAGAAACCAATGTCTACAAGTCTGTCAATCAAAATAAAATGGTCAACAGTATCAAATGCTTTCTGAAGTCAAAAAGTGCAATACAGCAGTGCTTGTTGTCAAGAGCCTCAATGATATCTTCCAAGACTTTCATGGTGGCTGCAGTTGTCCTATGTTTCTTTTTTGAATCCTGATTGAGATTCAGATAATATAGAATTTGAAGCAAGAAACATCTTAACTTGATCATTGGCTGAGGTTACAAGCTTCTTTTTCCACTACAGAATGCTTTGAAATAGGCCTGTAAGTATTTAAATTACTTGGGTCTCCACCTTTAAAAAGTGGCAGCACAAATGCAGATTTCCAGTCTTTGGGAATTTTGCTTATTTCCAATGTAAGATTAAAAATACAACACAAAGGTTCTGCAATGTGCTCAGCTGCAAGTTTAAGATGGCTCTAGACCATCAGGACCAGCTGGTTTCCAAGATTTGAGTTGTTTTAAAGCTCTCTTTACCTCAACTACTGTAAATGGTCTAAAGTTGAAAACCTCACTATTATTGTTTCTGCTAACGACAGATTGTTGAGGATCACAGTTTTCTGTTTGACACAAGGAGCCAGATGTCACAAAATGTGTATTAAACAAATTTAGCATTTCAGTTTTATCTCCAATGTTTTGGCCATCTACCACTATATTTGAAGGCAAATGAATATAATTTTTAGATGAGGATAGCAACTTGATTTCTTTCCAAAACTGTTTAGGATTAGCTACATTTTCAGTTGTTTTAGCAAGATAGAAATAGGATTTGCTACCTTATTACATAACTGAGCTTTCCTCTCTACCTTACATTGTCAAACCAAATGCTGAAGACATGCAGACAAATGGCTAATTGAAGATTTGCTGAATGGATGTCACTTATGTTCCCACAATTTAACTTACTATTATTTCCCTCTCAGATTTTTAGGACAAGTCCAAAAAATTCTGTTGCATGCACATTTCAACTCAGACGTCACTGAGCGGCTACACAGAAACCCCAGTAGCAAAATTAATTTAATCGCTACCTAACTGTCATAGCACTGACCTCATACGCTGCTCTGTATGTTCTGACAATGATTCACTCACCTCAGCACCTCATTTATTCTGATTAATTCAGCATCACTTAGGTGTGCTCATTGTCTGTTTACAGAGCTTTGAATTTTAATCCCAAGGTGGTCAGACATTTATCAAGTCAAAATATTTAAATTAACCTATGACAAGAAAGCAGTAAGGAACTTACACTCTCCTTGTGCAGTAGCAAAAATTTTGCACATTTCATTCCAATACAGATGTGATATATGCTTAACAGGCTGGTTGAGTAGAATATACAGTGTACTGAAACAAGTGATGAGAAATTATGAAAGTTTAGCTAATGTCAGGTGTTTAGAAAAGGATAGAGTAAAACTAAGTGTTGTGGTTCTTCAAACTAAAACAAGGAGTTATGTAGATCACTGAATAAGGAAATGGAGGAAAGAGAAGTTGGATCTGACTTAACTAGATGAGGTAAAAATAACTTAAAATCAGCTTACAGAGCTAAAAGGCAAACCAAAACTAACGGAGCATCACATTCTCTGTTTTGAGCTTCTTTAAAGGGTACAAAACATAGACCATGTGCTCTCTAACAGTTGCAGGGAAAAGCAAGATCTTCTTTGCTGAAACAAAAGACAAAAAAAATCCCATTATTGTAAAGTTTTTGCCTAAGGAGTTATATCAGTCCAAAGATTTTTTGGAGCGAGCAGGAACAATACAAGCTAAATTCACTTGAATTTTCATTGTGAATACATTTCTTGGTTTTTATTCATTGGGTTTTCAGTCACCTTTCAGAAAAGTAGATGTCTTCACAGCCACTTCAGGCGTGAAATGTTGTTCTGTTTGAGATATTGATATCTTGTTGACACACTGGTGACTCTGCTCATTCACCATGATGTAGAACTATTCCCTAGGAACCACAGTACAAGAGCTGGGCCAGATTTTTGTGAAGCATCAATACCTAAGGCATATAGAGAGCTGGTCCACAGCCAATACCTCAGTCATCACATTAAGCTGGAAAAATAAATGGCAGGCCTGGGTGCCTCTTTATCTATGTGACCGTGTGCAAAACCTGAAGATTTTACTGTAGATGACCCAGGTTTTTACCGATACAAGTCCTCTTGCTTTGTGTTATTGCTATTTTCTTCTAACTCCTTTCACCATACAAATAATCTTTACGTTGTCAACAATATTACTCAGACACACTAATACTAAATATTTTTTTAAGATTAGAGATAGTACATGGCTATATGATGTACAGATGACCTATCCAGGCTGTACCACTGAAATGGGCCCAGAAATACCATTGCTATGGATATCGTTCTGTCATATGTAATATTTGCATTGTTATTTCTCCTCGTCATTGGCTCATGTAAACATTGTGATTCAGTATTATGAGTGACAGTAATCTATTCTGACTTTATTCTCTATCAGACCAAGCGTTGGCATGCTAAGTTTCCCAGACTAAATACTGTGATTTTTGCACTTGTGTAAAATGCCAAATACAGCAATTCCCTAATTTTTTCAAATGTTTAGCAGCTTGCCTTCTCCTCTGCCTTAACAGCAGGGATTAAGAGAAAAATGTGAATTTATAACTTTTGTTATAGATTCAGTCAAGAGTGAACATGTCAAAAATGCATTTCAACCAAAAGCTTTTGTCTTATTTGCAAACATGCTACAACTCCAGAACCAGTTGTTTTGGTATAAGATATTTAACTTCTCTTTACTGACTTCTTAGAAGTTCCTTGGACTTAATGTTGTGTCATACCTGTAGGACCAGGATGCTGCACGAATTAAGAGTAGCAGGTCAAATCTGATTTGTATCACTGCATGTTTTTTAATCTATCTTGAGCAGTCTAGCTGATTGCATCAAGTCATTAACTCTACAGCAGTCCCCCATCTAGCAATACATCCTTTATACAGAACCATTAGATCATCGGCCTGTTTGATTGTTCACCCCAAGTTTATTAAATGCATATTCACAATGTTTTTCTTTACAATGCAAAATCAATGAATATGTATTTAACAAGAATGTGTGGATACTGTATTGAACTGGTTGCACTCTAATTTATTTTTTTCTTCCCACAGGTTTCTGGGAACATGTCTTTCATTGAACTGTTCCAGTGGAGACCATCTCAGCCTAGTAACTTGGGGATTGTGGAGTTGTTTCAACCATCAGTAAAATCTTTTTCAGACTTTTTCCTGAGTTTTCCGGGTTGCATTGCAGCAGCTGTCTCAGCTGTGCTACTAATGCTTCCCCCTTGACATACAACACCCACTGAAAAGCAAGTTGGAAAAGGAGAATACAAAAATGAGTTTTATTTCAAGCCTTCCACTGTGCCACCAGCTCTTGACATGGTCAGCCAAGCTGGTCGACGAACAGTAGTACCTTGTGACACTTCTACACATACAATCTGAGAGCTGCCTGTGCTTCATTACCTCAGTGGACCATGATGATGCTTTGGCTTTTGGTGGTTTTGTCAATTTGGGTGTGGTGTGAAGCAGCTGACTCCAGTGAACGCAGAGTTGTGGCACACATGCCTGGAGACATCATCATCGGAGCTTTGTTCTCTGTCCATCACCAGCCTCCTGCTGATAAGGTGATTTGTTGTTTTCATGTATATCTGCAACATGGTCTCAGTGTAATAAAGTTGAAGGCATACAGTGTTATCTGGAAGTTACCGGTCATTTTACTAAAACCCACAAAACAAATTAGATTTAAATGTTTGATTAAAGGGATAGTTCAAGGGTTTTGAAAGATTTTAGAAGTAAATGAGCAGTTTACATTAACTATAAAACTCTCTGTATCTTCACCGAGTATAAATCTTAATTAGTTAGTCCATCACACAAAAGCTTAACTAGAGAGGCGCCAACACTAAAGAGAACTTCTACCATTTTAAAACAACTAAAATCTCAAGACATAATAGTAGTCTATGCAAATGTTGTTCCAAATATATCTGAATGGATATATTAGGTGATACTGAAAACGGTACATGCGAAGCGATTGTCAGATTAACTGTCTGAAAGTAAAACAGAGTTAAGATCAATAATAAATCTCTTGCTTAAACAGTTACAATTATTTTGCTTTGTTTACAGCTTTAAAACAGTAGAAGCCTCTACTTTGGGCTCTCGGATTAGCCTGGAGAAACAACTAATCTAGATTTACAGAAAATGAAGCCTCTAATAAGGTTATCAACTGGAAATAAGATAACTCCTCACAATTTCTTACATAAAACCTTATTTGAAAAATTCTAAACTATCCCTTAAACATTTCAAAATGATTGTTTATATATTATTGTCAGATAAATTACTGGTTATATTTGTGGCCATATATTTAGATATTTTTTTAGAGATAATCATAACATTGCTGCCAAGCTTACAGAAGAAATACTTATATTTTGGAAAATAGGAACCTTGTCCTCAACAGCACCATGAACATTAATTTTCATTAGTGGCCACAGTAACCAATACTTACCCATTGACATTTTGGCTTTTTTCATCCCATTATGATTAACTGGACAAAAAGTAAAGTTGGAATTAGCGATATACGTATTATCTTTTTTTAATCTGGTCATTTTCTCTGATAAAAAATGCAGAACATTACTTGCAAAACATGACTTGGTTTGTTCTTCTATTGTGTCTGCTCAGGTTCATGAACGCAAGTGTGGCGCGGTGCGTGAGCAGTATGGCATCCAGAGGGTGGAGGCAATGATGCACACGCTGGACCGAATCAACGCTGACCAAAACATTCTTCCCAACATCACTCTGGGCTGCGAGATCCGGGACTCCTGTTGGCACTCTGCTGTTGCTCTGGAGCAGAGCATCGAGTTCATACGGGATTCTCTGGTGTCCTCTGATGAGGGTGAGGAGTGGGGTGGTATGACCTCTTGGGGAGGAGGAGGGGGAGGAGGAGGAACAACAATGAAGTGCGCAGACCCATCTGCTACTCCGATGCGGGGAAAGAAACCTATCGTGGGTTTAATTGGACCGGGGTCGAGCTCTGTGGCCATCCAGGTGCAGAATCTGCTGCAGCTTTTCAACATACCGCAGATCGCCTACTCTGCCACCAGTATGGACCTCAGTGACAAGGTGAGCCAGTCTGTCTCCCTACAGATGCTGAACAGACGTACTGAAGAAATTTGCATAATTTTGATGGATACAATTTGTATCAGGTAATTGATCTTTACCTCAGTTATTTGCTCATTTATTCACTATTCAGTGATTTGTTGCTTTGCTTTCAGAGCCTTTATAAATATTTTATGCGAGTGGTCCCTTCAGATGCTCAGCAAGCACGAGCCATGGTGGACATTGTCAAAAGATACAACTGGAGCTATGTCTCTGCTATCCACACTGAAGGTAAAACTGCATCCTTAAAACAATCTTAAGGTATGAAAAAGCTGCAGTTTCATGGTAGCATGGTATTTAGACCCAACCCATGGCTACCACCCACATTTCCATGCTCTAATAAATGCACATCTCTGCATAACTTTACATACATGTCTTTAAATAAGCAACAATGTCCAAGGAGCAATGAGCTATTGAAAATCTAATTGTGAAATAAATTTATAATAGAAAGTTTTTATTTAATTAAAGAGAAAAGCAAAGTAGAACAAACTCTTAAAATAGGGTTATTTTACCAGTTCAAGGAAAAGGAGAAAGTAAATTGATGCAACCTACAGTGTGCAGCACCACCACTGCAGCAGAGTTGTTTAAAGCTGGAGTTTTCACCTTATGAAGGTAAGGGTAGTAGAAATTCAATTGCAGTGGCTGGGTTGAAGCCTGCCAGAAAGCTGATGAAGCAGTTGTGTCCAAAACTAGGGATGTAGATTAGTAGGTGATGCTTGCAGGACAGGCTGAACCAAAAGGTCAGGGGAAACAGAGCAGCAGCTATGGCAGAGAGCCAGAGAAGATCGTGTTTGGTGTAGAAAGAATGACTATGAATAAATACCCAAAACTGTAAATAGAGGCTATATGGGATAATGGAGTCCTATGGGAGGATTTTATACAATACATATTTTTTTAAGGAAAGAATCCTTCAGTCGCCCTTCCTCAGTGATTGACTTACAGTGCAGTTGAGTCACTCAGTCACCCAGTTTACTGCTGGGAGATGGTGGAGATAATGTGACTTGCAGCTGAGGTGGAGGACAAAGCAGTCGACTCTCTGTGCATGTGTCCACAAACAGGGTTTGCTGCTCCTGAAAAGCGATAAGTGCAGACATCCACAAAGATATGCATTGTTTTTTTACGTAAAAGATTTTATCAGGCTTTTCAGCTGTCCATTATGCTGGAGTTGCTACGTGTGTGCAGGGGTGGTATGCATTGATTAAAGTACAGTACGTCCAATTAACATATGATGTGACAGCTTTATGAAAGCATTCAGAAAATGAGGGAAGGGAGGTGGAGGTTATCATTTATAATAAAAATGATAAAAATATGATTGGATTTACATGTAAAACTGTAGCTCACACTGTTAAAAGCCTTTGATGTTTTTGTGATTTATGAGTACTTTTAAATTTCAAAGTTGGTCATTTCCTTCTTAACCCTAAATCAGTTATGCAGTGTAAAGACATAGCAGTTTTAGCTTAGCAATTATCCAATAGAAGTTTGTAAAATGAAAAAGAAACAAAGATGTCATTAGAATTTGTTGGGGACTTACAATTCTGAGAGATTGCCTGCTTATTGTTCATTAGGACATGAGAAGAGATAGAAGTAAAACTCTCCTCAAATACTTAGTCAACAAATTAAGCAGTAAGATGCTTGGAATCAGCTAATTAAACACCTAATCCATCACAACCATTTCAAATATACAGTGTTGTGCAAAAATATTTAGCCCCTCAAAGATATTTTTTGGTGTGCTTTTTGTCATACCCAAATGTTCAGAGCCTGAGACCAATTTTAAGATCAAAGACAACCTGAGTAAATAGAAAAAAATAGGTTGCAAATTATTTTATTCATCAAGGTAAAAACACTGTTCCAAACCAACCTGACCCAAAGTAAAAAGAAATATTGATGCCACCCTTGTTAATTAACTATGATGAAGCAGATATTTGAAGAGTCCAGTTCAATTTCTTATTTGCTGAAAAACATTTTCATGAGTCTCTTTTGTAAAATCTCCTGTGGACTGACAAGAAAAATCAGATGTGAACTAACATTTCAGAAGATTTTCAGAAGAACATTGTACCTATAAAACCTGGTGACATGGTGTGGTAGTCGGATAGAGTCAGGCTGCTCTCATAATTCAGGATTTGGAGGCGTGTTATATTTGATGAAGCCACAATATCTGCTCTCTATCAGGTCCTGGATTAAAGTGTCCAGCTATCAATTTGTGAACTAATGCTGAAACACGCTTGAGTCATGCAGCAGGACAATGATCCAAAACACACTGGCAAGTCAACCTTTGAGTAGCTAAATACGAAAAAACGTAGGTTTTGCAATGGTCTAGTCAAAGGCAGAATTACCTCTGAGTGACATGCTGTGGTTTGTCCTATAACAGGGCATTGAAGCTCAAAAACCCTCCTATGTGGCTGAAATAAAAGAACTTGTCAGAGAAGAGTGACTCAAAATTTAGCAATGTAAAATTCAAATTTGATGGCAGTTGTTGGCGAGTTAACAAGGACTTTTCAGAGTTTTCACATGTGGCCAGAATGATTGAAATGCTTTTTCCCCTTAAGATGTCAAATAATCATATGAAAATCACTTCTTGTATTTACTTAGGCTATCTTTGTCTGGATTAGAAATTATTTTGATGATCTGAAACATTTCAGCGTAACAAAATAAAGCAAAAAGTGAAGAAATCAGTAAGAGAGTAAATACTTTTTTCCTTTTCTGCTCTTGATCTGTTTTTCTTCTTGACATCATACAGAATAAGTAAAGGGAGAACATCCTTCAAATGGACATATGCTGTTTGGGGATGAAACACAAGAATTTCTCACTATTGTTTCTCCTGTATTTACCTTTGTTATCATACATAAACATGTCTGCCACAGAGGTAGAGAACCTCATTTATTTAACTTAGGTGTACCGTTTTTGCACACACACTGCACAAAACAATTTGTTTCAATATGTGTGTGAAATACCAAATACCATACCAGAGACAAAAACAGAAGGTGTTTCTAAGTGATTGATTTCATCAGGAAACATTTTGGAGAGTTTAGACTCATCCTGGATGAAATGCACCATTTCCAGGTGGGAATAGGTGGTGATTGACTGTCTGTTGGAAAAGAGGCCCACGAGACTCAGAAGTAAAATCCAACTTCAGGGGGCAATCATTTCTAGGTCTTGACTCACAATACATTAATCAAACACGAGCATTTTAATCTGATTCCCAATGACTGGACACAATGAAGTGTTGTTAAAGAAAGAATCACTACTATTTTATTTTAGGACTTATGAGAAGCAGAGGTGGCCTTGTTATGCAGGTCTACTGTCACATTAACTGTGTACACTGAGAAAATAGTATTTTCATATGGAAATTATTAGAGACAACTTTATTACTGTGCAGAGATCGACAGTAGTATTACAAATGGGGAGCACTATAATATTTTAAGCCCCTTTTGGCACAACCAGACTCACGCATAAATAAAATAACCCATTTCATAGTAAGTAAGTAAAGTAAAACTTTATTTATATAGCACCTTTCAAGATAAAAATCACAAAGTGCTTTACAATAAAACAACACAGGAGACAGAAAAACTAAATAAAACTATTCAAAGGCGAGTTTAAATAGATGCGTTGTTAGCTGCTTTTTAAAAGAGATCACAGAGTCCACAGATCTCAGGCTGAAAGGAAGGGAGTTCCACAAGGAGGGGGCCACTGCTGCAAAGGCTCTGTCACCCTTTGTTTTCAGCCAAGTTTTCTTTGTAACCAGCAGGGCCTGATCACTGGATCTCAGGGACCTGCTGGGCACATATGACCGCAGAAGCTCTCCAATATAAAATGGGGCTTGATCGTTCAGAGCTCTATATGTTAAAACCAGAATTTTAAAATGTACTCTGTAGTGAATGGGGAGCCAGTGTAGCTGGATTAATAAAGGGGTGAAATGTGAATATTTAGGTGACCTAGTGATTAACCTTGCAGCAGTGTTCTGGACAACCTGCAGACGTTCCAGGGATTTTTTACTTAGACAGGTAAAAACAGAGTTACAGTAATCAAGACGTGATTAGATGAAGGCATGAATGATCATCTCCATCTCAGATCGTGACACAATTGGACTCAGCTTTGCGATATTTTTCAAATGATAAAAACAAGAACGAACCAATGATTTAACATGAGAGTCCAAAGACAGCGCAGGGTCAAGAGTTACCCCGAGGTTCCTCACTGAGGGCTTAATAAACGAGGCAAGTGGGCCGAGACTCTCTATTATATAAGGGACAAATTTGTCAGGGGCACAAACCAGAACTTCAGTTTCTGAGTCATTTAGTTGAAGAAAGTTATCATTTAGCCAACTCCTGACAGAATCCAAACACTGAAGCAAGATCCGTACCTTAAAAACATTCCGGGGTTTAAAAGAAATATATAGCTTAATATCATCAGCATAGCAATAATAAGAAATATCATTAAAAGAGCCTAGAATATGGTACAGAGGGAGCAGATATAAAATAAACAATAAGGGCCCCAAAACAGATCCTTGTGGCACACCAAAAGTAGGTGGAGAAGAAGAGGAGGACTTGAATTTAGCGACAGCAACAGAAAAGGATCTTCCTGATAGATAAGAGGAAAACCAATTCAGTGCAGAACCTGATACCCCAACCCAGTTATTTAACCTGTCGAGCAGGACAAGATGATCGACAGTGTCAAAAACTGAGGTCAAGTCCAGCAACAATAACACTGAACAATGTCCTGCATCACTCTGCATCAGGATGTGATTAGTGACCTTAAGAAGAGCTGTCTCAGTGGAATGAGCCCTGCGGAAACCGGACTGGAAATGGTCTAGAATGCTGTGTTTATCTAAAGCAGCCCAAAGTTGCTTGGCAACAACTTTTTCTACTTCATACTTCATTTCATACTCATCATGCCGTCGTTCACCCAGCAAAACCTTTAGATATACAGTGAGGAACATAAGTATTTGAACACCCTGCGATTTTGCAAGTTCTCCCACTTAGAAATTATGGTGGGGGGGGGGTCTGAAATTGACATTTAGGTGCATTTCCACTGTGAGAGACAGCATTTTGTTTAATTCAGGAAATCACATTGTCGGATTTTTATATGATTTATTTGTATTTTACTGCTGCACAGAAAATCAGTGTTAACATTTGGTACAGAAGTCTTTGTTTGCAATTACAGAGATCAAATGTTTCCTATCGTTCTTGACCAGGTTTGCACACACTGCAAGGAGGTTGTTGCTCAAAATCTTACAATACATGGCCCCATTCATCCTCTCCTTAATACAGTGCAGTCGTCCTGTCCCCTTCGCAGAAAAGCCCCCCCAAAGCATGATGTGTCACAGTAGGTATGGTGTTCTTGGTATGCAACTCAGCATTCTTTCTCCTCCAAACACGACAAGCAGAGTTTTTACCAAATAGTTCTATTTTGGTCTCATCTGACCACATGACTTTCTCCCATGCCTCCTCTGGAGATGGTCATTGGTAAACATCAGATGGGCCTGGACATGTAATGACTTGAGCAGGGGAACCTTCCATGCAATGCATGATTTTAAACCATGATGGCGTAGTGTTCTACTGACAGTAACCTTTGAAACTGTGGTCCTAGCTCTCTTCTGGTTTAAACAGGGGCACACGTCTGGCACTGCAGGATTTGAGTGCCTGGTGGCATAGTGTGTTACTGATGGTAGCCTTTGTTACTTTGGTCCCAGCTCTCTGCAGGTCATTCACTAGGTCCCCCGTGTGGTTCTGGAATTTTTGCTCACTGTTCTTGTGATAATTTTGACCCCATGGGGTGAGATCTTGTGTGGAGCCCCAGATCAAGGGAGATTATCAGTGGTCTTGTATGCCTTCCATTTTCTAAAACCTGATCCCACAGTGATTTCTTCACCCCAAGGTACTTACTTGTTGCAGATTCTTCTTCCCAACCTGGTGCATGTCTACAATTTTGTTTCTGGTGTCCTTTGACAGCTCTTTGGTCTTGGCCATAGTGGAGTTTGGAGTGTGACTCTTTGAGGTTGTGGACAGGTGGCTTTTATACTGATAACAAATTCAAACAGGTGCCATTAATACAGGTAACGAGTTGGGGACAGAGGAGCCTCTTACAGAAGAAGTTACAGGTTTGTGAGAGCCAGAAATTTTGCCTGTTTGTAGATGATCAAATACTTATTTTCCACCATAATTTGTAAATAAGTTCTTTAAAAATCAGGCTGTGATTTTTCTGTATTTTCCCCCCTCATTTTGTCTCATAGTTGAGGTATACTTATGATGAAAATTACTGGTCTCTCTCATCTAAGTAGTATAATTTGCACAATTAGTGTCTGACTAAATCATTTTTATACCTCATTTGACCTTATATCCAGATGCACATCTGGATATTTTCAAAAGTGTAAGTGGCTCTTTTCCTGGATCAGAACGACTTCTCCTGGGCTCAGACTTGAACGTCTTGAACGGGAGAGACTGTGAAGAAGAACCTGCAACATGGCTGCATCAAGTAGGTTTCATTCAGCGTCTGCAAGTGTGTAAATTTAGCTATTGCAACATAATAAGGCCTAGGCTACTTGATGCAGCCATATGTTGCAGGTTCTTCCTCACAGTCTCTCCCATTTGAATCAAGTCTGAAACCAGGAGAAGTCGTTCTGGAAAAGAGTCGTGTGTCGCTGCCACTTACACTTTTGAAAAATGTAACACCTAAGGTCTAGTTTATACTTCTCCGTGCAGAGACACGCAGCGTCATTATCTGTTGATCCAAGGGCTCTCTGTCACTCATGCAAGGATGCATGGAGAAGAGCCCTTTTTTTCTTAACTATTCGTTGATTGCAACAGAAATGTGAAAAAGTTCATGGGTTATGAATATTTATGCACAGTTCTGTGTATTCTGTTACCTAAAAACCAACCGGGACTTGAAAGATGTTTCGGTAAATTTATCTCTAGCACATGGAGTCAGGAATAACATTTGTCTTGTGTTTGACATTACCTTTTTTTCCTTCACTGTGACTAATCTCCATATGAACGTGTTTCCAGGAGCTTGCCTTTAATTTTAGTAACAAAACAGGAGGCATGTACTGTTGCTGTGTGGGTATTTTAGGAGTGCTTATTGCACGGTGTACAAATGTGTATGTTTGCCAGCAAAGTGTTGGCTTTTGTATTCACACAGACAAGCTAGTGTAACCTTGGATGTGACATTCAATGTCAGACGCTGCCTTCCTTAAGGAAAAACACAAGCAGTCCCGGGCACCCAAAAAAAAAGGAGGAGACTGGTGAAGACAAAAGGATTAGTAGGGAAAGGGAGAAATGAAGGTAAATGAGTGGAAAGCTTAGGATAGGAGAGTGATCAGCATTCAGAAGATACCAAATGAGAGAAAAATTGGTGTGTGTGTGCACATGTTTGTGTGTAAGAGACTCATTAATTTCCATTACCATTTCACATCTGGGAGCAAAAGACAGGGGACACTGACATACCCAAAGCTGAATAATACATGTAATATCAGCACAATGATTACACTGAAGTGATGAAACACTACTGGAAAAGGATGGAATATTTAGGAGAATAACTTTGTGATCCTGAATATATTGTGTAGTACATGCATACGAATGTGTCAGTGCATTCTGGTTGTTTCGCTCTTCTATTTAAAGTCTTCAAAACATAATTTCTGTCTGTTCTTCTAGTGGTTTGGAGACATAAAACAACCTTTTCACCTTCAAAGCTTTACTGAAAAACAGGTCAATTTATTCTGAACTCGGGTTAATATCTTAAAGCTTCATTCATTAAATCACCACTCAAGATGTTTTATGAAATGTTCTACTACATGCTAGAAGTAGTCTAACATTGGTTTCCTTTTTTTCTGTGTTCCTTTTTTTTATGTTTTTTACCTGCATTTTTCAGACAAACAACCAACAAGAAATCTTAACACTGAACGGGAACCAGACAGTACTCACTAAAGGATAGCAATTTAGATGAACTGCAACGCATAATTAAGACGTAAAACTGTAATAAAAAAGTGTCAAGGGGATTTTATGTTCCACTGCATAAAATGTATAGATAGCTTAAAGTAAATCACTTCGCTAAGCACTGAGAAATCATATTTATCTGATTTCTTTATCTGTGATTAAGGACACAGGGGTAGTCTGGTAGTTCTTGATGTTTGGTCACCTTGGGGAGAGCCTTCTACTGATTAAGATGTTCATTTATTTGTACAGGGCTGTGCAAAGAAAGAGAAGAATAAGGTCATTGTTCTTCTCTGAGTTTTACTATTTTAGATGTCAGTGTATTTGCTGTTTAGTTAACAACAACAGAATGTCAACATATGTACAAAAACGAATCAATTTTAAACAAATTCCCTAGATAAATACCGATTTGCAGGCAACTTGTTTTTGCCCCCAGACACCATTGCATTTAGAAATGAAGAATTTGCTCTGATACTCATAGACATGTCTCACTTTCTCCTACATATAACAGTGTTGTGAAAAAGTATTTGCCCCTTACAGATTTCTACTGTTTTCACTATTTTTTTTATCACATGGTCATTGTGTGACAGACTTGGTTTGATGGTTATGATGAGCAAACCAGTTTTTATATCTGAAAAAGATTAACTGAGAAAATACAAAACACAGTTTTGTGGTGACGATTACTGTGCAAAAATATTTAACCTTTTTTTTTCAAATTTGGTGTATTGGGAGTCAAAGAGGCTATTAGCAGTTTATTTAGTCAGGCAATCTGCTCCCGTAGAATCTGCAGTTAACTGTTCAAGAGCTGTGCTGCTTGTAGCTTGCCTACCATAATTATAAACCTTTAATAAGAGTGAAGGGCTGTATTCCTTTAATACCCACTACTTTACTGTGCATGATTTATGAAATCAGAAATATTACCAAACATTTTTTTGTCTTTTTCTGTAATCAAGCAAAAATTGTTGTTGCTTTATTTTAGCCAGTTGACCAACAGTGTTCGAAAACAGGTGGGGAGGGGGATAGCCACACCTCCCACCTCACAATGGCCGCGGAAGCGCTGCGAAGCAAAAATGAAAATTGCGGGCTATCCCGTGGCGGATCGCAGCGCTTCGTTCTGTCTGGTGTGAACTACACCATAGGTTAACAAGGACGACAAGTGGAAGCGATCTCCATTCCGCTGCGCTTTCTCGGCCGGTGTGAACCAGGCCTATGAAAGGCTTTGAAAAACTTTGAAAAAGCTCGTCATGCCCTAATACTGGGAGCATGCACATGTATATCCTGTAGAAGAAGCAGAAAGCAACCCAGTAGCTCCAACCATGATCTAAAAGATGATCTGCTATTCAATGCGTTTATGTTAAATTTAATTTCAGTAACTTAAATTCAATGCGGCTTTTTGACACGGATTTAACATCCATTTGAAGTGCATTATTGATAGATGGTTTGGAAATGAGAGGAAAGCCATGAAAACACTAAACTTCTGTTATATTCTAGAGAAACTGATAAATATTAGGAGACTAATTCAGGGAATTTAACTTATTAAGTTATAGAAAATGATTGTCTTCAAATGATGTCATTCTAATTTAAAAAGCAGAAGATGGACAGCTTTGTAGGTTTTAGAAATTTTAACTACACCGTTATTTAACAGTATAGAAAGCTGTTGTGGAGGCCCTTTATAATATTTTTTATTATGATCCCATGTTCCAAAAATACGATGCATTTTTTTTTTATGGTGACCTTAATCTGTTTAATATACGTGTTAGCTTAAAATACTAAATATTACTTGCAGTATAAAACACAATCATTCCCTTACACCAAGGTCAGTGTATTTTTTTTTGCCTGCCTTTGCCGAGACTTTTGAATCGGCTCCTGTTGATTCTGTCTCTGTTCTCCTGGTTTTATCTCCCTTTCTGTTTCCATTTTCTTTGAATCATCTTTATTTTCCTGTCTCTTGACCCCGCGGCACAACATGCTCTGTAAGTGTGGGATTGGAATGGGAGGACATAATGCATGGAGAACAAGAAATCCATCTGCTAAATTATTTGTCATGTTGGTAGTAATATATCCTGAGAGTGAGGATTCAAAGAGGGTCATAAAGATTGTCAAGTCCTGAAATACCTCATTACCTTTTGTGTTTTATTGATCACCGGTGACGGGAATGGATCACCACAAATTGGCTCTGCTGGACAGCCACCAAGTTAGCAATTTTGCCCATGATAGTGTAGTCCAGAAGTTTACTGTAACAAAATATTTGTGCAATAAAAAAATCTATTTTGTTGTTGGTCCTATTTAGTATTCAGATTTCCTGCCAAACAAAATTTTGTTTTCATCATATGTAAGACATAATAATTATCAGTACAAGAAATTAAAGCTTCTAATGTTTCACTTGGTGTCTAAATTACTGAAATGAATCAACTTTTTGCTGGTTTTCTAATTTTTTGAGATGCACGTGAGTATTAACTTTGCAAGTGTGAGGAAGCTTTGATGCTTTTCGGAACACCTCAACAGATATGATGAAGGATTTGTGGAAATCCGGGAGAAGATATGGTAAGGAGAAAGATCAAGAAGAATGCTAGACAGCCGAGGCCCTTAATGCAGTAAAAAAAAAAAAAAAAGATCACTACATGTTTTTCACAGAGGCAGGCTTTGACAGGAAGAAGAGGGGAAACAGAAAATGAGAATAGATTTCAGGGTAGGTTACAGGGAAAAAAGGAATGGAAGGCCTAAAAAGACAGAGCTGAATTATATTGCTTTTATTTTTGCTTCTGTGCAGGTTTTGGCAAAAAAAGTTAATTAGATGCGAGAGAAAACGCTTTACAGGAGAGCTGGACCATTAAGAGCAAGAGACATTGCATTTGATTGTTGTAATTTAGTTAGTAAATAATATTAGGCTGTACCTAAGAATATCAAATAATGATAAGTGATCAAGCGAGACAGGACAACAGATGGGGAAAAAGTGTGCCATGATATTTTCTAGGATTTTATTTTTGATATTTTGGAGTTGGACTCAAATCTGACACTTCATAGTGGATCCTCCTCATCCTTTGTGATCTACAATGACCAGAAGTCATATTTTGAAATGCTTAAAAGGAAGGAAATATGAGATGTTTTTAAAATATATTATAGTTTTCCTCAGTGCCTTGCTTGATCAGTAAAATAGGATAGAACAAAGGCATCTCAGTGATGAAAGGGCTTTATTAGGATAAAGCTGAGATTATATGATCTCAGTTTTTTTTGTCTTTTTGTACTTTTTTAGAGGAATGTGATAAAACAAAATACCACTTGTGTGAAAGAGACTGATATCCTCCGAGACGCAATTGTCTTTTTGTTTTTTTTACAACTGTGACAGTAACCCCTTGTAGCACTTGAATGTAGAACAGTTGTTGTGGTTTTGCACAAGTTTACATTATACTGAATATAAATGAAGTGTATAAGAAAGGGATGTTGGAGAACTGAAAGATAATTTTGATGTTTTGGCTTCAATTGGTGCTGCTACCCAAAAGTGATTTAGTAATATAAGTAATAGCACAGATAATGCCACATGTATATAAAAATTTTCTGTAGTGAATCACAATCCATGCCATAGGTATGATTCTAGAACTGAATAGATGACTTTCAGGCCAGTTAATAAGTTGAAGACGAGGCTTCTAGATAAACTGTGCTGTATATTATAATGTGTCTTCAGTGAGACACTTCAACAGCCCCGCTGTAATACAGGCAGCAACAGGAGATTTTTCCTGCCCACAGCCATCAGCATCAATAACTCTTTCAAGAAAATTGTATAACATTTACTTTCCATTTGAGATTATTAAAATATTTTTTAATTATTACTGTATGTAGCAGTTAATGTTGTAAAGCAACAACTAAACTGTTTAAGCCACTTTCTGTGCAACTTTTATTCCCATATTTCTCATGCTAATAGCAGAAGCAACACTCGTCGCGTTCCATCTGCTTTGAGGACATGCCATGCATTCACAGATAGTATTCTGCATTCTTTCTTTATAATAAAAGATAAAAAGAGCTACTGCTGCATTTCTACTGTCTCAAACCAATATGTTCAATCTCCTCTGACAACAAAACATTTTTGTTAAAGTAATTTCTCTTCAATTGGTAATTTAGCAGTTTAAGGCCACTCTTTGGGAACTAAATAGATGGGTCTGCAGGAAAACCTATATAGATTAGCAGTTTTTTTAGAATACTTAGACCTGTCCATCTGCCACCAACAACCATGCCACAATAAAACTTATCTAAATCCATTTTCTTCACCATTTTGTTCCAATTTGAGTCTCAACAGGTCGTGTTTTCCACATCAAGTGACAGGTTTATTTGCTGTTTGAGCTACCATACAAGTGTGGTTAGTTAAGTGGGTAGAGAGTCTATATCTGACTTGATACATACAGCTACTGTCTTCATTAAACCTACATCTTGCTCCTAGGGATGATGCTTTCCTCTTGAACAGTTGGATTGCACGTTTATTTTGGTGAGTCATTGATAATTTGGCTTGTACAATATCTGAGGTGTTTCAAGTTAATTGTGTCTGAAGAAAATGTAAAAAAGTTGTTCATCTACATAAAGGTAATGCTTCATTATGATCATTTGAAAATGTAATGACTAGTGGCTCAGCGGAGGTCTGTCCAACACTGAGAGGTTCCTGGGCATCTGAGCACAGCACATGGGGCAAGTCCCATGGTACGACAGACAGGGAGCTGCAGCAGTCAATACAGTTCTTTTAAAGGTAAAAACATTCAGGTCATTAGTTAAACTCCAGATTTGTTAGATCAACAAAATTGTGTGTATGGCCTAAAATACAGCTTTGCACGCCATGGACACAAAAATACGCTATGACTTTTGAAACATGGCTGTGCAAGACTTGCTTCGATGAAGGAGACCCAACCAAACAGTAAGTAGACAAATAATAGATATTGGGAAAAGAGTTTACATAATAAAAAATTTGGATTTTATGGAGAAAAGCCCACAAATGACGTACATGTTTGATGCACTAGTTGGAAGGATGGCACGGTTTGGCCCATGCTGTCTTTTTTTCATGGTTTTGACCTATCTTAGAGTATTTGTGGGAGAGTGAGCCACCAGTGTTTAATAGCATCCAATCCTGCGTATATTAGAAACAGGAAAAAAAGAATAAAGAGGGCCCAGAAAGAGAAAAAGGTCTTCCACATAAGTCCTGACTCTAGAGTGAAGTAGGTTACCGGCTTTATAGATTGGGATAATTGTGCCACAATGAACGTGTGTGTGAGAGAAAGAGAAAATGCGTGTGTGTGTGTACGTCTGAAAGTGCACATGGGAAGGATGGTCTGTACCATCTGTCTCCCACTCTTCTCACTGAGACACTAATTACAGGACTTTACACTTCACTCCACCACCCTCATCATTGGTCTAACTACACACACAGTGAGCTGTACGGTGGTTTGGGATCGGGAGCCTTTGTCTGTTTGAGTTCCCACTATTCCCTTGTCTTTTCTGTGTTTCTTTTCCAAATAATGATTCAGGTCTTCCCTTTTCCTTTTTAAATGATTTAATCTAATTTCTCCTTTGAAAAAGTCAGTTGTACCCCGTTGGAGACCCTTTGGTGTGTTTAAACACGTCAGAGATGTAAAAACAAAGATAAATTGGAGAGCTTTTATATTTCCTTCAATCATGACAAAGAATGGAGGAAGATAAAAGTGGGGAGAATTAGAAACGAGAGAGGGGAATCCTCTCAAATTTCGTTGCCAGTGTGCACAACCCTTCATTAACATAAATTCCAGGTCACCCACTTTCTCTGGCAAAGAAAAGGGAGCCACGATGGGGATATGCTTTCACTGGCATAAAGTCAAGCTGCTAAGGGTGGTCCAAAAGAAGGCAAGTTACTGCAGTCAGTATACACTGCCAGTGCAAAAGTATTCATACCTCCTAAATGTGTTCATATTTTTTCCACATTAAAGACACAGATTTTAAGGTATTTAGTTGAGATTTTTTTAAGTTGAACAGCACAAAGTATTTTTAGAAATGTGTTCCAATACAATTGTTAAAAATTTGGCATGCATTTGTACTCACCCCTCTTTACTTTAATAACCCTCAACAAAATCAAATATAACCAGCTTTATTCAGAAATAATATAATTAGTAAAACAGAGTCCAGCTTGTTGTAACTTGATTTCAGTATAACACAGCATAATAGTGTAAAAGGTTTATTAGGGAACATTACAAAACAAACGGCATCATGAAAACCAAGGAACACACCAGACGTGTCAGGGATAAAGATGTGTAGAGGTTTCAAGCAAGATTGGGTTCTGAAAAATATGCCAAACGTTTAACATCTCACTGAGCACTGTTTAATCTATTATCCTAAATTGAATTTCACACCTACAAACAAACCACGAGTACTCTATACACTTGAATAGACAAATTAGAGTAAGAAGCCTATGGCAACTCTAAAGGTGTTGTAAACTCAGCTGGGAGAATCTGTTTATTGCAACTATTAGCCAGTCCCTCCAGGATTTTGCGATTTTTGTGATTGTTGCAGCCTTAAATACTTGATGTTGTGGCAGCTTTTGTGAAAATTTGCAACAAAAGTTGCAATGGTTTTAATTGCTTTGTTTTTAAAAATTCTGAAATTCCAAAAAATTTTTATTGTAATAAGTGCACTAGCTAGAGGAACACTTAAACATCCAGCAGAACACTCTTCAAATTGTAGCTTTTTGCTTGAACACACAACGGACAGAGCAACAATTCCAGGTTCATAGAACTTTGGAATACAACAACCATAAAAGTGGTTCTTTTCTAAATCTTTGGCAATTAACTACAGAGTATAATTGTAATTAACCTTGAGCTGATGCAAGAATAAATGCAATCCTGTCCTTTAAAAATTGAATCCAATAAATAAATAAAATTCTGTGAAGAAAATTTAAAGTGCATAAATTCTTACACTAAACAATTGTCTAAGTTGAAGGGTGCCAATAAAAGAAAAGTTTGGTTTCTTTTAAGTATGTAAACATTCTAAAATGAAAAAAAGAAATTCAGATTGACAGTACTTTGGAGCTGTTTATTACTTCAGCATAAGTTTCCATAAAACAGAAACTGAACAATAAACCCAAACTGAACTGTCAGCCCTCCATCCTCTCATAAACCCAGTCATTTGTGTATACAGTACATCATATTGATTTAAACCCTGCATTCTGAGCATCCATGCACAAAATGAAATGATATAGTAATAAATAAAAGTAGAAAATGTAGCAAACAAACTGTAAGCTGATTACCCCCCCGTGATGATGACATATTAAATAGAATTCAGTTATATTCATTTGAATAGTAATATTTATCCAACTAAGCTGAACAGAGAATCCACATTGTGCCATCACATCAACCAGATGAATACATGCAACGTTTTCCCCGCAGTGACAGAAATCACAGACTGTGGCCCAATCAACTATATTTAAAAAAGAAAATTAAACAATCGCACTTAAAATAGGAACAGTTCACCTGCTGTGGCCTGAATGCCCAGTCTCACAACTTGATGTTGTTCTGGAGGCGCTCTGCTGCCGAACTGGAGGCTAATGAGCACCACTTCGGCCAAAGGTGCATCCTTCTTCTGCACTATAGTTGGCACAACACCGGGCTCTTTTGAGTTTGTATGTGATCAGCTGCATCGGTCACAGATGCGCTGTCAGCTCCCAGATAGCAAGATGGATTGGGTATGGTATCCAGGTCTGAGACGACACTCGGATGCTCTTTTGGGAATCTTTATTTTTATTATTATTGTTTTACTTTAACTATACTCTCTGCTTAAAGTTTTCTGCATGTCTGCATCAAGTGGTCAGGGAATTATGTAAATTGTAATCTGTCAAAATGATGTTTTGCAGGAGAAAACGGTTTACCAATTGATAACTTCCGTTTGTGTTCGACTACGATATAGCATGAGGTACAAAAAAATTTACCTCCACTTTCATGAAGAGAATGAGGAAACTGTAGCCTATAACATGTTCCTTGGCAGTAATTTGTGTTGGCAAATGCAACCTATTTCATTCTCTCTCCCTCTTACACAAGAAACAGGAAGTTTAGGTGATATGTGATGGTGTCAGATAGATGATAAGGAAAATCACAATTGATCAAACATGAATTAAAGTTGCGATAATTGGATAAAATTGCAAGATGTGCAGGACTCGCGAGGATTGGCTGAATTTGCATTAATAGTTACGATCACCACATCGCAAAATCCTGGAGGGACTGATTAGCTTTGCACCCCACAGATATTGCATAAACGAAAGAGTAACAAGAAAAAAACCTGTCCTTTTTCATTGTTTTTAACAAGACATGTACAGGACACGAAGCATGAGAAATAGGGTCCAACACTGTACACTGTCATGCATGGCAGTGGCAGCTTCATGTTTCAGGTATGCTATTCTTCAGCTTGAATGGGGAAGCTTGTCAGAGTTGAAGGGATGATGGTTGGAGTCAATTACAGGGCAATCCCAGAAGCTAGAAACTTCCAAATGAAAGGAGAATTTAATAATTCCTGTTCTATCAGAACAGCAACCCTAAACATACAGTCAGAGCAACCATGCATGAGTTGGAATGACCAAATTAAAATTCTGATATTTTAAAACATAAATCCAGTAAGGAATCTTTGATAATACTTGGCAACTAACATTCACAAAAGCTCTCCCAAAACCTGGGAACATTTTCCTTTTACCACAGAATTATGTTCTACTTTGTTGGCATATATTAAATAAAAAAACAAGGTTTGTGGTTGTAACATAAAAAGTACTACTGGTGTGAATATTTTTGCAAGACATTGTATATATTTGTGCAGTTATCCCTTCTCTGTTGTGTTAAAATGATTGTATCTGGTTACTACAACCCTTTTTCATGTCCTTTTCTATGACTTTTCCAGGCAACTATGGTGAAAGTGGGATGGAAGCATTTAAAGACATGGCGGCCAAGGAGGGCATCTGTATAGCCCACTCAGGTAAAAATGAGAGAGGTCAAAATAACAGATAATGTAACAAGACTGAACCTAATCAATAAATATACTCATTTATTTTTAAAACGTGGAATAATTTAAAATCTTCTATTAATTTAGTGTTTATTCAGACACAAAGATAATGAATGAAAATACACCTACAAGAGATTTCATTCCCACTAAGTGCTGTTTTTGCATCTTAAAGAGCACTTATGTTTATTTATTGTTTTTGTCTATTTGCTACCTCTTATGCTTAAAGTTGTCAACACTCATAAACTAGCACAATTTTTTTTCTTACACCCACAGTAGACAAGCACTAATTGAGAAAAGGCGCCTAATTTAAGTATTAAAAACTCAAGCTTTATTTACTAAAGATCTCCACTCTTCATTTGTGTCTGGTGGTTCAGCAGAGGAAAAATACTCAGAATTCACTCCTAAGATGAAGAAATAGAGACAAGCACATCATAAGGGTTTCTGACTTATTACTTTCTCAAACGTTTTCCCCTAGGTAAAATCTGGAGCAATGCTGGAGAGCTGAGCTTTGATCGTTTGCTGGAGAGACTGAGGGCACACCTGCCCAAGGCCAGAGTAGTGGCATGTTTTTGTGAAGGCATGACCGTTCGCAACATCCTCATGGCTATGAGACGCCAGAGACTGGTCGGAGAGTTTGTTCTCGTGGGCAGGTCAGTTTGGCTTTAAAGTGATTTTCTCTCATGTCGATTGATGTTCGATATCCTGTAGTTTCCCTGAGAAAAAAGGCTGCCCTGCTCAACCCAAACACAGTCTACAGAAAATAAAACAAAAAAAACAATGACAAAAAAAACCTTACACAGAAGCAATACAGATATAAAACAAATATGAAAATAATTTGGGGGAAATTCACAAAGAAATGCAATTTGTTCTATATTTTGCACTTTCTTGCATGCACAATATTACTTATTTCTGCATCATATTTACAATGCAAATTACACTAAACACATGGAAATGAATTCATGTCTATCTGGCAATTTTAGTCATTTAAGAATGGGGATTTGCAGATACAGAATCCCAGCCCTTTACAATAATAATAATAATGCTATTCATATTCTTAACTTATTAGATTTAAAGCACAGTAAAATAACACGTTTAATTCAATCTGGGTTATATCTAGGTCAACTCCCTTCCCACAGATATTTTAGATCGGGCAGTATCCATTTTTCTCAACAGCAGCAGATATGTAAGCAAATGCAGCTTAAGTCGTCAATAAACACACATTTTGCTCTAGTTGACATCCTTTCCTTTGAAGCAAATAGCTGTGCAAGACTAAAATTGCAGTTCTCATTTTGAGATGAAATTTGCTCAATGGCTCTATTTTAAAAGTCAATCTTCCTTTGGGTGCAGTTTAAGAATTTGACAGATGTGCAAACTCTGGTTTGTGGACTTTTAGCATGTGGACATGGTTTCATGAACGTGCCCTTGCATGTTAAATACACATCCTTGGTGATTTTGGAAATGAATTGCACATAATGCTTTGGTCTCACTCAGAAATGTTTCTCCGTCATTGTCTTAGCAAAATTAACCTCGAAAAAAAGGAAATCTATTTCATATTAATCGGTGCATGCGTGTTTATGGAAGCTTCATAATAGCAGCCTCAGCCTTAGTTGTCATGCCAACTGTTAATTAACATAGGATGAATAATTATTTTAACACCTTTTGTCACCCAATTTGTAGACAACAAAAGAGGTCTTTGATAGAATGGGAACAGTATCCTGTGATTAGCATTAAAATAGCAAAAACATAATTCTTTTCAATTCTACTTCTCATCCAGAGATCAGTGCTGTGTGTTTCAATCATCGTAACCCACATCATTTGTGTTGTCATCAACAGCATGATACTCATTATCATCTCGCTCATCTCACTCACCACTCTCCTCATCACCAGCATCCTCATCATCATCTTCCTATGGCAACTGAGGTAAAGCCATTGGCTGCAATACATCTGTTGTTTGTCAAGTAATAAGATATGAAAATGAAGTAAGACAGAGAAAGATCATATAAAGCAGAGATGAGCATTCTGTTCTCAAAGTTAAAGGAGATGTATATTTGCAATTTTGATAAACAAACGTTTTTAAACTGACTGTATTTGATGAACTTGTTGAGCAGTATTTTAACTGCATAGCACTTTCTTGATACAGTGGAGCCCACTCACAGACGTAACACACTTGTTTAGGTTTAGAACTTCTTTAATTAGTCAAAAAGTCATTCAGACCTACAAAAACTTTTGAACAATTTGGCATTTCATTGTTTAAATTAGACCTTGACGTTTTCTTGGATTCGAGAGTTTTTACTTCATGTCCTTTTAGTCCTGGATGTCTGGCCAGTCAGCTTTTATTCAGTCCAGTTAATTGAATATCACTCTCTATTAGCATTCTATATCATAAGCGGACTGCAGTTACAAATTCGAGACGGTCATGGGTGGGTACCCCACTCACTGGGGGTCTGCAAAGTGAAGTTCTGATTAAGCCAGCTAGCTGGGCAGACATTCATTTAGCACCAGATAATTACATTACCAAAAGAGCATACAGATGATGATGAAGCAGATTATTCCACTTCCTTGGAAAGATCGTTTGAAAATACTTGATGACTTTTTAAATCAATGATTAAAAAAGTCTTCACATTGTCTGACTGGTCAGTTCGTTGGCCTGTTCCTTTTTGGAGGCCCTCAGATCACATTGTAGTTGTCTGTCCTTGCATGAATTAGTGTTTGAGGACCAGGAATTAAACCCCGTCAGAGTTAATGGTATTTGAGTGATGTCATGTATTTTGATATTCAAGGACAGGTTTGTATGCACAATAAGAAATGATGTTTAAAGCAGCAGGAATTATCAAAATGCTTAACAATATATCAGGGATCCCAAAACAGTTGTTTCTTACATAAAGGCAAATTGGTTTGTGTAATTTCTTTTTTGCTTAATAAATGAAATCATCATTTGAGAAAATGCTTAATGTATTCACTTGACATTATCTTTACAGAAGAAATATGTAAGGGGCCAAATACTTTGTCACGTCATTATTATAAACAAAATCCAATGCTGTGAAAAAAAGATTTAATTCTCTATATCTGGGGTTTTTAGCGCTCAGACTTTTTCTGAACTCCTTCCTTTTTGGCTTTAATATTCAGCTTATTAACGAAACAATGGAGTAGGTGGTGTGTTGTTTTGTATGCTTAGTGTTATATTTAATTTTTGTTTTAAACCTGATAAAGACTGGATCATTTCTTCCAAAAATCTATACTGATGGAGGGTGTACTTTTTGCTTATCATGACTTTTGCTCGATTTAGTGAAAGTATATGTGCCACAATGGTCAATTTTAACTATGTTATACATTTATTTTCCCCCATTCAGTTGGCTAAATAAATAACGACCCAAATAAAGTACCTGCCTAACACATCACTAGGAGACTTGCATACACTCTTAGTTGTGCAGACACATAGTCACACCTATTTGCTCCAGTCTATTGATTGTTTCAGTCCCATAATTCCTTGTGGTGCCAGAGGGCTGCATACTCATTAATGAGTGGCTGGGTTGAGATATATAACTGTTGGCACATATGGCTCACAGCCTGGTCTTTACACACATCAACATGCATGGCTTTTGAGAGCATAAACTGGCTTTCTATCATGTCAAGGTTAAGAAATTATCTTTTATTTTCCTTTTATGTAAAAAGTCTCCTATTTTCTGAGCAGTGAGTTCACACTAATAGAAGACACAGATCACTTTCAGCATCTGTGTCTCTTCCACCCATATCTTTTAGTTGCAGAGCAGTTTGTTATAATATCAGTGACTTATGTGGTGACATAACAGAGACATCCTTTTCTTTTATGATCTGGTCTGTTATTACAGTGTGATATATGTGTTGCTCCCAAGCGCAGCCTGTACCCCCTGACCTGGTTGGTATATGTCTTCTCCATTTCACAATTTATGATCTGTTGGTTTTCTATGATTTGCAGTAGCTCTGCGTCACATTTCATACTGATGTAATCTATAATGAACATAATATTAATTCTACCAAAAAAATTAAAAAAGAAAAAATCTCAGCCTTGGTTAAAAGACAAATATTCGATTTAGAGAATGGCTTAAAAATAATGGATCACAGGTTTTGCAGCTTGCCCTGCAGGTTTTGCAGTGCAGATGAATTGGCACGACAGCCAGAATGTAACCAAGGCCAAATTTCACATTTAACTGCTGAAAGAATGACTGCCCTGGTGAATGACTAAAAAACAAGAATAGTTTGAATCAGAAGTCAAGCAGACTCTCTCTGGAGATCACCCCACATAAGTCTGCACCCGTTCTGTCTGCTGTTGCCATGGAAATATCCTCAACCATATTTGGATGAATCCAACATAGCAGCAGGGATGATACTACATGTGGCGCATGCGCATGTGTTTATGTGAATGGGTTCGTGCATGCGTGGGTGATCTGTGTGTGTAAGTCTGTGTGACTGGATCCCTGAAATTGCTGTGTTTGAGATTGTTGACTTATGCTAAACAGATATACGACGGAAATTACACATATTAACAATATGATTAGGGCGCAAATTAATTTTTTGACTTTCCTAAGCAGCTCTTTGGTTTCTCTTTTATTCTCCACTTTCTCAGTGCTTTACCTTACTTACCAATTTCTCTGTCCCTTGTTGAGTCCACCTGCCTGGATTCTGTCAGACTGGAATTGTGTGATTTATACAAGATAATTATGATTGTTTATTCAAAGTCAGAGCCTTCCACCTTCCCACATCTGTCAGTTCTGGCTTTTTTGAAGTTTCCAGTTAGGAAAAATTAGGAGGAGAAATCTGAGTGTCTCCAAGCAGAAATGTTGTGAAACAGATTTTTAGTGTTATAAACATGCTTGTTATTCAAATGAGATCAAACATTTAGAGTAGGCAAACTGATGGACAGGGACAAGGAGCATATCTGAAAGAAGAGGATGTTTGGTATTGAGACATCGTTGTTGTGAATGTTTCTTTTCTAAATATGAAAAATCGGACTGTAATATGTGATTATCGGGGAAAATAAGCACATTTCTAAAATACACCTATGCACCTAGAGATTCTGTATCTGGTCTTGATTGGATTTTAATCTGCATTATGTTTGCTAGTGTTATGGTAATTTAGTGTCATTTAATAGAGGAAATCTTAAATATTACCCCCACTCCATTTTTCATACGTTTGTGGAAAAGTACTGCTACTAATTAAACATTGAGGAATTTTTTGTAATGAATGATGGATGGTTAAGAGGGGAGGAGGAAGATAAAGAGAATGTTTTTATTATGTGTGATGTTACATGGATGATTCTCTAGCCTCTTTCACAAATACTTCAAGCCAGGATTTGCTTGATTTATGTCACATGCTACATACAGTATTTGTTTTAAAATTTAGAACGGGAGATGTAAATTTGCTAAATTATGTATAATTAAGTCAATTAAACTGCAAGATGATGGCAAACTAATTCGTTTATGATCCTTTGTATGTGTGGAATATGCATCAACCTGCAGTAGTGGAATAAATGCAGTATCTTGACCACATTAGGGCTAGAGGTGGCGTGAGGCAAATTCGCAACAACAGTCCACAGGGGAATATCTATATGCCTTTTTACTATAATACCTGCTGCTGAACAAAGGTTCCTTGTGGTTCTGAGGTCCAGGTTGCAGCACAGAAGAGACTTGGCCTTTGAGATGGCTACTTTTAAACTGTGGAATAATCTCCCCGTGCACATTCAGGGCTCTCCAACATTTTTAAAAACAGATTTAAAAGTCCGTCTTTTTTTACTGAATTTTAAACATTGCCTGTTAGATGTGATTTTTATTGTTCTGTGTTTTTACAGCACTTTTTTATGTGCGTTATAAATAAATTCGACTGGACTTGAAATACAATTAATTTGTCTAAAAGTTACTCCAGCATTTTCTACTTATTTGCGTGTCAATGTCAATATTTATAAATCACATTTAAAACCACAAACGTTGTAAAATACAGAAAAAGTTGGAAAACAGACATGCCAGGAAATTATTGAAAACTGTTGAGCTTTTTTTTTTGAATCTGTATTGTTAAGTTTTTCTACAAAATGGGCCCAGGCACACCTGCCTTCGTAATCCAACCAATGACAATTTAGTCTTGGTCTTCTAGATTTTTATATTTAGGAAAATTGATTTCTAAAGGATAACAAATCCCATATTTGTCCTATTCAGAGTGCTCAGTTGGAGCTATTTGCTAGACAAATGCCCTTCATCTTTCACAGGTTGGTACAATGTTCTGGCATCGGCTGTATTGACATTTATTTTACTGTCTTACATGATAGCCCTTTTTTCCTGGGAGTTTGATAAAAGAAATATTTCATAAAAGTATCTTGGATCTTTTTGATCTCCTGTGTCAAAAGTGTCAAACACATATCAAAGAACTCTCTCAGGAAGTTTGTCTTCACATTTTAAACCTCAATAAAACTCTAGGTTGACTTCAAAAAGCTATTGAGCTGAAACTCCCCTATATATCAAAAAATTTTATTCAGCTCAACAGTGTTTCCCTGGAATTTTCTGTCAGTACCTGTCTTTGTCTTTTGTCCCCTGTTTCTTTCCTCTTTTTGCACTCTTGACTTTTTGACACTTTGCTTTTCTCTCTTCATGTCTTTGCCTTTTTACCACACCCTAGTTTCTCAGTAGAGGGACAGAAGCTTCTGTGAATAAGGTGCAAAGTTTTCACCAATAAATAAGGATGGCTCAACACAGACGCAAACACTCTGCTAGTCTTTATAATTTCAGCAATAAATAAAAGGAGAAAATGACTATTCACCTTCCTTACCACTCTTGTATATTATGGCAAGGACAAATTTGATCCTCATCCAGCCTTATTTGTGGTCACAAGCTCTGGGTAGTGTCCCAAAGAACACAATTGTGGATACAAGCAGTTGAAATGAGTTTCCTTCGCTGGATGTCCGGACTCTCCCTTAGAGATAGGGTGAGAAACTTGGTCATCTGGGAGGTGCTCAGAATAGAGCTGCTGCCCTGTTAAGGTGGCTCAGGCATCTAGTTAGGATGCCTTCTAGATCCCTTCCTGGTGAGGTGTTCTGGACACATTCCACCGTGAGACGATCCAGAGGAAGACCCAAGAAAACGCTGGAGGGACTATGTTCCTAGGCTGCTGCCCTTGTGTGCCTATCCAGAATAAGCGGAGGATGGATGGATGGATGTATAGATGGATGGATGGCTTAAGTTACGTTTAATGCTGCCCTAATCTTGTACTGGTTCTACTTAACAATTTCATTGTGAATTTTAGTTAAAAAGTAGGCTCCATACGGTTTTTAATTAACTACATATCTATTGCTTAAAGAAGTTTGAAAGAAATACATTTTAATCAGTTAGATAATGATAATTTTTTTACCCTTCTCACATTGTTGCATGTCTTCAGTTTTTTTCAATTCCACAGGAAGATACAGTGATATAGAAATATAACACTTCAGCATTTAATTCGCTGTTGTATATACAATTTGATCAACAGCTAACCCAAGCTGCCATAGATTTTGTAGCTTTGAAACATTTCGCTGCATGGGCACTGCAGCTACAGAATCAATGCAATTGGAAATCCAGTGTCGCAGCAATGACTCAATAATAGCATCACTTATTCTCATGCTATGCCACGCTGTATGCACTGATTCACTCATCTCTGGAGACTGGATGCTTGAAACTAAATGACAGCCTTACCTATTTTTTTTCATTATTACCTGATCACTTGGGAAACTCAGAGCATTTTACAGTACAGACCAAAAGTTTGGACACAACTTCTCATTCAATTGAATAAGAAAGTGTGTCCAAACTTATGGTCTGTACTGCATATAAATTTATGAATAAAACAAGGTAATGAAGCCTAGTCAAAAGTTACCTAGCCTATTCTGAAACAGCAAAACACTAGATTCACACCCTTGACCCCAATATAAATTTAGTATTCAGAACAGTAGTGCATTGAGAGCGACACATACTTCTGACATTTCAAAAAAACTGTGTTCATTTCCCTGCATTTCCACCCATGTAACAGACCTTTTACAATATGCAACATGCAAGGCAAGTCAGGAAAGGGTGTGTAAGCAGCTTTTCCTTTTTATCTATCAATAGAAAAGCGATTGCCTTATTTATTAAATTGTTTTACTTAAATCAGTTAACTTCTTCTACCTTTGTGCACCACTTTATATGTTCTGTCTTTTTGAGGAATTAAAGATTAGACCAAGAAAATCTGAGAAATTCTGGAAAAATGAAATGTTTAACAATGAGTCTCTTGACAGGGAATTAGTAGTTTTTTTAGAATGTAGGGCACATAACACTTAACCCAAATAGTGTTGAGCTGTCAGTGGTCTCTAACAAGCAAGCAGACACAGAGCAACATATTCATACTCAAAACACTGTTGCATTTAAACTGACCAACATTTGCATCACCTTTAGAAGTGCAGGTATTTGTTCATACAGGCAGACTTTGACATGGGGAGACACACAAATACACAAACGATTTATCCTCTTATTGCTCTCCCAGGGAATGGTCTTATCCTCTTACAGCACTCCAGTGGGAAAAGTCCTTGGAATTAGAGAGTATAGGGAGGGGATGAGAGGCAGATAGTGATAGTAGGGATGAGGAGCAAAGAGAAGGTAGTGTAGAGTAAATATCTTCTACTTTGGGATGTTGCATTTGTTTGATTGGTTGAACAGATTGTTTTTCTGTTTTCAGCTCCTTCTTTGCCATTTTGTTGTTCATTTTCTGGAGGGATGAATCAGACTGTTACATTAGTGGTTCTGCATGCTCAAACACATTAACAGACTCACACAAACACCCTTACACACATCATAATCCTTTTAATATTTGTTGTCACAGTACTTCACACCGTAATACAGTTTCCTGTTTTATTTTTGATACTCGAATTTTGCTTTGCACACAAACATATCAAGAAGGAAATAACCTTTGCATTTTGTGCTCTTTGGCCCTGCTTCACTCCTTTTCCATGTAGACACTTGACTTTTTTGTCTCTATACTTTATTTCGTAACCTTTACAGATGCTTTGTCTCCTCTGCACAATACACTTCATCCATCACACATTTCCAAGGCTATCTTTACGCTGCTCGGCTGTCTCCTGAAGTGCCTGGACAGGAAATGAATGGGTCCTTAATTTAGCTCTGCCTTGGAGTTAATTAAAAGAAACGTGCACCTTTTATTCATCTGAGGAATGACCGCAGAACTCCAATGAAGGAAAACATATGAAGATTGAGAAAGTGGAACAGCTGAGTCTTATGTCTGATACCATATTGTAAAACCAGTTTACTGCTTTTATGTGAAGAGCATTAGAGATAGCTATGAGGAAAAACCTTCACCACATATTTCCATTAGAACTGCACTTATCTAAGACAACCGCATATTGGTTTGTGTTATGAATAGGTGCAATTAGGTTTATGATGGAGATGCTACATTGGAAAAGTATCAGTAACCTCTTGAACCTTATCACCTTTACCACTAATTCTCTTTAACTTTATTGGGAGTTTTTGTGATAAAGTACCTGATCATTGTGTTGTGGAAACAATACAACGTTTTTTCTGTTGCATAAGGCGCATTTGATATGGTGTTATAACTGATAGTTCTCTGCTACACATTGCATGTTGCATGTAGTTCACAAAGTCCAGGTTAGCTCACATGTTTGCTGTGTCCCCTACATTGCTTGTAAACAGGACTTCTTATGGCTTTCTCTCAACAATGGCTTCCTTATTGCTACTCTTCTGTAAGAGCCAGAATTGGTAAGCGCATAAATAATTGTTGTCCTGTCAACAGGTTCTCCTGACTGAGCTGTGAATCTTTGAATCTTTGCAGCTCCTCCAGCTTCTAAGCTGCTTCTCTAATTAATGCTTTATCTCCCCTGCCTATCAGTTTAGGTGGAAAGCCATATCCCGGTAGTTTTTCTGTTATGCCATACTTTTCATTTGTTACTTTCCAGTGTTGCTTTCAGTAATTTAACACTTGCTATTTGACTTGAACTTGGAAGCTAGGACTTGTGAAGATCACATCCATACACTGTAGCTTACTTTGTTTAGGCAGATCTTACATAAGAGAAACTGATCTGGAATTTACAAGCATTTCATAAAATTTTGAAAGTGTCACATTGCATAAGTAGCTTTCAAGCCACTGATAGGCTGCAGGTGTTGGCCAGGTTGCGGCTGTGTTTCCCGAAGGAGATTTAAGACTAAAAATTCGGTTTGCAAGTAACTATTTAATCCAAAAAAATCTAACATTCAACATCCACTTAAAGTTTGAGATTGTTTTTACCCGGGTGTCAAGACACATTTATTCTCTTCAAACTCCAACAAACGCATGCCAGAGACCTATTTTCCATTAGTCTCCCGTGTTCTCCCTCTCTTCAAGGGAGTTCGGAGACATGGGTGTGATGTGTGCTGCATCGCAACCCCCGCATAGCTTGTTACCATAGCAACGACCGAGACAGAGACCGATTAAAAAATGATGGAAAGACCGAGAGTGTGTAAAAGAGACAAAGTTAGCAAAAAAGGGATCAAGAGGTTTACTTGTGTGCTATAAATGTTCTTCCATCCGTGTCGTTGTGCAATAATGGGAGATTCTTTGCAAAATTATCAGGCAAAATTATGCTGTTTAAGCAGAACATTAGAAGTCTATGAAGCCCTTTCAACTTTTGTGCTACGATCCATGAAAATGTATCCTCTGCTGAAGCTGAGACATTATTTTTAATCGTTTAGAGACTCATCATGCAAAAGTCTATTCAGTTTGAAAAAGTGCTCAAACTACAGATTTTTAAATTCATGAAATAAATTAACTTTAACACCAGCGGTACAGCGAAATCTGCCTCTTCACAGAGAGCGAGTGCCAGACAGAGGGGTTGTCCTTAAATCCAGACAGAGTGATGGAAGAGGTGGTGTTGAAAAAAAAAATGACTCCGTGGCAGCACACATTTTTTCCCACTGATTATCAGTGAAATTCATAATTTTATTAAATCATTGTATTGATTTAATTTGGGACATTAAAAGACAAGGAACTGGACAACAGCTGTGTCCCTAAAAGCAAAAAGTCTACTCTTCAGCTCATAACGCTGAAAAATATTTTACAACTTTTCCTTGACTTTTCAATTAACTTTGACATGTATTATTTGAAATATAGAAAATTCTAAACATCTTCATCTAAACATTTTCATGGACTTTATTTTAATATTATAATCATAAAACTGCAAGAAGTCTTGATTTTGTTTTACATTATGATTTCAGCGGTTGTACTCTACTTTGTAATCAATACGGACAATGATGTCTGAATGGATGCCATCATTTCATCACATTCCCATTTTGTGCTTTTGCAACTTTGGAAATTTCATACTCTGCTTTTTGGACATGCAAAGAAACCATCTGTCACACTTCATACAGCCCATGCTTCAGTTTGTACTCAGCTTGAGGACATTTTGTACCCACTTTGACCAGATAATTTAAAGAAATGTTCTGTATTCTACTCATATTCTGTTGGAATGTGCTTATGAGACTAATGGCCTGCATTTGTATAGTGCTTTTTCAATTCTCAAAGCGCTTTACACTACAGTCATTCACCCATTTATGCACACATGCACGCGCTAATAAATAATAAATACCCATAGAAGGCTGTTTGGAGTTATTTAAGTGTAATCAGGTATTATTGGTGCTCATATTTTAATAACTCAATTGACCCAGTTGTGGACTGGACGTACAATCAATGGAAATCGGAAGTAGTATGAAACCTTTAGAAAATAACATACATAAAATTACAAATGAGATCTGTGCATTTTTTTTCTCCACAATTCCTAAACAGAGATAAATGTTAAAAGTGGTTAAAAGTCCAAGTTTAGAAAATTATTTTATGTTTACAAATGGGAGGATGAGATGAATTGTCAATGCTTACGTAAGAAATGGGTGCAAAATATGGCAAAGGGTCAGAAAAACCCACAGCCATTTGACCAAATTATACAAAACGAATAGATATGAAGTGAGTCCAGAAAAAATTTAAATTGAATCTCACACACATTTCTCATAGGATGGACCCTTATAAATCTAGATTTGGCATACACATCATATACATGGAAATAATTAGGTGTAATTACTATGTTATATTTAATTTATCTCCTAAAGATCAATTTAACAGTTATCAACTGAGAAAATATAGTACGTAATTGGATTGCCAAGTTACATCATTTTGCAGGTATGATAGCAGGGAAGCATTTATTGCTATATTTGAAAGGAGGGACTTATTTATTGGGGGATGCACCAAAAATAAACCTTCTGTCACCTACATGCTGATTGGTTCTTGACTGAGTCACAGTCACATTGGTCTGAAATTATCTTTTAACAGTCAAAGCTTTGTGATAATAAATATATGATTGCACTAAAATTAATCAGGAATAGGTGTGATTCCCTTAATAATGTATCTATCACTTGCAAATGAAGTTATTTTGCTACATTTGATAGAATAGCAAAAAAAACTAAAACAAACAAACGCTGAGGCATGTTTTACAAAGCAGAAGTGGGGAATTCATTAAAGCTCATAATGAAACAGTTAATTTGCTGTAGATCTGTCTGTTCCTCCCTTTGCTGTTTTCCTGATAAGCACACTCTCCCAGATGCACACATGATTCTGTGGGCGATAAGCTGGATGCTCATTATCGAGCATTAACTGCACTGCTCACTAATCCCTGCTGTCAAACAGACTGACTAGCAGTATGTGTGTGTGTCCACGCGTGAAGACCCAACCAGTATAATTATTGCCACCGTGCAAAGCAGGAAATAGCTCTGACTCTTGTTTCTAAGCCACCGGCGTATCATTATGTTACATAAAATTGTTTGCTGATGGATGTGTATTTCCATATGTCAGGAAGTGTGTTTCGGGATATGTTGTTTTTAAATCCACCTTAGCCTAGACCAGAGGCGGAGCCAGACATTTTATACACCAGGGGCTTGGCCCTAAAGGGGTTAATATCACATTAGATTATTAATTAAGCAACAAGGCACAACAAAGGCAGGGCTGTATAGACACCAGGACTAAACCACATTTCAACCAAACCCAAAACTGATCCAGGATTGAAACAGGACTGTAACAGATCAAAATCAGGACTACTTCAGGACTGAACCAAGACAGAACCAGAATCAAAACTAAATGATAGTAGCACTGAAAATCAAAACCTCTTTATTGTGGCAACATGAGACTGTATCTTCGAGGCTTGAGTTTTGCGAACCTATCAATTACATTTTCAGGGTCAATATTTTTCAAGTATTCCTTTTCAATAGATAATATGGCTAAATCATTCAGCCTCTCTTGTCCCATGGTTCTCCTTAGTCACGTGTGGAGACGACACAAGACACTAAAACAGCGCTCACTAGAGCTGAAGATCTTTAAGCCCGAACCCGACCCGACCCGTCGGAAGCCAACGGGTTCGGGCTTAATTTCTATCATTGTCCACGGGCTTGAGCCGGGCTCGGGTTTTAGTGGTCAGCAAATCATCACATTAGCACGAACAAGATGTTTAGTATTCATCTATATTTACGTTGTTAACAAAGTATTTTTTTTCCAAGTTCTAAGTGAATAAATGATGTTAAAATGTACAAATGGCTCATTCTTGACAAAAAAAAAATAAAGCTTTGTGTGTGAATGGGTTTCTGTTGGTGTTAATAAAATTCCCGAAAATGTCCAGGATTTGCTCAGTTTTACAGACCAAGAATATTTATAATAAAGCGCTGCACTGGGCCACTAATATTATTCTGATCTACCTGTCAAGATGTTGCATGCACACCACATGCGTCATGATGTGAAAGACCCAGGTGTCAGACCACTCCTTCTCTCAGATCAAAACATAAAACATGCTCTGACTGCTGCACTGCACTGTCAGACAGAAAATGCTGAAGTGTAAATGCACTATTACCAGACATCCCAAGTCTCAAGTTGCAGAAGTCTCCTGCATTTATATAGCAGCTCCCTGATGCCCACAAGTCAGATAAAATCTCCTGAAATCTAGAGCAAGCGGTCAAGAGCGCACACAGAAACGCACGCAGACTAGACAGACTTTTACGCAACAGAAGCGTTTAAAGCTGAAGATCTTACTTTTCTCTCAGCCACTGCCAAGGTCCTCTTTTTGGGTTTTCAGACTATGGTCACCCTGTAAAAAGTAAAATGTCATAATCCATGTTCAGGGATATTTCAGTTTGTTTTCAGAGTTCATTGTTTTTATTCCATCTTTCAAACAGACATTTGATTTCATGTCGGCAGCACGCTGCGTTATCAAAATGGTACAACCAGTCCAGATGTGTTTTTGTTTGCAAATTATTTAATCTGATAATAGGTAGGCCTTCAGTTTCTTTATGTTCATGTTTAAAGAGGGCAGGCTTGTGCAATAGCCTTATTTTAGAAGTCATGCATGTGAGATAGCCTAGTTGACGGTACTCATTTTATTTCATAAAGCTGCAGACATTAAAGAGGCTATATGCAACTTTTTCCCCAAAATAAACGTAACAATAACCTTTTTATTTGACCAATTATGACTCAAACATCTCCTGATGAGCATACTGACACATTGTCAGCTCACAGTGGGTGCACCTATAAGCCTGTATCCAATTTTTTCTATTTTCTGTCTGGTCCGATTTTTCCCGCGCTGTCTGCGGATGTGACGTCAAGCGTGTTCATGTTAAATGTTTCAGATCACTCTGCCACTATCGGTAGTCAGCACTCGCAAGCAGTTCAATGGATTGTGCGAATACACAGAAGAGACCAAGGACAACTTTGACACCAATAGTAACTCCAGATAAGACTAAGAAAGTTAAACCTCTGACATGTGCCCGAAAAAGATAGAAGATTAAGAGCGAGCAGAAAGGAAGAGCAGTTCCGTTTTTGGCCACATGGGGTCAGTCGCGAGTTTAAATTTCAGAAAATTGCATATAGCCCCTTTAAAAAAAAAGATTATAAATCAACATGCCTTGATATTATTCTTATAGGCAGGGCCTCATTTATTATTTTAAGCTTCGGATAATAGGCTTATTTGACGGGAATTTCAAACATTTGTCCAGTAAATTGAAAACCTGCCAGTCACGTTGTCCGGTGCCATTTTTTTCTAGCGGAAACCCTGACGTGTGACTTTTGAATAATGTCGGGCTGTTATCGGGTTCGGGCTTTAATAAGCTGTCAATCAAAATATACTCTTCGGACTCAGGCTGAATTCCCAACTTTTAAGGCCTGATTACACCTCTAGCGCTCACAGCTGCAGCTACTGACAGGAATGGTTAGCGCAGTGGTTCCCAAAGTGGGGGGAGCGCCCCTAGGGGGGGTGCAGAGTCATTGCAGGGTGTGTGTGGAATGAATGGGTAAAATAAATGCTTGGCCACTGCTAACATCATTGGCAGATTTTTGACGAGGCTCCCATATAGATGCAAAGCAGAACATAAAACATCGCCAAATAAGGTTCTAAATGAACTTCCTTCCTTCCAAAGAGTAGAAAATATGACGAAGCATATCTCGCCTTTGGTTTTGTTACACCAAACACCTGCAAATGTTGAGCGTAGCTCAAAAACATTTCAAACCAAGTGGCAAAGTGTAAAAAGCCTCACCCAATTATAGAGGATTTAATACCGTACAGTACTACGGTATGGACATGATTCCAACAATGACTGACAACAGCAGTAGCACACTACCAGTTATTCCTCTGTCCATCAATACCAGAGGTCAAAATAAAAAAAATAAAAAATCTACTTTTACAAGTCAATTTTTAAAATGATAACATATTGAATAGTTTTTATTTTATTTTAAATAATAATCAGTCCAAGCAAGCTGAACAGAGAACTATATATAAACACTGAAATTAAATGCACTTTGCTTGAACGGACAGTCTCACATCCTCCTCCCGGTCTGCATGGAACTGAAATGTGCACTTATGCTTAATCAAATGCCTCAGATTGCTACAGAGGCTGTTGTCATGAGGTTTTGGATTTTTCCTCGGACAGAAGACTTCTCATTTTGATGTTGTTCTGCGCTCCACTGCCAAACTGGAGACTGGAATTAACCGCCACTTCAGCCAAAGTTTTGAAATCAGAGAACATTTCTCCAATTGAAGTGATCAGAAGTCGGAAAGACTCTACGAACGAACCGTTTCCTGACCCGAAAGCCAATGCTTTTACGGGAAGAAATGCCGCAGAAAGCACCAGTGCTTGGCACAACTCCGGGCTCTTTGGAGCGCATCTGTACCCAGCTGCACCAGTCACAGTCGCGCTCCAAAGCCTCTTTAACAATTAAACACAGACAGGGCGCAGAGGGCTGCATAAAGCGCATCTCCCCCCTTATGCGGGCCTAAATAGTCGAGTCCAGAGCTAAATGATGTAATGATCGACATCTTTGGCACAGTCAACTCCTTTAAAACACGACCTATCAAAGGATTTTTTAAAACACGACCTATCAAAGGATTTTTTGTGTGAGGAAATGGGCTCCAACCAGACAGCTGTTCTGGGTCGTATAGCGAGTCTTGATGACTGTCAGGTGGGAAGGTCCTGTCCAGAGTCTTTGAGCTGCAAGACGATATCTGCATCTTTTTGAAGGAAGATCGCAGCGATCGTGCATACAAATTTACTGTCACAAGTTCTTTATTAAACTTGCTTACAGTGATTTTTTTTTCTAAAACCAATGCTCAACAAACCAAGTTCATTGATGCAGGCCACAAACACCTCCACCTGGCAGATAAAGTGACATCACAGCCGGCTTACACCAGTTACTGAAAAGTTATGATGATTGACGGTCTCAGTTTTACAAAACAGCCCTTTACATTTTTGCAAAGCACTGGTGCACAGAGATTATTTAAAAATTGAAAAGCAATGGAAACATTTTTCAATATTGATGCTCAGTAACAAAAAGAAAGTATACTTAAAATGATCACACTGCAAGGAAATGGAGGGGGGGCATTTCTTACATCTTATAAAAACATCTTATATACCAAAGGGGGGCCCATTAGAAATAGTTTGGGAACCACTGGGTTAGCGCAATTATACAGTTGAAACCAGCTATATACATAAACTGCAGATAAAAACATTTTTTTACCGTCAAACATCAAATCAGAATAAACGTTTATATTTTTTAGATTCATAAATAAAACAAAAACAAATAACAGTTGTATTTGTTAAATTTTAAGTATAAATAGAGAATTTTTATATTTTTTAATTGTAAATTGGACCCAAATTATAATTAAAATTGAGCTACACTTGTGGAGATTCACAATTCTTTTTCTGATGTCTTTATTGATTACTCTTGATTTTCCCATGTCAAAGGAAGAGGCTTTGTGTTTTGGGGGTGCCTTAATATGCATCCACAGGTGTGCCACCAATTAACTCAAATGGACTCTATTAACCTATCAGAAGCTTCTTAAGCTCAGATGGAATCATCTGGAGTTTTCTTTCTGATTAAAGAGGCAATAAACTTAGCGTATATGTACTCCTGACTTTGATGAAAGTGATAAAAAAGTACATAACTCTCTTTATTCTGACTTCTAACTAATTCAAAAAAATATGTGAATATTTATCTAAAACTAAAAAAGTTTACTCTAATTTATAGTAAATTTTTTTTTTTTTTTTTCCTAAAGTACATGTAAGTATCTGGTTTCAACTGTGAATGTGCTGCTGTATTGAAATTCCACTGGTTTTGCATAGAAATGTAATGAACGGCAAATAGAACATAATATATATAATAAAATTTACCTTAGATTTTTTCCTTGAAAGAAGTCCCATATACCCATTGTTTTGTACATGAGTACATAACTGAAACCAATTTAGAGAGTGCTTTATTTAGCAATGGGGGAAAGCAACTCAAAATTGAAAATAAACACATGTAAGAAAACAGAAACAGCATTGTTGTTCGGCTTTTTATTTCGCTATTGCATAATTAGCCATGGCAGAGCTGTGTTAAACTCATGTCCTCAAGAGCCGGTGTCCTGAAACTTTTAGACATGTCTCTGTTTCAACTAACCTGAATCAAATAATTAGGTCATCAACAGGACCCCATAGCTCCTAACTGCCTGCTGAGGAGGCAATTTAAACATCTGATTCAGGTGTACTGGACCAAAAACACATCTAAAGGTTGCAGGACACCACTCCTCAAGGACTGGAGTTTGACACCCCTGTTATAAGGTTTAGGGGGGAATTATATTTTTTCATAGGACCAGGATAGTTTGGGAGCTCTGTTCCCCTAACAAATGAAATCATCATTTGAAAACTGGATATTTTAATTATAGTGGTGACTAGTGTTGGGAAATAAACCAAAAATTTGCCAGTACCAAAATATATGACTATAACCAATGTCATTTTGCCTATGTCCGTATATTCTGTGTTTTTAAAAATAGAAAAGATGTATGTAGTTTGCGAGGCTCATGTCCCTTTAAGATGCTGTACTACGTTACAGACTGGAAGGGGGTAGAATCATCATGTGAATCCACCCTATCCAGCAATGTTGCCAACTTGTCGACTTTGTTTCTATACTTTAGGGTGGACCAACTGTCCTCTTTTCCTCACTTCTGTCCCCTTTTCACATGCCGTTCGGGGGGGGGGGGGGGGTTGATGGAAATGTCCTGGTTTTCATTGTTTTTCAGGGGACCAGTCAGCATAGTTAAATTGACTATCTTTCTCAGACAGTGGGCTGTGATGCGCTGTACTGTGTTGCCCTGCACCGCACTGCGCACGCAGCATTACGGCGGTTTACAAGATATCAAAGTGCAAGTATAGCTTTACAGACACACAGATCTGGCACAGCTGTCATAATTGTTTCTGTGTGTGACATAAGTGGCAAAGATCCAGTAGGTCCACACGGACACAAGAACTATAATGTTGTGTCAAGTGAGAGTTGAAAACTAAAGACTAGAGTATGCATTTTTTTATTGTCTTTTGCTGCGTTCTACATTTTTTATTACATTGAAAAGAAAGTCTTTGTTTTCTCAGCATATTATTTCAGAGTTGTGTTTAATTTTTGTCCGGTATGACTTAAAAAGTGAACTATTATTGTTACTGGTAACGTGTCTAATTTGGAAGAGTATACATTTTTGATTAAGTTCCAGAGTCTTTTTGTACTTTATTTTAATTTAACTGCTCATTCTAACCACATGGAGAATGCACAGTTCAAATATGTTAAAATCAAAAGTCTTGGCAAAGTCTTGAAAGTGTTTCCGGACTGGGCCAAGTGTCCTCTTTTTTTGGAAATCAAAATATGGTCACCCTATATATTTACTGTAGTGAGTTTTTAGACCCTTCTAGCTACTCTTCTTCAAAAAAGTGACTACCGACAAATCTAGCTACTCTTTGTGTTTTTGGAGACTTTTGGAGACTTTGACTTGAAGCACCTTTCTTTGTTACGCTTCTCATCAAGCAGCAGTGTTGCCGTGGGCTCCTCTCCCATCCCAGAGCACGTACAGCAGGCAGCCAGTCCTTGCACTGCAGCCCCGCTTACCCAGGCAGAGCTGCAGTCAGAGCAGCTGTTAACCCTACCGCGTCCGAAGCCGCCACTGGCTGATATTACCCTTGCTTAGTCAGGGTGGGATGTAAATGTACAAATTTCTGTCTAAAATAAACAACTGCACACTAAATAAATCACCAATTTAACCATCATAACCTCATTCACTTACTTGGCTCGTCCACGGTTTGTGTGCTTCTCTGTGACAGATGTTACAACAATTACCATTTCTCAGTCTCAACTGGATTCTCTGAAATACAGAAAGCAGTGGGAATCGAACCCTTAATTAAAAGCCTGGTTGAAGCTGTTTATTGGAGATGTTCCACAGGCCTACTGCCTATATTCTAAGTTTGATTTTTATGCCACAATTAGTAATGTAAAAACACATGACAACTCAAAAAAATATTCAAAAGGCAAAACCTTATAACAATTCCACCCCAACCACACTGCCATCAATGGTAAAAAAAAAATATTCAGCAAAAAATATAATTTAAAAAAATGATTCCCCTCTCCTACATCATCCATCACAAGTACATGCAGATTATGCAGATGAGGCGATCACGTCATTTAGTGACATCTAACGACTTTTGGGACAGCCAATAGCTACTTTCCATGCTGAGGAAAATCGCAGGGCGTTCAGATACTTTCCTCACTGTAAATAATTTGCGGTACTATAATGACAGTTATAGGTTTGTCATCATTGTTGGCTGGCCCTATACTTGAAAAGGGCTTAAAATGCTTTTGGTTTGGCACAGAGATCTTCAAATAAACCATCTCAGAGCGCAATGGGAAGCATAGAGGAAAAAAGAAAATGATAGTGAAGGGGTTCAAAAGGCTCACATTGAGAAAAGGATCAGAGAAGAAAAAAACCAGAAGGCCACCATGGTGATAAAGATGAGGAAGAAATAAAAAAGTCTCAGAGAGGAAGAGGAATGTTACGCTGGAGGTGTATTACCCCAGCAGGTGATATTACAATGTCTGCTGTGTCGAATATGAGACGACACTTTTTTGAAGCAATAAAAAGTAATGAGGCTGGACCAGAAGAATAAGGTAGAATATAGAGTCTGTGTTTCCCTCTAACTCTTTCACCCTAACATCAGATCTCCAGCATTTGTCCCACTGTGAGTATGTGGGTATACGCGTGTGTGCTTTGCAGCAGCTCAACTTGAATCTCCTCCTCAAACATTATTTTGCTCTTCGTTCGGCAACCTTGCAAAGATACTCCAATCCATATAGAAGGCTGCTGTCTCCCTTTTTGAGCTTCTTTTCTCACATCCTGTAATTCGATCTCTTCCCTGGAGATCATATCTGTGTCACTTTATACCTTCTCTGTCTTGACATATCCCAGAGGATATTTTGTCTTTAACCTCTTTGGTCCCTCCAGTCTTTCATTCATAGAACTCATTGTCTCATCTGTGCCCTGGTTGCTCTTTCAGCTATTTCCTTTATCTTCCACTCTCTTCAGTTTGCCTTTCTGCATTGACCTGTATTTTGTTGCTCCTCTGCAATATTACTTTCTTTTTTTCTCTTCATCCTCTGCAGCCAATAAGCTTTGCTTGGTTATTACTGGCTTGAAATTGATGAGCAAGTAAAAAGTGCTTTGTGACTCATAACACAATGACATAAAGGTCTTAGGGCAGAGATGAAATATGGAGCTTTCTGTGAGTGGTTTTCACTTATAGTCACACTTTCATACAGCATATTTTTTGTGAACTAATGTCTTCTGTTTGTGTGTAATTCTTTCACACCTGACTGCTTCCAGACAAAGACCCCAGCTGGAAGGGGAATAATGTCTGTTACCTGCACTCATGCACCCCCCTTTCTTCGTACAGCTATATATTTTAGTGCCCCTCCTGCTTCCTTCCATTTACAGTGGCTTGCAAAAGTATTCGGCCCCCTTGAACTTTTCCACATTTTGTCACATTACAGCCACAAACATGAATCAATTTTATTGGAATTCCACGTGAAAGACCGAAACAAAGTGGTGTACACGTGAGAAGTGGATCGAAAATTAGACATGATTCCAAACATTTTTTACAAATAAATTACTGAAAAGTGGGGTGTGCGTAATTATTCAGCCCCCTGAGTCAATACTTTGCAGAACCACCTTTTGCTGCAATTACAGCTGCCAGTCTTCTTGCCCATTCTTCTTTGCTAAAAAACTCCAGCTCAGTCAGATTAGATGGACAGCATTTGTGAACAGCAGTTTTCAGATCTTGCCACATATTCTCAATTGGATTTAGATCTGGACTTTGACTGGGCCATTCTAATAAATGGATATGTTTTGTTTTAAACCATTCCATTGTTGCCATGGCTTTATGTTTAGGGTCGTTGTCCTGCTGGAAGGTGAACCTCCACCCCAGTCTCAAGTCTTTTGCAGACTCCAAGAGGTTTTCTTTCAAGATTGCCCTGTATTTGGCTCCATCCATCATCCTATCAACACTGACCAGCTTCCCTGTCCCTGCTGAAGAGAAGCACCCCCAGAGCATGATGCTGCCACCACCAAATTTGACAGTGGGAATGGTGTGTTCAGAGTGATGTGCAGTGTTAGTTTTCCACCACACATAGCGTTTTCCATTTTGGCCAAAAAGTTCCATTTTGGTCTCATCTGACCAGAGCACCTTCTTCCACATGTTTGCTGTGTCCCCCACATGGCTTGTGGCAAACTGCAAACGGGACTTCTTATGTTTTATTTTAACAATGGCTTTGTTCTTGCCACTCTTCCATAAAGGCCAACTTTGTGCAGTGCACGACTAATAGTTGTCCTATGGACAGATTCCCCCACCTGAGCTGTAGATCTCTGCAGCTCATCCAGAGTCACCATGGGCCTCTTGGCTGCATTTCTGATCAGCGCTCTCCTTGTTTAGCCTGTGAGTTTAGGTGGACGGCCTTGTCTTGGTAGGTTTACAGTTGTGCCATACTCCTTCCATTTCTGAATGATCACTTGAACAGTGCTCCATGGGATGTTCAAGGCTTGGGAAATCTTTTTGTAGCCTAAGCCTGCTTTAAATTTCTCAATAACTTTATCCCTGACCTGTCTGGTGTGTTCTTTGGACTTCATGGTGTTGTTGCTCCCAACATTCTCTTAGACAACCTCTGAGGCCGTCACAGGGCAGCTGTATTTGTACTGACATTAGATTACACACAGGTGCGCTCTATTTAGTCATTAGCACTCATCAGGCAATGTCTATGGGCAACTGACTGCACTCAGACCAAAGGGGGCTGAATAATTACGCACACCCCAGTTTTCAGTTATTTATTTGTAAAAAATGTTTGGAATCATGTATGACTTTCGTTCCACTTCTCACGTGTACACCACTTTGTATTGGTCTTTCATGTGGAATTCCAATAAAATTGATTCATGTTTGTGGCTGTAATGTGACAAAATGTGGAAAAGTTCAAGGGGGCCGAATACTTTTGCAAGCCACTGTATATATTTTTCTTTAGTATGTCTGTCAGTGTAGAGAAGATGCGTAATCCAGTACTTCTAAAGAAAATCTTTGTTTACTCATTCCACATGCATAAAAATATCTAAATCCGTCTATTTAACTAAAGTTTGTATCCGTTTAATATAGCATACTTATTATAATGTGTATTTGTAAATGTATTTGTATTCAGCCCTCTTTTCTTTGAAACCCCCTAATCAAGTCAATAAATAAATAAAGTCAGTGCAACACAATTTTTTCAGACCTCTCCTAGTTCATAGAGGTTAAAGGTGAGTAAGTTGGCTGGGTGAACTATAATTAGAGAAGCAGCCAAGAAACCCATAGTATCTCTGGAGAAACTGCAGAGATCCTGAACTCACTTAGGAAAATCAGTTGCCAGAATTAGTCATTAGTCAACTATTAGTCATCCACTCCACAAATCTGGCCTTTATGGAAGAGTAGCAAGAATAAAAACATTGTTGAAAGAAAGCTGTAAGCCAAGTTCAAAGTTTGGCCAAGAAATTTGGAACAAAAGTGCTCACCTCAGATTAGACCAAAACTGAACTTTGTTGCCTACATGAAAAATATTTTGTGTGCTGAACCACCCCCCACCACCTCTCTCACACACACACACACACACACACACCCACACACACACACACACACACACCCACACACACATGTGGGGACCAGGCAAAATGTCCTCACAACTACAAATGTCCACACAAGGGTGGTGGGCTGTCAAAGGTTGGTCCTCACAAGTATAGCTATACATGTACACACACACACACACACACACACACACACACACACACACACACACACACACACACACAAACTGCATCAAGAAAACACATTTTTCCCAGTGAAGCATGGTAGTGACAGCATTATCCTGTTGGGTAGTCTTATTTTAGCTGGGAGAAAAAGGTCAATGAGAGCTCATGGGAAGATGGATGGAGCTAAATACAACGCAACCCTGAAAGGAAACCTGTTAGATGCTGCAATTAAACAACTAAGACTGGAGCAGAGGTTCACCTTCCAGCCGGATTATAACCCTAAACATACAGCCACAATTTAATTGTTACATTTTTACAGTTTATATAGTAAATGTGCTAAAAGTTTACTGTAAGTAAACTTTACTTATATATCACCTTTTACAGATAAAATCACCAAGTGCTGTACAGAGTGCACTGCTGTTAAGATAATTTACTCTGAAAGTCAGGAAAAAAGCACAAAGAACATGTTCAAATATTTTTCTCTAAAACTGCTCTGTGTGGTTTCAGTAATGAAGAGCGTAATAAATTATAGCATAAATGACACCTTTTATTTTTGTTCAAGATTTCTTTGAATGAAAACAAAATTTGCAGAAAAGTAGCTACATTGTATGGCGGTTAGTGGTTTGAATACAGAAGGCAATCAGCATGAAAAAAGAATGGGAGAGTAAATGTGGAAAAACAAAAAGGGGAGAGGGGATCCAGATGTGGGAAGAAAAGACGAACAGGAAACCAAGCTGGGCTGAGAGCAGCTGAGAGTGTCAGAAACAGAGCCAGAGGGTAATGAGGTGTGACATTGATAGATGGGTAAAAATGAACCTGCTGCCAAGGTAAGCAGGCTCAGGCTGTTCTACTCTTTCTGTGTCTGTGTTATTGAATGATAGGCGTGTAAAGTGGTCCGATCACTCACTGAATTACACAGTTGAATACACACATACACACGGGTCTTGTGTCTCTGCCTCCATGGCACACACACAAAAATTTTGCTCCACGCTTTTCTGTGTGTAAGGCAGTTCCAACATTTGGCTAAATGAGTTTTGCAGTTGCCACAGTGACCCCTGACCTCTGTTTGGCTGGGGTCCATGATAGATGGGCTGTCATCGCTCAGTAGTATTCAGTTCATCTTCTCATTTTGCAGCCAGACCTCATAGTAATCTCACTTCAAAAGCTCTTCATCAATCTACATATCATGAGGCTTTTTATCCTCTCATTTGTAACTGATGTTATCTCTCCAGCCATCCAGTATTACAGTTGTTAAAATCCTAGAAGTCAGACTGTTAATGTATTGTAATGTACTGCTAATATATTTATGATTTTCTTATTCTTTTCTTTACTAATGTTTAAATTGCACTATAAAGCAAGGTTATTTGATTAAGAACAGTAGTTTTACAGAATGTACACACTGTATTGCTTTCAGTGGCTATTTTGATGCACAGCATTTATTATTTGGTCCTTTTTTGCATTCATAGAGGTAGAAGAAAAGCTATCTATAGCATGACACTGTACACATCAATTGCATAGCAACTATAGCTGTATTTACTGTATATGCAATTGCATACAGGGTTCCATCCATCCATCTGACCTGTAAACTTTGTATATTTGTGACTAAGTCTTGATAAAAGCTAAGATACATTAAAATTCACTAAACGTTGTAAAGAAGATGGGGAAAATGCATAATACATTTTGTGTAAATAGTGTGAATATGTAAACAGTGTAATATGTGAATTTGTGCATAAGTGGGTGAATTGTGGTCCTCTGACTGAAAAAGCACTATACAAATTCAGGTATATACAATACAAATTTAAATATTTCTACTGTTGTGCTATGTTTGTCAGCTTTATAGGCAGCTTTATATGTACAAACAAATTTCAAATACAGTGGGGCACAACTTAAAAAGATGAAAAAGGTCTGTAATTTTTATCATAGGTAAATGTGAGACAGAATGCAAAGAAAATCCAGGAAATCACATTGTATGATTTTTTTTTTTAAGGAGATATTTGTATAATGGTGCAGAAAATGAGTATTTTGTCAATAGCAAAAGTTGACCTCATACCTTGTAATGTGCCCTTGGTTGGCAATGACAGAGGTCAAACATTTCCTGTAGGACTTTCAACTCCCTCCAGAGATTCTCTTTTAGATCGAGGTCTGGAGACTGGCTAGACCCCTCTGGAACCATCAAATGCTTTTTACATAGCCACTCCTTTGTTGCCTGTGCGGTGTGTTTGGGATTATGGTCAAGCTGGAAGATGCAGCCATGTTTCATCTTCAATGTTCTAACTGATGGAAGGAGGTTTTATCCCAAAATCTCACGATACATGGCCAGATTCATCCTTTTTGTAATAGGGATCCGTCGTCCTGTGCCATTTATAGAAAACTAGCCCCAAAGCATAATTTTTCCACCCCCATGCTTCACAGTGGGTATGGTGTTCTTGGGATGCATCACAGCATTCTTCCCCCTCCAAACACGGCGAGTGGTGTTTATACCAAAGAGTTATGTTTTTGTCACATCTGACCACATGACATTCTCCCAATCCCGCTCTGGATCATCCAGATGGTCTCTGGCAAACTTTAGACGGGTCTGGACATGTGCTGGTTTAAGCAGGGGGCCTTTTCGAGCGCAGCAGTATCTTAATGCATGACGTAGTGTGTTACTAATAGTAGCCTTTGTTACTGTGGTCCCAACTCTATTCAGGTCAGTGACCAGTTCCCCCATGTAGTTCTGGGCTGTTTCCTCACCATTCTGGAGATCAATTGTACCCCATGAGTTGAAATCTTGCATGGAGCCCCAGGTTGAGGGAGATTGTCAGTGATCTTGTATTTATTCTATTTTCTAATAATTTCTAATAATATTTTTTTGCCCCACTGTAGTTCAAGCTAACCACAGGTGAAATCCTGGAATAACCCCTGTTAGAGGCTGGAAAGCACTGCAGATTGTGGCAGAGGTTCACCTTAGTGCAGGAAACATACAGCTAGAGCTACAATGATATTTTTTTTTATTGAACAGCAGTGTTTCCATTTAAAGTTTTATATGCTACAAGTTTAACTTCTATTAAAGCCTTTTACTTTACAAAGTTTAGAAAGCACAAAAATCCTACTTAAGTGAGAAACAAGGAGACAAAAGGCTTTTGCTCTTTCATTTTCTAACAGGTGGTTAAAATACAGAATATTGGCTCAAGGCAAAAGTACAACAGAGAATGTGTTGTTTGGCTAAAAACTTTTGTGATGAGTCATCTTGAATAAGTCAAAACTTGGTGTAATAGACACATTTTTAATCAGTGTTGTAGGCTAGATCACTGCTATTTATTATAAAACCTTTCATTTAATTGATTTTACTTGGTGATGAAGAGCAATACTGGACTAGTTTTAACAGACTAATATTATTTATCTCACTTCTTCATCCAGGAACTACTAGATTTTGATCTGAACAGATCAACTGGACTGGCTTTTTCTAAATTGATTACAAATTCAGTAAAACGCTTGTGGAAGCTATAAAAACCACAACAATGTTATTTCTTAATCAACATTTCTTCTAGTTTTATTCTCCTGAATTATTATCAAATATAGTTATGCTACATACTGAATACCAATGTTCCCTCTAAATTATGCACGTGCGCAAGCACCGCTGACACAGTCTACGCGCACATAAGATTTGCTCTGCGCACCAAAAACAAAATCTAACCAGACTAAATAAAAATAAAAAACATAGACAGGTTGTGTGGTCTGCAAGTGAAGTCTTTCCCAGGGTCAAGATTAAAGATAGACACAGGTATGAATAATAAGACTAAGGTAAAAAGAATAATTTATTAATTATTCCAAACACAAACTCCGATTCTCCTGTTTATTTAGGAGTGGAGCGCTTTCGTCTATGTACAGAGCGGTCCGTGCGCTGTGAAATGTACTTGATTTATTTTAAAAAGTCTGTAGTGTTTTGGTGGAATTTTCTTTAACGAAAAGGGGATTATAAAATATTCTGGAATGTTTTGAAAACATCTGAAGTTTTCATTTTATCCCTCTCAGAAACGGGCTCGTTATTGTCAGTCTTTGGTGTTTGGTCTCGCTGTTTGATTCTGCATTAGGGTTAAAAGATTTCGCTTCAAGACAATAAGGTTTGTCACTGAGTGACCGGTGGCTGGCTGCTCCAGCCAATGATGCGATTTGCATACGTATTTACACGGCTAATCAATCAAGATTTGTGTTACATTTCAAGCATCCAGCGCAGACTGTGAAAGAGGTTTTAGTTTAAGGAATCGTATCAAAACAGCATCGAGAAATACTGTCACCAGTTTATGAGTAGCAGAAATACAAATAATCATGTGATTATATACTGTATATTGCAGACAAAGAGTTACAGGACCCTCTCCCAAACCACAGGAGGACTCTCAGCAAGAGCTTCACATAATGGCTCATGCTTATAATACAAGTCAGACCTTCATAATAAAAATGTTAAGTGTGTTTTCAAAATTTTAGTCCATAGTTAGCTTGGCTTACATGGCAGTTCATGTTTCTCCACAGTTACAATGAGATATTTATACTTACAATAGTGTTAACACACTATACAGGTAATGAATAAGATCTTTGTCATTTTCATCGTAAGTAAGATAATGTACTTAATTAAAAAGTATTCTCACAGAAATTTAAATGCTTTAATTTGAGTCTTTTAATAAACTATGTGAACTGGATGGATGCGATGCTGGCATGACCACAGTGCACACATCTGATGTTGCTCACAGTGGTCAAAGGGACCGCTCAGGGTGTTTGTGTGTTTGCTCAGACACATGAAATATTAGAGGGAACATTGCTGAGTACACCAGCTAGTTATTTCCAACATTTGTACCTTTTTATACAGTGTTTATTTTATTAGTTATTAGTCAAAAAACAAAACTTGACTGATCTTCCTCCAATCCCTCAATTGGTGTTTAAGTGATAAACTCCATCTTTGCCATCATCACTTCTCTTCAGTTCATGCACTGGTGAACAGAAAAAGATTAGACACTAAAACACAAAGCAGTGTTATGGGGGAAGTACAATTCAGTGATCATTCAGACATTTGTGTTTTATGTATTGTTCCTAGTTTAATTACCAGGTAACATGTAAGGGTATATAGCTGGTGGAGGCTCAGACTCAGGCTTACATATTACAGACCCTTTCCAAAAAATTAGAAAAATTGAAAAAGTTTATTTATTTCCATAATTCCACTCAAAATGTTAAACTTCCATAGATTATAGATTCAGGGTGCACAACTTAAATGATTTCAAGTATTTAGTTGTTTATCTGTACATAATTTGGGCTTCCAGCTCATAAACCCACGAAAACAGGAATACAAAATTTTTTAATAATAATTGTGAAGAAATCACCATTTACTCCTCAGTTTTTGCAGAAAAAAAAGAAATTAGGATCACATCAAATCAATCAAAATATACTTTAAAAATGGCATGCCTTAGTCACTGTCTTGATGTGCCATAGCATTAAGGCCATCAGCCTGTGGCACTGCCTGAGAGTTATGGAAGCTCAGATTTCCTTGATGCTTGCTGTCAACTCTTCTTTGTTTTTTGGTCCCCTCATTTTCCTCTTGATAATACCCCATAGATTCTCAATGAGGTTTAGGTCCGGCGAGTTGGCTGGTCAGTCAAGCACTGTAATGGCATGGGAATCAAACCAGGCTTTGTTGCTTCTGGCAGTATGGGCAAGGGCCAAGTCCTACTGGAAGATGAAATCTGCATCTCCACACAGAAGGAAGGAATCATGAAGTCCTCTAAAACGTTCTGGTAGACTGATGCGGTGACCTTGGATTTAGGAAAGCAGGGTTTACCAACACCTGTATCGGATATCCATCCATCCATCCATCCATTTTCTGTACCCGTCCATCCTAATGCAGGGTTGCTGGGGGGCTGGTGCCTATCTCCAGCAATCAAGGGGGGAGAGGCGGGGTACACACTGGACATGTCACCAGTCCATTGCAGGGCAACACAGAGACATACAGGACAAACAACCATGCACGCACACACTCATACCTAAGGGCAATTTAGAGAGACCAATTCACTTAACTTTCATGTTTTTGGACTGTGGGAGGAAGCCGGAGTACCCGGAGAGAACCCAGACATGCACAGGGAGAACATGCAAACTCCATGCAGAAAGACCCCATGCCGGGATTCGAACCCTTCTTTCTGCAAGGCAACAGTGCTAACAACTGCGCCACTGTGGAGCCCCCCTGCATCTGACATTGCACCCCAAATCATGACTGACTGTGAATATTTCACACTTGACCTCAAGCAGCTGTGGTTATGTTCCTCACCCGTCTTCCTCCAAATCCTCAAGGATCAATCCTTGAGTCCCGAATGAAAGGCACACTACATTAAACGGAAAAGAGGACCTTGGACCACTGGCCAACAGTCCAGTCTTTCTTCTCCTTGGCCCAGTTGAGACGCACCTGAATGTGGTGGTTTTTGAAGCTGTGTCTCTCGCCTCATTCCACTCTTTCTGGTTCTCTGCCAGATTCATGAATCTTCTCTGTTTGATAATCTGCTGAAGGCCCACGGTCAGCTCTTCTGCTGGTGTATCTTCTACTGCCACATTTTGCCCTTCCACTAGACTTTCCATTGATATGCTTGGACACAGCACTCTGTGAACAGCCAGCCTCCTTAGCTATGAAATTTTTGTGGCTTACCCATCCAATGAAGGGTATCAATGATGGTCTTCTGGCCAGTTGTCAAGTCTGCAGTCTTCCCCATATCCAACCTAACTGAGACAAATAAACCAAAGTGAAACAATTGAATGACACCTGGGAAAACCTGTGCAGGTGCTTTGAGATTATAGGTGTCACACACTGCTCATCTACTATAGTAGATGAGTAGTGTGTGACACAGTTAAAAAAATTCATGCCCTGTAAAATTTGGGCTGATTTCTTCACAGTATTCTAATTTTCTGTATTCCTGTTTGCGTGGGGTTTATGAGCTGGAAGCCCAAATTATGTGCAGATAAACAACTAAATACTTGAAATTGTTTACGTTGTGGGCCCTGAATCTATAATCTATGGAAGTTTTAACGTTTTGAATGGAATTATGGAAATAAATAAACTTTTTCATGATAGTATAATTTTTTAGAAAGGGTCTGTACTTTGTGCACTTAGTGTTAAAGCTTTTTACTTGTCATATATATCCAGTTAGTTAATCGTTTAAGGTTCTGTTACTGTTAGGTTCTGTGTTGAGCGACTGTGTTTTCTGTGCCAAGTGAGTGCTTTTTTCAGGGAAGATCTTCGTTGGGGAGTTGGAGAAGGCTTATTGCTGTCACCTGACGCTCATCAAGCCTTTGTTTCCTGGAGCTTCTTAAGGAGCTGGCAGACGCTCACTCAACGCCTGGTTGTTGACCAAACTGGTAACACTGAGCCCAGATCTCGTGCCCTTGGCAATCTGAAGTTTCCGAGTTCCCTTCGTGCCTCTGATTCCTTGTGTTCTTTCCAGAATTTACCCTGACAATTCTATGCCAGCTCCTAGAGACTCCCAGTGGAAATCCTCAAGTTCAGCGTCCTGGCTTCTCCGTGGAGATCCAACCTACCAACTCCGGTTTTCGTCAGCCTGCCCGCTCTCCAACGCCTCCCTGTTCACTAGGTCTCAATCTCCCTGCACAGTCGTCCACCTCACAGGACCTACAGTAACTCCCTCCTCGAGTCCAAGAATCTTCCTGAGAGTTATGGAAGCTCAGATTAATCAGTTAATCCCCACAACCATTCGACAGTCTTATCTGAACAAGACAAGTTCTAACTCTCCTTCTCAACCTCAGATACCTGTCCCTCTTCATGTTGCTGATCCACTTTCAGAGACTCATTTTGACCAAAATAAATTTTATTTGAACTTTATTCGTGTCTGTCTGAGTCCTGCATGTGGGTCAGGAAATTAACTGAGAACATGACAGTTACTGTGCTGGATGTATTTGTTTTACTTATTGTGTATAGAGTGTGTGTGCAGTGCTTTTGGTTGCAAGCATCTGATGATCTGGAATCTGTGCCAGGTTTCCATGGCAGTGAGAGAGTGAGTGTTTTGGGGTCGGGTAGCATGTTATTGAACACGGGCAATAATTACTAAAGTGACCTATTGGCAGAACACAGCTTTAGATCCAAATCCATTATTTTTCACAAATGATGGCCCCCTTCTACTCAACCGGATGAGTTTACTACAGTAATTAGAGAACAATGCAATCATGTGTTTTAAGGTAACTGATATAAATTATTGAAGTCAATGGCTTCACTTTCCATTTTCTAAACATGAGCAAACTCTTATTCACCACAGGACTTGAATCTGTGACAGAACGTTTCTATTTCTAATTTTCATATTGTCTTCCTCCTTTGTGTTCGGATTGTAAAATTGATTAAAATGACCTAAACTGATGAAAGTGTATGACCAGAGGTGTCAAAAGTATTCACATTCTATACTCAAGTGGAAGTAGATATCATGGTTTAAAAAGACTGCTGTAGAAGTTGAAGTATCAATACAAAGAACTACCACACCTCCCCAAAGAATATCTTTACTAAAGGCCATAATCGCTATGTTAAAAATGTTAATGATAAATTTGGGATACATAGGCCACCTGTTTCAGTTATATATGTGTCCATTGAAAATTAAGGCATTTTAGTTCAATGCAAATACATTAAAAAAAAACATATGTGGACTACTGAGCATTAATGAGTTTTTCATGGTGTGAAAAAAATTACTGGTTTACTGCTGTATAAATATTGGTGTTTGCTTGAGTCTCTGCCACGACCATCTTCGAACTCGGTAACGTTTGCTTCGTCTTGGTTGGACTGCGAAGTGGTTTGTTATGCATAGTCGGAGGTCACGCTAGACTTTTTTTGTCCGTCATTTTGATCAACGGGGTCAAAAAAATCTCAATGATTTATAAAACGTTAAAACATAAATATATTCTCCGGATTGCAACTTCAAGCAGCGAAACAATACATTATTTGTCTGGGAATGGATCAGTTTCTGGTACCAAGGTAAACCAAAGTTCTAAAGGTTGTGGCATCAAATCTGCAAAAACAAAAGTACTCTTTCCACAGATTAAACTGTCATTACTGAGTTGCCAGAAAAAGTGCTGTGGAGTGTTTCTGGCTGTATGGAGCTTAGATTAACACACCATATCCCTTCTCTTTACTTGTATATGCACACTGCTGGTCAACTGGCTGAATAAAAGGTTTCTTCACATTTCCCTTTATAAAAGGTACTGCAAAATTAGTCAATCACACAGTCAGACATGGTGTTGGAAACAAAAAGTTAGCCACCCATTATTTTTATATTGAACATACTGTTTTGAAACTACATCTGGCAAGCTGCAAGCAGCATGTATTTTAAACAACTAACTGCAGGCTTGTTAGAAGAGCAGATGGTCCAGCGAATAAATCTGCTAATAGCAACTTCTTCTGTCTGTGTAACTCTAAGGCACAGAACAGCTAAAGGCAAAAAAATTCAAAGCATTTAACTCTTCAATTAATGAGGGATTATTCTTAACTTTATCTTAAAATCTTTGTTCTTCAATCAAAATGGCTGAATGAATGACAGAATGAATACATATTTTGGTAGATTTAAGGAACATGGTAACTTGTATCAGCATTTTTGCATGTAGATCTTTCTCAATAAGGCTGCATGGTGGCCTGTCTCTCATGTTGCTTTTTGATGAAGTGATGGCCTGTCTAAGGTGTCCCCCGCCTCTCGCCCAATGAAAGCTGAAATTGTGTCCCAGATGCATCCTCCTCCTAAACCCCTACCCCAACCCTGCAAGTTTAAGTGGGAATACACGATGGATGGATGGATAGATGGATAGATCTTCCTCAGTATTAATCCCCCCCAACCAGATGTGTACATCTATGTGCGGGACACTGTAGCATACACAATTGGATTATCCCATAAATCATATATACAGTATTGCAACTGTGATATAAACATTGCAGCTATATTAATGTTACTCAATCTCACACTGTTATTCTGATGCTTCATTCAGTGTTTTTCTGTATTAACCATTTGATTTTGCATTGTATTTTGTTAAAAAGATTTTGTGTCACATCTGATAGATCTTTTAAAATATGTATATGTGTCCCTAGTTCATAATAAAGAAATGTTCAGTTCTTTTCAGGCTAGTACACCTGTTAACAGAATAAATCATTGGAAAGTATATTGATTGAATTCCAACCAAGACACATGGACAAAGTGTGTTTAGTGAATTTAAAGCAATCAAAGCCACTTATATTTTACATCAACATTTAACATGACCAATGTTTCTATCCAATGTGACTCTGTATGTAACATTACATCATATTGAAATGAATTGTAAGAAACCTAAAGCTTTGTTAAACATTTTTTCGGGTATCCAGACAGTCAGAAACTTCAGCCTTGTGATGGATTTTATAACCAAGAAAGAGCCAGCTGAAAATTAATAACTATTTGCAAATGAGTTCTAGTTTCTATTTATACCCTGAATGAGTAGAAAGGAAAGGCAGGTGCCTCGGGCCCCGCTTTTTAGAATTGATTTGCTTAAGTTATGCTTAAGGTATTTTGGTGGCCTACAACACTGGAATATCGTACAGTTACTCAAATAGCATTTGTGATATTGGTGCAGGGCATCAGATGTTAATTGAATACTGAATAGGAAGTGTGTGTGCGTGCATGTGCGCGCATGTGTGACGGGGATGGAGAGAGAGAGTGTGTGTGGGTGTATGTATGTGCATACACTTATAATCCAGTGTGCCTCTAATGAGACACAAAGTACAGACACCAGGTTGAACGTGGGCTGAAAACCATGACAACAGCCTTGGGCTTCCAGACATGTGGAGGGAGACTGAAAGAGAGAAATAGACAGAATGTCATTTATAACACTTATTGTGATCGAGAATAGAAAAGTGATTGATCTGTCTACTGTATGATGAAATAATAGGGAAACAACTGCAGCCTCTTTTCATTCGCACATGTGGGTGCAGACTCAGCTTATCTTCATATATGGTACTTCTATAGCCGCACCCTTAAGGCCTCCTTTAAAACCCTCCTCTTTTTGCATCATCGCCCCCACAGAGCTGCATATCTAAAGTGTTAATCTTTAATCTGTAAGAATCCACGTGTTTAGTTTAAAAATGCAACATATGCATAGCCTTTGTAGCAAAAACTGTAATGATTAGTTTCATTGACGAAATTCAGGTTCTATTTCTGGTATTTTGTCCTTGAGGAAGGTAATTTACCTGTTGTGATCACCAAAATGAGAATGGACCAAAATAATCAATCCTCACATGCTTTCAAAAGCAAATCATCACCAATCACACAAACATAACTCCCACCAAATAGTGAACATCTCCATATTTCCTCATATTTTCAGGCTTCACACAGTGAAGATGCTTGTTTCTTGAAACCCTTTTCATACATGTACTGCATTCTGCTGTTCTGATGGCAACTGATTATATCGGCTTCCTGTCCTGTGGTTTTCTGTTGCAATGTGTGGCGGTAGTCTGACCCAGGGAATTTACATGCACAACTTTCAATGTGACCTAAATCTGGTGGAGTCACTTTAGAATTGACGTATCTCCAGCAATGTAAATCTAATTTAGCTTCTCTTCTCCATTGTGTTTATTCGTATTTATATATACAGCTTTTCTCTTTCTGCCGGTGTCTCAAAGAAAGGCAAAAGCTACCAAGTTGGTGAAAACTACAGCTGGGCCAGAAAAGTTAAATATTCAGGAAATACTTGACTTCTTGGAAATGTTTACTTTGGAATCTACTATGCGTTTTAAAATACATGGAGGTTAAGTAGTATTTATACTGGGCAGATTGATTACTGAACAACAAACAGGTGGTTAATTAGAAAATGGGTCCAGCTAGGAGAGAAGGTAAATAACCGAAGGTAAACTGAGGAAATGGAAGAAATTGCTAGAATACACAGGGAATGTGGGAAACAAGGAAGCAGAAATGCTCTAAATGATCAAGATTCAAACTAAAAATGTGGCAAGAATACATAGAAGCAACAGGGAAACAAGTATATGGAGCAAAACGGTCTTCAAAATAAATCAACTAAGATACACAGAAGCATAACTAAGGACTGTCACTACAAACTGAAAATGAAAACATAAGAAAAACAAGGTTAAGAATAAGGAATGTTAAAACTAAGGAAAAGACAAAAATTTTAAATCCTTTAAGATCATGACATCTTAACCTGTCCCTCTTCTAACTTAATTTTTAAACACCCTACTGGTAGTGAAATAGATAACCTTCCACGACAACCTCCACACAAAAGTGTTGTCAGTATTGGCTGTTATGGCTTATAAATTATGTGCACTCGTTGGAAATGTATTTATTTTTATACAGCCAATCACCAGTTAGGGTTGGTTAGGCATAAAAAGATCCGATTCTGTTCACCAGGCAATTTCTCTGTTCATTTCTAGAAAAAATCTTAGCATGTTTTATATTTCCTAGTACATAATACTCAAAAACCGAAATAAGCTATCCTTTCTTTTTGCCATGACTAAATTTAATGCAGCTGAAATAACAGCTTTTTAATTCCTGTTTTTGTTTTAGATTTGAAAAATATGCCAGGGATCCCAGTCTTTTCAACATTGACACACCCATGGGGTTTTTACATAAATAAAGATCACATAAATAAGATGGGCTGTCCAATTTAAAACGTAAGTTTAGTTTTAACTTTAACAATTCAATTCAGTTTATTTATATAGCGCCAATTCACAACAGATGTCATCTGAAGGCACTTAACAAGAAGTCATTTCAATACATTTATACAAACATTCCAATCAGTTAAAAAGTTTCCTATTTAAGCAATCCCAGCAGATTGCGTCAGTCATAACAAGTAAGCATTAATGTTTTTCATCAGTCTGAAAATGGACCAAGAGGCAGTGAAGAGACACCTTTGCTAAAATTATGTGTCCATGCTTTTTTGTACCAGTTGAAAGATGGAATTCAGTGATCTGGACTGCCTGTCAACTCTGAAGGGATCACTGATCCAGATAAACATTCAGACTTTTACAGCAGTCTAAACATAAGATGATAAAAGCATGTATACTGTTTTTAAGGTCTTTAATTGGGACATAATTTCCTGATAACTTCTCGCTTACAAAAGCTGTAATGTGTTATCTAATGTAAAAAATAAGTATTTCACCCAGATTTTACCAAAGATTAAATGTGAGGAATCAGATGACTAAAACATCAGGTGAGCTGAGGAGGGATTTCAGTTTGCCAAAACAAATTACTTCTGTTTTATTTTTTGTTAAACAGTATAGCCTCATTTTATTTGGGCAGTTTTGTTGTAGTTTTAATGGATTACTGATGCTTAACTGGTGCTTAACTGTCTGATCCATATGAATAAAATCAAGAAAACAATAAAAAAAGAACGTTGCACATCCTAAAAAAATACACCCCAAAAGAAACACAGGCAAAGTGAATTACAATGGACTTAGCATAGATACCTGAGGAATCCCAAATTTAAGAGCAATTAAAGAACTGGAATATTCCTCTAAAACAATAGAAAAAACAGTTCTACTTTTGACTTTTACATAATTAAAGAGGCTGTGTGACACAAACTGGTCTACCTGTCTTGACTTCTGAACCCACAATGTATCTTTCAAAAACCTAAACAAAAAAACAACAACAAAAAAACAGGTTTAGGCTCACTGTATTGATGTAGTTTGTGTATATTAAACACATGTTGCTAATACTGGTATCCCATACAAACTGCCCCCCACTGCCCTGCAATCTGAATACTTCTTGGTAATTTAGGTGTTAGTTATTTTCAGCACTAATTTTTTGCTGCTCAACTATTTGAGGATTTTAAAATGCCATAAAACCCTATAATATCTTGGTTATTTTTTATTCAATGTTAATAATTTCCCAAAATATTAAAAACTGGATTACTGGTGATTGAATATTTTCTTGAAGTTGGTCGTATGCCCCATTAAAAACTGGTTTTAGTTTCACATGTTCTCTTAACAGGAGTTGGACCCATTTTCTAACTGTTTAGCACGTCTTTCCATCCCTTTTATCCCAAAATGGGTTTCATGACCATGTCAAGGGATGAAATTAAATCAATTTGCAAAGCCTTTGCTGTCCTAACTACTTTGGGAGTGGGGGTTAGCCTCAGGTGGTTAGCATTTAGTCACAAGTGTTGAAATTGACACCAGTACATGGGAGTCAATTAGGTAGAGTAATCGTAGTCAATAAAGTGGATGGGATTTTTTTTTGGCAGAAAAGCACCCGCAGAGACTTGGGAGGCACTTTATCCCTACACCTGATTCCAGCTCATATCCTGAAAAAACACAATACTCAGCTAATACATTCAGGTATTTCCGATTTGCTGCTACTATCCTAGTCTATTACTTGTGCATTGCTCTCATGATTTGTACAGCACTAATAAAGTTCAACTATTGACAAAATGTTTTGACAGAAAATTGAGAGGTATGAAACATGATGCTAACAACAATTTTTTTCTTCTACCTTTACATTACTGGTCAGAAGTATATATTGTATTAATAGTAAAAATATCGGCTATGATTAAAAGCAAGGACCACACATATAAACATTTAAACAACCACAGGCTTTCTGCATAGAAATACAGCAAAGAAGGTAACATGTTTGTCTTATAGTTTTTGCTTTTCCTTTAATTGGGGTAAAAGAGCACATTTTCATAGAAACCTTAAAAAATCCAAATAAGTTTAAGTGACAGGATTGTAGCCTCCCTTATTAATTTCATAGACCTTTTGCACAGTACAAATATGAGGTCATTTGCTCACATTAGACTACCACACACGTAAACTGGGTGGACTGATGGCGATTTAAGAATAATTTGACCATTATGTCTGACCACAGCTCAGTGACCGAACATACCACTAACAACAATGACAAAAAGAAAGGGGAAAATTGACAGAGGTGCACTTGGTGGCAGGCAGGGAAAACAATTCACATGCACACTGGATCTCCAATCCGACTGAGGGTACAGGGATTGCTGTAGGAGAAAATGGCTTTGTACTCTGGAGGCTCCGAGATCGGGAGAGATGAGAAATAAATAGGTAAAAAGGGCTGAAATGAACAAAATAATGCTGTAAAAAAAACTAATTTTCACTGTAAGAACTGAGAATCATTGTTTCGCTTGCGGCAAGCTGGCAACATTTGTGAAAGAAGAGATTTGTCATTCAATCCACTTCCCTCCCTTTATCTCTGTCTTTCACGCACAGACACATTCACGTTGCCATCTGTTCGTTGTAAAGGAAATGTTAACCCGGATGTCTTACTAAAGATGTAAACTATAGTGTCTAAATGCTATGTGGGGGTGGGTTGTGAGGTGGTTGCATGCATGTAGCTGGTGTTAGACCAGCTGCATCGGACAAACTCAGCTTGACCTGAATGATCTGAGAGTCTGGTGGTGCTTGTGTGTGGGTGTGTCTGTGCATAGTGGTTATAACCCTTTTCTAAGTGATCCATTAAATTTTGGACATGGCCCATGATGATGTAAGAGCTTCCTCCTACATGTCTTCTGACTGTGTCTATGGTTCTGTTTCTGTTTCACACTATGTCTCCCATATTAGCTGTTTCTATTTTTCGGTTTCTTGGCTTTCGTCTGCTGTAAAATAAGCATGTGTGTGTGTGTGTATGTGTAGAGAAAAGCGCCCATTTGTAATTGTGACTAGCTGCATGCTTTTTTTGACAATAATAATAATAATAATAAACTTTATTTATAGAGCGCTTTTCATACAAAAAATGCTATTCAAAGTGCTTTACAGAATAAAAATCCCCCCTCCCCCCCACACACACAAATTTAAACACAATTATACTACCCTCCCCCCATTCCTATCCCCATGTGCGGACACATTAAAGAGCAACATTAAAAGGAGATTAAAATAGAAAGTAGGATGGACACTGGGCCGAGTAGAGATGTGCCAGGTTGGGTAAGGAAACGTCATCAAGGGAGCCATCTGCCTCAGCAGCAGCGGGTCAACGGCAGCAGCCGAGGCACAGACCCAGGGCGTCCAGAGGAGGGAAGGCCAGGATTGTGACCTCCACCCAAGCACCCCCTGGAGAGCACCCAGGCAGCTACAGCCGACCACTGCTCCCAGGGCAGAGGGCTCCCATAGAGGAAACACTGGAACGATGTGTCTATGTTTTTTTGGTTTTTTATCCGTGTTAAACAGGTTAACATGTTAAAATACACAAATAAATAAATAAATAGCTCGATAGTTAGGTAAATCAATAAAAAAATTAAATTAAATTAACGAGATAAGTACAAGACCAAGTAGTAAAACACTGATCAATAAAAGCATGAAAAGCAAATAACAGGCAGTAAATAGTAATCAGTTAATTAAAAGCTAGGCTAAAAAGGTTAAAAAGGTGAGTCTTGAGCCTACTTTTAAAAACATGAACGTTCTCTGCGGCCCTAAGGTCCTCAGGCAGCCTGTTCCAGAGGTGAGGGTCATAATAATGGAAAGACGCCTCACCATGAGTGTGTGTTCTGACTTTTGGAATGACAAGTAGACGGCTGCCAGAGGACCGCAGAGGCCGCGAGGGTTCATATGGTAAAAGCAGCTCTGATAGATAAGAAGGCCCAAGACCATTAAGACACTTAAAAACCATTAAAAGAACCTTAAAATCGATCCTAAGACACATGGGGAGCCAATGCAGTGATTCTAAGACAGGTGTAATGTGTTCCCGTCTCCTGGTCTTCGTCAGGACACGTGCTGCTGAATTTTGTAGGAGTTGTAAACCTGATATACTCTTTTTGGGAAGACCAGAAAGCAGGGCATTACAGTAATCAATCCTACTGGAGATAAAAGCATGCATCAGTGTCTCCGTGTTGGCCCGAGAGAGAATGGGGCGGACCCTGGCGATGTTTTTAAGGTGATAAAAACCTATTTTAGTGATATTTTTAATGTGAGGGATAAAAGTCAGCTCAGAGTCAAAAATCACGCCCAAGTTCTTCACTTGTAAAGAAGGGTTAAAAGACAGTGATTGTAGTTTTGGTAAAAGTTTCTCTCCCTGAGCCTCAGGACCGATGACTAAAACTTCAGTTTTGTCCTGGTTGAGCTGGAGAAAGTTTTCTGCCATCCAGGATTTGATGTCTAAAATGCAGTTAAAAAGTGCATCCATTGGCCGTGTGTCGTCGGGAGATATGGAGATGTACAGCTGTGTATCATCAGCATAACTGTGATCTTATCTCTGTCATTGTAAAATCTATCTTCTCCATACTTGGTTTGACAACCATTCAATAAATCAAATGGTTTACTTTTGTCAGAACCTCTGCACTCTGCCCTGCTAACTCACTGTCCTAATTATTGTCTGCACCTGTCTTCAGTCTGTCACACCTGACCTCATTCCCTTCTGTATATTTAAGCCCTTCACTCTGTCTCACTCCCTGTCAGTTCCTACTGTTTCTCCCCTTCATGGTCTCATGTCAGTCTGTTGTCCTGTCTGTCCGTCTACCTCCTAAATAAATCCACACCAAAATCTTACCAGCGTCTGTGTTTGGATCCATACACTACCACAGACACCTGACAGAAGGAACAGACCCAAAATATGTATTTAGCAGATGCCCCTCCAACCGACCTGCTCCGTCTGAGGGCCAGCTGGCCAACATCTCTACCCTCTCTCCTCCGTGGCTTCGTCTCGCTGTAGCGCAGGAGTTCTGGGAGCTTCTGCCCCGCTTAACATCCAGTCTCGCTCCACGAGACTACTGTACACGGCTCTAGAAGAGGAGGCGGAGAAGGTACACCAGGCCGCCCGAGAGCAGATGTTCAGCTTAATCTCTGCCATGGTGCCCAGTCCTTCCACTAGCCAGCCCGCCAATCCCTGGTCATGTCCACCTGAGTGACCCCCTTGCTGCCTGCATTGGTCACCTCTCTTTCCGACGTATTGGAGATGGTGGATTAGGAAGAGCAGCAATCCGACTCATGGCAGGCAACATACATCATCCCAATTTCCATGATGTCCCAGGCGGTGGACTTCCCCCTAGATGAGGAGTCCAATGCAGAGGATCACCTTGAGCTGCACGTAGGGGATCGAGGACAGCCCACCTGGAGGGGGTCGAGAACGACCCACCTCCATCTCTAGAACTAGAAGACTCTCCAGTCAAGGTCATTCACTGCTGGGAGTCTTCATCTGTCGGGATCCCTCGTCAAAGCCCCTTAGTCCCAATTAAAGGACAGTTCTGCCCGTCAGATCTCCAGTCCGTCAGGGGACGACTTCTGGGCGGCCCACCAGTCCGTTAGGGGACAACCTCCAGGCAGACCGCCAGTCCATCAGGGGACGACCTCCGGGCCGCCCACCAGACCGCTAGTCCGTCAGGGGACCACCACCAAGCTGTCCGCTGGAACTCCAGGGGTGCATCCACAAGGGACTCAGTCTACCTCCTCAACAAATCCACATCAAAATCTTACCAGCATCTGAGTTTGGATCCATACGTAACCACGGACACCTGACAACATTTGCCAGTTTCACACAGGCCACATTCCCATGATGTACACCATTTTATTTGGAGCTGTGTTTGTAATAGTTCTGTCATTGTCTTGACATAAAATGCATATTTTGATGAACCTATACACAGAAGTCTCAAGTGATTTTGCAGCATCGAAGAGTCCCCCCCCTCCATCCTTCTTTCCATCAACCAGTTTTCTTCTGAAGAAAAAAACATTCCCACAGCACGATGCTGGCTTCACCACTTCTCACTTTGGGGGTGATGTGTACATGTTAGAAAAAAAGAAGCAAGAGTTCCTACAACTTGCTGCTGCTTATGCAGCGCCGCCTTGTATATATGAAGTGCAGTTTTGGTCGTTTGCCACAGAATGCAATTTGCATGTAAGCAACAGTGTCGGATTTGATCTTTCAAGAGAAGTGCTGTAATCTTTCTATTTTTTTTTTATGGACTGAATAGTGCTCCTTTAGCTGCATAGAGTTTGAGACATTGTTTTAATAACATAAAACTGCCCAAAAGCTCTCCACAGCTTCTTATCTGGCCTGTCTGATGTGTTCCTTGGTCTTCATGATGCTATTTGTGCACTAATGTTCTCGAAAAAACCACTGAGACCATCACAAAACAGCTGGATTTATACTGAGATTATAGATTAAATTACATATAGGTGGGCTGAAATTTATTTATTAGATTACCTCAAGACAATTGGTTTGGCAGATCAGTTTATTTAGGGGTAACAGAGTAAAGGGGAAGCAATACAAATGTATACCACACTTTCTAAATTTGTATTCGTTAACACTTGGAAATCATCAATGCTGTTTCCTTCCTCTCTCAAAGTGTGCTGCTTTGTGTTGGTCTGTATCATAACATCCCACTAAAACACATTAAAATATCTGGATGTAACATAAAAAAATATGACAAAGTTCAGATGGTTTCAATGTCTTTGTGAGACACTGTAAGTTTTTATCCTTAAAGGTATATTGATTGCACTCATTTGAATACTTAGACTTGCTAAACATTTCTGCTTTTCTCTCCTTTTGTTCCTCTGCAGCGATGGATGGGCGGACAGGTACGATGTGACAGATGGCTATGTCAAGGAAGCAGCCGGGGGTATTACCATCAAGCTGCAGTCAGCGGACGTGAAATGGTTTGATGATTACTACCTTAAGCTCCGTCCTGAAAACAACCACAGGAACCCTTGGTTTCCAGAGTTCTGGCAGCATCGGTTTCACTGCAAACTTAAAGGTCACCCACAGGAGAGCAACAAGTACAACCGCACCTGTGGCAGTAAGTGCAGATACAAATAAAATACCAAAATAGAACCCTCCGAATATGCTGTAATTAGGTAGATTTTGTTTACTCAGCACTTAAAGCATTAGGTTAAAGTAGAGTTATTTTGGGCTCCGCTGTTGAATTGAATGGTAATTTTTACAATAAACAGAAAGTTGCAATGTTTATAATTATCAAGGGTCTATGAAATCCCTACTTATTTTGAGGCTCTTATTCATTTACTTAAACCATTTTTAAGGGCTGAGCATTCATACAGGAATCAAGCTCAATGTATGCCCGAGACGAGATTTGGGTGCACATGTTTACATTTACTGTGGTGTTCTTTTAAGGTCAGTTTGGAGGACGTGACTTTTTAAAGGGGGGGGGTATTATGCTTCCAGGCACATATTACCCTTCTATAGCACACTCCAATAAAATTGTCACTTTAAGTCTTTTAAAAGTCCGTCATATATCCAAATCCACCTTAAAGGAATTTACTTCCGTACTGGATGCCTTGATTTTCGCCTGTGCCTCTCTAAGACCCTCCTATTCTTTCTGACACTCCGCCTTCAGTTCGTCACATACTGTGCAGCAAAAAATAAATCCCACAAAAGACGCGCAGCTTCAGCTGGTGTGTTATAATTACTGCACCTGGGACTCACCCGGAGTTGTGTGAGGTGGGGAGGGGTGGGGGAGCTCAGCAGGGGCGAGGCTCGCAGCTGAGTACGTAAGGTCGGAGGAGGAGATGGGTGGAAAAGGAGGGGATAGGTGGGAGCAGGCGTTTCAACAACCCCGAGAACTACCAGCAGAGACTCAAAGATTACTCTTAACATGAGTGAATGGGTCAGAGCAACGCTTCTGGCATGTTTTAATGAGGGAAAGACAGGTTCTCAGGATTTTAAGCTTCAGAAAGTCCATTTTGCATAATACCCCCCCTTTAATATAGTATACAAATGTTCATAAAGCCAGTTTTGTGTCCAGGTTTATACCATCTGACCTAACCTTTCCCCCTCCAGTGAAATAATAAAAGTAAGTATGTTCAGGGACAACCAGAAAGCCAATACAACTGAAGCCTGTCATGAACTGGAAACTGCTGGAATACCAACATCACAATCCACAGTCCAATACATTTTACATCAACATGGAAATAGAGGGTCCCAACCATGAATAACTGCTGCTGAAAAATTTAAATTGTGAAGCTCAACTGAAATTTCAAGTCAAAAATTTTTTATTTTTACATTGTGTGGGCTGGAAGAAAAAAAATCTAATTTATGCACAAAATTATTGTTCAAAAAAGGTGTTGTATCAACATTTCACGCACAAAAATCAAATGTATCAATAAAAGATTCAAATTTAATTTGGCATTCGTGACTGTTATCAATTTATATTTTAAAATATTTGCCCTACAGAGTTCTTCATTTTTTGCTTCTTTGTCACACTTAAATCTTTCACGTTCTCAAAGAGATTTTGATATCAGAATATATCTAGGGAAACACAAAAGATGGTTTTCCAATCATGATTTTATATATAAAACGTTTTCTAATCTTGCCCTTGTGAAAAATTACCCTAAACGTAATAACAGGTTGTCACGGGGTGTGTGGAGAATGGACCCAAACGCACTCGCTGAAGGAAGGTGGAGGATGTTTATTAAAGTGAGGAGATCGTGATGATGGTGGTGAACGGAGACACTGGACATCGGGCTGGAACGAAGAGGCAGGAAGACGACACACCATGGGGATGAAGACAACAGAGGACTAGGAGGAAGGAGGACTAGGAGGACTAGGATGAAGGATGGATGATCCGGCCGGGAGTGAAAGGAAGTGAGGAGTCTTAAAGGCAGGAGGTGAGTAGGATCAGGTGTGGATGATGAGACAGACAGGTGAAGACAATGAGGCAGGAATAGGGCAGCGTGACAGGACCCCCCCCTTTAAAGGTGGATTCCAGACACCGTGGAAAGAGTGAAAACGAAAGGGAAGAGAAAAAAAAACAAGCACCCTTGCCAGGCCCTGGAGGTCGGGCGGACGGCCCCGGCGGCGTCCTGTGGCTGGACGGAGGTCGGGCGGACGGCCTCGGCCCCTGCGGACCTGGAGGTCGGGCGGACGGCCCCGGCGGCGTCCTCTGGCTGGACGGAGGTCGGGCGGACGGCCTCGGCCCCTGAGGACCTGGAGGTCGGGCGGACGGCCCCGGCGGCGTCCTCTGGCTGGACGGAGGTCGGGCGGACGGCCCCGGCGGCGTCCTCTGGCTGGACGGAGGTCGGGCGGACGGCCCTTAGGTCCTTTTCTGAGGTTCAGGTAGTGCCATAGAGAGTCTGGAGGCTCGGACGCCTCCCCAGACGGAGAGTCTGGAGGCTCGGACGCCTCCCCAGACGGAGGTTCTGGAGGCTCGGACGCCTCCCCAGACGGAGGTTCTGGAGGCTCGGACGCCTCCCCAGACGGAGGTTCTGGAGGCTCGGACGCCTCCTCAGACGGAGGTTCTGGAGGCTCGGACGCCTCCTCAGACGGAGGTTCTGGAGGATCGGACGCCTCCTCAGACGGAGGTTCTGGAGGATCGGACGCCTCCTCAGACGGAGGTTCTGGAGGCTCGGACGCCTCCTCAGACGGAGGTTCTGGAGGCTCGGACGCCTCCTCAGACGGAGGTTCTGGAGGCTCGGACGCCTCCTCAGACGGAGGGTCTGGAGGCTCGGACGCCTCCTCAGACGGAGGGTCTGGAGGCTCGGACGCCTCCTCAGACGGAGAGTCTGGAGGCTCGGACGCCTCCTCAGACGGAGAGTCTGGAGGCTCGGACGCCTCCTCAGACGAAGGTTCTGGAGGCTCGGACGCCTCCTCAGACGGAGGTTCTGGAGGATCGGACGCCTCCTCAGACGGAGGTTCTGGAGGATCGGACGCCTCCTCAGACGGAGGTTCTGGAGGATCGGACGCCTCCCCAGACGGAGAGTCTGGAGGCTCGGACGCCTCCTCAGACGGAGGTTCTGGAGGCTCGGACGCCTCCTCAGACGGAGAGTCTGGAGGCTCGGACGCCTCCTCAGACGAAGGTTCTGGAGGCTCCAGTGACAGGGACGGGTCCTCCCTGACCCTCCCTGGGAGCTTCAGCGACGGGGACGGGTCCTCCCTGACCCTCCCCGGGAGCTCCAGCGACGCATGGGGAAATGTCCATCGCTGGAGAGCCGCCGCTGTGACCGCCAGAAACACGGCAGCCACAACCACGGCGGGCTCATGGACTGGAACGGGCTCATGGACTGGAACGGGCTCATGGACTGGAGCTGGAACGGATTCTGGAGCTGGAACGGATTCTGGAGCTGGAACGGATTCTGGAGCTGGAACGGATTCTGGAGCTGGAACGGATTCACGGACTGGAGCCGAGACGGACTCACGGACTGGAGCTGGAACTGCTCCGGAAGCGGCCCCACCTCGGCGGCGTCGCTGCTTGCGGTGAGTCAACAGAAGCGGCTCATGCCGTCGAGGACCAGTCCCTGGGGAACAGAACGCCAACCTTGTGCCGACGAATGCGGACGGTGAAGGTGCGGCGCTCCGCTCCCCGCTCCCGGAAACAGTCCCGGCGGCGCAGCGGGACCTCCGCCGGCGGACAGATGGTGGAGACGGAGAGGGCGGACCGATGATCCGATCCAACGCCTCCCTGCGAACCCTCTCCGCCTCGCTACGCAGCGCGGCGAGATCCGGAGCAGAGAACACACTCTGGAAGTGAGGGAGCACTCCCAGGATTTCCTCAGCTCCGGAAACCCGCACAGGAAAGTGAGGAGAGGCAGCGACTCTGGCCAGGTTGGCCCAGACGTCCTGGCGGAGGGCGGCGATCTCCTGGGCGAGTGCTGGGTCCATGTTTAGGGCCGGATCATTCTGTCACGGGGTGTGTGGAGAATGGACCCAAACGCACTCGCTGAAGGAAGGTGGAGGATGTTTATTAAAGTGAGGAGATCGTGATGATGGTGGTGAACGGAGACACTGGACATCGGGCTGGAACGAAGAGGCAGGAAGACGACACACCATGGGGATGAAGACAACAGAGGACTAGGAGGAAGGAGGACTAGGAGGACTAGGATGAAGGATGGATGATCCGGCCGGGAGTGAAAGGAAGTGAGGAGTCTTAAAGGCAGGAGGTGAGTAGGATCAGGTGTGGATGATGAGACAGACAGGTGAAGACAATGAGGCAGGAATAGGGCAGCGTGACACAGGTTTGTTTTTTACATCGCTGTGGATATTTTTTGCCCACTCTTCTTTGCAGAATGGGTTTATTTTACGCGCATCAGAGGGTTTTTGTAGAATGAACAGCCTGTTTAAGGTCATGCCACAACAACTGAAGGGCACTGGGCTGTAAAGTCACCTGCTGAAGCTTAGACCTTTTTTTTTGGGAGAGAGCAATTTCATGGTTCCATTAAACATGCTATATCATGTCTATGTCCTTATTGTTTGTTTTCTGAATGTGTGTTTAATGTCAGAAATAAAATAGTTTGGGGTAATTTTTTTTTATTTTTGGCAAATATGTGGCAATCCATTAGTTTTCACCTGGCCCAGTGGATAGCACTGTTGCCTTGTTGCAATAATGTCTCAGGTTTTAATCCTGCCTAGGGTCTTTTTGAGTGAATTGAATTGGACTTTTCATGTTCTTCCAGTTATTCTAGCTTATTCTACCAGTCAAAAAACATGACTGTTTTTTGACTGGTAGAGACTTAAAATCCACCTTTTCTGTCAGGCTTTAAATACCTTGGTGTTCTGAAACGTATTCTGCTGTAATTTAGCTGTAATTTTGTTTGATTTGCTTTTATTCCAATCCCATTGTTCCCAGATAAGGTAATTCAAACTTTAGATTTATTGTTCTTATTTGTTTTATCGCCTGTGCTGCTGCTTTTAGTTTTATTTGAATCTCTTTACTATTGTTGTCTTGTTACACATTTTCTTATTGCTAACTACATTTTTGTCTTTTATTGTAAAGCACCTTTTGGCAGAGTAAATCTCTATATAGATGAACGTTGACTGATTGAAATCAACTGTTTTTCCGTGCCTCTACATCACCCACAAACACATCGATTTCTGTCTCAGTTGAATTGCGCTTTCTCCGACTCTCGGTTGCCACGGTTATCCATGAAAGACCCCAAATAAGCCAATATAAGTGCATGCAGAATATTCACTAGGTACTTTGCATTGACCATTTATGGCAGAAGGTGGGTGTGTAGGAGGCGGGATATGATCCAAAATCACCTTAGCATATTTATAGGGTGTGATTTATAAAGCTGACATGTACTCAAAGTGTACTCAAAGTTTGATAGATCAAAAGTATTTCTTTGCTTAATTAATTTTTTTTTGCTCAGGTTAAGTATGATTTTAGTAAGGATTCTATGCAAAGTTTTATAAATGAGACCCCAGATGGTTAAAAATGCAATAAATCTGCAATAACTTTATATTAGATAAGCCTTGGCCAGAGGTTTCCTTCCAATTTTTGTTAATCTTAAAAATGATAATCATTACATATTCAGTAGTATTTATTTGTTATTCATTTTAATCAATATTCAATCCGAACAAACTTTACAGAGAATCCACATTGTGCCGTCACACATAGAGCAGATTAGTAGGCATGTATTAATTATGAACATTTCACCTGCTGTGGCCTGAACGCTTGGCATGGAGCGCTGAATTCGCTCCCACTTATAGAGGCAGAATCCGCACTCTGTTGCCACATTTCTGTTGAATATTTCTTTATTTGAAGTAAACGGAATAAATTTCTAAATGGCAGCTTTTCTGATGCTTCAGCAGGAGGAAATCCCAGTGTCCGGTTTTGAGTTGATGCTCAGAGGCTCTCATGCAAATCTTTTTTTGAGTGATTTGTTACATGAAAATGTCTGCTCGTCTGCATGAAGTTGTCAGGGGTGGGATTTGCAATCTGTCAAAATGACCGATGGCCTTTAGATTTTTCCTTCTCAGTTCAAAAAAAACAAAAGAATATTCAGTTATTGCTACCCCTGGCCTTGGCTAACAAACAAGCATAGCTAACCAACATTGCAACTGCTGATTAACCGCAAATGGTAATAATGGGAACCAAAGCTATTTAAAGGGCCAGCATCTCTTTCTGCACCCTGTTTGCACACGCATCCGCTGTGTTGTTAAACAAATGATCCCTCTATTAACTGTGATTCACTGAGTCTCAAAGCCATAGAAATTGATTTATAACAATTTCTAATCTAATAGATGTCAGTGACTTTCTTCAGTATTTTAATATTTTAGATCGGGGAATGATGTGTTGCTTTTTATGATCTCATAGCCTTCTTTATGTTGTCAGACATGTTCTATTTAAATGATTTCTTTCATCTTCAGGTCGGGTAGTAATCAGACCTTGGTATGGCAATTATTGATTACAGTTACTTAAGGTTAGGTGAATTTCACAAAAAGAGAGCAATTGTTAATACACAGGTTGGGTTGGATAGCTTTTGTCCCTAAATAAATGAAATCATAATTCGAAAACTCAGATAATTTTTTTCTGCCATTCAAATTAGCTTGATGATCTGAAACATTTTATTGTAGCCATAAAGCAAAACCTAAGGAAATCAACTTGGGGGGGGGGTTATTATTTGAATGGCTGAATACACATTTTTACAAGCAGACCACATGGATGCACGCAACCTTCAGGTTAATCTTAAGAATGAACCTGCCATTGATTTTCATATTTTTATTTAATACCTTCCCCTTTTCTCTCTATTTCATTCATTCATTCATTCATTCATTCATTCATTCATTCATTCATTCATTCAGAGGCTAAACAGTACCCGAGAGCTGCATCAAAGAGAGTCATTTCTTATTCTAATGAAATGGGACGGGAAATACAAAAGAACAAGACACAGACAGACACAGAACGGAATGCAATGTGGAGGTGGGAAGTGACTGATGTGGAAGAGGAGAGAGGGTCCTTTGATGTTACAGAAAAGTTGTTTTTTGATGTACTAACCAATTTTTCCCCACCCAAAATGATTCTCAGTCTTCCTCTGCTTTAAGTATCTATTTACCTTTTTCAGAACGAGACTCTCTGCAGCAGCATTATGCACAGGACACCAAGATGGGATTTGTCATCAATGCTATTTACTCAATGGCATTCGGCCTGCATAACATGCAACGTTCACTCTGCCCAGGCTATCAGGTGAGTCCAGTAGAAAACAAAGAAATAAACGAGGGACCAGGATAGCAGTGCAGAAAATGCTGAGTGGGTAGATTATTTTGTTTCACTGTATATGCTCGTTTTTAAATTCCATTTCGGCTGTGTGGCTACATTTATTTAGTACATTCTCAGAGTCTAGCAGTGCCTCCTTTAACTCGCTCTGGGAAATGATGTGTAAAGTGGACTCATCAGTTACGACTTGAACAGACAAAAAACACTGGAGACTGCTATGTTTCAGCTGACTTTGCTCCCATGTGCCCCATTTTTGACTTTGCATGCACTGAGGGACAAAAAGAATCCCAACACAAGGAGGAAGTACTTTACAGACTGTTAACCATGTCTATGAAGAATAAAGTGCTGCTAGACTAAGCCCCATAAGCGAGTGTTCCCCCTGTCACTTTGAATTTGGGTTTGATTCACTTTGCTAAAATTACCAGTCTTACATACGCGTACAAAAAATCCCAAATTGCATATAATTTAACAGGATCCTTTCTGTTATCATTATAAAATTGGATAAGATTTCTTGATCAACCACAAACGTCTGGCCCATTTTCCCCTTCTAAGAAGAAATTTAGAAGTGATAATTGGCCTCTAAGATTGCCTCTGTTTTCTTTCCTCTGTAATATGGGTTATTTAGGTAATCCTTCCTGTTCCTCATTTAGCAAATGAGGTTTAAAATTTAATCAATATAGATTTCTTTTTCCATAACTGGACAGAATGGATCTTCAGATTAGATGATCAATTTTAGTCCGTTTCTTACTGCTCTGTCCATACTCCTACAAAAATGTGTTTTTTAAAACAGTTAAAAATGCCCTTGCTAAACTCTCTTTGGTTACTAAATCTTTTGTCACGCTGTTCCTTATATTGCTCAGTACGTTAGCAGGTCTAAAACCATAATTACATGATTTTTTTTTTTAAACATTCTTTCCTATCACATCAATGATTTATGTGCGTCACACTTGATGTGTCCCCTGTTTTGTATAGTATGTGTGAATTGGGATGAAGGGAGTAAACTGTCCATTGTACTACTGCATCAGAACAGAGAAAAATACAAGCATTTGGTATGCCAAAGTGAGTGAATCTGAATTGAGTTAAGCTTGCATAAATACTCTACTGTTTGCAATTTATACAGCATCTCCAAGTTGCAGTGCTCATGTTCAAGATTTAATGGCAGTATGTTTATACATTTAAGTATGTTAAAGTATCAGATGTACAGAAAGGCAATGATGGAGTGTTATTTACTCAAAATTTCTACACTATTCAAACATAAGACAAAAGAAGATAGGTTAAAAAGATGCATGTTTACCAGCCTCATAATGTCTCTTTGTAAGCGATTTGTGCTGGAAAGATGTGCAGATGGATTTTTAACAAGTTGCCACTCACTAGCTGTTGATTTCTTTCAACAAACCTCCAGTAAGTGAATTGAATCTAGCTGATTGTCACAGGAAACCACAAGTCCCCTTAGTTACACTGTTGAATTAGAAGCAGAATTATTGGTTTTTCTTGTCAACTTTAAATAAGTTCTAATATATTTCGATTTTATGAACAACAATGTGGGGACAAATCATGTCTTATTTCAAGTTTCACAAAAGTGACTATAAATTGAATTCCCAGTGCGACATCTATATGTATATTGTCCTGTGTTTAAAGAAAAGTCCACAATTGGCACTTAAATAAAATTATAACAAACTATAGACTTGAAATCTCAAACTCATTATTATAGCTAATGGCTGCAGAAGAATATATATTCAACTTCCTAAAAACACTAAATAGATCTGATAATGACATCCAGAAACTCAAGGAAGACGAGGTAAATTATCTCTCATCCGATTTTACATTATTCTCTCGTGCTCTCGAGAAAGTTTCTGGTGCACACGAGATACTATCTGGTGCGAATAAGAAACCAACTTTTTTTTCCCCACTTACCCATGTCCCCTTAGGGGCTCTGTAAAAATGTAATAGGTAGGTTCTATGGGTTTATTTTTATGTGTTTAGGGCTGTATTATTTTTGCTGCTGCCTGTCTTGGCTAGTACATACTTACAAATAAGATCATTGATCTCAATAAGTCCTTTCCTGGTTAAATTAAAGTTTGAAAACTATATAAATCTGTTAAAAATGCTGTAGTAATTGATGCAGTTTACTGCTCCACTTCCCCCTTTTTGATGGCATTCTTAATAAGGCTGACATCTTTCTTTCTTCCTGTTAGAGTCAGTCTCAAAATAATTTACCTGAGAGGCCAAAATAAAGACTGTAGGAGCCTATGGTGTGTTTGTTTTTGTATTTCTGTAAGTTGTATTTGTATTTATTTGCAATTGTTCTATGCTGGGTGCAAAACAAGTTGCCCCTTGGGGACAAAAAAAATGTATCTGGATATTTTTAATATACTACTCACAATAAGTTAGGGATATTGTGAGACACTCAGTGGATGTCATACATATGGTGTTTGTTTTCTATTTCAGAGATTTTTGGGATAGGGCGGCAATTGTATTGGGGGGATAGACACTCCTGATTTTGTGTTTTCCATGTAATAGTTTCACTGTGTACAGTGTGCCTTACATATGGGGCCAACACCAAAAAATACGAAACACCACCCTTTTCACTGTGGCATCAATTTCAACATTCTGTGGGTTTATAAAGCTGGTATTGTCAGTAAATCATTCCAACTTCATCATTCAAACAGCCATGAACACACAACGTCACTTAATGAGCAGCGCCACCTGGCCATAGCGCGCCTTCGGGTCGGTGGCAGGCAGTCAAATGTTGCACGTGAACTTGGTGTGTCTCAGAGTGTCATCAGCAGACTTGCATCAAGACACATAACTACTGGCAGAGTTCATGACAGATCCAGGAGTGGAGCCCCACGAGTGACAGTCTACAATGATGACCAGTACCTAAGAACCTATGAACTCAGACATCATCATGCAACTGCCACACAGCTGCAGGCCCCATTTACAAAATGTGATGGGTACTAGGGTTTCCAGAAAAACTTTACTACCGGCTCCACCGCTTTGGCTTGAATGCCAGACGACTGTTGCAGGTGACTCCACTGACACCAAGACACCGCCGTGAAAGTTTACAGTGGGCACAAGAACATGTGACCTAGACAATGGAGCAGTGGTCTATCGTCCTGTTCACTGACGAGTGTCGGGTCACCTTGCACAGAAATGATGGTCGTCAGCGTTGCTGGAGAAGGCTAGGTGAGCGATACACCGAGGTCAACATGGTCCCAAGGGTTAGCTATGGTGGAGGAGGTGTAACAGTCCGGGCAGGTATCACCAGTCAGCGCAAAACTGATTTGGTTATTGTAGATTCCTCAGTCACTGCACGTTCTTACCTCAGAAACATCATAGAACCCATCACCATACCCAATTCCACCAGCACACCCTCAACTTTCTGTTCATGGATGATACTGCTCCACCACATCATGGCAGAATTGTCACAGCTTGACTTCAGGAAGTCAGAGTGCCTCATATGGTATGGCCAGCAATGTCCCCTGACCTGACCTGACCTGAGCATGTTTGGGACCAGCTGAAGCAGGGACTGGATGATCATACCTCAACCTCACGTGACTTGGCAGAACTGCGTATAGCACTTGTGGAAGAGTGGAACGCATTGCCTCAGGGCAACATCATGAGGATGGTGAGGAGCTTGAGACTTTGCTATCAAGCTGTCATTGCGGCACATGGTGGATACACCCACTACTGACATTGTCAAATTGTGGTATTTGGTGGCTACCCTTGTTATAGTCTACATTTTTGGGGTAATAAATATAACACTAATACAAATGGTGTTTCTTCTCATTCATTATTAGTAATATCAAAGGATACTTTTACTTATTTCATTTAAATTCAGACCAAATAGGAATAGCACTCATGTAAATAACAATATCCCTAACTTGTTGTGAATAGTGTATATACTCACCCAACATTTTAATTCAATTCAATTCAATTCAATTCAGTTTATTTATATTCACAACAGATGTCATCTCAAGGCACTTAACAAGAAGTCATTTCAATACATTTATACAAACATTCCAATCAGTTAAAAAGTTTCCTATTTAAGGAATCCCAGCTGATTGCGTCATTCATTGGCGTGAGGTTGGGCCCCGTTGATGCAGACTTTCCAACCACAGCAATCCTTCAGCAATCCCTCATACTGAGCATTTTAAGGTTTATTAAGTACAGTCGAATTATTGGAATATTTTTACAGGTACAAACACATTTTATTTGTTCCTCTAATCTCAATAACTACATAATACCATAATTTTTAGAGTATTTTGTGCAATCATTTGGTTAATTTGCATAACTAAAATGGCCTGTATGGCTTAAATATTTTCAGGGCCTCTGTGATGCTATGCGACCTATAGATGGTGCTACTCTGCTAGACTTCCTGATGAAAACCAACTTCACTGGTGTGTCAGGAGAGGGAATTTTATTTGATGAAAATGGAGACTCACCTGGCAGGTAGGCAAAGTTACTGGGCCCTCATATCCAGCATAAATCTGTCTGGTCTGCCTGTTTGATCTCTCAGTGGGAACTTGGTGTCACATGTTCTCTGTACATGTGTATTTCTATGAACAGGTATGAAATAATGAATTTCAAGAAAATGGGGAAGGACTACTATGACTACATCAATGTTGGTAGCTGGGACAACAGTGGCTTGAAGATAGATGACGATGAAATCTGGTCCACCAAAGATGTCATCATTAAATCGGTCTGCAGTGAACCCTGTGACAAAGGGCAGATTAAGGTAAAATGGCAAATATGCATTAAATCTTTATAAAAAGAAAAAATGATTTAAATGGGACAACATTTATCGGAAATGAAGTGTTCATTTTAGAGGCTTTGCCATGGTTGCTACCTCTGGCAATATTAAAAGGCAGGCATAAGTAGTATTTAGTTTGCATCCAAAATTTTACAATGGTTAAATAATGGAGTAAGAAGATTTCTTGCTGAATTTCCATTTCAATGTACCCAAACAAATAGTTTATAACTCTATGTATGTGTACAGTTTAAATCACTTTAGCCTGTAGCCTACTCGTGCATCCACTGGATATTTTTCTGTGTACTTCTTGTTCCCAGTCGTGATTCAAAGGAAACAGATATTTTCTGCTTGACTTGAAACGAGCTGAAGTTTCACATAAATATACGGAGGCTGCTGCATATGAGCTGCCATGTCAGCAAATACAAACAACTTTCCTGCCAAATCAATCCTTATTTAAACGGGAACCAGTACAATCATTAAAAAATGCTTATTCTCTTCGTTTCAGGTTATCCGTAAGGGTGAGGTGAGCTGCTGCTGGACGTGCACCCCGTGCAAAGAAAATGAATTTGTGTTTGACGAATACACCTGTCGAGCCTGTGAGCTGGGCTCCTGGCCAAATGATGGGCTCACAGGTCAGCATTTGTTTTTGGTTCTGCATGTTTATGCATTAGCTCAAATCTTGAAGATACTATCCATCCATCCATTGGCTTTACCTGCTTAGCCTTGCAGGGTCACCGGAGCTGGTGCCTATCTCCAGTGGTCATTGAGCAAGAGGCAGGGATCTTGAAGATGTTTAGATTTTTTGGTATAAAAACGGCCTGGTTCAATGTGTGTGAATGCCTGTGGGGTTGCAGGAAAACTGAAGCAATTTAAATTAGAATTAGGCTGAGATGAGAGTTCTCTTGTCTAGTTTGTTGTTGCAGGAAATTAGTGAGTCCTGCATCAGGTATACACTTTAGAGACAACCCTTCTTTTTATAAAACCCCTCTGCCTCTCTCATCCACTTTATTTGTTATCAACCTTGTCATGAGTGTTTTAATTATTCTGTATTAAGAGAGGCTTTCAATTTTTAATTCAAAAGGCCACAGTCCCAGTGAATTTTACTCCACCTTTATTGCACTGGAAGCATTGGGAAATTGTCTTGTTGTGCTCTCAGCTGCTCATTATATGTTTCTCACTGAGCTTGATGATTAAAACAAGGATCAAGCCCTGCTGAAAATTCAAATGAAGTTTCACTGATACAGAAAGAGGCATCTTAAAACTCAAACCCTGGGCCAGTATGACAATGCTGGACTGATAGTTCAGTGTAAAAAGAGAAATACGTGACTGGCCAACTTATATTTTCTCATTATTGGATTTGTGGGGATTATAGTTTTCATCACTTTGTAGGTTGTTTTTTTTATCGTCATCTAACCATGTTGTATTTTTTTCCCATAGATAACAATCTGGAGATAAATGTCCAAATACATACCATGTTTGTTGTTGAATAATTATTAACTAAATTCATGAGAAAATAGGTTAGGGGGCTATCAGTTGGAGCCACTCCTAACTCTTGTCATGGTGAGATGAGTGAATCTTTATCTTAGACTGAAGAAGAGAAGCAAGCCTGAATCATTGCTTCCAAAATAAAACTTTTGCCCTCCTCATCTGTATAAAAGATGTTGCAGCAGTGTTTCAGTTCATTCAGATGCAACTTTTCCTACCCAAGTCATGTTATACAATTATTTTTTACGAGAGTTAAAATATAGTCAGTTATTTTCCCCTCGAAACAAGCTACACATTTTCAGTCTTCTCTTATTTTCCTATCTTGACCTTTAATATTCAACACAATAATTTAAGCCTATAGCTTCTGAAAAAAAAGAAAAGAAAATGAAAATGAAATTTTAGCTCTCTTGGAAGATTTCTTCTTGTGAGTAATGTTTCTCAATATGGAATTATTTACTTCATATAGATTGAAAGTGGCCTTATAGTCCCTCCCAGGTTGCTTGCAGGACTTATAATTGCGTCTCAAAGTTAATTGCTGATGGCTTTTCTTTTCAGCATTGTATGTTGAGACACTAACCTGTTGACCAAAAGGACAAAACAGTTAATCACATCCTGGAACCAACAACAGTGTACTGTTGTGCAACAATAGGTTTGCTTTGACTATTAATAATTTCTTATGGCAGTTATTGAAATTTGTAATTTCGGTCAAAATTACCAAGTCAGAGCACCATCCTGATTCATCAGGAAATAATAATAGTCAAATAGTTCAGTCTCAGTTATTGTTTGAGTACATGCCTGATAAGGCTGAGGTATTAAAATAATAGTTGAAGGTATGTATATGGAATAATGACAAGTGACCTTCCAAAATACAAGAGTTTATTAACAAAGGGAATTCAACTTTCTAGTCAAAATACTTTAATCAAGAAACTCAGTGAGCTAGTAACACACAACTAAACTACTACATAAAAGAAGAATGATTAATAAAACTAACTACCAAAAGTAAAACAGTAAACATGTACCAATATGCAAAGAAGTAGAAACAGTAACCAGTAAATTGATAGTCATGTCACAGTCCAGTATGAATTTGTATGCTTAAAGACCAAGGCTTGTATTGAAGAGTTTTGGAAGGGAGGCTAAGTTAGTTTTAAACAAATTTTGGTTAGTTCGGTGAGTCAACTCGACACCTGTGGCCAAAAAACAGAACTACTGTTCCTTTCTGCTCGCTCTCGCAGCGCGCGCCCGTGCGCTGGTTGCTCTCAAACTTCGAACTTTTTCGGGCACTTGTCAGGGATTTAACTTTTTTAGTCTGATGTGGAGTTACTGTTGGTGTCAGAGTTGTACTTGGTCTCTGCTGTGTATTCGCACAATCCATTGAACTGCTTGCGAGTGCTGACTAGCGGTGGTGGCAGAGTGATCTGAAACATTTAGCATGAACGCGCTTGACGTCACATCCGCAGACAGCGCGGGAAAATCCGACCCAACAGAAAATAGAAAAAATTGGATACAGGCTTATAGGTGCACCCACTGTGAGCTGACAAGGTTTCAGTATGCTCATCAGGAGATGTTTGAGTCATAAATGGTCAAATAAAAAGGCAATTTTTACGTTTATTTTGGGGGAAAAGTTGCATATAGCCCTTTTAAGGCCTTGTTTCACGCCGGCCGCGGAACAGAGACCGCTTTCATTCGGCGCCCTTGTTAACCTATGGTGTAGTTCACACCAAACGCAATCCTCTGTGTCCGGCCCACGCCATGATGCGATCATTTCGGCGTCCGGTCTTTTTTTTGTGCGATCCGCGAGCGATCCGCGTCAATTCTGGCAGGAAGTCACAGCAAGACACACGAGACAATCTGGTCAATTTTCAAAATAAAAGCAATTTTTCAAAATAGAATACCTCAGTTATCAAATGCGATCACATTTGTGTATCTAAACAGACTATAATGTAGAGATGAAAATAAAAAAACAAACAGACAGACTTTATGAGGTTATTTACTTACTCAAGATTAAAAAAATAGCTCTGAATAAACAACAGCTGAGCAGAAGCGCTTGTCGACTGTGGCAGAGAAATACGAGTTTGTTGGGAACAGGGAGGCAGCGGATAGCGCGGACAAGAGGCCAAAGTCAGGGTGGAGCATGCTTTATATCTGGGGTGATAATGCCACACATTTACGCAGTGAGGTTCCTCCTCTTCCTGTTGAAATTGAAGGAGGGTTTTATGCAGTGCATTGTAGGATTAGTTCTTACAGCAGGAGGTATGTCTCTGTAGTTCAGTTCCATGGCTGGTAGCCCAACAGTACTTTTTCAAATGAATGACTTGACAGTTGTGGAAGTTTTCTAAATCAAACAGACACATGGTTCTCCAATTTCTCGACCATATATTTTGATCCTGTAAACTCAAATCAATGAAAGGTAATTCTAAAAGGCTCAGAAATCAAAAGGCAGAGTGAAGAGACAAGATGAGCGGGGATGAACCTGCAGGAATAGAGGTCAGCTACATCTGAAACCACAGAGAGGTGGAGAACAGCTTTTGATACAACAACAGAGCAAGGAAAGAAGAGGGAGAGAAATAATATCTTAGGAGGATGAAGTGGGGGTAAAGTGAGGAGAATGGAGGCAGTGACATAAGAAGCCCCCTATGCAGGAAAAGGAGCAGGAAAAGAAGGATTTGCTGTGGGATTTGAGCCTCCTCAATCTTGGCTACGGTTTTTAGTCTGTTTGATGGAGTTGGTATCAAAACTTTTGATTGAATGATCTCTGCACCAGTTCAGCTTATGGTCAAATAGTGCAGTTCACAATTTCCTGCAACTCTATGAACTAAATTAGAAAGTGATTGTTGACATAGAAAATAGTTTTGGGGGAGGAGAGGGTGTTGGGGGGCATGTTAGGAAAGTCCAATGGGAAAAGCCATGTTTAAGGTTTTTCAGCCTTGCATTCAGAGCTATGTGAGTAGGGTTAATTGGACATAAACTCCTAGCAAATCCCTTAGTTTCAACCCACCTTTTATGTGTGGGTTGTTCCTGCTTCTTGTCATTAGGAGCCATGGCTGTTAATTTTTGCCACCTATAAGGCTGTTTTCTTCCACAGTAATCATTAGACAGGAAATTAACGTTACTTGATTTTCTTTTATCACTCACTAACTTTCAAAACAGTTGATGTTCATTCCCCTAGTCTTAATTACACTATTAATTATATAAACATTGTTGACCATGTTAAAAACATTGAATCTAAAAAAATACTCCACCTCTTCTCTGCTGTAGATATTGTTTGTTGTTTGTTTCTAGAAAGAAACCGCAAGAATAGCCTGAAAGTCAAAGAAAAAAAGTTGCTTTTCTCCTCTGCTTCTGCTGCATGTGTCCATGAAGTACCTAGATAAAGTCCACCAGCAAAAAGATGCAATATAATTAGAGCTGTCTCTTTAATCAATGCAACTTTATCTAATCACCAAGGGAGAAGACAGAGACAGAGAGGGAAATAATTAAGGAACAAGGTGGGATGGAAGAGGATGTGGAGAGATAAGGGAGATATTAGGGGATATTTTAAGGGCAGAATAATTTATAGAGGAATAATGAAATAAATGGAGGAAGAAGAAATCATGATTAGACTTCAGAAGTAAGTAGAAGATTAAGGTTCTATTAAGATACATTCATATGTCACAAAAGCAGCCGTAATGGCTGACCATCGTTTAACCATTTATTCAGTTCTGTTTATCATTCTTTTTATACTAAATCAAACCTACACAAACTTCATATTTACGACACAGTTGTAGTTGTTGAGTCTTTTATTCTTGTTTGTTTGTTCAGCACGTCAAACAGTCTTGACTAATTTCATCTTTTGTTGGCCACAAGAACTCTGCTGAATTTCAACCAGTCAGATATATTCAAAAATTAATGAGCAAGAGAACGAAAGTTAGGGGAAGTGCTTTGCAGAAGTGTATTACCAGCTCATCTAGGGACAGATATATTTGCTCGTTTATCTTTACCAAGAAGCTCATGCTCATTCAGATTGAATGGAGAGCATCTGTGATCAGCAATTTTTAGATTTAGGCCTGGAGTTTGATTATGTTATTCTAACACATGCAAATGCTTAGATCTAATCCACTCCATCATAGCTCTGGCTGTATATCGATAGTGTTTATCTTCCCGGACCTCCGCCCTAGTGTCAAGACTTTTGCAGTCTCTTACATATTTTCTTCCACTGCCCTTTCACCATCTTTCATGCGCTCCAGATAATGTGAAGTGGTGGATTTCCTCCATATATTCAATTCAATTCAGTTTATTTATATAGCGCCAATTCACAACAGATGTCATCTCAAGGCACTTAACAAGAAGTCATTTCAATACATTTATACAAACATTTCAATCAGTTAAAAAGTTTCCTATTTAAGGAATCCCAGCAGATTGCGTCAGTCATTGGCGTGAGGTTGGGCAGACTTTCCAACCACAGCAATCCTTCAGCAATCCCTCATACTGAGCAAGCATGTAGCGACAGTGGAGAGGAAAAACTCCCCTTTAACAGGAAGAAACCTCCAATAGAACCAGGCTCAGTAGGAGCGGCCATCTGCCACGACCGTCTGGGGGTTTGAGAAGACAGAGCAGAGACACAGAAGGAACAGAAGATCTGATATAAGAGTACTTTCTATGTTACAGAAAGTAAAAAGTTGATAACAGGACACAGAGGATGTTCAGCCACTGGGAGCATCATCCCAGGCGATGCCCCCCGTCCAACAGGGCATTCCAGCCAAGCAGGATACCAGACCAGGTATATCTTCTATGGAGAGAAAAACACTGAGAGAAAACAAAGTTAACAGTCGAAATAGCAGAATGTACTGTAATACAACTGGAGAGTCGTAGGAGAAAAGGAAGTAGCAGAGTGAAGAAAATTGGTAAGTCTGTCCTCCAGCATTCTAATCCTATAGCAGCATAACTACAGAGCTACCTGTATAGGTTTTGCATGTAGGTCAAGCAATAGTTTGCACTTGATTTTGTTTATGGGTATCGGAATAGAGGAGGCTAACGCAAGTGGATGATTTACCTTTAAGATTAATTTGTAAAAAAAATAAAAAAACATATCCATTTCCTTCTACTTTACAATGATGCACGACTTTGCTTTGGTCTACCACATCAAAATCCCAATACCAAAAATAAGTGGGTGAACTCTGACATAATGTGGAAAAAGTTCAGAGGTGTATAAATACCTTAATATACTATAAAAATGCAGCTGTTGAACTTTAAAAAAACAACTTGAAATTCTCTCATATCCATACAACAATTTATAGTTTGTTGTTTCACTTTGACTCAAATATTCCATCTTAACATGTTTACAATTTTCTTCTCCAGGCTGTGACCCAATCCCTGTGGAGTACCTGCGATGGGGGGATCCAGAACCCATTGCTGCTATGGTATTTGCCTGCCTCGGACTAATGGCTACCTTCTTTGTCACTGCAGTTTTTATCTAGTAAGACATTTCTTCTTCACTTTGTTACTGTCCACCTTCGTATATTTTAGCATCGTCATATTTAATGTTTGTTGACTGTGTGTCTTTAAGTTTCCGGGACACCCCTGTTGTTAAATCCTCCAGCCGGGAGCTGTGTTACATTATACTAGCAGGGATTTGCCTCGGATATCTGTGCACCTTCACTCTCATTGCAAAACCCCACGTGATCCACTGCTACCTCCAACGACTAGGAATAGGTCTGTCACCTGCCATGAGTTACTCTGCACTTGTCACCAAGGTGAGAAATAGGACAAAGCCACCACTCTTCCCATTGAAACTAAGCCTGCTGTGGAGAAATACTGAAAGCAGATGGTTTAAAAATAGCTGAGTAAGTGATGTATGACTTAATGATGTTTGGTATCCTACTGCAGACAAACCGCATTGCTCGGATTCTGGCAGGGAGCAAGAAGAAGATCTGTACAAAGAAACCTCGCTTCATGTCAGCCTGCGCCCAGCTCATCATTGCCTTCCTCCTCATACTGCTGCAGTTGGGCATCATTGTGGCTCTTTTCCTCATGGAGCCACCCGATGTAAGCTTTCAGTGTGCAGATGTATGAACTAAGAGCATGGTGACATGATCAAAGAAACAAACCAAAGGATGTTACGATTTCTGATGAATTGGTTGAGTCCATTTTCAGTAAGTTCTACTTCAACTGTCTCCAGGTGATCCATGACTACCCCAGCATCCGCCAGGTCAACCTTATTTGCAACACCACTAACCTCGGAGTGGTAGCCCCCCTGGGATACAATGGCCTGCTCATCCTCAGCTGCACCTTTTATGCCTTTAAGGTAAATCTTTGATGTTTCTTTATTAACTAAAGATGTAAAAATATTACTGGTACTTTTAATGCCATTCTTTTGTTGGTTCTTTATCATTTTTAGCAAGAGTTATTAAGAGCCATTGTGGTTTCGGAGCCGCAGCTTCCAGATCTCCAATCTACATAATTATTTGTGATTAAAATGGGATGAAGTAAAACTGAATGGGGGTTCTGCACAAAGTCTGCACATTAACACATGCAAGTACAGGCAGACAACTAATCAGTCAATCCTGGTTTTAACATGAACAGGGTAAAACGTGGCAAGCATCCACCTTGTCTAATCTCAAAGTGCATTTAGGGGCAAAACTTTAGTTTTGGTCTTTTTCTGGCTCATCAGCAGCACCTGGCTCTTTAGTTGCTCATGCATGTTATTGGTGTTGCTGGAATTAACAAAACATACATATCATCTCAACCTCCATTTAATGTAACTTGGAGTACTTCCAGATCTTAGTCCACTTTAGTCTTTTAAATATATTAAAACTATTATAATGTTGCTCATTTGAAGGTAATCAGATGCTTTATCCTTCATGTCTGTTTCAAAACTGTGGCTCACACAGAGCTGAACAATAGGTGGATCCAAACTTGACCATCTTATCACTATGCACACATGAAATATTGAGGATATACAGAATATTATGGTTCATGCATTGGTTACATTGACAAGCCATAACAGCCACAGTCTAAGCTAGTGTTACAAGTACAAAGAGTGTCATTATGTGGTGCATTTGTCGAAAATAAAACATCTCTGTGAAACTTTGCATCAAATCCTGTTGTGAAGAAATCTATAAATTACACAATATTATATGAACCACAAATGGACACAATTTTTATTAGAATTGCATTCTTTTCAGACACATTCTCTATTTAAGACCAGTAAGCATATGCAGTAAATGTGAATATGTGCAAACTGCTGTACAAACCAAAAGCCACTACACTGATGGGAATAACCCAGTCACTCTGTGTATGAATATTTATTCAGCATGGCTCTGGAATAAATTAACTTCTGTTTTACCACGGTTTTCACATACCCAACATATCAAAAGGAATAATTAAAGGACATGTGCTGTGAAAAAACAGTATTCAAAGCTAATTCAGTTTGGGGAAAAAACTTTCAGGAGGATACTGACAAAAGTTTAGAATTTTTAGTGTCTGGAAAAGTATTACCCTTAAATAAATGATTTGTAAAGATTTGTGTGTTGGGTTTGCATGCTCGTGCACAGCCTTTCTTCCTTTTGCATGTAAGTTTTTTGATTTTTCCTCATATTTCTCAGACAACAGATTAAGTAATGTAGGATTTGCGTCTTATTGACACTTCGTTTCTGCATGAGACTGAAATTGTTTTGGCTTTTCAGTAAGATTTATATATATTGATTTATAATATCAAGCGTAAAGGATAGAAGACAAGAGCAGCAAATAAAATGAACATAAAAAACAGTGGGTGAGTTTCAAGAAGTCTAACCAACTTTTGCAAAACCTTCAGTTAAAGGCTTGAGTCAAAGATTGTTTTCCCGGTTTGCTGTGTTATATGTCAGAGACAAAAAGTGAATGTTTAGTGTGTGAAAACGTATCAACAGCAGTGGATAAGTATAATTTTATGTTGCAGTTTATATCAAGCAGAGTTTGATTGTTGGCCCGAAGCAGCTGACTTTCTGTTGAGCTGAAGTAGTAAAACTAGCACAGACAGAACTGCTGAATACATTATTGTGACAGGTGGTTTTGTGTTTATGGCCACATAACCTTTACCTCCTATAAACAGTTTTCTTGAGCTTTAGTACCAAGGCAGTGGGCAATCAGCTTCCATCAATATTCATTCATATTCATGTGGCTTGTTGACAAAAGCTAAAAGTGGCCATTACACTTCTACAGGTCCTTCTCAAAAAATTAGCATATTGTGATAAAGTTCATTCTTTTCCATAATGTAATGATAAAAATTAAACTTTCATCTATTTTAGATTCATTGCACACTAACTGAAATATTTCAGGTCTTTTATTGTTTTAAAACTGATGATTTTGGCATACAGCTCATGAAAACCCAAAATTCCTATCTCAAAAAATTAGCATATCATGAAAAGGTTCTCTAAACGAGCTATTAACCTAATCATCTGAATCAACTAATTAACTCTAAACACCTGCAAAAGATTCCTAAGGCCTGGTTCATTACTCAAAACCGCAATCATGGGTAAGACTGCCGACCTGACTGCTGCCCAGAAGGCCATCATTCACACCCTCAAGCAAGAGGGTAAGACACAAAAAGAAATTTCTGAACGAATAGGCTGTTCCCAGAGTGCTGTATCAAGGCACCTCAGTGGGAAGTCTGTGGGAAGGAAAAAGTGTGGCAGAAAACGCTGCACAACGAGAAGAGGAAGATTGTGGAGAAGGACCGATTCCAGACCTTGGGGGACCTGTGGAAGCAGTGGACTGAGTCTGGAGTAGAAACATCCAGAGCCACCGTGCACAGGCGTGTGCAGGAAATGGGCTACAGGTGCCGCATTCCCCAAGCCACTTTTGAACCAGAAACAGCGGCAGAAGCGCCTGACCTGGGCTACAGAGAAGCAGCACTGGACTGTTGCTCAGTGGTCCAAAGTACTTGCATTTCATTCGGAAATCAAGGTGCCAGAGTCTGAAGGAAGACTGGGGAGAAGGAAATGCCAAAATGCCTGAAGTCCAGTGTCAAGTACCCACAGTCAGTGATGGTCTGGGGTGCCATGTCAGCTGCTGGTGTTGGTCCACTGTGTTTTATCAAGGGCAGGGTCAATGCAGCTAGCTATCAGGAGATTTTGGAGCACTTCATGCTTCCATCTGCTGAAAAGCTTTATGGAGATGAAGATTTCATTTTTCAGCACGACCTGGCACCTGCTCACAGTGCCAAAACCACTGGTAAATGGTTTACTGACCATGGTATTACTGTGCTCAATTGGCCCGCCAACTCTCCTGACCTGAACCCCATAGAGAATCTGTGGGATATTGTGAAGAGGAAGTTGAGAGACACAAGACCCAACACTCTGGATGAGCTTAAGGCCGCTATCGAAGCATCCTGGGCCTCCATAACACCTCAGCAGTGCCACAGGCTGATTGCCTCCATGCCACGCCGCATTGAAGCAGTCATTTCTGCAAAAGGATTCCCGACCAAGTATTGAGTGCATAGCTGAACATAATTATTTGAAGGTTGACTTTTTTTATATTAAAAACACTTTTCTTTTATTGGTCGGATGAAATATGCTAATTTTTTGAGATAGGAATTTTGGGTTTTCATGAGCTGTATGCCAAAATCATCAGTTTTAAAACAATAAAAGACCTGAAATATTTCAGTTGGTGTGCAATGAATCTAAAATATATGAAAGTTTAATTTTTATCATTACATTATGGAAAAGAATGAACTTTATCACAATATGCTAATTTTTTGAGAAGGACCTGTACATTAAAGAACACTTAACAGCTGAACATAGAGTTCCAACATTTTTTACTGATTCTTGACTCCCTTTTTTTTCTCCTTTTATAAGACCCGCAATGTTCCAGCTAATTTCAACGAGGCCAAGTATATTGCTTTTACAATGTACACCACCTGCATAATCTGGTTGGCGTTTGTCCCCATCTACTTTGGCTCCAACTATAAAATCATCACCATGTGCTTCAGTGTCAGCCTCAGTGCCACTGTGGCTCTGTGCTGCATGTTTGTACCCAAGGTAAGGTTACACCAAAAATAATCTTGTCCTATTTTATTTTATGTTTTTTCTGAATGTATACATTTGTGGTTTAATTGCGCCATCCACAATTATTGTTGACCCTGGTCAAGATGTATAGAAAAGCTTTGCAGTTGCATAATAAAGAGAAATCTATGACAATTAAATTTTTGCCCAACCTCTCCAAGTTGTTCGGTCTTCAGATTCTTTCTCGTCACCATTTTGTGCTGATTTGACCATATGTTTTAATCACTATCATGTTACAAGACCCAATTATGAACTATTTTAGTTTTCTGGCAGTGATTTGATTGTCATAATACAAAGTAGGATTGACCAAAATGCAGATTTTCTTATGGTGAGAAAAGTTTAATAAAATGTAATGCACATATGTTGCTTAGGGCAATAATGAGACATTACTATGGGGAAAGAAAGACTGAGGAACCAGCAAGGTATGACGGAACGTGATCTGCCTAAATACTGAGGGTAGTGTGTTAAATGACAAAGGAAACAGAGAGAGACTTAATCAAGGAGATCAGATGCAGGTGGGTGAGTGAATGAGCAGAGGGAGATTGGAGATGTAATGCAGCTGGGCGGGAAAGCAGAATGGCAGGGAGGAAACGGAGAGGAAAAAATAAAGAGTGAAAAATTAACAGGTCTAATCAAAGAATGATCCTAAATACATAAATAAGAAAAACTAGTGCAAAGGAATAGCTAAAAATATGATCTAAGAAAATTCAAAATAACACTTAAAGGTAAAAGAAAAAGTAGTAGAAAAACTTGGAAGTAGAATGAAAGATCTAAACACTAAGTGGAACTTAATTAGCAAAACAATCAACCTAATATGAGAAATAAAGTAAAACTGAACTAGTACAGAGGAAAAGTATGAGAAATGAAAATGGCTAATAAGATCAAAAAAAACCTAAACATAAAGAATCTCAAAGTAAAACACCTAAATAATCCTAACATTGATATTGATCATTGATACAAATCTCTTGCTGTTTGAAAGAGTGTATTATGTCATGCTCTCAATTACAAAAGAAACAGGCTCACAGCCCCCCAGCTCTTCCGCCATATTTAACAGTGGTTTGGAGCTGTTTTTACACATTACATTTTTTATGCCATCTGGGGTGTCCTCATGTGTCCCAAAAGCATTTATATTTGTGATAGGAGGAGAGAAAAAGCTTTTCCTGACATCTAATGATTTTTATGGAGACTAGTGACCCCAAGTTGTTACTTATTGTTGCAGTTTTCTAACAGTGATGTGTTTATTACCTCCCACCATTCTGATCATTGTGCATGGAGGTAAAATAGATTCCTCATGCAGCCTTATTTGTCTCAGTTCCACTTGTATTGAATTTTTTAGATATTGCTCTGACTTTAGATATTGTCAGGTTTTTAGCCAAGTACTAGTAGCTGTTTTCTCGCTAAAGTTTTCAGATTCTCTGATTAACAAACCTTTCTTGATGGGCATTATCTGTTGTCTTTCTCACTTTTGGTCTCTGTTTCATGTCATATTTCTACCCCAAGGAAACTGACATCCCATTTCTGATCAGAAAACTATTATTTAAATATGTTGTTTTTTTTCTTATGCTTATCCGGGTTCAGGTCGGGTGGATGGATGGTGTTTCTTTCCCTCTTGAATGAATGTATCAAAATCAAAGGCCAGATTTTTTAGTTTTATTTTATGCACTTTTAGTTTATGGTAGTGCAATAATAGCTGAATTTATTTGAAGCAATTTTTAACTTTGACGACTGCTGCTTGTCAGAAGGTTGTAAGTTTAAATCCAGCTTCCTCTTGTCATAGCGTAATTGCTGCGCCCATGGGCAAAGCAATTCACGCCAAGTTTCCTACTGATCTGTATCTTGGTGTATAAATGTGTGCATATTTGTGAGTGTGAATGGGTGAATGTGTCTGTAGTGTAAAGCTCTTTTGAGTGGTAAGTATGATTGGAAAGGTGCTATATAAATTCAGTCCATTTAATATTTTTACCAGGGGTACTGCTAACAAACACAAATTTGTCTTGATTTGACACTTTAGAATTTCCTTGTTTCATAATTAAGTATAATAGAAGCAGAACTACTTGTAATTTACATTTTAAGCTACTGATTACAGTAGCATAACAAAATAAAAATAAAATCTGTCTTTAAAGAGAGAGAAAAAAAGTCAAACCACTTTATTGTTTCTGCCTTTCATACGAACCTTTTAATTAGTTTTTACTTCTGGAAAGTAAGACAAGAGTATTGTCAATATTTACATGAAAACAACAGAATTACAGCTTTAATTCGAAAAATTGCAATAAAATTAAGTACATAGTTATAAATGCTTTGTTCTATCCCTTTTTAGGTGTACATCATTCTGGCCAAACCAGAACGTAATGTGCGCAGTGCCTTTACCACCAGCACCGTGGTTCGTATGCATGTGGGAGACGGGAAGTCATCCTCAGCTGCCAGCCGCTCCTCGAGTCTGGTTAACTTGTTTAAACGCAGAGGCTCTACTGGAGAGACCCTCAGGTATACCTGTGTTTGAGAGTCTACTGTCCACTCCTACCCAGAGGCTTTCTGTCCACTTTAATGCCACCGTACTCATGAGTTACAATCTGAGGCACCATCTTTAAAGTTGCCCCAGTTAAGAAAACGTTGATGCTGTGTGAGAGATTGATTACCTCTATTCACCTGAGTCTGGTTGCCTTCTCTTCTGACCCCATTGTGAACTTCAGAAAATTGCCCAATGGAGACATGACAAAGAAGGAGCGACAGGAGTATACTGAGAGGGAGAGGAGTGAAAAAGGGAATATAAAAGTGAAAAAGGTGAATGGTGAAGAAAATAAAGAGGTGAGGTGATGGGAAGAAAGGGAGGAAATAATTGCTCTTACTTTGCACTCTTGAAGCCATCTACTGTAACAGGAAACCGATCAAAGGACTCAAAAAGGAGTGACGCATTGCCCAACGTCTTAGAAAAAAGGCTGTAACACATTTTCATTTGTCAGCAGGTTCCTCTAACTTGCCTTGCTTGGCAAGCAAGATCTCAATCACACATGTGTAAAAAAATGTCTATGTTCCTCTTTCCTCTCTTCCCCCTACACGTCTCTTTTGGTCCTATCGTCCTCTGTGGGTGGTGGTAATTGGCAGGGCTGTCTGTCTCCTCAGTGAAGGGCTGGGAACTGTTGTTTGAGATGCTGCCGTTGTCAAAGCAGGCAGAACAGACATAGACAGAAAATAATCCAGCAGACTGGAAGAATAAGAAAGTTTTGAAGTAATGAAATGTTTGATCGATATTTAAACCAAATGTTTGAACAGCTGAAAAGAGGCTGGTTTATCTTCATCAGACATTAAAATCAACCTCTGAGCTGAAAACGACAGACGCTACAGAAGATAGATTAAGCTCTGGTTTAGTATGCAACATGTATAAGCCCTATCCTACAGGTTCATTCAAAAGGGGATTTGAATTATCCCCTCTCTCCCCCAGTCATGGTGGTATAGGTTTTAATCAAGAGTTCCTTTATAGATTAATCACACTAATTAACCTGACAAAAAGACAGAGGAGCAGCAAAGGACAGATCTGTCGGAGTCAGGTGAAACAGAGTGGACTGAAAAAAACAGAAATCTGGTCAAAAAAACTCAAAAACAATCTAGAAAGACAGGAAATGACAGTTATAATTACTCAAGCTGATTTTAATTGGTTTACTTAAAGTGTAACTGAACCCCATGAAAAATCATAACCCCACCCCCAGACAACATTTAAAAAATTCTACAAAGTGGGCGGTGCCAGGAAGAACAGAGGGTTATGGCCAAGTGTTGAGGAAAAGCGTAGGGGGGAACGTGGGGGTGTGTTCAGGAGGACAGTGACAGCTCGCTTAATCTGACACTGAAACATGGACAGTGACCAAAGCGATGTTGGCAGTTTTGCGACTGATCGATCTGATCAACATTCATCTGTTTTGAACGTTAGCCTATGTTAGCATCACCACTCAGAGACTGGACTCCTCCTGTCTCCCTCTGCCTTAGCAGCACCGAGCTCGGGCGGCGCTGGCTCAGCGCCCTGAACCAGCGGATCTCCTCCGTTGTCACCGGAGGTAGAGGAGTAGAGGGAGGCTTTATGGAGCTCAGCGGTCGCGAGCCGTATCAATTCGAGCCGCTGGCTCAGGGCGCTGATTCAGCGCTGCTCAAGGCTGGCACTGCTGCTGAGGGAGAGAGAGACAGGATGGGTCCAGTCTCTGAGTGGTAATGCTAACATAGGCTAATGTTCAAAACAGTATGTTAGCTATGCTAACTAAGTGCTAATGTTATAATAATGGTAACCTGAAAAATGCAATCCCACTCCAAACCCGCCACAGTGCCGGTATGTCTGATAGTTTTATACCCCCAAACCCACGGGGCGTGTCTGTGAGACCATGGCTGCTGTGACACAGTCATTGCCTGTGACGTAAAGATGTACCGCTCTCCGCCAATCACAAAATTCAAATGCAGTAGCCACCGTTCAACCCTAAGGGGGCAGCACTAAGACGTTTTTAGACCAAAAAGTGTAGGATTAAACAAGTTTACACCAAAATGTAAAAAAATCCCCAGAAACTGAAAGACTGCATTGGTAAAGACCCATTTATACAGTTTAGAAGCAAAAAAAAGTTGTTTTGGGGTTTAGTTACTCTTTAACTACAAAATACATAGACTGTAGTAGTAGAACGTAGTATTGCATTTTTCAATCTCTAGTGCTGATAAGAGGTTTATATACAATCATCACCACAAATATATTATCTTTAGGTTTTGTTGATTCATTCGAAATGTTCATTTGTCAGTTATGGATGATGATACAACTCAACTTTAAAAATGTTGTAATTTTTTTGCAGATTTTCTTCTATCAACCCATTCTAGCACAAAAACATACATCCACCCCTCTAATATTTGATTTAATTAGTCAGTCAGTTAATCAATCAATAACCTTTTCTTTGAAATTAATGTTCCATAGCAATGTAAGTGGTCCCAAAGCAACCATATGCTTTTTGTAGCCAATATTGAGCTTCTGACCTAACTCTGATTGGATCTCTGACCACTCTCCTGGATAAAGTTGGTAGAGTTCCTTTGAGGATAGTCCAGTTCCCATCAAGAGTTTCCGGAAGCTATTTTAAGACCAGTGTTTTGGGTTGCTTGTCTTTTTTGCAGCACCTAGTTCTGTCTAAATCTCAACCACTTAACTGTTAATTTGAGATTACTTACAGTTTAAATGTGCGTTTTCTTTATTTTAGGTGTCTTATCATGACAGCTTAGAGATGCGGTATGATCCATCTGGTTGCATTTACCCTGTCTGGGGAAATTTGCTTTGCTTGGAGTATTGCCCCTGTTGCATGACTGACTGTTAAATCAAAGGATTTATAACACACGTCTTGTTATAGGAGCAGGTTGGGACAGTTACTTCTTAAGCTTTGTGCAAAGCAGCAGTAAAAGCTAACATAGGCCCACAGCATGATGTTATCACCACTATGCTTGACAGAACAGTGTTTCTAGGTTTAAAAATAACCCTGATATTGATTCCATGCATTCCGGTTGCCTTCTTGCCAAATACCTCCAGATGGCATTTGAATAGTTCATGTGGGCATCTGAAAATGTCATTCACATTTTACAGAGTTGAAAAAAAGTGATGTCTTCTATTTTGGTTGGTAAAAAGTGTGCTTTATCCAAGATTTGATAGGTGTGAATGTATGTAGTTCAGCCTGTATGTGTAATATATAGAAACAGTTTATATTCAGACTTGCCTAGAAGATTACTATGCTAAAATCTATACAAGTTGTCTTTTATGTTATCGTTCCAATGACTCAAACACATTACTAAAAGACCAAAATTAATATGGCATTCATGCCAATGATGAGTGTATGTATAACTTTTGACCAACATTAATATCTTTGTAACTGAGGTTAAGCAAAGATTATAAAAAAAAAAAAACTAACAAAACCTGAGACCTTGTGAGAAAAGAAATTAAGGCAAGGAAATAAAAGCAATGAAAGGAAATAAAAGCAATGAAATTAATCAGCATATAAAGTCAAACTGATTTATGTGGGTGACTCAAAGCTCTAGATGAATGTTTTTATTATCTGTAATTACTAATCACAATTATTAAATAGGCTTGGAAGGCTAGCGAACAGAATATTTAAATTTGCTTATTTATCTCCAAGCCCTAACCACTTCCTCCTTTTCTTTCTTTTCTTTCTTATTTTCTGCAGCTCAAATGGTAAATCCGTATCTTGGGCGCAGACAGAGCGGAGCAGCTCACGAGGCAACCACCTGTGGCAGCGGCTGTCCTTCCACATCAAGAAGAAAGAGAACAATCAGACAGCAGTCATTAAGCCCTTCTCCAAAACCTCTGAGGAGCGTTACTGTGGGGGATCTGACTTGCCTCCGCATGTACCTCTGCCCTCCCTCTCTTCAATGTCCTCCCTGCCCACTCATCCTGATAGCGGCACAGACAAGACTCTCTACGAGCTCTCGGAAGCAGAAGAGCACTACTCAATCACTTACCGGCCGCAGACGCCATCACCGATCAGCACCGTCAGCCAGAGGATAGGAGCCAGTTTAGGGGAGGAGTCTCAGGTGGCCTGCATTTCGAAGTACTCCAGCAGTGTCTGCAGCGGCGGAAGCAGCAGCAGTTGTGGGCCTCCAAGCAGTGGCTCCATTGCAGCTGGGAGTGACGGGCGTCTGGTTGCCATGGAAGACCGCCCCCCGCCACGGCAGAATTCGCTAATGGATCAGATCAGCTGCGTGGTGAACCGCTTCACCGCCAACATTACCGAGCTGAACAGCATGATGCTCTACCCCTCTCCGACGCACACGCACAAACACACTTCCCCCACCGCTCATCCCCCTGATCCCTACCTGTTACCCCGGGAGATCCCGATGCCACCAACCCTCACCACCTACGCTGACGTCCAGCCTCTTCCCCACATTGAATCCGGTCTGGGCACCCGGGGCGGCTGTCCAGTTCACTCCATCCCTCGGTCGCCCTACCCCCTGCCACCGCCTCACCCCCATACATCTCCCTCTCTCTCCCCCATAAGAGGAGGCCTAGTCGCTTGCATCCCCGACTCCCCACTCAGAAGAGCTGAGCTGGAAGAGGAGCTCATTGCCCTAACTCCTCCTTCACCCTTCCGTGACTCTTTGGGATCCAGCAGTGGCTCCCAGATTTCAGAGACAGGTCTGTTTGTTCCTCCAGTCCCCAACCACCCACCCCCCTCTCCCCCTTCACCCAGGTACACCAGACTGACTCTCAGAAACTACAGCCAGAGTTCATCCTCGCTGTGAGGGAGAGGTGATGAGCTGGAAAAGTAGAGCAAACAGATGGACAGACTGGAATCCATTCATCACGGTATGGAGTAAAAACCTGAGGAGACGTCGTCATGGAGGGCTGGTTGGTGAAAACACCAAGCTGTGTTTGTGTTTACATGTTTACAGTGAGATGCATGTACAAGAGGCCGGCAGGATGTCATATTTTCTCGCTGTCTTTATTGGGTGAGAATTGAAAACGGCATTTCTGACTCTGAGGTGTTTCGGTAACAGCAGAAATCCTTCCTGGAGGTTCTCTTTCATTTAGATTGGGCTAGTGGCCTTAAGGTAACTCGGCTGACAACTAATTACAGATTCTGTGCGTGTGCTTTAGTGGGCCTGAGTGTGTTTTTGCTGTATTTTAGAGAAGGAGAGGTGATAGGAATATGGCAGCAGAGAGTGCCTGTAAGTACTACAAAGGGATAAACTACAAAGGGCGCATATTGAAAAATATTTGCTAACACAAATCAAAAAGATGTGAGCACACAATTATAAATGAAATGTGTGGGGAATAGCAGTGGATTTATTGGAGACATAAGAAATCTTGTCTTAAGAGATAAAATCCAACTATTGTCTAATTAAAGTGCATTGCGAGAAAAGTGTTAACGTTCTAAAACAGTGTGTTAATCTAGAAAGTTTTTGTTACAAAAGCTTAGCTTAGCTTTTGCTCAACTCTCATCACATCAGTCTGTTTTCATATTTTCTACGCTTCCAGTGAGTCTGAATGTATATTTTCTACATTATTCCTGAGGCAGTTGGGACCAAATCTTTTGTAGCTCTAAGCCTGTAACTCGAGACAGAGGGAGAAAGACAGAGGTGGGACGAGACCAGGCCTCGTTTTTACTGTAAACATTTTTAGTGTTTAGCTCTCACTCAGGTGGATCAGTCAGTGGGATCTGTCCTCAAAGCTTTTTCTGCTAATCTGTGGCATTCAAAAATACATTCTGTAAGGCTTAGCTGGATTTCAGTCATGACATTTTTTTTTTGATACAGTGTGTCAGCAGGTGGCAGTCACCTGTTTCATCTGAGACAGTGCTTTAAATGGAATTAGAGTGAAAGTCATTAAAAATTGTAGTGGATCACAAATTGATAGATTGAAGCTGGTAGTCTCAGTCTCTTAAAAGGTCACTTGCTGGACAACCTTTTTTAATTTTTTAAGACAGATTCAAGTTGTGATTTTGTTTTTGTTTATAAATTGAAATGGCGGTACATTTATTTTATGACAAGATCAACAAAAAGCAGAAATAAATTACTGACACCCAAATGTTCACAATGAAGAGTAAAAACACTGACATGAAAATCATCTAAAGCCATGATGAATATCTACTTTTTTTTTTGACGCGGGGAAACTGCTGTGTTGCTGAGAGTGAGGTAAAGTCAAGGTTAGGTTGGAGCATGCTGTAGTTGCATTTTGGAAAATCTGTGGGATTTGCCAACTAGTTTGGTGCAAAATCGATAACAATTTATTTGTCTCCTTTTATTTGCTCAAACACTAAAAAAAGTGTTTGCAAAAAAATATTTTACACAAAAAGTTCAAATTTCCTATTTCGGGGGTGTCCTTCTGGTTTTTCCTGGTTTGGCCTTGGGGGTTTGAAGGTTTAGCATGGATTTAGAAATCCACAGTTTAGTTATAAAACCACTGAAACTTTCCTTCATAAGTCTCCTGTAAACTTGGGACTGGTCAAGTAGGTACTAAAAAAAGAGTTGATAACAACAGTTACTAATATGAAACCCTTATAACCGAATAGAGCTCCGCTTAGCCTGTACTATTGAAAAATGGGCCTTAGAGTGATCAATTAACATCACATGCATGTTTCCGAACTGTAGGAGGAAGCTGGGTACCCAGAGAGAACCCATGCATGCACAAGGAGAACATGCAACCTCAATTTAAAAGGACCCCAGGCTGGGACTCAGACCCCGTCAACAGTGGTAACAACTGCACCACCATGCACCCCTCAGTGATTCATGTCCATCAAAGACTTACCAAGTATAAAAGAATGTTACTGTACAGTAGCTTTATTAATCATTAGCATAGCAATATGTGAAATTAGCTTTATTGACAATAATAAATCAGAACTAAAAGAATAATAAAAAATGGAAAAACCTTTACATTACTACTTTAAGCCATAGTATATTTGTCCAAGCTCATCATCTTGTCATACCAACCCCTACGTGATCATAAACTATGAGGGAAATTAGACGTTTGGTTTTCAGTCAGCGTTGTGTGTATATTAGCTACTCCTCTCTCTTTTGTTGTGTCAGGTAACCTCTTCCGATTTTGAGTGGAACAAGGTTAGGTTGTAGTAAATTAATAGGTTGTAATTATAAACCCTTTGATATACAGCTTAAAATGTTTCGGTTGGCTGTGCCTGAAGTGTGTGTGGGTTTCTTTGGGAGTTAATAGAATTTTCCACTAAAGATAACATTGAAAAACCTTGGCCCAGTTCCTTATGAGTTTTACAACTCTAATGATTGTCTGGTAAATATATGAGGACATTTTCATGTTTGTTAAACTTTGTGTTAAGTTGGAAGTTTCTTAGCTTTTCCAGTCTTTTCAAGGTTAATTGGCTTCTGGAACGCTGCTTATGACAAGCATTAGAGTGCTGTAATTATTCTCAGCTCACTCTCAGCAAGAAAGCAAATCACTTACATTTAGATTTTATGTCAGTTGCTTTCAGCTCAGGCCTGGTCCTGTGTCATACATCCTGGAGAGTTTACTGTCTCATATTAGGACAAATTTTGGTAGATGTCTGAGCAAAATGGCTTTGTAGAGAATTGGGTATGCCTTTAAATCGAATGTATTTACACGTGCCAACGCTTACTTTCTGGATCTCAGCGGGAGACAAAATATGCAGATGAATGAATTTGCTACAGTCTCTCTGAGAGATGAGGCCTTCGCTTGTATCAGCATCAACATAAGAGAAAAACACAATACCAAACATCTAAAGGTTCAGATGCACAATACAGTATATGCATTTTTACCTTTGATCTGTTAACTGCTACACATATGAGTCAATCTAGAATAAATTACAAAGCTACTATCAAAGCAGAAATCAGTGCTTCAAAGTGTTTAATGTTGTCCCCCACCGTCTCCATGTATTTTCTGCACCATGTGCATTCGTCTGCCATAAAGGATGCAGAGGTAGTCTGATGTTTGCTTAGCATTTGCGCTCCACTGTAGCTGGCAAGAACAAACTCAGACAAAGTGAGCTTGTAAATAACAAGGGCATGCAAAGATAGACCTGTTCTGTTTAAATGAATGGAATTAAGATGAAAGACAATTTATTTACATATCAACAAATGTTCAAAAAAGAAAAAAATCAGATGTTTTTAAACTGTGTTATAACATACAGTACAAATATGTGTTACGACTAGAGAAACTGTGTTCCTACGCCGAATGTGTGAGTGACAAATCCTATTCAGATGTCTTGTAATTGAACAATATTATGATACTTGCTATTAATGATTATTGTGCCAAAGGGGTAAGAGGTGTCTAGTTTACTAGATTGTGGGTCAAAATATGTGCTTTCATAAAAAAAAGAAAAAAATGTAATTGTAAACTGTTTCTATTGTTTTGGATAAATTTTAGATAAATATTTCATATTTTTCAGTGTAAAAGCAATATTATCTATATGTATACAAGGTCCACATCCGGGGTTTTTTAAATCATCCAAAATTGCCACTCTTATTGTGATCCCTCTTTGGATAACACAGGAAGGATGGTGGATTGATGGCTGAAACTTCTCTTTGCTTTGTGTTTAAATCTGTATTTATTGAAATAGTTTTTCAATGTTATATTTTTGCTCTTGGTTTAGACTTTAATCACATTATTTACTGTTAATCTCCGACTGGAGTCAAATTTAATTGGGTGAATCGTGTATAAAATTGTCACAATGTAAATTAGGACAACATACTAAAACTAAGAGGCCCAAAGTGGAGGAAAGGGTGATAAACACAAGAAACACACAAGGTGATATGATTTTGCTGAAAACACATGCAACAAGGAGTATCCTGTGACCTGTTGTCAAAAACCATCATGTAGGGTTCCTACAGAGTTTTGAAAATCATGGATGTATTTTTGAAAAATATTTGTATTTCTATACATGTCTCTCTATCTTTAAAAATGATGTTTCTTTTTGTTATCATAAAGGCGTGCCCACATATGGACAGTCCATTTCAAATATCCTGTATTAAGAGCCGGACCTGGCTTTATGCCACCCTAGGCATAATTTTATTTGAGGGTCCACCACCCTTTTTATACTAGCCATACTTGATCATTTTTGCATTCTACATGTAAAGCAACGTGTTTACATAATCTGTTTCTTTTTTTCTCCTGTTAATTTCCAGATCAATTTTGTAGAGTTTTTCCTGAACTCTGATAGACTTTTACACAGGTGCTTAACACAAGATAAAAATGTTCAGAGAGGGCATTTTGAATTTAGGCTGATCATTTATATTACCAGTTGACACATTTAAACATAGTTCAACCTAACTTTTACAGTTACGTTTTCCATACCAACTCTAGAGTCGTGGTTTAATCCTGCATTCACAAGCAGCAATGGATAAAAGGCTGATCTCTGTTTAGTTAGGAACTGTTTTGTGTATATGAAATGTTTTCCAAGCTAATATACATGCAGCAGAAACAAATACATTAGCTGGCAATGTTATTCTTGTGGCCTTCAGGGCAACAGGGGCTTTGAGCAGCAGCAAAGTCGACTGGTACCTTGTAATGGCTCTGTCTGAATGTGAAACAACAAGACCAAACTACTTTTCAATGAGAAACACGTTTAAAATTAAGTTTTAAAAAACACAATTCAAGTGTCCAATATTTCTTTATACATATGCTGTGTAAAAGGTGATACTCATTGGTTAGGTGAGCCCTAATTCATGAATTGAGTTTGGCTTTATTCTAAGTAATAAGAAATTCAATAAATGAATACTGTTTTGCTAAAAGGACTATAATCTTGTAATAAAAAAATTACATTGTTTCAGGAACATGCAAAAATTAAAAGCATACATCCAACAAGTAACTAAATTTACAGCAAACGTTTTTACTCAGACATGAAAACTCATGACATGAAGTCTTGAAGAGAATTAACTTTTTAGATAAATATTCTGTAGCAACGCTGCACCTGTATTAATGTTCAGATGTTATGTGGAGGAGATGGTTTGTTTGCTGCTGTCACTGACAGTGCTCAGATTGGGCTCAGAGACAAACAAAAAGCTTGCTTCAGCACTTCAGCTGTGTGTCAAACCTCCTGGGTGAAGCGTTGCTGCCTCTGCAGAAAGTGAGGATTTATCTCACTCTTCCGAGAACTTGTTTTAATTTATTTGCCATTTAAAACAGGGCATGTAAAAGGATAATTAATAAACAAATTACAAAACTGAATAGAACACAATGGTTGTATAACAGTGGTGTTAAAAAGCCTATAAAAGCTGTATGTAATACTATGCTGGTGATAAAATCGGAAGCACTTCATTAATGTAGCCTTTTGACTAAATTACTATGTTTGGGAAGACATTAAAATGAGATCTGGGCTTGAGTCTAAACAGTTTTTAATTTAGTTTTTTCACTCAAAATGCTGTTGGCTGATTCAGTTTCATAAATACACTCTAATAAATTGAACTGATAATCCCTGTGCTTTAACATTCCGTTAATCCGGAGATGCTCATCTGTTTAGTTGGTGAAATTCTTTTTTTTAGATATCTTAGAACCTTTGAACGAACATTTAAAACTAGTCTAGTGGTTATCAAAAAGTCCTTCCTGTCTCCCTAGAAAAAGTCAGTTGATCCGGATGTTGTGCCCATCATCTCTCTCCAGCATTATTTCAACAAGCTTTAGGCTTTTAGGTTTATTTGATGATTTAGTGATGACAGAGGCTTTAGTTGTCACAGAAAAAATCTTGTTGAATTGCTGTTGCATAAGACACAAAACTTTCTGTTAGGTCTAACATTGGTGTACACTTGAAGACCATTACTTTTCTGCACAGGCGAGGCATTTGATAAACCAACTCTCTCTCACAAAGATCAGTGATGGGGTACATCATTTTTAAGTGTTTGGATTAGGCAATCTGCAAGCTGTGGGTCAGCTGTTTATCATGTGTGTCAAGGCTGTCTGCTTTCTTTTCACAACATTAACCCTTATGAAAAAATGACCTTTGAAAGGACAGCAAACCCTTACGTATGAACAAATAGTTGCATCCAAAAAATTTAATTTATTTATATACGTTATCAGACAAGAAATCCAGAGATTATGTTTAAAGTTAAAGTTAAGTGTTAAAGGATTACATTTTGAGTATAGTTTGGATTCTTTTGAATAAAAATATGTTCTAGATTAAATGGTAATAAGATGAGTAATTTTTTTACTGTTTATGACAACTTGAAGCCAATGGCAGCTCTTGCTTGAATTGGGCCACAATCTAAGGTGGTCCAAATGCTGAAAAAGCATTAAAAGTATTCAATATAGGTTTCAAAAATCTCAAATTGTGCTTCAGAGATTCTTTGTGAAGTGTAGAAAAGCCCAGATCAGGTCATTGATCATTCTAAGCATTTCAGATTTCACACTAAAGTGGACGAAATGCAGTCCTGATTTCTTATTTTGATTTTTTTTTTTATGGGCGAATAACTCTTTACTGAAAAACTAAATTAAAAGCTTCAAATGAGATAGTAATTTTAAAAGCATATTTTATAATCTGCTCATGCAAATAAAGAATTTAAAACTTATTTGGGCCCCATTCACAAATAACTTAAAAGACAGAGATTTGACAGGCGCTCGACCACTCCTAAAGCTGCGCTACCCTGAACAGGGAGCCCATATAAAAAACTGTCAATTCTCAAAGCTCCACTTTAGTGGATTTACTGTTGTTGCAGGAGGTGCTGAGACTAGATGAACTGTGTCTGCTTATTAGTTTGATGTGATTCAGAATAATGGATCTGTGTTTACTGTGTAAACACTACTTAGACATCCGGTTGTGCACTTTGTCAGAACACACCTGGAGAGATGTGTTTGGATGTTCCATTTAACACTATCATGTAATTATGATAATGAACATTATGAGGGTAATTTGGTTGTGATAGTGTTATTGTTTATGATTATACTATTATTGTTGATTAAAGAGGTAAAGCCCAGGGTGCTCCTATTTCCTCACATTTAGGCAGGTTTTTGTCTGTTCTCTTAGTGCACTGTGTTACACACAAAAGCATTCATAACTTTAAAAAAATATTACCGTAAGGATTCCTTCTTTGTCCTTTCTTTAAAGCGATACATACAACAAATTGTAATTGTAATTGCAATTGTAAATAAGTTTGAACAAGACCTTTTTAGTTAAGGCATATTTTTTTCACAGGACTACAAGTGCATCAAATAAATGAGAATATCATTGAAAAGTTATTAAAAAATAAATCTCACATTATATAGATTCATTAAAGACATTGTTAACTCTCAAATATGTTGCATATTTAATTAACTTTTTAATGATATTCAAATTTATTGAAATGAACCTGCAAATCAACAGATCAATGTCTAAGTTATTACCCTAAAGCAAGCGTTTTCAGATTTAAGGCACCTAGACTGGAAACTTTGAAAGAAATTACTGCAGTTAGGAAGGAAAATGAAACCCAAGGCAAATTAAAAATCAACAGTATTTTTGTTAATTGTCAGAAACTGCTGATTTAGGTGTTGATTTTATTACAGCAAAACAAGCATTTGTTTTAATGTATAGTGGATCCCCCCAGAAAATTATATTGCACAGAAAGAGAGGAACAAATTTAGAGTGTGTGGCATATTTATGTTAAAATAAGAAAGGAAACTGTATTAATTTATCTTCAACATATGTAAGATGGTGAGAAGGTATTTAATGAGTTTGTGTTAAGTCTTTTTGTTAGCTTATATTACAGATGGTTGCAGAATTTTGTAAAAATGGTGCTTTTATGGCTTATAATAATACTATTTTTAATGCCTTCTTTTATTTACATGCAAAAAGTAAACCTTAACAAGACAGAAGAAACATCAGTTTGTGTGTTGTACATTCCTCATACACAGGGGAACTCCTTTAGATTACTGCTGTGGAAAAAATATGTGTGAAATACCCCTAATGACTCTCTTTAATAGTATAATGTTAGCTATCTGAATAAATTAAATGTTGCCTATAGAAGCAATGTTTACCATCTCACTGCTCCTTGGAGATAATAAAAACTATCCACTTTAATTACTGACTTCAGCTACTGCAAGATTTTACATACTTGTGAGCAAATGTGCTTGTGTTGTTTTTTCCGCTGCGGATGACCTGAGCAGAAAAACAAATTGCTGTCACAACAGCAGCTCATCAACATACAAATTACCGCTGAATGCTGTGTTCCAATCTGTTTGTAAGTTAGATTTATCTTCAAAACCGTAATTGAACGCTCATCGGAGTGGCAGCACTCGGGCTTTAATTTGATCAAAGGAAGATTATGAGTGATCATAAACTTATTGAGAGATAAGTGGAATGAGTTAAATTCCCTCTACTAAGTGTGCAGGATTTATTAGCCTGCGTTAAGATTTTATTTAAAAGTACATCTTCACCCTAGACAGAAAATGACTGCTACTGAATTTTTTTTAAAAGATAAATGTCTTCCAGTTAAGGCTTTCCTCCTACTCTTCTGATGTCCCATTAATGCAGTTTTATCATGAGCGCCTCTCCTCAGTGAAGGCTTTAAAGTACTGTTTTTTTCTAAGGTGGATTAACAGTAAACAGAGTATTAATTAAACTCCAATTACATTTGAAGGGAATGATGAAAAATTATGTATAAAGTGTATAACGATGCCCAAATCCCCAAAATGTTACAAGTTAGCCAATCTAACTTAAATTCCTAGGGAAATACGTGGTTGTTTAAAAATTGATCTTTTATTTTATTTTATTCTCTCTTTAAAAGCTGTACAATGTACTTTGTAGTTTGGTAGACTATCTTATATATGATTATTTATTAATTATTTGCACTTTTAAAAATTGTGAAATCTGGTAATTTCCCATACTAGTTGATTAGAAAATCTCTTTAAGGGGTTTTTTCATCAGGTTTTAGTACAGGTCCTTCTCAAAAAATTAGCATATTGTGATACATATTCATTCTTTTCCATAACGTAATGATAAAAATTAAACTTTCATATATTTTAGATTCATTGCACACCAACTGAAATATTTCAGGTCTTTTATTGTTTTAAAACTGATGATTTTGGCATACAGCTCATGAAAACCCAAAATTCCTATCTCAAAAAATTAGCATATCATGAAAAGGTTCTCTAAACGAGCTATTAACCTAATCATCTGAATTAACTCTAAACACCTGCAAAAGATTCCTAAGGCCTGGTTCATTACTCAAAACCGCAATCATGGGTAAGACTGCCGACCTGACTGCTGCCCAGAAGGCCATCATTGACACCCTCAAGCAAGAGGGTAAGACACAGAAAGACATTTCTGAACGAATAGGCTGTTCCCAGAGTGCTGTATCAAGGCACCTCAGTGGGAAGTCTGTGGGAAAGAAAAAGTGTGGCAGAAAACGCTGCACAACGAGAAGAGGTGAACAGACCCTGAGGAAGATTGTGGAGAAGGACCGATTCCAGACCTTGGGGGACCTGCGGAGTCTGGAGTAGAAACATCCAGAGCCACCGTGCACAGGCGTGTGCAGGAAATGGGCTACAGGTGCCGCATTCCCCAGGTCAAGCCACTTTTGAACCAGAAACAGCGGCAGAAGCGCCTGACCTGGGCTACAGAGAAGCAGCACTGGACTGTAGCTCAGTGGTCCAAAGTACTTGCATGTCATTCGGAAATCAAGGTGCCAGAGTCTGGAGGAAGAATGGGGAGAAGGAAATGTCAAAATGCCTGAAGTCCAGTGTCAAGTACCCACAGTCAGTGATGGTCTGGGGTGCCATGTCAGCTGCTGGTGTTTGTCCACTGGGTTTTATCAAGGGCAGGGTCAATGCAGCTAGCTATCAGGAGATTTTGGAGCACTTCATGCTTCCATCTGCTGAAAAGCTTTATGGAGATGAAGATTTCATTTTTCAGCACGACCTGGCACCTGCTCACAGTGCCAAAACCACTGGTAAATGGTTTACTGACCATGGTATTACTGTGCTCAATTGGCCCGCCAACTCTCCTGACCTGAACCCCATAGAGAATCTGTGGGATATTGTGAAGAGGAAGTTGAGAGACGCAAGATCCAACACTCTGGATGAGCTTAAGGCCGCTATCGAAGCATCCTGGGCCTCCATAACACCTCAGGAGTGCCACAGGCTGATTTCCTCCATGCCACGCCGCATTGAAGCAGTCATTTCTGCAAAAGGATTCCCGACCAAGTATTGAGTGCATAACTGAAGATAATTATTTGAAGGTTGACTTTTTTTGTATTAAAAACACTTTTCTTTTATTGGTCGGATGAAATATGCAAATGTTTTGAGATAGGAATTTGGGGTTTTCATGAGCTGTATGCCAAAATCATCAGTTTCAAAACAATAAAAGACCTGAAATATTTCAGTTGGTGTGCAATGCATCTAAAATATATGAAAGTTTAATTTTTATCATTATATTATGGAAAAGAAGGAACTTTATCACAATATGCAAATTTTTTGAGAAGGACCTGTATGCTGATTATGCCCCTGAGTTAGTTTTGTCTGCGTACTGGAACCGGATTCAACATTGTGTGTTGTCGATACCAGGGCTTTAAAATGGTTTGCCAGGTCCCCATGCAGTTTTGGCCAAATCAGAGCTCCTTTGATCACCAGTAAAGTAAAGATGATCTTCCTTTCAGTGCCCATCTCTGAGAAAAGTAGAAAAAGGGGGGAAATTAGGTTTCTTCTTATAACTTGGATACATCATTTCACACTTACATATTTCTGTGCATTAAAATTGTTTTCTTAAAAATGGTAAAAAGCATATTTACCTTAGTGTGATCAAAGTTAAAGCCAATATTACATTAAAAATCCTCACTTTCAACATTTTTGCAGTTTTAAAGACTTTTGGATATAGTTTTTTTTATTAAAAGCGGAACTGCAGACCCAGAGCAGAGTATTTATTGCTTTTGACTTTTCATATGTTGTCATGTTACAACCACAAACTTCATTGTATTTTAAGTCATTGTTATTTTATTTCATACGGTAGATTAACATAAAGTACTGCATGGTACGTTGTTTTTATAGTTTTTTCAACAGTGAAATCATATAAGTGTGACATGCATTTGTATTTATCCCCCTTGAGTTTGTTGAACCTCCTTTCACTGCAACTACAGCTTTAAGTATATTGGGGAAAGGGGTTGTGTTAACAAAATATTTTCCGTATTTTACCAGTTTTTTCAAATGGTGACAAACAAATCTGAAGCCCATCAGTCATTTTGACAGATTAAAGTTCAGAGGGGACCTTTCCAACTTTATACAAAGAGTACAAGTAACTGAGGCCCCGTCCACACTACTACATTTTCGTTTAGAAATGGAGAATAAAAATGAATACGATCTCCGTCCACAGCAGTGTTTTAGCTGTGTATTAGAATTGATCTCCGTCTACATTAAAACGACTGAAAACGCGGATCACATGACCATTCACCAACACTGGGCATGCGTGTGCAATACAGGAAACGGATTGACTATACCGATGACACCCAATCATAGAGCCGACCATGAGCTTCTGCGTCATCGTTTCTAAAGTCATCCGTTTTGACCCGTCCGGACTAAAACGCCCTCCAGAGATTCAAAACGCAAAACGGGTCAGCAGCTATTCTGAACTTAACCGTTTTGGATCTTTGATTCCCATGAGAACATTATCTCAGATCTGAACTCTGTACTCAATGCATCTCGCTATCTGAGAGCTGACAGCAAGCAGAAGAGTTACGGAGGCTTTGGAGCACATCTGTGACCAGCTGCACCAGACACAGAACGGAGGTGACAGATTGCTGCAGGGTAACCACTGATACAAAAAGAGTGCTTGCTCTGGGATTTACTCCCACTGAAGCGATCAGAAAAGATCAGTAATCAGAGAGCCTTGCCGAATTCTAATCACTTCAATTGGAGAAATGTTTCCTGATTTCAAAACTTTGGCTGAAGTGGTACTTTTAGTTCATGTCCCCAGTGTGGTAACAGAGCGCAGATTAATGGTGCGTTCCATTTACCTCGGAGCTGGATTTGACGTCACACCAGAGTAAATAGCGGTCCACCTAAATTAGTCGAGTAAGTCCAGTAGATTTTTCCCACTCGGAAGTCTGAATTTCTGAGATCCGACTACAAATGGAACGCACCATCAGCCTCTTTAAGCAAATTTTTTTTAAACCTGATTTTAAACTTCTCCATATCGTCATCCCTGACCTCTCTGGTGTGTTCCTTAGTCTTCCTAATGCTGTTTGTCCTCTAATGTTCTAACACATTTTTGAAGCCTTCAGTGAACAATATACTAAGATTAAATTAGAAATAAACAGAAGGACTCTGCTTACTAATTAGGCAACTTTTATAAGACAATTGCTTGGACGTGATTGTATTCAAGGATATCAGATTAAAGCGGTCTAAAAACAAATGCCTGTCACACTTTTCTGTTTTAAAAAAATATATATTTTTAAAATCGTATAATTTTCCTTCCACTTCACCATTATGTACTCCTTTCTGTTGGTTTATCACACAACATTCAAAGGAAATACATTAAGGTTTATGTTTATGACATAACAATGTGAAACAAATTCATGTGTCATGTGAATAGTTGAACAAGACACTATTTGTTATTCCTTCTCTGCTCTGCCTCTGCTGACTCCATATCTAATCTGCATTCTTCTCACTAGTAACACTAGGCTAAAAAAAAGAGATGGAGGGCACAGAGTGCAGAGGTCTGCAGAAGCTTGTGCAAAATTAAACTTGGTGAGCCAGAGGAAGCACTGAGATGTCTTGGTTAAAGAACAAGTAAATTCAGTCTTTTGTGGGGCACTTTTCGCTCACAGTGTGCTACCTCTGTAGTGTTGCACAACAAAAGTCGGCACAGTTTGACACACAGCAGTCTAACACCCCTTTGCTGGGCAGTAACAGAGAGCCAACTTAAAATAGAAGAAAACTCAGAGAAGACTCCTTATTTTTAACAAACAGCTCGGAAAGGTATGAATTTATTTTCTTTTTCCTCTCAGTTGTGTGACCACCATAGAGAGATGTGGGGGAAAGGAACTGGGATATAGTTTTTGTGGTGGGGAGACTAAAATCAAAGTTTGCCCTTTTGAAATTATTTTTCTTGCCACTGATAATCATTGTGTAAGTGAACAACAAAGTACATTTGAATTATTGTTATTAAAAAAATCTATGTTTGACTCCCTGTTTTGTCATGTTTTTATTGCTAATTGTTGTGGTGAAAGGCAGCATGCAGAAGACACATCTTCAACACACAAGATGCTGTTAGATTCACTTTCAAATGTGATGTGGCTTGATAAACCATTCATAACACTTTAATAGGATAAAATGTTATGTCTTTTTGGTTACATATTAACATTTTGGAAGTTTTACTGAAGTAGATTGTTTTGGGTGGAATACAGCACATTTAAAATGTTGCCTGGTGAACGTAGATATTTTACAGCTACATGTTAAAGACATAAATATCTGGCTCCGTAATTGCTGGAAAACAACTTAATAACCAAATGTGATATAAAAAACATCCATGGACTTTCGCTTATCCAGGATTGGGTCGCGGCGGCAGCAGCTTAAGCAGATAAACCCAGACTTTCCTCTCCCCAGCCATTTGGGCCAGGTCCTTGGGGGAGGGGGGGTCCCAAGGTGTTCCCAGGTAGCCGAGAAACGTAGTCCCTGTAGTGTATCCTGGGTCTTCCTCTTGGTCTCCTTCTTGTAGGCTGGCACAGAACACCTCACCAGGGAGGCATCCAGGAGGCATCCTAACTAGATGCCCAGGCCACTGCATCTGACTCCTCAATGTGGAGAAGCAGCTATCTCTAAGGGAGAGCCCAGATACCATGCGGAGGAAACTTACTTCCACCGCTTGGCTGCGGGATCTCGTTCTTTCGGACACTACCCAGAGCTTGTCACCATAGATGAGGGTAGGAACATAGATCGAACAGTAAATCGAGAGCTTCGCCTTTCGGTTCAGCTCTTCACCATGACAACAGGTACAGAGCTCACATCACTGCAGACGCAGCACCAATCCGCCTATGAATCACCCACTCCATTTTTCCGTCATTCGTTAACAAGACCCTCAGATACTTAAACTTCCCCACATGGGGCAGGACCTCGTCCCCGACTTGGAGAAGGCACTTTAACCCTTTTCCGGCTGAAGACCATGGTCTTGGATTTGGAGGTGTTGATTCTCATCTTTCAATATATCAAAAAAAAGCAATTAAGCACTTTCATTCTCGGCATATTAAATCATGAATATCTTCAGTTCACTGAAACATTTTTATATTGAAAATCTGGTTAGGTCTTTTGTAGGTCAAATAAACTTGAACTGTCTACATGCAGTTTATATTTATACCACATGGAAGTGGTGGAAAAGTAAAAAACATTAATTTTCTTTATCGGTGTTTAAAAGAAAACCTCCCAGATTTATTACTGACAGTGCTTGGAGAGAGCTGTCAGTCTCTGGCCTACGTACTGGACACAGTGGAGGCTGCTTGACAGCATCTCTGCACCCTCTGTGATATTTGCTTCCCCCTCCATTTCCTTCCATGTCACGCAGAAATCACTATGACAAGGTAAAAGGCCTTCAATATGAAGGTACTCTTAAAAAAAACCCACTTGCATTCATTTAACTTCAGGCGTACAGGTCAAGACAGCAAAATTATCCTGCTGTGGGTTATTCACTCCTGATCTACCAACTTCACCCTCTTTTATGTTCTTCTGTCACTCAGTTCCACACATTGTTGCAAATGAGCAAGTGAGTCATGTAGACAAGAAAGCCTGACACGCAACTAAGCAAACAAGAATACAAATTGAGGCTATTTTTTACTTTTGAAGCTATCTGGTCTTGATATGCTTCACTTGTAACATGGTGACAGAGACATTTGCAGGATCTACTGAACCACTGACAGATTGTTTGAAGACCTAGAAATTGTTCAATATTAACTTTATAAATCCTTGGCAAGATCCCCCTATACATTGTGGTCTCTAATTACATATTACATTAGCTATTTAGCTTGGGGGGGACAACTTAGTTGACCAAATATTTCAGGTTTGAGAGATGCTGAGGCCATCACAGTTACCATCAGTAGTAATATTTATACTCAAACATTAACATTTTGACAAATGCTATGTTTAGACTGAGAGCCATCCAGAGGCATGCACTTACTAAGTCTCTGCTTAGGGTACCTAGGTCAGCAGGCAGAGGGACCTTATAATAGACCTCAAATTCTAACATTAAACTTGTTGTGTTACTGTTAAAAGCCAACTTTTACATTTATTCTTTTTTTCAAAATGGAAGTTTTAGAATAATTAAAATGTCTTAGGTATTGTAAACACAGGATATGAAACATTGTAAAAAATATAACTGAACTTTAAAGTGTATATATGCAAGCAAATCTATATTTTACATCTTTAGGGATGTAAGAAAATATCGATTCAAAGATATATTGCCATATTTTATTTCCCGATATTGTATCAATATTCCTGATATTGTATCGATATTCATAAGCAAAATATAATTTGTTTTCTTTTGGTTTTTATTTTTTTATTTCTTAGGATTTTTAGGGAACTATTAATGGAACCACTCTTGTAGTAAGATTAAAAGTATGACTGGCAGTTGTGGCTGTCTTCATCTTCTTTGTTGCAGTGGATCAACTAGATCTGGCAATAAAACTGGATGTGTTAAAGTATGAAACAGGTTGGAGTGCTTAGAATGCTGGGACAGTTTTTCTACAGTCATATTGAGGTTTATAAATCACAATATATATTGTCTTACTCAATCACAACATATTGCAATCATATCGTCTCTCCTGTATCGCGATACCTATTGTATCGCCAGATTTTTACCAATACACATCCAATACAATACAATACACACACACACACACACACACACACACACACACACACACACACACACACACACACACACACACATATATATATACCATCAGTAGTATATATATATATATATATATATATATATATATATATATATATATATATATAATATATATATATAGTCTTTTTAGGCTTTAATACAAAATAATCTAAAAATAAATAGTATGTGTGCACCGAGTTTCAGCTTTGGGAACCACTGATGCAGACAAAACAAGACAAGACTCACAACTTGCATTTGTAGACTTAGATTACATTTCTAAAATAAGGCGGAGAATGTTTACTGGGTCAGCAAGGTAATATTATTGGGCACTATTGGAGGATTCAGCCTGATTCCCAACTTCTGGAACATCATGACACCACAGATGTATTTTTATGACTATCCAATCCAACTTTTTTTAAATTATGGATATCTATTTCAAGACGTCACTGTCGAACAGATATACTAATTTAGTGGAGGTCTGTTATTTGGGGTGTAGGGTGTGTAGGTGGGGGCTAGCTCCAGTAGAAGTCATTTTCGCCCATCCCCAACACTCCTTCCTCAGACTGTCAGACACTTGATTGTCTGGTAGTTTAATAACCCTGTAATTAACACTTTCTTTTCCTTTGTTCCTTATTTTACTCTAACGGTACAAAAAAATGAATTTCACAAAATTGGGGTTTCAATTATCAGTTTTATCACCTACATAATATTGCATAGGACCAGTTCACTTTCAAATAATCCCACTATGAAGACGTGAGTCAGGTTGCCATTGTGCTGTCATATCCTGACCAATTTGATTTGGTCAGGATATGGCCCATCCTTCCCTTTAATATCTGTCGTTCTAACAACAAATTCACTGTAATTCAGACATGTAGGTGTTTTTTAGATTATTAGATCTGATGACACAACATCAGTTATTACATACAATGATATTTTAAACCTATCTTTAACATCTAGAAAGTTTTTGTACTTTAATTTGCCCATGAATCAATTCTTCTACTTGTTTTTAGCCTTATTTCTGGTTGGAAAAAACCCTGTGTTGCAGTGAGTAATCCTCATCATCCTCATCATCGTCTGACAGCCTCCATTTACTACTGTCAGTTGTATGTAAATAGCATGACATTGGTTTAGTTCAATCAGATGGGGCCTATATATAAAATCTGAGTGGGCAAAGGGGTGTCATGACAGTATGTGATTAACGGTGAGTGTCAGGTTGTGTTTTTGTTTTGCTATTTCTGTAAGGACTTTATGCACACCAACTGATAGAGACCTCCAGTCACCATGGTGATCAATCTGAAATAAACCCACCTTTCTTTTTAGTTGTTTTTTTCTTCTTTTTTAAAAAGGTGAGCTGGTTTTAGTGTTAAAATTTTTGGGAGTCCGGGGTGTTTGTCTGTGTTAGTGTTGTCTGTCTGCTTCCTGCTAATTTCTCCACCATTTCTGGAGATTTCCTCCAGAGGCCCTGGCAAGCCGGGCGTGGAGCCAGCCTGCTGCACCTGCACAGGTGGAGCTCATTGAGCTTATCCCTGGATAAGGATATAAGGAGCTGGCTGTCAGATCTTCAGTGGCTGAGTGTTAAACTGTCTGGTAAAACCTCAAGTCCTCCATATGATCACTAGTGTTTATTGTGTTCCTAGTGACAAACATGCTTACCTCTCTCTGTGCTCCTTCCAAGGTTTTCCTCATCGTAGCCTCCTAGAGATCCGTTCTCCAGCTTCACAGGAAGCCCTGGTATTTTTCCACGTTATTTTTACTTGACTACCTTCAAGCCCTAAGCTCCTCCGTGATCTATGCTCCATCTCTGTGCTCTGCCTGCCCCGCCCTTCGTCCTCGCTACTGGACTCCACCATCTCCAGAAACTCAGCAGGAAGTACTCAGACATCCCAGACTCCTAACTCGCTCTCCTTTGCGTTCACACTACCATCTACCAAGTAAGCCTCACTTGAGTTCATACAAATACAATTTCTTCAGGAGTCAACCTCACCTTTGGACTTCTTCTTCTGCAGTTCCTCTCATCTCCATTTCCCTGTGCAGTGTTTCCTGTTCCCACGTCCTTCATCATCCCCTCAGAATCATCCATCCATCCATCCATCCATCCATCCATCCATCCATCCATCCATCCATCCATCCATCCATCAGCAGCAGCTTAAGCAGCCGAGAAGCCTAGTCCCTCCAGCGTGCCTTCCTCTTGGCCTCCTTCCGGTGGGACTTGCCTGGAACACCTCACCAGGGAGGCATCCAGGAGGCATCCTGACCAGATGCCCGACCCACCTCAACTCACTCCTCTGTATGTCGAGGAGCAGCGGCTCTACTGTAAGTCCCTCCCAGATGACTTAGAGATAGGCTTCTCACCCTATCTCTAAGGGAGAGACCAGACACCCGGCAGAGGAAACTCATTTCAGCCGCTTGTATCCGTCATTTCATTCTTTTGGTCATCACCCAGAGTTCGTGACCATAGATAAGGGTAGGAATGTGGATCGACTGGTAAATCGAAAGCCTCGCCTTCCGGCTCAGCTCTTTCTTCACCACAATAGACTGGTACAGGGCCCACATCACAGCAGACGCCCCACCAATCCGCCTATCGATCTCCCACTCCATTTTTCCCTCATTCGTGACCAGGACCCCCGGATACTTAAACTGGGGCCATAATCATTGTTTCAATAAAAACCTGAAAACATATTCAACTGGTCTCGCTAGAGGTGTTCTGAATGTCGGTCAAGAAGCTTAACTCCAACATGACAAAAATAAACCTGATTAGGGTTTTTGTATGAAGACATTCATGGAGGTAATGTGTTAACTTAAGTTCAGGAGCAGGACCACACCCCAAATCCACTTCTCACTCAGCAATCTACCCAAACTCTCCTAACCTGGCGTCTCACACCTGGATGGCATATGCAATTACTCTGCAGTCTGAGTATATAAAATCAGTTTGCCTATAGTGCGCGTCTGTCTCGATCGTTTCTCGATTCCAGTCTCTTGACATTGACATCCTAACTCTTCGTGTCGATCCGTCCAAGGAGCTGCTCTGCGGCAATCCCTTCTCTGCCGGGCCGTCACCCCTACCCATGGTGCATCAGGTTTCCCGCAGTGTCCTGCTCTCGTCAGTCCAGCGGGATTCCAGCCCATCTTCATCGGCTGCAGCTCCCCTGTCCCGCCTCTCTCGGAGAGATCTCTTTGTCCCACCCCACCCCAGGCCTTCAGATTCCATGTCTTGTAGCAGTTGTCCTTGCAATCGCTCCAGCCAGCTCCCTCCTTCTCCCTCACCTCCTTACCCGCCCCAGGCTTTCTTGCTGTGCCTCGAGGCTTTGGTTTGCACTCTCCCGCTTCAATCTGCTCAGTCCGTGATCTCCCTCCTCCCTTTCCTCCGAGTCTGCCTGGAGGCCCAGCGATGGATCCTCCCTCCACAGCTTCGCCGGGCTGGCAGGGAATGGTGTCTGCCAGCCGTGCATTGCTGGCGGCGGCGAAAGTCCGGCCAAAGATGATGTCCACGTCACGCTCATGGTCCTGGATTTGGTGGAGTGTTGAGATCCTCTGCTCCAGCTCCAGAACCCTCTGGCTAAGTTTTGCGCAGCCATCACACCCAGGACTGCAGGTGAGTGGAGGCATGGTGAGGGGAGAAGTAGTCCCCGCTTCCCACCGATTAAAATGATCCGATAAAAAAGGTCCAGATTATTAATAAGTTAGTGTTGTTAAAAATTGGTTAAAACCAGTCTTTAAAAAGGTTTAAAACCAGTTAAAAACCGTGCTTGATAGGGAGCCGGTCTTGGCGGACTCCAGTTCTCCAGGGTGCCCCGTTAACGGTTGGGCCCAGCCGCGGTGGGGGCGTTTGGAGTAGCCTGCCTCTATCAAACCGTTTCAGCGCCCTGGATGCAGATTTCTTTTCTCTGACAGCCCCGGTCACCGTAGCTCCGTAGGAGTGCCGCCCAATCCTGAGCAACAGCCGGACTCCCGCAGCCCTCCACGTCGCGCCATACCCCGGGCTGCACCCAGAACTCGCCGAGGAGTGCTCCACTTCACCCCGAACCCACAGAACGAGCCCTCGGCGCCGATTAAACATCGCTGCAGTCCTGGGGAAGCTTCTCCACCTGCAATGCAGCAAGTCCTGGATGGTGAACAATCCTCTGCCCAGCACAAACATCCGCCTGCAGATCCGCCGGCCACCACACTCATCATCGGGGACTCCATAATCAGAAACGTGAGGATGAGAGGAGCCCTCACTCTGTGTTTCCCTGGAGCCACTGTCACGGACATTACTGAACAGATCCTGCAGCTCAATGATCATCACAAATCTGTGAGTAAAGTTGTGATTCACGTTGGCACCAATGACATTTATAAACAGCAGTCTGAGCTCCTGAAGCATGATTTTATTCACCTTTTTAATCTTTAAGAAAACAGAAATGTCTCTGTTTTCATCTCTGGCCCCACCCCCACCGTCGGCAGAGGAATTGGCCATTTTAGCTGATGTGCAAATGGTCCCTGCTCCTACGAACTCACCCCTGATTTTAACAGTAACTCACATACTGGACTTGGACCTTGTTCTACCTCAATAATACCTGTCCTTATCAGCAGAGAGCTGACTAAAAATCATAAACCGAACAAATGCAACAATAATCTCAAAAAGTTACCAAAAGCCCAACTTTCAGTAAATCATACAGTCAATCCATCTCCAATCACCATTAATATGGCACTTTTTAATGTTCGCTCTCTGCTGAACAAAACTTTTATAATAAATGATCTGATATTAGACCACAATCTTCATTGTTTATTTTTAATCAAAACTTGGCTGAGTGCAGATTCCACTGTTGTTCTTTCAGAGGCCTCCCCACCTAATTTTAACTTCACTTATTCTACGAGAAGTAGCAAAAGGGGAGGTGGAACTGCTTTTATTAGTTCATCAACACTTTCGACCAAACCTGTTTTATTTGATAACTATTTTACTTTTGAATATAATGCAACTGTTTTAGCACTCCTCAGATTTTATGTGTCACAGTTTATAGGCCTCCTAAAAAGAGTGCACTTTTGATTCAAGGATTTACAGAGTTTTTATCAATTTTGCACAACTCCTTTGAAAGGATCATTTTAGCTGGTGATTTTAATCTACATATGGATAACCTTTTAGAGCCTTTATCAACTGATTTTTTAAATATTCTGACTTATATGGATTTTAGCCAACATGTCATGCAGCCGACTCACAACAAAGGACACACCCTGGACTTGGTCATCACGCATGGCCTGTCCACCCGTGTGTTCTCTGTCGACTTGGCTGTCTCTGACCACTACTGTGTGTTTTTTAACATCACCAGTTTTATTCAACAGGAGACCTCTGTGAGAACTGTCAGGAAGTGCCATCTAACCCCTGAAGAGGCTGCAGGTTTTCTGGAAATTTTTGAAAAGAATCCTCCTATTGTTTTACCTGCCCCCTGGGATTTTATTGTCAATAATTTTAACAGAAGGCTTCAGTCCACTCTTGACCGGCTTGCTCCACTACAAGTTAAAAGTTTAAAATCTAAAGCTGCACTGCCGCGGAAAAATGAAAACCTCAGAAAAATTAAGAGAAATTGTAGGGCGGCAGAGAGAAAATGGAGGAAAAGTAAAACCACAATAAACCATCAAATGTACACAGATCTTCTCAAATTATACAACAATGCAGTAAGAAATTCAAGAATCTCATACTTCTCCAAAATCATCTCGTAACATAAAAATAATTCCAAAATCTTTTTTTCCACCATTGATAAACTTTTTAACAGAGCTACTACTGCATTTCCTAAAACCCCCTCAAACACTCTTTGTGAGGAGTTCGCAGACCACTTCAGAGGGAAGGTAGACACCATCAGATGTAAGGTTTTATCTTCTCAGAGTAACATGGTTTTAGACAAATCTGATCATGTGTCTTTACCAGAGGAAACACTGGACAGTTTTGTCCTGGTAGAAGCTGGGACTCTTGATAAAGTTTTCTCCACAGTGAGGCCCACCACATGTGTCTTGGACCCGATTCCCACTTCCTTTTTTAAGCAATTTTATGGATCTTTTAGAGATCTTTGAGATTAACCATGATGAATTGCTCCCTTCAGACAGGGGTCTTTCCTGCCGCCCCTAAAGGGGCGGTAGTGAGGCCCCTGCTAAAGAAGAGCAATTTAGATTTTAATGATTTTAACAATTTTAGACCGGTATCTAACTTACCTTTTTTAAGCTAAATTTTAGAAAAAATTGTTTTAATTCAACTTAATGATTTTATTAATGAGCACAATGTCCTGGAGAAATTTCAGTCTGGTTTTAGGGTGAACCACAGCACAAAGACGGCCCTTTTGAAGATTTTAAATGATTTTAGATTAAAGTATGATGCACAGAAGGCGACAGTGTTGGTTCTACTGCATCTTAGCGCCTTTGATACAGTAGACCACACTATTCTTTTAACCCGTTTAAAACAGATTGGCCTCTCTGGTGCTGTTCACAAATGGTTCACGTTCTATCTCACAGACAGGACTTTTATGGTAAGTTTAGATACCTGCTCCTCTAGGGTCCATAGGATTACATGTGGTGTGCCCCAGGGTTCGATTATAGGCCCAGTGCTTTTTAACCTGTATATGCTCCCTCTTGGCAGCGTCATCAGAAGACACGGATTTAACTTTCACAGTTATGCTGATGATACACAGTTATACATCTCCATGTCTCCTGATGAGACACGGCCAATGGATGCACTTTTTAACTGCATTTTAGACATCAAATCCTGGATGGCAGAAAACTTTCTCCAGCTCAACCAGGACAAAACTGAAGTTTTAGTCATCGGTCCTGAGGCTCAGAGATAGAAACTTTTACCAAAACTACAATCACTGTCTTTTAATCCCTCTTTACGAGTGAAAAACCTGGGCGTAATTTCTGACTCTGAGCTGACTTTTATCCCTCACATAAAAAATATTACTAAAATAGGTTTTTATCAACTAAAGAACATTGCCAGAGTCCACCCCATTCTCTCTCGGGCCAACACGGAGACACTGATGCATGCTTTTAGCTCCCATAGAATTGATTACTGTAATGCCCTGCTTTCTGGTCCTCCCAAAAAGAGTATATCAGGTTTACAACTACTACAAAATTCAGCAGCACGTGTCCTCATGAAGACCAGGAGGCGGGAGCACATTACACCGGTCTTAAAATCATTGCATTGGCTCCCCGTACATTTTAGTGTCGGTGCCTCAGCTGCTGCTGTTGATCTACCGCGCCGTGGCAGATGGCTCCTCTGATAGCGTTTCCTTGCATGGTTCATCTGCACTCGGCCCAATTTCCTTTTTTACTGTTGCTTTTAACTGTGTGTGTGCATGGGAGTTGGGTTGGGGTGAGGGGGGTATAACTGTGATCATGCTTTTAAATCTGTGGGGGAGGAAAGGGAATGTGGTTTTATGTGGGGTCATTTTAATCTGTAAAGCACTTTGTGATGCAATTTATTGTATGAAAAGCGCTTTATAAATAAAGTTTGATTTGATTTGAGCATTAGCGTGTATTCAGCCCAGACAATGTACAATCTTAAAATGGAAACTTGCCAGCTGTTCCAACCAGCGGGCTAGCTGTCCCTCCACCCCCTGAAAATTATGCAGCAACCTCAAGGAGTTATAATCTGTTTTCAACACAAACTCTTTTCCCAACAAATAATGTTTGAAATGTTTATTAAAGGTAACCACACAAAACAATTCCTTTTTTGTGGTAGCATACTTTCGCTCTGGTTTTGACAAAGCTCTGCTAGCATAGGCGATAACATGTTCGTGCCCCCCGCCCCCTCTTCCTGTGACAATACCAGCATCGCTGGCATCTGTGTCTAAAATTAAGGTCTTCTGTCTTCCCTAGGGTATGCCAGAATAGGAGGTGACATCAAACAAAGCTAAAGTTCATTCAGTTTAACTTAACAGTGTCAACAGCATGATTTTGTTCCAAGTCTCTTAACATCTCCATTTCTGATGATAAATCAATTGCTTCTTCTAATGTTTTGGGCTTAGAATTCCGCAGGCTAGCTCGGAAATCCACAGTGGCAAAATAGGAAATGACCTGATCCCTAGCCAGCCTATCCTGAGTGTTTTCATCTGCAAGGGGGTATGTTCTAGTAGCCAACCGCAAATAGTGAACTCATCGCTCCTGTCAGGTGTCTTTCCCAGGCATTAAAAACAGCAGTTATTAAACCACTGCTAAAAAAGAATAATCTTGACAACATGTTAATGCAGAACTGCAGGGCAATCTCTAATCTTTATTTCATCAGAACAATTATTGAAAAAGCTGTGTTTCAACAGTTAAATAGCTTCCTAACAATGACCAACTGCTTTGATGTTTTTCAGTCTGGTTTCCGTGCTCACCACAGCACTGGGACTGCCCTAGTCAAAGTTTTCAATGACATTCACATAAATACAGACTGTGGTAGAACCACGGTGCTGGTTCTGTTGGACCTCAGTGCAGCATTTGGCACTGTTGATCATGATATACAATTGGAACGACTGGAGAGCTGACTCTTTGGTACAGTACTTGGCTGGTTCGGGTTTAACCTAAAGAACAGGGACTTCTTTGTTTCAAAAGGAAACTTTTCATCAGAACGAACAGAAATCACATGTGGGGAGATAAGATAAACTATCATAACTATGAAGATAATACTCAGCTCTACATTACGATGTCACCCGGTGTATTGAACCCATCCACACTCTAAGTAAATGCATCGAGCAAATCAATGGATGGATTGTGCCATAACCTTCTCCAGCTGAACAGAAACAAAACAGAAGTAATTACTTTTGGACCTAAAGAGGAACGATCAAGAGTCAGCACACAGCTTTAGTTAATACAGCTAGAAACTACTGATCATGCCCAAAATCTAGGTGTAGTAATGGACTCAGACCTGAACCTCTAGGGTCACATAAAGGCAGTAACAAGGTCAGCCTTCTATCACCTGAAGAACATTTCTAGGACTAAAGGACTGATGTCGCAACAGGATTTCGAAAAACTCATCCATGCATTTATCTTTAGTCGGATTGATTGGTGCAACAGCGTTCTCACAGGTCTGCCTAAAAAGTCAATTAGACAGCTGCAGCTGATCCAGAATGCTGCTGCCCATGCCCTCACTAGAACAGGAAAGTAGAGCACATCACCCCAGTTCTAAAGTCCTTACACTGGCTCCCTGTAGCTCAGACAACAGACTTCAAAATATTTTTACTAGTTTATAAATCATTGAATGACTTCGCACCAAAGTATGTTGAAGATTTACCTTTACTATACCAACCCCCCAGACCACTCAGGTCCTCGAATTCCAGTCTACTCAACATCCCTAGAATTAGAACCAAACATGGAGAAGCAGCTTTCAGTTTCTATGCTCCTCTAATATGGAACAAACTTCCAGACAACTGCAAAGCTGCTGAAACACTGAGTTCTTTAAATCACAACTAAAAACATATCTGTTTAGAGCTGCCTTTGAACAGTATTTTCATGTATCATATGTTTTGTGTGTGCTTCTTGCTTTATTGCTGTTTTTACTTTATATGCTTTATCTGTGTTTTACTGCTATTTTTATTTTACCCCTTAATCAAATAAAGCACCTTAAATTACCTTGTTGTTGAAAGTGTGCTATACAAATAAAATAGCCTTGCCTTTCAGGTCTTGCCTTACTACTTCGCAGTCCGGCTTACCTTTGGCTGCAGAAATGGCCCCAGGATCTATGATTCCCTTTCTGAAGCCTTGTGCTGGGTCTTGCTCAATACCTACAGTCTACGTTGCGTCCTCCACCTCCTGGATGACTTTTCGTCATCAACCCCCACTTAATCTCCTTCTCGTTTAGGACTCTGCGCCCTCACTAAAGCCTTCTCCGACTTCCCCAGGAGAAGCCAGTAGGTTCCCTTACTACTCTTGAGTTCCTGGGCATCACCCTCGAGTCGTCCTCTTTTCAGGCATCATTGCTGCTTAAAGGTTCACAGTATCTCCCAGATCCTCTCTAACTTCCTGCTTACAGATTCTTGCTCTAAGCAACAGCTCCTGTCGCTTCTGGGTAATCTCAACTATGCCATTCGCATTATCCCCCAGGGACAGCCCTTCATATCCCACCTTCTGTCGACCGCCGCCAGCATTCTGTCTCCCTTCTTCATTGACGAGCCACATCGGATGGAAATGCGGCTTTGGTGCAATTTTCTGTCTTTGTGGAATGTTATTCTTTTAATGAGTTCTTCTCTCATCTAGATGACATCTAGCTCTACAGATGCAGCACATTTCACAGGCTTCGGTGGATACTATGGCGGGAGGTGGTTTGTGTCAGACTGGCCCTCGGAGTTTCATTCCCTGCAGCTCCAGTCTGCTTCCTGTGCTCTCCACGAGCTCCATCCCATAGTGGTCACTACCCTTCTTTAGGGGCACGAATGGTCTAAACACTCCATTCTTATCCACTCAGATAATGCTGCTGTTGTAAATATTTTAAACAAAGGCTGGTTACTCTCACCTTCAAGCATGTAGTTCATCCTCAGATTCACCCTCTTGTCAGCCGAACATCAGTTCCTGCTTCGTGCTGTAAATGTTCCAGGCCACCCAAATTTTATTGCTGATGCTGTTTTTTCTTTTTCTTTTCAGAAATTCAGATCCTTGGTGCCTGCTGCGGATCTCAAGTCCTCAGCTTCACGACCTCACCATCTCATCTCAGAACTGCATCCTCAATAGTTTCACCCCATACCCCCTCAGCATACCAGTCAGGCTGGAACATCTTCAAAGCCTTTCACGTAATGTATGGTTTACCATTTCCTTCTATTAACCCTATTTCAATTTGCCAGTTCTTCACTCACTGTTACACAATCCAAAAAATCCGTGCAGCCACCATTCAGTCTTAACTTTCCGGTATCAGTTTCTACGTAAAGCTGGCAACGGGTAGCCCCTGTCCGGCCCTCAACCATAGCCATGTAACGGTGTAATGTCAGGTCTTAAAAAACAAGAACCAACTACGGTTCTCCACCGCTTACCACTTACCTCCGACTTTCTTAGCCGCTGTATCCACACGCTTCGCTCTGGCTACTCACCTCCTTCCATCGACTTAACACTCGAGTTCATGTTCCTACTGGCTTACTCTGGCTCTTAGTATGCCCCATCCTCATCTACACATGACCCTTCAATTCATCCCTGTTTCTCAGACATCTCAATCCACAGCCAGGATACCTTCATCTTCACCAGCAGAAGTAAAACTGACCACCTCTGTGCATCTTTTGAATTCCACCTATTCCACTTAAGAGCCATCCTCAGCCTTTACGAACCTGTCTATAATTACGTTAGTTCCCAATTAGCCCCTAATGCCTCACCATTTTATCCGCTCTTCATCACAGAATCCAGTAGCCTCGCTACCAGGTTCTGGTTAAAAACTCACGTTCGCCAAATCCTGTTCTGTTCAGGCAATTCCCCTGAGCTCTACTCCATACATTCCATCCACCTCAGCTACCTGTTCAGGGATCTCGGACAATGTAATCCAAATTTTAGGCCACTGGTCCTCTTTAGCTTACCGCTCTTAGGTCCGCAACAGTTTGCTCGACCTGTGTCATGCTCACACTCTTCTTTGTAAATTTTGCCAAGACTAACCTCAGGGGTCCTGAGCAGGCTCAAGAAAGACTAATTCCTGAAGAGTGCACCCCCACACTGAGTCTTCTTCTTAGCCTCCATTGGCACATCTCCCTAGACCTTTCATCCCTCATCCCATACCTTCAATAAACTTTTAAATTCAGACCTCTGAAGTGTGGTTTTAGCTAGTGAAAAACTATATTTCCAAACCTAATGGAAATGGTCATCTTCATGGGGCAATAACATATTATGAAGGGGAAAACTTTTTATTCCACTTTGCTCATGTAGGTGTACTGCAGGGGTAATCAACCATGATGTCCCACCTGATGAGACTATTTAAATGCAAACAACAATGTAACATTAAAATCACAAGGCTCAAGTTGCTAAACACACTTTGTAATTAGAGGCTCCACTTAATCCACAAACTTGTTCTTGAATTTCTTCTGATCAATAACTGTGAACAGAACAGCAGTGATACCGCTGAGAGATGCGAACAGACACGCGTGGGACAATTACAAACCCTCTCAGCTACTAAAATGATCATAAAGCTTCCATTAAGTCACGCAAAAACAACACTAAAATATGGAGCTTGAGGAGTCTGATGGCTTTCAGACTTCATGCTAAATTATGTTTAGTCAAATCTCATCAAGTATGTAACAGCTTTGATGACTCAACCACTTTGAACTGTAGACTGCCTCATAAATTGCTATCATTCTACTAATTTCAAGAATTCATTCAGAGCTTATTCTTGCATAACTGTGGTATTAAATTAAAAGAAATCTAGACAGGACCAGACTCTATTTATGAAAGGAACTGAGAAGGCATCAGAGATTTCTTTCCCCACTACCAAATCACTATAACTAAATTTAATGCATTTATTTGGCATTTAATGTTATAGACCAACACAACTAAATGCACAATTGTGAAATGCAAAGAAAATTATACAGCACATGCAATTTTTTGTATACAGTGTATTTGTATTCAACCCCTTTCACTCTGGCACTTCTAAACAAAACTCAGCAGGGAAAATACCAGACAGGTCACCAATAAAGTTGTAGAGAAAGCCATAAAAAGTAATACGGTTGCTACATGCACAGAAATGGAAGAAGGCTCTTTGGTCAGATGAGACTAAAGATCAACTTTTTGGCCTTAATACAGAGCATTCTAGCTATACCCAGCTCACCAGTCACTCACAAGACCATTTAGGCATGAGCCAACATAACAATTTTGAATTTCCTTTGGTGATGCACGAGGAGTCAATGAAGGAAGAACAGCATAGGTGTGATGTGCTCATGTCTTGGTGCATCAGTTTAAAGATGGGTGGCAGCCTTTTTAACAAGCTGAAGATGTGAAAGGGATGCTTGACTGACATTAAATGTATTACAATAGTTGAGACAAGTTAAGATTAGTCATATTTTCAAGTCATGAATTGACAAAACTGGCTTAGGTTTTGGTATTTGCCTTAACTGGAATAACGTTTTTGCAAAACAGTGCTGATCTATTCATTACATTTAATATTTGAGTCCATAATTACTTCCAGGTTTGTTACATCCTGTTTGATGAATGAGTCAAGACGACCAAAATTAATGAGTTGGTACCATGAGCATCTATTAGACCTAAATGAAATATTCTCTGTTTTGCTTTCATTAAGGCTTGGAAAATGTAGAGCCATCCAAGCATTAATGTTTTCAAGGCTGTTTAATAGAGCTTGGCGGTAGCATGGATTATTAGCTGTTAGAGACCGCTATATCTGGCAGTCATCTGCATAGAGGTGGAAGGAGTATAGACCTCAACGGAAACAGGTACAAAAAAAGAAGAGGACCAAGAATTGAGTCCCGAGGAACCTTGAAAAAAGAGGGGCCGAGGTGGACAGAAAATGTTCAATATTAACCCTAAACGTTCTGTAGGAAAGAAGGCAATCCCCCTGTAAGCCCAACCAAGTGTTCCATTATGACAGAAAATAATACTGTGGTCCACAGTATCGAACACTGCGGTAAGATCTCAAAGTACAGAGTTGTTTGCTAAAAGGATGCAATTAAAAATCATTAACAGTCCTGTTTCAGTGCAATGTAAATGTTTAAAACCACACTAGAAAAACATCCACAATACTGTTTGTGCCCAACAAAGCGTTCAGTTGGGGATGGGTAGATAATTTATTGAATAACCAAAAAAGGATTATGTCTTCATGTAAACCGTGTATGATGCAGGTCCTACATACATGAGAAAACAGCCAACAAAAAGCAGAACACTTCAGTGAATGGGAATTGAGGAATCCAAAATGGCTTGCGTGAGGAAGAAAAAATGTCAGAGGAACCAGAGCAGGCAGAGGACAAATATCTGGCTACCAATGAAGCCGAACCCAGAGTTGCTAGAGTTTTAATTTCCTGCCAGTAAAAGCGAGAACTATATCAAGATTGAAACACGACTTTCAATGAGTCACTCACAGAGGCTTAGTGGGTTCAGGCTGTTAACATTCGAAACATCATCCCCCCAGCTCCTCGCTCCTCTCTTAGCTTTGCTGCACACACATATGTGTTCGCTTGCAGACATAAAATCCCATAAATGCAATAACCTACACATGGTCCCAAAGTAATGCAATCACATGCATTCATACCTCCACGCAAACACGGTGTAATAGTACTAATGAGACTGCATGACTAATTCTTCTTCAGTCCCTTCTTCAGATGAGTGCTTATTATGGTCTGTCAAGGAGATGAGTCAGTCCATGTCATCGTTACCATGGTGATAAAAGCCTCTAGCACTTCCTTTAAGTACCTGGCAGCTAAAATAAGCTCTTTAACCCCTTTAATAACAGAGCCATCAGCAGGCATTGACACCAACACACAAACATGACAACAGGCAACGGACAAGTGAGGAGAAAATTCTCCCACAGAGATTGTTAGACCATGCTGTTTTGGACGTGACGGCCAAAGACAGTCAACATGGTCTGAACAGCATTTTAAAATCTCAGCTAAGATCTGACTTTCACTTGTTTTGATGTCTAAAGTTCCCTGTCATTTTGCCTTGTTTGCTCATTGCACGAGGCATTGCAGTCCTTTTAATTAATTAATTAATTTGTTTTAATTATTTAATTTCCCTCTGGGATAAATAAGTATTTTTGAATTTGAATTTGACTTAATATAAGAACAGCACCAAATAAAGAACAGACTTGAACTCAAGCTGTTTTCGAAATTAAACTTTTTACATTATTAAAAAATTTTGTGTAGAAAATTAAAACCTTCAGTTGCTGACACGTGTTGTGTTGCATCACTGGAAATTTGACATGTTTCAACACTGTTAAATGCAATGTTATTTATTGGTAATTAATGGGCCTTTTTTGGTATGCAAAGCACATGCAAACATGTTGCAGTGTTGTTAAAGACCAGCTAAAAAGCAGACAATTTTATTTGCAGCAGAGAAACAAAAATGACATGTGATAAGACAGTAAACTGCTCTGTTGGCAATAATGCGACCTCACAGCTTAGAAGGAAATAAGAGTTGAATAACTTTGATATCATCATCAAGGCCTGTTTTCAGATAAATAATACTGACATGATTAGCTATTGGCTTATATTGATACATTACACATCAGTATTTATTTGCTTATTAGTGTAGGCGATATATTTTAGTAGGCTAATAACAAAAGAAATTAAATATTGAAACGATATTAGGATTAGGTTGTCTGATAGTTGAGAAGTGACCCAGACTGTTATGAGGTCATATGAATACATGTCATTAGTTTCCTCCTCAGCCACAAGTGAGAGCCTCGACTGTGACGCTGGAAAAATTTTCTGTAGCTACAGATGAGCTGGGAAACCTGGGATTCTTCCCCCTCATTTATAACTTGGACTTCAAGAGGATTCTTGCCGTAAGAGTCTTAACTTAAACAAACAGAAGACACAAACATCAGAACAAACATCACTTGTTTTAATGTGTTTCCACTGGCTGCCTGTTTATTTTAGAAATAATTAAAAATATCTACATTAACTTGCTCCTTATTTACTGAATTGTTAAGAGCCTTTGCAGTTGAAATGCAGACCTTAAACATTCTAAATACTAATAGTATTATATAACACTGAAATAGCTGAAGTCCATAAGGGAAATATGCTGTTGTTTAATATAATAGGCTATACTTGGGGTTATATCCACATCAAAAAGGCTTCAAGGTGTAGGGCTGGTTTGCACAGTTTGTAAATGGTTAATTGTTAATCTGTTAGTACCTAGCAATTAAACCGCAGTCACACAATTATCACCTTTGATCATATTTCCCAACACATCATCCTCAATCCGTTAATTACCTAAATTAGCGTCAGTGGTCATATGACTGGATAAAACCACTCTGGATAAAGTGAAAGTAAAAAGGGGAAGAAGAAACAAAGAAGAGAACAACAAGAGGGTGGCTGTCACGTACGTCAATTTAGTAGAAAATGGGATTTATTGGGTTTTAATTATTGTTTGAAGTGTATAATGCCTTGCATTTAAAAAGGTTATCATTTAGTTCATATTAGGTGAATCTTTATAAATTATCGGTAAAACATCAAGCAGAAGTTGTCGGGTTTCACATAGCACCTGGTATGCATAGGAAGCCGTTGGCGCGCATGCGTATAGCGATTTTAACTGTGGTGAACTATCTTGACGGGACTAGTGAAATTGAGGGTAAACTTTAAGTTTGCGCCACTTGCTGTCTGTTTCCAGGGTAGATGTCGGGTTAGCTGTGCGGGTAAGCGAGTCCCAGATAGTCGGGAAGAACGCTGTAGTGTTTACGGCCGGTGTGTGTGTTTGCCGGTGTTTGTCTGGGCAGGTAAGCTAGCAGTGAGTGAATATGAGGTTCAGCGCTGTTTTCGTGTGTGTGTTCCTGCTTTGGGTTGAGGGGTCTTTCGGAGACACACCGGCTAACTGCACCTATGAGGACCTGCTGGGGACATGGGTGTTCCAGGTGTCCAAGGGAGGCCACGATAAGACCGTCAACTGCTCTGTTGAAGGTAATGCGAGAAGGAAACAACAGCTGAATAATTTTGATATCATGTGACACGCTTAGGCCTGTTTTCAGATATATTAAACTCATTGTTACATGTCCTAGCTCATTATTGTATATGTTTTAGTGATGACGCTAGAGATCAAACATTAAAATTCGTCAGGTTTAGTCTTTCTGATTGTAGAGAAGTCGAGACTGTTATGAAGTCATGTGATTGCATGTTGTTGGTTTTCTCTTCAGCTACAGGTGAGAGCACAGTGACTGTGACCCTGGAGAAACTGTCTGTAGCCACAGATGAGCTGGGAAAAACGGGCTTCTTCACCCTCATCTACAACCAGGGCTTCGAGGTGGTCCTCGGTGGCTACAAATGGTTTGCCTTTTTCAAGGTAACAGTAAAACGAACTCAGTATAGTATTTTTTTTACCTGTGTTAATGACTAATATTACTAATATTACATGTGATGCTCTGCTGATTCTCTCATAGTAAAATGTGTTACTTAAGTAAAAGGAGATGTGGTGGGTTAACAGCTTTTGTGGCTTGTTGACCAAATTTTTGAAAACTCTGTGCTTTCAGTCTTTCTCATTTCCTCTCCTTTCTTACACGTTGGTGATATCTGTAAAGATCGGTTCACTATGTCAAAAGCAGCAGCGTTAAACCCCTGGTCATGTGTTCTATTCCTATCACTCACATGACAACAAGGTCGGGGAAGTTTCACAACCATTTATTTTCCAGCCTCTGTTCTGACTTGTCCATGTCTGATTGAACTTCCTTATTGTCTTTTAAGAGGTATGAATTGGCTGTTTTTTTTGTCTCCTAATTTCTTCTGAAACTCATGACTCAATAAACACCTGGGGTGGTTTTTATTTACATTGCCTATGGGGCCAGTAAAGGTCTACATACATCCATTCTTGCCATAAATTGTATTAATTGTGGGTGTTCAGTCAATAATGAGAACAGTTCTTTTGGGTTAAATCAATATGCAACAAACAACTTTAATAACTTTTTCAAAACAAAAATGTGAAGCACAAGTAGGAATTTCTGTTGCAATTTTCTTATCCAAACAGGGTCACAGTTTTTCACACACCCTCAAACATGTTCATACAATATCTTTATACATAATTGTCACTATCATCGGGATAGATTTTTTTTGATATAGCAGAGGTCTTCTGAATGTTGTGCTTCCAGGCATGTATCAGGCATTTAGCGTCACTCATAAAGTTTCAGTCGAGTTGAGGTCGGTAGCTACTCTAGAAGTTTAATGTTGGCCTGCTTTGTGAATTCTAAAACCATTTTGATGTGTGTTCTCTTCTTCTTTAGTGTTTTTCTAACTTTTTATGATAAACCACCACTACTGCCAACAACTCGTCGCCTCAGCATGATGCTACTTCCACCACACTTGACAGTTGTAGTTATCTTAGGTTTCTTTTTGTTGTGGCCAAATAGCTTAATCTTTGTCTTCTCTGACCATAAAACATTTTCTGTTGAAAGCATCTGGTTTGTCGATGTGGATAGCTGGGGATTTTAGTCGAGTTTAGAGGAAATTCTTTGGAACAAGCACTTTCTTCTTGGTCAGCAGCCTCTTAATGCATCTTAATTTTAAACTCGCTTCACTGTGGAGAATGACAAAAGTGTTCCAGCATTTTCCACTTCATGGAAGTTTTGAGTCTTTGTATTGTCTGAGTGGTTTTTGAAAATCATAACGAATTTCCTATCTGAGTTAACTTGTTGAGAAGAAGCTTTGACACAGTTGGCTGTCCCAACAGAAGGCTGATTCCAAACACACACCAAACTGGTTTGGAAATGATTAAATCAAGCTTACATTCGGCTTCTAGAATGCCTCTAGAAAATATTAATTTATAGACTGTGCTTAAAAAGTACGATCTGTAGTAGGAAACCTGTCAATATAAGTAAAGCCAGCCAATTCTGATATGAGTGGTCAAATATCCAGACATAATCATGCTGGAACCTTGCTGATGACTACAAAAGCATGTTTATTTGTCTGCAACTTGATAAGGAACATTTATAGTAAGATTAATGGGGATGTATGTGTGTTTGAGCTTGTATGCATGATTTGAAAATGGTGTGGACAGAGAAAATCTTTAATGAATTCAAACTTCTGCATCAAATTGTTTTTTTAGATATTTTAAGAAGTTTGCTGTGTGATTATGACAACCCATATAAAGAACAGAAATGCTTCATAGAAAGGCCCATTTATGAGTGTATGTAAGGTTTTGACTGGCACTGAATTCGCATGCAAAGAACACTGTTTATTCAATCAAAGCCATTTACCTTTAAAAGTGTTACACTTTTGCACAGAAGGCAACTGTGTGTTTGCGTGTGTTCTTGTGTAGATATCCTATTTAGGACCTTTTCTGGCATATTCGCTAACCTTCTGAAGACCGATGAACCTTGTAGGGACCAAAGCCCGGTCCTAATATGGTGGACCCCCTTTTTTTGGGTAAGGGGTTAGGTTTAGAGGTATGGTGTGAATTATGTTTTGGTTAAGGTTAGGGTTAGGAATAAACTGGTAATGGTTAGGGCAGTGTTTCTCAAATTTTTTTATCATTCCCCACTTTGGACAAAGGAGCATACACAAGCCCCCCATCCTTTTATCGCCCCCACAGAATGGTGACCACGCCTGATTTTTAAAGTTTTTTATTTATTTAAATAGCCGAGTTAGTCTACAAGTTTTTAAGGGTATAAATTAGTTGGGAAAAGGGGTTGCGCACTGGTATAAAACTGGCTCAGAAATGTATGCTGTCAGTAGTTGCTACATGTAGATCTTCAGCTCACAGTTGGAGAAAATAAAAGTTGTAGTTTTATCAAATTTACAAAGCTTTCAAAAGTACAAAATAAAATAAATAAAGTGCAAGATACTCATCCCTGTATTTCCTCCGTGGTTGACCGTGTGACTTCTCTGACTCTGAAACGTTCCCTGATCTTTTTAGATATTTGTACATTTTTTAGATGGAATCTCTGATAATGCGGCCACTTCAGCTTGTTTTGTTCTGCTGCGATATATTCCAACATCAAACTCCCAGTCCGATGTTCCAGGTCCCGGTTCTGTTTACAATGATGATCACAATTGCTAATTTATTTGAGTGTGTTTAATTTTGTGAGAGGGGGGAGCTGGTTGATTTAATTTACAGTGCAGTGAAACATTCACAACGACAGAATCTAGGGGGGGAAAAAACTATTTAAATCCCGTTGATGTCACGCCCCACCTGCAATATCTCTGCGCCCCACTAGTGGGGCTCGCCCCATAGTTTGAGAAACACTGGGTTAGGGTAAGGGTTTGGGCTAGGCATAAATGTAGCTATTAAAATTAATGGAAGTCAATATAAAGTCCTAATGTGGTTAGCAATACGGACTTGTGGGTGGGTGTGTGTGTGTGTTTGTATGTAAGACAAAAAGCAATAATTGGTTTGTCTGCTTAATCTTACAGTACACACAGGAAGGCTCAAAGGTGACCAGCTACTGTGACCAAACCCTGCCAGGATGGGTCCACGACGTCCTGGGACGCAACTGGGCCTGTTTTGTGGGCAAGCGGGCAAAGCCTGTGCCACCCAGAGCAGATACCAAGCCGGTCTTCAGCAGCGGGTACCTAAATGTTGACCAGTTGGGACTATTTTGCCGAAATGCAAATCATAGGAACTTGAACTGTTAATCATTAGCTAGTAAGAGGTCGTGCGGAAGACCAGAAGAGCTAATGTGCATTTCTGACATTTCTGCTTCATAGTACATTTTCCCTTCCTCAATTTCTTCCCCTGAATGTGAGTGCGAAAACCTTCTCAAGCTGACTTTTGTTATGAAAGCCCGAGCATGTATAAACTAAGAAACGTTGTACCTGTGGTAATGATTTGCCCTTTGATTAAATCAAGTAGAGTTCAAACTGCAAAGTTCAAGATTAGCTACTGTCTTTTTTTGCTTAAACTCGAATCAAGTGAAGTAATGTATTCTAAATATTATCAAATTGCTGATGATGAACAGATGATTTATGAATTGCTTCAAAGTACATCAGAAAAAGCTACTACCTATTCTTGAATCGATATTAGAAGCTTTTCAAAATAAACTGTAGAAATTTGTACCACTGCTAAATGTGGTTAACATTATCTTGACAAAATTAAAAGCAATTTGATTGTTTTTGCAGAAGGACAAATTAAGCAGAAAATAAAGAATAGCATGTATGCTGTTGTATTAATTCTAAACATTTCCCTTTGGGCATCAAAATAAATACAACAAATAAATGTGCAAAAGCACAGCAGCTATTCTTCTGTTGTAGAAAAGTGCCTGTTTGGTTTTATCTGGCTTAAAGGCAGGCTGTTTTGTTTCAGCACATTACATAGAAGAATTACACACAGACTGATGTTTCAAAGCATTTATTTCTGTTTATGATGATTTCCCACTTACAACTAGTATAAAACCCAAGATCTAAGATCAGTACATCAGACCAATAAAAAAACACTTTTAATACAGAAATGTGGGCTTAATGTTTAGCATGTTTAACATCTGCTTGAAGGTTATTTTTTAAAGGTACTTTTAATTTGACAAAGAAGCCTCATTGAATCACATATTCTAATTTATTGAATTTGACTATAGATTTTACATTGGCACTATGACCAAACCTGAAAATGTTTGCCATGTGTTCAAAGTGATCTGTACTTTACTTTGCCTTTCCTGAGTTTGTTTCTTTGGATAAAATCAGCATTAGCTCTTGCATTACTCTTTCCCCAGACTGCTCCCGAAGCCTTACAAACACAATCGGGACTTCATTGATTTAATCAACACTGTTCAGAGCTCCTGGAAGGCTGTGGCATATCCCGACCATGAGATGTACACTTTACAAGAGCTGCATTACAGAGCAGGGGGCCCTGGCTCCCGTATCCCTGTGTGAGTGTTTCATTCCATTTCTCATTTCACCCTTTTCGTGTAATAGGCAGTGTATAAATCTGATTCCCTGCTTAATGATCTCAATTTATGAGGGGTTTTACTAACTGAATTGCCACAGATGTGTGTGGTGCAGATTTTCGCCTTAAAAACGGCTTCTTTATTAATTTCTTCAGACGTGTTCGCCCTGCCCCCGTGGAAGCTGGTTTAGCCAAGATGGCAGCAGCTCTCCCTGAGCACTGGGACTGGAGAAACGTTGATGGCGTCAGCTTTGTTAGCCCTGTGAGAAATCAAGGTGAACTTTCACTACTATCTTATGCTGAATTTAAAAGATGTATTCCTTTGGTCAGTTAATTTCCTTTAAAGCTACATTGTGTATTTTTTCGAGGTAATTATTAGCAAAAAACCCTATCTTCTTTCAAAAAATATGTGCTTGTAGATGTGTAATTACTTCCACCTACTAATGAAAGTGTTCTTGAAAGTGTAGAATCTGCTATTCAGAATACATACGTGCGAGTCGCTCGAATGGGTGAATCTATGTTGAGCCTCCATCTTTGAAATACATTCGCCAATGAGGGACATTCCTGGAAATTCTAGCTACGCCTTTCGCGCTTTGGCTACACTCAGTTGCAGCGTGACGAATGCCAGGGGGAGATTGTCTACTCGCGATGCGGCAGACGTCTGACCATATAGCTAAATGCAATGTAGTTTTCTAAAGTGACCTCATCACTGGAAGGAACACTGGACGAAGTCGTAGTAATGGAAGCCATGTTAACCTTGGCATGAAACGGCCACCGTAGGAGTTCAAACGCGCTCGGAATGGGGGGGTGGGAGGTGGGGCTAGAACGTAATATTCAGGTGGTTGTTCCACTGCTAGATGGGAGAAATTCTTACACAATGTAGCTTTAAAAAAAATGTAATTAGATTTCTAAAAAGTGTGTTTTTAAATTCCTTCACTTTAATAAATATTTTTTAAGCAGGTTTAAGTGACAAACTCAAGTCTTTTTCCTTTTACTTTAAAGGAACTGAAAATTGTAACCACTGATATTAGAATGGCTTGAAGGATCAGAAGCGGATTTACATCTGCCAGCTGCCAGTAATGGTTTCCACTCAGAAGCATTTCACCACTCACGTTGCCTCTTTCCCTCTTTGCGCGTTTGGGTCCGCTTGCTGCTCCCTTCCTGTTTTTTGCACACTGTTGTGTGTGAGTGAAGAGATTACAGAAGCTGAGTACTTTGAGTATCTGAGAGGGCCTCTATAGTCTAGGGTTTAAGCATCTAGCGAAATCCCAAGTGCTTCGGTAGAATAGCCCTTCAAGCTACTGTGCAGGGATATGGAGCTCATTTTGTTTCATTGCATGAGTCCAGTTTTTAATAGGTTTCAGTGAGGTTCACAAAATGTTGGTTGGACTTGTGACGTCTTGATCGTGCCTGTATTAGAATTGTTCTAATGTTTTGAAGTACGCGGATAGTGAATCTGATCCACATTTCCTTTCATGTTCGGTATCTCAACAAATTATGTGAAACATTTATTTCCTGCTTCGCTGTGTCTTATAAATGAGGAGATATTTCTGTAAAGTGTTTCCAGCTGGAGAAGGGAAATTACATGTGGATGCTGGAAAGAGTTTGCTGCAATGTTTGCTCAGGACTTCACTTTGCCCAGTGATAACTCATTTACTGCAAACAGTTGCTCATGGTGATAAAAGTATTGACTCCATCCTCTTTCCTTCTGCCCCCTTATCTTTTAAATAAGACATGGGGATTCAGATAAGTGTGGTATTTACATCAACATGAAAACATTCAACATTAACAGCTGGAGAGGAAGCATTTTACCTTTGTTCAGAGGTGTGAATGTATCTATAATGAGATGGAAGACAAACGTCCCTGCATGCCTGAACTTTTTTTATTGCCTCCCTGCTGCTCTGTTTTTGTCAAGCATTTCTCTGCCTCGTTTTTCTGTTAGATATTGTGTGCACTGCTTAAAAGACCCTCGTAATCCCTCCCTCCACCCCACTCCTGACAGCTCTTCACCTCAGGGTTAACACGCTTTGTAAATTATTTATCTCTACAATGATCTGGACTTGAAGGGCAAGTATTTAGAACTTTCCAAGAATTGCATCACTAGGAGCATCTATCTCTTTGTTTCGCAAAGCATGGAAAAAAAACACACAGATGTCTTAAGTGTATGATCCACAGGCAGTATCTGTGTGGATCACTGGAGGATGGCTCCCTTTGAAAGTCTCTTCTGCCTGAGGAAATAAAAGTCTGAATGTGACACTTGTCAAAGAAGTAAAAGAACACAGAGGTGTATGTGACCAACTCCAAATCTGTCACATCCGTTTGGTGCAGTAATCAGGAGAAATATAAAACAGTCTTCTGATGTGCATGAAAGGATGTGGTTACTGTAATTTGACTGCTCTGGACTAAAAGGCTCTATTGACTAGGGATGTGTATTGGTAAAACTCTGGCGATAAGATATGTATGACAATACAGGGGAGACGATACAATATATTGCGATACTATGAGTAAGACTATATACTGTGATTTGTTTTAAAAACTGAATTTAACTGTAGAATTCTAAACACTCCAACCTGTTTCATACTTTAACACATCCAGTTTTATTACTAGATCTAGTTAAAGGTGAATAGAGCCACAAACTACCAGTCATACTTTTCATTTTAGTACAAAAATGAATGGTTCCATTCAAATTCTAGAAAAACAAACATAAAAAAAATTATATTTTGCTTTTGAATATCAATACTATTTTGGGAAATAAAATATCGTGATATATCGGTGTATCAATATTTTCTTATGTCCCTACTGAATAGTATTAAAAAACCTGCAAAGCACTACTGAAAGTAAATCTTGCTAGGCTAGATAGAATTGCTCTTTAGCACCACATTTACTTAGCAATGCCTTTCACCATTCAGCACTAAATGTTTCTTTAATGCTCCTGCCACAGCGGACTTATCTGACCTTGACGATGAATGGATACAAACAGAACAAGGCACATACACAAACATAGATTAAACCACAGCATGTATACAAAGACGTTTATATACATGGTGTCAGGCACAAGGTTGCTAATAAAATGCTCTACAGGAACAAATTAGGTAAAGGACCAGAGGCTGCAGGAATGTGTAGGGCGATTTAATTGCAGTAATGATTCAGAGTGAGACTGTGAAGAGTTTATCTGGGACCAAAGCCCTCAGGTTCTTAGTATAAATAAGGTGTAACAGACTTCCATTTTGACCCAAAGGTTCACCAATTTCTAATTTTGCAGTTTGAGATGACTCAAGGTAAGAACGAAAGAAATTCATTCTACCCACAAGCCAGAGAGCTACAGTGGTTTTATTGGAGGTGATTTGATTTAAAATCTAAAAATCACAGCTACAGTGGCTTGCAAAAGTATTCGGCCCCCTTGAACGTTTCCACATTTTGCCACATTACAGCCACAAACATGAATCAATTCTATATGAATTCCACGTGAAAGACCAATACAAAGTGGTGTACACATGAGATGTGGAACGAAAATCATACATGATTCCAAACATTTTTGCAAATAAATAACTGAAAAGTGGGGTGTGTGTAATTATTCAGCCCCCTGAGTCAAAACTTTGCAGAACCACCTTTTGCTGCAATTACAGCTGCCAGTCTTTTAGAGTATGTCTCTACCAGCTTTGCACATCTAGAGACTGAAATTCTTGCCCAATCTTCTTTGCTAAACAGCTCCAGCTCAGTCAGATTAGATGGACAGCGTTTGTCAACAGCAGCTTTCAGATCTTGCCACAGATTCTCGATTGGATTTAGATCTGGACTTTGACTGGGCCATTCTAACACATGGATATGTTTTGTTTTAAACTATTACATTGTTACCCTGGCTTTATGTTTAGGGTCGTTGTCCTGCTGGAAGGTGAACCTCCGCTCCAATCTCAAGTCTTTTGCAGACTCCAAGAGGTTTTCTTCCAAGATTGCCCTGTATTTGGCTCCATCCATCTTCCCATCAACACTGACCAGCTTCCCTGTCCCTGCTGAAGAGAAGCACCCCCAGAGCATGATGCTGCCACCACCATATTTGACAGTGGGGATGGTGTGTTCAGAGTGATGTGCAGTGTTAGTTTTCCGCCACACATAGCGTTTTGCATTTTGGCCAAAAAGTTCCATTTTGGTCTCATCTGACCAGAGCACCTTCTTCCACATGTTTGCTGTGTCCCCCACATGGCTTGTGGCAAACTGCAAACGGGACTTCTTATGGTTTTCTTTTAACAAGGGCTTTCTTCTTGCCACTCTTCCATAAAGGCCAACTTCGTGCAGTGCACCACTAATAGATGTCCTATGGACAGATTCCCCCACCTGAGCTGTAGATCTCTGCAGCTCATCCAGAGTCACCATGGGCCTCTTGGCTGCATTTCTGATCAGCGCTCTCCTTGTTCGGCCTGTGAGTTTAGGTGGACGGCCTTGTCTTGGTAGGTTTACAGTTGTGCCATACTCCTTCCATTTCTGAATGATCACTTGAACAGTGCTCCGTGGGATGTTCAAGGCTTGGGAAATCCTTTTGTAGCCTAAACCTGCTTTACATTTCTCAATAACTTTATCCCTGACCTGTCTGGTGTGTTCTTTGGACTTCATGGTGTTGCTCCCAACATTCTCTTAGACAACCTCTGAGGCCGTCACAGGGCAGCTGTATTTGTACTGACATTAGATTACACACAGGTGCGCTCTATTTAGTCATTAGCACTCATCAGGCAATGTCTATGGGCAACTGACTGCACTCAGACCAAAGGGGGCTGAATAATTACGCACACCCCACTTTTCACTTATTTATTTGTAAAAATGTTTGGAATCATTTATGATTTTCGTTCCAATTCTCACGTGTACACCACTTTGTACCACCACTTTGGGATGTAAGAAAATATTGATGCACCAATGTATCGCAATATTTTATTTCCTGATTATTGTGTCGTTATTCAAAAGCAAAATATCAAAAAAACAATTTTTATGTATTTTTTATTTTTTTAGGATTTGAATGGAATCATTTATACAGTAATTGTTGTACTAAAATTAAAAGTATGACTGCTAGTTGGTGGCTGTTTTCACCTTCTTTGTTCCAGTGGATCAACTAGATCTAGTAATAAAACTGGATGTGTTAAAGTATGAAACAGGTTGGGGTGTTTAGAACGCTGTCACAGTTTTTCTACAGTTAAACTAAGTTTTAAAAATCACAATATATTGTCTTACTCATAATATTGCAATATATCATGTCGTCTCAGCTGTATCGTCATACATATCGTATTGCAAGATTTTTACCAATACACATCCCTACTATTCACACTAGAGATGTACTGACAAGAACTTTACGGCAGATTGGCCATCTTTAATTTGTGTCAAGCATAGACCTGGTGATGCCACTTTTAGCCGGTTGTGAATTATTTTCAAGAACTATGATGAAAGAAGATAGAGAAACATCCCGGAAAATAGGGCTGGGCAATATATCGATTTATCAAATTTTTCTTTTTATTACGGATGTATTTTTGAATATCTAGAATATCCGGGGGGGAAGAAAATCACCAATGCATCTTTTGGGTTTCCATTGTTCAAAGTTATGTCAGCCCATCAAGGCCTACCATCTTGTTTTACAATGAGTAATTATTTGGACTTTGAATTCAGGTCAACTTCAAGAAGGGATGATTAAAATAAAAGCAAGTTAAAAAAAATATGTTCTATCATTTGTAATTTTTTTTTAAGAATAGAAAGAGAGAAAAAAATTTGATTCAAATTAAAAAAAATCTAATTTTATTTTTAATCCATATCACACAGCCCTAACCTCCATTAATTTTTCTGAAACAACTGTATAATGTCCGATGATGTGCTCAACTTTTGAAAATAAATCTTTAAATCAAAGATTACATTCTGATATCTTCAAATAGTACCAGGGAATGTTAAAAGATATGTTTAACACTTTTAAAATCAGCTTTAAAATGTCTTTAAGTTTGGAAAACATTATCTGTATTTGAACAGTTTTTTTCAGAACGATGATGTATAAATCTGAGAGCCGTCTCATCATTTTGACTGATTAGTATTCACACCTCTGACCACCTGGTGCAAATGCGCAGACATTTTCAACTTTACCACAGAGTTCAGGTAACTGAATCAATCAAAGAAAGATTCCCATAAGAGCATCTGAGCATCATCTCAGACCTGTACACCGTACCCAATGTATCTTCCTATCTGCAAGCTAACAGCGTGTTGTAGAGTTACGGGGGGCATGGAGCGCATCTGTGGTTGCACCAGACACAGACTGGCAATGATAGATCGCTGCAGCCTAACTATTGATGCAAAAAGAGCGCATGCAGAGGGACGCGATCAGAAAAGCCCTCGTTCAGAGAGTCTTGCCGAGTTCTGATCACTTCAATTGGAGAAATGTTTCCTGATTTCAAAACTATGGCTGGAGGTGCGCTTTAGCCTCCATTACGCACAGGCTGAGGGCAGTTCAAGCCACAGCAGGTGAAGTCTTATTAATCTGTTAGATGTGTGATGGCACAGTGTGGATTCTCAGTTTGTTTGGATTGAATATGGACTAAAATGAATGAAAATTAAATACGACTGAAAATGTTATCATTTAAAAAATGGATGGGCAAAAATTGTTTTTTTTGACCCCATCAGTAAAAATTACAGACTACAAAAAATTGTAGCAGCACCTCTGATATGTTGGCCTGCTAGGCACATCGTGGCAACTGCGTGCAGAATACAACTTATGATGTTACCTTCTGCATGTAGTGGGGACAAAGCATCTTGAAAAAACCTTCTTTCACAAATTAAAAATTACAAAGCTCGATGAGCTGGGATTTTATTGATACAATTATCATGTATGGTTTTAATGGTAATTTATTTTATGATGGATGGGCTAAAAGTCCAGAATATTATTAAATTAAATATTTTATTTCATCCCTTCTCTCAATATGACACAGAAAATCCATCCATTATCTGTACCTGTCCATCCTATGCAGGGTTCCGGGGGGGCTGGTGCCTATCTCCAGCAGTCAAGGGGTGAGAGGCGGGGTACACCCTGGACAGGTCACCAGTCCATCACAGAGACATAAAGGACAAACAACCATGCACGCACACACTCATACCTAAGGGCAAATTAGAGAGATCATGTTTTTGGACTGTGGGAGGAAGCCGGAGTACCCGGAGAGAACCCACACATGCACAGGGAGACCCCAGGCTGGGATTTGAACCCGGAACCTTCTTGCTGCAAGGCAACAGTGCTACCAACTGTGCCACTGTGCAGCCCTATAGAAAATACATTTCCTTTATTTTATCTCTACTTACTCTGACTTCATTTTTAAACCTTTTAATAACACTGAAACTAGCCAACCACTCAGTAATGGCGTGCCACACCAAAGAGTGGTGTTCTCTCCACAACCTGGTAGCTCTCAGTGTTATATGGTCACCGATTGGAAAAAGATACATTTTAAGATGAAAATTGGCTGACTCTGGTCATTCACCACTTTCTCTGCATCTTTTGTTTACATAAAAAGTTTCTAAAGTTGTGTTTTTGTTTTTTGTAAAGCAGAATATTAGAAGGCCTTTTTAAATAATCTATATATTGGTTATATTTCACAGCAGTGTTTTCTCTCCGACTAAATTTTGTTCTGTTTTAGCATCCTGTGGTAGCTGCTACTCCTTCGCCACCATGGGAATGCTGGAAGCTCGAGTTCGAATCCTCACCAACAACAGCGATACCCCTGTCCTCAGTCCTCAGCAAGTGGTCTCCTGCTCTGAATACTCCCAAGGTAAACTAATGCTCTAACAGATATTGTTTCTAATACCAATCAAATAACTTTTCTGCAAGAGCTGATGGGGAATTTTAAATTAATCCTTTGAATACTCGATAAAAGATTTATGTTTTTAGAATATCTCCAATCTATTCTGAGATAAAACAAAATGCTGAAAGAAAACAAAGCAGCATAATCGGAAGAAGTGGACTTTAAGTGGTTTCTAACTGTGTCCTTGCTGCCCTTTTGAGAACAGCATCGCAAAAATGTTTAGCTCATTGTTAAAAGATTTCTACTTTTCTTACTTTTTTAAGGTTGTGATGGGGGCTTCCCTTACCTGATTGGGAAGTATGTACAGGATTTTGGCATTGTGGATGAGTCTTGCTTTCCATACACTGCAAAAAACTCTCCATGTGACCTTTCTGCAAACTGCGGCCGAATGTACACAGCAGAGTACGGGTACGTAGGCGGATTCTACGGTGGCTGCAGTGAGACGGCCATGATGTTGGAACTGGTCAAGAATGGACCGATAGGAGTTGCTTTGGAGGTAAAACACCCGCTGAATGCCTCACTGATGTTCCTGTCCAAATCTTATCACTGCAATAAGATGGTTCAGATGTGTTTCTGCAAGATGGAGATCATCTTAAGAATAAACTTTAGAAAGGATACATGAGCAAAAAAGAAACATGGTTTAATGTTTTTAGTAAATGTGTTACTGTGAAGTACAGAAAAGATGACATTCAATTGTTTTCTCATACAATCCAATCCAGAATTAAATTTTTATCATTTAGCTTTGTCTGTTTCTGACTTCAATACATATCACTCACCTCTTGAGCTTTTCACATTGTCACCTTACGATTAATAACTTCAATGAGTTTAAATGGTATCTCAAGAAATACAACAGAAAGTAGCACATAATTGAAGGAAACAAATATACAGGATTTTTGGATCTTTTTTTCTTTTGCAAATATACATTTTAAGTTTGCAGTGTGAAGATATTGGGTAAGTGCTTTTTAGAACCAAATTTTGTAGAAATCGTATCTGCAACTATTTCCCAGTAAATCTCCATATTTGACACCTAGAGATTGAAATAAAGAAAAAAAATGTGTAGAATGTGGATGCACTTGTAATAAGATCCCTTTACGCTGATACCCCTAAGTCAGTGCAGCCAATTGCCAGTTCTGTGTTAAAAGCTGAGTATAAATCCAGCAGTGTTGTGAAGGCCTAGAGCCACAGGTTAGCTGATCGGAGTTGATGGGAAGATGGCTGGAGCTCAATAAAGTGTAACCCTGGAAAGAATACAACCAGAACTGGTTCAGAACTAAGCCTCTTTATGTGTTATAATGACATGGTCCAAATCTTAGGATTAATCCAAATGAGAATCCGTGACACAACTTTCAAAAATGGCTGTTCTTAGATGCTCTCCATCCAAGCCAAGTTAAAAAGAATGGACATTTTTTTCCCCCAGATGCAAATCTGGTAGACTCACACCACAAAAGACCTGAAAGGTGGTTCTACAAAATACTCAGTCAGAAAGGCAGAGTACCAATGCACGCCACACTTTGGCATTTTAATTTGTAATAAAGTCTTTTTTCTTTTTTTAACAGTCGATCCTTTTCTTTCCTCTTCAAATTTTTTCAGCCCTTCAGTTGGGTCTATAACAGAATCCCAAGAAAGTGCATAGATTAATGTGCTTCAAAGGTATTTAGTACTTTAGTCCATCCAATAAATGAGGACACAACATACAAAGCAACATTTATTGTGTTTCAGACTGGTTTTTCTGTTCATTTGAAAAAAATTTGATTTCTGTGGAGTTTGTTGCTTCAATCAATTTCAGCCACTCTTAGCACAGCTGTGTAAACAGACGAATCTCTTAGTTGTTTTACCCAATAAAGCAAACTGATAGAAAAAGGTGAATTATAATGAATTGGTATTTGTCTACAGGTCTACCCTGACCTCATGCACTACAAGGGAGGCATCTACCACCACACAGGCCTTGCAGACTCAGTTAATCCCTTTGAGCTGACCAACCATGCTGTGCTGCTTGTGGGCTACGGCCGCTGCCACAAGACCGGACAGAAGTACTGGATTGTCAAGAACAGCTGGGGTTCTGGATGGGGCGAGGACGGCTATTTCCGAATTCGCCGGGGAAGCGATGAGTGCGCCATAGAGAGCATCGCTGTCGCAGCCAAACCCATCCCCAAACTGTAGAAGCTTTTAAGTCAAGTTCTGGAGAAATTAGTGCCTTTATCACAAATCTGAATCATTTAAATTTCAACTACTGTTTTTTAACCTTGGTTGAAATATGGAGCTGTAATTGGTCACACTGTGATCTGGCTATCTTTTTTGTACAACACAAGTTGACCTAAAACATGCATAAAGTCATGAAAAGTTTTAACGCAGATGTTCCTTGACCCAACCTTCCTATTAGTGTGTTCAAAAATCCTAAACCTGGAAAACGTAGCATCATTTACCAGTTTTCGAATTCTGAAATGTTTACAGAAGTGATTCAGAATTATGACACTGATAGCTACGATTAAAGGAAATGTGTTGAAACACTTCTGTACACATTTTAAACACAACCACTGTTTTTTTTTTTTTGTTTTTTTTTTTTAAAGTTTCTTTACACACTATTAGCTTACAAATTCTTCATCCAAAATTTTTTGACCTGGATACGGTTGATTTGCTTATTGATGTTGAATGTAGTGTTTTTATGCAGTATTTCCTCTTTTCTACAATTAAATGTTTGCTGATTTTTATGCAGTTGGTTCTTAGTCCCATCCTAAATTCATGCTGTAACTCTCAACACAAAACAAAATGAATTGGTCATGCTGTGACAGGGTATAAATTCTACCTTGAGGATTTAAAAGGGAAATGATCATTTGTCTCTCTGTGTGTTTTAAAAAAATGTTTATTATCAATTGTCAGGTGCAGGACTTTGATTTCCTTCTCTGACTCAGGGAAGCACTTCAGAGAATTGATTTATCTTTTGTCCCTGCTTCCAATTTGACACCATTGCTGCCATGTTTGACTGTGGATTGTTCCCTGCGGAGCATTTAAAGAGAATTTCTCTCAATAAAGAGATGCAACACATTGCAGAGTGTTTTCTTTTTTTATTGATGTATTTTTTTGTGTTTGCTTGAAGTACAATATTGGACTTATTTTGTTTGGACATCTTTTTTGTGATTTGCCACTATTCATTTTTTTTCTTTTCTTTTTTGCAAGGGCATTATGTTGAAAGATTGATTAATGCCTACAAGTTAAATTAAAGCTTTGAAGTTCTAGATGTGTTTCTTTGTAAAATCAATAAGACAAAGAAAGAAAAACTTGATTGTGTATGGCTTAGTAAGCAGCCCAGACATGTATAAGAAGCTAATTTTCAGCGAGTTGATGTGGAAGAGCATATTAGAGCATATTAAACAACACAAGCCTTGTGTTACATCGTGCCTGTATTATTTGGTGGTCTGTCATTTCTTGGATATGTTTTTGATACCACTTTATCACCAAAACCCTAAAGGGAACTTAATCAGGTTGAATTGCAGTGCCATGCTAAAGTACTCTAATTCTTTAATTTATAACATAGTACTGTTGAGTTTCAATCTTGAAAATTGTGGTACATAAATATAGTTTACGTACTGTACTTATCCACTACCCCTTGATTTATTTATTTTTTTTCCATTTCATTCCATTGCAACCATAAACTTCTGTGTAAGTTATGTTATATACCAATTCAAAGTACTGCATAATTGCAACTGCTGAGGACTTTGAAGGTGAAACCCACCTTGATGGTGGCAAAGGAGTTTGAGATGGACTTCCAGATCCTAAGCTTTTCTTGTAGTTGCCTTCAGAAGTCACTTAATTAGTAAATAGAGTTCACTTGTTTCTAATTAAATCTCAGTATAAGTCCAGCTGTTGTGAGATCTGGTTGGTTCCTGAACAGAGTTCTATTGAAGAGTGGACAGGCTGATGATAGGTGAGGAGGAAGGAGCGTAAATGAGGAAATGATCTAACAGAAAAGTTGGCTGAGTTGCCAGAGTTGGCATGAATGCCAGTAGAACAAATCCAACTACGAAAGGCTGATCATCATGCAAAGATGGGCCATCCAGCTCCTTAAATCCTCAGCAGATTATAAAAAGATTGCCAACAGGAGTTTGCAGCAGGTTGGCCTGAGATCCTTTATTCAAGGAAAATCACGCACACAAAAACACATCCACACAGCAGGATCCTGACAAAATACTGGGCAATTCCCGGAAGGATTCCTGCATTAGAGCTGAGACTGGGCTGGAGGTTCACCTTCCAACAAGAAAACAATCCTAAACATACAGCCAGAGCTACATTGGAAATGGGATTAGTGTAGATCAAAGCACTTAGGCTCCAAGCCACTCATTCCCCCAACCATCCCCATGTTATCTAATTCTAACATTCAGTACTTTTCCAATAAAATGTCTGTTAATGAGATGCATGGATGTGTTCGTGCGGTCGCTGTGCTCTTCCAGCAGAGAGGGGAGATTTGTGCTTGTACGATTAATTTGCTGTGCATATGCTCCAACCATAGCGGGGCTGCTGCTCGAGGTCAGCTCTCTGTGACCTCTCTGAGACGATAGAAGAGTCCACGATAGCAGTGACAGCAGATAAACAGTGATAGCTATATACTATATAAACTGTTAATCAAAAAGATTGGGGAGGGCAATGTAAGAGTAATCTCTGTCCCCGCCATGTTCTGGCCAGACATGTTGAATTAAATACTTGAAACGCCTTCTGGGACTCAGTTTCATCTTTGTTTTAGAAGAGCTGCATTTTCAGCTATAACACACCGCTGGTTGGTGGGTGGATACGCACTTCATGTTGGATCAACCCCAACATTTAATCAGTTGTTCCTTGTCCCATTGCGGACATTTCCTGAAAATTTCATCAAAATCCAGCCTTAATAATAACAGTTCTCAGAATTCACTGTGGTGGATGCTACAAATGCACATCACACTTTTCAGATTTTTATTTGAATAAAATAAAGAAATTAAAAGCATTTATAAAAATATTGCACTATGTTAGTCACATAAAATTTAAAAAAATACATTGAACCTTAATTGTGGTTGTAACATGACAAAATGTAAAAACCCAAATTGTGTTAATTCATTACAAGATCACAATGTTAAATATGATAATCGATTACACTGAGAACAACATTTTCTGAAAATAGGTTGTAGGCTACTTTTAAAGAATTAAATTAGGAAATTGGACGTTGTGCTTGCTATTTAACTTATGTAAACAGGCCTGGTACTTTCCCCACCCTTGTTGGTTTTAGAAATGATCATTTATCCCCTTTCCTCTGGGAGGATTTCGGTAAATCCTGGTTTGTGTGTTTCTACTGTAGTTCAACACGGTCACTCCCAGGCAGCAGCAGCGGCCCTTAGTCTGTCACAAGGTCCAGACGTCTGTGCTCCACTTCTCTCTGAGGGGCCAGGGCGTTAACTCCCTTACCTCCTTTCCCATTCCATCTCCCTAGCTCTCCAAATTTTCTTTCCGTGTTCTGCCCTGCGTGGTTTTTTTTTCCCCACCCGGTTCATCCTCCGAGTCCTCTTCGTTACGGTGGATTCATGCTCAGCTCTCGCCCTCCTCGGTCGCCATGCAGAACAACCACCATAAGGAGCACCTCTACAAGATACTTGTTATAGGAGACCTCGGAGTCGGGAAGACCAGCATAATCAAGCGCTATGTGCATCACAACTTCAGCCCCAACTACCGCGCCACGATCGGGGTGGACTTCGCCCTCAAAGTCCTCACCTGGGACCAGGAAACAGTGCGACTGCAGCTGTGGGACATCGCAGGTATGGTGCCAATTTTTACGCACGGCGCACCGAGTATATAGAGGAGGTGAAACACACAGTGGAGACAAGCAGAAACCAAGCTGTTTTTATTTTTTATTTGACTTTTTATTCTCTTTGTATTAAAGGGGTTTAAAAAAACCAAAAACAGACTATTCTTACAAATTTGCGGAGGCTGTGGTTGAGGAGTAGCTGCAAAAAAAAGGTCATATTTTTATCTCTGGAAAAGAAAAGTTGTTGGACAAAATCGTCCCACTACCCACAACTCAATGAATCTACCTTATAGGCACAAAATAAAAATTATAATTGAAAAAAATCTTTAAAATGTTTAAACTGTTGGTTTTAGACCCTAAGATTGGAGTTTTGGATTCTCGTTTTCTTTGGCAAAGGCCCCATTTAATACAAAACTACTCTTAACAGGGGATTTTGTAAGTATACATTTAATTACAAACACATTTCATGTCAGGGAAGACATAAAACCAGATTTTAAGGGATTTTAATGAAGGAGGCTCATTATTTCAGGCTCATCACCAGTCATGACTTGAGAATAATGAGGGTTTTTAATATGCATGTTGTGGCTCACTACCCAGGGCGACACACTGATGGGGTTAGGTACGAGCACCCAGGAGAATAAAAAAGAGAGTTTTCAGTCAGTTGTTCTCCAAATGAGTTTTTTTATTTTCTATTCAGCTTTTATACATGCTTAGTAAGAAAATATGACAATGTACAGTGGCTGGCTGGTGACACCGACGTTGATATACATTTGGGGATTCGCTCTCTGAGCCAAATTAAAGGGCAATTTCTCTGTTTCTAAGAAATCTGGACTGAATTTGATCATCTCTAGCCCAAATTCTGAAGTACTTAGACTGATACGCCTGAACTGAATTGTTCTACACTGAACAGAGGTTCATTAAATACAGCTTCAAATGTAATAAAGATTAATGCTGAAAACCCTCAAAAGCTAATTTTGTAATACGTTTGGGCATCAGGACAACTTTAGATTAAGACAGGCATGAAACTGAAATATATAAACTGGTTTGACTAAATTGTTCTACATTTCAGATTCTCTAAAACACAGAGCTGTGATTCATGAAGACAACAGATGAGCTTATGTCAAAATGTATGCACATTTTTATTGCCAGAGTTAAATTTTTACCTCTTGTCCTGCTAACCTGTCTGTTCTCTGTGATGCTGTTCTGTAAGCTGATTTTTACTCTTCACCTGTATGAAATTGCCTCTTTCTGCTTTGCCATCACATGTCATAGTTGCTCCACTGTGAAATGGATGCAGATTGATATTTAGATGTTATTGATTGTCAGAAATTTTCACAGCTATGATAATACAGCTTGTAATATAATCACAGTTTTATTGTCCATAGAAATGAGAATGCAGCCTTTTTGGGGTTGAACACCACTGGGCATGATGACAAACCTGAAGGCTACAACAGTCTCAATGTCACATGAGTGTCGGCTGAGGTTTAGAAGAATCCTCTGACCTGCTGCTCTCTCCCCTCCTGTGCGCTCTCTCCATTAAGTGCAAGCAGTCATGTGGCTCAGACTCATGTGAGGGAGATTTGAGGCCCAGAGCTCATGTACAGAAAGGTTTTATTATGAACTGAAAACCCTCTACTTCAGAAGAAAACTGCAGAGTACTGTGAAGGTTTCCAAAGGTGGGGAATACAGGTGGGGTTAGGTACGAGCTCACGGGAGAATGAAATAGACAAACCGTAATCAGTCAATTGTTCTCCAAATGAGTTTTCTATTTTCTATTCAGCTTTTATACATGCTTAGTAAGAAAATATGACTGTGTACTGTGGCTGGCTGGTGCCATTTGTTATGCATTGTTTTCCAATTTAGTTTGGGTCATGAAATATGCTTTTGTAATGTAAGCGTCATAAATCTGTTCTTTAAATCATCATTTCCAGCTAGAAATTTAGTTATCATGCCAGATGCCTTTCACTCTTTGGGAAAAGTTTTCTGTGGTTGATGATAGAGTAAAGTTTCTCCAGTCAGTAATCTAATAAATCACTTGCTGTTTCTGTGCATTTTCCAGTATAAACAACTTTGACTGTTCTATTTTGGACGGCCATCTTTCAAGATAGAGGAGCTCACAGGGTGACAGAGCAGGTTTCTCTGACTTATAAAATAAAATTAGACAAGTTTGTGTCTTTCAAAGTGATATAAAGTTATTGACAATTTGGAAAATAGTTTTAATACACAAATTAGGCCATAACAGCTTTGTTTATCACACCTAAAACGTTTAGCATATTACTGTGTTCATTAATATTCTCCAACAAACCTGTGAAATGTTGGCTGTGTGCTTCTATTTAGCCCATGGGAATTAAACCTCCAGAATCTATGTTCAGATTATTATTCTAATTTGCGTTGTCTGCAATACATTTTTGATTTGTTTTTTAATTTATACTTACACTGAGCAGAGTGTCAGGTAGTTACCTTTGTATTTATTGTTCTTTTGCTAAGCTGTCCTCATTATTACTGTACATCCATCAGTTCTCCAAATGGTATTTGGTTTGAGATTGCAACAAAACAAAATGTGGATAGTTCACAGAGACTAAATGCTTTTCCAAAAAAATCTTTGATCCAAATAAATGCACAACAAAACTATCACAAGTAATAAAATGGCCTGCTCTCTGACAGAGTGTATTCAGCAGTGAGCTATGACTATTTTAGTTGCTTCTGAAAAAGATCATAAGTCAATATCTTCTCCATACATTTGGAAACACTTGAACATCTAAAGGAATAAAAAAAAATTTAATTCTCTGTCCAATAAAAAGGTGGATGTAATCGGACAGTGTGACACCAATGGACCTTTAAACTTGAGGCAAAACTTTCTGCCTTGTATTGAGCACTACTAAACTTACCAGTATAGAGACGTGTTTCAAAGACAAGATGTGTCCTTGAGCTAAGCTGACATGGTGCCAGCTGTTCTCTAGCTAACACTGTGCTTTTATCCACCTGTTCATGTAACACCGCAGTAGGACTCATCAAAGAAACAACCAGAGGTGGGTAGAGTACCAAAATAAATGTACTCAAGTAAGACTGGCACTACTTCAAAATATTTCTTCTCAAGTAAAAACGTACTTGAGTAAGAGTAGAATAGTATCTGTCAAAAAGGCTACTATTGAGTAACATCTGATTTAATATTTTTCAAGTTATGTCATTAGATAGACAAAATGGAGAGAGAGAGAGAGAGAGAGAGAGAGAGAGAGAGAGAGAGAGAGAGAGAGAGAGAGAGAGAGAGAGAGAGAGAGAGAGAGAGAGAGAGACTGTTTCAGTGACAAGTTACGGTGTATATTTACTTGGTCTTAAAATGCAGCAACAAGCTCAACAGATAGAAAATTACATTAGGAAAAACAAAGCTTGTGTAGAAACAGGTGGTCTCCTTTATTAAATTTTAAGTGTGTGTCTGGTATGTTTTTGTTCAAACATGTTTTCTTCTTCATTACATGAAGTTACTTGCAGTAGTTAGAGTATTCAGATTTTTTACTCAAGTAAAAGTAAAAAGTACAGTCTAGTAAAAAAAAAAGTTAGACAGGAACCCTGGTTCCAAAGAGTAGAGACTGCTATAGAGGGATCGAAACAGGCTTCATGTCATGCTGCCCTATTCACTCCCTCTCCTAATCATCGTCCTCACCTGTGTCTCCCATCAACCACACCTGATCCTCCTTACCTTCTGCCCTTAAAACCCGTCACTTCCCTTCACTCAGCGCCGGATCATTGTATTGTAGATGTCTCCTTGGTGTGTTGTCCTGCTCGTCCGATGTCCTGTCTCCGTTCCTGCCGTCACCACCACCACCACCACCACCACCACCACCATCATCATCATCATCAACCTCCTCCACCAGCAGCACTACTTCAACCAGCACTTTAATAAATATCCTTGCACCTTCTACCGGTTTCTGTGTTTGGGTCCATGCATCACTCCGCACTCCCTGACAATTTATTTTCTCAAAAGTTTTAAATAATGTAAAATAACAGTAAATCATGCTTTAGAAATCTGATCAAATTTTCATTAAATGTTGCAATTAAAAAGCAAAATATTCAAAGAGCTAAAAGTGATTAAAATGGTTCAAATATAGATTAAAAAACATTGCTAAAATTAAACACCGCTACAGGGTGATTTACATAATTAAAAGGCTACAAATAGCCATAAAAATGTAGCTTAGATCAATCTCAACTGTGTATGTCAGAATATTGATGCAGTTAAGTTACAGATAATTAGTCCTCATGATGATCATGTCCAGCTTAGTGCTCACCTGAGAACCCCGTCTTCTCCAATGACACACTCTTACTACCACTGACCAGAAGCTTACAAGACCCTGATGTCATCATGCTGACTTTCTAAAACTATTAATAGAAACAGTAGTTTTAGTGGATTTAAACATCTTAAATTTATTTTAAAAATATGCATTTTTCTATTGTCATTAAGCAGATATTGATTATTTTAATAATCCAAACTGACTGAAAACAAATTCTGTTTAAATCTTCGACAGAAAAAAAGGTGTATGTGAGTGTTTATGCAGTGTATGTAAACATCTGGTTTCACCTGTATGTGTTCACTTTGTGTTATTGTTTATATGTTTTGTAAAGAAGTCTTGTTTATCCATGATGAAATGACCAAATATTTTCATTCATCCCAACAAATGTGTCATAATAATTTTGTCTCTTCTGTGTGTGTTTTTCAGGTCAGGAGAGGTTTGGCAACATGACCCGTGTGTATTACCGTGAAGCCATGGGTGCCTTCATCGTCTTTGACGTGACACGGCCGGCCTCCTTCGAGGCCGTCACCAAATGGAAGGAGGACTTGGATTCCAAGCTCACACTAGCCAATGGGAAAAATGTAGCCACTGTGCTTCTGGCTAACAAATGTGACCAGGGTCGGGAAGTACTGACCAATAATGGAATAAAGATGGACCACTTTTGCCAGGAAAATGGCTTTGTGGGATGGTTTGAGACCTCTGCTAAGGTGAGGAAAAATAGAGACATATGTACATGTGCACACACGGTAGTTACATTAAAGGAGGGCTCAGTCGTTACAGCTCCTGTTTCAAGGTGTGTCTGTTTTATAAAATGTCCTTAAGTGGCAGCTGCCATCCTTGACTCAGTCTGACCCAGCAACCAATTATCTTGTAAAGACATCATGAGAAAGACACATTCAAAATGGGATGAGCTGAACTTCACAGGCTTGAGCTTCTATTTGCATTTGAATAAAGCCGGAGTCATGGTGCAATGCTCCGAATTCCCACAGAGACTCCCAGCAGACATTCCGTCTGTGTTTTTCCAGGTCAGCTGCACTTGCATCAGGTGCTTTGTCATCCAGACAGGGTTGTCCAGGAATGCAGTTGGAATATATTAGCTCCATGTTCTCTAGTGGCTGCACAAAATGTAAAAGAGCAGTTTCACATTTTGGCTGTTTTCATAGAGTTCAGTTATGCAGAATATAAGTTTGTTAAAGCCATACAAATACTTTTTAGTTTTATGTTTGAAATGTCAGACCTGACAAAATGTAGCTCTCGCAAAGCAATTTTTAACATTAAAGATTAAATTGACAAAACCTGATTTGGAATCTTATAAATATATTTAAATAGCAAGGACCACGCTACAGGTTCAGAATTTAACAGTTTATTGAAGGCATGTTTAATTGAATGGTCTGGGGAGAGGCAACGCCGGAGACCCGGAGGAAGACTCAGTGTGGGGGTGCAGTCTTCGGGAAATCGTCTTTCCGAGCCTGCTCAGGACCCCCCCAGACGGAACCTAAAAGAGAGAGACGTTAGAAGAGGCTGTGCCCGATGGATGCTGCGAAGAAAAGGCGAGGGTCGTCAGGACCCTGCGAAGAAAAGGCGAGGGTCGGCAGGACCCTGCGAAGAAAAGGCGAGGGTCGGCAGGACCCTGCGAAGAAAAGGCGAGGGTCGGCGGGACCCTGCGAAGAAGAGGCGAGGGTCGGCGGGACCCTGCGAAGAAGAGGCGAGGGTCGGCGGGACCCTGAAAAGAAGAGGCGAGGGTCGGCGGGACCCTGAAAAGAAGAGGCGAGTCGGCGGGACCCTGAAAAGAAGAGGCGAGTCGGCGGGACCCTGAAAAGAAGAGGCGAGTCGGCAAGACCCTGAAAAGAAGAGGCGAGTCGGCAGGACCCTGGACCTAGAGGGAGGGGAAGGGAGGGGTGAAAATGAACGAGAGATGAGGGATGAAGGGCAGGCAGAGTTTATATGTGTATCCTGGTGGGATTAGAGATGTAGAGCAGACGTGTGGTACCGGGTGAATCGAGTTAAGGCTGATTAGGATTTATGAAGCGGGTTTGAGGCGTGGCCTTGCTCCTGAACCTCAGCTAACCTGTTAGCTCCATTTCACTAGCAAGGACCACGCTACAGGTTCAGAATTTAACAGTTTATTGAAGGCATGTTTAATTGAATGGTCTGGGGAGAGGCAACGCCGGAGACCCGGAGGAAGACTCAGTGTGGGGGTGCAGTCTTCGGGAAATCTTCTTTCCGAGCCTGCTCAGGACCCCCAAAAGGTCTTGTCGGAGAGATTAGCAGAGAAGAGAATGAGCACGTTGCAGATTGTGTAGATTACGAATGTAGGTTCGGTATGCTGAAGAGGACCAACGACCTAAGATTTGGATGACGTCGTCTGATATCCCTGACCTGGCGGCTGAGGTAGCTGTACCCATGCAGATTGAATGGCCGGAGTAAAAATCAGGGGAGATACCGGACCGGCGAGTAATCTTGTGGGGGTGATTAATGAACCAGAACCGGGTAGCGGGGCTACCTGATTCGGTAATGAGAAGTGGGTCGAATGGAGAGGCGTTAGCAGGTGATGGGTTCCTAGGGGCTGAGGCTGGAACTGAGGCGGAATAACTGAATTCGGACGGAGGTGCCGAGCTGGTCTGTTTTACTTCTACGTAGGGTGTAAATGAGGGTGTCCTGACTAAGGATTGAAATGTCTGAGAGACATGGGTGAATGGAAGGATCGTGTCTAGAAGAGGAAGGGGCAAACTCAGAACAAATCGGGAAACTGAAATAAGCGAGCAAGAGCATGGACTGAAGAGTTAGGTCGATGAAGGGGGATAGGTAACCGGAACGAAGCGTGAGAATCCAACGGGTGAGGCGGTCGGAGGTGAGCGGTAAGCGATGAGCAGCGGAGGGTTCTAGCTTTTTAAGACTTTTCAGAAAATCATCAGAACGTGGCTATGGTCGAGAGCTGGAAGGGGTTACCTGTTGCCAGCTTGATGAAGAAGCTGATTCCTGATAGATAAGATTTAATGGTGGATATGTGGATTTTTTGGATTGAATGCAAGTGAGAGATGAACTGGCAGATAAACAAAGGAGTAAAAGGGAAAGAGACCATACATTACGTGAAAGGCCTTGAAGGCGTTCCAGCCGGACAGGTAAACAGAGCGGGTACCGGGTGAGAGGCTGTCGATGAAGTTCTGCAAGATGGTGAGGTTGTAGAGCTGCGGCGTCAGATGAAGATGGTGGCTGAAAACTGTGGGACTGGAGTCAGGTTGAGGTCTGCAGCAGGAGCTAAGGATCTGAATTTCTTTGTTAATAACTTCTACAACAGCTTCATTATCGGAGTGAATGAGGATAGATTTCTGCGACAGCTCGTGTCCCCAAAAGAAGGGTTGCTATTACGATGGGGTAAAGCTTGTGGGGAGCAGAGGAAGGGAGGGTGGACTGGGGCTGAAAGGAATCGAACTCCGGGGACCAGCTGTTCCAGGAAGAGAGGAAATCGTGCCAGAGCCGCATCTCTGTACGACAGGGCTCGGTGAGGGCGAGCTGATTGTGGAGGCATGGCACGCTAGCGGCAGCGGACGGAAGGGACACGAAGGACCGACCCTGGGGAATGATGCGGACGGCGTAGGTAAGATGACCCGAGAGCAATAGGAGCTGTTTCTTAGCGCGTATTTGTGAGGAAGAAGTTAGAGCGGATCGGGGAGATACGGTGGACCTCCAAACAGCAGCGAAACCTGGATGGAGGATGAGTCGAGGGTGATGCCCAGGAACTCGAGAGTAGCAAGGGGGCCCACAGTCTTCTCGTCGGGAAGAGGGACACCGATGTCGGAAGCGGCCTCAGTGAGGGCACGAAGCCCTCAACGAGGTGGAGAAGAAGTGGAGGTGATGACCAAGAAGTCATCCGAGGGGGAGTGAAGGACGTGAGGCAGGTGTTTAGTATTAAACTGGAAACTGGGACTACTCCTGCAGCCGAAGGTGAGCTGGACGCAAAGTAGTAGGAACCCTTCCGACGGACGCTGGAGAAGCGCCGGAAGACTGAATGAAGGGAGGGGGGCAGTGGCGGAGCTAGGCTTTAAAAACGGGGGTGGCAAGGTATTATTTTGGGGGGGTCGATATACAAAGTATATGAAATGCTTCAAAAAACAGAGCGCACAAAGTGCGTATGCGCATCGTGGGTGCAGAATGATGTGCTCAAAGCATATTATAATATAACATATAATATCATAGTGGACGGAGTTTTACCGTGTATCCTGCTGTAACCAGACGAGGCTGTTTGAATACTGAATGGAGAATGATTGACGGCCGAAGAGGAGGGAAAACGAGTTTCCGTAAACTTAAATTTAATGATGTAAATAGACTTCTGTCCCTCACATTAAGCTACGGAATGGCTTCAGAGGACTTTGTGAAATTATAATCAGACCCTCTCAGACCCAAGTCACCCCAAACTGACGTGAAAAGCGAGAGGCGCCGAAAAGCGCGCTGTTTGCATCCCTGTACGATCTCCACGGTAGTTTTAGTAAGATTAGTTCAATATTCTGCATTACACGTGCCGATATGAATAAGCCTACCAATTGTCTGTGAGATGTAGAGCAGACGTGTGGTACCGGGTGAATCGAGTTAAGGCTGATTAGGATTTACGAAGCGGGTTTGAGGCGTGGCCTTGCTCCTGAACCTCAGCTAACCTGTTAGCTCCATTTTAAAAATGAAAAGCCAAAAATATCAGGTATAACTTAGAAAATTGGCCTATATTAGTATGGGGAATAAAGTCCAAGCAAACACTGACAGATAAAGCTAATGTATAAAAAATACCTGCAATTACCAGTCTAACTTGTCTTTAATTTACCCGTTTTTTAAGTAAAGTTCCAACATGTATGACTGGATCTCTTCTGATATTATTTAGCCTTGAATTTATGTTTCAGTGTAAGTGCTTGGTGGAACATGGACAGCAGACATGCAAACAGCTGCAAATTGCTCATTGGTTAACATTAGCAAGCAGTGGTGGTTTCAGGGCTCAAATCATGTTCATTGCATAGGTTGGAATTTTCCTAAATTCTGACTTTTAAAGTAGCCTATGTTCTGTTTAAAAGTAGTTATTAGTTTCAAAGTAGTTCAAAAGGCATTCTGAACTTATTACAGTAGTGATGCTTCATTAATATTTTATTATTACTGTAAATTTGAATTTGATTACATTGTAGCATGTAATGATGGGTTCAAGATTATTGTGTGCAAATATGGGAACATATCACTTTTGCAATTGGTCTTGCTAAAGTTTTCTTTCCCCTTGAGCCGTATGAAGAAATCCAATATTGAAAGAAATTAAAGTAGCAAGTAGGTTAACACTTTTAACACCCTTTTGAAACAAACCAAAGAGTTGTATCACAGAAAATCAAAAGAAGCCACATTTGCTGTTTGCCGTTTGCCACAAGTCATATGAGAGAGGCTGATGGTAACTCTGGAGGAGCAGCAGAGATCCACAGCTTAGGTGAAATCATCTATTGTCAGCATATCTGTTTATTTTAAACTCCACAAATCTGGCCTTTATGGAAACATGGCAAGAATAGAGCCACTGTGTTCAAAATAAAAAAAAGTCAGTTTTTATCCAATTTTTATACAAATCTGATTGAACTGGAGCTATTTCGCAAATGCACAAACAGTTTTAGGTGTTATATCTTTCACAGTTATTCAGTAGTTTGTGCCGGTGTATCACATAAAGCCCCCAAAAATACATTGGGGGTTTTGGTTGTAACATGAAAATTTGTAAAGAAGTGAACTGATTATAGTCCGCACAAATTGTACAAATAAAAACATTAAAAAGCCTTATCCAGCAAATGTATGTTTAATTTAAATAAGGCCAACACTACAGCTAAAGGTAGAGGTACAATGCGACATTTTCAAGAATTTCTTAGTTTTCTTCTTTATTTTGTTAAGATTCTCAGCCAACAATTGAAAAAAAGATGCACATTATCATTCAAATTAAAGGCGAGTAGTTGCTGACTGTAAGGTGAGATACACATTAACACTCTGTTCACACTCTGACTAGGACAGATTAGAATGTCACAACTGGATGGCAAAGGTTAAAAATACTGCAGACACTCACACAGAGTCAAACACCTGCACTGCTATCCAAGAAGCCCTAGCTCTCGTCACATCAGTGCAGGTACCGCTCGGAGTCAACAGTGACTCTATTTACCTTAAATCATTACTTTTTGGGATGAATTGCACAAGGCACAGCAGATAAAATGGAGAATAAGATTTAGAAGGGACTTTATTAAATCTTATTGCATTGTAAAAATCACCCAACAGCATCAAAAACTATCATGAAAACATTTGTTGTGTGCTAGCAAGAACCTAGCTGGTTCGTTGATATATCTTGCACAAATTGGCCCTGACTAGTTGAATAAATTATAAAAATACATGAAAGTTTAAGCTGCTTAAAATAAGATGTTTAACCAATTAACAAAACTCAGTCATCTGTCAGTTGTGAAAAGTTATGCAGAGCTTGTACTGGCATGTAAAAAAACTGTGTGTAATCCAACTCTGAGTCAGTTTGTCCCAGAACAAGTCTTTGTTTTGTTTTCTAAAAAGAATGGCTTTAATGTTGTTGTTTTTTTTACTGCAGATGTGACATTTTGCAACCAGATGTATTATATCACCAACATTTTTTAAAATAGTAATAGGCTATGAATGTTAGATAATATTAAACCACAAATGGCATTTGAAAAGAACACCATCTCCATTAAAGCCTTTGTTTAGCTGAATGGTTTTAAGAGCCTGATGTTCCTCAAGATTATAGCTGACATATTCTAAGTTCACTGCCTAAATTACCCTCAAAATAATCAATCTAACTTTTTATCTTAAACATGTATAAAAATGCCTATCATACATGGGATAGTAATGAAATTGGTAAGAAATTGTGCAAAAGGATTTTTGGTGGCCTTATTTTGACCTGAAGTAATCTTTAGTTTTAAATCTAACAGTATATCTGGTAGACAATGTTAATCTGAGAAACTATACATATTTTTCTGTGTAGCATTAGATGTGATTAGTTTATCTGCTACTGCTGCAGCATGCTCTGAAAGCTAACAGCTTTTCCCATTTCCTATCTGTAACTTCCTCATATCAGTGTTTATACTAATCCTTTATATAACTGTTTGCTACTTGGGTTTAATGTCATTGGGTAGAGAAAAAATGACTCCTTTTCTCTTTAATGGTTGCTGAACTTGCTCATTAATTGAGTATCCTATTTGCTTCTGTCACTGTGGCACAAAAATAGCATTCGCCATATTTCATATTAATTATATATATCGGTAATATAGCACACAAGCATGTAAGAGTGTACCCAAAATTAATTTGTTCTTTTATTTTAAAGGTTCTGCTTTCAGTAGTACTATTGGTGCCTAGTAGAGTACAGTGCAGTAAAGAGCAGTATAGTATATCATTTTATAATGTAGCACTGTGTTGAACAACATAGGATAGCATAGTGTAATATTCTATACTGTATAGCATGCAGTACAAATTATTACATTTAGGTGTGACAAATAAGCAAAAATAGAATAAACCGTTAAGGGGGCAAATACTTTTTAAGGGTGCTGTAACCTTAAGAAAGCCAATATAAACGCTCAAGTCTGGAAATGTAAAATACCTTTCTTAGCATGACTGTTTACTATTTTCATCAAATATGACATTATTATTTTTGCTTTACTTATTTTTTGGTTGTGAGTTAATGCAATGAGAGTGTACATACAGACCACCTGCAGCTTATGTGTATGTATACTCAGACACAGTTTGTGTATCTCTGCTGCTGACTGATTCTCTATCAGCCCTCTCATTTTAGTACTGGTCCATTTGATTAGCCCACGTTCTGTAAAGATTTATTTATTGTTTAGTGGCTCATATTAACAATTTGTCTTCTCTCTGTAGCCACCATTTTATGACCCGTATTGTTTTTTTCCTCACATCAGTATCTTCTTTCCATTTTGTATTTAGGAGAATATCAACATCGATGAGGCAGCAAACTGCTTGGTGAAACACATCATCGCAAGCGAAAATGACATGCTCCAATCAGAAGTTCCTGACACAATCACCCCTCAGTTAGAGAAGGATAAAGGCGGGACTTGCTCCTCTTGCTTTCGATCTCAGTGAAAATAATGTTCACCAGCAGGATGTATTTGTTTTGAGAGTAGCCTCACACAAAGCTGTATGCGTGGGGACTCTCTTTACAGGTGGAGGGTACTGGTGCCAGTTTTTTTCTTGTCTGGATTCCTGGAAAAGCAGGGAGGGGTGACAGAGAGCAAGTTGGCTCATGAACTGGATAGACTGAAAAAGAGAGATAGCTACAGCTGTGTCCACTTGTCAGAGGCAGGGTCACCCCCTGAGCGTCTTCAAGCGTTGGCACAAACACTTTGGTTATCATGGTGACATATTTAACAAGCAGATGACCAGTGAGGTTGGAGCAAATCACAAGGATGTTTGTTCTAAAGATCTGTGGAGCCAATAATTTCATACAGACCGTGGTGACTCTCTTGCTCTCCCTCCACCCACATTTTCTCTTCATCTTTTTTTCCTGTCTGTCAAATTGTGAGCCAATAATAGCATTTTCACCAGCTAGCAAAAGCAAAAATACTGTCAAGTACACAAAACCCAGTCTTCTTACACAGTAATCTTCTCATTTTGGTTTATATCTTTTTTTATTATTCCAGGAGAAATGCTGGCACCAGTAATACCTTTTATAGCATATTATTATTGTATGTAACTAAAGTGCCTTTTCTAACACATCCCATTCTATTTAATGTCTTCAACAGATAATCTTCACTTTATATTATTTATAAGTGCACCGATGATGCACATTTTCTCTGTTTTTCTCACTGAGGTAAACTTTCATGCATTATTATATAGAAATATGTAAAGTTCTGTGTATTAAAGACATCTGTGATACATCAAAGACTCTTATCCATATTTGTTTTAATTCAGTGGTTTTATATAAAATGCATTTTCCCCTGTGAAATAATTGTAACTTTTGTAATTCTGAGGTAAATGCAAATATGTATATGGGTGTGTATATTATTATACACAGCAAACCATGACAGATCATAGAACCAAAGATGTATCAAGTTTTCAAAATGTTCAAACAAAATAAAAAACTTTGCTGGATTTTACTTTTTAGTTAGTCATTTTCAATTTTTACCCCAACACAAATAGAAATCATGAAAATATTCTTTATGTTTAATTTGGTGATATGGTCTTTGTCCTGCGTAAAAAATTCTGAAAAGGGTTCTCTAATGTGATTAAACAAAACAAGCAGGCTAAGTGGAGAAATAAAACAAACCAAAAAATACAGAATACAACATGAAAACAAAACAAACAAATGTGTTCTAATCAAATTAGAGGGCTCATAGAAGATTTGTTGACAGTTGGAAACTGTTCTTTGAGCCTCTATATAGCAAAATTAATTTTGTTGGGGCTGAAAATGGCCCAGGAGTCCTGATAAATGGCCAAATACAACCCCATAATAAAGTCATACAATGGAAAAACTGGTTCTCCCCACCCATTTGGCCAAGGCATAAAAGTTAAATAAGCTGGATGGGCGGATCTACTGGGGTGGCATAGGGTGGCAGTGTCCACCATAAAAGAAAGCCTTGCCACCCCTGCTGCCACCCTAGCTGCTATGAATTCAAACCCGTTAACGTTCCGAGGGTCCACGGGCGGGCCCAGCCCATTTTCTAGTTTAAATCTGTCGATTTTCGGACTTCTAACTTCTTTGAACCTCTACATATTTTTTATCATTGGACAGCTAAGAGTCTTGTGATTCCAATTATGGCTGACGATCAAGGATACAATCACAACTGTAGACACAGTGAGCGCTTTTGCCAACAAAAATGCTCTCCTGACGGAGGTATAAAAATATGGAACTCACCATTTTGTAGTCCAATAAACGTGACAAAACCCATCCATTTCGAACAAAAATGGTCTTTTTACATCAATAAGGGTCCGAGTAAAGTCCTCCAATAAAGTTATTAGTCCAGGACAACAGTAAAACCGATTTAAAAAAGTAAAATAAACAATGAAAATGCGCTTCCGAAATGTCTATGGCCATTTTTATAGTCTTTAAGGCTTTGTTTCCGATTCCTTCGCTTCCACTACAAAGGTCACTGAGCATGCCCAGAAGAAGAAAAAAAATTCATCCGGTTTATTCCTTACGATCTCCAACCAATGGCGCATGGATGAAAAGTCACGTTATGGTAAGTAACTCGAACCAATCGTGGTCCAGAACTCTGATGATTGACGCATCGAATAGCCAATGTAATTCTGTAAACGCAGATATATAACTTGACCGGGCGGACTTGGTCGCTGCCATAGTATTTGACGTGTGTAAAATATCTTATTCATGAAAGGATTACGCACAGTGTGTACCAGTAACACTGTTTCAGCACCATGTCCAAACACCCTTTATAAATCAAAATACAACATTGAGGAAAGCCGTGGAGCTTTATATGGTAAGATGGAGTTATGATTCTGATGATATTTTTAATTCAGTGAGGACTACGGCATTTACCCAGGAGATGGCGCATATGGTAAACTTTTGACCACCTTTGACCTGTAGTTATAAAAATGTGTGCAGAATACTCAATTTTTGGGTTATTGCTGTCAAATTTGGTGTGGATGAAGGTAATACTTTAGCCTTTAGACCCACAGTGTGTTTTAGGGCCCAACCTATTTTAAAAGCCATTTTTACAGCATGTATTTATATAAAATAAATAATCAGACATAAAAAAAAATATTTTTCAGTGTATTAAAATTCATATTGCTTGGTAACAATCGCACTCGAGATATTAACACAGTTCTGGGATAAATTCAGTGTTTGCTTCCCAAAGAGACCCAACCATGTCTCTACTCAAAATGGTTCAAGAACAGCTTCAAGTTAATTTTGGGTATGTGTTTTAAGAAAATGTTGGGCGGAAATTGTAGGAATGTTAGGGGGTAAAATTGGACATTAGGAGCTTGAAGCTCATGAAAATCTTTGCATTATGTTCTCTTTGGTGAACTTTTAAAGCTGCTAGTTTGCTGAAAGTGCTGCAGAGAGTGCACCATGTGGCCATTAGACAAACTGCAATCAGCAAAATGCGCACTCCCATGACTTTCAGGCGTGTGCTCATTATTCCGAGCTCTGCGACGGTCAGAAGCCAATATATATATATATATAAAATTCTGCCATATGGTGCCACCCCTGAAAACGTCTTGCCCCTTTTTTGCCAACCCATAAATATTTTTCTAGATCCGCCCCTGATAAGCTGCAAGCTAACTAGCATGTTTAGCACAATGGCTCTTTGACGCTGCCTGAAGATAGAAACTCCTGAAGCTAGAGACTACAGCCATTTTCCTCTTGTCCAACAAGGACGTTAGTAGTGGCTCATTTCTCATGAGCATTTGCCCTTCCACAAATTCCCTCTGTTTTTTCTGTCTTTGAATACCTGGCAATTGAATTTCTTAAATTCAGCTGTGTTGGAGGGTTTAAAAGTCATGCCACAGTACTCAGACTTTAACGATGCTACTCCAAAATTATCTTTTTGTGAGTTTTTTCAAGGGTGGATCATTGTTCAGCTCCGTAACCCAAGTGTGCTTAAGCTTAAGATCACAAGATGAAGAACTGGAAATTTTCCTTCAGAAGTTTCTGGTATGGAGCAGAATTCATAGCTGCCCAGGTGTCAAAAAGGCTTTGCAATGTACATATTTCTTTCTTATGCTGAGTTCATACCTCTACTCTTTGCACACCCATGACTGCATTCAATCTCACAAACCATTGTCAAATTCGTAGATGATACGACCCTGGAGGGATTGATCACAAAAGGGAAGTCTGTGTACAGAGAGGAGGTAAGGAGACTCAGACTGGTGCACAAAAAACAATCTAATTCATAACATTCATCAACTCTCAACAATATCCAGGAGGAAGGTGAACATTCATTCATCACTGTACATCAACGGAGAAAAGGTGACGAGTGACCATCTTCAAATTCCTGGGCACACACACCTCTGAAAACCTCTTATGGAGAAAAAACATCACAACTCTTGTCAAAAAACGCTTCCTGAGAACACTCAGAAAGATAAACTTGTCAAGCAGCATCTGACATATTTCCCCATAGAGAGTGTCCTCCCATATGGCATCCTGGTATGGTTCAGCAGCAGCTCTGTAGCAGATATATATATATATATATATATATATATATATATATATATATATATATATATATATATATATATATATATATATATATATATATATATATATATATATACTTAAATTCACTCTGGGATCAAGAAAGTATTTTTGAATTGAATTTTAAGTGATGAGATCAACACCTCACCTCCTGTGGCCTACAAAAGACATCCAGCTCCCTCAAAGATCTATACCATCCTGCCGATCATCTGTTTAAACTAATACACTCTGGAAAACCTACAGATCCATCAAATCACACATTACAAGATTCATGACCAGTTTCTATCCTCAGCCCATTACTACATGGAACTTTAAACTAAAAACACACACCCACCAAACAAAACACTGTATTAACATGAAGCTTTTGTAAGATGATTTATTCATTATTCATAGTTTTGCTTTTTATTATCTATTAGAATCTAATCTGATCTAATTATCTATTACTCAATTTCTTCAGATCATGGCATGATGTGTATCCTTTTGAGATGTTTTAATCCTACTTCATTTTGTCAAACAGGTCCTGATCAAATTATTTCTTGATTCCACAGGTCTGACACCCACCACGCCTCGGTACGGCTAGTGAAACTAAACCAAAAATTTGGTTAACCACAGTTAGTAAGGGCCGTTATATTTTTTACGTAGTGCCAGGTTTAGCTTTTTGTTTTACCTAAAAAAAAGTGTACTTACAGCTTATCTTTTCTAAAAATAAAAATTATTGAATGACCCGAAACATTTAAGTGTGACAAAAAAATCAAGAAACATTTAAGGGGGTAAATACTTTCTCACAAGTCTGTATATAGACTCAGAAGCTTCAGTTATCATTATAAACTCAGCAATAAAAGAAACGTCCTCTGACCTTCAACTGTTTTTACTTTCAGTAAACTTAATGTGTGTAAATATTTGTATGAACACTAAAAGAGTCAACACCATAAGACATAAACTAAAAATGTTTCACAGACATGTGACTAACAGAAATAGAATAATGTGTCCTTGAATGAAGGGAGGCTCAAAATCAAAAGTACCAGTCAGTATCTGGTGTGGCCACCAGCTGCTTGAAGTACTGCAGTGCATCTCCTCCTCATGGACTGGACCAGATTTGTCAGTTCTTGCTGTGAGATGTTACCCCACTCTTCCACCAAGGCACTTGCGAGTTCCTGGACATTTCTGGGGAGAATGGCCCTAGCCCTCACCCTGCGATCCAACAGGTCCCAGACGTGCTCAATGGGATTGAGATCCGGGCTCTTCGCTGGCCATGGCAGAACACTGACATTGCTGTCATGCAGAAACTCACGCACAGGACGAGCAGTATGGATGGTGGCATTGTCCTGCTGCAGGATCATGTCCGGATGAGCATGCATAAAGGGTACCACATGAGGGAGGAGGAGGTCTTCCCTGTTTCGCAAGGCATTGAGATTGCCTGCAATGACAACAAGCTCAGTCCGATGGTGATGTGATATACCGCCCCAGACCATGACGGACCCCCCACCTCCAAATCGATCCCGCTCCAGGGTACAGGCCTCGGTGTAACACTCATTCCTTCGACGATAAACACGAATCCATCCATCACCCCTGGTGAGACAAAACCGTGACTCATCAATGAAGAGCACTTTTTGCCACTCCTGTCTGGTCCAGCGAAGGTGGGTTTGTGCCCATAGGCGGTGTTGTTGCTGGTGATGTCTGGTAAGGACCTGCCTTACAACAGGCCTACAAGCCCTCAGTCCAGCCTCTCTCAGCCTATTGCGGACAGTCTGAGCACTGATGGAGGGATTGTGTGTTCCTGGTGTGACTCGGGCAGTTGTTGCGGCCATCCTGTACCTGTCACGCAGGTGTGATATTCGGATGTGCCGATCCTGTGCAGGTGTTGTTACACGTGGTCTTCCGCTGCGAGTATGATCAGCTGTCCTTCCTGTCTCCCTGTAGCGCTGTCTTAAATGTCAGTCTCAAAGTGTGGACATGGCAATTTATTGCCCTAGCCACATCAGCAGTCCTCATGCCTCCCTGCAGCATGCCTAATGCACGTTCACGCAGATGAGCAGGGACCCTGGGCATCTTTCTTTGGGTGTTTTTCACAGTCGGTAGACAAGTGTCTTTAGTGTCCTGCGTTTTTAGAACTGTGACTTTAAATGCCTACTTTCTGTAAGCTGTTAAGGTCTTAACGACCATTCCACAGGTGCATGTTAATTAATTGTTTATGGTTAATTGAACATGCATGGAAAACGTTGTTTAAACCCTTTACAATGAAGATCTGTAAAGTTATTTGGATTTTTACAACATTATTGTTGAAATAAACAGTCCTGAAAAAGGGACGTTTATTTTTTTGCTGAGTTTATAATTTTATGCTTATAAAGTTTAATTTTTGTATAAGTAAAAGACTAAGGAAACAAATCCAGATATGACTGAATGCAGAAAATCTAACAAATCTGTTAGAGCTGTGTGCATTTTTATTCCTCTGTCCAGTGGCTAGTTCTTGATTAACATCCTATTGAATGTTTCCCGACAATGTGATCATCCAGAAAAAAAGAGGACACTCCAAGCTGCAAAAGATTTACATTTTTTAAATCCAGCTATCAACTAGTTTTTCAACAAAAAGAATGGAAAGTGGAAATAACTTAAAATGAGCAGATTGACAACCAATTTCTCCAGATGTATTTCAAAGCAGTGGCAAGAGACTGACACATCCAGTAAATTTAAGCACTGGGAAAGCCTGCAGATCTGTGCTCAAAGAGTAAAATCAGACAGCATCAGATCATCTAATACTCTGCCTGCAGTGATTGCTTGCCAACAAAAGTGACAAATCAGATAATCACATAGCTGCAACCCAAAGCATTTGAGCAAAGCATGGATCTGGATGTGCAGGACACAAGTGTGCAGCAACTGATATCATGTCATCATGCACCTACATCTCTGAGGAAAGTTTCAGCCACCTTGTTCAATCTATGCAATTATCGTGGAAAAAAATAACTTATTCTTAAACAAAGATGAAACAGAGTCCTTCAGGCGTTTTTGATATTTAATACAACATATTAATCAGTATGGAGGACAGTGTGCACAAAAAGAGTGTCGGCACTCAAGCTCTCCCCAACCCTTCTAATGCAAAACATTATGTAGTGATGATGCATTCACTGTTTATCTTTAATCAACATGAGCTCAGTTCTTCTTCTCCTGCCCCTGAAGAAACGGTCCACGCCAGTTCAGATTAGAGCTTGAACAAGTGTGTTTCCTTCAGCCCTAGTGTCTTCTCCCTGCAAGACCGGACCACGTCACTATGACAACATGATAGTGACGTGTGCAGCAGTTTCACAAGGTCAGAACATAATGTACATATCTACCGGCTCTAACGTCTGTTTAAGCTCTCTGAAACATTGCGTTGTGACACAGAGTGAGTGAATTTTGTCTGGTTTACATATCCATCAATGATTATGATCAATAATTTTATATAAATAAAAATTATTGATAAGGTTCAAGTTTAATATATTAATATTAGGGGAACCACTTCTGTATTAGAAGACCAGACATCCAGTCTCTTTTTGAAGTTCACACGCTGCGGACATTAATTGTATGCATACACCAAGTAATCACAGAAAACTTCTCTTTAAGCTAGGGAATTTATTAAGAAAATAGATCAACCTTACAGCCAAAACATTTCGTCAATAATTCCCATCTATTCTAAAGCAAACAGACAGCTCCCCTTTTGCAGGGGAGGGGAGGTGAGGTTTTGTTCAGAGAGAGAGGTGGCCCTCACTCCAGGGGGCACAAGTAGGAGATAGCCTGTGGGACAAAGGGCCATAAACTTATCTCTGGGCCAAGATGGAGGATAGCACATGGAGTGTAAGGAGACAAAGGACCATAAGACTAGCTTTGGCTAAAATGGAGCAGAGCACATGGTTTGAACTGTCCATGTGGAAGACCACAGTTTTCACTAACAGACAAAGAACAATTAAGTTAACCTTTCAGCTGACAGACCAGCTAACGCAGGTCGGACCGAGCCCGACTCTGCTGACCAGGTGATCAGAGAGCAAGAGAGAGAGAGTAGAACGAGGAAGAGAGAGAAAAAAGTGGGATCCACTTAGGATAAAAAACAATTTAAAACAGCAAATAATACAGCTCACAAACTTATGCATGCAACGATGCTAAATGAGCCAACAGGTACAGCGCTTAAAAACACGTTTAACCAACAATGAACAAGATCTAACTCGTTAAGAACTCTATTTTCCCTATTTATCTGCCCAGACACAATATTACTTTGAATTAATCGGTTCAGTCCTACTTTGCTTTGAGGGATGTCCAGTCCACAAAGAGAGGAGCAAAATGTATCCGTAGTTGAGCAAAAAAAGGAAGATAGAACCTGCGCAAGATTTTAGGACTGTGTGTCCCAACTGCAGGCTGGACGGCTTGCAGGTCGACCTCATAACAAACTGTCTTGGAACATTCCTGATATAACCCAACCTGGATGCACAGACAGCAGTGGGCATTTCGAAGCTTTGAAATGAGAGTTCTCCCCGGTCCAGCAGATCATAACAAAAGAGTATCTTCACCGTTGAGACATCCCCTCTATAGCACAAGTTTCTGCTGAGAACAATTTGAAATGGCTGCCACCATCATTTTTTTAGCCCTTTGGCCGTGATGTCATCGTGGATGTCACCATTGGTGGCCATGGACCAATAGGAGTATGTTGGGGTCACCGCTAGGTATGCTGAGAAATGTGGTCTGCTCAGTCCATCAGGGGAAAATGGCTTCCCGCCGTCCAACAGTTTGTTCAGTTCATTTGTGGAAAATGGATCCCAACAATTGCTCTCAAAACATAACATACAGAAGGCTTTGTTTTTTACTAACACGACCTGCTGTCCTAGAAGCACTTACAAAGGATGTAACTAATTAATTAAATCTTAATAAAACAAAAATATTCTGGTAACACTAACTAGCACAATTCTGAAAGCAAAAAAATTGGGTCCAACATGGTACTAATAAGAAGTACCTCACAACTTGGCCAGTGAGTGTATTCTATATACAGCACCTTGCAGAAGTAGCTATAACTCTTCTTTGTCATTTTGTTACAAGTGCAAACCATTATTTTTTATTTTTGGATTTTTTGAGAGAACAACAAAACGTAGCACATAATTGGTAAATGTAAGGAAAACAAGACATTATTTATTTTTTTTTGTTGCAAGCAGAGATTTGAAAAGAAAGGCATAAATTTGTATTATGCCTTCTTTACTGATAGCTCTGGATAGAGTTTGTGTGAAGTCCAGTGTCGACAGTCTTATATGCATGCCACCTTTAAATGCCTGTCCCTCCCTCCTTGCCCCACACAACTCATGTATGATTACCACATAACATTATGCTTATTCGGCTTTTGGTCTGGGTGTGCCTCCTTATATTATTTGTAGCCCCATCTGGCTGCCCTTGAGGTGCCCCTGAATTCAAACCAAGTATTTACCCATATATCTTTGCAATATTCTAAAGACATACTGAAATCTAAACACAGACTAATAACTCCTTTATTTTTATGACTGCAGTCAGGAAAACACACTTACTTAATTCTGCCTGTTCTTTAATTTTATCCCTGTCGGACACTGTAAACAGACTTTATTAACACTGACAACTAATTGAAAAAAGATTGTTCAACACTAATTACTGCATCCCCTTTCTGCATCTTGTGCTTGATTTATCTTTGTGGTTTGATTCCCTCCTTGTTGGAAAAAAATATTTAGTTTTAAGGCAGAAACTGCATTAGATATGGCTATACGGTTTACTATGCTGGTTGAATATTATTCATTTGTGATGATTGGATCAGACATTATGGCATTGATATCCAAATTTCTAACAGGTAACAATGGGATTCTAATTGGACAGCATGCCTACGAAAACGCTAGAGTTGTTTGGGGATTTTCCTTTGCTGTCATCTGAGTCAGGAGTCAAAGCCCTTTTCTGAACACCCACACAGACAAAAAGAAAAAAACATACACGGATCATCAGAGCAGTTTACAGATTCATATCTCATTCTCGTTTGGTCTCTAAGGCAACACACTACCAGCAGAAAGACAGTTTTCTCTTTGTAAGACCCTGTCCTTTTGCCTTGATTTTTTGTAGGCATGTAAAAGGGAAAAAGAGTGATGGAGCAACCCCAACCAAGGGACTATGATCATAAGACTTGTTAGTATCACAAGAAAGCAAGGGAATAAACTGCACGTGATTTCAGGATGACTTTTTAACTCTGTATCTCTACCTCTTCCAGCACTAAATAATGAGATATGAACATCCTTTCGCATTCACTTAGTTTTTAATTTTCACTGCTATTAAAATTGGGTCATAATTATGATTCATATGTGGTTTCTGTAACGGTTCAGAAGTTTTTTTAAACCTTAAAGGCTAAAAATAAATAAATGCATGCATACCACCCTTGACATAAAAAATAAACTCACTTGTAAATAGATACATGCATCTAAATAATAAAATATTATGACTAGTGCAATAAACCAGCTGCAGTAAAAATACAGCCACCGAGGCTGGAGAGAGACCTACTACATGGTCGATAAATTCTGAGAGAGGTGTTGGAAGGAGAGGCACTGGCAGGTTTTCTCTGCCTCTGAAATGAATACACAGTAAAAGAGAATCGATAGCAAGAGCCTGGAGACACTTAGGAGGATGAATGAAAATAGCGTCTGTGTCTTGAGCTTTGATCGATAAATGTGTGTGTATAAATGCTGCTGTGTGCACACTTGTTTTTCTTTGTATCTCTTGGAAAACACAGGAAGCATAAGTAAGAATAACAGTTTCAGATCCAGGACTTGCCAGTAGAGGAATATTAAGAATACATTTAATCTAGACATGAGGCAGAGACAGCAGTTAAGTATTTACAGTGCATTTAGTCTTCAAGGGATTACTGAAAACATAATCTCAATATAGAATCACTAAAAATAATCCTGACTTTCAAGTCAATGCAATGCATCTCAAGCTGATCTAGTTTTGGGCTTTTACTAGGCCCAAGACATTCCATGTTTTAATTCTCACCCAGTCCAAGGTGGCTTTACTGGTATGTTTTGGGTCATTGTTGTGTTGCAGGGTCCAGTTTTGCTTCATCCTAATTTAGTTTTTATTTACAGATGGTGGTCAAATTTTCTTTAAGCCACCTCTAATACAGGGTAGAATTCTGCCTATGGCAGTGAGCAGACCAGGTCCCTCTGGAGCAAAGCATATCTTTGTGTACACTGTTTTTTATCAGATGTTTATCTTCACATCTGTGCACTCCTGTCTTTGTTCTAGCTTGTTCTCTCAACTTTAAACTTTACTATACAAACTGAAGGCTTTTGCCCTCAAAACTGATAGGGCAAAAAAATTGCGCTGCAATGCCGAGGTCAAAATCTGAGGTGTTGTGCCATTTTCTTACTTTTCTCTATAACCACTGTACCTGTAAGAACAGCCAAAATAACTCGAATGCTGCTCCCTCTGCTCTTTGCTGCTTAGAGTCTGTAAACCACTGCTCTTTCCGTTTTAAAACTGATTGCACAGCACTCCTTCCTGGAAACGTTATTATTTGTAGCCCTCATTAAGCTTAATGAGACAACAGCACCAGTGAATATTTTGATCTACAAAGCTATACTGGGTAAGCTCGCCTCTTTTTTATGCACATTCTTAGTACCTTTGAACACTTCCTATGAACTGCTGCCCTCAGTTGGGCTTCTCTTTAAAACTGGCCATGAAGACATCTTTAAAGCATAAGATCTAATGCCTTTTTCTCTTTAAAGTCTTCTGTAAGTAAAGAGCGTAACTGTTGTTCTTGAGCAGGACCGTTGCGTTTTGATCTTAATGTCAAAAGTTTAGCTTTTGCTTTGAAGTGGTTTGTACTTTCTCAGCCAGATTTGCAGTTAATAGTCAAATTTAATACCCTCGGCAGATTTAAATACAAGATTATTTTCCTTACACAAAGAGATTTGATTATGATAGAAAATGAGACAGGTATCTGTCAAAAGTTGATCAAACCAAGTAAAATGAAAATCTATTACTGTATGAAACAACAAAAGTTGTCTGCTTTTACTTACATTTTAACTATTAAAATAGAATCTCAAAAATTGTTTAGAAACCTTTGTAATGATGAGTATATAAACTGGCAGAGGTTAGATTACAAATAACAAAGCAAGATAGGATATACTCAGGGTTGCAGAGTGGGGAGGTTGGTCGCACTGTTGCCTTGTAACAAGAAGGTCCTGGATTGTAATCCTGGCCTGGGGTCTTTCTGAAAACATTATAATAGGTCTTGTTGCCATTGTCATTTCAAGGTAAATGTGCTCTACAATGGGAGGAATATTTCCCCTTTTGCATAACTGACTTTATTCATTTTAAGAAATAATGAACCACACTTTGTCAAGGCAAGAAAGTGAGCAGGTTGGGACAATCACGAAAAGAAGAAAAAAATAGACACATCTACATGCACATACAGATACACCCATCAGTACTTGATGAATGTTGTATTAAAATATCAATGCGAAATATTTCCAATTTGAAATGTGTGAACTGAATTTTGAGTTTGCCTATGTGAAGGATGAACCCAATTGACAGTCATTCTCCCTCATTCTCACACACATATACACAGACCTAATATCGATTACACTTTAGGATTTGTTTTAAGGTTAAAAAGAGCTTTCTCTGAGAGGGGTCTGGGCTTGTCTTTAGGGATAGGATCAGCATGTCAGTACATTGAGAGGGTCTCAGAGTAGAGCTGTGAAGTCCTCCACATTACAAAGGAGCCTGTTAAATGAATTAAACACCTGCTAGCTTCTTGATTATAACCATACAATATGGTTTGAATTTCTCTCTCTGACACTTGCTGGAGAGTATTTAATTCCTATCTGGCTTGGAATGTCTGTTAAAAAGCAAGGGGTTGGTTGGGTCTGGTCAGTGTATTGTAGATCAGATAGTTGCCATGGCCAATTACAGGGAAAGCTGTAGATTTTTGTTTGTTTTTGTTGGCTTGACGATGATGATATATGATTATGCATGTAATGAACCTTCACAGTTTTGTACGATGCAAAATTTTTAGAGCAGTTTTCAAACAATAACTATCACAGGCTCGTTGTGAAAACGACTGTTTGTGTGGAAGTTGGTCTCGAGTTTTGATCTGTTTACAATGAATAAATTATAAAAAATGAGAGGAAGAGGCTTGCATAAGCCAGCATGGTGGTGAGTTGTTGGTGTGTGGTTACTTCCTCTCAAGGGATTTGCGGTGTCAATGACCTGTTCACTAGCTAGGACCATGCTTCAGAGATCTGAATTTAAAACTTTATTGAAGGAATGGGATGAGGGACGAAAGGTCTGGGGAGATGCACAGAGGAAAGCTCGGAAGTAGACTCAGCGTGGGGGTGCAGTCTTCAGGAATTCGTTTTCCCGAGCCTGCTCAGGACACCCCCAGACAGAACCCGAAAGAGAGAGATGTTAGAGTAGGCTAGCACTATGAGTGAACTAGGGTGAGAGAGAGGATGGAGGGAAGGTGAGGATGGAGGGGATGAAGGGAAGAGATTGGGGGATGAAGGGAAGAGATGTGGGGAAGAAGAGATGCGGGGATGAAGGGATGGGGATGTGGGGATGAAGGGATGGGGGGATGTGGGGAAGGGATGAAGGGAAGGGATGTGGGGATGGGGATGTGGGGTTGAAGGGATGGGGATGTGGCGATGAAGGGAAGGGATGTGGGGAAGAAGAGATGTGGGGATGATGGGAAGAGATGGGGGGATGAAGGGAAGAGATGTGGGGATGAAGGGATGGGGTTGGGGGGATGAAGGGATGGGGGATGTGGGGAAGGGATGGGGGAAAGTGATGAAGGGATGGGGGGAAACTGATGAAGGGATGAGGATGTGGGGATGGGGATGTGGGGTTCAAGGGATGGGGATGTGGGGTTGAAGAGATGGGGATGAGGGGATGAAGGGATGTAGATGTGGGGATGAAGGGATCGGGGGATGTGGGGAAGAAGGAGGGAATGTGGGGATAAAGGAGGGGATGTGGGGATGAGGAAGGGGATGATGATTTCAATTCAGTTAATTTATAAGCGCTGATTCACAGATGTCTTCTCGAGGCACTTTTCAAGAAAGTCATTTCAATACGAGCATTCCAATCAGTTTAAAGTTTTAGCTAGTTTTCTTTTTAAAGAATCCCAGCAGATTGCATCGAGTCATTGACCGGCAGTTGTGCCCCGTTGATGCAGACTCCAACCACGGCAATCCCTCACACTGAGCAAGCATGTAGTGAAAGTGGAGAGGAAAAACTCCCCTTTAACAGGAAGAAACCTCCAGGAGAACCTGGCTCAGTATGAGCGGCCATCTGCCACGACCGTCTGGGGGTTCGAGAAGACACAGCAGAAACACAAAAAGAATGAAAGAACTGATGAGTACTTTCTATATTAAAGTAAAAAAAGTAAAAAAGATGAGGCCAATTAGAGAGAAGAGGGAAGTGAGGGGTGCAAAAACAATTGAGACAGACGAGCACTATAGGTGGGCTGAGTTTATATAGACTGCAGAGTAATTGGATATGCGATCCAGGTGTGAGACGCGAGTGAAGCGAGTTTGGTTAGATTGCTGAGTGAGAAGTGGATTTGGGGTGTGGTCTTGCTCCCTATCTTAAGTTAACGCATTAACTCCATTTTGTGAGACTCATCATTAGTCCACATGATTATGCAAAAAAAAAGAGGCTGATTTTATAACCCAACTATGAGAACTGCATGGAAAGACTAATATTCTGCTTCCCTTGCTGAGATATCAGTAATAAGCCACAGAAAGTAACTTGAGCAAAGCTGTATTCTGTATTCTGCTCTCTATTGGATTTTGTTGTCTATGAAATTGATTTAATTTATTGAAGATGAATGAGGAATGCTTAACTAAAAGGAATGGTTATTGACAGCAATTACTTTACACCTGCTTTTGTGGAAACATTTAAAATTATGTCTCTGAAAATAAAGACCAAGCCAATGAATCCAAAAAATTTACTTTTTTACACTTTATACAATTTTCAGACAATTTTAAATTTTACATGAATATATGAATGAATATATCTGTCTTAAGAAAGACCTGGTTCCTAGTTTCAAACAAGTTTTATCACTTTTTATCACTTTTGCACAACTCCTTTGAAAGGATCATTTAAGCTGGTGATTTTAATCTACACATGGATAACCTTTTACACCCTTTATAATGGGATTTTTTTAATTTTCTGACTTATATGGATTTTAGCCAACATATCATGCAGCCGACTCACAACAGAGGACACACCCTGGACTTGGTCATCACACATGGCCTGTCCACCCGTGTGTTCTCTGTTGTCGACTTGGCTGTCTCTGACCACTACTGTGTGTTTTTTAACATCACCAGTTTTATTCAGCAGGAGACCTCTGTGAGAACTGTCAGAAAGCGCCATCTAACCTCTGAAGTGGCTGCAGGTTTTCTGGAAATTTTTGAAAAAAATCCTCCTATTGTTTTACCTGCCCCCTGTGATTTTATTGTCAATGATTTTAACAGAAGGCTTCAGTCCACTCTTGACCGGCTTGCTCCACTACAAGTTAAAAGTTTAAAATCTAAAGCTGCAACGCCGTGGAAAAATGAAAACCTCCGAAAAATGAAGAGAAATTGTAGGGCGGCAGAGAGAAAATGGAGGAAAAGTAAAACCACAATAAACCATCAAATATACACAGATCTTCTCAAATTATACAACAATGCAGTAAGAAATTCAAGAAACTCATACCTCTCCAAAATCATCTCGGAACATAAAAATAATTCCAAAATCCTTTTTTCCACCATTGATAAACTTTTTAACAGAGCTACTACTACATTTCCTAAAACCCCCTCAAACACTCTTTGTGAGGAGTTCGCAGACCACTTCAGAGGGAAGGTAGACACCATCAGATGTAATATTTTATCTTCTCAGAGTAACATGGTTTTAGACAAATCTGAGTGTGTGTCTCTACCAGAGGAAACGCTGGACAGTTTTGTCCTGGTAGAAGCTGGGACTCTTGATAAAGTTTTCTCCTCAGTGAGGCCCACCACATGTGTCTTGGACCCAATTCCCACTTCCTTTTTTAAGCAATTTTATGGATCTTTAAGAGATGAGATTTTAACCATGATGAATTGCTCCCTTCAGACGGGGGTCTTTCCTGCCGCCTTTAAAGGGGCGGAAGTGAGGCCCCTGTTGAAGAAGAACCATTTAGATTTTAATGATTTTAACAATTTTAGACCGGTATCTAACTTACCTTTTTTTAGCAAAATTTTAGAAAAAATTGTTTTAATTCAACTTAATGATTTTATTAATGAGTACAATGTCCTGGAGAAATTTCAGTCTGATTTTAGGGTGAACCACAGCACAGAGACGGCCCTTCTAAAGATTTTAAATGATTTTAGATTAAACTATGATGCACAGAGGGTGACAGTGTTGGTTCTACTGGATCTAAGCGCTGCCTTCGATACAGTAGACCACACTATTCTTTTAACCCGTTTAAAACAGATTGGCCTCTCTGGTGATGTTCACAAATGGTTCAAATCCTATCTCACAGACAGGACTTTTGGTAAGTTTAGATACCTGCTCTTCTAGGGTCCATAGGATTACATGTGGTATGCCCCAGGGTTCAATTTTAGGCCCAGTGCTTTTTAACCTTTATATGCTCCCTCTTGGCGGCGTCATCAGAAAACATGGAGTTAACTTTCACAGTTATGCTGACGATACACAGTTGTAGATCTCCATGTCTCCTGATGACACACGGCCAATGGATGCACTTTTTAACTGCATTTTAGACATCAAATCCTGGATGGCAGAAAACTTTCTCCAGCTCAACCAGGACAAAACTGAAAATTTTTGTCAGCGGTCCTGAGGCTCAGAGAGAGAAACTTTTACCAAAATTACAATCACTGTCTTTTAATCCTTCTATACAAGTGAAGAACCTGGGCATGATTTTTGACTCTGAGCTGACTTTTATCCCTCACATTAAATGCATTACTAAAATAGGTTTTTATCAACCAAAGAACATTGTCAGAGTCCGCCCCATTCTCTCTCGGGCCAACACGGAGACACTGATGCATGCTTTTATCTCCAGTAGAATTGATTACTGTAATGCCCTGCTTTCTGGTCTTCCCAAAAAGAGTATATCAGGTTTACAACTACTACAAAATTCAGCAGCACGTGTCCTGACGAAGACCAGGAGGCAGGAACACATTACACCTGTCTTAAAATGACTGCATTGGCTCCCCGTGGGTCTTATGATCAATTTTAAGGTTCTTTTAATGGTTTTTAAGTGTCTTAATGGTCTTGGGCCTTCTTATCTCTCTGAACTGTCTTTACCATATGAACCTTCGTGATCTCTGCGCTCCTCTGACAGCCGTCTCCTTGTCACCCCAAAAGTCAGGACACACACTCATGGTGAGGCGTCTTTTCATTATTATGGCCCTCACCTCTGGGGTGAACGTTCATGTTTTTAAGAGCAGGCTCAAGACTCACCTTTTTAGCTTAGCTTTTAAACTGATTATTATTTATTATTGTTTGTTTAATTGCTTTGCATGTTTTATATGATTATATTTTTATCAGTGTTTTACTATTTAATCTTATCACATTAATTTACCGTTTATTTTTATACATTAATTTATCTCAATCCCCGTTCCAGTGTTTCCTCTGTGGGAGCCCTCTGCCCTGGGAGCGGTGGTCGGCTGTAGCTGCCTGGGTGCTCTCCAGGTGGTGCTTGGGTGGAGGTGGGGGTCTAAGCCTTGCCTCCACTGGTCGCCCTGTGTTGGTGCCTCGACTGCTGCTGTTGATCTTCTGCTGCCAGGGCAGATAGCTCCTCTGATGGAGTTTCTTTTCATGGTTCATCTGCACTTGGCCCAATGTCCTTTTCACTGTTGCTTTTAACTGTGTGTGTTCATGGGAGTTGGGTTGGGGGGAGGGGGGTATAACTGTGACCATGCTTTTAAATCTGTGGGAGAGGGATGGGAATGTGATTGTATGTGGGGTCATTTTAATCTGTAAAGCACTTTGTGATGCAACTTCTTGTATGAAAAGCGCTGTATAAATATAGTTTGAGTTGATTTGATCAGAATAACTCATATTAAAGTGATTGTATTATATTGTAAGTTTGCCATAATCATTTTCAGTCATAGTTTTATTTTAACTGAGTGTAAGCTTCTTTCAAATGCGAAGCACAGAACTGAAGTTTAAATTATTTTAGTATCACACAGGTGGAAGGAAGTTATAAACACAGAGTGGTTTAATACTTGTGATTCCATCTTTTACTTGAGCTTTCTCCAACTATTGGTAAAAATATTTAAAAAAAATCACCCATCTTGAAAGAGTATGTTATTTTATAAAGTAAACAAGATTTTGTTTTACAGTATTGAGTATTTCATCTAACAGCTGAAATGTTTTGCTTTCTAAAACATACATCATAACATTAAAAACTTTGTTGCAATTAAAGATACATCTTTTAATCTATTTAGTGTAAATTAGATATAACAGAGAGCTTTCAGAACCAGCTTTCATAAGCTGTTGTATCTAGCTGATTGAGAGGAGACATGGAATTAACAAGAGCTTTCTGTTAAATCAATTAAATTGATTTGGGTCAGCAAGGATAGCTTTAGTCTTCCTTGTGACTCTTGTTCTGTAGAGCCTGGAAAACTTTACATGTCTGAGCTCTAGAAGATCTGCAAGTTTCTAATGTCATCGATGGGGTTGTGTGTTAGGGAAAGGAGCAAGGCAATGCAACACTTTTCTTACCCCATCAATTGAAAACAGGTGTGTTGATGGTAAAGTATTTTTTAAGGCTTACCACCAAGCAGAGAGAGCATACAGCATTAAAACTTTTCTTCAGGAAACACTGATCCGCTCATTGACATGTGTTGTATTCTACTTTTTTGGGGCTATTTTTTATTATGCAGTACATATGTTTTAACTATATCTTTAGTAAGCGTTTAGAGGTAAACGGCCTGTTTATATTATTCAGGGTAGTAAAACATGACTGTTTACCAGTATTTTATGGGGGTAAGGTTTTAAGTAAATAAACTCTTGGGCAAAGATCTGAACTAAAAGCAGGGAGGATGGGTTATAACTCTAGTTCATGGTACGGCTATAAAACCAGGTCAGGAGACCTGGAGAAAATGTATGACTTGTTAAGATGTAGGAGGAGGGGAGAGGAGTCATGTGATATTTTCTTTGTTCTTCTTTAATAAAAATGGTACACCCTTGTAGAGAAGCGAGTCAGATCTTTTCTGGCTCCCATCTGCAGGTGCGTCCAGTGTGAAACAGATATCTGTGGTGTCTGTGTTATTTTACTCTCTGTCTCTCAGTTCTGGGTCTTATTTTGAAACAGTTCCCGCCGGGGTTTTGGAGTTCGGCGCCCCCACCTCTCTGAGTAAAAAGTGAGTTGCCGACAATATAGGTTACGAAGCCGACAAAATGGTGGAGGATGCGGGCATTAATTTGGTTTTGAGTTTTCTCAGGGCTGAGAGAGATTGAGTGTGAGTATTGAGTGTGGCATAACTGATTGATACATGTGTTTGTGGCATTATAGTAATTTTGTGTTTTTTCTTTGAGTTCAACAGAGAATCGGAGAGCGACTGGATTGATCCTTGCTAATCAACACCCGGGTGGTTTTGTATCAATCTGGAAAAGCGCTAACACCAAATTAATAGGTATTGATCGATTTAAACGTTCTCCATTTAATGTTGACGTGTTGTTCTTTCGGTTGAGGGCCGACCAAAGTGCGGACCAGGGCTTGAGAGGTGGCCGCTCGCCTCCGATAGGACGCTGTCGGAGTTTCTCCAAGGCTGGCAAACGAAAAATAGACAGCAGCAGGGCCTGTGTGCTCTCTGTTGTCGAGACGGATTCCCTTGGAGAGGCCGGCGTATCTTCCAAACGCACGATTGAGCCACGTGAATTGGATTGTGTTTAATGGTCCGGCTTTAGGTGGCTCCGGTTGAGGTCAGTGGTTGATGTTATTGTAAAATTGCTGTACTTTTTTTCTAGTGTGAGTGTGTGTGATTGGAGGAAGTGGAGGTTATGGAAGGGAGCTACCATGTAGCTCTTTGCACACCGGCCTCATATAAACTTCTCATTTAGGGGAACTAACCGACTGAATCTAAAACCATAATTCCTCTGCGAATCTTAAACGCCTAGACAATGCCCGCGCTTTTTGTATAGACAGTAAGCGTAGAAGCTTGACATTGTAGAGGAATAAGGGAATATCATTTTCAGTCGGCTAAAGTACCACCATAGCTAGCTTACGGCTAACACACAGTGTGGATGAGTCTCGCCTGGAATAAAGGCGTTCAACCTTGTGCAACTACGTAAACACGTCTAAAGCATTGTCTAACACATATATAGGACTGTTATTATGGATAACTGGTAGTAAACTCTTTAGAATATATATAAAATAACTTTTTTATTGTAACGGAGCGGTCACGTTTGGCTTCCGGTTGAGCTAGGTTGCTCATGGTTACAGCTAATCTCTGGTAGCTTAGCTTCCGAACTGTATTTATTTGGCTCGGTTAAACAGTCATTCGAGTATTGGTGGCGAAGTGTGGTTTTATTGGAGGCATTGTGTTCTTGTCTTTGGTTGGTTTACTTATGAGTACGGTTTGTTAAGTTTAGCATCGTAGTGAAGAATTAGCCATCTGTGTGCCGGCTTATTCATTCCGCTGTGTGACCCGGAAGTTCTATTGGGCTTGACTTGGTTCGTCAGTCCGGTGGAGTTTTTTGAGCAAACTGTTGACGATTTTGTGTTGCAAAGCGAGTTTTAAATGTATTTCTTTCGGTATATGTTTTAATGATAAATAAAAATTGCTTTATATTGGGAGAATTCTATTTCTTCGTGTGATTCGCCGAAGTGTGCGTCCCAGGTTTTGGCGCCGGCCGGACTCCATTAGGAATTCTTTGATTTTTAGACGAAACGGCAATAATCTCCGTATATAAATAAATTAATGATAAGATAAACAGTGCTTTATAAACCTTTTTAGCTTTCCTTCGTTTCGGCTTTGCCTAAAACATTATTAAGGTTAATGTTGCATGACTAAATAATACATAAACCCCTTCACTATAAAAAGAAATAAATAAAAACTGTGCCTGCCTTTACTGTTAACTGCATTAATATTGGGATAAATTTGGGCCTACGAATTGATAGTTTATCAATTAAAATAAATAATTTACAGAGTTAATACAAATAACCTACTTTGTTAAATTTTAATCCATTTTGGATTTTGTTACGAATTTTCAATGGCAGCCGAATACAAATTACTCCCTGCTCCACAGGGACAGGAGTGGCACACTTTAGATGCCCAATTGTTAGTATACACTTCTAAACTATATTCTGTTTTAGTTGATAAGCCCGGTAAAAAAGATAAAAACCAGTTCCAGGGCGTTATGACGGCCATGTGGGCTCGTCATGGCGCCCAAGGGGATGATAAGCGGAGTCTCTCACAGAGTTGTTTTGAGGAAGGAAAGCGTTTTGCAGATAAGGCTAAAACAGCAAAGAGCATCACTGGTGCTAAAATGAGACACTTAAAAGCTGAGAAAATGTGGAAAACATGGGGTTTAACAGGACAGGGTATTGATCATTTGTGTGTTACTGCAGAAAGTAGTTTTTTGGCAGACCATACTCCTCCCCCGTACCAGCCCATGTACCCCATGTTGACGACCTCTGGTCAAACACATATTTCATGGGGGTTGGAGACAGACAATGGCCAGATTGTACTTCAAAACACGCAGGGTGACGCACAGAGTTCACCATCTCCTTGTGCGCCATCCCCGGTGGGCACCTCTCTTACTCCCCCCCTTCCTTCAAGCAGTGCAGTGTTGCACTGGAGTGGCCTCCCACAGAGGTCTGTAGCCCATAAACCATTGACTAATAAACCACAGGGTGATCTAAAGGTAAAAGATGAGGGACAAGATTATAAATTGCGTTTTGAAGTCACCGGTAAAGGGATTGTTGAACATACTGAGGGGGAAGAGCGACAGCTACTAAAATTAGTTAGCAACAAAGTAGAACAGGACACTGATAAATTGTTCTTGGCGTATAATGCTAAATTGATGGACGAGATGGAGCAGCACGAACACAGGTTAACTAAAGTTCAGCGACAGATGGATGAGGTGCTGCAGGATCAGGAAAGATTAGCATCTGTGGTAAGGGGGTAAGCTGCAGACCTTCCAGGGAGTGCCAGCCCCAGTCAACGTGATGAATGTGCAGCAGTTGTACAGGTTGACAATGTGCAGACGTTGGGGGACGAGGGGAGTGAGGGGCCATTTAAGAATACCAGATCTAAGTTACCACTGGGGGCATGTGGGGCCCTGATTTAATGCTTCCTTTAGTGGGAGCATCGGATGGTTCAGTAATTTACAAACCATGGAAGATGGCTGACGTATCAACCATCATTCTGCAACTCCCTGATCCGTGGGCTGGCAGAGAACCACAGGTTTCACCGCACCCTGACCCGGACCCTCGCAGTAATCATCAGCAGCTGAAGGGCCTGGTCTCCTCCTTCCTTCCGGCTCCCCGTGACGTGCAGGGACCTGCGGTGTCTCCTTCCGAGGCTGGGCGCGTTTGGCTGAGGGTGTATAAAAGAAAGTGGCAGGAGCCCAGGTGGTCTGGCCCGTTCCAGGTTGCTGCTCGTACAACCCATGCTGTCCAGCTGCGGGGAAAGGGTTCTACTTGGTTTCACTGGTCACAGTGTGCTCCTGCCCCCGACCCCCTCCTGTCCCTCACGCTGCAGCAGCTCTCTGCTGACCTGGGGGAATCTCTTTGCAGTGGGTGGTGTCGGTTCTGACTAGGCGGTGTCGACTGCCGAAGCCAGAAGGCGGGGCCTGGCCCACTCAGAAGATTGGTTGGGGTTGCTGTAATCATCCAGTGTAATCTATATGTGTAAAAATTGGGCGAGATAAGCAATTTGGACTTGCTTTTCTCGAAGAGGGATTATACCGAAGAGAAAAGATCGCAAGAAATCTAACAAATTTCACAGCAGGTTTTAACCACCTCACAATCGGTGGGGGAAGCTATTGGAGGCGGGGCCTGTCTGTGCATTTGTGTTTATTGGGGGAAATGTTCAGTTAATGAAGTAACTGTCATTTCAGTGAGGGCGATCTGCATAAAAGACAGTAACATTGGGAAAAATAAAGAGTCCACTGTACTGAATCATTTCATCACTCTGGTAGCCGCCTGCTGCCAGAGAAATAAACAAGAGCGAAGACTAGAGAACAAAATAATAAAGACTGAACACTTATTAATCATTTTTCTTGTATTTTACAGGTTGTTTAACCAATTTTTATTTACAGGTGCAGATTGTTAGACACTGCCTAAGAGGGTGTCAAAGAATTTTTAAGTAGTTAATTTGTAGGATTTTTTCTTAATATTCAGTTTTTACGGTTTCATAAAACTTTTTATTAATAAGCTAAAACATTTTAAGGGGTGTTTAAATTATAATCAGGTTGACTGACTACTAATTTTTGTTTTACTTATTTTTTTTTTTCTCATTATGATGTGGTTTTTGTAGGATGTTGTTGGGGTTGGTGACAATTGCTAGAGTTTGCTTTGTACTAAAAGAATATTGAGAATTAGGTTAAAACATAAAAAACAATAATAATAAATTAAAAAAATATATATATATTGCTTAAAGGTAAAGATAAAGAAAAAAAACAGACACCCTTCTTTTTTGGATAAAATAAACATAGGATCACACCACAGACAGAAATATGCATCTTTGGGGAAATAAGAAGGTGCTGTGCGCCACAGGTTTTTGCATGGTGTTATTGGTCAATATTATCTTTTACTGTTGTGGTGTATGGCCCTATAATAGTTCTACAAATCAAACGCAGGTTGGAGTTCACTCAATTAGACAGAGAAGAAACTTAATGGCTAAACCATCTTCCTCTTCACGGTGCGGCACTTCCGAGGCACATCATGGATTTTCTCAATTTTGTATACCAAAAGGACGATCTGCAGTGATTACTATTCCTTTAAATACATTGGTTTATAAGGGACAACAAGCAAGTAAATATAAAACCTACCCCTTGTGGTACATAAGGGGTAGGTTACTTTCTCTTCCTGCTCTCCGCGAGGATGGACGCTTTTCTCTTTCCCTCCCTACTGTTGTCTACTTCTGCATTCTTTTGTCTTGTCAACTATTTTTGGAGCCTCTCTTTGCATTCTCCTCCGGAAAGAACAACTATGGTTCTGGATCTGGTTCTGGTCAGCTGGTCTCTTGATACAATTAATCAATTTTTTTCCCGGAGAACGGCTAAAAGGGAGAGCCGAGTTGTTCCGATGGAACATCGTGGAGGATCTTGTGTCTCTCACTTTTGGCCATCGAGGACGTTGGAAACATTTATATAATTGGATTCATGATAACCGGATATCTGCTGATTATCGCAGGTGGATTTTCTGAGGTATCGTAAACTTCAAGCTTAAAGGCAGCAATTGGCAGGCTGCCTGGGCTACAGGAAGGTTGCTGTGCTGTCAACACTCAGACTATTTGTGATGTGCGAGCAAAATTGGACTCGTTTCACTGCTTGGGTAATAACTTGGAGAAGTTCTCAGCCGGCTGGAAGGTAATCTGACCCACGATTTGGCCATTTGGACTGAACTCGGACCACTGACAGACTCTAAGGCAAGAGAAAAAGTGATCTTCGCCTGGCTCTAAAACAACAACTTCTTATCTACTGGAATTCGACTCCCTGGTCTTGGTAGACCAAACAAAAACTCCCTTGGATGTGTGTGCAAAAGGACGCTCCATCCCACCCCACTCCCCCATCCCCCACATGAGCCTGTGAGCTCCCTGACTCAGCCCCGAACTGAGAGGAGTTTCATTGTCTCACATTAATGCACACATACATGCACGCACGCTCACGCCACAGCTACAGACATGCACGCAGTCCTGGATTTCAACATGCTCGCGGTACCCTAAGACTCCTGCCCACTCTTCAGACAGCGAAATGATGGGCGCGTGCTCGGCCGCGACCGGTTTCTCTGTACGGAGGGTTCCCGAACCTCCCCCCCGTCCCATTTGTGTTCTCATATGTTATGACCGATACATGTGCTTATATGTTTTTGCAGTGGTTTTTTCAGCACCTCGGCTCGGCTCCCTGTAGGGGGCTGGACTGAGTTGCCTTTTTTTTCCCCCTGTTCACCTCCCCTCCTATTGTGAATCATTTCTATCTGCTAAAAGGGGCGCTGGTAAAGCCGGCTGCTACCGCGGTCTTCCAAATCCTGTAATGTGTTAATGTTTGTAATTGTTTGTATGATCTTGGATTGGTTGTACCGAAACTTAATTTCCCCACGGGGATTATTAAAGTATCTCTTATCTTATCTTATCTTATAACAAATGATCAAAAAGATACTAGTTGGTTCACTTTAATTGCTGATCCTTTAGGATATGACTGGAGAAGGTATACCACTACCGCTTTTGCAAAACACATGCGTCCCTTGGTTAAATTGGATAAGACTGCAGATAAATTACTTCTTACGGTTAATTTAACTAAGAGTGATCTCCTCCCCTTAAAATATCTCCAGAAGGGGGAAGGTTGTACTCTCTTTATAATTTGGGTTTATAAAGGGGGAAAAGATGTTCAATTTCCTATTACAATATGTCAAGACTCTCTTAATCTTTCCACCTCAGTAAGTCAAAATCAGGCCTCAGCAGCAAGAGGTAGTATAATTAAAGAAGAACCATCTGTGGACGATTACTTTGAAATGATGACAGGAGTGGGAGGCTCCACTAATAATTGGTTGCTTATGGTAGAACATGCAGGACAAGAAGCGAGACAGGACTGTGTTGTGTGCATGGGAGCCCGACCTGTTCTCAAGGTGGTCCCTGCACCTTTTGAGCTCAACACAACTTGTCTGGTTTCCCTGCTATCTAGTGAAAATCCAGTAAAAGATTGTAGTAACTGGGAAAAATTATTCCCTATAGCTGATAACAGAGCTACCCCACCCTTTTTTGATAGTAATGTAGCTCCAAATAATTTTACTTGTTTCAAAAATGGTAAGCCTGGAAATAAACTAGTGGGTTCAGTCAACATTACATATTGTAATTCAATCCAAACTTTTCTTAAATCTTTTCAGGCTCGTGCTGACATCTGGTGGTGGTGTGGAGGAAAAATTCTCCGCTCCATTTTACCTAGTAATTGGACAGGATTGTGTGCACCTGTTACATTAATTATGCCAGTAGCAATATTTACTTATGATCCCACAGGAGACCAGACTCTTCTCACTTTGAATAATCATGTTAGAAAGAGGGACTTAAGCCACGAAGATGATCCAACTTATATTGATGCCATTGGAGTTCCTAGAGGTGTTCCAGACTAATATAAATTGGTTAATCAGATCTCAGCAGGATGGGAATCAAGTATTTGTTGGTGGTGTACCCTGAACAAGAACGTGGATAGAATAAACTATATACACTATAATGTACAGAAATTAGCTAATAATACTAGAGATGGGTTTGAGGCTGTTCACGAGCAACTTAAAGCCACCTCCTTAATGGCCTTTCAAAATAGAATAGCGGTCGACATGATCCTGGCTCAGAACGGCGGTGTCTGTTCCCTCTTTGGTGATCAATGTTGTGTTTTTATCCCTAATAATACTAATGCAGACGGTAAATTAACTAGGGCAGTAGAAGGACTCAGAATACTTTCAAATAGGCTAAAAGAACAATCAGGTGTAGATACCTCAATGTGGGACGATTTGTTAAATAATATGTTTGGTAAATGGAAGACTCTGGCAAGGTCTATAATGGTTTCTTTAGCAGTATTTGTGTCAACTATGGTGTTATGTGGATGTTGCTGTATTCCTTGTATACGTTCATTGCTCACAAAGTGTATTGAAAAAGCTGTTGGTGATAATATGCAAGGTCAATATCTGTTACTCCCTCACATGGAGCCTGAAGGAGAAGTACAGAGGAGTGATCAATCTATTTGAAAATAGATTGAAAGAGGGATTTGTTGTATTCTACTTTTTTGGGGCTATTTTTTATTATGCAGTACATATGTTTTAACTATATCTTTAGTAAGCATTTAGAGGTAAACGGCCTGTTTATATTATTCAGGGTAGTAAAACATGACTGTTTACCAGTATTTTATGGGGGTAAGGTTTTAAGTAAATAAACTCTTGGGCAAAGATATGAACTAAAAGCAGGGAGGATGGGTTATAACTCTAGTTCATGGTACGGCTATAAAACCAGGTCAGGAGACCTGGAGAAAATGTATGACTTGTTAAGATGTAGGAGGAGGGGAGAGGAGTCTTGTGATATTTTCTTTGTTCTTCTTTAATAAAAATGGTACACCCTTGTAGAGAAGCGAGTCAGATCTTTTCTGGCTCCCATCTGCAGGTGCGTCCAGTGTGAAACAGATATCTGTGGTGTCTGTGTTATTTTACTCTCTGTCTCTCAGTTCTGGGTCTTATTTTGAAACAGTTCCCGCCGGGGTTTTGGAGTTCGGCGCCCCCACCTCTCTGAGTAAAAAGTGAGTTGCCGACAATATAGGTTACGAAGCCGACACATGTCTTGCAAACAATCCATATTTTAATATTATTTACAATTGATCATAGAATTGAAAAAAAAGGTGCATACCATGGTTGTATCATGCAAAGCTGATTTTTAAACTTAATTAAGAATTTTGTTTTTTATTAATGAATTCAAATAATCCTAGCTGTCACAACAGCCAGATAAGGTTGATGAAGTAGGCTACTAATTGTGATGTTTTTTTTAGTTTGTGATTGCATTTTTTTCCTCAACATTGAGTAATAACAAGATTTTTCCTTTAGTTGATCTGAAAGAAAATGTAATTAATAAAATATAATTTTCTATAAAACCACAATGCTCAGTTGGCACATAAATAATTGTAATAGTGTGTCACTTTCATACTTTCTTCCAAGAGGATTTACATTTACAAATGATTTTTCATTAACTTCCCAATTTATAAACACTGTCTCTGTGACAAGAAGTCAGTACTAAGGTTCAAAGATCGATGTTGCTAAGTTAGAGAGAACAAAACCTTAGGTTTATGCTGATTCTGCCAGCGTCCTCACAGCTATTCCTTTGCTGCTTTACTTTAACCTTAAGCTCTTCTAACATCAAAGTCAGGTCGAATTGATGCTCATTTTGTCCCACAGGTTTGTGTTACCACTGGAAATGACTGACATCTTAGAAGTATCTATGTCTTTTTCACAGTCCTTGTTGGGAAAATATTAACCTTACAACTTGCAAAAGAACTAGAAAAGAAAACATTCAAGGACATTGGTGAGTCAGTTTAAAAGATATGCATAATGTCTCTTATCTTGTCATCTAACTACATGCCCTGTATTATTCTCTGAAGGACAAAAAAACACCTTATATGGTTCACACTGAAACTGAGGGCAGTGCAGTGTCAAATATGTTTCAAGATGTGTTCAAATCTTGCTTAGGGTTGCTTTTTTAAATTTTTTTTACCGATTACACAACTTACATTGAAATTCACACCTTTGATGTCTGCCACTGTCGTCTACTGTTGTTAGGTTTTTTTCAATAAAGTGGTTTTATTCTGTTTATGTTTGATTCACTGCCATCTGTAGAAACCGCGGGGCTTTCTTCCTGTCACATTATCACACAATTACGCCTTAAGCGTCCATTTAATCCTCTTTCTATTCCAGCAAACAGAGAAAGGACATGTCGAAGTAATTCTCTTCAGTATAAATCTAATTGCTTCGTCTTTATATCAAGTGTATCTCTGCCCGGGAAGTTAATTGCCTCTGCAGTGTGTTTGTCCCTGGGACAGATCCCATCGCAGAGGCAACAGCATGTGTCATTGTGAGTTTGTGGGAGTGTGTTGCTCCAAAGTGTTTGCTGGCTCACTTTTCTATGGCAGGAAAAAGGCTACATGGGATATTGGTCAGCAGTGTGTACAGAACCTTGACCACACAGGTTCTCTGCAGTGATGTGACCTTGTTTTATTTGTGTGTGTGAGCACTGTATCCTCACATGTAGTAGCAGCTGCATTGAGTTGGCCATGTTTTCTGATATTCATTTTAAATGCAGAGTATGAATCTGTACTTTTGGAGTCAGTGTCTGTGGACTAGGTTTAGCAGCTGTGATTGTGCCTCACAGCGCTTTCTAGCAGTACACATGTGGCGCTGCAGACGCTGCATACCAACAAGTCCCTTCTCACTTCTTGCTGCACCTCCTGTCACATAAAAAACAAAGAACTATGACAGCAATAATACGTTTTTGTGTTTAAACATGAAATAGGAAAACCTCAGACTATCATGTGACAAGCGTAACTTTTGGGTGGAACTAGAAGGACACACATGGCCGATGCTGATGTGCTGAAGGTAGACTCCAAGGATGGACGGCTGTAAAGAGAGAGTGGGAGAAAGAGGAGGCGGGAGGTGGGCGGATGGGTAAGTTTCCAGCCAGTGTGGGAGTTTCGGGGCATGTTTACGTGTTGTGTTGATGAGGAAAGGCTTGTGTGTGCATGTGTGTGATTCTCCTTCATGTGGGCGAACAAGCATGGGACCGAGTGATGGCTCACAAGGAGGCAGTTGTCATGGCAACAGAGAATGTCGTCTCATTTTGCCAGTTCTTGGCTGTCCCACAATCCTACAGACCTCTCTTCCTGGCTGTCTTTATTTATCTTTTGGAGGTTTTTTTGTATAATTTTTAAAACAAAAATACATTTACTCACTTGTTTTTATATCTCCTTTTTCCCCTTTCATTGTTGGGATTCAGTGATTGTGTGCTGGAAATGTGCTTGTCTCCTTACTTCTCTATAGGGTGTGACAGGGCGAAGCTGCAGCAGCTGATTCTCATCAGCCTCATCAGCACTGGATTAGGTGGAGTTTAAAAGAGGAGCGGTTCCTCGAACTGATGCCAGGTCCTTTACTCACATAGCGTGGTAACAGGCCACTTCGGTAACTCAGCTCGTGGATTAAGAATTATTTAGTTAAAGTGGTACTTACCTTCCATGTACTCCTCATAGGTTCTGGTTCCTGGATGTTCCTTCCGAGTTCTCGACCCCTCACTCTTGCCAAGTTCCCATGTGCTCCGTTTGGTCACTGGATGCTCCCTGGTCAACCTCCTCGCTGCTCCCCCCTGTGTCCTCCTGGCAAACACTCACCTTCTAGATGCTCCAGCTGATTTCTTGACTGTCCACCCTCCTACACTTCACCACCTGCAACAAGGAGACACTGGATCACACATTGTTAAGTTCCACCTCTCCCAGCCAATCTCAATCAGTGACTTCCTACTTACCTCCTCCCGGAATTCCTCATCGTACTGGAACGTAAGCTCATCTACTTCCTCTGAAAAACGTTGAAACTATGATCATCACTGAAATATTAACCACTCACCAGTCCTCCTCAGTACTGTTTCTCCACTCTGATATCCGCCCTGACGACATCTCCACCCAGCTGCAGAGCCTTTCAATAAACCTGGTAATAAAACTGGTAAAACTGGTCTGCAATCCCCGAGTGCTTTTCTAGTTATGAATTTCATTTATTCTTTCTGCCTTCCTTTCCTCTATATCTTGCTCTTCAGTCTTTCTCACACTTCCTCTCATTTGTTGTAGATACAGTGGAGATAAATTGGAGTCAAGCTGCCAGGATGTATATTTCTGTCTGTGTATATGTGCTTAGATGTTTCTGCTTTACTGGTTTTTACAGACCAAGGCAATGATATATGGTTAAGCTTTAAGCCCCCATCTTCAGTGTTACACGCATACACACGACCCATTAATTCCTAGTTTAACTGCTGAAAAATATTGTTGCCAGTTAACTCTGTCTAAGCATTCCTGGTATCCCACTGGCATTGGAGACTGGATCAAAGCTACATTACACGCCTTTTTTTTTCCAGAAACATGGCTAGATGTAAATACTGAAACAACTGCATTGATAGTATCTACTCCTCAAAATTACAATTTCTTAAGCGACAGCAGAAAACACAGACGAGGTGGAGGTGTAGCCACCATTTTTCACAACTCAATGAACTTTAAAAAGGTATCCTTTGCACATTTGATTCTTTTGAATACCTAGCCACCTAGATAAACAAGCCCAACTAGCTTTATTTCTAAGTTTACATAAACCTCCAAAACTTAACTCTAACTTCTTTAATGATTTCAATGACCTTCTTTCTGTAATATGTATTGACTGACCAGTTAATCATTGTGGGTGATTTTAACATCCATACCGACAACCCCCAAGATAGACAAGCAAAAACATTAGATGATACTCTCCACAACTTTAGCCGGACCCAGCATGTGAAACAACCAACACACAACCAAGGACACACTCTGGACTTAATTATCAGCAAAATTTAAATGTATCCAAAATCTCTGTAATTAATTTTGCATCATCTGACCATTTCTGTAATTTCTTTGAAAGTACCGTCTCTGCTAAACTATCCAGCCACAGTAAGACCACTATAAAAAAGGGTTTTCTAGGGGACAGCTCAGTTGAAACTTTTAAACGTATTTATCCTTCCACCACATCCCCCTCATCTCCCAACTCAAACTCAGTAAACAAGCTGGTAGATAATTTCCTTGCGAAAATCTCAGACATCACTGATTCCTTTACTCCAATTAAAGTGAAAGTAGTCTTAGGTAGAAAGAAGTCTCCGTGGGCAAGTAATCCACTGGTACGTAGTGAAAAAAAGAGTGTCGACGAGCCAAGAGAAAATGGCGGAAAACTCAACTCCAGGTTCACTCTGAGATCTACAAAGAGAGACTGAATAGATATCAGCTAACTATAAAATATGCTAGGGAATCGTTCTTTTCAAAAATCATCAACAGAAACATTAATAAGGCTAAAGTATAATGATAAAGTTCTACCCGGGCCTGCAATGAATTTGCCAGCTTTTTCTCTGAAAATATTATAACAATTAGATGGTCAATCTGTACCTCAATACCGAACCCACAACCAGTGCCATCCCCAATCAACAACAATGTGGAGAAAATGTCTGAATTCTATGAATTAAACCAAAAAAACCTTGAAAAAAATCATTATCCAATTAAGCTCCTCCTCTTGCTGTCTTGATATCGTACCCACAGCTTTTCTAAAGAAAGTTCTTCCTGTCATTGGGTCTGATCTTGTTCAAATAGAGAACTCATCCCTCCTGTCAGGTCTCTTCCCCCAGGCTTTAAAAACAGCAGTTATTAAACCACTGCTAAAGAAGAAAAATCTGGACAACACGTTAATGCAGAACTACAGGCCGATCTTTAATCTTCCATTCATCAGTAAGATTATTGAAAAAGCTGTGTTTCACCAATGAAATATCTTCCTAACAATGACAAACCGTTTTGATGTTTTTCAGTCTGGTTTCCGTGCTCACCACAGCACTGAGACTGTCCTCGTCAAAGTATTCAATGACATTCGCATAAATACAGACTTAGGTAGAACCACAGTGATGGTACTTTTGGACCTCAGTACAGCATTTGACACTGATCATGATATATTATTGGAACGACTGGAGAACTGCATAACTTTCTCCAGCTGAATAGAAACAAAATTGAAGTAATTATTTTTGGACCTAAAGATGAACAATCAAGAGTCAGCACACAGCTTCAATTAATACAGGTAGGAACTACTAATCAGGCACGAAACCTAGGTGTAGTTATGGACTCAGACCTGAACCTCCAGGATCACATAAAGGCAATAACAAGGTGTAGTCAAAGTTCTTAAATGAAAGAGATGAGAGAGGTTCTTTCAGATATTTGGAGGTTTTAATACAAACTTGGTTGATCAAGGAGGTACAGCGTCAACAGAGAATGTGCAATACTGACCTGCCTTCCAAAACAAAACACAGAATTATATAGGTTCAGTAATCCTGACTCCTATCAACATGACATCAGAAAACATTTCTTCAGTATGAGAACATTAGACTCGCAGGCTTCAGGCCCTTTGATAGTGGAAGCTCAATCAAAGTATGTCAGGACGTCCTTAGATGTAAAAGAGAGTTGCTATGCCAACCCAGGATGTAAGAGCCTAAATCAGTAGAACTTGTCCTGACCGAAGTTCATACAGTGTCAAAAAATCTGACTGATCACCATATCAAAAGGAGCTGGCACACAGTAACTATCAGCACATGAAATACACAGAACAGATCATTCTTAATAATTAATTTCCATGACACAAGGTCAGCTTTCTGTCACCTGAAGAACATTTCTAGGATTAAAGGACTGATGTTGCAACAGGACTTCGAAAAACTCATCCATGTATTTATCTTTAGTCGGATTGATTAGTGCAACAGCGTTCTCACAGGTCTGACTAAAAAGTAAATCAGACAGCTGCAGCTGATCCAGAATGCTGCTGCTCGTGTCCTCACTAGAACCAGGAAAGTAGAGCAGATCACCCCAGTTCTAAAGTCCTTACACTGGTTCCCTGTAGCTCAGAGAATAGACTTCAAAATATTCCTACTAGTTTATAAATCATTACATGGCTTAGCACCAAAATATGTTGAAGACCTGTTGTCACGGTACCAACCACCGAGACCACTCAGGTCCTCCAACTCTAGCCTACTAAACACCCCTAGACTCAGAACTAAACATGGAGAAGCAGCTTTCAATTTCTATGCTCCCCTTATCTGGAACAGACTTTCTGATGAGTGCAGAGCTGCTGAAACTCTGAACTGCTTTAAATCGAGACTAAAAACCCATCGGTTTAGAATTGCCTTCGAGTAAATGCTTGATGTCATATGTATGAAATGTGTTCATGCTCTCTTGCTTTATTGTGTATCATGTGTTATTGTGCATCATGTTTAATGTGTGTTTCATGCAAATTTGCTACTTTTACTTTTAATTTCCAATGTTATATTCCATGTTTGTTTTGTTTTTAAATCACCAAATCATGTAAAGCACCTTGAATTACCCTGTAGTTGAAAGTGTGCTATATAAATAAAATTGCCTTCCCTTGCCTTACATAAACCAGACGAGTTGATAGGATCTGAAAGATTGGGGGATTTGGCCGGCCTGAAAACAGTACACCATCAACACACGTTTGTAGGTGTTAAAAAAATCAGTAATATAGGACAGGTTTTACTTGTCTTGTGTATAGTTCGTATGCAGTTGAACTGTTGCATATTTCTAATTTTATGTTCCTTCTTTGTTTAGTAATAAAAAGGATACAACTTAAGAAAAAACCTTTGTTAGACTTTAACATAGTTTTACAAAATAAAAATCTCAGGGCCATCCATCCATCCGTCCATCAAGTATTTTTGAATTGAATTACAGCCTGACTTGTCTTCTTTGGCCATTTTTAAAGCACACACCATGAAATATGGCATCGTGTTTTAGGTACTATCCAATTTAGATTATGTATACGTTGCCAGTTCACAGCAAGTGTTACCTTAAGGACTTTGCAAAACAAACAGGTTGATTTTATTTTAAGAAGTATGAATTGGACCAGAAATATATTGCACGGATGGTCAGAAAATTAGTGAAAAAAGAGCCAAAAGAAATAGCTGATTTTTAAAATGAATACTGAGAAAATAAGTCTCGGATCTTGTTTTTATGAGTTGAACTGGGTAATATCTGCTAACCTGATTCCGGGGAGGAAGCAGCTCAGTTCTGCTGTTACTGCAGCAACATGAGGAAACTTTTTCTCTTACATACATCTGAGCAGCATTTCTGTGACTTAGAAAAACCATTCTAATGATCATGTTAGCACTGAGATTAGCAGAAATGAATGCTTAGGCAATTTGCTAAAATTACCTGTTTTACACAGAGACTGTGTTAATTTCTTAATGCTGCATTGTAAGATGGAAAACACAGAATTTTAACCCAAAATGTCCAAGTCCAGTGATGCTGATAATTTAACCAGTATTGTACTGGGCTTCATCCGTTCCATTTTTTGAAACTGTTAAACCTTCCAAAAATATAAAGAAATACAAGGGTGTAAGTTACTTTGATTATTGTGGTTGCCAAAAACACCTAAATCTGACCTTTCACACACATTTCATCTTTTCTTTCAATTACCCTAAAAAAATCTTTGGATCTTTCAGATTAGATTAATATTATTTTGTTATGGCTAAATCTGTTTCATCACCCTGACTCATTTCCTGTTTATAATAACACCAGGAGCAAGGAGAATGGGGCAGGGCATTAATATCAATGCTACACATCACATGCAAGGTCAAGGAATATGATCTGGAACATTTTTCCAAGATCCCATCCATAATAACAGACTGGACTCATATTTTTATCCAGTCACACAATCAGCTGATGCTTTTATCTAGATCCCAATCCAGTGTCACTGATGATTTCCTGTTTGAATAACTCACTGTAGCAAGTAATGCTACAATCTGATATACCTGTTTTTCACATGATCACTGAAGAAGCTTCCTTTACAAAACCAGACATGTTTGATTTACTGTTTCACAAGCGGAACCATATAACAGAAAAGTCTCTTAAAAGACATAAAAAATAAAATAAAAAAATTTGTCTCTGATTGGTAATGCTAACATAGGCTAACGTTCTAAACAGATGAATGTTGATCAGATCGATCAGTCGCAAAACTGCCAACGGTCACTGTCCATGTTTAAGTGTCACATTAAGCGAGCTGTCATTGTCCTCCTGAACACACCCCCACATTCCCCCCTCCGCTTTTCCTCAACACTTGGCCATACCCCTCCGTTCTTCCTTGCACCGCCCACTTTGTAGAATTTTTCAAATGTTGTCTGGGGGCGGGGTTATGATTTTTCAGGGGGTTCAGTTACACTTTAAGTAGATTGGACAAGACACAACGACACACAAGTGATGTAATTTACAGCTATATTAGCAACAATCTCAAGCCCAGGGAGAGGGAATATGGAAAAACTGCAACACATGAGACCCCTTGGGAACAATAGTCATCTGTCTTTATTTACTGCTAGGGCATGTAGATAGAAGACAGAATGCAAGGGCATGGAGAAGGTAAATGACTTAAAAATACATCTGGCGAGGTATTGTGAGTTATGAGGAACACTTTTGACCCAAACGTATAAACATCCCTATAAACCATGGTTGTTAAATTACATAAGACTTATTAATGTAATATGGCATGTTTTATTTTAAAAGTACATATTTTTCACATGTTCAGCAGTAAGACAAAGCTTTTGGTAAAATGTAGACAAAAATGGCAAGATCTGATTTATCAGAAGGTCAGAAGATGTCAAAACGTACCAATTCATTTACTGAAGTTACCAAATAACTTAATATTTGCAGTAGTTAATGAAGCAGAACTTAGGAGAAAACTAAAAAATATGATTTTATCCTTTGATATTGGTATTAAGTTTTAAAACTCCAATGATAAAATATTAATCTGTTTTTAGTTTAGATGCAGTGTAATAAAAAGCTTTAACAAGGCAAATTAAAAAGATTTACATAAGAATTTTTCTGATTTCTATAAAGTAGTACAAAAATTGCTTATCAAAAGATACCAGAGCCTGAACAACCTAACCCGACTTATTAAGCTAAGCTATATTAAGGACATAATCATGAAGATGATTGGTGGAAAGCAGAAAATATCATTAGAGAAAGGTTGGATGAGCTCTTAAAGTCCCAGCAAGCAACTACAGCTGTCTTGTTGCTCCCACTGGGGTTTTTCAATTGCAGATGCAACAGGGCGTGTTGTGAGCTCACCTCTCCCCTCAAAACAGAGACATCTGTCTCCTCGCACAAGCCATATGCTGTGTTACCAAGCTCTCTCTAGTCTCTATCCCCTTGTTTCACTTTCATGTCTTTTTCTCTTTCTGTTGCCCATCTTGGTGTCTTTGATGGAGTGCCGAGGCTGGCAAAAGCCCCTGCTCCAGGGCTTTGTGGGCATGCTGTCCCCTTCTGTAACTGTCCGCTGAAAACCAGCATACACACACACAAACACACATGCACACACACACACTCTCTTTCTTTATGACCCATAGTTTGTTTTACTGAGTCAGATGTGAATTACCACCAATCAGCAAGCTACATACTTTCATTGTGACTTTGCAATCAGTTGTGAGACTGGAGCCATCTCACTGTCAACACAGTAGGCACCAATATTATACTTTTTCTTTTACTTAAGGTTATCATTCCTGCTCCTTTATTTGGTTTTGGCCATTATTACTGTGGTTAACTGAATGGGTGTAGGTGACATATAATCTGTTACAGAGCTGAGCTTATTTCACATTGATTTAAACATTAACAACGAATTGCTTGGTCTCAGACAAGCTTTCTGGTTGTGTTTGAACATTGAGAAAATAGCAGCACCTTCATTTAAGAACTCAGTCTACATACTAAGTTTTACAAAACTCAAGAAAATTCTATTTTTGTTTGTGTATCACGTCATTCACAGAAGGCAACAATATGTGCAGCATCTAAATTGTTTGTATCTTATTGTTGGACCTAAGTATTTGCAGTGGGTGTCTCTGGTATTTTTTTATGTTTTTGTTAAGGATGCTAATACATAAACTTTGAAGGAATCAAGGTGTTTTAGTGAACTACGGTAATGTTTGGCAGTACAACCTTCATTGTAAATTGGAGGACAATCATTGAAGGTGAAGAGAACCAGATTAGTACTGTTTAGGTAATAAAGAGGTGGCACATCTGTTAGCACTGCTGCCTTGCAGGAAGAAGGGCATGGGATCAAATCCTGGCCTTAGATCTCCATGGAGTTTGCAAGTCTCTATTTGCATATGTGAGTTCTTTCCAGGGTACTCCAGGATCCTCCCACAGTCCAATAAGATGTCTGTCTGGTTACTTGGTTATGCCAATTTGTCCTTCAGTTTGAGAGTGTTTGTGCATGGTTGTTTGTCCTGTGCAAACTGTCCAGTGTGTACCCTACCTCTTACCCAATCACCAATGGAGATGGGTACCAAGCATCTAGCTATAGACGACGGATGGGTGGAATTTTTACTTGCAGGAGTGCCTATGATTCTGGGAAGGTGGGCTACTATTAATCCAAGAGAGATAAAGTTTGGTGGATGTCAGGAGATTGTTGGTGAGTGAGGTTCTCTAATTTTTACATTGTGCAATGATGGAAGGTGGGTAAAACAAAAACAACTAAAATCTGCTTATGAAAAGTCAAAGACAATCTTACAAATGGGTTTGAAAGAGAGTTTTAACTTAAGACAAAGTTTGATTGCTTTTTTTTACCTCTTTAATCATAATTTCTTATTCTATTCCTAAAAAATGGCTTAGCATTTATTATTAGGCTTTTTCTTAGATAGTAGCACTTGGCAATTATTTATCTATTTTTAGATTTGTTTGACGTCTTGCTGCACAGAAAGCAACATCATTTGTAAAATAAAAAAAACCTATCTTAATGATGTGAAAAGAAACAATACACTTTACATTTTATCTGTATAACTGTATAAAATTGGAAGCTTGGACGTGCTTGGATGTAGAAAAATTAAAGAGAAAAGTATTGATTTAGAAACTTACTTTATAGTTATGTTGCTTATTTAAAGTAAAAGACTTCAAATCCCCCCTTTTCTTTGAAATGTCCTACAGTTCCCAAAGCTCCCAATCTTAATTAAATTACTCTTCGTTTTTTGCGATTATGTTACTGTTAAGAAAATAATTTCCTTTTCTGTGAAGTTTCTAAAAACAAATTGGATCACAAACATCTGACAGAACAAACAAGCAGATGCGCATTTATTATCAGACAGATTCTTCAATCACAGACGGACATGAAGACACAGCCACAGATGTGCTTTGTCTCTCACATCTTTTCTCGATTTTAGAAATCCATTTAAGCCATGCACCTGCCCACCAGAGGATTTAGACTGAGCATTTACAACCTGTCTGTCACGCTGCGCTGCCTGGTGCACATCACACACACCTACACACACATAAAGCCTCTCTGTTGCTTGATCTGTTCCATAGTCATCCACAAGGCATGCAACCAATTTTTGATTACTGGAAAGTGGGGATATGTGTGTGTCCTACTGTGTGTGAGATTGTTTGACAGAAAGTTGCAGCATAACGAGACAAAAGTTTGCCACAGTTCCAGTTTAAGGTGCTGTGGAGAATCTGGCTAAAATACAGTCATGTCCGCTAATCAAGAGGTCCTTATTATCCGAGTAATCCAGTTTTTATTTTTTATTTTCTCATGAAGCATCTGCAACGTTTGAAAAATAAAAATCTGAGCTTTTTTCAATTTAATAACATTAAATATCTTCTAACACTGAAACCTTGCACCAAGTATGTCATTAACTGAAAGACAGGTGGACTTGCTACATTCTATATTGAAAGTGACATTTATCACTACTTCAAAAAAAACAATCATAAATGTTCTTTTTTTTCTTCACGTCTTGACATTTTAGACACAGGCCTACCATATCGAGTAGCTAGTTGCCTGTGTACATGTGCTGGGGCATTTTCGATCCACAAAAAGGATATCTCTAGATGGCATGCTAGCTATGTGATTGACTTTATTCAATCAAGACTCATCTGACATCAAAGTAGACAGTCCTCATGGCTGGAATAAGGACCTATGTTTGTATGACCTTCAACCATTTTTATTGTGTGTTTGAATTTGTCACCTGGATGTGCAATGTTGTTTGAAAGGTGAAAATGGTAGAAAGCTTGCAACACTCAGTGCCTGAGAGCAGCAAAGAGCAAGTAGCAGCCCCCGGCAAAAAGATAACAAGGGACCTCCTCTGGGCCCCCATATATAGCCCGACACAGAGGTTGATCATCTAAAGCAGTGGATCCCAAATGTTTCAGGCTTTGACCAACAAAATAATGAAAGAAACCTGTGACTCCAAATATCAGTTTTTGTGCATTTAATACTTTCTGTTATGTCAATAAAATAGGGGTACTGTCATGGTTGGTGGTTTTAAGGAGGACCCAAATGCAGCAAAGTACAAAACAAGAATGATTTAATGACAATAAAACAAAGAACTTACAGAAACTCGGGAGGGTAAAAAAAAATGGAGGAACAGGAACCAGAGAGGGAAGAATGACAATGAACCAGCGAGTTGTGACTGAGTGAGGACCGTGTTTATACTGAGGGGAGAGTGAGGATGTGAACAGAGAAAGAACTAAGAACTAATTAAGAAGCGGTTGCAGCTGAGAGGGAGTGACAGGTGGAAATAATTAGTAACTGGGATGGAAGGCAGAATGGCTAGGGAGGAAGACCAGGAGCAAAACATAAGGGCTAGACAGAGGATTATACTAAAGAGGAATAAAATATAACAAAACTAACTGGGACTAATAAAGGATAAGTAATAATAGGACCTTGGGGAAAATAAAGAGATGAACACAGACAAGGGCAACCAAACACAAGAGCACCAGAGGGAGACAAAAACGCAGTGGAAGGAAAAAATTTAAACCCAAAGCCCAAACACCCAAGGAACCCAACAGGTACAAGGACAAATCAAACAGCACAAGCATAAAAAAGCATTGCTTTTATCTATTTGTAAGTACTTTTTTTTAGCTTTTTTGAGCAAATACATTTTTCTTTCTTCAAAATGAATTTCTGAGAAGGGGCTCAAGATTTCGCTGTTGCTGATTCACAACCCTATCTTTAAGAACCATTGGTCTGAAGCAATCATCATTACATACTGAACTTAAGTCCCCTTCAAACACTTAACAAAGACCTGACTATGGTTTCCAGAACCTCCACAATATGTCTGTCACTACATCATCAAAAAAAAAGTAAAATTATATATATATATATATATATATATATATATATATATATATATATATATATATATATATATATATATATATATATATAATATGTCTGTCACTGCATCATCAAAAAAAAAGGAAAATTTTTATATATATATATATATATATATATATATATATATATATATATATATATATAAATAAATAAATAAATAAATAAATAAAAAGACACATATGCTCATACATATCAATATCCATCCATCCATTTTCTGTACCCGTCATTCCTATGCAGGGTTGCGGTGGGGCTGGTGCCTATCTCCAGCTGTCATGGGGCGAAAGGCAGGGTACACCCTGGACAGGTCGCCAGGGCAAAGGCACAGAGAGACCCAAACAACCATGGACACACACACACACATACTTATGGGCAATTTAGAGAAACCAATTCACCTAACAGTCATGTTTTTGGACTGTGGGAGGAAGTATATATATATATATATATATATATATATATATATATATATATATATATATATATATATATATATGGCCTGGGGTCTTTCTGCATGGAGTTTGCATGTTCTCCCTGTGCATGTGTGGTTTTTCTCCGGGTACTCCAGCTTCCTCCCACAGTCCAAAAACATGGCTGTTAAGTGAATATATATATATATATATATATATATATATATATATATATATATATATATATATATATATATATATATATATATATATATATATATGAGCATACGTGTGTTTTTTTTCTTTTTGTGTGCCACCTGGGCAGCTTAATTTACCTGCTAGACTGCTTTGTGCACATGTCTTGGTGAGTACAGTCAGAAGGACTCATCTACACTGGGTTTTTTCAATGATCACTCTAAACTAATCTCACCAAGGCATAGAACCTGGTTTTTAAGTTGAACTTTGACTATTTCAGAGTTTTTTGAATAATAGGAGCCAATGCTTTTTCCTCATTCTCCTCTCTGTACTTGTCCTCTTTCATTGCTAAATACAGGCTTCCTTTATAACCCTTCTTTAATGGTTTTGAATTGAGTGGCCTGAAGAATTCATGATTTTCTGGCGTCTCTAAGCAACCACTATGAATAATCACGATTTGGAGGTGTAAGCATTTCTTCCCAGCTGTAATCCCTATTTTACAAGGAGCCAAAAGGCATGTCAATCTTTATGTGAAAGGGATCCCTGCAAGGTACTGTGTTTTGTTTTGTGTTGCAGTGGAGGCAAGTTATGCACATTGCTGCTGTAGTACCAAGAGTGTTGCAAGAAATGTCCTGTCGACGTTGGCATGATCAGATATTAGCCTTGGCTTGAGGCCAACATATGCAGTCTTTAAAATCTCTGATGTGCAAATGCTTGTAGGCCATTCGTCACAGATAAGCTGCCACTGCTGCGATTTGACTCTTCCATGCAGCACCTACCACCAACCACTCATCACAGGACTGTTCAGAGTCAAAACAGTCAGAAACCCCCACAGAATATGTCATCTATAAGGAGGGCACTGCTTTCTTGGTACACCCCAGAAGACCTCTCTAAGTCCTCCCAGAGATGATTGACACCAATTTCGTTTGATATGGGTAATGTGGGGGGGCTGATTGACCTTTTGACATCACTTTCATAAAGATCTTCTAAACAAAAGCAGCACAAATGTAACAGAGTTGATTAACAACAATTTTGCTTGATTTCGGTAAGGTGTGGGGTGGCCTTTGATGACCTCTAGAAACTTTTATTAATATCCTTAAATGGATAGCTGTACAAACGAAATTTTTTGTAGCATAAACTAGCACAAACCTTTGACACAAATCTTGTTGGATTTCGGGGGGGGGGGGGGGGGCAACTTCACTCAGGTGCGCCCCAGTACTGACATAATGAAGCAGAAAAGGGTTTAGGACCATAAAACAGATTTGTTATACATATGAAAGTTGAAAGGAAGGTTAGATAATTAGAAAAATTCGGTTTAAATCTGCAAATTTATAGTGGATTATCACCAATTTCTACACAGTGCTCCTTTAATAGAAGAATGGATTCTCCTGTTAATGTGTTCAGATGCTTTTCTGCTCCTTGATTTGTTCTGTAGCCGTCTTTTAGATGCCTCTTTGCCCAATTAATCCATTTGTCTATTGCTGCGGTTTCTCTGTGAGGTCAATCAGCAGTGGGCTCTGGAGGAGAGATTATAGTCTTTAGCAGGGCTCAGTTGCTAGAAAGGAGAGAACAGTCAAGGAGAGGATGAAAGGGACTTAACCTGAGGTAGAAGAGAAGACTGTGTTTGTGGGAAGTGGAGGGTGATTGTCAAGCAAGGTAAGTGGCCTAAGAGGAAATAAAATAAAGTGAAAAATTGATGAATAAAACTGCTAATGAAAGACTGGGAAGTAGGCAGGACAGTGAGAAACAACATCTATCTATCCATTATCTATACCCGCTTGTCCACACAGGGTCATGGGGGAGCTGGTCCCTATCTCCAGCAGTAACGGGGCAAGAGGTGGGTACACCCTGGACACTCACCAGTCCATCACAGAGAAACATCTAAAGCAAAATAAAGCTGCACTGCTGATAATTTTGTAAGAATAATAGTGATGATTAAATAATATTGTGTAAAATTGCAACTCCTGTCATCTCAAAGTAGTCATAAATGAAGACAGATTCAATTCACCTCCAGTTATGATTTAGTTTAGGTGATCATCGGCCCACTGTGGGGGCTCTGGCGGCGGAAACTGGTCGTCCTCTACTCTCTCTGGGAGCTCTGGTTCGGGAACCCGAAGGCTCAGGTGAGGTGTGGGCTTGGGACCCTGGAGGCGAGGTGCTGGCATCCAGACCCAAAGGCTCAGGCGACGTAGGGGCATGGGAGGCAGAGGTGAGTCGGTCTCAACCCCCTCCAGGAACACTGCCTCTAACGACAGAGGTGGGTCAGTTTCAATCCTCTCCGGGAGCTCAGGCTCAGGCAACCAGGCAGCCATGATGGCGACTGGCCCAGATGGAACCGACGGTGGAATATGGGATGATGTAAGTCATTCGGTGAGGGTCTGCTCGCTCCTCCTCTGTCTGCAACCAGTCGGAGAAGGGAGGTGCTGGCTCTGCGGAATGGAGGAGCAGGACCACCAGGAGCGAATGACGAGCTGACAGGGATGGGAGGAGCCGGTAACGAGCGAACTGGAGCGAGAGCAGCTGGTGGCGTGCTGTTGACACGCTCCTCCACCCTGGAAGCAGTATGAATAAATGGTGAAAGGTGTCTGCTCACTCCTGCTTGTCTTCCGTCTCTGATAGGTCAGAGAAGGAAGCAACCAGTGCAGCCAGGGGACAGCTGACACAGCCAGACTGACTGGAAGGGAGGCTGCTCTGGCTTGAGGAGGAATGGGTCACGGCCACCTCACGACTGAGGTAATTGTGGCCAATGGCAGATGGAGGGTGAAGAGTAGTTGTGGAGATGAAGAGGGCTCACCAAACATCTGCTCCCTGCCTTCTGGTGAGTTCTCTCCACCTCCTCCTTCAAAGCCGCATAGTCTCGTGGAGCGAGGAGGGATGTTGGGCGGAGTAGGAACTCCCAGAATGTCTGCGCTACAGCGAGACGTGCCCAGGGAGGAGCAAGGGTAGCGATCCTGGGCCAGCTGGTCCCAGACGGCCTCGAGAAGGAGATCTGTTGGGTTAGTGTCCGCTGAATCCACTATTTTGGGTCAGATCATTCTGTCAGGACTTGTGTCTAGATGTGGCAGGACTCAAGCGTAGACATAGGTACAAGTTGCAAAGATGTGAAGGGTTTCAATACAAGGAGGGAAGGAGGATCAGGTGTGATGGATTGGAGACAGGTGTAGACACTGATTAGACAGAGTGAGCAGGAAGGAGTGTTGATGGTTCTGACATGCTAGCTCTGAATCAATCACGAATAATTAACAATCCTAAATATGACTGATAAACTACCATTTTCGGTGTAAATAAAGGACACCCCCGAATGCCATTGGTCTTTTTTTTAAGGAAATACAGGAGGGATCCATGGAACTTTTGTTTTGAACTCGTGGCCCTTTCAACCTATTCATCTTTTAGTCAGTTGCTAAGGCAAACTAACTGGTTAACCTTTTTTGAATGTAAAACTGACCGTTTATTCATATTGGATAACCCTGAGCATCCTATTAATGGGACTATCCTACAGCAACAGTGTTTTCAGCTAGAGGCTTCTTCAGTTTCACTGCAACACAGACTGCTATGGGAGGTCCTTCCTGCACACAGCCATCAGGATCTACAATTCCTGAATAATTAAATAGTATGAGCTACAACAACACTTAATTTCCCTCTGGGATCAATAAGGTATTTTTGAATTGAATTGTATTCTTCTTAACAGAGAAATTATTTGCTTATCAATATTTTGCAAATGGTGTGGCACCGAAACTTTACATAACTCCAGTTCCCACTGTTATTATTTGCGGTTATCTTGCAGCTGCAGTGTCGGAAAGCTATGTTTAGTTGTTTGTTAGCCAAGGCTTACCTGATGTGAAGTGATCATTGCAGATCGTTGCCTTTTTAATCACCTGCTTGTTCCAATCCCTTCTTCTGATTGCTTACAACACCTGATCGTGTCTCTGGAGACTACACGAGCAGTAGAACAGGGAGTGACGTCCACCGATAATCCCTCTATCTGGCATGAAACTGAGAAGAGACACATGGAACTGTGAGTGTAGTTCGGGTCTGCTAAGCTGTTTATGTGAGGAGCACTGAACGCAGTTTGGGCTGAATTGTAGGATAAACAGGGCAGGTCATCCTGTGCATTCGTTAAAAAAATGTATTGCGATATGGCGTCAGCATAGGAATATAGCTCCTCGACACAGACTTGTAAAATCGCCCCAGTAGATCCTCCCATCGATCTAAATTTCCATTAAAGACCAATTAATGAAGATGTAGTCTGGGACTTTCAGAAGGACAAGAGGAAAACCAAAGAGATTGACTAGCACGTCAGGTTAAACTCGAAAGAAGACTCTGACAAGCAAGCTAAGCTAACCTAGGGGCAAACAGTAGCTGAGGCTACCGACCTAGCCGTCGGGAGCAACGTAATGGGACAAGAGTTGGAGAGAATGGTGGATTTAGAGACAGTCCTCCGTGAAATAAGAGAGTTCCAGAGTTTTCCTATATAAATAAAGACAGAGGGACTGTGTTCCTATGTTCACCTGCTTAAGAAAATGGACAGGGCCAACGTAGGCCATAATGGCCCCCTGACTCCTAGGACCAGGGGTCATCCCTTAAAGGTGGAGATGGGCACAGAGTAGGTTGCGTTTCAGACCTCATGTTTGGAAGTCTATTGGATTAAGACTTTGTTTGCTTTTTTGTTCATGATCTTAAAGTTTCTCTGTTGTAGCAATGGGATGGGGGGAAAGAGAGGGGGGAGTAATGCTTTCCAATATACTGTATGGTAACATCTAACATAAAAACAAAGATAGCCTCATACAATGTTAATGGAGTCCTCAGCCCTGTAAAAAGAAGTAAGATACTGAACAAAATGAAGAAAGAGGGGCAGGGGTGGTCTTTCTCCAGGAGACCCATTTAACAGACAAAGAGCATTGAAAATTTAAGAGAAATGGGTACAATCAGGAACACTCAGCCTCATATAAATCAGGACACAGAAGTGGGGTTTCCATATTAAAATAAAATAGAATTTGTTTTGAGGGTCTTAAAACAATAAAAGATAAAGAAGGGAGATATATATTGGTGACAGGGAGATTGGAAGGAGAAAAATAACCACATTTTTTAATGTTTATGCACCTCCAGGGTTGGACTATGATTTTTTCAAACAGATCCTTGACATATTGATAACAGAGGTGAAAGGCAAAGGCTTAACGACGAACTTCAATTAGATAAATAAGATAGATAGATTCTTGGACAGTTTAAACTTACCGCAAATAACAGAAGCACAAATGCTATACTGGTAAAAAATAACCATAGAGGAAATAAACTCTGCAATTTCTAAACTCAAAAATAATAAAAGTCCTGGTGCCGATGGATATAACTCAGAGTGGTATAAAACTTACAGGACTATACTAGCCCAGTAATACAAAAGACGTTTAATTTGATACTAAAGGGAGGAGGGATTCCTGATTCCTGGAATGAGGCAATTATTTCTGTAATTGCAAAAGAGGGAAAAGATGAAACGTTCTAATTATCGACCAATAAGCATATTTAATGTTGATTATAAACTTTTTATAGCAATTATGGCCAGACGCTTACCAGAAATTATAAATTTAGATCAAATGGGTTTTATAAAACATAGACAAACACATGATAATATACGCAGAACATTAAATATAATGCAGCACATTACAAATAAAAAACTAGAAGCTCTGATTATGGGAATGGATGCAGGAAAGCGTTTGATTCAGTCAAGTGGGAATATTTGTTTAGAGTCATGAGAAAATTTTATTTTCATAAAACTGTATTAGCATAATACAGACTTTATACACAAAACCTACAGCAAGAATGAAAGTTAATGCCAGTTTGTACAGTGTGATCAGGTTAGAAAGGGGATGGCGAAAAGGATGCTCAGTGAGTCTGCTGCTTTTCGCCATCTTCCTGGAGCCGCTAAGCCAGTTAAAACAACAGGACAACATCAAAGGCATCAACTTGGCAGGGAGGGAGGATAAAATAGCTTTGTTTGCAGATGATAATTTGTTGTATTTAGAAAAGCAGAATTCTTCTTTTTCCTTACTTATGACAGCATTCATAGAATTTGGCAAACTCTCTGGGTACAAAATAAACGTCCAAAAAACTCAGGTCATCCCTTTCAATTATGAGCCAAACAAAGATATAAAAGAAAAATATAATATCAAATGGGATCAAAAAGTAATTAAGTATCTGGGCATTAATCTGACACAAGCTTTGGGAAAACTGAAGTCCTTCAACTATGAGCAATTAATATCTAAGATTAAATCAGACTTGGGTAGATGGACTTTATCTCTTTTTCTAAGTTTAAGTTCAAGAGTTGAGGTGATAAAAATGAACGTTCTCCCCCGGTTATTATATTTAATCCAAAATATTCTGGTTGAGGTGACCGTTAAAGAAATTAAGGAGTGGGACAAAATAATATCCAGATATGTTTGGCAAAAAGGGAGGCTGAAAATTAAGTACAGGACTTTAAAATTGGCAAAAAGAAGTGGTGGTCTGGCGTTGCCGTGCCTACAAAGTTACTATCAACCTGCACAGCTGAAAGTACTATTAAATTTATGTGATCTTAAATACTAGGCCAAATGGAAAGACATAGAAGAGAGATTAATTGAAGGACCCCCAATTCAGGCCATAATAGGGGATTAATAGTTTAAAGGTTCACTTGAAAGAAGATACAAATCCACGGCTTAAAGTGTCTTTTAAAATTTGGAATGACATTATAAAAAATGTAACCTGACAGGAGAGTGTAGATTCCTAAAATGGATCACATATGATATGGAGATTACACCCAATAAATTGGATGACAGATTTAAATTGTGGGAAAATTAACTAAAGATGCATTGGGAGATTATTAAAAACAAAGGAATTGTGTTTTTTCAGGAAGTAAAAGATCAGTATAATCTGGTTAATCAGGACTTTCATAGATATTTACAACCGTGATCATATCTAGGGCAAGAACTCAAGAAAATTTATTTTGAAACAGACTGGTAAGGGATAATTAAAATTATGATTGAAGCATTTAAATTATGCATGGTTCAGAAGGTGATTTCCAAATTATACACAGCTTTGGAAGATCTGAAAGGGGATACCACAAACTATATAAAAGAGAAGTGGAAAAGGGAGGTCAACATAGTGTTCTCAACAGAGGAATGGGAAGAAATAACTGAGATCCAATGGAAAACAACCAAATCATTACTTTGGAGAGAGTATGCGTAGAAGAATACAATAAGAAACTTTTGAACACCTGCACCAAGAAAATATGGAGATACAAAATGCTGGAGACTCTGCGGAGCAGTAAGGGCAGAACACTTCCACATATTCTGGGGATCCCCAGTGATGAACCATTATTGGATGGAGATAAAAAAAAAAGCATAGATGAAACTCTTAAAGTAAAGCTCCCACTCACCTTTGAAATTATGTATCTAGGAAAGATGGAGACAATTAAACTAAAATGGGTAAATGATAAAAGAATTTTAAGAATTATGCTACTGGCCAGTAAAAAGGTAATCACCAGGGGATGGCGAAGCAGACTGATGCCTAAAGTGGAAAACTGGGTTGAAGTGATGCTGAATATTTATATCAAGAAGAAATTGACTTACTCACTTAACTTGGACTCTGATAACTTCAACTCTATTTGGAAAGGATGGTTACAATATATTGAAAAAGATAGATCTGACAGAGTGAGAATGGTGCTGGGCATCGGATATGAAGCATGAGGGTAATGTATGAATATCTTTTGTTTACAGTTGGGACCTGACACCCCTGAAAATCAGATTGGACAATAGAAAATAAGGACTTGCACCACAGTTCAGAGCTACAGTTAATTTTAATGGTTATTTTATTTCTTCTTTTTTTAAATCTGCATTTCAATACTTGTGCACACTTGCAGAACTTGACTATGAGTAGAGGCGGTTTTTGGCACGGGCGAACCGTGACAAATAGGGGCACTTATAAAAAAAGAAAAAAATGATTAGCGGTTTCCTAACATCTATGCACACTGTGTGGGGAATTGGTAAATTGGCACCCCCTGCAGCTCCAGGCGCCCATACTTGCTGGCAAGGTGCTGATGTGATCTTACAACATCAGTTCTAAGCGCAGTTTTAAACAAAGTTTTTTTCAAAAATAAACAGCGTTGTATGATGACATCCGCTTTCCATAGCACAAACACATGGTGTGTGAAGAGGCAGGGACGGGTAAGGACAGTTCACCTGGGTCTCCCAAATAACCGTCATTTTAGCCGGGGACACCTGGCGATATTTATGATTGGTAGTTTTGTCCCCACCACTTTTATAAACCTGATGTGGAATTTCTTACCAGCGCAGATCTAAAATCCACTTGTGCTCCCAGAACAATTTCTGTGCAGTCTGTATCCGAACTGACTGATATTCCAGTCCAGAAAGAAACCTGGCTATATAAAAATACATCCATATTTCATTCTGCGCAGATGCTGCAGCTTTCTTTGCAGAGGTTGATGTTTCGTTCAATAAAGACTCGCATTCATAAGCAGGCACAGCATTAACAGGTAACTAAGTAACTCATATCTCTTAATTGCAAGGTGATCTAATAATGCAGCGTCACCTGCTCCATGCATCTTGCACAGATGGCGCAGGTCTGTGCGGGCTTCCCCCAGGGGGCAAGGTCGGCATACACTATGTGAATTTAGCCATATTTTAGCCCATTTCCCAGTAATGCAACAATTTTTGCGATCGGTTCGTCTTCAAAGCTGCATAAAAATAAATGTACTTTCCCCAAGAATTTCTCCTTGCATATCTAATTTCTCTCAGGTATGTTCTAAATACGTAACAATTGCAATAAAAGTATACAGTTTATTGTTGCAGAGTTCTGCACTAGTCCAATTCACCTACCCGCAGTTTTCTCCAGATAAAATCCCAATCCAACCCGGCCATTCATTTCAATCATTGGTCTGTGTACGCCGAAGCAACGCGCTCCAATGCCTCCTTAACTCTCCATGGTGCTGTCAGCTGAGCTCTCAGAAAGCGACGCGAGTACAGTGTCCAGGTCTGAAGTGATGGTCAGTCAGATGCTCTCATAGGAATCTTGTTTTTTTATTGATTCAGCTACCCGAACTCTGTGCGTAAAGTTGAAGATATCTGCACATCTGCACCAAGTATTCAGGGATGTGAAGTGTAAACTGTCAAAATGATGGATGCACTTCAGATTTTTCTGTCAATGTTTAAAAAAATGAGAAAAAAACTTTGAAAACGGAAAATACAGTGATCCCTGATTTATATTACAATGAATTATTTCTCTGTTTATTTCTCTGGAATGTTGCACAGCTGATATTTATTTTATGCAGAACTGTAGTGAACTGTAGTGAAGTTACAGTTATGGCAGGGTTTCACAGGAAATACGTTTGTTTTGTTTGTTGTTTTTCATTTTGTCATTTTTTTACTGGGGTGAATATATCATCAATGTAGCCAACACTGTTTTACACTGTGCTACAGTGATAATGATCCTTCCCATACAACAGTCTAATGATGGTTTTCAGAACCGTTTGAAAAACAAAATAAAAGACAACGGGCTTTAAACTTTTAACACATCAGTGAATATTGTAATAAAATGTCAAAAGGATGAATACCTATATATGAATAGTTATAGACAAATATATTGTCCCCAGCAATCTTCATACTGCACTCATTCAATTCAATTCAATTCAATTTTCAATTCAGTTCAATTCAATCCCAGCAGATTGCGTCAGTCATTGGCGTGAGGTTGGGCAGACTTTCCAACCACAGCAATCCTTCAGCAATCCCTCATACTGAGCAAGCATGTAGCGACGGTGGAGAGGAAAAACTCCCCTTTAACAGGAAGAAACCTCCAAAAGAACCAGGCTCAGTAGGAGCGGCCATCTGCCACGACCATCTGGGGGTTTGAGAAGACAGAGCAGAGCCACAGAAGGAACAGAAGATCCGATATAAGAGTACTCTCTATGTTACAGAAAGTAAAAAGTTGATAACAGGACACAGTGGATCTTCAGCCACTGGGAGCACCATCCCAGTCGATGCCCCCCGTCCAACGGGGCATTGCAACCAAGCAGGATACCAGACCAGGTATATCTTCTATGGAAAGAAAACCACTAAGAGAACACAAAGTTAACAGTCGAAATAGCAGAATGTACTGTAATACAACTAGAGAGTAGTAGTAGAAAAGGAAGTAGCAGAGTGAAGAAAATTGGTAAGTCTGTCCTCCAGCAGTCTAAGCTTATAGCAGCATAACTACAGAGATAGCTCAGGATGACCTAAGCCACTCTAACTATAAGCTTTATCAAAAAGGAAAGTTTTAAGCCTGGCCTTAAAAGTAAACAGAGTGTCTGCCTCACGGACTAAAGCTGGGAGCTGGTTCCACAGGAGAGGAGCCTGAAAACTAAAAGATCTGCCTCCCATTCTACTTTTAGAAATCCTAGGAACTACAAGTAAACCTGCAGTCTGAGAGCGAAGTGCTCTGTTGGGAACATATTAAACAATTAGATCTCTGATGTATGATGGAGCTTGATTATTAAGGGCTTTATATGTAAGGAGAAGGATCTTAAATTATATTCTGGATTTAACAGGGAGCTAATGAAGGGAAGCTAAAGCAGGAGAAATGTGATCTCTCTTTTTAATATTCATCAGAACTCTTGCTGCCGCATTTGGGATCAACTGAAGGCTTTTAATGGCATTTTGTGGACTACCTGATAGTAAAGAATTACAGTAGTCTAGCCTTGAGGTAACAAATGCATGGACTAGTTTCTCAGCATCACTCCAGGACAGGATGTTTCTAATTTTAGCAATACTCCAGAGGTGAAAGAAAGAAATCCTAGAAACCTGTTTAATATGGGATTTAAATTTCAAGTCTTGGTCAAAAATAACGCCGAGGTTCTTTACGTTATTACTGGGGGCCAATTTAATGCCATCCAGATGAAGTGATTGACTAATCAGTTTCTTTTTTAGAACTTCTGGTCCAAAGACAGCAACTTCTGTTTTGTCAGAATTTAAAAGCAAAAAGTTTAGATTCATCCATGTTTTTATGTCTTCCAGACATGCCTGTAATCTACCTAACTGACTGGGTTCATCAGGATTTATGGATAAATATAGTTGTGTATCATCGGCATAGCTGTGGAAATTTGTCTCATGCTGTCTAATGATTCTACCAATTGGAAGCATATATATGGTGAAAAGAATTGGTCCAAGCACAGAACCCTGTGGAACTCCACAAGTAACCCTTGAGAGTGAAGAAGATTGATCATTTAGATGAACAAACTGGAATCTATCAGACAAATATGATTTAAACCAGCCTAGTGCTGTTCCTTTGATCCCTGTAACATGTTCTAGCCTTTCTAAGAGAATATTGTGATACTGAGATCTAACAAAACCAGAACAGACATCAGTCCATTATCTGAGGCCATGAGAATATCATTAGTAACCTTCACCAGTGCTGTTTCAGTGCTATGATGAGCTCTAAAACCTGACAGAAACTCTTCAAACAGCTCGTTTCTGTTTAGATGCTCACAGACTGGATTAGCAACAATTTTCTCAAGGATTTTGGATAAGAAAGGAAGGTTAGATATAGGTCTGTAATTCACTAAGTCATCTTGATCAAGGGAATGTTTCTTGAGTAAAGGTTTAATTACAGCTATTTTAAATTCTTGTGGTACGTATCCGTTTACTAAGGATAGATTCATCATATCCAAAATGGGGCCAGGAACCAAATGGAACACTTCTTTAAATAATTTGGTTGGGATTGGGTCCAACATACAAGTTGAAGGTTTAGATGAGGCCAATATTTTTGATTATTCCAAAAGCTCGACTGAATCAAAACAGCCTAAGCACAAATGAGGTTCTACAGTTCTTTCCGATCCTGCCTCATTTACTGAGGAAGAAGTAATCATGTTTGGGAGGATGCCAATGATTTTATTTTTAATAGAATTAATTTTATTTATGAAGAGTCCCATAAAATCATCACTGCTAAGAGCTGGGGGAATAGTTGGCTCAACAGAGCTATGACTCTGTGTAAGTTTGGCAACTGTACTAAAAAGAAACCTAAGATTGTTTTTATTCGCCTCTATTAATGATGAAAAATGTGCTGTTCTAGCTTGTCGAAGGGTCTTTTTATACAGCAGTAGACTGTTATTCCAGGTTAAATAGGAATCCTCTAGATGTGTAGAGCGCCATTTTCTCTCCAAATTCCTAGTATTCTGCTTTAAAGTACACGACTCTGCCTTAAACCAAGGAGTCGGCCTCCTATGGCTAGCCACTTTCTTTTTTAAGGAGGCTTCACTATCTAATGCCAAACGCAATGAGGATGTAACGCTGTGAACCAGACCATCCATTTCTGAAGGGTTAGAGATAGAATTGCTGCCATCCACTGTGTTACTCTGAGACACTGAGGAAAGTAAGAATGGAACAGATTCTTTAAAAATTGTTACAGCATTGTCTGATAAAGCTCTGCTATAATGAAATTTTCTTTCAGATTTAAGATGGTCAGTTAAAGTAAATAAAAAAATTATTAAGAAGTGGTCAGACAGGACCGGGTTATGTGGGTGGACTGTTATTTCCTCACACTCAATACCGTATGTCAGTACAAGGTCCAAAGTGTGTTTACCCGAGTGGGTCAATCCCTGTACTTTTTGAGTAAAGCCAATTGAGTCTAAAATAGCACTAAAGGCTGCATTTAGGCTATCACTTTCAGTATCCACATGAATATTAAAGTCCCCCACTATAATAACCCTATCAGTATTTAATACTAAATCAGATAAAAAATGTGAGATCTGATCCAAGAATTGAGAGTAAGGGCCTGGTGGACGATACAAAACCACAAACAAAAATGGTCTTAATGTTTTGCAACTTGGATGAGGAAAATTAAGGGTTAGATGTTCAAAAGAACTGTAGCTATCAATTGGTCTGGGACTAATTATTAAATCAGAACGAAAAATGGTTGCAACTCCTCCCCCTCGCCCAGTATTTCTAGGAATTGGAAAATTTAAATGACTGGAAGGAGTTGACTCATTTATACTGACATAATCCTCCTGCTGCAACCAGGTTTCTGTGAGACAAAGCAAATCAATTTGATTATCACAAATCAAGTCATTTACTAACAAAGTCTTTGAGGAGAGAGATCTTATGTTTAATAAACCACATTTAATAGATTTATTTTTCTGTTCAGTCAAAGTCGTATTTATCTTTATGAGATTTCCATAATTTGCTTTTGTTGCCTTAACTTTTAATCCATTTAATTTTGGCCGTGGGCAAGACACTGTTTCTATAGGGTAATGGGTGGATAACAGTACAGAAGCAGCAGAGAGGTGGGTTAAACTACGACTCTGCTTCCTGGTCTGGACCCTGGGTTGTCAGTGTTTTGGAGGACTAATAAATTCGGCCATATTCCTAGAAAGAAGAGCTGCTCCATCCAAAGTGGGATGGATGCCGTCTCTCCTGATCAGACCAGGTTTTCCCCAAAAAGTTCATCAGTTATCAATGTAGCCCACATCGTTTGCAGGACACCACCTAGACAACCATTGATGGAATGACAGCATGAGGCTAAACATGTCGTCACTGGTCCGATCAGGCAGGGGACCAGAAAAGATTACCAAGTCTGAGATTGTTTTGGCAAACTTACACACCGAAGCAACACTGATTTTTGGCGTAACCGGGTGTCATTACAGCGTGAATAACAATCTTACTGTATTTACGCTTATCTTTAGCCAGCAGTTTCAGGTAGGATTTGATGTCGCCCGTTCTGGCCCCTGGCAAGCATTTGGCTATGGTCAATGGTGTCTCTAATGCCACGTTTCTGACTATGGAGCTGCCAATTACCAGGGTCGGCTTCTCAGCAGGTGTGTCGCTGAGCGGGGAAAATCTGTTAGAAACGTTGACCGGTTGGTGGTGGCCCGTGGGCTGGGTCCTAGAACTATGCTTCCTACGTACAGTCACCCAGCCGGCCTGGGGCGGGCTCTACCAGAGGACGGCTCGGGGGTTCTATCTTTGTTGGCTCCGCTGGCTAATGGGCTTCGGCTATCTGCTGGTTTTTAAACAGCGTGGAGCCGTGCTTCTTATTCTGATACCCTCGCCTCCAAAGCTACAAATATATTACATTTATTACAGTTACCATTATCACTAAAGGAGGCAGGGAAGTAACTAAACATCTGACAGAGAGAGCAAGAGAGAAGAGAAGGGTTAGAGACAGGAGAGAGAAGAGTAGCCATAGCCGCAATGAAGCTAAGCTAACTGAGCTAGCGAGACCTTACCACCCCAAGAAAAGCTGTGTGAAACACAAGGAGTTCCCAAAACGTAAAGTACACCACCACAAATTGTGTGTTTTAGTGTGCTTTTGTGTTAAAATAACTCATGTTTATGATTATTGTCCAAAGCAATTTTAAACAACAAACCGACGCCCTTGCCCAAATGGAAGGAGCAGGGCGACCTCACTTTCTTCCAAATACGCTCATCTCATTCATAATATTATTAATAAATTCCTGCACATTTTTCTGAATGGTGTGAAATGGCTAATAAATTTTTTAATTGTTTTATTTTGTCTTGTTTCTGGTCGTTCATGATCAGAGTTTTTGGGAATCTAGCTTTATCGATTGTCAAGTGCCAAATAAACTCAGTGATGCACAGAAAAAAGTCAAAGCCATCGGTCAATGTTGGAGGTAGAGATTGTGCACCTTAAAAGTGTGTTTCCTGGCAGAATTGCAATAGTTAAATAATAACTGGATTGTTTTTAGTTTTTTTTATGTGTTTTTAAGGGATTTGTGGAATTGAAAAAAATGTTTCTCTTTCAAGTATATTGTTATAATAGAAAGCAATGTATGTTGTATTTTTTTGTTTTTCTGCATGGAGGGGGGGGGGGGTGCTCTCGCAAGGGGTCTCGCCTGAGGAATAATCCAATGTAGAACCGCCACTGACTATGAGCAATCTTTAGCTTCTGTTTTTTTGGCTAAATTGTGGAAAGCTGTTTCACATCCTGTGATGGCAGGAAGTATATGTTTATGGAGGAAACTACAGCTGAGAGTCTGTAATGTATGGCTTTAGACCCAATTTAATAAAAATGAATGAGTTTTTGACACAATTTATGGATTTCCCAAAATTCGAGGCTGTTGACATGATGAACTACCTGGTCCTTCTGAAATCGTCATAAACAAAACAACAGATGAAAGCATATTAAAGTCTGTAGGCATAACTTTTTTTGTTAGCGGGTGGGTCCACAACCCTACCAAAAGGCTACGTGGTGATTATCGCTTGGTCTCTGCCAGGGTGTGTGTTTGTTTTAATATCTTTTTATGTGTAAAGATGTTAGCAGCTAGCAGTAACGGCTATAATGTCAACAAACATTCAACACATCCTATTTTTTCTTTTTTTAAATGTGTACTATCTGGTAGAGTGGTGCTCAGAATTGGTGTCTGAGCACCAAGTAGAAGCCCAACAGATTTACTTTCACAAGTGGGGCATTACAGCTTGTGCTATAGTACTCTGCTTGATATATAGGAGTAAGAAATCTTTATTAGAAATTGCTGTGGGTTTTTTTCTGATATTATGGACACGGAGACGGAAAATAAAGGGGAAGAAATATAGCAGATGAAGAGAGGCAGGAAAGAAAGTTAAGAAGAAGAGGGTAGGTTGAAGATACAAGAAAGGAAGGGGAACTAAGAAAACACAAGAAAACATCCCAGTCAGCCTCCACACCCACAGGATGGTAGGGTAGGGAAAAAAACAACAACGACAAAACAAATCAAACAATGCAAACTGAGAACTACAAAACAAAATAAATCAAACTATCCCAACCGAGAACTACACAACCACATCCCACAAATAGATATATAAATACAATTACAGCATCAGTGAAAAGCTCGTGGTACTGATTTTTACAAGATTTAGTAATGGTAACCTAAGCCAAAGATTGGATCTCTAAACACCGGAATCCCTACACCTGTGTGGGTATGTATGATCATGCTGGTGCATATAACGTTTCTTCATATGAGTGTTCAATAGCTGGTGTGAGGAGCTATTGACCTGCCTCCCAGGAATCAACGCAGACACAAAGGAGATCGGAGCCATAGAAATACAAAGGACCCCCAGAGCACAGGCGCCCCAGGCAGACCAACACTGGGCTGACCGCATCCCCAAGAGAGGAGCAGAGGAGAGCCCCAGGGGAACATCCAGTAGCTACAATGCAGGGGCCCGGTAGGGCCGCAGCAATGAGCCAATGGGGTCAGCTGGCAAACAGCTACACCAGGGCAGATCCAGCCATTGGCCCAGAGACCCGAGGGTGCCCCACCCCCCAGCAGGGACCCGATCAGGGACCAGCTGACGGGGGCCCCATGCCACCAATGCAGGGTCACGGGGGCCACAGCCAGCCAGTGGCTGACATGTGCCACCGCCACCCCAGGCCAATAAGAAGAATCCCGCCAAGCCACCCAACAGCTACCACCAAACAATGCCCAAACCTTCCAAAGATGAGTCCCGGCCGACGGCACCGAAAGAAGAACATCGGCCCGGCACACCGGCCAACCGATATCCCAGGCCACCCAGGCCCGACCAGGCAGGCACCAGGGATGAACCGGCATGCCCCTCAACCACCCAGCCCTGGACAAGGAGAGCCACCAACGTACCGGAGGGCAGAGGAATCAATCACCGGCAGGGAGTGACAGAGGGGAAAAAGGGCCCTCATTTGGTGGGGAATAATTTATTTTTATTTGATGACAATGAGATTATTTTACCTCAAAGCACAGCTTTTCCTGCCTCCCAGAGAACGGATGGTGACATATCAAGGAGGTCATTAAACTCCAAATATAAAGCCCACTCTTTTTTTAATTATTTATTTAAAGAAACAGGAGCATGATCGCTAAAATGGCTTGCATTTGTATAGCAGTCAGGGGACCACAAAGCACTTTACACTACATTCAGTAATTCACCCATTCACACGCTGGTTGTGAGCAAGCTACTACATTGTAGCCACAGCTGCCCGGATGCACACCAAGGCTCTTTATCGATATTGATTATTAATGCTGTAATTTGTTCCACCAGCTCTCTGCCACAGCCTCTGACTTGCTCTTTTTGCTTGTAGTGATCAAATTTTATTTCTTTTTGTGGCCACAGTGGCCTTTATTCAAAGTGGACAGGCTTACAGAAAGGGGAGAGAAGCAGGGGGAGAGACATTCGGCAAATGTCCCTGGGCCGGAATCGAACCCAGGACGACCGCCTTGAGGACTAAGGCCTCTGAACATGGGGCGCCCGTCTTAACCCACTGCGCCACGCGACGCCCCTCGAATTTAGCAACAATTGGTGTTGGATGGCTGTTGTTGGGCCTTTTACCTGTGAGTTTTTTTCCATTGTCTCTCAGCATTTGGTTTTCTGCAGCGGGTGATGCCACCTGTCCTTGGCTGAACTCCAGAGATGCCCTCAGAGCTTGAAATTCTTTGTGGAGAACCTCAACCATGGCCAGACGGGCATCTAGGCTGGCTAGCTTCTTATCAATTGAATCCAGGACATTGGTGTAGCTTTTCTCTAGAGAGATGGTGGAGGTGCTGGCTTCAGAACAGGTGTGTTTCAGTGATGGAGTGCTTGTCCACATGGTAGAGTGGATTTTTGTGGTTTGCCCATAACTATGTTTTTAAAACATGAGATCTCAGCAGCTCATTCTGTCTGCTCTCAGCCTCTCATCCAACTCATCCTAATGACGTAGTTAGCCTGACAGTCGTTTATGTTTCGTGAAGCCATTGCAGCACACACACACACACACACACACACACACACACACACACACACACACACATTCAGTGAAGAACATAAATATCTGAACACCCTGTGATTTTACAACTTAAAACATGTCTTTTTTGTGAACACACCCCCGCCTTTAAACATGCAAAGTGTCTTTTTTGAGAACACACACGTGCCTTAAAGCTGCAGTAGGTAACTCAGAGAGGACAGCAGACTTTGCTTGAAAATTTAAACCCAAACAAGCTTCACTTCACTCCCCCTCCCTCTCCGATGCACTCAAGCCCCGCCTCCAATGCCCTCCTCCCTCCTTTCGGCTGCGCTACTGGCGTAACAACTGCCAAAGATAATCAGCTGACGCGACTTAGAAAACAAACTTTCGTGAATATTTCCTAACAGCAAACAACATATGACAACATTAGCTGTGAGTGCACAGATGATCGCACGCGCTGCGGAGGTTTACTGTAATACCACCACCAAGAAACAAACAAAAACAAAACAAATATTAATCAAGCGAGGGTAATTACCTGTCATGCAGAAACATTGCCAACTCTGAATCGGTTTTAAACGCTTTCAGGTCCCGTAGCACTCTCCACCTCTCAAAGGCTACGCCAATATTTACCCTCGTTTTATCTCGGGCTCGGTCAGCTTCTTTCTTCTTAACTATTTTGTCCTCCTCGGTCATCTTCTTTTTTGTTATCTTAGCCGTATATGCTGTTTTTGGCAGGAGCGGTACGGGCAAACTGTTGCGTAGCGGAGCGAGGGGCGGGTCGCGGTGTGTGTGTGTGAGGAGTGATAGACAGATGTCAGACACTCCATCAGACGCTGCTCTGGCTCTGATTGGGTGTTTTCTACCGGGCGTGGTGGATTCTTGCAAATCGCAGTAGGGGCTGTAGGCGTGACCAATTGAGCTGCTTTTTTTTTTACAGATTACAAATCTCATTTCCTACTTTCAGGACACATGGACAGTTTTAGGAAATATCACAAAAAGTAACTTTTATTCAAGTTACCTACTGCAGCTTTAAGATATGGAAGGTAAAAACTGTGAACATTATTCAAGACCCTGGAGATTGTCCATGTCAGACAAAAACATTTGTTGTGTAGACTGAAGTTCTATGTTGGCAGACAAAAACACTAGTTCTGTAGACTGACGTGCATTCTTTGGTATACAGTGATCTTTGAGTGCTTAAGTGTCCACCAGAGGTGACAGATGGGATAAGTAATTATGCCCATATAAGGTTGTTTGTGCCATCTAACAGGTGTGCCCATTTCATCATAGTTTGAAAAGATAACCAATGATAACCAGACACGGGTAGAATAAATGTGGGGATGTTAATAGAAAAAAAGGAATTATGCTACATGAAAACAAAAAGGAGGTCCCAGTGAAGGGAACACGCCTGAGGCAAAAAAGTATAAACGAAGAGGTCTGATCAATGCATTTTCAGTGTCTGTCTGCCTGTCTGTCAGTGTGAAAGTTTGTGTGTCTTTGCTTGTAAGTTGTGTACCGTCATGTTTGTGCAAAATAAACTTCAAGTTCCTGAAGGTCTTCAAGTGCCTGAAGAGTGCTTTGTGACTCTATTGAACACCACTAGTCAGATAGTTGACAGTTGAGATAGTTAGAATCTAGACTGTACATCTGAAGATAAAAGTTAACATTCACCAACGACATTGTGATGACTTGAGCAGGGGAACCTTCCATGATTTTAAACCATGATGGCATAGTGTTCTACCAGCAGTGACCTTTGCAACTGTGGTCCCATCTCTCTTTATGTCATTCGCCAGCTCCTCCCATGTAGTTCTGTGCTGAATCCTCACCTTTCTTATCATCAGTGATACCCCACGTGGTGAAATCTTGCGTGGAGCCCCAGTCCGAGGGAAACTGACAGTCATCTTTAGCCTCTTCCACTTTCTAACAATTGCATAACAGTTGATCTATTTTCACCAAGCTGCTTTGCAATTGCCCCGTAGCCCTTTCCAGCCTTGTGGAGGTCTACAATGTTGTCTCTGGTACCTTTTGACAGCTCTTTGGTCTTGCCCATGGTAGTAATTGGAGTCTGACTGACTGTGGGGTGGACAAGTGTCTTTAACAAGCTCAGACAGGTGCTAGTAATTTAGATCAATAAGTGGAGTAGAGGTGGATTTTTTAAAGGTAGAGTAACAGGTCTTTGAGAGCCAGAATTCTTGCTGATTGCCAGGTGTTCAGATACGTATGTGCAGCAATAAAATACAAATAAATTCTTTAAAAAAAATAAGACAATGGGATTTCCTGAATTTAAAAAAATGCAGTCTCTCACAGTGGAAATGGACCTACAATGGGAATTTCTGACCTCTCCATAATTTCCAAGTGGGAGAACTTGCAAAATCTCTGGGTTTTCTACTCACAAACTATCAGAATTGTGTTCTCATGTGGGGTCAGTCCTTTTCTCTGTTGAAGCTCGGGTAAAAATGTAAGATACAGCTACCTGCTCATCAGAGCGGTGCAAGTGACAGATGTCATCAAATGTTACAAAGTTAATGTCAAACTTTCACATCAAATCACAGGTGGGAAAGATAATGTTGTTTCAGGACAATGTGAAACAGTAGACTAAATATGATGTTGATAAATTATTGTTTATAGCCTTTTGGTTTATGTCTTTGCTCTGTTTCATTTTACAGGACCCAATATTTAGTAGGCAAGTTGATTGCTTATCTTTGTCTGCTTTTTTTTTCCATAGAGGGGATATTAATCATAATTCATCATACCTAATGTACTGTCTGGGGTTATTGAACTTTTTCTATTCTATTTGGCATTCAGTGGAAATATGTTTAGATTGTGACATTGTAGTAAATTATGAGTTCCTTGTTTGGCAAAGAAGAGCTAATGCAGCCAAAAAATAAATTGATGCACTTTGGTATCACAGTCCTACAAAGATACATTACCTGTTTTCCTCACAGCCATAATAAGTGCCATATTTATATTGCCTCTAAATGTGTTATAGACCAAAGAAATGTGGAATTGATTACCTTATTTGGGTTAAATTATTTTCAGATTTCTGCTGTAGCTATGATTGACCACTCCTCAGCAAAGTCCAAGAAACCAAAGCTTGACCACTCCATTGATGGCAGGACAACTGACAACAAGCCTGGGAAATCACTTCCATGTCCAAGAGTGAAGAAGGGAACAGAAACTTATTGTAAGTTTTTTGATGCCCTAAGCAAACACTGTCCAAAGAGTCCTCCACTGATGGCCGGGGAGCTTTACTACAAAAAAATGTATCCCCAAATCTAGTATGCTTCCTAAAACTGTTCTTAACTATAGAACTTCAGAGACTTTGCAGTTACCCCCAAAGAGCTTGGAGAGCTGTGCCAGGATTTCCTCTTTGAAGAGCTCACCCTGTCCCACGTCCAGACTGTAGAGAGGGCTACCCAAAATAAGACTGCAAGCATGATTTGGTTTAGACAGAGAGCCTGAAACATCACCAGTGTTAGGGAGTAACGTAATACATGTACTGCTGTTACGCATTTAGAATACAAATTATGAGTAATTGGTAATGGTAATTTGAAAACAGTTACTTTGTTTAAATGAATGGATTACATGCCATTATTTTCCTGAGAACAGAGAGGCTAATAACAGCAGTCTTTTTGCCCTCCAGTCAAAAGCTGGGGGAGGGAGCTTTGGTGCGAGGCATGACGTGTCAACGTGTGTACAGAAGCAGAAGAAGTCCGTTGATGTTGGTGGCGCTGTTTCCGACAAAGGACCTGAAGCCAGCAGAACAGAGCCAGCAGTGCTCGAACAGGAATCCATTCCTTTCTTGGAAATTTAGACAACACTTTCTATTTAAAGAAGAAAAGAATGGGTTAAATCTGTCCGTACAATGCAAACTATGTTTGCCAGCAACCAAGCTGCTCTCAGCCTCAAAAGACTCCACCTCCAACATGAAGAAACATCTAGAAGTGAGTTCTTAAAAACCGCTACTGCTTATAGGCGCTGATGAGCCGCGGGGCCGCAATCTGGTACTGCACCGGTATTTCCCAGCTCTACTTTGAAATCTGTTTAGCAGACGCAATGAAGTGTCACCGCCTTTATTAAATCATAAATCGCTATACTAACCTGCTTTTCATGCGTTTTATTTTGTATGCAAACGCCAAACATTTAGCTATGATTAAGAACAGATGATCCGGCCCATTTCTGTATTTAAAGTTTGCTTAACAGCAATTAAAGCATTTTAACACATAAAATGTATGGAAAACACACACAGTGTTATAAGATAGAGAAACAGAAAGTACTACTCAGCCATTTTAAGTTTGTCCAATACTCTTTCACTTTTCAGCATTTTAAATAAAGAAATTATTAAGGAAAGATAGGGCTTTTTTAATCATCTAACCGCACAAAACATCTTAAGTTAACTTAATGTTTGTTCACCAGGTTTGCACACTGTAGCTGGTATTTTGGCCCATTCTTCCATGCAGATTTTCTCTAGAGCTGTAATGTTTTGGGACTATTGCTGGGGAACACAGACTTTCAGCTCCCTCCACAGATTCTCCATTGGATTGTGGTCTGGAGACTGGCTAGGCCCCTCTAGAACCTTGAAATGCTTTTTACGTAGCCACTCATTTGTTGTCCCGGCGGTGTGTTTGGGATCATTGTCATTTTATGCCGTCTATTTCTTTCCTGTGACTAATGCAGGCAATAGGGGTTGGTGAAATGCTGACGTGCAGCATGCATATGCAACTCAAAGTGACCAATCATTTTTCAAAACGAACACGTATTACACGGTTTCTCAGTGAACGAGACCTTTAAATTTGTTCAAAATAGGTCAAACTGAAAGAAACAAGTTACAAATTAACGGATGTCCTACAACAGTGCTAAAACATCTAAACCAAATGAGTCAAAGAAAGATAAGTATCTGAAAAGCAGCATGAAAATCAGACGTGCACAAAATATCTTTCCAGAGAGGCTGTAAAGTTTTATTTTTCTTTCTTCTCATCACTGGTCTGTTTTTTATGCACAGATATTACATGCAGAGTCTTATGGCCTTACTGTACAGTTTATTTCTATTTTGCTACTTTATTTTATTTATGTACATTACATAGATGATTCTTAAAGTAAAGTAGTATTTAGATTTATTATTCCATTTGTGCTGTTTTTCTGTTTTATGTGACAAACAGAATTTATTTTCTTCTTGTTTTACAAATGCAATTTGAACAACATCTAATTAGCCATTTCTGTTTTGTGCCACTTAAGTTGAGCTTCCATCTTTACTAAAACTGCAGTTTGTGATCCTAAACTCTCAGTCATCATTATTCTCACAGGGGATGATTTATCTTGTTTTAAACTGAAAATCCTGACATTTATGACTTAAGGCAAGGCAATTTTATTTGTAATTCAAGGTGCTGTACATGATTTGGTGATTAAAAAAACAAAACAAACAAACATAGAATATAATATTGGAATTTTAAAAGTAAAAATAGCAAATTAGCAAATCATTTGCTAATTAGAGAAATAATCACACAACAGTCTAATGTCTCAATCATGTTGGAAGGAAGGTTACATTGAAACAGATTTCCTTCTCAGCCAGCTGGGTGGTTGCTAGTTTCTATCATTTTAAAAAGGCTGCAGAGGAACGTAGTCATTGTTTACAATCTGTCCCGCTTCCATACTTCCTGGTTCAAGAGCCAATCACATGTGAGCCCACAAGGTTGCCAAGTTTTTGCCAAGGCAATTGTAATTCGATACCAACCGGGCTAGAGGCTAACTTGAGCTAACAATCCTAGCAATAAATTAGAAAAAAAATAGTCTGCTCTAAAAATATCTCACGCTACTTTTTTCAACAACTTGGTGCTGCAGTGAAATGTATTTCAATTCAATTCAATTCAAAATTACTTTATTAATCCCAAAGGGAAATTAAATGTTGTTGTAACTCATTATGCAAGTTCCTTCAAAGATTTGTTGTAGATGCTGATGGCTGTGGGTAGGGATGATCTCTTGTAGTGCTCTGCAGATCTGAAGAAGCCTCTGACTGAAGACGCTCTGTAGTTGTATGACAGTCTGATGTAGAGGATGCTCTGGATCTATGGCGTCTTCTTTTCAACTCATCAGGGTTTTGTGGCTGTAGTTGAGGTATTATTTGAGCTTTTGTGATGTTAATCAGCTGCTGCCAGTTGTAAACCACCTTGTTGCCATGGTTATGCATCATAACAAATGTCCAAAAATAAAAAGTATCAGCAAAAATCCTTCCAGCTGCACAGCATTCAAAACCAGAGAGAACAGTTGTCCACAAAAACAACGTTTCTACCAGAAATGGAAGAATTAAAGTTTTAAAAAACAAAAAAAATATGAACCAAAGTAACAGAGCTACTCCAACATGCTGCCACCTTGAGCGGCGCAATTCCGGAATTTATCATCTCATAAACTTACTGTGTGTGACTCGTCTTCGCTTGTCATCTTGAATCTTCTGGCGTTGATCCGTAACTGGCAACCCGGCATGAAACTTGAGGGGTGAGTGGCTAAGAGCGGACTCTTTTCTTATTCTGCATGGAATACAGTACTCAAATTTGACCACAAGGTGTAATTCTTACATATTGCACCTATCATTGTTTTGTTTCTTTCCAGAGTCTTACATGAATTTATTCATCTGATCCATTAGAAATGTAATTACTGAAAAAGGCTGACCTGTTTAATGCTTATTTTACCTACTGAATGTAATTCAGGTCATCTATCATAACTTTTAGATACTGACGGAAGTAGTTAAATAGCCTCATAACTAATGGTTATCCAAAGCATAATCCCAAGAACAAAATCTACTATTTCTTACATAATCGTTGCCTTCATGGCCACCGGGATCACTATTTTAGGCTATCTGTTAGTTTTTCGAAACACCAGCAGATGAAAAAGTGAAAATCTATAAATGTGATGTAGGTCACACCACAGACCACAAAAGTTCAGCCAGGCTACAGGTGGCAGCTGAAATGAGAAAGGAGAGGACCAGGTGTAGCATTCACTCAGCTCTTTTTTCTGGAATAAGGACTGGTGATACATAAGACCAAATGAGTTGGCAACAGAGGATGACACATTACTCTGTAACTGTGGCCCAAAGATTCCTGTGTTTTTAATGCAGGTGCTAAAATATTTTCAGCATGGTGGATACTTGTCATGGTTCCCTGTGGCAGCTCAGTTTGTCCTAAGCTGTTGTCTTTTTGTGACCTCTTTTTCCCCTTTTCTTTTAATTTGCCTTTTCTTTCTGTCTGTCTGCCTGTCTGTCTGTCTGTCTGTCTGTCTGTCTGTCTGTCTGTCTGTCTGTCTGTCTGTCTGTCTGTCTGTCTGTTTATGTAGATGTAGCTCCCTGATCTCTGAAAGTCACATATTCTTCATCAGACTCCTCACAAAGCAATTTACCCTTAATGACCACTTTATTAGGTACCAGTTAGTATCAGGTTGGACTTTTTCACTATGCCTAGATGCCCTAATATATCAAGTGGCTGCAGGCCCGGCCCTAATCAATTTGGTGCCATAGGCAAGATTTTAAGTGGCGCCCCCTTGCATCGCAGTACAGTACTTGCACTGCTACTGTAAATATACTCACAAGAAACGTAATAGCTTTGTTTTAGACATTCTTTTATTTAAATAAAACAATTGCACATTCAAAGCCAGTCAGCTGGGTCTATTGGAGCTCCTCCATCGCTGCTGGTTTGTGCTGCTGAGGTGGAGGCAACAGAGGGATTGGCAAGGGTGGGACTGAGAAACCTCAGCAGCACATCTGAAGACAGAAGAGGAGTATGTGACACCAGTCTAATAATAAACACATGATTTAAAAAATACAATAAAATACAATAAAATAAATGAGAAACCTAGAGATAAATACATGATGTATAGAATATTGTATAGTATAGTGTATAATATACAATTATGCTCTAACATTAATGATGTAAACTTTAACACAGGTGTAAAGTTTAACATGATAAACACACTTTATAGACAATATGAGTTGTAACACAGTTAACAGCTGGCGTTACAACTATGGAATTATTATTGATGATTATTAATGGTATTTTGATTGATTATTACAAGCCGGGAAAACGTGAGATAATGATGCCAATGAAATTAACATTAATACACCTGCTGATTAGATCTAATATTTACACATTTGTCCGAGGAAGGTACTCACATTACTATTTTTCATAATAATAGCGCTAGGCTTATCTGTTAGAACCATTGACTGTTAATATTTTGGTTAGAACTAGCAGATAGCGCTGGCTATTTATAGATTATACAATACATTATTGATCATCGTTCTGTAACATCAAAATAATATAATTGACATCATCTTTATTGTAACATTACCTTTGTCTTTGGCGCATTTTCCTCCTCTTCTTTTCTTTTTTTACTCCCCTGGGCACCAAATAATTTGGGAGCTTTGACATATTAACTTATTTTGACGTGATAAAAACGAAAACCGAATGGCGGGTAAAAGAAGTCTGATTGGTGGAGGTGATTTCCCATCCTGCTTTGCGGCGCCTCATGTTTTGTTCTGCACCGTGAGCTAGTGTATGTGTGATCCCTTCTACACCCCCTGGTCGCGTTGTAGTGAAACCTCGTAAGACAAAGTCAATGCCTTATTTATCCCATCATTGCATCTTTACTAGTAGTGTCAAGGAACTACGATTAAAAAATTAAGTTCCTTGGCTATTGCGCCCCAAGGGTATGCGGTGGCTTTAGCATTTGCCCATACTGCCATGTGATTAAGTCACTATAATCACAAGCATTTGAATGAGTGCATTTACTATTTATGACTATATACTAGACTATCCAATGTATTTCATTTTAAAAAATCAAGTCAAACTGAGTTTCAGATAGCTTGTGTTTGATTTTTGTTGATTCAGATCTGCACTGTTGACTTTCAGTCTGCTGAGACGGAAGTCCATGCTATTTGCAGAAACAAACTGAAAATGAGATTCTTGATATTGCAATTGCATGACATTATATGAAAATACATGCATTCAAAACCTTCACCCAGAGAATATATTTAAATTATAACCCAGTGTCGCTTGCTAAAATAATTTCCCTCACAGAACACAATTCCATCCATCCATTATCTGTACCCGACCATCCTATACAGGGTTCCGGGGGGACTTGTGCCTATCTCCAGCAGTCATGGGGCGAATGGCGGGGTACACTCTGGACAGGTCGCCAGTCCATCGTAGGCCAACACAGAGACATACAGGACAAATAACCGTGCACGCACACACTCATACCTAAGGGCAATTTAGAGAGACCTATTCACATAACAGTCATGTTTTTGGACTGTGGGAGGAAGCCGGAGTACCCGGAGAGAACCCACACATGCCCAGAGAGAACATGCAAACTACATGCAGAAAGACCCCAGGCCGGGATCTGAACCCGGGCCTTCTTGCTGCAAGGCAACAGTGCTACCAACTGCACACAAAAAAGAAAAATTATGTAAAAGAAACACTGCAATATGTGGAAACATTAATTATTTTACAAACACGTACATTCCACACCATACCTGATAACTCACTCTGAACACTGGAGTACAGAGATGACTTTGCTACAGTAAGTATACTTTTACACCCAGGAAATGGCTGCCTCAGTCCCCACATGCATACGTTATACGCCATCCATTTTAGACACACATTATCCTAAAAAGTGCAACTCCACAGGACCATGAAATTAAATTATTTTAAGTGTACAAAACATGTAAATAATAAACAAAACGCACTAATAACCGAATGAATCTATTCAATAACACATGCAGCTGTAAATATCATACTCTATCGTATGCCTGTGTTCTATATACAATACTTGTGTGATGGGCTTGAAGATGTCTAGTGTGGACTTGAATGAGATTTCATTTAATTAGTTCAGCTCTTTGCTTATTCATTTATGAATCGCTCATTTACAAATTAGTTGTTAGAGGTTAATTTGCAAGGTAATTATCACATTTATGGTCATCAGCTCAATATAACCTTTTTACTGGAATAAATTAAGAAAGTCCAGTGAAAATATAGACTACCACTCTAACGTACACCATAATGTGTCTGTGCAAAGAAGGACATTAAAACATGTTTTTATTGATCTTGCAGAAGAAAAGGAACATCAAATAAATAAAACAATCCCTCTACAGCCTTCTCTGCCTTTTCCTGCAACTGTTTATGTTTTCCTACTTCATATCTGATGACATTTTGTTGCCAATTTACTTATGATGCTTTGCTTTTGTGTGTGCATGCACATTTGTGCTTTTTATTTTCATGTGGGTGCAATTTGATTTCCATATCTGTGTGACAGGTGTGCAGACAATTGTTTTTTGGACTGGTCTTAATAAGCAGCGCAACGTGAGTCCTGGATCACAAGCTTTAGCTAATTGTCTCATTCGTATTAAGGCACGCAACAAAGTTTAAATCTTACAGACCCAAGTGGCTGATTGATGGGGGAACTGAAATACACAAACCAACCCTGTAATGACAGAGATACTCCACACCATACCAACAGCACATATCTACAGACCAATAAAGAAATGAATAAAAAAGTTAACCCTAAAAGCCTGAAGGGTCACATCAGACTTAATTTATATATTTAGTTTGGTTTGTTTATAGAGATCATCCATTGACGATTGGATTGGCTGAAATTTGGTACAGGGAATCCATTTTTGATTATATCATGAATCTATTATGTTAACCGTATTTTTTGCTTATTTTCTGATAAAATGTATTCAGACTTTCATCTTTTTTCAAGTCTGTGACTTAAAAAAAAAATAAAGTGAGTTATAAATAGGTAAATATTAGATGTTAAAATTGTGTACAAATGTGTTTTACACCCCAACGAACAAGTCCAAATCTCTATCTTAAATCTCTGAGCAGACCTTATACCACACTCTAACATTGTTTTCATTTACGTCTGACAGTACTACATGCTGTAAATTAGCCCAGATTATGAAATTCTTATATGCACATTTCACATTTGGTATGGTGTTTTGGGAGTGATTTACAGAACCAGTTTTTCTCCAAACACAGTGTGCATAGTGAACTCCAAAAAGTTCAGCTTTGGTCTTATCTGACCAGATTATATTTTCTGAGTATTTTACCAGATTGTCCAAATTTTTTGCAGCAGACTTAAACAAACATAGAACAATGAGCATAACAAATTAATTTCATAGAAAGAGCTTTGTTTTAATGTGTTTGCCTGGTGGTCTGTAAGCTAAATTTTACATATGAAAAGTTAGTCAGTTTAACAGTGTACAGGAGTTTCCCCCATTTTTCATAATGGCAAAAAAATTTTTACCTGCAATTGCCAGGCTTTTCAGAAACATACTGCGACTTCTCCCTGGCTGTTAGGCAACTCATCCATTCATTTATCTTTAGTTGGATTGATTACTACAACAGTGTCTTCACAGGTCTGCTTAAAAAGTCAGCTTTCAGAATGCTGCAGCTCGAGTACTCACTAGAAACAAAATACACTGGCTCCCTGTAGAATAATGCTAGTTTATAAATCATTGAATGGCTTAGCACCAAAGTATGTTGAAGACTTGTTGTCAATATACCAACCCCCCAGACCTCTCAGGTCTTCTAACTCTAGTCTACTCAGTATCCCTAGAATTAGACCCAAACATTGAGAAGCAGCTTTCAGTTTCTATGCTCCCCAAGGCTAAAAATCCATCTGTTTAGAGCTGCCTTTGAGTAATGTTTTAATGAGTCATGTTTTGTGTGTGTTTTATGCTTTATTGCTGTTTTACTCATGTAAAATTCATGTAAAGCACCTTGAATTGCCTTGTTGTTGAAAGTGTGCTATACAAATAAAATGGCCCTGTTTTGCATTGAATATTTTTTGGTTCCTCTGTCAAAAATCTTACGAGGAACACCTTGCCATGGCTGGTTTATGATGAAATTGTGCTGTTTCCATCCCCAGCTTTTGACTGCAACGGTGCTCACTGGAACATAGACGTGTATGTTGAAGTGTATGTGTAACTACAACCATTACAGAGAGCTGGTGGGCCGCTTTGTGACATGGTGTCGAAACAATTGTCTTACTTTGAATGTGAATAAAACAAAGGAGATGATTGTAGATTTCAGAAGAAACAGGGATAAATCAAATACTGTTTCTATCATGGGAGAAGAAGTGGAGGTGGTTGAGGAGTATAAATACCTCGGACTTCACCCAGACAACAGACTGGACTGGAGACTGAACAGTGAAGCCGTCTACAAGAAGGGACAGAGCAGACTGGACTTCCTGAGGAAGCTTAGGTCCTTCAAGGTTTGCAGCAAGATGCTGCAGATCTTCTACAAGTCTGTTGTGGAGAGTGTAATCTCTTCAGCCGTCATCTGTTAGGGTAGCAGCATCAGAGCCAGGGACTTAAATAGGTTAAACAACCTGATAAAGAAGGCTGGTTCTGTTCTTGGCACTACTGTGGAACCACTGGGGATGATGATACAAAGAATGATTCTTTATAAAATCAAAAAAATTATGGACAACCCTGAGCATCCTCTTCATGAGACTGTAATACAACAACAGAGTGTCTTCAGTCGGAGGCTTCTTCAGTTTCGCTGCAATACAGACCGCTACAGGAGATCCTTCCTGCACACAGCCATCATCATCTACAACAACTCCTTAAAGAATTAATTATATGAGCTACAACAACACTTTATTTCCCTCTGGGATCAATAAAGTATTTTTTGAATTATGTAATAATTTGAATTATGTTTTGCAACATTAAGACTTTTTTATGATTGTCTCTATGCTGGTCCAATAACTGACAACTTATAAGTTGTCAGTTATTGTACCACTCTGTGTAACACTCTGGGAATGACTAACGTATTTACAGGCCATCAGTTAATCACCACCTAATATTGATTTGTACAAAGTAACAGGAATGCTTTCTAAATCCTGACAAATTTCATCTTCAAATTTCATCATTTTTTTCATATGTTCAGTACATTTCCCCAGTACCATTCCCTTTTATTACACATATTCTAATTTATGGGCACATTTGTATCAATTTCTTTGTATGTAGGAATTACCTGGGTTCTTACTGACATCTGGTGTGAATTTCCATCCATCCATCCATTTTCTTCCGCTTATCCGGGGTCGGGTCGCGGGGGCAGCAGCCTAAGCAAAGAGACCCAGACTTCCCTCTCCCCAGCCACTTGTTCCAGCTCCTCGGGAGGAACCCCAAGGCGCTCCCAGGCCAGCCGAGAAACATAGTCCCTCCAGCGTGTCCTGGGCCTTCCCCTGGGCCTCCTCCCGGTGGGACGTGCCTGAAACACCTCACCAGGGAGGCGTCCAGGAGGCATCCTGACCAGATGCCCGAGCCACCTCAACTGACTCCTCTCGATGTGGAGAAGCAGCGGCTCTACTCTGAGCCCCCTCCGGATGACTGAGCTTCTCACCCTATCTCTAAGGGAGAGCCCAGACACTCTGCGGAGGAAACTCATTTCAGCCGCTTGTATCCGTGATCTCGTTCTTTCGGTCACCACCCAGAGTTCGTGACCATAGATGAGGGTAGGAACGTAGATCGACCGGTAAATCGAGAGCTTCGCCTTTTGGCTCAGCTCTCTCTTCACCACGACAGACCGGTAGAGCGCCCGCATAACTGCAGATGCCCCACCAATCCGTCTATCGATCTCCCGCTCCATTTTTCCCTCATTCGTGAACAAGACCCCCAGATACTTAAACTCCTCCACTTGGGGAAGGACCCCATCCCTGACCCGGAGGAGGCACCCCACCCTTTTCCGGCTCAAGACCATGGCCTCGGATTTGGAGGTGCTGATTCTCATCCCAGCCGCTTCACACTCGGCTGCGAACAGCTCCAGCGAAAGCTGTAGATCACGCTCCGATGAAGCCAACAGGACCACATCATCTGCAAAAAGCAGAGACCCGATCCTGAGGCCACCAAAACGGATCCCCGCAACGCCTTGGCTGCGCCTAGAAATCCTGTCCATAAAAGTTAGGAACAGGATCGGTGACAAAGGGCAACCTTGGCGGAGTCCAACTCTCACCTGAAACAAGCCCGACTTACTGCCGGCAATGCGAACCAAACTCTGGCACCGGTCGTACAGGGACCTAACAGCCCGTATCAAGGGGCCCGGTACCCCCTACTCCCGGAGCACCCCCCACAGGGCCCCCCGAGGGACACGGTCGAACGCCTTCTCCAAGTCCACAAAACACATGTAGACCGGTTGGGCGAACTCCCACGCACCCTCCAGGACCCTGCTGAGGGTGTAGAGCTGGTCCAGTGTTCCACGGCCAGGACGAAAACCGCATTGTTCCTCCTGGATCCGAGGTTCGACTATCCGTCGGACCCTCCTCTCCAGAACCCCTGGATAGACCTTACCAGGGAGGCTCAGAAGTGTGATCCCCCTGTAGTTGGAACACACCCTGTGGTCCCCCTTTTTAAACAGGGGGACCACCACCCCGGTCTGCCAATCCAAGGGAACTGCCCCCGATGTCCACGCAATATTGCAGAGCCGCGTTAACCAACACAGCCCCACAACATCCAGAGCCTTGAGGAACTCCGGTCGAATCTCATCCACCCCCGGAGCCTTGCCACCGAGGAGCTTTTTAACGACCTCGGTGACCTCGGCACCAGAGATTGGAGAGCCCGACCCCAAGACCCCAAACCCTGCTTCCAGATTGGAAGGCGTGCCGGTGGGATTGAGGAGGTCTTCGAAGTATTCCATCCACCGACCCAAAACGTCTCGCGTCGAGGTCAGCAGCACACCATCCCCACTGTAAACAGTGTTGGTGGCAGACCGCTTTCCCCCCCTGAGACGCCGGATGGTGGACCAGAATCGCTTCGAAGCCGTACGGAAGTCGTTTTCCATGGTCTCTCCAAACTCCTCCCACGCCCGAGTTTTTGCCTTGGCAACCATCCGAGCCGCATCCCGCTTGGCCTGTCGGTACCTATCAGCTGCTTCAGGGGTCCCACAAGCCAAAAAGACCCGGTAGGACTCCTTCTTCAGCCTGACAGCATCCCTTACCGCCGGTATCCACCACCGGGTTCGGGGGTTGCCGCCGCGACAGGCACCGACCACCTTGCGGCCACAGCTTCGGTCAGCCGCCTCGGCAATGGAGGCGCGGAACATGGTCCACTCGGACTCGATGTCCCCCGCCTCCCCCGGGACGTGTTCAAAGTTCTGCCGGAGGTGTGAGTTAAAGCTCCTTCTGACAGGAGACTCTGCCAGACGTTCCCAGCAGACCCTCACAACACGTTTAGGCCTTCCAGGTCTGTCCGGCGTCCTCCCCCACCATCGGAGCCGACTCACCACCAGGTAGTGGTCAGTGGACAGCTCTGCCCCTCTCTTCACCCGAGTGTCCAAAACATGCGGCCGCAGATCAGATGAGACGACAACCAAGTCGATCATTGAGCTGCGGCCTAAGGTGTCCTGGTGCCAAGTGCACATATGGACACCTTTATGCTTGAACATGGTGTTTGTTATGGACAATCCATGACGAGCACAGAAGTCCAATAACAAGACACCACTCGGGTTTAGATCGGGGGGGCCATTCCGCCCAACCACACCCCTCCAGGTCTCACTGTCATTGCCCACGTGAGCGTTGAAGTCCCCCAGCAGAACAAGGGAGTCCCAAGGAGGAGCACTCTCCAGCACCCCTTCCAAAGACTCCAAGAAGGGTGGGTAATCTAATCTGCTGTTTGGCGCGTAACAACAGTCAGGACCCGTCCCCCCACCCGAAGGCGGAGGGAGGCTACCCTCTCGTTCACCGGGGTAAACCCCAACGTACAGGCGCCGAGATGGGGGGCAACAAGTATGCCCACCCCAGCTCGGCGCCTCTCAGCGGGGGCAACCCCAGAGGGGAAGAGAGTCCAACCTCTCTCGAGGAGACGGGTTCCAGAGCCAGAGCCGTGCGCCGAGGTGAGTCCGACGATGTCCAGTCGGAACCTCTCAACCTCGCACACCAGCTCCGGCTCCTTCCCCACCAGAGAGGTGACGTTCCACGTCCCGAGAGCCAGCTTCTGCAGCCGAGGATCGGACCGCCAAGGTCCCCGCCTTTGGCCGCCGCCCATCCTGCACAGCACCCGACCCCTATGGCCCCTCCCACAGGTGGTGAGCTCATGGGAAGGGGGGCCCATGTTACCTCTTCGGGCTAAGCCCGACCGGGCCCCATGGGTAAAGGCCCGGCCACCAGGCGCTCGCCAACGTGCCCCACCTCCAGGCCTGGCTCCAGAGGGGGGCCCCGGTGACCCGCGTCCGGGCGAGGGAACACTGAGTCCATCTGTCGTTTTCTTCATAGGGGTCTTTTGGGCTGCACTTTGTCTGATCCCTGGTGTGAATTTGATGAAAATAAATCTTAGAAATATATTTACTGAGAAAAAACATCGACATGTTCAATACTCAGTTTACCAGTTGAATTACTCCTTGTGTTGCAGCAAAGCCACTTGGAGGCATGCATTTTCAAGTAATTATTCCGGGTGCCAATAAGTGTGGCATAAATAATGAGGCATATTCATTATTAACACTAAAAGTACCTGTACTCAAATTACAGTTAGGAAATTTCTAAAATTTTAAGAGTGAGATTATGCTGCTAATATAAAAGAAAATATATTTCAAGGGTCTTTTATGCCAACCGTCCTGAGAACTATATCAATATGATGCAAGTGGACTAAATGGAAGTGATTAGATTGACTTTATTTTGCAAACCAGTTCAACATAAGGAAAGCATGAGTGAGAAATGTGAAGGACCAACGAGCACTGCCTGCTGCCAAGTTCGCTGTGGCCTCTATTTCTGTATTGTATAAATGCGCAGATACACAGAAAACACTAATAGGAAACAAATCCACACAGGCTGCTGGAGATGGATTATGTTTGTATGAATCATTTCCAGTCATTTGGTTTGCCAAACTGGCTTTCCTATTATGGAAACTAATGGTATCATGAGTTTTGTTACTCTTTTTTTCTGATTGTGCCACAAAACATCACCATTACTTTTCCTCCACCTTTGTCTACCACCTCATTTTTTCCTCTTGTTCAGTAAACTAGCCTCTTCTTCCCCCGCTAATGTATGCTAGTGACTGTATTGAATGGTTGACATTTCTAAAGCTGACAAATGTCCTGCTGAAATAACATGGATTCTCTCAGCTTCTCCGCCACATGTTGCCACATTTTACTATTGTAACACTTTTACTCTCCTTATTATCAGAAAGTATGTGTACTGTAGGAACATTTGTGTTGAAAAATGTTAACATGGTTGTATTTTTGAGGTTTTCAATGCTCATAATTACATCAACATCAGTTAAAACCAGAAGGCTCTCGATATAAAAAATAATTAGATGCTCTTTTTTCGTAAAATCAAATTAGTAAAAAGCAAAAGTAACATGAATGACGCACAGTTTTGCATAGAGGCATTGACAAAAAAAACAAAAAGTTGATCTAAAGTGCTCAGTGCATGATTGGTGATCCAGAAACACTTTAAACAACTGCATGATTAAGATTTACACATAAAAACTAGAGGAAAGTTGCCTCCTGAACTCAAATTGGAGCTGGATTGCTATGGAGATGAGTCTAAATGATAAAAGATCTGCCTCCAAATCTCATTGGGTACTTTAAAAATTGGAATTAAGACAAACTCTGGGAGGAAAGCCTAGTATCAGTATAGCTTGAACAACTAGTGCCATCTAGTGGTAACAAAGGCCCAGGGCAGCCTAATTTTGTGGGGCAATCTGATTACAGAAGACCTGAAACAAGGTAAAATGGGGTGGGGGGGGGGGGCATGTCCTTCATTTTATATACTAAAGATCTGTGCTTGGGGAGGCACAGAAACATTTAAATCATTGACATGCAGAATTAATTCAGAATGTTTTGGTTGACATCAGCAACAGTAGTTAACTAATTCCGTCTTTTAATAAGTAATTGACTTTTTAGATATAATAAAATGTAGTAATAATAATAATTATCATTATTATTTGTATGCCTCTATTTCTTTAAACAATAATTTTGCAGTGTTGATAGAATTTAGGCATAATCCCCATTTCACTGGATTATCCCTATCCCTCCCCTTTTGCTCTGTTACTCATATTAGGTTGTTGTTAAAAAATATTTCACTGATAAATGGCTCCTCTAGGAAGCTGACACATTATCAGCTGTCACTGAATACTTATATGTAAACATATGTAACTTATTTGTGTAAATCAATCATGCTCCAGATGTCAGCATAGATAGTTGCTTGAAGAGGAAAAAAACAAAATATATATACTTTAAAGCAAAGACTATTATGCTCATGTAAAACAAAATACTATGGTATACATAAAACTACAAACTGATGTGGTGATAGTAAAATATTCATTATTTGGTTTTTTTAACTGTGAGAAAAAAAAACCCTACTTTTGTCTATTCTTGACAAATCTCTGATACAGATATATGTCGTTTAGCACTTCCCCTAGACCACAAAATAAAATAAGGACCCCCTACCAATTAGAAACATGGGGTTAGACCTAAGAATGAGGGGTATGGGATAAAATAGGATTCGAATTCCTGAGCCATCTAAAGCTTATAATGTGTGTTGGAATATCAAAACTTATAAAATATATCAGAAAAAAACCCTGCTTTGTTTCCCATATTCTCCGCCAAAGAACAAAACCAAACCCCTGAAGACTTTTAGATAAATGTATTTTTGAAATATATCTGACCATTCAAAGCTACTATTTCATAGCATGCAGCATATTGATCAATGATCATTGCACTCCTCTTATCAAAACACATCAAAACATTTCCAAATATCTAACCTGACCCTAAAAACTGAGCCTGTCTCTGTCGTGGACAGAATAATCTCAGCCCTTCACGTGCCCCACCAAGCAGAAAGACCCTCTTTGTTTTAACTTCATGGCGGCTAATTCTCTAATCTCTTTCTTGGCTGGGCTTTTTTGAGTTCGGTCTCAGCTCGTTAACATGTTTGGCCTGAGAACCAACATTTTTAAGTCCTCCTTTGCAACGCGCTGGCTCTCGGGCCAAGACAACTACGTAACCTAGAATCCCCCAGTGGTGGCCGCTGTATCAAAATATCCAATACAACATATTCACTGAGCAGAACGGGGGAAACGATTTCAACATTTCTAAGAGGGAACAGCTGCAACATTCTGCTGCTGGATGATGAGAGATTTCCTTTTCACCCTCCGTTTCTCACTCAGTTCATTTCCCTCTACCCCAGACTCTTGATTTTTGTTTCTATCTTCAGTTCTTTACTTTTTCTGTCCCTGGGTGCTCATTTCTTTTTTTGGTCTGTCTTAAAAACTATGTGCTGAAATCTCTTAGCACTCTTTTTACACGCACACACCTGGCAATTTATGTTTAGCCTGCACACGAGTTCACTCAAAGCTGCCCAGCTTTAAAGATGCGTTCCCTAAAATGTTTCTTTTATAAGCAGTCTTGCACATTTGATCTAAGAAAAAGAACTACCAAAAAATATAGATGATAGAATGAGTGTATTTTAATAGAGTATGAACTGGATGTGCCCAAATTTGACCACAAGAAGTTAATACCCAGTGGTTGTGCTGTAAAGCTGTCATTTATGGGTATATTTGATTGTCATTTTTTATGTCATTTCAGTGATGGAAAATCAGCATTTAGTTTGAGCTGTTAGCTGTTAAGGATTTGTGTGTGTGTGTGTATGTAACTAAACCACATAAATGTACAAATGGCTGCCTTGATGGAGAAGCCTAGGGATGGAAATGACCCGTGGCATTCACTAGAAAAAACGTTTATAGAGCCCACATTAATAAAAAAAAACAGCACACAAAGTTGATATTGAAACAAGGCTATGTAGGGAGTGCAGTTTGGAAATTTCATCGCTCTATGTGCGTGTGTGCCTGTGTGTGTGTATTAGAAGACTGTGAAAATGCTTTCAAGCGCATGTGAGTGTGCATTAGTGCGGCCACATCTGGAAACAATAGAGCTGTAGATGCTGTCACTTTCCCTTTACCTCAGGCTTTTGAGCGTGCTCTTAAACAAACACTCAATTCACTCCGAAAATTACAGGAAGGCAACTGGAGCTGCACGGTTACATATTTGGACGCTTTGCCTCATCTTTTCTGCTTACACACACTCACATATACGCACACAGATACATATGCACAGACACAAATATGCAGGCAAAAATACAAATTGTTTCATTTTTCCAGTTAAATAATTCCTGTACCTCCTGACTTGTATGATGTATATCTGCACAATGAGACCTAACTTTCAATGTTCAACAGGTTATATTTGTTACAAACATTACTGTGTATGCTTCAGTGGGCATTTGAAGTTGAAAAGCTTATTGTTGAGTCACTCATGGAGGCACAGTTACAGCTTGTGTACCCACATGTTTTAATAGCAAATCCATCCATCCATCCATCCATCCATCCATCCATCCATCCATCCATCCATCCATCCATCCATCCATCCATCCATCCATCCATCCATCCATCCATCCATCCATCCATCCATCCACTTCCATCCATCCATCCATCCATCCACTTCTGCTTATCCGGGGTTGGGTCGCGGGGGCAGCAGCTTAAGCAAAGAGACCCAGACTTCCCTCTCCCCAGCCACTTGTTCCAGCTCCTCGGGAGGAATCCCGAGGCGTTCCCAGGCCAGCTGAGAAACATAGTCCCTCCAGCGTGTCCTGGGCCTTCCCCTGGGCCTCCTCCCGATGGGACGTGCCCGGAACACCTCACCAGGGAGGCATCCAGGAGGCATCCTGACCAGATGCCTGAGCCACCTCAACTGACTCCTCTCGATGTGGTGGAGCAGCTGCTCTACTCTGAGCCCCCTCCGGATGACTGAGCTTCTCACCCTAACTCTAAGGGAGAGCCCAGACACTCTACGGAGGAAACTCATTTCAGCCGCTTGCATCCGTGATCTCGCTCTTTCGGTCACCACCCAGAGTTCGTGACCATAGATGAGGGTAGGAACAAAGATCAGCAGGTAAATCGAGAGCGTTACCTTTCGGTTCAGCTCTCTCTTCACCTCGACAGACCGGTACAGAGCCCGGATAACTGCAGATGCCCTACCAATCCGTCTATCGATTTTTCCCTCATTCGTGAACAAGACCCCCAGATACTTAAACTCCTCCACTTGGGGAAGGACGTCATCCCCGACCCAGAGAAGGCACCCCACCCTTTTCCGGCTCAAGACCATGGTCTCAATAGCGAATGTTTTTGCAAATTTCAAGTATATACTGGGCATTTTCTAGTCTAAATAAAAACAACAGTGAAACTTGTTAAAACAACTGAAAATTCACAACAGAATTTCTTCAGGATTGGACAGCGGATTTTGATGCTGTTGCCTCACAGCAAGAGGGACAAATACATTTCTAAGTTGCTTCTGCATGAACCATGCAAATCCCTCAGGTGTTCAGACCCTGCTTACTCAGCATTTCATAGGACCAGGAGTTAACTAGTTGAGGTCAGCATTTGGTTTTTACATTCCTCAGTCACTAGAATCCAACTCTTTGAATACCTGAAATACTCAAAATCTTTTAAATCAGGACTGAAAACATTTTGTTTACAGCAGCTTTGATCAATCAATCAGATGAAGATTAGGTTTTTTTGCCTCATACATCTGCATTCTAATATTATTTCTCCTGTGAGATGATTTTATGGATATACTTTATGTTAATTGCCTTTCATGATGTACCGTAAAGCACTTTGGATTTCCTTATGTATTAATGGCGCTATATACAGTAAATATACATGCCTTGCCTTTCTAGATTGTCTACTCTAAATTTCCCTTAAGTGTGAGTGTGCATGCATTTTTGTTTGTGTCAAAACTGTGTCTCTGTTTTGACTGATTAACTGGTTTATTTTGAACATGTACTCATACATAGTATAATAAATTGGAAACGTATAATTGCTTACTCAATTTACATACTTGAAAAGGAGTTGGGTGGAAAATACATCTCCTTGAGCCTTCCTCACCTTTAGAGCTTGTTATTAAGACAATTTAATCAGGCAGTGTACATGTACAGTGCCTCGAAAAAGCTTCCATGCCCATTGTAGTTTTTTTACATATTATGTTACATTCAGAAACTTCAATGTGTTTTAATGTTTTTTCCTATGTGATGGACTAACACAAAGTAACACATAACTCTGAAGTGGAGGGAGATGATGCACAATTTACAATTCATTTTTATAAATAATCTAAAATGGTTCAGATGACATTTGTATTCATCTGCCTTTACTCTGATACCCTGGAATAAACGCCAGGGCCAACAACAGTGTTCAGAAGGCACAAATACAGCTGTTCTGAGAGACAACATTAGTGAACAAACTGCATCGTGGAGACCAATGAATACAGCAGACAGGTTGGGGATAAATTTGGGGAGAGGTTTAAAGCAGGGTTGGCTTATAAAATATTATCCAAAGCTCTGATCATCTTACTGATTAATCCATCATCTGAGAATTAAAAAGACTAGGCCACAACAATTAGTTATCCATGAACACTCTGGTAAAGCACTGCATAAGGTAATCAAATACAGGTCTACATAGAAAATTGGACACACCTCATTGAAATGAGACACAGAATCCAAGTTGCTTGAGGTAGAAGTTTCCACAGTGAGAGTTGATTTAGAAAATCAGAGCAGTTGTCTGCCAGTAAATTGTGGAGCACTTTATGCTTCCACTGCTGACAAGCTTTATGTAGACAGATTTCTTTTTTCATCTGGACTTGGGAACTGACCAAACTGCCAAAACTACCAGCATCTGGTTTAGTGACCATGACCATCATTTAGTAACCATCAACTTAAATGGTACATTAAAGTTGATCTCCACCATGCTAGCACACAGCACTGATGTAGTGATTCATGCAAAAAAAGAGACCAAGTAGTGAGTATATGTACCGCACGGTACATGCTGGGCTAACTTGGTCCAGTACAAGATTATTTTCTAATAAAATGGGAAGATGCATGTTGAACGTTTGAGAGAGCAAACCAAATTACTGCTTGATGAGGCGTCAAACCTTAATTTGTCTCCTAAGACAAGAGGTGGCAGCATTGTCCAACCCAGAAAGTGAACAGAGTTCAGCAAATGTGCAGAGCATAAATTCTTTCACTAAAGTCAATTACTTTTTGTGCACAAGTGTCGCAAGGTGGCTTTTGGGAGGCTCAGAGATCTTTGCTCATATCTTTACCTTTTCTTTCCCAAGATGCACAGACAAAAAATCCCTACTTTGCACATTTTAAATGTCAAAATTAACCTTAAATGATTAATTTAAACAATTATGTTAATTGATCAGTTTCTTTTGAGAAGTTAATATTAAACATGACCACACACCCAAAATTGCAAATGTAAAGCATAGACCAGTTAGAAACCAAAAACTTTTTATTCATCTTCTGATACAAAAGTGTTTTTTAAATAAACAAGTTTTAAAAATTTGTCACATTTTTTACAAGGATAAATTAGCATTTTATAATACATCGATGACATTGCCAAGAACATGAGTGTTCAACACAACAGGGAGCAGTTTAAACCTTATAGGCCATTATTTGAGCTCTGGTGATTCACGAGTGTGTTTCTAAAATAATTTACAAATCTGCACTGCCAGTGGTTTAAGTCCTGCACACACAATCACTGCAGGGGTGGTTAAGGCACATTCAATGACTGTTTAGAAAAGTCAACTTAAGCTAAGCGAGGTCATAAGAATGAGGAGGGACTGGGGGGGGGAGGGGGGGAGGAGGGGTTCCTGCTAAACATTTTTTGAAGGTTTAAGAGGGAAACTACATTAGATCAGAGAGGAGGTGGTCACAGGATAATTTAATTCACTTTAAGTGAACGAATTGTTTGTTTGACTTTGGAAATTTAATAAGTGTACCAAGGTATGCTGGTCTGAGGAAGCTGCTTTGTGTAAGTGGTGTCAGTTTCACCACAACAATCGTTCCTGAATGCAACTTTGTGGAAACATTAAGCCATGAAATGCTTCGTTCCTATTGGACGGGCTGGGTGAGGCACTATCTGGTAATCAACAACTTTTCATGATCTCTGGCGCTTGAAAACGAGACCGAAATACTGAAGATAAAAATAACTGTATACAACATTAATAGATTGACAGTCAGGCAGGTAAAGAGGGACAGCTTCAGAGTGTAGCAACTAAAGGACTTGATAAGTTTCAACGACAATTTGTTGGGAGGAGAAAAATACAGGAATTGGTGAAAAGGAAACGGTCTGACACCTGAAAATCTTGTCTACGCCATTCATTTGAAATGTACAAGACTGTATTCCAGGGAGGAACTCTGATTGTCTGAGGAAGCGAGTTGTGACGTATCAAGTGAGGTCCATAAGATATATGTTGGAAGGCGACCGCATCGGGGGGATATTTTTGCCCATAGAACCAGTTGCAGTGTGCTGCCTCTGGAATGGTGGTATGAATAAACATTTAACAAGTAGACTGAAACAAGGTTATTGTTACTGAAGATTAGGGATATTGGATTTGTTCAGCCTTGATTGATGTATCTGTAAGGAAGATACTTTAGCACCTTAGTCTTGCAGTGGATGGCCTCTAGTATTCTCGTCTACAAGTTCAGCAAAAAGCTTTAACATCTGATTGGCACACTTTGCTCTGATCCAGTCAGAACTTCTGTATCAAGTACAACTCAAGTACTAGTTCATGCACAAAAGCGTATTTTCTGACTGATATTGCTGTTGCCTAATGTGTATTTTGGCAGACGATTGTCCCATAACTTCTCGCTCTAAAACCTGCCTGGGATCCAATGTTTGGAAAAGGGCAGGGTTAATAATTAAATTTCCTGAATTGCATGGGGACCCAAGAGCATATAGAGTGCATGGATTGCAGGAAGACTAAACATATCATTGGAAGCTTGCTGGGTTTCTCAAAGACTGCCAAAGTGACACACAAAGGCCCATTTCTCTGCAATTTAAGTGTGACAAAAAAAGTCATAATAGATACGCAAAGATACAAATTGTGGTTGAGCTGATTTTTCCATATTTGTGGGAATTTTTGAACCCCTTGCGGCATTTGGTATACATTTCCAGCAACCCCCTGGTTAAAAGCAGAATTCAGGATTTTTAAAAGCAAGTTCTGTTAAAAGTTTGTAAGCAGTTATTATCTAACTATTTTTGTGTCTTTATTTAGCATAAATTTAGATTAGGGTGCCCTGGAGGCTTATGTTCACAGCTTGTCTGTTGAACCAAAGCGTGCACTTGTTAAAAAAATGCATTTATCCAAATGCTTGTTTATAAACCTTGAAACCATCAATGTTTGATTTGGTGGGGGGATATTTAATCAGAAATCTTTGAATATTTGAAGAGTTAATAAAGTTTGGACCAACGATCTTCCTGTGTCAAACGTGCTGAGAATAGAACATTTAAAGCAGTATGGAGTGCAGCACAAAGTGAAGATGGTGTAAAGGTTCATAACATGCGTTCACATAAACTACTGTGATGCTTTTGAGGTCAGACTATAGAATGGGAGGATAAATAGTTTTGATCTCACCCAGACAAGCGGCTAGCTTCAGCCTCATGGACCAACTAATCTAGATTAATACAAAAGAAAGATGCTAAGATAAAAACAATCAACTACAAGTAAGATAATAACTCCTAATAAGCTTTTGGTAGCACTGCATCTAACTTTAAAACATCTGAAATATTACTTTTAATGGCTCTGTAGACAACTGTGAATTTTAATAGTTTGCCATCAGACCTTCTGACTTTTTGTGCTCAAATTTCACACATTATACATTTATAGTGCATTAATACAGCATAGAGCCTCTTTCCCAACAATTCAAGGCAATAAATCCACCTGCACTAATGTATAATACAAAATTATTGCCTGACAGAAATACAGACCGTTTATCTGTAAACAAGTTGTAGATTTAGGCCAGTATTTTGGTTTTTCATTAGTTTGTCTGGTTCTGCTTCTGGGAAAACAAATACCTGTATATCTGCTCCAGTGTCAAAATGTAAAATTTAAAAGCCCTTTAAAATGGTGCATGGCTTTACTGTATTCAGGAGTGATCTTCTGCTGGTTACTTAAGAAAAAGAGAGATAGAATTGGTGCTTCTTATATGTGCACCTTTTCTGGCTATTCACTATCTCTTTTTCTTCTTTTTTTTCCACCTCTCAATGCAACAGAGATCTAATGAGAGGTAGAGGCTACTCTTGCAACAAAACGTATGACTCAGTCTTCCTATTTTCTCCTTCACAACTCCGATTAGAGGCAGGAAGTTCATGCAATGGCGTTATATCCAGTGGCTTCTCTGAGAAAGTCTGGCTATGATCCTCTGTCCCATTTCTAACCAGCCTGCTGACTTTTCATCCTTCATTTGGCAGAGCGAGTTTTTCCTATGAGAAAAAAACAACGCAGAAATTCCCTGTCCATTTTCTCTCAATCTTCTCACACTACTGTCTCGTTGCCTTTCCCTGGTTTGATCCAGCTCTCGACCGGCTCCCTCTTGCCACCTCGGCTTGCCCGGCTATCCCTCAGCAGCCGGGCGGAGCAGCGTTGCCAGGTGTGGAGTGTTTTTGCTGACCAAATCCACATTCCCGATGTGATGCCCACGAGCAGCGACATGAAGATCCGGAGCATCTCCGATGCCACGTATGAGTCCCGGGGGCTGGTCTTGAACTCCTCCCAGTTAGACAGCTGGTAGAGATAACACCCAATGACTGTGGATGCTGGAACAGTGTAAAGAACGGAGAACACCCCTATTTTCACCATTAGACGCTCCAGTTTGTCTGTTTTGGCTCCATCCTTTTGCAGATTAGAGCGAATCTTAAAAAGAGCAACCAGGCCTGCACAGATGAACAGTGTGCCTGTGGGGCAACAAGAAAACATAAATAAAAGACCTGAGCAATGAAAAAAAGACTAAAGTAGAGTGATAAAATTAGTAAATTAATAATAAGCTTTCCAGCCCTGTACTTACCTATGAGAAGGTACGTCGCTAATGGTGCAACCACAAAGCCTGTGAGGGCCTCTTGCTGCTGGTTACCAACATAGCACAGTCCAGTGAGGTCATCAGCATCTACCAGCCTCATTATTAGGATAACAATGGTTTTAACAGCTGGGATGGCCCAAGCCGCGATGTGGAAGTAAGAACTGTGCATTTCAATCGCCTCGTGACCCCACTTCAATCCAGCAGCCAAAAACCAGGTGAGGGTAAGAATCACCCACCTGGAAGAAAAGGTTGGAAGTCAGAATAAGACAATCTGACTTTAATAAGTGTATACACGAGGCGCATTTACAGTCAATAACTGAAAGCAACCGATTCCTTCTACAACACCATTTATAGTGGCCCATCTTTGATTCACATTCCAATATTTAGAGTTTATCTAACTTTAATGTCATGTTTACTTTTACTGACACTTTGCATTATCTGCAGCTGGAAGCACAAGGAGAGCTGGAAGTGTCCCATAACTGGGCCCTCTAACAGACGAGATAAAGAAAACATCCTTTTTTAATGGTGGGTCTGGATGAATTGTCTTAGAAATGCACCAACATTTTGGATAATGACCAGAATCATCATTCCAACCGGTTGGTTGGAAACTCAAAAAATCGATTTTTTTTTTCAGTTCAGCGAACACACCATGATTAACGGCTTCAGGGATTCGCTGACAACAGCAGTCTTTAGTCTGGCTGCTGTTACTGAGGTGTTTGTTATTGAGCAGTTTTGGTTAGTTGTACCCAACCCTTTTGGGTATGAAAAGGTGGCATCTGATAGAGGATGCCGATTTGTACTTGCCTGGAGATTATGTGATAACTGAGTTGGAACAGTCTACAGCTGATGCCAGGAAGGCTTCAAATATTACAACAAATTTCACGTTTCATTTATTGCTTTCAGTCTCTGTTTGTCATGCAACATGCTGGATTTTGAAATGGTGGCATTTTTGGGGGGGGGGGGGGGGGGGGTAAGTCTACATTCTCCAAAGGATGCACACAGAGATTCCACTTTACAGTTAGTAACGCCAATATTCTAACTTCTAACACATATACAGAAAACTAAAAAAAAGCTTAAAATGTGAACTCTACATATGGTCTTTTTATTAAAACCCTATTTTATAGCATTTACTCACACACACACACTGCTCAGAGTAAAAGGACTGAAAGAAGTTACTTTGAATGCTGTTATTAACATACTGGAACTCAGCAACAGATTTGATTGGTGCATTTCTAAATGTGATAAGAGGCATATGTTTCAGGAGCATTTTAAAACGTTACCCTTAATGTAACATTCTTATAACTAATCAGTGCAGCTTTTAGTGGTAATTAGGTCACGAAAGAAGCCAATCATTAGTTATACAACTAAGTGCAGTGATCATAGCTTAGGAGATTGGAGTTTCTGGCCTGCTGCCGTTTCCAAATGGCAAATACAAAACAGGAAAACAAGGGCTGAGTGCGAAGGAAGAAAAATAGCTGTGACAGCAGTGTGGGTTTCCACTGCAGCTTCAGGGCAGCATGCACTTGAAAAGTGGTGGTTTTACCAAGGCTACCCTGACTCTGTGTGTGTGTGTGTGGGGTGTGTGTGTGTGTGTGGAAATGGATCAAACTGGTGCAGAGGTTATGAGACAGGATAGTTTGATTATTTTTTTAAGGGAAAACAGGATGCAAGTCTCGTGTTCAAATTGTTCCACCACTAGGGCCATTCACAGCAGCTGATGACAATGGGCAAACTGGGACGAACAGAAGGAGGGGAGAGTGTTTGAACTAACCACAGAGAGGAGGCCATGCCAAAGAAATAGAGGAGAAGGAAGACTATGGCACAGCCGGTGCTCTTTAATCCCTCCTGGACCAGAATCGGAACGGCAGTGGCGTCCAAGTCACAGGAAACTCGCTCTCTTCCAAGAGTCAGCCGTACCTAAGGAGGCAGAAGAAGTCAGATGTACCAAGAGAAGGGGTCCAACCTAACAACAGAAATGGAAAGTTCTCCGAATCATCTTGACTTGAACAATGATGCCTTTATTCCATTACTCACCAGGAAAGCAACACTGTACAGATTGCAGCACATTGAAAGAAAGATGATCGGCCTCTCGGGGTAGGAGAAACGCTGCGAGTCCAGTAGAAAGGTCAGGACCGTCAGAGTGGTCGACAAGAAGCACAGTACGGCCCACACTGCCATCCAGGCATCTGTGAAGACTTTGGCCCCCCGTCGGTAGAGGCCGCTGTCGTATCCACACTGGAGGGTACAGCTTTCGGTCTGTTTAAGCCAAGTATACTGTTCAGGTGCAGATCCGAGGGCCTGACACTCCTCCTGGTGAGGAGGGTGGCGGACCGGCTGGTAGGGGGGGTCCTCATCGCCTGGACCCTCCATGCACATGTGGTTGTGGTCGTTCAAAGGTGGGAAGAGGCTGCAGTTGAGAACCTGGAGAGGCATTACACGAAAGATACTTTATCCCATTTTTTACAAGTTTAACCAGATATAAAGTAACTGTAACCAAAATTAGGTGGAAATCAACATTTCTTTTTAGTTGAATAAATGCAACAAAAAAAGTAATTGTCGTTTTCGTTCAATTTTTTTGTTTCCTTTTGTAAAAAAATTTTTTTAATGCAATTTGTAAAGAAATATTAGGGATTTGCTTCAAGAAAAAAAGCTTAAGCTTGAGGCACTTACTGCGGCATACTAAGAAACCTAAAAAAAAACAGATATTTTCTTAAGCAGATACGTTTAGAGCTGCACCAACCAAACCTTTCTTGGTTGATGAAGATTTACGGCTTCCTTTGAGATCTGCTAAGCCAATTCTCATTTTGACCAATTCTGATTTCCTCCAATCCCCCAACTTCCCCACTCCACCCAACCCCCAACACGTGAACATAAAATAAAGATTGCAGGTTCTGGTATAGTGACAGTTTTGAATACAAGAGAAAATGAAGGAACTGCAAGATTAGCCCAATGTATGCATTAAAACCCCCCAAACCTAAACCTTTTCTGTAATTAAGCTTAAATCAAAAAAACTATTTAAAGCACATGCTGGGAATTCATGCATTATTGGCTGAAAACAGTGAGAGTTCTTGGATTTCAAGATTTTTATGTAATTTACTTCTTGACAGCCAACAAAGCTAGCCAAGGAGAATTAGTCAGTTTTCATCACTGGCCAACTTATAGGTGCATCTCTTTCTCGAATAGAAAAAAATGATTTCTGCCCAGATTAGGAGCAGAATTCCTAACAAAAAGCAGAAATTTTCATGTCGTGCCAGTACGTGGTGATAACAGTGACATTAAGCCACACACCAAAACACAAACGAAGAGGACTGATGAACACAATGTCTTTGACATTAGTTTCTATAAGTCCTCAACATATTCAGTAAAGAACTCAAGTTCAACTTCTTCAGTCTTGTGCCAAATCTTAAGAGATGTAAAAAACTGCTCTGATGTTGCTGTGGTCTCCGTAGCACAAGTTATAATGATAAAAATAACTATTGCGCTTGATCTTCCAATATTGAAACACCACAATATTTACCCTTAAGGTGAAGTCCTTCTCATTAAATACAGTTCAGATGTCGTCACATTGTGACCATGTCTGGAGTCTACAGTAATTCATCTCTATTGGCGCTGCATATGATAGGGAGTGCATTAGGTTTGACCCAATGTATCATGCACCTTACAGTTTCTATAAAATACTTTAAAACACTATTCATTAAAAACGGGAAATTCTTTTAAATTGACAAAAAACGTTCGCTCATATCTTCTCTTGAATAGTATATGGTGTCAATTTGTGACCTGAGTGAATCATTACACCCATAACTGTAATCGTGGTAATAATAGTGATAGTTATCATCATAGTTTTTTCAAATCTATTTCTAACCCTCCAAACACTGGGCACCAAGGGAATTAATTCCTTATGACTATTTTTAGCTTGACCCTGAAACATATGCAAAAAATGTACATTTGTTGTCCCAAGGTGCTGTCCAACTCTAACCTACTTTGTCAGCCATAAAAACTCTACAACCACATTTAAATGTCAATAGAAATGCTCATGTGAACAGCTAAAGTTTTACCTCCCAAATTTTCATGTTGTGTCGATTTAGGGGCAGCTCATCTATTACATGTCTTTTCAACTAATTTCCCAGCGAAATCAGCTTGAGATTTTTTTTTCCAGAAATCTCCACATTGAGAACGTTTTTAAATCTCTCTGTTTTTCTCATGAAGAATGTCTGCATGTGAAGTCTAGAAGAATAATATTTAAACCTTAATCTGAGGTTCTCAGTTGGAAAAGATTATAGAAACATAGAGCTGTAATACCAGCTATGAAAACTTTTTAACCATAGCCTGAAAACAACCCCCCCCCCCCCCATCAAACCCTTTTTTCCTTTAAAAATGTGCATGCTTTCCTCATGACAATGCAACTCACCTCAGGCCAAATGAAGCCGAACTCATTAAGAACAGGGAGACATTTTCTCTTGACGGACAAACACATGCTCTTACACGGCCCTATGGGGATGGGAACCTTGTCCGTGCACATGGGCACATAAACCGAGCAAAGGAAGAACTAGAAGTAAGCAAAGACAAGTGGTTATTCATTTGACATCGTGTTATTTACATTGGAAGCAAAGTTCTAAAAAACACACAATTGCCTTGTTTGAGAAATCACGGCAAAAATCAAATATTACAGGCTTTAAAATAAGTTATAAAAGTTCCAACATTATGTATAAGAGATGCAGCATGGTTAAATCATAAAGATACACTTAAAACAGCTTTATTGCTTGGTTAGTAAAATAAATCCATGAGGTAGCAGGTAAAATATGTTGCAGGGCTCAGTCTGTTTATATTGCCTGGATAAGAAGTAGGGGGCGGCAACACCCTGCTCTCCCACATGGCTCCTTTTTCATATTGCATTCACATCTTACAATCTTGCTTCTTTTTTTCACTTTACTTTTCAGCACCAGTCCCTCACCATTCATATGGGTAGATATGTTTTTTAAGAAACCCCATTGCCCACAGCAGCAGTCTGGTTTTGAGGTAGGCATTTTTACAGTTTCTCAATAAAAGGCAAAATAGTGCACCCTAATAATACTGGATTTAAAATAGAACTTCAAGAAATGCTTATGAAGACACTAAGCAGTCAGATATGACTGTGGAGATAGTGGTGATGCAAAAGAAGAGCAACTCTGGGGTAACAGAAGTCAGAAATTTTAAGTGATTTCACGCATCTACTGTGAAAACTCCTGCCAGTCCAAGTGTAAAATTGGACCATGCTCATGAAATGAAAATTCATAGAATTGCTGAGGATTTGTTTCACCCAGCTCCCCTGAGCTGAAGGTAACAAACAAGCCTTCCTTGGACATTTGGCAATTTGATAAAGTAAAATAGAAGTTTGCTGTTGTTTTTTTTTTAGGTTAAAAATGTCCCAAAACATTCTTAAGTCTTGGCCAGCGACAGGAAAAACTCCCTCCCTTGTGAGTCCAAAAAAGGCGTGAATGTAAAAGGCTGTTCCAGATATAAAAATATTTAAAATAAAGATTTGATAGGCTTTTTAGATTAAGTTACGCTTGTGATTGACCAAATACTTACTGTGTAAAAGACAGGAAATATGTTGAAATCTCTGTATGACTCAAATACCTAATTTGTTACTGTTCTGTGATCTGGATTAGCCTCCCCTTTATAAACTGAGCAGAATTTGAATTTCTCTAGTAACTTTTAAATAAAATATACCATAAGCGACCCATCCTGAGCCCGAAAAGGCATCACTAGTCACCTTTCCTGCAAACAAGTCTGTATTGACTCATTCAATCACAAAAGCATACACAATTGGTGTGGGGGGGGGGATATACAGTTACAGGCTGTACAATTGGTGATCCTTTCTACAGTGGGCTATGCATACTGAACCGGTGACAGTAATGTAACACATTCTGGGTGTTTTCCACTGACCGTTCGTAACCCGAGTGCTGCCACTTTAATGCTAAAAGCTGCTCGGGTTACCAGTCAGGAAGCCTCCCATTAGAGCAAATGTTAGGCGATACGGTCTCTCCTTCCCCTTCCTCCGTCTATGGGTGGTGGTATCTGTGTGTGTGTGTGAAAGAGAGAGGGAGAAATGGGGGGGGGGGGGGGTGGATGTGTTTGTGTCAGCTAAACTTACAGGACAATTTACAACTGGAGGCAGACAGGTTGATTTTATGCTGCAGTTGCTCCTCGTTCATGCATCTTAAACGCTGTATTAATGCAGCAGGCCCAGATGTGTTTTGCAGTTAATTTCCCGCGGCAGCAGATACAAATAATTTATTACAAAACCTGTGAACAAGGTTTATGTTCAAGTCTAGATTTGGCTGCTTTGGCAGAAGACAGGCAAGAAAAGTATTCACCCTGCCCTACAGCAGCCATGTGAACCCGACTGGTTTCACAGAGTGATATTTTTCTTCGTAAACCGTTCCTTCGGTTTATTGCCCATTTCAATACAATTCCAGAGAAAGTGCCTTTAGTTTTCTTCAAACACTTGGAGCACTAAGAAACGAAACAGTGCCCCTCCCACACCTGTTGCTGTGCAATGCTGCTCAGATATCTGAACAAAAGAAGAAGAAGAAAACTCCTGCGAGGACAAATTCAAGTGTGTTGGGAAATATTTACAGTGACGGAAAAACACAAGCCTATCACTGATATAAGACCCTGCTTTAAAAGTACAGTTTGCAAGCTGAGCGACCAGATGATGGCATACATTTTCGTGTTAAATGATGGTATTTTTGCTCAAGGTTATCATTACAGATGAACCGATCATGCTTTCCCCGGTCGATACCAATTTCTTGTTTTCTTTGAGGTCTGAGGTTCTTTTACTGATTTTGGCCATTTTTCTCTTCTAAGAACTAAAACACAGAGAAACAAAACGTGCTGGCATTCATTGATAGAGGTAGGCTTGAATCCAACTTCAACAGAAGTGATTACCTGTTTATCAGATTTATCAAAGAGTAATCTTTTATTTAAAAAGCCCATTTAAAGTTTTTTGATGTGTTAATACGTTAAGATAGGAATGCAGTATTTGGCTTAACACACTGTTCTGTTTTTGCACTGCCAACAATCAAGCTGAGCCCATAGGTCAGTGCATCTTTAGTAACACCCCCCAAATAAACCCATATTGACCAATAGCTAATTTCTCCCTAATTTAAGAGATGCTTTATGAGCTCAGTCTATTTTTTCCTGCATGGTGCATGAGTCAAACAAGCAGCATTTGTCTTAGGACACCAAGGGCACCATTGTTAACAAGAAGACTGTACAGTAAATAACTGAAGATCCAGCTGCTGCTGTGTGGGGCATGAGCGAACTCAGAATGTCAACAGACAGAGGGGGCATTTTCAGCGAAATTAACAAGACATTTTGCCAAATGAAAAAAAAAAAATCAGGAGAGAAGGAATAAGCGGAAGAGATCCTTCCACTTACTTTAACAGCCTGGGAATCAACCTATAACATGCTGATTATTGCTGGCACCATCAGTCTGAGCCGCTCACAGAACAGGCAGTTATTGCGAGTGGTCTGGCTCCCTGTCATGTGCTCTGGGACCACACTCGGTCTCCCTTTGCGCGCACACAAATATATATAGCAACAGGAGCCAGGCTTTTTTTAAGAACCGGGGCGGCTGCTCCAAAGTTTGAGCATGGTTCCCATTCCGTGCTCCGCTTTAAACTCACTCAAACAAACAAACAGAGCATCGCACTAGATCCCGTACCTTGAGCTGGCTGGAGCAGCCGTACTGTATGAGCGGCGTGAACGTGGTCAGCTGCAGCTCGGCGTCCGACTGCAGCACGTTTCCCACCAGGTTGGGCATCTTGGTAACATTGTAGCCCAGACCTTGACACATGCTGATCCGTATCGGGTCGCAGGTCATCTCCTCCTCGTCGTCGGCGAACGCATCGATGGCCAAGAAGAGCGGACAGACCAGGAGGAGCGAGAGCGAAACCATCATCATCATCATCACGGTCCCGGGCATGTTGACAGAAACCCCCAGCAGCAGCAGCACCAGAACCGAGCGGGTCACAACTCTTGATAAAACGACTGTCTCCACAGATAAGGTGGGTCGCCTTGGAAACAGAGGCACGTGGGTTTACGGTTAGTCCAGCGGGAGCGCAGTTTGAGGTTACAACATCCCACTCTGAGCCGTTTTACCACAGTCCAATATCCAAAAATATCGGCGGTGAAGCATTGCCAGACCTATGAGTTGGAGGAACTGGAAGGTTTCCTGCAGCTTGAAAATACCTACATGTCTGATAAATCCTCGATTTGCTACAGCGGTGACTTCTTGTCGGGAAGAACCGCACAACAGGTCCTACTTTGCGCACAATGCCTTAAAGCGTCCAGTGCAAAACTTTCTTGTGTCTGTGAAGCCAGACCGTTTTACCCGTCCGGAGAAGATCCGACCAATCACAGCTCGGTAGATGGGGTTTCCTGACCAATCCACGGCCAGGAGGGCGTTTTCTGCAGCCAGCCTCCTTTCGTATTTCCAGTCTCTGTTTCTCTGCTTTGTCTAGTTTCAGTTTTCCTGTTTTTATTTTGTTTTTATCCCTTCTAGCTGGAATCCAATTCCTTAGGGATACCCAAACCCCCTAACCTCACCCCGTGGCATTTATTTCAGGTAGTGGTGCAAATATTTCACTAATATGGAGCTGATGCATAGTTGTCAGTGATTCCTTCTCTGAAAACATACAGGTGCATTTCAATAATATATATTTTTTAAACGTTAAAAAAATTATTTTAAAAAGGGAAACACATATAATCGATAGATTCAATACAGCAGAGTGATATATTTCCCTTGTTTATTTCTGATAATTAGAATCATAGCTTCCTTCTGGCGCTGGCCCATGACTTCTCTACAGGGTGTAGATGAGGCGAGTCTGTTTGCCAATCAAGCACTGTGATACCATGGTCATTAAATTGGTAGTTTTGTCAGAGTGAACAGCTGCCAAGTCCTGCTGGTAAAGGAAATCAGGAATCATGAGGTGTTCTGTGACTCTTCAATCTTACTTGGGACTCTAAGGCATTGATTTTGAACCGAAATGCAAAATGTACCTTCATGTGAAAGGAAAACTCTGGTCCGCTAAGGAACAGTACAATCCTTTTTCTCCTTACCCTGGGTTAGATGCTTCTGATGTTGTCTCTGGTCCAAGAATACCTTTACAAAAGGAAAACAATGTTGTCTCCCTGCAATTGTTCAATTGCAGGCAGCTCATGTTTTGGATACATCTGTGCGGACTTTAATGGACTGAGACAACATCAGTTCTCACTGATTTCTTGTATGTCTTATATCACAAATTTATATTACAATAGTACAATTGCTAATGTACTCAGAAGGTGTGTTGATTTTCTACAATGTATTTTCAATAAACCAACTAAATACTAAAATTCCCGAGCTTAAGTATACTACTCTTTACACATGCTTGATGTGTACTGATGTTTAGTTTGACTGCAGGTATTTGTACAAACTTAAACCTTAGTACATTTATTACTCACCAGGGTATTACATCAGCATGAATGTACATAAAAGTAGATTTTTTTTCTTGTGATAATTTATTTTAAACAGAATAATAAAACTAATCACAACGGTATTGGTCCACTCAGTATGTTAATTAAGTCAATATTTACATATTTGAGTGCATTTTCAAGCAATGCCTATAGCCCTTTGTTTCTCAGGGGTCCCTGAATAAGCTCAGTTTTAAAGGGCAGCAAATTTCCTTCCTTAGCCCTCCCCCTACTCATAACAAACAATTGGGACACCAAACCTCTCAGAAATATAGAGTTAGGGCTTTAAATGTGGGGCAAGTAGTGAAATAAAATTCAGCTTAACTGTACTTCCTTTTTTTCCCCTTCTTATTAAAATTATGTCAATATCCAAAGCTGTTATGCATACTGCATAGCTTGACTTTATTTTTTAGGTTTGCAAGCATTACATTATAGCATTGCTAAAATTTGCATGATTTTATTTTAAAATTGTTTTCCCTAATTGTCCTTTAGGGCAGTCTGGAACCTCACCACAGGCTCCACTCCCCCTCTCCAATAGGCCCATCAGCTCTAAGTGCTCCTGACATTGTAATTGAAAGTAGGGCCTTAAGTGATGCTGAAGCATTGGAAGTCTGCTTTGCATTGCAATGAATGCACATACGGAACAGGTTTTGTTTGGTCGTGGCAACCTGGGAGAAGGCCTCTCTCTTTTTTACAGCATGAAACTTGCATTAAAGAGTGTTGTTTTGGCTTTTCAGTGTTGTAAGTGGACTTGGATGAGAAGGTGCCAGGGGCTTGTTTTGTAAGCCTGGAGAAGCTCAAGGGGTACTCCATTTGTGCTTTTCTTCAAGTGTTTTGTACAGTTTTGAGAATCTAAAAGAACGTGACAGACTGAATGAAATTGAACTTGAGAACTCAGCAGATTTTAAAATGCTCTGAATACCTGAGTTTCAAATAAGTTGCAGTCTGAGACAGGCTGGACGTAATACAGTCATTATTTCGCTCTCCCTCTGTAGTATTTAAACAGAACGTTCAACACTATTTAAGTGAAATTCATTTAAAAGGTTATATTCAACTAATAATTACCCGTAGTATATACCTCTCTTGGTTTCTTCATTTAGTATAATTCCCAGTTTGTTGCTCATAGAGGCTAAAGCTAATGATTAATCCACCTGGGACAGGGGCAAAGCAGACTTCTACCATCTTAAAACAACTCCAATCTTAAAAACTTCTAAACGGTTTATGTCCATGATCTTTCTGTGTGAAATATGTACTGAGGACAGGTCTTGTTATCGTTTTCATTCAGATTTAGTTTATTGTATAGCTAAAGCGACAGCAAAAAGAAATGAAGGAAAAAACATGTCGAAGAAGGTGTTCTGGTGACCAAAATAATAACTTTGTGGCCTAAATGCTAAGCACTATGTGTGTAAGAAAACTTCACTTCAACCTGAACACACCATTCTTATGCTAAAAAACATGCATCAAGCAGTGGGTATAGTTTTATTCAGCAGAAACAGAAAAAACAGATGGAGCTAAACCCCTGTTATGTTGTGAGATTTAAGTTGTTTTAAGAATCAAGGTTTGGCCTTGGCCCTCGTTAGTTTCAGCCTCTGGGTCCATCTTCTCTGGATTTGCGCTATGTGAAGACACCAAGAGAGTTATCTAGTGCAGGTAAAATATTACCTTCTTACAACCTTTTAAATAAACTTCCATTTGAAAATTTCGGAACTATCCCTTTAAACAAGGGTAACTGCTTGATTCAAAAAGACTTCCAAAGACTGTACAATATTGCTAATTCGTCACATTTGGACAAAAGAATACATTCTCCCATTCAAAACAAAGCAGAAGTTTACTCTGTCAGCTTAAACTCAGATCTTAGTAGTTACTTAGTAGTACACAGAAAAAAATAAAATAATACTAGGTGTCTGTGAAGAGGAACATAGCAAGTTCAAAAGTCCCATTTAGGGTTACTTTGTCATAATTCTTTTAAAATTAGAACACTATTACATCTTAGATATGGTGGATATAATACATTTTCACTAAAGACTGAACTACTGATTTGATGATACACTAAAACAAGAGTGATTAGTACAGGTCCTGCGTTACATTGTGATGTTATTCAAACCCAGGATGATAATTGATTGGCAACAGCAATGACTCCCCCCCCCCCATCACGCCATCCTTCAGCATACACATACTCGCATACACACCCTCCCCCCTCCCCTCCCTTGGCTCTTCTGTTGAACCTGAGGTCAAGACCTGAAGTAATTAGCATGAAGCTGAAACAATAGAGTATGCTTTTAAACTGATGATTATCAGAAGAGAGGTTTGTGTGTGTACACATGCAGACCAAGGGAGAAGGTCAGTTAACGGTTAAGATATAAGTTGTGGCTTTTTAGATAAAGCTTATAGAAAACTACATATCTATCTATCTATCTATCTATCTATCTATCTATCTATCTATCTATCTATCTATCTATCTATCTATCTATCTATCTATCTATCTATCTATCTATCTATCTATCTATCTATCTATCTATCTATCTATCTATCTATCTATCTATCTATCTATCTATCTATCTATCTATCTATCTATCTATCTATCTATCTATCTATCTATCTATCTATCTATCTATCTATCTATCTATCTATCTATCTATCTATCTATCTATCTATCTATCTATCTATATAACCGATGAGTAGCTAAGAAGTTTTTGTTGTATTTGTCAGCCATCTGCGCAATCTGTCCTTGCCAGTTTATTTCAACAGTAGAGTGTGAATGGCCTACTATAATGCAAAATGTGTTTGCACACTGTTACACAGAGTAACATTCATCCCACTGAGCAGATAATAGCCAGAGCTGATGCTTGAGCCATAAAACTTCCTACTTACGAAAAACAGAAAGAGCTCTCTTTTTTGGGTTCAGATCTTAATTTCTGAATTGAGATCTAGCAACTAAGCAAAGAAGAGAAAGTTATCAGCTTCTAAATTAGCTTGTAGGTTCATAATGGTGACACCTGATAAAAAGCAACAACTCATCCATGCATTTATCTTTAGTTTGATTGATTACTGCAATAGTTTCTTTACAAGGCTGCCTAAAAGTCAATCAGACAGCTGCAGCTGATTCAGAACGCTGCTGCTCGCATCCTCATTAGAACCAGGAAAGTAGAGCACATCCCCAAGTTCTAAAGGTGACACTCTTTATAACTTCGGCCTGACCCAGCATGTCAAACAACCAACAAACAATCTAGGACACACTCTGGACTTAATTATCAGCAAAGGTTTAAATATATCCAAAATCTCGGTAATTGATATTGTATTATCTGACAATTTCTGTGTTTTCTTTGAAAGTACCATCTCACAAAAATATCTAGCTACAGTGAGATAACTGTAAAAAAGCGTTTTCTCTGGGACAGTTCAGTTGAAACCTTTAAACGTATTTAACCCCCCCACCCACGCCCTCATCTCCCAACTCCAACTCAGTAAACAAGCTGGTAGATAATTTCCTCGGGAAAATTTCAGACATCACTGATTCTATTGCTCCAACTAAAATGAAAGTAGTCTCAGGTAGAAAGAAGAGAAAATGGCAGAAAACTTGATTCCAGGTTCATTGTGAAATCTACAAAGACTGAACTACAAAGACTGAACAGATATCAGTTAACTTTAAAAGATGCTAGGGAATTGTTCTTCTCTAAAATCATTAACAGAAACATTAATAATGCACAGAGAAAATGTCAGAATTCCATGAATTAAACCAAAAAAACCTAGAAGAAATCATTAACCATATTAACCAATTAAGCTCCTCCTCTTGCTGTCTTGATATCGTACCCACAGCTTTTCTAAAGAAAGTTCTTCCTGTCATTGGGTCTGATCTTGTTCAAATAGGGAACTCATCCCTCCTGTCAGGTCTCTTCCCCTAGGCGTAAAAAACAACAGTTAAAAAAATATGTTAATGCAGAACTACAGGCCAATTTCTAATCTTCCATTCATCAACAAGATTATTGAAAAAGCTGTTTCAGTAGTTAAATAGCTTCATAACAATGACCAACCGTTTTGATGTTTTTCAGTCTGGTTTCTGTGCTCACCACATCACAGAGACTGCCCTCGTCAAAGTTTTCAATGACATTCGCATAAATACAGATTGTGGTAGAACCACAGTGCTGGTACTTTTGGACCTCAGTGCAGCATTTGACACTGTTGATCATGATGAGCTAGGTCGGACTCTATGGTAGCGTACTTGGCTGGTTTGAGTCTTGACTTAAAAACAGGAACTTCTTTGTTTCCATTGGAAACTTTTCATCAGAACGAACAGAAATCACATCCAGATCGCTGCTGTTCTTGTCCACACTAGAACCAGGAAAGTAGAGCACATCACCCCAGTTCTAAAGTCCTTACTCTGGCTCCCTGTAGCTCAGAGAATAGACTTCAAAATACTTTTACTAGTTTATAAATCATTGAATGGCCCAGCGCTAATGTATGTTGAAGATCTACTTGTTCTTTTAAATCAATGCTAAAAACCCATCTGTTTAGAGCTGCCTTTGAGTAATGTTGTCATGTATCATATGTTTTGTGTGTGCTTCTTGCTTTATTGCTGTTTTTACTTTATCCTAATTTCATGGCAAGGCAAGGCAATTTTATTTCTATAGCACACTTTCAACAAGGTGATTCAAGGTGCAAGATTAAATTCATGTCTGCTTTTGAGTCGTTTTTACGTGTCATATGCTCTGTGTGCATTTTATGCTTTATTGCTGTTTTTACTTTATCAATCTAATCATGTAAAGCACCTTGAATTATCTTGTTGTTGAAAGTGTGCTATACAAATAAATTGCCATGTCTTGCCTAAAGTCCTTACACTGACTTCCTGTAGCTCAGAGAATGGACTTCAAAATAATTTTACTAGACTATAAATCATTGGATGGCTTAGCACCAACGTATATTGAAGATTTGTCCCCAGACCACTTATGTCTTCCAACTCTAGTCTACTAATCATCCCTAGAATTAGAACCAAACATGGAGAAACAGCTTTCAGTTTATATGCTCTCCTTATCTGAAACAAACTTCCAGACAACTGCAAAGCTGCTGAAACACTGAGTTCCTTTAAATCAAAGCTAAAAACTCATCTGTTTAGAGCTGCCTTTGAGTAACCGATCAATAATACCTGGAATGTCATATGTTTAAATGTGTCATATGTCATTTGTGTCTCTGTTGTATTTTATGCTTTTACTGTTGTTCTCCCCTAATCACGTAAAGCACATTGAATTGCCTTTTTTGTTGAAAGTGTGCTATACAAATTAAGTTCCCTTGCCATAAATCATTCGAAATACCTTGCCCACTAATCAAATTACCTGCCAAAATATGGTTATATATGGTTTGTCTTTAGGAGCATTGACTGAAATCAACTCAAGATTCAAGATCTTTTTAATCTGTTGATTAGATTAGTTGTGATTTGGCGCAATACACCTTCTAATTTTCTTGAGTGAACACCGCCTTTGAGCATTTTTTAAAAACGTCTCCTCCTGAGGCTCTAAAACTTTACAGAACCCAGTGACCAAAAAAAGAGTTCGCTGTAAAACTCAAATTTACCAGAATCTGTGGTCCACTACAGCCCTTTCGACAATCACATCATCTGTTATATAGGGCTTTCCCACCAAAACAGTTTCAGTGCTTAACCTGGGCTGTTGCCACAGCCAGTTAACTGGTTCTATAAAATAAGTAGTTGGGTTTACGACAACCAAAGAACCAATTACAAGCCACTATTAACATCTTATCAAAAGCCTCTGTACAAGCCCTTGTTGTCTTTCATTATTCAGAACTTTTGTGGAGGATCACAGTGGAGAGAGACATATTAACAACACAGATACCCTCATTTTGTCATGTTTGTGTGAAAAGAGGACCCAAATGCAGAGCATTGACTAGAGCACCTTCTGCTCAAGCACGGGACAACACAGGACGTGGACAAGACCTGGGTAAAGACGACGAACATCTGACGAACATCTGACGACGAACCAGCGGAGACATGAGGGCACAGGGAAACATATATACACGGGGAAGTAATCTGGGAAACTCAAAACAGCTGGGGGTAATCAGGACACAGAGACAGACAAAGACGGGGACAAAAAGTCACACGTGACACATTTATTTATTAACACCATTCACAAAGTCTTGGCGGGCTAATCCCTCGTAGATGGAATTTGCAAATTGACCTACTTAAACTCTGTGACTATTTAATATCAAAATCCCCTGAGTGAATATAGGGAACGGCGAACTCGTTCCTGTGCTAATCTGACTTTTTATTGATGCTGGTGCCTGATTTTTTGCAGGGTTTTTTGTGTTAAATTAGGCAGATCAACAACAAAACAAAATCTTGAATTTTACACATGGTAATCATAACATTTTGATTGGAGGATGAAAGTTATTTATATATTCCCCAAAATACCTTTAAAACACTTGCTAGGGATGGAAATACAAGGGTATAAAATGAGAAGTTTCTGCATTTAGAAATATTTTAAATACTCCTCATTTGACTGGATTTTGAAACATCTGGGGTATTTGTTCGTACAGAAAAACACCTGGAAGCTTTCCATTTGACACACACATGAATACTAGACAAGAAATGTAACGTAATAAAACAGAATATATGCCTTTTAATTAGCCACTTATCTGCTCCTTTTATAGGGCTACAGATGTATAAATATGCAGCTTAAAATTTTGAAGTGAAATGTGCATATGACTATTCATAATGAATTATTTTTAGTACTTTAATGCAGGGTATTTTTTTGTCCAGCTTACTTCAGTGTGCAAACCACTTTATGACCAAACCAGCAATCAGCAGTAAGGAAGTCGGCCTGCCAGTATTGAGTTAGCCCAGGCATAAAGTAAACATTTACACAGCCTAGTTATTTGATATTGACTCTATGGAAAAGAGTGTCCAAGCTGCAGAGGTTGGACATGCATGGCTGTGTTCTTTTTCTTTTAAACTTATAATTTGACCAAAAATGACATGATATTTAACTTCCTGATACATGCACCCTAGTGCCTGGGTTTTGTAAGAGATTGTTTTGCAATCCAGTTTGTAGCTGATTTTTACTGCTGTAGGCCAGAAGAAGTCAGAGCTTTCCAATTATCTATGCAGCACAGTTTTCAAATACAGAGTTCATGTGATTTTTTTGGCATGTTGGTGCCAACAGAAAGGACTCAGTGGGGTGGTTTCCATCGCAAATTACCCTTTCCAGCTTACATTTTGATGGTTTAATGCTTATGAGCACTGCTTTTGGAGAAACCTGCGCTCTGCCTGACCTCAAACCTCCTTCTAGTCTTAACTTAGCCGAGATGAATGGCACAATTGCAACCTCCACATGTATGAAATTATAGATAAAACCCATGTATCATTGAAAATATCGAATAAGTTAAAAAACACGGAAATAATGTAGAATTTGTACGTGCACTAAGCAGTCAAAACAATGACACGTGAATTGAATGACATCAGTCAACCAACAATAATAATAATCAATTTGTATTTTCTCACCCAATTCTTATGCTGCGAGATGAAGCAATGTTGACTTTTATTTGAAACATATGCTGCGGTCCACTTGTGGTAGGAACTCAGAAATTCCAATTTCCGGGTCGGAAAGATTAACTGGAAGTCAGACTTCCCACTCGGAAAGTGGAAGAATTTTACTAACGCTAACTTTGAGATCCAACATGGTAGCACCTTAATGTTACATATAGCGCAAGCAACGCTAAATTGAACAAATTAAAAGTGGTGTTTACATGTGGAAAGTACAGCTTAAAACGATGTTCAAGAAACTATGAGTAATGGATACGGCGCCATATTGGAATCCTGACTTCTCCGACTTTGTCAACTGGAACACACGGGTGCGAAGTCATTCCCAGCTTCAAGTTCCAGATTTCCTATTTCAGTGCTGTTTTTTGATATAGACTTTATGGACAGTTGCCCAGGGCGGAATTTGAACGGAGGGAGGTGTGGGGGGCACAAGCATGAGAAAATGAGTAAATATATGTTTTTTTTGTTTTTTTCTTCTGAAAGAGCAACTCACCCCCGAATCAGCTTTTTTTTTTGCTGTAAAGCACTTTGAGATGCAATTTTGTATGAAAAGCGCTTTATAAATGAAGATTGATTGAAATGGGTGTCTAATAGTTATGTCCTCATGTCTGGTCATTATTTTTGGTATTTTAGAACATTTTATTAAAAATATTAATTTTCTACAAAAAAAAAATTGTCCGTGTGGCGCCCTCTACACTGCACTTGGATTTGAATCTGACATTCCTGTTTGCTCTGCCATGTTGACGTCAGCCATCCTTCTCCTGTGGGGTATAAAACAAGCCAAGTCTCGGCCACTCCTCCGTAGCGAGTTGGAGTTAGAATAGCAAGTAAGTGTTGCCCAGCCCTCTCTTCTCTCAGTCTGCCAGACAAGATCTTCTTTTGGCGCATTTTTCAAACAGGCAATGTGGCTGGAGTTAGACTCTGATGTTAGACTCTGATGTGAATTTTCTATTACATTTATGCATGTGTAGTCAATAGGGAGTTGGTTCCCCCTCCTTTCAGCGGAGAACAGGAGGAATATATCACGTTCTTTGTGTGAGACTGCATTGTATTTTATCCCACCTCAGAATTTAGATGATTTATTTCATTTAATTTGATTAAAGAATGGCAGAAGGAGGGACTTACCCAAGGCACAATTCATGCAAGAACGTTTCATGCATAGTTTTAACCCTTAAATCTGAGCACCTCACTAAATGAGATAAGTCTGAATTAAGTGGTTCTCAATGAAGGGGGTTTATTATACCTACAAACGTATTCTTGAGTAAAAAAAAAAACACCTCAAAGAGTCTTCTGTTTTATCACTAGTTTTTCTGTTTAATAGTTTTTTATGAATGCATACTATAAAAGTACAGGATGTGATGAGCACCTCCTTAGCTGACTTTACTATCTTTAGCAGCAATAACTTAATTTACCTCTTTATGACCTTATCACTCTCTCACATCGTTGTGAATTACTTTTGGATAAGTCTTGTTCAGAACTGTGCCTTAGGCCATGTTAGGTAATTGGAATTGTATTATTTATTTCTGCAAAGGGGGGCTGCACAGTGGCGCAGTTGGTAGCACTGAAGGCCCAGATTCAAATCCTGGCCTGGGGTCTTTCTGCATGGAGTTTGCATTTTCTCCCTGTGCAGGCATGGGTTCTGTCCTGGTACTCCGGCTTCCTCCCACAGTCCAGGTGTGCGTGTGTGCATGCATGGTTGTCTGTCCTGTATGCTCTGTGTTGCCCTGCGATGGACTGGCGACCTGTCCAGTGTGTACCCCACCTCTCACCCCATGACTGCTGGAGATAGGCACCAGTCCCCCACAACCCTGCATAGGATGGACGGGTACAGATGATGGATGGTTTTCTGAAAAGTTGTTTAAGGTCCAAGCAGGTTGATATCTATTTTCTTTACTATCACTGCAAACACCTTCTTTTTTGTGTGTTTATCCATTGAAATGTAGATTTGCTATTGGTAAAATAATCATTGCAAATTTCAGCTGATTGATAAATGGCTTTACAATTTTTCCCAAAATAGTTGGGTATACCAAAAAAGTTTAAAGTTAACTTAACAATACCATGGCTGTAAAACAAGCCCATAGTATCAACCTGTAATGATTTATGTATCTATATCACGTGTTCGGTTTCACTGTGTGGACATACTTGCTAATCAAAAAGGCTCACTTTGATTCATTGATACAAAGCACAATACAAACGTTTTAAGGTGTCTTTTTAAGTATTTGTTTAAAAACTCAAGTCATGCAACAATGTTCAGAGAAAGCAAAGACATTCAAAACAAGCCTGACTTGCTCTGTCAGCTTGTAGAAGTCAATATCATCAAGAGTTATGGCTATTTAACATCTTCATTAAGGCCTGCAGCGTTTTGCATGTAGCTTTAGGGATTTTCAGCAATGTCTTTGAGTATTGGGCGCTCTGATGTCATGATAAAGTAGTCATGATGTCAAATCTAGTTAAAAGTGGGAACTGTTTTCTACAAATCTATGTACTATTCCAAATAAATATAAATACATCTTTAAGTGACACCAATGATGCTATCAAACATGCTTGTACATTAAGAATAAAACCCTTCCTAAAATAATGAGCATTAGCAAATTCTTTTGCAAGATTCATAGTGATTTCTTTCCTTCTTGGCATTTTACCACACACAATAAAATTGCTGATGATGAAGTGCAATTGAAAATCAGGACCTAAAAAGTACCATGTCCTGTTCTTAACTCTCTTACCTGTTACTTACTGGGAAGTAAGAAAATGAAAAAACAGTTTTTCGCAGGTGTTCTTCTATGTGGAACATTGTGTAATGTAAAACCTGTTGTTTGTCGGATACAGTAATTTCCTGATTTAAGACCAAACATCTTTTAAAATGTACTGATGTACTAAAAAAAAAAATTGGTTTAAAAAGTAGAAATGCTTTTACCGTATGAAATTTCACTCTCTCTGCGCTCTTCTGGCAGCCGTCTCCTTGTCATCCCAAAAGTCAGGACACACTCATGATGAGGCGTCTTTCCATTATTATGGCCCTCACCTCTGGAACAGGCTGCCAGAGGACCTCAGGGCCACAGAGAACTTTCATGATTTTAAAAGCAGGAAGACTCACCTTTTTAGCCTAGCTTTTAATTAATTGATTATTATTTATTGCATGTCTATTTGCTTTTCATGTTTTACTTGCTTTTATTGATCAGTGTTTTACTACTTGGTCTTGTATTTATCCCGTTTATTTTATTTTATTTATTTATTTGTTAATTAATTTATGTACCAATCTATTTATTTATTTATTTGTGTATTTTAACATGTTATCCTGTTTTACACAGATTATAAATAAATAGACACATCCTTCCAGTGTTTCCCCTGTGGGAGCCCTCTCTGCCTCGGGAGCGGTGATCAGCTGTGGCTGCCTGGGTGGTCTCCAGGTGGTGCTTGGGTGGAGGTCAGGGTCCCGGCCTACCCTCCTCTGGTCGCCCTGAGTCAGTGCCTCGACTGCTAAAGTTGATCCGCTGCTGCCGGTGCAGATGGCTCCCTTGATGGCTTTTCCTTACCTAACCTTGCTCATCTGTACTCGACCCAGTGTCCATTTTATTGTCTATTTTAATGTCTTTGTTGCTCCTGATTGTGTCCACACATGGGGATAGGATTGGGGGGAGGAGGGTATAAATGTGTTCATGCTTAAACTTGTTGGGGTGGGGGTGATATATGTGGGGTAATTTTTATTCTGTAAAGGACTTTGAACTATATTTTTTGTATGAAAAGCGCTTTATAAATAAAGTTTGATTGATTGATTGATTTTTAGGGCAATTTTGGGTCCGATTCTAACCTTCCGACCATCGCAGGGACACCCCAATTGTTGGGATTGCTCTTAAAATAATCTTTGCAGATATTCCTGCTGTGTGTGGTGTGTTCAGAGCGCTCTGGTCTGCTCAGAAGGACGTCAGGACCGCTTCGATCACAAATCGGGGATATTCAACATGTTGCATTACCTTGCCCGATATCGCAGTGTGTGTGGTGTGTTGCGAGGACAAACAAGCATGCACCCTGTTGAATATGACATGTAGCCAATCAGAAAGCAAGGGAACAGGCAGTGATACCAATAAGAAGCATCTATTATAATTTTTAAGAGTCAGCTCACAAAATGCATATAGTGACGGTGATCGGTCAGAACAAGGTTTGTAACAACCTTTCCCAGGGAAAAAACTATGATTCACCTCCATACACATGTATAGCAATTAGTGTCCGTGCTCCTGCTGTGTCCACTCCTTTATCCAACGCCTTTTCTATTTGTGAAATGCCTCATCCTCGAATCCATGTCCTTTTACTTTACTAGTCACATTTTATATCGTGAGGTTTCGTGAGATTTCCCGTCTGAGCTTGAAATGCTCGTGAGTAAAATTGGTTCTTGTGTGGTGTCTCGTCATTGCCGTGTGAACGCACACCGCACACTGTCGGACAAAAACTGTTGTATCAACTATTTTTTATCACCATGTGTGTGGTCTCTCAAGGTTTGGAAATCATACGACCATTTTAAAATCCTGCTATGTGAACCAGCCTTGAGGCAAACTTGTTCTTGTTGTGATAATTTTAACCATTCTAATCTTTCAGCTTGCAAAGAAAAGGGAAAGGTCGGGTTCTAACGACACACACACACTTCCAGAGACACAAGTGTGTATCTGTCACCATCTTATGGCTTTATGCCCAATCCCCTATCCTTGAAGTGTGGTATTAATAGGCCTGCCAACTCCTTGGAATGGCGTGAGTATGCATAACTGCAAATGTTGTGCATACATCAGTGTGTTCCCGATATTTGAAGGCTTAACTTGACTGAATTTGGAATTTTAAAAGTTTAGGTGGGGAATAGGTTTTGAGAAAATGTATAATTAATTAATAGGTGTGAGAAGCTGTTTTGTGGTGTTTGTGGAGGGAAAATAATTTGAGTCCAAGTTTCTGAGGGTTATTTTTTCCTTATGTTAGGCTCACATTACTGCACTGTAGAGTCCAAATAGGAATACAAGCAACCACACTCTTTGTGTATCTCTCATCCATCACATTATAATCTCTGACACTACCTCTTACCATTTCTTTGTCACTCTATGACAGCTGGTTTCAGCTTCAGTTTTTAAACTGCTGGCCCACCTCTTGTATTTTCCATACTATTTTCAAATCATGATTTCCTGGAAGGGTCATGAAAAGTAAATCTGTTGTTTAAAACAGTGTTTATAGATGTAACTGGTTATATTGGGCCTTAAATTCCTTTAACATAAGTTCTGTTTGTAAAGTTACACACTAAAAAATTATAATCAATAATTTGAGTTATTTAGCCTGGAATGAAAGAAAAAAGTGGGGGTTTATTTTTCAAATTCCTGTTTGCATCCATGTTCTATATTAATTAACAACTGTCACAGTTTTGCAGCTAATTATTTAGTTTAGAAACTATATATTTAGCTCCAAGCTAAATATTTAGTTAAGAAGCTAAACATTATAGTTAGGAAGCTAAATATTCATTTAGAAAGCTATATATTTAGTTTACAAACTAAATATTTCACTTATTAACTAAAGTCTGGGTCTCTCTATGAAAGTCTAGTTTCTCTCTGGGTGCTCTGGGTTCCTCCTTCCCCTCTCTGTTGTCCTTAATACAGACTGGTGAATTATCCAGGATGTACTGTGCCTCTTACCCACTGAATGCTAGCTAACCTACTCTTTGGAACACTATAATAATGATTATTCTAGCATGGAACATAAAATGCATAAATGGATCGTTGAGAAACGGCTCTTGTACCAGTACTTGTTTGGTACTAGAACTGCTTTGATGGAAATTGAAACAAAAAGGTGGCAGTCTTGTTTATATTCTAGCTGACTCGATACAGGTGAAACACTATTGCACTTGCTGTAATATTCTTAGTTCCAGAAATGTAATAGTTAAATTTCCACATTTGATATCAGTCTTAGTAATAGAAACAGAAAACGTTTTGTACTTCAGAAACATGTTGGGCTTATTGCAAAATAAAGTTTGACCTCTTATCAGGGATCAGCTGTTTTGTTCTGAGGAAAGTTGCAATTCAGGATGATCCACTTGTATTTCTGCCTTTGCCCTTAATCTCTGTTTTCCATCTTCATTAGGCCTTAAATGTTTGTTAATTTCATCTTTGTTGTGAAAGTGTAACTCTAAAGCAAGCAACAATTGTGGACAAGTGACAGAGGTTTGAAAGTTTAGTTGAAAATATTTATTTTAGATAATTTATTTAATAATAATAATTAATTAATTAATTAATTATTAGTGATTATTTAGGTAAGTGATTATTACGTGTATGGAAATGAATTGAGAATTGTCAGAGAAGGAGTGGAGCACTTGAAGACTGAGTTCCAGGAGAAGGTGAGGATATCCCCAGAGGCTGAGGTTAGCAGGAGATGGGTAAAAGGTTGAGTTTGTGCTCGTCTTTCTTACTCTCTTTTTCCAGGTTGACTTTGAGGAGCAATGACACATTGGAGTGTGGACAGGCAGGTGAGTGAGCAGTGAACAATGGTATAGGAGACCGGAAAGCTGGTACCAGGAGGGCAGTCGGGGGAGTGGTGAATAGGTTCGAGGGATTCTCGCCAAACAGACGTTTAGAGCGAGGAAGCAGATCACTGGAGTCCAACAACTGAGCACTGACAGGGGAAATGAGAGGAGTAAGAAGAGACAGAAATACACCAACCTGCACACAGCTCTGTTGATATGGCAGATGAGCGCTTCAACTTGGGAAAATGGGGCTGACTATCAAAAAAAGAGTGGTGTTTACATTGTTTTTAGTGAGGGTGATAATTCCCCAGCATACTCACTTAGTGCTGCCTGTGAGTTATCAAGCATAGATTTACAAATTCAACACAAACTAGAAAAAGCTGTTATTTGCATAACAGCTGTGTGAATGCTGTAATGCTGAATTTATTTTGTTAAAATAAATAAAATTGTTGAAAATGGTTTAAATAAATGGCTTAAACATATTTAGAAAATATGTTGAAGGTTGGACTGTAATGTGTGTAAGGTTATTGAAACTGCTGAATATACCTGAAAATGGCTGAAAAAAGGCTAAAATAGCTGAATGGCGATAAAAATGGCTGAATATCTTTGAAGATGGCTTAAGTCAGCTTGTGGAAGGCTCACCTGAAGGAAATATGTTGAAAGTTGAACTGTAATGTGCTAGTTGAAGAGAGCAGACAATGGCTGAAACACTTTTGCTTAAGCATCAGCAGAAGTCACTGTAAAGCTGAAGTCAATAACAGAATGATTTAAAAGTAAAATTGATGTAGTAATATCCTGAAATCATGGTAAATTGTAGAAAAACAGCTGAAACAGCTGAATTGGCAGCTGAAACACCGTCGATCATCTGGCTGAACAGCACTGGTAGAAGAAGAGCAAAGGTCAACTGTTATTAAGAATGGATTCATTGATATGTGAAGAATCGGCAAAAGACTAAAGATGAGACAAGGTTAAAGATGGCAGTAAAGAGGCTTAAGACGGTTGAAAACACGCTTAAGATTGGTTAAACAAGGCTTAAGAAAGAAATGCTTAATCTATTCACCTAAAATGCGCATGAGGTAGTTGGAAATAGCTAAAATAGTTGAAAATGCCTGACATCTCCTTGTTGAAGCCCAGATGAAGGAATTATGTTGAAAGTTGAACTGTAACATGCTTAAGATAGTTTAAGATGGCTAAAGATAGCTTAAGACTGTTGAGAATAGCTAAAGATGGCTTAAGATAGTTGAAATGGCTGCTTGGTGGTCACATTGGCTTATTGAACATATTGGTTAACAATAACAACCCATTCAGTTTGTTAAAATCAACCCAAAAACCAAATGATAGCTAAAATTAGCTAAAATGCTAATATTAGCTAAAATGCTATGGTTAGCTAAAATACCACAGATAGCATGTTGGCAAACAATAACATGTTCATTAACTGTATGTTAATACATTCAGTATGTTAACTTTAGCTAATAAGTCAAAATTAGCTAAAACGCTAATGTTAGCTAAAATGCTAATGTTAGCTAAAATGCTAATGTTAGCTAAAATGCTAATGTTAGCTAAAATACCACAGATAGCATGTTGTCAAACACTAACATGTTGCTTAACTGTATCTCAATGTTGGTATAATGGATAACAATAGCAAGTTAGCTAACAATATCTTTTGTCTAAATTGTCTAAACATACAAGTCTGTGTAACTGCCATTTAAAAGTAATCACTGTTTTCCAGGTGTTGGAACAGTAAAATGGCCGCTGTTGCCTGCATAGTACCTATGAGACTGTATTGATCATCATATTTTACAGAGTAATCAAATCTAGAAGTTGTTTGAGATGTCTTACAATAACCCTGAAACATCAGTTTTACAGTGGAAGCCATATTGTATAGTAATTCATTTTCTAACAAGAGGGAGCTCCAACTAAAGCCATGAAAAAGCCTGCGATTTTTCGACCAATCACACGCCAGCTTTCACTGGGGGAGACAGCCTGAGTGCAGCGCCTCACTTTGTCTCCTAATTTCTCAGACGTTTTAACAGGTAACGCAGCTTCCGAACTACTCTTAATAACTCAAGAACCGTACGGGCTATCGACGTCACCAATGTACCGTTTTTATCAGAACGGATAGGGGAACGTTTTCAAACCACTCAATTTGTTGAAAATATAATATTACAGCCGTAAAATGATGTCGAATATGTTGATAAATTTGATGGTACACTACATCCTCTTACTCGGAAAATATGAGGGTTATTGAAATGATTCTTTCACTTTAAGTATCAGCAGGCTTTGATGAAGAATCATGGTTCGTTTCGTGTGTGTACCTCAATTTGTCTAGGAGCAGTGATTTTGTAAAAATGAGCATGATTTTGGCATTTTTGAATCTGAGCTGTTTTAGCGAAGAGCAGATTTGTTACACTCAAACAAACTAAACTTATGGAGAAATGGTAACAGGTATCAAAAAAGTTGTTGAATCATGAGCTTCAGGAAGGTCTGAAGTTATATCGGTACAAGGCTCATTTTTCTACGTCGCATGGTTTATGAGATATGACTTTACGAATGAGTCAGAATCCAGCTGTCCTCTGAATTTTTGCTCTGTCCCAATGCATTCCAATGATCCCTCCTGGGTACGGCCACTTTGCTTCGGGTCAATTTGCCAAAAAACTGTAACTGTCACATAAATTTTGGTAACATTTCCTGAATCAAAAATTGAACACCTACGTTTTGATATATAATATGTGCAGAAAGAGTGAAATATGAGCGAGTGAGCGGAAAATGTTTGTGGAAAATCAGGAAAGTGGAAAAGTGTAATTAAGCTAGAGTGGGCCATTCTGGCTTAATTGAGGTTTTCCATTCATTTCTATGGGGCCAAAAAATCAATAAAAATGATCAATTACTTGAAAATGGTAGAAGATATCGACAAGAAAAGTCATAGCAGGAATGTCCTGAATGAGCTGAACGTTATGATACCAGAACGGCTGAAATAGCTGAAAGTATGCTGAAGTTATTAAACAGCAGAAACTGGTGGAATAAAGTGGAATAAATAGATTATAATTAAGAGAAACAGGAAAACAATACTGTGAATGCTTAACAGCATTCACACAATGAATGCTTAACAGCATTCACACAATAATAATAATAAAGAGAAAACAGGAACACAATACTGTGAATGCTTAACAGCATTCAGACAAATAGGAATGTGAGATGGCTCACTTTTGCTTACATTTCCTCACACAAAAGTCAGCCTCTGCCAGTGGGAAAACAAACTAGAACTTTTAATTACACAGATAGTTGATGTTTACAGTTATAATGATCTGTTATTGAGATAATTACAAATATTTCTAAGCAAATACAATTACAAATGTTTTGTGATTGTAGATTACAGCAGTAACTGGTAAAACTGTTCTGGAGTTATGATAGCCCTAAAACAAGGTCAAAGTAAACTATAGGAAGATAAGCTTTTCATTTATACAAATAAAGTTGTTAAGATAAAAATGACGAGCAACACTATAATACAAGTCTTAAAAATATATTTTGTGAGACTAATTAGCTGTATACGTATATTTCAACTTACAAAATTAAAGTTACAAAGTACTTGAAAGTTTGTCACTTCCTACTGGACATAGAGCATTTTTTCATAACGACAGTTCAGCACATACAGAAACATCTTAGAGAACACCCTTCTTAAAATACTATGGTCATGGATGCTATTCCTATGGGTTGTGGAGTGTGTGCTAGATAAAGTAAGATTTGGATGGCATTAATGAAATTATGTAAGCACATCTTGACAATGTTCTGGTACATTCTGTGAGATACCAAATTAATAGGGCGGGACCAAACAAGACAACATGACGCCTATGTTGTCTGCTGGTTGATAACAGAAGAATGTTGTATAAAGCTTCCTCTTGAGAGTGCTCCTGTTAATCATGCTTATGCTGCCAGTATGACAGCATGGACCTCTGTCTTCTTTCTTCTTTTCTCCCATTCAATACTCAATAATCAGCCAAGCTCTGTGCCTCATGACTGATTTTCAGCCATGGTACATAATCTTTCAAAACATTTTCAATTTTGGCTTCATGTTTTTAGATTAAATAATGCCATTACACAATGTAATCAAATACCAGTTCTGTCTTCCAGTTGCTTTGATAAACCATTGAGCAGTCCCCAGATGGTATCTTACTATTTTTAATCTGTGAGAGGACAAGATCTTGATTTTTTAAAATATGCCTCAAACTCAAACTGCTGAAATGCATTATAGAGTTTCTAATTTTGTTTTGGAGAAATCTAGACAATATGAAATAATTTACAATTCATCAGAGCTCTAGTTACCTTTTTATTGTTATGTGGTGTTTAATTTGATGATATGTGCTTCTTAAAATGGTTGGATATCGATACAATGTCATCAGTCCTGTGGTAAACCTCGAATGTTAAGTGACTACTGGTTTGGGAAGCTCCTTGGGGGAAATGTTTCCCATTCTTGTTTAGAATGAGTAAATATGAAAACAGCATCATGTAAGGTTATAGGGAGAGGTATGCCAAAATCCATCCAGTGCCTTCAGCTGACTTGATTTATTTCTTTGTCATCTTAATTAAGTCCCTGTAAGCTTCACTCCCCAATCAAACAAGACTAGACAGTAGTTTGATCTAATCATTTGGACTCTAACTACTTTAAAAAATGTCTTTGTCATTTTGTTTGTGCAACTCCTTAAAAAGTTGTTTCTTCCACTGCGATACTCCGCAGGAGCAAGTTTCTCTTTTTGGTCAGTCACACTAACAGCTGCCTCAGTGTGACTCAAAGGACCCAAACTGTGAGTGGTTTTGTGTTTCTGATTGGGCTTGCAGTTTTCCAGATTATTACAATGTTCTGATGGAGTATATCCTTCAAACCCTAGTGTAGTATATAGTGAAGGAGTGGGAAACATAAACACAGAGGTCAACAGTGGCTGCGTTTACATGTGCAAAATTTCTTTAATCGGATCATAGTTCGGATTAAAATTTAACTTTGTACATGGGCCCTGAAAAAATGAATCCGATTATAACAAGTGTTTACATTCACCACCCGTTTGATCGGAATAAATCACTTTGACATGTGCTGAACTATCTAAAATACCGGAAACGGCCGTAGGAGAAGAAGTAGCATACTTCCGCTGTAAACAAACATGACTGCGAGTGTTTAAAATGGAGTGGTACGAAGTTCTTAAGAGTGTGCTTTTTTTTCTGGTCCCGGTTTTCCATCTACAAGCCTTTATTGTTGTGTGCACAGTCAAATTCTAATCCGAATCTCTTTATTGTTTTACGCTGAGGTAATTTTCGTCTACTCATGACAAAACAGACGAGCATGACCGACATTCGGAATAAGTGTTTACATGAACAGCAATCGGATTAACAATCGGCATAACCCATCCATCTCAATCGAAGTGAAATCTTGATCTGAATGAGTGTGATCGGATCAGAGTATTCCGAATGGCGTGTTTACATGAAGCATTTTTATTCCGATCAGGCTTTTAATCCGATTACTTGTATCAATGTAAATGCAGCTACTATTAAGTTAATGTTAAGGCACAGATTTTATTCTTGTTCTATCCTTTTCTTCTGGCAAAAATGTCTATTTTTATTTCTAATGGGATACATCTTACATTTGATCCATTTTGAAAGAGTTTTACGAGGTGGATTAAATCTTAAAGGATAATTGTGGATAAATATTAAAATATAAAATTCAATTCAATTCAGTTTATTTATATAGCGCCAATTCACAACAGATGTCATCTCAAGGCACTTAACAAGAAGTCATTTCAATACATTTATACAAACATTCCAATCAGTTAAAAAGTTTCCTATTTAAGGAATCCCAGCAGATTGCGTCAGTCATTGGCGTGAGGTTGGGCGCCGTTGATGCAGACTTTCCAACCACAGCAATCCTTCAGCAATCCCTCATACCGAGCAAGCATGTAGCGACGGTGGAGAGGAAAAACTCCCCTTTAACAGGAAGAAACCTCCAAAAGAACCAGGCTTAGTAGGAGCAGCCATCTGCCACGACCGTCTGGGGGTTTGAGAAGACAGACCAGAAACACAGAAGGAACAGAAGATCTGATATAAGAGAACTTTCTATGTTACAGAAAGTAAAAAGTTGATAACAGGACACAGAGGATGTTCAGTTACTGGGAGGATCATCCCAGTCGATGCCCCCCGTCCAACAGGGCATTGCAGCCAAGCAGGATACCAGACCAGGTATATCTTCTATGGAGAGAAAAAAACTGAGAGAAAACAAAGTTAACAGTCGAAATAACAGAATGTACTGTAATACAACTGGAGAGTCGTAGGAGAAAAGGAAGTAGCAGAGTGAAGAAAATTGGTAAGTCTGTCCTCCAGCAGTCTAAGCCTATAGCAGCATAACTACAGAGATAGCTCAGGATGACCTTAGCCACTCTAACTACAAGCTTTATCAAAAAGTTTTAAGCCTGAACTTAAAAGTAAACACAGTGTCTGCCTCACGGACTAAAGCTGGGAGCTGGTTCCACAGGAGAGGAGCCTGATAACTAAAAGATCTGCCTCCCATTCTACTTTTAGAAATCCTAGGAACTACAAGTAAACCTGCAGTCTGAGAGCGAAGTGCTCTGTTGGGAACATATGAAACAATTAGATCTCTGATGTATGATGGAGCTTGATTATTAAGGGCTTTGTATGTAAGAAGAAGGATCTTAAATTATATTCTGGATTTAACAGGGAGCCAATGAAGGGAAGCTAAAACAGGAGAAATGTGATCTCTCTTTTTAATATTCATCCGAACTCTTGCTGCCGCATTTTGGATTAACTGAAGGCTTTTAATGGCATTTTGTGGACTTCCTGATAGTAAAGAATTACAGTAGTCCAGCCTTGAGGTAACAAATGCATGGACTAGTTTCTCAGCATCACTCCTGGACAGGATGTTTCTAATTTTAGCAATACTCCAGAGGTGAAAGAAAGAAATCCTAGAAACCTGTTTAATATGGGATTTAAATTTCAAGTCTTGGTCAAAAATAACGCCGAGGTTCTTTACGTTATTACTGGGGGCCAATTTAATGCCATCCAGATGAGGTGATTGACTAATCAGTTTCTGTTTAAGAACCTCTGGTCCAAAGACAGCAACTTCTGTTTTGTCAGAATTTAAAAGCAAAAAGTTTAGGGTCATCCATGTTTTTATGTCTTCCAGACATGCCTGTAATCTACCTAACTGACTGGGTTCATCAGGATTTATGGATAAATATAGTTGTGTATCATCTGCATAGCTGTGGAAATGTATCCCATGCTGTCTAATGATTCTACCAATTGGGAGCATATATATGGTGAACAGAATTGGTCCAAGCACAGAACCCTGTGGAACTCCACAAGTAACCCTTGAGAGTGAAGAAGATTGATCATTTAGATGAACAAACTGGAATCTATCAGACACATATGATTTAAACCAGCCTATTGCTGTTCCTTTGATCCCTGCAACATGTTCAAGCCTTTCTAAGAGAATATTATGATCGACTGTGTCAAAAGCAGCACTGAGATCTAACAAAACCAGAACAGACACTAGTCCATTATCTGAGGCCATGAGAATATCATTAGTAACCTTCACCAGTGCTGTTTCAGTGCTATGATGAGCTCTAAAACCTGACGGAAACTCTTCAAACAGCTCGTTACTGTTTAGATGCTCACAGACTTGATTAGCAACTATTTTCTCAAGGACTTTGGATAAGAAAGGAAGGTTAGATATAGGTCTGTAATTCACTAAGTCATCTTGATCAAGGGAAGGTTTCTTGAGTAAAGGTTTAATTACAGCTATTTTAAATTCGATCAACCATATTTGGTCACACCACCTCCTCTAACACATGCATTAAATCCTTGCGTTCTTCCCAAAATTAATAGCCAAGAGAGCGAAAAATGGAATTTCAGCGACACTGAGATCGAAGTGAAACATAAGTGGGGCAAAAAAGAAAGTCATGATAAACAGACTTTTTTGAAAATTGTAATTGTTAACGCAAATTCATTTGAACACCTTTGCCCTGTGTTATCAGTGGTTAATCTGCCTCATGTCTTCCCCCTCCAGCACGCAGCAGCAATATTTCTGCTGCAGACATAAAAAAATGTTTCAAAGAATTGGTTCATTTGCCATTAGTCACTTTCGTGGAAATACTTAACTTCTTTGAACAAATTAAATCAGTTAAATTTGTCCCGAATATTGCTGTTTGGTTCTATCAGTTTAGGGGTAACCAATAAATAAAGAACACTGCCTGAGAGAAAATGACATAGGCAGTAAATGTTGTCGGGACAGTGGAGAGATTCCTGTTGGAAATAAAGGAAAAATGGTTTGATATCAAAATGGATACAATAAAACATCCCTCAGCACCCAGCTGGGCCAGACCTTCTACCAGGGGTGCACAGATCACCACAGAGCTGTCCACATTTAACACGCGTGTGGCCAACATTATTGGAGACACTGCTTTGGCTGGCATCAGTACGCATGGAGACAGCGACAACCTGCTGCACCGATAAGCAGGATCATGCAGTTTCCACAGTACAGTTTGCAAACCTTTTATTTATAAGTGTAACAACTAGGGGTGTCAAATTATCGCGTTATTTGCAATTAATTAATTACGGCCATATGTTTTTTAATCGGGTTAATCTGATTTTTAATCTTTAATTTAACTGTTTCTGCATGTGAGTTGCCTTTAAATAAAATCAGTTTTCATGGGGGGTTAACCACACCCTGAAGTGGACATGTATTAGGTCTGTAGGCCTGCTTATAATGTGCATTTTTTTCGCTATATTTAGCGAGTTTCTAGACCCCTCCGGCGATTCTTTTTCAAAAAAACGACTAGCAAAAAATCGAGCAACTTTTTCTGAGGTTATTGGAGAGTTTTGGGTTAAGCATGTATGCTTAACCCATGTATGTATGCTGCAGCTCTTCCCGCCCCAGGTCCATCTGGACTCACAGGAGATATTTACCCCAATGAGTCCAGAATGCTAATGAATCGTGAATGCTCAAAGCCGAAATTGCAGGCAGGCAGCACTCAAAAAAACAGAGTAATATAAATGGCTTTGACTGCATCTGTTAAAGTCTATCAAAAACAATATATTAATAATAATTAATTAATAATATTCTGTCAAAGTAAAACAGTTTCAGTGTTGCAGTTCCCCCGTTCTTGCTGTTCTTATATTTAGGAAGATTTCTATGCACAAGAACAAGATGGTAAATACCACACTATGCGTAAAATTGTTCCTACGCACAAATCTGTGCGTAAGTATGGTTGGTTAATGAGGGACCTTGAATGTTCAACAGGTTTAAGGTTAAAGTTTCGGGAAGACTATTTCAAAAACTATGTTGATTTAATGTGTGTTTAGCATCCTTGGTGTTTTGGAAGAGGCAATTGTATCCAAATTTCAACTATCTAGTTGATAATTTGATAAGAAGTTATAGAATTTGGCAATAGTCTTCTCTCTTGATTATGTGACCTTTGTGTATTGCACCAGTACCACTGCACACCCTAAGTAAGATCCTACCTCCACCACGTGCTTGACACTTCACACTTTTATTTTTGATCTGAAAGCCACATTGATTTTAATAGCATGAAACGTTTTCCAGAAAGCATTTCTTGTGTACAGCTGCATATTTCTTACAAACTTAAAGGGGTTGATTTTGGGAATCTGGCTTTGAAATTGATTAAGCAGGCTAAAATTAACTTCAGGATACATCTGACCTCAACGGTTTAATTATGCTTGAAAGCCAGATTTTGCGAGGAAACCAGCCACTTTAAACAAGCTTTACTGATTCTAATAAGAGTGGTCAAATATCCAACCAGAATTATGCCAGAAGTAGTTTGTGGCTCAAAAACTATGTAGTTTACCTGCACCTTGCTAAACGCCACCTAACTGAGCTTGTTGTATATATTTGAGCCTGTTGGTATAGTTTAGACCAGGGGTCTCCAACTCCGGTCCTGGAGAGTTGCTGTTTTGCAACCTTTAGATGTATCCCTGCTCCAACACACCTGAATCAAATGACTGAATTACCTCCAAACCATTTCATGCACCTGTTTCGCATGTAATCATCCTATTGAATGGCCGTTATTAGCGCTCATCACTCCCATACAATAGCTTCAGAATATTCCTCCTCTACCTCCTGCTCGGTAGGTCGTTATCTTGTGACTTTAGGTTTAGGAACTTGTCCTGAGTTTCTAGGATGAGGGTTGGGGTAAGATTATAAGTAAATATCCATCCTTAGCTAGCTAAATTGTAAACACAGGTTTTAAATAAAGTTAACAAAAACGAAGCTTCCGGTTTTAGACGTGTGCGATGCTAAAAAAAATTCTAATGCATATTATCAGCGATAAGAATGCTAGATGCGTACCTTCTAGCCTGCTAGGAGGTAGAGGAGGCACATTCTGAAGCTATTGTATGGGAGTGATGATCGCTAAAAACGGCCATTTAAAGGTTGATAACATTCGAATCGGGTGTTTCATGAGGGTCTGCAGAGGTCTGGTAATGAGAAATGTATTCAATTAAGGTCTTTTGGAGAAGGAATACAGCTAAATATTACAGAGCAGTAGGTGGTTTAATAATAATAGCTTGCATTTAAATAGCTCTTTTTAAGACCCTCAAAGCACTTTACAACTCCAACATTCTTGCACTCTCACACACGGGTGAGCTACGATTGTAGCCACAGCTGCCCATGGCGAGGCTGCCATTTCACGCCATCTGCCCCTCTGGCCAACACCAGTAGCCAAGGTAGGTGAAGTGTCTTGCCCAAGGACACAACGATTAATCGAACCCACAATTTCCAGGTCGCAGGCCTACCACTCTACCACTAAGCCACATCCACCCTGTGTGTCGACCCTGTGGGGATTGGCATACATTTAAGAGTATGCAAACTTATGCACTTATATCATCATTCTTCCCTGTAAAGAAAGTGTCAAAAGTCCAAACTTAACATTAATGCACATGAGGCATGTATGTAAACTTCTGATTGTCATGATATAATTTTAAAACCCAGAACTGAGAGAGCATGTCCTTTATTTTCTCCAAGACTTTTTAATGAATTTATCCAAACTAAAAAACCCTTTTTAAGTTTGATCATTTTAAATGTACTTTTAGCTGCAAACTAATGGAAAAAGACTCCCATAATGATTTTGTTTCCACATCCAGGAAAATATTCCTTTAATTCATACTCTGCATAATGACCTGTCATTTGCAGGATACCACCATGCAACAAGTGTCCTTTCCATTCATTTAAAATTCTATAAGCCACTTCTCTGAGTGGTGGCTTTGGCTCCAGGCGCCTCTGTCTGGCCTGTTTGGTGACAAGCAACAGAGTGCTGATAGATGGTTCCTGTTCCTGGTTGTAAATCGGCCTCTTGTTGGAGAGTTAACCCCTGTAACCCCCAGTAACGTCTCTAACAGCTAGCAGACTCCTCTCTCGCTGCTTAGGGCAGCTGATGAGCTGTTCTCAGAAAACTGATGAGCAGGTGGTATGGCGGTCCAATTGCGAAGTGGACAAATTTGCTTGCTCCGCAAACCATGTTCCCTTTTTGCTCTGTGTGACTGTGTGGGTGACGATTTGGATCACAAAAGGAAAAACAGAAAGATGAATTAATATCTCATCCTGTGAACATCTGCTCCGCCAGCTGAAGCCAGCTTCCTGTGATTATAATGGCATGTATAATGAATGAAATAAAGATATCTGAGCAGTTTTAGTAAAGGTCAGCTATGCAGGTTGACCACTTAGGGAGCTGTTTGAGCTGCTGAATGTTTCTTTGTGTTATGACTGTGCATTGGGTGGTCATTATTCCAATTAATCACAAGTATATGGTGGAAAAGCTGCAAACTGACTGAGCACACATGTTTTCATGCTCTCTGAGAATTAGGGAGTAGTTCTCCTCCTTCTGCTGACCTTCTGCATTCACAGCTGTTTCTCCTCTAGGCTGACTAGTGACTGGGACGGGTTTTATTAATGTGTTGTAACTAAGTAACCACATAATATGGATCTCTGTAGCCCTGCTCACAGACTGATTTATTTCCTTGCGTGGGTGTGCATGCATTCACTATCTGATTGTGTAGTATCTAATGTTTACTTGCATGTCTTCTTCTGTTTACCAGGCAGCAAGGCTTGCTATCTTGATATGTGTAATGGGGTAACTAATGTAGCAGCTCTTACAAATTTTATATATTTGCTATATTTGGCCCAAACTTTACCTTTTTTCTGGAGCGGCATGTGTAAATGATTGTTGGTGTTTAGAATGTATATTGTCAGTTTTTGGCATACACAAATATAATATGATAGAATTACCACATACCAGACACAGACAACTTTCAGAAAGAACTGGCTAGATCTCATTTAAACAACCATGATGCAAGACAGAGTCAGTTTTTGGTCTAGTTTTCATGGCTGCTTGCCTATTGTCGTACAGTGTTGCGGGAGGGGGTCCTGAGTAAATAAAAAAGCGACAAAAAAGAGTATTTGTCAGTTCCACACAGAGCAGGTCACTATGGCTCATTTGCATATCCAAAGAGTTTGTATGCATTGTAAGACCACGTCATGTGTGGATGAAGACATGGAATCTGATTCCCAGAGTATGACTAAGTGCCAAATCCAATAAGTTTTTTTCATTGTTTTTTATGGAGCTTGGATTGAATTTGATCATCAATGGTTCAGCATTTCACATACAGTTAAGCCTAAAACTATCCGTCTTGCAGATTTCAATTTACAGTTATTTTCCGTTGTGAAGAAATTTGTTTCTGTTAGGAAATGGGACAGACATCTCTCAAAAGATAATTAACCAGTGAAGAATATGTTATGTATATATATATATATATATATATATATTAGGGCTGTCAAAATTAACATGTTAATGCAGGTCAATTAATTTGTAGAATTAACGCGATTCATTTTTTAAAAACGCAATTAATGAATGCACAGGTTGACCCGCCCTGTTTATCCAACAGTTCAGCCTGCACTGCGTTCAGTGCTCCTGACATAAACAGTATGGCAGACCCAAACTGTATCCATGGTTCCATGTGAACGTCTCTTCTCTGTCACAGGCCAGATAGAGGGATTATCAGTCTACTTCACTCCCTCCTCTACTGCGCGTTTAGTCTGCCGAAAGAGACACTATCAGGTGTTGTAAACGATCAGAAGAAGTGACTGGAACGAGCAAATGATTAAAAATGCAACAATCTCCAGTAATAACTTCACATCAGATAAGCCTTGGCTAACAAACAAGCTAGTATAGCTAACCAACACAGCTGCAAGATAACCAAAATAATACAAATAAATAGTAATAACAGTGGGAACTGGAGTTATATAAAGGTTCAGTTCATATTGATAAACAAAGAATCTCTCTATTGTTCAGAAGAATACAATTCAATTTAAAAATGCTTTATCGATCCCAGAGGGAAAATAAGTGTTGTTTTAGGTCTAACCCCTTGTAACTCTGCATAGGATAGACGGTGTAGATAGTGGATGGATATATATATTCCTCCATTATTTATACCCATCTATCCTCGGGTTGCGGAGGGGCTGGTGCCTACCTAAGAGGCGGGGTAAGCCCAGCAATCGCAGGGCAACACAGAAACACACAGGACAAACAACCATACATTGACACACTCATACCTAAGGGCAATTTAGAGAGACCAGTTGACCTAACAGTCATGTTTTTTGACTGTGGGAGGAAGACGGAGTACCCGGGTGGAACCCACGCATGCACAGGGAAAGCATGCAAACTCCATGCAGAAAGACCCCAGGCCAGGATTCGAACCTGGGACCTTCTTGCAGCAAGGCAACAGTGCTACCAACTGCTCCACTGTGCAGCCCAGATGGATGGATGGATGGAGGGATAGATTGATTAAATAAAAAAAACTAGAAATTAATATGTATATCCTTCTTAATTGGTGGAATTCTTCTTATATTTGCTGACCTCCTTTTTGCATTTTTCCACTGGTATTTTGATTATTTATCTTTGCGTATAGGCTTCAAGTCTTCACCCTAATCTCAGCCTCCCTCCACAGACCCATATTAGATTCAAGGATTAGGGTTAACAGAGTTTAACTATAGACCTGTCAGAACATAACAGAAATCTCGATCTGCCTGTCTAGATCAGTTGATATCAGATCAATATATGTTTTTTCTTTTAATGTTTCTGGTAAACTACATAGAAAATCAAAAGAGCCAGAGAAATAGGTCTGTGGGTGCGCATTTAGAGACGACAAAGTAGAAATGTTTTGCTAACTGCTGTGTTAAAAATGTGAAGCGGCTGACATCCAACATGCAGCTGTGCATCAGGAAAGAATGAAAGAGGAAAGTTGAGAATGATCTACTGTACTTGGAGAAGGGAGTTGGGCTTGTTCCAGATTTCCTTACTGCAAATAGGGGACTTTGCTCCTTTAGTGGGCCAGAAGGAGATTGAATCAGTAATCCTTTATTTACCTTACAGCAAAAGTCACAAAGTGATCAAAGAGTTTCTACGTTGTTTTCCATGTTGTGTGGTCTTGTGTGCTACTTTCCACTGCAACCCCACCATCACCTAATTCTCCTAGAGCTTGTTATTCATAGAACTCTGCGCCGACTTCCTTGGCACCTGTCTCTTCCCCGTCTTGTTGCTCAACTCCCTTAAATAGAACTCATGTCTCCAGAGAAAGAGTAAACACTGGCCCTGCCGTGGGAATACAGACAAACATACATACACACACACATGCACACCCGCACACACACACAGGGATATCTCTATGGTGATAGACTTAATATTTCACCATACAGGACATGTCTGTAGCATATCAGGTTTCAGATATAAAGCTTTTACAGCTGGTCAACATTACATGTGATTTGGGAAACCATAAAATAAAGGAAACCAAAATAAATGGATTAAATTGACATAAAAACCTTCAGACTTGTTCAGTAATGGTAGAAAATTATAGGGCTTTTATTTATTTTGTATATATCTAGGGTTTTGGGGTGTACTTATTTTCATAAAGTTTTCCATTTCATCAAGTTTGTACAAATAACACCAAATAGTGATGTTGTGAAATCTGTGGTGTGTGGTTTTGAGCTATTGAGGTTAAACTTGAATAACTTTAGCTGGTATTCTTCATAGTTTAAGAAAGTTCCTTTTCTACAGACTTTGTTTTGTAAGGGGACAACTGTGAAGCTACATAAATAGTCTTAAAATGGAAAAACATGTTTGCAGCATAATATTTTCAGACTAAAATTTTTTTTCAAGATTCAAAACTTTCTATTCAATGGGGAAGATATTATTACATTAAGAAAAAATACAAACATTTTGAAAAAAAAAACACTAGGGACACAATTATTGGTAAATCTACAAATTCCTATAAAATAAACGCTATTAATGTATTATCAGTGTTGGTTATTGGTTAATTAGTTATAGTTACCCACTACTTGTTCCAAAGTGTAACTGAGTTAGTCACTGAAATACTCTATCATAAAAGTAACTAGTTATCAGGGAAAGTAACTGTTTGCATTACTGTTGCTATATGTCAAAGAAATTAGATTTTCTGCCCAGTTTTCAAAAGTCAGTTGAAATGAGTAGAAGAGACAGGTAGTCTACTTGTATACAACTTTTTACATTGCACATCAACAGACAGCAAGAGATCCTACACTACAAGTATTATCTTTGTAACAAAACTGAACAGTTAACTCTATCAAATTAAATCAAACTCTCACAACCTAAGACAACTGGTCAAGTAAACAACCTGTACTTCCAGATATTTTGTTCGCAACAAAAGTAAACAGTTAAACAATATGAGGTGGGTTTAACTCTAGTCCAGGGGTCATGTTGACCGAATTTCTAAAACTGTGACAGAAAAATCTGAAGGTCGTCTGTCATTTTGACAAATTAGTATCACACCTCTGACCACTTGGTGCAAATGAGCAGACATTTTCAACTACACGCACGGAGTAAAGATTCCTATGAGAGCATCTGAGCATCACCTCAGAGCTGAACACCGTACCCAATGTTTCTCATTATCCGCAAGCTGAAGCACGGTGGCATGGAGCGCATCTGTGACTCCACCTTACACAGACCAGCGGTGACAGATCACTGCAGTCTAACTACTCATGCAAAAGGAGCGCATGCTCCGGGATTTCCTCCCACTGAAGCAATCAAAAAAACTCGTTCAAAGAGTCTTGTCGAATTCCAATCAATTCAATAAGAGAAATATTCCCTGATTTCAAAACTATGGCTTCAGTCCCCCATTACACACAGGCGGAGCACAGTTCAGCTCCTTGTGGAGTGTTCGGAGTACGCAGTTTAGTCTATCAATTCATAGTAACACACTGCATTTAATGTTCAGAAACGGTACCTGCGTTATTATGACGGAAACACTAATTAGTTAGATTACCCCATTACCTAAAGCCGTTCTTTTAAACGTCATTATTACCAACATTGTGTATCCTTCACTCTCATTTTTTTGATTTTTTATTTGTTTTCAGCTTTGTTTGGGTAATTATTTTCTATTCCAAGTTGCAGTCTTTAGTTAGGGTTATTCTCTGGAGATCTTAGTTCCTGCTTCATTTTGAAACCCACCTTTCATGTTTTCTGCTGCTAGTGTTTTAATTTCTTTGTCACATTTTGGTTCTAATCTTGCTTAATGTTTATGTTAGGTCATGCTCCATTTCTGATTTGTACTTTTTCTGGTTTCTGTGACTTTACTTCCCTGGTTCCCTGTGTGCTCTCAGCCATATTTTTCTGTTTCCTCAAGTTTACCTAAATTACTTTTGCATGTTCCCCTCACAGCTGACAATTATTCTGCTAATCAGACCCATCTGTGTTCACTCCATTAATCACACTCCCCATTATTTAAGTCTCTCAGTTTTTATCATCCTCTGCTTCTACTGTTGTACTTACCCTGATTCCTGTGTTGACATTTCTTGGACTCGTTTTGTAAGTTTTCTAGTATTAAATCTGTAATTCCACACTCCATTATGTGTCTCTCAAGAGCATGGATCTCCCTTTGGGTCTTCAACCTTGAAACATGACTAGTTAACATTTGTCAAGAAACTTCACATTTCTGCATCAACTGGAAATACAGCATAAATTCCCCTAAAGTCAAAATTATGACAGGAAAATCTAAATATTGCTTTTCCAAAATGCCTGCATTATGAAAAGTAGAGCAAGTCGCAGTAAACTATATCAGCAGTTATATTCATAGTGACATACAATATCTATTTGAAAGCACATTTCCTTAATGTTTAAATGCAAAAAAGGCGGGTAATGGGAAATAATAGGTAGAACCACAACAATTAGCAAATCCCACTATTTTCATATTTGCAACTAGAATATAACCAGATCCAGGTCTGGCTACAAAGACCAATAAGATAGATACCGTATATTATGTGAAAAATAGCCTGTTACTCTTAGATACTCTTTAAGATGGAGAAGACCTGAGAACATATCATTCAAGTAGGACAAATGTGTATTGATCTTCATAAATCTAGAAATGACAACAAAAAGTAATCTGCCGAACCTTGCCCACATCCATTGCTAACAATTCAGAAGTTTAAAACACCCGCAGCTGTGGAAAACGATGCTGGACAATCACCCAAGTTTATTATACTAACACACACAGTGAAGAGGATAAGGGAGGTAAACGAAAATCTTCATGGCTCACTGTTAAGAAGTTTCAGGGAAAAATTACATTCCGGCAATAAGATTCATTTATTTAAAGGCCTTTTCACATCTTTACCAGGGATGGCAATAAATGTTAACAGTGCAGTAAAAAGTTTCTAATCATATAGGCTAGTTGATGAATATAACTTCAGCAATTGGTAGAAAAATATTCCTTAACCTAAGATCACACACATTAAAATCTACTCAAAATGTCAAATACTACACAATCTACTTTATTATTGGGACTAACTGCACTTTTCACACTCAATAAGCCAACATTTCTGTTCATTTATTCACAGTATATCTTTTGAATTCTGCATGCACAATTAAAATTTTAGATGTTTTGTAGTGTACAGGTCTGTACTATAAAAAAGGCAGGTATCAAACTGAGACTTAACAAATCTTTGTGACCAATAAGTATTCTGGACATCACTTTCTACATTAATGGACAAGAAAGTGATATCTTCTTGACTCCTCCTTAAGAATGTCTTCCTGCTTCTTTGAATGGAAAGCACTCTTACTGTTGAAGGCAAGATATTGCCTACTGATAAGTAATTCATAGAAACACTGCATTAATTCTGGCCTTTACATTACTTTATAGCTATTATGAGATGACTTCTGATATGCTACGATTTTTTATGTTTTAGGGGTTTTAAATGAAACTCATTTAGGTGATCAAAACTTCACTTAGGTGATTAAATGTCCAGAATGATTCAGATTTCTCTTTCACTATTATGTTAATGAGTTGAAACAATTTTTATTATGCTCCTTGCACAAGTACTTTAAAACAAGAAGGAACATGGTGTAATTATCAAATATACCAAATAAAAGTAGGCTAAAGCTTTGATAGTTAACAAGAATGACTGTTGCACTATACTGTTACATAAAGACAGTAGAGTGAAAGAGCATAGACTCAGAGCTCCAAAAAACCAAATTGGCAGCCTGCATTGCCTTCTATGGCAAAACCACATTCTTGAAGTGAGCAAAAACCCACACAAAGAAGAGGAAACCGGTCCATGTAAATGGTTTTATAATAATATTTTACAATCCAGCTGATTGTTTATGTTCCCTAGGTAGCTGTTGGACATGACTGCAGATCTCAAATACGTTGAATATGAACATGTGTAAACCCTGTGTGCACACTGCTGCTTTTAACATGCTTATATTAAATGTACAAAAATCAGCATAAAAGACGTTTGCTTTTTGAGAAGTACAAAAAATTCCTACATACTCCCAATGTCTGATATTGTTTCAGACAGTCTTTTCCTCAGTTTGCTGCTCAGACATGCAATAACCTTTCATTCAATAGTCAGGTTCCTGTTTACTTGCCGCTCATTCAGAGTTTGTGGACAAGAATAACCTCAAAAGAATACTCATGCATTCACAAACACATGGAAAAGTACTTTCATTACTTACAGTTCATAGAGTCTCATTTTTCACAGTTGATACCATATTTACAGATTTAACCCTCTAAATGTGGGACTGAGGTTTGCTGTAACGTGCTTGCTCAAGCATGTAATATCTATGTGTACAAATCCATCAATTTAGCTTTAACACGTGATAAGGAGTGTACAATTTATACGTCACCGTCCATATGGTGCGAGCGTGAGAGTTAGCCTGGAAAAAGCTTAATACAAATGGCTTATTCATGCTTGTTGCTGCAGTGAGAGCCTGAAGAGAGCATTCTCACCATACCAGGTACGCACATGTAGCCAAGTTGTGGCTCAGCTGGTGTGTGTGTGTGTGTGTGTGTGTGTGTGTGTGTGGGGGGGTGTGCGCGCGCAGGTGTGTTCATGTGTCCCGCATTTGTCCCACGATTGCTAGCCCTCAGTCACAGACAGTGGCTGACAGAAACAATATTTATGTACACCGATAGTACACACACACACACAAACACACACACACAAGCAAGAACTGGAAGACAAATGGACCTTGCTGACACACAGACAGAGATGTGGACAAGCTGCTTTTGCGTTTGAATGCTCAGCCAAACCACAAGCCACAATTACACTTGTCCTTGTCTGTTTGACTGCAGCAGAGATAGCAGAGATCTGTGTGCTCACCCGGGAGCAGAATGATGATGACAGACAGCGGGAGCTTGAAAAATTTGTATGCATGTTATTACCTAAAAATTGTGTATAAAGCAAGTGCTTAACAAACTCTGTTTTGAAGTAAGATTGGCCTGTACAGATTGCTTGTGATGCAGATTACATTGCACAGGTTAGAGCACCACTTTTTAGATGCAGCATACAATGAATCCCAAATTGAAGTAAATGTTGCTGTTTTTTTCTTAGCTACCCTGTGAAGTAAAGGCCTTTTTCTATGGATTATAGTGCTGTTGATTTATACAGATTATTTTTTCAATTATTTACATTTATGAATATTTTTTTTGATAATGTCCTTTTTTTTTTATCCCACGATTTTTTCTCATTATTTATCACCCAGTGCTCCTTAGTTCAGGTCCTGGGGTTCCACTCTCCCTCTGTACCGGCCCCGGGAGGGGCCCTTCACTGAAACCCAAGCCTCCTTCATGCTTGGGGAGTGGGCAGGCCCTTCTTTTCACCCGACGGGGCGGGGTTTCTCCGGCTGGACGTAGCGCGTGGAAGGATCACGTTATTTCAGCCAGATGCTCCCCAACCCCACGGGCGCCCCGGCCGGCCAGGAGGAGGCAGTATACAGCCCCAGGACTAATGCATGTTTTTGTGGGAGTAGCTCACATTAGTTGCTCAAGGGAACACGGGGAAAACATGCAAACTCCACACAGAAAGGCCCTTTCGCCAATCCCACCCAGGGTGTGGGTGCCGATGATGCGGGGGAACAAACACACCCTCAGCACCCACAGCTTCCCTTTAAAAATGCATTTTAAAGATTTTTATTTTGTTAACTTTTTCTAAAGATGAACTATTGAGGTTTCCAGACCAAAAGCTGCATGTGCCGAGCTCACCACGGGGGTCAGCGGTTAATCCTGTATTTCACAGCGGAGTTACAGTACATGAAGAGTGCAAAAGAGGCTGAGTTTTACCAGGCGGATAAATCTGCAGCGCTATCAGCTATGATGAATAATCTGTCAAAAAACTACAATAGAACTACCCCTGCTGTGAGAAGACAGACCAAAGAAATAAGGAGAGAAAACTGTGATGACACACAGCTACCAGTGATTATGAAGCAGCACTGTTTCATGTTTAACCTCACAGTGCACACTTTGACTGGAGTGCATTGCAAAAATGCTGCTGAGGCGCATATCAATATGCAAAAACAGGATATCCAAACAAAGTACTGCCTTTGTTGTTTGACATTCTATCTGATTTAGGTCAGATAGAATAGAGTAATCATTTAATCAATCTAAAACGTTACGTTTTTTAGTGTAGAATTTGGTTCAAGACATTGTCATGTTGGAGAATGTATAATACTACACAATAGATCTCCGCATTTCACTTTTTTAATTGAGGTTACAACTTGAGTAACAAAATGTATCAAATCACAAATCTCATTGCAGAATCCAGGTGTGCAATATTCCAATTGTAAACAACTTCTCTATGCAATATTTGGTAGGCCAGATTATTTTAGGGCACCATTTGATAAAACTCTGCTTTCAAGGGATTAATTTCACCACATGTTACAGATCTATACAGGTATATCTTCAAAAATTAAAGTATACTGAAAAAGTTCAATATTTATTTTCCCTTATTTCAGAAAGTGAAACTGACGTATAGATTCATTACAAATAGAGTGAAACATTTCAAGCATATTCCTTGTAATTTTGATTTTGGCTTACAAATAACAACAACCCAACTCAGTGTCTTAGAAAATTAGAATACTGTGATGAAGTTTTAACTCATGGTGTCTCCCTGATCAGCTGATTAACTCTTAACACCTGCAAATGCTTTATGAGCCACACTGCCCTGCATGCAGGGAATTATCTAAAACATGCAGGGCACTTAAGGACCAGGGTTGGGAAAACACTGGGCTACATAATCAAGGGGAAGACTGCTAATTGGAAAGATTAGTTATGTGTCATATAAGAGACACTAGACCCAATAATGTAGATGACCCGAGGGCTGCCATCAAAGCAAGCTGGACTTCTATTACACCTCAGCAGAGCAACAGGCTGATCGTCACCCGGCCATGCCGAATTGATGCCGTATTTCATGCAAAAGTAAGTGCAATCAAGTAACTGTTTTCCAAATATGTTATGACCTGGCACAAAGCCACAACAAAAAGAGAGACACATAATGTGTCAAAGTTTCTGAAATGTGAGTTTAAAGCCATACTCCACAACTTTCACGATATTTGCTCTCTGTCGCCCTCTTCAGGCTTGCCGCGCAACATCACTGTTGTAGAATCAAATCTCTCTGTCGCTCATAAGAGGCATGTTTCAGTGGCTGATTTTCAAATCGCTTGCCCAAACAACAAACAAGCGCCGTTTCAGTTCGCAATTCAACTGCAACAATCGGGGTAATTTAGAGTAAAGATCTCACAGCTAGGCATTCAGTTTGTGGGGGAGGTCAGGGTAATTGGAAAAACAGTGGGATTAGATACAGAGAACGTCTAAGCGCCACGTAGCAAACACCTCACGACACTAGAATCAGCCTACATCTTTAGGTGGTTTTAGTAAAAAATCAAACAACAAAAAAATAAATCACTAGCTTGACAAAACCAAAAGAAAAAAGTTTGACTTATATACTGAAATACAGCGACAACGCCTGGACTTTGCAGCTTTATCTACAGAACCGAGTCTTACACGTTAGCATCACATTAGCCTCTAGACGGCTAACGGAGATCGACTCGGTTGTGTAATTCACATTACTACTGTAAGGCATATCGTGCAAACTATGTTCGTCCACCTCCACAGTTTGAATAAATAGCTTTCTCAGGACTGTATAACAACATCATGCCAGACCAAACACTATAACCCCGGTGAAATCATTGATTACTTACCTATCCGTTAGCAGCATGGCTAACTCGGCATCCATAGTACATGACGTTCGTTCCAAAATAACTCTCCAACGAGGAAAAGCCGGGCTAATATTTACTCTGGTCTTTGCTCTCTCTCTCTCTATCATGTTCTCTTTTTCTTTTTCTAGCTTCTTCTGATATGGGATTTCTCGGTCTCTTTGGTGGATCAGCCATCTCTAAAGTCTCTAAACAGCGAGGCTGTATGATTCTGCCGTAAAGCAGAACACTTCCAGTGGCGGGCCGCCGCTCAAAAGTTCTATAGTGCAGAAAAAAGCCAAGGACCCCTGTAAAGGGGTGATAACTCTAAAAATGAACATAATAGATGATAAAATTCCACCATAACTTTTGAAAAAAACATTATATTAAGGTGTAAAAGTTGTGGAGTATGCCTTTAATACAAATTATGGTTAAAGTGAACCTTTTTAATATAAAATGTGAAAGTCTGTGAAATTAGGGGTGTATGGCGTGTGTGAGTGGAGGATGTATGTGAAAGTGTTGTCATGTGCAATCAAAATAATCCACAAAGCAAAAGGCTGCAACACATCTGTGGAGGAGTGCAGAGACAAATTAGTTGGCAGTAGGAGTTTAAATAACTCGGGATTCCCAAATCCGTTATCAGTGTTGCAAAGGAAAGTTAACTGCCCCTCCTAACGACAAGGGTCATAACAATCAGCCCTGTTTAAAACATACTCTGTAACACTGAGTTCAGTTTATCTATGAAGAGTTGCTACTCTCTGATTGCCTTTTTTAAGATTGGTTTTAGGGTATGTTAATAGCTTCAAAAGGCATTACTTGGAAAACTGTGCTAGGTGACATGAAAAAGAGCAGATTTTTGCTTTTGTTTGCTCGCATCAACACTAAGTGAATTAAATTTTTTTGCTGTGAGATTGTAATTCATTGAACCAGGCACAGTCCATGAATAAAACAGATTGTTTCGTTCAAGCCAAAAAGGCTTGAGATCAGTGTTAATATAGAGAACTATTAATCTTAAACAGAAATGTTTCCATTTAGCATATTTTAATGCATCCATTTCTTCCAGATTCTCCCTGTCCCTCTTCCTTTGTCCTTTTTTGGGGGGGTTTTCTCAGGGTTTGTGACACTTGACCTTGGTGAGGTCACTCATGGCAGGTCATCGTCTTGTTTTCCTGGCGGCTGTCAGCAGCTCCATGATTTTATATTTTTCCACATCCCTCCTTTTCCCTCTAAGGACAAAAAGGAAAATTGACTATATGTATTTCAGGATGTAAAGTCTTCAACTTAGAAAAAAATGAGAAGACAGTCTGTGTGTGTGTTTGCATGCAGTGCGTGTTGTTGGACGTGCAGCAGCCCAGAGGAAGTTTTGATCCACAGATGTAAAAGTCATTTCTGCGTCATTTCTCTCCTTTTTCTTGAGCCTTCCTCTATCCAACTTATCCTATTCTACCATTTTTTCCTCATCTCCCTTCTCTCTTTCTCCAAGTTTCTTTTACCTTGCTTTTCTCCTTTTCTCTGTGATACACGTTTTACACACACCTATTTTTCCATTACTACACCTACCTATTAAAATCTTTTCCACCACTATTTGTGAAATTATTACCGGCTTTGTTTGGCTTGTTTTCCTTTCGTCTCTTAACGGCCCAATTTTTCCCTTGGTCTCTGTTTTTCATCTTTCCCTCAGTGCTCCGTTCTCTCTCTCCAAGGCCTAGTATAAGTGTTCGTACCTGGCAGAGTGTTTTATTGCGCTGTCAGGGGGCTTGGAGAACTAATTTCGCCCATAAAAGCGGCTCACAACAAGAAAAAAGGGGTGGCAAATTGGGGGTTGGGGGCAGATTTATTGGAAAAGTTAGTTTTTTTAAACTGTGAACAGCTATTATTTTCCTTCTCCTCTTTCTCTCTTTCCATCATGGCAGTTGAGTACATTGTTGGCTCTTGGTGTCTCTTTCTCAGTCCTGCACACACAGAGAAATTTTTACACATGCTTATGTGTTAAGAATGCGCAATATTACTGTGTTTGAATATGTCAGCAAACCCAAACATTACCCAACCAATACATGTTAACATAAACACATACAGAGGCACTCTGTGGTTTTGCTTGTTTATCTTGTTGAATATTACCACTTCCACAGACCACAGTGTATTTAGAAACGCTGTAGCCATATTGTGACTACATTTTGGCAGGTGGCCTGGCACTCTCAACTCAATACTTATGCTGCGCGGATTGTAACAGCCGAGTTTCCAATACCTTAGTCCAGCCATAGGGAAAGTTTCAAAGGAACTCCAGATCCAGAAACTGGCTGATTAAATAGAGGGAGGCATTGTTAATTGTAAGAATGTTCCATGATTTATGTATCAGTTTAGGTTCACAAGTCTTTCTCTATTTAGGACTTCTGAGTACGTTTCATTCTGGTTCACATATATTTATTGTAGTAGTCCAAAATACAAAACACTTTAATGGGTCCATGTTCTTGCAATTATCTAATTATATTATTATCTTGTTTTGTAAAGGACCTTTGAAATAAACCGAGCATATGTTACACATAAAGAGTGAATAAAGAATAATTACTGAACCACCTTTCATATCACATGATCTACAGGTTTATAATGCGACGTGATGAAGTTTTCCGACAGAGAACAGAGCTTAGAGTTGACTCACTATGATTAAACCCCTGATCCACCCATGCACCGTGACCACTCTGAAGTGTAAGCGGTAATAAAGGATTGTGGAAGAGTGTGACTTAGTGAAATGCAACAAAGTAAGTAAAAGCAGCAGCAGCCGGAGTCTCACAGCACGATCTTTAACTGTCAACACAATCTGATGTAGATAACAAATAATGACTTCGCTTTTATTTAAAGCACTTGAGGCATTTGGTTAGCCTGCTTTAGGACCGCAACACACAGTTTGGGCAGCTATAGGGTAAATCCCTATGACACATACTCATGTTGCTCAGGTGAATGCTACAAGTTGCAGCCTACCTGTATTCCTCTTTAGTTCTGCTGTCCCAGCTTCATTTTCGGGCCCTGATTGACATGCCAATGCGCCAGATTAACATTGAGGTATTGCTCAATGCACTATGGCGGCCATCTCTAATAAACATTTTGAATTATCTTATGGGCCAAATAGGTTCTTGGTTTCATGTCCATTGCAGAACTATGATCTGATGAGAGCTTGAGTGACAAAAAAAGAAAACGGAACCTTAAGCACTAAATAATAGTGTAGGTGTCAGCCAATAAACAATTCCCATTATGCTATGGTTGGCTAGAAAATAATCACTCAGTGAAGGTTAGGTTTCAATGACATCTCTTTGATTCACAGCAACTGTCCTTTGAAGGCACTACAAAAAAAAAAGTCCCATTCATATACATACCCATATTCCATTCAATCCTAGCAAACTGGCAGATTCAAAGCCGCATACTATATACTCAATTTGTTTTTGATTTAAAACAATGCAGTCAAGTTCAATTTATTAATCCAGTTGGTAAAAAAGTTTTCTATCAAAGGAAAACCCAGCTAATTGCACTTACCTAAGGTCAGTGACCTGAGGTGGACACAGCACATGACAATAGTTGGTAGATAATTGGACTAGCTTTGTAGCAATACATCATACTAAACATGCATGTAGTGACAGTGGAGAGAACTTCAACATTAATCTGTAAGTGGGTTGAAATTAAGTTGCTGCTCTCTGCTGTGTTCTGTGACATTGTGAAAATTAAAAATAGAGCAGATTCTTCAAAAGTTGCCACAGCATTGTTTGATAAATACATACTATGACAGGATTTTCTCTTAGGGGCATAGTACTTGAGAAGAACCCATAAAAAGACCCAGGCCATCTGCAGTGAATGAGTGGACATTGATAGGACAAGAAAGAGAGATGAACAAAAAACAGCTCAGATCTGCTGTGCTGCTGTGACCGGCTAATCTTCTCTAGAAAGAATAGCATAGAAAGGCTGCAGGAATATCGGATGCTCAGGTTGCTTTCATCTGGTATCCAGTTCTTGTAAATCCAAAGCTGCAAAGATAAAATTTGTGATTTCTTGGCTTGCCTATGTTTGAATCCTTACAGACAAAAAGTATCCATGGGAATGGGAATTTTAAGCAACTTTTTAAGGGGCAACTGTGGCTCAGGAGTGAGGAGTTCGTCTTGTAACCAGATGGTAACCGGTTTGAGCCCCAGCTCTGTCTGTGTCAGTCATTGTGTCCTTGGGCAAGACACTTCACCCTTCTGCCTACTGGTGGTGGTCAGAGGGCCCAGTGGCGCTGGTGTTCGGCAGCCTCATTTCTCTCAGTGTGCCCCAGGGCAGCTGTGGCTATAATGTTGCTTGCCATCACCAATGTGTGAATGACTGAAAATAGTGTGAAGCACTTTGGGGTCCTCAAGGACTAAATAAAGTGCTATACAAGTACAGGCCATTTAACCTTTCCCATTATTGAAGTCCTTTTGTGGGCCTTTATGCGCTACCAAGCGCTGCGCTGTACTTGGGCATACTTCGAAGAGGTACCTCGATCCACTCCATTCCAAAGTCATTCATAGCCAATAAAATTATTTCATTGTGGGGTGTCGCATGGCATAGTGCTTTGAGCGGGCGCCCTATGTGCAGAGGCTTTGGTCCTCGATGCGGCAGTCCCCGGTTCAAGTCCCATCCCGGGCAACCATTGCCGCATGTCTTCCCTCACCTCTCTCCCCCTTTAAAATCTCTGTCCGCTGTCAATAAAGGCCACTCAGGCCCAAAAACCTTAAAAAAGTTATTTCATTGTGGCTCAAAGTTTTCATTTTGATGACAAGAAAGTTTAAGAACTCATCCTCAACAATAATCCTGCCTTCCGAAGTAGTGTAAATCACTGGTTTTCCTCTAGATTTGCTAGGAGCAGTCACTCCGCCAGCTAAAGCACCCGCCATGTTTAATGTTTTATTAGAAAACCTTCTGGACACTTTTTTTTGTGCTTTTTTGTACATGTTCTAGTGGATTGACACCTATGGGCAGTCTGACCTAATGCCAGAATAAACTAAAGTGGATGGATGGATGGATGGATGGACGGACAGATAGATACTGAAACAATTTATCTTCTTTTCTTAAAAGATCAAGATTCGAACAGTCGATTGGGATTGTGCTACTATTCACATTGGCCAAAATCAAGAAACACTTGTGTTCTATAGCGTGGAAATCATGAACTGAAAAAACAAACCTCAAATGCTACAGTAAAGGCTGTTATCAAACATGTTGGATGGTAGTCAGAGAAGTTTGTTTTTTTTACTTTGTTTTATCATTCTGCCCTTACCTTTTTTAAATGACCCATATACAATAAAGCAAAAATACCTTAAAAAGATCAGAGCATTCAAACAGCATTTAAATGCATTTAGAGATTTTCCAAAACAGCAAAATGGGCCCACCAATGCCAGCTGGATCAAAATGAGAATAATGCCACCCATCTATTAGATAATTTACTCATGGTGTTTATATTTACCTAGAGGCCTATTTTAAAGAAACAAAGCTCTTTGTACCTACGATATTGGAAACATAAAATTCCACAATGAAGTGATTAGTCAGAGAAAGAGAGCTGCAGATGCCAATTGTGTTATTTTCTGCCACCCAGAAGGAAGAGTGCTGTTCTCAGGGTAAAAACCAGCATGCGTATGCAAGTATGAGTCTCTGTTTCGGTGGGTTTGGACTGTTTTAATTTGATAGATTTATTCATTTTATTCTAAGCATCTAAATTAACACATGTAAGTCTATGTTTTTATGAAAAATAGTAACTAACCAAAAAGCAACAAAAAGTTGAATGGTTCTTTTCACATCAATTTTTTTTAAAGTTCTGTTGCTGAAATTCTGTTTTTCTGCTTTAAAAACCGGTATACCAGAACTGTTAGACAATTCAATTTTTATATAAAACCCCTTCATAACTTTACCTCAACCTTCTGCTACAACTTAACGCTACTTCAAATAGTTGTTGTATTTTGCATTTATTTGTGTCAAAGTAAGTGAACTTCATATTATGAATCAATTCATATGACAAATGACTGAAATGAAGCTGTTGTCTCAGTTGGTTCAGTGTATGTACTTGGACCCACAGACAAAAGACCTTAGCTCATAGCTAATGCTGAATAGGCATGCTCAAATCTGAACCAAAACTATGACATCATAGCACAGGTTTGGTTGATTTTACATCAAAACTGCTAAATGTACAACTCAATAAGGGCCCTCAGTGGAAAAACAACTTCATATTGTAAAATTTTGCTGTATTTTGTATTGATAATACTGTGTTTCATCTTCTATACCAATTACTGTTCCTCTATATATAGCTGGTTTCCTGTTATTTCCCCTTTCATCACTGTAAACGCTTTATGAAACAGGCACTGTTTCCTTCTTTTATTGGAGAACGTAAACCCTACTGAAAGCACAATAGCTCCTCTTCTGTACTAGGCCCATAATTCTTTGAAATATGGAAAGTAAAGCCTGAACTTATCCTCCTGCAAATTACTTCAAAGCTTGAACTAAGCCTGCAGCCGACGGCCCATTTCTGAATTTGTGCACGCGTGTGTCTGTTTGAGGATGGGAGTGAAAGAGGATATCTTATGCTGCACTGAAGTTTCAGGAAATGCCACTATAGGAGCCTGATGTAGCTGCAGGGTAATGCTTCATACATACACACTCATACTAGGAGATGCAGTCTCTCAAGGTGTTCTTATTTCGAGTTTGAATTTGTCTCCATTTACTGAAGAAAATCCTAAAAGCCTAATTCCAAGTTAATTTTACACACCTCCTGTAATCCTAGAAAAAGAAATCAGACTTTGCCCCATTAGGACCAGATTTGCTCTACTTGTTCTTACAGTTTTACTGTTTATACTGGGAAGGCTCAGTGATGTATACCAACCCACAGTGTGTTTGACAGACTGCTGTTTTATGGTCCCTATATGGCCTACTTCCCTTCTTGCAAATACGTGTGTGTGCAGCATTTCTTGTCCCCCCCCCCCAACATAAGTCTATCCATGCTTGTGTGTGTGCCTGTGCGCGCTCACCTATGATGTCATTAAGAGCAATTAGCGTTGGAACTGCAGGGCTAGTTAGAGGCCTGCTGATGGATCGGAAACATCCGCAGGGCAAACTCACACTTCTTCAGTTACATCTTCTCTCCTCTCCTCATTTTTCATGTCAAACACACTGTACAACAGCCCATCGCTTTGCTACCAGATGAGTGTGTGTGTCTGTGTCTCTGTGTGTACAAATTTAGGTAAATGTGTGTCCTTTTATGGCTGGGTGTGTATGTATGTTCTTTTGTGAGGCTGTAAGTGCATTTGATTTCAAAGGTATGTCTTTGGCCCATTTGAATCATTAAATGTGATTAGTGGACAGAGAAGTAGGCCTTCTACTTGCTCTTTATCCACAGAGAAAAAGTTCTGTACTGCCATCTTTGTCTTGGCCAAACGATGGGGGTGGAATGCCCCCCTTCCTCACTGGCTCTTTCTTTGCTGTTTTTGTTTCTTTTTCTGTTCCAGTTATTTCACATTGTTTTGAGTATTTGCTAAAATGCTAATTGTACACTGAAATGTTTTTCTGTACATCTAATTGCATGTATTTTTCCCTGACAGTCTGTGCTCCTAGCTGTCTTGTATTATACAGAATAACCTGAATCTTTGATTAAGGATCATGGAAGTCAAAATCAACGGCTTTCAAGTCTAATCCTGCCACCTTTACCTCTAGGATCTCTGATCACATGAGGATTTTGTTACCTGCATAAATATACAACTCATCAGATCTATAGTAACAAGAGTTCCATTTGCACATTTTACTGATTGTTTAAAGTACTTCTAGTACTTACATATTTCAAACGTTTCAAATTTTATGTAGCAAATAAAAAGAAGTTGGAGACCAGTAAAAACAAATACTGAATGTTTTGGAGATGCAACACCCCCCCTTCATTTCAGGACCAGTGACACATTTTTTACCCTAATTGGGACATACTAGAAGGAGCGGAGAGAGAGTACCTCTCTAATACACCTACAGTCATATGAAAACATTATAACAACCATATTTTGGACATATGGATATTTAAAATAAATGTTTCCAACAATGGGAAATCTAAAGAAACTATAATAAAAAACCATGCCGTACATTCTTTTTAAGAAATCCTTTAGATTTTGTAACTTTATATTTAAAAAATGTTTACACTGACCCTAGAGAAAAGTTATTTTATTTTGGTGCACCACGACTGAATGTGCGGTAGATTGACAATAAAGCTTGATTAGATTTAATCTAATTTGATCAAACTCGAAGAAAAGACCCTCTAAAACGTTCTGTAAATTTTATTAAAAAACCTATTTCTGGTGAGGAAGGATTTACAACACCCCAACATGTATTCCCTTTAAAAATGGCTGAAACGAACTGCAGTGGGATTAAATCGTGAATATATGAGCATTGTTATTAAGCATTTTGAAGGTTTGCACCGTTTAAACTTTGACATTTAGCGGGGTGTGCTTTTGACTGTACACCATGGTGAGATAGAAAGAGCTGTCTGGGGGCTTCAAAAAACACAGCAAGATGTTGTAGCAGATTGTGAGTTTAGTAAGTGATTAAATAATCACCCTTTTATCTGTATGAAAACTGTCTAATGTCTAATAGGACACTCAAAACAGCTGCCAACATGCCCTGGTTTGGCTCGCCGAGTAAGTTCATCCTGAAAGGAGATTTGTTCAAAGCAGTCCACAAAGACCCTACATTCTCATCATAGGATGACAGCAGGACCTGACCAGCTCAGCATATTTGAATCCGAAACTGTACAGTTTATTAGAAGGACCTTGAGCAAAATGTGAGACCATCTGTGAAAAAAATTGAAGCTAAAGCAAAAGTAGACCCTGCAACATGACAAGGACCCTAAAACATACCAGTAAATCCACCTTGGATTGGCTGAGAATTAAGAAATGGAAAGTCCCGGGTTGATCTCATCTCATTGAGATGCTGTGTCGTGACCTAAACCAAGCTGTACATACCCAGAAATGCTTCAAACATCTTACAGCTGAACATGAGAATTAGGGAAAATGTTCCTCGGTCAGAGACCAGTAGATGGATTTCAAGAAGCATCTAAAAAACTTAAACAGTACCCATTTATCCAAAGTGGATAAGACTAACTAGACTAGCTTCCACTAGGATGTCCCAACTGTATTAGTGGGAATACTCAATATTGTCTTTGTATTTTTGTTCAGTGAGTAACACAAGGTTAATATAAGGTGTTTATCTGCAATCATTTCCCTATCTTTTGCAGAGATAAAATAGAATACACGTGTAAACATTTCTTTTGAAATAATTAAATATTTATTAATAAGGTGTTTTTTCTCTCACTTGACTTTAACAAAGGATGAAGGGCAGGTTTAGATGGTAACCAGTAACATCAGCCTTCAGTGGGCTAAAACAGAATGAGCTTGTCAAAACTTAGACTGGAAAACTTTGTTTCTATCATCGTGGTTGTGGTCTGGTGCTGGTCATTTAACCCGATAACCATTTGTATTTTATATGTAGGTATAGCACAGCAGTAGAATATCTGGTCAAAATCTCAGTTAATGTAAATGTTTTGTGTTAGGCTCTAATCCTTTTCTTCTCCTAGCTGTTTCCAGTCCTTCGTGTTGTGTTCCCTGCCTAGAGTTTGTTTTAGGTAACAGCCAGCGCTTCTCAGCACTTATCCCCACACCGCACACCACAAGTAATAGCTGTTTTAAGATGCTATCAGGCAGCACTTAGGGGAATGTGTTTTTGCAGTTCTGTGCATGTATATTTTTTTTTGCTCTGGAAATGTGTGTGTGTTTATGTGTCAACAGCCGCAGACATGTATTCCCAAATTAGTCTGTGGTTTTGTCTGAGTTTTGGAAAAAGGAGCTTTCTGAAGCAGCTGAAAGATGTGATGGATTCGTGAGGATCACATGTGTGTGTTCGTGTAAATGTGCTTGCGTGTGTGTGCGTTTCTGTGCACTTGTGTTTGCGTGTGTTTGTATGCCCGCTGGCCTTCCTGTTACCTGATCCATGCTTGTGTAAAGCTGTGAATGCTGAGAAATCAGGAAAAGAGTGAGGTCACACTGTGCTTAAGGCCAAATTTCTCATATCAATTACAAGCTAAAGCAAGCACACACATACCCACACAATATTTTTTTTCACCTGAATTCTCCCCATCTTAGCAGTTTATAGAAGAAAAAGGGTTACTTTTTTGGGTGAATTGTTTATCAAATGGGAAAGCCAAATGCACTGGATAGGATGCAGTCAGTTGCCTGAATTCTCAAGCTAAAGACTATAAAGGTCTGACGTTTTTGTGTCATGGAGCTCTTCACATACTCTTTCTTTCAATAAAAAAAATCTGTTGAGCATTTTTGAGCCCTACAAACGCAATAACTAAGAAAAATCAACTTTGAATACTTTCTGTAAATATGCACAAACAATGGAAAAACTGCATGTTAACAAATCTCTTAAGTTTACAGCCTCATAATGAAGGAGCAGTGCTGCTCCTCCTGCCGTGTTAGCACTGTGCACAAGCAAACAGAGAGAAACAGAGCGGTGGCTGCAGCTTCGGATGAAGCCTGTGCACAGAATTAAGTCTGGTGTGCAGCTTTATATATCTGAGCACATGTTTTTACTGTATCTCATAGCCTCTTCATCTGGTCTTCATTTGGTTACAAATGTTTCAGTGCTTCTGTACTTCACTGCCTCCACATGCTTGTCAGACAAAAGGCCCAGATGAGTTTGAATGAGACATTAAGACCTGCGAAAGACACAAAGCCGAGTACATCAGCATGTGTTCATTTTAAAAATAAGTCACACCATCTCATGGATACAATATGTAACAAGGATAACTTGGATGATTTGTGCATTGCCGTTTAAAAAATATATATAATAGTCCACTGTTCAGTCTAATCTTCAACTTGGGAGGTAATAGTTTAGTTCTAAATTAGAATTAATACAAATGTTATGTCTGCACTGATAAAGGGAAGCTCTAAATTGGACCACATATTGTGGTAATATTCAGCCTAATCCAAGGAGAGGTACAAATAGGCAGCAGTTTGGCAAATATACTTTATCAGAGAAAAACAAAACACATAAGAGACTATAGTACAACTTAGAGCAGTGCCAGGGAACAAAACATTACAATATTACACCAAGAAACAAATTATTTCATTAAAATTGATAAAGGTAGGATTTAAAACTCAATAAGGCAGCCAATACATGTGTGACCTGTTAGGCAAGATGTTGTGCCAACATTGTTTAGGCATTTTTACAAGGTGTTGAAGATATGGGATCCAGTTTAGTAAACTTGACTTGATTTTTCATTTTCCTGAAACATATTTTGAATTTTTCAACTCTACTGCAACTGGGTTTCTAGAGTAGAAAATACAGAAATTAAGGAAATATCAAGAACAAATGAAATATTTCTCTCATGCATTTTTCTTCTGTCTTTTTGTGAGGAGTTTCACAGATAAGTACCCTTTTTCTGTGTTTCCAAGTTACCTTTAGGCATGTTTCCACTATCAGAACTTCAGTGTAATTTGATCGGACTTTCCGGATATGCGCTTGTCTCCACTACACCAAGCTAGGCCGACAGGGCCGTTTTCGAGGCCATTTCAGGAACCAACGGAGTACCTGTTTGGGGGTATGTACTCAGAATGGCCCAATAGAATTGCTCAGCGGGAGCTGTGGTTACGTCGCGGTGATTGGTTGTAATTTGGAGGGAAATGAGCAGAAGACACCAAAGAACTCGCTTTGTAAAAATATGAGCAGTGGGGCATTGTGTAGCATAGTGGATAGTGCGAATGCCCCATGTACTGAGGCCTCAGTCCCCGACATGGTCGTCCCGGGTTTGAGTCCCGTCCTGGTGGGCCTTTGCCGCATGTCTTCCCCTGTTTCTTTCCCCCTTCTATGCACTATCCACTGTCAAATTGTGGCCACAAAACCTTTATAAAAAAAGAGTTAGTGGTGAAGCAGTTTATACCAACATAGCAAACAGAAACGCAGCAACAAGACCTGCTTCTTTCATGTCGATGTCTTGTTATTTCTGCTGGTCTGGGCACTTTTTTACGCTTATCAGTGACGCTACTCGCTGCTGAAACAGTCGTGATATGCGGATGTCTTTAGTTGATTCCTTGAAGGGCCAATGCGGCTGAGAGGAGCAAGCCAACAGAACACCCCGTCAACGAAAGATCTGGTTAAATTACCCTGAAGCTCCGACCATGGAAACATGCCTTTTGTATCTCCTTGTCTTTTTACTTGTTGCTTCCTTATCCTGATCTGATAGGTACTCCAGAGGAAGGGAACTGGTTGAGACCTTTAAGGTCTGCATTACTTCACGTGTCTTGTATTACAATCGTCTATGTTTTTTCAGAAATCCTGACAAACTCCATTCCTCATAAGTTATCTGGTTTTCTTCATTAATTTTATATCCACCATTTCTAATGCCTCACATTAACAACTAAGATTCTCTTTTTGCAGTGATCTGGTTCTGAATAATTTTGTCTGTGATATTTCCATACTTTCAGTATTTTCTACTCTAATTGTGTTTTCCTGGATTCAGACAAGTAAAAAAGAAAAAGAAAAAAAAATCATGAAGTAAGTAAAAATGATAAAAAATTGCACAAAGGTATTGTTTACTGGACTCACAGTTTTTGCAAATTTTGCACCTGCTATTAAATTGATCTTGTCTCATTCATAAGGCAAATGACACTACTGATATATGTGATGCATACATGCTCATCAAATGCAGCAGGTCCAAGCAGTTTGCACTCTTCTTGAATCACCTCACAACATAGCCTTAATATGACTTTAGGCCATAAACCCAGTAGGCACACAAGTAACAGAAGCACAAAACCAATTTGCTCAAGGCTCCATGAACAGGAGAGATAAAGTTCTGAAGCCCTTTCAAAAACACAGTGTTTTATTGTATCAGGGAGGACTCTGTCATGGGATGACATTCCAAATTAATAAGTAATGTGGATGTGTTCAATGGACTGATGCAGATTAATTTAAAGATAAACAGTGTAATGGATTAGACAGCACAATCACTACATGTTTTGAGGGCACTAAGCATACACAACACTTTAGTGGATCAAAGAACAAGGCTTGAACAAAACAAGATAAAATTTGATATATCAGAAAAAACCCAGAGGCTATTAATATAGTTTATTCTATGAGCAAGACAAATTTACTGCTGGTGAATGTCTCCAAAGTGTTTTTCATGAAGTAAAACACACACATGACTAACATGGATTATGAAAGGCACATTGTGATGGAAATCTGTTATTTTCTATCACAAAGTACCTGCCAAACCTTTAAATACTCATTCACATTCAAAAGGAGTGGAAAATGTGCTGTCGGATATCAGTTTCATTCTAAATCCATCAGTGGATTCTTCTTTATGAATTAAGTTTCTGTCAAACCAAATCTCTTTACCATGACACTACAGATACTATGCACCTTCTTATAGTAAGGTCTCATTTATGAAGCTTGCATACGCCTAAAATGGGGTCTGAAAACTGCGGAAGTCACTTTCTACGCCAGTGATTCTCAACTGGTGGGGCGCGGACACGCCCCTGGGGGGGCACCAGTAGGCTACAGGATGGGAGGAAAAAAACTGAAAAAGAACATTTTTTTATATATTATTAAACTACTGTCATAAAAAGTTCTAGTTTTGTATACAAATGACTCCTGAATAGAAATTAAAATGTGTTTGGACTGATAAAAAAAAAAGAAGTTTTGAACAAATTTGATTTGTTTGTCGATCGTGAGCGCAAATGCAGGTGATAAGCGGTTTCAGCGAGTCACACTGAAGGTCGCTGGCTCTCCAGGGGGCGGGTGTTACAGCGGTTGTATGAGCTGCAAGAGGAGGTGAAGTGGTTTTTGACAGAAATCAAATCAGATCTGGTGAAGCATCTGAATGACACTATGTGGCTTGCGTCTCTGTCCTATTTGATCTATATTTGACCACTTGAATGGCCTTAAACTGTCTTTGCAAGGCCGCGAATCTCAGATTTTGCTCCTTGCAGACAAAGTGCACGCCTTCACACAAAAACTAGACCTCTATGGCCGCATCAGTCCAGGGAACACCAGCCTTGTAGACTTTATCACTGATGCAGGCACATCACACGATTTCTCCTCTCTATTTCAATCAGCGTCTGAGCGCCTTTCAGCAATGAGAAAACTATTTGCGACGTACTTTAAAGATGATTATCTTGCATTGCGCAGCGCTGGGCCGCGCAGCGCCGAGTTAGTGCTGTTTACAAGAAGTCAAAGCACAAGCTTCATGCACGAACCACAAAAGATATACTGTCAAGTCGCAACAAATGGGTGGCGGAGTGCACCATTCCCATAGCTGGCATGTGTGTTTCTGTGTGACAAAAGTGGCAAATAGATCCCAAAGATCACATGGACACAAAAACTATAAAAAGGCTGAGCAAAGTGAGAGTTCATCTATAAACTGACTGTGGAAGATGAAGATGCAAACTAAACAGAGTAAGCACTTTTTTATTTTGTTTTTGAGTCTGCAGCTGTTTACTTTTATTACAGTGAAAAGAAAATAATACTTGTTTTCTCAGAAGATTATTTCAGATTTTTCTTCAGTTTTTGTCCAGTGCAATTTAAAAAGTAAACTAATATTGTTGCTGGTAACTTTTTTTTTAATTCAGAAGAGTAACTATTTCTATTATAATTTATTTCCAGAGATTATAAAATCATTTTTACTTGTGAAAGGCTTTTTGAAGTTTGTTATTTAACTAATCTTTTCTAACCACATTGAGAATGCACACTTTAAATATGTTAAAATCAAAAGTCTTGGCCAAATCCTGAAAGTGTTTCAGTACTGTGCCAGATGGCCTCTTTTTTGGAAATCGAAATATGGTCCCCCTATGTCAGTTGATATGCAGGAGCAGCTTATTGAGCTGAAGAGTGACAGTAGACTGAAGGAACTCTTTTGCTCCTCCCCTCTTTCATCATTCTGGGCAGCATTGATGCAGGAATATCCTCAACTCTGTGAAGTCGCCTTGAAGATTCTCCTTCCTTTCGCGTCGACATATTTGTGTGAGGCAGGATTCTCATAACATAACTCAAAACAAAATACTGCAATTGTGCACAAATCGAGGATGATTTGAGCCAAATCAAACATTGAGCCAAGAATTGAGGATCTTTGCAAGGCAAAGCAGGCTCAGGTCTCACATTAACATCACCTACCTGCAAACTTCAGTAAAAAATGCAGATGATGCCTACTATTAGGCCTAGTAATAATAACAATAATAAAGGATAAATTAAAAGCAGAGGTCTGGTGCCAATTCCCAATTAAAGCAATAGCCTAGTAATGATAATAGGCCTACTGATGATGGGGGGGTTGGGTGTGCACTTGGGCCCCAACTGCAATGAACCAGCTTTGGGGGGACCCAGCTTGCAAAAGGTTGAGAACCCCTGTTCTACGCCAAGTTTGGGGTTTATAGAAACAACGTGGCAGAAAACTGTGCACAACTTTAAGCACACTAAAATTGTGAATTTAAGCCACATTTTAGACTTTTAGAGCTTCACACACACATGAAAAACAACCAACAGTCAGCCATCACCCCCATCTCTGAACTGAGAATTAAAATGAGAATCTGAATGTTGCATTTAAGAAATGTATCACAATATGTTCATATGTATGTCTTCAGATTATACAGCAGTTGCACTTATTGATGCATTAATTGTGTGAAGTACATATATAAATACATCAGTGAGATGCTTGCATAATGCTGCACAATGGCTGCGCTGGCGCTCATTGAAGATCACGCCCCTGGCAGCACCTGGATGGAGGAAGCCGGTGTAGATCCTTTAAAGCAGTCCTATTAGATCTATTTGCTGAACTGGACCCGGTGTGAGATCTACCGACCGCCCCCCAATCCCCCCATTATTTGTGACCCCCTGTCAAAGCAGCAATATTTCAACGTTATGTCAATTAAATTAACTAATTACATATTAGTAAAGGCATTTAGAGAATATGTTATAATAAGAGATTATTAAAGTCAATGAAGAGGTCTTTCATCTAGACTCTAACTGCAGTGAGGAATGTTTTGGTTAACCTTGCAATGAAGAAATACATTGGGAGACTGAAGGCAGAAGCTGCTTGCAGAGATGGCAGACATGATCTGGGGTGTGAGAGAGTTCGCATTGGCACATAGCGTGCTTATGTACAAGACTGGCCATAATAAAATATAAGAAACGCCTATCCAGACTTCAGCCTCATCCTTATGGAAGGACGAAGATATTCTCTTCCCATAACACCCCCCCAAAATAATATTTTGAACAGATGATACTTTCTAAAAGTTGAATTAAAATGTGCCTTTTCTATCAGGCTTTAGATATCTAGGAGTGCTGAAAGTTATTACATTCTGCTGTAGTTTAATTTTTATTTGTTTTAATTGTCTTTTATTTTAATCCTATTGCTGCCACAAGAAGTAATCATGTAATTCAAACTTTATATGTATTGTTCTTATTTGTTTTATTGCTAGTGCTGCTGCTTTTATTTTAATCTTTTTACTCTTGTCTTGTTACACATTTTCTTATTGCTGACTATATTTTTGTCTTTTAATGTGAAGCACTTTGGTCGCCTTTTGGCTGAGTAAAGCTCTATATAGATAAACGTTGATTAAGTAATTGAAATAAAATGGGTTTCCGTGCCTACACATTGCGCTTTCTCTGCCTCTTAGTTCCCATGGTTACCCGTGAAACGCTCAATATCAGTCTGCTTAAGTTGATGCAGAATATTCTCTAGGCTCTTTGCATTGACCATTTATGGCAGAAAGTGGGTGTATAGGAGGTGGGATATAATCCAAAAACACCTGAGCACATTTCTAGGGAGAGTGTGATTTATAAAGCGGAAATTGCGTGCAGCTGTGTGTACTCCAAGTGTGATAGATGTAAAACTTACTAGGCGTAAGTTAAAAAAAAAATATCTGAGCTTAAGTATAATTTTAGTAAGGATTCTACGCAAAGTTTTATGAATGAGACCCCTGAGCTTTTTAGAAATATCTTCCACAAAGCAATTTAATGCTTGATGGTAATAACCTAACAATTATTTGAAAAGGTTCTTCCTAAAGGATAAAATCATTACTATCAGAACATTTAATTCTTCATCAAAGTTTTGACTTATGAACATTACTTCCCTTTCCAATAAAACTCAGAAGTCTCGTGTGTACATCTACTAAACCATCCCATGTTGACATCAACGTTAAGGTAAAACTGAAGCTTTTTTTATTTAAAAAGAGTAATATTTACCCTAAAGATTGGTGTTTATTATTTAGCCAACATTGAAACTGTTGGCTAAATTTTTGTGTGTAGATGCCACCTCCTCACACTTGCAGAGCACAGGACTGGTTCTCAGGCTCTGCAGTAATTTGGGGTCATAGTTTGGGCCCCTCGTCAATCAGCAGGCCATTAGAGCTCTTTAATGAACCCCTCCCTTGTCCTCCTTTATTTTCTCCTCTCCTTTCCTCTCTCTTCCCTCTCTTTTTGGCCTCCATTACCTATCTTCGTGATATTCTGAGGCCTTTCATCCACTTCTCCTTACACTTGCATTCTTCTGTAGGCCTTCTCCATTTCTGTCTCCTTTCAAGGAATTTAACAAAAATATTCTTATTCTCTTCTTCCAAATTACTTTTGAATCTCATTGTCTTTTTACTTGTTACCCTGTGCTGATATCTGCCGCAGAGGAAGGGAACTGGTTGGGAGTTTTTAGGTCTGCACTACTTCACATGTCTTGGAGTACAATCATTTGTGTTTTCTAAGATAACAAAAAAGCCTGACTCATGTCATTCCTTTTAACTTATCTGGTTTTCTTCATTCATTCTGCATCCACCCATTCTTCCCTCCTTTAGGCTTTAGCTGACAGCTGCACTGAAATAGTGCTGAATATGATTGACTAGTTGTCGGAGGGCGAGTGATCCAAGAAAACAGATGGTTCCACTTTCTATCTCAACAATACAAAATATTTTAGAGGTATTCCTTTCCTGCACATTTTTATTTACACAAAATGTAATATATGGCCAGAGCCAGTATTGCTCATCTTTTCACGAACTCGCTCTTGTCTATAAAAGTCTTTAAAAATGTATAGACCATGAGATTATTTACTAATTAGCATGCGTTTACTAAAGACTAAACGGCTGGCATGGTAAATGCAATATTAATTCTTTGTTAAATTAACTGTGACAGAAATGAGATATTCTTTTATAAAATAAATCCAGCTTTCCACTTTTGACATGCAAAAGGACCAGCACATTGTTTTAAATTATTAATCTTATTGATATAGTGTATTTGTCATGGTAATCATCTCTATTTATTGAATGTATTGTATTCTATTGTACTAAATTCAACGGGCACCATTTAAGTTTGCTTTTACATGCAACCCTTGTACAAATAATTATTGGTTTATTAATAATTAAATTAAATTCAATCAATCAATCACTAAAATGTACGTTAAGATACAGTTGTTGAGCCCTTCTGTTTGTGCTCAGTCAAAACATTTTGTTCATGCAGTACTATTAAGGCAGCAGATTTGTCAAAAAACAGAGGCTTTCCAGGGTAATGAGCACAGCACAGCTTAGGGCACATTTCTCAAATGGTGGACCTCTGCAAATCTTTGAAGTTTCAGTAGTTGAGTGTGATTTTATTTCTCTTTTTGGGCATAATTGTCTAAAAACTATATGAAACATAACATACTTTTCAAATTATTCTAAGTGTGGCTACAGGATATTAGTGTTGGCTTGTCTTTACCACTGCAAAGCAGGTAAACTCACAATTACGTTGAACAATATTTTCCCACTTTAGTCTTTATTTCATCTCTGTAAATAAAAACACAATGATTAATGACTATAAGTCTGCTGTGAGTGTGCAATCTACTTATGTTGTCTTAGAGTCCCCCTTGTTTCTCCACAGCATGTGGAAGTAATATCAGTGTAGAATGTGTTTGTCATTAAAGCAGCGTCAGCAGCACATACGAACATGGTCAGGATACACAGACAAATTAGCCCATTTCCCTCAACACGCACAGGCGCACTAAATGCTCACACGCACACACACGCACATGGGTGTTTATACACACAGGCAAGCACATCAAAACCAAGCATGCATGTGCTCTTTTTTTAACGAGCACATTTCTGCCCAATAAAAACTCCAATAATGACTCGTTGTGTTACTTAGTGGATCATGTTTTCACGGCAAACAAATGAATAAATTCAGACTAAGATGTGCATTATGTTGTGTTATTTTAGTGTCTGTAAGCATCATGTGGAGCCACACATAGAGGATTTTGCATAAGTAATATTTTGACAATTACACTTTCAATTGTGCTGATTTCCTGCTGGGTGTGTGCACAAGTCTGTGCTAGTGTATTTGAACGGAAGGGTTTGGTTTCCTGTGTCCTGATTGGACAAAGTCTGAGGAAAACCCCCTCTGGTGCTATTCTCTGTTGTCACACTTTTCCTCCATAAATCTGCTAATGAAAATCACATGGTTTTTTCTGACTACAGAAGGGAAATATAACTGGTAAGTCTGTGTCCGGAAAAAAAAAACTATCTTGATCTTTTTTTAAACCTTTTATTTTACAACCTCAAACTTGAATGCATTTTAATAGGATTTTATGTTATGAATGAACAGCAAAGCATCATTGGTTTTTATTTTTTTTGCGAATAAAAATCTAAAAAGTGTAGCATGTATATGTATAAGTAGTACATACAGTAACAAAAAGTGTATACGCAATTAGTCCTCCTGATTTAAAGACGTTTGTCGTATATTTCTACCGTCTTTGAACTTCTAGAAGATGACATTTTTAACCCATCCTTCTTTCCAAACTTCAATCATATTAGATCGAGAGTCTCTGTGAAATTCAATTTTCTTGCAACCTATTTTCAATGTGATTTAGGTCTGGACTTTGATTAGACAGTTTAACAAAAATATTCATTGAACAGTTTCTTTTCACTGTAGCTCAATCTGTATGATTAGGGTTGTCTGCTGAAAGATGAACCTCTACCCCAGTCTAATGTCTTGTGCAGCCTCTAACAGTGTTTCTTTCAGTATTGCCCTGGATTTATCTCTTTTTATTTTCCTATCAAATCTAGCCAGCTGTGTCATTCCATACTGAAGAGAAGCAGCCCCACAGTATGATGCTTTCACCTCCTTGTTTCACCATTGGGATGGTCTTTTCTGTGTCCACAACATGGCTTTTGGTAAGCAATATTTCTTGTGGCCTACTATCAACAATACCTTTTCTATAATGGTTAGATTTCTGGAGTAATTTGTGCTGTTAACAGATTCCCACACATGAGCTGTGGATCTCTTCAGCTTCCCCAGAGATAGCATGGGCCTCTTTACTGCTTCTCAGTAATGATATTCTTGCCCACTCCTTCATAGCTGGGCATCCATGACTTGGTAGGTTTGGAGCTGTGCTGTGCTTTCTAAACTTTTTTTTCCTGACCCCTCTGCTGTGTTCCTCAGTCCTGTTTGTTCACTAATCATCTTTAACCACTTGAGGTCTTCACAGAACAATTATATTTACACTGAGATACAATTCCACAGAGTTGAATTTTTATTTTTAAAACCATGCATCCCTTTGCTTTCACCTCACTATTGCACACTATTTTCTGTTGGTCCATCACATAAACCCCTTATAAAATACATGAAGGTATAATTATACCATGATAAAATATGGAACATTTATAGGTGTATCAATAACTAAGGCTCTGTAAGATATATTTGCAAACATCTGCAGTATGATTTTCAATTCAGAAAATCTGATGGATTTGTATGAGGCTATTACTGGGCTGAGACACACACACACACACACACGCACACACACACAGATTGCTGACCTTGTCACAGTCACTGTTGATCCTGGTTCTGATCCACACAGGGTGAGGGATGTTTGGACATTCTGTGAATAATAGTAAGATATGTAAGTTGTCTGGCAGGGTGCTGTTATAAGCATATTTGTGCTTGTGGTAAGATGTAATACTGGCCAGAGCTGCTGAAACACAAAGACCAAAATAGATTAATGACTAACCTAATGTCCATTTAAGGTATTGAGGCTCTTCAATATTTAAGGAGTACAACTGTGTGATTTGGAAAGTGGAGGAGAGTTAGCAGTGCTGCTGGAATACACCATTTCAAGCTTTATCTTTCCTGGAAAAGATCTGTGTTTTGTTCCTGGTTGTTTGAATGACATTTGAAAAGTGAATGATATGGAGAGAGTGTTAAGCCCTCAGTTATTGCTTAAACTAAATCATATTCTAGGGTTACCTCCACCCATATACTTCATTTGGATGGTCCCTATTTCTCCTAATTTAAGACAGCTGTTGTCACTGATTGTTTTCATGTAAACAGACCCAATATATTTTTTATATAGGTTTTGTGGCCACAGTGGCCTTTATTGAAAGTGGACAAGTTTACAGAAGGGGGAGAGACATTCGGCAAATGTCTCTGGGCCGGAATCAAACTTCAGACAACCGCATTGAGGACTAAGGTCTCTGAACATGGGGTGCCTGTCTTAACCCACTGCATCACGCGACGCCCCAAACCCAATATGTAATGTTATTCATAATCTAGTTTTTAAAACTTATTACCCTTTAAACATTTTGCTACATTTAACTACAAATTGTGTGTTGCGTATTACAATCAAATGGGGCTGGAGTTGTATCCACCAGAAATACAAAGGCATTGCCAGTTAAAGAGCAAGTCAACCCCTACCAGAGTCTTAATCCACCCACGTTTCCTGTTTGAAAAATGAAAAATGAAAAAATGAAAAAAATGTAACCTGAAGAGGTTTTGCAAGGTGCAAACTCTACCAGCCAAATCTGAAGCCAATACGGAACTGATGGAAATTGCATTTCGCCCCTCATCCACTAGGGGCTGGCAGCAGAAAGGAGCAGGTTCCCATTGACTCCCAGGTTAAAAATGCCAACTTGACAGCAGAAATAAATATGTTTAGAGCCTGGTTCAAAAAACCATTTTAGGTTAAATGGGTCAAGTTTACTGTCATGACAACTCTGAGAGGGTGAATCTTTTTACAGCTCATCCATTTAGATGTAATTTAAGCTTGAAATTGTTAAATAAGGGGCGTGTCCTTATGACAGGTCTCAGATGAGCCGTTAACTCCAGCGCTGGTGACTAGCAGCATTTTTTGCACCATTTCTTGTATTTTCCGGGAGTGACGAGATGCATGACACAGCCAAGATCGTGATGGTGGGAGCTGCCCAGTTGGCTTCAGTTCTGCTCTTCAGAAACCTTCGGGTGATGTCACAGAGGCTCCATCCACCGTATATATATACAGTCTATGGGTTTTAGTCAGAAAATGTATATTTCAAATAAGATGCACTTAAATGCCCAAATAATGACTACACATGTAGACAGCACTATTAAGCCTTGTTTCCACTGAGTGGAACGATTCGGCTCGGTCCGGTCTGTTTTGCATAATTCTGACTTTTCATGGGAGCGTTTGCACTGTCTACTGAACTCTTCTTGAGCAGGCGGGGTTTACCCTGAACTCTTGCGTGGCGTCATACTGGAGGGACGAGGAAGTGGGAGACGTGTGAAAAACACAGTAGAAGAGGAGGAAGAAACAACAACAATGGAATCCATCCAGCAGCTCATGGTTGTCTTTCTTGCTTTCTGGTTTTTTCTTTACACAAATACGACCAATGTGTTCAATAAAAGGCTATGTGCGGAACAGAGGACCGGTGTGTAAAGTTGTCGCAGGGGTGCCGTTTAAACTTACTGCAGTGTTTATGAGTTCATCCAATCGAAGGACTGTGTTACGTGACGCCAGTAGCTCTTCCCTAACCGTATCGGACCATTTTCCTATGGACCTACACCGAAAGGGGGGCCATTAATGGACCCGTAAGGGCCTGCTGTATGGGCCGCTTTTACAACGGAAACAGACAAAATGGCGGACCGCACCGGAGCGAGCCGGACCGTTCAGTGGAAATGAGGCATTCGGTTTAGGTTTAGGGATGACTTGCTCTTTAACAAGTAATTTACCTCTGTGCTAAACGCTCCCTGATTCACGTTAGCACACATGCTTTTGTTTCTGCTGCCTGTCAGCTGTGTACATTTCTACCTGTCCAGGGCAGTGTTTCCCAAACCTGGTCCTCCAGACATACTGCTCTGCATGTTTTAGATGTTTCCCTGCTTCAGCACACCTGACTCCAATTGATTGCTGATTAACAAGCTTTTGCTGTACTGCAATCATCTGAATCAAGTGTGCTAAAGCAGGGAAAAATCTCAAACATGAAGGGCAGTGTGCCTTGAGGACCAGGGTTGGGAAACACTGGTCTAGGGCATTGACTGAAACACAAGTATGCAAAATTAAGGGGCTGTTTACACAACAACGTTGCCGTTTTTGTTTGAAAATGCGGGTGAAACCGCACTGCGTTTACACCACAGTGCACGCGATGGAAAACAATGTAGTACATATGCCCGGCCTTTAGATGTCAGTGTGCCCCGTGTATGCAGTGTTCCAAGGTTTCCCCCTCAACACCTGGAAAAGAAACATTTCATGATAACTAACAATGGCGGTCTTCTTGTAGTTATCCTCCGCTTAAATAAAGGCGGATTGATTATTTGACACACGTACTGTATGTGTTTCCGTTGGCGATCACATAGAAGCCTGATGATCTCTAAGTTTTGCTTACAGAGACCAAATAACTTCAGAGGCTGCATCAGCAGTAACAGCATACCTGGATCCGCCATTGTTGTTGTTTTTCTGTAGAAAGGCAAAGTGCACAAGTCCAACATGGCCGTAGGTGGCTGCCAGTGATGTCATCATTTTCAAAAGTCTCCGGCTTGTGTTTACACGACAACGAATCACCCAGTGTTTTCAGAACTCTCCACTCTAGAAGCCGTTTTCGAAAAGCTGCGTTTTCACCCCTGCGTTTTCCGAATCGAAGAGGCCAAATCGCAGATAAAAACCTCAGTTTTGCTGAAAAATGTTGTGAAAACAGCCCCTAAAAAATCTTAAATATGATTGGTCTTACAATATCAGTACCACAGAAATTACAAAAATTTAGGTGGTTGGGTACCTCTTTTCTACATGGCTTGCAAATTGCAAACAGGATTTCAGAAACATCTTTCTTCTCGCTTCAAGATTCAGGCAATTTAGTTGCACTGAAATGTATTTTGGCCTTTCAACCTTAAGAGGCCCAAATACTAATGCATGGCCCATTTTTAAAGTTCATAAAAATTATTTTCACTTTTCAACTGTGCTTTACTTTGGCCTATTCCATCAAATGAAATCCCAATGAGAGGGCTGCACAGTGGCGCAGTTTGAAGCACTGTTGCCTTGCAGCAAGAAGACCCAAGAAGGCTGAGTTCAAATCCAAGCCTGAGGTCTTTCTGCATGGAGTTTGCATGTTCTCCCTGTGCATGTGTGGGTTCTCTCCGGGTAATCTGGCTTCCTCCCACAGTCCAAAAACTGTACTCTATGTCTCTGTGTTGCCCTGCGATGGACTGGCGGCCTGTCCAGGGTGTACCCCACCTCTTGCCCCATGACTGCTGGAGATAGGCACCAGCCCACCGCAACCCTGCATAGGATGGATGGGTACAGATAATGGATGGATGGATGAAATCCCAATGAAATACACTGACGTTTGTAATTCTAACAGAAATCCAATGTGAAAAACTTCAAGGGGCATGAAAACATCTTGGCCTACTGTCTTTGGAACAGCTTACATTTGGCTGAATAATTTATAAAAGCGATCCTGAATTGAACGTAGCAGGATGGAAGTTCCTAGCAGCAGATTTCTTTTTACCTATCTTCTTGTTTTTATTTACATCTTGTTCAAAAGTATTAGAAAAGTAAAACCACTACACCTACTCAGACAGCTTTGTTTAAGATTCACCAAATTAAACACACGTACGTAACAACAAGCTAATAGAGTCAAGACTCTTTACTGATCTTAAATAGTGTCATGTCACATGTTTATTCTGTATCGCTGTCTATTCCTCCTCTTTGTCAGCTGGATTCATTTTTTGTCTCATGTGAATATCTGTATTTGATACAGCTTTGTTTTTTTTCAGTTATCTTAGTTTGAGTAATGAAGAAAACTGACTTTTATTCAAGTGTAATGTAACACCACATCTGATGCCTTTTTAAACTTTCTTCCTAAATACAATGTTAAGAAATAATGTCCTGGCCTTGCTTCTCCTATCATGTTCCTGAGTTTGCATAGATGGAGGAGAGGGTGGCATTTCTCTTTGTGCTTTTATATATGTGGACAGTGAGCAGTGACAGAGCTGTAGACTTTAGGACCACTGCTGAAAAAGAGACTACTGACAAGTTCATGGACAAAACAAACAGACGGTGATGTGTAGATTTGACAAAGCTCAATAAAGTTGAATGAGCACAGAAAACGAGAGACAGAGGAGGGGTGACAGCTTTTATAGCCTCGACTGGATGGCTGAGTTAATCACCAAACAGATGTTGGAGCTGGGTCCTTCTTTGTCTAACAAGGCAGGGGCACTCAGCCTAAACTAATGCTCTCCTTTTAGCTTCCCCTCTTTTTCAGAGTCTGTTGCTGCTTAATTAGTGATGAGAGAGAGAGAGTGAGAGAGAGAGAGAGAGAGAGAGAGAGAGAGAGAGAGAGAGAGACTTGTTGTAAGGAGGAAATGAAGGGGGTAAAAGAAAGAAACTGCTGTTATTATTAACTGACAGCCAGTTAAACTTGCCAGCCTCTTTTCCTATGCTTAGTCACTTCCCCTTCATTAACTTGGATATTTCCACACAGGAAGCTAAGAACACATACTCATAGCAACTGAAAAGAGTTTAAATAAAATAGCCCAGTTACTCTTGTGATAAAATAATAAGCGGATGCCTTTTCAAGAAGCTGTTTTTATATTCTCATTTAGAAATGTACATAGAATGTCCCAATGTTGTTATGGAAACATAAAATTCTGATTTACCAGTTGCACTCAGTTTAGCACAAAGAAAATAATCCTTCATTTGACTTAGTAGGGTAAATTTGTCAAGTTGGGATAACTGATGATGACATGGAGTCACTGAGTCATATGCCAGATCAACATGACTATAATTGGGATAAAGTTGCTCCACAGGTAGTCATCTGAAGCCATGTTATCATTATGAGCTCTGAGAAGCTCTAATACACCAGGCTGCTTTTTTTTCTCCGTCTTGGCATGTGAAGACAAAATCTGAGAGGCTTTGTCTCATACTGCATACAGCTGCCATATATTCATGGAGTTTGAAGACCTGTGATACAAATGGTTAAGTTTAAGAACTGACTAATTTTGGGTTGGCATGATGAATAAGATTTGTCTCCACAAGTATGACTCATGTCAATCAAGTCTGATTTGTAAACAAAATTGCACACATACACCAGTTCTCACATTTATTAGCCTACCTGCTAGAATAAAAAAAAACTCCCAAAGCAAATCCCCATTTGATTGCAAAATCTGACCATTTTTGTAAGTAAAAATCCTTATTTTTAATAAATTACGTTCGAGAGATAAACACTTCCACATAAAGAAATATCATTTTAAATTAACCAAGTGCACCAGAGTTATTGACATCTCTGTAAGTAGGATGGTCATTAATCTTCTCCTTTAACATTTCACAAAGTTTGAGCATATAGTAAGGGATCTTTGACACTTGAACAAACTTGTTATATGTCCTCTCTTATACTGTATTCTCTTCAGCTCAATGCACATGTTTTCTATATGATTTAGGTCTGGGGACTAAATGGACCACGGTAGAAGGTTGAGTTTGAGTTTGGTGAACCATTTCAATGTAGATTTGGTCAAATCTTGGATTTTTGTTCAACCAAAAAAAAAACATTTTCAGTTTTGTGGTAGAGTGTTATCAGATCTTTATTTAAAGTGCTCCTGGCATGAAATGTGCATTTTTTGAGTTTTTTGGTCATATTTGTTAGTTTCCCCAGCCTGCCTATGTCCCCTTAGGGGTTAAAACTACTGATTAGTGTTTCCTTTGTCCCTGGGTATGTCTGCCTACATAGTGAAATTAGCACTCAGAAACGGGTTGTTTTGCAGTTCGGCATATGACCTCATGTTTCGGCATATGCCGTCACTGAGTTCCAGCCAATTACCCCCTTCTCTGAACTACACTCTCCAAGTCCCTCCCCCCGCGGTGCGTATTACAACCTAAACAACGAGAGCTACAGTAAAAGGCAAACAACAAACCGACAGCATGGAGTCCAGACCGCATCGACACTGTCCTCCCCTCTTCCTCCCCACTGAAAAGCTTGTGGATGGACTTTATTTATGCAGGGAATGTACCCGACCGACTCCAGAAGCGCGTGGTCGTTTGTGGCAAACATTTCTCTGACTAATGTTTTATTAACTTGGGACAATACAGCAGTGGATTCGCAGATCGTCTTAAACTTTTACTAGGATTTATACCAGTGTTTCCCACATATATAGACGAATCTGCGGCGGTGCGCCACAGATTAAACTCAGACCAAAAAAAAAAAAGAAAAGAAAAAAAATCAACACCGACCGTCACATATTATGTTTCGTTTTTCTTTTTTACGCTATTTAAAACACGCAGCGCATTCATTCCCTGCTCTCTTTTCGGCACTCACGCGTCTCTCGCACACACACATACACACACACACACACACACACACCCACACACACACACACACACACACACACGCACACGCACACGCACACACACACACACACACACACACACACCCAGCCAGAAAAGTTCCTGAATAGGATAGCAATAAAGGAACACGCATACACTCACACACGCACCCTCTCCTCTCCGTGCAGCACGTCTGTCTGGATCACCTGTGGAAGACGTCCTCTACCTTTCTGGTTCCTCCTCAGGTGCCTCGCCGTCCAGATCAGATTCCGGATCAAATTGAAACGCCATTACATAGTTATAGTATCTGATAACTAAGCCATTAGTGTCGTGGTGAAGCTAGAGACGTAATGAGGACGGATGGATGTGTGGATGGATGATCAAATATTTTATTAGGCCTGTAATTTTTAAACAGATTATTGTTCAACACACAATATAATTAGGCCTAAACCTAATTACATTTCATACATAGGGTAATATTGGAATTTGAGCAATTTGTGGTGCGCAAATGCATGTCTGTCAATGTTTCATCAGATGCGGACGTTAGAGACTCAACTGACAATAGAGGCGCATGGCTTGGGCCCCGCCCACCAAAACTCGGTCATTCTCTGCTAATGCTAAAAGAAGGGCCTCCTAGTAGGGGCTGCAATTCTACAACAAGGCTGAGCAACGGCTAACGATCCTTTGATACAGTATTAAGGTACTTAGAGTGTGACTAAAAAGGGCCCAAACGTCGCGGGGATTTTCATGCCAGGGGCACTTTAAAATAGGATATTTAACAGAACCTATGAAGCCATCTTCACTAATTAGGTTTCAAGGACATTTGGAAAGGAAACAGACCCACAATATCACAGACTCTCATTAGGGCAAGTAGCATACAATAGGGAATTAACAGTAGGGACAACATACAGTAGGAAAAAAATTATTTGAAACACTCCCAATCTTTCTAGTTGTTTCACTTACAGAGAATAGAGAGTTCCGTGCTTAGTCCATGCAATAAAATGCAGATTAGTTATTTAAAAATCATACAATGTGATTTTCTGGATTTTTTTAGATTCTGTCTCTCACAGTTAAGGTGTAACTCTCTTCTTCTTCTTTGTGATTTATTGGCGGGTGGCACTCAACGAAAAGAGGTGCATTTTCCACCACCGACTGTATTGGAGTGTGAACCAGAGTTATAATCTCCATATCTAAATTGAAGAAAAAGATCCTCTCCTTATTACTAAACCGAGTGCACCATCCATTTCCCACTGTGCTCTGCAAGGAAGACGAATCTCTTCCAACTGTCATTTCCTCCCAGTAAGACTGCCATTCTGCCATATATTTATTTTGATTAATGAATTTGGTTCTGCCCTACTTAAAGGAACGTCCATAACAGGATCTTTCATTAAAGTGTCTGTTTTGCCAATTGATCAGCCGCTTTGCCCTTTATTCCTCTGTGAGCTGGAATCCACAAAAACAAAACTTTAAAATCTCTTCTATGAAGTCCATGTAAGGTTTATTAAATTTTAATTGACCAAATCTTGCCTGCTATTAAACATTTCATTTTTAATTGCCAAAAGAGCTGAATTCGAGTCTGAGCAGATTATGACATCCTTCACCTATGAGACTTCTATTCACAGCAAAGCTAATAAATTTGCCAAAAGATCAAGTGTAAAAACTGCCAAATGATCTACAGTTTTACTTTTAATAGAAAGTTGAAGTGAAAGCTGAATGCCCTGTGTTAGGGTATTTTGAGCCATCAATGTATACTGGTGTATTAAAAACTATATATTGTATTTAGCCATTCCTCAGCCAGCAATGCTACATCCAACATTTTTTTGTGACTTCCACTTGTCCAGAAAACTTAGATTCACTGAAACAGCAGGGAACAACCATGTGGGGGTAACAGTTAAAGGTACCGTTATGTAAATTTGTTTCTGAATCAACATCATATTTTCTGCAATTTGCTTACTTTTCCATGCAAAACACTTACACCTTACCCTCTCACCCTACCAACTTGGCAATAACGTTCTTACTGTTGGGTGATGATTCTCAGCATGTCCTTTAATATTCACCCAGTAATGCATCACCAATTGCTTTCGTCTCAAGCGATAAAGCATTTCACCCATCTCAACCTGAAGAGCAGACACAGGAGAAGTCTTGAATGCCCCACAGCAGATCCTCAATGCACATGATTGCGATACCTCAAGTTGCTTCAAAACTGTTCCAGCTGGTGATCAATAAGCAATACTTCTATAGTCTAACATCGATCTAATCAGTGCCACACAAATCCTTGTCAATGCTAATCTACTGGCTCCCCATTCTTCTCCAGAAAGACACCTCATTGCATTTAGAATCTTCTTGGGTGTCTTGGTGAGTCAGTGAGAATGTATGGGTTTAAGAGGGAGGGAACGTATGACTGTGTCTGTATGTCTTTGTCTACCTGTCAGGTTGGATCTTGGTCTGCCCCCTCGCCTGGCGCACCTCAGGCCTTACACTTAATGGGGGGCCTATTTCCCCTCCGTCACTCCCCACCGGTGACGGGGGCCCCTGCCTGCCGGTGCATCAGTGGTCAATCCGGTTTGGACTTGGTGCGTGCCTGGCCGGGCCTGGGGGGGCCGGTGTGTCGGTCGGCCGATGCGCTGGGCCGATATCTTCCTTTGGTTGGTTGGGGCACCTCTTTTAGAGGTGCCAGGTTTGGGATTGTTGGGTGGTGCCTGCTCGGTGGCTCGGCGGGATGCGGATCCGGCGTCTCTGCTCGTTTGATCACCTGTTCTGTGCGCACCGTGCGTGGCTGGTTCATTGGACCGGCCCTGGCCCTCGTTGGATGCCTGGTCTCGGCACCCTGCATTGCGCGGGATCAGGACCCGGGAGCTGGTACAACTTGGTGTCCAGATGCTGGCTGAGCCCGGCCTGGGGATGCTGTCCGTCCCCTGCGGCTATCGGTGGGGCGCTGGGATGTTGGCGGTGGGGATTGGCCCAGGGTGGAGGTGGCGCGTGGCGGCCGGCCGCGGCCCCTGCAGTGCCGGGGGCCCCTCGTCGGCCGGTCCCTTGTCGGGTCCCTGCTGGGGGGTGGGGTGCCCCTGGGCCCCGGCTCCACAGGTCTGTTGACCGGTCCGTTGACTGGCCCGCCCCGGCGCGGCCGGTTGCCGGCGGGGCCCATGGGCCCGTCACTGCTGCCCCCCGGGCCCCTGCATAGTGGCCGCTGGATGTTCCCCTGGGGTTCTCCTTTGCTCCTCTCTTGGGGGATGCGGTCGGCCCCGCCCGGGTCCGCCTGGGGCTCTGGCGGTCCTTTGGACGTCTTTGCTCCGATCTCCTTCACGTCTGCATCGGTTCCTGGGAGACGGATTGATGTCTGCTCACACCAACTATCGAACACTCTTATGGAGAAACCTTATATGCACCAGCATGCTAACACACACACATAGATGTGGGGTCTCTGGTGTTTAAGGATATATTCTTGGGCTGAGGTTATCATTACTAGAGCTTGATTAATCGGTACCATGAATTTTTCTGTGACATTGTTGTTGTATTTTTATATCTATTTTTGTGTGACGTGGTTGTGTAATTCTTAGTTCACAATGTTTGGTTGGTTTTGTCGATGTTCCTTTTTCGTGTTTTGTTTTGTTTTTCCCCCTCTCTCTGCCATCCTGTGGGTATGGAGGCAGACTTCAATGTCTTCCAGTGTTTTCTTTGTTCCCCTTCCTCTCTTGTATTTTCAACTCACCCTCTCTCTTGACTTTTTGTTTCCGACCTCTCTTCTTCATCTTCCTTCTTTCTTCTCCTTAATTTTCCGTCTCTGTGTCCATAACATCAGGAAATAAAAACCCCAACAATTCATAATAACGATTTTTCACACATATCTTCTCACAATCTTCTCAGACTTTGATGCCATATATTTGACATTCCATGTTAGTCTTGAGTCCATCCACATTTCCAAAAACCTAAATTCATTAACTAGTTCAGTTATCTGTCCATACAGCTGGATAGTTGCATCAACTCTCCTTTTCCTTGTAAAAAAATATTGCTTTAATTTTCTCCACAGAAAACCTAAATCCCCATGAATATGACCATTTGTCCACACTATCCACTGCCTCTTGCATTTTTTTTGTTGTCCAATTAAAGGTTTGACCTGAAATACCCATTATATGTAATTTAATCATAAATCCCTTCTGCCAGACTATATCATAGGCCTTTTCCACAATGAAATATACTGCTAGAATTAATTCTTTATTAACCTGTGCTTTCTGAATTTCTGTTTCCAAACATATTACAGGGTCCATACTTACCCACCTCTTTCTAAATCCACTCTGATTCTGGGACAGAAATCCTCTACTTTCAATAAAACACACCAACAGCTCTGTAATCATCCTTTCCATTATCTTACCATTATGCGATGTCAAGGCTATTGGCCTGTAATTCCCTGGATTAGAAGGATCCTTGCCTGGTTTTCTAATAGGAAAAATAATTGCCTCTTTCCAACGTTTTGGCAGAGAGCCTGCCTCCCATACTTTATTATGGAACTCCACAATCTTACCGAGAAGCTTAGGTCCTTCAAGGTGTGCAGCAAGATGCTGCAAATCATCTACAAGTCTGTTGTGGAGAGTGTAATCTCTTCAGACATAATCTGTTGGGGTTGCAGCATTAGAACCAGGGATTTAAAAAGGCTAAACAACCGGATAAAGAAGGCTGGTTCTGTTCTTGGGACAACTGTGGAACATTTGGAGATGATGATACAAAGAAGGATTCTTCATAAAATCAAACAAATTATGGACAACCCTGCGCATCCTCTTCTATATCCTCATCCTCTAGACTATACTGAAACCACAGTGTCTTCAGCCAGAGGCTTCTTCAATTTCGCTGCAACACAGACTGCTACAGGAAATCTTTCCTGCCCACAGCTATCATGATCTACAACAACTCCTTAAAATTAATTTCCCTCTGGGAAGTATTTTGGAATTGAACTGAATTTGAATTTGAGAGACTGTAGACCAAGGTGGTTAAGCATACTATAGCAAATATCGTCCCTACTAGGTGAGGTATCTGCAGATCTAGCAAGTGCTCTCTTGACTTCATCCAACATAAATGGAGCATTCATGACACTTCTACAGTCCTCCCTGATCCTGAGAACATCTGGGTGCACTGCTTTTTACCCATCTCTGTCAGATTATCAGAACTATGAATTTTTATTAACGCCCTTGGAACTATTTCTGCCTTTTCCTCATTAGAAACTGCTACTTCACCTTGCAAAACTCTTTAAAACTGGATACTGTCGCTCTTTCCTGATATCCTGCATACTCTTAATTGCACCTCACACTTATCCTACTGATGTAGTTCTGCCAATTTCATTACAAAGGCCTGCCAGCTTTCTCTTTTTTCTGTCCGACTTTCCGCACTATAGCGTGGGCCTTGTAATACTTTATAAGATTGTCATAGTTTAAAGTTCTTCGCAGAAGCCTAAATGCTTAATTCCTATTAATAACAGCAGCAATACATTCAGCTGTCCACCACGAGACTGGTTTCTTCCTCATTGTTCTGTTGCTTTTAGGTATGGATTGTACTCAGTCAATATTGCCCATATCTTACAATCAATAACTATATAAATATCCTCCTTCATGTCTATTTGATCAGTCTCCCTCTCACATACGTATATATCTAAAAAGATTCCAGTTAGCTTTGGAAAAAAATCACTATTCCATTCAAAAATTTTTTACTCATTGTAGGGAAATGATCACTAACTGTAGTTGTAACTTCCACCACATCCCACTCACAAACACCTGCCATAGTTCTAGTGACCAAAGTCAGATCAGGGTCTGAGGTATTCCCTGTGCATTCATCAATACGGGTTCCTCTACCATCAGTTAAACAAACCATATTCTTGTCTTACAACACCTCCTCCAATCACATTACTGTTAAAATCATTTTTGGTACCCCCCCACAAAGTAGTGTGGGCATTAAAATCTCCACATTACATCATCGTTTCACTATTCATTCTTTCCCCTTGCAAAAGCTTATGCAGGCCCAACCTTTTACACAGGTCGTAATAATTATACACAATAAACTCACCTTCAATTGTGCAGATTTCAACAGACACATACTCTTGATCCTTTCCAACACACAACTTTCTAAAATGAACGTCCTCTCTTACGAATGTTGCACAACCCCCAGCACTACCATTAGCCCTGTCACATCTTAAAGCAAAATATCCACGAATTGCAAAATCCAAAGAAGCTCGTAGCCATGTTTCCTGAACACACACTACCTCTGGTTTACTAGGCAAATCATCAATATACTCCTTAAGATCTTGGCCATTAGCCAATAAACTCCTAGCATTTCATTGCAACAATAAAATCATTGGAAAAAAACAACCCTAGTCTCAGGTACATGGCTTCTCCAATTTTGCTTGATACCTCCTGCCAAGTAAGGCCACACGCTCCCAGATTACACGCTGCAGCTTCAACAATAATTTGGGTTCATTCCGACTTTGATTTCACATCTATGCTTGAATTTATCAATAAAGGTGACAAACTTCTTTAGATCCACCTTCACTACTCTTTCCTGACCAATTGATGCAGACTGTTCAACCGATTGATTTACATTTTCATTGTCTTTGATTCTTTCTATATCCTCATTTATAATTTTGACAGCCTCTGCATATGAGATTTTCTTCTGGGCTCTTATCTGCTTAACTTTTTCAACACCTCACATCCCCTATAAGCCACTCTGTGATCCTCACCACAATTGCATCACCAAGGCTGATCCTGGCTACATTCAGAATATTCATGATCCTAACCACATCCAGCACATCTGCGCTTCCCTTTACATACCTTAGCTGTGTGACCAAACCTCTGGCATTTATAGCACCTAGCCAGCCCTGCCAAATACTCTGGAACATTGTAACTCAAGAAACCCACCAATACCTTCTTTATCAGCACTACTTCATCAAACTCCGCAACAGCCATCTTCGTTTTATTCTTAATTTTCAAAGACGATCCTCTAGTTGATACACTGGCAAATCTCTATTCTTGTTTGAAAACCTGGCAAACAAGCAATTGAACAAATTATTTAAGATTAAATTACTTTGGGGGGAAAAACAATCTGAAAATTATATTTTTCCTTGTTCTTTTTGTCCCTCTTTGGTCTTCCCATCGCCCTCTCCTCATACTTTTCTGCTCTACGGGACACCAATTGGCCAGACCACCTGTTGCTGCTAGCAACGGGACCCTGGCAGGAGAATGTGATTGGATGGCAAGGTCATTAACCTCTGCATACAGAGAGTCATGATCCCTGGCAGGAGGGGGTGATGAGGACACACACCATCCTAACTCTCTCACACACACATTCATGCAATTTCCCCCACTGACACAGACAAACAATCCTTCAAACCAAAATTAACCTACACCACAGACATCCAGACAAACACACACATTTAAAAGCAACCCCCCCAACCTCCGAATCTGCTCCCTTCTTACTCTGAAGAAGCATTTAGTAAAACAGCGATTGGCTCTATTGAGGACCAGTCTCTTTTCTTTTCTTTTCTTTGTCCTCAGCTGATTGGCAATTTGTCTGGAGATGAATTAGTTAGCTGGTTTCACCGAGGTGGCTGAATGGAATAAACTCCTTAAAGCCAAAGAACTACAGAGCTAGTTAAGACAGGAGGAAAACAGGAAAAAGAAAAGAGTTGGAATAGGCTCAGAGTAAATGAGAGGAGAGTGAAAAGAGTAAATGAGAGTCCCGACTGAAATGTTAGATCTGCTTCTCAAAAGGCTTAAACCAAAGACTGTGTGCTTTAGCCAATTAAAATGATTAGCTGCTACTTGGGTCCTTTTGTCAAAAGGGCAGAGATTTTGCACAACTCATGGCTCTAACAAAGATGCCTGTGTCTCGGTCGGACTCTCATTTCTGTAGCTGAAATTGAATCTCATGTTGTATGCAGGGACAACTGTTGGTTGTGACATTATGTTGGACCTAACAGGATATAATGGATTAAACAATGTGTTTCAGAAATTGGACAAATAGTCTCAGCTAAACTGAAAGTTTCTATACTTATTTTAATAATGAAAAAAGTGGATCAAATGAGAATAAGAATATTGTATCTTTTGTATCTCTTGTCTGACCCAGCATAACAGTCTCAGCAGTTCTCATCTTCCTTGTGAAGCTTTACAGTTAGCTACCATTTCTGTTTCTTGTGTTTTTGACAATTCATGAAAAACAGCAAGAGCCCTCACTAACTCATTTACAGTATCCATTTAATCCCCCTGAGGGTTTCTCAGCAGACAAGAGCTGAAAGGTGGGGTAAAGAACTGGCAGTTCCCAACTCTTGGGCCACATGCACTTAGTTTTTAAATTATTTTACTGCTACTGTTATTTTTATTCTATATTTACAGTAAATAAAGTTTGTTGCCTTTGTGACACTGTCTGCTATCACCAGTTGCAGCTAGATAAAGTAATAATTTAGGCCTGTTGTGGACTGTATATTTGGTAGAACTAAGTGCAGATTATATGCACTACTCTAAGATTTATGAATATTTCTACCATAATAATGTTGAAATTAGCTAATAGCATCACCTCTAACCCTTACCATGCTCTGAATCATGAATACAGACTGTTACCATTAGGTAAAAAATACAGGGTTGCACAGATTAATAAAGTAAAACCAAAAAATGCTTTTGTACATCAGTCAACCCTGAAAAATGGAACAATAACCCATATGCTTATCTTACAGTGTGAATTTTTTATTATGTTTGTGTATAAATATCTGTATATATGTTCTTAAACAAAAGGGCTGTGATGCAATATACATTTCAGGTTGTTCTGACAATAAAGGAATATCGTATAGTTCTTATATATACATGTTTTTGATTTAATGACTTTAATAATGCATCAGACTCTGACTTTATATTGGGAGAAAACAAAACCTTATTAAATTAGCCAACTCAGGACTTAAAATCTTGATTATGACATTCCCATTAAAAAGGATTTTTTAAAATCTTTCATACACATTTTAACCAAAAATCAATCAAAGCTGAAGTGAATAGGAATAACAAAATGTCACTGTTTTAAGTCATAAAATAATCAGGGGTCGCATTTATAAAGCTTGCTTACGCACAAAACGGGGTCTGAAAACTACGTAAGCAACTTTCTACGCAAAGTTTGGGATTAATAGAAAAAAACGTGACGGAAAAATGTGTGCAACTTTAAGCACACTAAGGATCTTGCTTACGCACTTTGTGGGCACAGAGGACACTGACAGCGCAGCAGGAGAGATGGCAAAAATGAAAATGAAAGCCACAATTTAAAACTTGTAGAGCGTTGGGCACACAGTCAGACAACCAGCAGTCACCCCACCCCATGTCTGAACATGAGAATAAAAATGAGAATCTGAATGAAAATATGTTGCACATAAGAATTATATCACAGCATGTTCATATGTATTTATCTTTTCAGATTATATAGAGATTGTACTTATTGGTGGATTAATTGTGTGAAGTACGAATACTGCAGTATCCCCTGCATAATGATGCACAATGGATGCTGGCGCTCATTGTAGATCACACCACTGGAAGCATCTGGATGGGGGACCCGATGTAGATTCCTTAAAGCAGTCTTATTAAATCTATGTGCTGAACTGGACCCGGTGTTGGATCTACTGACCCGCTGGAACCGTGAACCCCGTCCCCCATTCTTCTTATTTATGTCAGGAACGCTGCTGCATCAATGCTGCGTCACTTGCAGCTCTTCCGTTTGTTTGTGACCCCAAATCAATATTTTGCAAGGATGATACTTTTTAAAAGTAGACTTAAAACGCACCTTTTTTGTAAGGCTTTAATATTTGGTTTAATAAATTCCAGTCTTAGTGTTGCTACAAGAAGTTTTCATATAGGCCTAATTGAAACTTTATTGTTCTTATCTTTAAATTTTTAAATCTTTTTACTCTCTTCTTGTCACACATTTTCTTTTTGCAACTGTATTTTTGTCTTTTAATGTGAAGTACTTTGGCTGCAATTGGCTGAGTAAAGCCTGATTGAGTAATTGCTTGAAATAAAACCGTTTTCCGTGCCTCTGAGCCTGCAGCTGTCTCTGTGGAATTACTTTCTCCGCCTCTCGGTTGCCATGGTTACTCGTGAAACGCCCCATATTAGCTGGTTAAGATGCAGAATATTCACTAGACACTTTGCATGGACCGTTTATGGGAGAAAGTGGGTGTGTAGGAGGCGGGACATGATCCAAAAACACCTGCGCACATTTCTAGGGAGAGTGGGATTTATAAAGCGGAAAGTGCGTGCAGCTGTGCGTACTCTAAGTTTGATAGATCAGAAACTTACTAGTTGTAAGTAAAAAAAAGTTGCTGAGCTTAAGTACGGTTTTAGTAATGATTCTACGCAAAGTTTTATAAATGAGACCCCAGGTCTTTATGCTGGGAGATTTCAAATTTGATGCCAAGACATGATGGTGATTTCAAAAGTCCTTCATATGAATATTCATCGTTTTTCATGAGCAAGTCAATATACTGTTGCCATCAAGCTGTCAAAATAAGCTGCACATACACATACACACTTCCTCTGAGGTGTCCCCTGTTTTATTGTTTTGGCACAGTTAACAATATAAACCTTCTTGACAATGGTTCTTCCTGAAAGGCAGCATTTGATATCCTGCTTCTCTATTTCACTCACATCTACTTTCACAGAGATAAGATCCTCACACACATCCGTTGGGATGTCATCCTTTCCTCTGTATTTTGTCATTGTGTACGGTGGATATTGCACCATTGCACACAAACACACACGTAGTGCTCAAAAATCTATAAAGCCGTCATGTTAGGATGCCTGTGTTTTTTATGATCTATACATTTTTACAATTGTTTGCTGACCTACTGTTGGCACCCAGAGGTATTGATCTTAGGGGCTGTTTACATGACGTTTTTCAGCAAAACTGAGGTTTTTCTCTGCGATTCGGCCTCTCGTTTACACGACAACGGGAAAATGGGAGGGCAAAAACACAGTTTTTCAGAAACGGCTTCCAGAGTGAAGAGTTCTGAAAACGCTGGGTGATTCGTTGTCATGTAAACGCAAGCCGGAGACTTTTGAAAATGATGACATCACTGCCAACCGCCTACGGCTATGTTGGACTTGCGCACTCCGCCTTTCTACAGAAAAACAACAATAATGTCGGATCCAGGTATGCGGTTACTGCTGATGCAGCTTCTCAATTTATTTGGTCTCTGTAAGGCTTCTACAACCACAGTTGTAAACGCAGAGACCGCAATTCTTAGTTATCATGAAATGTTTCTTTTCTGGGTTGAGGGGGAAACCTTTGAACACTGATACACATGGCACACTGCCATCTAAAGGCCGGGCATATGTATTACATTGCATACATGTCCTGTGATGTAAACGCAGTGCGTTTTCACCCGCGTTTTCAAACAAAAACGGCAACGTTGTCGTGTAAACAGCCCCTTAGATGGATTGTAGGTTGAGCCAGTACTTGCTGAACACTTGGGCTATGTGGCTGACAAACAAGCCAAAATCAACAAACTTCATCTGTGTGCCTGATATTCAGTATGTGATGCTTTTGTGTAAATGGCTGAGTTTGAGTTTGAGTTGGAGTCAGATATACAGACCCTTTCCAAAAAATTAGAATATCATGGAAAAGTTTATTTATTTCCATAATTCCATTCAAAACATTAAACTTCCATATTTTATAGATTCAGGGCCAAGAACTTAAACAATTTCCAGTATTTAGTTGCTTATTTGTACATAATTTGGGCCTCCAGCTAATAAAACCAATGAAAAAAGGAATTAAAAAAGTTAGAATACTGTGAAGAAATTACCGTTTACTTCTCAGTCTTTGCAGAAAAAAAGAAATTATTATGTATTTAGCTGTTTTGGTTTACCACATAAAAAACAAAAACACTTAAGGAGGTTGTATAACTATAAAATATAGAAAAGTTCAAGAGATGTGAATACTTTTGCAAGGCACCGTGGTTCATAAATCAGTTTACTATGTAATGCCTATATAAGCCCGTACCTATCTAATTGACTCCGCCAGGAGGTAATGTTTTTGTGACAGTCTGTCTGTTTGTCTGTTAGCAACATCACTCAAAAGGTTATGGGCGGTTTTCGATGACATTTTCAGGAAATGTCTGCAATAGGACTAGGAACAAGGTGAGTGGCCCTGGCGGAGGTCTGCACTCTTTTCTAGAGAACAGAGCAGAACTAGTGCTTTTCTAGTTTTAAGATGTGTAAATAACTGGATCACTGCTTCATGTTCAAATAATAGAAACATTAGGGGAAAAAAGATCCTAGTTTACAAAGAAAAAACATTACCTCATTTTTACTTAGTCACAGAAAATTATTTATTTATAATTCAGTAGCGTATTAATAAAATCTGCAGGTGGAAAAGTTTCTGTTTTGTTATTGTATTTATTTTTAGATATCTTTTTGTTTCAACACTGTAGATCAGGCGTTCTGCTTCTCTGACAGCATCTAACCTCTCTCTGTCCTTTGTGAGCCTTTTAGTACACTCAGGTGTTAAGTGTTGAAACTCTAAATACATGTTTCTTGAAGTTGGAATTTGGGTTTGTGTGTGTCTTTGTCCACATAGGAGAAGTAGTAATTGCACTAGTACATTTTTGAAATGTCTGTCAGCAGACCACCTCATTGGAACTGTCAGCACATACATAGGCCTTAAAAAGCGTACAGCTAAAGGGGAAGGGGAGGAGGAAAGAGGGAGGGTGACAGCAAAATTAGATGAGTACAGTGTTGGAGGAGGTTGTACGTAAATGGGCCAAAGTCGAGGAAAAGACCTAGACAGATGGAGAGGAGAGATGGACAAGCAGAAGACAGCAGAGGATGAGGAAAGAAGAAAAAGTAGGTCGGGAAGACGAGGTAGAGTGAGAGACAGAGACAGAGTAGTTTAATGGAAAAGGCCTGCTGTCATCAAGGCTAAAACTCAAGAAACATCATCCACACCCCTCATTACCTGTGGATTAAACATGGACGGACATACGCACAGCCCACACACAAGCATCTAATCCACACGCACATGAAAAGTTGGTTCAGCAACACAAACAGGCCAGTACACAATGTAGCACACATGAGAAAGTTCTCATGGTCAAATTACGGCGGTATGCCCCTGTTTCACTGACCTTTGCCCTGTCTGCCTCGGAGGCATATTTTGCAAAAAGTTCCCGTCAACTTAACTCATAGAAATATGGAATGTCAATAAAGCACACATACACACACATAGATTTGGTGTGATTTATGATTACTCTATAAGGACCAACCCTATATGTAACATATTACTTTCTCAACAGTGCATCCAACTGTTTCTCACAGACAGATGGATGAGTTTAAAAAAATGATCCTGCTGTCAGTAGCTGTGCAAGCTTCAGTAGCAATGACGATTGCTGAGTCTTTTACAGCCTCTAGTGTTTTCCATCACTCTGTGAATTTTCTATAGACCAGTATAATGATATCAAGACAGTATGGCATTTTTTCCCAAGGATTTCCACTCAACTTTAGGTCAGATAATCCAGATAATTTTTCATTACTCTGGGGATAAGGAGAAGGTACTTGTCTGGATTAGCTGAAGTAATGACTTGTTCTTTAAACAGAAAACATGAGACAATAAATAAATAAATAAACAAATAATTTAAGTAAAAATATATGCCATATACTCTAAAGAACTGTCACAGGTGTTTGAAAAAAGAAATTAAAAACAAAAGTGAAATCATTTTGACCCATATTTTCGGAGTTGATTGACTGTTGTGGGGTTTCTCTCATCTCTTCCATCTATGTTGTTGATTTCTTATTGAGAGATTGTCCTGCTGACTCATCTAATTCCATTATGTTCATCAAGCCTGCAGCTTAAAAGTTACAACACCAAACCTGCATTACTGACCTGGAATACATTCTCTTCCTACGCGAATGTCTATGACAAATCCTCCACACTTGTCAGTCACTTCAAAACTCACCTGCTTTTCCATCCTCCATCCTCCAACCTTCACCTTCACAGTCAGCACAAATAACTGAGAACGTCTAAAGCCTAGTTTATACTTCCCTGTCAGCAGAGGTGCGGAGACGCACAGCGCCATTATCCATCAATGCAAGGGCTGTCTCTCACTCCCACAAGAACGCATGGAGTAGAGCCCAATTTTTTTAACTGTCTGTAAAACGCAACAGAGAGCATACATCTGTGATTAGTCAGCCCCTGAGCAGGATTACTATTGCAACAACACATTGGTAGGGTAAAACTAACCTGTCTCACAACGGTCTAATACAAATGATACATAGTCAATTTAATTAGTACTTGTTAAAGAAATAGGCTTAAAAGGCATAAAAGAGATCATCAGAGTAAATATACAGATGTCAATGTCAGTAAGAAGGCTTTTAACCTCCTTCCCTCTAGCTGCGTTTTGGTTAACCTTAGTCATGAAGACATTACATTGTGGTGCGGGAGGCAGAAGGATTTTTTTAATTTAAGGCAGAAAAGAGACAGATGCGAAGGAGTTCGAACGTTGTCCAGCCATGCACAAGACACAAGAGCTGCTTAATAAAATACAAGAAAAAGCTAATCAAGACTTCAGCCTCATCCTTGTTTAAAGGAAGAAGATATTTCCTTCAATGACACAGTCAATCAAGCTTTTGGGCACTAGATGCTTTATATTGCAAGGCCAGTTGATCTAATATGGTCTTTTGGGGATTTGGAACACCAGGAAGTGTAGATAACAACAAAACAGACCGCTGTGTTTGTTTGTTTACATGCGTTTTTAGAGTATTCTATGAGCTGCACTTCTAGTAAAAAGCTTTCCAGGTCATTGCTCCTTGAGCGGATGTGCGTTTACAAGCTGAAGTAAATAAACTTGACTGGAGACATCACTGCAATGCCAGGCAGACCTGCCATAAAAAGTCTGCACCCCCTGCTGTCCTGGTGGGGAATTGCTTCTCAGACATGGAGAAGTATGACAGGAAAACGTCTCCGTCAATACGTGTGCATGTGAGTGCAAACTTAAAAAAACGGAGAAGTATAAACTAGGCTTCAGAACCAACCTAATCAACCCTGACCTTAATTATCTGCAGTTCCTGCAGTTAGAATTGTCATATCATGAGTGACTGAGAATCTACACAGTTTGCATTTCCTGAATAAAATGTTTTAATACTCTTTTAATGCATGACAATTTATTGCCATTTAGGACATTCTAAAAAGTTACAGTAACCTTGAATTATTGCCACATGTCCTGAATTTTCACTGAAGTTAAATATTTTTGATGGGACCTTAAAAAGAAAACAGGCTTCAGCCTACAAATTAAACTCACCATAATTTCCGTTATGCACCATGGCAGCCAAAGACCTCCATCCACTGACCTTCCAGCAGGTATTCCTGGAAGGAAAGAATAAAAAACCCATGGCTGAAGTCTGTTGATCTGTATTGTCTGTATGGTCTTTGTCCATTTCAGCATCAATTAATGAGAGCCAAATAATGCATCCCCTATATCTTTTTACTTCCGAAACAGAGAAATTCTCATAATAAACTAAAGTTAAAGGTTAGTTTAACAAACTAAGCAACCTTCAAATGCAAAAGTTTCGAGGTCTGATAGTGGCAGCATGCATTTTTGCAGAATCCTCTTTTGATTCAGGGAAGCTAAGTTTATCTTCGGATAAGTGCGATGCAAGGTTTTTATCAATTTTCAAAGGAGAAAACACAGGCCTTTGATATGTTGGAATAATTGCTGTGGAGGAATAGCTTCTTGGTCTTCTGCTGTTCAGTGGTCTGGTTTGTGAATCTGGCTGTACGAGGAAGCACGTCATGCAGAGGGCTTGGAAATGGAGGATAGGCAGCAGAGGAATTTGCCAAGCACAACTCAGAGCTCACTTGCAGAAGAAAACTTCACAACTGCTTTCTAGAGCTGATGTTCTTCTTTTGAACTACTGAACGGATTTTTCACGGCTGCAAGGTACGCATATCTACAAGAAAGAGACTATTGTTTCTGTTTATGACCTTTTCCAAAGTAACAAATCAAGCTGGATGTACCAGTGGTGCTGACAGCTAACACCTGTAAGCAATCCTGATGTTGCTGTGAATGTATGATTTATATCTGATGTAGTAATGAAAACAAAACATGCTACCAGCAACCACTGAGCTAACTTCACGATTAAGACTAAACAGATACTGGCGCACTGACATAATTGCTGACCAAGGAGGCATACTGAATTTTATGGAAACTCCACCTACAAACTGGTTCTCAAGATATGCAACAGGTCCTGCTTACCTCTCTTGTTGGATTAGTGTTTTTGTTAATGCACATCATTATTTAACAACATTTATAATATCAACACTAGATTGAGAATAGACAATGAAATGTGTTGGGGGATGGGGTGCATAAAACCTTTTTCCCCACAGTGTTTTGTCCACACAGTTTTTGTTGTGTGGAGTGCAGTCAGAACAGATCATCACTGCCTATGACTCCACTCTGTTTTCTCTCATTATCATCTATTATTTGTAAATATTTCCTCTCCTCCTTTCAGTTCATTGTCATGTACCTCCCCTTTTTCCTTACCGTCTGGCTGATTGCTTTATTATATCTTCCAGATATAGCCCTTTCTTCTAACACATTGCCTTATTTCTCTCTCACTTGTGTGCGGAGAAAACTCAGGCAGACTCTTTCTTTCTACCCCCTCAGAAGAAACAATGCACAGGAATGGGTGTGCAGGGTGTAGAGTGGGTAAAGTTACTTTTGAGAGATGTCAGGGACATCCTGCTCAAAGCACACACCACATACACACACACACACACACACGCACACACACCCACACACACACACACACACACACACACACACACACACACACACACACACACACACACACACACACACACACGCACACACACACCCACACACACACACACACACACACACACACACCCACACACACACACACACACACAAAGAGGATGTTGGCTGGACAATGGATAGGTCTCAAGAGTGCAAGTATGGAAAGGGGCCCTTCCATACCTTGCCTCACATTCTCTACACATGAGTCCTTCAACTGTATTTAAAGCATTTGCTTCCAGCCTCCAAAGAAGTGCAGATATTATTATAACATAGGCAGCAATAAGATCACATCATGTCCTTGGATCATGTATTTAGATGATTTCAAGATATCTCAAATATGTATCCAGCATCACAGCCGAGAAGGAGACCTTTTCAGGACAGTCTTATTAGTGGGTGTGTGTATGAATACAGGGCAGGTGTATTAGTGTGTGAATGAGTCTTTGTGTAATCTGCGTGGGGAAGCAAAGCGGAGTCAGAGTCAAAAGTGCAACTATGGGGTGAAGAGTTCATATCAAAAGATCAAGAAAATGAAGAACTGAGGAGGATTAAAGTAAAATGAAATAGACTGAAACGCTTCTGAAATGTTCAAAGTAACGACTCTCGCAACCTAACCACCTACAGTGGATCGTTTGTAAAATTCAAAAGATAAATTTACATTTTTCCTTATTTTTTTTTTATTAATAAATGTGTGTATTTTAAAAATTACTTTCTGTTCTTTTTTGAAATACAATGGGCTTTATGCACAGCGCATTTAGTAAACCTTCTGGTTTTTAATAAGCCAATAAGAGCATTTCCGTCTACGCCTGTGGGAAGCGTTGTGGCAGTACAGCACAGCACTTAGGTAAAAAGAGGAATGAGATATTGCTTATAATCAAGACGACAGATAGTTTAGTATAGTATACCAATATAATAGTATAATATAGCAGTATGAGATGAAGCCATCTTACAAGTTTCAGGAGCGTGAATATTCCGTGAATATTCCGGAATTGCGCCGCTCAAGGTGGCAGCATGTTGGAGTAGCTCTGTTACTTTGGTTCATATTTTTTTCTTTTTTAAAACTTTAATTCTTCCATTTTTGGTAGAAAAATTGTTTTTGTGGACAACTGTTCTCTCTGGTTTTGAATGCTGTGCAGCTGGAAGGATTTTTGCTGATACTTTTTATTTTTTGACATTTGTTATGATGCATAACCATGGCAACAAGGTGGTTTACAACTGGCAGCAGCTGATTAACATCACAAAAGCTCAAATAATACCTCAACTACAGCCACAAAACCCTGAAGTGGTTGAAAAGAAGACGCCATAGATCCAGAGCATCCTCTACATCAGACTGTCATACAACTACAGAGCGTCTTCAGTCAGAGGCTTCTTCAGATCTGCAGAGCGCTACAAGAGATCATCCCTACCCACAGCCATCAGCATCTACAACAAATCTTTGAAGGAACTTGCATAATGAGTTACAACAACATTTGATTTCCCTTTGGGATTAATAAAGTAATTTTGAATTTGAATTGAATTGAATTGAATTGAAGGGTCAACAGCTGAACACTACTGTGTTCCTTTGTGTACCTCATCAGCTAAATATAATTTAATGGTCAGTTTCGACACATTTCCATTGGACGATCAACTTCGAAAGAGATGGATTGTGAACATTAAAGGGGAAAACTTCATCATCTCTCACCACACCCGTCTCTGCAGTTGACATTTTGTAGCACAGGACGTCAAAGAGACGAGTGAGGAAGGAGGGAGGAGGAGGCTGAAGCCCGGCGCCATTCTAGTGTTATTTATTTAAAAAACTATTCTCTCTGTGTAAATATGCGGCTTCCCACTCTTTTTCATGGATCTGAAACACTTTGCCTTCACTGTCACTTCTCCTGTCTCAGTCTTGTTGGAAAGAGATAGACAAAGAAGTAGTCGTGCCTTATTAGCAAATACAGCTAATGCTAACCTAAGGAAACACAATATAAGTAGCAATACATTTATCTCAAAGAATAGTACTAATACATTTCTGTGTTAAATGTGAGCTTAATATTCATCATTGAATGTTAAGATGTCCTTATTAGCGTCCTAATCAGACTAACATATTAATATATCTGTCTCACTGTCTTTTGATTCAATTCAGTTTATCTATAAAGCGCAGATTCACAACAGATGTCATCTCAAGGCACTATGTAAGAAAAGTAATTTCAATAGAATCATACAAACATTCCGATCAGTTTAAAAGTTTTCTATCTAAGGAATCCCAGCAGATTGAATTGAGTCATTGACTGGCAGTTGCACCACCTTCATGCAGACTCCAACTACAGCAATCCCTCAGCAATCCCTCATACTGAGCAAGCATTTTGATGATGGTACCTCTGAGCTACCGCTGTTGGCTGATAACTTACCTTCATGATCGTGAATAAAGTTGGTTATATACAGCTGAAACTTGCAGTCTGGAGTATTTGAGGGAGAGACATTTTTTAAATCCGACGTACCAAGGCCCCTCCCAAAACACTACCCCCTCCCCTTCCCTCCCTCCAGCCCTACTGCAGCAGTTGTGCACGCGCATCACCTGTGACGACACAGCGAGTCAAAGAGGTAAGCAGGAAGCGCTATTGAGCACCACGCGATTGTATTTTTGCTATGGAGCTTTTGGAGGTGAGCAACTTCTGCATGACTGATGCTCTCTCACAATATGGCAACTGTAAACGGGTAGATACGGAGCAGTCTGTGTGCACGGCCCCATGTTCACATGTTTGCGCGATCCACATGTAAGTTGATTGATAGCCGACAATGCGGAAAGTCGAATTCTATTAGCTAAAAAAATTTGCCGCTCAGTGTGAAATGCATAGGGGTCTACGGGAGGAAGGTGGGATTAAGAAAAATAAGTGTTGTGGAGCACTAGCCTTTTATCATAGTATTGAACCCCACTATCATTTCAAAGATTCATAAAACTTTGATAAATAAATATATTCTCCGGACTTCAGCTTCAACAGCCCTTCACCCGCTTGCTCGCAGACGTCGCTGTGCGTCTTTGACATATTCGGTGGACATTCTCTATAGTGATGCGTGGCAGGTCTTGAAGACAGCTCATATAAAATGCCATTTTGTTCAGACTGTGTCGTGACAGTTTTGAGGTGGAAGTGATCGGGCTGTCTTATCGTAACCAGGAAGTTGCTGTCCATAAACCCCATTGGTCACTCTGAGTTGCATATGCATGCTGCATGTGAACATTTTCTCCAACCCCCATTGCATGCATTAGCCACAGAAAGGAAATAGACAGCAAAAACAAGCGAGTCAGAAAAAAACCGTCCCTTTTATGTCACAGAAAAAATTGTATTTATGGTCTTGCCTACCAGTGGCGGTACTAGACAATTTGGTGCCCTAGGCGAGCTTGATTGATGGCGCCCCTTGCCCACAAAAAAATAAGTCATGTCCAAAGAATTGCACATATATTTAGATAATGATAATATAACAATATCAATACAACACGTGCAAAAGAATAAAGCTGTTCAATAATAAATATACAAAAAAAGTTTAACTTGAACAGTAGTGCAAAATCTGAGAACAAAAAGTGCACACTAAAGAATCAAAACAAAAAATAAACGTTTAACTTGAACAGTAGTGCAACATCGGATGGCTTTTGCTGTTTCATTTTCAGTAAGCGGTCGACACACAGCCAACTGACAGACCACTCGTCAGTGTGGGCGCCCCGCGCAAGCATGTTGTGACCCTGACTTATGACAGCTAAAGGTCACATCAGAATTGTCAAGTTTAATTTATTTTTATGTCAAAGTATTGTTATAGATAGAGGGATGGCAAAAACTGTCGAAAAAAAATAGACAATTCTTTTTTCTCGCCGCATATTTGGCGCCCCTCACTAGATGACAAGACTGTTGGAATTTGGGTTGGGACACCGCCAGCAAAGTAAGTTAAGCTAGCTATTTATTCGAAGGCAGCATAAGAATGTTGTCAAATAAAAATTATAAACTGAATCTGAGTTGATAAAACTGAGATCAAATATATATGATAAAATACAACCAGTTACGGATATTCTTTTGACCTTTTTTATTACCTAAATCACTTTAATATGAACTTAAACCTGTGGTTAGAATCATCTATCAATCCAGTTAAGAAGTACCTCGCTTATATGTCTAGTTGCCTTGACTTAAAAAAATTCAGTGCATTGTTGGTACAGCAAGATGATGATTGAAGCAACACAGAGAGAGAGTTGAAGAGAATGCGGTTTTTCTAAGGGGTGGAGTGATACAAAGAGAGAGAAGGAGCACTGCCCGGTGCTATTGTCCCATCTGTCAATCGTTGGAGAAGGAGAACAAAGAAGGCTGGTGGGCTGTGGCATATCACATGTCTGCCTCACTCTTTCTGACTCTTTGCTCCGTTATTCACTCACACACTCTGCACATTCACTCCAGGAGATGTGTGACTCCTCTGCATCTGTCTTGTCTCCCAACCCCCAGCCTCAATTTTCCTTATTCTTTATCCTTTACCCCATCACCTCCCTCTAGGTGTCTCCTGTGTTTACCATCTCTAGATCTACGGTCCATCTTTTTTAGAAGCAGGTGGGGTTTGAGCAGGTGGAAGGTACACCAACAGGTAGGTGGAGGAACAAAAGAATGAGAACCCTGGCTATCCCCGTCAGAGAGGAGGTCACTGTGAGGCCAGTACACCCCACACCTGTCCCTTGGCGCCATGGAGGGAGGGGGCAGAGACGAAACAGAGGAATGACCCACCTGTCCTTTGGGCAACTTGATTCAGGCAAAAAAAGGGATAAAGTGAAAAACAGAAAATCAGGGAAAAACAAGGTAAGGAAACTCACTTGTCCCCTGACCTACAGAGAAATTTGTCCTATTAACATGTGTAAAGAATTGAAAAAGATAGTGATGCAAAGAGGAGAAACATTTTAAAATTATTTGAAGTCTTATTATAAATGTCTCACAACTTGTCTTTGCTTTTAGACATTTTCCTGGTGAGACAAGTCATTTACCTGCAGAATTCCACTCCCAAATACCCGACTGCATGGAAACATTTATTCAATGTAATGTTTACCTAAATGAGTCAATTGTTATGGTAACAGATTAGTGCTGGGAAACTGGACTCCACTAAGTTTATTTCCATGAAATATCTACGTAACATTACGTGGAACCCTGTAGAAGAAAATGAGTGAAATTCACTATTCTAGTTTTATTGGAATGGGAAATCCCCATTTGTTTGACTCTAGTGCCAACCTGTTCAGGGTTTAGAGGTCTCTTCAGTGCTTTGCTTATTCTGGGCCATACACTAAAAGATCTTTGTGGGAGAAATTTTTCCCTGACAATGTGAGGGAACATTTGTCTGCTTCCAGTAGAAATCCAACAAAAACAGACCTCTGCTTGACTCCCTGTCATTGCCTTTGTTTCTTTCTCTTGCTCTCATTTCTGTCTGTATGTGTTGTGTTGTCAGTCTAAAAAGATTTTCCATTACATTATGAAGAATATTTGAAATTCAACCAAAGACACAAAAGTTTTCTTTGATTTATGTTGTGGGGCTGCACAGTTGGTAGCACTGTCACCTTGCAGCAAGACGGTCATGGGTTCGAATCCCAGCCTGGGGTCTTTCTGCATGGAGTTTGCATGTTCTCCCTGTGCATGCGTGGATTCTCTCCGTGTACTCCGGCTTCCTCCCACAGTCCAAAAAAACATGATCGTTAGGTGAATTGGTCTCTCTAAATTGCTCTAGGTATGAGTGTGTGTGTGTGTATGGCTGTTTGTCCTGTCTCTGTGTTGCCCTGCGATGGACTGGCGACCTATCTCTTCAAACATCTACACAGTTAATGATATGATCAATCACAAGTAAAAATGGAATTTCATCATAGTGGTTTGGGAGCAAATAATTTATTAAATACATAAGCATTTCTAATATTTTGGGATTTATGCAACTAACGTGATCTTGTTCTTTTTAAACCTTGTATGCATGCTCTGTTTTGACATGATCTGTTTCAATTTTTTTTATTTACTTGTCATGAAAAAGGAACAAGATATGACTTACTGATACAACAATGCTACCATTGCTGTGCATAACAAATACACCTGACCTCATTGCTCACATTTCAATCCAGATTGCTGCAAGCCAAATTGAAACATCAACAACAATCAATTTGATAAATACTTAATTTATAGAATTTGATTAATTCAGTTAAATTCAAAATCTGTCCATTTAATTGTCATACTGTTTGTTTGATACAATATTAGCATCGTTAGGCCCCATTCAGCTAGAATGTTCTCTACATGATGGCGTGTGAGAGTTCCCTGACTGTTTTGATTGTAGGTAAAACCTATGAGGTGTGATCAAAGAGGCTTATATTATAATGGCAGCATAAATGAATACTAGGTGCAGCTTGAAGGAGTTTGATAGCCTCAGTACTATCATTACGCATGATGTGACACCTGTAAGACTGGCCTTGCTGGCCAAATGCTCTATCCAGATTGGATCCAGTGTTGATGTGTTAATGCATTTGGCACCGTCGCTTCTGTACAGAAAACCCCTTCACCCCAACCCTGTAATGTTACTGAAAATACCACTGGTATTTTCTTCTACATGACAAGGCAACAACCAATGGTAGAGATGCCATCAACGACCATATTTCTGGGAAGATTACAGATAATGTAGGTGTTTTCAAAAGACACATGGTGGCGGCATATTAGGGTAATATTGCCAGCATGGTATGTCTTTTGAATCCGTCGTGGCGGCATACCAAGATGCGAATATTTTGGCATTTGTCCTGGCATGCTTGATCATAATCTTACTGCAGTATTGCTGCAACGCTGGACTTATGAATGAAGATCACTCCTTGGCACAACAGAGGGCGATGTCATGTGTGTCGTGTTTGGAGTGTGCCCTGAGCCCCAGACAGTAACAGTATTTAAAATGCAAGTAAACCTGGGAAGTTCTTTTAGCATTTGTATACTGTATCAGCTGAAATGACAAACTGGAGTGATGCAGAGGTCCAGGAGCTTCTGGCCTTTAGAGCTGAACACCAGATTGCCAGACAGTTCACGGGAACTGTGAAAGAAAGCCCCTTTTAGAGCGGCTCACAAAAAGACTTGAGGACCGGGGCTTCAATCGGGATAAAAACACACCTGATCAAGCAAAAGGCTCACTGATGCCAGCACCGATGGCGGCATTGTCTTTTGAAACAGGCTTCTGAGATGTGATACCTGTGGAGGTGGGGTGGAATTGTGATAGGGTCACCAAGAAAGCAGCTGGAAAAGAAATTATATACAAAGTACTAGCACAGTAGGGCTATGGCTGTTTTCACACTGAATTAAGTTTATCAGTGTCCGCTACATGCTTAGTAGAACACCAAGTTTCTTCATGTAGGGGTTAGGGTACAGCTTTTTTCCTCCCTTCTGTAAGTGACATCTCTCTAGGAACATGGTTGTGTTTAATGTGAGATGTTTGAGGATTACTACTGTCCTATCTCGTCTGTCTTTGAGGATCAGAGTAGCTCTTTATCATGTTAATCCAGTAAGTCCTGCCACTCTATTACCAGGGCTGGATCAGAACGTACACAAAGAGGGACACCGAGCTCTGCCTTGCCTTGTCAGGCCTTTTGTTTAGCTGACATATCATTTGTTTGATGAAAAAGGTGCCCAGCAGAGAAATTTCACTACAACTCAGTGTATACATGCAACATACACTAAATGTATACTCTATACCACAGAACAAACAAGAAAAAAACATATTTTTCCAATAGCAAGTACCATAACTTAAATATTACTTTCTAAAAACATTAAGACACTGAGTAGCACTTTAGAAAAAAAATTAAATGGTATTTATTTCTATTTGTGACAACTCCTTAAGCAACTGTGATAGTTCTGCTTTTTAAATTTTTGGACAGTAGGAATCACAAATACATTATAAACATCCATTACCTCTTTTCACTGCAGAGCCATTACACAGGATCCATGAAAATTAACATTCACTTTAAAATTAGTATGGAATATAATAAAACAAATATTTAATAATCAATTACTGTCCAAAACACGTTTATTTATTTGCCCTCTAGTAAGCCAATTGCTGATTAGTTTATTTTATTAGGACCACAAAAAGATCATTTTCAAGAAGGGGACTCACACAGTCATCAATTTAGTAATTATTAAACCAGAAATACCAATAAACTTTGGCGTTTGGACTGTCAAACATCTCTACTGTTTAGAATGTCTCTAAAATATTTGCTTTATTTCTGCGATGTTGTCCTGATCTATGTTCATTGTATTAAAAAAAAAATCTTATTTACTTTGTTTATATCAAATGACAATTGTTTTTCATTCTGTGCTATTATATAAGTCCTTCAAGTTTAAAAAAATATTTTTTTCTCATGTTTTAAAAATTTATCTTTGGTGCATATCTTTGTTTTGCAGTTGAAAGGTGAGAGAAAAGGCAACAGAGAAATTTGGTGTTTATCTTTCCTTTCCTCTGCTGCAAACCACATGTTCCCACTGCGGTCACCACACAGCTCATTTTCATTTGTTCTGTTGTTAATCATATTCTGTTAGTGTTGTGAATGTCGGTTTCTCGTCCTGTGGGTGCTCGGTCGAAGAAGATTTATGCTTGCTTGACACACAAATCTTGTAATGGTGTCAACTACCATAAAACATTCAGAAATGTATATAAACACTGTGGGACTTCCACATGTGCAGTTGTGTGTTGGATGATTTTTGCTCAATAATATTAGTAGTATAATGAGTACTCTCATCCGCACATCAACTTCATTGCATCTTGTATTCACTCAAATCTGTTTTGCATCTAATTCTAAATATTTGTCTATTCTAATCTCAGCAGCTGAAACAAGATGATTGAACAATATTTCTGTATTGGCACACATAGGTGGACTGTTAGCAGGGTCTGCAGGGTTTTTTTTGGTCCTGTTTGGCAGTGTGGAGCTCAGAATTGGTGTCTGAGTACCAAGTAGAAGCCCAACAGATTTACTTTCACAAGCGGAGCAGTACAGCTTTTGCTATAGTACTCCACTTGATATATGTGTGAAAAATATTTATTATGAATTGCTGGAGCAGATCGGAGTCAAGACGTCCAAAGGACCCCCAGAGCCCCAGGCGGACCCGGGCGGGGCCGACCGCATCCCCCAAGAGAGGAGCAAAGGAGAACCCCAGGGGAACGTGCAGCGGTTACTATGCAGGGGCAGCAGTGACGAGCCCACGGGCCCCGCCAGCAACCAGCCGCGCCAGGGCGGGCCGGTCCATGGACCGAGAGAGCCGAGGCCCAGGGGCGCCCCACCCCCCAACAGAGACCCTACAAGGGACCGCTCGACGAGGGGCCCCCGGCACGCGCCGCCACCACTCTGGGCCACTCCCCACCGCCAACATCCCAGCACCCCACAACCAACCAAAGGAAAATATCGGCCCAGCGCATCGCCCGACCGACACACCGGCCCCCCCAGGCCCGGCCAGGCCCGGCCAGGCACGCACCAGGTCCGAACCGGATTGACCACCGACGCACCAGTAGGCAGGGGCATCAGTCACCGGGGGGGGGTGACGGAGGGGAAATAGGCCCCCCGTTAAATGTAAGACACCCAAGAAATGATGCTGTACCCTCACTCACACACCCCATACACACTTCATGTTCCCAGGTCCAGGTACCGATGCCCCAGTAGAGCCACCAGCCCCCGGACCCAGGAGATCGACCCCCTACCTTCTAGGACGGAGACAAGCAGACCGCCAAGGGCCCCACAGTGGCGAGGCAGCCCGACAGCCCAGGACCCCGACCAGACCACCTGTTCCTCCTCCGGACCCCAACCCCTGATGGCCGGTAGCGAACAGGGGTGTAAAAAGACTCCTTGCCTCTATCCTCTCGCTCGAGTATGGTGTTGATGCGTGTTGTAATAATGTGCATTTAAAACAGAGGGGTGGGATGTGGGGAAGGCAGCCACACATCCCCCAACCCCCACCCCAAGCCCTCAGTGTCTGTATGTGGTTTAACAGTGGGCACCGGCAGCAGAGGTGAAGCTGATTGAACCGCTCCCCCTCTGGATGCCGAAAAGTGTGCCCACACCAACGTCCCTACATGTGTGTTGCATGAAAATGTTATAAGTGGGAGTGTCTAAGTTGTATATTAAAGTTGGGACCCAGGACGCCACGGGATAGCGAGGAGGGAAACCCCTCCTCGCACCCCAGTGATGTGCCCATGCCCCAAGACCCTATATGAGTGGTAAAGTGATGGAGCGGGTGGACAGAGGTGTTCGGGGATGGGGATGGGGAGGGAAGGACTGGCGAGACAAAATGTCTTCCCAGGGAGCCAGCTCCCCCACTGACCCAAATAGGCACTGCTGTTCACCGGGATCCACCAGGGGAGGGAGGCCATGGCATGTCCAACCCGGGGCCCACGGCCACAGCACCAAGACATTCCCCCCAGCCCCATCCCAGAAGGAGAACTAAACCCACCCTGACATTCGCTCTACTATCAGAACACAAATGACACTAGACACCCAGGTTGAGTTCGACCCCAACCCCCACAGGCAACAGAGACCCCACGCCGGCCGACCCCCGGCCAGGACCACAGCTAGGGGGTGCGGTGCCCCAGCGCCCCGTCCGCCCAGTGATCCCACCCCCAGGGATCCCCCCAGACACCTCCAACCCCAAAAACCCCCACATCAGCCAAAGTATCCCAAACGACAAAACCAAGTGCCCCCCACCCCTACTAGGTGATGGAGCCGATCAAAGGAGCCCAGAGAGATTAATCAGATATGGAGCCAGAGGCTGTCTCAAGACCAATATGGTCCAACAAGAGATTTCTATACTGATTAATATTAAGAGCCTTTTTATTTTTCCAGTTCAGGAGGATAGTTTTCTTAGCGGTGCATAAGGCAATGTGAACCATTAGAACTGACTTTGTGTCCATGGTGACATCATTTAAATCTCCTAACAGGCAAACTGAGGGAGATGGTGGAATGTTACATTTCAGACACTTTGATAAGTCCTCACATATCTGGCACCAAAATTTCTTAACAGGTGGACAGAACCAAAGCGCATGAATATAAGTATCTGGTATATTGCTTGTGCATTTTAAGCAGGTATTAGACGACGTAAAACCCATCCTAAACATCCGTTGACCTGTATAGTGTACTCTATGAATGATTTTGTATTGTATTAATTGCAAATTAGGATTTTTTGTTATTTTAAAGGTTCTTAAACATATCTGAGACCAGACGTTTTGGTCAAAGCTGGCTGATAAATCCACCTCCCATTTTGAAATTGGGATGGCTATTGATTCATCTAATGTAGATAAAGTTTTGTATATTTTAGACAGCAATTTGGGAGGTTTGAGATTAAGATTGCTGGAATTTATAATTCAACTGTATTGAGCCTAAATTGACCTTTAATAATAGATGTAATTTGTTGATATTCTAAGAATTTGTTTTTATCAATTCCATATTGTGTATTTAATGTATTAAATGGGATAAAGTCTGTTCCTTCAAATTTATGTTCCAGGTATTAAATTCCATTGCACCTCCAGTCTGTAAAATTTATTTAAAAAATTTGCAAGATGTCGGGGTTATTCCAGATGGGTGTACGTCTGCATGGGATTATTGTGGACTCTGTCATTTTTAGAAACTCCCACCATGCTGTCAGAGAGGATCTGATATTTATGCTTTTAAAGTATTCATGTCGTTTTATATTTGAGCTAATAAATGGTAGGTCTGAAAGTTTTATCTTATTGCATAATGTCTGTTCTACGTCTATCCAGGACTCATCTAGGTAGTTGTTATTGTTTTGCTATGTTTTGTAGTTGCTATGTTTTAACCATCTTAAGATGTATTGGAGCCTGTTGGCTACGAAATAATGATGGAAGTTTGGTAGATGTAGACCTCCTTTTTCTTTGGTCTTCTGCAGTGTTTTTAAGCTGATACGTGGGGGTTTATCTTTCTAAAGAAATTTAGAGAAAGAGGAGTCCAGAGATCTAAAGCAGTCTAGTGATGGTTTACTTGGGATCATTGAGAATAACTAGTTGATTCTGGGCAAAACCATCATTTCTATTGAAGCAACCCTTCCCATAAGTGATATGGGTAGGGATTTCCATCTAGCAAGATCATCTTCCACTTTTTTTAAAAGTGGGATGTAGTTTAGCTTTATTAAATCTGCCAGTCTTAGTGAGACATTGATACCTAAATAAGTAATATTCCCTGACTGCAGTTGTGTATTAGTTGGATTCTGGACAGAACAATTGATTGGAAGAACTGTAGATTTTAACCAATTTATAGAATAATCTGAAACGTTTGAGTAAGAGTTTATCAAACCGATTACCTGAGAGAAAGAGGTTTGTAAATGCTGGAGAAAAAGTAATACATCATCTGCATAAAGACTGATTTTATGTTCTATGTTATTGCATTTTATGCCTTTAATATTGTGAGTTTGCCTGATTGCTCTAGCTAGTGGTTCAATAAAAATAGCAAACAGGGAGGGAGAGAGAGGACATCCCTGCCTGGTACCTCTCTGAAGATAAAACCTAGATGATGTTTGGTTATTAGTCCCGATACATGCTGTTGGTGAACTGTATAATATTTTCAACCAGTTTATAAAAGAATTTCCAAAGCTAAATTTATGCAAGGTTGCAAATAAGAATTTCCAGTTAATTCTATCAAATGCTTTTTCTGCATCTAGAGATAATATATTAGTTTTAATGTTTTTACAGTAAGAAAAATCTATTAAATCTATTAATCTACGTGAATTTGTGGATGAATGATTTATGGGTTTCTTGTAATAATACGACATCTGCCCTAAATCTTTTAAGCTGGTAAAAAATCTTAACTCTTTTCTCTCTGGTGCCAGCTCCATGAACATTCCATGTGACAAACCTTAGAGTAGTCATAGTTTTGATATAAAAGTTGTAAAGTCCATATCACCATAGAAACAGATAAACAAAGGTGCATTATTAGTTTGTGCTTGGCGTTGCCTGATTGAAAATCCAGAAGCTGAGATATAAGAAAGAGAAAAATAGAAGAAAGTTGCGATGGTGTGTTGGCTGAACTCCAGGGATTCCCTTAGAGCTTGAAATTCTTTGTGGAGAACCTCAACCAGGGCCAGACGGGCGTCTAGGCTGGTTAGCTTCTTATCTATTGAGTCCAGGACATCGCTGTAGCTTTTCTCTGGAGAGATGGTGGAGGTGCTGGCCTCAGAACGGGTGTGTTTCTGTGATGGTGTGCTTGTCGGCATAGCAGAGGTGGATTTTTGTGGCTTGCCCATAACAATGCTGTCTCCAGGGTTTTTGAGTTCAAATGGGTAATTTTAGTTTGTAGCATCTTATGTTTCAGTGTATATCTGTGTTTTGCATTTTAAGTTTGTTGGATTTACCCCTCCCTTTTAGTGCATCAGCTTCCTGCTCTTTCAAAGCAGTTCCTCATCTCTTTATTCACCCACCTGTGTAGCATTCAGTAATCAAACTCCCCAGTATAAATATTCAATTACTCCATTGCTGCCCTCATCCTGAGTTCCTGTTTGCCTTAGTGCTCTTTTTAAAACCTTGACGACACAAAAGGAATGTTTAATGCAAAATGTTTCACACCAATAAAAAAGCCTAAAAGTTTGTGAGATCAAACTTTGTAGTTGTTGAAATGTACTTCCTCTGTAGACTTCTTCTGCTCCCAACAATATGTTGATATAATATGAAGTGATAGCCGCTGTTTAAAATAGGAACTGCACCTAATGCCATTTCAAAGGGACGTACGAAACATTCTTTCCAGACATCTGGCATGCAAAGGTATACCTAAGGTTTAAATTGAGGACCCAATATACATATTTATGTGCGACACACACATAATTCATCAGATTACTATGTAAATGGCTAATACAACTATTTGAAAATGAATGTGTCAGCCCCACCACCAATTTAACCTTTAAACTGAAGTGTGCAAAACATAACAACAACCAGCCTTATGCACAAGCTCCATTAAGTTTTCTCTTTTTTTTTCTTTTTTGTTGTGGACATATTTCAGTAACTGCAACATTTCCACAATAAGACCTGACCAACCTATGTCAACTTTTGGTCTCATTTTGTGTGGATATAGGAACACATTTCTAAAATTGGTGTCCATAGGTGAAAGCTTTTTAGAAAGGACAAACAAAAAGATCATTTTGAGAACATTTTAATGTGGAAAGGGTCTGAAGACTTTGTGCGCAGAACACCTCAGATCTGACCTTTCACACACATTTAATTGCTCTCCTCCAAGGCCCTTGAAAATGTTATTGCCTGCCCTTTTGGATCTTACCCATTGACTGTGTATATATTAGATTGACGGAGCCTCCGTGACGTCTCCCGTTGGTTTCTGAAGAACTGAATTGAAGACCAGAGCGCGGTTCCCACCACCGCCATCTTTGCCATGTCACGCGTCTCGTCACTCCCCTGAGAGTGGGGCTGTGAGGGTGGTGGGCGGATGATTGACACCCATGAAACTCTGAGCCGATGTAGCTACGAGCTAACTGCGCTAACTCGGAGCTAACTGAAGTTAATGGTTGTTGTCAGGGGCTTTTAACCAGAAAATTGCAGTTGAGAGACTCTGCTACCCCTCTGCCCTCTGGATAGATTCAATATTTTGGTCAAATAAAGTCATGAAGCCTTGTTGCTCCATAAACGTTCACTGAAACCATGTGAATTTTAATTAAAACAAGTATTAATAATGAATGTGGAAAGTAAGAAAGAAATGTGATAATTTCAACCCATTTTTGACCAAGCAGCGTTATCTTAAATGTACAGCAGAAATATAGTTTTACTTACAGAGAAAAATCGAGCAGAGATGTTTTAATGGTCTGTTAGTCCAATCAATACCACATTAAGCCATATTTGTCCAATAAGTGCACAATTGTCATCTGAGCATGAATAAAGTTTGCGGACGCAACTGATGATCAAGTTCAGAGAAACAAAAGGACCTGGACTTCTAACATGAGGCTGAGGCTGTGGCCTTCCCTGGAGCAAGTAGGGGGATGCAAGCCACTAGCCACCTGACGGTTCATCTGAGACTTGTCAAAAGGACACGCCCCTTATTATTTATAATTTCAAGCTTAAATTACACCTAAACAGATAAGTTATAAAAAAATCACCCCCTTCAGAGTTGTCATGCCAGTAAAATTGACCTGCCTAAAATGGTAATTTGAACCAGGCTGTAAACATGTTTGTTTTTGCTGTGATGTTGGCATTTTTAACATGGTAGCTCCTTGGAGCCAGCCCCTAGTGGATGAGGGGGAACTGCAATTTTTGTTACTTCCACATTGCCTTCACATTTGGCCAGCGGAGTTTGCCCCTGGATCTTACCACAGTAACCTCTTATATACCTAATTTCTTGAACATATATCATAGTTTATCCAAACAACATTATGAAGAATATGAGCCTTCTAATTCTTTGTCCTTAATATCATTACATGCAATCTCCCAACTGTGCAGGGTCATATGCATTTCAGTCAGGGTGGTCATATGTAAACCATAGGAGACATGAATTCGATTAATGTGGGAGTACATGCTTTTTGATAAGCAGTGTAATAAATTACAGAGCTGAAACAGCCCCCTCAAGATCAATGTCTGCCTCTGTATGTGTGCATGCAGCACATATTAGTGCTCCAATCATTTCTGCTGGGAGGGATTAGGCTGGGAGTGAGACTATAGGAATCCAGAGGTCACATAGGTTAGCGCTCCATACTCCCCTATCCCTCTTCCAGTCACCAACTCACACTCTTATGCAAAGATTTTCTTTTCACAACAACTCAAAAGTTTTGTAAGTACAAAGTAATAGATTGTACTTCTCTTTGGGTTGAAGAAAAACAAAAGCAAAGGGATAAGAGAGGCTACTGTTTCCCAAGCAACTAATCCTCAAACCTCAATGTGGCAACATGACTTACAGTTGGGGGAGGTGGTCAGCAGAGGGGTCAGTGGGCAGGTTAGTAGGTCCCTGTCCTGTTCTGAGGGATAATGTGGGAGAGAATGATTGAAGTGTTGACATGAAGGGGGAAGAAGGGTTCTCAATTTCCACCAAGACAACAGAGAACACTGAGATGACACCTTTACAATTAAATATGTCTATAAAAAAAGAATCAGAAAAGATACGTAAACAAAAAAAACATAACCAAAAGTGACTTCATCTCCATTCGCCTCTTTTCTAAAAGAGCCAAACTCTTAATTAATCAGTCACCCCAAGCATTCTTAGGTCTAAACCAACTTTTACTGTTCATATATTGTCAACTTAACACAATTTCTTCACTTGGTTACTTTCACTTGGTTTCCTGGTTAGGATATTTTTTGTCTCCAATGAAAATATCATTTAGGAATAGACTAATGGAGAATCCTAGTATAATCCCATATTAAAGTTATTCAAATCAATGTCATTTGTTTGCTTGAATACCCTGTAAACTATACCGGGAGTAAAACAACAAATGTTGTGAACTTAAGTTCACAACATTTCATTGAACTTAAGTGAAACTCTCCTAAAATCCTTGAGTGAACGTTCATGTAACTGGATTTACACTTGAAAAAATATGCTAATCAGGCAGAAAAGTATGTAGAAAAGTTGCTGAATACTGGTAGTGGATTCATGATGCTGTGATATCGCTGTGATACTTTTTGAAATTTCAGTTAATTTAAAATCATAATCTCATTTGGTCTTTCAGCAGGATAATGATTTTTGAACCTGTGGCAATCAGATGCTGACCTTTAGTTTGTGATCCAGCATGAAATATTGACCTGCACCAAAATGTGTAGTGTTATTCTGTAAGACTTCAAATAAAAACTTTTTTTGGGATGATTTGTTTTTGTCAATGAACATTTTTATCAAAATCTTGAGTTCACAGGTGAGTGAGCGTCCTGACCTGCTTCTCCAAAATGTCAATCCAAACAATAGACCTCCAGGCATGTCAGTCAAGCCGCTGTACCCCCACCTCATTTCTGAAACCTGATATTTACCTAATTATGAGATCATTTGCAAGAGGACCACCAACATACTGATAATAAGTTCATCACACCATGGGAAGCATTTAAGTACAAAATATAAGGAATTTACAACTAAGATTTATTAGAGTCAGTCATTTTTAACATTATTCAAACTTTTATTGCAGTAGCTTTAATTTTAACATCTCAATGTTTTAACTACTCTTCAAAGGAAAAGGAACGCCACAAATCTGCAATAGCTGATTTATACTTCCAAAGATAAAAGATAAAAGTGCTTTGAAGCTGATGCAGAAAGTTGATCGACTTTTGGTTAAATGTATGCTTTACGTGCAAAATTACAGAACGTTTGTCTAACCATGTGATTTCTTCAGCTTCTTGCCATATCTAACTCCTGTTGGACTGCCAGATCTCAGCAAATGGTTCATTATTCATTAACTTTTATGTCTGCTGTACCCCGTCATGACCTAATAAGGCCTGAATTGAATCAGACATCTGGATTTAATCATGAAAGAATCGGAAAACAAAAAGTAAAAAGGCAGAGGAGACCTCAGTAGTTAGCAACTTGTATGATTCCCCCAGTCATCACGAATGAGAAAGAAAATGAACTCAAGCACAGGGCAAGATGAAGAAAATGAAGAGGGAAAAGAAATAAACTGATCAAGGTAGAGAAAGATGAGAGGAGTGAGAGAGTTCCCATGATTCAGAAAATGATCTACTTGTCCCCACATTGTTCTATGTGTGTGCATTCATGTGTTTGTGTGTGTGTGTTTGTCACTGGAGTCATTCAGAGTGCTGAGACCAAAGGGGTTTCACTGTGACACCTATTATGCCCCGAAACATGACACACACCAGGGAGAGATGCAGAGAAATAGATGGAGCACTAGAGCCCACGTTGTGCCTGTGAGCCTACACATGTGTGAGTGTCTGTTTCTGCATTTACCAGCATCTGCTGTGTGTATTAATGTGCGCACACTGGCTGAAACTGAGACAGTACTGTATTATGAGTTTATGTCTGAGCGTATGAACTCCCCCTGTGCATATTTTTATGCTAGAAGGTGAAATGTAGCAAATCATTGTGCGCTGCCAGGTGTTTGCCTTGGCCACACTTCTGAGGCCCTGTCACAAATTTTACGGAGTCAACGGGGAAATGGTGTAGTGTTTTGGGGGTGCCTCAGGGGTCTTTCTATGCCACGTGAGAGCAGTTTAAAGCAAGGAATGGGTAATTTTTCTTTTGCATGCATTTTTCTGGAGTCACGAAGCTATTGTAAATACTCTTAAGTCCCCATTTCGCAATCACATCTTGCTCATTTCATGTAATTAAGAAAATTCTGGTGCTATTTCAGTTGGCTTTTCCTCTAAATTATAAGAACTTTGCAGATCTGTTTTATGTAGATCAGCCTCATCAATCATCCAATAGCTGCACATAAGCCTTTAATGAAGTTTATACCACAAAATGGTGAAGCTCCAAGTCAATATGAGAACACAAAGTAATACCCGGCATTAGTGACATTCAGCTGAAATCCCGATCAATATCTTTACAACATTGTTTGGATGAGATGTAATTCCTTAATTTTTCTATTATAAGATCATTTAGTGACTATGGTCACATGTTGAACTGCCACAGAACATTCATTATGAATTAGAGATGTGAAGATTACTCAATTCGCTTCAGTTCACCAAATTTCAAAGTTGTATTCATCTTCAAAAGTCATTTTTTCCAAGTCAGTCAAGTCTCCAGTTTCAGATTTAAGTCTGTAATGACTGAAACAAAAATTAATACATCAAATGCTGGCCCTCTAACATGCCTAAATATTTCAATTTATCAACCAAATTTACACATGTACCCCACAAAAATAAAAATATGCCTGTATGTATGTATTAGTGCTGTCATGAGATTAAAAAAACTTTGAGATTAATTAATTATGATCTGTAATTAATTAATCTAATTAATCTCTTTTTTTAATCTCACCTAATAATTGCTGAGAAAAGCCCTCATCTTGAGGGATTTTCTTTTAAATTCATTACATTATTGAGGTAGAACAAAAGTTTGATACATGTAATTTAAAAAAACTGGCTTTATGAAATCTTTTATTGTATCTAACAGACTTGAACAGATTCAGTCCCAGCCATTACATTCTGCTGTATTTGTGACTAGTTCCAAGTGGTGCTTCGACCATGCGCGATTCATTAGCCTTCTGGACGCAGTGGGGTAAATATCTTCTCTGAGTACAGCTGTGTTACGGATTAAAACATCACGTTATATACGCATTATTTTTTATACCAATGGCTTGCAGCCAACCGATGTCCACATTAGGGTGTGGTTAACCTCGAACAACTCAAGCACAGTGCATAAAACGGGTTTTATTTAAAGGGAACTGGCATGCAGAAACTGTAAAATTAAAGATTAAAAATTAGATTAACGCGATTAAAAAACATAATGTGCTAAATATGGCTGTAATTAATTGAGCGCAATTAACACGATCATTTGACACCCCTAGTATGTATGTATGTATGTATGTATGTATGTATGTATGTATGTATGTATGTATGTATGTATGTATGTATGTATGTATGTATGTATGTATGTTCAAAGAAAACTAGATTAAATTAACACGATAATTGTGTAATTTCTGAATGATCAAACAGATTTATTTTATTTTGAAGAAAAAATAAGGCCTTTGTATTATTGGATTTGAACCCCTGATATTCCATCGAATACTTTATTATTTAGTACATTAAATGTTCAAATTAAACACATTTTCTCAGTTATCAGTATACATGTTCCAAGATACATATAGATGAGCTCAAATCCAAGTCTAGTCTCAAGTCTTAGAATGAAAGTTTAGGTCAAGTTAGAAGTTTTTGCTTTTGTGACTTAAGTGTGACTTGATTACCTGTCTCTTCCACTGCCATTTCTTCTGTCCAGCCATAATAATTTAGATCTATCTGCCCCCTATTGTCTAGGAAAGAACCAAGTTTTGCTAGATTAACACTAAAACCATTTTTAGGACCTCAACAGTAGAGTACAGAGCTATTCACTCTGGTCATGTGAATCCGCTATTAATCTTGAACAAACCCTTAATTGTATGGCATTTGGGTTCAATTTAGTGCTGACCAGACATGTTTATGTACTCTATTATCACCAGTAACTTTTTGGTTGTTTGTTTCTTTTTTTCAATTCTGACAATATTTAAACAACCATTATAACTGTAATTATCATAACAGTAAAAACATTTTTTTAATCCTGTAAATGTCAGTAATTTAATTTTTTATATTCATGATCAGTTATAAGTATTGTTTTTTGACAGAATCTGTTTATAAAAACACATTTTGGTTGTGATGAGAGGTGATCTTTAGCACTGATGGTTATTGTTCAAGACCTCGAAGCTTGCTTTCGCCTTATTAACGACGCTGTATCCTACTGTATAGCATTACATCATGTTGTTTTGAATCAAATGACTTTCCATTTAATCAAATACTGAATTGCTGTGAATTTTGTTGAAGAGTGTGAAATCAAATTGTATGGCAGGAGGTGTTTGCTGCTCATAAATCTTTAACGTAGTGAACCATATCAAGATGAATTTCCGCCACAAAGAAGACATATCTAGCCCAAACTGAATAAAAGACTTGATGACATATATAGAGGCTAATTGTCCTTGAGGCAGCTGTCCAGGGTTTGAATCCTGACCTCAGGACCTTTGCTTTATGCTGTATTCTTTGGTTTTTGCCATGCTGTGCAGATGGTTCTGCTTGCACCATGAGACAAAGTTGGACACCACAGTTCTGTACTCTTCCCCATCATCATCTGTGATACATCCAACCACTGCAGAGTCATCAGAAAACTTCTGAAGATGAAAAGTTTCTGAGCAGTAGCTGAAGTTTGTGGCGTAGAGGGTGAAGAGGAAGGGAGAGAGGACAGTCCCCTGTGGAGCTGACCACTCTGACACAGTTCTGCAGGCGCACACACGGCCGATGGATGCACTTTTTTTTTTTTTTTTCAAGGATTTTTGGGCCTGAGTGGCCTTTATTGACAGTGGACAGAGTTTTTGAAGGGGGAGAGAGCTGGGGGAAGACATGTGGCAAATGTCGCCTGGGATGGGACTCGAACCGGGGACGGCGACGTCGAGGACTGAGGCATCTGCACATGGGGCGCCTGCTCTAAACCCCATGGATCCACTTTTTAACTGCATTTTAGACATCAAATCCTGGATGCCAGAAAACTTTGTCCGGCTCAACCAGGACTAAACTGAAGTTTTAGTCATCGGTCCTGAGGCTCAGAGAGATAAACTTTTACCAAAACTACAATCACTGTCTTTTAATCCTTCTTTACAAGTGTGTAGGCTGACATTTCTATTTGAAATATCATGTCTTATTGGGTATATGTAATATACTGAATTTTTGGTTTTCATTAGAAGTAGGCCAACAAGAATGAACACTTTTAAGATATTATACGCTATTACTTGGTGTTAAAATAAATCAAAAATCAACTAAATTTTGATCACAAATTTATTGAAATGCACTAGTCAATGCAAATCACATCAGATATAATTTTTTTTATCCTTTCTAAATTTTGGCTACATTTTTCTATAAACTGTGATGAAAATCAAACTTGATGCTTTTCAATCATAATCTTGAATTCAAGACCTCAAGACCTGTGGGTATTGCTTTGTCTAAGGATGTGATCTGCACATACAGGTCCTTCTCAAAAAATTAGCATATTGTGATAAAGTTTATTCTTTTCCATTATGTAATGATAAAAATTAAACTTTCATATATTTTAGATTCATTGCACACCAACTGAAATATTTCAGGTCTTTTATTGTTTTAAAACTGATGATTTTGGCATACAGCTCATGAAAACCCAAAATTCCTATCTCAAACAATTAGCATATTTCATCCGACCAATAAAAGAAAAGTGTTTTTAATACAAAAAAAGTCAACCTCCAAATAATTATGTTCAGTTATGCACTCAATACTTAGTCGGGAATCCTTTTGCAGAAATGACTGCTTCAATGCGGCGTGGCATGGAGGCAATCAGCCTGTGGCACTGCTGAGGTGTTATGGAGGCCCAGGATGCTTCGATAGCGGCCTTAAGCTCATCCAGAGTTTTAGGTCTTGCGTCTCTCAACTTCCTCTTCACAATATCCCACAGATTCTCTATGGGGTTCAGGTCAGGAGAGTTGGCGGGCCAATTGAGCACATTAATACCATGGTCAGTAAACCATTTACCAGTGGTTTTGGCACTGTGAGCAGGTGCCAGGTCGTGCTGAAAAATGAAATCTTCATCTCCATAAAGCTTTTCAGCAGATGGAAGCATGAAGTGCTCCAAAATCTCCTGATAGCTAGCTGCATTGACCATGCCCTTGATAAAACCCAGTGGACCAACACCAGCAGCTGACATGGCACCCCAGACCATCACTGACTGTGGGTACTTGACACTGGACTTCAGGCATTTTGACATTTCCTTCTCCCCAGTCTTCCTCCAGACTCTGGCACCTTGATTTCTGAATGACATGCAAGTACTTTGGACCACTGAGCAACAGTCCAGTGCTGCTTCTCTGTAGCCCAGGTCAGGCGCTTCTGCCGCTGTTTCTGGTTCAAAAGTGGCTTGACCTGGGGAATGTGGCACCTGTAGCCCATTTCCTGCACACGCCTGTGCACGGTGGCTCTGGATGTTTCTACTCCAGACTCAGTCCACTGCTTCCGCAGGTCCCCCAAGGTCTGGAATCGGTCCTTCTCCACAATCTTCCTCAGGTCCGGTCACCTCTTCTTGTTGTGCAGCGTTTTCTGCCACACTTTTTCCTTCCCACAGACTTCCCACTGAGGTGCCTTGATACAGCACTCTGGGAACAGCCTATTCGTTCAGAAGCTTCTTTCTGTGTCTTACCCTCTTGCTTGAGGGTGTCAATGATGGCCTTCTGGGCAGCAGTCAGGTCGGCAGTCTTACCCATGATTGTGGTTTTGAGTAATGAACCAGGCTGGGAGTTTTAAAAGCCTCAGGAATCTTTTGCAGGTGTTTAGAGTTAATTAGTTGATTCAGATGATTAGGTTAATAGCTCGTTTAGAGAACCTTTTCATGATATGCTAATTTTTTGAGATAGGAATGCTGGGTTTTCATGAGCTGTATGCCAAAATCATCAGTTTTAAAACAATAAAAGACCTGAAATATTTCAGTTGGTGTGCAATGAATCTAAAATATATGAAAGTGTAATTTTTATCATTACATTATGGAAAAGAATGAACTTTATCACAATATGCTAATTTTTTGAGAAGGACCTGTACACTATACACTTTGACACAAATTTTATTTCAAGGAAAAATATAATAATAGAGAAACATTTCAAACACTCACAAAGCCAAAGGTTAAAATTATTATAGAACTGTCTGGCCTTGAAATCACATATAGTCAAAAAAAAATAATAATATTAACGTGGGTTTAAAAATCTAATAACCATGCAAAGTTAAATTTCTAATCATGAACATCCATGTCTTCTCATTCAATTTTACATTCACAGTGATGGTATCTAACAATGCAGAAAGCTTTGGTGGAATATGCCCAACTTTGCTGAAGCCATAACTAAGGAATGTAAAAATTGTATCATTGCAAGAACAGTTTTTCAGTACATAAACATCAGTCGAGGGCTGGAAAATTCACCCATAGGCCTGCAGTGATATCCTACTTAGTCTAACCTAAATTAATACACCTCATAATACCATCAGTATGACACAACGACTCAAAAATCCATACAAAATCCTACATACACATTACATCACCCTTAATATAGACCAATAAAGCAACACTTAATTTCTGGAGCATTTAAACTCAATAAGCTCGAATTCAGAAATAAGAGTAGGAAACTAAGTTCTAACTAAGAATTTTAAAATATTAGTCAACAAAGTTTTAATAACTCACCAAAGTAGCTTAAACAAGTGTGTCCAAAAAATGCACATTGTCTCGATTTTATATAAGACACCAATGAGGCAGTAACAGAACCAACATCCATCCATCCCCAACCATCCAATGCAAGGTTACTGGTGTCTCTCTCTAGCAGTCACATGGCACTCCCTGGACAGGTAACCAGCCCATCACCGGACAAGCAAGTATATCTGCAACCAAATCTATCCCTTCTCTTCCTTCAGCCATTGTGGGTTAAAAAAATACACCGGTAGCTGTCGGTAGCTAACAAATCTTTGTGTTTAGTTCAGATATTTTGCTAAATGCCGCCCTTTAGGCTCTCACAGGTGCTTATCCAATCACAGGACGCGCACATGTCTCCTTCAGCGTAATACCTTCTACTTGGCCTTGGTTTTGCAAACTTGAGAGCTGATTGGCTATCGAAACTGACTGGGTCCATTCACTTAAAGCGCACAGGTCACTCGTCTGTTGATTCTGAAGGCCTCTGGCAGATTTCATACAACCTGACAACACAAGCAAGCTGAAATATAATATATATATATATATATATATATATATATATATATATATATATATATATATATATATATATATATATATATATATATATATATATATATATATATATATATGTGTGTGTATATATATATATGTATATATATATATATAATATGACATAAAGAGAACAGACCAGGTAGAATACTTTTATTTAACAATATTTACAAAAAATAAATACATTTACTTTTCTGAGTATGTTTAGGCCAACAGAAAAGATTGCCCACCACTGATAAACGTACATAAGCTATGTGATCAACTTTCAGGGGAGAACTTAGGGGAGAAATGACCCAGCAAATAGCAGAGCTGCTTTCTAGGTTGGTGGGAGGCGAGTCTTAGTGGGCGTTTAGGGTGTCAGAGTGCTCAACGTTTAGGGTAATGTGTGTAATGTGTGAGTTTGGGTGGGGTGGTTATACAGTTGATATGTAGAGGTGAATTTGAGAGAGGGTTAGCTTTTTGGGGAAAGGCGACTTGAGAAATTTTAAACCCTAGGTCCTTTCTCTCTATAGGCCTTATCAGATTTCCAAAAAGGCTGCCAGCAACAAAGCAATGCAGAGCCAAAAAAGAGATGGTGCACCAGAAAGAGGGGGGGTTGTGGCTGAAGGGGTACGAGGAAAGGGGCTCGAAGAAGGGGGACGAAAGAAAAAGACATTTGAGGAGGAGGGGGCAGAGACAGAGTGGAAAAAGAAGTGTGGACAGCAAGACTCTAAACAGGAAAAGAAAGGGAGCTAAAGAGGGAAAAATAAGAAATAAATGAGAATGTAGACATAGAAAACAAAAAAAGAGAATGAGAGAGAAATCAAAAAAAAAAAGAAGAATAAAATGAGGCCCACCTCTGAAACTCAAAGTATAGCCCATTTTTCTGTCTGGTTCTTTCTCCGGGAGCCTTCAAAATAATGGATTGTCACGCTAAATGGCCGGATACAAGAGGGCAAAGGAGCTGCGTGAGAGGAGGAGCTGGGGGAGGAGGGGGTAATTGTAGGAGGCTGGGGGGAGGAGGAAAGTTTGGATAGACGTGGAGGGAGGGCAGACAGAGTGGCGATTTGGGTATATTTCGAAGTCAATTCATTCCCTATTAAGAAGCAATGCCAAAATCAACATAGAGGACTGATAATTATTCTGATTCTGGGATTCTTTGGGTTTTATTAAATAAACTGTGACAACTGTGTGGTAACCCACACAAACCTCTCACCAGCATTTAGGTAACTAGTGAAACCTCTTTTTCTGATTGTCGAAGATTACATTTTGGTGTTTTACTTCATGTTTTCAGAAGTTAAACCAAGTCTCACAAACTCACAATATATTTAGGCAGAGTGACCATCTTTGCTTTCAATATAAATTCTAAGTAGGTGCTTTGTTCACGGGAGTATAATTTGGCTGTACTTTTTGATGTTTTTGAACATGTTAAAATGTATCTTGGCTGTTGCTGGAGTTCGAGCAGACTTTTCCTGGCCAAACATCACATTGCTCACTTTAAGGATTTATGTGGCATCTGGGGAAGAAAGGCTTTGGGGGGAAAGTGCAAAACAACCTTTAGAACACATGCAGTCCCTATCAGTTAGAAATTAATCCCATAGTTAAGAAGACAAACAAGCAACTAATCTGTTCAAGATTTTTTTTCTGCTCAGCTGCATCTTTATGTAAAATTACCTATCCTTGCTGCCATTTTACTAATGAAAAAAAATATTGTTCACATATTTCAACCTCAGCAGTCCATTTATTCATCCTTTCTCTTGTTGCAAGGCTTCTTGTTGGTATGTCTCTTTGATGTATATTTGATGCTTGTCAATATCCAAACGTCAAAACACCTCTGCTGAAAGCCCACAGAGGTGTGTGTGCGTGTATGTGTGTGCGTGTATGTGTGTGTGTATGCGTGCGTCTGTGTGTGTCATGTGGATGTTTGGGAGCATGCAACAAATTGTGCATGCAGGGACCAAAAAAAAAAATGAGAGAAATTTAAGAACGGGGACTCTTGGATACTTGCATACATTGGGGAAAAAACACATTCTGCAAGTATGAATGTAGTTCAATGGCAAATGAGAATATAAAGCTGTAAGGAATGCTCATGTGTTAAGCTTAAAATCAGTCACTAGTTGATGCATTAGTTGATTGAATTAGTTGATTGATATATGCAGTAATTTTTTTCATGAATCCAGCTTCCTCTAAAACATAAGAATATGTCCATTTTGGAAAGACTGTAGGAAAAGAACATAAAATATATTAAAATAAGAAATTTTTACAGATTGAAACCAGATTTCTGACAAATGTTCTGTCTTATTGCAGATAATAATGTTTGTTTATAGAAATCACGCTGACAATGGTATCTGTTCAAGGGTAATGACTAGTACAGTATGTAAAACAGACCTATCATTGTGAACCTTTGGAGCAGTATTCAGAATGTTGATTAATGTAGAAAATTACTAAAAGTGTGTTTTTGTTTTTAAATTCTGTATTTGTGGTGAACTTGTTTTGTTCAAACTTATTTCTTGGTCTTAAATCTTTTAAATTGATGCTCATAAGTAGTGTGGCCATATTTTGATTTTAAAAAACTGCATATATATATATATATATATATAAAAGAGCCGTTCTGGTACTCCACACGTAACCCTTGATTTTTAAGAAGATTTATCATTCACAAATGGGAATCTGTCGGACAAATAAGATTTATACCAGCCTTTCCTTTGATCCCTGCAGCATGTTCAAGCCTTTCTAAGAAAATACTCTGATCGACTGTCAAAATATTCACATGTCCATTATCTGATGCCATCAGAGTATCGTTATAAACTTTCACTAATGCTGGTTTAGTGCTATGATGAGCTCTAAAAGCTGACTGGAATTCTTCAAACAAGTTGTCACTGTTTAAATGCTGAAACACTTGATTAGCAACTATTTTCTCAAGGATTTTAGACAAGAAAAGAAAGAAAAATGTTGTTAATGCTGCATACAATACAAATCGGTAGTTTTACACATTCAACTTTAATTAGAAACTTGTGTGGAGAGGGGAAAACATATAAAGAAGATCTGCTCAGGTAAAATAATCTCAAATGCTTTGAAATGTAAACCAAAACTAGAAAGATTGTGAACAAAAAACTAACAATTCAATGGATCGAAGAATGGTCAAAATGTTAAAGACTTGGTTCGCAGTGGTTCGCAGCCAAGTGTGAAGCGGCTGGGATGAGAATCAGCACCTCCAAATCTGAGGCCATGGTCTTGAGCCGGAAAAGGGTGGGGTGCCTTCTCCGGGTTGGGGATGAGGTCCTTCCCCAAGTGGAGGAGTTTAAGTATCTGGGGGTCTTGTTCATGAATGACGGAAAAATGGAGCAGGAGATTGATAGACGGATTGGTAGGGTATCTGCAGTCATGCGGGCTCTGTACCGGTCTGTCGTGGTGAAGAATGAGCTGAGCCGAAAGGCGAAGCTCTCGATTTACCTGTCGATCTACGTTCCTACCCTCATTTTTGGTCACGAACTCTGGGTGGTGACCGAAAGAACGAGATCACGGATACAAGTGGCTGAAATGAGTTTCCTCTGCACTAAGATTATCGTTATGGGGTGGCCAGCCAGCTCAATCCCTGGACTTTAATCCAAATTTGTGGGGAGTCATCAAACTATCTATTTTTGACAGTTTTTCTGAATCAGTCAGTCGAGTCGTCCTGGGTGGAAATACCTGTTCACAGAAGCCAGCTGTTGGTCAGTTCTATACAACACAGATTAAGTAGTTATCAGACTCATAGATTATAGAGTTATATACTAGTTATGTGATTCACAGGATAGCTAAAGCTCCAAGCTTTTTTTCAGTTTATAGTAAATTTTTTAGATGTTTTGAGCTTTTACAGAATATACTATTTTTTTAAATGCCAAATATTCTTTTTTTGTCCACTCGCTGTACAGCAATAAAAATTGTGTGCAGTATTCAAATGTGCAGCGTTCCCAATGCTTTGGCTAGCCTCATAATAAAGTATATAATACAGATTTTTTTTAAACAATGGATTATTTTGGATTATTATTTTCAACCCGACTGCACATGCCATGTGGCCACCAAAAAGACAAAAACATTGTAATGGGATGTTTTGTGCACTAAAAGGTATAAAAGAATAAAAGAAGAACAGTGGTTTGCTGGTATGGCTGCAACCATATACAGCCAAACATGTTATTGCAGTTCTACACAGAGAAACATGTAGGCATTATGAGAGGAAAGCAGGCAACATAAAGACAGCTTAAAGCCCTGAAGATTCAATCATGAAAACAATTGTTTGTTTTGTGTATCACCAATTGACTCCATATAGGTTCCTGTTGCAGCAAAATGTACTGCTGGTTTTATGCACCTGCACACACAAATTTCTCTTTGTTTTACACCCTGCTTCTCCTGTTCACAGACTTTGATGGAAATGTCTCACAGGGACAATAAAAAATTCTGTTTATAAGTCAACAAAGATTATCAATACTCCCTTGTCCACATTAAAAATTCTCTCACAATCTTCCTCCTCATCCTCAGGCCTTCTTATTCCCCCCATCCCTTTGCATGCAACGTGCTTTCGATGTACACCCAGTCCCTTGTGAACGTCAGTGTGCGTTCAGTGTTTATTTTCCCTCCAGCCTCAGAATCAATGCCTTCATGTTTGGGCGTGATTTTCTCTGTGCATGTACATTTCTCATCTATTTTACTCTGGATTGTGAAACAGGAAGGTGAGCCTGACCCCTTCCCATTGTGACATGCTTTAATAATGTCTAGTCTGCTTCCAGACGTTTGTTTCACTGGAACTGTTGGGAAAGCTGGCCAAAAGTCCATCCCAAGTCCTGATGCTCCCCTCTGCTTGACTCTGAAAAAGATGGGATGCTGCAAGATCATCATATTGGATTGATGGTGCCTGTGGGCCTTTCTGTAAACCAAACATGGTCTCTGTGAGGAGTTTCAAACAAGGATTCTTCTTCACTTCTGGGCACTTTTTCAAACATGCACTGACTTTTCTGTGTAAGGTCACACAGCAGACCGTGCTCCTCATCAAGTAAACGTTAACTATTACAAAAACCATGTGCAGTTGATATCTTGCCCAAAGCAAACCTCAGAGAGTGAACATGCATCTAATGAAAAGTCTTAGGAGATAGCTTTTTCACGTTTTCTTGAAGCTCATCTGGTTTAAAACCTGCTGGTTGTTTGCTTTAGAATTTAGGCATTGCATATTTATTTGTGAAAACTGCTATAAACAAAGAATGCTTTCAGAAATATGAGTAATGATTATTTATTTTCATCAATCAACAAAATGCAGTGAATGAACAAAAGAGAACTCTAAATCAAATCAATATTTGGTGTTACCACCCTTTGCTTTCAAAACAGCATCGATTCTTCTAGGTACACTTGCACACAGTTTTTGAAGGAACTCAGCTGATAGGTTGTTCCAAAGATTTTGGGGAACTAACCACAGATTTTCTGTGGATGTAGGCTTCCTCACATCCTTCTGTCTCTTGATGTAATCTCAGACACACTCGATGATGTTGAGATCAGGGCTCTGTCGGGGTCATACCATCACTTCCAGGACTTCTTGTTCTTCTTTAGCTGAAGATAGTTCTTAATGACATTGGCTGTATGTTTGGGGTTGTTGTCCTGCTGGTGAATAAATCTGGGGCCAGTCATACGCCTCCCTGATGGTATTGCATGATGGATAAGTATCTGCTTGTATTTCTCTGCATTGATAACACCATCAGTCCTGACCAGATCTCCAACTCCATTTGCAGAAATGCAGCCCCAAACGTTCAAAGAACCTCCACCATGCTTCACTGTTTCCTGCAGACACTCATTATTGTACCGCTCTTCAGCCCTTCGATGAACAAACTGCCTTCTGCAACCAAATATTTCGACTCATCAGTCCAGAGCACCTGTTGCCATTGTTCTGCACTCCAGTTTCTATGTTTTTGTGCATACTTTAGTCACTTGGCCTTGTTTCCACATCAGAGGTATGGCTTTTTGGCTGCAACTCTTCCGTGAAGGCCACTTCCGGCCAGACTTCTCTGAACAGTAGATGGGTGTACCTGGGTCCCACTGGTTTCTGCCAGTTCTGAGCTGATGGCACTGCTGAACTTGAACAGCACATCTTGAAACCCCAGTCTGCATTGTAATCTTTGTCTGGGAGAGACCGTACTGATGCAGTATAACTACCTTGTGTCTTGTTGCTGTGCTTAACCTTTCCATCACCTGATACTATCTTCCACAACCTCACCTTGGTAGCAGTATTTGGCTGTTCCTCGCCCAGTTTTAATGACTGTGTTTCAACCTATGTGTGACTTCGATGATCAATAGCACCTGCATTGGTATAATTGGTTGATCATACACCTGACGATAATCTTACAAAATCCCTGACTTTGTGCAAGTGTACCTATAAGAATTGATGCTGGTTTTAAAGGCAAAAGGTAGTAACAACAAATATTATGGACATTTTTGGTCTTTTTGTAGCGTTGAACAAAAGTCTTCTGTTCTTTGACTTACGTGGAGTTTGCGTAGGTGTCTGGATTGGCTAGCTTAGCTTATCCAGCTGCTAACTGACATAGAACACAGCCTAGTGTACGCACATGATGGGTACATGCATGTGTCATTACATCACGGCACGCACTTTCTCAAGCACCCCTGGCAGTCCGGACCTGGATCACCTCAAAATAAATGGAATTGAAACCCCTACATGCCACCATGGCTAAAAGTACTACAGTCAATCGCATCGTCAGGACATGAAAAAAATGTACTATAGACTACAAAAACGTGTTTATTTTAACAAATATATAATGCAGCTTTAAAGATGAAATGTTAATGGAGGAAAACTGTTAATTAATTATTTTTTCTAAGTAAAAATTTTTAAAATAAACTGAAAAGTTTAGTGGCTGAGCTTTGTCCTTCATGGGAAAGCTGCACTAAATAATATTCTCATTACTGATTGAAAAGAGCCTTTCTGCGCATGTCAGGTTTTCAGAAAGTTGATTCAACAGTTTAGAAGCATAAAAACTAAATCCTGGTTCCCGTTTCACTCTGATGACTGTACCTACAACACTTCATATCTTCCACGATTTCATGATTTTTCTGCCTTTGTTTCTACATTAACAATCTAAACTGTTTTATATGGATTGTACATATAAAAGACTGATCCCACATATTTTTCATCCTTTTAATAATTTTAACCAAAGCAATGTAAAAACATAGCTCCTAAGTTGAAAAATGTTTCCTATATTTCCATATTAACTGTGACAAATAGTGTCTTAAAGCTGTGGTCCGTAGTGTGACATCATCAAGGAGAGGAGGAGGAAATTTTGAAATGTGAATGTTTATAGCTCCCGCCCCTGCTCCCCCTCCCCTTATGGAAGAAGCTGAAAGCTCTTCTTCTTCTGTGTGCTAAGCTGACTGAGGTGCACGCTAGGGACTGGAGCGCATTCTTGTTGATTGACAGCTCCCACTTCTGGATACGCAAATCTATTGGTCAACACTCTAGGCTCGCGTAAATGATTTGTTTTGCTGTAGAGGTCAGGGAAGGGATATAAATTCTTAAAGATTACCTACTTTATATCATAGAGCAGGGTAAGATAGTCAAATTTAAGCCTTTTTAAGTTATTTTAAAAACTTTAAACTACTTACCTCGGCTTTAATACAGTATAGATACTAATTAAGGTTTTGTGTATACACTTTACAAGTATAGAAAGGTGCTTGAAAAAATATGTGTTGCAAAAATAAATAAAAAACAAATGTATTCTCAGTAAATTTGTTTTTTCAAACACTAGCTCCCAGTCATGAAGAAAATAGTTCAGATCTATGTAACAGCTTGCTTGCAGACTGATTATTTTTATCATAAGAAAATTTATTTGTTAAGGCTGTTCATAATAATTCATCTACAAGTGTGTTTACCACATTTGTACCACATTTTCAGATGCATTTTTCAGACTGGTATACACTCACTGGCCACTTTATTAGTCACACCTGTTCAACTGCTCGTTAACGCAAATTTCTAATCAGCTAATCACATGGTGGCAACTCAGTGCATTTAGGCATGGAGACATGGTCAAGATGATCTGCTGCAGTTCAAACCGAGTATCAGAATGGGGTAGAAAGGTGATTTAAGTGACTTTGAACATGGCATGGTTGTTGGTGCCAGACAGGCTGGTCTGAGTATTTCAGAAACTGCTGATCTACTGGGATTTTCACGCACAACCATCTCTAGGGTTTACAGAGAATGGTCCAAAAAAGGGAAAATATCCAGTAAGCGGCAGTTCTGTGGGCGAAAATGCGCTGTTGATGCCAGGGGTCAAAGGAGAATGGCCAGACTAGTTCGAGCTGATAGAAAGGCAACAGCAACTCAAATAACCACTCGTTACAACCAAGGTACGCAGAAGAGCATCTCTGAACGCACAACAGGTCAAACCTTGAGGCAGATGGGCTACAGCAGCATAAGACCCCACTGGGTGCTACTCCTATCAGCTAAGAACCGGAAAATGAGGCTACAATTTGCACAAGCTCAACAAAATTGGAAAATAGAAGATTGGAAAAATGTTGCCTGGTCCGATGAGTCTCGATTTCTGCTGCGACATTCGGATGATAGGCTCAGAATTTGGCATCAACAACATGAAAGCATGGATCCATCTTGCTTTATATCAACGATACAGGCTGGTGGTGTAATGGTGTGAGGGACACTTTCTTGGCACACTTTGGGCCCCTTAGTACCAATTGAGCATTAATGCAACGCCACAGCCTACCTGAGTATTGTTGCTGACCATGTCCATACCTTTATGACCACAGTGTACCCATCTTCTGATGGCAACTTCCAGCAGGATAATGCGCCATGTCATAAAACTCGAATAATCTCAGACTGGTTTCTTGAACATGACAATGAGTTCACTGTACTCAAATGGCCTCCACAGTCACCAGATCTCAATTTAATGGAGCACTTTGGGGATGTGGTGGAACGGGAGATTCGCATCATGGATGTGCAGCCGACAAATCTGCAGCAACTGCGTGATGCTATCATGTCAATATGGACCAAAATCTCTGAGGAATGTTTCCAGTACCTTGTTGAATCTATGCCACAAAGGATTAAGGCAGTTCTGAAGGGAAAAGGGGGTCCAGCCTGGTACTAGCAAGGTGTACCTAATAAAGTGGCGAGTGAGTGTATAAGAATTCTAACATCCATGCTTTGTTTAGATCATTCCTTCTAACCAAACACAGAGCATATTTTTTCTGTCCATGACATCTACTGCTTCTCCTCATAAACCTGTTCTCCAAACAAACTTGTTAAACCTTAAGAAATGCCACACCCTATTAAAGTGTCATGGTCGGACAGAGAAAACTGATCAGTGGTTTTGTTATATTTAACTTTGCCCTTCATTATAACTCTCACAGCGGTTACTTCAAAGCATCTGAATGGGAGTTTATCAAACATCAGATGGCAGGCTGCAGCTTTTGGCTTATTAGGAACGTGGATGTTACTTATATCTCATAATCTTGTCCAGTTCTCATGCATGAATTCATTGCTTTGACCACATTGGAATTAAAATCACAATCCCCACTTTTACCATCACATTAGTGCAAATACACTGCCTCCAGTTGCATTTGCGGTAACACATGCACATAGTCAATACATGCATTGGCAAACAAAGCCATGTGTGCAAATGCATTAGTTTAGTCATGCAAACATAGGCTTGTGCAGTACAAACAAGTGCAGATCCCCTGTTGGGATAGCACTCTCCCTTGGTTTCCCTCCTGGACAAACAAACACACACACGCACACCAACATATACAAAACACATACATACACACGAAGAGAGAGTATTCGTGCCAACCCCGTCCTCTCTGGTCTATTTCTGAGGCGACAAGAAAATGATCAAAGCTATGTGACTAGACTGTAGGAATGACCTTCTAACTGTCTCAGGTGTCTCTTATTATACACATCCAAAAATATATATATATACACACACATTGGCACACCATCTTTTACACACAGTCAGCCTGACATGCAAGACTCAAAAAATCTAACAAAAGCCAATGGTCTTATGGGTATATCTAACATGCAAAAACAAAATTCTCATGTGTCTTTCATATTGGCATCTGTACACCCCTTCTCTCCAAATCTCTCAGCATGTATGTACAGTTGAGATTACTTTAAGTGGAACTTGCTGTAGGGACCTGTGGTGTCAAATATACCCTGCTACTGCTCCATGTCAGCTAGATTTCTGCATATCTTTTGCAACTTCCAGTCATTAACCTGTGACAGAAGAAAAAAAGAAACATTTGTTTAACATTGTTAATTTATTACATTTATTTATTTTTGCACATATTCTTGCAGCAAATGTGAGTATTTTTAGATAACTTATTCCCAGTGACAGTGATTACTGTAACTGTCAGTGTTAAGAAAGACTGTAAGAGAGGTACAAGCAGACAAGGGAGGCTAGTGAGAGGCATATTTCAACAAAACGAGGACGTAAAATAAATAATAGAACTTAAATGAAAGCAGCTAAAAATAATTACATCATCATTATATTGTTGCCACTTGGTCAGGATTTAGAATACAGTCATATTCAATAAATTAGGAAATGTGCTTAAAATAGCCGTTTTTAAGCTGGTCTTAAACACACTTTTCATTAAGCCCACATTTCTGTCTTAATTATTTTTTATTGGTTTGATGTAATATTCTAATCTGAAATCTTGTGTTTTTTTATTAGCTGTAAGCAGAACATCATCACTACCAGAGAAAGGGCTTGAAAACATCAGGTGTTACACTTAGTGAACTGAGTTATTGCAATAAATGAATTTTACAATAATATTCTAACATACTGAATATCTCTGTAAATCAACTTTTTTATTTTTTTTAAAGAGAGGGTAAACACAAACCCCTTATCAAATAACTGTAAAAAAAACTTTAGATATCTTACATCTCCAGAAAGGTTTGAATGACTGTATTTAAAATGGAGTCTGTCTGCAAAAATTTATATTTAACCAGTAAGTAATGATAGTAGTGATAAGAAAAGAAACCCTATAAAATTTAGGGGACATTTCCTTTTTTACACTTTTCACAATGAGAAAAACTGACATAACAGACCAAAAAATACACTATTTTTGAAATAGTGATAGGACTCCATACGGCAGACATGATTAATTTTTTGATCTGCGGGTTGTGAGAACCTGTATCTGCTTTTATCTGTTCAAACAATGTAGATTTCTTCATCCTGGAACATGGTAAAACCATTTGGAAACAGTTGAATTGCCTCAGAAGTAACAACATAATGCCTCCACCATATAGAGTCAACGTCATGCTTTACAGTATGATTATTATCAGGCTACTGGGATTATAGTTTCATAAAACCATCTCTGATTCATAACTTCTTGAAATGTCATTGTTTGAGTCTGAACAACTTAAAATCTTATATTTGCTGATTGTCTCTGTTTTACTGACAAAGTTAAGATTTATGTGGGCTGACGATGACAGGATTTACGAGGACATTTTCAGCTAGATGGCAAAGACATGATGTAAACACACAAAAAATATTTTTATTTGTCTAGAGAGTTTATTGCCATTTTTAGTCCTTATGTGTAACATATTAGTGGTGCAGTTGCCCAACACTAAGGTGCTTCAATAAAATGGTGGGGAGATATTAGTAATTTGGGTGCGTTGGTTAGCTTATGTCCTGAAAGTGCTGCAAAATTATAACCAACTTCGAAATCAAAGTAATGTACGGTTGTATAGAAATATTCAATAATTTTCCTTGGTTCTTCTATTTGTTTCAAGTTTTAATGTGCATAATCATAAGCTGTGTAGTCAAAGCCAACAAACAAAAAGCGCAGAAGCAAGTTGGGATCGCATTTTAACTCTGGCAGGAATCCGTGATTTGGCTCTGACCCAATTAAAAAGGAGCTTTGTGTTTCTCATAATAATTGGGCCCTAGTGTCTTTCACAAGCATGTTGTCATAAACAAATGTTTATTTCAGGATTTCTCTTCATATTCACTAATTTCCCCCACTTGGTGTCTCTATTACTCTTTCTGTCTCTGTTCAATTGCTGCCACTCCCCTTTGCTTCTTAGAGCATTATGGCATTCCCCGTTGAACTAAACCATGACCGGATCAGATTTTGCTGAATCACCTTTACAGGCTGAACTATTAAATGGTACAAGGTAAAATGGATGCTGTACTTTAATGTTAATAGCGGTGGGCTGTGTTAATGACTTCACACAACAGGCCAAGATTGTTCACTTAAGCTAAAATTAGCATTTTACCTGCTAGGTAGTTAGCACAAGCTAGTACTAGCTGTTGTTGGTCAATTAAAGTCTTACTAAATATTCTGAGTTAGGTCTCTTTTTTCTTAATCAGTTATTGATACAAACTATGGAAACAATTGTTCATTGCTTAAACCAAATACGATCTGTTAAGTATAATGAGTTGTTCTTTTCAACCCAATGGCCTTTGTGTTGGCCCATTTTTTTTTTGTTTGAATACCAAGGCAAGGCAAGGCAGTTTTATTTGTGTACACTTTCAAATACAAGGTAATACAAAGTGCTGTACATGATTAGGGGATAAAGTAAAAACAACAATAAAGAATAAAACACACACAGAGCATGTGACACGTAAAAACAATACTCAAAAGCAGATATGATTAGTGGGTAGAGTAAAAAACAGCAATAAAGCATAAAACACACACTAAACATCCATCCATCTATTATCTGTACCCGTCCATCTTATGCAGGGTTTGGGGGGGGGTTACTGGTGTCTCTCTCTAGAGCCCATTTCAAACAGGCCATGAAAAACGGGCATTTTCCGGACTTCGTCTGTTTCGCTTTTGTGTCTGAAAGCAATCTTCCGGACTTTGTCCTGATACCCTTTACCGGTAATTTTACGGCTGAAGACCTAGTAACAAGAGCGGACTTTTCGCGGTATGGTGTTTGCATTCAGACAGTCAGGTAATGTTCCGCGAAAGCTGGAGGGGTGTGGGGTGGTGGGGAAAAGGGGTGAGGGGCAGGGAACGCTGTAAGCGCACACATTGATGACGTATAAATGTCACTATTTCCCTTTCAGCTTCTTCATCGATGTCTCTTAAGCGTTTCCATGTGCGCAAAATTGCACATATCACAAAGTCAAGCCCGGCGAGTAGATCTGCTGTTTCGTCTACTATCTTTGCAATAATGCATTTGTTTGGGGAACTGAGGTACGCCCGCCGCACTAAGTTTACGTAATATCCACATCGAACTCCCCCCCCCCCCAACACCACTGTGCAGTCCCACACAAAACATATGACACATTAAAGTATTACTCAAAGGCAGATGGGTTTTTAGCCTTGATGTAAAGAACTCATTGTTTCAGCAGCTTTGCAGTTGTCTGGAAGTTTGTTCCAGATTAGATAAGAAAGCTGCTTCTCCGTGTTTTAATTCTAGGGATGCTAAGACTGGAATTAAAGGACCTGAGAGGTCTGGGGGGTTGGTATAAGGAGTGTTTCCACTATCGCAACTTCAGGGTAATTTGACCGGACCTTACAGATATGCGCATGTCTTCACTTCATTGGGCTGGGCCAATAGGGCCGTTTTTGAGGCCATTTCTAGATCCACAGGAGTACCTGATTGGGGGTATGTACTCGGAATGGCCCGATCGAGTCGCTCAGCAGGAGCTGTGCTTATGTCTCGCTGACTGGTTGTAATTCAGAGGGAAATGAGCAGACGTGAAGCCGTTTATAACAATCCAAACCAAGTTGCTTTTAACCCAGAGGGTGGTTATTTGATAGTGTTAGCTCCAAGTGAAATACCTCCAAAACTGTTTTTGTTGACACAGGGTTAATAAGAAGTTAATTTAGCTCTGGGGTGTGTAGTACTGTTGTGATTTCTCTTCTCTGAGCTTTTTGTTTCTCCCATCTTGAGTTGCACAGCACTAACATCCTCTTATTTTGGTATGCATTATGTACAAACAGTAGCTGAAATAGACTTTTTCTTTTGCAGATATACAAAAGAAAACTCAATCTACACCAAAAAGAATTATTTTTGTACTGTCATTGTTGTCAGTGACCCCACTTAACACAGTTTAGTTGTAACTTTTAAGCCTGTTATAAACCAAATGCCGTAACATTTCCCAAAACCTTTTTATGATTGACTAAACATATTTTGTTCATTGTTTTTTAGAATATGATTAATTAAATTAAATTAAATTAAATTTCAATTCTGTTTATTTATATAGCGTCGATTCACAACAGATGTCATCTCAAGGCACTTTACAAGAAAGTCATTTCAATACAAAAAGTCCAATCATTTTAAAGGCTAGTTTTCTATTTAAAATCCTTATTACTAATGTCATATGAATACTGATAAATGAAGTTAATTCCTTTAATTTTGATATATTTTTGATATATATATATTTTTTTTTATGTATTACTGTATACTCTTTTTTTTCTCAAATTTACTTATTTTCCTTTTCGCAAATGTTTAATAGCCATGTAGTAATTTGCCTTTGGTGGCTTTGTATTTACCTGTTGCCATATTACAATAGACCAATTATTAATATGTACATCTGTCACATCCTTGTCATGGATGTCGAGAGGTTATGGAGATGGGACCCAAAAAGTAGCACAAAAACAAGCTCAAAAGGACATCAGTGGAAGCTTCTTCTAATTTTATTTTCCAACCGTGATCCAAACCTTACCAACCCATAACAACCCAGAACAATGGGAGACCAACAGTTTATATAAAAGTGACCTTAATTCTGAGAAACCATTCAAGGGGTAAACACTGCTACACTCTGAAATGGAAGCAGAAACATATTTACATTTAAAAAGCAAACAATACATCAGCAAACTAAAACAAATTGAAAATCTTTTAATCAAACCCAACAATTACTCCAAATTTAACAAAAGCATAATGCCAAAACACCCTTCCCCTTAATCCATTTTCTAATGTGGTGCAGTCCCATAACTACTAAAGGTGTGCACACCTGCATGGAGTTACAAAATGGCTGAGGTAAGTGTTTGCAAAAGAATTTAACATTTAACTTATTTAAACGGTTTACTTTTACCATGTAGTGTAACCAAGTATGTACATAAATCAGAAATCATTATATAAATGGGACCTGTAAACACACAAACACTAAATCCAAATAAACTTAACTGAAACCTTATTGCTTAACTGTTCATTTCATGTTTTTTTACTTACAATGTAAATATAAATGTAACCGTTCCTCATTGTTACAACATCTTGTTGCCAAGGAGGATTTTCTTGACAGATAATTGATTCAAAGATTATGCGTCTTTTACGTCAAATACCAGGCCTTTCAGAAATTCAGGCACATGGTCTGGAAAGAAAGTTGTCAAAAAAGCAGCCAAGGAAAAACCTTGGAAGATCCTCTAAAAGCCTGACAACTTGTTACTAGAGACCACTCTAAAATGTTATAAGAAATATAGTATTTTTGGAGAGAAAGTTTTGAAATATAGTGGTCTGGTTTAAATCTTTTGCACAATACTATAAATACTCAGCAATAAATAAAAAGTCCAATGTTGTGGTAAACTGTAGACATGGTTACAGGTCACTATATAAAATGACTTTTAGTCCTCCTCAACATGTGTTACAAATACATCTCAATGTCTTTGATGTTTAGCTTTTGAAGAAACTTGAGGCAGCCAAGTATCTGCAGCCAGCTGGGTATCTCGCACAGCAATCCTTCATTCTGATCTCTGTTTCCCGCTCAGGCTCCCCCTCATTCAATCCACCCCTGGGACAGTCAACTATGATCACCTGTCTGAGCGTTTCAGCCAGCAAAGATGATGTTCAAACCACAGGTCCCCTTGAATGTGTGCAAACCCAAAGGTCAAATCTTAAGCAGTTCTAAAAATATTCAAAGGAGATGAGACTCTTGTCAGTGTCTGCTCACATTTCGCTCATCTACACATGCACACGCAGCTTTACATACTGGGTCACAGCCAGGCTTAAAAGGCCCTGACCACTGGCATCTTTGGTGTATCTCCATGACAGGGAGGTGTTAATAGTTTAAATGGGCTCTGAGCCAAGTGACATCCCTCTCCCTCTCTCTTGCAAAATGGTTCAAGTTCTTTCAGGCCTCTGCTAATGACTAGTGGGTCAGGAAAGCCAAGACCACACATTTGCATCAGCAGTCTTTTCATTGTTTGACCAAGTTTGGGTGTCTGATCTGATAGCCGACACAGGATTTCAGCTGCTTCATAAACCTGACTGATCTTGTGTGTAGTAATGGTGAATTCCTCTCCTAAAAAGTAATCTGATTTGGAAATAGCTCCATATTTGTTGCACTGTTAACTCCCAAACATATTTCTTCCTTTATCTCCTCCCTTCTCCCCTCCAACATTTTTCTGCTATTTTTCCTTATCTTGTGCAGGAGGCCAGGGGTCAGAAAGTGGCGAGGTGATAAATGCTTCCAGGTCACCTCTCCTGTTTCTGGGGGTCAGGGAGAGGGTTTCTGCAGTGACAGCAATAACGTAATCATTCAGCTGCAGAAGCACCAGAGCTGAGCCTTGTTGACCTGCTCAGTCCCCCTCTGTCTCCTCTCCATCGGCCTCATTCTGTTTCAATAAAAGAGCATTTGCAAAAAATACATCTGCTAAAATCTAAATAAAGGGAAAGGATGTTCCAGCACAGTTCAGACAGCAAGAGCGGAACAGCCTTTCTTCTCAAATAGGGACATACTCTACATACAATGCATACAATTGCTTATTCATGTGTAATGAGACTACTGTTAACATCTATAGATTGACAAAAAATATATTGTCGCATTTTAATAACAAGCTGAGGCTCTAGACTCATAATTTATTTAGAAATAAGAAATTGCAGTTATTAGAGAGATGGATAAGATTTTTTTAAAGGAGCAGGGGGCAGAATGAAGAAACGAAACTTAGGAGCGACGCGTCCGGCGCTGCAAGTAACTGCAGCCAGCCGCACGGGATCGCTCACAAACGCTTAAAAAAAAAACATACCTCTTTACAGTGACATACTTCTTTTTCTTATTGCTACTTTTTAGTGGGCTGTGGGTCGTCCTTGGTCGTTTCCCAGTTGCAGAAGAGAAGAATCCATTCTCACAATTAAATCAATGGAGGTCTGCGACCATTTTTCTTCCTCTTTTAAACTGCAGCACATTTTGCAGCACACAGCCAGTTTAAGAAAATGGAACGGTACGCGGATGGGCTCATTTATTTTGGTTTATAACGCTTCATCACCCAACAGCATTAAAAAAATGGACATGGATGTTTATTTTACTTACAAATCCTGCCCCCTGTTCCTTTAAAGCAAATTTTTGTTGAAAGGCTATGAGCCAGGAGGGACTTACTTGTAGTTGTTAACTCTCTTGGAACCTTTGTTTTGTGTAAATCAGGTTAATTATTCCCAGTGGCTAAAGATAATAAAGCCTAACAATGCCTGTTTAAGGTCAATCTAAGCACACGGTTTCCTATATTGTCACATACCTTATGTTGGCGAATCCTAAAATGTGTTTCTTTTTTTGTTTTTTTGTTTTTTTTACATGCCTCTAAAACTGTACAAATTATTTACTTTGAGGTATGTCACATTGAATAAATATGTTTGTCATTCATGATGTGAACTCATTTTGTATAGGGCAATGGGATGAAGGGTGTAAAATGCATGGTGCACTACTGTGTGAGAATGGAATAAAATACTTTTTTCTGTAAAACAGTTCCTTTTTTTCATACTGGGTGATTACCAAATTTTCTTGGACTGAAGGTTTGACCAGTGTACACAGTCCATGTGAGCCAGCAGGTGGTTAAATAAGTATTCGCTAAATTATTTAAAATGCATGGCTGATGTTTCCAAGAACACCTGGGTACCTTTAGAACCACCTAAAGCATTTCTACTGGCTGAAGTGAGGAAATCATCAGTCCAGACAAAGCATCTGCATAATAAAGCACGCAATAAATTTATATTATCAGGTCTTTGCTAAAACGTTTCCATAACATTTAAGTGAGATTCGTAGCAGTGGCTCACATCTGCTATATGTTTTGTCTGAGAAATCTTTTGACATTTCCAAACAATTTGTGGCAGCCTGGCTGAGCTGAAACTTAAATTGTGTATGCTACAGCATCAGGTGCATCATTCTGTTATTTACGTAAAACCACATAACTATTCACCATTGAAACATGATGCAGATAAGCCATAATGTACAGTGGACCTGAGCAGTACACAATATGGTTTGCCATGTTTTTCATGTAAATAACAAGATTTCCCATTATTTCATTCAGGGGGAATCAAACTCCAGTCCTAAAACCAATGTCCTGCGACCCCTAGATGGGTCCCTGGTTTCCACAAGTATGCATTTAAAATCTACAAAGTCATACTATGACCTACTTATGTGATTCAGGTTTGTTGAAGCAGAGACATATACAAATTACAGGACACTGGCCCTTTAGCGCTGGAGTTTGACACCAGCCATTCAATGCAAACATGGTGGAGGTTTAAAGGTCAGGGGAAAGCCTTTAGCTATTTTAATGTGATACAAAATTAACTTTTGCTTCAAAATCCAAAAAATTCACAGCTGTGTTTATATAAGTGAAGACACCAAGGGAGTTAGCTGCAGCGGTTAAGATATTAACTGTTAGAAATTGCCCATGAAAACACCACTTCAAAAAATCTGATCAGTCCATCATTTATGTAAAAAGAATTATTATCAATTAAATTAAGAACACTGCTAGTCATGAACAAAGGTTGGAAAAAATTGTTACATCATTTACCTTTATTATAACTCTTCGTCATGCCAGTGCTCACTTTACTCTTGTACTTGGTTGAATTTTATGCACATTCATTGTGCAGCTTAGCAAATATTTACAGCCCAGTTGTCTTCAAGCGGATCAGCTCCCACTGTGAATTGATGCTTTGTGCTCCAGCTCCCTGCACTAAAACTAATCTAGTTGACTTTCATAACTATTGTAATCTGATTAGAAATGCCACACCGAACAGTGTGGCAAAGATCACAAACCTCTTGCTGAGAGGTACCAACAGGATCCCTGTTCTGACTGGAAACATTCTCCTGATGAAGCAGGAGATTATACACCCTGCTACGTCACTGGAAAACACAAAAGTCTGCCAGGATTAATGCTAATTATTGCAATTCTGACTACAATTTGACTGCTTATAAAACATGTAATGCCTGTATATTCAAGTTAATTATCAGAAAAAAAGATTTGGGGTAATGAGTGTGTCTGTTTTGATAGACCAAAGAAATGATTTATTTTATTATTATTTTTTTGCTCTTCTTACTTCTGTAGCCCTTAAGTGTTGTCAAACACTTTGGAGATTAGAGGTTTTTCTTGTACTACTGCAAACCTAAACATAGAGTTTAGATTTCTTCACAATAGCTCTATGTCACACTGAATTTAAAGTGGCTCATTTCCTTTTTTAGTTCCTCAAATTGACTAATGTTTAGGTTTCAACCAACTCTGACATGTGGTGTTTCTCCTGCAGTCATGCAAAGGAAGGTCCTCCCTAGTTTGTTTGGGTTAGACAGCAGAGGAACGAACGAGGAGGGAAGACAACAAGGAGGTGAGGGGATGATGACAGAGGAAGGGGGGTTGTTAGACAGCTTGGACAATACGCTCTGAATATAAAAAGGGGAATAGCAAAAGGCCTAGGGGGGTGGAGAATTGGAAAAAAGAAAAGAGAAAGGGTGGATACAGGGGGAAAATATAAGAGCAGACGCGGGGGAGGAAAAGATAATTGACAGAAAGCCTAAAAGTGACTTGAGATGGAGCAGGAGGATATTCAGTAGAAGGGAACGGGTGAGTCTATGCAAAGGAAAGGATGGGAAAGATAAGCGGCTGCGGGAGGGAAAAATAAGGAGGAGGAGGGCAGAGGCCCTGGGGTTAAATTCCTGAAGTGCAACCAACCCAGTACTGCTCTGCTGCCCAAATGTAAACACAGGACAGAGACATGGACTGACAGCCTGTCACAATGGCTAATGAGAGAAATTCAAACATGGAACTTTGTTTAAAAAAAAATAACACGTGTAAGGAAAGATTATAGAAACAGGACGGATGTTTTAACTGTGAAAAAATAGAAGGGGAAAGAGTTTATTGTTATGTACAAAAATGTACTTTAAGAGGTCTGAGTGTTGACCATCTTTTTTCTTCTTCCTTGTTCTCCATTTGTAACTGTTGTTGTTTATTTCATACTTTATTTAATACTTTGATTTGTGAGAAACAGTTTTTTAAATTAAGGTTTTTTTGTGTTTTCTAGGTGTTTTCTATATATTTCTTTTATTTTTGAAAACCTACGTTGAGCTGCTAAGCCAGCAACGTTACCTTAGTTATGCATGCAAACCAGCTGTTTTCAGAACGCACAACTTGGATGCAATCCTGGCAAGTAGCTTGAAAATAGACTGATGGAAGGCCTGATCTAAAATGACTGATGGAAAAACTGTAAAAGACTGAAGGAGGAGGCAGATTACCTTTTAAAAGTATATAGCCAATGATATCTTCATTTGTCCTTCTTTTTGTTTTAAATCATTGTATTTAAGTGTTCTAATTGTAAATGTGTGTGCATTATCAGTTACACGGTTTTGAGGAGGTATTTGGAAGGTTGGAGAGGCAGATTGAAGACGAAAGACTTCAATAATCCAGTAAAACGAAATCATTGAAATTGTCTGTTATTGCTTTGAGGAGGTCACACCAGTCTCTTTCCTGTACTCATATTTTTTTTCCAACCACAAACTAGGACTACACATTAATTTCCATGCAGGAGACATTATCAACTCCTTAATAAAATATGAATATAATATTATTGGTGCTGTGATGATAAACTATGTGTTTGTAACTTTTGACTTACTGAAGATGGTAGTCAGTTTAGTCCATTAAGCAAGTACAATCAAGCTCTTCAATACAGTGCCTTTGTAAATTATTCTGACAGTTCACACAAAAGGTCTGCTGAACCAGCGTTCAATCTGTTTTCTGTGCTGCTTTTGCTACATCTAGTGGTCATCATGTGTCATTGCAACTAAAAAGAGCTTGTTTTTTAAGGAGGGTTCTCTGAGCATGAGAAGGTGACAAAGTACATTTAATGTGCATTAATAAAAATCTAGCCCTGCTTGCATTTCACGTCAGACTGTCAGCTGTTTGGACAAGACATCTGACTGCATTTCTGTATTAAAATAATCAAGATTTCCTTTTTATTATAAAACATGAATGCCCGGGCCAATCTCAAGTCTTCTGTAACCTCTACAGTTTTTGGAGGGTCATTGCCCTGGCACCTGTCCTTAGCACCATCTATATCTATCTCATTTCCCTTTCCCTGCTGAAGAAATGCTTTCTGACAACATAGTGCAACCACCACAATGTTTTGCATAGCATTTTGCATGCATCTTTGGTGTCATCACATCAGAGCACCTCCTTCCATCTGTTTGCTGTGTCCCCTTCTTGACCTTGGATAAATTGTAAACAGGATTATTTTTTTTTTGCGTTCTTTCAACAATGGCTTACCTCTAGCCACTCCTCCATAAGGTAAAAATCTGTAGATTGTAAGATCAATTCTTGCCCTGCTTACATATCCACATCAGCTGTGAATCTCTGCAGCTTTTCCAATGTCACCATGGGCCTTTTACCTGCTTCTCTCACTTTTACTCTCCTTGTCCTTATCCTTTGTCAGATTGGGCAGGCGGCAATGTCTTAGCAGATTTGTGCTGCCCTTTTACCATTTTCGGATGATGGATTAAACTTTGGGAATTGTTTCATGACCTAATACTGTCTTTAAATTGCTCTGCAACTTTCTCCCAGGCCCGTCTGCTGTGTTCCTTGGTCCTGATGCTGTTGGTTCACCATTGTTGTCAAACAAACTTCTAAGGTCTTCACAGAATAGCTGGATTCATACAGAGTATAAATAACTTGCACACCACACATTGAACATTTAATTAGTTTTTAGAGCCATGTATCATGTTCACAGTTATGCCCTAAATTGTCTTGTTTGGTTAGATAAAATTACTTTGAAATTTGTGTCTGTGTTCTGACACAAGTACCGTAGTAACCTCTTTAGTGCCAGAAAAGAGTGCATCTCTTTTATTGGAAGAAAGATGTGAACACTGTTATTCCCACCAGTTTTCTCTCTCTCTCTAAGTTATAAAGACATAAATACAGTTCCCTGCAGTCCATGCACAAAAATATTTTTTCCAGTAGCATTAAGATTTACTGTAAATATTTTATTTTTTTTCTTACAAATGTACATACAAAAAAATCTAATCAAATCGAAAAAGACAGAAGTGTCCCTGAAGAGAACTGTGTCACACATTTTAGGGAAATGAAAGCAGCTTTTCAAAGCTGTCTGGCAATTTAGAGCAAAGGGGGAAACCAGACAGCTCTTTTCCCTAACTCGTGTAAACAGGGTAAACATTTTATTGTTAAACATGGAAAATTGGAACACAATAACTTAAATTTCTTGTCTTAGTACAACATATATGGTTACTTTTTTCCATGAGAACAGGAACCAAACAAAATATCTAAATTAATTTTAAAAGAAGAAAAAAGTCTTCATTGTATAAATATTGCACTTTACTGGAACTGACACCATAGTATCAAAGTGGACGTGGAAGTGCAAACAAAATACTGACATCAAGCCATTAACAGTTCCTCAAACTTCATGCTACTAGTTATTGCTGGTAGTACTTAACACAACTTTTGTCATTCATAAAAAATGACTTTTCTTGTCGTATTATGACTTATATTAACAACAAATGTTCACTTAATAGTGCTGAGACTTCAGAACATTCAAAATGTGAACGTAGGGCAGTCACTCCAACAGAACTCAATGCAACAGAAGAGTCTTCAACAGGTTTAGTTTTACTTCTCGTCTTTGGTAGAGAAGTTTCCATTAGATGTTATTTTACATTGTGTGCTGAGAACATCACACCACTCCCCAGAGGAAATGCCTTTTCTTTAGAAAGTTAACCTCCGTTGTTCAATGACGCACAGTTTCACTAGTTAAATGTAAATACTTCCTTCTCCCCTAACAGCGTAATGTCACTCCCAGGTGAGTCCCTGACTCAGTGGGCAGTTATGTGCTGGCTTTAGGTCACATATGTGTTTGAGTGACAAATAGCTTAGGTCCCATATTCCATGATGATGTTCAGGATCCCATTTGCTATCCTGGTATATTGTTCAGAACTATGACCTCCCTGGATGGAAGATGATGCACAGAAAGAAAAACATTAAAGCAAATAAAGGAAAATCCACTTATATGATCAGATAATTGTGGGTGTATTTATGTGACATGTTGTGCTTAACAAACCAACACTTACTCTGGTTGTCCATTTTCTGCCATGTTTTGTACTGACCCTAGAAATAAAAAAAGTAGGACACACAATGAGGTGTTTTTTTTGTTTGTTTGTTTTTTGCTAATTTCTTTATAGTGAATCATAAAGGCAGATGTCCAAATGTGTGCTAAACTTTCAAGAACTCATAAGAAGTACCTTTGTTAGTACCTGTTGCTCTTTTCCTGAAGCCCCAAATCAATGACAGGACAATCACAAGCGAACAAATGACTAGTGCAACCACCACAACAGTACTGAACTTGTCAGGCTGGTCAGGGGGTGCCTTAAGAGAGCCTTCAGAAAAGAACAAACAAACAGAGTCAGAAACGTATTCTTGAAAGACTGAAATCTGCAAGTGCTGGAAATTTTCAATTTTTGGAAACAAATTAGTCAACTTCCAAAAAAAACCAAGACGAATATATTCTGATTGCTGGATTTTACATAATACTTTTCCTGTTTCATAATCAAGTGCATAGAGTCAATACAAAATAAAGGGAACACACATTATATTCTAATCTGAAGAAGTCAAATTCAATCCCGACATGAATATATATATATATATATATATATGTGTGTGTGTGTGTATTATATGTTTTTATAATGCTTCAATAACAACACTATAGATGTACGAAGTAGTTGGTTTGACTGCTGACTCTTAGCCTTGTACAAACCTCCTCTGACAAAAACTAGACACTTCTCAAAAGAGTGAATATGTAAAATGCAAAAATTTCCATCAGATATTCCATGAAAAGTAAGTAAATGTGCCAAGGGATTTTCATTGGTTACTTCCTAAAACTTGCTGAGTGACAAGAAGTGAAAGACAGGCTACAGAAAAGAAGTCACTGTCCTGTCTGAATTGAGTACTTACACACTGAGATATTTGAGGTGAACCCATCCGCAGAGCAGGATACCATCACTTCACCACCAGAGCAGTTAAAATATGCAGTGCTGGAGATATTAACCAACTCTGTATTGGACTGTTTTTCTTCGTTCTTAAGAATCTTCCACATTTTCCTGCTGATATTTCCAGGTACCTTCCACATAATCTCTTTCCCCGGTAACCCATTATATGAATCACATTTTACATGACATTCTGATGGGATGCCACTTCCTTCATTACAGTTGATTGTGATTACAGGCGTACTGAAGATGGCTAAAAGAATGACAGATGAAGGGAAAGTGAGAGTTTCAAGTAAATAGAAAAGTAATATCGCGCCTTTTGTTTTATGACAATCATAAAAATATGTTGATTAACAAGGATGAAAAGTCATAATACCAAAAATTTGAAATATTGATTTGTATTATATGAAACATTTAATAGAACGTGTAGTTGAAGAATTTACATCAGGTCCCTCAGCTACAAAACCTTTAGGCCATTCAATGGGAAAAAAAAGAAAAGAAAAGAAAATGAGGTAACATCTCACTTCTTACTTTTGGTTTGGTAGATTCCAGGTTCATCCCCAATCATCACAAATAAAACATAATTACATAATATAAGTGACAGTGAGATTGGGATTAAAGTCAAAACTTGCCTACCTCTGACATCAAGATGCATCTCAACCTTGATAGGATCTGGAGTATTTGGGCTGTCTTCATACATATAATGACACTGGTATTTCCCACTGTCAGACAACTGTAGTTCATACATGTGCATTATTGTGTAGTTGCGGTCCATTTTTGTGTTTGACGTTAGATTAAGAGGCTTTCTAGAGTGGTATCCATTAAGGAAAATGTCTTCTCCTTTAACAACTTTTTGAAAGTACAAAAATTTTAGTTTCACTGGTTTATCTACAGGGCAGTATAAACTGATATTTCCTCCAACCACTCCTTCATATGTAACCATATGTCCTGAAAAATAAAATAAACAAAAAATAAATTATGAAACATTTCGTAATAAAATATATACAGGAAATTCTGACAAAAAATAATAGAATATTTAAAAGCATGCAGTCTATTGTCACTTCTTGTTTTAGGTTTTGTGTGGGAGTGGGTTTTTTTGGGGGATTTTTTTTGTTAAAGCTTTGATGACTCAGGAGAATAATTTTGGTTGCTCTTAATTTCTTTTGTAAAATTCCTGGTCAGATAGTGTCCTTAACATGTTTTTTGTTAACTGATACTCCCTGAGTAGGAAATTGATAGTGTTTTTGGCCAATTGTTTGTCTTTAACTGGCAACAAGTTGTTATAGGGCAATACAGCTAACTGTGCAAGAGCTGTTTTGGATGAAAACACAATGCTTTTCTTTCTCAAACACATTACCACATAGCCACATTAGTGTGATTGCAAAATTTTTTGTATAAATCTACATGCTATAACTTGTCTGTCACTTTGCCGCTGGGACACCTGAATTTCTCCACTGAGGGAAAACAAGGTTATTTCTATTCTTTTTTTATCTTATAAAATTCTTTAATCAAAGCATCATGACTGTGTTTGATTTGGTTTCCATCCAAAGCTTTCTTTTGCATTAAATGATAAATGGCCTGTATGTGTATAGCTGTTTATCAATTCAGAGTTAAACTACTCAACAAATATCTCTAAGATTGTTAACCTTTTCTTTTAAAACAACAAGGTAGAAATCCAAAACGTTTCTGGCACAACTTCACCAACTCCTAGGGTTCTTGGAGAGGGTCAGAAATCTGCTGTGGTGAAGACTCCAGCAACACTCTAAGTGCTAAGAAAGAACTTTATTAGTAGACCAACATGTTTTGGTTTTTCTGACGCTGATGAAGGCCACAAGCTGAAACACATTGGTCTACTAATGAAGTTCTTTCTTAAAACTTCAAGTATTGCTGGAGTCTTCACCTAAGCAATGAGGTTGGGCAGCTCTTTATTCATTGATGAACTTGTAGTTCATTTAAACCCACAAGCAAAATGTCATGAAATGTGTGATTTTTTTAGTGACATGTCTCCAACAAATAGTTTTAGATATCCCTGAGGGTACGCCACAGATTAACAGAAATACTCACCAGTATGGGCAGAACTGAGTCCGGTTATCATTGAAACTAGATGCAGCAGATAAAGGAACCTTGATCCTCTAGATATGCTGAAAAAAATATATGTAGAAAAACATTTTGAAAACGATACTGTACATGTAAAAACAGCCCTCAATATTGCACTTAAACAAAATTAATTAATTCCTCGTTATTTTATTAATCCAAACACACACAAATAGAAGCAGTTAGTCAGAACCTTTGAGGTTTCAGATTGCTAAAAGAATAAAATGCTACGCCACAGTAAGTGAGGCATGAGACTTAAAAGGCACCAGAATGAGTAACGTGTGAGTATTTAAAATCACTGTATTCTCACCCTTGGGACACATGCGGTAAAATACAAAGTTGCTTTGAATCTAAATATACCGGGGGTATGAATAACTTTGGGTTTAATAAAAAGTTAGATTGGACATTGGTGCTCAAAGTACCTTCAAAATAGATTCTTTTTTGTGGTAATAAAAAACCCCACCAATTACAGAACTTCACTGAAAAAAGAGAATCAGTGATCCAACTTAAATAAATTGCGTTAATTGGTCACATATAATTGAATTAAGTTTATCCCAGTAAATTTATTAAGTTGATTAATTTGTCAAGATAAACAAATGTAAATAAATGAATTTGGATAAACTTAATTCAATTACTTGTGACCAATTAATGCAATTTATTTAAATTGGAGCTGCATTCTCTTTTTTCAGTGTATTAATTTTTATGTTGTATCACTCCAGTGCAACTACAAGAGTGAATTATGTATTTTAACTTGCACTGATATCATAAGGAAAAGGATATTTGTTGTGGTTTCCTGATAAGATTTTGTGGCTGACGTTCTGTAAATCAGCACTGTGTTAATGTTTTCATTTTTCATGAACACTCACTTGTGCTATGACAAATAGCCAGCCAAGTATAAATGAGTATTAGATCTGAGGTCACAATATTAATGGTTATTGAGCAACTGTCTGTGGCTGAAATTGAATAATCACAGTGACATATTAGGAAAGAGGAGGATGACTTACAGAGGGGTCTGCCAAAAAATTGATGTCTGTTGAGAACAAAAGCACAAGTTAATACTGCAAGATGATGGATTATCTTTTAGTTACAAGTACTAACACTGGACAAGCTAAATCGACATGTAAACACTACAATCTTAAATTAATGCAAGCATGCTACATTTGCATTTGCAAATTTCTATAAATTATGAAATAAATGTTTGACAATCTTGAATATTTGGTCAGTTATAAAAGAGCAATTGTTGTGATTCACATACGATAAAAATTTAAATTACTTGTTCACAAAGTCAGTGTTTAATTTAATTACATGGTGAACACAAAAGTATCAAAAACCATCCATCCATCCATCCATCCATTTTCTTCCGCTTATCCGGGGTCGGGTCGCGGGGGCAGCAGCCTAAGCAAAGAGACCCAGACTTCCCTCTCCCCAGCCACTTGTTCCAGCTCCTCGGGAGGAACCCAAAGGCGCTCCCAGGCCAGCCGAGAAACATAGTCCCTCCAGCGTGTCCTGGGCCTTCCCCTGGGCCTCCTCCCGGTGAGACGTGCCTGAAACACCTCACCAGGGAGGCGTCCAGGAGGCATCCTGACCAGATGCCCGAGCCACCTCAACTGACTCCTTTTGATGTGGAGAAGCAGCGGCTCTACTCTGAGCCCCCTCCGGATGACTGAGCTTCTCACCCTATCTCTAAGGGAGAGCCCAGACACTCTGCGGAGGAAACTCATTTCAGCCGCTTGTATCCGTGATCTTGTTCTTTCGGTCACCACCCAGAGTTCGTGACCATAGATGAGGGTAGGAACGTAGATCGACCGGTAAATCGAGAGCTTCGCCTTTTGGCTCAGCTCTCTCTTCACCACGACAGACCGGTAGAGCGCACGCATAACTGCAGACGCCCCACCAATCCGTCTATCGATCTCCCGCTCCATTTTTCCCTCATTCGTGAACAAGACCCCCAGATACTTAAACTCCTCCACTTGGGGAAGGACCCCATCCCCGACCCGGAGGAGGCACCCCACCCTTTTCCGGCTCAAGACCATGGCCTCGGATTTGGAGGTGCTGATTCTCATCCCAGCCGCTTCACACTCGGCTGCGAACAGCTCCAGCGAAAGCTGTAGATCACGCTCCGATGAAGCCAACAGGACCACATCATCTGCAAAAAGCAGAGACCCGATCCTGAGGCCACCAAAACGGATCCCCTCAACGCCTTGGCTGCGCCTAGAGATCCTGTCCATAAAAGATAGGAACAGGATCGGTGACAAAGGGCAACCTTGGCGGAGTCCAACTCTCACTGGAAACAAGCCCGACTTACTGCCGGCAATGCGAACCAAACTCTGGCACCGGTCGTACAGGGACCTAACAGCCCGTATCAAGGGGCCCGGTACGCCATACTCCCGGAGCACCCCCCACAGGGCCCCCCGAGGGACACGGTCGAACGCCTTCTCCAAGTCCACAAAACACATGTAGACCGGCTGGGCGAACTCCCACGCACCCTCCAGGACCCTGCTGAGGGTGTAGAGCTGGTCCAGTGTTCCACGGCCAGGACGAAAACCGCATTGTTCCTCCTGGATCCGAGGTTCGACTATCCGTCGGACCCTCCTCTCCAGAACCCCAGTATCAAAAACCAATTACTTTAAAATGTCTGATTTTTCCTTGATAATTCTTGTGTGGGGAATTTAGGGATTTTTTTAAATCTTAACTGAGCACAAGCCAGCATGTTTTCTGGAAACAAATGACAACAGGGAAGTCCCTGGAGTACAGAGTGTTTGAAGGTGCAAAGCCAACTCTCTAAACTAAGTTTTTGGAAATACTTCATATGGTTTATGAGGAACCTTCAGTAACTCTGTTTCATATTTTCATACCCATCTATATATTATAGATGGACCTTGTTTCTCTAAAGGCGAAAGACTGATTTTAGTTATAGTTGTTTTATAACTAGTTTCAGTTGCGTTGCTATTTAAAACTGTTAATGAGGAAATTCTTTTTTCCACCTTTTTCCCCGTAGCCTCTTTAGCTCTGAGGAAATTCCCAAGCAAGGAGTTACGTCATATTTGTTTAAGTTTCAGATTGTGGTATCTTAAAACAGGAGAAGTCAAAAGAAAGCTGAAATCAGGTACTGCGTCTCACATCTGTTTGAGAAAAGACCTTTGTCTTATGAGTCTGCTCCAAATGTTACAAAATAGCTACAGCACACAACATAGCAATACAGAGTGAAGTTATTTGTCATAAGCAGAGGTGCTCCTTGTCTGCTAAGCAGAAACCAAGATAAGAGGGAATTCCCAGGAGCCAAAAAATTAGCCAGTTGACAGTAGCCTACAGAATAAGTTTAGTATTAAGATGAGTGATACTAACTGGAGTGTGAAAGTAATAATCATAGATATGTATATGAGCAACAGGCAATATATTTTACATGATCTTAACACATAGCAGATGATAGAATAGATAATTGCATATGTGTATAATTTAATTCCAAACATACTGTATCTGGGTTAGCATGGCTATCATGAACAACTATGTTGGCTTCTTGCAAATGTGTATCAAAGAGATTTTCCCTTCACATTCTTGGTTTCTGATTGCACCCTTTATGGAGATTGGTTTTGATCCACACAACTAATAAATCTCTATACATGCAATGCATGAAACCATCCTTTGTGTTTCAGAGGTTGGTTTCATTTAACTGTAGTTTAAAAAAAATACCTGGTACATTATATTATATGGCCAAGAAATGTTTGTCAAATTTGTTGACCATCATATGTTATGCTAAAGCCACATTTGGCTTTTGGCTTATGTCATGTATGTCATATCAGTAGAAAGGGTGGTCACTTGAAAAGGAAAAAGAAAACAAGAATCTATTTGATACACTTTGTCATACTGGGCTGGCACAGCAATACTGTAACACATCTTTGGAATTGGAAGTAGTGGATGGTCTAATCCTACGTGTTTTTATACACACTAGAAACTGTCTGGTTACTTATTCTACTCAAATTCTTTTTGGGAAAGAAGCTGAGAGGTTTTCCTGGACATTGTTTCAAATCTCTAAAGCAGTTTAATGGGTAAGAAAAATGACTAAAATGGGCTTGCAGCATTTTCCAAGGGTGCTGTACTGAACTACACAACTTGATCAGACTATTCTTAACCTCTTTCCAGGGGTGAAATAACATTTGTTTAGATTTATGCAATAAGACAAGCCTAATTTCAGAGAATTACATTAGTGACTTTAGTATACAATAGATAACATATTTGATCAATTCACTTTAGCTTTTTAACCTCTAAGAAGTTAACACAAGCTAATGCAAACTTCTTCATGTTCAACATTCACACTTTCACAACAGAACTAGCCGTAAAGTCATATAGCCAGGCAATGTTTGACAAAGTGTTATCATTTTAACTATGAATTTTGTTATCAAAATGTTGTTGTCTGTCCATGTTTTATCAGATATTTAGATATTAGCCTAATATTAGCTAAATAGTTAGCCATAGCAGGTGATGGCTATCTTCTAAGAACTGTACATTAGTGCAATGAAGACATGGAGAATTAAACCCAGTGTTATCTGCATAGTATGAAGTTTCTGAATTTTTATGCTGGATTACGTTAGAAACAAAAATAATCTTTTTTACCCTAAACAATATCTGCTTGTTTACCTTGGTTATTATTCAACTGACAGTAGTCACTTTAATACATGTCTTTGTATTTGAAAACAAACCAGGTAGGCTGAATAATTCAACCCTGTTCAGTTAAGCCCATCAGTAAATTTACTTAGCCATATTTATTGAGACCAGAGAGTTATTAAGCCTCAGAATTAATAATATGAAAAGGGAAAACTTTGAATCCAACACTAACTGTTTGATCTAATTTTATTTACAGTTATGACATTTTGTTTGATTTATTGTAATGGATTTGGTGCTGTTACTTGAGCCATTGATATCACATATTATCTTGCTCTGTGACCATCCAGCATCATTTTTCAATTTTCAGGGTAATGTTTTAGCTTTTTCGATTGTGGACTGTAAGAGTCAGTAAAGCAAAGAAAGGGAGTGGATCAGTTTATATTCGACCTACAATTTGGTGAGCAACATAAACCAAATTGGGCTGCTATTAGATAAGCAGTTTTTTTAAAAGCAATATTTTAAAAATGTGCAGGCTGGAAAATTTTAAAATGTTCAAGTTGTGAACAGATGGAAGTCATAACTGACATGATATATTTACGTATTCGTATACGCATAAGTATTCAACATTAAAGACAAGGTTCTCCTTAAGTAAGAGATCACTTCTATAAGGGTTTCATCAGAAGATAAGGATTATAATTCAGAACAATTGTACTGTTTTGTAGTAAAACATACCTTAGGGGTGAACAAACCAAAACCATGACAGCAACATTCAATTCAATTCAAATTCAAAAATACTTTATTGATCCCAGAGGGAAATTAAGTGTTGGTATAGCTCATATAATCAATTCTTTAAGGAGTTGTTGTAGATAATGATGGCTGTGGGCAGGAAGGATTTCCTGTAGCGGTCTGTATTGCAGCGAAACTGAAGAAGCCTCCGACTGAAGATGCTCTGTTGTTGTGTGACTGTCTCATGAAGAGGATGCTCAGGGTTGTCCATAATTTTTTTGATTTTATGAAGAATCCTTCTTTGCATTATCATCTCCAGATTTTCCACAGTTGTCCCAAGAACAGAACCAGCCTTCTTTATCAGGTTGTTGAGCCTTTTTAAATCCCATATGATACATATGATGTATTGTATAATTATATTGCTTCATACTTAAACTTTATTTAGCAAAATCTGATAGGATTACATTAAACAATTTCACAGTTACTTAGCTGTAAAAATAAAAGTTAGGGCTCGTTAATCTACTATGTAAAACAATATGAACAAGTGTATGTTTATGACTTCTCTTTTCTCATAATGAAGTGATGACATCATAATGAAACTGTCTGGGAATTTCCACATGGTGCAGCACGTCATGCTGCTCTGTTCAACTGTTTCACTGCTTTCAGATTAGACCCTGAAACTATCTACCTTTCCCACATAACCAGTTTATGGTAGGCAGCAAAAGTTACATGTCTTTTCAAGAAGTCAAGCGTTACTACAAGAAGGTAAACAGAGAGCAGCAAAGATTCTTATTTAGTGATTCTGGTTGTAAAGATAACAGATACTGTAGGAAACTATTATTAGGGTGATTTCTAATGCTGAGCAAATAAAACGCAATAAATCACCACCACACAATCCTCTGGAACAGATAAGAAAAAAATTTTTTTTTTTTACATGCTTCCTCATTTGAAGTTAATTCAGACTGTACTAACTAGTAATATCCAGTCAAACTAAAGAAAATCAGTCAACAAGAAAACAAGAATTTGGAGGGATTCAGGAGACTGACTCGTGGTTATGAGATATATTATATACAGTATTTATTAACAGAAAGCAATATAAACAACACAGCCAAGCCAAGCCCATCCTGCTACACGATTTCCTATCTCACATCAACATGGAAGGAAGTAATAGTCCACTATAGGCCTCAGAGTTAATAAAAGTTGTTCACATTTCAGAGAAGAGAAAACAGGCCTACCTTCATCTTGTCTTGTCTTGTTCTCGTTGTCGTGTGGGAATGTGAATAAATGTCTCTCTTCCTTATAAAGAAAGGGCGGAGTTATGAAATAGGCTATGAGTTTGTTTCCTTATTTGTTGTTATAGTTTAAGCATGCGCAGTTAGAAAGGTAATGATTTGACATTCCAAGAGAGCGTCGATTCAGTTAGAAATCTGAAAATGAGTCAGATTCTCAAGAAGAATCAAAGTTACAAATTTGCCACAAAAATGTTGCATTCATACTAATATAATGGTATAAGTATTCTATCACAATATCTTCCTCTACCTAACTTGCAATAAAGCAGTGGAAAAAGCATTATCACAGTTTAATAAACCCTTTAACAGACTCTGCAATCTTCTTTTTAGCATTATTACCTTTTCAGTCTAAAAAGCAATTGTCAAGTCTAGTTTATCTGTATAGCACATTTCAGCAATGACACAATACAAAGTGCTTTCCATTATAAAAACATAACACAATAAACAACAAAAAATATTTTTGTGCAGTGGGAAAATAGAGAGAAGTAATGGAAAGTTGCAATCCAGATTTGAATTGATCCATGTTCCACTTATTAGTTAAAGAAAACTCTAAACAAATAGGGTTTTAGCCCTGATTTAAATGATGTTTCAGCATTTTTGCAGTTTTCTAGAAGTTTATTCTATATTATAATCCTGAAAATGTACTGTTTGATAGTGTTACACTCGTTGTTGCTCCTCGTTCCGTTGTTGTTATTCCCACTTCCACGTTCAAGTCACTTCCTGAAGGGGGAGTGCCCAGGCTCCTAATAGCTCAACTAAGCTGTGTTGGCTTTTACATGCAGAGAAATTCCGTTTTCTAACGACATTACCTGGGTACATTAGTGGGAGTAAGAGAAGGCCAGTTTGGTTCGACTGCAGCCGGACTACAGTGTATACATGCATTTCAAAAGTCCCAATTTAGTCAGACTAAGGCAATAATTCATCTCTACTACATCTACTGCATGTAAATGCACTGACTGATTCTTACTAATTAGCTACAATAGAAGGATTTATATCAAAGCAAAGTCATTCAATAGAGCAGCCCAGTCAACCTCCAGGCCTAAATCAAATTGAGAATCTCTTAAAATGAAAAATTTAAAGTTGTATTTTTTCACATGCAACCCAATAAATCTATTCTAATATGAGCTTTTTTGTAAAGACACGTGGTCAAAACATTTATTTCTTTTATTTTCAAAGCTAGTAGAGACATAAAGTACAGACCAAAAGTTTGGACACACTTTTGGTCCAAACAGTCCAAACATTTGGTCTGTACTGTAAATACGTACAGCTGTGATTCTGCAAAGTATTGACTCCAGGGGCAGAATGCAAATGCTCACTTTCATTAGACTTAATTTGTTTTAGTTTTTTTAATTACCATGTATTATTTTCCTTCTGGTTCATAATTCTTCCTGATATATTCTAATATAAAATATGAAGGTTTGTAACTGTATAGTGGAAAAATGTAAAAAAGGTTCAATGGGTAAAAAAGATTTTGCAAGGCACCATGTCTCAACACTTGTCTGTGAATTTGTTATAAAGGGTAAAAAATTAACTTTCACTTGCTTTATGCTTCTGGAAAGTGAAGGGGATTCTTCTAAATGATGGTAAATGCTTGAACACTAGGGATGTGTGTACGTATGTGAAACAGCATGTAAATGTGCAATGGTTCCCTGAATCTTTCCCTTTATCGTCAGAGGTCTGCCTTTGACATTTATTTCTGAGGTTGAGCACAATTCCCATGCAGAAATATGCTATACTCCCACAACTGCTTTGTCATAACTTATCTGTCATAAACCTCAGGGTTTCACATTCACATTTTGTTCTTCGTGAATTATGTGCAATTTAAAGAACATCATCTCACTTCTGTTTTGCTGTGTTTTATAAAAATTGAAGGCATTTGCAAAAATAAATTGCCATTCTGCCTTGCAAAGGTGGTATTTATGCTAAACAGAATCCCCTCTTTTAGCAAGTGAAGTTTATTCCACACAGATTTGACTCACTGGGAACCTCATTGGCCCACCTTAGTGGGTTTTTTTTGCTACTCCAAATTCCCTGTTGAACTGAGGCTGACCTAAGGGTATCAACACAATAGGGGGATGTCTTGAAATGCACTGACACTCTCCTACAGGCCCGAGCTGCCACCAACAGATTTCCCATAAGAAGTCACCTAACCTGTCCAGTACGAAGGAACCAGTCCATTCCAGGGGTTTTCCTTAAATGAAAACTCAAATCACTGATACCTTGGACAGCTTGACATTGTAAAACTTCTGACCCTCATTTATTTTCCTGAAATCATGAAGTTAGAGTCATAAATACATTAGGAATTTCACATCACCTGCATAAATGGTTTCAAAAGATGTGGGTAGGGAATTGCAGATAAGATCTATTTGCTGGCTGCCTAGATCCACACAGGGCTTCAAATGCAAACTTTCATAAATCTAATCCACCCATTTAACCTGCATCATTACATGTGTCATTGAAAAGGAATAAGTCCTCTTAAGCAGTGTTGATGGGGCTCAAGATAATTATGTGAACTAGCACATAGCACTCAACATAATAGATGGGGATCATGCTATTGTTCTGAAAAAAAGTTACTTTTGAACAGTAAGTGTTCACTGAGGGGCAATAAAATCAGTATGAAAGTTAACGGGAAACTTTATTTGCAAATGAAACATCCTCCACGAAGCATTCTATGGAGGGTTAAAATAAATTTGCTAAAACATATATCGTAAGCTCCTCATGCTTCTTAAACAACCACAAAGAGAAAATAGAGAACTGCCTGCAGTGTTGTATGTGGGTGGTAAAGTCTGAGATTACATTTACAGTACTCGTATCAGGAAACTGTTTCTTACAACGAAGGGTTTTTTTTTGTAATTGTTTAATTACACAAAAAGCAGCTATTAATTTTCTTTTAGTAATGTCCCCAAAAACTAAGGCTAGGGTTTAGTACGAGGAGGTGTTAAAAGAGGCACTGGTTGAAGCTGCAAGTTCCCTTATCTATAACTATAGATACAGTAAGGTCACACTGCATGTAGCATTTTCAGGTGTTTGCCCATTCTTTTTTTTTAACACAGAAGGTGAGAAAGTTCACCTTTTTTCATCTTTTGTTTCCTCCAGAGTTCTTTAATGTCTACCTGGATGGGATGGTAGTGGATGAGTGGATGAGCACAAAAAGGTTTTGATGGCTTGTAACATATAAAAGTGCAAAAGTGAGTTATGTCATATTATGAGATTAAGGTTCAGGTCTGATAAGAGCCATACAAACTTGTGATTAACTATGTTTTGATGACATAATTCCACAATGTCCAATTTGAAGATAAGAATAATATGACAGCAAGAAGAGAACAGGGACCCTAAAGCATAGATAGTAGTATTTTTATTTTTGCACACAGCAGAAATAAAACAAGTCTGACAGAAACCTAGCGTAACAGCCTTGTGCTGACAGTGACTGTGTTGCTACTTGACACCCTAAAGGTCCAGGTAACTTGTTTTCACTGTAAATAAAAAAGGAAAAGTTAGCAGAACTCAAAATTTCAAGGCAACAAACTTCAGTAGAATTTCGAGTTAGAGGATTAAACTTAAACTTAAAGTTTTGCTTTTGAATATGCCCAAATTTGATTTTTATGTTTTTCTAACTCCACTATAAGTTGTAGAAACTTCAAATTTTAGGCTCTAAGAATTTTGAATCCTGAGTTTTTCTTACTCATGTGAAAACGCAGTGACCTAAGATTTTATGTTGTACAAACTGTGAATCTCAATTTTCTCTAACTCAGTTAAAGGTTATGAGAACTTAAAAATATAGATTTTTTTTCTAATATAAATCCTGATTAATGGAGCATACCTTTCTAGTCATACTGACCACTTAAAGCACTTTACACTCACAGATGTGCACATATGTATACACCAATACAGTGGGCAACTTGTTGTTAAGTGCATAGCATAATGTGACAGAGAGAAGCTGGAGTTGAACTTACCATCCTCTAATCACAAGCCAATGACTCTACCCACTGAACCACATACACCCATAACTTTGATAGTACCTTAAATATGACTTGTAGTTATCTAAAACAGAGCTCATATTCTGATAACAAATGCCAACTTTCATAAATCTAATCCACCCATTTAACCTGCATCATTACATGTCTCATTGAAAAGGAATAAGTCCTCTTAAGCAGTGTTGATGGGGCTCAAGATAATTATGTGAACTAGCAGATAGCACTCAACATAATAGATAGGGATCATGCTATTGTTCTGAAAAAAAGTTATAATGTTTTTTCAGTCTTTCAAACCATAATATAAAACAATTTATGTTCATAAAAAATTGCAAAACCTACTTCTGTGGGCTCATTGTCCACATAGCCTTTGATTCAAAGCATTTAACAACAAAAGTATAAGTTAGCACAACCTTCTCCTTTTGCAATGGCCTAAAGCAGAGATACGAGTACTAACAACTCACTAAATGTTAAAGCTTACAACTCCTAAAGTTGGAATTCCTGCTTTTCACAACAAAAATGTTTCTGTTGGATGAACTATTACTGGTAGTAATGAAGTGCAACTTACAGATTTAAGTACTGATGACTCAACAAATTGTGTTGAAGCTTACAACTACCTCGGTTTGTTGGACTAACTTATGTTATTGCCTCAAATGAATAAAACTTCACATTTTGTGTCTTCAAAACTTAAAATATTTTGTCAGGTCAAAAAAGGAATGGTTTTTTTTTTACATTGAATAAGGCAAGGGAAAATATACATTTATTTTGTCATTTGACAATCAGGCTAGATCATAACATAGTTTATCATTTCAAAATGTGTGTTTAAAAGCTTATTGGGATTTTTAGGTTATTTTTGGACTTGTGTCTCCTGTCCATGACTCTGACCACAGCTGATTAACATAAAAAAGCTAAAAAAACACCTCAACTGAAGTCACAAATCCTTGTTGAGTTGAGAAAGTGGAGGTGTGGATGCAGAGCAGGGGCAAAAAGGAGAGAGAGGGAGGAAGTTCAAACCATCTTTTCCATCAATCATAAAAAATAAGATCACTGGCTAAGATCGATAAACTCCAAGCCCTTACAAGGACTCACCTAGAACATCGGGAATGCAGTATTAGGTATTTCACTCAGCAGGATCATATCCTCGACTCCAACGTCGCTCTGCCAGGCTTCCTGACTTTACAAGCAGACAAAAATCTGAAGAGGAACAGGAAAAGAAAGGGAGGTGGAGTAGCAGAGGCGGAGCCAGACATTTTATACACCAGGGGCTTAGCCCTAAAGGGTTGTTATGCATGTGGGGGAGGGGGGGCATGTTTTAAGTTGTGTTTGCCAAGCATAACTTTATATAAGAAAACAAATTATATCACATACATGTGACACTTTAAGATTACATTAGATTATTTTTTAACCAACAAGGCAGAACAGAACCAGGGCTGTATCTAGATACCAGGACTAAACCACAATTCAACCAAACCCAAAACTGATCCAGGATTCAAACAGGACTGTAACAGTACTAAATCAGGACTACTTCAGGACTGAACCAGAATCAAAACTAGATTATAGTAGCACTGAAAATCAAAACCTCTTTATTGTGGCAGCATGAGACTGTGTCTTCGAGGCTTGAGTTTTGCGAACCTGTCAATGACATTTTCAGGGTCAATATTATTCAAGTATTTATTTTCAGGTGTGTTTTGGTGTTCTCTGTCTTTCCTGATTTCCCTTGACCTACAGTATCTGAATTATCAGAAAGAGAGTCATTGCTATTTAATGATACATCTATATTTGTCTCTCTGAGTTACTAGTTTGTACCATATTATTTTTTAATTCAGCCAAATAACTACACTATTGATATAACTATTTAGCCTAGCTGTGAAAAAAAAGCCTGCATGGCTTATTACATGTAGAATTAGAAAAATTACAAACCTAATAAGATTCACTTACGAACAAGTTCTAGCGAGTTTTGGCAAACATCTGTCTGTGACTAAAAGGTCTTTCTCACCTGGATCTTGTTCCATCTCTGGTCTGTCCTCATTCTCCTCTCCCTCTCTGTTCCTCTTTCTGCTAGCAATCAAGCCAAACATCAAGAACATCAAATATACCTTTGAAACCAGATATTTACATACACTTCAGATAAAAAACACTTTTTTTCTGTCAAACATCAAATCAGACTAAAACGTTTATTGTTTTAGATAAATAAATATAAAAAAAATTATTTGTTAAATTTAAGTATAAGGGGAGTATATTTATGTAATTTTTATGGCAAATTGCACCCAAATTGTATTTTAAATTGAGCCACACTTGTGGAGGTCCACAATTCTTTTCCTGATGTTTTGGTTGATTACTCTTGATTTTCCCATGTCAAAGGAAGAGGCTTTGTGTTTTGGGGGTGCCTTAATATGCATCCACAGGTGTGCCACCAATTAACTCTAATGGACTCTATTAACCTATCAGAAGCTTCTTAAGCTCAGATGGAATCATCTGGAGTTTCCTTTTTGATTAAAGAGGCAATAAACTTGGCGTATATGTACTCCTGACTTTGATGAAAGTGCTAAAAAAAAAGTTAATACATAACTCTCTGTCTCTTTATTCTGACATTTAACTAATTCAAAAAATATGTCAATATTTATATAGCTAAAACAAAAAAGTTTACTCTAATTTGTTGTTTAATGGTAAATAATTTTTTTTTTTTCTGAAGTCTATGTTAGTATCTGGTTTCAAATGTGAATATACTGCTGTATTGAAATTCCTCTTGTTTTGCATAGAAATATAATGAACGACAGATAAAGCATAATATATATAATAAAATTTACCAGAGATTTTTCTTTGAAAGAAAGCCCCATATGTCCATTGTTTTGTACATCAGTACAAAACAGAAACCAATTTAGAAAGTGCTTTATTTAGCCATGGGGGATAGCAACTGAAAATATACATACAGCAGCGCTAGTGCCTGAACTTGCATCATATCAAAATTAGAGGTAATTTACGACTGTGTGCAATGTGCTTCTAATACTGTGTGTGGTTTTTTGTAGTTTTTGTTTTATATAGTTGTCAGTCAGACATCTTACTATGAAACAAAAACACTCTCCAAAAGACCTGGGGCTTCTGAAAAAAACACCCAGGCGTAACCCCAATAAGCTATGCTGTTGTTTTGGCAACTGTTTACATTCCACCCTCAACAGTTGCCAACAATGCATGTGATGTCATCAATGCTGTTGTTGCTAAGCAACAGACACAACACCCCAATGCATTTGTGCAATATCTGGTGATTTTAATCATGCCTTACTCTCGTCTACACTTTCAACATTTCATCAGTTTGTCAGCTGCTCTAGAAGAGAAAACAAGACATTTGATTTGTTTTATGCAAATGAAAAAAATTCATACATGTCCAAGCCAAGACCTCCTCTGGGACAATCAGATCACAATCTTGTTTTTCTGTGCTCCAAAAATAAACCACTTGGTCAGAGGCAACCTGTGACAAGGAGAACTGTGAGGAAGTGGTCACAGGAAGCTGAAGAAGCCCTGCAGGGTTGTTTTGAGATCACAAACTTGATGACTCTTTGCCCAGCACATGGAAAGGGCATCATAGCCATGACTGAGTGTGTGACTGACTATATAAACTTTTGTGTGGACAACAACATCCCCACGAGCACAGTGAGCTGCTTCCCTAATAACAAACTCTGGATCACCGGTGACCTAAAGGAACTGCTAAACAAGAAAAAAAAGAGCCTTCAGGGAGGGAGACAGGCAATTATTGAGTATACAGAAGCAACTTAAAGTCAAGATCAGAGTCAGCAAGGAGGCATACAGGAAGAAGCTCGAGAGCAAACTACAGAGGAACAATATAGTAGATGTCTGGTCAGGAATGAAAAAGATCACATGCTTTAAGCACAAGAAGGATTGGATAGATGGAAGTCTGGGCAGAGTCCATGAACTGAATACATTCTTCAACAGGTTCATTTCAGGAACAAGCTCAGCATCCTCCTCTCCTGTCCCCAGCCAAACAGACATCCCACCCTCCTCTGAGCCACAGCTTTCCTGTCACACCTTGGATGTTTTATCTTCCACCTCAGTCAGGGACTCCTCTGCTTCCACAGGTTTGTCGTGAACCAAGTCAGGAGATGTTGCTGCTCCTTTTGACTCTCCCTCCCACTTGTCTGTCTCTAGAAGTCAGGTGAAGAGGCAGCTGAAGTGACTGACCTGGAACAAGGTTGCAGGTCCAGATGGTGTCGGCACCAGTCCTGAAGGCCTGTACAAAGCTGCTCTGTGGGATTCTGCAGCGCCGCTTCAACCTTAGCCTGACCCAGCAGAAGGTCCCAGTGTTGTGGAAGACATCCTGCCTTGTTCCAGTACCCAAGGAAAATCACCCATCAGTCATCGATGACTGTAAACCTGTTGCCCTGACATCCCACATCATGAAGGTCCTGGAGAGACTCCTGTTGGCACCCCTGAGTAAGCAAACAAGAACGTATCAGGACCTGCTGCAGTTTGCTTATCGCCATGAAGTTGGAGTTGAAGATGCCATCATCCACCTGCTTCAACCAACCTACTGTCATCTGGACAAAGCAGGCAGCACTGTGAGGATCATGTTCTTTGATTTCTCCAGTGCATTTAACACAATTCAGCCTGATTAGCTTTGCCAGAAACTCCTTAAGGCTCAGCTGAAGCCCTCAACAATCGCTTGGATTAATGACTACCTGACAAACTGAATTCTGTGTCAAAGGTGGTCAGCAGCACAGGGGCACCACAGGGGATCGTACTCTCACCATTCCTTTTCATTCTGTACACCTCAGACTTCCAGTACAAATCAGAGACCTGTCATCTGCAGAAATACTCAGAAGACTCTGCAGTCGTCTGGTGTATCAGAGAGGGTTAAGTCAAACACTGTTACCATCATGGGAGAAGTAGTGGAGGTGGTTGAGGAGTATAAATACCTCAGAGTTGACCTGGACAACAGACTGGAATGGAGACTGAACAGTGAAGCCGTCTACAAGAAGGGACAGAGCAGACTGGACTTCCTGAGAAAGCTTAGGTCCGTCTAGGTTTGCAGTAAGACGCTGCATACTCTGAAAAAGGAGAATGCAGCTCCAACTTAAATAAATTGCGTTAATTGGTCACAAGTAATTTAATTAGGTTCTTCCAACGTAATTTATTTACATTTGTTTAACTTGACAACTTAGTAAACTTAGTACATTTACTTGAATAAACTTAATCCAATTATATGTGACCAATTAACACAATTTATTTAAGTTGGATCACCGATTCTCTTTTTTTCAGTGTATCCACAACAAATCGGTTGTGGAGAATGTAATCTCTTTGGCCATCATCTGTTGGGGTAGCAGCATCAGAGTCAGGGACCTAAAAAGGCTCAACAATCTGATAAAGAAGGGTGGTTCTGTTCTGAGCACAACTGTGGAACCCGAGATGATAATGCAAAGAAGGATTCACAAGGTTTAAGGTTCCTTTATTTATATCCATAGGTGAATTTGGTTTGCAGAGAAATTACAGCATTTGACATCCTTTCACGAAAACACACACACCCATTAAAACCTGACACACACTTGTTGGTAATAAGACAAGTGATAAAAACAATGTAAATAAGATTAAGATCAATCAAATAAAACTATTATTGAGTTCAGTGATAGCAACCGGGACAAAATTGTGTTTTTAGCGCTTTGTCCTACATCTTGGGACGAAAAACCTCTGTCCGGAGGGAAGAAGCTGAAATTCACCCCATAGAGGATGGGAATCATTATTAAAATCAATAAAGCCATCCTCTGTACCTGTTTAGTGTACAGCGAGACTATACAAGGCTGTGACTCACCAATCAGACGACTGGCCCATCTAACTAACTGTACCTGTTTAGTGTACAGCGAGGCTATACAAGGCTGTGACTCACCAATCAGATGACTGGCCCATCTAACTATCTGATTCAGTGCTTTTTTTCCCTCTTTGACAGAGGTCTGAACCATGCCACCCAACAAACGGATAAAACTGACTCAATAAAAGAAAGGTAAAACAAAGTTAAAATTGTTCGGTCAATATGGAAATGAGCAAGTTTCCTTAGACAGTAAAGGTGCTGGTGACCCTTTTTGCAAACAGATTTGTAGTTCTCATCAAAGTTTGAGTTGTTGTTTATTACGGTCCCAAGATATTTATATTACTGCAGTTGCTCTATTTTCTGACATTTAGTTAAAGTGACTCTGTGCCCATTTTGTTGTTTTCTAAAATCAATAACCATATCTTTAGGTTTTCATATGTTCAGTAGGAAGTAAGACTCGTCACACCACTGAACAAAGTCATCTAGAATTGGGCCGTAACTAGTTTCACCCTCTCTGAGCAGGCTGACAATAACAGAGTCGTCTGCATATTTAATGATGGTCCTGTTCCCATGTCTGCTGTGACACATGTTTGTGTAAAGAATACACAAGTTCAGTTCTACTATTTTCTTCATAGTTCTCTGGTAAATGACAGTAATGACCTTTTATATTGGTAGGTTATATGAATGTTTGTGTGCAACAGAGCATCAGTCAAATACATCCTTTATTCACTACTTTTTTTTTTTTTTTTTTAAACGTGTCCTGTTTGGCAGTGTGGAGCTCAGAATTGGTGTCTGAGTACCAAGTAGAAGCCCAACAGATTTACTTTCACAAGCGGAGCAGTACAGCTTTTGCTATAGTACTCCACTTGATATATGTGTTAAAAATCTTTATTATGAATTGTTGGGGTTTTTATTTCCTGATGTTATGGACACGGAAAATTAAGGAGAAGAAAGAAGGAAGATGAAGAAGAGAGGTAGGAAACAAAAAGTCAAGAGAGAGGGTGAGTTGAAAATACAAGAGAGGAAGGGGAACAAAGAAAACACAGGAAGACATTGAAGTCTGCCTCCATACCCACAGGACGGCAGAGAGACGGAAAAAACAAAACAAAACACGAAAAAGGAACATCGACAAAACAAACCAAACATTGTGAACTAAGAATTACACAAACACATCACACAAAAATAGATATAAAAATACAACAACAATGTCACAGAAAAACTCATGGTACCGATTAATCAAGCTCTAGTAATGATAACCTCAGCCCAAGAATATATCCTTAAACACCAGAGAACCCGCATCTATGTGTGTGTGTTAGCATGCTGGTGCATATAAGGTTTTCTCCATAAGAGTGTTCGATAGCTGGTGTGAGCAGAATCGATGCAGACATGAAGGAGATCGGAGCAAAGACGTCCAAAGGACCCCCAGAGCCCCAGGCGGACCCGGGAGGGGCCGACCGCATCCCCCAAGAGTGGAGCAAAGGAGAACCCCAGGGGAACATCCAGCGGCCACTATGCAGGGGCCCGGGGGGCAGCAGTGACGAGCCCACGGACCCCGCCGGCAACCGGCCGGGCCGGTCAATGGACCGGGAGACCCGGGGGCCCAGGGGCACCCCACCCCCCAGCAGGGACCCGACAAGGGACCGGCCGACGAGGGGCCCCCGGCACTGCAGGGGCCGCGGCCGGCCACCGGCCGCCACGCGCCGCCTCCACCCTAGGCCAATCCCCACCGCCAACATCCCAGCGCCCCACCGACAGCCACAGGGGACGGACAGCATCCCCAGGCCGGGCTCAGCCAGCATCTGGACACCAAGTTGTACCAGCTCCCGGGTCCCGATCCCCCGCAACGCAGGGCGCCGAGACCAGGTATCCAACGAGGGCCAGGGCCGGTCCAACCCGCCAATGAACCGGCCACGCACGGTGTGCACAAAACAGGTGATCAAACAGGCAGAGACGCCGGATCCGCATCCCGCCGAGCCACCGAGCAGGCACCACCCAACAATCCCAAACCTGGCACCTCTAAAAGAGGTGCCCCAACCAACCAAAGGAAGATATCGGCCCAGCGCATCGGCCGACCGACACACCGCCCCCCCCCAGGCCCGGCCAGGCACGCACCAGGTCCGAACCGGATTGACCATCGATGCACCGGCAGGCAGGGGCCCCCGTCACCGGCGGGGAGTGATGGAGGGGAAAAAGGCCCTCCATTAAGTGTAAGGCCTGAGGTGCGCCAGCCGAGGGGGCAGACCAAGATCCAACCTGACAGGTAGACAAAGACATACAGACACAGTCATACGTTCCCTCCCTCTTAAACCCATACATTCTCACTGACTCACCAAGACACCCAAAAAAATGACGCTGTACCCTCACTCACACACCCTATACACACTTTATGCTCCCAGGTCCAGGTACAGATGCCCCAGTAGAGCCACCAGTCTCCGGACCCGGGAGATGGACCCCCTACCTTCTAGGACGGAGACAAGCAGACCGCCAAGGGCCCCACAGTGGCAAAGCAGCCCGACAGCCCAGGACCCCGACCAGACCACCTATTCCTCCTCCGGACCCCAACCCCTGATGGCCCTTAGCGAACAGGGGTGTGATAAGACCCCTAGCCTCCATCCTCCCGCTTGAGTATGGTGTTGATGCGTGTTGTTATAATGTGCATTTAAAACAGAGGGGTGGGATGTGGGGAAGGCAGCCACACATCCCCCAACCCCCACCCCGAGCCCTCAGTGTCTATATGTGGTTTAACAGTGGGCACCGGCACCAGAGGTGAAGCTGATTGAACCGCTCCCCCTCTGGATGCCGAAAAGTGTGCCCACCCCAAAGTCCCTACATATGTTTCGCGTGAGAATGTTATAAGTGGGAGTGTCTAAGTTGTATAATAAAATTGGGACCCAGGACACCACGGGATAGCGAGGAGGGAAGCCCCTCCTCGTACCCCAGTGATGTGCCCATGCCCCAAGACCCTATATGAGTGGTAAAGTGATGGAGCGGGTGGACAGAGGTGTCCAGGGATAGGGAGGGAAGGACTGGGAGACAAAATGCCTTCCTAGGGAGCCAGCTCCCCCACTAACCCCAATAGGCACCGCTGTTCACCGGGATCCACCAGGGCAGGGAGGCCATGGCACGTTCGACCCGGGGCCCACGGCCACAGCACCACAAAGCCCCACGGACCCCAAGACAGTCCCCCCAGCCCCATCCCAGAAGGGGAACTAAACCCACCCTGACATTCGCTCTACTCTCAAAACACAAAAGACACTAGACACCCAGGTTGAGTTCGCCCCCCCCACACCCCTCCCGCACACCCCTCCCTGCCATCCAAGTGCCCTCGTAGGGGAGAGCACCTGTCGCTACACAGCAGCAGCCTCCCCGCCAGCAAAGGAGGCCCCCAGCGCCACCCGCACACCGGAGGTCCCCGTAGCCCGAACCACGGCGACGTACCTGCCCAGACCAGGAGCAAACCGATGAGCCGGGCGGCCGACCCACCAGGCCGACATCCACCAGCCTCATTCCTTGTGGAGCGACCACTGTTGCTCGACGGTCCGGCAGGAGACCAAACCCAGCGCCCCACCCACCTGCCCTGCACGCCTACCAACCGGCCAGTCCACCCGCAAGTCCGACCGAACCCGGCCAAATGCCCAACCCCAGCGCCCCGCACAAAGACCAAGACCCAGGAGCCGAGTCCAGCGCAAAAAAGGACTGATCCGGCCCAGAAACGCCACCCAGCCACCGTGACCAGCAGTCAGGCACCCCAACCAGCAAACAAGGCGAGACGCCATACAGGGACCGGCGATGACAATTGGCCCAGAGAAAAAGAGAGAGGCGGCTGCACATGCCGGCCTCCGGCCGGCCCCGACCCCCACAGCCAACAGAGACCCCACGCCGGCCGACCCCCAGCCAGGACCACAGCTAAGGGGTGCGGCGCCCCAGAGCCCCGAATCCCCAGGCCCACCCCAGACCCTACCCAGGCGCAGCACGGCCACCAGGCCAGTAACCCATGTCCGCCAGTGCAACCCCCCCAAGGCACCGTATGCAGCCATCAGGAGTTACCACCCAAACCCCAACCCCAGGCCGGCCACGACGTCCAGCGCCCCATCCGCCCAGTGATCCCACCCCCATGGGTCCCCCCAGACACCTCCAACCCCAAAACCCCCACATCAGCAACAGTGTCCCAAACGACAAAACCAAGTGCCCCCCACCCCCACTAGGTGATGGAGCCGATCAAAGGAGCCCAGAGAGATTGATCAAATATGGAGCCAGAGGCCGTCTCAAGACCAATATGGTCCAACAAGAGATTTCTATACTGATTAATATTAAGAGCTTTTTTATTTTTCCAGTTCAGGAGGATAGTTTTCTTAGCAATGCATAAGGCAATGTGAGCCATTAGAACTGACTTTGTGTCCATGGTGACATCATTTAAATTTCCTAACAGGCAAATTGAGGGAGATGGTGGGATGTTACATTTCAGACACTTGGATAAGTCCTCACATATCTGGCACCAAAATTTCTTAACAGGTGGACAGAACCAAAGCGCATGAACATAAGTATCTGGCATATTGCTTGTGCATTGTAAGCAGGTATTAGACGATGTAAAACCCATTCTAAACATTCGTTGACCTGTATAGTGTACTCTATGAAGGATTTTGTATTGTATTAATTGCAAATGAGGATTTTTTGTTATTTTAAAGGTTCTTAAACATATCTGAGACCAGACGTTTTGGTCAAAGCTGGCTGATAAATCCACCTCCCATTTTGAAATAGGGATGGCTATTGATTAATCTAATGTAGATAAAGTTTTGTATATTTTAGACAGCAATTTGGGGGGGTTGAGATTAAGAAAATCTAAAACTCTTGCTGGAATTTGTAATTCAGCTGTATTGAGCCTAAATTTACCTTTAATAATAGATTTAATTGGTTGATATTCTAAGAATTTGTTTTTATCAATTCCATATTGTGTAATTAATGTATTAAATGGGATAAAGTCTGTTCCTTCAAATATATGTTCCAGGTATTCAATTCCATTGCACCTCCAGACTGGGAAACTTATCATACATTTTTTTTGCAAGATGTCGGGGTTATTCCAGATGGGTGTATGTCTGCAAGGGATTATTGTGGACTCTGTCATTTTTAGAAACTCCCACCATGCTGTCAGAGAGGAGCTGATATTTATGCTTTTAAAGCATTCATATTGTTTTATATTTGAGTTAATAAATGGTAGGTCTGAAAGTTTTATCTTATTACATAGTGTCTGTTCTACGTCTATCCAGGACTCGTCTAGGTAGCTATGTTTTAACCATCTTGAGATGTATTGGAGCCTGTTGGCTAAGAAATAATGATGGAAGTTTGGTAGATCTAGACCTTTTTCTTTGGTCTTCTGCAGTGTTTTTAAGCTGATACGTGGGGGTTTATCTTTCCAAAGAAATTTAGAGATAGAGTCCAAAGATCTAAACCAGTCTAGTGATGGTTTACTTGGGATCATTGAGAATAAGTAGTTGATTCTGGGCAAAACCATCATTTTTATTGAAGCAACCCTTCCCATAAGTGATATGGGTAGGGATTTCCATCTAGCAAGATCATCTTCCACTTTTTTTAAAAGTGGGATGTAGTTTAGCTTTATTAAATCTGCCAGTCTTGGTGAGACATTGATACCTAAATAGGTAATATTCCCTGACTGCAGTTGTGTATTAGTTGGATTCTGGACAGAAAAATTGATTGGAAGAACTGTAGATTTTAACCAATTTATAGAATAATCTGAAACATTTAAGTAAGAGTTTATCAACCAGATAACCTGAGAGAAAGAGGTTTGTGAATGCTGGAGAAAAAGTAATACATCATCTGCATAAAGACTGATTTTATGTTCTATGATATTGCATTTTACGCCTTTAATATTGTGAGTTTGCCTGATTGCTGCAGCTAGTGGTTCAATAAAAATAGCGAACAGGGAGGGAGAGAGAGGACATCCCTGCCTAGTACCTCTCTGAAGATAAAACCTAGATGATGTTTGGTTATTTGTCCTGATACATGCTGTTGGTGAACTGTATAATATTTTCAACCAGTTTATAAAAGAATTTCCAAAGCCAAATTTATGTAAGGTTACAAATAAGAATTTCCAGTTAACTCTATCAAATGCTTTTTCTGCATCTAAAGATAATATATTAGTTTTAATGTTTTTACAGTAAGAAAAATCTATTAAATCTATTAATCTACGTGAATTTGTGGATGAATGTCTCCCTTTAATAAAACCAGTTTGATCAGGATGTATTATAAGAGGTGTTACTTTCTCTATCCTTTTTGCGAGGGCTTTGCAGATTATTTTAAGATCAACATTAATAAGGGATATGGGACGATAGCTGGTGGGAAACAAAGGGTCTTTACCTGATTTTAGTAGAAGACTAATGTAGGCAGAATTCATATTTGGTGGGAGTCTGCCATTTTCCTTGGTTTCCTGCAGCATTCATTGGAATGTTGGTGCCAGAATATTCCAGAATTCTTTATAGAACTCTTCTGGAAATCCATCTGGGCCTGGAGCCTTTTTATTGGGCATGCCTTGGAGGGCCTCCTGGAGTTCAGCCGCTGTTAGTGGTGAATCCAGGGCCATCGCTTGACTTTCAGATAATTTAGGTAGTGTTATGTTATCAAAAAATTGTTCCATTTCATGATCCGATGGATTTATCTCTGGTGAGTATAAAGCCTTGTAAAATTCTTTAAATGTGTTGTTTATTCTTCCAGGATCATATACTGTATTCTTTAATAGCAGATATAGTTGCTTTTTCTTTATTAATTTTAAGCTGGTTAGCCAAAAATCTACCTGATTTATTACCTTGTTCAAAGTTTTCTATCCTAAGTCTTTGAATTAAGAACTGGGTCTGTTTATTAATAATTTGATTTAATTCTAGCTTTGCTTTACGGATTTTGCCTAGTCTCTCCTTATCTTTATTCACTACTTCTAATCCATACTACATATTCCTACAGGCACGTTGGTCATTTCAGTTCCCACATCTCTAATCAAAGTCAAATGTTAATAGACAACTTGTTAGGTTCCTTAGGTGTTTGGGTTTTAAGTTTTAGTTATTTCATTTCCTAAATCAGTTTACATTAACATTTTTGTTTATTTATTGGTGTTTTGTTATGTGTTATTTGAGTTTTTCCTTCCACCAAGTTTTCTCGCCCTCTTTTACCCTCAGGTGCTCTTATGTTCGATTTCTCGTCTTTTATTTAGTAAGGTTCATACCCTTATTCGTCTTTAGTATTCATCTCTATCTAATCCTTATGTTCTGAATTCGTCGTTTGCATCACTCCTTGTCTTCCTGTGTTTGTCTATTATCATCAGCTGTTGTCTGTCTTTGTCCTTCCCTGTCCACAGCTGTTTCTTGTCTCCCTGATTGCCTTCCCATTGTTGTTTTAGGCCACTTAAGCCCCTGTGTCTGATCCAGCCCTTTGTCAGGTCCTCGACATTTCTTAAAATTTCTTCCCTGCTGCTCTTCTTGTTTCTGTCCCGTCCTGTTCTTACCCGAGGTTTGGTTTTTTGTATTGTTATTATAATTTGCCATTAAATATGAGTACTCAACACTTTAAATGCCTCTCTGCGCATGGGTGCTCCCTACAAATTGTGACAGTACCTCTTTCCTCTTTTTAATGAACTGTATCATTTCCTTTGTAGGGCAATATCTGCCCTGTTGGCACTTTCCATTGAATCTTGAATGTTAATAATGTTTGTCAACCGCTTTGTTTTTTTAAAGGCCAGGGTATTCCAAAAAATCACAACATCCTGTTCAGTGGGTGTGCGTTACTGTGGAATCCAAATGAAAAGACAGAGATTTATGCCATGTGAATGTATTCTCAATGTAGTGAGTGATGTGTCTCCTGAGAGGAGGAAAGCAGCAGACCCTGACCTTGGTTAGCTGTAAAAGAACCTCTAAAGTTAAAGTGGTTTGCCTTATAAACTAACTATTAAAAAAGTGTTGGCTGGTCTTAACTCAGATGACAATATGTAATTAATTATCTCACATGCTGGTGTTATTTTAACTTTTGTCTCTTGACAGAAGTATAAACAGCTTCCATTCCAGTTGCAATGCTGTCTATAAAAAAATGCCAACGCGTCCCAGGACATTTACAGGTAGTGTGATACTTTGTGTTTTATTGAAGTACAGTTATCATTTGCAAGTTATCCCTAGTTTATCATCATTATTAATAACTGATTGTCTTTATTTATAAAGCGTGTTTCATGTGCGACATAAAAAGCTTTATGTAAGATTAAAAAAACAAACATCAATGACCAATAAAACAAACAACAGAAATATGTGGCTAATCAAAAGGAGCTGTTCTGATGGAGCTCTGTGGCTTAGTTCACACTTCGCATTAACGTCTATCCTCGGTCAGTGTCCTCATTGACCCACTGTGACCTGATCTCAGTTCCTCACTTTTTGCGCAAATTACCTCAAAGTCTGCGTCATAAAGCCAGTTTACTGGTGTAGATCATTTAGTGAATACGTTTTAGCTGTCACTACACACAGCAGAGTCAGCTGTTTAAATACCACAGACAAAACGTTTTTCTTTTTTTTATCAACATTTTCCAACTAAAATCAAACCTTCACAAGAATGATCACATCCTGAAATAGAAAATAGCACACCATAAGAAAACATGCATGATTATTCTCACTGCCAGACAGACAAACAGTGTTAGATACTTGTGCTAAGTAGTCCTGTGTGTGTTTATTGGTAATTTGAATTAAGATTATTTCTTAATTGCTTGATTGATCTAGAAGGGATGAAACATTTTAAACACAACATCAGCACAGCCCGTAAAAAAATTAGGAACACCTGGAGAGCTTAAACCAAATCATATCAACCTTGTTTATAATGCACAGAGTTGACCAACTGCTGTACAATAAACCCCCAAAATATCAAAAGAATTTAAAAAGAAACAACACCTAGAAACTGTAAAAAGCTACAAAAATAGTAAAATATCACTAAAAAATAAAAAATAAAAACAGCATAAAAATGAAACTGGACAATTAAAAGCACTTAAGATCCAGAGATAATAAAAGGGTTTAATGGGTTTGGTAAAGACTTTTGTCAAAGATGCACACTCGATGGACATCAGGAGTGTGTTTCGCAGCTTTGGGGCTACAACAGCAAAAGCAGTTTTGGCTTCTGACTAATCTAGAAGAGGGCATGTGATACAAAATCAGTGACCATATTGTAAAATATATGCAAAACTTAAAAATGAGACCATTCTCAATCCCTGTTAAAATCTGCAGCAAATCGTCTAAAAACATGTGCATGGTCATTTAATTCATGTTGAACAAGCCAGAGATTAGTAACAGATGTGTATCTGTTAAACACAGGCATAAACGATTACATTAAATCTTCAAAGTTGATATAGGGCTCTGCAATGGATTAATAACAAGGCCGTCATGTTTCCCCGTCTTTCATTGGTTGCAATGATATTCTCTCGCCACCCGCACCAAAAAAGACATAATGAAAAAGATAAAGATTCAGAATCTCCTATCTTTGACTATAAGGTGTAGTTTAGATGAGGTGTAAGGTCTATCTATCTAATAGGACATTTGTAGTTGCCACTATCTCAAATTGTCAGTCAATACATATCAATGACTTTGCTGTTGTGATCTATCTTTCTATTCTTTAAGCTTCCTCCCGCAGTCCAAAAACATGCATGTTAGGTTAATTTATCAATTTTAGTTTCCCATAGGTATGAGTGTGTTCTTGCATGGTTGTTTTTCCCTGTGATTGACCTGTGACCTGTCCTTGCCTCCTGTCAAATGACCTCTGGAGATTGACACCAGCCTCCTTAATAATGTTAGTTACACTCTTATAACATTTGGGCTTCCTGAATAGTGTCTTACCATGCCTTCAAAAGAAGAAAACATGGTAGGAGACTTTAATGTCATATTTGTTTTAAAGAATGCAATATATTGACATATATATTTTACAAATGAAGGAGAATGAATCTTCTGTAGAGAACGATGATAAGGGTTAACATAAATTTGGTCAGATTGTATAGGCTAGCATCAACTCAGGAGGAAATGTCATGTTAAAGGCTGTTGCAATTTCTTTGTTAATTTTGAGAAGGTCATACTCCATCACAGAACATACATTCACTGTGTGTACTTTAGGTTTTGCAAATATTTTTGTATTTGACCCAATCAGCCAATAACACAAACGTGATTAATCTTTTACCAAAGGGTGCTTACCACTGATAGATAATGAAATGAAAGTGAGATCAAGTTGGAACTTTTGAAGTTGTAGCATTTAAACCAATGACTCTTGAGATAGCCAGAAACACACCATTCCCCCTTCACCTTGGCACACTAATAACACTGAGTCAATCTTGAACCTCTGCAGTCACTAAGCTTGTTTAGTTATTTATTATTTCATAATTTATGTTGCTTATGATTGTCCCACTCTAAATCGATAGTGCATAAAGTGCTTCAGTCCTTAGCAACAATCACTTGAGCTATAAAGTTTATATATTGCAAGGTAACAAATTATTGTCTCATTAAATGTTTTCAAGCTGAATCAGACCTGCATGAAAAATTTCAGAATTCAACTCTCAGAAATTATTGTTATTGTAACACAGTGTCTTTTTCTATCAGTTTATACCATTTGGAAACATGACTACACCAAAAGCCTTTTATATCCCTCTTTTGTTGAACACTAATCAGAGGGAGTTTAGTAAATGGTCAAATAATTATTCAGTTAAAAGTTTATGGTTAGTATGGTCAGCGTTCTATCACCTGAAGAACATCTCCAGGATTAAAGGACTGATTTTGCAACACGACCTAGAAAAACTCATCCATGCATTTATCTTTAGTCGGATTGATTACTGCAACAGCATCTTCACAGGTCTGCCTAAAAAGTCAATTAGACAGCTGCAGCTGATCCAGAACGCTGCCGCTCGCGTCCTCACTAGAACCAGGAAAGTAGAGCACATCACCCCAGTTCTAAAGTCCTTACACTGGCTCCCTGTAGCTCAGGGAATAGACTTTAAAATACTTTTACTAGTTTATAAATCATTACATGGCTTAGCACCAAAATATGTTGAAGACCTGTTGTCATGGTACCAACCACCAAGACCACTCAGGTCCTCCAACTCTAGCCTACTAAACATCCCTAGACTCAGAACTAAACATGGAGAAGCAGCTTTCACTTTTTAAGCTCCCCTTATCTGGAACAGACTTCCTGACGAGTGTAGAGCTGCTGAAACTCTGAACTGCTTTAAATCGAGACTAAAAACCCATCTGTTTAGAATTGCCTTTGAGTAAATGCTTGATGTCATATGTATGAAATGTATTCATGCTCTCCTGCCTTTTTTTATTTTTCTCTTGCTTTATTGTGTATCATGTGTAATGTGTGTTTCTTTTATGTGTTTCTTTTAAATCACCAAATCATGTAAAGCACCTTGAATTACCCTGCTGTTGAAAGTGTGCTATACAAATAAAATTTCCTTGCCTTGCCTTGCCTAGTATAAATATAAATAATGTTAGTTGTACTGTGAAAACAATATTTTACATAACTGAGATAAACAGATAAATAATAATTTCATTTCTGTATGAATGTAGAAGCATTTTAAATTACGTTTGCAGCTCTTTCCATTGTTGAACATGAGGTATCTGAAAACAAATTATATTTTAATGTTTTAGTAATATATTTAAGATGATAGTTTTTATGCCTGCATTCACCAAGACAGTGAGACAGACAGTAAGCTGCAGGCCGCCTTATATGGAGGTGTGTGTGTGTGAAGCTGCTAGAGTATAATGTACATAAGTAATGGATCCCAGGACCACTTGGAGATGATCGAGGACATTAATTTCAAATATGGAACTGTATATATGTGTTGCAGCCCTATTAGAGAGGCTCTGTCTAAACAACTGTGGGGTTTCAACAACTGGGTCAAGGTCCCTCATGATTGGGTTCTTTCTGATGTGGACTGCAGATTGAATAAATTCCTTCTCTGTTCAAATGCAGTCCCGTCTACATTTTTCTTCATTTAAACATTGTCACATTGGCATCTTGAACCAGCCACAAATAATACACCACAAACACATATATAACTATTCGTAAACACAGTTGTTAATGATTAATATGGCTCTCATAAAGACTTATACTGGTTCCTTTTAGAGCTATGTAAGAGAGATGGTGACTTAACCCTCTCAGTTTGTGTTGCTACTATTTGTTTATTGATTAACTTGACCCTTTTTTATGTGAACATTTCTCCCCTTTGACTATATGTAATCTAAGGGGGAAATCAGCAGCATAGTGTTATTGTACAGTTTAAATACCTTTACATGTCATGTACAACATATTTTAAGAGTGCAGTAATATCTCTCTCATTTGATTTCACGTCAATTTACATGCATTACTCAAGCCACATGAAGTGGTTTGAATCTAAAATCTAAAACTAGGCAAAGGTCACATCGATAGATAAGGGCCCGATAAGGGAAAACCCACTATGTAGCATTTTGCTATTGTTACTTTCTCACTTGTAAAACTCCTAATATTAATATGACTATAGCCCATGTTATCATAATCTGTCATCATTGATTACATTTATCTGTTAACTTTATGACTTCATCACCCCAAGACTTTTCTTAGCAAAAAAGTATTTTCATTATTTCAAAGTTTTCATATTAAGTTAATCAAGACTTGAATATATTGTGAGAACAAATCAAGAAATGAAAGAACATCCAGGAATATAAAGCATTTGGCAGAGGATTTATTGAATATACCTCAGTTATGGAGTTTAAAAATCAAATATTTCTTTCATTAATAATGTTGGAGATGGTTACTTATTGCAAAGATCTGTTGCCTAATTTCAAACTCATCTTGCAGAATTGCTGACACACAATGAACTGTATAAGGTATTTAACCATACAGTTCTCTAATGCACATTTTCCCATCTGATTTAAGCACTGGAAGAAAAAAGTTGCCTGATCATAAAAAAGAATGCTTTCTGTGACAATAGGTTGTTAAAAAGTGCTTTTAGATCAAAAAAGAGACAACCTTACCTTCACCGTGCCTTTAGTTGTTTTATAAGGCCAAAGGAAGAAGACTGTTTCCATTAATATTACGAGTCAGTGAAACAGTTTTTTGAACCACTTTTAAATCAATTTAAACACTTAGAAAAACTACTTATTTCCTGGGCCTTGCAGACATGTCCAAACATGTCCTCTTTAAACCTCCTTTTTTTGTTAGTTTACGGCCACAAAATTTCACATATTCCATTGGGATTGGTGTAACGCACCGAAAAGTAGCACATCAGACCCATCAGAAGTTACCTAAAAAGAGTCTCCTTATGCAGTAAATCCTGCTATTCTGTGAAGGCCTCAGAGGTTTTTTTAGAGAACATAAGTGAACGAACAGCATCATGAAGACTAAGGAACAAAGCAGATGGGTCCAAAAGAAAGTTGTTGAGGAGTTTAATGCATTTTAAGGGAGAAAATTCTTAACTTTTGTACATCTCAGAGAGCACTGTTTTTTATCATTTGAAAATAGAAAGAATACACGTGGCAGCACAACCGTAAACTTGCCAAGACATGACTGTCCACTTAAACTGTTAGAGCTAAACTAGAACAGCATTAATTTGAGAAGCAGCCAAGAGTTTCACAAAATCTCCAGGAGTGGCAGACATCCAGACCTAAGAAGGGATAATCCATTGACCGATACCTGAGTTATACCATGAGTTATGTACTTCCTAAATCTGCCCTTTACTGAGCACTAAGCAAGGTATTGTTGACAGAAGACATAGGAAGGCCTGTTCGAAGTTTGCAACAAGTTATAGGGGTCACAGCAAACATGTGGAAAAAAGTGCTCTGGTCATAGGAGACCCTCATTAAAGTGTTTCATCTACATGCAAAACCCTACAGGTGGAAGATGACTAACACAATACACATGACCTTGAACACAGCAACATGCTGTCGTGTTGTTTTCAGCAGAGACAATGAAGCTGGTAAGAGTCAATGGTAACTTGGATGGGGCTAAATACAGGTCAATACAGACAGAAAGCCCATTAGACGCTGCAAAAAGTTAAGTGAAGCAGAAAAGGGAAGCAAAGATAAAAGTTAATCTCTGTTTAATAACCTGTTTAACCATGCTCAAGCTTCCTTTGGGTTTAATCTTTTTTAGCTGAAACCAGACCGAAAAAAAGCTTGATGCATTAAACAACGTGAAAGTAAACTCAAATCATTTAGGTAAAAATAAAATATGACCACCTGTTTTATTTTAGTGTCATTAAATGAAAAAAAAATCTTAAATGTATGTGTAAATTTACCAGTAAACCTAACCTTGAGAGTTTAAATGAAGGCAACTGGACTTTTCTTGTTGTCCTGAAAACGCTTAATCTCTCAATCAAGAGTCTTCTGGGTGAGAGACGAAACGTTTTCAAGACAACAAGAAAAGTCCAGTTGCCTTCATTTAAACTCTCAAGATTACCATGTCCTGAATGACTGAGAATTTACAACAACAACAGTAAGCCTAACACACCTTTAAATAGTTTGGAAAGAAACTAAAGTATTTTTGAAACATATATTTTTTAATGCTATTAAAATAAACGTTTAGCGGTCGGGCCGCAGACCTCGACCAGAACAAAAAAACAAAAAGCGAATTGAAACCAAACAAGCAGAACTATGAAGTTGCTGAAGTCCCTCTCAACTGCGCACCTGCTCTACGTAAAGGGGGTTAGTAAATTTGCGTAGTATCACGTGGTACAACGTGTCGCAGTTGCTACCTAGTAACCACGCTAGCATTAAGAAAAGCTCTCTTGGCAACGTTGTAGCGATAGCGTCAAACCATGAACTGAATTATCAAAAGCTGCGATAGCGCAACGTTCACAAATGAAAAGGTAAATAAAGGCACAACTTTACTGTGTTGCTAACGTGTTACAATTATGCCTGCTTACTGCTACGCTTAACATGTATTCCCAAAAGAACAGCTAACGTTAGCTAGTAAGCTGGCGTTAGCTGTCCAGCCAGAGCTACTGCTTTGCTGTAATAGCATGGTTACAGTTTAAACCCACTGTAAAAATAGAAAAAGCACAAGATTTGTAGTATTGTTAATGGCGGGAATTACTTTTTTTATGTCGTAAAACAATACGGTTTTGGTGTCTATTTGTAATGCAGTACCTTATAGTTTTCTCTCGACGTGAGATGAATTATGGTTACTGATTTAACGTATTCTGAAAATTAGTGCAATTTGACAATCTAACAAGGTGAAGGGTAGTACGATTTTGCTACTACTACTGTGATATCCATTTTGTCACTCAATGGTGTTCAGATTTCTAAAATACCTGCTGGTGGCAAAAAATAAAGAGGGGAAACCCTTTCAATACAAAGAGTGAGGGGGTCTAGGATTGAGAGTGTAAAAAAGTTATTGTAACTGCTGTACATCTATGACTTTAAAATTGTGGTACCTTTGGTGATACTTGGCCGTCCTTAGTGACAACAATGGAAAACGCAACAAGAAAAATAAAATCAAGCATCTACAAATAAAACAATGTGAAAGAAAACCTTTAAAAACCGCATACAAAAAAGACCATAAGCAAAAACTGATGTGGAGAAAACTAGTAGAATGTAAGTGCTCTAATATATCTCGGGACATGTGGAAAAAGTCTTTTGAGAAAGCAGGATCAGTTATGCAGTGCCAGTGGTTAAAAATATGTTGTTTAAAAAAATAATTAAAACTCCAAGTCATGTTGTCCTATTGCTTTAAAATGACAGTTATGATGATGGCACTTGGAAAACCTGGTATTCACTAAAGTGGAACTTCAGTACACAATATATGTACATAATATTGAATGCAATATTAGGTAGAGCTGCACAATATATTGGATCACAATCGTCATTGTACTATCAATTGGTGCAATATTGCAATTGCAAATGACAGCTGAGATACAATATGTCATTGGATATTATATTTCAGATGCCATGCATGTAAAAACTGCATGCCAATAATATTTTATACCTACTGAATAAACTTCTACAGCCCTCAATACTCACATCTGATGTTTGATTTTAGTGTCTGAGGTGATAAAGCTCACAAAGAGTATTAGAGACATTTTGATAAAGCAAAAGCAAAAAAAAAAAAGTAGGTAAATCACAATATTTAGTGATATTATTGGAGTCTCATGTTTTACTGATATTTTGTAGCCCCCAATATTATGTATTAATGCCTACCTATCATATAGTGTGATTGTGTTGTTTGTGTTTTGTCAACATTAGTGCATAACCCTGAGTTGAAAGATGCCCCACGGTTCAGAGGATGCTCGAAAAAAGTTTGTCCTGACCACAGCTGGAAACTTCTATGGTGTGAAGCCTTCATCATCCCTGGCTGACAACCAAGAGCTTAATAACTTCTTGGATGATGGAAATGAATTTATCTTGTCCTTTACCAGACATGATAATGAGCTTCACCTGTCGAATAAGGTATCACACAAAATGCAGCTAAAAAAGGTCTACAAAAGTTACATTTATAAAGACAACATAGTCACACATGTTTGAACTGTTTTTAGTAAGGGATACTAGACTAAAAGTAATTAGGAGACCTCAAAATGTATTACATCTCTTTATTACTACATCTCTAGTCTTTATTTGTGGGCGAAGTTGGGACATTTTCTTACCTTTTTTATCAGGTTGAAGCTTCGGGGGATAGCAAAGAGGTGGTTTTGGTATTCTTCAAACTGCATCCAACTGTGATCACAGAAGACAACCTTCATAGGAGCCTCTTGGTGTCATCTATGTTGGAATCTCCCATCAACACCCTCTATCAGGCTGTAAAGCAGGTTTTTGCACCTGTACTGCTTCAGGTTAGCCTCTTGTTTATAAGATTTTCATAGACAGTTGCGGGGGAAATTGTTGTTGGTCACACAGTCAGGAAAAAAACAATCTCAACACGTATAAAGATATCTACTTGAGTAAATTTTGAGACATTTACCATTTTAAATAATAATTTTTGACTGAACTTAAAGGAGCATGGGGCAGGATTTGTAAATAAAGTAAACATCCATGTCCAGTTTTTTAATGCTGTTGGATGATTAAGCGTTATAAACCAAAAAGAATGAGCCCACCCACGTATCGCTCCATTTTCTTAAACTGGCTGTGTGCTGCAAAATGCTGCAAAGTGCTGCAGTTCGGGGCCCGAATTTCCCGCGCTGTCTTAGTGTGATGTCAATTGACACTGCATGTGCGTTCTCGGCAGCTTTAAAAGAGGAAGAAAAATAGTTGCAGACCTCCATTGATTCAATTGTAAGAATGGATTCTTCTGCAACTGGGAAACGACCAATGACGAATCACAGCCCACTAAAAAGTGGCACTAAGAAAAAGAAGTATGTCACAGTGAAGAGGTATGTTTTTTTTGTGAAGCGTTTGTGCGCGCTCCGGTGTGGATGACTGCAGTTACTTGTAGCGCTGGCCACGTCGCTCGTGAGTTTTGTTTCTTTATTCTGCCCCCTGCTCCTTTGATTAAGCTTTCTGAATGCAAATATAAAAATAATACATTTGCTTAAATTCAAGCTGGAGTAGTAATGGACATGTATTTTAGTCTTATGAGTCCTTTTGTTCTTGAAGGATGAGCGCTGGCGCTCAGCTTTCGACCCTAAGCTTGCAAGTCTGCTAAATGAGCTGGAAATGGGCCTGGGCTCTGTGGTCCGCCAATCTGGAGCCAAACCTTCTGCCAAGAAGGGCTGCACAGAAGATGATGTTCTGGGTATGTCCTCATATAGCCCATATATTCAAAGAAATACAATGGTCAAGGTAACAGGACTTTCAAGGTGGTCATAAAACTGGTACTTCTTTAGGATATAGTGCAATAAACACTTTATTGGATATAAGGCAATCCCATCTATACTGTATTTGTATATTTATTTATACTCCAATTTAATGTTCAGCTATTGACATCCAAGGTTTCAGTTGGATTTTTCCGAAGTAAGTTAAAAGCAGATTTCTCATAACAATTAAAAAAAGTATTTGTAAGAAGAAAAAAATGATCTCAAAATTAAAATGATGGTAAATGGTAAATTTACCATTTATCAAAATGATCAATTCATCCTTAAAGAACTGCAGATCTAGTTAGTTTTACTCTCCCACAATCATACTGTAAATAATTTTTGCAATAAAGGTGAACACTCAAATAAATTATCCCCACCTAAAAGAAAAAGAGAAAGCTATACAATGTGTTCAGGTTTAATGAAGTGTACAAAGAAGAGAAATACATTTGCTAATAGTGAAGATTTTTTTATTTGATATTTTATCATTGTAACACTTAATGCAGGAATCCTGACCCCCAATGATGAGTTCCAGTTTTGGGCAGATCTCTCGGAGTCTACAGAGAAAAGCAGTTTGAGAGAAAGGGCAACATTTTTCACTGAGCAGTTCAAAGCCATACAAAAGGTATGCAGGAGTTTTTTTTTATTTCAACACAAATTTAAAAACAGTATCATTAATGACTGTGCTATAATCTGATATTTACTTTATTTAACAAAGAAAAGCTTAAATAATAATCATGAGTAACTCGACTCTGTGTGCGTGTGTGCGCGCGTGTGTGCGTGTGTCCACCAGGAGTTTGTTGGTCTTGATGGCTTGTCCATGTCAGATGTCGTGGATCTGGTGGAACAGAGCAAAGATACTCTGGATGATGTCTGGAGGCAGACAGATTTCCAGCCCTATCCAGAGTCACGAATGGTCCGACTAATGGACATCATTGGTGGGAATCTTTCAGACATACACAAACTAGTTTTATGGAAGTTTTAGTCAAATGGACCGCTCTGCATAGCTGAAATGAACAGTTTTGGAGAAGCAAAACTGAGGTTTTTTCCCTAGAATTGCTTAGAGTACTTTACATATTGTGCTAATACTTATTTTTCTTTGTCAAGAAAACAGTGTTTGATTATTTAATTATGTTATTTACAGTATGACTTAAACTCAAAGTGTATTACGCTGTATGCTTAAATATGTTTTTCTTTTTTTTTTGTTTTTGCACCTGTGAAAGGTGGAGCTTTGGGAAGGTATGTCCAGAGGAAGCTGAGTGGTCTTAAGATTTTTGAAGAGACATTTCTGCTGATGAGAGAGAACCTCAGAACAGGGGTCTCTATCTGTGAGCAGTGGGTGGTAGCCTGTGAGCATTTGACTGGACAGGTATGAGAGAAGTTGATCTATACATAAAGACTAAACATTTTTGTTGATCGCTTTTTTAAAAGAAACACAATGGATAACTAAATTATGTTTGACTTTATCTTCTTTCTTAGGTGTGGAAAAGACATGGTCCGCATCCTTGGAAAGGAAATAAACACTGCCCACAAACCCTTCACTGCCTTGCAAAACGGCTGAATGAGGTAACTTATGGTTTTAACAGGGTTTTGATGGACAAAAATTAGAGAATACACATTTACTTCTTTTCTCAGATATTGTAGAGCAGTCAGTGGGTAAATTTTTTTTTTTTTCACATTTACATGGAATTGTGACTTGTTTTCTTAAACATAAAATTGAGGAAGCAATGAGCCATAATTAGATGATACTTTTTCAGCCAATTGACCTGGTAAACTCCAAGTTTTTGTGAAGTGTAAAACCTATAGCATTTGTTGATAATGAAGGGAAAATCCAAAAAAGCTGATCAAATTAACTTTATGTGAAGTTTATTGTATAGCAAAAAGCATGTGAGATCTTGAACAGATTTGTATGAAAAGCCATAAAATGAATAAAACACAAAATGGATATAACATTTGCCCCTGCCTTAGACAGCATGACGTCTATGGTGATATAAACACATGTACTGTATAAGTGAGTTTGCTGTGGTAGAATTGGACCCTTGTGCACGGAATCCTGACTTCAACCTGATAAAACAGGTTTGGTTTGGATTGAACTGGAGCAGAGGCCTTCTTGTTCAATGTCTGTGTTTGACCTATTTCTGGAAGAATGGAGAAAAATTCCCATAAGCAGGCTCCCTTGAAAACTTGAATGCATTTATAGCTGCAAAGGCTGGGCCGACATAACAAACCCTATGAATTAAGAATGGGATGTCAATAAAGTTAATTTGTGTGTGAAGACAGACCAGTGAATACTTTTGGCAATATAGTGCATAGCGTGGTTTTAAAATGTCATCATTCTAACAAAGTGTGGAAAACCAAGGAACCTTTTGTTATATAAGCTCTATATGACTCAAATGCTGTAATTTCCTTTTTGTGTGCCATATGGTTTGGAATATAAATGAAAACAATTATTTGATACATACTTTATTTCCGTGTCTGCCAGGTGGTGACTGTCCGCATGGTTCATGAAAAACTGCTGTATTTGCTACCAGGAGGAAAGCAGCAGGCTCTGACTGCAGATCGTGTGTTTGAACCTTTTTCTGGACTCAATCCTGTTCATTACAATCCCTATACTGAGGTCAGCAGTGGTGAACTCTGTCAAAGCTTGCCATCTATTATCACTTAGTATTATTTTCTTAATTGATCATACAAAAAGGTTAGGTAAGTTAGTTTTCTGGCACATTTCTGTTCAGTGGGCATAGCATAATAATTTACATTACCTATTCTCCTCAGTTGCAATAGCCAAATTACAAGTTTCATACAAAGTCTCCAAAATGAATTTTTAAAAAGTATTTAAGAACTAATCATTTAAAATGAAAAACTAAAACCAGTTCTACTATCTCGTCTGGAGAAAAAATACATTGAATCCAAATTATCCATAACTTCATTAATTGTGGACAACAAAAGCCTAATTAAAGCCTATACCTTAGCACAGTTAAAATTCTTTGTCACTTTGGTGAAACTGCATTATGTAGGAACTTTTAACCTGGACTTTTTTTTGTTGATGTTATGTGATCATGTTATAGTGTCAGGGGCTGCACGGTTGCTAGGCTCAGGCACTCATAACCTATTGGCAGAGGAAATAACAACCTCTCCAGACAGGGAAATCCCCTACCAAATGGGGAATTCTCTCTAAATAAATCAATTATTATTCATAATTGAGCAAGTGAGCGATAAATATTTGGTTGATTAGTAAACTCAGCAAAAAAAGAAACGTCCCTTTTTCAGGACGGTGTATTTCAACAATAATGTTGTAAAAATCCAAATAACTTTACAGATCTTCATTGTAAAGGGTTTAAACAATGTTTTCCATGCATGTTTAATTAACCATAATCAATTAATTAACATGCACCTGTGGAATGGTCGTTAAGACCTTAACAGCTTACAGAAAGTAGGCATTTAAGGTCACAGTTCTAACAACGCAGGACACTAAAGAGACTTGTCTACCGACTGTGAAAAACACCCAAAGAAAGATGCCCAGGGTCCCTGCTCATCTGCGTGAATGTGCATTAGGCATACTGCAAGGAGGCATGAGGACTGCTGATGTGGCTAGAGCAATAAATTGCCATGTCCGCACTGTGAGATGCCTAAGACAGCGCTACAGGGAGACAGGAAGGACAGCTGATCATCCTCGCAGCGGCTGACCACGTGTAACAACACCTGCACAGGATCAGTACATCCGAATATCACATCTGCGTGACAGGTACAGGATGGCCACAACAACTGCCCGAGTCACACCAGGAACACACAATCCCTCCATCGGTGCTCAGACTGTCCGCAATAGGCTGAGAGAGGCTGGACTGAGGGCTTGTAGTCCTGTTGTAAGGCAGGTCCTTACCAGACATTAGCAACAACGCCGCCTATGGGCACAAACCCACCTTCGCTGGACCAGACAGGAGTGGCAAAAAGTACTCTTCACTGATGAGTCACGGTTTTGTCTCACCAGGGGTGATGGACGGATTCGTGTTTATCGTCGAAGGAATGAGCATTACACCGAGGCCTGTACCCTGGAGCGGGATCGATTTGGAGGTGGGGGGTCCGTCATGGTCCGGGGCGGTATATCACATCACCATCGGACTGAGCTTGTTGTCATTGCAGGCAATCTCAATGCCTTGCGGTACAGGGAATACATCCTTCTCCCTCATGTGGTACCCTTTATGCATGCTCATCCGGACATGATCCTCCAGCAGGACAATGCCACCAGCCATACTGCTCGTTCTGTGCGTGAGTTTCTGCATGACAGCAATGTCAGTGTTCTGCCATGGCCAGCGAAGAGCCCAGATCTCAATCCCATTGAGCACGTCTGGGACCTGTTGGATCGCAGGGTGAGGGCTAGGGCCATTCCCCCCAGAAATGTCCAGGAACTTGCAAGTGCCTTGGTGGAAGATTGGGGTAACATCTCACAGCAAGAACTGACAAATCCAGTCCATGAGGAGGAGATGCACTGCAGTACTTCAAGCAGCTGGTGGCTACACCAGATACTGACTGGTACTTTTGATTTTGAGCCTCCCTTCATTCAAGGACACATTATTCTATTTCTTATAGTCACATGTCTGTGAAACATTTTCAGTTTATGTCTTATGGTGTTGGCTCTTTTAGTGTTCATACAAACATTTACACACATTAAGTTTACTGAAAGTGAAAACAGTTGAAGGTCAGAGGACGTTTCTTTTTTTGCTGAGTTTATTTGTAAATGTAATGAAAAATGCCAAATAAATCTGACTCATTTATACTCAAAGATGATGAGTGGCTTACAAGCAAATGTAAGATTATTATAGGATATTTTTAATAGAGCTCTGTGGCTCAGTTCACATTTTTTATTAATATCCAATCTCTGGTCATGTCCTCACGTACCATTTTTGAGTTGATCTTACTTCCTCACTTCATGCGCAAATATGTCAGCTGGCTGTCTATGTCACACAGCCAGCTGACTGCTGTCTATACTTTAGCAATGACGCTTTCGAGTATTACTATTAAGCACTGAAGAACCTGTAGTTTCAAAACCAAGGATGTGCTCTTAAAGTTTTCTTTTTCACTATTTGACAAATGAAAACAAAAGCATCTTTTACAAGCATAGTCAGAGCCTCAAATAGAAAGTAACCAGAAAGAGAAAATCCATCTGAATGCACAATTGCTGTTAATGTAGAAAAAGGAAAAAAACAAAAACAAAACAAAAGTGGTGAAAGAAGTGCTGATCTAGCCTAATGTGTTGACTTCAAAAGCCTCTTTCACATCATGGTTCAACAATAAGCACCCAACCATGGACCCCCCCCGTTACAGATCATTTTGTTCTTTTGCATCGTGCCAAATGTGATCTACTGAGATCCCAGACCATGTGAGCTTTCAGGTCATCCTGTTGAAATTACGGAATTAAAGAAGTGCGGCTTACAAATGGATTTTCTTTTGTGGGTTTCCCCAGGGTTCTGCTCTGTGTTGTAGTCCTCGTGCATGCTCTCCAAATGGATTCATACAGAGCCATACAGAGTTGATGCACACCATCCTCAGCATGTTATTGTCTGCATCAGATTCTGCTGATCAACATATTTCTCAGCTCAAACAGTCAGCGGAGGACGATATGTCTGTATTATGTGCGCAACCATTCCCTGAACAGCTGCTGCTGTTTACTTTTTACTGTCACACTTGTTCCGAAATACCGTATTACCCCTTGTAGTTCATAGTGGATTTTGTGTCTATTACTACCTCCAGAGGTAAATTAGGGGTTTAATATTAGAGGTTCAATTTTAACCCCTTGTTTCGTCTGGACCTTTAGTTGATGACCAGGTGTAATAAACATAAAGATCATATGGAATGAAACAATGTGAGGAGCACTGAATATTTCATACCCACATACTGTGACTGTTTTATGTTTATTGCAGCCTCTTTGGAGAGCAGCAGTGGTTCAGTTCGAGCGAGTAATAGCTCCATCAGAGCAGGAGGTTGCTGGTAGACTAAAGAGCCACATTGCTGATGTGCAGGACAACCCACAACAGGTACTGAAGCTCACCACTCCAACACATGGTTTAAGACATTAACGAGAAAGGAGGGGACTGATGATGTGTATTTGTTTATTATCTAGCTGCTGCAGGTTTTTCAGAAACATAAGGAGCTAATAAGACGCCCAACAATCAGCAACGAGCTCCAGTCGGAAAGAGAGAAGCTACTGGCCAAGCTCCTAGATTACAACAAGGGTACATAATTCTCTCGTAAAAGCACTGTTGCTGTTTCAGATAAAAAAGGATTATGATTTATTTCGACCATACAATCGGTTAGAAATACGGTTGTGTTAAATATGTCCTAAAGGTGCCCTCTGTGTCAAACCAAACACTGTTCTTCACGAGCACATTTTATCACACTCTCACTCCTGCCTGGCTCCATCCAGAAATGATTTAGCAACAACTGAGTGATGAATTGAGACATTTTTTACATTAAATGGCTTTTCACTAGGTCTTTTCTGTAATACACCAGTAAGTCCACTCAATCAAAGTGTTCAACTCATAATACAAGTGTTCATTGAAAGCTAGTCCTTAAAATGGACTAAGTAAAGCGTAGCTTTTCAGTCAATACTCCTTGTCGTTATTGACCCCATTTTATTCTATCGATTCTTTTAAGACCTGAAGAATGACTTTGAGAGCCGTTGCCATGGAGGCCCCGGAGACAAGACTGGCCCACTTTCTGGCAGGAACCTTCCTGAGGTGGTCAACAAGATTGTTTGGGTGCGACATCTCTTACACAAGGTAAATCAGGATTTGCCTGTGTATTTTACATGAGTAAAGAAATGTCCAGTATTATGACTTAAAAACAGACTTTCATTTGCTCAACGGACAGTCAAGGAGCCCATGAAAACACCCCAGGTTTCTATAAGAGTAAAAATAACAATGACTTCTTTCTTTTATGTGTTTGCTGTCTTGCATCAGGTGGAAGACTCTGTCCGCATAGCAGAGGCTCTGCTTCCAGACCTATCTGGTTTCAAAGGTTTTCTGCATTTCAGTGATGATCTCCTGGAAATTTTGAGAGCGTATGAACAGGATCATTTCGACGACTGGTCCAGAGATATACTTTCTGGATTGGCTGACCCAAAATCAGGGATCAGGTTAGAAATACTGCAACACCTGACCCCAGTAGTGCTGTCTTTTAAATGAAGCATGTAGAATAGTTATACAGAGTTTTGAAATACAATAGCTACCTCTGCATTCTCTGTCGGCATTAAAAGAGAGCTACTGTTCAGCTAAATTTTCTTACTTTATTCACCTACCAGCACATTTTTCATAAGGGGCATTTTTCAAGGTTTTGTTTGAAAATTTGGTATTTTTATGTAGCTAAAACCACTAAGTATTAGGAAGCTAACTTTTTAGTGTGTGGAAGACATTAAAGTTGAAGAGCTGAAAAACACCAACACAAGTTTATAGTTTTATTTAAATTACTTTGTTTACTAGTTAAGTACAATGTAAATACAAATCATTTGGTAGGATATTAAATTAACTTATAATATTTCTAATTTATTATTGGTATTGGTTCTTTTAGATTGGACTTATACTCTATTCAGTTTCAAACTGATAATAGAAATGGTATAATACAGAAATGATATGTATGTCATAAGATACTAAAACCCAATAATGCTTTGCATGTGAACAGCATTGGTATCAAAACAAGGACATCCTACGTTTATTTTTCAAATTTGTTTCATGAACATCCTCATGTCTCAAAGTTAATTCCCTCCATCTGTGCAGTCTTCAAGCCAATAACCGGGTCATGGAACTGGACCATGTAGATGGCAGGCTGAATATCCAGTACTCGGACAGGTTGGTCAGTCTGCTCAAGGAGGTCAGGCAGCTTTCAGCTCTGGGTTTCCCCATCCCAGCCAAGATACAGCAGGCAGCTAATACAGCAGACAAATTCTACAGACAAGCCATTGTCCTAAAACAGGTAAAACAGGTTAAGATCCATAACCCCCCTTATTTCTGTATAAAATTATTCTGTATATGGATGTTCTGTGAAGTACAACAACTTGTCATCATGTTGTAGGTGGCCCATTTCTACAACACAATCGACCAACAAATGATTCCATGTCAGAGGCCAATGATGCTCAGTCTTGCGTTGGCCTTTGAGCAGGTCATCAAGGTAGAGAGGCAAAACTAGAAGTCTTTTAGTCTTTATTAGTAACTAACTGTGTTTGTTAATATTGATTGGTGTCAAATATTTTGTATGCTATGATTTTTTGCCTTTAAATTTGAATTACCTTTTTTTTCCCAGAATCATCGCTTCCAGTCAAAGGAATCAGGTAGTAAACTCCAGATCACCTGGGATAACCCCAAAGAGTTGGAGGTTTACATCACCAAGCTGCAGTCTGCTGCAGAGAAGCTTTCCACTGAGAACAGAAAGTTACGAAAATGGCACACAGATTTCATTGACAAGGTGGTAGCACAGAGACAGATCAATAGTCATTTGAATAAATGCCAAAAGCACATGTCTTTGGAACCTGATTATTTCCTCACTTAATCAGATAGTGATAACCTTAGGCTATGTTTCTGTCCATCCCTCTGGGTCTACTTCTCAGATAGTGACGCTTATGAATGTTGACCTACTAAAACATCAGCAGCGATGGAAAGATGGCCTCCAGGAACTCCGTACTGGCTTTGCCACTCTGGAGGCTCAGGTATTTACAAAATCACAGAGTTATTTTGTATTAACTTTTTTTTACTACGGAGCAGATTATATTAAAAACTATTGTATTTACTTGCCTGCAAATTTAAATTTAAACTGTGAATGTAAGATACAAATTTAAATCTGAGGCGGGCTACAACAGATTCCTAAAGCAAGGATGAGGCCCTAAGCAGAATTTAAATGGGTTATTAGGCTTCACGAAAGCACCACTGAGCCCCCATCTATGTTGTCTATGCTTTATCTGTTTTTCTTGTTACATTTACTCACATGCCACTATTTTCTAAGCTTCGATACAAACAGCAGAAATGGCCAGACTAGCTTTAAATGCTGACTCAATTAAAATAAAGTTTTAACGGCTGTTTTTCTTAGAATGTGTACAACTGGCACATTTGTCTCATAAGCCAGGTCTATCCTGCGACTTTTTAGATGCAACTCTGAATCAAAGAAATGGCTTGTTACCAGGCCTCCATAGAGCTGAGTCATGGAAGGCTGATGAGGGAATTCAGACATTTGATTCTGTTGTGTTGGAGCAGGGATGCATCTAGAAGTTATAGGACAGTAACTCTTGAGGGCTGGAGAACCGTTTAATAATCAGAGGTGGGTAGAGTACCCAAAAGTTGTACTCAAGTAGGAACAGGACTACTTCATCATATATTTTACATATGTAAAAGTAACAATACTTTGATATTTTTTTTGAAGACTAAAATTAAAGTAGAAGAAACACTTTTCCAAGTCAATTTATTTTTCAAAAATAAACTCATAGAACGAATACTTACAAAATATATAGTAGTGACACTTCATAATAATATTAGTCAGATAAAAGTAAAAAATATTGTGCATTAAAGATACTAGTAAATTTTTTCCACAATGTTTCCCCAGTAAATGTAACTAGTTACTACCCACCTCTGCTTATAATAATTGATACTGATAATGAACTGTATACGTTTGTAATTAAAGGGGAGGGGAGGGCAGACATCTTTATCATTTGAGCAATAACAGTGTTGGTACATTTTTTTTTCTCTGTATGTGTGTGTACAGGGCTTCAGGTGTGATGACATGGGGGCTTGGCGTCAGCACTGGAACCATCAGCTATACAAAGCTCTTGAACACCAGTATCAGACTGGACTGGAAGCTCTGAATAAGAACTTGCCTGAAATACACATTGACCTCATTTTCAAGTAAGTGTACTTTTAGCTTAGAAAGTTTTGTTCTTACCCCATGTTGTACTTTTGTTTTGCTGTGGTCTTTTGCTTTCTTTCACACATTCTCCCTTTTATCTTCAGATCACTAACTTGACTTGCTGCTATGCCTCCCACCTCTTAATTTTCATACATGTCCATCTCACAATTCTTCAATTCCTTTCTGACACTTCCTCTTTTATAAAGACTTTTTTTATATGCTGCTTTTTATAATAAATTAAGACCTTTTTTATTTTATTGTGACCGTCTCAACAGACAGGGCCGTTTACAGTTCCGTCCGCCATTTGAGGAGGTGCGAGCTCGATTTTTCAGGGAGATGAAGCGTTTCATCTCGATCCCAAACCAGTTCAGAGGAGTCAGCATCCAGGGGGAGGAGCTTATCTTCAACATAATGATAGACAGAAACGCCTCTGGGTTCCTCACCATTTTCAGCAAAGCTGAGGACCTCTTTAGCCGCCTGCAGGCTGTACAAGATAAGTTCAAGGTGCTTTACTAGAGCAGAATTGTGATGTTAATGATGAGTATAACAGAAAGCTAATGTAGAACTTTGTGTCCAGATTATCTCAATACAAGTGTTTGGGCATTTGTTCAGAAATTAGTCCAGAGTTGAAAATTTAAAAGGTTAAATGTTTGATTTTTTTGTCACCTTTTTCTAAGTGAGACTTTGCTGCTTCCTCTAACTTATTTGTTTTCTTTGAAAGAATGAAACTTTGATCACTCATGCTTCTCCATTTGTTCACTGACACTCTGTTGTTTTTACTGTTAGCATTCCCCCCCTAGGAGTACCCCCTAGATGACATTAAAGAACAGTTAGCTGTCTTGTCACTTCTGTCAGTTGTCAAACATATCTAAATCACAGGGGGGATCCCTCAGCCATCCTCATACTTCTCCATTATCTCTTGTAGTTCTGTTTTTATTTCGTCATTTGTGTTTCATCGTAGGCCGTGCAGTTTCTGTCATCTTTAACACAAACCTATTTAAAAATGGGAAATGTCCTCTGCAGCCACCTGACATTTGTCTGCATTTCTGTAGGAGTGGGTGGTGCTGGGCCAGGTAAATTTAGAGAAGTTGGTGGAGAAGCATCTCACTTATGCGCAGGACTGGGAGAGAAATTTTAAGGCCCTCAAAGCCAGAGGGAAAGAGTCAGAACGTCTCCCCAGGTACATATAACGACTGATTTAATCAACTGATAAATCTGATCAAATCATATTAATGGTAAACACAACAAAAATGGAAATAGATATAGAATCTAAATTGAAACCCCAATTAATTGTTTGGTGCAGTTCACAATATTTTAACAGGATTGGTCTTCTCTTTGTTAGTCAGGAAAAGGTAGACTGTATTACAGTCAACTGTGATCCTGTAAAAACCACCATTGATGACCTGATCCAGAGATTGTTTGACTTGCTGCTCTTATCACTTAAGAAATCAATACAAGGTAACCACATGCACATTTTTCCCTACTGACATTTCATTTTTTGCATTTTTGTTTATGCTATTTTTGTTCTTTTTTTGCTCTAGTATCAGGCCAAGTGAAATCCCCTTTTACATTCAGTTTTTTTAAAAATATATATCTTTGTTCAATTTCTTCCTTAATTTCAGGCCACACACAAGCCATAGAAAGCTTTGTTTCAGAATCAATGGAAGCTCTGGCCACGCGACCTGAAAGCATGGAGGAGATTGGTGCAGCTACTGGCAAATACAGGCAGATTGTTGCTTGTAAGCCTGATGTAAGACAAGAACACACTTAAGCCTTGCTTACAACACAATGCAAAATAGCTCAGATATTATATAATATGAAAGACATTGTACTTCATGTCTATTCCTAGATCTTGCCTCAGTTCCAGTTTGCTGAGGAGAAAAACCGCCTTCTGCGTGCTGTGGCTGGGGCAGGTCTGGACTCATTATCCTCTCTGAGGGCCAAGTGGGACAAACTGGAACTTGTCATGGAGAGCCATCAGCTCATGATCAAAGACCAGGTCACATCACCATGTATTCCAGGGGTGTGAATGATTTTTCTAGGTACTCTGTGTCCTAACAGGTGGGGTCTGTGCTGCTTGTCTGTTCCTGCTTGTTTGATTCTTAGGTAGAGGTGATGCGAAACCATGCAGCTGGTCGAATCAGTGCCTACAAGGCAGATCTGCAGCGCTTCAAAGCACGCTGGGACCAACTAAAACCTAAAGATGAGATGCTTGAGACTGGTGATCATGCTGCCCTGCTTGCTTGTCTTCAGACAATTAGGGACAAACAGCAGGAGTTCCAGGAGATGGAACTTGTACGCATTAAACTGATGTAAGTTTAGAGCAATTTGCTAAACTTATATTAAAAGTAGATGGAAGATCAAGGAGAACTTCTTTTTTTTATTCTACATGTTCTGCTCTACCTATATCCATCACTACTATCTCCGTGTAGCTCAAGGTGAATTTTAATAGAACATTAAGTAATAAACATTCCTTAACTTTTTGCAGAGAAGACTGTACATATTTTAATCTGGAGCCTCCAGACTTCTCTCTGGCAGAGGACACAAAAAGAGACATGGATGAGCACAGTCAGATGTGGGGTCTGTATGAGGAGTGGCAGCAAGGCTTCAGAGAAAAGGCCCAGGAAGACTGGATCACATTCAGGTTTGGTTGCTAAAATGGACCTGGAAGATCCTCATGCGCCTATTGTGTTGAATTTGTTTTCTCATGTGTTTGTTTGCTGGGATTTACAGGAGTAAAACGTATGTGTTTGAGGAGTTTCTATTTACGTGGAAAGACCGACTGAGAAAACTAGAGAAACCAACAGCCATGTCTGTTAAACTCCAAGGAGAGGTGGACAAATATAAGGTATTTATATGTTGGAAAAATAGATAATTGTGCTGTGTTGGATTTTTAAATTTTTTTGGTACTTTATTTTTGTAAAAAGAAAATCTATTTTTATACTAAGGAGCATAGAGTCCTGTCCAGAGAGGTTGTGTTGTACCTTTAGTTGTGAGGATTCAGCTAAAGGAACAATACAGTATAACCAACTGTAGAGCAGCTTTGAAGTGTGTTTTTGCTGCGTCGTCCAAAGATTTCCAGGAATTTAGGTTATAAAAAAAAAATATTGTTTGATATTTGAACATTCGAGGTCAGGAACTGAGTCTTGCTAAGCATTACAGGACAATAATTATAATTATATTTGGCTAATTCAGTGTTATGGTTTTGTGTTTGTGTATTTATGTCTGTATCTTTTCTCTGCTTGACCAGAACATGGTACCTGTGATGAAGTATGTTCGCGGGGATCACCTCTCACAGGATCATTGGTTGGACATGTTTCGTTTGCTCGGTCTTCCACGTGGGACCACCTTAGAGAAACTTACCTTTAATGACCTTCTTGGAGTGGCAAATACCATTACAGAGAAAGCTTTGGAGCTCAAGGTTTGTAGGAACATGTTTGTGGATAGTAATTACTGATCTGAGCAAAAGCGAAATGTGAAAATATTTTCTGCTCCCCTGTAGAAACAAATGCATGAATCAAAGTAGTAGTCAAGGTCAGATATTATCTAAACATTTCTTGGGATGAGATGTAAGATTCCCCCCTACACTTTTGATGACTGATGGTTGATGATTCTGAGATATTTTGGTTTGCATAAAAATATGAGATGCCATACTTAAACAAAATATTATTTAATTGTTTGTTAATTAGTAATGCTAAATTTGTATTTTCAATTGAGTTTTCTGTTTAAGTATATTAGTGTATTAAGACTTTTTTTCGTTTTTACAAAATTATTCATATTCCTTAAACATACTAACATTGTGTCATGTTGAAGCCTCAACATTTAATGTACTTTATTAAGATTATGTGTGACAGACTAGATCCAAGTCTCACATAAATGTGAAGGAATTTGTTTTTTGTACAAAAAACTTCTAAAAAGTGTGGCAGGTATTTGTATTCAGTTTAGGTGGACAACCATGTCCTCGTAAGCTTGTGACTATTTCTTTAATCTGCTTTAAACTTTTGCACTCTATCCCTGAACTGTCTGGTGTGTTGCTTGGTCTTTATGAGTTGTTGGTCATTAATGGGGTGGTGAAAATAAATACATGTCACTCTTTTTTAGATTTTTTATTTCTACACAACGAAAGGAACCGTGCTAAGCTCAAATCAATAGGTTGTCACATCCCTGGCTGCCTACATAATGATTTTTGGGCTATTTCAAAACGTATTAAGCACAGTGATGATGTGAGCTAACAGCTTTTAACTGTCTCTCTTTAAGAAGCAATACGCTTTGTTTTCACATGCTTTCTTAATTTACCACAGGATCTGAACAGCCGTGCTCAGGCTGAGGTGTCAATCAGAGAAGCCCTAAGGGAGCTGGATTTGTGGGGCGCTGCCGCCATTTTCACTCTCACTGAGTACACAGACAGCAGTGGGCGCACGCTAAGTCTCATCAAGGACTGGAAGGATATAGTCAACCAGGTAAACGCGTAAAGCACACTAGTTGATTTAAGTGGATGTGTGTATAGGGATTTTGAAATGAGGTGTACTAATTAAATACTGGGACAGAGTGATTACAATTTAATATCATAAAGTTGAAAGCAACTTCAATTCGGTAAAAAGGATTTAAAAGTAAATATATCACCCTACTAATCATATAGTGAGTGCTAAATTACTTTACAATCAAAGTAACTGACAGAAGTCTGTTTGACTGTTTTGCTTACTTTTCTTAAGTGTCATTGAAATGTTTAACTATCTATTTATTTGCAAATGTTAATATGTTTTGTTCAAACATTCTGCTTCTGAAATGGCTGCATGTAAATATTTTATCATTTCATTTAAAAAGAAGCTGTTATTATTTCACAGTGTTAACATGGTCAGTGTTCGACAGGCTTACTTTTTCAGGCTGGTTTTAATCTTAAGAGCTAAACTTGAATCACTGTTTTATAGTAAAACATTGAGTTCACAAGAATATCTTGAGGAAAATGCAGACACATTAATATGCATTGAGATTTTAAGGCTTAGCAAACACTGGCTTTATCACCATTCTCTGCCCATACAGGTGGGAGATAACCGCTGTCTGCTGCAGTCTTTGAAAGACTCGTCCTACTACCGCAGCTTCCAGGACAAGGTCAGATCAGATTGTTGTAAACTTCAATTGGTGAATGTTTGTCCTTTGGGATTCAACAAGTTTGCAGATCTTAACATTTTTAAGTGTTATTAACTGAAATTATAACATCAGTGCCTTGTCTCCTCAGGTCAGCCTCTGGGAGGTTCGCCTGTCAGACTTGGATGAGTATCTGCTCAATCTTAATGCCATTCAGAGGCGCTGGGTTTACCTGGAGCCTATTTTTGGAAGAGGAGCATTGCCTCGAGAGGAAACCCGCTTTAAACGGGTGGATGAAGACTTCAGGTATTCTGTACTTAAGTGTTTGTCTCACGTTTACTTTGAAACAGTGTTCTAAACAGTCTAGTATGTTTTTGCATGATAGTTATGCAAACGACATTATAGACAGATAAAAATCAATATATTGCATTTCATTGGGGGAAAAAAAATTCTCCACATATGCAACAGATCTATAATGTCAGACATCCAGAGAGACAACAGAGTTGTTTCTCTGAGCTCACGAGCTGGCATCAGAAACTCCTTGGTCACATTACTGGATCAACTGCAGCGCTGCCAGAAGTCACTGAATGAGTTCTTGGAGGTACACATACATACTTTGCTGTGCCCAAATATCTAATGGCTTTCCAGCATTAGAACAAATTAAAACATTTTTGTTTGGTTTTTGCAGGAGAAGCGTTCGGCTTTCCCACGGTTGTATTTCATTGGCGATGATGATCTTTTAGAAATTCTGGGACAGGCGACCAACCCGAGTGTCATCCAGTCCCATCTGAAAAAACTCTTTGCAGGTCAGCCACCTCTGCTGGTTCTCTGTCTAGTGTTTTTGATCATCTATGTTGTGCTGATATATCTTGCTTCATTCCACCCTTTTCTTTCCTGCCATCTAACTGGGCAGTAATAACTGAGACACTGAAATCTGCATGTATGTTATTGTGCAGGCATCCACAGTGTTGTGTTTGACGAATCGTGCCAGAACATTGTCGCTATGTGTTCTTTGGAGGGAGAAGTAGTACAGCTAAGAAACGTTGTGCACATCTCCAGCCTTGTTGAGGTATAGCATCTTCGGGAAGACTTTAATAGGTTGTGGAACATGATGCATACTTGGGGTTTGTGGTAAAAACAGTGCATTGTTTCCATTACCAAAAAGTTTACATTGTGCTGACTGGGCCCTATGCATTGAGTGTTCTCTTTTTTTCAAGGTTTGGTTAAGTGAGCTGTCCGTGGAAATGAAAGAAACTCTGAAACATCTTCTGAATGAATGTCTGTCTATGGGGAGGAAAGGGGAGGTGGATCCCTTACTCTACCCTTCACAGGTACACACCTAAACACTTTAATATGTAGTTGTTTTTAAAGTCTGCTAAAACTGGACCACACAGCTGTTTTAAATTACTAATTGATGTCAAAACCTAATTTATCAGTTAGGACTACTGAAACCCAGATGTCACATCTTATTCACTAAACTGTAAGGGACACATAAGTTTTATTTATTTCATGTTTGATGTAGATTCTCTGCCTGGCTGAGCAAATCCAGTTTACTGAGGATGTGGAAAAAGCTATAAAAGAGCACAATTTACATCAACTGGAGCTGGAGCTTAACAGCAAATTGGAGAACTACACCACAGTGGAAACCAGCACAGATGATCATCCTAACACAGGTTGGTTTTTGTGGTTAATACTGTGTTTAAACATTTTTTGGGGACTTTTTCATTTCATTTCAGCATTTATTGTTCAAACAACCCAGGTACAGTGCAGCATACCTCGATATCTGCATGGTCCTTCACTTTTTTGGTGGAAGTTTGCAGTACTTCGGTCCTGTATTTTGGTTCCATAATCTTCAAATATATCTTTAGTTTATATTATATATCTCATTTTGTGCAACTCCAAGCAGAAAAAAACTGCACATCTTGAAAATTTATTTGCAAAATACTTTAAAACTACTTTTTTAAATGTAATGAAAGATCTGCTGTAATTGAGCAATCCCAGAAGATGTGGGAATGTTTTCCTTATATTTCATAATTTTTCTCCCACATCATTTTCTGGAATGTTCATTAACATACGAGGAAATTGATGTGTCTTGCAGTACCTCATCTTGTCTTTGTATAAAGGACTATAAGTTTGTATGTGGCAGTTCCAAGTTTCCCTTTAGTCTATATTTTGGGAGACTCTGTTCAAAATTCTACTGTATACTAAATGTATGTCACATGTTTTGTGATAAGTAGGCCTTTTTCTATAAGGCTGGTAAAATATTTTATATTGTTTGTTGTTTTGCTGACTCATTAAATTCCTTTATGGATTGTAAGTTAGTGTCAATTTTTGAAGGTACCAACCTGTATAAATTGTGTGCTGGAGTTGGACTTTCTTTGTGTGGAGATAATGATTTAAGTTCTGTTCAGGCCTTATTTAAGACTATCTTCTGACCCAGTTGTCCTAAACTTAGGGAAGAAATTCCATATCACCCAACGTTGGCATGGCCCTTCAGATAAATAATTGTTCTGTTGTCATGTTTTTTTCTAGTTGTTCTCCCTTATATAATGTTCCTTACCCATTATTCTTTATTGTGTTTTAATTTTGGGACTTTTTACAAATAAATAGCTTGGTATTGTGATTATATAGAAATGTTGTTTGCAACCTCTTTACGATCTACACCAAGTTATCCATTAAGAGTTGTTTTTGTCAAATGCTTTTTAAAAAAATATGTCCTAATCAGAAATGTCCCATGATTTAAAAAAATACAGTGAAAGAATGTGTTTGATTGTTAGATAGATACATATTGTCTATCTATGCACTTCATATCCTCTTGCATTGTTAGCGATCTCACTCTGATTGAAATGTTTGGTTCGTACAGAGGACTTTGAGATCAATTGCTCATGACTGATCTTGTTTGAATGTCTTCAAGGGGCTTAACCCATTTGAAGCTGTGCAGACAGTTGCTAATTTACAGCTTTAATGACTCTAAGCTGAAAATATGGCCTCATAAAGCATGACGGATTTGTTTTTTCCCCCCTCAAAACTCAAATTTACCATAAAAATAAGCTTTTTTTAATGTAGGCTTCTTATTCATGCATGAGGTGAAAAGTTCCCCCGCTGCACTTGTACTAAAAAATGCTAATCCATCATGACTTTCAAAAATGCATGTATTGTATAAACATTGCTTATTTCTTTGCTTCCATCTGTGAAGTATAACTAGGAGCATTTTTTTCCCACTGTAGGGAATTGGCCAGGCCTTTAAGCATGGTTATAGAGGGCCTTTCTGTGTCATTTTAAAGCATTGCACTGTAGATCAGGTTTATAAGATGTTTACAGATAACAAGGTCCATTCTGAGACTATTTTGCAATTAAACGTCAGCTATTCAGATGTAAAATGTTTTCAAGATAACATCTCATTACATTACCGAATCCCTTAAGTACAACCTGGAGAGGCTGTAGATTGTTCTCTGTAATTAAAGCAGCTAAAGTAATGCCAGAAGGGAAAATCTAATTTCCAGATTTACATAAAAGAGGTGTTAACCAAAAAGGGGAAGAGGAACATTTTCTTCCTTTGTCACAGAGAATAAACAGGTTGGCAAGTTGACAACATATTTGGCAATATATTTTATCTGTTTGCATGTATGGGCTTCCATGAGTGAAGCATCTCTTTTTAAAATTAGATAAGAAAGTCTCAAATTTTTATCGTAAGAAATGATTATTCCCTACTAAATGGTTTAATATCTCAATATACAGTTTATTGTTTTGAGTAACTGTTTGTTTTAAACCCTGCTAAATGTTACGTGTTTGATAGTAAGAGTAAATGTGTCTGATAACCTTTGAGTCATTTGACAACATATAAACATGGCATTAGTCAGAATTAGGCTCACATTTTGTGGAAACGTTTTAAATCAGGAAGTTGCCAAAGAGAAATGCCTTCCAGGCACAGCTTCTGTCATGCAAACAATATTAACGCTCTATTAGTGTAGCTTAGCAACTGTCAGAAATTATTCTGTTCTGTTTTCAGTTTGTTCACCAAACATGTTACTTGCTCCTCTGGGTGAGTTGGAGACTACAACCGCTTTCCTAATTGCCTCAAGGGCAACTCTCAGCGTTTTATGATGTCATATTTGACAGTTATAAGCTGAGGAAACATCATTCAATAAAATTATTGTGGCTGCAGTCAATATCCATTTCATTCACATTTTCTCTGCCCTGATGGTAGATTTAGTTTTTTTAAATGTTTTTTCTCTTGTCAGTTTTTTATTATGTCATTTGTAAAGATTCACTTATTAATCAGCTAATTTTAATTAATCAGCTTTGTTTGGTGAACACCAGGGCAAAGAGAAAAATAAAATAACAAATCAGACAGTCTTTTTCTTGTTCACTGAAAAGTATCAAAAATGAGATCAATCAACTCATTAACCAACTGTGTGTTCTTTGATGTACTTTTTTATGACAAATTTGATCCAGGTTGGCGACATGTTTTGATGGATAAATGGGACTGATCTTGTAGTTCTTTACTTTTCTGTTGGATTCAAAACTCCTACCTCTACTAAAGAATCAGCCCCATATTTCTTTCTTTTACCCTTTTATGGTGAATTGTAAAAAATTGCAGCTGGCCTAAAACAAAAAAGAAAATTGGCATAGGTCAAAAAAGGCCTGATCATTGCATCTTTAATGCTTTCTCTGCATTTCTAATGAGAGCCTATTTTATAATGGATTAAAAAGTGTCATTCTATCATCTTCGTTCTATTTATAGCAAAACAGAAAGAAGATATCCTGACAGAGTAATCTCACAACCTTGGGTTTAGATAAATGAAATAAAAAAATGATAGTTCCTAACTAACTAAAAAGACTATAGATACAATTGCATTACACTATTATCTGTGGTGCAGTAAATCAGATTATATTTTTCCTTATTGTTTTGCAAATATGTCTCTTTTGTGGTATCAGAATACTCATGAAACAGTTTGACTCTCTTTTCATGTGATAAGGTTTTGATTGTTTGTTTATATTCATGTTGTTAATATTCAGGCATGTCTCCCTGCTTAGGGTCCAGTATCCTGCAGCTGAATATGAAAGCTTTGATCTTAGATATCATTCACAACATCAGTGTGGTGAAGCAGCTTTACCAGGCAGATGTCACCAGTACTGATGACTGGGCCTGGAAGAAACAGCTCCGCTTCTACATGGGAACAGACAAAAGCTGCCACATACACATGGTGGATGCACAGTTCAGCTATACCTACGAGTACCAGGTGGGATAACAGGAAATATAAGCATGTCAACCACAAACTAGCTACCCAGCAACCTTAAATAAGTCACCCATTCTTGGCACCATGTAGATAAACTCAGCAAAAAAAGAAACGTCCCTTTTTCAGGATTGTATTTCAACAATAATGTTGTAAAAATCCAAATAACTTTCCAGATCTTCATTGTAAAGGGTTTAAACAATGTTTTCCATGCATGTTCAATTAACCATAATCAATTAATTAACATGCACCTGTGGAATGGTCGTTAAGACCTTAACAGCTTACAGAAAGTAGGCATTTAAGGTCACAGTTCTAAAAACGCAGGACACTAAAGAGACTTGTCTACCGACTGTGAAAAACACCCAAAGAAAGATGCCCAGGGTCCCTGCTCATCTGCGTGAACGTGCATTAGGCATGCTGCAGGGAGGCATGAGGACTGCTGATGTGGCTAGGGCAATAAATTGCCATGTCCGCACTGTGAGACGCCTAAGACAGCGCTACAGGGAGACAGGAAGGACAGCTGATCATCCTCGCAGCGGCTGACCATGTGTAACAACACCTGCACAGGATCGGTACATCCGAATATCACACCTGCGTGACAGGTACAGGATGGCCACAACAACTGCCCGAGTCACACCAGGAACACACAATCCCTTCATCAGTGCTCAGACTGTCCGCAATAGGCTGAGAGAGGCTGGACTGAGGGCTTGTAGGCCTGTTTTAAGGCAGGTCCTTACCAGACATCACCAGCAACAACGCCGCCTATGGGCACAAACCCACCTTCGCTGGACCAGACAGGAGTGGCAAAAAGTGCTCTTCACTGATGAGTCACGGTTTTGTCTCACCAGGGGTGATGGACGGATTCGGGTTTATCATCGAAGGAATGAGCGTTACACCGAGGCCTGTACCCTGGAGCGGGATCGATTTGGAGGTGGGGGGTCCGTCATGGTCCGGGGCGGTATATCACACCACCATCGGACTGAGCTTGTTGTCATTGCAGGCAATCTCAATGCCTTGCGGTACAGGGAAGACATCCTCCTCCCTCATGTGGTACCCTTTATGCATGCTCATCCGGACATGATCCTCCAGCAGGACAATGCCACCAGCCATACTGCTTGTTCTGTGCGTGAGTTTCTGCATGACAGCAATGTCAGTGTTCTGCCATGGCCAGCGAAGAGCCCAGATCTCAATCCCATTGAGCACGTCTGGGACCTGTTGGATCGCAGGGTGAGGCCTAGGGCCATTCCCCCCAGAAATGTCCAGGAACTTGTCCAGGAACAGGAAAGTGCCTTGGTGGAAGAGTGGAGTAACATTTCACAGCAAGAACTGACAAATCTGGTCCAGTCCATGAGGAGGAGATGCACTGCAGTACTTCAAGCAGCTGGTGGCCACACCAGATACTGACTGGTACTTTTGATTTTGAGCCTCCCTTCATTCAAGGACACATTATTCTATTTCTGTTAGTCACATGTCTGTGAAACATTTTCAGTTTATGTCTTATGGTGTTGACTCTTTTAGTGTTCATACAAATATTTACACACATTAAGTTTACTGAAAGTAAAAACAGTTGAGTTTATTTTCATAGTACCAGGAATGGTAATTCCTCTATTGACCTTTTGGGGGCAGTGTTTATGCAAGAATCACAAGCTCAGGCTATACCTTGATGCAGAGAACTGCTTTTTCCCTCTGCAGTTCTCTACAAACACAAGCCATACTCAGTCTTTCTCTTTGTCTGTCTTTTTGTATTCCTTCTTCAAAGATGCCTCTCTGTTTGCCTTTTAGCAGTTGTTGGCTTCTTTTTATACTTCTGCTGCCCTTTTATTGTATTAAAATCTTTACTTCTATCAGTTTTCTTTTCTATCTTACTTCTGACTTACACCTTTATCTCACCCGCCCTTTCTCCCAGGGGAATGCTGCTAAGCTGGTGCACACACCACTGACTGATAAATGCTACCTGACCCTGACCCAGGCCATGAAGATTGGGCTTGGTGGGAACCCCTATGGACCTGCTGGCACGGGAAAGACTGAATCCGTCAAAGCTCTGGGGGGGCTCTTCGGACGCCAGGTGTTGGTGTTCAACTGTGATGAGGTGCAAATAAACTTCATATATGGGCAGGGAAAGTTTACTGCTTACTTACTTACATATTGTTTCATGTCATATTTGCACCTTGTTTTTCTTCTTTTGAGTTAAAGGACTGACACTGTTTTGTGTTGTCATTTAGTTCTCACAAGTGCAGGTTTCCTGGGAAAAATCAGATAGGCATTATTACTGTTTTATGTTCCAGTAACTTGACTATTCAGCAAAGATTTTGTTATTTATTCTAATATTATTATGTTCCATTATTTACAATGTTAGTGGCATACAGTGGCTCTCATATTGCGATCACCACATGATCACATCATCTCAGTGCCAGGTTTTGAGATGTGAAATCTTTCCAATGATAAAAGCCATGGATGGATGAATGACTCATTATTGAGGAAATGGCTTTTATTCCTCTCCTTCTTTTCCCAGGGTATTGATGTGAAGTCAATGGGAAGAATATTTGTTGGGTTGGTAAAGTGTGGAGCGTGGGGCTGCTTCGATGAGTTCAACCGCTTAGAAGAAGCGGTGTTATCTGCAGTTTCCATGCAGATCCAGGCCATCCAAGACTCCTTGAAACACCACAAAAAAACCTGTGAGCTGCTGGGAAAGGAGGTAGGACAATAAAAACAGTAGAAGCAGACACATTGTTTTCAAACTACCAAAATTCAAAGATTTATAAAATTATGTTTTTGTGTCATAGAGCAAGTAAAAAAATGTATATGCTACTTGCTTGTGACATAGTGCCTTTTTCGACCTTTCACCTTAAGTCAAATCTGGTAATAATGTTATTTATTTATTGTCTATTAGTTTGCTTTCACAGTCAAAGTGAAACTAAAGTGTTAAAATAATATAACAAAAGTATTGTTAAAAAGAAGAGTTTTTTTTATCTTCCAGGTGGAATTGGACTCAAACTCTGGGATTTTCATCACTTTGAACCCTGCAGGGAAAGGCTATGGGGGCAGGCAGAAACTTCCAGACAATCTGAAGCAACTGTTTAGGCCTGTGGCCATGAGCCGACCAGACAACGAGCTCATTGCTAAAGTCATTCTCTACTCAGAGGGCTTCAGAAATGGAGAGGTACTGGGACGTAAACTGGTCGCAATCTTTAACCTGGCCAGGTAAAAACTGTAAGAGGAATGCTTTGTGGTAATAATATTTATTTTATAAACTTCCTGCTATCATCGTTACCCTATTTCTCTGGTTTATCAAGTGTTACGCTCACTAGTGTCTAACAGTGTGTGTTAACTTTGTGAGTAAAATATTCTCAACTGCTCAGATTAACTGAGACTTAAGCCTTTATTTATCTGTCCAGGGAGTTATTGACACCCCAGCAGCACTATGACTGGGGTTTGCGAGCTCTGAAGACTGTGCTTAAAGCCTGTGGCAGTCTCCTGCAGCAACAGAGGAGAGGTCATGGCAAGGAGAAGAGTAAGTCCCCCAGTAGCCCTGTTTAAAGAAAATAAATTGATATATATATATATATATATATATATATATATATATATATATATATATATATATATATATATAATATTTCTGAGGCATTTTTACCAATCCAATCTTAGAGCATGACAAGAAAATTATAGGGAAGTGACTGTAGCCTTTGCTTTTACCTCAAGAAGCATCCTTTGCTGTCCCTAAGCTAAAACATACTTGTGGTACAAAAATCTGTCAGTTACTATCATATTTTAAAAATATTACAAAAGCAGAGGGAAGTTACTTGAAAATAAAAAACAAAGCTTATTCTATTGAGCGGTATGATCACAAGTGCTCAAAGAGAGGCATCTTCATAACAGGCATCAACTGAATTTGAAGTTATTCTAATAAAGGAAGTCATTTGATTTGGAGGATGAATGGAGTTTGGGAGAAAAAAACTGTGAAAATTGCTGCGAGTGACATGAATTGATATTTTGACTGATTGTTCTCCCAAGTCTGAAAATATTAGTTTATGCTATCAGAAGGCGATTAAACTGATTTTTTTACCACCATTGCCTGAAGGGGGAGGTTTGATTATCTGGAACTAGCTTCCCACAGTTGAGTTGTCCTGCCAGAAGTTAATATTACTAAAATACTGTCGTTATAGGCCATGTTAGGAAAATTACTAACTCTGTGGCAGCTTCATGAGCCTTTTGGAAACAGCTTTTCATGCATCCAGGGTATATTGCCAGGCTTTCTATGTACTCTGGTAAAGTGTGGAATTAGGTTTCCAAAATATTCTCGTCTGGATACATATGGGAAAAGAAAATAATATGGAAGAATATTGTTTTTCCAGACTTTATTGCCAATGTCCAATGCAAAATATCCTGTCAGTCCTTCCTTCCTTCCTTCCTTCCTTCCTTCCTTCCTTCCTTCCTTCCTTCCTTCCTTCCTTCCTTCCTTCCTTCCTTCCTTCCTTCCTTCCTTCCTTCCTTCCTTCCTTCCTTCCTTCCTTCCTTCCTTCCTTCCTTCCTGCCTGCCTTCCTTCCTTCCTTCCTTCCTTCCTGCCTTCCTTCCTTCCTTCCTTCCTTCCTTCCTTCCTGCCTTCCTTCCTTCCTTCCTTCCTTCCTTCCTTCCTGCCTGCCTGCCTGCCTGCCTGCCTGCCTGCCTGCCTGCCTGCCTGCCTTCCTTCCTTCCTTCCTTCCTTCCTTCCTGCCAGCCAGCCAGCCAGCCAGCCAGCCAGCACTACATATGTTTAAATATAAAGTCAGAAAAGGTTAGGAATAAACATTTGGTTTAAAAAGAATGTCTTTGTGCTCTGACTATTCAGTTTTGGTGTTCTTATCACTTTTCTACTTGGATCTCAAAAGATCTCCTAGAAAACTCTGCCTCTAAGATAAATATTTATAGTGTCATTTAAGGTAGGTTGGTAGGTAGGTAGTCACTTTTCGTTGCTCTGAGGTCATATGGTAGTTGTGGATGCAAGCTTTTGACTGACAGCCCCTTTGAAATGTCTAATGAATCAAAAGGCATCTGCGCATTTGATTGGGCTGGGAATACTTTTAATTACTTTTTCACTCTCACAAAACATTGTGAAATTCTGTTGGAACCAGAGGTCTGTCCTTCCTCTCATATATTTTAATGAAACACATTTTTGTTCCCAAAAAACTTCTAAAAATGTTGCAGTTTAACCCAGCAGTATATCCTTCCTCGTCCTTCAAACCTCTTGTTGGTGGTCTCTGTGATACCTGGCTGTCATTGTTGCACTCCCTTTCCCTAACTTCCCAGTACGTTCCCCTCTGTTCCTCCTCTATTTCTTTCCTAGCCATCTCTTTATTTCTTCCTTCCGTTCTCTTTGAAATCCCACTGGTCCACTACTCACTTTTTATCTGTCCAACATGCAGACAGACACTTCACGAGTCTCCAAGGTTATCTTGTTTGTCTCTCTGTTGCTGTAAGAAAAAAAGGAAAGAAAGACAATAAAACACACCACTATTGCACATGCAGGAAAGAAGGATGAGTTTGGAGAGAACAAACGTATTGACAAACTCTTAGATCATGACAGGCTTTCGTAATTAGCACAGTTTTAACAGGGGACATATGTAAAAGCACAGTAATAATGACTTGACAAGTTTACTCCTTGCATTCTTCACCTTGCTTGTTTGGTTTTTCTGTACTGATTTTTGTTTAAAACATGTCTTTAATGTTGTTGATCTTGTGTCTTTTATTTCCAAGCAGTTCAGGAGAGTAACCTGGTGGTGCAGGCATTGAGATTAAACACCATGTCCAAGCTGACATTTGCAGACAACTCTCGGTTTGATGCGCTGGTCAGAGATGTCTTCCCTGGGGTTAATTTCACCGAGGTGGAGGACCAGATCCTGATAGATGCATTAACACAAGTCTACATGGAGGCACAGCTGGAACTCATACCCAGTCAGGTGTGTGTATGTGGTAATACGTTAAATTATTACTGAGCAAACATTGATTGTCTTGTTAGAAAAATGAGAAACAAAAGAAACACTACAAAGATATTGATTGTTGACTGTTCCAGCTTAAGAAAGCAATGGAGCTGAATGAACAGCTGAGACAACGTATGGGTGTAGTGATTGTGGGACCAAGCGGAGCAGGCAAGTCTACACTGTGGAGGATGCTAAGAGCTGCTCTCAACAAGACTGGCAAAGTGGTGAGCAAAAAAAGTCCGTCTTAGATTTTCAGAAATTAGCATGCAGTTCCATCTCAAATTATAATAATCATAATCCTTAGATTACTTTCGGAGAAAATTAATTCTAGATTTTTACTAATTTATATCCATGATCATCAGAATTAACATAAATAAACAACTTGAAATATAACACTTTGGATGTAATGAATCTAAATAATACACAAGTTTCACTTTTTGAGTTGAATTACTGAAAAGACTTGAACTTTTAGATGAAATTGAGATGCTCCTCTAGGTTTAGCATGATCAAAACTAGTCTGTTTCTGTCTGTATTAAAGATTAGTCTGTATCTATTAGTCTATAAACATCTGTATGATACAAAATACTATTTATCTGTGTGCCTACCGTGGCTCAGGAGGTAGGAGCCCCTCATATATCCAGAGGGTTTCTGGTTCAAGCCCTGGCTCTGTCCTTCTCGGTCGTTGTGTCCTTGGGCAAGAGACTTTACTAGCCTTGCCTACTGGTGGTGGTCAGAGGGCCCAGTGGCACCAATGTGTGAATGTGTGCGTGAATGGGAGAATGACTGAATGTAGTTTAAAGCGCTTTAGAGTCCTCAGGACTAGTTAAAGCGCTATACAAGTACAAGCCTTTTACTATTTACAGTTACATGCTTTAGAACTTTAAAAAAGTAAAAAAAAAAACAGGAAGCTTAAGTGAGTTAAAATAGCAAACTTTCTCTGTAATTCTTTCTACCCTGAAGGTGAAACAGTACACAATGAATCCTAAAGCCATGGCCAGAAAGCAGCTTTTGGGACATATAGACATGGACACCAGGGAATGGGCTGATGGTGTTCTCACCCACAGTGCCAGGAATGTGGTCAGAGAACCACAAGGTAAGATGCACCCAAATCACTGATGTACCTAGCTTACCAAGATGTCTTACAGCTGGTATGCAGTGGTACCTAACAAAAACCCAAATTACATGGAGCATTTCTTAGACCTCACTCATTAAATTCTATTTGGGCATAACTATGCGAGCCAGAAGATGGTACATTTATTGTACTCCTTTTGTTTTCTAGATGTGAACTCTTGGATAGTGTGTGATGGAGACATTGACCCAGAGTGGGTTGAAAGTCTAAACTCTGTCCTTGATGATAATCGTTTGTTAACCATGCCCAGTGGAGAGCGTATCCAGTTTGGCCCCAATGTTAACTTCCTGTTTGAGACTCACGACCTGAGCTGCGCCTCTCCAGCAACCATATCTCGCATGGGGATGATCTTTCTCAGGTCAGTCAGTGTTCAAAGAAAGTTCCAGCATTCAGTTGTTTCTTTTGTGATTTTTCTTAAACTAATCTGTTAGTGGTTTAATTTTTTATGAAGTATCTTTTTATTGTTTTTTGCAGTGTTAAGTCATTGCTGTTCAGCACTTTGGTTCAATTTTGGTCAAAGTGCTATATAAATAAAGTCAAACGTTACATTTATATCCTGTTGTTCCTGGTTGCATCCATAGTGATGAGGACATTGATGTTGGTGCTTTGGTGAAGTCGTGGTTGAGGAGTCAGCCTGAGGAGTTTCGCAGTAACCTAGAAAACTGGCTGGGGGACTACTTCCAAAGAGCTCTGGACTGGGTTCTGAAACAGGTAAGATACTGCCAATAAATGCTGGCTCGAAAATAGTCCAAATCTGTGACATTTTTTTTCGTTGAGGGTTATTTAGATGTTAGATTTATAATTGTCCAATTACAAGTAAATATATTTACAAAAAGTTTAGTTGTAATAGCTAACATTCTAGGACTACTAATTACTTCTTACAAATTAAGAGGCTCAATGGACAAATCCAGACAAGTGCAGATCTTTCTGCACTCACTTATTTTCGACACTTGTGTCTACAATGAACCTTGCATATCTTTTCTCTGAACTCCAGAATGACTTTGTGGTGGAAACTAGTCTGGTGGGCACAGTATTGAATTCTTTATCTCACCTCAATGCTGTATCCGAGAGAGGAGAGTTTATTGTTGGTCTACTAAGGGGCATCGGAGGAAACCTAAGTCTCAAAACACGACACGAGCTAGCTAAAGAGGTAAGGATCGTTTTACTTCTTTTAAGAGGTAATCTACACGTTTCAAACCGCTAAAAAACCTTACTGCTTTTTATTCCTGTAGTTGCTGAGCTGGGCAAGGGAAAGTCCACCAGATGCCAGAAAACCACTTGATACCTTCTATGATTCTGACAGCGGCCATTTAGCAGCTTATACATTTCAACGTTCCGAGGATCTCACATTGGAGCATTTTTTTCATACGCTTGTGTTACCTGTAATAGAGACCCCTGGCATGCAGAGAGGTCTGCACGGTTTCTTCCCATGGCTTACCGCTCGTCACAGGCAGCCCTTCATGGTGGTTGGACCTGAGGGCTGCGGAAAGGGGTAATTACAAGTGTATTACACATGTGCATAACACACAACGTGCAGATTTGTGTAACCCATGAAGAAGACTGTTTTGAATACAGAAACATGAACGTTTATTTGCTTCTTGCAAAAGCATTTACATTTTTACAGCAGCACAAATAGCTCATAATATTAGGTGGAAAGAAAATTATTCATGGTTTTTAAAGATTTTCTTTTCATAAATTCTTAAAACTGTGGCATGCCTTTTTCTTCAGACCCTTCACTTTATTGCTGAGTAATGACTCAGATGTGCTAAATACAAATACAGGCTCTTTATAGATTTTTGATAGTGAAAAAAATATTGTGATTTTTTTCATTTGTCTTCACAATTATGTACTGCTTGGTGTTAGTCTGTCCAAATAGAATACATTGAAGTTTATGTAATATGTAAGGTGATGAAATGTGAAAAGTTTAAGTGGGATAAATACTTTTACAAGGTACTTTTAACCAATAGTAGCAAAAATGCATGAAAACAAGCTTTTAGTTAACATAAAGTCATTGAACTTATTCCCATGTGATAAAAAAATTATCTTATTGAAAAAACGTTTTCCCCATATCGTATATCAAATCCGAGTCTCCTGTAACAGTTGTCCTTTTCCCATTCTCTTATGTTGTTTTCCTTGGAAGGAAAAGGTTAACAAGATCACAGTGGAGAAGAATTCATTACACTTTAAAGACAGAGGTGTTTAAATTAGACCCCTGAAATAACAAAATCACACAATCAGCAACAAAATGAAAGCAGCTTTTATTCAAAACTCGACCTTTCCTCTGAAAGCAGTGACAGCTCAAAATAAGGATGCAGTCCATGTTTGCTGTTCCCAGGCGTGCACGTGTACACCAGGAGTTGTTGTGTTAGAAATAATTGCATCCCCCACCAGGCACTCAAACAACAGTGGTCACTCAGTTTGCTTTTTACTCTTAAATTCACTCTGTTACTTTTTTTTCTTATCTTGCTTTCCTCTGTGTAAAAGGTCACCGTGCCAGCTAGGTCACCAGGCTTGTCAACTTATTCCTCTGACAAAATAACAAGTAATTTAGTTACAAACAATATGAGAGCAAAATTTAATTCACTTGTACACACGCTCACTTGCCAGATATTGTCTCATCCTCATAAAATATGTATCTTTCCCTCTGGGTCTGCTATTACAAACATTGTCCTAAGATCCAAAGAGATTCTTATTAAAAGCAACACAGATGCAGTTCTTCTGATTCTTGCCCACTGTTCTGACACAATCCAAACATAAACGATACTGAGCTGTGTTAAATCTAAGATGTTCATTTAAACTAATCTGATATGTACCTGCAATATGTGATCACTTCTAGCAGCACCTCAGTGTCCGCGGGTTTTATTTGACCACTTTTTAATATATTGTTTACTATCTAGCATGCTCTTGCGCTACGCCTTTGCTTCACTGCGTTCCACACAAGTTGCCGTGGTTCACTGCAGCGCCCAGACTTCCTCTCGCCACATCCTCCAGAAGCTCAGCCAGACATGTCTGCTGCTCAGCTCAAACACAGGCCGGGCGTTCAGACCTAAAGACTGTGAGAACTTAGTCCTTTACTTAAAGGACATCAATCTACCAAAACCAGACAAATGGGGGACCAGTAACCTCATAGCCTTTCTGCAACAGGTAAAAATGGTACACGATCACAAACATAGAGATCAGTTAATAAGATTTTTTTCCAATCACATTCATAAAATAAAGTATATTCTTACTGTAACATCTGTTTAACACTTCTATTTTGATCCAGGTTTTGACCTATAAGGGGTTTTATGATGAAAATCTGGAGTGGGTGAGCCTTGAGAACATTCAGGTGGTGGCCTCCATGTCAAAAGGTGGTACGGTCGGCACCCATTCACTTACCTCCCGTTTCTCCTCAATTGTACGCATCTGTACCATAGAGTAAGTACGGAGCTCCTACCACAATACCAAAGAGGAGTTAATTCACATGCTTACACAATTCTCTTCTGAACTTTCATTCCTGTCTCTCTCTGTTGTTTGACTTTGCTTTTAGCTATCCAGACAGAGAGCAGCTGCAGACCATCTACTCAGCTTACCTTCAACCAGTTCTCCATCATAGCCTGGGGAACCAAGCTGCCTGGGCCAGCACAGGAAAAACCCACCAGCTGGCAGGATCTCTTGTGCAAGTCTACGAACAGGTATTGATTTCAGGTGGTGTTCCTTCATGTCTGTATTACCATTTCCCTTAGATACAGACTGAATCAGCCATAAATATGATTTCCTGATGTTTCCCTGGAAAGAACCCATTTAATCACCAACTGTCATTTATGATGAAAAGCAGCCATCCAGGAGCTTTTTTATGTCTAGCAAAAAGGGCCTGCCACAAACGATTATTTTGATTCTTGACTAATCACCACTTAATTTGCCGATTAGTCGACTAATCGGATCACACATAAATTGTAGCCTATTGCACAAGCATGCAGCTGCTCTAATATACCCATCTTTAGCTTCTAGCTGTGTTATCTCTGAATGTTATGTGCTATCTAAAAATAATGACAATCAAGGTGACAGGTTATTCAACAACATTTAATTTACTAACTATAAAATAAAACATTAGTGATTGTAACATTACAGCAAACACATGACTTATGTGTGCTAAGGGTAATGAAATCGCAATCACTACTGGTAATGTTACAACTATTAATACAAGTAGTACAAGTGTCTTCAGAAAGAAGCTTTTTCAAACTTGCTGTAATACAGACTGCTACAGTAGTTCCTTCCTGCCCACAGCCATCTAAAATGTAAAATGCCTATCTAAAAATTAAATTCTGAGAAAATAAATATTATTTTGTTTTCAATGTAATAAGAAAAATTAAAAACGGCGGTCCTACAAATACAATTAAAAACTCCAGTATTTAGTTTTTCTTTGAATAGATGAACTCCACTTTGCTCAACCTTTTCATAGTTTTTGCATCCATGTGACCCACGGGATACACAGAAATTAATATTCCAGGTATGAGCATGGTGCACTCAGACACACGACCGGGGCGGTATGAAAGAAATCTCTTTTGCAGATTGTCCGTAAAGCTACACCTGCACTTTGACATCCTGTAAACAGCAGCAGTGCTGCACTGTGTATTCCGTCTATGAACAGATCAGAACCACCCACTAAGCAGCAGCTCGGGGAGGACGTCACGCAAAAAAAAGGCTGTCATATTCTATGCATTGCACCAGTCAGTTTTAGTATGCCAATCGGACAGCTGAAAAACAATAAAAACCTGGACATTTTTCATCAATCTATCAAATCTCCCCCGCATGCCCCTGACAGCACGTGAAAAGCTTAAAAAAATAAATGATGACGTCGATCATTACACTTGTCACTGACAATTTTGATTGTCGACTTTATTGTGATGAATCGACTAAATGTGGCAGCATTACTTACAAACAAACATGGCTTTGAATTTCTTGATTTGATCTTAGCTACCTGTAAAAGCATATCCCCTTTTTATTTACAGTAAACATTACAATTATTTTTTAAGTTGGCTATATTACAAACTGCAACCAATATCACAACACTCAGAGACAACCTTGTTTAAAGTTAATCGAGCTTAGATGGTCAAGGTGTAAAAAAAAAAAAAAAAGACAACCTTTTAGTCATACTTTTATACTTCGCACATGTAACATAAATTACTACTCATTTGGAGGTGATCCTGGGCAGGGTTCCCTATGCTACTGGATTTTAAAAACTTTCAAAAGGATTGTTCTCCTTACCTGTTGTCAAAGTCTGGTTAACTTGAATTTGTTTTATCATATATTCTTTTTGTTTCTGTCCCAATAGGTCAAAATAAAGTTTACTGTGGATGACCACAGTCACTACCTGTTTACACCTTGTATCCTCACAGAATGGGTTCTCAGCTTACTACGATATGACCTTACTGCAGGTAACTACAGTCAATAGCATATTTTCACTTAAGATCACATTTGTTCTTTGTGATCTGTGTCTGTACTTATTTGCTAAGGCTTGTGGTAGATGTCAATATTTTAAAGCTTAAACACTTTTTTAGGGAGGATATCTAAAGGAGTAGTCAACTATTTTAGAAGTAGTCCAAACAGATGACATCTCAAGACACTTTACATAAAGTTTAATTAGATAAATCTGGAATACAATACAATCAAATTCAGTCGATCCTTAAAAAAAACTTTTCAGTGTAAGGAAGCCCAAGCAATTTTATTGGTTCGTTGACTTTGAAGCAACTGCTCATCCCTAGCAAGCATTACAGTGACAGGGACTTGGAATGACTCCTTTTAAACAGGAAGAGCTCTCCAGCAGAACCAGATATAATAAAGCTATCTGCCATCACCAGATGGGGGTTTAGAGGACAGGTAAGGGACATAGACAAGGACCAAAACACTTGGCCAGGCATACTTTTTATGTATGGGAAAACAAAAAGAGTTATTGGCAGCTTTCCCTAAACTTTATGCATGCATGGGGAAAAGATCCTAAAGAAATATGTAAGACAAAGACAGAACCAAGTCACTCACCTGACTAAGAAGGAAAGAAGATGATAGAGTGCAGCACCTGGTCAGAAATCTTCCTTGTAGATGTAAAAGTGAGTGCTACAATTATCAAGAGCCAATCTGAAGTTGTCTGATTGAATTTAATATGTGACCTTTTTTCTAGCTTTGATCCTTCCAGAAAGCACATGCTGTTTATTGAGCACAAGGAGTCTACATCCATTTTCACTACATTTTGTATTGAATTCTCATTTTTGTTTACATAAATAGAGTAAAGATTTCTCAAATCATAAACAATGTTTTAAAGAATCTGTAATCAGCATGCAATAATTTAGTCCAGGTTTGACTTTCCACGCATTTAAGTTTTCATGCCTATCTAATTCTAAAGTGGTCATAATGCCAGAAAAGTATTGAAAAAGCTAATTTTTATGTTTTCACAATTTGAATAAATAAAGGGTTTTTTAATGATTCTCTGTTCAGATATGAATGATATAGTTCTAGAATCATCCAAGTCTAAATATTTTAGATTTTCGGACCCAGAAGAATAAATACTGTCCTACCTCAGTTAAAAACTTTGAAATAACCCTTTAGTGTAAAGCCAATACCCAGGTCCATCCAAAGCAGATTCCGACTTCAGTGTTGTTACCTCCTGGCAGCTAACCATTTGAGGCATTTTCAGAGTCCCTCCCATCTCTTCTGTCACTCACTCTCTCTCTGTGTCTTTTTTCTGTCAAGTACCTAAAAAGCTGTCAAACAAATGGTTTAAAGCGCTGGGGAGGGCTTCTTCACTGCTTTTGTAACAAGTGTTTTTAACAAGTGTTTTTATGATCAGACTTTGTCAACAGCTTATTTCAAAACAAGAGTCTCAAACATGTAGAGACCAGAGTTTGAAGATAAAATTGCTCCCCTTATTATATCCAAGACTCATAATAATCACTTACTCTCACTTTACAAAGTTACATGCTGTCTGCAACCGAGTACGGTAGTGGTTTGCGAGAATATTTTCATTCTGTCTAGAAATATTGCAACGTTTTAGTCTTGTGCCATGGGATCTTTTTCCACCACTGCTGTACAATGGAATGGCACACAGACATTTATTATTTGCAACATCTCACATCAAGGCTCTAAACTTAATACTAAGTAATGATGGTCACACAGTGGTTTGATGATGTGTTGATTTGCAGTGTTTGTTTATCTCCACACAAAATGTTTTACATGTTCAGTCATGTTCAATAATTTAGAACATTTGTTCTGATGAAACCCATTTGTCAGACTAACTTTAACTTTGCAAATAAAAGTTTGATGATTTTTTTCTCTCATATTGTAAACACTTTTAGGTTTATACAGTGGATGTTTGTGTTGTTTTTCCAATGAGCATAAAACAACTGCTACTGTTAGGTTTTCTGGTATTTAATAAAGATTTTGCTGTTTTTTGTGAAGTGCACATGTGGTAAGAAAAACACACGAAAAAACAGGATTTTATTTAAGAAAAGTTAATCTCTTATACTCCCCCCAAAACATTGATATATTGTCTGTAAAGGACTCTTTATCCATTTTGCATACAAAGCTTATGGCAAACAAAAGATGTGAATTTAATGACTACTATTAAGTCTTTAAAGTCGTTACACAAAAATATTTGCGGAGTAAGATGAAGTGTCAATATATCATTTAAATTGATAAAAAAACATTTCCATATGGCTTGAATTTGTTTGTATGCTCCAATATTTACCCTTTTTTGATTTGTTTTCTTTCATTCTCTCTGTTTTTGTCACTCGTCTTGCTCTCCCTCCTCTCTTCCTTCTGCTCTGCTCTGTTTCTGTTGCTCATTTCCCTTTGTCAGTTGTGTCCCTGCTGTAATAGACAGTCCAATCAGTTACTTAAACTAAATTTGCCAATAGACAAAGTTCTCTATGCCTTTGCTCATCAATTCTTCAACTAACTTTGGATCCTTCTTCCATTTCCCTACCTTGCTGCTTACCTTCTTTTTGGTATGTATACACTCTCTCTTCTCATTTTTCTGTCATTTTTATTGTTCATGTGTCCTTGCTAAGTTTGGCTATGCATGCATTTGATGCAAATTTCATGCATTTTTATTACTTTGATGTTTAAGCCATTACAATATGACTTTTGACAGGCATATTAGGCTCCGAATCATCTTGTCATCTTGCTATAACATTAAGTTCTGTTGGGAACACCTGATCCTGGTGTATAAATGGATATTACATTTGAAACCGCCACCGACCAAACATTTTTTTAGACTAGTCACCTCCCACCTACGCACACCTGCCAGAAGGCCTCCCTACAGTGGCATTATGCTTGGAGAAAGAGACAGCTGGGAGCCCTACAATAACTGATTTGGACATTTTCAAACAGCAAAGCCTAATTTGGTACACATGCCCTCAGACACTCCAAATACCAATTTAATGAGATCTGAAGGCATCTGTAGAATCCAAGCAAACTCCACAGCGATAACACAACAATCACAGCCTAACAAAGACTGTGTTTGTCACCCTGCTAAAAGTCTATTTTTGATTTATCAGATTTATTTTAGTCAAAAAAGAGAAATCTACTGAGTATTAGTAATAGTGGTTTTAAATTAACACAAATTGGTGTATAACACGTATTCCAAGTACGAATGTCTGTTTTCCTTTGAACTGAGAGGCAAGTTTGTATCGGCTGCTGTTTTACTTATTTTTACCTTGGGAGCAGCCAGGGAAACCCAGTTGCTCAGGACTTATTGTAATTTATTCTTACCTCAATAATTCATACTATTGCACAGTTCAGACAAAACCACAGTTATGTAAAAAAAAAAATCAGTAAAGTTTAACAACTTATTTTTAACTTTATTGTGTTAGGTATGCCCTGAGAGTATAAACTTTACGTCTGCTTGACCTTTTTCTGTAATTAGAAGTTCAGAAGTTTGTGGTTGTAGCGAAACTCATATTTTGCAAGCTAAGGTGTGAAAATATATTTACTTGGACTTATTTGTGGATTCTATTCCGTTTCAGCTCAATCTAATTTAACAGACAGCGTCTTGGAAGTGGTTGCTTATGAGGGCAGGAGGCTGTTCAGAGATCGGCTGGTTTCTTCTAAAGAGATTCACAACTTGGACAACATCATGTCCTCCATCATTCAGGGAGACTGGGGCTCTGCTGCTCTGGACAACATGAGTGGTATGAGGCAGCTCTTACTTTGCTAAATTATCAGCCTTTATGTTTGTTTTTAGCAGGAATATGTTTTATACTGATATGATTTCCTTCAACCAGTGCATATCCTGTACATTTACTCACTGCACATTATGCCTAATGTATAACTTCAGAGCTTTGACAGTTTTGCATGTGGTATTGCATCTGGCAGTTTTCTCTGGTAATGTTCTTTCACGATGTGCAAACCTGCATGACATGATTCATCTTTCTTTTTCCCAGTTGGTTTGACTTCTTTAAATCACATGACTTACGAGCAAACTGTGTGATTTGTAGTGTCTTTTATCAACTGATTGTAGAGGAATGTTCCTCAGTGGTGATAAAATCAATTTTATTTTTACATATTGCAGGTTTGATATGTCAGGAATTGGCTATATATTGTAATGGCAGCTGGCAAAGTGTCAATTCTATACTTTGCCTGCAGTCTCTAGTATAAAATAGATCTAATCAAATATGAATTAGGGATCCCATCTGTTTTTTTTCTACGTTGTATAGAGCATCAGAAAGAGTCAGAATATGCAACTAAAATGCACTTCGCCATTTGAAAGGCACACATGTAGATATGTTATTAACTGCTTGGATTATTATTATTTTTTCCTTTCTGAAGATGGTTTCTATGTGACATGGGGAGCCTCTGAAGGGTCTGTTGTGGCTCCAGGCCAGCCTCTGCCTCCTCACGGAAAACAGCTTGGTCGTCTGGGTTCTGCTGATTTGAAGCAGGTTATACAGAAGGTATGCAAATAAAATTGTTTATATTTTCCTGTATCTGATTTACTGTCCGTGCCTAAATATTGATTTACATACGCTATAAGAGCTGTTAATCATATATTATTCAACCTCATGCATTATTGTAGTATTAACTCAGTTAAAAGGAGCCTTCTGATTAGAGAGGGGTTCTAGTTTTGGTATCTACCCAATAAAAAAAAACATTTTGTTTTTTAGAATTTGACATTGTGGATTTTTAGCTTTTTTGTTAAACTTTCATAATATAAACACTGTTGTTATGTGCTGCCACTGTACTCTTAAAATAGTTAATTCATCCCTTATGTCAGGTGTCTTCCCCCAGGCTTTAAAAACAGCAGTTATTAAACCCCTGCTAAAAAAAGAGTAATGTGGACAACATGTTAATGCAGAAATACAGGCCTATGACCAACCAATTTGACGTTTTTCAGTCTGGCTTCAGTGCTCACCAAAGCACTAAGACTGCCCTCGTCAAAGTTTTCAATGACATCCGCATAAATACAGACTGCGGAAGAACCACAGTGCTGGTTCTGTTGGACCTCAGTGCAGCATTTGACACTGTTGATCATGATATATTATTGGAATGACTGGAGAGCTGGGTCTGACTCTCTGGACAGTACTTGGCTGGTTCAAGTCTTAGCTAAAGAACAGGGACTTCTTTGTTTCAATAAGAAACTTTTCATCAGAACGAACAGAAATCACATGTGGGGTGCCCCAGGGCTCCATCCTGAGGTCCCTCTTATTTTATATCTACATGCTGCCACTAGCCCAGATTATAACAACCAATATGATTAGTTACCATGACTATGCAGATGATACTGAGGTCTACATTACGATGTCACCAGGTGACTTTGAGCCCATCCAAACCCTAAGTAAATGCATCGACCAAATCAATGGATGGATGTACCATAACTCTCTCTAGATGAATAGAAACAAAACTGAAGTAATTGCTCTTGGACCTAAAGAGGAACGTTCAAGAGTCAGCACACTGCTTCCATTAATACAGCTAGAAACTACTGATCAGACCCGAAATCTAGGAGTAGTTATGGAATCAGACCTGAACCTCCACGGTTACATAAAGGCAATAACAAGTTCAGCCTTCTATCACCTGAAGAGCATTTCTAGGATTAAAGGACTGATGTCGCAACAGGACCTCTAAAAACTCATCCATGCGTTTATCTTTAGTCGGATTGATTACTGCAACGGCGTGCTCACAGGTCTGTCTAAAAAGTCAATCAGACAGCTGCAGCTGATCCAGAACGCTGCTGCTCGTGTCCTCACTAGAACCAGGAAAGTAGAGCACATCATCCTAGTTCTAAAGTCCTTACACTGGCTCCCTGTAGCTCAGAGAATAGACTTCAAAATACTTTCACTAGTTTATAAATCATTGAATGGCATAGCACCAAAGTATGTTGAAGACCTACTGTTACTATACCAACCCCCCGGACCACTAATTCTCCTCTAATTCCAGTCTACTCAACATCTCTAGAATCAGAATCACACATGGAGAAGCAGCTTTCAGTTTCTATGCTCTAATCTGAAACAAACTTCCAGAAAACTGCAAAGCTGCTGAAACACTGAGTACTTTTAAATCACTACTAAAAACATATCTGTTTAGAGCTGCCTTTGAGTAATGGTTTGATGTATCATACCTTTTGTGTATGCTTCTTGCTCTATTGCTGGTTTTACTTTATATGCTTTGTCTGTGTTTTACTGCTATTTTTGTTTTACCCCTTAATCATGTAAAGCACCTTGAATTACTATGTTGTTGGAAGTGTGCTATACAAATGAAATTTATTTACCTTACTCCTGTTTAGTACACTCTTTATTGTTTGTTTTTTGTTCATCATATCATTTTTCACTCATTTCATTTTTCTCTACTAGGGAGTTGCACTGTACAGTCGTGACAACAAAGAGCTTGACCTTCTGCTGTTCTGGGAAGTATGTGACTTTGTGTCCAGAGTGGATCGGGTCCTGAGTCGACCCGGTGGCTCTCTGCTTCTGGCAGGAAGGAGCGGCGTTGGTCGGCACACAGCCACGTGCCTGGTGTCGCACATGCATGGATACACATTGTTCACACCTAAAATCTCCCGTGGATATACCCTTAAAAATTTTAGCATTGACCTTAAGACGGTAAGAAAAGGCCTAATCCGCTTGCTTGCTTTACATCAGTACCACATGATAACATACATTTTTGCAGAATGCTATTTTGAGTTTCTCACAAAATAGCTACAAATGCCTTGTGTCCCTTTTTTAAAACTTTTTTGTGTCATTTTACGGTAACTGAACCGTAGAACAGCAACTGTTAGCATAAAGCAAAAATCCTGATTGCCAAAGAAATTATTTTTTTCTGTATGCCTCTGTTTTATTTATGTTGACATCACATGTTCTTGTTTATGTATCGGGTATAACAGATGTGTATGTGTACACCTAGGTGATGCAAATGGCAGGTCTGGAAGGTCAGCAGGTGGTTCTACTGTTGGAGGATTATCAGTTTGTCCACCCAGCTTTCTTAGAGATGGTAAACAGTCTGCTGTCTTCAGGTTGGTATTGCATTTGTTGAAATATTTGATTTCGTTCAATTACGTATATTTATGTAGGACAAATTCACAATAAATGTAATCTCAGTGCGCTTTAAAGCACAACACCAGGATCTATTTATGTGAGTGTCAAAACCTGCAACCTATCAAACCGTTTTACAGACGAATCATACCCTACACACACACCTGTCAGAAGCACTTCCCTACAGTGGGCTTCTCCAAGTAGGAGACAGCCGTGAGCCAAATAAAAAAAGATTTGCACTTTGTCAAACAGCACACTCTGATGGTGTTGACCTGGGCCTTGAACACTCCAAATACCAATATAATGAGATCTGAAGAGAGCTAGAGATAATGTTTGGGCTGTTTGGGCTGATGGGTGTAGAACATCTGTTTTTAGTTTGGGTCTAATGTTGTAATCGAATGCTTTAATGCTGACTGCTGTTGGCCGCAATCACGGCGTACAAAACAGTAATCAAAAGAACTCTCACATAAACCGGTTGTCTGTCTAGCTCCATTTACAGACACACACCAGTTCCCCGGCGCTCAACTGCGCACTCCCCCGCGCGCAGCCTGCAGAACAGTGCCCCACCCCCCTGAACAGTGCAACAACACAATACCCGAACGCATAATCATGGCATAAACCATTACATATATAAATCTGAGGTTACAAAAAATAAAACACACATTCCACAGCATTACAATCTCGGGATTTGGTCTATGAATGCCTACGCATATTATTATTTTATTTAATAAATTTAAAATAGTTTTTTTTTATATATATATAATATTTTATACATGAGAGGGGTGCCAGATCAGCCAAAATAGGTCAGAATCAACAGGTGGGGGATCCTGTTCCGGCAGGATCTGGCCCAAATTAAGCCGTGTGGCTTGCTGAATATTTTTGTTTAGCATTTACTACAGTGAGTCCTCTACCATGACAAAGACATCTGCAGTGTGGCAGAATTTGGTTGATTACAGCCCTATTTATTTTGTTTCATTTTATTGCTAATAATAACGAACATATGGTTCCCTTTTATTATTGTGCAGATTTATTTCTGTTTACTGGATTTGGTCGTTTTTTTTTTTCTTTTTTATCTTATTGCCTAATGCGCAATTGCGCCGTGCCCACAGTCTTTGTTTTGAGCCCAATGAGCAGCTTTATTCCGTCTGTACTTGTCTTGAACAGGCATGTTTAATAAAGATAATTTTCCCTTAATAGCCTTGCCGTTTAGTGTAATTGCAGTAATTATGACAAATTATATTGTGCAGATGCACGTAATGCAAAATGCTGTCAGAACCCCCCCCCCCCCCTGCAAATTAGTCGATTTTTGGTCGGAATTTCAGGGTTTCAGTCGACAAAGAATTTCTTTGGTTGATTACAGCCCTAGTTGCCTTTACACTTTACATTGTCGTCCCAATTACGAATTTTAGTTAGTTGGAAGAAAAGTTTTATTAAGTCTTATTTTACCTGATGTAATAAATGACTGACATAGACCCCCCTAATTAGGATTTTTTATAATTTTCTTCGTAATAATATAACTTTTACTAAGGGAATTTGGGACTGATATGGAAAAAAAAATATTTCTTAAACAAAGATGAGACTGATGACTTTCAGGCATTCTTAGGATTTAATTCGGCTTGGTGATCAGCATGGAGGAACAGTGTGCAGACTCCAGTGGCATCCCTCGAACCTGCCAACCCTTCTATTTTAAAATATTATATAGTATTTAGCCATCAATGGTTATCTCTTATTTACATGAGCTCTTCAGTCTTCTTATCCTGCTCTTGGAGAAGCAGTCCATGCCAACCAGATTAACAAACCCTGAAGCAGACCCTCAAGGCGTCTTACTGCTCTGACGTCTGTCGCCCGGTGATCCTGCACCCCTTATTAGAGGCATGATGAACAGCAGGCTTTGTTTTTCTATATGACCTACTGTCCTGGATGTTACTTATACTAAGACAGAGAATAATTAGTTAAGTACTAATTAAATAAAAATATTCCCACAACAGGACCAAGACACAGTCCATCCATCCATCCATCCATTTTCTTCCGCTTATCCGGGGTCGGGTCGCGGGGGCAGCAGCCTAAGCAAAGAGACCCAGACTTCCCTCTCCCCAGCCACTTGTTCCAGCTCCTCAGGAAACCCCAAGGCGCTCCCAGGCCAGCCGAGAAACATAGTCCCTCCAGCGTGTCCTGGGGCTTCCCCTGGGCCTCCTCCCGGTGAGACATGCCTGAAACACCTCACCAGGGAGGCGTCCAGGAGGCATCCTGACCAGATGCCCGAGCCACCTCAACTGACTCCTCTCGATGTGGAGAAGCAGCAGCTCTACTCTGAGCCCCCTCCGGATGACTGAGCTTCTCACCCTATCTCTAAGGGAGAGCCCAGACACTCTGCGGAGGAAACTCATTTCAGCCGCTTGTATCCGTGATCTCGTTCTTTCGGTCACCACCCAGAGTTCGTGACCAGAGATGAGGGTAGGAACGTAGATTGACCGGTAAATCGAGAGCTTTGCCTTTCGGCTCAGCTCTCTCTTCACCACGACAGACCGGTAAAGCACCCGCATAACTGCAGATGCCCCACCAATCCGTCTATCGATCTCCCGCTCCATTTTTCCCTCATTCGTGAACAAGACCCCCAGATACTTAAACTCCTCCACTTGGGGAAGGACCCCATCCCCGACCCGGAGAAGGCACCCCAACCTTTTCCGGCTCAAGACCATGGCCTCGGATTTGGAGGTGCTGATTATCATCCCAGCCGCTTCACACTCGGCTGCGAACCGTTCCAGCAAAAGCTGTAGATCACGTTCCGATGAAGCCAACAGGACCACGTCATCTGCAAAAAAGCAGAGACCCGATCCTGAGGTCACCAAAACGGATCCCCTCAACGCCTTGGCTGCGCCTAGAGATCCTGTCCATAAAAGTTATGAACAGGATTGGTGACAAAGGGCAACCTTGGCGGAGTCCAACTCTCACCGGAAACAAGCCCGACTTACTGCCGGCAATGCGAACCAAACTCTGGCACCGGTTGTACAGGGACCTAACAGCCCGTATCAAGGGGCCCGGTACCCCTTACTCCCGGAGCACCCCCCACAGGCCCCCCCGAGGGACACGGTTGAATGCCTTCTCCAAGTCCACAAAACACATGTAGACTGGTTGGGCAAACTCCCACGCACCCTCCAGGACCCTGCTGAGGGTGTAGAGCTGGTCCAGTGTTCCACGGCCAGGACGAAAACTGCATTGTTCGTCCTGGATCCGAGGTTTGACTATCCGTCGGACCCTCCTCTCCAGAACCCCTGAATAGACCTTACCAGGGAGGCTCAGAAGTGTGATCCCCCTGTAGTTTGAACACACCCTGTGGTCCCCCTTTTTAAACAGGGGGACCACCACCCCGGTCTGCCAATCCAAGGGAACTGCCCCCGATGTCCACGCAATATTGCAGAGCCGCGTTAACCAACACAGCCCCACAACATCCAGAGCCTTGAGGAACTCTGGCCGAATCTCATCCACCCCCGGAGCCCTGCCACCGAGGAGCTTTTTAACGACCTCGGTGACCTCAGCACCAGAGATTGGAGAGACCGACCCCAAGTCCCCCAACAGTGCTTCCAGATTGGAAGGCGTGCTGGTGGGATTGAGGAGGTCTTCGAAGTATTCCATCCACCGACCCAAAACGTCCCGCGTCGAGGTCAGCAGCACACCATCCCCACTGTAAACAGTGTTGGTGGCAGACCGCTTTCCCCCCCCCCCGAGACGCCGGATGGTGGACCAGAATCGCTTCGAAGCTGTACGGAAGTCGTTTTCCATGGCCTCTCCAAACTCCTCCCACGCCCAAGTTTTTGCCTCAGCAACCATCCGAGCCGCATCCCGCTTGGCCTGTCGGCCCGGTAGGACTCCTTCTTCAGACTGACAGCATCCCTTACCGCCGGTGTCCACCAGCGGGTTCGGGGGTTGCCGCCGCGACAGGCACCGACCACCTCGCGGCCACAGCTTCGGTCAGCCGCCTCGGCATTGGAGGCGCGGAACATGGTCCACTCGGACTCAATGTCCCCCGCCTCCCCCGGGACGTGTTCAAAGTTCTGCCGGAGGTGTGAGTTAAAGCTCCTTCTGACAGGAGACTCTGCCAGATGTTCCCAGCAGACCCTCACAACATGTTTGGGCCTTCCAGGTCTGTCCGGCGTCCTCCCCCACCATCGGAGCCGACTCACCACCAGGTAGTGGCCAGTGGACAGCTCAGCCCCTCTCTTCACCCGAGTGTCCAAAACATGCGGCCGCAGATCAGATGAGACGACAACCAAGTCGATCATTGAGCTGCGGCCTAAGGTGTCCTGGTGCCAAGTGCAAATATGGACACCTTTATGCTTGAACATGGTGTTTGTTTTGGACAATCCATGACGAGCACAGAAGTCCAATAACAAGACACCACTCGGGTTCAGATCGGGGGGGCCATTCCGCCCAACCACACCCCTCCAGGTCTCACTGTCATTGCCCACATGAGCGTTGAAGTCCCCCAGCAGAACAAGGGAGTCCCCAGGAGGAGCACTCTCCAGCACCCCCTCCAAAGACTCCAAGAAGGGTTGGTAATCGAATCTGCTGTTTGGCGCGTAAGCACAAACAACAGTCAGGACCCGACCCCCCAACCAAAGGCGGAGAGAGGCTACCCTCTCGTTCACCGGGGTAAACCCCAACGTACAGGCGCCGAGATGGGGGGCAACAAGTATACCCACCCCAGCTCGGCGCCTCTCAGCTGGGGCAACTCCAGAGTGGAAGAGAGTCAAACCCCTCTCGAGGAGACGGGTTCCAGAGCCAGAGCCGTGCGCCGAGGTGAGTCCGACGATGTCCAGTCGGAACCTCTCAACCTCGCACACCAGCTCCGTCTCCTTCCCCACCAGAGAGGTGACGTTCCACGTCCCGAGAGCCAGCTTCTACAGCCGAGGATCGGACCGCCAAGGTCCCCGCCTTTGGCCGCCGCCCATCCTGCACAGCACCCGACCCCTATTGCCCCTCCCACAGGTGGTGAGCTCATGGGAAGGGGGGCCCATGTTACCTCTTCGGGCTAAGCCCGACCGGGCCCCATGGGTAAAGGCCCGGCCACCAGGTGCTCGCCAACGTGCCCCACCTCCAGGCCTGGCTCCAGAGGGGGGCCCCGGTGACCCGCGTCCGGGCGAGGGAACACTGAGTCCATCTGTCTTGTTCATCATAGGGGTCTTTTGGGCAAGACACAGTCATGGAAACAAAAAAAAAAGTTTTACTACTTGTTAAATTAAGTTAGGTAAACCCGGACGGTGTAAACCTTGGCTCTGTTTGGCTTTCTTATTGTTTTTTTTAGAGAAAAACAAATATGTCAAGGGATTTTACAGCATAAACAGTCATTATTATATATGTAATTAAATCAGTCCAGTACAGTTAAATCTATTTATTGAATTTAAATTCAAATATATATTTAATTTGAGAATACAAATTGCATGCTGCCTAACTGTCCAGGGTGTATCCCACCTCTTGCCCGATGAATGCTGAAGATAGGCACCAGCTCCCCCACAACCCAGCAGAGGATGGATGGTTATAGATAATGGATAAGATGGCTGGATAACAAAATGCAGAAAAATGTGTTTATAATAATATTTGATAAAACACAATCTACCGGTAATTAATGAAGCCCCAGGTAATTGTATCCAGTATCCAGTATCCAAGTTTGTAATTCCCGAATGTGCATGTGGCGACAGTGGGAAAGCACAACTCCCTTCTTAACAAAAAGTAATCTTCAGCAAAATCCAGCTCATTGTGAGCAGCCATCTTTCTTGATCTACGAAAAACACAAAGGGCACTGGTCCACAATTACTTTTATATGTGTATATATGGAATTATATTTCAGTCGAAAGGAAATTCTGCGCGAGCGAGTAAAATACTTTTGACTGTTTGGAGGAGGAGCCTAAGGTTGGCACTGACCCTGTGTAATTGGTCTTATAGAATCAGTAAAGCCCACAGGATCAGTGATTTTTTCATAAGAGGTCACCAAACATCCCATTACTTTTAGTATCCTACGAAAAGAAAAAAAAAACGTCATATTGAGTTTCATAATTTATATTCTGTTGTTAGTATTTCATTCATAAATGTAAATTTCTCAAATGCAAACCTCTGTTTTATACCTTCCTGAAAGAACTTAAAATTATTCTTCTTCCCTTTCTTTGATAGAGAAAAGCACTGCAATTGCTTGAAAGGATAGAATGAACTGATAGGGAACTTTTTACCCCTAGCCCTTTTTAAAATGTATTTTTCATTTCATTTTTTTACGTTTTTAGTTTTTCTTTTTTTTCTCTGCTTGAATGATACACCAATGTACTTTTGCTATTTTCCTGGCTATCTGGCATCACCAAAGTCATGTTTTCTTTGTTTGACAAATGCCATTTTTTTGTATTGTTAAACTGTGAAAGAAATATATAACTCTACTGATCCTGTGGGCATTACCAATTTAAAAAGACCAATTATATAGGGTCAGTGCTGACCTTAGGCTCCTCCTCCAAACAGTCAAAAGTCTTTTACTCGCTCGCGCAGAATTTCCTTTCGAGGGCGCAGCCTCTCCTAAGATTTACGCGTGTATGAAAGCTTCGTTTAGCGCGCATGTGAGGTGAAATCCACATGCGCGGGTTCTTGGATAATCATGAGATGAATTCTGCACGCGCGTGTTGTTGAATATGCGTGCACGCGCATGAGCAATTATGTGCGTGCCTTGTTGAATACGCGCAGGTGAGGGTTGAAAATCTCGCTCGGGATTTTTGACTGATATATAATTCCATATGTATAGTATTTGTTTACAAGTCTATGAGAACAAATTTATTCTGTGGACTTGATGGTAAAAGTGTATTAGAACTGAAACGAATATAAGATATGTTTCATAATCTTCATAATCTAAGTACCAAAGCAAATATAAACTATTTTGAAATTTTTATTTCCTACATTCAAAGCTGAATTTGTGCCATCTAATGAACTTTATTGTATTAAAAAATAATAACATATCTTGAAAATAGTGATGGCAACATATTTAAAAGCTGAGAAAGGAAAGCAAAGAGGAAACCGTTTATAGAATAGATAATAATTTTTAATACAGTTGTGAAGGCCTGTACGTTCGTCAAATTGTTTGATTAGTGGTGAGGGAGTCAATGTTGGATATAAAAAGAAGAATCTACAAAAATGTAGGATTCATGTTTAAACTCCAACCACAGCAGAAACACTCCAGAAAATCATGCAAATAATTTCTTTGCATTCACACGTTTAAGACAATTTAGAAAGTCAAGTAAAGTAATGTTCTTTGGGATTAGAAACATACAGGAACCCTTGTTGTACTCTTTTTATCTGAAAAAATGTTTTGCATTTAGGTGAAGTACCAGGTTTGTACACCCCAGAGGAACTAGAGCCCTTACTTTCGTCACTCAAAGATGCAGCTTCCCAGGATGGCTTCACCAGACCACTCTACGACTACTTTTCCCACAGTGAGTGCAGGATAATGATCATCATCACATTCCATATATGCTTGTTTTAAAAAAAAAAAATCATAATGTTATCATCTCTAAAGTGTACACTGCACACTCAACGTCTTTTATCTGCAAATCTTTAATACATCTGTTATTTCCTATCACAACTTGTTCTTGTCTTGGATTTTATCTGACTCTGGTCTTCGGTGTCCCCGCTGTGCAGCGGTGTGTGCCGTAGATGCTGAGGTTACTATTACAGAATCAAATCAATAGCTCTATTATTGTCACAGTTAACCTCCTAAAAAGCTCCCTGCTCAATTTCGCTTTCCATCTCTGCTGCAGCAGTATATGCTGAAAAAAGTGGTGTCATACACAAAGCTAGTTTCTGTCTTTACACTTTCTGATGCACTATTCAATATTCATCTTATTCAGGAATTCAACAGAACCTCCACATTGTCCTGATCATGGACTGCTCCAATGCTAACTTCACCATCAACTGTGAAAGTAACCCAGCTTTCTACCGCAAGTGTTCTGTTCAGTGGATGGAAGGATGGTCAGAGAGCAGCATGAAGAAGGTCAGTGCAGAACAACAAATTAATGCTGCATGATCAAATTATTTTAGGTAATCTGTAGCCCAGGCTTTTGAGTTATAAAAACTTATAAAGCAATGCACAAACAAATTTTCATTGCTAGCTTGCTAAAAGGTTATCAGAGACAAGAAACAGATATTTAAACGTTATTCATTTCCAAAACTAGAAACATGATCTTGAGGTGGAGTACCCAGTTTGTCAAACATCCCTCACTAGAGGGTGCTCTGATATGGAGAGGTTTATACTGTGGGAAAAAAAGGCTAAATGCATTTTCATGAAACTTTGTGCATGCATTAATAGACATTAAAATGGCAACTTTAGAATGGTCAATACTGTGAGAAGAGAGTGTGTCTTATGAATGAATATTTGGAAAAAACATAATCTGGCTTTAAATATATATCTATAGGTCTTCTGTCCTAATAAGCTATGGCCATCTTTAAATGAACCAACCACAGAGCTACTGCTGCCATTAACTCTTTTTATTTAGATTTCCTCTCTCATAGACAGTGCTTGTGGATTTTGTGTTTTTTTTTTTTTATTTGCTTCCTGTCTTCTCGGAAGTTATTAATATGCTTGCTCAGTATGAAAGATTGTTGCAAAGTCAACGACTCAATGCATAAATATATACTGTTCTAAACCCATATCTAACTATCTGTGACTCCAAAGGAACAGGGTCAACATTGCTTTCTATGAAAATCTAACATTCCATATTTTGGACCAGATTCCTGAGTTATTGCTGGAGAAAACAGAACAAGCAGACAAGAATGAAAGAGAGAAGGCCACCAATAGGAAAAGCTCAGGTATGGATGGACAACAATTCAGATCTGAAATGTTTTCATTCTGTTTTTGTATGTTATTTGTTTATTTATTTTGGCTATTGTGTCATTTTCTTTTCAAAGTTTTTTGATTCATGTGCGTTCATCTTTTGAAAAATACATTTAACACATGTCTTTAATCTGTATTGTTTGCTGTTACCAATCTTTTTAAAATTACTCACAGATTTGTGTTTTTCAGGATAAAATGCTTGTTATAGTTCCATCTACAAGTGCAATAAATGGAAGCTTACTGGACATATGTCTTGCTAGATATATGTTTACTTATTATTTAGCTCTCATTTACCTAAATCACTGGAAATAAAATTTCAGATGTTCGATTGAGTCCAAGTGAAGATTGTGGCATAACTACACTCAACAAAAATATAAATGCAACACCTTTGTTTCTGCTCCCATTTTTCATGAGATGGACTTAAAGATCTAAAATTCATTCCAGATACACAATATTACCATTTCTCTCAAACATTGTTCACAAATCAGTCTAAATGTGTGATAGTGAGCACTTCTGCTTTGCTGAGATAATCCATCCCACCTCACAGGTGTGCCACATCAAGATGCTGATCTGACATCATGATTAGTGCACAGGTGTACCTTATACTGCCCACAATAAAAGGCCACCCTGGAATGTGCAGTTTTTTGCTTTATTGGGGGTCTGGGGACTCAGAACCGGTCAGTATGTGGTGTGACCACCATTTGCCTCATGCAGTGCAACACATCTTCTTCGCATAGAGTTTATCAGATTGTCAATTGTGGCCTGTGGAATGTTGGTCCACTCCTCTTCAATGGCTGTGCGAAGTTGTTGGATATTAGTGGGAACTGGTACACGCTGTCGTATACGCCGGTCAAGCACATCCCAAACATGCTCAATGGGTGACATGTCCGGTGAGTATGCTGGCCATGCAAGAACTGGGACATTTTCAGCTTCCAAGAATTGTGTACAGATCCTTGCAACATGGGGCCGTGCATTATCTTGCTGAAACATGAGGTGATGTTCATGAATGTATGGCACAACAATGGGCCTCAGGATCTCATCACGGTATCTCTGTGTGCATTCAAAATGCCATCAATAAAATGCACCTGTGTTCTTCGTCCATAACAGATGCCTGCCCATACCATAACCCCACCACCACCATGGGCCACTCGATCCACAACATTGACATCAGCAAAGCGCTCACCCACACGACGCCACACACGCTGTCTGCCATCTGCCCTGAACAATGTAAACCAAGATTCATCCGTGAAGAGAACACCTCTCCAACGTGCCAGACGCCATCGAATGTGAGCATTTGCCCACTCAAGTCTGTTACGGTGACGAGCTGGAGTCAGGTCAAGACCCTGATGAGGACGACGAGCATGCAGTTGAGCTTCCCTGAGACGGTTTCTGACAGTTTGTGCAGAAATTGTTTGGTTATGCAAACCAATTGTTTCAGCAGCTGTCTGAGTGGCTGGTCTCAGACGATCTTGGAGGTGAACCTGCTGGATGTGGAGGTCCTAGGCTGGTGTGGTTACACGTGGTCTGCGGTTGTGAGGCCGGTTGGATGTACTGCCATATTCTCTGAAACGCCTTTGGAGACGGCTTATGGTGGAGAAATGAACATTCAATGCACGAGCAACAGATCTGGTTGACATTCCTGCTGTCAGCATGCCAATTGCACGCTCCCTCAATGCTTGTGGCATCTGTGGCATTTTGCTGTGAGACAAAACTGCACATTCCAGGGTGGCCTTTTATTGTGGGCAGTATAAGGTACACCTGTGCACTAATCATGATGTCAGATCAGCATCTTGATGTGGCACACCTGTGAGGTGGGATGGATTATCTCAGCAAAGCAGAAGTGCTCACTATCACACATTTAGACTGATTTGTGAACAATGTTTGAGAGAAATGGTAATATTGTGTATCTGGAATGAATTTTAGATCTTTAAGTCCGTCTCATGAAAAATGGGAGCAGAAACAAAGGTGTTACGTTTATATTTTTGTTGAGTGTATAAACTAAAGACAGGTCCTTTAAAAAAGTTTATGATTAAAAGCATTTTTATCTTTGAATTTCAGCAGGGTCAGAACCAGCAGATCTGGGTCATTTGTTCCTAATGGTTCACGAATCATGTAAAGTAAGCGGTGCAACGCCAAGCCAATACATGGCCTTCCTGCACGTGTATAAGGCATTACACAGCCAGAAGGAAAACCAGCTTACAACAAGACAGCAACATCTTGAGGTAAATGTCAGCCCTTCTTCATTCAATTCAATTCAAAAATACTTTATTGATCCCAGAGGGAAATTAAGTGTTGGTATAGCTCATATAATTAATTCTTTAAGGAGTTGTTATAGATGATGATGGCTGTGGGCAGGAAGGATTTCCTGTAGCGGTCTGTATTGCAGCGAAACTGAAGAAGCCTCCGACTGAAGACGCTCCGTTGTTGTTTGACAGTCTCATGAAGAGGATGCTCAGGGTTGTCCATAATTTTTTTGATTTTATGAAGAATCCTTCTTTGCATCATCATCTCCAGATGTTCCACAGTTGTCCCAAGAACAGAACCAGCCTTCTTTATCAGGTTGTTTAGCCTATTTAAATCCCTGGCTCTGATGCTGCTACCCCAACAGATGACGGCTGAAGAGATTACACTCTCCACAACAGATTTGTAGAAGATCTCCAGCATCTTGCTGCAAATCTGGAAGGACCTAAGCTTCCTCAAGAAGTACAGTCTGCTCTGTCCCTTCTTGTAGACGGCTTCACTGTTCAGTCTCCAGTCTAGTCTGTTGTCAAGGTGAACTCCGAGGTATTTATACTCCTCAACCACCTCCACTTCTTCTCCCATGATGTAAACAGTGTTTGACTTATCCCTGTTTCTTCTGAAATCTACAATCATCTCCTTTGTTTTGTTCACATTCAAGGTGAGACGATTGTTTCCACACCATGTCACAAAGCGGTCCACCAGCTCTCTGTATTCAGCTTCTTGTCCATCTCTGATACACCCGACAATTGCAGAGTCATCTGAGTATTTCTGCAGATGACAGGTCTCTGATTTGTACTGGAAGTCTGAGGTGTACAGAGTGAAAAGGAATGGCAAGAGTACGTTCCCCTGTGGTGCTCCTGTGCTGATGACCACCTGGTTTGATTCACAATTCTTCAGTCACAAATTGTGGTCTGTTGGTCAGGTAGTCATTGATCCAGGCGATTGTTGAGGGCTCCACCTGTGTCTTCAGGAGTTTCTGACAAAGCAAATAAGACTGAATTGTGTTAAATGCACTGGAGAAATCAAAGAACATGATCCTCACAGTGCTGCCTGCTTTGTCCAGATGACAGTGGGTTGGTTAAAGTAGGTGGATGATGGCATCTTCAACTCCAACTCCACAGCGATAAGCAAACTGCAGTGGTTCCTGATACCTTCTTGTTTGCTTACTCAGGGGTGCCAACAGGAGTCTCTCCAGGACCTTCATGATGTGGGATGTCAGGGCAACAGGTCTATAGTCATTGATGACTGATGGGTGAGTTCTTTTGGGTACTGGAACAAGGCAGGATGTCTTCCACAACACTGGAACCTTCTCCTGAGTTAGGCTAAGGTTGAAGAGGTGCTGCAGAATCCCACAGAGCTGCTCTTAACAGGCGTTCAGGACTCTGGGACTGACACCATCTGGACCTGCAGCCTTGTTCTGGTTCAGTTTCTCCAGCTGCCTCTTCACCTGACTTTTGGAGACAGATAAGTGGGAGGGGGAGGCAAAGGGGGTAGCACCATTTCCTGACTTGGTTGAAGTCAAACTTGTGGAATCAGAAGAGTCCATGGCTGAGGTGAAGGATAAAACATCTGAGGTGTAACAGGAAAGCTGTTGATCAGAGGAGAGTGGGCTGTCTGTTTGGCTGGGAACAGGAGAGGGGGATGCTGAGGTAGTTCCTGAACTGAACCTGTTGAAGAATGTGTTCAGTTCATTGGCTCTGTCCAGACTTCCATCTATCCAATCTTTCCTGTCCTTAAAACCTGTGATCTTTCTCATTCCTGACCAGACATCTCGGATATTGTTCCTCTGTAGTTTGTTCTCCAGCTTCTTCCTGTATGCCTCCTTGCTGTGTCTGATCTTGACCTTAAATTGCATCTGTATACTCCTCAGTAATTCCCTGTCTCCCTCCCTGAAGGCTCTTTTTTTCTTGTTTAGCAGTTCCTTCAGGTCACTGGTGATCCAGGGTTTGTTATTAGGGAAGCATCTCACTGTTCTGGTGGGGATGATGTTGTCGACACAGAAGTTTATATAGTCAGTCACACACTCAGTCATGGCATTGATGTCCTCTCCATGTGCTTGGCAAAGAGTCATCCAGTCTGTGGTTGCAAAACAACCCTGCAGGACTTCTTCAGCTTCCTGTGATAAATTTTCTCACGGTTGTCTTTGTAACAGGTTGCCTCTGAACAAGTGGTTTATATTCTGAACAGAGAAAAACAAGATTGTGATCTGATTGTCCCAGAGGAGGTCTTGGTTTGGACATGTATGAATCCTTTACATTTGCATATAACTATTCCAAGGTCCTGTTTTCTCTTGTAAAGCAGCTGACAAACAGTTGAAATGTTGGAAGTGTAGTAGAGAGCGAGGCATGATTAAAATCACCAGATATTGCCACAAATGCATTGGGGTGCTGTGTCTGTAGCTTAGCAACAATGGAACTGATGACATCACATGCAGTGTCGGCAACAGCTGAAGGTGGAATGTAAACCACTGCCAAAATTACACTGGTGAACTCTATTTGTAAATAATATGGACGAAAACTCACTGCCAAGAGTTTGACATCTGGGCTGCAGAGACGACACTTCACAGTAACATGTCCTGGATGACACCATCTGTTGTTGACAAGCACTGCTACTCCACCACCTTTTCTTTTCCTGCTCGTCTTCAGATCTCTTTCTGCTCGTACAGTCAGGAAGCCTGGCAGAGAGAGGTTGGAGTCGGGGATATGATCCAGCAGCCACATCTCAGTAAAACACATAACACTGCATTCACGGTTAATCTGGTTAAGTCCTTGTAAGGGCTTGGAGTTCATCCATCTTGTTAGCTAGTGATCTTATGTTGCCCATTATGATCGATGGAAGAGATTGGCTTGAACTTCCTCTTTCATGCATGGTGCATATGCACAAAATATTTTTTTCCATCTCAGCATCTTGTTCCTTAATTGATTTTTCTACGTTTATCTACTTTTTGTGTAACATACAGTGTCTTTTAAAAGTATTCATACACCTTAAACTTTTTTATATTTTGTCACATTGCAACCACGTACTTCAATATATTTTATTGGGATTTTATGTGATATACCAAAACAAATGTTGAATATATGTACAGTGAAAAGATGCACAGTTTTATTTTTTTATTTTTTAAAAATAAAACTCTGAGAGGTTTGTCATGCATATATATTTAGCCCCCCTAAATTGATACTCTCTAGAACCACCAGCTTTGCAGAGTTGTACATTTGAGTGAAATTAGTTGGGTATAAGATTAATTATGCTCAAAGTTGTTCAAATTGTTTTGATCAAATAGACAGTACTGTACATTGCCTATGAGATGATTGAAACAGGTTCCTCCATCAAATGTTCTAATATGCCATATGTTCATAATTTGCATTTATCTTGTGCATGACGTATTTATCACATTTAAGATGGCTTGTGTCTGCAGGCAGGTGTGTCCAAGCTGAATGAGGCCAAAGCATTGGTTGATGATTTAAAGACTCGGGCTGCCGAGCAGAGTGCACTTCTGAAAACCAAACAACAAGAGGCAGATGCTGCCCTGCAGGAAATCACCTCCTCCATGCAGGTGTGTATGTGTCAGTGTTGCCTGTGTGTACATGTATGTTTGTTTCATGTCTTCTCCAACCTACTTCTTCTCATAATCCACCAAACTTCTCCTGGATCTCCCCTGGCTGTGCCTTTCTGTAGGGAACACTTTTTATTTACCTTATAAGCATATCTGTGCACTTGTTTGTTTTGTGGCTTCTCATCTCTTGATACTCGTTTCCATTTTGGTTTCCTGGCTCTGTCTTGAGGACAGACAGCTGAATGAAGGCACTGATTAAAAGGAAGCTCAAATTCTTCAGTTTTCACTCTGGGGGGGAATGTACATGTTCAGTTTGATGGGGTAAGGAGGGAGAGAAGTGAAAAAGTAAAACAACAAATGTCAGTGGAAACAGTTGACAGAGAGATAATTAACCACTAGACCCGTCCCTTTGGACTATAGCAGCTAGGCTGCTTGTGGAGAGCAAAACAGCAGGAGAGAAAAAAAAGAGGATAGCTGGGACAACAAGCGGAAGGCTGGAAACGAACATTTATTGAGGCTTACTCATAATGGGAACATTCAATCCAGGGTGCAGTAAAGGAGGGCATAGTAAAAGAGTCACCTTTTGACTTTGGAAGAGTTCAAGGAATTAAGAGAGGTTTTGTGTTATTATGAATTGATATCAGAGAATCATGTTTCCCTTTTCATCCTGAATTACAGTTTCTGTCTCCAGTAATTCCAAATCGGAATCCATAGAAAAAGATGTGTATAATTTCAAACATACCGTTTCAGTGAAAAGTTTCCATCCTCAACATTGGGAAGCATGTAATTTACATTTTTGGCATTTAGGAATGTTTGTGAATTGTTTTTTTTTTCAGGATGAAAATATTATACAACAAACAATTCTTAAGAATTGTAAAATCAGGTATTGAATGCACAAGTCTCACATAGATTCATACACAGCAAGACATTTTCTGTTAAAGTCCTGAAGAGATTTGCACCTTTTCCACTAATTTTGTGTTGCCATCAACAAGCTTCTGGCATATATCTGTTGGGATATTTTTCCACTCTTGTTGACAGAATTGGTAGTCATTTAAATTAGTTTGATTTCTGAACCCTGCTTTTAAGAATGTGTCACATATTTTTAATAGGTTCTTGGTCAGGACTTTAGGATGGCCATTCCAGAAGCCTGCTCTGTCTGTTTCAGAGCTGAGTCTTATTTCTTTGATCTTCTTTGATCAATAATATTGATTGCTATTTTATGTGATTAATTTAATATTTATTAACTATTAAATGAACCACATAAAATAGCACACATCTACACTCTACAAAAACCATTTGATGTGAATGTAATTGAAGAATCAAACCTTTTTTATAGCCTACATGAAATTACAGATGAAAGGTCACTCACCAGTATTGTTCTTCTTAAAAAATGCAGATCTTTCATCTGGGCAAACTTTTCAATAACTGTATAATCTTTCAAATAATCCCCTTTAAATCTATAATAATCTCTTAAAATCCTTGAACGATGTTAAAATCTACTGGCTGGTGACATCCTAAATCTCTAATCTTTGTTTAAAAGGTAATGTACTAAATTTAGACAATTAAAGAAATCTTCTTCATTCTTTTTTTCTTTTCTTTTTTGTCTTGGATATTAGATGGCTGCACACTTCTATTCAACAGAACGTAAACGTGACCTGTGCTATTCCGATATTTGAATATGACTTATGCTGCACAACAAACCTTTGCATTTGGCAAAATGGGGCACATTTTTCTAACAAAATTCTGGCAGACTGCCCACCAGATGGCACATTGCTGCATTTCTCTATTGAGGAAGGTAGCGAAATCTCAGCTTGGGGCCGTGGCATTTGTGCCCCTTGGCTGTCTACTGAGCACACATTGCTCATGCACACTGTGATTTCAGATCTTCATCATTTAAAGGGGGGGTATTATGCAAAATTGACTTTCTGAAGCTTAATATCATGATAACCTGTCTTTCCCTCATTAAAAACATGCCTGAAATGTTGCTCTGACCCATTCACTCATGTTAGAGTAATCTTTGAGTCTCTGCTGGTAGTTCTCGGGGTTGCTGAAACGCCTGCTGCCACCTATCCCCGCCTTTTCCACCCATCTCCTCCTCCAACCTTACGTGCTCAGCCGAGAGCCTCGCCCCTGCAGAGCTCCCCTACCCCTCCCAGTATTCTGGCAAAGAATTAGATAGTTATACACAAATGTCTATTACAGAATCTTCTTGATAACAGAATCGGTCTTTATATAACATTTCTCTGTAAAGAACAACCCTGTTTCACTGATAAATTTAACCATGCTGTGCATAGAGCTCCACAGCGACATCTGGTGGGGCCGTGCCTGGATCAGCGATTACCTGACAAACAGACCACAGTTTGTGAAACTGAAGAATTGTGTGTCAAATCTGGTGATCAGCAGCACAAGAGCACCACAGGGGACTCTCACCATTCCTTTTCACTCTGTACACCTCAGACTTCCAGTACAAATCAGAGACCTGTCATCTGCAGAAATAGTCAGATTACTCTGCAATTGTCGGGTGTATCAGAGATGGACAAGAAGCTGAATACAGAGAGCTGGTGGACCGCTTTGTGAAATGGTGTGGAAACAATCATTTTACTTTGAATGTGAACAAAACAAAGGAGATGATTATAGATTTCAGAAGAAACAGTGATAAGTCAAACACTTTCCATCATGGGAGAAGAAGTGGAGGTGGTTGAGGAATATAAATACCTCGGAGTTCACCTTGACAACAGACTGGACTGGAGGCGCAACAGTGAAGCCGTCTACAAGAAGGGACAGAGTGGACTGTACTTCTTGAGGAAGCTTAAGTCCTCCAAGATTTGCAGCAAGATGCTGCAAATCTTCTACAAGTCTGTTTTGGAGAGTGTAATCTCTTCAACCATAATCTGTTGGGGTAGCAGCATCAGAGCCAGAGATTTAAAAAGGCTAAACAACCTGATGAAGAAGGCTGATTCTGTTCTTGGGACAACTGTGGAACATCTGGAGTTAGTGATGCAAAGAAGGATTCTTTTGAATTCTTCATAAAATAAAAAATATATGGACAACCATGACCGTCCTCTTCCATGAGACTATCCTAAAACATCAGTGTCTTCAGTCGGAGGCTTCTTCAGTTTCGCTGCAACAGAGACCTCTACAGGAAACCTTTCCTGCCCACAGCAATCATGATCTACAACAGCTCCTTAAAGAATTAACTGTATGAGCAATAACAACACTTAATTTCCCACTGGGATCAATTAAGTATTTTTGAATTGAATTGAATGAATTTAATATTAGTAGGGCGTGGATATATTTCTGAGTTTATATTAGCAGAAATGCATAGTAAATTATACTTGAGCACTTAGTTTCTGCTTTAGGAATTTTTTCAAGTTGTTTTCTGTATAATAAGCCTTTTAAAAGAATTGTTTTATATATCATTAAGGGCCAAAATGTAATATGACATTCGTGGCTTTGATGAGTGAACGTAAACATTCACTAGAACACTATTTAAACAGCATCAGTAATGACTTAAATGTTAAAATATTAAATATCCCTTTCTTATTATATACCTTGCTATTTGGAAGATTTTTGTTTGTTTTGTACTCTACCTTGGGTTATGATAGTGTATTTTTTTTTTTTTTTTTTTTTTTTTTTTTTTTTTCCCAGAACGCCAGTGACCAGAAAACAGAGATGGAAAAAATCAAAGAGAAAATGGCTCAAGAGATGTCCAAGATTGAAGAGAGAAAAGCCAAAATAGACGACGAGTTAAAGGAAGTTCAAGTAAGTTCTTGGCTTGAATGCTTTGCCTATTACTAGAAAAAGCGGCCTACTTTTTCTATGCTTGTAATCTCATCTACATTATTGCTCACTTAACCATGCTGCCCTACAGCCTTTGGTAGATGAAGCCAAGCGTGCAGTTGGAAACATCAAGCCTGAAGCTCTGTCTGAGATCCGCTCTCTCCGCATGCCCCCTGATGTCATCAGAGACATCCTTGAAGGAGTACTGAGACTCATGGGCGTCTTCGACACCACCTGGGTCAGCATGAAAAGGTAATTTTTCAACTCCTGACTTCACTGATACAAGTGGTCTCTTTTGCTTATGTCTAACTCGGCTGTTCTTCTCTACAGCTTTCTGGCTAAGCGTGGTGTGAGGGAGGATATCGCTACGTTTGATGCTCGAAACATCACCCCAGAGATCCGCCAGAGTGTAGAAGAGCTCCTCAACAGGAACAAGGCCTCTTTCGACCCTAAGGTCAGACAGCACTAGTTGCAGCGGAATGAGAAATAAATGTGTTTTTTGGTAGATGTTAGTATTCTCTTGATGTTCTTTTTTCTGGTCCTTGGAGGTGACACTGTGACTGCTGTGTCTGAGTTGTTTCTGACAGTAGGTGCTGTTTTTGCTCTCAGAATGCAAAGCGTGCAAGTGCAGCAGCTGCTCCTCTGGCTGCCTGGGTCAAAGCAAATGTCCAGTACTCCTTTGTCCTGGAGAGAATCGAGCCGCTGGAAAGAGAACAAGCTGGACTTCTAGAGTAGGAGACAAACTTAAACAAACCACAAAAACACCTAATATAATATTCATATTCTATGCAAACACACTGTTTTAGATCAGTTTTTCTTTTTTTTTGCATTAATGGATTTTTAGAAATCATGTATTCATGAGCAGCTCCTGCTTACAGATAGCATGTTATACACATACAGTATACATGTCCTTTGTCAATCCTAAGAAATACAAACAGATTAGAAACTATTTTAAGTGTATATGTGTGTTTGTCTATCTGTACAGAAACCTTAAAAAAACAGAAAGTAGGAGGAATAAGCTAGAGGACCAGCTCAACAATGTTGGAGCCAAAGTCAAAAAGTTGAAAGAGAAGTATGCCCTCTCTTGTCTTTCTGTCTATTTTTGTGATATGTTAATTCTTTTATTTTTATGCATTTTCCTTGAGAAAATGTTGTGGTGGTTATGATGGTTGCATGTTTTGGTTCAGTAGTCAGAGTCTTACATAAGGCTTCTTGCTTTAAGTAAAAGAGTCCCAGCATGAAAAGAACAGGTGTCCTAGAAATGATCAAAGCACACTATGGAATTAAATTAAAGAACAATATTTAAAATGCCTTCACTTTCCCTGGCAGTTAAAATAAACTCAGTACTGATGTTTTGAGGCTATTGCCTTTTACTGAACGAACTGCATCTCCCAGCATCTCTTGCACCGCCCTCAACCCATTCTCATTGGTCTGTGGCCAGTGATGACATCACAGTGTTGATAAAGGGAGCACGCAAAATTGAAATCCTCGTCTTTTGGTTCCTACCAGCGGAGCCTCAAGGAGACGCTTTAATCCATTGCTAGCATTTTTCCGTTTTTCGTTCATACCTGCTGGACCAGGGAGAATTCCCCTTTTTAACTTCGAAGTGAACCGGCCGAGCAAACAGACTTCCCTGTACAGGTAACCAGGGAGTCCGCTGGCCTCTGAACTCTATTGAAAACAGGCCCGAGTCCCTCAGTGCCTAAAGTCGGACGTCTGCTTCCGACCTTGGTTTTGCGCAAAACCGCTCCTTTAAACTGGACACTTTCATGTCGCTCTACGTTCTTTGTTGTGGACTGTGAAGAGAGTCATCACCAAGTAGGATAAACTTGGTTTAATTCTGTTTGGTCTGGGTAGAGGAGATTAGGTCTAGGATTAATATATCAGTTTTCTGTTGGTTAAAATCAGTTTATCAACTTGTTAACCACTGTTATTCTTGGTCGTCTGTCGCTGTACACCGACCATGAATGTTGCATGCTTTGTGTGTTTTATTATTTTACTTTGGTTGCAACCAGAAGCAGTTTTTTATATTGTATTATTTCCAGGCTTGTTGTATTGTCCGCTGCGGTCGGCGCGTGTCTGTTTAGACAGGTCGCGTGGCCTTCCGTGGATTCCCTTTTACTGTCATCCCTCCCTTTATCCAAGCCACCATTGCTAATTGAAACTAGCCTTTGTTGAATCGCCACGCGGTCTTCCTTTGTCTACCTTTGTGAACCGATCGCGCCAATTGATAAGTCTTGAGTTATTGATCGTATTGAGGGGGTAAGCTGAACCCCTTCGGACTCGCTCGCTGTCTCCCACACACACACACCCACAGCAGCAGACACACGCCCCCTTCCCTCGACGTTAACTTTGTTCTATATTTTTGCATGCGTTAGAATAGATGGAAATTATAAATGAGATGTAATCTGTAAGGTTGACCTATTTGATTAATAAATTCCCTTAATTAACGAGAAGTTTCCTGTTCTATTTCAGTGTGTGCTGTAAAGTTTGTTAAATCCCACCGGACGGACTCTGCCCTTTCAGAAAGACTGACGGTCTGGTTTAATTAAAAGTATCTCATTTATGAGATTGGTGCCCCTGATGATCTTTAATAAACAGGTTAAACTCGAACGTCATCAATAATTATATTAATATTAAATTATTGATTATAATTATTGATGCTCAGAAAACCAGACAACTTTTTTTAATTAATAGTTACAACAGATGTTTTGTGGCCAAACTTGAAGCCAGGATACCTGAAGCAGGAAAATAGCACCGGTGTGAGATCATACTAAAGATTTTGAACTAGAACTGATGTGCAGACTAGATTCCTTTAAAACAGCAAATAATCCTTTATTTTTTGTGTTGAATAGGAATCCATGAATCAGATTACCCAGCTGTGAAGGACTCCCATATTTTCTTATATTGCCTACACTGTGCACAACACAGAGCAAAACCCACTCCTTATTGACTGGACATGCAACTAATTAGAAAACTCAATGAGGGTACAACTGACAAACGACTTTATTTTTACTTTTTGGGGGGGGGGTTGTGTCGATCCCCTAGCAAAATGGCACTCTGGGCAGTGAGCCGAATTACCAATACCAATAACTTAGTTATTTTTACAAAAAAGTAAAAATAAAGTCGTTTGTCAGTTGCACCTTCATTGAGTTTTCTAAGTTATAACCAATTTCTGTTTTTCCCGAAGCAATCTGGATCATAAACATATCTAGTCACAGAACACATCCGCTGGTTTTCTGTTTAGCTCAGATGGGCTCATGCCCTGAGAGCTCAGTGGTGTTTCAGATTAAAATTGATCTTTCCTTTCGTCTCACGTTGTTCAGCAGGAAATGCAAGAAGGTTTGGCTTACATAACCATAAATAATTATAATTCATATTTTAATATGAATACAATTATTAATGAGGGTTGACTTTACTTTGTTAAACAATTCAGGGCACCACCTTCATTTTTTTATGAAGGAATCTTGAACCAAACAGTCTTATATGATGAAAGGAATTCGACGCCATGGGACGACATCATTCTACACGTTCACCAGAATAGATCAACCTTACAGCCAAAGTATTCAGTCATTAAATTCTATACTTACACTAACAACATGCAAACTAACTAAGGCGATCAAGGAAAATGGATATGCAAACTAGTCAAATCAACTAAGCAGAGCTCAGAAACAAGAGCAGAACAATGACAAACATCAGAAGACTACAATCACAGCTTTAGCATATAATGAAGAGGGGAAAGAGTAGAGGAGATGTGAGGTAGAGAAAACTAGGGGCAGGTGTGTGCGTGCATGTTGGGGCCTGCTACCCAGTTGCTCTCAGAGTGGATGTTAATGGGAGGGAGGCTGCTCTCTCCAGCCATGTGGTCTAACAAAAGGCTAAAGATTAGCCTGGAGCTAACAATGGAGCATGGGGTCAAATGGCAATGTGCAGTGGTGTCGAAAGTGTGAAGGAACAGAGAGGAAACAAACACCAGTATCAATTTGCTTAGCTGTGCAAATTGATATTCAAAGAACTCCTCTGGATTCAACCAGTTTAAAACACATAGCAAAACTGACAGCATGCGGTCAGCAGCTTCAGTGAAAACAGCGGGTTCAGCGTTCAACACACATCCAACCAACTCTATGAAACGATACCTAAATCGTTCTAATTTACCTCTGCCCAGATAAATAAAGAGAAAAAATAGAATAAAGGTTTGGTCCTACTTTGAGGCATTCAGATTATTTTCCTAAAGTCTTAAACTGTGATCCATCTGGTTTAGAATAACTAACCCGCTTCTTTTTGTATTGCCTTGTAGAGGTATTCATGACATAAATTACAATCACTAACATAAATATATTTATTGGATTTAATGATAGACTAACAGAAAATAGCACAGAAGTGTGACATGTAAGAAATTTGATGCAATTTCTTTCTTTTCTCAAATAATCTCAAAATTGTGTTCAGCGTCTTTCACTTTTATCCCCTTAAATAAAATCCATTGTATTTGATTTCAAATGCACTTGCTTGTGAATAGAAATAAAAGTAAATGCAGATGTACACAATACACATATTTTTTATTTGTGAAAAACACATTTATTTCCTTGTGTTTCACCATCACCTACCATTTGTTGGCCTATCAAATAAAATACAACTATAATATATATTGGGTGACCACTGTGATGTTGGAAAATGTGGAAAAGTTCAAGGGGTATGAGAATAGTCTATCTTTTTATCTGTGCCTATTTTTCAAGCACAAAAATGAAGGTCAGTACAAAAACTGAAAAAAACCTTTCAATTTCACAAGGGTTCAAGCAAGTTAAATAATAAATATTTTTTTCAGCTGCTGAACCAACAAATGTTCTGAGATTATTCAATTCTAAACTTTATGTTTTAGTCACAAAAATCCTTCCCCACATCTTCTTCTCTCCTCAGATTTCAGCGTCACACTGCTGAGGCTGCAAAGCTGGAGGCTGAGGTGACTAAAGCTCAGGACACGATCACTGCGGCCCAGCAGCTCATATCGCAGCTGGACGGAGAACACACACGTTGGAATGCACAGGTAGTTTGATGCATGGGTGTGTTGACATGCGCACTGCTGTGGGAGAGTTTACAAATGTACTCCAAAAAGGGCTCATTTACAATGTAAGAAGCAACAGGAGCTATCGGTGTGAATGTGCGTGAGAGAGACATAGAAGAATGGATCCCGCTGCCTTGGGTCCCCGCTGGCTGTTTTTACTCCTCTCCACAGCATCTGTCTGCGCCTTAATTAAAACACTCAATCTCAGGCTGACACACTCACTCACTCACACATACACTCCCACACTCTCATGGCCTCTCTCAAGGCAGCAACTTTACTTTCACGTATTTCCATATAGCCTCTCCTAAACATATGTACATCGGCACTTTTTGTGCACACTCATCACTAGCTTTGGATTGCTATATGTTAATTTGTTTAAGCTATTTGACGTTTTTGAAAGAAAGGAAGCTAGTATACAGTTAGCCTAATTTAATCCTCCGTTATCATCTGTCATACCACTGAAGTACTTTAAAGGGATCCTGATCAAACCAGAAGTGTGTTGCTCTCATTGAACTTTCTTGCTTTCCTCATTCTCTTCTTTCATTCTTACCTCTCTTTACAATCTTTCCTCTGATTTCTTTTAAATCCCAGTTGTGCCCTTGTTTCATACTTTATTAACCTGCTCCTCCGTCTGCTCAGCAATCTTCTCTGTCTTGTTCATTTCTGTTTCAGATGTCTGAGATACAGAGTGAGTTGGACACACTTCCTCTCAGGGCTCTGCTTGCTGCAGCCTTCATCACCTACCTGTCTGCTGCTTCTGAAGACCGAAGGAGACACTGCCTAGATGCATGGATGGCTCAATCTGGATTGCAGAGTAAAATAAATAAATTGTGCTTTCAACACACTATGACCAGCATATGTAGAATCCTATGTTTACAATTTGCACAAACGCACCTCCACCCACACATGGACCAATGCCCTGTGTTGGTACATATGGTGGAAATACTTACTATATGCTCACTTGTTTAGTAATAATGATGGTAAAAATATCCCTGTTTACTTGTCAAATTTTTATGTTTTTGATTTTTTTTCTCTGTCAAAAAAACATTTTGTACCGTTATGTAACTAATCTCTGAACTACTTACAAGAAACACAAATTCAAAAACCATATAAAACAGATCGGATTGAAGAAAAAGGTTTAAACTTTCATGCTTAAATAAAACTGAGACACCTGCAGGAGAATAATCCAATTCAACACGTATTTGTAATATGTTTGTTTTCAAGTGACTCATTTATTGATGTGTTCATTTATGAATTTTCCCAGCTTTTCTCTTTGCTTTCTGAAAAGAAAACAAACTCATAAGTAAATACTGGAACTAAAGCAAACAAACAGAAAAGTTAAGAAATAATATAAGAATAGCAACAATAGCATGAAGGTTTAAACAAAACCAAATACGCATAAACTATAGCATAACATCTCTATTTGTGTTCTGTTTGTGTGCCAGAGTTCGAATTGCGGTCGTTCCTGTGCTCAGAGAGTGAACAGTTGATATGGAAGAGTCAAGGACTGCCATCAGATGACCTATCTATGGAGAATGCACTGGTTATACTACAGGTTGGACAAAGGCTTCACCATCTTTTTATGTCCCCAATTCTATGGGCTTTTGGTTTCATAAAGTATATGTGTACATTTATACCTCAAACAGGTACAAATATAAACTAGGTTCCCTCTGAATATTTATTTATATATTTATTTGTGACAATCTATGAAGTGATATTGTGAAACAAGTAAATCATAGAATGAAGCATAAATAAAACTGTAAATTAAGGGATTACTTTTTTGGGAAACATTCAAAACAGACCATCTGGTTACTTGACAGGAAAAAGGACAGGGAAGATGGGTCACATTAGAGCTTCTATTTTACAAATTAAATCATAACTATAATGAGGGTCATGAGAAGTTGGATGTGTTCCCTCAATCAAAGAGAGAACCAATAATGGGCATGTGATTTCAGTGTTGTGGCAAATTTATATTTATTTATACTCAAATTAAAGCTGAGACCGAAGTACTGTGCAGTGTTTATATTCATAATGAAAAGAATGCTTTCATCATTGCCATTCGCCTATTCTCCATTTGCATGTATTTATTTTTGTTTGTGGTTTCTACCATTGCTGCCTTCAGATTAACACACTCAAGTTACAGGTAAGAAGTTGTTCCCTCATTCACTCCCATAGTCAACATCTAGTTTATCTTTTTTGTCATCTTTTTGTGTTCCACCATTATAAACATGCCTTATTTGGTCTATTTGAGGTGAAATATTGTTTATTAATTACGTAAGAAATGAATGAATGAATCCATCCATCCATCCATCCATTATCTGTACACCTCAATCCTATGCAGGGTTGTGGGAGGGCTGGTGCCTATCACCAGCAGTCACGGGGGGAGAGGCGGGGTACACCCTAGACAGGTCGCCAGTCCATCGCAGGGCAGAAATGAAGGAATATTTGCTTCATATAAATGTCAACTGATGGAAACTCCCCATTTAATGTCACAGAGATGTTATTTTATTCCATTTTTGGGGACACTTGATGGTTATTTTCATTGCAATTATTAAATCTCCTTGAGCTTGTTATGTTATACAGAGCTGAAAGTGGTATTTTGAAGATCCTGCAATTACATCTTTGGTTTGTTCAAAGTTTTCTTATCAGTATAGTCATCTGCTGTTGAATTGGTGTCGGCTGAAACTGTTTTGGCAAAATGTGGAATGAATTTGAAGGTGTGATAAAACTGTGGCTATTTGTAATTTTTGTTCAGTTTATGATACATAAAAAATTTTCAATATGTAAATTTTAGGTTTTTTACTTTTCTCACCTTTTTAATTGGTTTAAGAAAAAGAAAAGAGACAGCTAGTGTACAGAACAGATGGTTGCTATAGTTTAGTCATCAGAAATAGCAGGGCTGATGATATGTGAACAGTAATTTTCCTTGACCTAATATGATTATAATGTCTTTCAAATAGGATGGTAGCACTGTTATGCATGCATAAACAGTTACATATCCCTTTTGTCAGTGAGATGCTTTCTTAGTTACATCTTATCATAAAACATGGTGTTTTCCTCTTTTTCTTTTGTCAGAGTGTTGCCTGTCCGTTCCTGATCGACCCATCATCCCGAGCTACAGAGTGGTTATGCTCACATCTTAAAGAACAGAGACTAGAGGTTATTAACCAGCAGGTAAAAATGCACCAAGTGATCCAGTCAAACCTGGGTTTTTTTTCACTCATTTGATCAGTCCAGTTAATCTACTCCACGAAGCCAATCTTAAGTGTTTGAGGTGCTATTTTTATGTTACATCTACCTTTGTAACTTAGGGCATCAAGGATTCAAGGAACTTTTATTGTCATACCATCTCACATTACATGTGATGGTATGAAATTAGGACTCAGGTCTGGAATTATAAACTATTTAAATTAAATTTGTAAAAAAATAAAATAAAATTATATCAATAAATGTAATAAATAAATATAAATAAATGTGCTCTACAGGACACAGCTGGAGTTAAGCAACCAAACCTAACCAAAAATAAAAAATTTTAAATTAAGTAAGGAATTTTGAACTTTATATCTCTTACTAACTGAAAATGAAAGTTTGGGCTTTATTTAGATATTGCATGGCACTGTTAGAGTACTGTCCTCTGTGGAGGACTGGATAGTTAAATCTTTTCATTATGACAGTTTTTTTGGGGTATTATTTCACACCAAATTTGGTAGAGTTCACTGTTGAAAACACAACAAAGCTTTAATGTTTATGTTTCTCCCTTTTCAGGACAACAACTTCATGACATCAGTGGAACTGGCAGTAAGATTTGGAAAAACACTTATCATCCAGGAGATGGATGGTGTCGAACCTGTGCTTTATCCACTGCTGAGGAAAGACCTCATAGCTCAGGGTATTCACACAACACATACACATGCTTTTCTACAGTGTCTGCTTCACAATCTTCTTTTAAGTAAATAAACTATGCTTATGCAGTTAAAGAGATAGTTACTTGTAGAAAATGTCCACATCAGCAGTATCAGTTGCTTGCTGCTGTATAAGCAGAGTTGTGTTAACAATCCTTGTGAAGGAAGACATCAGGCATGGGCCAGTATCAACTTATTATGATACGGTAACCGTAAGAATCTCATTGCTTTAAATTAAAATAGAAAAATTATATTTTTCCTCCTGCTTATAAAGTTATAGTTATAGTAGTGATGATTATTAATATTGTTTTATTTATGGTATCTAAAACATTTATAGTTTATTTACATGTTGATAGACAGATGCACATGTGCCATATAAGAAAACACATAATACGGAAGATCATTTTGAACTATTTCTTTTTATTTATTTATTTTACAGAGACAAATTGGTGGTCAACTTTGAGCAAAATATAGAATCAGAACCTTCTTGATTTAGTAGTAGCTGTAGTCTTTAACTAACTATGCCCATTATGATGATGGTAATATAATAAGCATATTTTTCAGACTATCTGCTCAGGCACCAAACCTGCAATTGGCTGTTTTCCAGAAAATGTGGTCTTAACTTCCGAACAGTACTTTCAGAATAGTGTCACCATAATAAAAGTGATGGGCTGTGCCCCTCTAGTGTCCACTCAATGATTTTCCAAACAGCCAGCCTTGTCTTTCTTGTAAGCAACAGCGATGTGTAACCGTAACTCCGTCCACAGAAATAGGTAAGAGAGGGGGAGTATGGAGTGACTCTGGTCACCCAGAACATTTTCTGGCATCTTAAGAGCTTAAAACAATAGCAGCGGTGGAATGGGTAATTTAAAAGGTTTATCAAAACAGTAATATTTTAAAGATAAAAGCCCGACTTTTCTATCAAATCAATATGACTCGCTTTGTAATAAAATCTCCTCTCCCAAAAACAAGCTTCTACTGCATGCGTTTCGATCTACTTCATCCATACATTCCCTCCAGAGCGCTGAGGTCCTGTGAGCAACATCTATTGACTGTTCCCCATACCAGACTTAAAACTGAAGGTGACCAAGCTTTTTTGGCTGTAGCTCCGAAGCTCTGGAACTCACTGCCCCTGTCGCTGAGAACTGTGGCCAGCTTAAGACATATATTTTTAAATCTGCTTTTATGTGATTCTGCACTGTTCATTTTGATCCCCTGTCTGTTATGAAGCACTTTAATTTTTATCTTCAAAGGTGCTATATAAATAAAGTTTTACTTATTAAAAAATAATCACTAGCCAGGCAGATTTATTAGTCTAATCCTACCAGTTAGCCTCCCCACTCATGCATCTGCTGTAAGGAAAAGGTTCAAGAAAAAAGAATAACTCGTTGCTTGGCATTCTTGGCAAGCTGAAATACTATGAGTTGATTTACATCTACTTAACGTCATACAAGCACAGTGTGGTATTTACTTTTCCCAGTGGGAAATATCCATGGAAACCAGACAGAAAAATTCAAGCTGGAATCTAAACAGATTTGTACTAGTTCTGAAGTCATTCAAGTATTCAAGCTTCATCAGGTTTTACCCCTCTCCATCCATGGCTGTATCCATTATGGTTTGGGAGCCACCAGAGTTAAACTCTAGTTATACACCCTTGCATTCAGTAGAGCAACTTAAACTCAAATCCACCTAAATATTTTTCAAAATGCATGTCAAAATCTATCAAAAGCCAGTTGTCTGTCAGTATTTATTAATGGCAGCTGTTCATCTCCATTGTTGCTGTCTTGTGATGTAGAGCCCTGCATTGGGTTTGGGATCCAACTGGACTCACTATTCTCACAAGGGCGGGCAGTTTGATTGCCTGGGGGAAGAACGGCTAGCCGAAAATACATACTGGGTCCTAAGATTGTTGACAGGATGGAAAGTAAAACTGAAAATGGTTAAAATAATTATGACTGAGAATAAAACTGATGAAAATAATAGAAAATCTGATATTTGGAAAAGCTTTAAAGACCCACTCCGATGAAAATCATGTTTTTCTAGGTGTTAACATGTTCTTATGACATTTTTCTGATGCTAGAGGACATATCTTGAGTAAATAAAGCTCAAACTTGTATTTCTGAGTATTTCTGCATTCAAATGGCTGTGAAGTAGCAGACGTTAAAATGCCGGCTAAAATAGACTGGAGTTGATACGTAGTAACTCCACTGGGCGGGCCACAAGCTCCTACTCCGCTCCGCCCCACCCGCTCAGGTTTTAAGGAGTAGAGAAGACGATGGCGGATCAACACCTATGGGCTTGACTCTCTTTGACAAGTGGGGCAAGGAGCTTTTATGTAACAGACACAAATCCGCACTTCATGAGTGAGATGACACACCTCCTTTGTGCTTCCCAGTCTGAGAAAGCTGTTTTTCAAAGATAAAACCACTGCTCTCAATACACACCTCAAGCATAGGACCACAGTGAAATGCTTAGAACTGTGCAGTCACAATGTTTGTCTTATGATTTACTTGCTGGGGATGCTTTGCTGACCTGCTTCAACACGTCAACTTTGCTGCTAAATACATCCAGTTTAAATTTGAAAGACATTCTGCCTTATCCAACAACTGTATCAAGGCATGTTGGGAGGAAAGGACAGGCGGTTCAGGTGTGTGTGGCAGTAGTGACCCACTCAGTTTAAACTAGAATTTGTGATTTAAAGCAGATAGATTTTTGATGAAGTATAGGTTCAACAAACTGCAATAAAACAATCAGTGAATATACATTTATTTAAATATACAATTTATTAATTGAAGTGCCAGTGGGTCCAGGCGGGGTTGGGGATAAATATGGCAGTACTTTGGGAAATCCTGCTGTGAAAATGTTAATTTCTTTAGTAGCTGTGTTTTTATTGTCGGTGTACATTTGTTAGAGGAAAACGTATACAAATGCAAACCCTGGTATGCGTTTATTCTAGAAATCAGCCCAAGTCTGGAAGACATCTAAACGCAACTAATACTAAATTCTTGCCTATTGTCAAATCTACCAAAGATGCACTCATGAGTAGGATTTTGAAGAAATTAATAACGATGTTGTAAAGTAGCCACTCACACAATTCAGGAATGTCATCACTGAGAATGTGAATAAATAGCACATATTAAAGAAGAAATTAGGTGTGTCACATTAAGGCAAGGCAAAGTAATTTTATTTGTATAGCACATTTTTAACAACAAGGTAATTCAAGGTTTCTTTACATGATTAAGGGGTAAAATAAAAATAGCAGAAAAGCACAGACCAAAGCATACACAGATACATCAAAGCATTACAAAACATATACAGTAAAAACATCCATAAAGCAAGTAGCACACACAAAACATATGAAACGTCAAAGCATTACTCAAAGGCAGCTCTAAACAGATACGTTTTTAGTCGTGAAACTCAGTGTTTCAGCAGCTTTGCAGTTGTCTGGAAGTTTGTTCCAGATTAGAGGAGGCTAGAAACTGAAAGCTACCGTTTGGTTCTAATTCTAGGGATGTTGAGTAGACTGGAATTAGAGGATCTGAGTGGTCTGGGAGGTTGGTATAGTGACAGTAGATCTTCAACATACTTTGGTGCAAAGCGATTCAATGATTTTTAAACTAGTAAAAGTATTTTAAATTCTATTCTCTGAACTACAGGGAGTCAGTGTAAGGACTTTAGAACTTGGGTGATGTGCTCTACTTTCCTGGTTCTAGTAAGGATGCAAGCAGCAGCGTTCTGGATCAGCTGCAGCCCTCTAATTGACTTTTTAGACAGACCTGTGATGACGCTGTTGTAGTAATCAGTCCGACTAAAGATAAACGCATGGATCAGTTTTTCGAATTCCTGTTGCAACATCAGTCCTTTAACCCTAGAAATGTTCTTCAGGCGATAGATGGCTGACCTTGTTATTGCCTTTATGTGACCCTGGAGGTTCATGTCTGGTTCCATAACTACACCTAGATTTCGGGCCTGATCAGTAGTTTCTAGCTGTATTTAGCTGAAGCTGTGTGCTGACTGTTGATCATTCCTCTTTAGGTCCAAAAGTAATTACTTCTGTTTTGTTTCTGTTCAGCTGGAGAAAGTTATGGCACATCCATCTATTGATTTGCTCGATCCATTTACCTAGGGTTTGGATGGGTTCAAAGTCACCTGGTGACATCGTAATGTAGAGTTGAGTATCATCTGCATAGTTATGGTGACTAATCTTATTGGTTGTTATAATCTGGGCTAGTGGGAGCATGTAGATATTAAATAAAAGGGGCCCTTGGATGGAGCCCTGTTTCTAATAAAATCTTGCTCTTTGTGTGTCAATTTCCATTATTTGCACAAGCACAGAATAATAAGGTTAGCACCTGCCATAAGAAGCTGGTTTTCTGAGTTACTGAAAAATACCGTTATAGTTTAGAGATTGTGGTAAAAAAAAGAAAATTCCTCTGATTTTACGTACAGTGATAAACATAAAATATCTGCTACATTTACCAAAATGCTAACAAAAACTGACATCTTTGCATGCATAACAGAACTGGTATTCAGTGTAATATTTGACCTATTTAATTCATCAAAACATCCACAACCCTGCAAAGATAAGTGGTATAGACAATATATTGGTAGATGGATTACTCAAACTCTGTCCTAATGTAACAAAATAACAAACTAACAATAACAATCTTATTTTCTTGCTTTGTGACTATTTTGAATGCTGTGATATAACCAGTGATATTTATTCTTGGTTTACTTATAGGTAATTGGATACCGATCACATAAATATAACTCCGATTGGAAACCTTACCTGTGAAAAGAGTATGACTCATAAGGCTCTGAATCATCCAGAGAAAGGAGGATGTCAATTTGAAGCTAAATTAGAACGAGTGGAGACAGAAGAACTTTCCGAAAGGGCAAGTTATCCACTTAGAATTGATGCTTAACAATGTGGAAAAAAAGAGTGAGGACATTGACATTGACATGCACTGCAGAAACCAGAAGACAAAAAGTAGAGGACAAAATATGAAAATAGACAGGTTTTTAAGTGGTCATTATAGACAGAGTTGCATGTCTGAGAGGAACAGTTTGTTAAGAAGTGACTTGAATCTTAATGTTCACACACATTACTGTAGGTCCCAGATACGTGGTTCAGATAGGAGACAAAGTTATTGATTACAACGAGGACTTCCGTCTCTTCCTGGCAACACGGAATCCCAGTCCCTTCATCCCCCCTGATGCCGCTTCAGTGGTCACAGAGGTCAACTTCACCACAACCAGGGCAGGCCTGCGAGGACAGGTATCTGAGCTGACACAGACTCAAACACAAGCACATCAACTACATATTTTAACAGCCCTGCTGGGAAATAAAGAAAAGGTACAGAATGTGCTGGCTGTACATGCTTTTTTCCCAATATGCAGTTTGACTTTATGAGTTTAATACCCAGTGAACAGAATCCATAGATTTTTTTAAAGCAGAATATTAGAATTGCATTGCAGGCATTTTTTACACATCCTAATTTATTTCAACTTCCCTGTGTGTGTGTGTTTGTGTGTATGTTTTAGCTGCTAGCCTTGACCATCCAGCATGAGAAGCCAGAACTAGAGACTGAGAAAACAAGACTGCTGCAGCAAGAGGAAGACAAGAAGATACAGCTGGTCCAGTTGGAAGAATCTCTGCTAGAGGTAGACATTCTACAACATTTACAAGCCATACATGTTTGAAAGTATAACATCTGTTTATGCTTCTGTAATTATTAAGCTGTGTACAAAAAATATTTGCACAGCTTATTTTTTCTGGAGTTATTATTGTCCACTTCACTGCAGATGTTGCAGTTGCTAAGTCCCACTGCTAGCTTGATGAAAGTGTACTAAACTGAGTAAGACTTTGTGTACAGACGAAGCAGAAGCAGTGAGTACTGCAGCAATCACTATACCTGTCTAATGAATCAGATGAAGCTAGAAGCAACCAGTCCTCATTATCGATCCTATGTTTCTGTGTTGTAGGAAGAGGGCTTTTTCTACGGCACCACCCATCCTCCTTAATCAGTGTTTGCCTCAGGGGGGGCTTTAATGTCTGTGCTTTTCCTTCAGTTTAGTTTTTGTGTTTCTTTGGAAATGTACGGATTAAACACTCTGCAATAATTTCACAAAAATATATTAGGTTAAAACATGAAAAGATGAAAAGGGACCTGCCTGTAATATATGTTGTTCAAGTAAAGACTTTTAGGTTGGAATTCAAGTTTTGCCTTTGCAGATCTATGTAGAAAATTATAGAGCTAACAGGGAATAGAACTGGCAACTATACAAGTTTACTCATGCAGTAAGGCAAGGCACATTTATTTGTATAGCACATTTTCAACAACAACGTAATTCAAGGTGATATGGGGATATGGGGATAAAGTAAGAACAGCAATTAAGCATAAAACACACACAGAGCATATGAGACATAAAAACTACTCAAAACCAGACATGAATTTAGGATAACGTAAAAACTGCAGTAAAGTATGAAACACACACAAAATATATGATACATCAAAGCATTACTCAAAGAGATCTCTAAACAGATGGGTTTTTAGCCTCGATTTAAAAGTACTCAGTGTTTAAGTAGCTTTGCAGTGGTTTGGAAGTTTGTTCCAGATTAGAGGAGCATAGAAACTGAAAGCTGCTTCTCCATGTTTGGTTCTAATTCTAGGGATGTTGAGTAGACTGGAATTAGAGGACCTGAGTGGTCTGGGGGGTTGGTATACTAACAGTAGATCTTCAACATACTTTGGTGCTAAGCCATCCAGTGATTTATAAACTAGTAAAAGTATTTTGAAGTCTATTCTCTGAGCTACAGGGAGCCAGTGTAAGGACTTTAGAACTGGGGTGATGTGCTCTACTCTCCTGGTTCTAGTAAGGATGCGAGTAGCAGCGTTCTGGATCAGCTGCAGCCGTCTAATTTACTTTTTAGGCAGACCTGTAAGGACGCTGTTGCAGTAATCAATCTGACTAAAGATAAACACATGGATGAGTTTTTTGAAGTCTGTTGCGACGTCAGTCCTTTAATCCTAGAAATGGTCTTCAGGTGATACAAGGCTGACCTTGTTATTCACTTTATGTGACCCTGGAGGTTCAGGTCTGAGTCCATTACTACACCAAACTTTCAGGCATGATCAGTAGTTTCCAGCTGTATTTACTGAAGCTGCATGCAGACTCTTGATCATTCTTCTTTAGGTCCAAAAACAAATTACTTCTGTTTTGTTTCTTTTCAGCTGGAGAAAGTTAGGGCACATCCATCCATTGAGTTGCTCGATGCATTTACTTAGGGTTTGGTTGGGCTCAAAGTGACCTGGTGACATCGTAATGTAGAGCTGAGTATCATCTGCATAGTTATGGTGACTAATCTTATTGGTTGTTATAATCTGGGCTAGTGGGAGCATATAGATATTAAAAAGGAGGGGCCTCAGGATGGAGACCTGGGGCATCCCACATGTGATTTCTGTTCATTCTGATGAAAAGTTTCCTATTGAAACAAAAATGTCCCTGTTCTTTAGGTAAGACTCAAGCCAGCAAAGTACTGTACCAGAGAGTACGACCCAGCTCCTCAGTCATTCCAATAGCCTTTGACTGAACGAACTGCATCTCCCAGCATCCTTTCACTGAACGAACCGCATCTCCCAGCATCCGTTGCGCTGCCCTCAACCCATTCTCATTGGTCTGTGGCCAGTGATGACATCACAGAGTTGATAAAGGGCAGCGCGAAGATTGAAATCTTCGTTTTTGGCTCCCCAGCGGTGCTGCAAGGAGACGCTTTAATCCACTGCTAGCATTTTCCCTTTTTTTCGTTCAAACCTGCTGGACCAGGAAGAACTTCCCTTTTAAACTTCAAAGTGAATCGGCCGAGCAAACAGACTTTCCTGTACGGATAACCAGGTAGTCCGCTGGCCATCTGAGCTCTATTGAAACCGGCCCTGAGTCCCTCAGCGCCTAAAGTCGGACGTCCGCTTTTCCGACCTCGGTTTTGCGCAAAACCGTTCCTTTAAACTGGACACTTTAAAGACGTTTCGTCGTGGACTGTGGAGAGCGTCATCACCAAGTACAAGTAGGATCCACCTGTTTTACATCTTTCGGTCTGGGTAGAGGAGAATTAGGTCTATATATATATATATATATATATATATCTCAATTTTTCTGTGGTTAAAAATAAGTCTGTCAACTTGTTAGCCACGGTTATTCTTGGTCGTCTGTCACTGTACACCGACGCTGAATGTGCATGCTTTTTGTGTTTTATTATTTGACTTTGGTTGCAACCAGAAGCAGTATATTATATTGTAATATTTCCCGGCTTGTTTATTGTCCGCTGCGGTCGGCGCGTGTCTGCTTAGACAGGTCACGTGGCCTCAGTAGATTCCCTTTCTCCGTCGCCCCCGTTTCCTTTGTCCAAGCCACCATTGCTAATGAAACTAGCCTTTGTTGAATTGCCACGCGGTCTTCCTTTGTCTTCCTTTGTGAACCGATTTCGCCAATTGATAAGGCCTGAGTTATTTATCGCATTGAGGGGGTGAGCTGAACCCCCCTCATTCACTCGCTGTCTCCCACGCACACACACACACAGCCGCACACACACAGCCGCACACACACGCCCCATTCCCTCGACGTTAACTTTGGTCTATATTTTTGAATGCATTAGAATAGATGGAAATTATGAATGAAATATAATCTGTAAGGTTGACCTATTTCATTAATAAATTCCCTTAAGTAACAAGAAGTTTCCTGTGCTATTTCAGTGTGTGCTGTGAAGTTTGTTTTAACTCCGCGGACGAACTCCACCCCTTTTCAGAGAGAGGCTAACGGTCTGGTTTATTTAAAATTATCTCATTAATGACATTGGTGCCCCTATATCTTTAATAAACAGGTTAAACTCGAACGTCATCAATAATTATATTAATTTTAAATTATTGATTATAATTATTGATGCTCAGAAAACCAGACAACAACTTTTTATTATTAATAGTTACAACATTAATGGTGCCCCGTGTGAGGGCGCTAGGAAAAGATAAATAAACCGCACACACTGAATAAACAGTTGTTCAGATTATTCGGCCAGATCTTAAAGCGATAAGGTTTGCAACTTTTCTTGGTGATAATCTTCTGCTTTTGGAGTTTGACTAAGCTGATAGAAATATTTGGCAGATGTTTTGATGGGATTAATTGAGGAGCATTGTGCTGTGTTTGGCTTTTGAATGGTAATTCATCTTAACTGTGGTTTCCGATAAGTTCTGCACGTTGCCGCTCAGAAGCAGCAATTCTGCATTGTGCTGTTGACTATGGAAGGATGGTAGTGCTGAATTAACCTGCTGCTAATCAGATTAATTAAGATGCATTTTTAAATCCATTATTCAAGCTGTTCAATCTGCAATTAATTGTTCATATAATTTTGTGCTCTTTTGCTCTTGGTATTTCTGAGAATTTGTTTTCTTTTTCAAGCATCTGATGTTTGTTTCCTTGTGTGGGTCCCTAATGTTTATTTTTGCCTGACTTTAACTACTGCTAACTCACTGCTAACCTTGATTAGAGAGAGTGAATCTGCGTTGCATTGCTAAGTTCCCTTAAACGAAATAAGGAGTTTATTTTTAACACATTCTGAAATATTATAAAGTAGTATTGTGTAAGTCACATGTGATTTTGGAAGCTTGTGCAATTATTTATTTTGCGCACATAGACCTGTGGAATATGCAAAGAGACCAGTGCATATTTATCTGAGGTAGTGGCAAGTTGGTGCGTGTTTTGCTTTTGAGCAATTGTAAATTTGGCCTATTGGCTGCTTGAGATTTGTTTTCATTTTATTATCTCAATTTCTTTTTTAAAATATTTTTATTTTATTCTCTTTCTGTTTCTTCTGATGCCTTAAACGATGGAAGCCTCAGGCTACCATGCAGCTGAAGCTGTGGGCCCAGAGAGCGCTGGAGACTACCACCTGCAGCAGTTAGTTTAAAAAAATCTTGCCATCACAGGAAAGCGAGTACTTACACTGTTACGATGTTGAAGCCTGTGAAAAGAGAATACAGAGTTTAGTGGGATTTATGGAAAACCCAGATAAAGAAGTGAAGGTTTCCGATGTCTTCGGCCAGCTAACGTTGTTGCTTCAACTTAGATTGCAGTTGGAAAGCCAGACAGCAGCACAGTTAAAGCAAGATAGAGACACTGCTATCTTTGAGCTTCACGAAGCCAAGATAGACTTACAAAAGAGCAAGGAAGAACGTGTCCCACCTCCATTAGAGCAGATTCCACCCAGCCATCAGAGAGTTAAATCTCAGTGGCCGATTTCTGATCAAGCCGGTGTCACGCCACACAGTTCAGCGAATGACCCCTCCTTTCTTTCTGAAGCAGGGAGACCTCTGGGTGAAGCTGCGACCCCCCTTTCTCTGCCAGTGGTGAGTGAAGCTGCGGCTAGAGCTGCAGCACGAGACCAAGGGCTGCACCCTGCAGGCAGAGCAGAAAGAGGGGGGGCTCCCAGGGTGGACCACCATGCATCTGGCCCTCGACAGAGACCATGGGACAGCAGCATGTGGACTCCAGGTGGGCCAGATTTCCTGACACACCCTAGTGCGCGACAGGTGCAGAAGCTGAAGCTGCGCCTACAGCATTACTTTGATCCAGACCCGCAGGAACGCTCATCTAGTGATTCAGAAGAGAGCGCTCCCTACCGAGAATCAGGAATCCGCACTCGTCAATTAGAGTCCCTTGCCAGAGACATAGAACGTTTCGACCCAAGCTCGAATGATTCCAACATACATGACTATTTGAGAGAAATAGAAAGGGTTCTCTTGGATTTACCACAGCCTTCATCTCATGAAAAATTAAAACTGATCTGGAAGACAACTTCTCGAAGTGTCCACAGTTTTATGGAAACGTTATCGCCTGGCGTCAGAGATAGTTATTCAAAGTTGTGTGGAGCACTTAGAGAAGAATTCACAAATTATGCTGACGCAGCTTCTGCAGCCATAAACACATTTATGATCCTACAGAAGAAACATGAGTCCCTGCGTGATTATTACCGCCGACTCAGAGCTGCTTATTTTCAGGGGCGGAGCGCTCCTGGCTTAGAAGAAGACTTTTAAGTCTCTATTTCTCCATAATCTTCACCAGTGCATACTCTCTGAAGTAACCATGCATTGTAGATTCAGAAACTTAAAGATGCGGGAAATTAGGAAGTATACCCAGCTCGCGTGGGAAATGCTGAGCAGGCCCCACCAAGTAGAGAAGGAAGCCAGAGTTTTGCAGGTGAGTACAGAAATGGACCCAAACCTTGCCCTGGAAGGTCGGGAAGCTCCCCCCACCAGGAACAAGGCTGGAGGTAGGTCCAGGAAACAGAACAAGTTCCCTTAACAGAACCAGGGAGGGGTGGAAACTGGCATAACTCAAAACTCAAGCTACCAGACCACACCCAGTCTAAAAAAGGTCCACCCCGTCAGCACCAGGTGAAACATAAGAGCAACTTTGAAGGTAAGGCTAAGAGTAATGCTTTAACCAAAAGAGACATAGAAGATGTTTGTCGTAGGTTTTTCTCTGAAGCTGTCGAGCAGCTGAGAAATCCAGTCAGCTCAAAAGAGACACATCAGCCTCGAGACGAGTCAGACCAGAAACCACCATCTGCATGACTAGGCGTGGATCCGATTCCTACAGCTACAGTCTATGTAATCAGCTGGGGGAACGCAAAATCAACACCTCAGGAGCTCACTGGGAATCTCCCAGTGGACGCATCACAAACACCATTTCTCACATTTCTTGGTGAACTAACTCACCAGAACCATGCACGTCGCCTCTACTGTCAGACCGTTGTCGGAGGGTGCATTCAGGCTAACGCTCTGCTGGACACAGGTTCAGAAATTAGCTTAATGTGCTCAGCTTTGTTTGTACAGGTTACTCAGGCCATGATTTCATTAGGTAAACCATTCCAGCTTGAAAGCTGAGATGTACAAATCACCAGCTACACACAAAATCAGTCATGCATCACTAACCGGGTGTGGCTGGACATCACTTTTCAAGACATGACCATTGTTCACCCAGTCTATGTCTGCACATTAGACACAAAGCCTCTCCTCATTGGACAGGACCTGCTCGAGAGGCTGGCTCCCCTCATTGATAGCCAGCAGGGGAAACTCTGGGCCCAGGTGGAGGTGCCAAAGCCACTAAGCACAGACAGCAGGCACCCAGCTCCCAATCATCAGGTAGCCAGCTTAGAGGAGCCCAGAGAACCCCTGTCAAAGATAAATCCACTGCCTGAACACCTCAGCTGCACTGGTGAGCTCAGTCAGGCAGGGAATCCCCCTCCGCTGTCATGCATCATTTCTTTGCTCCTTAAAGAACACAGGTGCAAAGCTCTACAGTCCCCGAGTGGTTAAAGGCATACACATTGGTGACACTTGCTTCCCAGATGTGCTTCTAGCACTCTAGCTAGATAAATCAGCAGTCAGTAAGGAGGTTTTTGACAGTCAGTGTCAGGAAGACCCCCTGCTGGTTAGTGTGACACCCAGGCACAGACTCCTGTCAGCTGAATGGCCTCAGCTTCCCCTGAAAGCGGTTGGGCTCTGCACCCTTGGGGTGCGGATCGGGTCAAAACAGCTTTCACATGTTTTCAGCATTGTTCCCCATCTAGACCCCCCCGTGTTCATCGGAGAAGATCTGCTGGTTCGGCTCGGCGCGCAGCTGGGCACTGTCAACCAGGTCCGTTGGACGCGAGCCAGCACACCTGCAGAACCCTTCCTGATGAACCCTGAAGTCATGCTGTCAGGCCAGACCATCCCTCAGGCCTGCCAGGCTGCTAGTGAGAATAGCATGCTGAAACCACCAGGAACAGCAGGGGTGGCAATACGCTTAGCGGTGATGCAAGACCAACAGCCATTGGGTAAGCAAGCGTTTTTTTGCTGTTTGCGGTACACCCATTCTTGAGTTGAACAGTCGTTCAGCCTACCTGCTGGTTGAAAATCCATCCCAAGTTTCAGTCCCGGTGACAGCCGGAAACCCTCTTGGCATGCTTATAGACTGCTTATTTCATGATTTTGAACTTTCAGTCCCCGTCATAGGGGATCTGCCTGTGTTCATGAATAACAAACAGCAATAACAAATAAGCAAAGATCCCTCTCAGTGAAGGGGGGTCAGATTCCCTTGGATGCACCTGAATCCAGCTGGAGTCAACAAACACCTGCTGACAGTCACATCCAGCTTCATCAGAGGTGATGAAGCCCCTCCTAAACTGATTGATACAGCAGTCATGACTGCTGCTCTTTTGTTTAACCAAAGTAAGTTCTACCTAAAGGTCTCCTCCCTGGAGGCAAAGCCTGTTTCCACACCAGTGGAAAAGGGGGACCAGTAAATAGCGTTAATGGAACAGGTGCATGCTTCAAAACTCTCCTCTAGCATGCACTAACAACTAACTACATCCATAATTTTTGTTTGGTTCTATAGAAATCTGCAGACGCATAGATTAACACCTTTCAGGCTACATTAGTAACCATAAATACATTCTAAGTGCATTAAAATAACCCTTTCAGGTTTTGCAGTTTCTCTCTTAGGAAGTGATGAGTGACACATTGGTATCATTTAACACAAGACTTCATTAGAGAAGCTGATTTATCTGCACACTACCTCACTAAGTGAAGTATACCCATTTATTCTAGACGCGATTTAGAAATCCTACAGAAACTCCTTAAACAGAGACTGTTAGAAGCACAATCTAAAACCCGTCAGGACTTAAATGTGCCTGTCAATCTACATTCTACTCTAATTAACAACACCATGCACACCCTGCAAGCTCTCTCAGATATAGTAGAAAGATAAAATAATTGACTTAATGTACACACAGGTGGTAAAAGAATTAATGCAGGATCTTATTAGAGAACTTTGTTTATCTATGGAAAGTCATGTGGAAGGACGAACTCTTACACATTTAGTTCCTCTAGAACTAAATGTCCCCATTTTGTTAACCCAGATCATTTTGAACTTGTATTCATGCTGTACCTTCTGATCATTGAAAAGATGAACGTATATAGGGTTAAATCGGTGCTAAATGTTGGTTTTTGGAAAGGTGACACCCACCTACATTTAAAAACCCCATCCATACTGGCCTACCATGACAACGATCCCAAACTTTACCTCACTCCAAACCTAGACCTATGCACGAAAGCTAAAGATCTCCACTGGGTGTGCCCAAGTAACCCGTTCATTAGAGAAGTAACTGATTACCTCTGTGGTTTGAGGGATGATGCCCCTCAACAAAATTGTCGAGCTACAATGACATTAAAAGATGCAGGTATGGAAACCAAAGTTGAACATTCAGGTAACCGATGGCTAGTGAGCACACCAGTAGCAGAAGCTTTGATGTCATATGATCAACATGACACGGTCACCAAGGTAAAGTTGCTAAACCAAACTATGTTACTCAATATCCCACAAGGAACAGTAGTTCACATAGGAGACACAATACTCCATCATCTCGAGCTCGACAAACATGACTCTGAGATCGAGATCATGGATGCATTTAATGGTTGTAATGTCTCAATTGATACCGAAATTGAGAAACAACTTTTGAAGGAGTGGACCAAAGTGATTAAATTCAGCTTCACCCCAACAGGCCTTGACTTTGACTCCCCTCCCTAGCTTTCCCAAGTAAGCTGATTGGACAGAAACACACACCTTGACATTCACAGTAATTGCACTTGTAATTGGGTGGGTCTTCACAGCGTTGATGGCTTACACCGCCTACAGGCAGGTCAAACAATTGTGAGCAAGAATCGACTCCATGACATTTCTCACACCACGATTCATAGCTTCCCCCGGTCCCAAAGCACAAGCTGGTGCCAGTGCCTGACGGTAGCTACACATTCGTGCCTTCACCCCGTCTCATACTTAAAGCAGTGATGTGAATCATGAAGTATGACTATATCGAAAGGGGGTCGATCTGTTTTTTTTATTATTTTTTCTTATATTACAAAAAAAAAAAAAAAAAAATCTTGGTGTGATGTTACTTTCTGTTGATTGTTTCTTACAATTATATATATTTTAGTAGAATAGGTTAGCCTCTACCCAGACTAGGTTAACCTCTACCCAGACCCAATTCGGATCAGTGGACCCAGTATAGCTGCAAAGACTGTAAACTGCATTTCCATCCTTCAAAACTAAGGGGGGAATGCTGGGACCAGATTCGGATTTAATGGACTGAACTGTTAGACCTTCCCGCTGAAGGACAGCGGCATTCCTGGACGTAATGGACAATGAACCTGGTTCTAGCTCCAAAGACTGAACAGTGCGCATTCTTTGGAACTAAAAGGGGGATGTTGAGGCTATGGCCTTTGACTGAACAAACTGCATCTCCCAGCATCCGTTGCGCTGCCCTCAACCCATTCTCATTGGTCTGTGGGCAGTGATGACATCACAGAGTTGATAAAGGGCAGCGCGAAGATTGAAATCTTCGTCTTTTGGCTCCCCAGCGGTCCCGCAAGGAGACGCTTTAATCCACTGCTAGCATTTTCCCTTTTTTTCATTCAAACCTGCTGGACCAGGAAGAACTTCCCTTTTAAACTTCGAAGTGAATCGGCCGACAAACAGACTTTCCTGTACGGATAACCAGGTAGTCCGCTGGCCATCTGAGCTCTAATGAAACCGGCCCTGAGTCCCTCAGCGCCTAAAGTCAGACGTCCGCTTTTCCGACCTCGGTTTTGCGCAAAACCGCTCCTTTAAACTGGACACTTTCAAGACGTTTCGTCGTGGACTATGGAGAGCGTCATCACCAAGTACAAGTAGGATCCACCTGGTTTATATCTTGCGGTCTGGGTAGAGGAGAATTAGGTCTAGGATATATATATAATATATAGATATATAGATATATATATATATCCATTTTTCTGTGGTTAAAAATAAGTCTGTCAACTTGTTAATCACTGTTATTCTTGGTCGTCTGTCGCTGTACACCGACCCTGAATCTGCATGCTTTTTGTGTTTTATTATTTGACTTTGGTTGCAACCAGAAGCAGTATATTATATTGTATTATTTCCCGGCTTGTTTATTGTCCGCTGCGGTCGGCGCGTGTCTCTTTAGACAGGTCGCGTGGCCTCAGTAGACCCCCTTTCTCCGTCGCCCCCGTTTCCTTTGTCCAAGCCACCATTGCTAATGAAACTAGCCTTTGCGGAATTGCAACGCGGTCTTCCTTTGTCTTCCTTTGTGAACCGATTTCACCAATTGATAAGGCCTGAGTTATTTATCGCATTGAGGGGGTGAGCTGAACCCCCCTCATTCGCACGCTGTCTCCCCCACACACACACACACACACAGCCGCACACACACACACACAGCCGCACACACACGCCCCCTTCCCTGCAGCAGGGACAGGGAAGCTGGTCAGAGTTGATGGGAAGATGGATGGAGCCAAATACAGGGCAATCTTGGAAGAAAACCTCTGGGAGTCTGCAAAGGACTTGAGACTGGGGCGGAGGTTCACCTTCCAGCAGGACAACGACCCTAAACATAAAGCCAGGGTAACAATGGGATGGTTTAAAACAAAATATATCCATGTGTTAGAATGGCCCAGTCAAAGTCCCGATCTAAATCCAATCGAGAATCTGTGGCAAGATCTGAAAGCTGCTGTTCACAAACGCTGTCCATCTAATCTGACTGAGCTGGAGCTGTTTTGCAAAGAAGAATGGGCAAGAATTTCAGTCTCTAGATGTGCAAAGCTGGTAGAGACATACCCTAAAAGACTGGCAGCTGTAATTGCAGCAAAAGGTGGTTCTGCAAAGTATTGACTCAGGGGGCTGAATAATTACGCACACCCCACCTTTCAGTTATTTATTTGCAAAAAATGTTTGGAATCATGTATGATTGGTCTTTCACGTGGAATTCCAACAAAATTGATTCATGTTTGTGGCTGTAATGTGACAAAATGTGGAAAGTTCAAGGGGGCCGAATACTTTTGCAAGCCACTGTATATCTTTAATAAACAGGTTAAACTCGAACGTCATCAATAATTATATTAATATTAAATTATTGATTATAATTATTGATGCTCAGAAAACCAGAAAACTTTTTATTATTAATAGTTACAACATCACGATCAACAGTATCAAATGCTGCACTGAAGTCCAAAAGTACCAGCACTGTGGTTCTACCACAGTCTGTATTTATGCCGATTTCACTAAATTCTTTGACGAGGGCAGTCTTGGTGCAGTGGTGAGCACGGAAACCAGACTGAAAAATATAAAAGTGGTTGGTCATTGTTATGAAGCTATTTAACTCCCGAAACAGCTTTTTGAATAATTTTACTAATGAATGGAAGGTTAGAGATTGGCCTGTAGTTCTGCATTAACATGTTGTGCAGATTATTCTTTTTTATCAGTGGTTTAATAGCTGCTGTTTTTAAAGCCTGGGGGAAGAGACCTGACAGGAGGAATGAGTTAACTACAGTAATCAGATCAGACTCAATGACTGGGAAAACTTTCTTTAGAAAAACTGTGGGTAGGATATCGAGGCAGCAGGAGGAGGAGCTTAATTCGGTTATGATTTCATCAAGTTTTTTTTGGTTTGATTCATTGAATTCTGAATTTTTTTTCTACATTGGTGTTAGTTGGGTATAACATTGGCAGTCGGTTCAGTGCTGCGGTACAGACCAACCGTCTAATTGTTATAATCTTTTCAATGAAAAAGCTGGCAAATTCTTTGCAGGCCCTGGTAGAATTTTGTTCAGGGGCTACTGTCACTGGAGGATTAGTTAGTCTTTCCACTGTTGCAAACGTAGTCTGTGGATTATTAATGCGCATTGTTAATGATTTCAGAGAAGAAAGATTCCCTAGCTTCTTTTAAAGTTAACTGATATCTGTTCAGTCTCTCTTTGTAGATCTCACAGTGAACCTGGAGTCGAGTTTTTCGCCTTTTTCTCTCTGCTCATCGACACTCCCTCTTTTTACTACGTACCAGTGGATCGCTTGTCCTCAGACACTTCTTTCTACCTGAGACTACTTTCACTTTAGTCGGAGCAATGGAATCAATGATGTCTAAAATTTTCCCGTGGAAATTATCTACCAGCTTGTTTACTGAGTTGGAGTTGGGAGATGAGGGGGATGTGGTGGGGGGGGGGGGGGGGGTGTAAATAGGTTCAAAGGTTTCAACTGAACTGTACCCTAGAAAACACTTTTTTACAGTGGTCTCACTGTGGCTAGATAGTTTAGCAGAGATGGTACTTTCAAAGAAAACACAGAAATCGTCAGATAATCCAATATGAATTACCGAGAAGTTGGATATATTTAAACCTTTATTGATAATTAAGGCCAGAGTGTGTCCTAGATTGTGTGTTGGTTGTTTGACATGCTGGGTGAGACCAAAGTTAGGGGCGTATCCATCATCTCAGAAGTGAGTGGGACACATTTTTCAGAGGCATATTGAGTGATTTATCATTATCTCGCATTCAGTTGCACCTTTTCTTAATGGCTAAAGAACCATTTAATCCCTGTTGCACAATGAATGTGGTGGCTTATGTATTAGCAATATTATTAGTAGTTTAAAGACCGTTATTATCATCATTTTTATTAATAAAATTAATGGTTACATGTACCACCTGCTCAGCAGGAACAAATAACTAAGCCCAAATGTCAGTCTCAATTGACTGTTGGAGTCAATCTTGAAAGCTTTAACAACTATTGGTAGAAAGAAGGTTGTAGTTTGCGCATTGGCTTGTGTGAATCAGCAAACCACAATAAATAACACACAATCATGACAGATCACCTCCTTAGAATACAAGTTTTTTTACAGGTTATCAAACTGATTGACATCAATCCTGGTCTATTAGAATACAGACAAAAATATTTTGGAGTGGGAATGAGAGTAATTCTGAATGATCAGTTATAACCCTATCCTGATTCCTGTCTGGTCTCTCCCAGCAATGCATTTTATCTCTCCTTACCTGTGAAGAGGCTGTGTCATCATCCCTGCTCCTGGCCTCTGGTCTTATTTCTCCTCTCTGACTCAGATCTTTCTAATGTGGCAATAAAGAAATTAAAATGTGGAAAGCAAAATTTTCAAATGGAATTAGGATAAGTAGCAGTGACATTAATGTGGAAATTAGCCTCAAAGTCCCTTTTGTGCCAGCTGTAACGACTAACAAAAAGAGCGGGGGACAGAGGGCACCAACACGGAAAGTGCTGGGGACATGTCCCACACGTACCCTGCGTCTGTTACGCCCATAGGTGCAGACACAAGAAACATCAAATGGACTGCTATTACACACATTTGAAATAGACCTCTCTGGACATTCAGGGAAAAAAAACACAATTTGAGTGGTCAATACAGCAAAAAGTTGATAGGGTGGTTTATTTTTTTAAACACAATTATCACCTCAAATGTATCAGTTTTCAATGATAAAATATAGCTTTTTAAATAAAAACATGTAACAGAACCAACTTGAAAAGCACTCGGAGTGTGCAGACCTCCACAAAGGCAGCTCAGTCCACCCCCACCCGATTTTCAGATCACCTCCAAATTCTAATCACTTGTTCCTGCAGACATTTTCTGAAAATTTAAAAATGCACCTATAACTTTTTGAGTTATGTTGTTAACCAACAGACAAACAAACCCTGGCGAAAACATAACCTCTTTGGCAGAGGTAAAGAACATTTCCTAACAGATTTAATCAGTTTGTCCAATTTTATCTAGTTTTTTTCAAGTGTAGGAGTCATTTAATAGATTGACATACTAGGGGGGGGTGTGGGGGAGTAGGGTTTAAGGTAGTGGGGGTTCAGAACTGGCTGTCTCATATCATATTGTAGGCTGGCATTACAGGGTATGACTTGCCCGGCAATTTGCTCAGTACAGATTAACCTGTATCAGTGTTTTTGACAGATGGGGGTGTCAGTCTTTTGGTTGGGTTGTGCTTCTTGCTCTTGCAGGGAGCAGCCCTAGTCTCCCCAGGGATGTTCACGTGTTTGTTAGAGGGGGTCTGTCCCCCTTATGCCTTTGCAACTATCTCCTCACTCCAATGCCTGTTAAGTAAAATCAATCTCAGACCGGTTGGCCAAAGTAACAACATTTTTTATATTTTAAATCAGTTTATAGAAACACTTCATCAGTTTATGAAGTTAAATGTGAAGCAGAAAAATAAAACTGTTTGCTCAAGAGCAGTGACATAATGTGCAGTATAGATTATATCATGTTCTGGTTTACTTGGCATATGAAGTTCTAATCTTTCACAGTCTGATATCCTCATAGGAGTGCCTTTTTATCCACATTAGATTGATTCTGATATACTTTCACGTTGAGAGTTTCACATCATTCTGATGGATATTCTGACTTGTAGACATGGAAGAAAAAATATCCTTTTTTGTGTGGTCAGAGGGGCATTTGGAAACTCTCAAACACAGAAAGAACTAATGCCAATAGCCAGATGCCAGTGCTTCATTGGTATTAGACATGTAATTATTCTTGAATCGTAGGAGCATATTCGACTTGACATTTCCATGCTCTGCTAGCTTTTCATTTATTTTACTTGAATTTATTTGAATACATTTTACCACTTCGTTTCAGAGAATAGCTTCCACCGAGCTGAGTGGGAGAGTTTTAGAACTCAGTGAACACTTTTTTTTCAAACGAGTTTGAAATTCTTCACACAAGGCTGTTGGAGCTCAAACATTTCTTCTTCTTGCAACTTTTATCAGATTACAGACCTGAGGTAAAATCACAGAAACCTAATAACATACTCACTCTCTCTCCCATCTCCCTTTTTTCCCATGTCTCCCACTCATCTATTACAACCTGTCCATCTGTCTGTTTTTCTTTGCATCAGACTTTGGCTACAGCTCAAGGTAATATTCTCGAGAACAGGGAACTGATTGACAGCTTAAACCAAACCAAGGCAAGCAGTGCCCTCATCCAGGAATCGCTGGTGGAATCACACAGGCTGCAAGTGTCTTTGGACCAGGTACTGTAACTCTTTTGTGCGCACAAGAAAACAAACTAAATCACGATCACATACACTTTGTGGTAAAATTATGAAAAAAGAAAATGCAGTCTGTTCCATTAAATATATTGGTGATGCTAATACTGTTTAGCATTACACACATACATATTTTTAATGCACTGCATAAAAGGACATAATTTTTCATGATGTCACACAAGGAAAACACAATTTTTAAAGTGTCTTTAGAGTAAATCAACAAGTGATCTTCCATTCTCCTCAGATGTTATGAACCAACTTATCAGAAGCTTACCCAAATTGCTTAAAGGCATACTAATCTCAATTTATGTAAACTTCAGAATTTGAAAACAGTAGGAAACTATTCGGCCGTTTAGAAAATAGAAAAAAATCAGTAATCATAACTTACTTGGAACAGTAAAAGAAAGATATGTTTGTGTCTTTTTACTACTTTTAATTACATTTTAGGATATAGGGGCATAACAAAATAAAAGCCTGATTTTAAATATTGATTGTAAGTTCATTTCTTCTTTCTGGAACAGATCTCCATGCACACTTTTGGATAATTTGTTGAAAGGGATATTTGGACCCAAACATATTGTGTAGCTTACAGCTAAACCTGGTCTCAATAACTCACTACATGCATGCCTGCTGACCAAGGGTAAAAGTGGTTTGGAAGCATAGAAACGGTGAAGATGCACTCCCAGATAATCCTCTAGGGAGCAGTGTTAAACCAGAACTAATGCTTGTCTGTTTTCTCAGTTGTTTTTGTTTATGCATTATCCTCTCCTCTCATTGTCTTTTATCCACCTCCTGTGATTTCTCACATTCCCTATCAATCACACCTAAAGCTTCCCTCTCCTTCCATTCTTAATCCTTCCATCCTTTTTTAATAAAAAAAAATATCTTTTAGTTTTTTGCATATCATCTACACATCAGTCCTGTTGTTCATCAACAATTGTTGAGTGTTGTGTTTTATGTAACCCCTTACAACCTGTAAAGTTTCTTTTCTACTGTTTCTTGGTTTCATCTTTTCTCCTGTCTTCTTTGACTTGTTTTTTTTCCTTTTGCTCTAGGAGAGGGATGCCTACCTGCCCTTTGCGGAGAGTGCCAGCAAGATATATTTTGTTATCATAGACCTGTCAAAGATCAACAACATGTACTGCTTCAGTCTTGCTTCATTTTTGCGGCTCTTCCAAAGAGCTCTTCAGGCCAAGAAGGTAAGAGGTTATTGTTTATACTGCTTTGATACTTCTCCCATTTTTACCCACACTGAACAAAAATATAACGCAGCAATTTTGTTTTTGCTCCCATTTTTCATGAGCTGAACTCTAACATCTGAAAGATTTTCTATGTACACAAAAGACCCACTATTCTCAAATATTGTTAACACATCCGTCTCAATCTGTGTTAGTGAGCACTTCTCCTTTGCCAAGATAATCCATCCCACTTTACAGATGTTGCATATCAAGGTGCGGATTAGACAGCATGAATATTTCACAGGTGTGCCTTAGCCTGGCCTCAATAAAAGGCCACTCTGAAATGTTCAGTTTGATCACACTACATAATGCCACAGATGTCACAACTTTTGAGGGAGTGTGCAATTGTCATGCTGACTACACGACTGTCTACTAGAGCTGTTGCCCGTGAAATGAATGTTCATAAGTCGTCTCCAAAGGCATTTCAGAGAATTTGGCAGTACATCAACTGGCCTCACAACCACAGTTGTTATGAGGCCATTCCATCCACAAAAACGTTGTGAATGGAATAGCCCATGGTGGCGGTTGAGTTATGGTATGGGCAGGCGTGTATAAAGGACAACAAACACAGGTGCATTTTATTGATGCCATTTTGAATGAGATTCCGTGATGAGATCCTGAGGCCCATTGTTGTGACATTCATCCACAACCATCACCTCATGTTGCAGCATGATAATGCACGGCCCCATGTTGCAAGGATCTGTACACAATTCCTGGAAGCTGAAAACATCCCAGTTCTTGCATGGCCAGCATTCTCACCGGACATGTCACCTATTGAGCATGTTGGGGATGCTCTGGATCAGCATATACAACAGCATGTTCTAGTTCTTGCCATTATTCAGCAACTCTTCACAACCATTGAAAAGGAGTGAACCAACATTCCACAGGCCACAATCAACGACCTGATCAACTCTACGCGAGTTGATCAACTGCACATTTCAGAGTGGTCTTTTATTGTGGCCAGTCTAAGGCACACCTGGGCAATATTCATGCTGTCTAATCAGCTCTTTGATATGCCGCACCTGTGTGGTAGCATGTTTTATCTTGGCAAAGGAGAAGTGCTCACTAACACAGATTTAGACAGATGAATAATATTTGAGAATAATGGGTCTTTTGTCTATATAGAAAAGGTTTCACATCTTTGAGTTCAGAAAAATGGGAGCACAAACAAGTGTTGAGTTTATATTTTTGTTCAGTATATATCAAAACACTTTTAAATCCTTTTCCCCTTATAGAAATTTTACATATCATTATAAAACCTAAAAACCCTAAGATTCAAAATTAACCCGAAGGAAACCTGCAAATATGCATCAGAATACCTTACATAAACATCAAGACACCTTGATGTGCTTATTCAGCAAAACCTGGATTACATCATTTTAACAAATCAAACTGTTGTAGAGGATGATCGTTGGGTTTTTTTTTTTTTATGTTTTTTTTTTCCATGTATATATTTTGTAGGAATTAGCTCTATATGGAGATACAATGATTGGCTTTTGCTGGCCAATACTGATCCCCAATTGTCCTTCAGGTCTGACTGACCAGCTTTTTTCTGTCTAGAGACTATAAAACAGAAAACATGCCTGTAGGTTCTTTGATATTAGTTTTGAATCCAACAAAAAATGAATCACAAGATTTTCATTACCAATTATGCAACAAAGGATATGTTCCTTATCTCAGTTTCTTTTAACTCGGTGAAAGTGTTCAATGGTAATACAGAGTGAAAATTTTAGGAGTTCTTAATTTTGAGGCATTTCATGAAAAGCAGGGGGGGAAACTTGTCGGTATTTACCCTGCTGATCAGTACGCAAAGCCAGTTGAGGGAAAATTGGCCAATTTTGATACCTGTCCAGTCGATCCATGCATCTCTGTTTGTAATCTATCTTTTCAAAAATGTGACAAAAGTGCAAACTGTCCTTTTGCTGAGTTAATATAGCTGGCAACATAATGGATGATGTATTCATTCAACACTACTAACACCAGGCTTTCTTAATTGAGAAACCAAATAAATATAATTTGGGAGGTTAAATATGATTGTTACAATTGAAAGTGGCTTTATTATTTGTGTTATTCAAAAAGTGTGGGTTCCGCTTCTTGGGTAAGTGTGACATTTTGGGAAATTAAGTTATAGACTTGCTTGCAGAGTGTTTGGGGGCTTAGAAAAAACACTCAACAGCAGAAGAAGTGGCTGGCATCTCTTATTGAAGCAGTAACAAAAACAAAACAAAACACTGTAGCTCCCTGATTAACACGTTATATCTTGTAGAAGCTCTTACTAGTTGCCTGGCAACAGTTCAGACACAATACACAGTCCACCAGCACCTCTCCAACCCTCTTATACTTTATTTCTCAGTACCTTTTATCCAATGTCAAACTGTGTACTTTTGGCTGGCAGAAGGTCATTGATTACTTGTAATTTAAAGGAAGTGATAAATTATTGCCACTGCCTTTCAAGGATTTTTTTTGACTACTTTGCAACCTTGCTGCTGATGTATTCTTTATTCTCTTGTCCTAACTTTACTGCACAAATATGCAACTATCCTTGTGTTAAAATGCAACAAAATATGCCTTTTTATGTAAATTGAAGCTTCCATGTTTGGCTAAACTTTTAATATATTAACATGGGCTAACAACTGAGAATATTTTACATATATTTCCCCAAATATAGCTGTGAAATACAACCTGTGCTTTTTTATTTATTTATATATAATTAACATTGAAGCAGAGTGAAAATAACTCAATGAATAGAAGACACTGTAAAAAATTCAAGTGATGAGGTTAAAACTAAGGTCAAGCCAGAGAGCACCACAGACTGCGTCACACTGCTGTTTTTAAACAGAGCCATAAACACTGTGATAATCAGAGCCCACACACATGCAGGTATACAGACAAAGAGTTGTGAGACAGAGAGCCATGATTTCTGACATCATGTGTGGGTTGTCAGAGCCAGCGCTGTCATCCAAGAGTGTCACCTGATGGCAGCAGCTTGCCACTGCTGTTACTTTTGTGTCTGTGTTGTGTGTGTGTTAATTTGTGTGCATGCGTAGGAAGGCCTGTGGACATTCTCAGCGACTGTGATCAGAATAGGTGCACTGATTTACAGACTACTTAAAGAGCATTTTTAATTTGCCATGTGCTGCATGTGGTTCCTGAGATCTGGAAGAGGACTTTACCTTGTAATGGCTGATTTAACACACTGTTGTTTTCATACACATGCACAGTGCTTGGCAAAGTGAGATGTAGCACTGAGGTGGAAGGAAAAGATACATGGATTTCATGTTTTACGAATAAAAATATGAAAGTTGTTGCATGCCTTTGCATTTTGCCCCCCTACTTTGATAATCCTAAATAAAATCCAGTAGAAGCAATTACCTTCAGAAGTTACTTAATGAGTTAGTAGAGTCCATTCTTGTGGGCGTAATTTCAATATAAACCTGACTGTCCTGTGAAGGCCTCAGAGGTTTATTATTGGTGAACAAACTGTATAATGGAGACCAAGAAACGCGTTGTACAGGTCAGGGAGAACGTTGGGGAGGCGGTTAAAGTAAAGTTAGGTTTTAAAACAATATCCTACACTTTGAGCAGCGCACTGTTCAATCTACCTTCTGAAAATGGAAAAAGTATGGCACAGCTGCATTATATGAAGACATAAATAGTTAATAAAACTGACTGGCAAGAATTTGTCATCAAAACATTGATTTATGTGAAATACATCCTCTTATGTTTATGTATATTTATATTATCTATTTAGTCTGTGCATCAAAGGAACAAATAATGAAGCTATGTGGAAGTAGAGGATGGCAAGCTTTTGGGAAAATACACATTTTAAAGGCTATCATAAATTTGGTTGCAATTTTAGACAGTTACAAAAGAACTAAAGCGAATCTTTCTCGCCATTTTTCAAATTCTTTCTGATGAGAGAGAGAGAGAGAGAGACAGAGAGAGAGAGACCGAGAGACAGAGAGAGAGACAGAGAGAGAGACAGAGAGACAGAGAGAGAGACCAAAAAATTGGAATATCATGCAAAAGTTTATTCATTTCCATATAGATTCAGGACCCACAAGTTAAATTATTTCAAGTATTTAGTTGTTTATTTCTACATAATTTGGGCTTCCAGCTCATATTCAAATTCAAAAAATTTGAATACTGTGAAGAAATCAGCCAACATTTTACAGGGCATGAATGTTTTAAACCGAGTGTCACACACTACTCATCTACTAAACTCAAAGCACCTGCACAGGTTTTCCCAGGTATCATTAAATTGCTTCACTTTGGTTCAATTGTCTCAGTTAGGTTGGATATGGGGAAGACTGCAGACTTGACAACTGGCCAGAAGACCATCATTGATACCCTCCATAGGATGGGTAAGCCACAAAGGTTCATAGCTAAGGACAGAGTGCTGTGTCCAAGCACATCAATGGAAAGTCTAGTGGAAGGGCAAAATGTGGCAGGAGAAGATTCACCAGCAGAAGAGCTGACCGTGGGCTTCAGCGGATTATCAAACGGAGAAGATTCACCACATTCAGACGGGTTCCTCGGGTCAAACCACTTCTGAGCCTGAGCCAACGTAGGAAGTGTCTCAACTGGGCCAAGGAGAAGAAGGACTGGACTGTTGGTCAGTGGTCCAAGCTCCTCTTTTCCAATGAAAGTAAAGTGTGCCTTTCATTCGGGAATCAAGGTCCAAGGGTTTGGAGGAAGACTGGTGAGGAACAGAACCCAAGCTGCTTGAGGTCCAGTGTGAAATATCCACAGTCAGTCAGGATTTGGGGTGCAATGTCTGGTGCAGGTATTGGTAAACTCTGCTTTCTTAAATCCAAGGTCACCACATCAGTCTACCAGAATGTTTTAGAGTGCTTCATGATTCCTTCTGCTGAGGATCTGTATGTAAATGCAGATTTAATATTCCAGCAGGACCTATGCTCCTGCCCATGCCACCAGAAGCACCAAAACCTGGTTTGATGCTGATGCCATCACAGTGCTTGACTGGCCAGCCAACTCACAGGACCTAAACCCCATTGAGAATCTATGAGGTATTATCAAGAGGAAAATGAGGGGGACCAGAACCAAAAACAAAGTAGAACTGGCAGCAAACATCAAGGAAATTTGGCCTTCCATAACTTCCAGGCAATGCCACAGGCTGATTGCCTCAATGCCACGATTGATTCGATCCTAATTTCTTTCTTTTTTTTCTGCAAAAACTGAGAAGTAAATGGTGATTTTTTCACGGTATTCTAATTTTTGGAATTCCTGTTTTCGTGGGTTTTATAAGTTGGAAGCCCAAATTATGTGCAAATAAACAACTAAATACTTGAAATTGTTTAGTTTGTGGGCCCTGAATCTATATGGAAGTTTAACATTTTGAATGGAATAATGGAAAAAAAAACTTTTCCATGATATTCCAATGTTTTGGAAAGGGTCTTTACATATACATACATATATACCTCCCTGTTTTATAATCTTATAATCTATGCCTGTCAGAGTTAACCATGAAGTATTTGTTTTAGGAGGATCTAAATACCGAAGCCAGGATTGGTGCTCTGGAAAACAACTTGAAGATTATGGTGTATGAATATGTCTGCCGGTCACTTTTCAAGGTAAAATACATTCATGTGAACAAATGGGATTTTTGAAAACCTAGGAAAATATCTGTAATCACTTTGGTTATTTGTTCAGGTGATGAGTGGGTAGGGACTGAAAGTGATACTTCCTACTGATTGCTGTGTGTGGACATCATGTTCTTTGGCAACATTCTGTCAAATTAAGGATTTTCTTTTTTATTTGAAAGGATAAGCTGTTGGTCCAAAACATAAAAACTGTCCGTAAATGGTGTTTTCATAAACTCACAAAATCTATCCTCTTTTCTCTATCAGCTACCTTTTCATCCTGAGACTAGATTTTTGCACAATTTTATTTTCGCAACAGTAATATGGACTAATATTATAAAATGTATTCATGTCACTTTTTATCACATATTAAAACACTGTTCTGTCCTTTCATTAGGAATATAACTGGATATTCTCACCTTGACGAACTCCCTGAATTTTTTTAATCTGTTTTGTTTTGTACATGAATCTCTAACAGTATTCTTACAAAGTCTATAGGTCAAAGACACCATTAGAAAACCTTAGATATTAACTCCCTTTTGCAGTGTAACCTTTGAAGCTAACTCACTAATAATGTGCCAAAAGGGGAACGACACAGTTATTGATTAGGCAGTAGATGTTAATTGTATTATGTTTGTGCTTTGTGTGTGTTGGTATGTTGATGTATCACCTATGGGGTTGTGGGAATTTCAAGCACTCCATGTGGATGATAATATATGTATATTTAGTTAACAGCCACACCACAACACATATTTATAAAGAGCAGCAGCTCAGCTATTACCTAAGAGAAAACAACTGAATCTTTTAATCTTCAGTCAACATCTGCATGTGTGCACCTCACATGATGGAGTGTAGAAAAGATATGTAGCAGGTTTCAATGAATAAATAAAGGTGGGGTGAACAGCTTGCCCTGTAGGAGACTCATGATGAAGATAGAAAAACTAAAACCAAAGTTGCATGTGAAGCTTCTAGATATCCAACAGACTAGAAACCACTACATAGTGGTGAGTTAACATTTTTTGCACAAAGAACAGATTAAATTATTTACCTATATATTTTTTCTGTGTCAAACACTTTTGATATGCACTTTTACATATTTTGACCCCTTAATAGGACTTGTAACTAGGCAGTACCAAGGTAAACAGAGGTTTGAAAACTAACATTTTCTGTCATCACATTCCTGAAATTAATTTTAATATGATCCCAGAATGACTTCCAGGATTACCAGAGTGTTCTCTGATTGTATCCAGAATAGAGTTGCCCCTCCGCCACCAATTGCTGTGCACTGCCGATCAGCTGGCTTGAGGAAAGCTACTACACTTTTCCAATACTTAAAAAAAGACAAAATAGGATGTTTGCAAATTTTTCTAGTTTTATAAAATGGTGTGACATCCGTTGTGCCTCTTAAGCCAAAGCTGTTTTGAAACCAAAGTTTAATCTAAAAGTGGCATGTCTAACTGAATATCAGCTTGTTACACTTGTGTTACTCTATAATTACAAAAATGGCACAAGAATATTGTCCACAATAATCTCTTAAAAAGTACTAGATTTAGCAGGTGTTTATTTTATGTATCAAAATTAAAATAGCTACAAATAAATGTTATAGATAGCAGTTTTTATAACAGAGAAAGTCAACATACTCAACAGCAATAGGAATAATCTTTGCTGTTCTGTTTTAGATAGAAGCTGTTATATTATATATTTTGAATTTATATTCGAAAAACTTGTGAGGCAAATGCTGTAAAAGGCAAAGGTTTTAAAACCACGATACTGTTGTATTTTTACTCAATCATACTGTAAGAATCTCATTGACCCATGCCTACAAATAACTGTTGTTATTATAACACCTCTTTCACTGAAGAGAACATTATCTTATAGTATATGGCTCAGAAGGAAAAATAATATTTTTTTACATAGAAAAAATTCAGTCTGTTTAATCCTTTGCAAAAAGGTTTCACCTTTACTTCACAACCAAAACATAATGCTTTGATTAGTTTCCTGAAAATAAAGTTTCAAACCAAGTTGACAGCTTTAGTTTAACAAGGAAGTCTTTGGATCAGAAAATAAAATTTAGTAAACATTGGAAAGTTAGTTTGTCAGGTTTTGCAGATAGGACCCAGATGCAAACAGGTAAGAATAAGTCGATTTATTAAAAAGAGGTAGAATACAAGAAACACTTGGAACTGATGGCTAGGGAAAGAAGATAGAAGTAAGGCAGAAAGACGGAGAATCCAGCAAGTTGTGACTTACTGAGAACTGCTTGAATACCAAGGAGGGGGTGAGGAAATGACAGAGAGAAACCCGAGGACTGATTTGTGAAAGCAGATGCAGGTGGGAGTCAGAGCAGAGAGATTGAGAATGAAATGCAGCTGTGCAGGGAGGCAGAATGTCAAGGAGGAAACAGAAGAAAAACAAAGGCAAAATCTGAAGAGAAGACTGGACAGCAATAATTCTAACTGAGAAAGCAGAACTAACTCTAAGCTAACTAGGATGGAATAGATCTAAGAGAATAAGAGCAGATGACCCAAAGAGAAAGTTAAGACAAAATCACTAATAAAAATAGCAAGAGAGGAGGGAAACAACAGAAACACAAGTCACTTTAGAAAGAACTTAAATCAGAGAACAATAATGCTAATAAGGAAATAGAGTAAAGCAGAGCCCACAGATGAGATAAAGAAATAACTAATAAAAGATCAACACAATAATGTAGAAGTGACTATAGGATCTAAAGTGGATAAGAAAGACTAACGCAAGAGTAACTGAGATAAGACCTAAGTAAATAAATAAGAAATGACCCAAAAACAAGATAATCTCAAAATACACACACCTGGAGGTAAAAGAAGAGAGGCGGAGAAAGCATAGTGGAAGGAAAAACCCAAAGTGGGAGGAAACTCAAGTCACGAACACCTGATGATCCTAGCACTAAAACGATAAGATAAACTGAATAAGGAAATGAAATAACTGAAACTCAAAACACAAACACCAAAGGATCCTAACAAGGCGATCTATTGGGAATTTGTATTAAATTTAAATTTAGCCTAGAAATGGACCTAAAACAGGTTCCACATCTGCTCAGCAAAACATGAAACATATTTAAGAAAAAAAACCTGATGTGTCCTGAATGCTTAACATAATCAAATTAAATCAAACTTTATTTATAAAGCACTTTTCATACAAACATTGCAACTCAAGGTGCTTTACAGATTAAATGAGCCCACATAAACCACATTCCCATCCCTCCCCAACAGATTTAGCATGATCACAATTATACCCCCTTGCTCCCAACCCAACCCCCATGCACAAACACAGAGCAACTATAAAGAGCAACAATAAAAAGGACATTGTGCCGGGTACAGATGTGCCAGTTAAGGTAAGGAAACGCCTTCAAAGGACCCATCTGCACCGGCAGCAGCACATCAACAGCAGCAACCAAGGCACTGACCCAGGCGCCCAGAGGAGGCAAGGTCGAGACCCCCACCTCCACCCAAGCGCTACTTGGAGAGTACCCAGGCAGCCACTGCTGACCACAGCTCCAGAGGTAGAGGGCTCCTATAGAAGAAACACTGGAAGGAAGATTAAAATAACAAGTAAAAAAAAAAAATTAAACGGTGGATAAATATGATAAGACTAAGTAGTAAAACAGAGATAAAATATAAGCAAGTAAAACATGTAGAGCAATTAAACAGACTATAATAAATAATCAGTTAAAAGCTAGGCTAAAAAGGTGAGTCATGAGCTTGCTGTTAAAATAATTTACGTTCTCTGCGGCCCTACTCGATGCATTTACTTAGGGTTTGGATGGGTTCAAAGTCACCTGGTGACATCGTAATGTAGGGCTGAGTATCAACTGTATAGTTAGGGTAGCTAATCTTATTGGTTGTTATAATCTGGGCTAGTGGAAGCATGTAGATATTAAATAAGAGGGGCCCCAGGATGGAGCCCTGGGGGACCCCACATGTGATTTCTGTTCGTTCTGATGAAAATTTCCCAAGACCATTAAGAAACTTAAAAAACATTAAAAGAACCTTAAAATCGATCCTAAAACATACGGGGAGCCAATGCAATGGATTTAAGACAGGTGTAATGTGCTCCCGCCTCCTGGTCTTCATCAGGACAGGTGCTGCTGAATTTTTTAGAAGTTGTAAACCGGATATACTCTTTTTGGGAAGACCAGAAAGCAGGACATTACAATAATCAATTCTACTGGTGATAAAAGCATGGATCAGTGTCTCTGTGTTGGCCCGAGAGAGAATGGGGCGGACTCTGGCAATGTTCTTTAGATGATAAAAACCTATTTTAGTAATTTTTTTAATGTGACGGATAAAAGTCTGTTCAGAATCAAAAATCCCATCCAGGTTCTTCACTTGTAAAGAAGGATTAAAAGACAGTGATTATAGTTGTTGTAAAAGTTTTTCTCTCTGAGCCTTAGGACCGATGACTGAAATTTCAGTTTTGTCCTGCTTGAGCTGTAGAAAGTTTTTTGTCATCCAGGATTTGATGTCTAAAGTGCAGTTAAAAAGTGGATCCATAATGTACTCAAAGGAGAAACACAGCCTTTAGACCCACTAATCTCACATTAAGGGTATATTTATTATTAATTTGAAGAATTTCTGATTTAGGCATCTTGCAAAATCAGATTTATTTGAATCCTAACATACAGCAAGGTTCTTGCAACAAAGGTAAATGTTCAGTCTATTGGTTTTCTCACAGCTAAACATAGAGCTTGGACAGTTGGGTGGTGGAAAGGTGAAATGGTACACCTGCCCCAAAGATGCGAGAGAGTCTGAAACCTGACATTTTCCTTTGTAAAGGCAAAACTAGATGTTGAGCTTTTTATTGTATGGGGTTTTGGTGTTTCATCCATGCTTTATTTGTTTAAATGTACTGAGTGGATACATAGTTACACAGACCAGGATTGCAGAAGCAGAATTCCTCTGTAGCAGTACAACTCAAACAGTTACAAACTGAGGCAAATCTTTTTCAAATGTTGTCGTTTGTTGGATGTACTAAGTGTTACCAAAGTCTCCAATGACAGCTTCTCTTATATGTACTTGATTTTACACATAAGGGAGATCCAACTGAAGCTAAGTGATTAGATTAACAAGGTCTCTTAACTCTGCCACTTTACAAAGCACAGCATCGACACATATTACTCTTGTATTGTAATTCTAATTCAGCTGTCCTGCCAGCCAATTGTTAAGTGCATAAAAATTTGATTTGCATAAATTTGCATGTCAAGCACTGAGGGAGTGTGGCTGCATTTCATTGTGGGTGTAAATAGGTGCAACATTTCCATGTTTTGTTGTGTTGTTACACAGGAAAGTAAATTGATACTGTCACTTCAGTGACCAGCGCACAATTTATAAACTCCTATCTGCAGTCTCTTTATAACATGAACTCAAAATATAATTCTCAGAGTTTAGGAAAATGCATACTATGTTAACAGGGTTTGTGTTTACAGTTAAAATCTCTTGGCAACTGTCTCTTTCTTTCTCTCTGTGTGGGAGCAGAATAAGCATCTAGATTAATGGCTGTGTCTGCTATCTTTATTCTAATTTACTAGCAGATGTGAAAGACAGTAGGGTAGGTGCACCATAGGACTGTTTAGTGTTTAGGATGATGCAGCAGCCCATGACGTACTTGCCTGTGGAGGGCTTTTTTTCAAGCTCATACAAGCTTTTACATCTTCACAACACTGCACTCTGGATCATGAGAAAGAATATAATTTTATTCAGTTAACAAGACGTACTGTTTGGTCTGTTTTCTATCAGTTATTTCAAATTAAAACTCACAATCATCAATCTCAATCAATCTCACTTTTGATACGCTGAAGACAGCAATGCACTGAATCTATATCATTGACTTCGTGAATCACTCTCCATTTCTCTATCTTAGGCTGACCGGCTGATGTTTGCAATGCATTTTGTCAAAGGGATGTACTCTGAACTCTTCCAAGAGAATGTGAGTAAATTTTTGTTCCTGCTTCAGGGTCTCTGAAATCAGTAACCATTTGATTGAATAAATTATAGTTTTGCCCAGATGCAACCTTTAATAGAGCCGTTTGTTGTAGGAATGGGAAGTTTTAATTGGATCCATTGTTGGAGAAATGTTTAAAAAAGAGGTAAGACTGCATATTCCTTCATTTGAACCATAAAACAAACATTTCTGTGTCTAACAGTTTTTCTCTGATCAGGAGTTCCCTTCTTGGATTGATCCAGAGAGGAATGGAGCAGTGGCCATTTTGAAAGTAGGTTGACATTTTGCTTTATTTAAACGGGTAATCAAACATTTAAACAGAACATTAGGATCTTTCATTCAACCCAGGACATCAGTTGTATAATATGGGAGCAATTACCATAGGATCCTAAATGTCAGTAAAGTTTGTCGGTAAATGAATCCTTCCCAAGCTGAATATTAGATCTTCTCTAATGTAATGTCTTTCATCTTGTAATTTTAACCACTTCTTGCTTTGCAGACTACTTTCCCAGCTCTGTACCAGACTCTGTGTTTGAGTGACTCAGACCTTTGGCTGTCCTTCTCGCAAAGCTCACAGTGTGAACAGGAAATCCCATCTTCCATCACCAGAAAGATCAGTCTCTTCCAGCAGGTCAGTTTCCATTCAGTTTCTTAACTGTGAAATAATTAAACTAAATCAGATATTCCCAGTTGTTTGAATGACTTTAGCTTTCAGTCAGATGCTGCAGTAGCTGGAGTTTGTAAGGGTGCCATTTGTGAGTAGCTAATATCCGCCGAAGGGATGTTCGACTAATGCCACTCTCCAGTGACGTGCGGCGAGTGCTACGCTGTGGGCTCTTGCTGAATGAAGCTAGGACAGCCACTGATGTTTCTTCATTAGTGACAGTTTTCTTGCGTCCACATTTTGACAAATCCAACACTGAACCAGTTTCACGAAACTTAGCAAGCAGTTTGCTGACTGTAGCATGGGAGATGGGTGGTCTCGTAGGGTGTCTTGCATTGAAATCTGCTGCAATGACCCGGTTACTGCGTTCACCAGACATCAACACGATTTCGATCCGCTCCTCACGTGTTAACCTCTTCGACATGTCAATGGCTGTGAACAAAGAGAAACTTGTAAATAACTCATGAAAGAATAAAGTTACGTTGAAACCAAGCACACCATTGTTTTTCTTGTGACATTACCAATAAGTTTGATGTGTCACATGGCCCTCTTCCTATTGAAAAAACAAAAGTTGTATCCAAGATGGCCGACTTCTAAATGGCCACCATGGTCACCACCCATCTTAAGGAGTTTCCCCCATCACATATCCTAATGTGCCACAAACAGGACTTTGATATCACCTACCATTCTCATGTTATTACGGTGTATCCATATAAATGGCCCACCCTGTACAGTACACCACATTGAAATATTTATAATTTTTTCAACATATCTGAATTTTTTAAAGTGTACTTAGCTTTTAAAAAAAACATGTTTGGCTTTATCCTTGTTTAACAAATAATGACACTGCTGTATGGAAAGCCTTTTGAGCATTTATTAGATATCTTTGATATCCAACTTTAAATCCATGTACTAGTACACACTTCATCCTCACTAGTAAGACAATTTGGCACACTAGTATAACGATTAGGGTGCACTAGTATAACGACTGTGTCTTACTTGTCACGTTTTTTCCACTACTAGTGTCACTTTTGGACTACTAGTATGCAATCAAACCTTACTAGTAAACTACTATGCAGCACTAGTGACACTACTAGACCCAACTAGTAGGCATGTGTCACGCACTAGTAGCCTCCTGGACCCTACTAGTAGCGCAAAAATGCCCACAAGTAGCACTAGTAAGGCATTTTTGACCTCACTAGTGCTACTAGTAAGACACAAAATGCACACTAGTAGTACTAGTGGGGTGTGTTTTCCCTTACTAGTACTACTAGTAACAGCAAGGATGCACACTAGTAGTACTAGTGAAAGCCAAAATCTCCACTAGTAGTTCTAGTGGACATTTTGGGTGATACTAGTAGTACTAGTAAGCTTAAACGAATCCCACTAGTACTACAAGTGGACATTTTTGATATCACTAGTACTACTTGTAAGGGCCAGACCAACCACTAGAAGCACTAGTTGGGGTATTTAGGATCTTACGAGTGCTACTAGTGAAGGCAAAAACGTCCACTAGTAGTACAAGTACGGGTCCAACTGTCCACTAGTAGCACTACTCAAATTAATTCAATAAAAATGCTAATTAGGAGGTGTGGACAGCATGCACTGAAACTTCTTGCTATTGGCTCTTCAGAAAGAATTGCACTCAGCCAAAATTTAACCCTATAAAGCCTGATGAACTTTCACTGTTTTTGGCAATAACAATAATGAAAATTAATAATATAATTAAAAATAACTATTATATATGTACTATATACATAATGAATTAAGTCATACTAATATATGTCTGAGAGGAAAATGATTATGTTATAGGCATCTCTTTCTTATCATGAGGAAGTTTAAGCTGCGACAGTAAATAACAGCTAGTGCTGATTGGGAAAGAGAAAATTTTAATTGTAACTGGTAGTCTTACCTTTTTACATATACCTATAATGGTTGTTTGTTGATTATATAATGAATTTGACATTCAGATTCAAGTGTATGCCTATGCTTCATAATTATTCACTGTCCTTAACACTTAAAATACTCTTTTGGAAACATGATGTCATTTGATTTTGGTGCCCACTAGTGGCCTGTTAATGCCCACTAGTAGCACTTAATGGCCACTAGTGCTACAAGTGGGCATTTTGAGGCCACTAGTAGAACTAGTGGGCACTTAACGGCCACTAGTATCACTAGTAGCCACATAGTGCCCACAAGTACCACTAGTGGCCATTTTGAGGCCACCAGTAGAACTAGTGGGCACTTAACTACCACTAGTAGGCACATAGCGGCCACTAGTACCACTAGTGGGCATTTTGAGGCCACTAGTAGAACTAGTAGGCACATAGGGGCCACTAGTAGCACTAGTAGCACTAAGCTTAGAAGCCACTAGTAGCACTAGTGGGCACTTAACGGCCACTAGTACCACTAGTGGGCATTTTGAGGCCACTAGTAGAACTAGTGGGAACTTAACGGCCACTAGTACCACTAGTAGGCACATTGCGGCCACTAGTAGTACTAGTAGCACTAAGCTTAGAAGCCACTAGTAGGCACATAGCGGCCACTAGTAGAACTAGTAGCACTAAGCTTAGAAGCCACTAGTAGCACTAGTGGGCACTTAACGGCCACTAGTAGTACTAGTAGCACTAAGATTAGAAGCCACTAGTAGCACTAGTGGGTACTTAACGGCCACTAGTAGGCACACAGCGGCCACTAGTAGCACAAAGCTTAGAAGCCACTAGTAGCACTAGTGGGCACTTAACGGCCACTAGTACCACTAGTGGGCATTTTGAGGCCACTAGTAGCACTAGTGGGCACTTAACGGCCACTAGTACCACTAGTGGGCATTTTAAGGCCACTAGTACCACTAGTAGGCACATAGCGGCCACTAGTAGTACTAGTAGCACTAAGCTTAGAAGCCACTAGTAGCACTAGTGGGCACTTAACGGCCACTAGTACCACTAGTAGGCACATAGCGGCCACTAGTAGAACTAGTAGGCACATAGTGGCCACTAGTAGCACTAGTAGGCACATAGTGGCCACTAGTAGCACTAGTAGACACATAGCGGTCACTAGTAGCACTAGTAGGCTTTTCAAGGCCACTAGTAGCACTAGTGGGCACTTAGCGGCCACTAGTATCACTAGTAGCCACATAGTGCCCACAAGTAGCACTAGTGGGCATTTTGAGGCCACTAGTAGGACTAGTGGGCACATAGCGGCCACAAGTAGCACTAGTAGCACTAAGCTTAGAAGCCACTAGTAGCACTAGTGGGAATTTAACGGCCACTAGTACCACTAGTGGCCATTTTGAGGCCACCAGTAGAACTAGTGGGCACCTAACTACCACTAGTAGGCACATAGCGGCCACTAGTACCACTAGTGGCCATTTTGAGGCCACCAGTAGAACTAGTGGGCACTTAACTACCACTAGTAGGCACATAGCGGCCACTAGTACCACTAGTGGGCATTTTGAGGCCACTAGTAGAACTAGTAGGCACATAGCGGCCACTAGTAGCACTAGTAGCACTAAGCTTAGAAGCCACTAGTAGCACTAGTGGGCACTTAACGGCCACTAGTACCACTAGTGGGCATTTTGAGGCCACTAGTAGAACTAGTGGGAACTTAACGGCCACTAGTACCACTAGTAGGCACATTGCGGCGACTAGTAGTACTAGTAGCACTAAGCTTAGAAGCCACTAGTAGGCACATAGCGGCCACTAGTAGAACTAGTAGCACTAAGCTTAGAAGCCACTAGTAGTACTAGTAGCACTAAGATTAGAAGCCACTAGTAGCACTAGTGGGTACTTAACGGCCACTAGTAGGCACACAGCGGCCACTAGTAGCACTAAGCTTAGAAGCCACTAGTAGCACTAGTGGGCACTTAACGGCCACTAGTACCACTAGTGGGCATTTTGAGGCCACTAGTAGCACTAGTGGGCACTTAACGGCCACTAGTACCACTAGTGGGCATTTTAAGGCCACTAGTACCACTAGTAGGCACATAGCGGCCACTAGTAGTACTAGTAGCACTAAGCTTAGAAGCCACTAGTAGCACTAGTGGGCACTTAACGGCCACTAGTACCACTAGTAGGCACATAGCGGCCACTAGTAGAACTAGTAGGCACATAGTGGCCACTAGTAGCACTAGTAGGCACATAGTGGCCACTAGTAGCACTAGTAGACACATAGCGGTCACTAGTAGCACAAGTAGGCTTTTCAAGGCCACTAGTAGCACTAGTGGGCACTTAGCGGCCACTAGTACCACTAGTGGGCACTTAGAGGCCACTAGTGCTACTAGTGGCTTCTAAGCTTAGTGCTACTAGTGGCCACTGTGTGCCTACTAGTGGCCGTTAAGTACCCACCAGTGCTACTAGTGGCTTCTAAGCTTAGTGCTACTAGTACTACTAGTGGCCGTTAAGTGCCCACTAGTGCTACTAGTGGCTTCTAAGCTTAGTGCTACTAGTTCTACTAGTGGCCGCTATGTGCCTACTAGTGGCTTCTCAGCTTAGTGCTACTAGTACTACTAGTGGCCGCAATGTGCCTACTAGTGGTACTAGTGGCCGTTAAGTTCCCACTAGTTCTACTAGTGGCCTCAAAATGCCCAGTAGTGGTACTAGTGGCCGTTAAGTGCCCACTAGTGCTACTAGTGGCTTCTAAGCTTAGTGCTACTAGTGCTACTAGTGGCCGCTAAGTGCCTACTAGTGCTACTAGTGGCCTCTAAATGTCCACTAGGGCTACTAGTGGCCTCTATGTGCCCACTAGTGCTACTAGTGGCCTCTAAATGTCCACTAGTGCTACTAGTGGCCGTTAAGTGCCTACTAGTGCTACTAGTGGCCGCTAAGTGGCTACTAGTGGCCTCTTAATGTCTAGAAGTGCTACTAGTGGCCTCTAAATGTCCACTAGGGCTACTAGTGGCCTCTATGTGCCCACTAGTGCTACTAATGGCCTCTAAATGCCCACTAGTGCTACTAGTTGCTTCTAAGCTTAGTGCTACTAGTGCCAGCTAAGTGCTTACTAGTGCTACTAGTGGCCGCTAAGTGGCTTCTAATGCTACTAGTGGCTTCTAAGCTTATTCTTACTAGTGCTAATAGTGGCCGCTAAGTGGCTTCTAATGCTACTAGTGGCTTCTAAGCTTAGTGCTACTAGTGGCCGCTAAGTGGCTACTAGTGGCCTCTACATGCCCACTAGTGCTACTAGTAGCTTCTAAGCTTAGTGCCACTAGTGTTACTAGTGGCCTCGAAATTCCCACTAGTGGCAACTAAGTGTCCACCAGTGCCAATAGTGGCTGCTAAGCTAACATTAGCAGGTACTGTATACAGTCAGGCCATGTTGCCATAACAGTACATGCTGTCTTAATTCAAAAAATGACTAATAAAGCTGGCAACAATTAGCTGTCTTATTTTCTCACATTGACAGCTTTAGAAAACTTGAAAACATAGCACTACAAATGACAATAATATACTGTTATGAACCAGAAAATAAGAAATAAGGGACTATGGAGGAAATGAAACAAACTATTACATTAGTAATTCTGTGCATATCTTAGCCACTAAAATGTCAAGGGTGCCACATGGGCTATTTTATGGGTCTATCTGAATAAAATAGTTCTGATTAAGTTAACAAAAAAATTGGCACATCTTTTAGAATGACTGCTGTTAAACACTTTAGTATCCAGCGTGGCCACTTTAAGGCTTTAAGCACACAGTTTGAACATCCACCAATCAAAATCCATGTCCCACCTTCCTCATTTGCATGCAGTCCACTAGTCCTACTAGTGACACTAGTGGCTGCATGTTGCAACATACATGTTAACTAGTAAAGGCTAGAATGTCCACTAGCAACACTAGTGGACAGTAACACACAATATTATGGTTTTACTAGTACCACTAGTAAAAGCCAAAAAGTGTACTAGTAGCACTAGTGAGACTTTTTTGATTTCACTAGTACCACTAGAAGAGGGCAACATGTCTACTAGTACTACTAGTAAGGGCCAAAATGTGTACTAGTAGCACTAGTAAGTGGCAAAATATCCACTAGTAGCACAAGTAGGGGACTTTTACACCTTACTAGTAGTACTAGTGAGATCAAAAATGCTCACTAGTGTTACTAGTGGCAAGGTTTTGCTTTTTACTAGTGTGACTGGTAGAAGAAAGTTTGTCTCACTCGTGAGCTTCTGAACGTCACATGTAAAGGCTTTGGCTGTACTAGTGCTCATCTGCGCATCACTAGTTCGCAACTAGTATACCACTAGTATGCAATTACACACTACTAGTGCGTGACTACCCACTACTAGTGCAACATTCCTTTAACATGTGAGACATTTCTGCACACTGGTAGGACAACTTTGGCATACTAGTAGGACAGCTACATCTTACTAGTGAGGGAAAACTGTGCACTAGTTGACAATTCTGTACCGCTAGTGCTACTAGTGACATCATAAATTTCTACCAGTTAACATCTAGTGCTGCATTAGTAGTACTAGTAGCATACAGATGTCAACTAGTGCAAAGTTTTGCCTCACTAGTAAGACGTAGCTGTCCTACTAGTATGTCAAATTTGTCCTACTAGTGTGCAGAAATGTCTCACATGTTACAGAAATGTTGCACTAGTAGTGTGTAGTCACGCACTAGTAGTGTGCAATTGCATACTAGTGGTAAGCTAGTTGAGAACTAGTGATGGGCAGATGCACACTAGTACAGCCAAAGCCTTTTCATGTGACGTTTAGAAGCTCACTAGTGAGACAAACTTTCTTCTACTAGTTACCCTAGTAAAAAACAAAACCTTGCCACTAGTAACACTAGTGAGCATTTTTGATCTCACTAGTACTACTAGTAAGGTGTAAAAGTCCACTACTTGTGCTACTAGTGGATATTTTGCCACTTACTAGTGCTACTAGTACACATTTTGGCCCTTACTAATAGTACTAGTAGAGTAAAACATGCCTCACTAGTAGCACTAGTAGACATGTTGGCCTTTTCTTGTAGTACTATTAATATGATAAAAGTCTCACTAGTGCTACTAGTAGACTGTCTGGCTTTTACTAGTTTTACTAGTAAGGTAAAACACATCCTCACTAGTACCACTAGTGGATATTTTAGCTTTCACTAGTACTACTAGTGAGCATCTTCATTGTTACTAGTAGTACTAGTAAGAAAAAAACCACCCCACTAGTTCTACTAGTGGACATTTTGTCTCTTACCAGTACATTTAGTGAGGTCAAAATGCCTTACTAGTGCTACTAGTCGGTATTTCTGCGCTACTAGTAGGGTTCAGGAGGCCACTAGTGCGTGACACAGGCCTACTAGTTGGGTCTAGTAGTGTCACTAGTGCTGCACAGTAGTTTACTAGTAAGGTTTGATTGCATACTAGTAGTCCAAAAGTGGCACTAGTAGTGGAAAAAACGTGACAAGTAAGACACAGTCGTTATACTAGTGCACCCTAGTCGTTATACTAGTCTGCCAAATTGTCTTACTAGTGAGGATGAAGTGTGTACTAGTACATGGATTTAAAGTTGGATAGCAAAGATATCTAATAAATGCTCAAACGGCTTTCCATACTGCTGGGAAAAAAACAATACTGTGGTATGGGGTTTTGCACACTTTAGATTACATTTAAATAACTTAAAGAATTGCATTATTTATAGTTGGATCTTGAAAAACTAGAATATTTTAAACGTTATTTTATTTAAGTAATTCAATTCAAAAGGTTTAAACTCATATTGAGTCATTACACATAGAATGGTGTGCTTCAAGATAATGTCTGTTAATTTGTGTGATTAACTTACTGTGCAAAGTTTTTAGGCAGGTGTGAAGAAATGCTGTAAACAAAGAATGCTTTCAAAAATAGAAGTGTTAATCATTTATTTCGATCAATTAACAAAAAACAGTGAATGAACAAAAGAGAAATCTAAATCAAATCAATATTTGGTGGACCACCCTTTGCCTTCAAAACAGAATAAACTCTTCTAGGTACACTTGCACACAGTTTTTTAAGGAACTCAGCTGGTAGGTTGTTCCAAACATCTTGGAGAACTGACCACAGATCTTTTTTGGATGCACGCTTCCCCACATCCTTCTGTATCTTCATGTAATCCCAGACACACTCAATGATGTTGAGATCTGGGCTCTGTGGGGGCCATACCATCACTTCCAGGACTTCTTGTTCACTGAAGATAGCTCTTAATGACTTTGGCTGTATGTTTAGGGTCTTCCTGCTATAGAATAAATTTGGGGCCAATCTTGCGCCTTCCTTATGGTATTGCATTATGGATAAGTATCTGCATGTATTCCTCATCATTGAGAACACCATTAGTCCTGACCAAATCTCCAACTCCATTTGCAGAAATGCAGCCCTAAACGTTCAAGGAACCTCCACCATGCTTCACTGTTTCCTGCAGACACTCATTATTGTACCGCTCTCCAGTCCTTCGACAAACAAGCTGCAGCCAAATATTTCACATTTTGACTTATCAGTCCAGAGCACCTGCTGCCATTGTTCTGCACCCCAGTTCTTATGTTTTCGTGCATACTTAAGTTGCTTGGCCTTGTTTCCATGTTGTAGGTATGGCTTTTTGGCTGCAACTGTCCCATGAAGATCACTTCTGGCCTGACTTCTCCGGACAGTAGATGAGCGTATCTGGGTCCCACTGGTTTCCCATTTGTAATAAGCTTAATCTGTCTTTCATCTGCTGCACTGATTTCCTTTGCCTACCACTGTCTATCTATGATCCTCAACGTTGCCCTTTTCTTTGTGCTTCTTCAAATGAGCTTGAAAAGTACATCTTGAATCCCCAGTCTGCTTTGAAATATTTGTCTGGTACTGACCTTGCTGATGTAGTAGTATAACTACCTTGTGTCTTGTTGCTGAGCTAAATCTTGCCATGACATGAAACTATCTTTCACAACCTCACCTTGGTAGGTACAGTTTTGGAGAGGTTTTGGAGCGATTCAAAAGGTGTGGAATACGGCTGGAGTTGGAGCTTCAAGAGTCACTACACACGGACAAATCCAGGACTTGGGCAACACCTGTTGAATCCTTTACATTAATCCACTCCTAACACAGAGACAATATAAGAAACATCTTACTTGTGCTAAAGAGAAAAAGGACTGGATTGTTGCTTCAGTGCTCCAAAGTCCTCTTTAAGATTAACTTAAATTTTGTTGAATCTATTACCTCCTGAGCCACTGCTGCTCCACAAAATGAAGATGTGACTCTCCAGACCTGCCACACAGATGATCTAATGGCCAATAATAAAGCAACCTGGGGTTCCTTAAACATGGAGGCGATCACCCTGTTGCAATATTCGTATGCAAATACTATTTTAGTACATACTGTACTTTTCTGAAAGCTAACATTTCTTCATGAAAAAACTCATTTTTTATCGATATTTTATGTTTGGGTTTTCTGTAGCTGGAAGTTGTATTAACCAAAATTAACAGAAATAACCACTCGAAAGAAAATAACTGTGTGTAATTAAAAATAAATGAGTGTCTCGTTTAACTGAGTCACTAAAGTAAATTAACATTTGATTATATTTGGATTTACTGAGATGCACCATATATTAAAACCCTAGACGTGACACAGTACTTTCTTTTATGTTTAAGTTGTATGTTGGAGTCTCACTGTTGAAATGTGCAACTTACACCTTCAACATTGGGAATAAGACCTGTTTTCTAAAGTGTTTTCTGCTTGATTTTGTTTTGGAGTTTTCTATCTTTATTTTCTTTACCATATATGCAGCTGCTGTTAGTTCAGGCAGTAAGACCCGACCGTCTGCAGAGCGCCATGACAGCCTTTGCCTCACAAGCTCTTGGTAAGTGTTTTTTTAACAGTACGTTTTTTTAAATCAGTTTTAATTTGTTTCACATTTGTGTTCAAGTTTTATAGGTTTCTTATCGTCTCATAATTTACCAGACAAATACATTTGCACATCTTAACTGTTTTACCTTACAGTGTACTGCAGATGTTTGTGCCATATGATTTGTCCAACAGGATAGAAGTAACAGAGCAAGCCAAGAACGGCAACCTTTGTTTAAAAAAAAATCTGTATTTTCTGTCTTCCAAATTTACACTCAAAATAAGTAAAATTGGTTGTGATTAAAAAGGAGCTATAAACAGAATGGATGATTACAATCTCATTTAACCCTTTAGGCTACTTTAAGGGACTCAGTGCAGCTCTGCAGAGTACTTGTTTCCTCTCTCTTTTTAACCTGCCATGTGATCTTAGCTTGGAGAATTCCTGCCCATCATACTCAGCTTAAAGATACTTATGCCATCAAGAAAATAGCACAATTATTTTCTATTAACACAACTTAAACCTGAGAAATTAACATCATTTTAAGAGAATATGAACTGTGGTTAGTTTTTTTTTCTTCTTCAAAGCAGCAATTTAATTTTTTGTCGGCCGAAAAACAACACAAAACTTCAGATGCTGCGGCTGCTGGTTGACTTGTGCTGGTTGACTTGTGCTGATGTGCTGTGGCCTTTCTGATAAAACTGTTCTTTGGGTCTGGAAACACTTGAGAAATTACAATTTGATTTATATTTTAATCTCAGTGAGTCTGGCCCAGCACCTGTAACACTCAGCTAATTAACGGCAGGATTTAAACAACCACCGCACACACTGTGACCCGTGGAAAACACTGTTTGCCTGAGAAAGTCATTACAAAGTAAACACTGCCAGATGTCATGCTAACTTGGTCGTAAAAATATCAAATATAGCATACACTCTATGAATTCCAAATAATACTAATTTCTAATTTTTAGTTAATGTTTTGATAAATGAGTATCCACAAGAGTTGAATTTCTCTTCTTCATCCGGCTACTTGTGGAATAACTTACTCAAAAGCATCAATGACCTCAAAGATCCACCTTTGCTTTTGATGCTGCTGTTAAAACAAACCTGTCCTCCCATAAGTTCAAATTGACATAATGCCACAGTTTCTACAAATTTTGAAAAGTATAGAAGTTTATTTATTTATTTATTTTAATCAATCACCAGGCATTGATTAAGTGTTTAAGAAGAAGCCTGAGTATGATAGTGTTTAAATTTCCAATTTCTAAAGGGTACAATCTAAATTTCTGAATAACAAGGCACTTTTTATCTAAGCAAGGAACTTTGTGGTACTGCTTGGTGTTTTTTGTATTCTCACAATGGTGCTCCTTTAATGCTTCAGGTATAATTACTTCTTATGCATGAGGCCTCTTTTTAACAAAAAGGTCCCAGTGGGGAAAAAAGAAAAATTAAAATCGCCAAAAGCTGTCCTATATGTGTAAAACCAAATGGCCAGAAAATGTTCAAAGTCACACTATGGATAGGGGATTTTTTTTTTTTTTTTTAAATTGCTTTATTTTACTTTGCAATTCAATTGAAAACAGTTCTGACCAACTGGTTTCGACCCAGCTTGGGCCATTGCCTGTTGTGGCATGCACTTCTGTCCTGTATTACTTCAACAACCTAAATGAAAACACGACCTTCCACCAATACATAAAGTCATCACCTCAAAAGAGAAATGGCCTTGCTTTTTATATTGATTCATAATTAATTTCTATCTGTTGTCTCTAATCTGCCACACCAGTAATTTGATTTAACGTTTTAACCATTTGAATTTTGGTTGTGAGCTATTGACTGAGAACCTACAGATATACCGTATGTGTACTAATCCCAAAATAGTACAAGTCCGTATTTTTGCTTTTTTTTTACCCTTTAATAACTTCAGCTCATGGTTTGAAACTGAACCTGCAATTCCGACTCTGTCTGGTTTAGATGGAAATTAAATTTACCACACTGTGTAATCGGAACCAAACTTTAGCATTTAGGTATAACATAGTAGTGGTATAATGTAGTTAATAAATCCTGAGTACATATTAGCTGATTTGAAGCTAAATGCTTCATACCCAACACAGGGAAAAAAAGCAAACTTCTAGTCTAGAAACAAATCAAACTAGGATATATTAGATACATGGGAACCCGGACTCCCTCTTGTCATGTCTACATATAATTACTGCACTTAAAAACAAAGAAAAATCTCTTAATCTCAAAGTTTCATTGCACTGTACTGAAGTATGCTTTGTTTATCGAATGCACCATCACTTCTCTGAGAATGTCACTGTACTTGAGTAAATGTCACATACTGTACATAAAACCCACACATATTTTTCTCTGTTCTCCAATTATTTTTAATCTCACTTGATACAACCTCACATACCAATATTTAGTGTTCACATGCACATACCTAGGATTTGTAAAGTCACTTTATACTATAATCTTTATTATGTACTGGGGTTTTACTGTGAAGTTAAAAGTTTGGGGACAAGTTAACTCACAACAGAAGTCAGTTGAAACTTCTTTGACCTGTAAGATTTATGTGTAAAAACAAGTCAATCCATTAATGTAGTCTGTTAATTACTATGATTCAATTGTCAAACAATTGTAAATTGTGTTAAGGTTTATTACAATTACAGATGTTGTATTCCCTCATTCTGGAGTACCTGACATGGTATGGAGTATCCTACATATCATTTAATAGTCACAAATAATCAACAGATATAAACTTAATGCTTTTATTGTTAAATCTGAATGAGGCTTGGTTAGCCAGCTGTGAAAGCTTAAAAGTCAGCTCTTTTCTTTATCCTCTTCGTGTTGGAGCTGACTGTCATTAGCCTATGGTGGTTACAACCTAAGTGGTAACTATTCTCAACATTTCCAAAGGATGGGAAGTCAGATTCAGCAATGATACACTAACAAGGCCAAAACTGAGTTCATCTTAACAGAATACTCAAAGTTACAAGTAAAGCCCCCTTATGATAAATAACAGAAATGGAATCAGTGTTCCCTCGCCTGGACACAAGTCACTGGGGCACCTCTGGAGCCAGGCCCGGTGGTGGGGCATAGTGGTGAGCACTTGGTGGTCAGGCTTATTCAAATTCTAATTCAAATTCAAAAATACTTTATTGATCCCAGAGGGAAATTAAGTGTTGGTATAGCTCATATAATAATTTATTCTTTAAGGAGTTGTTGTAGATGATGATGGCTGTGGGCAGGAAGGATTTCCTGTAGCGGTCTGTATTGCAGCGAAACTGAAGAAGCCTCTGACTGAAGACGCTCTCTTGTTGAATGACAGTCTCATGAAGAGGATGCTCAGGGTTGTCCATAATTTGTTTAATTTTATGAAGAATCCTTCTTTGCATTATCATCTCCAGATGTTCCAGTTGTCCCAAGAACAGAACCAGCCTTCTTTATCAGGTTGTTTAGCATTTTTAAATCCCTGGCTCTGATGCTGCTACCCCAACAGATGATGGCTGAAGAGATTACACTCTCCACAACAGACTTGTAGAAGATCTCCAGCATCTTGCTGCAAACCTTGAAGGACCTAAGCTTCCTCAAGAAGTACAGTCTGCTCTGTCCCTTCTTGTAGACAGTTTCACTGTTGCGCCTCCAGTCCAGTCTTTTGTCAAGGTGAACTCCGAGGTATTTATACTCCTCAACCACCTCCACTTCTTCTCCCATGATGGAAACAGTGTTTGACTTGCCCATGTTTCTTCTGAAATCTACAATCATCTCCTTTGTTATGTACACATTCAAGGCAAGACGATTGTTTCCACACCATGTCACAAAGCAGTCCACCAGCTCTCTGTATTCAGCTTCTTGTCCATCTCTGATACACCCGACAATTGCAGAGTCATCTGAGTATTTCTGCAGATGACAGTTCTCTGATTTGTACTGGAAGTCTGAGGTGTGCAGAGTGAAAAGGAATGGTGAGAGTACGGTCCCCTGTGGTGCTCCTGTGCTGCTGACCAACTGGGTTGACACACAGTTCTTCAGTCTCACAAATTGCGGTCTGTTGGTCAGGTAGTCATTGATCCAGGCTATTGTTGAGGGCTCCACCTTTGTCTTCAGGAGTTTCTGACAAAGCAAATCAGGCTGGATTGTGTTAAATGCACTGGAGAAATCAAAGAACATGATCCTCACAGTGCTGCCTGCTTTGTCCAGACAACAGTGGGTTGGTTGAAGCAGGTGGATGATGGCATCTTCAACTCCAACTCCACAACGATAAGCAAACTGCAGTGGGTCCTGATACATTCTTGTTTGCTTATTCAAGGGGGCTAACAGGTGTCTCTCCAGGACCTTCATGATGTGGGATGTCAGGGCAACAGGTCTATAGTCATTGATGACTGATGGGTGAGTTCTTTTTGGTACTGGAACAAGGCAGGATGTCTTCCACAACACTGGAACCTTCTCCTGAGTTAGGCTAAGGTTGAAGAGGTGCTGGAGAATCCCACAGAGCTGCTCTGCACAGGCCTTCAGGACTCTGGGGCTGACACCATCTGGACCTGCAGCCTTGTTCCGGTTCAGTTTCTCCAGCGGCCTCTTCACCTGACTTTTGGAGACAGACAAGTGGGAGGGGGAGGCAAAGGGGGTAGCAGCATTTCCTGACTTGGTTGAAGTCAAACTTGTGGAAGCAGAAGAATCCCAGACTGAGGTGAAGGATAAAACATCCGAGGTGTAACAGGAAAGCTGTTGGTCAGAGGAGAGTGGGATGTCTGTTTGGCTGGGAACAGGAGAGGGGGATCCTGTTAGGTAAATATTGTGGTTTACCTAAAACGAGTCACACACAAAAGTCGGAGATAATATGGAGTCAATAAGCTCTGCAGAGGTAGATGTGGATAATCAGTTCTGCAGAGGGAGACCAGGAAAATACTATAAGGAATGAGCCAACCGTCTGTCTGTTATCAGCTCCTCGTCACTCGTCTCCCTCACTGATCTCATCACTGGTCTCAAAGGGTCTCCCCTCTGCAGGCTCTCTTTATTTAGTCACACTTCATTAACATATTAAAAGAACAGGATGTCATGCACAAGAGCATGTGACTGAAACCAAAATGACATTTAAAAAGTACATTAGAACTATGTGATAAAAACACCCTAAGAAAATAATAATACACCATTATTATTTTCCCTAACATTTCCCCCCTGAAATGTGGTTTTTAAATGTGATCACGAACAACAAAAAGTTGTAAAATAGGTAACAACTCTAATAATATAAAAATATAAGAATCATAAAAACCAGATAACAAAAGGTTGCAAAATAAGTAGCATCCCAAATTCAAAAAAGGTAATAAGACATATAACAAAGAAATTGCAAAAGTAAGTAGCAATTTCAAAAAGGTATTTATGCGAGCTTCACCTAGACATCATCCAATTAATCGCTACCTGAACAGTAGTTTAGATTAATGGAATCATAAAAGGTTTTTACACATGTTAATTACACTTCATCTTCTTCTTTATTTCTGTCTTCATCTTCAAGCCTCTGATTAAGAAGAGAGTATTGGACCATTGTGTTAGTTATCATCTTATTCATCATTTGTTTTATACATGGAAGAACACAACTAACAAAAATGCAGAAAAGTATCAAAATTACAATGAATGGCATAGCTATTTTTAAAAGAACCTGATACCACCTGCCAGTTGTCAGCCAGGCCATGAGATCCCATTGTCCATTACTGCTTTCCTGTGATTCTAAAAAGTCAGCTAATCCCTGCACCCGGTCACCAATTACAGTACAAAGTCCACCTTCAGAAGCAAAAAGAGTGTCCAGAGCTACCCGATGTTGCATCAGCATGGTCTTCATCGCCAGTTTTTCAGGATCGTTGGCCAGCAGGTTGGACATTTCAGCAAGGATGTCTGTGATGTTTTCCAAAGTCCACCAAACCTCGTTCTTCCTTTTTGTCAGACTTGCAACTCCAACAGGTGGGAACATGGTGTGGAAGATTCCTTTTGCATCACTGTAGAGAGGTTTTCGTCCACCATTGTCAGAGAACAGGTTGAACACTTGTGGAGGGTTGAATTCCCGTTTATTCAGCTCTGTAGGTTTAGAAGGTGCTCCGTTTTCTGTATGAGGAGGGTTGCAGTCGAGCCAAACTGCATGTGCCACACCAATCCTTAGGTAGGTAGAGGTAGAAAGTGTGACCACCCTTCCAGATGTATCCGTCAGGCGTTCCCATGCCAAATTGGGATTATTTAAGGTGGTTGGGACAGCAGTCATCGATGAGACTTCTTCAGAATGGTGTGGGATCCATGAACAGACATAACAGCTGGTATTGAAACCTAAACGTTTTGCAGTCAAATTAACTATTTGGTACCAGGTGTTCTTGAACGCATGGTGGGTTAGAATTTTAGCTCTTCTTTCCTTTGATGTCTGGGCGTCATCAGGTGTGAGGAAAAAGCAGTGGAATAGAGGCAGGCAAACTGCCAGACAGGAGGGGAGCCAAACTAGTTTCATGTTGGCTAGAGGCAAATAAGAGGACTAGCCCTCCAAAACAGAGGTTTGACCACTAAGGGGACAGGGATGCTGTTCTGCTGGGTTTGAGACCAGAGGCCCTATTGGTCACTCTGTCCTTTGTAGCCCAGACTTCCCCACTGTCCCGTGTCTAGTCCCCTAATTGCCTTTGCAATTTGCAGTGTGAGATGTGTATCCACGAGGGTCTCTCAGCGATTTTCACAGCCGTGGGCGTGGTCAGCAGGACTTCAAAAGGTCCTTCCCAGCGGGGACTCGTCCAATTCTTCCTTTTAATCACCTTGATGAAAACCCAGTCTCCAGGTTTGATTGGCTTTTCAAGATCCTGCAAAACAGAAGGAGAGATAGGCAGATTGTGTGCGCTTTGCACTTCTTTGGCTAGGATAATTATCTTCATGTAATCAGCTAATGTGATTTCTTATACATGTTAGGCATGTTTTGAAGAAATGTTTTAAGTATGTTTCCAGGTTGTATGTTGTAAAGTGTTGCTGTATTATTGATACCATCCCCCCTGTGGAGGCATGGCAAGGCCCATGGCTCACAAACGCAGCAGCTTTAAACAGTGATTTGGGTAGGATGGGTTTATTACGAACTTCATAAAGTCCATTTTCATTTAGAATGGCACCTGTTGTTAATAATTCCTCAATTACTGGTTGAATTCCTAACTCTGCTTCCACATAGAGGGGGTATTGTCTTACTCTGGGTCTAAAATGTGATTTAGCAGTTATTTGAACGGGAGCAATGGATGAGAGTAGGCCCACATCAGTGGGGCTTTAAGACCATAATGTGTCAGGGACTTCTTTGAGTTGCTTTTCTTCCTCTTCAGTCAATAAGATGGTTTCTGCTTCTGGTCATTCTAACGTTGCAATTTTGGTGGTGCAGTGGAGTGGCATGATAAGGGGCAGTCTATATAAACCTGTGGATTCACTGTATTGCCAACTATCTTCTTTATTTTCTTGCAAAGTTTTAAAATCTGTGGTATTATTTGCTTTTCGCACCATATATCCCAAATCTTTCCAACGTGATGTACTGCTTTTTGTCAGGGATATATGCGGATCTGTAGGCAAATCAAAGAATTGTTTAAGGCTGGTAGACAGTGTTACTGAGGCAGCTGAATCAGATTTTCCATCAGTAATGATGTATGAGGTGAACACTACAGCAGGTGAGAGTTGCATAAAATAGTCTTGGAACTTGGGATCAGGTTCAGGCCTCAGAGCCATAGTCACATGTAACTGTGATGTAGGCATGATTTGTTTGTCGGGTTCAGGAACTACCTGCAAAACTGTGTCCATCATTGTTGTTGTATCTTTAAGGTTTTCTTTAGGTTCAACTCGTAAAGAGTAGTACAGACCGAGCCCCTGTGGTCTATGAATTGTATTTAGGTAAATGTCATCATTTCCTGTTCTCACAGCTCTCATGCCGTCTCCCACTGGGATAATTGAGATTTTTAGGGCTGACATTAAGTCTCTGCCTAACAAATTGAGTGGACATTGTGGTGAAATGACTATTGAGTTTTTAGAACTTAACCTAGTTTTTGGATCTGTTATTAACACTGGTTTAGATAAAAATGAGCGAGTAGTGGCACCATCTGCTGATTTTACCAAAATGCTTTCTTTAGATTCTGGCAGATTCACGCCAGAAGAGATCACTGTTCTGCAAGCTCCAGTATCACAAAGGAGCTCTACTGTTTGTTTATTAACTTTAAGTGTTATGTAAGGCTTCTCTTTCAGAACATTAAGTAATTCCCAGGCGCCACAGCAGTCCACCACCTCATTAGAGGCGGTAAAAGTATCTAGTCATTGCTGTGTGAACCGCGAGTGATCTGGGGCAGTTGAACCCTGTGTATGGAACTGATCTCGCCCTATGCCCCCTCCTCGGCCTCTGCCTCTGCTACATTGATGTGAAATGTGGCCTACTTTCCCGCAGATCCAACACGTGGGGGCAGTGTGACCACCTTGATGTCTCCATGCCCCCTGTGGTGTCTTATGATGTGTATTCCTTTGTGGTCTAAACCCCCTTCCTTTGTTGTGGTTATCACTTTGATAATAAACTTCCCCCTCATCGTCTTCAACCTGAGTGTGAAATACCTGTGTGTCGGAGTCTGGAGGTTTTGGTTTCTTCCCCTTTCTTTCAATGACACCTTCTGCAAAACGTGCATTGGCCATAAGGGTAGTAAGGTCACAAGTTTCCCATGTCAGAAGGTGATTTTTAATCCAATTAGTGATAGTGGGGTGGAAACTATGTAGCAGACCATTACACAAATGCCGCATATATGGAGTTTCATCACCATTCTCTTTAGTTAGGCCACTGTGGGTATCATGTTCCTTTTGGTATCTGTATTTAAAATCATCTACAGTTTCCCCAGGCTTCTGTTTTATGGAGACCATATGCCCATAATCTGGTTTCTTTTTAAACTGTGCATGAACTTTATCCGCTACTGCATCGAATTGTTGCTTTAGTGCCCCCTGGAAATCATTCTGAAATTGTAACACAACTCCGGCATCATCTCTTCCTGTGTAATTTCCAGCTACATGGTGCCAGTCTTTCCCCAGCGATGCAGCCATAGCCTGTCCTAATTCATGACCGTTTAACCGGTAGGATTTGACCACATCAACCATATCCTCTGTCCATTTTTCTGGATCCTCCTTATGGCTAGTGATTTGTTCTACAACCTCTTTAACGTCTTTAAGTGACCATGGTCTAAAAACATATCTCGGAGTACCATCGGCAGATGGTACTTGAATCATAGGGTTGATATTTATTGAGTCCTCTGGTTCACTCTCATAAGATTTATCCTCAGATTTTTTTGGACCTGACTTCTTTGTAATTCTAAGTCTTTGTTTTATTGTGGTACCATTAGTTTTTTCTTCAATTGCAAATTGATCTCTTGGAACAGGAGGATATAGACCTTCCCCTAAAGCCCCCGGCTGGTGTGATGGGGGTGTTGGTGGAGGTGCATAAGGTTCTCCTCCAACAGCCCCAGGGGGGTCTGTCTGGGCTGTAGGTGGAGGTGCATAAGGAGGAGGGCACAGTGTGAGCTCGTCACCTAGCTTTTTCATAAGAAGAGCCTCATCTTTAGCACCTTTGCTCTCTTTTCTGTTTTTTATATTTTGCTTCCTTTTCTCTGTTTCATCAGCCCACACACGTGCTATTTTTAACTGTGTCTGTTTAAGTTTTTTCTTTTGACCTTTAGCGATAAGTGTTTTTCCTTCAAGAACACATACAAGTTCTCTCCATTGGCTTCCTTTAAGCTTCCCATCTACTTTATACTTTTTGCGCCATTTTGTTAGAAACTGAAGATTTTCGGGGTTCTTTTTATACATATATTTTGAATCGCCTTCTAATTTGTCGGTTGAAACATCGTTTCCCATCTTTGCGTTCTTTTTATATAACCCTTAATGGGTTCTATTAATTGGTCTGGTAAAGTCTGTTGTTAGAATACCAAATAGTTCTATGAGAATAACAACAGTAATTAATATTAAGGTTAAGGTGAATGAAAAAGCAAGAACTATGAAATTAGTCTGTTGATGAGTTAAAGTTAGTGATTTATTCTTTAATTAATTAAAGTAAATTTTTTTTTGGTCATTTATTTGAGATTTTTAATTGTAATCAATTTCTGCTAAAAGTGGATCGTATAGTTTTTACTCTAAGTGTCTCTCTTGTGCAACTAGATTGAGCCGTTTTATGGCTTTCCTAATCTAAGGATGTGTTGTGTAACCTATACATCCACACAGAACGTCTCTTGTAGTGCCCGTTCAAACCGTACGTTAACACCGTTAGGTTTCAGGTTGGACTGGCATACATAAAGATTATGTCCTGTGTCTAATCTTTCTTATACCCACTTAGGGTGCGGTATTTCGTTTTGATTCTGCTGTTTGTGTTTTTACTTCCATACACTGGCGTGCTTTATTTCCCAGCGAGGTGGATTGGTTCGCAAACCTAACCCGTTACAACCGTATATTTTTCAAGGTGGTCAGGTTCGCAGACCTGTACCGTTACACCCTTTTTTCAAGGTGGACCGGTTCGCAAACCAGGTCCGTTACACCCTTTTTTTTTTTTTTTTTTTTTTTTTTCAAATTTTATTTTTGAAGGTGGTCAGGTTCGCAGACCTGTCCCGTTACACCCCTTTTTCAAGGTGGACCGGTTCGCAAACCAGGTCCATTACACCCTTCTTTTGTCACTAAACAGTTACGGATCAACACCTGATATTTTATCAGAGAGGCTAAAGCGTTCTTTAGGCCCAAACAGCAGAATATACCCTGACTATCTTAGAATTTGTTTTGTTAAATGTAAAGGTGCACAAAAAAAGACGTACTCACAATCTCCGCCCTATGCGAGTGACTCAAACCGAATCGATCGCACGGGAGCACGCGCAGGGGGTCCTCGTGGAAGTTATGCAGCCGGCCAGTGCAGCAATTCAGCGATCTGGATGTCAAAAACAGCCCTTCGACGGAAACCACCGGCGGGAGTGCTCCGTACGTCGGGTCTCGGAACCAAGATGTTAGGTAAATATTGTGGTTTACCTAAAACGAGTCACACACAAAAGTCGGAGATAATATGGAGTCAATAAGCTCTGCAGAGGTAGATGTGGATAATCAGTTCTGCAGAGGGAGACCAGGAAAATACTATAAGGAATGAGCCAACCGTCTGTCTGTTATCAGCTCCTCGTCACTCGTCTCCCTCACTGATCTCATCACTGGTCTCAAAGGGTCTCCCCTCTGCAGGCTCTCTTTATTTAGTCACACTTCATTAACATATTAAAAGAACAGGATGTCATGCACAAGAGCATGTGACTGAAACCAAAATGACATTTAAAAAGTACTTTAGAACTATGTGATAAAAACACCCTAAGAAAATAATAATACACCATTATTATTTTCCCTAACAGATCCTGAGCTAGTTCCTGAACTGAACCTGTTGAAGTATGTGTTCAGTTCATTGGCTCTGTCCAGACTTCCATCTATCCAATCCTTCCTGTCCTTAAACCCTGTGATCTTTCTCATTCCTGACCAGAGATCTCGGATATTGTTCCTCTGTAGTTTGTTCTCCAGCTTCTTCCTGTATGCCTCTTTGCTGTCTCTTATCTTGACCTTAAGTTGCTTCTGTATACTCCTCAGTAATTCCCTGTTCCCTCCCTGAAGGCTTTTTTTCTTGTTTATATACTTTATTATGCTCATGGAGGAGGGGCATAACACCTGTGGGAGGGGCCATGTGTGGGGGAACGGGTCCTGACTGTTGTTTGTGCCTATGCGCTAAACAATAGTTCAGGTTACCCACCCTTTTTGGTGTCCTTGTTGGGAATTCTGGTGAGCGCTCCTGTCAGGTACTCCCTTGTTCTGGTGGGATACTTCAATGCTCGCATAGCCAGGAATGACCAACCCCACCCACACCACCCCTATCTGAACCCGAGCTGTATTTTGTTATTGGATTTCTGTGGATGGTGAGTTGGCTTTGATGGTGAGGAAAGATGCTTTTCAGATCTGGCGGACTCAAATGTATTGAAAGGGTCTGCTGGAAACGTCAGATGCAGCTTCAACTCCCATATCTGGAAGCGCTGTGAACACATCCTGGGGGAGATTAGGGACATTGAGTCTGAGTGGACCATTTTCCACGCATTGTTGAGCCAGCTGACCGTTGCCGCAAGGTGTTCGGGACCTGTTGTAGAGGCAACCTTCGAACCCACTGGTGGACAAAGCAAAAGCCCTGATAAGGAAGTTATATCAGGCCTTTTTGACTTGTGGGACCCCAAAGCATCTGATAGGTACTGTCAATCCAAGCGGAATGCGCCTCGGGTAACTGAGTCAAAATCTTGGGGCGTGGGAGAAGTTCAGTGAGGCCATAGAGAACGACTTCCGTATGGCTTCGAGGAGATTCTGGTGCATCATCCGGCATCTGAGGAGGGGAAAGCAGTGTACCACCAACATTGTTTATGGTGGGGATGGTGTGCTTCTGACCTCGACTCAGAACATGATGGGTCGGTGGGCAGAATACTTTGTAGATCTCCTGAATCCAACTGGCACGTCTTTCAGTGATGAGGCAGAGTCTGAGGATGTTGGGTCAGGCTTTCCAATCTCTGGTGCTGAGGCAATGTAGGTGATCAAAACCTTTTCACCCTCAGGAGGGCCATGGAGGGTGTAGGGGAGTTCGCTGATACGGAAAATAATGGATGGATTTTATCCCTCGATGCCTATCTCGGGTATTTTGGTATTTTACATGCCCATCCTCTGGGGGAAAACAAACCTGAAGACGTAGGTGCCTATTTGCCTTTAAAGTATGGCAGCAGAACTTAACAGCATGTGTCATCAGTGTCCTTGAAATATCCACCATTCCCACCCTGACAAGGGGTACCACATGTAATTATATGAACAGACTTTGAATACGTTCAAAGTCTGCGAGAGGTAAAAGAATAAAGTTGGCCCACAAAACAAAGAATAGCTAATAACCCAAAACGATGGGAGTATTTAAAGATAATAGCTGCTAATTAAAGATAAATAAACCTGCACAATTTGGTAACGAGATAGATGGAGATAACTGGTAAATGTCACACCAAATTACAGTAAGTCTCCATTAACCAAGTTACTGATAATTGTTCTTCCCTCTTTTACATACAATCAACCCTTTTACCCCTATTGAATGTTACAATATTTCCATTTGTAGCCCTTTAATTACCATGTGTCATGTTTGCAGGGTTTTTATGACTCAAAGGCAGCAACAGACTCAGAACACCAGACAGTAAATTTGGATATGATAAAAGATGTTTATTTATAATAAATGTGAAAGTCTCTGGTTGATCGCTGGGAAACGGGTCCACGATGACAGGCGGAGGAACTGCAGCAGAAAATAGATATGAGATGATGTGACAGGATGGTGAGGCAGAGAGTGAATGATTACGATGTCCGATCTTTGAGGGAGGTAAGTAGGATCCAATACCCGAGGTGAGTGGAGGCTGACGTTGTGCAAGGCTGTGTGTGTTTGCAGGTGGAGCAGGCTGACGGGCAGGCAGATGGAGGAAAGGCAGACCAGCGGCGGTAACGAAGCAGAAGCTGACCAGGAGGGAATCCAGAGTGATCGGTAAGTTGTTTCCAGGAGGTATCGCCAATGGAACGGAGATCAGAGGAAGAAACCAACTTCCGAGGACAAAGGAGTCTGGATCAGGATCTGTGAGGAAACCAGGAAGAGTAAGCGGGCAGAGGTATCGAAGGATAAACTTTCTGGAATATAGGTTGGCCGTGTTTACCATGCTAGAAGCGAGAACCATCTGGCGTCAGCTTGCAGCCTCCCTCCCTCTTTTGAAGCTGGAGATGATGAGCCTAAACGAGCTGCACCTGTCACCAATCAGCCACGCCCCTGCAGAGAAGGTAGGAGAGCACACACACACAGCAGACACCAGCAAAACCCAGGATCCTAACACCATGTGGTTGTTCATTATAAAAATGAAGAATGCTTACGTTTTCAAGAGCCCAGAAAAGTCTCCTCCCTGATGTGGCTTCATGTTTTTGTTGCTCTGGATGGTTTGTAAAACATTTCCATATTTCTTCTCTTTTTTTCCTGGTGTAGATTTTTTTCACCTCACTCTGGGAGTATCTCACTGTAACTGTGGCTGTGGGGAGAATCTCCACTGTAGACATGTGACCCTCATTTACATTGGGTGCACATAGTCATTCACTTCCTAGTGCTCACAAAGATTAAGTCTCAATAGCCAGTGTTCCAACTCGTTTCCCCTTTCCACATGACTAATACTAGACCTGATTGAATTTCATCTCCCTCTGACATTTTTGTCAATTAATAAAAATGGAACTAATGTATTAATCAGTTTTCTCAGATTCCATCATTCAAAATCAGTTTTTAATTCACTTTCATCTAGTTTTTTTCCAGTAAAATTGGTGTTGAGTAAATATTTGCATCATAGTTTAAGTTATGGGAAATTAACCCTAGTCTTATAATAATGAACAAAAAATTATTTGCCCATTTTATTTACATAATGTTCCAAAATCGATTATGAAACTGTCTTTTTAGAAGTCTCTGAGAAAAATCACATCTCTCTTATAAAAGCTTGCAGAGAAAATGATTTCAGGAATACAGCTGAGAAAAAGGTCTCTGGAATGGTGCAGGCAGACAAATAGAAAAAATGAAAACAAAATGTAGGAAGTCACGTTAGGATGAGGTGGTCAGACCGACATGGATGAAAGCTAATCATGATGAGAACAGAACTGGTGAGTCCTCCGAAGTGGAGGTGGTTGAGGAGTATAAATACCTTAAGTTTATACAAAACAAAGGAGATAATTGTAGATTTCAGAAGGAACCGAGTTAGGTTCGAACTGTATTTCCATAATGGGAGAAGAAGTGGAGGTAGTTGAGGAGTATAAATACCTCAGAGTTCACCTGGACAACAGACTGGGCTATAGACTGAACAGTGAAGCCATCTACAACAGGGGACAGAGCAAACTGTACTTCTTGAGGAAACTTCCTGACTTCGCTTTCCCCAGCCACTTGGGCCAACTCCTCGGAGGTGAATCCCAAGGTGTTCCCATGCCACCCGAGGTACATAGTCCCTCCATTATGTCTTGGGTCTTCTTCTAGGTCTCCTCCCTGTGGGACGTGCCCGGAACACCTCACCAGGGAGGCTTCCAGGAGGCACCTGACCAGATGCCCAAGCCACCTCAACTGGCTCCTCTTGATGTGGAGGAGCAGCGGCTCTACTCTGAGCCCCTCCTGGATGACTGAGCTTCTTACCTATCTCTAAGGATCTGTTTACACGACAACGTTGCTGTTTTTGTTTGAATACGCGGGTGAAAACGCACTGCGTTTACATGACAGGGTGCGCGATGGAAAAAGCTGTAGTACATATGCCCGGCCTTTAGATGGCAGTGTGCCCCGTGTATGTAATGTTCCAAGGTTTCCCCCTCACAGCCCGGAAAAGAAACATTTCATGATAACTAACAATCTTGGTCTTCTTGTAGTTCTCCTCCGCTAAATAAAGGCGTATTGATTATTTAAACCACATACTGTATGCGTTTCCGTTGGCGATCGCATAGAAGCCTGATGATCTCTAAGGTTTGCTTACAGAGACCACTTCAGAAGCTGCATCAGTAGTAACAGTATACCTGGATCCGCCATTGTTGTTTTTTTTCTGTAGAAAGGCGGAGTGCGCAAGTGCAACATGTCCGTAAGTGGCTGGCAGTGACGTCATCGTTTTCAAAAGTCTCCGGCTTGCGCTTACATGACAACGAATCACTCAGCGTTTTCAGAACTCTCCACTCTGGAAACCGTTTTCCAAAAGCTGCGTTTTCACCCCTCCGTTTTCCCGTTGTCGTGTAAACGAGAGGCCGAATCGGAGAGAAAACCTCAGTTTTGTAAACGGCCCCTAAGGGAGAGCCCAGATACTCTACAGAGAACACTCATTTCAGCCGCTTCTGTTGGTGATCTCGTTCTTTCGGTCACTACCCGAAGTTCATGATCATAGATGAGGGTAGGAATGTAGATCGAACGGTAAATTGAGAGCTTTAGCTTTCAGCTCAGCACTCTTTTCACCACGACAGACTGGTACAGCGCTCGCATCACTGCAGATGCCGCACCAATCCACCTATCAATCTCCCGCTCCATTTTTCCCTCATTTGTGAACAAGACCCCCAGATACTTAAACTCCTTTGCTTGGAGCATGACCTCGTCCCTGCCCTGGAGAAGGCCCACTACCCTTTTCCGGCTCAAGAAACATGGTCTTAAGTTAGGAGGTGCTGATTCTCATCCCAGCTGAAAAAGCAGTAGATCATGTTCTAATGAAGCAAACGGGACCACATCATCTTCAAAAAGTAGAGACCTGATCTTTAGACCACCAAAATGGATCCGCTTGACACCTTGGCTGTGCCTAGAAATCCTGTGCACAAAAGTTATGAACAGGATCGGTGACAAAGGTGCAACCTTGGCGGAGTCCAACTTTCGCTGAAAACAAGCCCAACTTACTGTCAGCAATGCTAACCAAGCTAACACTTAATTTTCCTCTGGGATCAATAACGTATTTCTGAATTTAATTTGCATTTGAATTGACAGTTTCAAATAAAACAATTTGATTATGTTTCCCAAGTGAAAATATTATTCATCAGTGTTCTTTGGCTTGTCTGCTTTCAGAGTCTGTCATAGTTCTTAGGTGTTTGTGTTTTGTTAGTTCTTTTCCTTTTTTAGTTCTATTATCATGTTAGGTTATTCCTTGTCTTTATTAGTTATTTCGGCACTTTCTTGTTTCTGTATTTCTCCTTGCTCTTAGATGTTTTTCACCCTTTGCTTCTGTGTCCACCTTCTTATTAGTTTTTCTCTTTAGTTTCCTTTGTTATTTCTTCATTCTGTTCTCCAGTGTTTCCTTAAGATTCCTCCCTAGACCTAATATCTTTGCTTTATAGTTTCTTTAGAGTTTTCTGTCTCCCTAGCCATTCTACCTTCTGTCCCAATTGATAATTTCCACCTGCTCTCTCCCTCTCACCTGCATCTGCTCTCACTAATTGGTCATTGGTCTTCTCTGTCACTTCCTCATTCCCTCCTCAGTATATATTCACCTCTCCTTCAGTCACTACTCGCTGGTTCGTTGTCAGTTCTTCCCTGCCTGGTTCCTGCCTTCCCTGTTTATCCCTGGTCTGTCTTCCCGCGTTTCCTGGTCTCCATGTTCCCTGGTTTCCCGGTGATTATTGTAAGTTTGCAATTTATTATTTAATTAAATCTGAGTTTCTTAAACGTTCTGCATTTGGGTCCTCCTCGGAACCGCTAACATGACAGAACGAACCAGCCCACTGGACCAAGCAGAATACACACACACAGAGGAGGAGTTGCAGGAACTCATTGACTGGAGCATTAGTCAAGGTCTATACTCACCCTACGCCGGATCCCGATTGGCCTGTTGTCCTCCCGGTGTTGGTGCTCTCGGGGGTTGACGCGAACTGCACCTCCACTCCCATTCCTTGAGCCTCCGCCGTCGGCAGCGTCCTAAAGCCTCCAATCGCCAGGATGTCTCCTGCCCTAGAATTGCTCCTATTTTTCTCCCGGAGGACTCGAGGGGCGACATCCTGGTTTCCCAGAAGCCTACCCTGCACCATTTCCTCCAGACCGCCCAAGCTCCAGTCTCGGTTCCCCGTAGCTGCGGACCGCCGGTTGCAGACGCTACCCGTCTGCACTCGCCCTTCTGGGGTCTGCTCCCTGTGCAAAGCCGGCGCGACCAGTCTCCGGTCCCGGCTCCCAGCCAGCCTCAAGCCCCGCCTTCCGCTCCTCCTCCAGACTCTCCACCATTGTTGAGTACCATCCCTGAGGAGGAGTCTGCGTTATTGTCTCAACAATTCCAAAATGACTCGGAAATGATGTAAGCCTTGTTTGAGGCATACGGCGCCTCCATTTGGAGGAAACGCTACACGCCCCTGGTTCCTACTCCTGTTCCCACAGACTCCGCAGAGGGTGTTCCGGAGGACACGCCTCTATCTCCTGATTCCGCAGGGGGTGTTCCGGAAGACACGCCTCTAGCTTCTCACTCCGCAGAGGGTGTTCCGGAGGACACGCCTCTAGCTCCTGACTCCGCAGGGGGTGTTCCGGGGAACACGCCTCTAGCTCCTGACTCCGCAGGGGGTGTTCTGGAGAACACGCCTCTGGCTCCTGACTCTGCCAAGTGTCTCCAGAGGGATACAACCTCGCCGTCAGCACCATGCGTGGGTCTTCAGCGCCACTTCGTGGGTCTTCAACGCCACGTCGTGGGTCTTCAGCGCCACGCCGTGGGTCCTCTACGCCTTCCTCCCGAGGGTCCTCTACGCCGTCTTCCCGAGGGTCCTTTAAGCCTTCCTCCCGAGGGTCCCCAGCGCCGTCCTCCCGAGGGTCCCCAACGCCATCCTCCCGAGGGTCCCCAGCGTTGTCCTCCCGAGGGTCCCCATTGTCTTACCAAGGTCCCCTCAGTCGACGCCGATTCTTAAGACACAAGGTTCTCTGCTGCCGGTTCCCAAGACACAAGGTTCTCTGCAGCTGGATCCCAAGACGCAAGGTTGTCTGCAGCTGGTTCCCAAGACACGAGGTTCTCTGCAGCCGGTTCCCAAGACACAAGGTTCAGCTCTGTCGCTGGTTCCCAAGACACAAGGTTCAGCTCTGTCGCTGGTTCCCAAGACACAAGGTTCTGCTCCGCAGCCGGCCACCCAGACACAAGGTTCTGCTCCGCAGGCCTTCACGCCACAAGGTTCTGCTCCGCAGGCCTTCACGCCACAAGGTTCTCCGCCGCAGGACTTCACGCCACAAGGTTCTCCGCCGCAGGCCTCCACGTCTCCTGGTTCCTTGTCGCAGGCCTACACGCCTCCTGGTTCCTCGTCGCAGGCCTCCTCGTCTTCTGGTTCCTCGATGCAGGCCTCCTCGTCTCCTGGTTCCTCGTCGCAGGCCTCCTCGTCTCCTGGTTCCTCGTCGCAGGCCTCCTCGTCTCCTGGTTCCTCGCCGCAGGCCTCCTCGTCTCCTGCTCCTTCGTCGCCGGCCTCCCAGGTTCCTGGGGTTCCAGGGGTCCTCTCATAGTTCTTAGGTGTTTGTGTTTTGTTAGTTCTTTTCCTTATTTAGTTCTATTATCATGTTAGGTTATTCCTTGTCTTTATTAGTTATTTCTGGCACTTTCTTGTTTCTGTATTTCTCCTTGCTCTTAGATGTTTTTCACCCTTTGCTTCTGTGTCAACCTTCTTATTTGTATTTCTCTTTAGTTTCCTTATTTATTTCTCCATTCTGTTCTCTAGTGTTTCCTTAAGATTCCTCCCTAGACCTAATATCTTTGCTTTATAGTTTCTTTAGAGTTTTCTGTCTCCCTAGCCATTCTACCTTCTGTCCCAATTCTCACCTGCATCTGCTCTCACTAATTGATCATTGGTCTTCTCTGTCACTTCCTCATTCCCTCCTCAGTATATATTCACCTCTCCTTCAGTCACTACTCGCTGGTTCGTTGTCAGTTCTTCCCTGCCTGGTTCCTGCCTTCCCTGTTCATCCCTGGTCTGTCTTCCCGCATTCCCTGGTCTCCATGTTCCCTGGTTTCCCTGTGATTATTGTAAGTTTGCTATTTATTATTTTATTAAATCTGAGTTTCTTAAACATTAAACAGCATTTGGGTCCTCCTCGGAACCGCTAACATGAAAGAGTCTTTGTGTATAACAGTGGTTCCCTAAGTGGGGGGCTCTGAGTCATTGCAGGGGGTGCTGTATGAATGGATAAAAATGTAATGCTAATATAACGTACAGGTTTTTGATGAGGCTCCCACATAAACGCAAAGCAGAAGAAAAAACATTGCCAAATAAGCTTCTAAACCAACTTCTTTCCAAGCCAAAGAGATAAAAGGATTCTATACTTCCCTGCACTACATTATTCCATCTATGATTCATAACAAAGGCCAGCAAACTATGGGTTATTTTCCATGTCCAAAAATACCATTGGCAGGTGCATTTATGAGATGTCAACGGACATATAGGGACTTTGTAGAGATCTGCACAGACGGGGCAAATACTATGGCTGGGAAACTAGGAGGGCACTGGTGTCTAAACAGCCAAGGCCCGAGCTGAATGATGTAATGATTGATGTCTTCAGCACAGTCAGCTTCATTAAAACACAACCTGTCGAAGCCCCAATTTTTGCGGTAGGCCTACTGTGCGAGAAAATGGGCTCCGACAGACAGCCTTTCTGTTTCACAGCTAGTCCTGATAACTGTCATATGGGAAGGTGCTTTCCAGGGTCTTTTAACTGCAAGATGAGATTTGCATCTTTTTGAAGGAAGACAGAAAAAAATAATAATGTCCCAAGTAATTATTCTAGTCCGAAGATGTATCGGCAACATATAAAAGTTAATCTATCACAATACTCCAGGTGCTTTCTAGATTTATTTTAAATTTCTTCTTACAAATGCATTACTTCCTCTATTCTGTATTCTGCCCACCAGCGCAGTGCACATGCATGGAAATTCAGAAAGTGAATACAAATATGCAGTAAATCTATTGCATAAAATCCGAATAAAACTACTTGAAGTTTGTAATATGACCAAATGTTAAAGGATTTAAGATGTTTGGATATTTTGTATCTCCTTTTCACAGATTTTCATTTCCTGGCAGAATTTTGCACTATTCAAATATCTATATTAGGTTTTCCCTCTATAGCAAATACAGCATTGTCTCAATGTTAGTCTTCAGGTCATTTAATTTAGAAAAAAATGGTGCTAAATGTTCTGCATATAAACACTAGATCAAACATTTATCAGTTTATGACAGAGGCTTACTGTAAAATTGCAAAACAAAAGTTTGACTCTAGATTAAATGTAACAGTGATTAAATTTGTCCTCTCTTTTTGATTAAAAAGCAACACATTTGATTAAAACATATTTCTACAGTTAGGACCAATCATGCATTTGACACAGTTTGCAAATGTTACTTTATTATTGACATTTGCATCTGGGGAACATAGTTTAAAATATTTAAAGTAACTTAAAAATGTTTAAGTTGAACTATCTGATTTTGTCCTACAATATAAAGTAGTTGATCTTTCAGAATTTATATTCCCCCCCCAGTCCCTCCCCTGTTCTCTACAGCAAAACGAATAATTATGCAAGCCTAGCATACTGACCAATAGAATTGAATCAACGAGAATGAGTCACAGTCCCAAGCATGCTCAAGTGATGCGCCTCAGTCAGCTTAGCACATCAACAAAAAACAAGAAAAAGCCGGAGGGTTTTGGTTAAAAAATATCCCTACCTCGGAAAACTCCTTTTTAAAAAGTAGGTCAATACTAGGTCAATGTAGTGATGCTCTCACTGTTGACTCCGCTTTCCCTGTGTGTGTGCAGTATGAGGCGTGGCTTTCGGCTCCTTGCAGAAAGGGAGGGGTAGCAGGGGCGGGAGCTATAGCCGTTCACATTTCAAAATCTCCTCCTCCTCTACTTGATGACACGCTTCAAACGCTACAAACCACAGCTTTGAAGACTTCACATAAATGTGAAAGAATTTGGCTGAACTTTCTTTTTTTTTTTTTTACTCATAATTAATTAATAATTTCAAAGTCCATTTTTTATGAATTTGTTGCCAGGTCATTATATCGAAATAGAATCCTTTTTAAAAAAATGTGTTGTTTTTTTTAAAGGAAAAGCTAAACTACTGTAACTAATGACCAGTGTTGGGTATAGTTACTTTGGAAAGTAGTTATTTAGGTTACAATGTTACCATCAATTAAAAGTAATCAATTATGTTACAGCGTTATCCATTCATAAAAGTAACACGTTAGAGTACTTATGGGTTACGAAGAATTAAAAGCTAGTTCGCAGCGCCTCGCACATGCTGCAACTTAATTGACAGACACAGCCTCCTTTAAATGTACCGAGAAGTTGTGAAAATGAACAACATCAGTCATCCAATTAAATTAACTCTGCAGGCTAACAACAGGAAAGCCAGCCAGCAATAGGCTATTCCACATAGCGTTTTATTAATTATTTTTTTGATCACAGAACATATGAATCAAAAACACTTATCCAGCCCGGGTAGCCTGATAGAGTGGTGCTTTGATACAAGATGTTTCTTTAAATTTGAAGTGGAATTTTTGTGGTCGACAGAAACTTTTCCCCAATGTAGTGTGCGCATTATATATTATTATATTCTTTTCTTTTTCGTTGACGAAATTAAAATAAGGTTCGTACTTCCACAAAGCTGTGCTACTGCTCTCTGCCATCTTGCCAGGAGTTCAAAAACACTCACACAAACACATACAGGAGGAGCAGGGCACAGATGAATCACAGCGCTTCGGCTCTGCTGATCCAGCCGCAGGTGGCATAGTTCCTAGTCCTACTGTCTGACAATCCCAGCTGCAGTAGGGGGTATTTCCTTTCCTTTTTGAGAGAAATTCTTAAAATAACAGGTTACTTCTTTTTTTTAATAAACGAAGTTACTGATTGCTTAATGCACAAAAGTAACGTGTTAAGTTACACATTTCACAGAATAAGTAATTAGAGTACTCTAACGCGTTACTTTGTAACTGTGTTACATACAACAATGCTAATTACCCTCTATAAGCGGATTTAACAAGCCTTTACATTTATGAAACAGTAAAGGATTAACAATACAGCCTGCCTACGCTCCACTGCAGCTCAGAGTTTGTATGTTGCTTCAGAAACCATTTCGATGTAGATATTTGTGAGGTACTTGTGTTGTTTTTCAAAAGATTTCTCCACAGACAAAAAATGTTAATGGAAGAATTCCGTTTTAATATAGCTTTCCCCAACATTATATATCAATTTAAGAGTATTATGGGAACACCAGACTTCTGAAAGATACAAGAAATGAGGACATCTAAAAGTCCTTCAAATTAATAGCATTTTGAACAGCAACACTCCCATGCAAAGGAAGTCCATAAGTTGTAAAAAAAAAACACTATTTGCTTGTTTTCACTAAATCATAAAATATGTCTAATTGGACCCTGAGCTGAGCTTGTCTTGTCAAATGAATATTTAGCCTCAATATTATATTTTAATTGCTAGATTTTCTTGTAAGAAAAATCATTGTATCTTCTTTAAGATGCAGAGACTTCTCTGATGACTGCCCTGTTCCCTGCTTTCCTAGCCTCTGCGATTTCTGTTGTATATTTTTTAGATTAAGTCTACTGATCAAATTTACATACTTTCCTTTTAAATCATAATGCATGACTTCAGGTGTAGCTTTAATTATTTACAAGCAACAAAATAAATGCAATTGTTGATACATACATTCATTTGCTGTGTCTGAAATGTTTTTGCAAGCCATATTTTATAGAAATATCCTCTTAATCACTTCAAAATCTAACAAGCTACAGTATCTGTAGCTGCGACGCTACAACGAGCAGATGTGAAATGTTCCCTTATATATATCTTAGCTAAATCCTATTAATATACCTAAAATAGGAGCTACAAATCTAAATTATCAGATTGATTAGGTTTGCTGTCTACAATTTGTGTACAAATGATAATGCAAATCTCCAAAACAATCTCCAAACTTCCAATATTACTTTATATCTTCCTTCTGTCTCTACTTATGTTGCCATTACAATCTAAACTGGCCCATGTAGACTTTAAACCCATGTACATCTAATTACAAAATTCACATATATCTTACTTTACTACTGCATTTTGTGTTATTGTGTCATAGCAAACAATGCCTTTGTTGAGTTGTAATTGTCCACAACCCAACATACAAAGAGAGTTCAGACCTCATTTGGAGGCTGTTATTTTTTAATTTCTCTGTCACACTATTTCTCCTTTACAGCATTTTTTGTTTTGTCTTGCTTACAAATTGATAAATTGCATTAAAAAGTAGGCATATTCCACAAAAAAATCTTTACTTAAAAAAAAAACAACCTGGTTCTAGCACTAATAACCACAGCTATCCCTGTCTTAGTCTCTGGCTGGGTCAGAGCAAAGAACCACTTTCGTCAGGAGCTAGAAGATCATGGAAAACAGCAGCCAATCAGTCATGTGTAAAACTCTGGAGTTTAGTTATGTTTTTATTTAAACTAGGGCTTTCAAACAATTAAAATTTTTAATTTAATTAATAACAGGGTAGCTGTGAATAAATCTCGATATATCACGATTAATTAATATTCCTAAATATGACTGAAAAAGTAAAATTTTAGTGTAAATTAAGGACACACCGGAAGCCGTTGCTCTTTTTTTTAAAGAAAAATGCAGGACAGATGCATGGAACATTTGTTTTGATTTCCACTATCACATTTCCACATAGCTCTTTTAACCTATTACTCTTCTAGCCCGTTTGCTAAGGCAAACTAACTGGTTAACATTTTCTGAATATAAAGCTGACCGTTTCTTATTCATTTTGGACAATTTTGAGCATCCTCTTCATGGAGCTATCCTACAACGACAGAGTGTCTTCAGTCAGGGGCTTTTTTAGTTCAATTCATATTCAATTCAAAAATACTTTATTGATCCCAGAGGAAAATAAGTGTTGTTGTAGCTCATATAATTATTTCTTTAAGGAGTTGTTGTAGAAAATGATGGCTGTGGGCAGAAAGGATTTCCTGTAGCAATCTGTGTTGCAGCGAAACTGAGGAAGCCTCCCACTGAAGACACTGTTGTTGTATGACAGTCTCATGAAGAGGATGCTCAGGGTTGTTCATAATTCTTTTGATTTTATGAAGAATCTTTCTTTGCATCATCATCTCCAGATGTTCCACAGTTGTCCCAAGAACAGAACCAGCCTTCTTTATCAGGTTGTTTAGCCTATTTAAATCCCTGGCTCTGATGCTGCTACCCCAACAGATGCTGGCTGAAGAGATTACACTCTCCACAACAGACTTGTAGAAGATTTGCAACCTTGTTCCGGTTCAGTTTCTCCAGCTGCCTGTTCACCTGACGTTTGGAGAGAGACAAGTAGGAGGGGGAGGCAAAAGGGGTAGCAGCATTTCCTCACTTGGTTGAAGTCAAACTTGTGGAATCAGAAGAGTCCATGGCTGAGATGAAGGATAAAACATCTGAGGTGTTACAGGAAAGCTGTGGGTCAGAGGAGGGTGGTATGTCTGTTTGGCTGGGGACAGGAGAGGAGGATGCTGAGCTAGTTCCTGAACTGAACCTGTTGAAGAACGTGTTCAGTTCATTGACTATCTGACTTCCATCTATCCGTTCCTTCCTGTCCTTAAAGCCTGTGATCTTTTTCATTCCTGACGAGACATCTGGTAAAAACTGACTGTACCACCAGTTCCTGTTAAGAACCACGGCCTCTTTGTTGGAAAAGCCCTATTAGCAATGGTATTATTGGATCTTTGTCATCTTGTTTGATTCACATTTGTCTAGAATCTAAAGCAGTGACGTCCATGTGTTGCATTACTGGTGTGTGAGAGCTGTGGCATTCCTGTGGCTGAATTTTCCAACAGTGTCCGAAATAATGAGTTGCATCTGGTGACCAAACTGTATCCTTCAGTGTCAAACGCATAGTAAGGTCATGCCAAATTTTCTTATGGCATCATATCTTCCTACATAATTAAAAATAAACACAGATATGCAATAGTTTGAAGGGGTGATACTCAGAAGTTTAAACTTCCAATTTTCATGATGAACAATTTACAGAAAGGCTCCCTGATGTTGGAAATACAGATAGGAAAGTAGGAGGCTGTTTCAAAATCTATTATGGTATATGATCGGCACACTAAGTAACCATGGTGGCTCCCGATTTTCTTTTAAGCAGGTGCTATGGGGGAGCTCATCGTTTCATTCTGCATGTGGGTTAAAAGATTTCCAGGCAAGGCAATACTTTTTTGAAAGTGATTATTTTTAACTTAACTTTGTCTAACATGCTGAATATACCATTACAATTAATTATTTCCAACTGCTGCCATTTGTTTTATCCAGAGATTGCTGTACAGACACAAAAATATGGTCCACTGTCATTGGGCTAAGATTTTTTCTCCATTCTTGAATCACCAAATCAGCTGCAGAAAAGTCTCTCTGGCTGCGCTCGATTCCACAGAGTTTGGAAATATTTTGGCATGTTTTTATGTTGCGACCAGATGTGGGTAGAGTACCCATATTAAATAAGTAAGAATAGCACTAAAGTAACAGTATAAAGTAGCCATCCAAGAATTTACTCAAGAGTAAAAATACGTAAAAAGACTACTAAAGTACTGAGTTACTGATCAGAACATCAGTTCTATTGGCACCGGTTGTTTAAAATGATTTAATCCGACAGACAAAAATATTAAGTTATCTGCAAATTCTGGTATTTTAAAGAGCACAATGAAAAAATTAAAACACATAGAATATTAATTGCATAATATACTTACAAAATCAATTTAAAGCAGAATAAACACTTTTTTTAAATGTACAATGTTTAACGTAAAATGTATTAAAATAATACTTACAATAGGTAATGTATCTGTGTTAGAAGAGGGTTCTACTGAAAATCTATACTCTTTACCGTATATTTAATTGATATCCAAATGGCTCATCAGCTAGAAAATAACATTAGAACAACAAAGCTTGGGTCCAAACAAGATGTCTCACTTTATCATAAACTCTAGGTTTGTGTCTTTGTCAGGTGCATTTGGGGTTAAAACATGTTTGTTTCTGTGAAATTACTCGGAGTAGCTAAAGGATCAAGAACTTTTATTCAAGAAAGAGTAGTGATTCTAGATACTAACTATATACCCACCTCTGGTTGTGATGAAATAAAACATATTATTTCCTTATTATTACCTTAAACATGTTATTAATATTATTGGTACAACAGTACAGCATTATTATGTTGTTATACTACCAATAGAAGTATTTTTGTTAAAATTTTGGTTCCACTTGCATCCTTTGAGCAATCAGATATAAGGCCTCTGCAAACTATTTTCCGGGGCTGAATTTCAACACCAGCCCACCCCTGGTGTGCTTAATAAATACAGTATATAGATAATCTCTGGTTGTCAATAATACCATACAATGACCAGAGCAATGCAAACCGTTTTAGAGACAAACTTGGTCTGCAACACCTAAACTCAGTGACAGGTAACAGTGGGGACATTTTTTTCACTCAGTGCCAAGAAAATCTGCTTGTTGTTTTAATAGAGGGGCAAAACATTGAAAATTCTGTTTTGAACTAGGGTCCTAAAGATTCTTGCCAGGTCACAGGTTCAACTGTCCCAGCTGCTGTTCCTCAAGTTTTTTTTTTCAACAATACAAACAAGAAAAACTGTTTTCACATCTCAATGATGAACTGGAAATGTCAAAGGTTAAGATCAATTTATAAAAGTTCAAAAATGCATATTTGTAATGTAGCATACTATATAAGAGCTCCCAAGTTTTAATGGTCCATCTATGATCTTATTTGCTTTTTAGCATGTTGCTAACCTGGTGGAGCTCCTCTTCCTAGTTCTTTTTGCTGGCTACTTAGTGATGCAACATAACCAGAATGCATTTTGATACCTCTTTCTGAACCATCTCTGTTAAGCCATCAAACAGACATGATGGATATTTTTTGCACAATCGTTCTTTCTGCCCGTATATCACCCTGTATATCACGGTTTTTAGTTGTTGTCTCATAAATGACTGTTTATTATAGATTATTTTTGCATTTAGGTTCAATATAATTACTGTCAGATTTTCTTTTTAAAAAAATTTCTTGGGGCTGCTTTGGGGGTGCTATGTATGATCCAGGGGGAGCTATAATACCCCCTAGTGCTTCTCCGGAGCCGCCACTGGTAAGTAACTGTTTACTGGCACATTTGATCATTTTAATTTGATTAAATTCTTCACCTTATTATTTTCTTGAAAAACAATTATGCAGAGAAATACATGATTAGCTTGTATATACTGCATTTCAATCATTTATTTAATTCAGGGGTTCTCAACCTTTTGCAAGCTGGGCCCCCCCAAAGCTGGTTCATTGCAGTTGGGGCCCCAGTGCCCTCCCCCCACTCCACATCACCTTGCATAGATGGATGGATGGATGGATGGATGGATGGATGGATGGATGGATGGATAGCCCGCCCTAGGCTATTATTTTTAGGCCCACATTATTATTATTATTATCATCATCATCAGTTGGCCTATTATCATTACTAGGCTATTGCTATAATTGGGAATTGGCACCAGACCTCTGCTATTAAGTTATCCTTTATTATTGTTATTATTACTAGGCCTGATAGTAGGCATCATCTGCATTTTTTACAGAACCTTGCTGGTAGGTGATTTTGATGTGAGACCTGAGCCTGCTTTGCCTTGCAAAGATCCTCAATTCTTGGCTCAATGTTTGATAAACATAGCCTCAAATCCTCCTCGATTTGTGTACGATTGCAGTATTTTGTTTTGAGTGCAGTGATTTATGAGAATCCTGCCTCACACAAATATGTCGACGTGAAAGGAAGGAGAATCTCCAAGGCGACGTCACAGAGTTGAGGATATTCCTGCATCAATGCTGCCCAGAATGACGAAAGAGGGGAGGAGCCAAAGAGTTCCTTCAGTCTACTGTCACTTTTCAGCTCGATAAGCTGCTCCTGCATATCAACTGACATAGGGTGACCATATTTTGATTTCCAAAAAAGAGGCCATCTGGCACAGTACTGAAATACCTTCAGGACTTGGCCAACACTTTTGATTTTAACATATTTAAAGTGTGCATTCTCAATGTGGTTAGAAAAGATTAGTTAAATAACAAACTTGAAAAAGGCTTTTACAAGTAGAAAAATGATTTTTTAATCTCTGGAAATAAATTATAATAGAAATAGTTACTCTTCTGAATTACAAAAGTTACCAGCAACAATATTAATTTACTTTTTAAATTGCACTGGACAAAAACTGAAGAAAAATCTGAAATAATCTTCTGAGAAAACAAGTATTTTCTTTTCACTGTAATAAAAGTAAACAGCTGCAGACTCAAAAACAAAATAAAAAAGTGATTACTCTGTTTAGTTTGCATCTTCATCCTCCACAGTCAGTTTATAGATGAACTCTCACTTTGCTCAGCCTTTTTATAGTTTTTGTGTCCATGTGATCTTTGGGATATTTTTTTCCGGTAATTTTTTTTAAATTTATTATTAAACTACTGTCATAAAAAGCTCTAGTTTTGTATATAAATAACTCCTGAATAGAAATTAAAATGTGTTTGGACTGATTAAAAAAAAAGAAGTTTCAAACAAATTTGATTTGTTTGTTGATCGTGAGCGCAAATGCAGGTGATAAGCGGTTTCAGCGAGTCACACTGAAGGTCGCTGGCTTTCCAGGGGGCGGGTGTTACAGCGGTTGTATGAGCTGCAAGAGGAGGTGAAGTGGTTTTTGACAGAAATCAAATCAGATCTGGTGAAGCATCTGAATGACACTATGTGGCTTGCGTCTCTGTCCTATTTGATCTATATTTGGCCGCTTGAATGGCCATAACCTGTCTTTGCAAGGCAGCAAATCTCAGATTTTGCTCCTTGCAGACAAAGTGCACGCCTTCACACAAAAACTAGACCTCTATGGCCGCATCAGTCGAGGGAACACCAGCCTTGTAGACTTTATCACTGATGCAGGCACATCACACGATTTCTCCTCTCTATTTCAATCAGCGTCTGAGCAACCTGTCAGCAATGAGAAAAACAATTTGCGACGTACTTTAAAGAGTATTATCGCTCCTTTGTGTGGGTTCGAGATCTGTTTGTGTGCACAGCAAAAGAGCTGTCAATTTAGGGTGACCAACTGCGTCCTCTTTTCCCCGGACATGTCCACTTTTCATGTGCTGTTTGGGGCATCCGGGAGGAGTTATGGGCTGATGAAATGTCTGGGTTTTTATTGTTTTAATAGGACCATGCTTAAAAGACTGGTGTGATGCATGCAGTATAACAGCCTTTCTCTCATGTAATGTCCTCCCGAGCTGGTTCTGATCCGTTTATTGACGCCACAGACAGCAGGCTGTGCGCCGAGCTGCGCCGCACCACATGCACTGCGCAGCGCTGCTCTGCGCCGAGTTGCACCGCACCGCGTCACCCTCAATTTCCACTGCATGCGCTCCGCTCTGCTCTGGCACGCACTACGCAACAAAAACGCTCCCATTGTAGTCAATGAGAGCATTTCCACTGCCGCCGCTGAGCGGCGCAGGCCGCCGTTTCGCCATCCGGCAAAAATAGAATCATTTTTGCCGGATGTCCTCAGTCAATCTACACAAATAACTAGCACCAACCGGATAGAGTATAACCACATTTCCGGGTGTTTTTCAAAATAAATCAATAAAGACGGACTACACATTTTTTGTATGCATAGCTATATTAATATAAGCCCACGTATATTTATACATATGTTGTCCAAAATATCTTGACAGAGAATAACTGTTCTTTTGTATTCGTTTTCCACTGAATGAAGAATTTTGTTCTAACTTCAGCATTTATTAATGGCTTTTATCGCAAGATCTCGCAATTCCCGCGCAGTAGTTTAATAATAAATTAAAAAAAATTTGAAATTTTTCTTTTTCAGTTTCTTTCTTCCCATCCTGTAGCCTACTGGCGCCCCCCCAGGAGCGTGGCGCGCCCCACCGGTTGAGAATCACTGATTTAATTTAACATGTTAAACAACAATGACAACTTCTCATAAACATAATTCAAGTAAGAAAAAGATAAACAATAATTGAAGAAGAGCAAAAAAATATATAGGTAATTGTCTTTATGTTCTCTGAAAGCTTTTGTTGTCTTTTTACACGGACTCAGTTCTTCCCACTGCCTTTCAATGTCTCACCATCGATTCATTGATGTCAAGCTTACGTGCAGTAACTCTACAGTATTTCCTTCTTTGACAGCCAGCTCAATTGCCTTTAAAGTGTAACTGAACCCCATGAAAAATCATAACCTTGCCCCCGGACAACATTTGAAAATTCTACAAAGTGGGCGGTGCCAGGAAGAACGGAGGGGTATGGCCAAGTGTGGAGGATGAGCGGAGGGGGGAACGTGGGGGTGTGTTCAGGAGGACAGTGACACGTCGCTTAATCTGACAATGAAACATGGACAGTGACCAAAGCGACGTTGGCAGTTTTGCAACTGATCGATCAGATCAACTTTCATCTGTTTTGAACGTTAGCCTAAGTTAGCATTACCACTCAGAAACCGGACTCCTCCTGTCTCCTTCTGCCTCAGCAGCAGCGGCCTCGGGCAGCACTGACTCAGCACTCTGAGCCAGCAGATCTCCTCCGTCGTCACCAGAGATAGAGGAGTACAGGGAGGCTTTATGGAGCCCAGCGGCCGCGAGCCGAATCAATTCGAGCCGCTGGCTCAGGGTGCTGAGTCAGCGCTGTCCGAGGCTGGCGCTGCAGCTGCTGCTGAGCGAAGGGATACAGGATGGGTCCAGTCTCTGAGGGGTAGTGCTAACATAGGCTAACGTTCAAAACAGTATGTTAGCTATGCTAACTAAGCGCTAATGTGATAATAATGGTAACCTGAAAAACGCAATCCAACTCCAAACTCGCCACGGGGCCTGTATGTCTGATAGTTTTATACCCAAACCCACGGGGCGTGTCTGTGAGACCATGGCTGCTGTGACACAGTCAGTGCCTGGACATGAAGATGTACTGCTCTCCACCAATCACAAAATTCAAATGCAGTAGCCACCGTTCAACCCTAAGGGGGCAGCACTAAGACGTTTTTAGACCAAAACATGTAGAATTAGACAAGTTTACACGAAAATGTGAAAAAATCCCCAGAAACTGAAAGATTGCATTGGTAAAGACCCATTTATACAGTTTATAGGCAAGAAAAAGTTGTTTTGGGGTTTAGTTACTCTTTGACTTAAAAGCTGCATTATATGCATTTCCTCCATAGACTGTATATATACATTTCTTTCTGCATTTTCCATGATGAGGGTGTGTGCGTGAAAACTACTGATAGTGTATTTTTCGGGGCATAATCTTTCCCCACAAGTCTTTCTTACTCTTAGTCCGTTAGCGAGTAAAATATTTATAAATTAGCCGCATCGTTGTATAGCCCCCAGGGTCCAAAGCATGGAAAAAAAGTAACGGCTTATAGTCTGAAAATTACGGTATATCTTGCCCATAGAACTATTAATTCATTGTGACAAACCTTTTTCTAAGTACCCTCTGGTAGTCCTAGCAACACAAATTCTATTCGAACCCTAGTCTACATGGTTTTAGATATCATTGAAGCAACAAAGACAGACATACATTTTTTTTATCTGTGTTTTTAAATCAGTCCAAATAGATAAGGGAAAATTACATTAGGAAAACTGGAAAGTTTTCATTTTGAAATAAAACATTGGACTCCTTGTGTTTTTGACAATGTGTGGTTTGGTGACTATTATGTGTTGTGCGAATCCCAAACTGAAGTAATGAGACAATTCCACCAACAAGGCCTTGGATGATGTTTGTGCTGTGTTCACACAATATGAAAAGGAATAACTCTCTTGCTTTAGGTTTTTCCTAATGATTTGCTCTAATATGTTGACTCCAGACTACTTAATGACAATTTAAACCGTTAATTTAAACACAATTTCTGATGCTTCTATAGGATTATATTTTTAGTATTGCGGCTAAATGTACTAACGAAATTAGATGATATTTGTGAACTTGAAAGAAACAGTGTCTATGGTACTATCTGTGTATTTATTGTCTGCATATGTAAAGCATATTTCTTTACATATAGGTTGTTGGTGTCTATCATACTGTCGCTCTTACAAGATTATTATTTACTTTCCCCTGGTGTGTTCCTCAAAAGCTTGAGAATGCCTTTTATCTCTGTTTTCTTGTTTGTCCGTTGGTGATTGTATTAAAATGCTCACTTAATCATGACACAGTGATAGTCCTCAAACTCACAGTGAACTGATTCAATGAGTGTGCGTATAATGCATGAGATGGGTAAGATTGCGCATGGTTTTGAATTTGGGAGAAGAAGAAAAAACATGCTAGACAGAGGGATGAGACATCAGAACAGGACAGCGCAAGGTTTTTTTTGTGTATGCGTATGTGTTTTTGGCAGTAAATCAGTATGCTAATGAGGCATGGTCTGTAATCCTCTTACAGCTAATCTCACTCAATCCCTCTAGTCCAAGCCTGGGCACTGCTCTCTGTTCACACACACACACGTAGCCATGCCTCAGTGAACACAACACACACATATGCAGCACTTTTCAAAAAGTACTAAATCTTTTGCACTTATATATACACAGTGATTTTGGTGAACAACTTAAAATAAATTTATTTAATAGAATCTATGTCTTGGCCTTCACAGGAGCCTTAGTTAGACTGGTGCTGTTATCTCCTGCACTTATTTTCACCCTGTGTTCTGTTATGTGTTGTAAGGTCCAAGGTGAACTTTTCGATTCACATGCAGAGGTTGCTGGTCTGCAGCACGAATACTGATTATCTGACCATGTCAAAAGCCAGTTGTGTATGAATTTTTGAATGCAGATCTATTGCAGACATCTGTTTTCCTTAGTTTTATCATAGTGATTCAGTTCATTTTCCCCAGACATTGTGCATGTTCCACTGTGAAAACCACAGTAAAGCTCTTTGCATTTGACAGCACACACCAAAGGAATTTTTAGGTTCGGACTTTCACCTCAATCAGAGTGAACAGCACTGTGTGCAAGTGCATGCATGTGTTCACACAAAGATATCTGTCTTCTAATATATATACGAGTAACATCCCACCGTAATTTCCAACACAGCCGCTGGTGCTGTGTGGGCATGTATTCTTGCATGCATTTTACTGTTGACTCATATCTCACCATCAAATTTAATATATCACAGGAGCATAAAGGTTTCAGTAAAGCAATGCAGACTCAATCACACAGTTAGAGTTACACCTACATATAAGAGGCTGTTCTCTAAACACCAGCTGGCTGACAAGGTATTCTTTTACTGCGCGGTAACTTCTGCTGCTGCAATCTTACCTCTCAATATGCATAGCACGCCACCCTTCCAATCCCTCACTTAGTCTTTCTTTCAGTGTCTTTTTTGCCCTCTCCCCTTTCTCCATCATTGCCTCTCACATTTACTCTCACAACATGTCTATGTAATTTAGCCTATTACTGCTCTTCCTTTGTTTGATGTGTGCCAGGGTACCTCCATGGTTACCACACCTAAAGTGCACCGAATGCATCTTTGCTCCTATTTCCTTGCATTTGCCTTAAATCTTGTTTTGTTGCTAAACTCTGTGATTTCTTTGTCCATCTGGCGACCTAAAGCACATGAGCAGTGTTACTTTGACTCTGACTAGTATATTAACTTCACACATAAAGATATGTGCTGTCTAAATGCCTGTTTTCCATTCTGATGATTTAGTTAGTTAGTTCACTTTATTAAGGACACATGGGTCCATAGCAAAAAGGGAGTAAGGGAAAATATTTAAAGGCATTTTACAGATGTATCTTTCACACTCCTCATTCTCATTAACCTCTGTATCCTCCTTTTCTGCAGGTATGAAAGAGCTTTCCCCTCCTCCTCTGAATTTGCGACGTCTCTACACTGAGACAATGGAGTGGGAGCCAGTGTTAATCATCATCTCTCCAGGGGCAGACCCATCCCCGGAGCTTGCAGAACTAGCAGCAGAAACTATTGGCAGGGACAATTACCATGAGGTGGGGAACAGCAGAATACAAATATAGAACACACAGGAGATTAACAGGGGCAAGAGGGTTTTCGACAGAATAGCACATTCAGAGACTAGAGTGTACCACAGCTTGTTGAATGTTTTTGTGCATCACAGTTTAACATAAATCCTATGGTTCTGTTCTACTACTAAGGTCTTGTAATACATAGACCAAGGGAAAGTGGTTTTTAAAGATTTTTTAATTTGCCTTAAGTTACTCAGCATTGAGTTACGACAAGGAAATCAAGTTTAAACAAGCAAAACCCACAAGCAAGAAATTTTCTAGTACATCAATTGTATATGCTTTACCTATAGGCTATTATTACAACACATAACTTCAGCTATTTCTAATAGCAAAATATTTGGCCTAAAACTTCAATCACTTGTGGATTCATTTGTTAAAATCATGCTCAAATGTCTTGAAAGCAGGGTTCCTATCCAGAGTTGGGGGGGGGGGGGGGGAAATGTATCAAATATCAGTTTTTCAAGCATGGGAAAATGAACTTGGATATAAAAAAGATTTGTTTTCCATGACTTCAGTTCTAATTTCACTCTTTGAATGACAAATACCAATTTCTAACTAATAGACATATATTATTTTTTACCTTACCCCTCTAGTTCACCACTTTGAAACTTGAGTTTTAGCCCAACTTATTGATAATTTCGCTTTTTGAGTTACCAATAGAATAATTAGCAATTTCACTGATTTTTGGCCTTGCAATTGTTTTACCTATGAGTCTTATTTCCAAAGTTCATTAACTGGGTTGGGTTTGAATGCCAAACAAATAATCTATTTTGCATCTCTATTTTTTTATTTGTCATATAAAGGTTTTCTAATTGCAAACTGTAATTTAAAGGCTCTGTATTTAAGTATGATCCAAAGTTTCCAAGTATTATGGATTTGATCAGATCAAAGTTTGTCGAAATGCCAAGAAAAGGTGAAATAGCTCTATAAAACACCACATAATTGGAAGTCAGCCTGGAAAAAGCCAAATTGTCTCAAATGATCAAGCTTAGGCATAAACCTGTTGATGACAACACAAGGGATTTGCTTGAGGTGCAAAATGCTCTAGGATATTTAACCAAATATTAGGCTACAGTGGAGTGTCTGTTTATATTTTATCCTTCAGTCAGGTTAATCTAGTTATTGAGTATTAAAGGTTTTTTTTGTGCATAATCATTCTGTTCTGGAAAAAATGCTTTTAGAAATGTTTATTGCATTCATACCCCTGTGAGTGTATGCAACTAATAAAATAACAAGTAATACTCTCTCTGTGCCACTGGCTTTAAAACATGTGACAAATGGATTTCTACATGTACATTGCATTCTAGTCATGTTTAGACTAATGATATATTTCAATTGCATACCAATATATTACAACTCTCTTGAGTTAAGTTAGAGTTGCTTATGTTTAAGGGCCCCATTGAGAAAACTGACTGTAGACAAAGGTGTATTAAAGTATTGAGCAAGCCAACATCGCAATTCAAGACACAATCAAATGTTGTCTCCAACTGATTCCATTTGTCACCCCCTACCCCCTCTCTCTACCTGTCTAGATCTCCATGGGTCAGGGACAGGCGGATGTGGCCCTGGCCACACTTAGAGAATGTTCTCGAAATGGAGAGTGGCTTTGCTTGAAAAATCTTCACCTTGTCACAGCCTGGCTACCCTTCCTGGAGAAGGTAGGTACTCTGTGTGTCTGTGCTTTTTTTTTGTGAGGTAAGCCTTTTAGTACTGCGGTTTATACCTATTTGTTACATATTGTTTTCTGTGTTTGTTTTGTGTTTAGTTGATAGGAATGGGAATGACTCCTTCAGCAAGATTATTTTCATCCATAATGTATTCAAGCAAAACATACTCACTAGAGAAGTAGCAATCATAGTCTTGCAGTCGATTCCAAGTATCCTGTTTTTGTAAAGGTTTGACTTGTAGATACTAATTTGAGCCAATTCTTAAGTTTAAATGAAGGCAACTGGACTTTTCTTGTTGTCTTGAATATGTTACGTCTCTCATCCAATGTGTACATTATTGTCTTTAAAAGAGGGACCTTTGTCCTTTAGATGTAGGACTGCTGAGTCTACATCTAAAGGACAAAGGTTGCTCTTTTGAAGACAAAATGTACACATTTTAGATAGAGAAGAAATATGGTTTGAGAGAGCAGTGAAAGAAGCCATTTATGTAAAACATGTTAAACCAACCTTGAACAGACGAGTTGGTTTGAGATTCCCCCTTTCAAACACATACAAAGCAGCCTTGAGATGCCTACCCAAGAAGTTTCACCAAAACTCGCACAGTGAAGCATGTGACCAAAACAGCGTATAGTTACATAACCGAGGTCGTTTCATTGTTAACGACTCTTACATCACCAAGATTGCTTAGTGTTTAGAAGTTTACGCAACCCTGATAGCCTTGTTAGGTATAACGATAGCCCCATTAGTGAGCCTTGACCTTAGGGGCTGTTTACACGACAACGTTTTTCAGCAAAACTGAGGGTTTTCTCTCCGATTCGGCCTTTCGTTTACACGACAATGGGAAAACGGGGGGGGCTTTTGGTAAACGGCTTCCAGAGTGGAGAGTTTTGAAAACGCTGAGGGATTCGTTGTCATGTAAACGCAAGCCGGAGACTTTTGAAAACGATGACGTCACTGCCAGCCACCTACGGACATGTTGCACTTGCGCACTCCGCCTTTCTACAGAAAAACAAAACAATGGCGGATCCAGGTATGCTGTTACTGCTGATGCAGCTTCTGAAGATATTTTGTCTCTGTAAGCAAAACTTAGAGATCATCAGGCTTCTATGGGATTGCCAACGGAAACGCATACAGTATGTGCGTTAAATAATCAATACGCCTTTATTTAAGCGGAGGAGAACTACAAGAAGACCGCCATTGTTAGTTATTATGAAATGTTTCTTTTCCGGGTTGTGAGGGGGAACATTGCATACATGGGGCACACTGCCATCTAAAGGCCGGGCATATGTACTACATCGTTTTCCATCGCCCGCCCTGTCGTGTAAACCCAGTGCGTTTTCACTCGCGTATTCAAACAAAAACGGCAACGTTGTCGTGTAAACAGCCCCTTAGACTTATAAATCTGATATGCCCAATCCAGTTTTCAGAACTGAAGAAGCCTCTTGGATGAGAGACAAAATGTTTTCAAGACAACAAGAAAACTCCAGTTGCCTTCATTTAAACTCTCAAGAATATCATGTCCTGGATGACTGAGAATCTACACCAACAATTTGAGCTCATTGAGTTCTTCTTTCTTGAAGAACTAATACATAATAAATAAGAACAGCATTTAAAATATTTTTCTTGAGTTCTTGCTGTGAATGGAAATTATTGTTTTACTAATATCTTCAAACAAAAACAACAGTCTTTTTTCAGACTTCACATTATAAAAACAAGTTTGAAATCTTTTATTGGTGATTTTTTTAACATGTAATGTCATACAAAACTTGTACAGTATTGTTTAATAAATTCGATTTGGTTTGAGTAACTAAGTTCACTAAGTGAATTTAGATTATATAGATTAACTACACATACAGTGGCTTGCAAAAGTATTCGGCCCCCTTGAACTTTTCAACATTTTGTCACATTACAGCTACAAACATGAATCAGTTTTATTGGAATTCCACGTGAAAGACCAATACAAAGTGGTGTACACGTGAGAAGTGGAACAAAAATCATACATGATTCCAAAAATTTTTTGCAAATAAATAACTGAAAAGTGGCGTGTGCGTAATTATTCAGCCCCCTGAGTCAATACTTTGCAGAACCACCTTTTGCTGCAATTACAGCTGCTAGTCTTTTAGGGTATGTCTCTACCAGCTTTGCACATCTAGAGACTGAAATTCTTGCCCATTCTTCTTTGCAAAACAGCTCCAGCTCAGTCAGATTAGATGGACAGCGTTTGTGAACAGCAGCTTTCAGATCTTGCCACAGATTCTCGACTGGATTTAGATCTGGACTTTGACTGGGCCATTCTAACACATGGATATATTTTGTTTTAAACCATTCCATTGTTACCCTGGCTTTATGTTTAGGGTTGTTGTCCTGCTGGAAGGTGAACCTCCGCCCCAGTCTCAAGTCCTTTGCAGACTCCAAGAGGTTTTCTTCCAAGATTGCCCTGTATTTGGCTCCATCCATCTTCCCATCAACTCTGACCAGCTTCCCTGTCCCTGCTGAAGAGAAGCACCCCCAGAGCATGATGCTGCCACCACCATATTTGACAGTGGGGATGGTGTGTTCAGAGTGATGTGCAGTGTTAGTTTTCCGCCACACATAGCGTTTTGCATTTTGGCCAAAAAGTTCCATTTTGGTCTCATCTGACCAGAGCACCTTCTTCCACATGTTTGCTGTGTCCCCCACATGGCTTGTGGCAAACTGCAAACGGGACTTCTTATGGTTTTCCTTTAACAATGGCTTTCTTCTTGCCACTCTTCCATAAAGGGCAAATTTGTGCAGTGCACCACTAATAGTTGTCCTATGGACAGATTCCCCCACCTGAGCTGTAGATCTCTGCAGCTCATCCAGAGTCACCATGGGCCTCTTGGCTGCATTTCTGATCAGTGCTCTCCTTGTTCGGCCTGTGAGTTTAGGTGGACGGCCTTGTCTTGGTAGGTTTACAGTTGTGCCATACTCCTTCCATTTCTGAATGATCACTTGAACAGCGCTCCGTGGGATGTTCAAGGCTTGGGAAATCTTTTTGTAGTCTAAGCCTGCTTTAAATTTCTCAATAACTTTATCCCTGACCTGTCTGGTGTGTTCTTTGGACTTCATGGTGTTGTTGCTCCCAACATTCTCTTAGACAACCTCTGAGGCTGTCACAGGACAGCTGTATTTGTACTGACATTAGATTACACACACGTGCACTCTATTTTGTCATTAGCACTCATCAGGCAATGTCTATGGGCAACTGACTGCGCTCAGACCAAAGGGGGCTGAATAATTGCGCACACCCCACTTTTCAGTTATTTATTTGTAAAAAATGTTTGGAATCATGTATGATTTTCGTTCCACTTCTCACGTGTACACCACTTTGTATTGGTCTTTCACGTGGAATTCCAATAAAATTGATTCATGTTTGTGGCTGTAATGTGACAAAATGTGGAAAAGTTCAAGGGGGCCGAATACTTTTGCAAGCCACTGTAGATCTTTAAGCCTTTATTTCTGTTAATTCCAAAGATTTTCCACTTACAATTAATGGCCTGTACTTGTATAGCGCTTTATTTAGTCCTTAAGGACCCCAAAGTGCTTCACACTACACTCAGTCATTCGCACATTGGTGATGGCAAGCTGGATTATAGCCACAGCTGCCCTGGGGCACACTGACAGAAGTGAGGCCGAACACTGGCGGGCCACCAAGTGTCTTGCCCAAGGACCCAATGACTGAGACGGACGGAACAGGGGCTTGAATCGGCAACCCTCTGGTTACAAGACAAACTCCTCACTCCTGAGCCACAGTCGCCCCTAATGATGTTAGTGTTTAAGATTAGAATATTACATCAAAAAACGTTTTAATGCAAACATGTGGGCTTAATTAAAGCATTATTAATATGTGCTTAAAGGTTATTTTCAATAGTCACTTTTAATCTGACAAACGAAACCCATATTCTAATTTATTGAATATGAGTAAACAATATTCTTTGTTTTTATGCAACCAAAAGCCAATTTAGGGACAGACATGGTAAATTAACTTAGGATGTTTTTATATAAATGAACTAAAGAATGAATAACCTTATAAAAACAGTAAAATGCTGAGATAATAAATCAAAGTAATGATTGGCAACAGTCAAATTGTAACTGCATCAAATACTTCTTTTACACATATATCTGTTTATAACATGAGCATTTGTGAAATCAAAATAAGAAATAAAAACAGTAGATATTTTCACTCAGTGCAGCATCTGAATAAAGCATTGTGTGTTTTTTTAGCACAGGTTTGCAACTTAAATTGATAGAAAATGAGTTTACACAAAGCGTGGCTCTCAAAGGAAGTGTGGAATTGAAGACATAAAAACCATCTGCTGTCATGATCCTAAGAGGCTGATTCAGAGAGAGAAATTAATTTTTTGAAGACAATTGATTAAAAAAAAGGCACATTGCACTATTCAGCTCGTTGCAAGTCTGCTTAATCCTGAAATCTTTCCCTTGCACAGAAGTATGAAGGAGCAAGGTAGCTGGTAGATTTTGTAGAAAAGTCCTATATTAGCAATAAATGTTATTTATTTGTAATGTTTTCTTTTTGGTATTAATGTGAATATCTACACAAGCATGCATGAGCACAATGGTGTATTTGTGTGTGTGTCTGCTTGTGCACAGCAGTGGGGGAGGGGGGGGGGCACCGAAATTTCTGTTGGTGCAAGAAGGGAAGCTCTCAGTAAATAGGGTTGGGAACCACTGATTTAGAGAGTGTAGATATTTATCTTAAAGCTGCAGTCTGGAGTATTTGAGGTAGAGAGATTTTTTTAATCCGACAAACCTAGGCCCCTCCCAAAACACTCACCCCTCCCCTTCCCTCCCTTCAGCCCTACTGCAGCAGTTGTGCACACGCATGATTTGTACACACGCATTATTTGTGGCGACACAGCGAGTCAAAGAAGTACGCACCAAGCGCTACTGAGCACCACCCGATTGTATTTTTGCTATGGACATTTCGGAGGTGAGCAACTTCTGCATGACTGATGCTCTCTCACAATATGGCGACTGTAAACAGGAAGACACGGAGCGGTCTGTGTGCGCGGCCCCGTGTTCACATGTTTGCACAATCCGGAAGCAAGTTGATTGACAGCCGACAATGCGAAAACTGGAATTCTATTGGCTAAAAAAAATTTGGCGCTCAGTGTGAAATGCATTGGGGTCTACAGGAGAAAGGTGAGATTAAGAAAAATAGCAAGTGTTGTGGAGCCCTAGCCTTTTATCATTGTATTGAACCCCGCTATCATTTTAAAGACTTTTAAAACTTTGATACATAAATATATTCTCCCGACTGCAGCTTTATCTCAAATTTTTGTCAAAAGTCTTCCAACATTTCCGATTTTAGGCTGTTCCATTACAAACAGTTTGAAAGCTCGAAAGGATTACACAAAGTAACTTTGCTGTAACTTATTTTTCTGTTATCTACTGAAAGTTCTGTGCTCTCTCACATCCTAAATGAACAGACATGTCTTAACATGTTGTGGTAGCTTCTAATATCTCTGAGCTTAAAGAACTCAACGACACTTCTCTCCCTAACACCATCCACATAAAAATGTTGTTGCCGGAGTGACCAATTAGTATTTAGTACGGTGTACATTTTACGACATCCTCAGACATCAGATCAAACGACCTAAAAAAAAATCGCTTTTCATTCAAAAAGTTGTCATAGCTCTGACTGAAAGGCCTCACACTAAAAGGTCTCCGAAAAAAACGCTGTCAGGTCTCAGGGAAAAACGGCATCAGAAAAAACACCATCAGAATAAACTCCATCAGAATAAAAGGTCTCAGAAAAAACACCGTCAGACCAGGCATTAACCGAATATTTTTTGATTTGACCAGGTTTTTTTAAACGGTGATAGAAAAATCTTAACGGCATCGGTTATTTTAACATATTGCAACTCACACCCCTGACTACTGACATTTTCATCTTTATGTAGGGAGTCCCGGTAACTAAATCAATCAAATAAATATTCCTATGAGAGCATCTGAGCATCATCTCAGACTTGAACATCGTACCCAATACATCTAGCTATCTGGGAGCTGACGGTGTATTGAAGAGTTACTGAGACATGGACCGTATCTATGACTGCACTGGACACAGACTGGCTGGGACAGATCGCTGCATCTTAACCACTGATGCAGAAAGAGCGATCAAAAAAGCCCTCGTTCAGAGAGTCTTGAGGTATTCTGATCACTGCAATTGTCAGGAAGTCATCAGCTCCAACTCAGACCAGCCGTGTCTGATGAGCTTCCTGACAATTACTCCACTCTCCCCTCAGCTTAAAAGACCCTTCCACTCACCTTCACATTGCTCATTCATCGATAATCCAATGCCCAGAGCTCCTACTCGTCAGACCAGAAGTCTTCCTCCTTCCAGTCATCAGTAGTTTCCATTCACAGCTATCCGACCAAACCAGTCCGCCTCTCTATCATTCGCTCAACAGCCTGCTCCGTCCGGCCCATTGAACCCAGGGGGACTCCCATCCGCGTCTGGAGTGCCAAGCATCACCCGATCGCCGCTCCCTGTCCACCGGCGATCCTGACAGGAATTGAAGAAACGTTTCCCGATTTCAAAACTTTGGCTGAAATGACACTTAATTCTAGTCAATGTGGCAGCAGATTCAGCTTCCATTAAGCACAGGCCATTGCACAGTTCTGCTCCATGGGGAGTGTTTAGGCCACAGCACATGTCTATTATTAATACATGCAGCCTATTTATTGCTAAACCATTTAGCTGGGATCTGACAGTGGTGCCACCTGCAGGAGGCTGGTTTTTGACGTCTTTTTTTTTCTGAGATCTTTTTTTCTGACACTGTTTTTTCTGAGACCTTTTTTTTCTGCTGTTTTTTTCTGAGATCTTTTATTGTGATGCCTTTCAGTCAGAGGTATGACAACTTTTTGAAAGAAAAGCGATGCATGTTTTCTATTGTCTGACGTCTGAGGCCGTTTGGTCTGATGTCTGAGGATGTCCTAAAATGTACACTGTAACTTTGGGATATTTTCATATATAAAAAGGATTGGGGGTAAGGTACAATGTAGGTGAAAGTTGTCCTTTTTTTGCAGGCTTAAATGTCATGTGATCATTAATTATTATTTTCCTGTAAACTTACACACTGACAAATGCATAAGTACATCAGGCTTCAGTGTTACACCCAAGAACAGTTTGCTATGTTGACATAGCCATAGCCAGGACAACTTCTCGTCTTTCAGACTTTTCGCTGCCCCAGCATCAACGTTGCCTGTTGTAGTTGGGGTTAGGGTCAAAGGTCAGTGGGAAGTGCAGCCTAGAGGATGTTGTGTTCTAATTATGCGTATGTATTCCTTGCTTCATCTCAGCTAATTAGTGTTTATCTGTAATATTACACTGCCACACACACTCACACAAACATGCACTCTCACATGCACTTTTTGCTGTCTGACCAAATTACCATATATAAAATTACCTTCTGTCCTTTGACTTCTCATACACATTTTGCATTCCCGCTGTCAGGGCATATTACTGACTTTGGAGTTGCTTGTGTGTGTGTGTGTGTGTGTGTGTGTGTGTGTGTGTGTGTGCGCGTGTGTTTGTTGTCTCCGAAGATCTATGTGTAGGTGTGTGTGCTTGTTTTGATCAAGTGCATGACATTGGTTGGAATCTACTTTTTTGTGAGTATTGACTCCTTGGTGGATTTATCTTCTCCCTTCAATTTTTTAGATTTTGTTTGTGCTCCCTGCTTTTCCTTGGGCTCTGCTTAGCGTTGTAACAAAATAGTAGGTCATTTCTCACTGGGAGGCACAACTGTTGGGCATAATTGGTCTCTCTGTGTGTGTGTGTGTGTGTGTGTGTGTGTGTGTGTGTCTGTATGATTGCATGTATGCGTGACCTCACCTATGTGGGCGTGTGGGCCACAGATCTCCCTCCGCTGAGGCTGCTCTCTTGTTGTAGCTCAAAACATGGCTTATTACATTTATTCATCCATCTTACCATTCTCACCATCTTACATTCTTATCTTGTGTGTCCTCTGTATGCAGTTCCTTCCAGTTTTGCATTTGTTGTTACTCTCCAACTTTTATTGACAATCTTACTTTTCTTCCTAATATCACATGACATTAACCATTAATCTGTCTGCCTGTCTCTTGGTTTCTGTTTCTTCTTTTGACTTTTTTGCACATCCACATAAGACTTAGGTTGACATTGTGGCTTGAAATGAAAAAGCAGCACAACATAAGGAATGATGGAAGCAATAGGTACAGGAAAAAAGAAATAAAGAGATGAGGGGAAGGAATAGTGAGTTGCAGTGTGCAGGAGGAAATCAGCAAAGGGAAGATTATGTTTAAGCATCTCCTTGTATTGCGGTGACTATCTCCGTCTGGTCAGTCCTACTGTAGGTCTGAGTCTAGCTTCTTCACAATCCTGCATCTTTTCACCATCTGTTTTTGTTGAGCTCACCTCCTTCTCTGAAGCGGTTGGCAAGTAAAAGAGAGCAAGAAGAGACAAGATGGTACGTGTGCATAATTTAAGTTGACAGTACAGATGTCATCTCATTCCCATTTGCTCGTAGTCACTCGAAGCTGGGTAGTTTTAACCAAACATTCGGGTAAAAAATTCTAACACACTTTGTTGGATTAGAGAAGGTAGGCTGCAATTTTAACTGCAATATCAAATTCACAACACCCTGGTCAGACTTCAGTGAACCTCTTCCTCAGAAATAGATACGAACTGTTTAGATCAGTATTGACCATTTAATTTTCTTAAAGGAATGCATGAGTAAATATGATTGTTATTGAGACCTGAACCATTGCCTAAGCTTTATTATTAAAGAAATATACTCTTTGTGCTGCAACATGCCGAACCGATAACTAAAACTTTATTATATCCTATTTTAAATTATCTTAATTAAAACAATGCAGAAAAAAGAATGCTCAAGTACTTTATGTTTAGTCTGATAATGTTAATTCAAGCTTTTCTCTCTAAGAGCCACTTTATCGTTGAAAATAAATAAATAAATGCATCCAAAGTGTTTATTTGTGTCAACTGGAAATAACCAACAAATATCAAATTGTAAACAGTTCTTTGGAGTATTATGAAAGCATACACATATTTTGTTAATGCTACATTCTGTAGCTATCACTTAGAAGTCCATGGAATGTTAAGAACGCTGTATTCTTCATCAGTCTAGGTTTCTTTTTTGTAAGCTTGAGCCAACATTGGCTCACACATCAAGGTTCATCAGGTTTTGTCCGTGGTCTAGATTACCAAGATATCCCAAAATGGGTTGTTCATAACCCAGTAGTTTCTTATTAGGAACTGATTATCTTATTTATCTAACAAGCTTTTTGTATTTGTTTGTGATTTACAAATTAAAATGTGTTGACAGATTTGTGTTTTTTTCTGTAACAATCATCATTTAATATGTTGTGATTTATTTGTTATCACTGTGCGAAATAGGGTGATTGGATATTACCAGGACATTCTACATGTAATAATTCTTATCAGTAGTCTGCCGTTGCAAAGCCTGTTGGCTTGGATTATCTATCTGTTTTTGGCTAAGTGGTGTGGCTTTCACTCTCTGAACCGCATGAATAAATTCTAGCAATGACAAGTTTTCATGTCCAGATACTAGAAGAGATTTACTTTCTCCTTCAATCTCTATTTACCCTTCATACATCTTCTTTATCATCTCGCATTTTCTGCAGCCACCATTGTTTCATCAAGTGGAATTCTGATTAAAAACAAATCACAGACTAACACATATGCAAGAACAACAAGAGTACGAAGAGTTTCCTTTGAGAGCTGTCTCTTCTCGTGTTCTTTGATTATCTGTGATCATATGTGCTTCCACAAGAATGAATTAGGGGGCTAATGATGCAGAAACACATTGATTACAGTTCATTGTGTGTGCCCTTGTGTTCGAGTACCCAATCTGATGACACAAGACCCTGAGCTGCCGGGAGGCTATTTTTAACCGCCTTTGAGTAACATGGAGGGAGCTGGGGGTGTGGGCATTGTGGCTGAAAGTTATGTTAGAGAAAAAAACATCCAGGAAACTGAAGGACAACAATGAAGATCATGAAAACAAGGGAGATGTAATGAAAGAATGAGATAAATTAAATATAAAATTAGGTAAATGTTTTGTGATTGTGGAAAATTTTTCAAAGCTCAAGGCTTTAAAGCAATAAGAATCAGTGGAAAAAAAGATGAAAGGAGGAAATCAAGAAATCCAATTAAAAGTTACTATGATTAGCCTTTATTTTGCTGTGTACCCATGAGAAAAAGTAGTATTTTACATAGTAACATATGGTTATCACATTTATTTATTTATTTGTTTGCTTGTCTGTTTTTTAGTCCTGTGTTTGGTATTTGGTTGCAATCAGGTTTTATACAAAGCAACTAAGGCTACGTTCACACTGCAGGCTGAAACGACCCAATTCCAATTATTTTGCCCCTATGCGACCTGTATCTGATCTTTTACTGACAGTCTGAACGACACAGATCCGATCTTTTTAAATGCGACCCAGGCCACTTGGGTATGTGGTCCAAAATCTGATACGTATCCGATCTTTTGAAATGCGACTTCAGTCTGAACGGCAAGGTCGCATGTATCCGACCCGCATGTCATTGATACGCCGCAGACATGTCTCTTCCTGTGACAGAGTAAATCGAAGGCGCTGACAAACATAATCAAAAGTGGATCTGGACATTCGGAAGTTACTGATGAATTCTGGATTAGTGAAGCCACTCACATCAGTATCCCACCACGTTTCTCTGTATCGACGTTGCTACTACTGCTCCACAAAACGTCATGGCCAAAAAACTTGCTCTCCTCCTTTTTATTTTTCTCCTTAAAATGAGAAGATTGAAATTGTGCTGGCTCCATTGTGAAAATAACTTTAATAAGGCTAAAAGAGCTCCACTGTCGACATCCAAGGGTAACTACTTACGCAAACAACAAGTGACGTCGTTGACCGTTGAATACTCTTCTGCGCATGCGGCTCAATTCTGGGTCATTTCACGAGGTTCAGGTTCACACAGGAGATCACAAAAGGTTGCATTTAATTAGAAATGTGAACGGCATTAAGCCCTGCAGTGTGAACGCAGCCTAAATGTGTCTTTACATCAGGGGTTGGGGTCCGGAGGGGGACAGGCGGTCTAGTCGGGGTCCTGGGCTGTCGGGCTGCTTTGCCACTGTGGGGCCCTTGGCGGTCTGCTTGTCTCCATCCTAGAAGGTAGGGGGTCCACCTCCCGGGTCCGGGGGCTGGTGGCTCTACTGGGGCATCAGTACCTGGACCTGGGAGCAGAAAGTGTGCATGGGGTGTGTGAGTGAGGGTACAGCGTCATTTTTTTGGGTGTCTTGGTGAGTCAGTGAGAATGTATGTGTTTAAGAGGGAGGGAACGTATGACTGTGTCTGTATGTCTTTATCTACCTGTCAGGTTGGATCTTGGTCTGCCCCCTCGCCTGGCGCACCTCAGGCCTTACACTTAATGGGGGGCCTATTTCCCCTCCGTCACTCCCCGCCGGTGACGGGGGCCCCTGCCTGCCGGTGCGCCGGTGGTCAATCCGGTTCGGACCTGGTGCGTGCCTGGCCGGGCCTGGGGGGGCCGGTGTGTCGGTCGGCCGATGCGCTGGGCCGATATCTTCCTTTGGTTGGTTGGGGCACCTCTTTTAGAGGTGCCAGGTTTGGGATTGTTGGGTGGTGCCTGCTCGGTGGCTCGGCGGGATGCGGATCCGGCGTCTCTGCTCGTTTGATCACCTGTTCTGTGCGCACCGTGCGTGGCCGGTTCATTGGCGGGTTGGACCGGCCCTGGCCCTCGTTTGAGGCCTGGTCTCGGCGCCCTGCGTTGCGCAGGATCAGGACCCGGGAGCTGGTACAACTTGGCGTCTAGATGCTGACTGAGCCCGGCCTGGGGATGCTGTCCGTCCCCTGCGGCTATTGGTGGGGCGCTGGGATGTTGGCGGTGGGGATTGGCCTAGGGCGGAGGTGTTGCGTGGCGGCCGGCGGCGGCCCCTGCAGTGCCGGGGGCCCCTCGTCGGCCGGTCCCTTGTCGGGTCCCTGCTGGGGGTTGGGGTGCCCCTGGGCCCCCGGCTCCCCCGGTCCGTTGACCGGTCCGTTGACCGGCCCGCCCCGGCGCGGCCGGTTGCCGGCGGAGCCCGTGGGCTCGTCACTGCTGCCCCCCGGGCCCCTGCATAGTGGCCGCTGGATGTTCCGCTGGGGTTCTCCTTTGCTCCTCTCTTGGGGGATGCGGTCGGCCCCGGCCGGGTCCGCCTGGGGCTCTGGCGGTCCTTTGGACGTCTTTGCTCCGATCTCCTTCATGTCTGCATCGATTCCTGGGGGACGGATTGATGTCTTCTCACACCAACTATCGAACACTCTTATGGAGAAACCTTATATGCACCAGCATGCTAACACACACACATAGATGTGGGGTCTCTGGTGTTTAAGGATATATTCTTGGGCTGAGGTCATCATTACTAGAGCTTGATTAATCGGTACCATGAGTTTTTCTGTGACATTGTTGTTGTATTTTTATATCTATTTTTGTGTGATGTGGTTGTGTAATTCTTAAGTTCACAATGTTTGGTTGGGTTTGTTGATGTTCCTTTTTCGTGTTTTGTTTTTCCCCCTCTCTCTGCCGTCCTGTGGGTATGGCGGCAGACTTCAATGTTTTCCTGTGTTTTCTTTGTTCCCCTTCCTCTCTTGTATTTTCAACTCACCCTCTCTCACGACATTTTGTTTCCTACCTCTCTTCTTCATCTTCTTTCTTTCTTCTCCTTAATTTTCCGTCTCCGTGTCCATAACATCAGGAAATAAAAACCCCAACAATTCATAATAAAGATTTTTCACACATAAATCAAGTGGAGTACTATAGCAAAAGCTGTACTGCTCCGCTTGTGAAAGTAAATCTGTTGGGCTTCTACTTGGTACTCAGACACCAATTCTGAGCTCCACACTGCCAAACAGGACACGTAAAAAAAAAAAAAAAAGAAAAAAAAGAAATGTGAACGGCATTAAGCCCTGCAGTGTGAACGCAGCCTAAATGTGTCTTTGTAGCAATTAGTTCAATCAAGGAAAGATTTGCAAAGTAAAATTAGCTGTGTTGTGTTGTTCATTAATTCAATCATTGGCTTTTGCTTTTCTAAGACTGGTCAGTGAAGTAACAGGTCCAGACATCACTATCACCAGCAACACAGTTTATTCTGTGACCCCAAAGGCTTCCAGGCTACCTGCCTGGGCTCACCCGTTGGAAGCTCATTCTAGATATGTGGAGTTGCTCTTTCATTCATGATCCATGTGATCATAGGTGGGGGTCTGCATGGGGCATGGATGGATTAGAAAGTCAAGTTATTGGCTTCTTGGCTCAACTCTTTCTTTACCATAACAAACTGTAGCAGCATCTGCATTAAAGCAGACGAAGCCCCAATCAGTCTATCAATCTTCACACATCCAGAGCAAGCAAAAGTTGATGACCTGAAGATGCCAACAGAATCCCATTATCTGTAAAGAGCAAAGATGAGGCCCTGATATTTTTTTTGTTGTTTTTTTCAAAGCAGACTCCCTCATCTCCACATCTACATTATTAGATCCTGTCCATCAACACCACAAACAGCATCATAGACTCGGAACAACTCTGATGGATTCCAGCCCACACTGAAAATACGTTTTTTACTCTGTGTCGACAAGGAAGGCACAGCTCTTGCTTTGGTTATACCAGGTCTGAATAGCTCATGGCTCTGCAACCTGTACCTCTAGAACCAAATTATGGTTCTTTAGGACCTCCACACATATCCTTAACAGAGGTGGGTTGTAAGTTGTAACATTTACTCAGTTACATTTTAAAAACTTTGTGAAAAAAATACTTTTGGAGTAGTTTTACTAGACCATACTTTTTACCTTTACTTAAGTAATATTTTTCTAAAGTATGCTACTCTTACTTTTTATTCTTTTCTGGCTACTCTACCCACAGCGAGTAACTTTACTGAATGAAACTGAATGCTTGTTTTAACTAAAAATGCATGAGACTCACACATACAGTTTATGTTAAAGTGAGACCACTTGTTTGTACACAAGCTTCATCATTTTAACATTATTTTCTATTTGCTGAGGCTGTTGTGCCATTTGGTAGGTCATGTGGGGATAGCTCAGGTTGGTCTAATATATTTACATTACCTACTGTTAGTATTGGCTTTATTAGTTTTACTTTGAAAATTTTGGTTTTAGAAAATTTTTTCTTCCAGTCAAATTTGTTATATTACAATTATGTCATGTATTTCTATTTTAGTCTTTATAATTTGCACACAACTTTACATTTTTGGCATATTATATCATTTTTAAACATTAAATCATATGTTACGATCTCAGAACAAATACTCCGGTACTCAATACTTGAGTATTCTTTTCACCAAATAGTTTTTTACTCTTGAGTATTTTTTTGGATTACTACTTTGTAATTTTACTTGACTAAAATATGTTGAAGTAGTTCTACTTTTACTTGACTACAATTTTTGGCTACTCTAGCCACCTCTGATTCTTAATAACTTGGACACAAAAATGATATTTAAAACAGCATTGTGTTTTGAAATAAAAACCATTGAAAGGCTAATGGTACAATTGACATATTTTTTCTTGTGGAGTCATTAGCTTACAGATTATTATATTTATTTGTTTTTATATTTTCCTTGTTTCCATAGATATGAATATGTATGAAATTACTCAGTTAACCTCATGCTACTCATATAATAAATGTTGTTTTCTTTGATTTGAAATCTAAAAAGATAAATTAAAATGTAGTCCTTTAATTTCACCATAAAACTGATTTAATTTACTAGCTATTAAAACTTTTTTAAGTTGTATATTTTTGTTCCAACAATCAGTTTAGATGTTGCTGCTTTTGACAACGTTTATTTGATAAGAGCATCCCCAGCACTCCAAACACCTGCAAAACCCACCACAAAACATCTCGGGGGACACAGTTGTAGAGCTTTTCTAGATGCACAAAGCACTTAATCTCAAAGGCAATATCCCCTCAGCAGTTTCATGAAGGTAAATCTCTGGCCCAGTCTTCAACACTAAAGATGTAAATCCACACTGAGCATAGTCTATTAATAATATAGTTCTGCTCTGAGTTCTTTATGTGTTTAATGCATCTATTCTCTGCACTGATTTTCTCTCACAGGAACTGAACGTGCTGCATCCCAAAGCAAGCTTCCGTCTTTGGCTGACAGCAGAAGTCCACCCAAGATTTCCCCCAATTTTACTGCAGTCCAGCCTCAAGATCACTTATGAGGTTATTGTCATATTGCGCATGCACTTGATTTTAGACTATAATATTGTAAGACTAAATGTTATGTAACACATACGGAATCATGTACCCATGCAATTGTTTTGATCAGTTTCTGTGTATCTATGCTAATATGCCTCCACTCATCCTCCTGAATGGAATGTGAACAGCATTCACATGTCTCTCTTCTACTGTTTATACTGTGTAGGGATATTCAGAACTGCACAGCTTGTATGAGATGCATGCTTTAGTGCTCAGTGTGTTGTTGATGGGAGCCATGCTCATGGGGTTAGCTGCTTCAGCAGCCAAGCATGCTGCACCAACAGCCTGTGTCTGTCTGCTTTCTCTTTGTCTGTAAGCCAGACCTCTTTCTTTTTCCTTGGGCAAGCTCATAGTATTTCATAGCCAAGCTTACAGACAGTGTACATATTTGCACAGATTCTGAGCTCATCTCACTGCCAACCAAGTTATTATACACATTGTTTCCTGGGTGCAGGGAAGCTGTCAGCATTAGTATTTAAAACATTAAAATCAATATTGTGAATTGGCTAATTTGATTTTTTTTTTTTTTTTTGCTATAAGGATGCTTAGATTGCTTTTCAGGATTGGAGGTTGACCTGATAAGGCACACTTTATCTACTGGGTTAACAGCATATGCAGCAAATCTTAGTAAATTTAGTAGATGCCTTAGTGTTTGTGTGTATTATCAAAGACTCCAGATGGGGGTACCAAATGTTCAACAAGGCTGAAAACATATGAACAAATGTCTCTATGTACTCCTTAGTTTTGTCATATATTAAACATACTGTTGACAGAGAACTCAAATATTCAGAGATGTGCCCAGTTATATGGTCATTTACTATAATAATTGCAGTATAACAAAAGCTCTTAATTTTAAATGGCACCAAAATGATTCCGCATTCCAATCCTCTCTGTGGTAAATACTATGAGGGATCCAACAGTGATAACCTTGCGTGTTTATTTGTGATCTGTATTATTTTTTCATCTCAGTAAAATTGACTGTTGTTAAAAAATTACTATAACAGTAGGGCATCTGTTGATAGCAAAAAAAGCTTTTTAAGCCCTTGGGATGTCTTATTTGGTGAACTTGTTCAGAGTATAAATATATTCCTCGGTGTTGCTCTTTTGCCTTTTCCTTACATTTACATTTAATAGAGAAATATTTTATTTTTATATCTTAAGCCCATAATCTTATATGTATGGAAAATTTGAGTTGTGATTATTATGAGGGAAAGAAAAAACCTCCTTTCCCTTGGTAACTTTGTTGTTTACTTGCTTTTCTGCCATCTGCAGGCTCCCCCGGGGTTGAAAAAGAATCTGCTGAGAACATATGAGTCCTGGACTCCAGAGCAGATCAGTAAAGGTTGTCTCCCATCCTTTCTCTCACTTCTCACATTTACAAACCTGTAAAGTTAAAAAGCAATGACTAAATAGTTTTTCAAACGGTTTGTGTCATTTATTTTTTTTATGTTATGTAACTACAGAAAAATAGCTGCCCTTATGTTGTACAATTCACTGTGTATCAAAATAACAACATGACTGTTGAAATCAGGGTTCAAATAACTGGGCATTTTATTTATTTTGGCTGTGTGATGCTGATGATTGTTTATGTGTAGGAGGCAATCTGGCCAGAGCCCAATCTCTTTTCTGTTTGGCTTGGTTCCATGCTGTCTGTCAAGAGAGACGGAATTACATCCCCCAGGTAAAACACACAAACCCAGCAGTATAGACTGAATTCAAAAGATCTTTCCTCTTTTGGTAAAATGCCAGGGATTTCTGACATAACAAATTAAGGATGTGAAAAAAAAATTTTTTCGTTTTCCTGTGGCGCGGATATTCTCTACAGATTAGAGACCTGGCTTGTTCTGCATCCAGACACTCAGAATGGGAATGATCTGCGCATGTGCACACAGTATTATCGCAGTACATCTGACCAATCACAAACCTTTCTCGGTTCATTTCACCCGCTTACATACAAAGTTGTTTTGTGAAATCTACAAGTATATAAGACCGATCTTTCCTTTATGAGCCACGCACGAACATCAGGCAAACGTTTTCCCTACGATGCATCGCACACCTGTGGTGCACTCAAGAAACGTTCGAAACGCATGGTGAGTTCAATAACGTAGGACATTTAAATCTTATACCAAAAAACACAGAAAATGATACCAAGAGCCACAAACTTCTATTTGATGGCAGTTGGCAAGCAAGGTTCAAAGCATACTAAATATGACCTAGGCTACTTATTTTTACAAAGTACTAAAAAACAAACAATATTCTTTCTATTAATTTCGTCATCTTGAGCTATATCAGCCAAAAAAATATTTCAGAACTAGAAATGTTGTTTAAAATTCTTTGATGTCCAATTGCATTTTAAATCTTATACATTTTGTACCATTTCTCTCAACAGTATACTTTAGGGAAAATAATATAACATGTTCCACTGTCTTTTCTTGAAGACAGTCACTTTTCCCTGTTGCATGTTTCCCCTGTTTAAATCATTTATTGTTTAACCCTGCATGACCAAATCCTAATCTAGATCTATTTCCTCCTTTCTGTTTTGTTCTGTTTTTCTCATTATACCAACTTTGAATATTTAAGCCACCTACCAGTTCTTTGACGTGACATGATTACGTCATCAATATGCAAATTAGCTTGTGACGTCATCTGGCGACTTCCTTGGTCCGCCTTAGTTACTTTCTGTCAGAGACAGTTGGCAACACTGTAGCACACGGGGTTGGAAATGTTACCTCTAATCACTACAACATGTAGTACTCCAGCAGCAACCCAACGGGCAAGTGTTAATATAATCCACAGTGGCCACAAAACGCGAAATATGACTGGGTCGGACCTATGCCTGGTAACGATCATGAGGCTTTTTGTTAGATCTGCCGCAAACGTGTAAGCTGGGGACAATGATGGGACTGACTGCATTGGAGTGCCACATGCGAAGCAAAAAACATGTTGCTAGCTTAAATTCTAGCCAACTTCATGCGCCAGTCGCACATTATTGTGGGAGGCAATCACCAGCAATTTCTCACTGTGGCCACGACCACAGCAACTGCTACGACTAGCCACGGCAATGGACTTTTAAGTACAACCACAAACTTGCAGCCAGGGACCTGTGAATTGACGCCAACCGTACGGTCAGAAGTTATGCGATTTAAAAATTGTTTCTGATCACCAATCCTACACGTCTAATGAAGATATTAGGAAGATATTCAAAAGCATGTTTACAGATTCTCAAATTGCATCTGCATTCATGTGTGGTAAAAACAAGACTGCCTACATTACCAAACTTGGACTTACATTATTTATTCCAAAGGCGCTAATACGGGATTTAAATTATTTTAAATTGAAATGGATTTTAATTTAACCAATAAAAAAAATAAAAAAATGTTTCTGTTGTAAATGTAGATATGCATTTTTTGGCCACAAACCCGGTATAAAGGTATTAAAAAGGTATTAAATGTCACTACTTCGAACCTGGAGCTACCCTGTGTGTGTGTGTGTGTGTGTGTATATATATATATATATATATATATATATATATATATATATATATATATATATATATATATATATATATATATATATATATATATACATATATATATATATTCAATTCAATTCAGTTTATTTATATAGCGGCAATTCACAACAGATGTCATCTCAAGGCGCTTAACAAGAAGTCATTTCAATACATTTATACAAACATTCCAATCAGTTAAAAAGTTTCCTATTTTAGGAATCCCAGCAGATTGCGTCAGTCATTGGCGTGAGGTAGGGCCCCGTTGATGCAGACTTTCCAACCACAGCAATCCTTCAGCAATCCCTCATACTGAGTAAGCATGTAGCGACGGTGGAGAGGAAAAACTCCCCTTTAACAGGAAGAAACCTCCAACAAAACCAGGCTCAGTAGGAGCGGCCATCTGCCACGTCCGTCTGGGGGTTTGAGAAGACAGAGCAGAAACACAGAAAGAACAGAAGATCTGATATAAGAGAACTTTCTCTGTTACAGAAAGTAAAAAGTTGATAACAGGACACAGTGGATGTTCAGTTACTGGGAGGATCATCCCAGTCGATGCCCCCCGTCCAACAGGGCATTGCAGCCAAGCAGGATACCAGACCAGGTATATCTTCTATGGAGAGAAAAACACTGAGAGAAAACAAAGTTAACAGTCGAAATAACAGAATGTACTGTAATACAACTGGAGAGTCGTAGGAGAAAAGGAAGTAGCAGAGTGAAGAAAATTGGTAAGTCTGTCCTCCAGCAGTCTAAGCCTATAGCAGCATAACTACAGAGATAGCTCAGGATGACCTTAGCCACTCTAACTATAAGCTTTATCAAAAAGGAAACTTTTAAGCCTGGCCTTAAAAGTAGACTGAGTGTCTGCCTCACGGACTAAAGCTGGGAGCTGGTTCCACAGGAGAAGAGCCTGATAACTAAAAGATCTGCCTCCCATTCTACTTTTAGAAATCCTAGGAACTACAAGTAAACCTGCAGTCTGAGAGCGAAGTGCTCTGTTAGGAACATATGGAATAATTAGATCTCTGATGTATGATGGAGCTTGATTATTAAGGGCTTTGTATGTAAGTAGAAGGATCTTAAATTCTATTCTGGATTTAACAGGGAGCCAATGAAGGGAAGCTAAAACAGGAGAAATGTGATCTCTCTTTTTAATATTCATCAGAACTCTTGCTGCCGCATTTTGGATCAACTGAAGGCTTTTAATGGCATTTTGATGACTTCCTGATAGTAAATAATTACAGTAGTCCAGCCTTGAGGTAACAAATGCATGGACTAGTTTCTCAGCATCACTCCTGGACAGGATGTTTCTAATTTTAGCAATATTCCGGAGGTGAAAGAAAGAAATCCTAGAAACCTGTTTAATATGGGATTTAAATGTCAAGTCTCGGTCAAAAATAACGCAGAGGTTCTTTACGTTATTACTGGGGGCCAATTTAATCCCATCCAGATGAAGTGATTGACTAATCAGTTTCTGTTTAAGAACTTCTGGTCCAAAGACAGCAACTTCTGTTTTGTCAGAATTTAAAAGCAAAAAGTTTAGGGTCATCCATGTTTTTATGTCTTCCAGACATGCCTGTAATCTACCTAACTGACTGGGTTCATCAGGATTTATGGATAAATATAGTTGTGTATCATCGGCATAGCTGTGGAACCTTATCCCATGCTGTCTAATGATTCTACCAATTGGGAGCATATATATGGTGAACAGAATTGGTCCAAGCACAGAACCCTGTGGAACTCCACAAGTAACCCTTGAGAGTGAAGAAGATTTATCATTTAGATGAACAAACTGGAATCTATCAGACAAATATGATTTAAACCAGCCTAGTGCTGTTCCTTTGATCCCTGCAAAATGTTCAAGCCTTTCTAGGAGAATATTATGATCGACTGTGTCAAAAGCAGCACTGAGATCTAACAAAACCAGAACAGACACAAGTCCATTATCTGAGGCCATGAGAATATCATTAGTAACCTTCACCAGTGCTGATTCAGTGCTATGATGAGCTCTAAAACCTGACGGAAACTCTTCAAACAGCTCGTTACTGTTTAGATGCTCACAGACTTGATTAGCAACAATTTTCTCAAGGACTTTGGATAAGAAAGGAAGGTTAGATATAGGTCTGTAATTCACTAAGTCATCTTGATCAAGGGAAGGTTTCTTGAGTATAGGTTTAATTACAGCTATTTTAAATTCCTGTGGTACGTATCCGTTTACTAAGGATAGATTCATCATATCCAAAATGGGGCCAGGAACCAAATGGAACACTTCTTTAAATAATTTGGTTGGAATTGGGTCCAACATAGAAGTTGAAGGTTTAGATGGGGCTAATATTTTTGATAATTCCGAAACCTCGACTGAATCAAAACAGCCTAAGCACAACTGAGGTTCTACAGTTCTTTCCGGTGCTGCCTCATTTACTGAGGAAGAAGTAATCATGTTTGGGAGGATGTCAATGATTTTATTTTTAATAGAATTAATTTTATTTATGAAGAATCCCATAAAATCATCACTGCTAAGAGCTGGGGGAATAGTTGGCTCAACAGAGCTATGACTCTGTGTAAGTTTGGCAACTGTACTAAAAAGAAACCTAGGATTGTTTTTATTCGCCTCTATTAATGATGAAAAATATGCTGTTCTAGCTTGTCGAAGGGTCTTTTTATACAGCAGTAGACTGTTATTCCAGGTTAAATCGGAATCCTCTAGGTGTGTAGAGCGCCATTTTCTCTCCAACTTCCTAGTATTCTGCTTTAAAGTATGCAACTCTGCGTTGAACCAAGGAGTCAGCCTCCTATGGCTAGCCACTTTCTTTTTTAAGGGGGCTACACTATCTAATGCCAAACGCAATGAGGACGTAACGCTGTGAACCAGATCATCAATTTCTGAAGGGTTAGAGATAGAATTGCTGCCATCCACTGTGTTACCCTGAGACACTAAGGAAAGTAAGAATGGAACAGATTCTTTAAAAATTGTTACAGCATTGTCTGATAAAGCTCTACTATAATGAAAATTTCTTTCAGATTTAAGATGGTCAGTTAAAGTAAATTCAAAAGTTATTAAGAAGTGGTCAGACAGGACCGGGTTATGTGGGTGGACTGTTATTTCCTCACACTCAATACCGTATGTCAGTACAAGGTCCAAAGTGTGTTTACCCGAGTGGGTCGATCCTTGTACTTTTTGAGTAAAGCCAATTGAGTCTAAAATAGCATTGAAGGCTGCATTTAGGCTATCACTTTCAGTATCCACATGAACATTAAAGTCCCCCACTATAATAACCCTATCAGTATTTAATACTAAATCATAATAAAAATGTGAGATCTGATCCAAGAATTGAGAGTAAGGGCCTGGTGGACGATACAAAACCACAAACAAAAATGGTCTTAATGTTTTGCAACTTGGATGAGGAAAATTAAGGGTTAGATGTTCAAAAGAACTGTAGCTATAAATTGGTCTGGGACTAATTAGTAAATCAGAACGGAAAATGGTTGCAACTCCTCCCCCTCGCCCAGTATTTCTAGGAATGTCAAAATTTAAATGACTGGAAGGAGTTGACTCATTTATACTGACATAATCCTCCTGCCTCAACCAGGTTGCTGTGAGACAAAGGAAATCAATGTGATGATCACAAATCAAGTCATTTACTAACAAAGTCTTTGAGGAGAGAGATCTTATGTTTAATAAACCACATTTAATAGATTTATTTTTCTGTTCATTCAAAGTTGTATTTATTTTTATGAGATTTCCATAATTTGCTTTTGTTGGCTTAACTTTTAATCCATTTAATTTTGGCCGTGGGCAAGACACTGTTTCTATAGGGTAATGGGTGGGTAACAGTACAGAAGCAGCAGAGAGGTGGGTTAAACTACGACTCTGCTTCCTGGTCTGGACCCTGGGTTGTCAGTGTTTTGGAGGACTAATAAATTCGGCCATATTCCTAGAAAGAAGAGCTGCTCCATCCAAAGTGGGATGGATCCCGTCTCTCCGGATCAGACCAGGTTTTCCCCAAAATGTTCTCCAGTTATCAGTGTAGCCCACATCGTTTGCAGGACACCACCCAGACAACCATTGATGGAATGACAGCATGCAGGTAAACATGTCGTCACTGGTCCGATCAGGCAGGGGACCAGAAAAGATTACCGAGTCTGACATTGTTTTGGCAAACTTACAGACCGAAGCAACACTAATTTTAGTGACCTCCGATTGGCGTAACCGGGTGTCATTACCGCCAGCGTGAATAACAATCTTACTGTATTTACGCTTATCTTTAGCCAGCAGTTTCAGGTAGGATTTGATGTCGCCCGTTCTGGCCCCTGGCAAACATTTGACTATGGTCAATGGTGTCTATATATATATATATATATATATATATATATATATATATATATATATATATATATATATAGACACCATTGACCATATAAGCAAACACCGATCTGGATTAGTTGATGTACATATTTTATCCGCAAGGACTTCCATAAATGGTTAAAATGTTTCTCTGTGTATGTCCTTGTGAATTAATATATAAGCCTTTATAGAAGGCCTGTCTGCTGGCTAGACCACACACAACAAACAACATTTAAAACATCACCCACTTTAGAGTTTAGAGCAGCCTGTGTACCTGATACTTCTCATTCATGCTGCTAGTGGACTAATGGATTTACTGTGTTCAATATGACTGAATTAATCCTCTTACTCACTGAGTTGTCAGACCATGGAAATAAGGAAGTCCAACTTCCATGATGTCAGCCACTGTCAATGGCTTCTTCAGAAGGAACATGTTTTAAAAATATAGTCAGTAACTGATGGCATGTGGTGGTAGTTAAGCAAGAGTCAGCAGTAGTGGCATTATTTGACAAAAAAATTGAAAGTATCAGGCAACAGTAATTTAAGAACCGCTCAGAACCCTCTATCGCCATCCTGATTCTGGGTTTTGGAAAGGGACAAAGCTTTATTTTAGATGGTGTTGGTGTGCCAAAGTTTTCCTCAGCTGTTGTAGAAACATAATATATCAAAAGTACAAATATTGGATTCCTCAGAAGCACTTATCTCATTATGCCAATCCTGATTAGCTGGTGATCATGGCATCTACGTCACATGCCTCTATAAGTAGCATACGTCCCGACACACGGCCAATCAATTACTGCTTCTCTCTTCAGTAGTAGCTTATTGCTTGCTAGCTAGCTTGACCATTCACAAATCGGAACCTTTATTCCTCATCATCGAACAATAGCTTGCATTTCCACCGTCCTGACCGTCACCATAGGTTGAAGCGCATTTGAGCAGTCTCCACACACCAGTGCAGCTGTCCTTTTCTTTCCACGCGTGCCATTGTCCTTTGGTTAACACACCAGTTTACCACCATGACTTGTCACACCAGAGGGCGCTGTGGCTCCACACCAAGCCAGCCTCTCGGAGAAGGACCTGCCGACAACTAGACCGCTGCCTGAGGGTGTCGACACCCATGCCCTTCAGGGTCCAGAGTCTAGCTGGGGTTCCCAGCTTACCTGGCCGCTGTGGAGGACATGCTGGTGTTGGACATGCTGGTGTTGGACAACGAGGATGACCTTGAGGACACCTCTGGGCTCCTGATATCAGAGGATGCAAAGGATGAAGATAAGTTCCTCCCCGCCACCTGGGCTGCACAGTCTGGTGTGTCGTCATTTCCCTGGGATGGAGCAACCTCCCCGGCTGCACAACTGGACATGCAATTTGTGTACAAACGCACTGTGTCCAGGCTCAGCATTCCCTGGCTGGCTGTCGTGACTGAGACTGTCAGGTCCCAATATGAGGGACAAAAGTTGCTTCAGACGACGTGGGCAGCGAAGCCTCTTCTGCCGGTCTTCCCAGAGATCCTCAAGGATGTGAAATCCTCTTGGTCAAACTGCCCCTTCAGCAAAAAGGCCCCTGTACATGGGGCCTCTTCGTTGGATTTTGAAGACATGGAGAAAACTGCCATGCTCTGGATGCTGCCGATGGAGCCGCTAGTGGCAGCCCCCTTGCATCAAAGGCTGCCAGCGAAGTTTAGACCTCCTACACTGCCTTCAAAAGCGCACCTCTTCCACACTCCACAGTGGCTCAACCTCACCAACCTGTCCGGCAGGGGGAAATCTTCATCATGCCAACTGTTCTCCAGCTTTCTCTTCCCAGAAAGCCTCCTTCCCCGGCAGCCCCGCACCAGCCTTTCTCTCAGACTCCCGCCCGGACCCCTTCTCAATTCCAGATTCCGAAATGACGAAAGCCTCAGCCAGCCCAGACAATTTTGAGAGGTTACAAGCTTCATTTCGCCTCAGTTTCTCCTCTGTTTTCTGGTGTTGTACTCTCTCACACTCAGGGGGCCTCAACTTGCGTCCTTCAGGGGGAGATTTCCTCCCTGATGGAGAATCAAGCAATATGCGTAGTACCTTCCAATCAGGTTCAGAGCGGTTTCTACTCTGGGTATTTTTTGGCCCCGAAACGTGGAGGTAGTGGTAATCGCCCAATCCTGGATCTCAGGGCTCTGAACCGATTCATCAGAAAGTACAAGTACAGAATGCTGACACACCCATCCCTTCTGCGTCTGATAAGTCGGGGCGATTGTGTCACTTCAGTCGATCTGAAAGACGTGCATTCATATTCCTGTGTACCCCCTAAACAGGAAATATCTGACGTTTGCTTTTCAGGCAGTCTGTTACGAGTGCACTGTACTTTCCTTCGGTCTCTCCCTGAGTCCGAGGGTGTTTTATGCGGTGTACGGAGGCAGCGATCGCCCCGTTGAGAAGGAGGAGCATCAGGCTAACCCACATATTTGTACTACTGGCTTCTGCTGGCACTGTCAAGGGAGGAGGCTGCGTCTCACACACTGATATTGATCCAACATTTTTGTGGCCTGTGTTTCAGAATAAAGTCGGTTATCCCCTTCGCAAAAAATACCTTTACTGGGATTGAGTCTTGACTCAGAAGCAAACACGGCCTGCCTTTCGGCGCTGTGAGTAAACTTGCTCCAATCCTTCCTGGTACGCTTTCGTCTCCACAGATTGGTGCAGTTCAGGCTGCACCTTAGACTGCTGGGCCTGATGATGTTATCAATTTTGGAGGTGCCAATGGGCCGTCTGTACATGAGGGATCTTAAGTGCTGGTGGCTGCCTTGGGACTGTCTTCAGTGCACCACAGAGCACACAGGGTAAGAGTTACCATCGAGTGTGTCATGGTGCGCCGCTGCTGGCGAGACCCGTCTTTTCTGGCACAGGGAGTGCAAGCCTCTCTGGAGATCATTATGTCAGGCTGATTGGGTTAGAATGGCAGACTTGACATGTTAAAAGAAGGGTGATGCTTGAAATCATTGTTCTTCCGTTGTTAACCATGGTGACCTGCAAAGAAACGCGTGCAGCCATCATTGCTTTGCATGAAAATGGCTTCACAGGCAAGGATATTGTGGCTACTAAAATTGCACCTACATCAACAATTAATAGGATTATCAAGAACTTCAAGGAAAGAGGTTCAATTCTTGTTAAGAAGGCTTCGGGGTGTCCAAGAAAGTCCAGCAAGCGCTAGGATCGTCTTCTAAAGAGGATTCGGCTGCGGGATCGGAGTGCCACCAGTGCAGAGCTTGCTCAGGAAGGGCAGCAGGCAGGTGTGAGTGCATCTGCACGCACAGTGAGGCGACTTTTGGAAGACGGCCTGGTGTCAAGAAGGGCAGCAAAGAAGCCACTTCTCTCCAAAAAAAACATCAGGGACAGATTGATCTTCTGCAGAAAGTATGGTGAATGGACTGCTGAGGACTGGGGCAAAGTCATATTCTCCGATGAACCCTCTTTCCGATTGTTTGGGGCATCTGGAAAAAGGCTTGTCCGGAGAAAAAAAGGTGAGCACTACCATCATTCCTGTGTCATGACAACAGTAAAGCATCCTGAGACCATTCATGTGTGGGGTTGCTTCTCATCCAAGGGAGTGGGCTCACTTACAATTTTGCCCAAAAACACAGCCATGAATAAAGAATGTTACCAAAACACCCACCAACAGCCACTTCTTCCAACAATCCAACAACAGTTTGGTGAAGAACAATGCATTTTCCAGCACGATGGAGCACTGTGCCATAAGGCAAAAGTGATAACTAAGTGGCTCGGGGACCCAAACGTTGAAATTTTGGGTCCATGGCCTGGAAACTTCCTAGATCTTAATCCCATTGAGAACTTGTGGTCAGTCCTCAAGAGGTGGGTGGACAAACAAAAACCCACTAATTCTGACAAACTCCAAGAAGTGATTATGAAAGAATGGGTTGCTATCAGTCAGGATTTGGCCCAGAAGTTGATTGAGAGCATGCCCAGTCGAATTGCAGAGGTCCTGAAAAAGAACGGCCAACACTGCAAATACTGACTCTTTGCATAAATGTCATGTAATTGTCAATAAAAGCCTTTTAAACGTATAAAGTGCTTGTAATTATATTTCAGTACATCACAGAAACAACTGAAACAAAGATCTAAAAGTAGTTTTGCAGCAAACTTTGTAAAAACTAATATTTGTGTCATTCTCAAAACCTTTGGCCACAACTGTACATAAATTGCCAAGGGGGCTGCGCTCCCACCAGTTACACATGTTGGCACACGGACTGATCCGATGGTTAGGCAGGTGTTTCTTCTTGATCAGAGCCACCCATGCCCCAGGTGTCCTTAAACCGGGAGCCCACCTGTTGTCCAGGGGGGCACCCCTGTACACAGGGACTGGGCTCTGCATCCAGTTGCATTGAAGCCTTTCTGGATTCGGTTCAGCTAGTTGTGAGTGGACCGGTTTGCACCCAAGGAAGTCACTCAGTGCCCTGTGTTCTTCACAATACATGATCAAGAATCTCCGCTTGGTGTGGATACCCCCTACCTTTCTCAGGGTACGAGCTCAGGCCAACCTTGGGAATTACCACCCCAAGGTGGGATCTGGTGTCTCAGATGGGGGAGACATTTTTCCATCCGGATCCGGAGCATCTAGCCCTGTGGCAACAAGTCTTCAACATACTTTGGTGCTAAGTCATTCAATGATTTATCATCTACTAAAAATATTTTGAAGTCTGTTCTCTGAGCTACATGAAGCCAGTGGAAATACTTATTTGGGGTGATGTGCTCTACTTTTCTGGTTCTAGTGAGGATGCGAGCAGCAATGTTCTGGATCAGCTACAGCCGTCTAATTGATGTTTAGACAGATCTGTTAGGATACTGTTGCAGTAATCAATCCAACTAAAGATAAACACATGGATGAGTTTTTCAAGGTCCCGTTGCAACATTGGTTCTTTAATCTTAGAAATGTTCTTCAGGTGATAGAAGGCTGACCTTGTTATTGCTTTTATGTGACCCTGGATGTTCAGGTCTGAGTCCATTACTACACCTAGATTTTTGGCCTGATCAGTAGTATCTATCTATCAGCTGCGTGCTGACCCTTGATTGTTTCTATATAGGTCCAAAGATAATACATTCTGTTTTTTGTTTGTTGAGTTGGAAAAAATTATGGCACATCCATCCATTGATTTGCTTAACGAATTCACTTATGCCCCTTTTCCACTAGGGTCGGCTCTGCCCAGTTATGTTGCGTCAGCCTGGCCCAGCACAGCCTGGTTGTTTCCATTGTCGTCTCAGGAATGCGGCAGTGGGCGAGGACATTGCTCAGTGTAGCAAAGTTCCAGGAAAACTCAGTCATCACTCACCGCTTTCCAACTACAGATGCCGATGCTGGATCCAGTATCTAGCCCACTCTCTCTCCCGTTGGTTGCCAGCCTTTCACCATAAATGCCGTCCATTTCTGCAAAGCACTTCCAGTGCTTGCGGTATGCCCCTCTCTGGCAGCTATTGTCTTTCACAGCCCAATATTCGCTCTAATTTTATTTAGTTTCCCCCAGCAATGTTTGAATTTGGCTGCGAGCCATGCCTCGCCATTCTGAGACATCACTTCACGCTCACAAGGCCAGGCCCATCAGTTGCTACCACTACATAGGTAGGAGTGAGAGTGAAATCACTTTACCGGTCCAATTTGTCCATAGGCAGAGGTAGTCTGAAAAAAGGGGTCGGCTCAGCCTGGACAAAGGTAGTGGAAACGCCCTAAATACAGGCAGACTTGACCCGGGCCAGGCCACGATTACCCTAGTGGAAAAGCGGCATTAGGCAAGGCAAGGCAAGGCAAGGCAAGGCAATTTTATTTGTATAGCACACTTTCAACAGCAGGGTAATTCAAGGTGCTTGACATGATTTGGTGATTTAAAAGAAACACATAAAAGAAACACAATAAAGCAAGAGAAAAAAAAAAAAAGCAAGAGAGCATGAACACATTTCATACATATAACATCAAGCATTTACTCAAAGGCAATTCTAAACAGATGGGTTTTTAGTCTCGATTTAAAGCAGTTCAGAGTTTCAGCAGCTCTACACTCGTCAGGAAGTCTGTTCCAGATAAGGGGAGCATAGAAACTGAAAGCTGCTTCTCCATGTTTAGTTCTGAGTCTAGGGATGTTTAGTAGGCTAGAGTTGGAGGACCTGAGTGGTCTTGGTGGTTGGTACCATGACAACAGGTCTTCCACATATTTTGGTGCTAAGCCATGTAATGATTTATAAACTAGTAAAAGTATTTTAAAGTCTATTCTCTGAGCTACAGGGAGCCAGTGTAAGGACTTTAGAACTGGGGTGATGTACTCTACTTTCCTGGTTCTAGTGAGGACGCGAGCCGCAGCGTTCTGGATCAGCTGCAGCTGTCTGATTGACTTTTTAGGCAGACCTGTGAAGATGCTGTTGCAGTAATCAATCCGACTAAAGATAAACGCATGGATGAGTTTTTCTAGGTCGTGTTGCAAAATCAGTCCTTTAATCCTAGAGATGTTCTTCAGGTGATAGAACGCTGACCTTGTTATTGCCTTTATGTGACCCTGGAGGTTCAGGTCTGAATCCATTACTACACCTAGGTTACGAACCTGATCAGTAGTTTCTAGCTGTATTAATTGAAGCTGTGTGCTGACTCTTGATCGTTCCTCCTTGGGTCCAAAAATAATCACTTCAGTTTTGTTTCTATTCAGCCGGAGAAAGTTATGGCACATCCATCCATTTATTTGGTCAATGCATTGATTTAGGGTTTGAATGGGTTCAGAGTCACCTGGTGACATTGTAATGTAGAGCTGAGTGTCATCTGCGTAGTTATGGTAGCTAATGTTATTGGTCGCTATAATCTTGCCTAGTGGGAGCATGTAGATATTAAATAAGAGGGGCCCCAGGATGGAGCCCTGGGGCACCCCACATGTGATTTCTGTTCGTTCTGATGAAAAGTTTCCTATTGAAACATAGAAGTCCCTGTTCTTTAGGTAAGACTCGAACCAGCCAAGTACTGTACCAGAGAGTCCGACCCAGCTCTCCAGTCGTTCCAATAAAATATCATGATCAACAGTGTCAAATGCTGCACTGAGGTCCAACAGAACCAGCACTGTGGTTCTTCCACAGTCTGTATTTATGCAGATGTCATTAAAAACTTTGACGAGGACAGTCTCGGTGCTGTGGTGAGCGCGGAAACCAGACTGAAAAGCATCAAAACGGTTTGTCATTGTTATGAAGCCATTTAACTGCTGAAACACAGCTTTTTCAATAATCTTACTGATGAATGGGAGATTAGAGATTGGCCTGTAGTTCTGCATTAACGTGTTGTCCAGATTTTTCTTCTTTAGCAGTGGTTTAATAACTGCTGTTTTTAAAGCCTGAGGGAAGACACCTGATAGCAGTGATGAGTTCACTATTTGAACAAGATCAGAACCAATAACAGGAAGAACCTTCTTTAGAAAAGCTGTGGGTAGGATATCAAGACAGCAGGAGGAGGAGCTTAACTGGATAATGATTTTTTCAATACTGTTCTGGTTTAATTCATGGAATTCAGACATTTTCTCTACATTGTTGTTGATTGGGGATGGCACTGGTTGTGGGTTCGATATTGAGGTACAGATTGACCGTCTAATTGTTAGAATCTTTTCAGTGAAAAAGCTGGCAAATTCATTGCAGGCCCTGGTAGAGTTTAGTTCAGGGGCTACTGTCACTAAAGGATTAGTTAGTCTTTCCACTGTTGCAAATAGAGTCCGTGCGTTATTAATGTTTCGGGTTTGAATGGGTTCAAAGTCACCTGGTGATATTGTAATGTAGAGCTGAGTATCATCTGCATAGTTATGGTAACTAATTGTTATAATCTGGGTTAGCAGGAGCATGTACACTACTGTTCAAAAGTTTGGGGTCACCCAAACAATTTTGTGTTTTCCATGAAAAGTCACACTTATTCACCACCATACGTTGTGAAATGAATAGAAAATAGAGTCAAGACATTGACAAGGTTAGAAATAATGATTTGTATTTGAAATAAGATTTTTTTTACATCAAACTTTGCTTTCGTCAAAGAATCATCCATTTGCAGCAATTACAGCATTGCAGACCTTTGGCATTCTAGCTGTTAATTTGTTGAGGTAATCTGGAGAAATTGCACCCCACGCTTCTAGAAGCAGCTCCCACAATTTGGTTTGGTTGGATGGGCACTTCTTGCGTACCATACGGTCAAGCTGCTCCCACAACAGCTCAATGGGGTTCAAATCTGGTGACTGCGCTGGCCACTCCATTACCGATAGAATACCAGCTGCCTGCTTCTTCTCTAAATAGTTCTTGCACAATTTGGAGGTGTGTTTTGGGTCATTGTCCTGTTGTAGGATGAAATTGGCTCCAATTAAGCGCTGTCCACTGGGTATGGCATGGCGTTGCAAAATGGAGTGATAGCCTTCCTTATTCAGAATCCCTTTTACCCTGTACAAATCTCCCACCTTACCAGCACCAAAGCAACCCCAGACCATCACATTACCTCCACCATGCTTAACAGATGGCGTCAGGCATTCTTCCAGCATCTTTTCAGTTGTTCTGCGTCTCACAAACGTTCTTCTTTGTGATCCAAACATCTCAAACTTGGATTCATCCGTCCACAACACTTTTTTCCAGTCTTCCTCTGTCCAATGTCTGTGTTCTTTTGCCCATCTTAATCTTTTTCTTTTATTGGCCAGTCTCTGATATGGCTTTTTCTTTGCCACTCTGCCCTGAAGCCCAGAATCCCGCAGCCGCCTCTTCACTGTAGATGTTGACACTGGTGTTTTGCGGGTACTATTTAATGAAGATGCCAGTTGGGGACCTGTGAGGCGTCTGTTTCTCAAACTAGAGACTCTAATGTACTTATCTTCTTGCTCAGTTGTGCAACGCGGCCTCCCACTTCTTTTTCTACTCTGGTTAGGCCTGTTTGTGCTGTCCTCTGAAGGGAGTAGTACACACCGTTGTAGGAAATCTTCAATTTCTTAGCAATTTCTCGCATGGAATAGCCTTCATTTCTAAGAACAAGAATAGACTGTCGAGTTTCAGATGAAAGTTCTCTTTTTCTGTCCATTTTGAGCGTTTAATTGACCCCACAAATGTGATGCTCCAGAAACTCAATCTGCTCAAAGGAAGGTCAGTTTTGTAGCTTCTGTACCGAGCTAAACTGTTTTCAGATGTGTGAACATGATTGCACAAGGGTTTTCTAATCATCAATTAGCCTTCTGAGCCAATGAGCAAACACATTGTACCATTAGAACACTGGAGTGATAGTTGCTGGAAATGGGCCTCTATACACCTATGTAGATATTGCACCAAAAACCAGACATTTGCAGCTAGAATAGTCATTTACCACATTAGCAATGTATAGAGTGTATTTCTTTAAAGTTAAGACTAGTTTAAAGTTATCTTCATTGAAAAGTACAGTGCTTTTCCTTCAAAAATTAGGACATTTCAATGTGACCCCAAACTTTTGAACGGTAGTGTAGATATTAAATAGGAGGGCCCGCAGGATGCAGCCCTGGGGCACCCCACATGTGATTTCTGTCTGTTCTGATGAAGAATTGCCTATTTACGCAAAGAAATTCCTGTTCTTAAGTTAAGACTCAAACCAGCTGAGTACTGTACCAGAGCGTCCAGCCCAGCTCTCCAGGCGTTCCAATAGTATATTATGATCAACAGTATCAAATACTGCGCTGAGTTCCAACAACAACAATTAAGGTGTACCTGGCAGCCATTTCTGCCTGCCACGTGGGTTTTGAAGACCAAAAACCGTTAGTGGAGTGGCCTCTTCAGGTTAAAACGTTACACTGCACTTTTCACAAATTTGAATCGGGCATCGCTACTGGCTCAGCTTGGGTTTCTGACGTCAGCCTTCCTGCCGATGTGGAGTATAAAACAAGCCCAGTCTAGGCCCCGCCTCCGACGAGTGTTTACAGCGTTTATCAGGTTAGTAATTTGTTAGCTTAGCATTTCGTTAGATTCTTTAGCATAGCCTTTCCTGCTGACGTCTGCACATTGCCTATGACAAAGGGATGTACTGATATCAGTAAACGGATGATGAAATCAGGGCTTAGTTATTTTTTTTGTGCACTTTGATTTATACCATGGGCACCTCTTTGCAACATACATTTTCTGTTGCAGACAATGAGGTACAGTGGCCGCAGGTGCACCTGTTGAGCCTGAGTCACATGATATTACTCGAGATAATCTAAATTTAGCTATGGCAAACAACAATGTACCAGTCAGAGATGGGCCCCATTCTATACCGCGATGCCGCTGCAAGCTCGGCACCTGTTGCCCCGGGCAACTCACGAGCCATCGGCTTGAAACAATATGGCTCAGGGCCGCTCGCCTCCTCCACAGAACCTTCCTCCTTTTCCTCTCTTTCCTCTGGTGAAGGAGATGGAGAGAAATCCTCAACTTCAAAATTGCCTCCCTCTGAGCCAATGGAGCTCGCGTTGCTATTGCGCTCCATCTTTCTGGCTGTCTGTGTGCCGCACATAGGTGCTGCAGCTGTAGCAGCTCGGCTGTCAACATGTCAATCACAGCGTAGACCACGCCCAGCCCTCCCTCTCGCTGGTCCGCCAGGCAACGCCTCATTTTGAGGCATTATCAAACAGGAAATGTGGGCGGAGTTTTAACTCTGGTAGGGGAGGAGTTACTCTTTAAGGTGATGATGCTCCCGGCATTCGTAACAGCCAAATGGGTCAGTGATATGCAGACGCTCTGTGCACCCGTCCTGCATCCAGTTTGCATCAGGTTAAGTGGGGGTGTCTCTGAACCTCAACCTGGCTTTTGTGCATAAGGTAGTGGGCTCTTTTTCTCCCATTGCTCCCAATGCCTTTTTCCTCACCTGAGGGCGAGCAGCTATATAAGCTGTGTCCAGTTTATGCCCTGAGTGCATATGTGGACAGGATAAAGAGTCTTTACAGGAGCGACCAGCTCTTTGTGTTGTGTGGTGGACCCTTTAAGGAAAAGCTAATCACAAAGCAGCGGCTTGCCTACTAGATTGCAAAGGCTAAAAGGTTGGGCTGTTCCTTCCTGGGGCATGCAGGCGCCGGTCGGGCTGAGTGTCCATTCCACTCTGGGCCTGTTTGCATCCTGGGCCCACTTTAGGGCTGTCCATCCTGCAGACTTGTGCTGCGGCGAGCTGGATGTCTCTACTTGGTTTTGCACGATTTTATAGGCTTGGCGTCTTAGCTGTTGTTCTGGGTGTGGGGTCTTCGGTGGGCCAGGACATCTTGGTGGTTGCTAGATAATCTGTCCGGAAGCACTGTAGTCTCTCTATATCCCATAGTGAGACATCAAAACGAATGTTTGGAAAGAGAACTTTAGGTTACTCTTGTAACCCGGGTTCTCTGAGTAACATGATTGAGATGTCTCACCAGACAACCCTTCTTGCTGGGCAAAGAAAGAAGAGGTGTTCATCTTGAATGGCCTTGCATCGCAACGCATGCTACTTATAGAGGCATGTGACTTGGACACCACAATCACCAGTCAATCAGGATTTGTGTAATGAGATAAGTGCTTCTAAGGAATCTGCGGAGGGCCATATCCCATAGGGAGACATCTCACTCATGTTACTCAGAGAACCGGGGTTACGAGAGTAGCCTAAGGTTTAAATGATACCCAAATTACACTCTGAAATTCAGTGATAAAAAAAAAAAATTCTAACCCTGTTTGTTTCATAGTCTGCTGATATGTTGTGAAGTAACATGATTGAAAGTAATTGCATTATTTCCTTATTTTCCTTGTTTGACTAATGTGAGAATCCCCAGAGCTAACCCATAATTAGGACCAATCAAAGCTATTTACTGTCTAATATGACCAGGTCTTAAGTATAATGTCGACAACAATGGCTCTTAAGAGAGTGCATCTGTTTCTACAGCATCAGTTATACCAGAATCGGAAAACATGTATCTCTCTGTTAGCTTCAACAATAATTTGATATCAAACAAACTTGTTCTAATAATAAATCAATCCAGTCACCTGAAAAAACATGTATTTTACCAATATCTAGTTGAATGAAAACACAAATTAGAACAGTAATGACTATTTTTCACATGTGTTTTAGAAAGGAAGCCTTACAAAACCAATTGTGTTTGTTTTTATAATTCATTACAAGTTAAGGATGTTACTCAGACCTGAAGCTAATAAAGAACATCACCTTGCAAATTAGGGATAGCTAAATAAACATACTGCATTATTTTTATACAATGCTCCTGTGACCTATATATGTAGGCATCCCTTTAATTTTTGCGATGTTGGTTGAACTTATTTTAATATTGATATTATACCATTTTTATGTTGTCTAAATCAATGCTGCTCTAACTTTACAAATTAGAAAATTCTAAGACAAAATTACTTATACATGTGAGATAAATAAGCTAGCGTGGTAATGACTTTTCTGTCATTCTTCTTCAAACCACAATGAGTGTACTTCTGAAACTAAATCTAATTAGAGCACCTCATTTCCATTTATTTTTGTCTATTTTCTGTCTCAAGTAATACCACCCTTCATTATTACCCACACCTAATCTTAATTTAATGTTTTTCATTTAACTCCAATTTTATTTTTTCATGCCTTTGCTACATATATAACTTTGTTAAATATATAACGTTTTATAAGTAACTTTGTTACTTATACGTTCGCCAGTCTCTTAGTGCCTATCATCTTAATCCAGAATAATTTACTTTCTTTTTACTTTGTCAGTTGTGTAGAAAAATATATCAATATTAAAAAAGGAGATAAAGATGAAAATAAAGAGACTTGGACATGTTTGCTGTATAGATACTTTTGTGAAACAAAAGTCATAATTTTTTATTTTATTTATTGATTCATGCAGATATTTGGAGATCAAAGATTAGCAAGTGGCCGGCTCATAATTTATGTTGCAACCTGCAACAACTCTAGTGGTTTGCCATCCTGTTAAATGAAGGAATTACTAAATATCAAAATGTAATAGGACCTTCCCTTTGGCATAATTCACCTTCCTACTCAGTTTTTGAAAAGACAAACGGGCTATTTTTTTTTTCAGACGTAAATAAGCATACCTCTGCTACTCAAAGTCAGTGAGTCAGTCAGTCAGTGATATATAAATAAAAGTAATTCAGGCCTTCAATTGTGAGCACATTCATAAAATGTAATACAGACCAGCCCCAACACTGTGAATGAATGTAAACTTGAGCACAAAATTTCTGTATAACAGTATACACTTCATCATTCAAATAATTATTAAACATGCCCTGAGAGTTTTCCTCCCATGTCTTTTTCAACTACAGCATCAGTAAACGGATTACAACTGCTGGTGGCATAGCAGCAAAGTGCAATAAACACATAAATGCAACCTGAGACAGCCCTCACACTCTATTACATTTTAATATCTCAGTGGATTTTCTGAAATGGTGAGCCCTTAGATATTTGTTTGTCTAAGCGTGTTCTTATGCGTGCTAATCTAAGTTGTCTGATCTCAGTTGTCTTTGATTGTTCAACCCTGAAACTCACCTTTACCTTTATGGACTTCAGAGCATAGTGTAGTATGTTCCTGTACTTACATGAACTGGAGTTTGTGCAAAAATAGTCCCAGTCCAATAATAAAACCTGGAACACTGACGTGCTTGCATCACACAATTGACTCAAAACTGATTTTCACAAAATGTATTTACTGTTTTGTGGTTTGGTTTGGTTTGGTCTGGTTGGTTTTTTGAGTTTGACAATAAATAGAGAGCCATTCCTGTTTTCAAAAGACACTTTAATCCCTCAGCACAAATGCTTTTGAACAATTTACTTTAAACCTTTGCTTAGGATATAGGAAAGGCAATTTTAATCGTATCGCACACCTTCAGCAACAGGGTAATTCAAGGTGCTTCACATGATTTGGTGATTAACCCGCCCAAAAAACAAAAAACAAAACAACAACAACAAACAAAACAAAAACAGAATATAATATTGGAAACGAAAAGTAACAAACTAGGATGAAACACACATAACACATGATGCACAATAAACTGTTTTTAGTCTTGATTTAAAGCAGTTCAGAGTTTCAGCAGCTCTACACTCGTCAGGAAGTCTGTTCTAGATAAGGGGAGCATAGAAGCTGAAAGCTGCTTCTCCATCTTTTGTTCTGAGTCTAGGGATGTTTAGTAGGCTAGAGTTGGATTACCTGAATGGTCTTGGTGGTTGGTACGGTGACAACAGGTCTTCAACATATTTTGGTGCTAAGCCATTCAATGATTTATAAACTAGTAGGAGTATTTTTTTATCTATTCTCTGAGCTACAGGGAGCCAGTGTAAGGACTTTTGAACTGGGGTGATGTGCTCTACTTTCCTGGTTCTCGCAGTCTGTTCTTTAGGTCGGACTGAAACTAGCCAAGTACTGTACCAGAGAGTCCAACCCAGCTCTCCAGTCGTTCTAATAATATTTCATGATCAACAGTGTCAAATGCTGCACTGAGGTCCAACAGAACAAGCACTGTGGTTCTACCACAGTCTGTATTTATGTGGATGTCATTGAATACTTTGACGAGGGCAGTCTCGGTGCTGTGGTGTGCACAGAAACCAGACTGAAAAATATCAAAACAGTTTGTCATTGTTTGGAAGCTATTTAATTGGTGAAACAGCTTTTTCAATGATCTTACTGATGAATGGAAGATTAGAGATTGGCCTGTAGTTCTACATTAACGTGTTGCCAAATTCTTCTTCTTTAGTAGTGGTTTAATAACTGCTGCCTTCAAAGCCTAGGGGAAGACACCTGATATCAGGGATGAGTTAATAATTTGACCAGATCAGACCCAATGACAGGAAGAACTTTCTTTATAAAAGCTGTGGGTATTATATCAAGACTGCAAGAGGAGGAGCTTAAATGGCTAATTTTTTTTAAACGTTTTTTTGTTTTAATTCGTTGAATTCAGACATTTTCTCGACATTGGTGTTGATTGGGGATGGCATTGGTAGTGGGTTCGGTATTGAGGTACAGATTGATCCTCTAATTGTTAGAATCTTTTAGTTAGTCTTTCCACTGTTGCAAATAAAGTCTGAGCGTTATTAATATTTCTGTTGATGGTTTCAGAAAATAACGATTCCCTTGCATCTTTTAGAGTTGATTGTTATCTGTTCAGTCTGTCTTTGTAGATCTCTGAGTGAACCTGGACTCTAGTTTTCCGCCATTTTCTCTCGGCTCGTTGACATTCCTTTTTTTTACTACGTACCAGTGGATCACTACTCCACGGAGACTTCTTTCTACCTGAGACTACTTTCACTTTAGTTGGATTAATGGAATCAGTGATGGCTGAGATTTTTGCAAGGAAATGATCTACCAGCTTGTTTACTGAGTTCGAGTTGGGAAATGAGGGGGGAGCGGTGGGAGGGTAAATACTTTTATAAGTTTCAACTGAGCTTTCCCCTGGAAAACTTTTTTATAGTGGTCTTAAAGTGGGTGGATAAATTAGCAGAGATGGTATTTTCAAAGAAAACACATAAATGGTCAGATAATGCAATATTAATTGCTGAGATTTTGGATAGATTTAAACCTTTGCTGATAAATAAGTCCAGAGTGTGTCCTTGGTTGTGTGTTGGTTGTTTGACATGCTGGGTCAGGCCGAAGTTATGGAGAGTATCATCTAATGTTTTTGCATGTCTATCTTGGGGGTTGTTGGTATGGATGTTAAAGTCCCCCACAATGATCAATTGGTCATAGTCAATACATATTACGGAAAGAAGGTCACTTAAATCATTAAAGAAGTTAGAGTTAAGTTTTTGGGTTTTATATAAACTTAGAAATAAAGCTTTGTTAGGCTCATTTATCTGTGTGGCTAGGTATTCAAAAGAGTCAAATATGTCCAGGGATACCTTTTGAAAGTTCATTAAGTTCTGAAAGAGTGTGGCTACACCTCCACCTCGTCTGTGTTTTCTGCTCTCACTTAAGAAATTGTAATTTGGAGGAGTAGATTCTGTCACTGCAGATGTTTCATTATTTATACCTAGACAGGTTTCTGATAAAAAAAAAAAACGGCGTGGAAATTATACTCAGTGATGAAGTCATTGATTAGAAATGACTTCCCGGATAGAGACCTAATGTTTAATAAAGCTAACCTAGGTAGTGTGATGATGGGCAGATGAACCTTCTGACAGGTTATGAATTTGAGATTTTGTTTAATATTAGACCTCTTGGCTAATGGTTTATGTTTCCTGCTGCTGATAAGCACTGGAATGCTACACTCACTGCTACACTGGAATAATATCTCCTGTTTTGGGCTGAAACCTCTTGTTTCCTCTTAGCAGAGGGGGCAGGTGTGGGTTCACAGCTTTCCCTGTGCGTTGTTCTGTGGCTTCTGTGCAAGACTGTTGGACCGAGATTAAACCGGGCTGTCAGGTTCTTCCTCCCTGCGTGTAGTCATCAGTAAAGTTGTGTCGTTTCCATAACCAGTGTTGAGATCAAAATTAATTTCCAGACGGCGTAACTTCGTCTCGATGTCTTCCATTCTCTGGAGCAGTTTCTCAAAACCTCAGCTAAGCAAAATGCCATGTTGATAATCATGCCATGTTGACCACAGTCCATCAAAAAGTAACCAAGAAGAGATCAAGGCGTTAGCTGTGCTGTATTAAGTTCTGAAATTATCTAAAAACCCTGAAATCTGTGCAAACAAAAGAACTCTGAGACCTGTTATTATTTCTTTGGTTCCATTTTGGTGCCAAACCAACGAGAAAATTATCATTTTTGCAATTCATGTGGACTTTAACAGTGAACAGAGTGGGAGTCTTGCGTAGTTTTTTTATTGGTGTTCATTTCTGTCAGTTCATTCTTTTTATCTAGAAACAAGTTATCCATTAAGATCAACTGGAGAAACAAAAAACTGTTTCACTGTTTTAAATTATTGGGTTGGGCACTCAATTTTACAAGTTTACAGTTGAGTAAGCTCACAAATTTAAGTTTCATTTTATTTTTTGTTTTCTAATCAAATATATGTTTCAGAAAAATGAGATTATCCCTTTTTTAGTGATATTAAAATGGCAGAAATTGTAATATTCTTAAGGAAATAGTTGAAACATTTTGTTATTGAACCATGCCTTTATGGCTTGTGAGAAACAAAGTTGCCTTAAATGTTGTTTGGTAGTTTTATCTCTCTTTCTGTCAGGTTTTTCTGTTCTTAGATGTAGCACAGTATATTGGTCTGCTTTTACTGTATAATAAAGGTCTGTTTTTTGCTTCAAAATAGTTTGTAGGTGACATCTGATTGAAAAAATGTATTTGTGATTTTTGTTCTATGAACAAATTGCTGTTCTGGATTTGATTCATTGTAATCATAAATGACAGACATTCAGTCAAAACGAGAACACTTCTGGAAAAAACAGACTTTACTTTACTGGAGCACATGCCTGTATTTTTCATAGGTTTGGTTTCACATTCTGGAAAAAGTAATCCCCAAAAATTGCTGGGGCATAATTTGCAAGTCTGAAGGAACTATGCACACAATATTCAGAATCTGTATAAATGTACTGTAATTGCTGTGATTTTTCTTCTTCTTACTTTTTCCCACCAACCAGCACAAAAGAATTTGGGCACAATTTAGAGTTTTGTGTCCTTTTTCTTACCTCGGACTGTGTCCATTTTCCAGACATGTAAATTTGATTTTGCTTTCTGTAAAGTACCTTGAATTACCTTGTTATTGAAAGTGTGCTATACAAATAAAATTGCCTTGTCTTGCCTTTGCCTTCTGTAACTTCTTACAGTTTGTTTAAAGGTGCTATACCGAATCTAGCTTTAAAAAAAATTTTCATGGCGCTTTACAACATTCTAACATAGTATAGCTATAAATATTTTGTGGAGATCTTTTTTAAAAACACAAAAAATAATTATTAAGTGGTTCTTTCGCATTTGTCTGAAAACCTTAGATAATAAAATGGCTCGGTCCCAAACCAATAATTGAACCATCTTGTTGTCTGTCTCAACGGACAAACGCATTTCCACATTTACCTGGGCCCTCCACTCATCACGCGCTCCCACACTTTGCAACAGAACACCACTGGTGTGAGAGGTTCTCGCTCAATAATGTCAGAGAAAGAGAAACAGCCGGCTGCTATCACTTCAACTTTAGGACAAACTACCAGAGTCCCAGAAAGAAAAACGCCATTTGAAGTCGTGGAAAACAAAAGACTGGTGACCAAACTGAAACTGGTGTTTTGTGCTCTCTCGTTTACTGTGGCAATGCACGTTCCCAAATTGGGCGGCGTGGCCTAGGGATGATAGCTGACGGGAGGGGTGAGAGTCCTGGGACTGTTTGTTGAAAAGCTGGCTTGTTCTGCAGATTTGTTATAGGAGTTTTAAATGTAAATGTTCAAAATATTCAAATAACCTATGGGTTATAGGCCTAGAAGCTCAGGAGAGTAGAAGTTGTTGTTCTTTCCTACTTGACTCTCTTCTTTGTCCAGATAGTAGATAAGCAAGCTGTCTTTAAGGGGTGAATCATTAAATATACTCATATTATATAGACGTGACAGGACTTGATGTTAAGCAAAGTTGCTTGATTCATGTTTAACCCGAGTAAAAAGTGTTTTCAAATACTTTTTATATTTAACAAATATTTAACTTCAGCTGCTTTTTGCAACTTTTTGTTGAGTATTTCAGAAGTTTGGTTTTTGAAGATGGGAAAAAAATGATATCATACACTGAATGTCTTGTAATTTAAAATGTGTTTTTATTTTCAGGGTTGGACAACGTTCTATGAGTTTTCCTTATCTGACCTCCGTGCTGGCTTTGAGATCATCGACAGGCTCTTTGAAGGTAGGAGGGCTTGGAACTGTGTACCAGCACACTGTACAGCCGTTGGTAATTTTCTGCATCTGCAAAAAGTTTGTAATGATAACTGAAAGATGTAAAAACTGCTCACAAATAAGCATTAGCAGGAAGACATCACATCTCTGTAGGAAATATACACCAACTTCCCCTTTGTGGTACTCTGTACCACAAATACGGTAAGTCGACTGAATTTATAAAGCGCTTTTTCCGTCATACCATCACTCAAAGTGCTTTTATACTAAAGCTACATTCAGTGATTTGGACTCAGAAATGGAGACATTAATACACTGATACAAAGTTATGTAGACCAGTGGTCCCCAACCTTTTTTTCGCCACGGACCGGTTTAATATCAGACAATATTTTCACGGACCGACCTTTAAGGTGTGGCGGATAACGGACGGTATACAAACGGGGTATTTTTAAAATTATAACAATAGACGTAATTCCAATGTGTATTTGCAGCTTTATTAACAGCGTCCTCCTAACATCGAGTAGACAACATAACACGAGTAACACTCAGCCCCCTAACGCTCTCTGGTCCCCATAGTAACATTTAAACATACCATTTAAACATACCAAGATTTACCACAAAAACAAATACAAAGTGCATAAAAAAATCTAACTTACCACAACGCTGAATCAGTGAGAGCCTTGGGCCTTTTCCCCTTCCCAAAGAAACAATTGAGAGAATTAGTTTTTTCTCCATCTTGCTCGCTTGTGGGATTAATTTTAGCGGTAACTATCACGTAACCAATACAAGCCTCTTGACGTGTCAAGACTGATCTATGTAACGGGGATATCCGGTCATTTTTCAAAATAAAACAGCGGTCACCCTCAGATTATAAATAAAACGTAAATACTTGAAGTTGTTTATTCTTTCTGTGTTGTCCGCGACCCAGTACCACATGACCCCTGATGTAGACAACTTCCCACTGAGCCACTGCTGCCCCAGATACAATAGTGTTGTTAAATGTGTAAAAATGTGTGATATTAACATACTTGATCTTTCAGTGTGTCTTGGTACAATTAATAAAATATATGATAATAATAATGAAATAACTGTTTGTTTGTTTTTTAAACAAAATCATGAACACTACACTTATTGGCACCCCTAACAATTCCTATAAAAAAAGAACAAACTTTTTTAATATCACACTTAATTAAGTTAAGAGTGTTGAAGAATTTATACAGTATTAGGTAATCCATGAAATGCCATGTTCAACTACATCATGTTTACCTCTTTTTCTTTATTTATTAATGAGTCCAGTTTTCTTAGTGGGTTATAGGTTTAAGTCAAGCATCTCTTTTAGACATGCTTGACTTAAAACTGCAGACTGAAAATAATCCTCTTTACCAAGGGATTTGTCATCAGCAGTTAAAAGAAGAAATCTTGGACTTTTATTTGTGATCTCTGGTCACTGGACTTTTTTTCTGAAACACAGATTTAATATATATTTGTTTTGAAGTTGGAGCTCATCTGACTTTTAAGGCCTGAGCTGCTCTGAAGCATTACTCTTGCCCTTTCTTAGTGTGATTTTAGCCATTCGAACTTCTTTCTATATCTTAAAGCCCTCATTCACTGTGCAATGCAATCAATGAGAAAATCACAGTGTGTGCTGTTCCAACACATGAAGTGGCTCTATTCACTTTATTCCCACAGTGTTCTTTTGAACAAATTGTTCAGGAACAATGCAACTTAGAATGGGTTCTTTTCCATTTGAGTGAAGTCACTGCACATTTTTATAGCTTTCATTTTTCTGTTTATATTCTTTGTGTCAAAGGTGGTAAAATCTTCCAATGGGAGTTTGTCCGTGGCCTGTTGGAGAGCGCCATCTATGGTGGACGAATAGACAACCCCTCTGACCTCCACATCTTGCGCTCTTACCTCGAACAGTTCTTCTCTGCAAAACTCCTTTCATCCTCCCACTCTAGTGGACAAAGGAGGAGTAAAGGAGGGGGACGCGTTTTTCCATCTCAGATCAACCTCCCAAACACCTGCTCCATCATGGTAAGTAGGTGAGATTACAGAGATGGTTCAAACAAATTTAGCACTGCAGCTATATATTATTTAGTGATTGGTGCGTTTGACGGAAGACAATACTCCATGCAACATGGTATCCTTTCTGTACCACTAAAGTGCAATGTAAAACTCTGCTTGCCAAATGAACAAGAAAAACAAACAAATCTAAACTAAATAATTGGTCTAGGTTATAATGGAAACATTTGATACTCATTTAAAGTTGTTGTGATAGATAGATTTTAGATTAAAGATACTTTCTAGTAAAGCATTTGCATTACCAACAACTGCACAGTGATACAAAAAACAGCTGGGTAATAAAGCATTAACTCCTACTGCAAGATTTTACAAAAGTACAAAGGTTTTATAAAACATTCCTGAAAAAACCTAATTCCCAAACTCTGGCAGCAAGACCTGACAATAGTCACTGAGGTTCCAATGGATCAGATGACTGTAGTAAACGTTGTGATTAACAAGGGCCATTTAACATGTTCCAACAAAGACTCCTTATCATTTTAACGTAATCTGTTGAATTTTTTCCCTGGTGACTACATCTCAGATTGAAAACAATGGCATATATAAGTATAAAAAGATTACTTCAACTCTCTAATACACTCAACAAAAATATAAACGCAACACCTTTGTTTCTGCTCCCATTTTTCATGAGATGGACTTAAAGATCTAAAATTCATTCCAGATACACAATATTACCATTTCTCTCAAACATTGTTCACAAATCAGTCTAAATGTGTGATAGTGGCCACTTCTGCTTTGCTGAGGTAATCCATCCCACCTCACAGGTGTGGCACATCAAGATGCTGATCTGACATCATGATTAGTGCACAGGTGTACCTTATACTAACCACAATAAAAGGCCACCCAGGAATGTGGAGTTTTGTCTCACAGCAAAATGCCACAGATGCCACAAGCATTGAGGGAGCGTGCAATTGGCATGCTGACAGCAGGAATGTCAACCAGATCTGTTGCTCGTGCATTGAATGTTCATTTCTCCACCATAAGCCGTCTCCAAAGGCGTTTCAGAGAATATGGCAGTACATCCAACCGGCCTCACAACCGCAGACCACGTGCCCAGGACCTCCACATCCAGCAGGTTCATCTCCAAGATCGTCTGAGACCAGCCACTCAGACAGCTGCTGAAACAATCGGTTTGAATAACCAAACAATTTCTGCACAAACTGTCAGAAACCGTCTCAGGGAAGCTCAACTGCATGCTCGTCGTCCTCATCGGGGTCTTGACCTGACTCCAGTTCGTCGCTGTAACAGACTTGAGTGGGCAAATGCTCACATTCGATGGCGTCTGGCACGTTGGAGAGGTGTTCTCTTCACGGATGAAACTTGGTTTACATTGTTCAGGGCAGATGGCAGACAGCGTGTGTGGCGTCGTGTGGGTGAGCTTTGCTGATGTCAGTGTTGTGGATCGAGTGGCCCATGGTGGTGGTGGGGTTATGGTATGGGCAGGCATCTGTTATGGACGAAGAACACAGGTGCATTTTATTGATGGCATTTTGAATGCACAGAGATACCGTGATAAGATCCTGAGGCCCATTGTTGTGCCATACATTCATGAACATCACCTCATGTTTCAGCAAGATAATGCACGGCCCCATGTTGCAACGATCTGTACACAATTCTTGGAAGCTGAAAATGTCCCAGTTCTTGCATGGCCAGCATACTCACCGGACATGTCACCCATTGAGCATGTTTGGGATGTGCTTGACCGGCGTATACGACAGCGTGTACCAGTTCCCACTAATATCCAACAACTTCGCACAGCCATTGAAGAGGAGTGGATCAACATTCCACAGGCCACAATTGACAATCTGATAAACTCTATGCAAAGAAGATGTGTTGCACTGCATGAGGCAAATGGTGGTCACACCAGATACTGACCGGTTCTGAGTCCCCAGACCCCCAATAAAGCAAAAACTACACATTCCAAGGTGGCCTTTTATTGTGGGCAGTATAAGGTACACCTGTGCACTAATCATGATGTCAGATCAGCATCTTGATGTGGCACACCTGTGAGGTGGGATGGATTATCTCAGCAAAGCAGAAGTGCTCACTATCACACATTTAGACTGATTTGTGAACAATGTTTGAGAGAAATGGTAATATTGTGTATCTGGAATGAATTTTCGATCTTTAAGTCCATCTCATGAAAAATGGGAGCAGAAACAAAGGTGTTGCGTTTATATTTTTGTTGAGTGTAATAAAGTCTGTTTTTTTTCTCTCACCATGTCCTCTTTAGCAACCACTTTTGTTTTAGTCTTTGCATTTTATTTCTTCGAGAAATCCATCCATGCATGACTTATGGTTCTCTCTTCAGCCATCCAAAATTTGTTGCCAATACCACTGAAGAACAAATTTGATTGAAAACTTATTAAAAAGAGAGTGGTTGGGGGCACAGAAAAATACAAAAGGATCAGTATTTATGGGCTGACTTACAACAATAGGAATTCAGCTGATTTTTCCGTTCTCTTTCAACACTATGATTCTGTATGTGTCCTCCCAGGACTACCGTGGTGTGGTGGAGAATCTCCCAGAGGATGACAGGCCTGCGTTCTTTGGCCTGCCTGCCAACATAGAGAGATCCTCACAGAGAATCATCAGCTCCCAGGTTCACTCAACACTGCCATACAGCCCCTTCCATCTTTATACGCTCACACATCCCAATGGCACTACACCTTTCATGAATATAGGCATACTAGTTAAGAGCTTTATAGTTTTAAGTTAAAATAGAGCATAGGGATATTTACACACTGTAATCCAAAAGTTAACTACATATTAAGAGGCTTTAAATTATTATTTTTGTAGAATCTTATTTCCCATTACAGCATTATTTGACAGTGTTCCAATTAACTTTTTTGATGTCAGAAGGCTTTTTTGCTCTTAAGGTTTTCTCATAAAAGTTCAGTAGGGCTGAGGTCTGGTGACCAAGAAGGAAACTATATAAAAGTCAACTTTTCATGGTCAACTTTGATCTTCGAGTTGTTTTTGCATACCTTTGAGGTGTCCTCAGGGCAAATATATTCTGTTGCATCATGAACTCTTCAGAAAAAATGGAAACCGGAAGGTGTAGCAAGTCTATGATGAGCTGAGTGCTATTTCTCCTTGATCAGGGTAAAATCAGAGGCATTCACATGTCTAACCCTGAAATATACAAGCAGAGTAGACAGTAAAAAATGGTAGGCAGGCTATAATATTTAAGTCTGTGATGTAAGCAGAGATGTCCCAATCAGGATTTTTTGTTACCTGATACTGATCCAAGTTTTTTAAATTAGGCCTTCTCCCAAGTTCCAATCCAATATATCATTAAAGTTAATAAAATCAATGCCATGTACATGCTTAGACTCTTGGGAGCTTCAAAGTGCAGTAAAATAACACTGCATTTCATAAGAGTTACACTGACTTGCTCACCACAGTCTCTTGTCCAGTTTTTTTCCACCAACAGATGTTTTGACCCATCAGAGTTTCTACAGTTTATCCACAGCATGCTGTTCTAAGACAGGTTAACTCTAAGAATGCTACTATAACATCCTAACAGCACCCTAAAAGTGGCACAGCTTTATTTTGTTTCTTAAAATAAGTCTAATTGACAGATGCAACTGCATTACTGTAAAACAAAGTACAGGTTAAACTCGAAACATTAGAATATCATGCAAAAGTAATTTAACTTAAAAGGTGAAACTAACATATGATATAGACTCATTACATGCAAAGCAAGAAATTTCAAGCCTTTATTTGTTATAATTTTAATGATTATGGCTTACAGCTTATGAAAACCCCAAATTCAAAATCTCACAAAATCTGAATATTGTGAAGAGGTTCAAGATTTCAGGCCTGATCAGTAGTTTCTAGCTGTATTAACTGAAGCTGTGTGCTGACTGTTGATCGTTCCTCTTTAGGTCCAAAAGTAATTACTTCTGTTTTGTTTCTGTTCAGCTGGAGAAAGTTATGGCACATCCATCCATTAATTTGCTCAATGCATTTACTTAGGGTTTGGATGGGTTCAAAGTCATCTGGTGACATCGTAATGTAGAGCTGAGTATCATCTGCATAGTTATGGTAGCTAATCTTATTGGTTGTTATAATCTGGGCTGGTGGGAGCATGTAGATATTAAATAAGATGGGCCCCAGGTTGGAGCCCTGGGGCACTCCACATGTGATTTCTGTTCATTCTGATAAAAAGTTTCCTATTGAAACAAAGAAGTCTCTGTTCTTTAGGTCGGACTCAAACCAGCCAAGTACTGTACCAGAGAGTCCGACCCAGCTCTCCAGTCATTCCAATAGTATAGTATGGTCAACAGTGTCAAATGCTCGACTGAGGTCCAACGGAACCTACACTGTGGTTCTACTTGTTTCAGTAACTTAATTCACTAAGGGAAACACATAAAGACTGATTACACACAGAATGATGTTTTCAAGCCTTTTTTTCTGTTAATGATGATTTTTGTTTTACAATATTTTAGCCCTGTACAAAGGCATGGTCACATGACACAGACAGACCAAAAGCCACAGTATTAAATACTGTCATTTTTCACTGTGAAGCTAATTGTGAGTGCTGAAAAATGCTTTGATAGGGAAGGGATAGCTGAGGTGTATTAGATTTACAAAATAATGTAATCAGTCTAAATTGTTTTGCAAGCTGTGCCCATAAAATAGGCTATGCTTGTCAACAACTGCCAGCACAAATCACAGCTGCACAGCTCACTGCATGCCCTGCTTATATAATCATAGACAGTAGACCATCAGCAGGTATTGGGACTCTAATGGCCCGTTCACACTGCCCAAAATGTCAACACCCAGAACGGCAAGATTACATGTTAAGTCTATGGTTGAGGCTGTCAGAGGGCCGTCAAAGTCACGGTGGTGCTTTTTATGCTTTGGCTGCGGGAATTTTTTTTTTTACTTTTGCTGCTTTCCAAGCTTCAAAGCAGCAAAAGCTAGCAACGCAGAAGTTGAGCTAGCTGAACTTTCGGTGCCGTCACCTGAGCATCAACCAATCAGAGCGTCTTACTGTAGTGACGTCACTACACATAACACTATGCAGCTCCTTGAGCAAATGGTAAAATTCTTCAAACTCAGAACGCCTCTCAAGAATGGGGGTGTATCCACAAACAGCATTGGTGCGCCTGACGATGACGTTGTCTAGCTTTATTTAGCAACAAAAGCCAAACCATGGTCTTGAGCCGGAAAAGGGTAGAGGGCCTTCTCCAGGTCGGGGATGGTTTCCTTTCCTAAGAGGAGGAGTTTAAGTATCTGGGGGTGTTGTTCACGAATGAGGGAAAAATAGAGCGTGAGATCAGAGTAGAGCGGTTGTTCCTCCACATCGATTGAAGCCAGTTGAGGTGGCTCGGGCATCTGGTTAGGATGCCTCCTAGACGTCTCTCTGGTGAGGTGTTCCAGGGACATCCCACTGGGAGGAGGCCCAGGGAGAGACCCAGGACACACTGGAGGGACTATGTTTCTTGGCTGGCCTGGGAACACCTCAGGATTCCTCCCGGGGAGCTGGCCCAAGTGGTTGGGGAGAGGGAAGTCTGGGTCTCTCTGCTTAAGCAGCTGCCCCCGCGACCCGACCCCGGATAAGCAGAAGATGAAGGATGGATGGATGGATGGATGGATGGATGGATGTGCTGACAGCAAAATCACACAAAGATTTTCAATGGAAATCAAATTTATCAACCCATGGAGGTCTGGATTTGGAGTAGGGCTGGGCGATATGACCTCAAAACTATATTGTGATATGATCTAAAGCATGTGCGGTAATGATATCTATTGCAATATATTCTTTTCTTTTCTTTATACATGTGAAAATGATAGTTTAAGAACATTCTCACTTTCCAGATACATTGTATCTTTAGGTAAGAGTCGAACCAGCCAAGTACTGCACCAGAGAGTTCGACCCAGCTCTCCAGTCATTCCAGTTGTATATCATGATCAACAGTGTCAAATGCAGCACTGAGGTCCAACAGAACCAGCACCGTGGTTCTACCACAGTCTGTATTGATGCGAATGTCATTGAAAACTTTGACGAGGGCAGTCTCAGTGCTGTGGTGAGCACAGAAACCAGACTGAAAAATATCAAAGCAGTTGGTCATTGTTAGGAAGCTATTTCACTGCTGAAACACAGCTCTTACAATAATTTTACTAATGAATGGAAGATTAGAAATTGGCCTGTAATTCTGCATTGTAGAGCCTCCCTACAACGCTTGGGCATGCTCCTGTTGCTCCTGAGGTGGCGGATGGTCTCCTGAAGGATGTCCTCCCAGACCTGGACTAAAGCATCCAGCAACTCTTGGACAGTCTGTGGTGCAGCTTGGCGTTGCTGGATGGAGCGAGACATGATGTCCCAGATGTGCTCCATTGGATTTAGGTCTGGGGAACGGACGGACCAGTCCACAGCATCAATGCCTTCCTCTTGCTGGAACTGCTGACACACTCCAGCCACATAAGGTCTAGCATTGTCTTGCATTATGAGGAACCCAGGGCCAACAGCACCAGCATATGGTCTCACGAGGGGTCTAAGGATCTCATCTTGGTACCTGATGGCAGTCAGGCTACCTCTGGCGAGCACATGGAGGGCTGTGCGGCCCCCCAAACAAATGCCACCCCACACCATTACTGACCCACTGCCAAACCTCTCATGCTGGAGGATGTTGCAGTCAGCAGAACGTTCTCCACGGCATCTCCAGACTGTCACGTCTATTACATGTGCTCTTGTTGTTCTCTGGTAAATTCCAAACGTCTTGCACGGTGCTGGGCTGTAAGACCAACCCCCACCTGTGGTCGTCGTGCCCTCATACCACCCTCATGGGGTCTGTTTCTGACAATTTGAGCAGACACATGAACATTTGTGGCCTCCTGGAGATCATTTTGCAGGCTCTGGCAGTGCTCCTCCTGTTCCTCCTTGCACAAAGGCGGAAGGTTGCTGCCCTCCTACGGCCTCCTCTACGTCTCCTGATGTACTGGCCTGTCTCCTGGTAGCGCCTCCATGCTCTGGACACTACGCTAACAGACGCAGAAAACCTTCTTGCCACAGCTTGCACTGATGTGACATCCTGGATGAGCTGCACTACCTGAGCCACTTGTATGGGTTGTAGACTCCGTCTCATGCAACCACTAGAGTGAAAGTAGGGCCAGCATTCAAAATTGACCAAAAAATCAGCCAGAAAGCATAGGAACTGAGAAGTGGTCTGTGGTCACCACCTGAAGAACCACTCCTTTATTGGGGATGTTTTGCTAATTGCCTATAATTTCCACCTGTTGTATATTCCATTTGCACAACAGCATGTGAAATTGATTGTCAGTGTTGCTTCCTAAGTGGCAGTTTGATTGCACAGAAGTGTGATTGACTTGGAGTTACATTGTGTCGTTTACGTGTTCCCTTTATTTTTTTGAGCAGTGTATATTACCTACCCTTTCAACACTCACAAAAAAACCAAACCTCTGAGATTCTCTGCTTCAGGTAAACACCCCCTAATGCAGCGCTGCATCAGTACCACTGCCACATGCCTACATGAATACCACCACACTCAGGCTAATCAAGTTCTCCTGAGACATCATGTTGTGTTGATCTTACTGGGATCATAGCTGAGGATGATGCATTAGGTTCTTTGTAATGTTTCTCATGGTGCTACTTTAAAATTTGTAAAAGAGACTAGTTTTTATAACTTACTAACGTGTATCATATGTCATAATGCCCTGTGAATAGTTCTGTTTAATGTTTTTAAACATAAAACTGTTTCATAAATCTGTTCAAGGGAAATATGAAAAATAATTTACAAAGACTGACTGGACAGAAAAGGGAATAGAATAAGTTGGTACTGGTGTCTCCTTAATTATTTTTAATTATCTTCAGCAAGCAGACTTAAACCCTGTAGCACCATTACGGCTTGCCTGCAGTGCCCCCACGCGGTGTTCCTACAATGAAATTCAGTCATACTGAAGTTTAGTCTGGTGATCACTGAAACCACCAACTTAGTTTAATCCATGTAGCACTTAAGAGGTTACTGCATGTATGTGTGTGTCTTAGTGTGTTTCTGAGTTTCTTTCTTCACCTGTCCTCCACATATGTTATTGTCTCCCCTCCTGCTGTCATCTGTCACCAACACATTCAAGCTCTCTCTTTTTAATTCTCATTTTTCCCCTAATACACGCTCTCTACTTCCCAAAGGACCAGTGTCACTGTCTGTGGGCAATGCGTCTCACCTCATACACACGCACATGCGTCAATTTTAGAGCATGCTATTAAAAATGAAAGTGAAATTCTTATGGGACTGGCCAAGCGAAGGTCATAGTGGCTGTAAATGAACAGTGAGTGTTTCCTTTAGTTTACTGTGACTGATTAACAATTATTTTCAGTTTATTAGCAGACAGGTAAGTAAAAGTTCATTTTCAGCAACTTAGTTGACAGAAAAGGGCATATACTTTGTCTAAAAAAAACTACACAACCAAGGATCTATCCTGATGCACTTCCGTTGAAACAAAACATTTTTTTAATGTTAAGATACTACATATAAATAAAAACTAAAGTGAAACAGAAATGAGTTTATTTTCACCACTTTTTTCTTTAAAAATAAGATGTAGACAGAGAAGCATGGCATGCTTCTTATTACTTGTACCCTATTTTGGAAAATGGTGGGAGTCCCATAACAGCACTGGTGGTGCCAGTGTTTTCTTTCTTTCCTTTTTTCCCCATCTGCAATCTTTGAGGAAACATGGGCATCAAGACCTGTACAGTACCTTGAAAAAGTTTTCACATCCCTTAAGCTTTTCACATTTTATGTTAAATCCACAAACTTTAATTTTCAGGCTTATTGGGATTTTACCTGATTGACAAATTCACAGTTGTGCATAAATTATCATGTCCACATGTTTGGTGTCTGTCCCACATGCTATGCAGCTAACTGCAAATTGGTCTTCTTATGGATTTCTTTCAATAAAGACTTTTTTTGTGCTACAGCTTTGGGGTTTCAGAGTGGAATGGGCTTACAAATATATGAAACATTTTACCATATTTTTACTTGTAAAACATTTGTAAAAACTATAATCAATTTCCCTCACAACAATGCACTATTTTGCATTGGTTTATGACATAAAAATCCCTCAAAACCCTTTAAGGGTTATGGTTGTAATGAGACCACATGTGAAAAGGTTTAGGTAGTATGAATACTTTTGAAAGCATCCTCCTTGTTATTATGGTTATTGCATGTTTAACTGTTACTTACTACCCCATGCTGTGTTTGACACAGAGTACTGATACCCAAATGTACTTTTCAAGGATTCAGTCTAAAGTGTTTAACTACGGTGATGATGCCCTTTCACATTAAAATTCCAGGACCAAAAATAAACAATTTTAGAAAACATTTAAATTCATTATTAGTAATACACAAACCTGATTTTATGTAAAGGATTATTCAATGACAAAAGGCCTTTTAGATTTGAGCTTCCTTTAACAGTTTTACATGCAACATGCTAATTAGAAATACATGAATGAAAATATCCCAGTTTGCTTGTTTTGTTTTAAATTTTTTATAGGTAATTTCACAATTGCGTGTGCTCAGCCGCTCAGTGGCAGCAGGCTCCAAATTTGACCGAGAGCTGTGGTCAAATGGACTTTCACCTGTTCTCAACTTGTGGAAGAAACTTAACCAGGTTAGTTCATCTTTTTAATTTCCTTTTGCTTTTCCAAAGTTTATTCTTGCTTTTATTTCAGTCTGCTCATTAAAGCAAACAACAGGAATGCTGTATTTTAGCATCTGCATTTTAAATCATTGTCTGTGATTTTCACTGTTTTGGAGAGTGCAGCATGCAATAATTGAACATGTGTGAGTTCCCCAGCCTTTTTACAGTGCTGATATCAAAGCGAGTAGCCAAGAGATAATTGTAAATCAGTCGTCAGCGACTATCGCTGTATAATAGCTACTGGGTTGCCCAGTTAGCCAGCACTCCTGTGTGTGGTTGCTTAGAGACAGGCACCTTTAAAAAAAAAAAGGAAAAAAATCAAGCGGACATGTACCTTCATATTAAATAATTTAGCTACCATATTCCCGTTCTCTGGCTCTGCTTCTGTTATTCACTCGATTGCAATAAAGCACACATGCTCCCTCTCTCCTTTGCACCTTTACTATGCTCTGCTTCTCATTGCTCTCCCAGTTAATTTTTACCAGAGTTGTTTTTCACTTACGGAGGAAGGGAGAATGACTGAGTTATTCATTACCGCTGTATCACTTCATTTTGAATCTACTGCTGTATGCTTTCAGTTCACTGCTTATCAATCATCGGTTGGCCTGCAGTGTTTGACGATCAGTGTGGATTTGCCTCAGTGTGTAACTTGCATGATTACGCTTATTATGTGTGTTGTCTGCTTAAGTTCATCTTGTAAATAGGATTACCTTTAAGCACTTTCATGCCTACAAACCAAGTGTTCACTGTAAAAAGGTCTGTAGTTGAGGGAGAACTAAAATAAGCTGAGAATGTTCATGTTGTTGTTAGATTATGTTTTTGAACAGCTATAATAGGACTGCTCCAGTCAGGCTACAGCAACTTTGTTCTGTCTCGCTGTTCACCGTTCACTCTCATGCATCCCACTGTCCTAACTGCTTCATTTACTGAGTCTATATATATATATATATATATATTTTTTTTTTTTCATTAATAGTGTATTTGCACGGCAGAAAAATATTCTGTTTTTGATTTATCCCTTGCAGTTCTAAAAACTGGTTGTGCCTTTGTCTCCTCTCTATTAGGGTTCTACGCTGATCCATCAGAAGGTTGAGCCACCTACAGAAGGTCATAAGTCACCAATCCTATCGTTCATTGCTCTGGAGCAATTTAATGCCATCCGCCTGGTCCAGGTGTGTATCTGGGAAAAAACAATTTTCTCATTCTCTTTTGATGGTTTTACTGATTTGTGTGTGTGTGCTTGCGTGTGTGTGTGCGTGTGCTTGCGTGTGTGTTGTATATGTTTGCTTAAAAGGATTTAATTAAAGAGCACAAGGATTAAACATAAATGTCATTGAGACGATAACATTTTAAATCAGTTATTGATTCAGTGAGATTTGGCTCAGGTACAGTGCCTTCTAAAAGTATTCATAGCCCTTGAACATTTTTTCACGTCACACCCACAATTCATATATATGGTTTTTCAGCTGAAAATGTGATAAATGTGACTTAATTTATATTCATCCTTCTTTACTTTGATGCCTAACGGAAGACATGATTACATCTGTTCTGTAAAGGTCTCATAGGTTTGTTAGAAAGCATCATGGACACCAAAGAGCAAACCAGACAGGTCAGGGATGAAGTTGCTGAGAAGTTCAAGCAGGGATAGGTTATACAACCAATATCCAAAGCTTTAAACATATCACAGAGCTCTGATCAAGACCTCATCTAAAAATGGGCACAGCTAAAACCTATCATGTTTAGATGGCTGTCGATCTAAAATTGCTGGACAAAGAAACAAATTATAGAAGCAGACAAGAGTCCCATGTCCACTCTGGAGAAGCTCCAGAGACCCACAGCACGGGTGGAAGAATCTGTCTATTGCCATTAGTCACACCCTCTACAAATGTGCCCTCTAGTAGAGACTGGCAAGAAGAAATATGTTTAAGTTGTTGAAAGAAAGTCATAAGAAGCCCGCTAAAAAGTTTGCCATGAACCTTGAAAATGAATTTCTGTAACCTTTCGGTGTCAGAGAAGTAAAGTTTCCTATTCTATTCTGGTAGGGGAAACTTTTGTTTTTCAGTTTGCAAAATGGGTGTAAAAAACCTAAATAAATGTGTAATTAGAAGAAAACCAGACATGACAACAAAGGATGAATCACACATCCAATACCATGTTGTTGTTTTATCTCGAAAGGAACCTTCTTTATCTTTAAAAATGGATTCAGTATTTTCTAATGCAAGATATTTTTAAGTTATTCAAAAAATACAGTCTTCTGACATATGGCTCAGGTGATAGGAATTCGTCCCGTAATCGGTGGGTTGCTGGTTCGAGTCCCCGCTCTGTTCGTCTCGGTCGTTGTGTCCTTGGGCACTTAACCCTGTTGCCTGCTGGTGGTGGTCAGAGGGCCCAGTGGCGCCTGTGTCCGGCAGCCCCGCCTCTGTCAGTGTGCCCCAGGGTAGCTGTGGCTACAATGTAGTAGCTTGCCACCATCAGCGTGTGAATGTGTGCGTGAATGGGTGAATGACTAAATGTAGTGTAAAGCGATTTGTGGTCCTCTGACTGAAAAAACGTTATATACAAATGCAGGGCATTTACATTTTAGGTGACACTGCAGCTACCCAGTCTTTGTTTTAGACTGGATGTCTTGTATTTAAAATGTACTTTCTGTCAAAGAGTATTCACCAGTCTCTCGCTGCACTGAGCAAAGTCATCAGAGGGACCCAACTGTTGACCCCTGAGGTCCAGAAACTGGCCACTGCCCTGCTAAATCAAGAGGTAAGAAAAACATAGCCAGGAGTTAAACTGAGATACACAGAAATTGCATTAATAAGTAAGAGCACCAAGCTCTAGATCACTCTTGCTGAGAGATTGTCTTTTTAAGTACATCATTTTGTATCTTTGTGAATTATAAAGTGGTAAACAGTAAGATGCTGCATTGCATTTCCCCAAAGGAATTCCATTTCACTTGCTGAACAGTAAAGTTCTTGAATCACTGAGATTCAACATGTTCTCCACAGACAGATTTATACATTGCTTTTAAATCTTTATATTTTTTCCACAGCAGTACCTTTTTGATTTGTCTTCCTCCACTGTAGTATACCATAACACCTTCTTTTCCCATAATTATTTTAAAGACAAAAAGTTTGTGGGGAAATCGAGGCCAGGGTAACATATAGTACACAGTATATAGCGCTGACATGTAGATATCTTACAAACGCAATCTGTATCTGTGTATATCTTCAGGCTAAATCGAGGACAAAATGGATAAGATGATGTAGAGGGGAACAGACACCCAGTTCTCTCTCATTTCCTTTGTGTTTATAATCCCCTAAGAGAAGCCTTGGGCCAAAATCCTTCTTCACTGCTTTTATTCTATCTCTTTTTATAATGCTCAGCAGGTATCAAGTTTTTTCCCCCAATCATTTCTACTTCATCATTTTCCAGTTTACTGCTATTGCATTTTTCCCCCCTATTTTGATCTTTTACTCTTCTACAGTTTTTTTTAATGATGTTTGTCTGTATGATACCAAATTAGGCAACCTTTCTTGAATTAGGATGAAATTCTACAGCTGATAAAATAATACACATACATTTTGTTGACCCAGTGTATCTTTTTCATTACCATAGCTTCAGTTATTTGAGAAGTGTAGGCAAGGCAAGGCAAGGCAATTTTATTTGTATAGCACACTTTCAACAGCAGGGTAATTCAAGGTGCTTTACATGATTTGGTGATAAAAAAAAACACATAAAAAAACACACATTACACATGATACACAATAAAGCAAGAGAAAGATCAAAAAAAGCAAGAGAGCATGAACACATTTCATACATATGACATTAAGCATTTACTCGAAGACAATTCTAAACAGATGGGTTTTTAGTCTCGATTATAGCAATTCAGAGTTTTTAGCAGCTCTACACTCGTCAGGAAGTCTGTTCCAGATAAGGGGAGCATAGAAACTGAAAGCTGCTTCTCCATGTTTGGTTCTGAGTCTAGGGATGTTTAGTAGGCTAGAGTTGGAGGACCTGAGTGGTCTTGGTGGTTGGTACTGTGACAACAGGTCTTCAACATATTTTGGTGCTAAGCCATGTAATGATTTATAAACTAGTAAAAGTATTTTGAAGTCTATTCTCTGAGCTACAGGGAGCCAGTGTAAGGACTTTAGAACTGGGGTGATGTGCTCTACTTTCCTGGTTCTAGTGAGGACGCGAGCAGCAGCGTTCTGGATCAGCTGCAGCTGTCTGATTGACTTTTTAGGCAGACCTGTGAAGATGCTGTTGCAGTAATCAATCCGACTAAAGATAAACGCATGGATGAGTTTTTCTAGGTCGTGTTGCAAAATCAGTCCTTTAATCCTAGAGATGTTCTTCAGGTGATAGAACGCTGACCTTGTTATTGCCTTTATGTGACCCTGGAGGTTCAGGTCTGAATCCATTACTACACCTAGGTTACGAACCTGATCAGTAGTTTCTAGCTGTATTAACTGAAGCTTTGTGCTGACCCTTGATCGTCCCACCTTGGGTCCAAAAATAATCACTTCAGTTTTGTTTCTATTCAGCAGTTATGGCACATCCATTCATTTATTTGGTCAATGCATTGATTTAGGGTTTGAATGGGTTCAGAGTCACCTGGTGACATTGTAATGTAGAGCTGAGTGTCATCCGTGTAGTTATGGTAGCTAATGTTATTGGTTGCTATAATCTTGCCTAGTGGGAGCATGTAGATATTAAATAAGAGGAGCCCCAGGATGGAGCCCTGGGGCACCCCACATGTGATTTCTGTTCGTTCCTATTGAAACATAGAAGTCCCTGTTCTTTAGGTCGGACTCGAACCAGCCAAGTACTGTACCAGAGAGTCCGACCCAGCTCTCCAGTCGTTCCAATAAAATATCATGATCAACAGTGTCAAATGCTGCACTGAGGTCCAACAGAACCAGCACTGTGGTTCTTCAACAGTCTGTATTTATGCGGATGTCATTGAATACTTTGACGAGGACAGTCTCGGTGCTGTGGTGAGCGCGGAAACCAGACTGAAAAACATCAAAACGGTTTGCCATTGTTATGAAGCTATTCAACTGCTAAAACACAGCTTTTTCAATAATCTTACTGATGAATGGAAGATTAGAGATCGGCCTGTAGTTCTGCATTAATGTGTTGTCCAGATTTTTCTTCTTTAGCAGTGGTTTAATATATGTGTATAAGTGTATATGTCTGGTCCGGTCAAAGTATGCACTCAAGTCATTTGTTTATTATACTAATCAATACAAGACAAATGGGAACATGTATGCAAGAGAAACCAGAATATTTATTTTTATTTTTTTAATTATTTCTACCAAAAGGGACATGCATTTTTGCCCTTGAAACAAAGAAGCAGTAGTTTGGTGGTAGAGTTGTCGGCCTGTGACCCAGCTTCCACCGGCTACATGTTGTTGTGTCCTTGGGCAAGACACTTCACCTACCCGCCTACTGGTGTTAGCCAGAGGGGCCGATGGCACGATATGGGAGACTCGCTTCTGTCAGTCTGCCCCAGGGCAGCTGTGGCTATAATCATAGCTTGCTTCCACCAGTGTGTGAATGTGAGAGTGAATGAAAAATGGAGTTGTAAAGCGCTTTGAGGGTCTCGAAAAGCGCTATATAAATGCAAATACAAATTATCATTTGTATTTGGAAGCAGAGGAAAAGAAATTGAAAACAGCAGGTTTTTATAATCCTGTTTTTACCTCATTCGAAAATATACATAGAACATGGTGGAAGTTTAAGAATACAACCACAATTCAAACCTAAACACAAGAAGACTTGGGTACATTGATAAATCAACTAGTTAGAATTCAAAATATGGAACATATGTTTCTTCTGTAATTTGTCCATACTGGAATAGTTAGACCATTGTTTTCAAGGTTTTCTCACATGCACCCCACCTGTTCTAAACAGGATTAAAGTCGGAAATCAGTGGTGGTCACTCCATGTCTAATGCTTCATTTACCATTGGTTTAACAGTTTAAACACAGTACATTTAAGAAAAAATTCAAAAAGATTAATGTCTTGGACAGTTCTTGAACTTTTTCAGTAATTTTAGTCACATGGGCCAGTTACCAGTATCAAGGTTTTAAATGATTTTGCTAATTTTTTGTTTGTTTCCTAATGTTTAAATCCTTTTTAATGAGGTGCCACTGAAACTGTCAGAGTGACCAGAGTTGAGCATAGAGTAATGCATGGCATCTCCTCATCATTACCAAAATAGTAAGGAAATGGTTAAGATTATTTAATTGTGAGAGTAATATCAATATTTTAACTTTGATTTGCCACTGTAGAATTAATTGTGTAGGAATGAGAAGCTACTCAGTGGATTTGTAACATCTCTGCCACACGATTGCATATCTGCCTTTCATTTCAGGACACAAGAAGACACTATGTCATGGGAAAATAACACTCTGGCATTTCTTTACTACACGTCTGACACTAGACACTTTTACAAAGCGGTTCCACTATAAAAACCCTTCATCTTAAGAAATTATGTGTCAAATACGCACCAGAAAGAGCTGCTATCTGTTTTTGCCTAATATCCCAACCCATCTGGCCACACATAGTCTCTGTCACACAATGGAGCTCCAATGGCAAGCTAGTTGGTACACTTTTGTGACTACTTTACTAGGTAAGTCAGAGTTAAGTCATAGCAGGTTAAATTGAAGCCCCCTTGCCACCTTGGTCCTTTCAGAGAACACATACAGATGACAAAATAGGTTTTTATGTCACCTTGAACTTTGTTTTTAACAAGGCTTACTGTAGCACACACATTGACCAGATTGCCACAGATTTTTGGATATGTCAGAGAGTACTTCTGTATGAGCACCAAAGCCTTGACAAGTCAAGATATACCTTGTATGTTCTTCGCTGCTGCAGAACTGACTGAACGGCGACTCAAATATCACAGCAATGACACAATGACTCACTCGCTACTGAAATCTGCTCTGCAGTCAGCAAAATGCACACTCCCTTGACATTCAAGTGCGCGCTCATTCATGCGTCAGCCTGCTGCAGCCCAAATACTCGCTTCTCTTCTAATGTTATGGACAAGTCTACAGATGAGGTAATAAATGTATGTTTCCAGTTGCTAACTTAGCTTATTTAGCGGTGAACTCACGGAGTACAGAGCCTCCTCATGAACGCACTTTCGTCTGTACTAGGGATGGGCATTCGATTAAACTGTCTTCATTGATCATCGGGAGAATTAACGATCGATTTTCGATTAATCATTGATATTTTTATATTAAAATTCAGTGGTCATAGGCTATATTAAAATGCAGTGAGGATAGAAAAAAAAGCGTGTTTCCTCATTGAGATCTTCATTACAAGTGGGACACCTCTTGTGGCAGTTAAACGGAATTAATTCACGGTAGTTGCACAAAGAAAATATGCGCTATAAGCAGCGGAGCCGACAGCTAAAAGACGGTACTCATTAACACAACTGACGCTCATATTTTTTTTCTTCTCCAAAAAAGTAAAAAAAAAAAAAAGTCATGTTAAACAATAATTTAATAAAAAAAATTATATAATACTTATAGGTCTGATAGTTTTGTGTTACATTTGGCAAAAAGAGTTGATGAAGAGGATGAGAGAGATCAGCGCACCTAACAATTAATTAGGCTCATTAACGGAGTAAAACAGACAAAACAAAAGAAAACATAACTTATATACAAGTTTAGCATGAGTCTAGTGATTTTTGTTGAGAAAGATGAGCATGTTAACATGAGCTGGGGTCAGAAACGAAAGCAGCCTGATGACCAGACTGACGGTCACCAGGGTGCTGTCGCGTCTGACCTGCAGTGCTGAGATCACCTGCTGTGAGGGGACAGACGTCGCTGTGAGGGGACAGACGTTGCTGTGATACACATACCTCCGTGCTAACTTACGAACCGTGTCATCCTGTGGAAACTTAAAAAGAGGCATGTTTCCTTGGCACTCAAATAAGCATTTACGCCACTTTGAAATCTTTTGCTTGAAAAAATGCGGACCAAAAGAGCAGCAAAAATATTAATCCCACAAAATATGCGCAGCTGCAGCTGGTGTGTTCTAATTACTGCACCTGGGACTCAGCCGGAGTTGTGTGAGGTGGGGAGGGGGAGGGGAGCTCTGCAGGGACGAGGCTCTTGGCTGAGTACGTAAGGTCAGAGGAGGAGATGGGGGGGAAAAGGCGGGGATAGGTGGGAGCAGGCATTTCAGCAACCCCGAGAACTACCAGCAGAGACTCAAAGATTACTCTAACATGAGTGAATGGGTCAGAGCAACACTTCAGGCATGTTTTTAATGAGGAAAGACAGGTTCTCAGGATATTAAGCTTCAGAAAGTCAATTTTGCCTAATACCCCCCTTTAACACTTAATGTGGTATGCTGGATACAGTAGGACATTGCTTGTTGTTTTCCATCCATTTGCTCCTGTTTAAACCTACATTACAACCGTTTTAATACGTCAGCATGCATGGCTAGATAAGAACCAGTTTTACAGCAGCTTTTGGGTTTTATTTCTAGAATTGTGCTGCTCTGGGTGGCTGCATGTTGGAGTGGCTCTGTTGGCTACATATTAAGTTTAGTTTTTTTGTACATTGGTTCCTCTTTTTTCTTAAAGAAGATTGCATTTTTTTGACCTGTATACTTTCTAGTTTTTGGTGCTGTGAAGCTGGAAGGATTTTTGCTGTAAATTTTTCCCTTTTTTACAATTTGTTATGCTGCGTAACCATGGCAACAATGTAATTTACAGCCGGGAGCAGCTGATTAACATAGCAAAAGCTGAAATAATACCTCAACTGAAGCCACAAATCCCTGATGAGTTGATAAGGAGGAGACGTGGATGCAGAGCAGGAGCGAAAAGGAGACAGAGAAAGAGGAAGTTCAAGCCATCTCTTCCATCGATCATAATGGGCAACGTAAGATCACTGGCTAACAAGATGGATGAACTCCAAGCCCTTACAAGGACTCAGCCAGAGTACCGTGAATGCAGTGTTATGTGTTTTACGGAGACGTGGCTGCTGGATCATATCCCCGACTCCAACGTCTGTCTGCCAGGCTTCCTGACTGTACGAGCAGACAGAGATCTGAAGACGAGCAGGAAAAGAAAAGGTGGTGGAGTAGCAGGGCTTGTCAACAACAGATGGTGTCATCCAGGACATGTTACTGTGAAGTGTCACCTCTGCAGCCCAGATGTCGAACTCTTGGCAGTGAGTTTTCGTCCATATTATTTACCAAGAGAGTTCACCAGTGTAATTTTGGCAGTTGTTTACATTCCACCTTCAGCCGTTGCCAACAATGCATGTGATGTCATCAGTTCCAGTGTTGCTAAGCTACAGACACAGCACCCCAATGCATTTGTGGCAATATCTGGTGATTTTAATCATGCCTCGCTCTCTACTACACTTCCAACATTTCAACAGTTTGTCAGCTGCTCTACAAGAGAAAACAGGACCTTGGATTTGTTTTATGCAAATGTGAAGGATTCATACATGTCCAAACCAAGACCTCCTCTGGGACAATCAGATCACAATCTTGTTTTTCTCTGTTCAGAATATAAACCCCTTGTTCAGAGGCAACCTGTGACAAAACGAACTGTGAGAAAATGGTCACAGGACGCTGAAGAAGCCCTGCAGGGTTGTTTTGCAACCACAGACTGGATGACTCTTTGCCAAGCACATGGAGAGGACATCAATGCCATGACTGAGTGTGTGACTGACTATATAAACTTCTGTGTGGACAACATCATCCCCACCAGAACAGTGAGATGCTTCCCTAATAACAAACCCTGGATCACCAGTGACCTGAAGGAACTGCTAAACAAGAAAAAAAGAGCCTTCAGGGAGGGAGACAGGGAATTACTGTGGAGTATACAGATGCAACTTAAGGTCAAGATCAGAGACAGCAAGGAGGCATACAGGAAGAAGCTGGAGAACAAACTACAGAGGAACAATATCAGAGATGTCTGGTCAGGAATGAGAAAGATCACAGGTTTTAAGGACAGGAAGGATTGGATAGATGGAAGTCTGGACAGAGCCAATGAACTGAACATATTCTTCAACAGGTTCAGTTCAGGAACTAGCTCAGCATCCCCCTCTCCTGTTCCCAGCCAAACAGACATCCCACTCTCCTCTGATCAACAGCTTTCCTGTTACACCTCGGATGTTTTATCCTTCACCTCAGCCATGGACTCTTCTAATTCCACAAGTTTGACTTCAACCAAGTCAGGAAATGCTGCTACCCCCTTTGCCTCCCCCTCCCACTTGTCTATCTCCAAAAGTCAGGTGAAGAAGCAGCTGGAGAAACTGAACCGGAACAAGGCTGCAGGTCCAGATGGTGTCAGCCCCAGAGTCCTGAAGGCCTGTGCAGAGCAGCTCTGTGGGATTCTGCAGCACATCTTCAACCTTAGCCTAACTCAGGAGAAGGTTCCAGTGTTGTGGAAGACATCCTGCCTTGTTCCAGTACCCAAAAGAACTCACCCATTAGTCATCAATGACTATAGACCCGTTGCCCTGACATCCCACATCATGAAGGTCCTGGAGAGACTCCTGTTGGCACCCCTGAGTAAGCAAACAAAAACGTATCAGGACCCACTGCAGTTTGCTTATCGCTGTGGAGTTGGTGTTGAAGATGCCATCATCCACCTACTTCAACCAACCCACTGTCGTCTGGACAAAGCAGGCAGCACTGTGAGGATCATGTTCTTTGATTTCTCCAGTGCATTTAACACAATTCAGCCTGATTTGCTTTGTCAGAAACTCCTGAAGACACAGGTGGAGTCCTCAACAATCGCCTGGATCAATGACTACCTGACCAACAGACCATAATTTGTGAGACTGAAGAATTGTGTGTCAAACCAGGTGGTCAGCAGCACAGGAGCACCAAAGGGGACCGTACTCTCACCATTCCTTTTCACTCTGTACACCTCAGACTTCCAGTACAAATCAGAGACCTGTCATCTGCAGAAATACTCAGATGACTCTGCAATTGTCGGGTGTATCAGAGATGGACAAGAAGCTGAATACAGAGAGCTGGTGGACCGCTTTTTGACATGGTGTGGAAACAATCGTCTCACCTTGAATGTGAACAAAAAAAAAGGAGATGATTGTAGATTTCAGAAGAAACAGGTATAAGTCAAACACTGTTTCCATCATGGGAGAAGAAGTGGAGGTGGTTGAGGAGTATAAATACCTTGGAGTTCACCTTGACAACAGACTGGACTGGAGGCGCAACAGTGAAGCCGTCTACAAGAAGGGACAGAGCAGACTGTACTTCTTGAGGAAACTTAGGTCCTTCAAGGTTTGCAGCAAGATGGTGCAGATCTTCTACAAGTCTGTTGTGGGGAGTGTAATCTCTTCAGCCGTCATCTGTTGGGGTAGCAGCATCAGAGCCAGGGATTTAAAAAGGCTAAACAACCTGATAAAGAAGGCTGGTTCTGTTCTTGGGACAACTGTGGAAAATCTGGAGATGATAATGCAAAGAAGGATTCTTCATAAAATCAAAAAAATTATGGACAACCCTGAGCATCCTCTTCATGAGACAGTCATACAACAACAGAGCGTCTTCAGTCGGAGGTTTCTTCAGTTTCGCTGCAATACAGACCGCTACAGGAAATCCTTCCTGCCCACAGCCATCATCATCTACAACAACTCCTTAAAGAATTAATTATATGAGCTATACCAACACTTAATTTCCCTCTGGGATCAATAAAGTATTTTTGAATTTGAATTTGAATTGAATTGAACATTTTCAAAAGGAAGTTATCTTTTTTGTTTAAAAAATCTAATAGTATTATTTTGACTGAGTAAATTTTACTGGTTTAGGAAGTGTTTAACTTCAGGCTTCTATCAGGCTGTAAGTTTATAAGCTAAACTACACTTTATGGGCAATGACGGTTGGAGTAGCAGTACCCACCCTGTTACTATGCAATGTTTTGCTGGCAAAAACCTGTTTTGTGTTTAGTTTAACAGACTTTTGACAACACCTAACAATTTTTGAGAAAATTTCAACCAGTGGTCTTAAACTCCACTCCTCACGGGCCAGTGTTCTCAACTTTTAGACTTGTCTCTGCTTCAACAGACCTTTTTCAAAAAATAAGGTCATCATCTCTGTTAAGATTTACTGCATGCTGAGGAGGTAATTTGATTCAGGTGTGTAGGACTAAGGATTTATCTAAAAGTTGTAGGACTGTCCCTCGAGGACTGGAATTCAAGACTCCTGTGTTAAACGGTCCAGATGACAGGACTACTCCCCACCAGTAGTGTTTCTTTTTCATATAGCAGACCTTGCCTAAGAATGACTCCAAGAGCACAACAAAGGGCCACCAGACCTCCAAAAACCCAAAATTCCAATTTGATGAATTTTTAGGATTTGTGTGGGAAGCAACAGGTATCTAAACTGAATAAACAACCCACAAGAGCCAAAAGATGTACTTCCAATGTTCCTATTACAAGAAACAATAGAGTAATCTTATCCGTTTTTTAATCATAAGGGGTATGCATTCTGTACATGGTAACAAATCATAATTTCATGGCTGATTTGTGTACATGTCAGTGTATCAAACAGATACTGAAAAGAGTAAAAAAAAAGGTTGCTAAAGCTTCAAAGAAACAGCAGGGACTTTCATCTTTGATTGCACTTTTCTGAATTGCCAGGCCAGAGCATTTTAGATGAACACCACATGTATTTGTTGCCAACATTTTTATCAAACATCTGATGAGTTTTGTAGCCACATTTGGCAGTGCTTTAGACATCACTGTTGTAAGCCAGGGTTCCTCCAGCAGTACAAAAAGGACACGCAGTGACAATTGGAAATAAAGCCAATGCAAATTATTTTTATTAGTTTTGCTGACTTTGGTGCATCTGGAGGGCTTGTTTTTCTAAAAAGATTTTAGGCTAAGGTTACTAATAAAACCATAGAAAACCTAAGTGTTCAATGGCATTCTGAGATAAGAGACAGTAAGCAGTTTACTTTCTCAAATCGTACTTCAAAAAGACCTAATTGCATCTAATATTTATCCAATTAACAGATAGTGGTTACCACTGCATCAGAAGCTTGCTTGTAAATGAACTGTGGAGACTTTTCAGAAAACATTATGATGCATAACTGTCAGATCACAGGCTTCAACCAGCCATTACTGATTGGGCCTTTTTCAACCACGGGGGGAAGGAAACAGAATGAGCTGGGTATGTGATTTTTGTATTTGGAAAATGGACCGTTTGGGGTTGTAATAATATAAAAGTATGGTATGCATTGCTGCGAGGGATCAGCCCCACTGCCCCTCTGCTCAGCTGTGCAGTAAAACATAATTAGTTGCTTGGAAAGTGGCCAAGAGACCCATCAGATGAGAGTGGTAAGCAGTGCTGCAAACCAGAAAGAAATATCTACACTCCCTTTAGTCAGGGTAAAGCTCATTAATATGAAGATGTGATCCTGGTTAGACAATTTTTTTTAGAAGTTAAGCAGTCTTTGGCATCAGCTAGTTTTTCAGTGCTAGCTTTAATTAGAAGCATGTCAATATTTTTGAGAGAACTTGGGTTCTTGAATAAATAGAACATTATTTATATTGAAAGCATTTGAATAATAAAAGAATGTAGTTAGTGTGCCACAAGACACTTTTCTGGGTGTATTTGTTTTCTGCCATCTTTCACTTGTCAAACTGATGAATGATCAGGGAACCTTTTTCAGTCACTTGTATGTACCTTAGACATCACACAGATTAAACTTCAGCTTGGATGTTTATTTCTCATGCTGAGGGACAAAGTGTCTTTTTATTCAGTTTCAGATGTTGATCCTTGGATTATTCCAAATTCAGAATCTGTAGTCTAATACCGTGTACATTTTTGTATATGTGTAAGACATTTTTTTGTTTTTGATTAAGAATTAAGAGTGAGAAGTGCAGACTGCTTTAGCTGTTTCAGACCTAACAGTATCACGAAACTGTGTTTTAATGAATCTGTGAACACTGTAGAATATTCTAGACCATAGATTGTTGTTTTAATGCTTGTCCAATTTAATTGAGGTCCTTATTCCCTCAAAAGATGTGAAATTGTTACCTTTGTGGGTTTTTTCCACAAATAGAATAAATGTCTCATAAATTTCACACAGTTTAAACCAAATGGTATTCATTAAGGAACACTTTAGATTGGTGTTTTAGGTTTTGAGCAAGTAATAATCAAATACAGTCCAGGCTCATTAAAAAGACCCTTTAATTTAATGCTATTTGGAAGCTACAAACGAGATGTCAATGTTAGTAGTGTTAGCGGCTAACAGTTAGCTAATTGTGGTACTCTCACAAGGCTTCTAAACCATTCGTGTTTTGTCGGACACTTTGTCACTGTTTACTTTTTCTAATGAGTACCCAAAATGCTGCTGCACTAATTATTTTTAAAGTAGTTGCGGCTTCTTCAATGTTTTTGTAAATGAGTGGTGTCGACCAGCCTAATGAGAAGTAGTCAGCTCCGTCAACATAACAGGGTAACTCATGGACTACTTGTTTTCTAGCAAAAAAAAAATAATTTTTCCCCTTATCACCCAACATAAAAACAGTCACATTTGTGTGAGCCTTGAAAATGTTTTCCGTCACAGTTAAAAAGTAAGTTATTGAGTTAGCAGCTAAAAGTAATGTTATTAACATAATGCTGATTCAGCAGTATTTTCCACTTTCCGCTTTAGCATTAGGATTTAAATTGTTACATAACAATAGTGTAAAATGACTTGTATTGTTGTTTTTCTGAGGTTGTATTTACTTTGTTGTATGACATGGTATCAGAGGAAGATTGAGACAACTTTTGCTCACCAAATCAGTAATCTTTTAAATTAGCCGTGATCAAGAGTAGGACTCAATCAGCTTGTTTAACATATAAAGCTTATCAGCAGCTAAATGTCAAAAGGCTTACTCTAGATACACTAGTGTTGGGTGTGTTGTTTTCTCCAATTTAACCTCTAATGTTCTCCTTTTCTCTGTCGTTTTCTTTGTGTTCACCAATGTATCAGTGCCCTTTAACATGGCAGAATAAATGGGACGGACCAGAGGAGCCAATGCAGTACCTCAGAGCCGTTATAACACGGGCTCTAGCCATACAGGTAATGCAACACAGTTCAGACAGTGGGTACGGAAAGTATTCAGACCCCTTTAAAATTGTCACTCTTTGTTTCATTGCAGCCATTTGCTAAAATCCAAAAAGTTCATTTTATTTCTCATTAATGTACACTCAGTACCCCATCTTGACAGAAAAAAACAGAAATGTAGAAATGTTTGCAAATTTATAAATAAACAAAAACTGAAATATTACACGGTCAACTGAAATATCATATGGTCAGACCCTTTGCTCAGTATTGAGTAGAAGCACCCTTTTGAGCTAGTACAGCCATGAGTCTTCTTTGAAATGATGCATGATCTGTGCCTTGTCACAATTATGTCTCTAACAAACCTGGAAAACAACAGAAGACCTCTTTCCTGGCAAAAATGTTCTATTTGTTGAGAATGAATTTGGCACACCCAGTATCTTTTTTCTGGCTACGCCACTGCCTGAGCTCCTTGGGCAGTTCCTTCAACCCCATGATTCTCATATGCTTTGACATGCACTGTGAGCTGTAAGGTTTTATATAGACAGGTGTATGCCTTTCCTAAACAAGTCCTATCAGTTTAATTAAGCACAGCTTCCAATGAAGGAGCAGAACCATCTCAAGGAGGATTGGAAGAAATGGACAGCATGTGAGTGTCACTGCAAATGGTCTGAATACAAATATTTCTATACTTCTGTTTGTTTCTGTCAATATGGGGTACTGAGTGTACATTAATGAGAAATAACATTAACTTTTTTGATTTTAGCAAATGCCTGCAATGAAACAAAGAGTGACACATTTAAAGGATTTGAATTTTATTTCATTTGAGAGGATAACCCCTTGAGATGCAAAATCTCGTTTTCAAGAGGGTCCTCAAAAATCTCAAGAAAGCAAAGCACAAAAAGAGATATGGCAGTACAGACATCGAACCAAAACAGAGGGTCTGAATACTTTCTGTACCCACTGTACATGGAATATGCACTCTAGTCTCTTTATTTAAATGTTTAAACTTGCTTTTTTCTTCCATGTAAACACAAAAACATATAAGTTACAATAACCATCTTTATCTGTAACCATTTTAAATTAAATTTTACAGGAGGACGTTTTCTCGCTACCCATTAAGGATTTCCATATCTTAGCTGTCTGGTAGTAAAGAAAAAAAATTAAATCAAAACTAAATAGTTAAAAATGTTTTTGCCATTGAAAGAAATCCAGACAGTAAAAATGGTAGTACAGTGTTATCTAAAACAGGATGTGTGAACAGTCTTAAAAGGCCTTTGAGAAGCCTCTTGAAAATGACATTTAAGCTCGCCTTCTTTAAAGTGGAATAGAAAAACATGAGTTGCTCAGAATTTTTGCACAGTATTTGATGCAAATACACATTTTAGATTTCTTACATTATATGGATTTTTAAAATGTTGCTTTTCATTGATCTCAAGACAACAAGAATGCTGTGGATTCAGGACTTTAAAGTTTATGATATTTAGAGTTATCAGGAGATGCACTTATTAATAAACACACCAGAGAAATTCTCTTGTGGTTTTCTACATTATCTGAAAGCAGAATGTTGTAGGAAGTTTCACTCTTAGGTCAGTGACAGAAAATAAGGGTTCTCCTCTCAGCTGTGTCTGACTCCACGCCTACCTCAATATGCTCCAACAGACTACTACACACAAACAATCAGACATTTAGAAATAAGTCATTTCTGTGCAAATTTATTTAATTATTCGAGTAAAGTGCAAAGCATCGTGCCTCTTTCTGTTTGCAGGCCTGCCTATCCTCTGTTCATACGTCTTCCTAACATTTCTCTTTTTATCCTTTATTCTAGCCTCACTGTCTACCTGAACTCTATCTGTCTTCATGTCTGTCTGTCTGTCTGTCTGGAGGCTGCAGTGTCCTTCACTGTCTCTTTCAGCTCATCAGTGCTGAATGATTACTGTTAGCAGCTTTTCTGTATTCTCTCAGCTAATCAAGGCAGTGTCATCCAGAGCTGTTAAAGAACCAAGAGCCAGCAGCACAGTGTCCCTAGACACATGAATCAACCACAGCAATAAGCAAACTCAGATGTTTAACTATACCCAAATACCCTGTGTATAATTAACACATGTAAAGCTTTAGTATATATTACTCAAAATTAAAGTTGCACCAATAAGAGATTTTGTGACCGATTTTTTTATATCTGGTTTTTATGAAGCTCAACCTACCAATATTGAATTTAGACAAAATTTTCTCCTCAAGTATGATAAAGTTCTCCCTCGCTCGCTCTTTCCTTATATATACATACTTATAACGTACAGGTAAACACAATTTGGAGTTGTCTTTACAAAACGTTTATGGTAAACTAAAGATTTTTTTTTTCACAAACAGAACCTGGTTGCCGAACGGTTTTTCTCTGCATCACTGGAAATCTCTCAATACAGAAAAATTCTCCAGATTATTCAGCTGTGCAATCTACACAAATATATAAATTTCCTTTTTAAACAAGTAGACCCCTTACTTACACTGTCAGTATGCTTGAATCCAGCATGTTTCATGATGTTCAGCTGTTGAAAACTAAAAAGGGTAAAACAGAGGAACTTTGCTCTAGCACCTTCAGCCTTTCTGTGTTCTTCTCCCTGCTGTAGCAGTACCAGTACAGAAATAATAGGTCTAGAAATTTCTAACAATTTTTATGCTTGATCTGACTTCTTTACTATTACTTAAAATTGCTTACTTTTGGGTGCATGCGGCAAGATATTTGTTGGTCCTAAATGTGCGAAAACCTGAGTTTGTTTCCTTCTAATTTTGTAAGTTGAAGCTGAGGGAGATCCGCCCCTGAAATAGCCTCAACAAGCAAACAGTGTCTGGTCTGATACAGTTAGCACATATGTAATTGAGGAATTATGCATTGATTTAGGGGAAAGCATGCCCATATAAATTTATATTTATGTAAATTAGAGCCATAACAATTTCCTTGGTATTCTGGAGCACAAGAGCTGTGTGTGTGTTACACACTTACAGGAAGAAAAAAAACAGTCTACTAAAAGCTTCTGGTAATTGTGATGCAGGAGAAGAAAAAACTAGGTTTAGGTGTGTGAGCACTCCGCCAGCAGAATGTAATCATCATTTGTTTCCTTTTTATTCTCATGTCATTACAAGTTATATGTTTGTATAGACCACATGTGATTATTTGATACATTTTAACTTCAATCAATGTTTTTATTTCTAATACAAACTGATGTCATTTTAAAAAGCACCATTTTCTAACAAAGATTGGAATGAGTTCACTTTGCCTCTAATTATCGCAGTTTTTCCTTCAGCATACCTGCCGATGAACTCAATAGTGCTGTTTAAATATAGCTGTTAAAAAATGAGATTCAAAGAGAGTAGATTGAGAGTAGATTGAGATCTTTATTGTTCAACGACTCTTATGGTCATAAATCTTTCCGCAATTGTTGTTCATGCGTAAATAATAATAAAAAATGCTTCGTCCTTAAAAAATCTGCTCAAATAACATTGTTTCTAGAGTTCTGCAGCCTTTTCCTAAAGACATAAATTGGAAAAAAATGCAAAGAAGTTGGTCTGTGTTGTTATATATACCCAATGTGCTGTCCTGGGGACAAAACTAAATGGTTTTTGCAGTGACACAGAAGGAAGCTGCTTATCTAATCAAAGCAGATGTCTGATCTGATGGCCTAGATCAACATAATGGATAAGGCTCAAAGGACTCTTATCTCCAGCTATGCAAATGCACACTTACCACATATTTGTTGTTTTGGTTTTACTTCGAGCCCTTTATTTCCATTCATGTATTTTTGTGTATAAACAGTTAGGACTCTGTCTGTTTATGGTTTCTGTGTTCTATGCTTATTATGTATTATGTTCTCATTAGCAGGTAATTGAGTTTGTGGTATTTTCAGCTTGTTTATGTGATGATAAAAATGCAAGGAAAAATGGAATAGCTTATTAATCACATAATTCTATCTAACATTCATTCTATTTTATTAATTTATATCTCACTCAGACATAGGCGTTCAGTTTGCAGATAGGCTCATTTTAAATAGCTCTATGGCCGCATAATACCATTTAACTTGTTCAGTGTTGAATCGTATTTTTGAATCCAAACAATTTCACTGCTATAAGTATTTAGATCAAGTATTACATTGTGAGTATTCTCATTATCTTGAAATCATCCTGTAAATTTTTCTTTCTGACTTGAAGAAAATTGATGTCATGCATGAATTATATATTATCTGAGCCTGTTTGTTTTCTAAAAGATTGGTTTATAAATCGTTGTCTGTGTGTGTGGCTCTTGGTATGTCTGTGTATACAGAGTTGGGTTGAACGTGCAAACAGACAGGCTCTCCTCTCTGACATTCTTGATTTATCAGAGCTCTTCCACCCTGATACCTTCCTGAATGCTCTGAGACAAGAAACAGCCAGGTAAGAGTGAAAGCTTGTGGGTTTATGTGAGGCAATCACAGCTTGAATCATTACTTCATTATTATTTTTTTCCAGATCCATAGGCTGTTCTATGGATAGTTTGGTGTTTGTCTCATCCTGGAGGAGTCCAATTGCTCAGGCCAAGCTACAAGTCAAGGTAGAGTTACATATGAGCTAACTGTCAGTTTAAGTGACATCCCACTGTTCTCACACATCATGTAAGTCGCACAGTGGCTGCTTCGCTTTTTTACTTCCAGATTGTGGTTATTAATGAATATGGTTTTGCTGTGGTGCAGTCAGATCTCTCTCAGTTTAGCTTTGAACTTTGAACATTTGTCATTTCAAATGCACAAATTACTCAATTTTATGATATTTCAAGTTTTTATTTTACCCCCTAATTATTTCCATTTTAACCCCTAATCATGTAAAGCACCTTGCTTGTCAGCAGAAGAGCAGAATCATAGGAGAAGAAAGGGTCAACATTTTTTGTTTTTGTATGTTTTTTTGTTTTATATGCTGCACATATATTACACTGCAAATCATGTATGCAAACAGTGGATCCTACCATTCAGCCGCAGAAGACTGTAACAATAAACAAAACTGTGTACGGTTGAGTGATAGATAATTAGAAAATAATTGAGGAAAAGACAACAAGCAGGGATTTCTTATGTAAATACAATAATTGAAGCAGAAACTGAAAAGAAAACTGAATCAGACAGAAAGCAAATGGTTTTCTACAGATTAATTTGAGGCAGACATTTATTTTGTCTTTGAATGCAGTCTTGAGTGATTAAGAAGTTTGACGGGAATATTTAAGATTAAAAAAGGCTTTAAATCATCCTAACAGCACATCTCCGCCGTCATTTATATCCTGTCTGCTGTGACTGAGGTTGATATAATTTCATTCTTTGTCATACTTTAAACCAAAGTTTCATTTCTATTTATGCCAATAGAACTTGGCAGGACTTAAGATGCACTTAGTTAAAAGGCCCAAAGAAAGAGGGGAAGGGTGGAGTCTGCAGCTGCAGGGAGGGAAAGGAAACACTCAAACGAGAGCGAGAGAGAGAGACAGAGAGAGAAAATAATTGTTGACCACAGACAAATGCATGCACACAATGATGCCTTTTCTAGATTTGTCTCTCACTCACTCACTCACTCACTTGGTTTTTTTTCTTCCTCCGATTATAGTGATTTAGAGCTGTAGTCGTCTGTGCGCGTCAAATTTGGTGCCAAGATTTCCTTTGTCTGGCCTTCTGTGGAAAACCCCTGAGTCATTCAAACAGTGTCTCTTGTGTTATCTGTTTATAACTTTTTAATCTAGTGACCTCAGCGTTCCTCACTCATTCATGGTTCCATTAGGCGCCTGTTTTAATGTATGAGCTCCAAGTTTTCTGCTCTCATTACTCTCGTCATGATCACAGTAAGTTGTATTTTTTTCTCTTCTTTCATGTTGGATTTGTAGGTTGGTGGCCTCCAGTTGGAGGGGTGTCGTTTTGACGGGGTCCATTTGAGTGAGAACCAACACGATTCTCCCAGCGTTTCAGCTGTCCCGGCATGCTATATGGCCTGGGCTCCACAGGTAGCTTAATATCACTGTGTTTTAAACTTTCTCACATTTAAAAAGCTGGTGAGGCTTTCTCTGATGTGGCTGGCCTTTTGATCAACAGACTATTCAAATTCAAATTTGTAAGAAAATTGCTCACACTGACTACATTTCAAAGGTTAATTATTTTGTTATCTAAATATAATACTCAAACTGAGTTGTTTAAAAAAGATTAAAGGTGCATTTGGGGGTTCATTTCGACAGTAAAGCTGACGTACATCCTTTATTTGAACAATCTTCTCTGTCCTCAATCCTGTCAGCAGCTTTATAGGTCAAACAAAAGCCTTGTTAATTCACCGCCTTTACCTGTGTAAATTGACTTGACTTGCATTTTGTGTCTGCCTCATTTTCATCAGAATAATTGTGAAAAAAGGAGAGGCAGGCAGTTATACTTATACATTTCACTACATCTATGGAATACTGGGTATTAATGTAAAACATGCCTTTACTGAGATACTGTTGTAGTCTTTGCTGACAGGCATTCTGAGCACTCTTTAAACAACGTATTGGTTAGCCCATACAGTATATTGCGTAGTAAATTTTAGGGCTGCCACTAACTACTTTTTAACACAGTAAGTCTACCAGTTAATGTGTTAATTAACTGATTAATCAAAATTATTTTCTCCAAAAATCAAAACTATTTTTATTTTAGCCAATCGGTGTGCATGGGCTGCACAGTGGTGCAGTTGTTGGCACTGTTACCTTGCAGAAGTCTTCTCTGCACAAAGCTTGCTCGTTCTCTACACAGAGCACACACACAACTACTTCTGTGGACGGCTGCCAGAGTTTTCTCCATGTACAAGCGATAAAAGGAAAACAGCGGTTTTTGTTGAAAAGCTTAAAAAAGTTCAGATTTAGAAAGATTTTGTCAACTAAGAATATCGATGTCAACAAATTATGTTCAAAGCCTTCCGTTATGATGATCGTACGCGATATTTGAAACACAAAAGGATTGTCTTGGTTTTAAGTAGCTATGCACTTTTATGTTTGCAAATAGTAAATAAATTCCTAAAAAATCTTAATTGGTTTTCTTTACCTCTGCCATTGGCATAGCATCGCAAATTTAAAACATTATTTTATCTTTTAGATTTATTAATTTCATAGGTTATATTTTTTCTTCAGTTTTTCCATAAATTCTGACCAGCTTCCTTGTCCCTGCTCAACAAAAGCATTCCCAGAGCAGGATGTTCACTGTGGACATGGGATGTTGAGGGCAGTGGTTTGTTCCACATATATTGTTTTACCTCTTGTCTTCTCTAAATATTTCTAGGTGTACAGTTAGCTAAATTAGGCTGTTATCATTTTTAGATGATTGATGAAACAGAGCTCAGTGAAAGGATCAACGTTTTAGATATTGTTTTGTAGTACATGTTGTTTAGTTCTTGTTGAAGCTTCGTCACCTTTTGTTAAAAATGTTGAAAGCCATACATCATTTACCTCCACTTTACAATTACAGTAAGTGCTGCTTTGTGTTGGTCCATAAATATGGCATAAATCAGAGATAAATACATTGAAGTTTAGGGATGTAATGTGATACGTTACTTTTACCTTTTATTCCAGAGCTCTGCAGCAGACTCCACTGATTCAGAGGAGAGCATCTGGCTGCCATTGTACACCAGCTCAGAGAGAGTGAAAGTGGTCACTCACATCTCCCTGCCCTGTGGAGCAAACCCCAACCAGTGGATACAGGCCGGCGCTGCGCTTTTTCTCAAACAACAGTGAAATGGTGTCCTCATCACGATAAGGCCAAGTACATAAAGATGGAGCAGGACCTGATGTGTGCACAACCAGCATTAGTTAAGGCAGACTTTAAATTGTCATCAGATATACATTCTACTCCTGGTGTTGTTGCTAGTATTTAGAAAAAAGCTACCCTAACTTGGAGAACAAAAACTTTGTTGTACATTAAGAATTAATCACCTTATTTTACATACTGATGACTTTTTTTCTGGTTGATGCAGAATACAGATGGCTTTAATAGCCATAACGTCTTAAGAAATACAATAAAAGCATAATACTGTTGTTGAATTTATACATATTAGCTTAATTTCTGTTTGTTTAATAAAATTAGGTTATGACATTTTACACATTTCATAAAAGGGATTCTTATTTATTGAACAGAAAGACTGAAGTCCTGTTATATTTCAAAGAAAAGCTTTAATGCTGAATGTTTGCTTCACAATATTTTGTTACCTGATTTATATTTACAGACCCTATTTATCCAAAATAAACAAGTAACAAAACATCATGATTTCTGTATTTTGATACTGCCTCCTAATTTATTTTAGACATGATTTATGTTCAGCAAACTGAGAATTAGCACATTTCTCAGCCCTAGGATAAATCTGTGTGTTTCAGAGAGCAGCTGATCCTCAGTGTCAGTGGGCAGCATTTTTTCACAGTGAACAATATAGGTCGCCTTGAAAAGCCAGCAGATTGTGATCCTCTCTCAAATACGCACACACACACATACAAGTTAGTCCCTAACCTTTGTGTGATTGGTTGTGAGTCGAGGTTGAATGGAGTCAGTGAAGCTGTGATGGATGTCCACAGAGCAACATGGGATGGTGTGAGGTGGGTGTGTGTGTGTAGAAATCCAACCTAGGGCTCTTAATTTGATAGATGGATTAATTTAGTCATCTTCTTTCTGTACTGCCCAATGTTGCGATCGTGTTAATGCAGTTGTATAAATGTTTGTTAATGTGTGTCATTCTATAGGTTTGCGCTTGTTTTTGACTGGGGGCATGTGTGTTTTTGTGGAGACAGAGAAAAAAACTGACATAAGGGAGGAACAGGGTTTTGTGTGTGCACTGCAGTGTGACAAAATGGGAGCGGAATGGAAGAGCGGGTTTAGAAAAGTGAGAGGATTGGATTTCTGTGAAACGAGGCCCTCTGGGTCAGATGGGGAAAGAGACATGGGGGTAGAGGAAGAAAAAGAAAAATAGATCATGTAGGCAACAGGAAAAAGTGATAAAAGACCATAGCACCTGATTGAAACAGGAAAGTAAGGGTGGCACAGTTGACATAATTTAGGAGGAAAAGAGGGGTTAAAGGGAAAGATAGGTAGGACAAATGATGAGTGATTTGTAATAAAATGAAGGAAAGGTGTATCAAAGACAAAAAGTAAAACTAGCTAGTTTATATGTCAGCAAGTTTAATTTTTGGAACTTTTTTTCACGTGTCCTGTTTGGCAGTGTGGCACTCAGGATTGATGTCTGAGTACCAAGTAGAAGACCAACAGATTTACTTTCACAAGTGGAGCATTACGGCTTCTGTTACAGCATTCCACTTGATATGTATATGTAAGAAATATTTATTAGAAATTGCTGTGGTTTTTTTTCTGATTTGAACACAGAGACGTAAAATAAAGGGGAAAAAAGAAATTAGATGAAAAGAGGTTGGACAAAAAGTTAAGAGGGAAAGGGGGAATTGAAGATGTAAGAGGAAGGGGAACAAAGAAAATACAAGAAAACATCCTAGTCTGCTTCTACACCTGCAGGACAGTAGAGAGAGGGGAAAAAAAACAAGTATAGAGCAAACCAAACAATGCAAACTGAGAACTACAGAACCACAACCCACAAATGGATAAATAAATACAACAGCATCACTGAGAAGCTCATGGTACCGGTTATTACAAGATCACTTGGGAACACTACAAGGGAACACTTTAGTCCCTTAAGTGTTTTAAGACTGACACACTGTATCTATGTGTAAGATTCCTATTTTAATGTATAAAAGGAAGAATTTATGAGTTTGCCTGTTGTGTTGTGCATCAGCTGATAATTGCATCATTCGTTCAGGCATTAACAATTGGTTACAAAATTATTGAAGAAGCTTCCACCACTTCAAATCTTGTGACAGCATTTCGGATTTGCAATCGAACAAATACATTTTATTGTAGGAAATCACAAGATGCGAAGATTTGTAAACATTGTGAGAATACGTCAAATGGCTAACCATTAGCTGCTAATTATGCTATAGTTGGCAGCTGCTTCATAGCCTCCTATCATTGCTAAACAAAAGGGTAAAATGGTGTCATTTGGTGGATATAATGTCACACCCCAGATGGATGGACGGCTGGATTGTAATCGTTTCAAGAAAACTAAGAATCCTTTTTTTTTTTCACAAGGATCTATCATCATTGTAGAATAATTTAGTCCAGATTTTTTTTTCTTAGGTCTGGTTAAACTTTCCTATGCCCATGATACCCTGGGTAGTGAGCATCTTGCAGCATAAAGCCTCAAGTCTGTAAACATACGCTAAAGTTAGTAGTGTGTTTGCACTTTGGGGAGATTTATCTACAAGAAAGTTGAAGTGAATCTGCTATTTGAAAGTTACTGAACACCTACTGTCCGTGTTATTACCCCAATAACCTGTTCAAATTGGATGATGATGATGTCTGAAAAGAAATCCAAAATGACTTGTAAATAAGTGCACAAACTGTCATCACTAAAGCGACATCCGACTAATAAAAATATATTTGTTCCTTTGTCGAAATTACTTCTAGTTAATTATTATTTTTTTACCTACATTATTTATCTGTCTCCTAAAAGGTTTTCAGAAACGCAGAAACTGTATTCAAAACAGTAGATGTTTTACAGTTGTTCCTTATGCTTTAAGGATTAATCCTGCAAGCAGAGGTGAAAAATTGAAATTAAGCACTGCAGCAAACAGAAAATAATTTACCGGGAGCTTGTTTCCAAGGTGATGTGTTCAGAGGGTTTGTCTTTAAAACAAATGAGAACTGCATATAAAAAAATAAAAAAGCAGAACTATTATGGAGTTGTTGTTTTCTCCAGTGATGGTGTTCAGCAGCTGCTTTACTTTGATTTTGTTTGTAAACCACAGAAGTGTCTGAGCAATAATTCAAGTTGACAAAATTGTAATTTACATCTGCAAATTGGTAAAATCGGTCTTAAATCAGCCTAAGACACATACCCATTACAATCATTGCTCGCTACAAAACAAAAAATGCATTTTGCCTCTCCTTTTCTTTCTATTGTAATTGTTTTTTTTGGAGGGGGGGGGGCATTTTCTCTATTCTTTTTGAACTTCCCTTGTTCTTTCTGCTCTGACATCCACCATTCACTCTGTGTAGGACTTTAAGCGCCGAGACAATACACTTCTTATGTTTGCATCTGGATGTCAGACATAAACATTTTATTTTCATCTGACTATCTCATATACACATCTTTCAAACAATGTTAGTGATTAAAATGCCGGAATATAAACAGAAAAGAACAAGATCTTTTCATTTGTTTGCCTTTAGTGCAGATATGTAATCAATCCTGCTGTGATTGGAGTCAGATTAATTCACTGGACCACATTTATTATTCATTCCTCAATAACATACCCAGGCCTCTGTGTTTTAGTCTTTGGCAGACAACACTTTGAATGGGCTTGTGTCTGTGTCAATATTTAAATAGCTATAGTGGTATATATAGTGGTACCGGTTTCTGAGGTTTTTTACATTAAAGGGCTATAGTAATCCCAGATGAGTCTCAGTCAACAGAACTACGATACAGAATTCATTCACAGGGCAGCCAAAGAGTAAAATTCCCACTCCAAGCAAATCATCTCATTTGTCATAATTACTTTAATGGAAACAATATGTGTGGCATTTGAATTTCTGCCATTTTACGCCATCTGTGCTGTGGAAATCCAGCAAAGGAAAGTGGTCTCTGGGCTTTCTGGTGATGACACCTCTGTTCTCGCCCCTCCTTTCATCAGCTTCATCAGGACAATATGCGATCCAAACATTTCATTTGCTTCCCTCCAAAAACAAATGCTGGATAAGAGAAAAGGCCAAAGTATGTCCCACATCAGTAAATGAGTTTTATGTAGCCAACAATGCTAATGCAGATTACAAATTGCACAAGAAGAGAGTTGGAATGAATGGATGCACAACACAAAAGATCAGAATGGAGGGGGTCCAGAGTGAAATGAAAGCGTAACTTGCAGTAGGTGAAAATGAAAAAAGGAAAAAAGTTTCAGTTTATACAAACACTAAATTTAGAGAATAAATGTTTACAGCACCAAGAGAACGTCCATTACTCTATTACTTTGTCTTTCAAACACAGAAAGGAACATCATTCAGAGGATGTGGATTTATAGCATTTTGTCACCACCAGTTAAATTTCTTGAAGGTTGTTACCTCTTTTAGGTCCAGTTAGTTAAACCTTCAGTTACATTTGCTGCATAATCACATATAAGGGGCCAATTTAATCAAATTATAAAGCCCAAAACCCTAAAAATTAGGAAACCCCAATCAGAGAAATTCAACTTTTCCTTAATATATAATATACAGTAGTGCATTACCGTATATATGGATATTGATTTAGCATATGTCACAGCACAGCATGACTGTTTACATGTGTAAGCAGAAAATGGGTTTTCTTCGGGGAAAAAAAAGGTTTCATAGAGAACATTTGAATGAATGACTTTCTGGCTCATTAGCGACACTGAAAATTGCAGGACGGAACACTCTTAGTTTCCCTGAAAATCCTCTACACAGGAAAAGTTGAACCATGTGAAACTAATATGGGTTTCGTTTCTCCTTGCCTACCAAAAGCATTCTCTCTGTTTTAAAACACCTTTTCCATGTAACTGCAAAACAGCATGAAATCTTGCTTAGAAAGAGAAAAACGACCCAAGGGTGAAGGATGGGGGCAAGGCAGGGTTCATGCCACAACAGCTACAGGTACCTCTGAGTCGGCAGCTAGACCATGGGAGTGACTGTGGGGGTTAAGCATAGTGTTCACATCTGATCACATTGTTAAGGAAATCAGTAACCATTCTCTCAGACATTCTTTCTGCATGTATACCCATGAAAAATATTATTTCTTAGTGTCCGAGCCAAATAAATGACAAATTGTTTGTTGTACTAAATTGTTTGTTTAGTATTTTGGCTTCTCTTTCGACCAAGCACTTCTTAGAGCCAAATGTCTGAAAACCACCTTATCACCTGTCTGTCACAGGGTTTGACAGACTGTGTGCTTAGATTTGACAGCTACATCGCTTCAGTGCTGGTAAGCCCTCACAAGTAACACTCGTAGATGGATAGATTGACAGTCAGACAGGCTCTACAAACCTAAACACAGTTAAAAATAAATGTTAACATCCTGGTATGTTCCTGACAAATTTGTATTATTTGTTTCAGCCTTACCTGGCAGGAGCTTCATCGTTAGGATGCCACATGCAGTGGCATCCTAACTGCAAAGGTAATAAATTGGCATGGGATGTGCGTGCAGTCAAAGATAGGACACCAGTAACCGTGTTGGTGACTTAAGGTGTCTGCACAGAGGCCACAGGATACTAAAAGACAAACCTGCCACAGCCTGTTCACCCTGCTGCCCTCTGGCAAGCCATACATAAGTATCTCCTGCTGTACCGGCAGGATTCAGAGCAGTCTCTTTCCTCAGGCTGTGAGGCTACAGAGTTCGTCTCTGTACTAAACCACAATAATAGTTTTATTTTGTCTGACTTCATAACTCATTCATTCGTACATACAAAACCCATCATGGAAAATTTCAGCGTATAATCTCTGGTTGAATAAGTATAATAAAATTGAATCTTGAATCATGAATTCTTAACCATTATTTGCTGACATTATGGCATTACTCTAATAGCTTTTTAAATTTTCTGGAAGAACGCACAGATTATATTTAAAACACTAAAAGCCTGTACTATAAGGGCCTTATCAATATTCCAAATAAAGAGCTCAAAATTGCACGGAGGGCATGTTCTTGATTTGCGGGTGATCTACTGAGATTGTGTGAACAAACGATAGGAGGCACAAATAGCAGTATTGGAATGAGGACTTTGCGTACGCTGCTGTTTGTCCCAGCCTTTCTGGCTCATGCACTGTGCCACAGCCAGAGAGGGGAGGAATAGGTGCAGTGGATTCATGATGCGTCTTTAGCAAAAAAAAAAAGGGGGGAATGAGATGCCTGTCAAGTCTATAGCTGGTAGAGCGTTAATTACTATAGAGCTAGAATGTCTGCAAAATATAGTTTTCGTTTATCATTAATAAACTTCATGCATGCACCATATTCCAGAGTCAGACTTATTAACGCTGCAGCTTGTCTAGAACAATGCTGCTCGCTTGGTCTTAAGATGTCCATATTATACTAATGTTGTTGAAATGCACTGCACTTGATCATGGACTCTATTAAATGTCAAGTTGCAGTAAAACCTACTCGTATTCATTAAGAAATATTCTGACAGATCAACCAGAATCATTTTACAAAGAGTTAAGTTATTCTGATTAGATACAGACTCGAGAGGAGTCAGTTGAGGTGGCTCGGGCATCTGGTCAGGATCCCTCCTGGACGCCTCCCTGGTGAGGTGTTTCGGCCACGTCCCACCGGGAGGAGGCCCAGGGAAAGGCCCAGGACACGAATGTTTAGGTTTAATTACAATGTTTAATTGAATGTTTAATTACATCTGGCTTTTGTATGTAATGTGAAATGTATACATTTTGTTTGTAAAATGTCATTTATGTAATTGTCATTGTGGTATTGTACATGATTACTACATTTTATTAATTGGACCCCAGGAAGATTAGTAACAACTCCTGTGGAAACTAATGGGGATCCAAATAAATAAACAGATTCACAGCAGGGGTAGACGTGGTGAGTGCGCAGTAAGTTATGATGCGTCTTTGGCAAGGAAAAAAAAGGAAAAAATTGACATGGTTGTCAGGTTATTGGCCATTAATGTGTTAATTACTATTAAGTTTATTACTGACAAATGAAAAATATAATTCACACACATTCTAACTTATGTTGAATTGTGGTGGCGCAAAGTTAAGACATGCTTTTCAGAGCCGGTAAAAATAGGCCCAAAAACAGCCAGTGCAAACAGTTTCATGTTTGATAAATCAAACTACGCTTCAAACTCCTACTTATTTTGATGTTCTCTTCCCAATATTTTTGCGCCTTCTGACAGAAACGCCCACATCGCATATTCATCAAAGGCAAAAGTGCAAATGGGATTGCACGCATCTTGCTGTAGGTTTAACAGGTGCAGTGCTCTCTGTGCCTGCTTAGTACATCACTTGCTGCATATTTTTATGCCCGCTGTGACGTTTGTGAACACTTTAACAAGCGCAAACCTTTGATAAATCAGGCCCTAAATGTTTTACTCCTCATCAGGTTTATACATTAAATGTCACAGAATCATGATGATTTGTATTTTTTTTGTAAATAAAGCGTTAATTTTGTTTTATAGCAAAATATGTCAAATAAATGTGTTACCGTGGCAAAAGCAAGCTTCTAACTTTTGTCTCACCATTAGCTCAATATGCAGCATTTAAATTAGAGAACATGCAGAGAACAAATTTCACATCTTTAAGAGACAGTTCTAAAAATTAGAAATTAAAATTGTCCACGTGGGAAGTAATTAGGGCTCTAGGGAGAAAAGGAGCTCTGGTCTTTTGGTTTTTTGTAGCAGCAGGTGCAGTGCCCAGGGATCAGGTGGAAGATGGGAAACCTTGCTTGGGGCACTTTTGTAAATAGGAACAGTGTTAGTCAGTGAATGGTTTTACATAAGGTTAGAAACATAAATCTAATTCAATCAGATCGATGAATTATCTTATTTTGTTAGTTAACTAACTAAAACCATACACTATATAAAACATGCAAGGCAAGTCAATTCTTGACATTAAATTAGGCTGACTGTTTCCTGTTTTAGTTCTGCTTAAATTACCTAAAATTTTCATTTATGCTGAAATCCAAAAATGATGTGAGAATTTTTTAGTTGATGTCTACATTTGTTTAAAGTCAGACATATGCACACACACATGGTTCAGGAAGGCTCAGATTATGGCATTGCTCTGTAAGCTTCTGATTGGTTTATTCACCAGATTTGAGTTCATAGGGGATAACATCTCAAATATTTTGCTTACTTGTTTACAGTTTTTTTCAGTCGCTTTGGTGCAATTCTCAAATCACTATTAACACACAACAGCTGGTGCATTTCTCAAAACAATTTAATACAAACAGCCAAACTCAGTTGATAACCTGCAAAAGCAGTCACTTGCTCAAAATCAATAGTTCATTCCTCAGAAATAAATCTTCATATCACTGAAAGTGTCAGTGAAAAGATGGCAAAGCTATTTTGATGACAGTATGATGGTTCACGCTGGAAGTCGTTTCCAGTACAAAAAAAGTTAGATCTCTGTACCACTACCTAAATTTGCTGAAGACAGCACTATACATTATTTCCACAGTCATTTGAAATCTACAGTTACACATTTCTGTATTTAGTCAGGGAAATGAGTACAAGACATTTAATATGTGTTTCACGTCTTAACGGCATATGCTCTTTGTAACTAACCTATTTACACCATTGTGCTTTTGCACAAAGTACAAACATATTTACAGCAAACATAAACAACCTTAAGGTAAAGCTGAAAACATCAGTGAAAGCTGAGGTTCACCTGAGAGAAAGTGTTCAGTTTGGGAGACATTTTCAGGAAAGAATGATTTAAGAAATGCATAAAATTACAGATTTTGACAGCTAGTTCAACTTTATTGCATGTAATGACTTAAGCAATGAAATGAAGATTTTTAGTTTTATAGAGAATGACTATTCAGTGTTCATACATGTGAAACTCAAAAAATTTGAATATAGCCCAAAAGTCAATTTATTTCAGTAATTCCACTAAAAATGTGAAACTAATATATGAGATAGACTCATTGCATGCAAGGCAAGGTATTTCAAGCTTTTATTTGTTATATTTTTGATGAATATGGCTTACAGCTTATTAAAACCCAAATTCAAAATTTCTGATAATTAGAATATTGTGAAAAGGTGTCACACTCTAATCAGTTAATTAATCCAAAACACCAGAAAGGGTTCCTGAGTCTTTAATGGTCTTTAAATGGACTGAGGCTGGAATTAGGACTTGGCACCTGCCCACACTGCCAAAAGTACCAAAACCTGGTTCAATGAACATTGGATTACTGGGCTGGATTGGCCAGCAAACTCGCCTGACCTAAACCCCATAGAGAATATATAGGGCATGATTTCATGTAATATTTTAATTTTCTGAGATTTTTAATGTATGGTTTTCATACACTGTAAGCCATAATCATCAAAATTCTAACAAATAAAGGCATAAAATACAGTGGGGTAAAAAAAAAGTATTTAGTCAGCCATCAATTGTACAAGTTCTCCCGCTTAAAAAGATGAGAGAGACCTGTCATTTTCATCATAGTTATACCTCAACCATGAGAGACAAAATTACAAAAAGAAATCCAGAAAATCACATGGTCTGATTTTTAAAGAATTTATTTGCAAATTATGGTGCAAAATAAGTATTTGGTCATTTTCAAACAAGCAAGATTTCTGGCTCTTACAAACCTGTAACTTCTTCTGTAAGAGGCTCCTCTGTCCTCCAGTCGTTACCTGTATTAATGGCACCTGTTTGAATTCATTATCAGTTTAAAAGACACCTGTCCACAACCTCAAACAGTCACATCCCAAACTCCACTATGGCCAAGACCAAAGAGCTGTCAAAGGACACCAGAAACAGAATTGTAGACCTGCACCAGGCTAGAAAGACTGAATCTACAATAGGTAAGTACCTTGGTGTGAAGAAATCACTGTGGGAGCAATTATTAGAAAATGGAAGGCATACAAGACCACTGATAATCTCCCTCGATCTGGGGCTCCACGCAAGATCTCACCCCGTGGGGTCAAAATTATCACAAGAACGGTGAGAAAAAATTCCAGAACCACACAGGGGGCGACCTAGTGAATGACCTGCAGAGAGCTGGTACCAAAGTAACAAAGTGTACCATCAGTAACACTACGCCACCAGGGACTCAAATCCTGCAGTGACAGACGTGTGCCCCTGCTTAAACCAGTACATTGTCCAGGCCCGTCTGAAGTTTGCTCGAGAGCATTTGGATGATCCAGAAGAGGATTGGGAGAATGTCATATGGTCAGATGAAACCAAAATAGAACTTTGTGGTAAAAATTGTTTGGAGGAGAAAGAATGCCAAGTTGCATCCAAATACCAACCTACCTACTGTGAAGCATGGTGGAAACATCACGCTTTGGGGCTGTTCTTCTGCAAAGGGACCAGGAAGACTGATCTGTGTAAAGGAAAGAATGAATGGGGACATGTGAAAACCTCCTATCACCTACTTGTAATGAGTCTATCTCATGTACTGAAATAAATTAACTTTTGCATAATATTCTAATTTTTCGAGTGTCACCTGTAGTTCATATGACTTGTCATATGAACTACAGGTGACATGTTGTAAAACAGGCATGTTATAAAACAGCAGAGATAATTATATGGTAGCAATTGATATATGGCCAAAAGGATTTGCAATGTGTTAGGACTGAGAAACTGCTATGATGTGCACAAAGGACTAAATGTTGTGAAGGTTAAATAAACATTTATTAGAACTTTAATTCTGATCAGAGAAATGCACCAAAACACAAAAAAAAAAAAACTTTGACATCATGGGAAAAATTAAAAGAAACCAGTCGAAAATATCAGGAAGAGTTTTGTGTATATCCACAATTCATAAAATTATTTTAGTAATTTTCAGATGCTTGATGATGCCATGTTTTTCTGGTCAAACAATTTGTTCGGAATGTGCAAATCAACCCCAGAACAAAAAGCAAAGGAAGATGTTGGGTGAAACTGGTAAGAGAGTGATAAATTCAACATATTCAACAGTGAAATGAGTGCTGTACTGACATAGGCTGAAACACCACTCAGAGAGGAAGATGCCAGCAAACCAAAAGCAAATGTGGTCAGGTATTAACTTTTGGAGACATGTTGTGAAACTTAAAAAACAAATGTTTTAGTTGGCTACAATAACTTTTGCTACATTTGGAGGAAATATGAGGATTCTTGCAGGCCTGAGAACACCATCCCAGTTCTAAAATACAGGCTTGGAACCACCATGTTTTGGGAATGGTTTGCTGCAAGAAGGACTGGTGCTCTTTACAAAAAAGATGGCATCATGAGGAGAGAACATGATATGGAAATACTGAAGCAACATCTCACATCAGCAAAGAAATGTAAAGCTTGAGTGCAAATAGGCTTACGACTGGACAATGACTCAAGAACAACAAAGTCATGTTTCAGAGTGGCAACACAAACCCTCCATCTTAATCCCACAGAAATTCTTAGGGCAAGGCTGAAAAGGTGGTACAAATTGGCCTTCAAACATGACTCATTTACATCAGTTCTGTCACGAGAAATGAAACAATACATTTCCAGAAACTCTTGTATGAAGCTTATGGAGGAATACCTAAATTGTTTGAACCAAGTCAGACATTTTACAGACATTACTGCTAAACAGAAAGGAAATGTATTCAAACCTCTGAGTTGGAAAAACATAATAAAACGTATTTTTAAAATTAATCTCTCACAGTATTTTGGCATTTAGTAAATTGAAATACTTTTGGTCATCTTAATTTACCTAACGGAAGAAACTTTTACTCTGACTTTATGTCAGATAGTATAAATTAGAAAACAAAGTTTGTGTATCCTTTTATACAGTGTATGTAAACATCTGGTTCCCTCTGTATATAAAGGATCAGATCAGAAGTTCTAACACTCTCCCATTGGGCCAAAAATGTTGTGTTAATTTAGGGCTTTTGGAAAAGTACAACAAACGACTTCATTTAATTTGAATGAAAACATAATTCTTTCTGAATATTTGACAATATTTAAATAACCATTTATAGGCACAGATTAACAGCTATTGGCTATGGGTAGTGCATGTAAACTTCTCATTGGAACTGTACATCCAAATATTTTTATCAGTTTAAATCTTACAAAGTAAAAAATTCATCTGCAATATAATTAAGCGCCTCTCATATTATTTTGTTCACACCAGACCTCAGATAAAATACAACAGAACAAAGTCTTTGTAAGAGGACCCTGGCTGTTTTCTATTAAACATAGAAACATTTCATGTAGCACAGTTATTCTTATTTTTATCTCTTTTGACAACTGAAAATATGTCATGAGAGTATCTGCACATACATCATTAATTTTGGGGCCAGTGGAACTGGTGGGAAACCTGCTGGTCTGTTTGGGTTTTAGATTACAAGCCAATCAAAAATGTCATGATATGGCTACATAAAATTTGGAACTGAAGAACATGTTTGCTTTAGTTTATTGAAGAACAAAAATATGCCTTGAAGCTGGACTTTTGGCTCCATGAAGCTTATCTCTGCATTACCAGACAAATATAAGCTTCCCAACCACCTATGTCTAATTGTTGAGAAAAAAAAACTCCGTCAGTACAAATGGGTTAAAAAAATATTTAAACCCATTTGTTCTTAGAGCACAGTTCAGATTTGTTTACATTTGATTTGTCATTCTACCTAGTTCTGTATCAAGAGCCTTTTTATTGGGGATACCCATCAGAATTACATGCAAGTTATTTTCTGCAGATTTTGCTCTCAAAATGTTTTTATTTTATTTATCATTTTATCATTTAATGTTTACCATCCCCTTCGGTACAACAGTTATATCCAGCATGGCAGCCAGTAAGTTGTTTTCTTTGGGTTTGCCAAGTCCCCAGAAGCCAAGTCCTCCTTGCCACAACTCAGATAATATTTTTGGTTGATTTGCTAAAACTTATTCAGGTCAAAAGATACTTTTAGGTCCAATCTGTGCAGTTTGCTAGATCTTGCTGCTTGTTGAATTTGTTGTTTTCTTCCCCAACAAATTTCCAACTGACAGATGGCATTGCAATCCTAGTGAAGGCCATGAGATCTGGTTATAAATGCTATCTATCCACAGTGAACCGTGTCCTTCTGCTCAGTATTTAATTTAGAACATCTAGATCAAAACATGTTCAAATGTTCTTCTGATGTGTCATGTATGAGATGCTGTGCATATGTGACAGTAGCTGAGAAGTTGAATAAAGTTAAAAGGGTGTCAGCGAGTAAAACCCTTTATGTTGTAATTTGGGAGCATCTCGAGGTAGCATCTTGTATGTATGTGAAAACAAATTTTGTATTGTGCAGGAAGTTACCTCATGCCTTAGCTATATGTGTGTGTGTGGAGGTGTGAATGAGAATGTGTGAAGAACACATGTTCTCCTCAGTGTGCTGTACAATTGTTTTTGTGCTCAGACATGTGTGTGTCTGTGTGTAATTTTTCTTTTTATTTTCCCTTTGAGAGATATTTGGCCTCCACCTGAGTCAGAGGGGCTGACAGATGACTACAAGGTCACTTGCTCTCAAATCTGTGATCCTCTCTTGAGACGCAGATGCACTTCAGGGGAATGTCTGACTTATTTTTTTTTCTCTTATTGCACTGACTCATCTCTATTCTCTCCATGCTGTTTTTTCTACCATTTCCTTTGGTTTAAATCTTGTTTCCTTTTCCTTCTGTTCAAAATAAGTTTGTTCATTAGGCAATAAGAACCTTTGTTACTGTCACTTTTTTTTACTTGAACCCATGATACTTCTAAATATTGAGACAATTATTTGGAATATTACTGCAGTAAATGCTTGACAAAATCCACCTAGAAATTTATAAAACAGGCTATCTCATGCATAGTTTTGAAAGATTAAATTTAAACAAATAGATATTGGAAAATAAAGTAAAAGCTTTCATTTAACTTAGCAATTTAGCTTTACATTGTTTCCATCTATCAAACATCATAAATAAGATCACAATAATTTGAAAACCCAGTAATTACTGTAATGGGATTGAGCCAGAGCTGTAGCAGCTCAGTAATACTTAAACTGTGAAGCCCTGAACTTTAAACCCAAATAGCCTGTTTACATCTCTTACACACATTAAAAATAGTAACCCACAAACATGAACAAAAGGAACAGTTAAACTATATAGACTGGAATGAAATAACATGGAATAAAGGGAAATGGAATGGAGTAAAAATCAAAGCCATCATCTGTTAGTGTAGCAGCATCAGAGCCAGGGACTCAAAAAGGCTAAACAACCTGATAAAGAAGGCTGGTTCTGTTCATGGCACTACTGTTGAACCACTGGAAATGATAATGCAAAGAAGGATTCTTCATAAAATCAATAAAAATATGGACAACCCTGAGCATCCTCTTCATGAGACTATCCTACAACAAAAGAGTGTCTTCAGTCAGAGAGTCCCTGCAACATAGACTGCTACAAGCAATCCTTTCTGCCCACAGCTATCATGATCTACAACAACTACATGAAGAATTAATTAGTATGACGAACGACAACACTTAATTTCCCTGTGCGATCAATAAAGTAATTTTGAATTTCAATTTCAATATCACATGCTTGACTTTGCTCTTTCTGTAAATAATATTCGTCAAAACTGTCACTATATCCGAACAGTTTTATATGAAATAATTGATTCCAGAGGAATTTACAAGAAGCTGCTGTTTGTGAAGTGAAAAGAAAAGGATAGTTCATGTTTTAAAAATATTGATTTAGTAGTCATTGTACTGATAAAGGTCCCTGTACTGAGAGGTGCTAGGACCTGTAAACAGTAGGTGCTTATTCCATCCCCGAAATAATTCCATTTTCATATGACAGTATGACAGCAGCGTTATCTATTTTAAATGGCATAGGAGAAGTTATACTAGTTCTCCTCCTATTGGCTGGGTTTTTGAATAAAAGTGAGTTACAGAAAAAAATTAAAACAGTCAAATTAACTTAATTTGACTGTTTTAAGTTAACTTAAGTTAACTTTTTTTTAGATCTTAGTCAAATGATACATTTCTCAATTCAAACCTCTTATTTTTATAGGCACATTGAGATTTCAACAAAATCTTTGGACATACATGAGCTTCTAAATATGGTATATCTGATGATCTCTGTCCTGTCAGCTCAACTTCTGTTGCTAAACCTTGAGCAATTCCGATTACTGGTATATGATATTTTACAATGGAAATGAACTTGCACCCATGTGTTTTTTTTTTTTTTTGTCGTCAAATCAGACTTTATTATGATATTTTCAGTCTTTTTGGCAACCTAGGGGGGCTGAAGCACAGAGAAAAACTTCACAAGTTCCTTACTTTAAAAGACTGCAAAAAAGACTCAAACTGCTTTAAAGATGTGAAAAACTAATTAGGTCCTCATCCTCTCTAAAAGAAGATATTTTCATCGTGTCCAAAAATGATGACACAAAAATCCCAGTTTTAGAGCCCTATATGAGATGAGCTGGATAAAATCCCTCCAACTGGATTCAATGGAAGCAACTCAGTTCCTGTGTTACTGCAGCAACAGGAGAATCGACAGGTTTGGAGAAGAGGAAACTAATTGTATAAAATATTGAAGAAATGCATATTAATCTGCTTGCTTTCTCAAGTATATATATGAGAATCCTAGTTGCATTTTAGAGGCTCAGTGCACATTTTTCTGATACATGTTTTGAAATATGAGTACAACCAATACTCCTAGCACTCACAACAGTGTGTCGCAAAAAAAAAAAGTTAAGAAAATCGTCTAAAGGTTGAAAATACATCTGCATGCAAGAGGTGATTTATTGACTACTGAACAGAAATGCACAGAAACCAACTTTCTGGTTAAGACTCGAAACCATTATGGAATCCGAAAAAATCTAAAACTTTTTGGAGCAAATTCCTCTGATCTGAGTTTCCTGCTTTATTTCAGCTTTCTTTTAAAGTTGTTTCTCAAACAGTATTCAAAATTTAGTTCAGTACCGATATGTGTCAAAATTTAACCTTGGCCTTGCACAGCAGCTTGAAAATATTCGCTTAGAGGTTTTTAAAACTTTTCACAGCATCTTTTCAGAGCGAGTTTTACCTTGTAAATGTTTGTGCTACCAGACCTTAAGTCACTGCAAAACTATTTCCATTCATTGCAAATGCTCAGCAGATGGCCTGAGCCGTTAAGATCAATCTGTATCTGTAAAGTAACTGTTTGTTTTGTAGAAACAGGTTTTTACCAAATGCTCAACAAATCTAGCACCATAGAGAAATCTATTTTATCTGTGCGATGAAAGCTTAAAAAGGACCTTCAATACAACTTTCAAATAGTGGTTTTTTTCATTTTAGATCATCCTCTACAAACCTTTTTCACAATAATACAGAAAATTACAAATCAGATATTTAAGATTGTTGTAAATGTACATTTTCAAATAAATCCCTAAAAATTAATTTGTGTATCACAATAAAAAGTTGGAAAAGATCAAGAGAAAACACTTAAACACTCTACAGAAAAAATGTGGTACACAAATATTTAACAAGTTAAATTGGGAGACAGGACAAAGAAATGTTGCAGTCCAGTTTGGCCCCAGTGATCGTCTGCCCTCCATCTAATATTGAAGAATGTACCAGATTAGAGAGCTGACAGCAGCTAACTGTCCAGATGCAGTAACCCCTCCCCTCTGCCGTCACAGCCAATGGACCAGCGTAGATTAATCACCCCTCAGAACCTGGGCCAATTACAAAAGTCGCCACTCATCTCCAGCCAGGGATGCCCTTGAGAAAATACACCCACACGCACACACACACACGCTCGGGACACACACAAATTTACACTCTCACCACTTAATTCAGCCTTCTGTGGGGTAGCAGACCTGCTCAGTACTGATGTTTATGGTTTCTATGAAGCTCTAAATCACTGTAGTAACAGCTGGGCAGATTTATGGCCACAGACTGTCCACCAGTCCTTAGACAAACTGTGGATCACTTGCTCACACTGTTGTGCACCCTAGAGTGGAGATGATACAGCATTAAAGCCTTTTGTGGTAGTGCTTGACTTCCCTTAACTTGTAAAGTGTGAGCGGTGGATCACGTTAGCATCCCACTGTAGGGTGTAAAGTAAGGTTTCGATATCCAATAAGGGTCCAATTGAGCATTTGTTGGAACCAAAAGCTTTAATACACATAATAGAAACATCAAGGTGAAGGATGAAGTTTAGCTTTGTTAAAAACATGCCCTGGAGTCACACGTGTGTTGAAAGTACAGTGCCTAAAGCAGATCTGTTTGTGTCAATGACTGGGACTAAGGGGGTGTTGGCTCCACAAAAACTGCATTTCCATCAGTTTTGTTTTCTTTTTCTCACCTGTAACTATTTTTTTTGTTTTTGATGCGTCATTATGACCTTGGCTGTGGTTATGTGAGCAGGGAGTCGCTGTGGGGAACTGTCCGTACCAATCAAGCTGTGAAGGCCTGCCGATTCAGAGCATGTGTTTGCTGACGCTGGGAATTTAACAATAATAAATGGTGAAAAAAGTAAACTATTATTCTATCCAACAAAGTAGGGGTATGTGTTTTTGTAATTCACCATTGGTCAGCATAATAGAGTTTTTTTTCACTCCCTACCGCCTGCTGTCCTGTCCAAACCATTTGGCTTCTGATATCTGAAGCATTTTCGTTAAAGAAGCCTTCTTACCACATCAGCACAAAATTTATTGTCTTCTTGACATTGTTTGCAGAATCTGTTGACAAGGTTACTCCCCTCAAGTGCAATGATCCTCCACCCCCCAAGGTACTGTACTCTGAGTTTCCTTTCAGGTAAAAGATAATTAATCCTTAGCTTTTGTGTCTCATTAGGAGAAGATTATCTTTAGAGATAAGGAAACTTCCCCAAAGAGAAGCTAAATAAACTGACAATAATTAAAGTGCTCAAAGTGCTGCAATCTGACATATATATTTACAGTCCAATGCAAGTACATCATGTTATTGACATTATTCCAGAAGTTTATGAGAAAAAAGGAGAAGGCTTCAGAATCAGAATCAGAAAGGGTTTTATTGCCAAATGTTGGGTAGGTTTACAACATTAGGAAATTGCTGCGGTACTTTGTGCAAACATACAAGAACAAACAGACAAACACTTAAATAAAAATATAATATGCTAAACAGATTGAAATATACATGAGTGCAGGTAACGATCGGTGCAAATCAGACAGGTGCAAAAAACCACAATATGGGTCATGTAACTGAGCGGGTGGTGGGAAGGGAACAGTCTTAGGGTTATTGTTCATGAGTCCAACAGCAGAGGGGAAGAAACTGTTCTTATGGCGAGAGGTTCTGGTCCGAATGGACCGGAGCCTCCTGCCTGAGGGGAGCAGGTCAAACAGTCTGTGTCCAGGGTGAGAAGGGTCTGCATGCAGAGCTGAAAAGGTGTGTCAGCCAGGTGGCCAACAACCCGGACTCAGTTACAGCAGTTCAGTGCAGGGGAATGGGCCAAAATTCTGGTGAGCTATTGTGAGAAGCTTGTGGTGTGAACCTAAAACAATAGATTGAAGACATAAAGCTTGAAGGCAGTTCTGCCAAATACAAATGAATTGCAAGCATAGCCTGGATTTTACCAACATTTTAAACTACTGTATCTTTACAGAATTTTTTCTTTCAAAAAAATCTAACAAATCCAAATTAGTTTAGTTATAAGCCTTTTATTTTCAAAAGATACTTTCAATCTTTAAAATAAGCCACACTGGTATGCATATTTACATTTATTGAATATGACTGATATCTGTGTGTTATACATGCTACTGCTATTCTACTGTGCTGTATACTATTTTTAACAAACCTGTTTTTGCATTTGTTTCATTTGCGTTGCCTAATGAAAACTTTTATTCAACAAAAACTAAAGAAAGAAATCTAATCGGAAAACATTTTATGCATCAACATAATTAGATAGGGCTGGACTACCATGGAAAAATTTTTGGGATTAGTCATAGAGAAAATAAAAAGGAAAGGTAAGTTACTGTTAATTACTGTTTTTTGAATTACTTCAGATCAGTACATTAAAGAAGAAATCATGTCTCCATAGCAATTTGAGATAATGTCAGCATATCAGACAGCCACAAATGTTATAACAAAGAAACCAAGACATTTAAAGTGAAGCATCAAACAAAGAAAAACCCATAAAACACTCAGCGGTTTGACCAGTTACTGAACTTCCTGCATTATTATAAGGTGTGCAAACATTTGTGTAAAAAGTACACCCCTGTACATTTTGTAAAGTTTCATAACCAACTCTTTATTTCTGTTTGCGTGTTTGTGTGTGTGTTTGCATCAAGGACCAAAGTTGTCTTTCTTCCTTATCATCATCGTTACATCAGCAGAGTGCTACTGAAACCTGTCCCACAGCAGTTCTCCTCAGCTCTGTCTTCTGCCTGAGGAATCAAAAGTAGCTGCTGCTGTATCCACAACATGCACTGAAATTCTTTTGATTTTCATTTCAACAAACTGTGCTTAAAATACACTTAGTCTATTAAATCTTTGTTAAAAAGAGCCAAATATTTTTTTGCCTTACAAACAAATCCCGCTTTGCCCAAGACTTTCTCCACTTTCAGACCAGCAGCTCCAATACAACAGAGCTCTTCTGCCTTATGCTTTTTCATCAATCACTTGGTCTGTGTATTTGTTTGGGTTATTGTATGAGGAGCTGCAGCCAGAGACTGATCAGCTCGGCGTCTCTGCCACTAACATGCTTCATTAGTGGAGACAAATGCAGCCAAGCCGGCAGACGGATGCAGTCTGACCAAACAGATGGACCAGTGGAGACCATTCAGGAAGATGTGAGTGGAGACAGTTGGTAAAAAGAGGATTGTGTCAAGGTCATGAGATCTTTAGCACCTTTATCTAATTGTATTTCCATAACAAGTTATAGATATATCAAATACTGAAAATCCAGGCATGGTTACATAAATGAAACATAAAACGATGTGTACATATAGATCATACATAGTCGTTAAAAAATTAGGACACCCCATCAAATATTCAGTTTTTTGAAGAAAAAAATCACATAGCAATGTTAAATCTTTTTTTAAAGTTATGTCAATAGAATAAATTTGTTTAATGGATAAAAACACCAGAAGTTAACATCTTTCTCATTAAACAAAATAACATGGGGATTCTAACTAAGAAAGAGATTAGGACTCCCAACTCTCCAATGGTTAAAAGTACAATATGTTAGAATTTTACAGTGAAATAATCACACAACAGTCTAATGTCTCAATCATGTTGGAAGGAAGGTTACATTGAAACCGATTTCTTTCTCAGTGGTTGCTAGTTTTTATCATTTTAAAACGGCTGCAGAGGGACGTAGTCACTCCTGACTTGAGTCACTTTTCAGGGACTTGTGACTTGACTGGAGCAGCACTCTGATGATTTGCACTTGGACTTGCAACATCAGGACTTGAACTTGGACTCGGACTCCGACATGATAAATGGCTATTGTTGGAATTAACATGTAGCCAATACTAATGTTAGCTTGTTATATTAGGTCAGATTACTGGACAAATTTAGTAACTTCCCAAAACCTTTTTAAGTTTATTGGTGACATGTTGATAAGTTATTGTTTTCAAATGTATTTTAATTACATTTTATTGTTTTGCACGTTACTGTGTTAGCTTAGTGCTAGCATCTATGTAGGGCTGTCATTGTTTTAGTCTTAAAATCTACACCCTGCTCTCTTATTTTTGACTTTCAGGTGATAATAACTTGACTTGGACTGGAAGATAGTTTTTGTGACTTGGACTTGCCCAGTAGCACCTAGGGACTCGACTTGGACTAATCCTATTGGACTTGGACTTGCACTTGGACTCAAACACTAAGGGCCTGAGTGTGAATTGGACTCGAGAGATGGTGACTTCACTACAACACTGGTTAGCAGTATATAGAGAGAAAAAAATGCTTTAGAAATATCTCAAGCTACTTTTTTCAATTACCAACAACTCAATATTGATATCGATATGTATTGAATGACTGAATGTAGTATGAAGCGCTTTGGTGTCCTCTGGACTTGTTAAAGTGCTATACAAGTACATGTCATTTACCATTCATTGCAGTGAAATGTATTTATCTACTTATCAACTTACTGTGTATGACTTGTCTTCGTTCGTCATCTTGAATCTACTGGCTGGGAGCGGACCCTTTTGTTTTTCTACTTGGACTACAGTACTCAAATTTGACCGCAGTATGTTATCCTACATATTACACCTTTAATGTTACTTCCTTTGGGTAAAATAACTTGAGTGAGGTGCTTTTGTAGCCATATCCCAATCTCCAAGATCAGTCTGAGGAGGCGTTGTGCCACTCCTCACTATAAGCTGTGAAACAATTAATACAAAATGTTTTATGATGATGACCTGGCCAGGGTTGGCGACAACAAAGCCACCCTAAATCCGGACACTTCCAGCTCTGTGCTTCACAGTTAGCATGAAGTTCCACTCCTGAAATGTATTTGGTTTATGCCAAAATCCTCTGTTCTGGCGTCCAAATAATTAAATTTTAGACTCCTTTGTCCAAAGAATCATATTCCAAAAGTCTTTGTCGACGTTCTGTCTGGCAAACTTTGGTTTGGCTTCATGTTTTTTCTTACAAAAAAAAAAGTTTCTTCCTTACACAGCTCATTAAATTCAAACTTGTGCAGTCTCTATATGTATATGCATGCCTGAACTTTCATATCAACAACATTGTGATATTTTAGAGTTTTCAGAGACTTCTTGTAGCATTTTTGCCTCCTGTTTTTGGGGCTAACTTCCTTGGAAGGCAACACCTGGGCATGTTCCAAATAGTTTAGCATTTCCTCCACGTGTAGACTGGTTTCTGTACGGTGGAGTGGCTGATTTAAAGTTATTTTGAGACCTCTTTAAATTCCCCACCAGACTTTGCAGCTACAATCTTTCTGAAGAGTTTAGCCGGCTTTTTGGATCTTCCCATGGTGCTCACTCTCACTTCAACAGTCAGGAGTGCATCAAACTAAATACCTGAGGATTACTCAGGGAAAACTTGAGCAACGATCTCCTAATCATGTGGTCTTGATGAGGGGCAGGTCTACCATGGTGTAGTTCTTGTAGCTGTTAATCAGTGTGTAAAGCTCGTGTCAGCTGCTATTGTACCATTGAAAGGAAGCGACGGAACAAACCTGATGCGCAATTTTGTTACAATTAACAGAAATTCTTATTTCCATTGTGTATTTGTAATACTTAAATTTTTCCGTATAACTTCTATAACATATGACTGATATTTAATATCTCTATGTCCAAATATGTGAACCCATCCCAACAAAGACTGATGTAGGGAGTTCTGTTTTTTTATGCTTGTCTGGATGGGTGAAGAATGTAAGAATAAAAAAAATAATCCTTTTTTCAAGTAAGAAAGAAAACAGAGCTCATTGGGAGTTTGTAGTTTAACAAAGTTATTTTATGAATATGTAGGCAATTGGTAAGTGTAAATAAAAAGTGTATGAGGGAAAGACTCCTCTAATGGATAGGAGAAAGTGTTATTCTCCTCCTTGGAGTGACAGAATGAGAGGAAAACAGAGGGATCCACTGAGGGAAATGACAACTAAAGGAGGAGTGTTGCATTGACTCATCCTCATCCAACATGATTTCACACTTTTCTTGTTAAGACATACACACAGTTACAGTACACATCACTGAGAGAGGCACAGTGTCAGAGCGCATTGCTTTTAAAAGGCTGCAGAGGGTGGAGAAAATGGTGTTAATGGGTCCAAAATGCTTTTAACTCTTCTACCCACACAAGCCAGACGTTTTCCTTCCCCATCTTACTTTCACTGGGACAATTATGAATCTCCCATTTGAAATTTAGGATGACGCAAAACCGCTTGCCTCTGAGGTATTTCCAGCTGGTTTGGTGGTAATGCACCATGTTGACTACAAAACATAACTATGAAAAAATAAAAGTTGTTCTAGACTGTTTAAGTGAATGTATCAACCACTTCAGTGCAGCCAGTTTGCAATGCATTGATGTTACTACCTGTTTGTGACAGACACGTCATCTACCATCAAACTGAGAGCTGGAAATAAAATCCATAAAATCTGGGAACTAGGAAAAACCTCAAAGCTGATAAAACTTTTATTTCTGAAGAAAGTTCTTTGTTGATAAGGAGTTAAAGACAGTGCTGTCAATTTGAATTACCTAAGCCATCCATGCTTATTTTGTCACAACCTTTTTAAACAATCAAATTCCTGGTTTGAAGCCAGGGAACACACACTTGTCTTTGGAAGTCACCTAATAGATAGTTATACACTGTTTATGTATATTAATTGTGCTCAGCTCTACCATACTTATTTAGTTCACAAAACTTATTTGTTATGTTCAGAGTTGTTGTGGGGGACCAATCTTATCTTTGTATACATGTGTGTGGAATGTTTGTTGACTACTTTTAATCCCCCAAAAATTGAACATTTTTATTGGTTACAAGTAAACAAGCTGTGTTTGACCATTTCTAATGTCTTGTTGGCTGTTTAAATAAAACCTCTATGAACAACAATCACTCACACAATCAGTGACTATCTGCTGACATGGAGAGCTGTTTCATCACTCAGCACCAGGTTTCTGATTGATATAGCCTTTGAAAAGGTAAATATTGTGTATGCAAAAGCTTTACCTAATAGCTAAGATTGTTTTTAGAAAATAAAACTTGAAGTATGAACCAGAGAATAATTTTCTACATTGTGAGTAAAACTGCTAAGTGTGTCATGAATTTTCTTTCTTCATCCTGTCTTATACCAGTGTCTAAAGGGCCTTATGAGATTAACAGATGTGTGTGTTTGCCAGGCTTGATGACTCCAAGCCCTGATGAAAAACTCTATTATCTTAGAAAAACATCAGGTAGATCAAAGGCAGCAGAAAGACAGCTGAGTGCCAAAACATTTTCTTTTCCTTTGAAAACTAAATTTCTATAATAGAAGAAAAATCTGTCTGACTGAGGAAATGAAAAGTGATCCAGAACTTTCCACCAACTTCATCAAAAGCAGGTCAGACACTCATCGTAAATTATTTAGCTCATCATAGTGGGCAGTCTGGACTCAATGCGATGGTTTTCTGTGCGTCTTTGATACTTGATTGTGTACCTAAGCCAGGTGGATCCATAGTTCTTCTCTCAGTATCTGCAGCAGGAGCTTGTTTCTGTGTTCTGAGGTTGGTGAAAGCTTTGAATTATGGCGGTCACAACGAGGTGTCAGGGTGCAAACTTCCTATCGTGGAGCTGATAACCTGCCCACAGCAGTGTCGGTGCTGATACACACACACATCCACAGGTGCACACCTGCAAGCTGATCATCACATTCACATAAACACACACATTCAGTTATTTTTTCCTATCAAAGTCAGGAGCTGTTCTCATGACTCTGTTTCCTTTGTTTCGTTCATCGTCTCTGATGTTTGTCTTTCCAAATCAGAAAAGATTTATAGGTTTTCCTTTGACTTCACCTTAGTCCATGCCAGTCTTCCAAACTGGTGTTCATCTCACTTTCTGACGACCTATTGTGGTGGAAAATTGTTATGCAATTAGGAATTAAGTGTATATTCTCTGTTTAGTGAATACATCTAGTGTAAAATGACAAGCTTATTGTTCCAGCTTAATGTTATGAGAAAGATATATGTGTCAGGTCACCAGAAAGACAGACACCGGGGCAGTAAGATAACAGTCTGGCCTTCGGATGAGCTGCTTTATGCGTTGATATAAGACTCGCATGAAGCAGTTCTCTGGAAGCGGGGCGTGAACGTTGGAGAAGACATCTACAGAGATAAACAATGATTGCTGAATACTATTTAAGCGGTTAGTTAGAAAGGTTGGTTAGGGTGATGCACAAGTAACTCTGTCCCCTCCATGTCTGGCCAGATATGTTTGAATTAAATACTTAAACGCCTTCTTGGACTCAAGTCTTCTTTATTATGGAAACCCTGAGATACTATTTTTTGCCATTACACTTGGCGCCCAACGCAGCCTCAGCGAGCAGAATGGACCGGCAGGGACGGGGTCAAGGGAGTTGCTAGCGTCCTGGGAAATGTTTCTCCCAGCCTCTTACCTCCAGTAGCTGTTTGGGAGATGGAGGCCTTGAAGCGTCTCTGTCGGCCCTGCTGTCGCCTGAGACAGAACCTGGTAAGACTGAGTCCCTTAAATAAATAGTGATAACAGAATTTTATTTGCACTCTCAGGAGGTGAAATATTTGCTAGCGGTTTCGTGTTTATTTACTTACACGCGGTTGATTGATTGATTACTTAATATAATATATATTCTTATATATAATTGTATGGTTAATTATTTAATCAAGGTTAAAGAAAGTATCGGGTTTTTGCTCCGGGTTTTACCTGGGAGCACGGCAGTTGGACAAGTGGTCAATTAATTAAATTGATTGATTATTTTCCGACGAGGGTTTTTTTAAGCTTTTGTTTCACTCAAGGAAACTAGAAAGCGATGGGGGAGACGTCCTTCATTGGAACTGGGTACCCAGGCAGACAATCGGGTCTGTAATCTAGCAACACTTCACCTCCAGACAGTCCAATATATCGACAGAAAGGAAAAAATAAAATAAAAATAAATAAAAGAATTAATAGGCCCTGGGGAGGAATTTGGATAATCTGAAAGGAAATCTAAAAGTGATGTAATTTCTTTGTGGTTTATTTATGTGGTTTTGTTTATTTCTCTTTTATTTACTCTTGTTTGCTTCTTCCAGAACTGGAGTTTTTGAGCATTAAGATCATTTGTTTGATGGCTTGGTATAATGCAGAATGTCACACACACACACAGTTATTGTTACACATTCCATGGTAGAACTGCTGATGAGTTTCGCTGAGTTGTCCTGTGTTTTTCTTCAGGCTGGTTGGGACCCCTGCCTTCGGTCTCATTTACCTGGGGACCCGTTTTCTTTAAAATAGTAATAAATAATGAAACGTAATAAGAACATGAAATGTTGGAATTTAATTGCTTGTTTCCAAATGAATGAGCATACTGAATTACTAATGTTGGACACTGTTTAGCCAATTGTTTTACTTTCTTGTAGTAAAAGCAAATCCAACAAAACGTAATTGTTCGTCAACAGTGACGTATCACTTTTCAAATTAAGAAAGCAAATAATATATAATCACTTGGTGTTTATGGGTAAAAGTCAAATCCTGAACTATAGATTTCACAGTTAGTTTTGTTGTAGCTCCTCTTGGCTTTTATCAAAGTCTAAATTATTTGAGGCCTGTTGTGAGAATTTTTCTGCATAGCATTTTTTATAAAAGAAGATTTGAATGGCTTAATGTGGGAAAAAATATATTGATCATGTTAAAGGTTAAGTCTCTGTGTTAACTGAGATATGTATTGTTATGTTGAACCAACATGTGAGATCTCAAGGATACTCTCTGTGTCTTGGGTCACCAATTGTGAGATGTGTCTGCATGCTGACTGAAGGACGTGGAAACACTCCATTATCTTTTCTCATCCGTGTTAAATATTATTTCCAAAATAGGCTTTTTGATGCATTTGACATGCAGTTAGTATCAGTGGTTTGCTCGGGATCTCAGGATTATAAATATGTCATCGCTCTATCTGAAAAACTAAACGCAACAGATCTAGGAAACTGCAATCTTAACATCAAGTGATCTTGGATAAAAATAGATCAAATAAAACAGAGAATATTCCAATTTAAAGCATAATGAATGATGGATGATTATTATGATCTATATTGGTGCATACAAGTCAGATTTAATGTTTAAACTAAACTATATTATCTTGAAAACTTGCTATAGTTTTAATGGTGATAATATAATAATGATTAATTATCTAAACGTGACTCAGTGATTTACTGGAGAATAAATTCCTACATTCGTTTTGAAAACATATTTGCTGGAACACATTTCCAACAATCATTAATGATGATATTTTTCTGCAAGGTGCAAATATGAATAAACATTCTTTAGTCTATTTGATGTATTATGCTGGTTTTTCCAAAGCAATGCTTCAAATTAATGTGAGAGATGGAAATGACATTTACCTCATCAATCTAATATTTGAGTATTTTCTAACCTGAATCAATATTAATTTTATAGCCTATTAAATGGTTTAGCTGTACTCAGTGAGTTACAGCTGTTAGATTTGCGCTAATCAATAAAACCCTCGGGGGGAAATAATGCACAAAGGTAAATGGTAATATAACATTTGAACTATTGTAACTGATTAAAACTGGTTCGACCTAAAACTATAACACTGTGTTCATGAGATAAGGGGCGGCCGCGTTTGGCCCGGGAACCTTAGCTTGAAAACTTTCTTTTAAAATCCTATGTGAAACGATGCAATTCAGCAATAAACTAGATGAACGATGGTTTCTATGTTTAACTAATACTTTTGATAAATGTAGCCTACTCCGCAGTAAATAGAAATAACACTGAAAACGCACCGTTAAAATCGGATATATTGAAAACCAACTCCAGTTAATACAGATGCGAGTGGCAATATGGGAGTGTTTCAGTCTTTTGAGTAATTTACAGAAAACGAATAGAAAACCACGCGGGTAAAAACTCTAAGGTTAATCTTAGCCAGCGAGTTATTAACTACAATGTGGTTAAAATGATCTGAAATAAAGTCCGTTGCAGATTTAATATGATTCTCTAGTTCTAATCAGCTAATGGAGCCACAAGCATCTTTCTTACGACCGATGTGCTGCGATTCTCTGGTTGTAAACAATCATAGATCCCGACACTGATGACGCGTTAATAGCTCTGCGGCTGGAAGTCTAAAATAGGAACTTGAACACTTGTTTTGATGAAAAGTTTAGTCTTGAGTTTTCAGTTGCTTCCTGGATGTTAACGAGTCCGGGTTAGTCAAACTGTTTGTTTTTTGCGCAAAACCACTTCCTGTTTCAAACATGAGCTTTCCAAATTAAAACACGGTAATGCTTAACTTCATGAATCATTCTTTTATTTTCCCAAGAAGGGGAACTTCTGCTGTACCGGCAGCAAAGTGACAGATAGAAGCATTTAGATCATAGACTGTATATACATTTAGATTCACACAAAGGAGGTAAAAATCATAAAACAAACTTAGGAGTAGAACATTAAATGATAAAGAAGAAAGCTTTAGCCATACCTCGACCAAAACGAACTTTTCCTTAATGATAGTAATGTTTAATAAAAATGTTAAATAATAATGACACATTTGGGATACACTAGGCTACCTGTGTCAGCTGAATATGATGTTCTTCTGTACAGCCTCGGCTGTGTATAAACGTGCTATATAAATAAAGTGGTATGGTATATGTGAAAATGATGCATTTAGTGCAATCTTTAAGCCAACATGTGTGACCTACACACACAGTGGGGTTTAACTTGGTTTCTATTTTTTTAAATTTAGTTTACTTCATTAAGACAAATGATGATAAAAATAGATTCAGAATTTCGGTCACTGTTCTAAAGACGGGACAAATGTGGAAAATATTCAGTTAACACCTGTGTGCATTATATGCTATAGATCGCATAAAAACAGGGTGTCAGAATAATAAATGTGAGACCGACTATCAAACCGAAGTAAATTATATTCAGTTGCAACACTTTTTGATGTTTGAGGGGGTTTTTGTGTGTTCCTTTTAATAAAAGATTAAATGAAACAGGAGTAATGAGGCTAATTTTAAAATATAAGCAGTCTAAAGTACTGAGTAGAGGTAAAAAGTGGGCAAATAGACAATTACTCCGGTAAAGTATAAAGTATAACTCAAGTCCTACACAGAAACTGCAATGAAGAAACGTTTCTTCTTAAGCAAGAGTATCAGGTACAGGTAAAAAGGTTACTTGACATCGTTGTTATTAAAATAGAGTGGCATACTCAAATCTGAATGTGCAACTGAGTTAGATAAATTGAATTAGAGATGTTTTACAGTTGTACACGTTTTAAAATGGTGCATTTAGAATAAATGTATTGTTTTATTTCAAGGAGTTAACAGAGAATAAACTGTAAGAAACAGATGAGCAAATAACAGCATCAGAGATATTAATTAGGTAAATAAACTGTGTCCTGAGTAAAACAATTTTAACTAAGGTGGTTGCAAAGATAATCCTTACTGTAACATCAATTAGATTCTGGAAAAGCAGGGTCTGAAGAAGTTGTCTAATTCAACTCAAAATACTTTATTGATCCCAGAGGGAAATAAAGTGTTGTTGTAGCTCATGCAAGTAGGACTAAAATTCTTAAATACATTAGGTAACTATGTGGGGAACTTATTAGTTTGTTTTGTTTTTCCAAGGCAAGGCAATTTTATTTGTATAGCACACTTTCAACAACAAGGTAATTCAAATATAAGAACCTAATTGCAAACCTAAATGATTGGGATATGATCATCTGGGGGTTGAAGATGCCTCAGCAGTGGCAGCAGCAGGATCCACAGGTTCTGAGGTTGTGTCTCATGCATGACCTTTAAACCTACTATGTTTCTGTTCTTGACACTGGAGAAGCAGTTGAAGTTATTGTTTCCTTGTTTCTTGATTTTTAAGGGATGTGCAAGACGATGCCTTAAAAAAAGGGGGGAATTGGATTTGATAGTAATTGGAACAGATTTTTCAGGGATTATGAAGAGAATTGTAACTTGCAGTAATTGGGTTTCTTGTGATTCATAACTCTGTCATAAATTAATGAGGGTTTTTACTACCTGGACTTGACGTCTGACTTCATATTCCATTTCGGTTTGGGTTCAGACTTGTAGTACATATTGTGTCTGGGAACTTTAAAAAGTTTTAATTTGATCTGAAAACCTTCTTTACTTCTTGCTGGGAGTAGTTGATTCTTGGGATTTTTTACTCTCACAAGTTGGAATGGTTGGTTGTCTTTTTCTTGGCATGGATTTAGTACAGAGTGATTTGGAGACATTTATCTTACTTATAATCTAGCTTCAGTTGATGAGGTTTGGCTCATTAACCAGGTTGTGAGTTGTTTAGAATTGCTTTTGCACACAGTTGCATCAGGTTGATCTGAAACCATACTCCGAGGGTGTGGGTTCCACTTAATCACTTGTCATAATCATCCTATTCATCTTTTGTGAATTGGCTCACCTATGTTTGAACATCAATGCTCTAATACCTAATTAGCTCAGCTCCCAAGGGTCGCATTGGGAGGTTCTCACTGAAGGACCTTCTGAGGAGTGACCACTCTCTCCTTTCTGAGGAAGGACTGATCGGTGGCTACGGGTCACTGGATGCTGGCGGAGGCTGACTTCACGGCAACAGACAACAAACAGCGCAAGGGAAGAGTATACATTTCAACACCTAGTGTTGATGTAATACCCTCTGAAGTGTACTGGAAGATGCTACATAATTTCTCCTTTGTTCTGTGTTTTATCTAGAACATCCTGACCGATGACGAGACCTGTGGATGGGGCGAGGGGCTGTTGAGATGACATTTTGCCCACAAGAAAATGGCGTAAGAAGACCCCGTGGGTTTTCGGTCTCGATGCACAGGAGTCTCAGCAAAGTCATCTGGAAGGATCTAATATTTGTCACTGTGAGCTAATTCCATGGCCAAGCATGTCTCATGTCTGATTGTAATTTGTGTTTTGAACATTGTCTTTTTTTTGGATCAACCTACCAACCTTTTAGGGAGATGTGTGATAGCACTTCTGAATTTTCCTTTATATTTATGGTATTATTTAAGTTAATAAAGCAGGGAATTGTGGTGGAAAATTGTTATGCAATTAGGAATTAAGTGTATATTCTCTGTTTAGTGAATACATCTAGTGTAAAATGACAAGCTTATTGTTCCAGCTTAATGTTATGAGAAAGATATATGTGTCAGGTCACCAGAAAGACAGACGCCGGGGCAGTAAGATAACAGTCTGGCCTTCGGATGAGCTGCTTTATGCGTTGATATACTCGCATGAAGCAGTTCTCTGGAAGCGGGGCGTGAACGTTGGAGAAGACATCTACAGAGATAAACAATGATTGCTGAATACTATTTAAGCGGTTAGTTAGAAAGGTTGGTTAGGGTGATGCACGAGTAACTCTGTCCCCTCCATGTCTGGCCAGATATGTTTGAATTAAATACTTAAACGCCTTCTTGGACTCAAGTCTTCTTTATAATGGAAACTCTGAGATACTATTTTTTGCCATTACACTATGATTTGTCTTTTTATTAACATTAAATAAAAAGGGCCCTAAGCAAGATGTTGTTAGGCCCCTGGTACTATTCCCCATTTTTGCTAAACTCCAATAGACAGATTTTTATTTCATTAGATGATGAATGAACATGCTACAATCTATTATATTTCACAAGCAAAACAGGCTGCTGTTATTGTAGCCTCCTATCAAAATTGAATATCTAAAGTTGAGCCACTCAAGCAATATGAAATTAAAAATCAAAGAAAACAACAAACTCCCATATGTCAGAGATAATAAAATGGATATTATTTTTTAAATGTACATTTTACATTATGCACAAAATACATGCAGAACACAAGTGTAAGAATATTACTAGTTATGGAACTTTCCATGTAACACCCAACCCGAAAAAAAAGCCCCGGCCAGCGTTTATCATTGTGGCATATTTTATTACCATACACTACATTTATGTATAAACAAGTAAGGGATACATTTAATTTAGTTCATTTACATTTTCCTTAGATCCGGCTCAACATTCAGCTCTAGAGCCTCGTAGTGGCTTATGGAGCTTTTTTCTTGCTGGTTCATATTTGACTACCATGCAATTTGACATCTGTGCATAAACCATTTAGGAAACAGATAGTTGAATAATGAACAATAACAATGTGTATTAAAAACATTAAAATAATCTGATGGATCAGCATGGTCCCGAAGAACAAGCAAAAGTCTGAAGTATCATCTGAGGCAGAAAAGAGGCAGAAAGGTTTTGGTGATAGTGAGGTAAGTAAATTATGAATCCATGTGATCTTAGAAATAGTGGTTCAGGGGAATTACTGAGAAGTGAGAGGGACTGAGATCTGCAAAGGTTGAGACAGTGTTGGTAAGTTAATCATTAGTGCCCTTCCAGACTCACTTTCTGATCTTTTGACTGATAAATTGGAAATACTTGGAAAACCGTTGGGGAGTGAGAGTTATTCCCAAACCACTCACATGCTCATACAAGATCGATTTAATTTATCTAAAGAGCAAACAGAAAGAAATATTACACATGAAGCGTAAACTTCAAGTTTTATTATGATAACAGAGCCTCATAAGTCCAAGTGTATTTTTACTGCAGCTGTTTATAGACCAACAGAGAAAGCATGAAGTAAACAGGGACTACATAGTGGTTACCATTCCTATAACTTAAGTTGGGATGTGTTTATCAATCTAGCCTGGAAAGCAACCCTGGAATGCTCAGATTTTCTTAAGGTGTTTGTGGGTGGACAGTAATGTGTTTACTCTTGCTAAGACCACAGGCAGATCTCTCCAGCTGCAACTGAGGTGGAGTTTTTATGTTTTAGTTGCTCATAGAATCCTTCTAAAGCCTAGTTTATGCTTCTCTGTCAGCAAGTGTGCACCCACACGCACACATATTGATAGAGACGTTTTTCTTTCCACTGGCGTGTCAGTGTTGCAAAGCAATTCTCCGCCAAGACAGCAGGTGGGGTAGACCTTTTGTGGCAGGTCTGCATACCATTGCAGGGACATCTCTGGTCAATGACAGTTTATCTACTTTAGCTTGTAAACGCACATCTACTCAAGGAGCAATGGCCTTCAGAGAGCAAGTTTAGATTGAGCTGGAAAGCTTTTTACTAGAAGTGCAGCTCAGTGAATACTCTAACAAGGCATGTAAACAAACAAACAAACAAACAAACAAACAAACAAACAGCTGTCTGATTTGTTGTTCTCTACACCCCTGGTGTTCAAAATCACCAAAAGACCATATTAGGTAAACTGGCCTAGCAATATAAAGCATATACTGACCAAAAGCTGCTTTGACTTCTAATTACATTGACTATAGAGCACCGTTCTGGTGAAATGATGGCTGATGTTGGATTGACCAATCACAGATGTGTGCTCTCCGTTGCATTAAAAAGGGCTCTACTCCGTCCATCCTTGTGTGACTGTTGGAGAGCCCTTGCCTCGACGGATAATGGCGCTGTGTGTCTCTGCACCTCCAAGATGGAGAAGCATGAACTCCACAACTTTAACACCTTAATACAATGTTTTTTTCAAAAGTTATGGTGGACTTTTATCATCTAATATGTTCATTTTTAGAGTTATCACCATCTTACAGGGGTCCTTGGCTTTTTTCTGCACTATAAAACTTTTGAGTTCTGCTTTACGGCAGAGTCAATCAATGATTTCACCGAGGTTATAGTGTTTGGTCTGGGATGATGTTGTTATACAGTCCTGAGAAAGCTATTTATTCAATGACTGGAGGTGGATGAACATAGTTTGCACGATATGCCTTACAGTAGTAATGTGAATTATACAACCGAGTCCATCTCCGTTAGCCATCTAGAGGCTAATGTGATGCTAACGTGTAAGACTCGGTTCTGTAGATAAAGCTGCAAACTCCGGCATAGTTGCTGTATTTCAGTATATAAGTCAAACATTTTTCTTTTGGTTTTGTCAAGCTAGGGATTTATATTTTTGTCGTTTGATTTTTTCCTAATTACACCTAAAGATGTAGGCTGATTCTAGTGTTGTGAGGTGTTTGCTACGTGGCGCTTAGACGTTCTCTGTATCTAATCCCACTGTTTTTCCAATTACCCTGACCTCCCCCACAAACTGAACACCTAGCTGTGAGATCTTTACTCTAAATTACCCCGATTGTTGTAGTTGAATTACGAACTGAAACAGCGCTTGTTTGTTGTTTGGGCAAGCTATTTGGAAAGCAGCCACTGAAACATGCCTCTTATGAGCGACAGAGAGATTTGATTTTTCGACAGTGATGTTGCGCGGCAAGCCTGAAGAGGGCGACATAGAGTAAATATCATGAAAGTTGCGGAGAATGCCTTTAAGAGTATGGAGGAAACAAGCTATCAGAAGACAGCTTTTTAAAACTAAGGTAACAGTTTTCAATGTCTCTTTAGGTTCTAAATATACATAGTGGCATTTAAAACTCTATAAACTTTAATTTCCTTTGTCTGTGTAAGAGAAAGTGGATTATAGTTTAGCTTTCCGTGATGTAAGTGATCGATCCGCAAAACCACATATTCTTTTCATGCTAAATTTACTGTTCTTATGTAATGTTAGTGTGTAAATGTCAATTGGCACACTATTTAACAGAAGCTGCATTTCTCAAGTTTTCAAAATTATAGATATAATCTCCAAACTAGACACTTCATGAAATTTCAGGTTAAGAGGTCATCAGCGTGGGAATGTGTGCATGAATGGGTGAATGACTGAATGTAGTGTAAAGCACTTTGTGGTCCTCTGAATGAAAAAGCACTGTACAAATGCAGGCCATTTACCATTTACCATATTCTTATACTAGATTATGAACAGTAGATATGGGTTTCCTTTTGTGAACAGATATGTTCCTCCTGGAAGCAGATTGGGTACAGCTGAAAACTGACCCCCAATTTACACCGGAGGTGTCTGCTGCATGTTACGGCTGTCTCCACAGCAAATAGAAACCATTATAGCCTATGGCGTGGTTTGCACCTGATGTGTCAGTGGTGCTTTTCAGATGGGTCTGAGTTGCATCTCGGCGTGCGCCTCTGCTGAAGATGGGATTGGGTTCTATTTTTGACGCTCTGAACACTCATCCAAAACACGTCAAGCTCCAAAAGTTAACAAAGGGCTAAACAGGAAAGCACCCACAGTATCAGTGTAAAGCATCTGGTAAATTTCAAAATAAAATACACAGATTTGTGATAGTGTAACCATATAAATATTACTTAATTTACATCTGACTCCACTTATCCTTTTTACAGATTCATGCACACAGCACACAGACCTGTGCATCTGTGCACACATGCATGGGGGAGGGTGCTTGGAACTTGCAGTTTCTGCCTTCATCTCTGCGGACCATGCCGCAGCCGTTTGAAACACACCCTGTGTGGATTGTTGCACCACGGAGGTCAGAACTAAACCGCACCGCAGCCATAACGGGCCGCAAACGCATCCGGTGTAAATTGGGGGTGAGGCTAGAATTAACACTGGCTTACCCAAACTAGACCATAACACCTTAGAAAATAATTACCTGTTAAAATAAGTATTGCTTTTAGCTACACCACTCAGCTTGAAAGGAGGGACCTATCCTGGTGCTGGTGGTGGTGCACTGGTTGGGTGATTCACTTTTGGCCCTTTAGTTCCATTTGAGTATTATTTAAATGCCACATTCTAGATGAGAACTGTTGCTTTATGACTTAAATGATCTCAAACTCGTTTCTGAAACATGACAATGAGTTCACTGGCATGGCCTCCAAGTAGTTAGATCTCAAACAAATGGAGTTATTTTTGAATGTGGTAGAACAGGAGATTTGGGTCATGGATGTGCAGCCAAAAAATCTGCAGGAGCTGGGTGAGGGTCCCCTAATTGGGGGACCTAAAAGGTTTTCCTGACTCATCTATTAAAATTAATGTTGTCAAACGGCACCTCTGAAGAAACAGCAGAACCTGGGTTACAACGCCATGTAAATGTTTCTTACCCACTGTCAGGGACCAAGCAGTTAGACGCCAGGACAAAGGTATAAAGGGGTATTCTCCATTTATTTTTCCCAAATATAATTGACAAATACTGAACTCATATCAAAATGTAGAAAAAAAGAACGGCCAAAAAGGAAACAGCAACTAAGCCAAACCTAACTAAGACTAACAAACAGACTGACTCACAATGAACACAGGGGATTTTATACACAGAGGCTAGCCTACAAGAAACAAGGAGGGGGGAAAGGGAAAGAGACTAAGACAAACAATGAATAAACCTAAGGAACTAATCAAGTCAGTGAATTATAACTATAAACACAAATATCTAAACTAATACAGCCTAACAATCTGGTATATAATCCAGTTCAGTTTTAGAGATCTTTGAGCTCTTTCAGCTTCAAGTCCCCTGCTTCCAGCAGCCAGATGGATTCCCCCACTTCCTGGAGTTGCACCAATTAGTGTCCTCTCAGCCAGTTCATTCCATCTCAGCAAAAAAATAAATGAAAACAGTTAATGATCAAAATGTGAGATGTTACTAAATGTGTGCACCCATATTAGTAAACATCTTAAAATATTGCAAAATTAAATAATGAACATAGTGTGAAAACCCAAAACATTTAAATACTAACACTGAGAGATGGCTGGAGAAACCGCCACACCCACTCTAAACACAAGTAAAACGTTGCCCTCTGGACAGCACTTTGGTTGCCTGACATGTCATGTGTAAAGCGCTTTATAAATAAATGTATGGTATGGTATGGTATGACTTCTTGTGGTTTTCCAGCAATGGTTCATGTTTACACATAAAATAAACCTAAAGTGCTGGGTTTACTTTACAGGACAAATTTAGCAGGCAATACTACAACCACACATTACAAGACAACATGACCGTTTTGAATTGTCTGTGTAGTTTGTGTCAGTGCCAAGGCTCATCATCCAGTAGAGAGAGCTGACCAGTTTGTCTGCTCAGATACATGGTGATGAGTGTCGCACTCATGTTGCTTCCTGCAGACTGATCCATCGCTTGAGACTGACTCACCTGCAGTTGTGCAGTTAATGCGGGATGACTGGCAGCATTCCTTCCTACTTCTAGTGCCAACTGTGATAGTCTTACAGGTTGGTGCCTGGAAATTTAGCTCATTTTTCTCACTTCAAGACGGGTGTAAACCCCTTTAGAGGCTTAGATATTTATGTTGTGTAATAAGGTTTGTACTAAGTGTCAAAACCTTTTTACTGGTACTGTTGAAATTGAATTGTATAAAAGCAACTTTTTTCCCTTACTGTCTGACATTAACTTAGACTAAATGTTTCACATTCTATTTTAGTTAGGATTACCAAACATATTTGTATTTGCTACATTTCAGAATGAGAGAGAACGTTTGTTTTTTTTTTTCATTGCTTTCTTCAGATTCAGATTTAGAAGTTTATGTTCACCAAAACTAATGTGCCTTTAAAGACCCAATGATGTTGGCTTTGTAAGTCTCTTAAATTCTGCCTCATTGTGTGATATTATAAAAAAATGAAGGAAATAAGTAACAATGTAAGGAAGAGAACAGTACACCTCCACAACTCTGGTTCATCCTTCGGTAAAATAAACCTGAAGGTGCTTTGTTCATCTGTTCAAACAACTATCCACAAGTGTAAACATTATGGAAATATCCACCACTCATATTGTTTAGGAAGGAGACAGGTTCTGTGTCCCAGTAATAAAGGAGTTCTAGTGCAATATTTGTCAATCAACCATATGACAAAAGCAAAAGACTTTGTGAAGATGGTGGCAAAAGCTTCAGTATTGCATAGGGAAACAAGTCCTATACCAACATGGGCTAAAAGGCCACTCAGAAAGGAAGAAGCCACCACTATAAAAGAAATATAAAGCAATAGTGAACACTGCGTTTGAAAGGAAAAGAGGGTATGCTTTTGATCCTGAGAACACAATAAAGTACGGGTGGGGGTGTCATGTTGTGTGGGTGTTTTGCTTCAAGAGGGACTGGTGCACCTCCCAAAATAGATGACTTCATGAAGAAAGAATGTTATGTGGAGCAACATCTTAACACATCAACCAGGAAGTTAAAGCCTAGGCAAAAATAGGACTTCTAAATAGATAATGGACAATCTAAGTACAATTCCCTCGGTAGGAATGGGCCAACATTCTAGTAAACTACTGTGTTTGTGAAAGGATACACAAAACAAACATTTGCCTCAAGCCATACATTACTTTGTAAAAAGTAATGATTTTTTTTATGTTAATGGTGTCATTACAAATAACAATTAGCATCTGAGCATAAAGATGACTATTTGTTTCCCAAATAACTATTAACTTTGTCCATAGCATCTTCAAAGTTTAACTTGGTACCTGAACATTTTGTGTTCACATGTCCACAGTAACTTTTACATGTCAAAAGAAAGCTCAAAGATTAACAGTATCAATAAAACAAAAACAGATGTATTCAGGGTTTATATATATATACATATTTGTTTGACAAATGCCCCCAGCTGGAAGGTCGATTTATGTAGCTTTTTGCAGGATCACTTTTTTGACAACTTCATAATCCTTCCAGTGCCATTAGGCGCTGCTACCTATCTAAACCAACAATAGGCAGCAGGTCCATCACAGTGCAACACAGAGGCACACAGGAGAGACAACCATGCCCACAGACACGACAACCTAAGGACAACTTAGATTTTCAAGTTAACCTAATGTGGATTTTTTGGACAACGCAAAAAAATCAGGGAGAACCCATTTATGTAGAGAACAGGCAAATTCCACACAAAAAGATGAACCCAGCAGGTATTTGAACTCTAAACATTCTTGCATCAAGGCAATAGTATTAACAAATGCACTACCAAGCAATTCTTAAGAGTCCCAGGGCAGAACAAGTACAGTCATGCAGGAAGTCCAAGTAATCAAATCTTAGAGGAAAAGCGCATTTCAAGTTACTTAGCCATTTATTCTTTGTCATCTACAGTATGAGCAGTGTGTGGTTTCATCTGTGTTTAATCTCTGCTGCAGACAAAATACCTTTCAGCTCACTCTGGATTCCTTTAATTTGTAACTGCCCCGATGCTCCTACTCTTTGTAAAACCATTTACTCTTATTCCCAGTTGTGCAGGCCTTTTTTGTTTGAGGAGTATGCACGATCTCTCCACGTTCTGACTTGTCCCCTCAGCTTAAAACAATGCAGCTTCTGTTAAATGGTGTGCCAAGCGTGTGTTTACTATGTATCTCTAGGAGTATTTGCTATCTATCATTTTCTTCATTACATTTTTGGTGTGATAAATTTGTTTGACTGGAAAAATCATTGGAATTAAGAATCAAGACATAAAGCAATATGCTTATATGTGTAGAAGGAAAGGTTCTTGCAGCTTGTGTAGCAGGTAATTCAGGTAATTGAGGAGTCTTTAGAAAAAAGACTGCCACGAGGTTGTGGCCAGAATGAACTCCTTTTATAACACACACGCACACACACACACACACACACACACACACAAACACATACAAGTCCGTATTGCTACCCGTATTAGGACTTTATATTGACTTCCATTCTATTTAATAGCTACATTTATGCCTAACCCAAACCCTTACCCTAACCCTAACCATTATCAGTTTATTCCTAACCCTAACCTTAGCCAAAACATAACTCACACCATACCTCTAAACCTACATATTAGGACCGGGCTTTGGTCCGTACAAGGTCCATCGGTCTTCAGAAGGTTAGCAAATATGCCAGAAAAGGTCCTATATAGGATAGCAATACAAGAACACCTACACCTACACACACACACACAACCACCCACCCACCCACCCACACACACACACACACACACACACACACACACACACACACACACACACACACACACCTACACACAGCAAGCTGAGCCACTTTCATCAAATTAAAGTAACTCAGGTGCCTCTGGGCTTTTGTTGTTTGTTTCTTCCTGGACTCTCCCCCTTATTGTCTTTCAGAGGTCCATTGCCCTGTTCAGATGCCAATATGAAGCTGCTATAAATTTTGTTTCTAACACCCGGCACTTTTAAGAAATAAATTTTAGTTTTTCTCTATGGGTACAAATTATCAGCGAATGCATCGCAAAGCAATGAAGTGTAAAATATCCCAAACAAGAGAACAACTGTAACACATTATCACTCAGATTACACACCCACCTGCCTCTGTAGACTATCAGTCTGAAAAAAATATATGAAGAAATCCTGCAGCTTTATTGTCTTTGGTGCTAAACAGCTCAGAGAGAGAGAGACAGATATCTACCTTTTTACTTGCACTTTATATTAATCATTTATTTAATGGAACAGTGTGAATCTGAGAATGTCATTTTTATTGGACTATTTTAAATGTGTGTTTGAAGACAGACAAGTAGAACGCTCCTTTTTCTCACTATGTCTGCATATTCCTCACATATGGTTATTCTCTATAATTCAAGAGAAATATCTAATATTCATACCTAAATGAAAGCTTTTCTATAATGTAGGGTGAAAGAAGGGTAGGATGGGAGCTAGGGACAGGCATGAAGGACCCGATGTTTGTAGTGAACACAGGAATGATGGTGTGGGTGTTGTGGATGGATGACTGCTTATGTCTGTGTGTAGTTGAGTGATTTTAAAATACAGTGCTTTCCAAAAGTGTTATGTCTCCTTGACCTTCTCCATATTTTGTCACATTGGAACCATATATATCAGTGGGTTTAATTGAGATTACATGTGAAAGACTTACATAAAATAGTTCTTAACTGTGAAGAAGAAAGAAAATGGTTAAAACTTTCTTACAAATTGTTTTAAAATTGTGATGTGTATTAGTGTACAGATTTTTATTTGTAAAAAAAACAACTGAAAACCATGGATCATTTTCCTTCCACTTCCCAAATGTGCACTATAAGCCTATATGATACAATCTGTGATATGAAGTTGTTAAGATTCAGACACACGAAGGAGTTCTGACAGAAGTGAGGTCAAAGTCATCTAAGTGAAATCTGCATCCGTAGTCTTTGCTTCTTATCCATGGAAACATCCCAGTAAAAGGGAAAAAGCCATCTTGTTGTCATTACTGTTTGTTTGGTGGAAATCGGTGCAACATTAAACTGTCGTAGAGAGGAATGCTATCTCTCATGATGGAAATCAGCCTCTGATGGGGGGGAAAAACAGCACGCCAGATTGACAGTAACCCTCCCGTGTTGGTGATGTAGGCCATTGCTGTCTTGCTACATCGTGTCTCAGTTGAGGGTCATATTCTCACCACTCTTTTCTACACGCCTCAGTGACTTCATCGGCTCTCCTCCACCTCCTCATCATCTGTCCATGTGTCGCCTTTTCTCTCTGTGTGTCGGATTTGTTTTATTTATTTTTTTATCTCTGAGCCTTTTCTCTGTCTAAGTCTTCTTCTCTCCAAAAACTTGGTTCCTTTTCTTCAACTCCTCTTGTCAAGCACTGCCTGTCAGAAATAACTCTCTACTCATTGGATAACTCATTCACTCGGATCATTTTCTTCTTCTCATCTCAGCTGTCCATGCTATTTGAACACAAAAAGCCCCCACCCTACATTAGCTCATGCTTTTGGCATAACTTTTTCACCCACCCATTTTTCACTACAAATATAACTCATTTCTAACTGACAACAAGCTGAGTTGGACCAAATTACTACAGTTTATAGGAACACTACTTGATTTTAATAAATAACAATGTATATGTGCTGCTGAGGCTGTGCAAGAATAAAAAGCTATTTGTCCCAAGGGAATTTTTTCTCCAATTACACTAAAATGAAATATTTATGAGGTATTATTTGGCTAAAAGCATTTTTGACCGTACTGATGTGTTAGTTAAAAATATGTCTCTCTTTTTATGTCTTATAATAGTGATTTGTATCTGCATGGATCATGTCAATATTTAATATCCAGCGACTCTCCTTAAAATAAATACATGGCTTAAAGGTAGGGAACAACCGTTTGTCTTGAAGTTCAGAGAGTAAGGTTGATGAATAACCTTTGACCTGTCCAAGGACAAAGGTAACTGAAGGCCATCATCTGCTGCTGTCCCATCCCTCTTGCTGGCTCATGTTTGTTCCTACAGAGTTTTAATTTTTCAAAACAAAATTGCTAGACTAGTTAACAGGAGACCACATCAGTGTTAGAAAATGGTGGAGAGTGGTCCAAAAGGCAGGCACAATGAATTTAAAAGGAGGATAATGCTTAGTAGCCATGTATAACCAGGACTAAACAAAACATTAGCGAGCACACACAAAAAAATAGTAAAACATCTGTATGTAGATAGCTGGAGAAGAAGGAGAAAGTAAGTCTAATAGAAACATGCCAATTCCCCTTTATAAGTGATTAAGACCACACTAGGATGTGTCACGCTGCCCTATTTCACTCCTCATTGTCTGCACCTGTCCAATCAACCACACCTGATCCTACTCACCTCCGGCTTTTTAAACCAGTCACTTCTCTCCAATCAGTGCCGGATCATTAACTTACTGTTGATGTCTCGTGTGCCTTCCCTGCTGTCTCGTTCCTGCCCGATGTCCAGTCTCTCCGTTCCTGTCGTCATCATCATCATCATCATCATCATCATCATCATCATCATCATCATCATCATCATCATCATCATCATCACCACCCCCACCACCACCACCGCCTTTTTTACATCCTGCACCTTCCTTCAGCGTCTGCATTTGGGTCCATACTCCACACACATCCTTTACAGAATGATCCGGCCTTAAAATGGACCCAGCAGAACATATCCACACCCAGGAGGAATGGATGGAGCTGATGGAGCCAAGGACTATTCTCGGACTCTTTGTATGTCGGAACCAGTCTGGCCCGTTGTCCTCCCGGGGTTGGTCCACGCAGGCTCGAGGCGAACAGCACCTCCGCCCTCCATGCCTCAAGCCGCCGCCGCCGGCATCGCCGTCCGCGGGCTGCTCCCACAGCCTTGCGGGAGGGTCGGGGGGATGACTTCCCGGTTCCCCAGATCGCCCAACCTCCGGTCTCGGATCCCCGGAGCTGCAGTCCGCCTCCACCATCTGGCCGCAGGCGGCGGTCCCGGCGAGCCGGAGTTTCCGGGAGCGGGGAGCAGGGCGGCGCTCCCACAAGGACCACCAACGTCGGCTGCATCTCCGCGCTGCACGCACCGCCAGTTCTTTCCCCCGCCGTCTTTGTCCCTCTTCCAGCTGACTCTTCGGGGGCTCCTCACATCAGGGAGGATGACCTGTTCGAGTTTTTCTATGGGGACAAGACGGTCTACCTCTGCTCCAGGGGAGATCCAGCACCTCGTCGCAGACGGCGACACCGCCGAGGTGGGATCTCTTCTGAGGGGGAAATCAGAGCTTCAGTCCGTGAGCCCGTTCCAGCTCCAGTCCGTGAGCCAGTTCCAGCCTCCACCATTCCTGCAGTCTTCCTGGCCATCACATTGGCTGCTCTCCAGCAAACGACATTTCCCCATGGGTCGCTGGGGCTCCCAGGGAGGGTCAGGGAGGACCCGTCCCCGTCGCTAGAGCTCCCAGGGAGGGTCAAGGAGGACCCGTCCCCATCACTGGAGCTTCCAGATTCTTCGTCTCAGCCGGCGTCCGAGCCTCCAGATTCTTCGTCTCAGCCAGCGTACGAGCCTCCAGATTCTTCGTCTCAGCCGGCGTCCGCGCCTCCAGATTCTTCGTCTCAGCCGGCGTCCGAGCCTCCAGACTCTCTTCGTCTCGGCCGACCTCTACCAGCCAGGCATCTTCTTCGCGGCCAACCAGCCAAGCTCCTCAGCGGCTGCCTGACCCTCAGAAGAGGACCTAAGGGCCGTCCACCCGAACTCCAGGGTCGTCCTCCATCCAGCCAGAGGACGCCATCCGGGTCGTCCTCCGGACCTCCGTCCAGCCAGAGGTCGCCAGAGGACGCCACCCGGGTCGTCCTCCGGACATCCGTCCAGCCAGAGGACGCCACCGGGGTCGTCCGCCCGACCTCCAGGTCCTCAGGGGTCTAGTCCGCCTGGTCGTCTGCCAGACTTCCGGGGACGTACCCAGAAAGACTCGGGGCCCTCCTTCCGTGGGACCCCTCCACCCACCCTGGCAAGGGTGCTTCTTTTTTTCCTTTTTCTTTCTTGCTCCTCTCTCCACGGCGTCTGGAATTCGCCTTTAAAGGGGGGGGGGTCCTGTCACGCTGCCCTATTTCACTCCTCATTGTCTGCACCTGTCCAATCAACCACACCTGATCCTACTCACCTCCGGCCTTTAAAACCAGTCACTTCTCTCCACTCAGTGCCTGATCATTAACTTGTGCCGGGGGCCCCTCGTCGGCCGGTCCCTTGTCGGGTCCCTGCTGGGGGGTGGGGTGCCCCTGGGCCCCGGCTCTCCCGGTCCATTGACCGGACCGCCCTGGCGCGGCCGGTTGCCGGTGGGGCCCGTGGGCTCCTCACTGCTGCCCCCCGGGCCTCTGCATGGTAGCCGCTGGACGTTCCCCTGGGGTTCTCCTTTGCTCCACTCTTGGGGGATGCGGTCGGCCCCGCCGGGTCCGCCTGGGGCTCTGGGGGTCCTTTGGACGTCTTTGCTCCGATCTCCTTCATGTCTGCATCGATTCCTGGGAGATGGATTGATGTCTGCTCACACCAACTATCGAACACTCTTATGGAGAAACCTTATATGCACCAGCATGCTAACACACACACATAGATGTGGGTCTCTGTTGTTTAAGGATATATTCTTGGGCTGAGGTTATCATTACTAGTGCTTGATTAATCGGTGCCATGAGTTTTTCTGTGACATTGTTGTTGTATTTTTATATCTATTTTTGTGTGATGTGGTTGTGTAATTCTTAGTTCACACTGTTTGGTTTGTTTTGTCGATGTTACTTTTTTGTGTTTTGTTTTGTTTTTCCCCCTCTCTCTGCCGTCCTGTGGGTATGGAGGCAGACTTCAATGTCTTCCTGTGTTTTCTTTGTTCCCCTTCCTCTCTTGTATTTTCAACTCACCCTCTCTCTTGACTTTTTGTTTCCTACCTCTCTTCTTCATCTTCCTTCTTTCTTCTCCTTAATCTTCCGTCTCCGTGTCCATAACATCAGGAAATAAAAACCCCAACAATTCATAATAAAGATTTTTCACACATATATCAAGTGGAGGACTATAGCAAAAGCTGTACTGCTCCGCTTGTGAAAGTAAATCTGTTAGGCTTGTACTTGGTACTCAGACACCAATTCTGAGCTCCACACTGCCAAACAGGACACGTGTAAAAAAAAAAGTCACTTCTCTCCCCTCAGTGCCGGATCATTAACTTACTGTTGATGTCTCGTGTGCCTTCCCTGCTGTCTCGTTCCTGCCCGATGTCCAGTCTCTCCGTTCCTGTCATTGTCGTCTTCATCATCATCACCATCACCGCCTCCTTTAATAAACATCCTGCACCTTCCTTCAGCGTCTGCATTTGGGTCCATACTCCACACACATCCTTGATAGGATGGTAAAAACGCAGACTGAATGAGACTTCGCTCAACCAGCCTCCATGTGTTTTGAGGACTTGGAGGCATTCAACAGTGTTCCTCAGGGAGTCTCCAGGAGTATGGAGTACCAGGGCCTTTGATATGGACTGTTAGGTCCCTATACAACCTGGTATCAGAACTTGGTCTGCATTGGCGGCACTAAATCTGACTTCTTTGCAGTGAGAGTTTGACTCCAACAAGATTGTCCTTTGTCACTGATTTTGTTAATAACTATCATGGAAATAAATTCTAGGCACATCCAAGGTGTTGAGGGGATTAGTTTTGGTGGCCTCAGGGTAGGGTTGGTTTTTGCAGATGATGTTGTTCTGTTGGTTTCATCAAACCATGATCTACAGCGTTACTGGAGCAGTTTGCAGCAGAGTGTGAGGCGGACAGGATCAGGATCACCTCCTCCAAGTCTGAGACTATGGTATAAGAGGGTAGAGTGCCTTCTCCGGGTCGAGGACAAGGCTCTGCTCAAAGTGGAGGAGTTTAAGTATCTCGGGGTCTTGTTCATAAAGGGAAAATGAAGCAGGAGATTGATAAGCGATTGTCATGATTGTCGCGGCACCTGCAGTGATACAAGCTCTGTACTTGTCTGTCATGATGAAGAGACAGATGAGCCAAAAGGCAAAGCTCTCGATTTACCGGTCAGTCTACATTCCAACTCTAATCTATGGTCATGAGCTCTGGGTAGTTACCTAAAGAACAAGATGACAGATACAAGCGACTGAAATTAGTTTCCTACGCAGGGTGACTGGGTTCTCCCTTAGAGATAGGGTAAGAAGCTAAGTTAGGATCAGTAGAGCTGAAGGAACTGGCCCAAGTGGCTGGTGCTGGGGAGGAGAAAGTCTGTGCCTCTCTGCTTAGGCTGCTGCACTCCCAACCTGATCCAATTAAGTGATGGTAATGGAATAGATAGAGGGATGGATGGGTGAGGCTTTAGGCAGGTGACACATGTGGCACAGGTTTGCCAACTGTCAAGTGGAGCTTGTTGTGAGATTTCGCTGGTGATGGGAATTTTTAGGTCCTTCCCAATTGTTTTCATTCAATTACAATTCAGAATGCACGAATAATAAATCAATCATTGATGCGAAATAATCCCCTTTGCTATTCACCTCTAATATAAAAAAGGCAGAAATCTTGAGCTAAACAAACAATAGAGAATAGATACAACATAAAGAAATATGTATCCGTTTTGGTATCATTTAAAGCTACATGTTGTATTTTTCTGAGTTAATTCTTAGCAAAAACCCCTTTGTTCTTTCAAAAATATGTGCTCATAGATGTGTTAATACTTCCACCTACTAATGAAAGTATTCTTGTGAGTGTAGAATCTGCTATTCAGAATACATACGAGCGAGTCGCTCGAATGGGTGAATCCATGTTTAGCCTCCATCTTTGAAATACATTCGCCAACGAGGGACATTCCTGGAAATTCTAGCTCCGCCTTTCGCGTTTGGCTACACTCAGTTGCACTGTGATGAATGCCAGGGGGAGATTGTCTACTCGTGACGCGGTGGACGTCTGACTATATAACTAAATGCAATGCAGTTTTCTAAAGTAACCTCATCACTGAAAGGAACACTGGACAAAGTCGTAGTACTGGAAGCCATGTTAACCTTGGCATGAAACGGCCACCATAGGAGTTAAAACGCGCTCGGAATGGGGGGGTGGGAGGTGGGGCTAGAACGTTGGTTGTTTCACCGCTAGATGGGAGCAGATCTTACACAATGTAACTTTAAGAGTCTGAGAAAATACTGTCAGTGAAATACCTTTTGAGGTGGGATTTTATATCCGAAGAATACTCCACAGCTTGAAAGCCTTTGTCTTCAATGTCTTTCAACAATTCTTCACATTAAAACCTGCAATTAGTCTCCTCTTTTCCAAGTCAGAGGAGAGAGCTTTGACGCTCTCGCTTGCTTCATGGTCCTTTAATTGGAGGTGGCAGGGCAAGAACAGCTGTTGTTCTTCTGCCTCCAGGCGGAAACATGTAATATAGTTCATCATGTTTGTTGTGTTTCAAAATATTTCAGCTTAGCTTCACACGGCCGGCATATGGTGTGCCTCTTGTCCTAAAGGCTGCCAACCTTTCCAATTGCATCAAGATCCACGACAGATAGAAGTTGGAAGCTGAAAAGTATAAAGCAGAGCCCCTTTGCCATAGTCCTTGCAGTCTTCCCATTATCTGCTTTGAGTCTTGGTGTCCCTTGCTCTCTTGCAACATGATGATCAGCATGCATTTCTATAAAAATTCTATGAAAATAGTTTCCTTTTAATTAGCATCTCATATTTCCTTGCTTCATTTGTCTTCCTTTTAAATACCTTATTGGTAATTATAATAGCTAACTCTAGGGCTTCTTCACTCATCATTTACACTAAGGAGTGATGTTGACAGCAATACTTCATAGTGTTTAGTCTGATCAGGAAAATGTCTACTTTTTGAGTTTCTGACTGGCCAGCAACAGATCAAAGTTGATCACGCTGAATGTCATCTGACCGGAATGTTTTTTTTAAGTATAACAACAAAAGAGTCACAGGAGAAATAGCAAATAATTATGTAAAGAAAGCATCATCAGCAAAAATGTAGTACTAATTACACATTAGCCCGGGACATACCTTGTCTCACAGATGATGATGATCAAACCTTCTGTCGATTTCTCATTAAATCCCCTAAAAACCATCGAACATAACCCGAATAAACACTAAAACATGAAACTCAAAAATATTATGAAAAGGAGTGTTTCATACCAGCTGCCACAACTTCTGAGTCTACTGTGAAAAACACAACTTTCAAAATGGGTTGCTCAGTGTGACGCTTACCATTTTTTCCACTTTTTTTACTTGAGTTGCCCTTTACACAGCTCTGCCTTTTTATTACTGCAGTCACACATGTCAAAATAAATGTCTAATATCCTGATCCATTGAAAAGATCCAGGCAAGGAAATCTGTCAAACAAGATTTCGGATCTCTCCTTGAACATGTGCAGTTTCTTTTTACAGTAGGTTTCATATGTAATAGATTACATTCCAAGAAATTTTTTTTTATCTGCATAGCTTTAAAGATAGAGGGTGGTTTGTCTGTGTGTAGAGAATCTTTACCATTGATCCATGGTTGATTTTGCATTAAATGGCGAAAAGTTTAAGTCTGAGCACCACTAAGTTAATCAGTTTAAAACTAGTGTGTATTACTCTGACAGAAGTGGATTATTCTAACTAAACAAAGTTGGAAGACAGCAGACACCATCAAAGACAGGGATTTAGGGAAAATGACAAATGTAATAAAGAACATGTAAAATGATAGATGCTGGTTAAGGTGGAAAGAAACTAAGTTGTGTCTCATGGTTTCTTTTCTTTGTTGCCCAGGTAACCTTAGGTTACTGATTTGCGCTGATTAGAAAAGCGGGCAGTATCTTGAAAAGACAGCATGAGAGGGAAAAAATGAGTTATGGATGGAAATAACAGTGTGACACCAGCACGGTGTGCAGGACAGGCCAAGTGCATGGTTGAGCTTCAAATTATTTACTCCAACAATAAGAAAACATCAATTACTATGTAGAACAATGGCCATTTAAATGTGTGCATGTTTAAGAAGAATGAGATCCCAAACTGAAGGCAATCTATTCTGATGGACAAAGTGTGGGTTTTTTAACTTGTATTTGCTGGCCTACATGGAAAAGATAAGAAACCACCAACAGACATAAAAACAGGCTCGTCTGAATGATGAGTTCAAATAAACAACATACCCCATTTCTTTCTGACCTTTTTTTCTGATTGATCTCCCTTTTCCTACTGTTTCTGTTCTTTGTTTGTTCTACTTTTTAACCTCAATCTTCATGCTGATCACTCCTGTTTGTCTCCATGTGTGTTATATATATTTAAGCTCGCTCTTCTCCCTCTAGACTAAAGAGTCTACTTCGCTTTGTTGAATTTCCGTTCTGTGAAAAAAAAGGAAGGAAAAAAAACCTACTCAGTGAAGGGTGTCAGATGGACAAATGTCTAGCTTGTTGGTAGACTGTGGGATGTGGCTGTCTGGCTGTATGCAGGAGACTGCTGCGTAATGATAACAGCACAGGAAGAGTTGCCACAGCAACAAAAGAGACAGGAAACTGCCTTGAGAGATGAAAAAAATACATGGGTAAAATACTAAGGCTTGCAGTGTTTGCATTTAAAAAGTGAGAGCTCCTTTAAATGTACCCACCATCTTTTCAAGACCTAGGTTTATTATTCTTTTTTATTCGCTGTCCATCTACTTTATATACAGTAAAGACCAAAAGTATTCATACCCCTGGCATATTTAGTTGGCAACAATAATTCACCCTTATCGCAGACAATATTGGTTCATGTGTTTAACAAAAAAACAAAACATGTAGACACACATGTAGATATATCTTCAAGCAGACAAAAGTATCTCTTTTATACAGACACGTGTTCCAAAGTACTCTATTTTAAGAGTATGTGAAATGGTGGCCTTTAGTTACAGTAATCACACAGGAAAAAAGCAGAGGAAAAAGAGGAAAATACATGCACCAAATGTCCCAAGACAGGAACTGAACCTTAGTTGGCATCAAGGACTAGCCTCTGCTTTGGTGCCACTCGGTCTGCTGCTACACAACCTGCTCCTAAAGTAATCTTTTAATTTGACCAACAGGTTTTCTGACTTGAAGTCATTTTAATGTTTTTGAGCGACCCAGCTAGATTCCTGACTTGAAATTGATTGATAGAGAATTGATAGAGATCTGTGAAAGGAGTTAAAGAACAGGGATTAACTGCAGGTACGTTGAGAAAAACAGTTGTCCACTTTTTCTTTTTTTTTTTATTTAGCATATGTTGTCCTGCACATTATGCTTTCATTGCAAGGTCTTTGTAGGATTTTTAGAAACCCGGACAAAACTGTTAATCAAGGCCTCTTTGAACATTAGAAAAAAAACTTTCTTTGCAAGTACAGGATGAGGAAATTAGAGATGTTTTTATTTCTTTCAGCAATGCAGTACTTTTTTTTAAATCCTCCTCTTTCTTTCATGGATGACCTCATAATCTACCTTCTATCTTTTGTTTCTGTTTTTGTGGAGGCCTTCTTACCCAAAGCATTACAAATGTAATTCTGAATTAATGTCACAGCTGCTCTCCCAAGGTACACTTTTTATAATGGTTTGTTGTTTTTATCAGTCGCTTGCAGGTATTTTCCAAGGTTTTAACAGGGTTCAACTCAGTGCGCCGTTTCAAATTTGTTGCCAGTGAGGCAGACGTTCTAACCCAGTGAACACAATTTGCATAAATTGGGGCAAATATCTGCATTGATTTATCCCTAAAATTCTATAAAAAGATGGTGGATCAATTTTACGAGTTTAGAGACTTGCTCGCTTTTGCCACAGAAAGCCTTCATTGCCTCATGTCTTTCAGTTGGACACATTCTTGTAAAATTAACAGTTTACTAAAAACAAAACACTCTCTTCAGAAACCACTGGTGCTGTCTCTAAAAGGGGCTCTATTAGATGTTCACATTGAAAAGTGATTTTTGTGTGTAAGAATAGTAACAAATTAACAAAAAATATTAAATCTAAAAATGGCATAATTCCTGATTTGACACTGCAGATGGTTTTTTTGGGGGGGAAATTTAACTTTTCACTGAGCTACGTCACAGTTGTTCTCTTCACAGCCAGAAATCCATCAAGTGCAGAACATTTCATTACAGACTTCATTTAACTGATTTGTTCAAAGATAAATAATGTTACTTAACTTAAAAAAATGGTATCAGATTGTAATCTGATTAAATGTTTTCCACAGAAATACACTGTAAAGGACCGTTATATACTATCGAGAAAAAAAAGAGACAATTGCACATGCTTTTTTTTTCCACTTATAAAAGAAAAATGGACTATCTTGGGTTCCTGGCTGTGCACTTGCTAACTTTCTCCCTTTTACCTCCTTAATCCCCTGCCAGCAACCTCAGATTTCATCCTCAGTGCAGCACGGGGAGGACAGAGACTCCACAGTCTGTGTCACCCATATTGCATAATGTGGATGTCTTCTTTCCAGAGTTAATTTGTAAACCTCAGAACCTCTAAAACCTTTAAAGTAAAAATCTTTTTGAATATTTTAAATAATAATGTTTGCATTGTATTTTTAAAAAATAATAATAAATCTGATGTTAATTTATTTAATAGAAAATATAATTAGCAAAAACATTAATCAGCTATAACTGAAAGAGAAGATTCATTCTACCTTCTGTGACATCCCCTCAGTCTGCTTGAAGAAAACAGCTTTGCTCTTTTAGAATCCAAAACTATTCGCTGTTTGTTATTGACATAAATATCAGCTGATCCCCTAAATACATGCATTAAGTCACTTCATGTCAGCAAACTAAGAAAGCAATTTGTTAGCTCTATTTCAGGAGTAGATCCAACTTTACACACATATTTAAGATGAATGCAGAAACTATTGCTTTCCCTCATTTACAAATTGCAAATACCTTTGCATATATATAGAATAAATTATAACCGACTAATATTTCCACACAAACAAGTGGAAACATTATTGACCGCCATTTATGTGTTACATTTATTACTTGTGTGTGATGAGGAATTACTGGATCTGGATGATAGTGGAATGCGATTAAGCACAAACCAATGTACACATAAGTAACACTGGTATTGTGCTTTCAGAACACAATCCTAGCCTCTATTAATTGCTAATTGATAACTACTAACACTGCTCTGAAACATCAAAATACTATAGATGAAATCAGGCTTAATAGAAATATAATGCCTTTAAAGTCTTGTTATCTGCACCCTGATCTAGTATGCGGCTGGGCTGGTAGCTGCTCACAGGATCTGATCAGTCACAGCTCTTCCAATAAACTCCCTCTCTCAGATCACATAAAGCCTCTTCATTATCTCAACTCTCCTAAACCCAATGTTGGTAGATTACACATAAAAGCACATTTTTTTTATAACTATGATGACCTTTGTGCTCTGTCTGCTGTTTGTAAGGTCTTTGGCACCTCAGCAGCACAACAGTCTCGGTGTCATTGTGCCGCATCAGTTGCACTATTTCTTAGAGCTTCTCCAATTTTATCTACACAAACAGTTTTTTTCTGAGATAAAACAACAAAGAACTGGACACAGTGGTGCCTCAAATATTTTATTTATCAAACTAACCAGCTGATATTTTAATAAAACAATAAAGAAAGAAACAATAAATTATTTAGGTGAAGCATAAAGTTTGGTCATACTTTTTTTTCACAATGCAGCAAAGCAGGTTGTTTTTGCCAAACTGACATTAACTTTCTCTAGGTTGACAACAGCACAGTCATCTGAATGCACAGAAGTACAAAAAGAAACATTGAAATAAATCTGTTTAAAAAGTAAAACTGTTTGGCTTTGATTCCCTTACTTTTCCTAAGTGAACCACATTATTGTGTGATACATTTTGTATGGAACTGTGTGAAAACAAAACCTCTATGTGTTAAAAGAAAAGCGTCACTTTAGAGCTAACAATGGAATGTGCTGTTAACACAAACAAAGTGGCAGACAGGATGTACACACACACATCCACTCACGTGTTTTTACAATGCATACATTTGCAGCTGATTGCATTAATTTACCCTTTAGGTTGTATAAAATGATTTTTTTTAATTGTCATCAAAAATATTCTCGGGTACCAATTATATTTCTACACTAATTATCCTTAACCAGTCTCCTTTTTTCTTCTAGTGTTAAAAGCAAAGACTTGCATACACGACTTGCTACAACCTGGTAAAATGTAACAGAGTAATGTTTGATCTCTTTCATCAAACCTCGAGTTTTCCCTAAAATTTTCAAAATGCAACACGTGTTTATACAGATGCGGACACATTTGTTGCCGCCCCTTGTAAATATTAGGATTAATCTAGCAGCATAATATTAAACTGAAAAATGTCAATATAACTTAATTTAAATACAAAAAAATCCAATGTTAAGAAATAATACTTTTCACAAATATGTTTACACCTTGCCATTCCTTGAAAATAAATAGAACAGCCAAATTTGTTTCATTTAAACTTTTTGGTTGGAATTTCTCACTTCTTTCTTCCCTTGAGTAAAAATGTGAGCTAACATAGAGGCCAGTTTCCTAAAGCGACTTGGCATTAAGCTGGACCTGGAAACATATTAACCTTGTCACTACACACATTGAGCAGGATGGTAAGCGAGGTACAACACAATCTTCAAAGGCTCTTGTTCGAGAAATGCTGCAAGGAGTGTCATCTTGGGGTCACAAAGTCTTAATAACAACCATTAGATGATATCTGATGGAAGTCATACCAGAATAACTCTCATCTGTCCTACCTTCACAAAATTAAACTCTAATGGGGCTCTAACTTGGACTGTGTGCTTTAGTTAGATGAGATTAAGTTTGAGCTTTTCAGCAAAAAAGAAAAACCAAACAGAAAAACATTGAAAGCACTTCCTGTATTTAATATGTAACTTCAATGAATGAGTGGCCCTCGCTCAATGTTTGTAGTTCTGGGACCTGCAAATGACCTCTGGGCTGCACTTCAGACACCCCCTGCTCTATAGGCTCAAAGCTACTAAAATGTTTTATTAGAGGACTAAATACTGTGCAAAAAAGGGCTATGCAAAGAGCTGACAGGAGGGAGGGGTGCAATAATTGTGGAGGGGGTGTTTTTGTTAAAAACAGCAGAATAATTGTACTAATTTTAAAAGTTGTAGATTTTTTTATTTTATTCTCAGCATCGGAATAAAAACAAACATAAAAGGCTATAAGGGGAGCCAGCAAATTAATCCATATCTGTATATCAGTGTTGCCTAGTGTAAATTACCTAAAACATGACTTCTGACCAGCTTGTCGTATTAAATATCCATAAACTTACAGCTGAGACTTGCAGCACACACATGCATCTAAAACGACTGCATTGATCTTTAACCGAATGGTTAAAGAACCATCTTGATGTCCAACTATTCTGTTTTATTTTTGCCTTTAGAGGTAATGTAGCATGTTAAATCTAAATTTCTCTGCTGAAATCCAGCCTGTAAGTGTCTCTGTGTGTTTGGAAGGTGGGATGGGAAAGGCTGGAGGAAAAAGTGATAAATTACAATTTTGTCCATGTATAAACACATCTGAATTTCTGCCCTCCTGTTTCTGCTGCTACTGACTGGTTTGATATCTGCCTACATGCACGCACCTTGCACATGCTGACCATTCACATGTCCGTAGCTGTTGCCAACTCTCACAGACTGTTCGTAACCCTCCACCTCTTAAAACAAAAGAATCACAACCCACACACCCATTCAAGTATGGGTTGTATTTTCACCAGGAGGGTTGTGCTTATTCGTGCAGAAAATATCTCATCCTGAAATACTGCTAATCTACAAATAGATGTCCTGACTGTTCAGACACCTCTCTAAAAAATGTCCTCTGTCTGCCTTCCTGAGTTTCCAGCTCCCTTTTCTCTGTAAGGCTTTTGGGGTCCGAGGTTCATGGTTTTATCCGGTGCAGCAGAATTTCGCTTAGCAGCCGGAATGCCAGGAATGCTCAGGAAAGAAAATGGGCATGGCATGATCTGATGCTTTCTTTGATGTGAATGATGAAGGGAATGTGTGTCTCGAAGTGTGCATGGACTGACAAGACACATAAAGTCAATGTGTATATCTGAATTGAATTTAAACAAAATAGAGCCACTCTTTTCACATATATACCAGTTTTGAGCCTTAGACTGCCTGAGTGAATGTTTTTGTATTTGTGTATGTGTGAAATTTGTGAAATTCAGACCTGAAGGGTTCTAGTTAGCCTAATTTCACAAATAGGAATGCGTTATTTTGGTGTAAACTTTCTGCAACCTTTCTCCCTCTCTCCATTTGCCTCTCTTTCGCTCACTCATCTCAGCCTCCTCCTGACAGAGGATTTGCCTGAAATTTCTAGAAAGAGTCATTAAACACAAAAACCTGCAAATGCATTAACATGCATGTACGTGAAACATGAGTAAAACACAGTAAGTTTAAATAGTGGTTTGGTTAAGTTTAGTTTTGCTTATATCAGATTGGCATCTAGTAAAAGCATCTGAAACCTAAAATAACTTTCAACACAATCAGATTTATTTCTTTTAAATGTGGTCTTTGCTGCTTCCTTTAAAAAAGAAGAAATTATTTTATTCAAACAAAAGTATTCACACCCTTTTTTTTACACATTTTGTCTCGTCGCAACCATACTTTTCAAGGTATTTCGATGGGATTTTATGCAATACACCAACACAAAGTACTGCATAACTGGGAAGAGGAAGAGAAATGGGTGAAATAACATCTGTGGCACGCGTAATTCATTACTTTTTTAATTTTGCAGCCCAACATAATATCCACTGCAACTATTTGCCTTTAGAAGTCACCAAATTAGCAAATACGGTTCACTTGTGAATAATTTAACCTAAGCCTGGAAGAACTGTAGAGATCCACAGTTTAGGTGGGGTAATCAACAGGACAAATCTGGCCCTTATGGGAGAGTGGCTAGAAGAAAGCCGTAGGTAACACAACGTTATAAGATGCCCTGTTGGAACTTACCCACGGGGAAATATGTTGGTGGCAAAATAATATTGGAGGGATGCTGGTAAGAGTTTATAGAATTTTCAGATTTTTAAGGGTAAAAAGGTCCTATCCTATTTCTTTCACTTCATAATTGGATGGAACTTTGTCTTGATTTATCACATAAAATCTCCACAAATGTATTGAAATTCATAGTTCTAACATGAGAAAATGTGGCAAAGTGTTAATACTACTGTAGGACGCTATACAGCATGTTAAGACGGGATATGAACAGAGACGATTTAAACAAACATGAGAAACATGTTTGATTAGAAACTTTTATCCATTTCTACAGAAAATAGCAATCTATGCTCAGAGAAAGTGATTTACTTTCTGAAGCAAATGTCATTTTGTACAATGCAAGCTGCAGTGCATCAGTCAGATCGTTGCCCTCTTCTCTGCTGCATGTTTGTCAGCGGTGCTATTTGGTATATAGAGTCCGTTGCAAAACAGGGAAAAGAATTCATCCATCAGTTCTAGACACACGAGCCAGAATCAGTGTCTCAGCGAGGGGGTTGCAGGGGACACGCACACTCGCACGTTTCATGATGCGTGAGGAAAATTTCGTCAATAACCCAGCGCACCCGCTGCCTCTGCTGGTGCTTGTACGGTGTGGTCTCCGGGGCATACTTCAGCACCTACAGGAGACAAAAGGAGTAAAGTTGGATGAAAATTTGACGACTATCGATAATCGAAATAGAAAGCACTACAGCATAAAAATAAAAATTGACTCATTAGTTTCATCAAAAACATGTCTGTCTATTTCTGCAACAAAAGATCCAAAGATTTTACATGCTAAAAAGTACGATTTTGGTCATTGTAAATGAGAAGGGATTTATTTTTTATATTTCACATTGTGTGAAGTTAGTAGGCTTATATCTCATATAGATTTAAATGATGCGACTGGCTGGATGCATCCACTGGAGTCCTTATAGCCCTTCTGCTGGTTGCACCTGTCTATCACTGCTGGAGTCAGAGGGACTGAGTGGTTGGGCCTGTTCCCTCTCTGTGCATAATGCTCTCCTCTTTCTAAGAGACAGCTACGCAGGGTGGACTCTCACAGCAGTTTTCTCTCTTACCAATGTTAGAAATAACATTAGGACACTGTTACAGTTGTCCTCTGAGATACCACATTTAACTGCATTGTGTGCAAGGATCCATCAAAGACCACTGAACAAGCAGTGTTGGAGAGGAAATAACCTCATTCCAAAGGATGGAAGCAATCCAGGCAAGCTTTAACTTGGACACCTATAAGAGATGTTCCAAAGGGGTTTGGTGTATTGAAAAAAAAAACTATCACATAAACCAAAATGTTTTTTTATTGAGTAGTGTTTGATGGAATTCTTGTCTACACTCAGTATCCTACCTGCAGTAGATAATTATCTGAATGACATATTTTTTTGGAGAATCAAAGAGAAATTTTGATAATAGGTCTGAGTGAAAGGCTATTCAAAGTGAGGCAAGTTACAAATGTGATTTCTTCCTCCTTAAATTAACCAAAATCTAAAGAAACTTTTTTAGTCCAAATTGTATTTTAAACACTTTCGTAAATAATGTAACATTTCTTATTAGCTGGTTATTTACTTAGACTGTGTTGGTGTGCAGTGCATTACTAACTTTACATTTAAACATTTTTTGAGTTCAAATGATGATACCATTAAGTTTCTAAAGCACTAACGCAATATAAAAGCCCAAATTTCTACATTGGTTCAAGCTAAATTCATAGAATTGTTTTTTTTTCTTTTAATCTGTTGTACTTTTCCTTCTGATGGTTAGTCTAAATGAGCCTGCTTAATATTTCTACATGTATTTCCTTTTGTGTGCAATTTTACTATAAAGTAGGAATGTTTTACTTTGTCAAAAATGATCAGTATTGGAGTCCCTGAATGTACTTCACTCCTGATCCCTGTTGTATGTGTAATGCTCGTGATTTTGTCACCCATACTCCTTGCAAGCTATTGCACAGCAATTTCTCTTTACGATCAGCACCTATTTTAACATGAAAGGCTTACAGAACTGTATTTTAGACTCTGCGTACCAGGTTGTAGATCTAAGATATTTGAGGTTACCCTGACAGTCTAAGCATTTTACGAATAACAATAATTTTTTAATGATGTTTACAATAAACAAGGTTACAAGCTAAATTAATAAGTTACATGAAAAAGAGGCTAATGATGCTAACGTTAGCACAGCACTTAGCAATACATACAAGTAAGTTTACTGAAACACTGGGATTTGTTTCTTTAGAAATAAGAAAGCTATACACATTTTAGGTAGGATCTCAAAGCAAAAAGAGAAAAGGGAGACAACAGCTTCCAGAAAGTGTGTAAGTGAAGCTGAATATAAAACTGATGAAATGTAGATTTATTATTTTAATTGTATTATCATTAAAGTATAGTTAGACTTAATCTTTCATTTTACTGTTTCTGCATGTGAATTCCCTTTTAATAAAATCAGTTTTATGCTTTGGTCTTCTTGTGCTTGAGTTGGGGGTTAACCACACCCAGAAGTGGACATCAATTGGCTGTCATTACCCCTGCTTATCATGAGCCAACACTTCCGTTTTAGTGGAGAGGGGCAAGTGGAGTGAGCGGTGAGTTGCAGACAGTGTTGCAAATTTAGTGACTTTGTCGCTATATTTAGTGAGTTCTTAGATCCCTCTAGCTTTTCTTCTTCAAAAAAGCGACTAGTGACAAATCTAGTGACTCTTTCTTGGGTTATCAGAGAGTTTTGGGTGTTTCTCTCACTGAGCAGCGGTGATGCCATGGACTACTCTCCGTCTCAGAGCGCTCACAGCAGGCAGCAAGTCCGTGCGCAGCAGCTCCGCCACTGAGTCCTGAAGGCTAATGAATCGCTCATGCTCGAAGCCGAAGTTGCAGTGAGCACTGGGACAGGTCTCAAAAACAGAGAAATGTAAATGGCTGTGACTGCATCTCTTCATGTCTCTTAAAAAAAGTAAATTCGTTCATAAAGCCACTTTTTTGTTTTATATTTGTTCTGCCACAATAATAGATTAATTAAAAACAGATCATAATTAATTAATCTCAAAGTGTTTTTAATCTCTTGACAGCACTATTTACAATATATACTGCAGCTTTTCTACTTTGAAAAAAGCAAAAGTGCCCCTGGCATGAAATTAGCATTTATTGAGTTTATTGGTCATATTTGTTAGTTTCCCCAGCCTGCCTATGTCCCCTAAGGGGTTAAAACTACTGATTAGTGTTTCCTTTGTCCCCGGGTGTGTCTGCCTACATAGTGAAATTAGCACTCAGAAACGGGCTGTTTTGCAGTTCGGCATATGACCTCACGTTTTGGCATATGTCGTCACTGAGTTCCAGCCAATTACCCCTTCTCTGAACTACACTCTCCAAGTCCCTCCCCCCGCGGTGCGTATTACAACCTAAACAACGAGAGCTACGGTAAAAGGCAAACAACAAACCGACAGCATGGAGTCCAGACCGCATCGACACTGTCCTCCCCTCTTCCTCCCCACTGAAAAGCTTGTGGATGGACTTTATTTATGTAGGGAATGTACCCGACCGACTCCAGAAGCGCGTGGTCGTTTGTGGCAAACATTTCTCTGACGGATGTTTTATTAACTTGGGACAATACAGAAGTGGATTCGCAGATCGTCTTAAACTTTTACCAGGATCAATACCAACCCTCCGTGAACCAGCAAATATCCCTATACAAGTAAGTTGCCTATATTTGCGCAATAATGTCCTTCAGCTGTTATATACCAGTGTTTCCCAAGCATGACGAATCTGTGGCGGTGCGCCACAGATTAAACTCCGACCGCCACAGATTCAACACAGACCCCCCCAAAAAATAAAATAAAAATCAACACCCACGTCACATATTGCGTTTCGTTTTTCTTTTTTACACTATTTAAAACACATAGCGTATTCATTCTCTGCTCTCTTTTTGTCTCTGTCACTCACGCGTCTCTCGCACACACATACACACACAAGCACACATACACACACATATGCCAGAAAGGGTCCTAAATAGGATAGCAATACAGGAACACACATACACACACAGCCTCTCCTCTACGTGCAGCACGTCTGTCTGGATCACCTGTGGAAGACGTCCTCTACCTTTCTGGTTCCTCCTCAGGTGCCTCGCCGTCCAGATCAGATTCCAGATCAAATTGACACGCCATTACATAGTTATAGTATCTGATAACTGAGCCATTAGTGTCGTGGTGAAGCTAGAGACGTAATGAGGACGGATGGATGTGTGGATGCATGATCAAATATTGTATTAGGCCTGTAATTTGTAAACAGATTATTGTTCAACATACAATATAATTAGGCCTAAACCTAATTACATTTCATACATAGGGTAATATTGGAATTTGGGTGGGTAAAACAACCACCTCTATGGTGAAAATAACCATATTAGCAGGAAATCCTGAAGTATTTTATCACATTTCTTCTTATTTTCAGGTCCTATCTTTGCTGCTGTTTTGCATAGGGAAGACAGGAGATTGGTTCCAAGGGATCCCAATGCAGGTTCAGTGAAATAAAAAAAGAATATTTCCAATAAATACATGGCACAGAGAGGAAACTCATAGGCTTCAACATGGGAAACATGGGTGCTTAGAGATTACTCTACAAAATGAAAACTGGCCAGATGCTGCTTCATCATAAGGTCAACTTGGACACACAGTGGCCAGACAACCATGCATGTACACACACACATTAAGGTGATTAAGAATGACAGTGTAGGAGGGAGGAAGCTGGAGTACCAAGTAAAAACCCATGTATGCAAAGGAAGAACATACAAACTCCACAAAGAAAGGGCCCGTCCAGAGGTTTGAATCCAGTGCTGTCTGGCTGGAAGGCAGCAGCGGCAACAATTTCCTACAGTTTTAAGGTGAAGCACACTTTCCTCCATAAGTGATGCAGTGAAATTGTTCACTGCAGCTGGATGAAATAAAATGGTGTGTGTGATTAATGTCAAGACTTCCCAGCACGGAAGCTGCAGTTTCAGTAATATTTGTGTGTCTTTAGGAGTTAAGTCACTGAAGGAAGCAGCTACAGACCCATGACGCCATCAAGGAATCCAGAGGAAGCTGCCAATCTCCCACAAACAAATTCACACCAGACAAATATTCATGAGTATACGACACCTGACTGTTCATGCAGACAAATGCTCTTCTTTCATGCTTGCACATTTTGCAACTGTAGTCCACACATTTACATGCTAACACACTCACAGACAGAGAACAATTACAATCCAAATCCCACTTTTGTCTAAATTCCTATTGTATGATTTTTAACTCTGAGAAGAGCCTGACACAGAAAAGGGGCCCTGTGGACCACGTTTCAATAATGAAGCTATATGAGAACAAAGGCACAAAGAGATGGAGGGAAGGGAGAGAAAAGAAATGAATGACAGGCTTAAAGAGCAAGAATGGGGCTTCGCAAAGGGACAAATTGAAAATGGGAATTGGGAAGAATGAAAGGAGAGAAGGGAACGAAAGACAGAATGCTTGAGAAGCAGAGAGAAAGTGCCAGACTGGTGCGCTGTTGCTTTCGCTGTTGATGCAGCGCCGGCCTCAACACGCTCAGCTTCTTCTTCCATTTCCTCACACATTCAGCATCTAAATCTATTTCTTCTTTTACATGCTCTCTTACTCTCTCGCCATCTTTTTAAGATGCTCTGAGAAATTCGGTCAAATGTCCATAAAAGTTAAATATAAGTCACATGTTTGAAAATCCTGAAGAATGTTGTTGCAAACTAGTAAAGCACCAGCAGAAAAAAAATTCATCTCTGCAGATTTTGTTTAGGTTTTTGATAAGAACTGATACATTTACAGATATCGAGTTTGTATATAACTGATTGGAAAACAGAAGATTAAAACTTTTACTCATATCACCATATTTTACACGTCTACAATCCTATGTCCGTACCTATAATAAGATCCAACATTTAATTGGAATTACAAGCGCAGCTCAACAATTAGAATATCACAGAAAAGTATATTTATTTTAGTGAGCAATCAAAAAGTGAAACTCATGCATTATCAAGATTTGTTACATGCAAAGTGATACATTTCAGCTGTTTATTTCACCTAACGGATGATTATGTCTTATAGCTAATGAAAAACGAACATTCAGTTGAGTCAAAAAAATTAAATAATCAAATTACATACCAAGCCAGTTCACAAGTTTTTTTAATAGCTTAATATTAATATAATTTTAATGAATTTATATTAAGTGCATGTACTGTACAATGTATGCACGTGATATTTTGTCAGGGGTCATTTTACATGAAATACTGCATCAATGCAGTATAGCATGGAGGTCTGTGGCTCCACTAAAGTGCTCAGGAAGACCAGGTTGTATTAACAATGACTGTTGGGGCTGATGTCTCTGATCTTCTTTGTGATAATGCTCTATAGATTCCCTACGCAGCTTAGGTCAGACCAGATTGCTCACCAGTTAAGCACAGTGATCCCACGGTCATTAAACCTGGTGTTGGCACTTTTGACAAAACTATAACAACATCTCTACAAAGTTTCTCAGCAGAGGGAAGTATGAAATGCTCTAAAATTTCCAAATAGACAACTGTGCTGACCTTAAACTTGATAAAACACAGTGGACCAACACCAGTAGATGACATGGCTCTCCAAATCATTACTGACTGCAGAAACATCCCACTGAACCTCAAACAACTTGGATTCTGTGCTTTTCCCCTCATTCAGACTCTGGGACTTTGATTTCTACATAAAATGCTACATTTAGTTTAATCTAAAAAGAGACTTAGGACCACTAAGCAACAGTAGAGTCATATTTATTTATTTTTTAGCCAAGATAAGACGCTCCTATCATCTATGACTCCAGAATGGTTTAACACTCAAGGGATGTAACAGCTGTAGTTCCTGGATGCATCTTTGTTGAGTTAGCTTTTGAACAATTGTCTCCAGCCACAGCTGAGGCCTTGTGCATTTTACCCAAAACTCTTGAATGGGCTTTGCTTTATAATCCTCTAAATGTGCTTTTGCACCCTTTCCCACTAAATTTGTCTCCTCACTAAACTTCCCTTTTACTGTAATGCTTGGATACAGCCCTCTGTGAAAAGCCAGCTTATTTAACAATTAGGCCTACCTTTTGTGGCTTCAAGCCAAACTAAGATGATTTAACAGATTTTTTTAAAATACATGACTTTGTGTAATAAATATTTTAAATATAAATATGACTAAAATAAATGAACTTTTTTATGATAATCTAATTCATGGAAATATTCTTGGAGAGCAATTACATTTTGAACGTTAAAACAAGAGACTACTATGTGTTATTATATCTAAATGATTTTTAACACAAACAAATAAGTTAAATAGATGTAGTTTTAAAAGAAAACATTTTCCAATGGTTTTCATTTTTAGTTTACCAGTTTAGGATGGCAGAAATCCATCTTAAGTGAATTATAGGGAATTTGTACAAATTATAATTTAGTAGGGTCTTATCTGAAACAGGAACCATGTTGATTACAATATATGTTTTTGGAAGGCTCATTCATTCATTGTTAATGGAGATGTCAAAGTTAGCCAAGCCACATGGACTGTTGCAACCTCATATATTTCACAGCAGATGTTCACTTCTAACGGAGCTGTGATAACAGGCCCGTTAGTCCCTGTGCTCATTAGCAAACATGATGACTTTTCGATTTCAAAAAGAATTATAAATTTTACTGCCGACCTGTCCAATGTGCACGCCATTTCCCAGCCTGTGACAGCTGGGATGTGCTCCATATGAACCGTGGTCGCTAACAATAATTTTCAGTCGTTCCTAGGCCCCTGCGGCTATTTCCACTACAGAGCCGTGTTTGTTTTTAATGCAGTACTACCTGAAGACCCATAGGGCACATCTACACAGCAGTGTTTTGCAGTCCTGTTCTATCCATTAATGAAATTATCTGGATTGTCTGACTCTTTTAGCAATAATACGTGGTGCAGATAACTACCTCCTTAAATTCTGCCATCTTTCATCAGAAAATAAAAGTTTTACCTGGTTAAAATATATTCAGCGAGTCTTTGATGGAGCAGTGAATCCTCTATGGGATTCTCTTTGACCTTGTCCCAACTTTTTCCAGACACACTGCTGGCATCAAATTTTAAATACATTTATTCTGCACTCTTTTTGTTGAGCAAGATAAAACCAGCAGTCATCACTTATCTCATGTTTCAGTGCAGTTTGATTGAATTTAGGGTTTGGCATGTCTGGAGAGTGTGGAATTAACAGCTTCTATTGGGCATTTATATGCACAGATCATCATCTTGATTTTTATTTTATTTTAATCATTTATTTGTACTATTCTTTTTCTATGATGGAATCAATAAAAAACAACTATTTGTTTAAACAAGACTTAGATGCACAGCTGAGAATTTATTGGGGGGTTTCTCTAATCTATGCACTTCAAGTTTACATATAGGCTCAAATATATGCATACACACCCACTAAATCTTTAAAAAAAATATTCCCTAGAAAATCCGTCCCCACCACAGACTGTCTGTAGCCATCAGAAAGTTTATGGCAGAAATAATTCATTTAAAGGGGTTGGAGTTCTAACACAAAAGCAGATTTTAGGCATAAGCCATGAGTTTCAATGTGGTGGATGTTGTGGCTATTCCAAAACTTTGTTTTAGTCTGTCTTACCCATCTCAAATCTAGTTTTGTGGATAACGTTCCTGTTGTGACTCCCAAATATGTTCTTGTTTCAACCAACAGTTGATTTGGGGGTAGAGGAAAATGATTTAGAGGCAGTTGTTATTCCTAGTACCACTGGGAGAGAAGCCAGCTCTCAGGGTGAGACTACCACCACCATTTTCGAGAGCTGGTACAGTGGTCAAAGCCTCACCTCGACTTTGCCCAAACCTACTCATTGTCACTGAGGCAAAATAGGTCCATACTTGTTTAATCTAACCAGAGAACCTATCTCCAGAAGGCATGTGCTTAGTCCATGTGAGCAGCTGGTCCCAGAAAAGCATCAAAATGTGTTTAGGAGTGGATAAAGCAGGCTAACACTAAGCTTCTTGATCAGCCTCCACAAAGCTCCAACCTGAACCAAAAGCCGTATCTATCCCAGAAAACCAACCAATTTACCCTAACTCTACCATTTCTGATACAAAGAGTGGTGATTTATCCAAAACGAATTGTGGCAGAAGCTTGTTGGTGGTTCCAAAAAGCATATGGTTATGGTGAACATTTGACAATATATTAGTGGGTGTGTATTTACTGTATATACTGTATATACTGTATTTGAACCTGTATATAGCAGTTGTTTGCAGCACAATCATTCCACCCTGGAAAATAATAATTTGAAAAAAGTATTGAAAGCCTCACATTTCTGTCCTTTAGAAAATTTTTTTTACTTCTGATTAAAACTTTATGTATGACGAAAGTATTTTAAAACACCATCATCACAATCTTTTTGAAATCGCATTGTGATTTAGCTGTGAGAGTATGAATCGTGTACCTGATGGCACCTTCATGTTACGAAACCTACCTCATGTAGTTTTGTTGTGGTTTTCGAGGGCTGACAGGTACAGCCGGTGTTCCAGTTATTGGTTCCACAGCCACAGTTGCCTCCGCAGCGTTTCACCAGCAAACATCGAGGGAAGAAGACAGCGTTGGTGGTCCTCAGTTCCTCTCGAAGGTTCACAGAGTAGTTGCGAGGTGTGCAGCTATATCTCTTGACATCATCATGGAGACGATTCAGATCAACTGAACATTTAAAAGACAAAATGGAGAAAAAAAGTTTCTAATTGTTTCTAACCCACACAGACACAATCACAGACATTATAGTCAACATCCATTTATTTTGGTTACAATTTTACTATCAGCCTCAGCCCATTAACCTGCAGTCCAAGAAAAATTCAGAAAGAAAGATTTCAGCCTCTCTGTTTCCTTATGAAATCCAGAAAATAAGTTAAACCCTGTCTTCTAAATACTGTGCAAACCTCTGAATGATTAATGTCTGTCATAACTTAAATAGGTCACAGTGCCATGTTATTCACTTTGGTTCCTGTGCAGACTTACTTATGTTTTGTTTCATAGTATTGCTTGAGAGGCTGAGCCTTTTGCTATCATGCTTCTCTTTAATTTGTCGATCTCCTTATGGAGTCTGGCTTGTCTGTTGGTTCTTCTGTTTAAAGAGAGATTCATTCTCCCCCACTGTTACTAAGTCATTGCTCGAAACTTTATTTTACAAGGTCAGGGAGTATGATATAATTTCCAAATAAATTCTTTAAAAATAAGACCTTTTTATTTTTATGGATTTTTTTCTTCTCATTTTGTGTCTCATAGTTTTAACTCAGTATTCTATGAAGTGATGAAAAATACATAATATATTCTATTGTAAAAAGAAAAAAAATATTTTTCCATACCATTTATATTTTATTCACTTTCAAAATTCACGTGATCACAAAGAAGCAATCAACAACAGTTTCTTAAATATTGTACATAATACAACAACTACAAGCTAAATTTTTGCTCTTGCAACATTGTAAAGGCATACTGGACGCTCAGGAATCGATTCGATGAAATGACTGGGAGGTGTAAAGCCCCTCTTTTTGTTATGAGGGTAACAGCAATAACCGCTGATGGCAGGGGATGGTTAGATGAAAGACAAGACACTATAGGACAGAAAAGGAAGCAGAGCAGAGAGGCCCTAATTCATCAAAGATCAATCTAATGATTGTGGTCTTTCTTCTTGTCATCAGTCTGCAGCAAAATTGCCTCATTTGTCTACATAAGACCCTCCGCCATGGCTCATGACTCATTTCAGGGAGGTGAAAGGGATCAGGCACAAAGTTGGAAATTATATGTTATAAGAATTTGTACAGACAGGATAAAGAAGGAAGAACCCCAAAACGTCACATTAGATAAAACATCTCTCTCTCTCTCTCTCTCTCTCTCTCTCTCTCTCTCTCTCTCTCTCTCTGCATTACTATAGTTAATATTTGGAAACTGACAAAAATGCATTGGTTTATTCTGTTTTCCTTAACAAACTACATATTATCTGTAAAATAGAATGTGTACGATTTAAAATACTTTGAAGATAAACCAGTTTAACTAGAAGTTTGAAGGACGAATGGGACAGAAAACAAAAAAGAAAGCTGAGAAGAAGACAGCAGAATGAAAGCAACAATCAGCACAGAACTGAGTGGTCTGTGATTGTAGTGAGCAGGGTAATAATCAACACACCCCTCATAGCAAAGGCAGCAATTACATCACAAGTCACTCTTCACCCTGATGGAGGCAGTTTTGTCAAAATAAACCTCAGTATAAAGACCAAACTTGAAAAGCAGGGGTCTAACCTTGTTAAATACTCAGATGTCGGGATTTGTGTTCGATATGTGCAACGTAACACATTTAGTAGTCAGCACATGCCCCACTTTTGTCTTAAAGCTGCAGTGCATCAAATATACTTTTTTTTAGTATTTTAGATCAATTCATTTGACTTATATAATGCCAATTACAATAAGTCACCTTAAAGGACCTTTACAAGAAAAACATATCCAATTCTTATTCAATTATAAAGAATACAGCTTGGTACAAATTCAACTCAAACCAGTTCAGCTTCTTTCAATACAGCCCCAATCATATACTCAGATTCAGAAGTCCAGTTCAATACTACTTACAGTACAGTAGTTAACAAACCTAAAGAAACAATACAGGCAGACTTCAAAACCTCTAATTAGAAAATGGGTTTAAAACAGATTATTATTCAGTAATAAATTGATAGCAGCTAAACACTAAAGGATGCACATGAACAGCACGATTATTTTCTATCAAAGAGCCCATACCAGGAAGTATGTGGTTGGTGCCCAAAGCTCAGAGATGTAGGGTCCTCTAAGAGTAGTCAAGGCTAGATCATTTGTTAACCTCACGACAGAGCAATATATATATATATATATATGTATGTATGTGTATATATATATATGTGTATGTATATATATATATATATCATGATAAATCCATGGTATTAAATTAGCTCTACACCGTTTTTGAGAGTCTTAATGTATTAGTTTCCTTAAACAAAATGTTGATCTGTCACTGTAATCAGCAGAGATGAGTTAAAATCCACATCAAGAGCATAATTATAAACAAAAAGACAGGAATAATACTGAAAAGTGAAAATAATATTGGTAAAGATTGCTATACTATTGCCACTTAAAAGCAGGTAACTATAAGAAACTGCAAAGAGGCATTGCAATGTTTGGATCTTTATGCTTACCCAATCATTACTGCCTGCAGCTCCTTTGTCAGAAAAAAAATCTTTATTTTTAAGGAGGCAATGTATTACAATTTTTAGTTTGAATCTTGAATCCTTAGTGAAAGAGCAGAAGGAAGGTAAGTCATCAAAGCCTTTTTTGAAATGAATAAATAGTCATCATTTTTCCCTATTTGTGTGTGTATTATGTAGAACATTCTCGATATTTATGACAAAAGAAACCTGAAGCTGAGGAAAGCTGGTGAAATCTCAAGAACAAAGAATGCACATCATCTTATTCAAGGGTTTCCTTCTATGTGGGAAAAGTTCTGAGAAATGACTCTTGGTAAGATCTACCAAGTTCATTGTGTTATCTTTAAACACCAATGGAGGCACCAACTGAGAGGTACCAGTATGAGCTTAAAGGTAACATGTTGACCGAGAAGTCTAATAGAAAAAGTGAGATGCAGAAACAGAAAACTGTTGATGCAATTACCTTTGTGGTAGAATACAACTGTTTAGGATTCAGCAGAAAGAACGAGGCATAGCTGTTAAAGTAAAAGTACTAAACTCATCAACAGTCAACAATGGTGGCTCAAGCACTCACATCCTTTACATCTAACCATTTAGGCAATAATAATTGACCAAGTCTTTTCAAATGGAACCTTCTGCACCACAGGGAGGAACAATCGAGACTCTGAAGCCATTAAGGGATCAAACCACAAGTGGTTATCCGAATACAACCATATCCTCACTGCACCATTCTCAAATTGATTTTCTTGTGAGTATCATGGCTTTGTTCTTCACTCTGCAGCTTCTATAGAGACAATCAAACTCCCCATTGACTCAGCCAGAGTCCATTACACTAGAAGCTGACTGAAAGGAAGTCGAAGGTGAGTTTGTATATGCTGTATTTGTCTGTACTCTGTAAGGTGAAGTTAGACTATTCAATGTTCCTCCTAAAGAACTCTCTCACTTAGTTACCTCACATATTTACAGACGAGGAATAGTTCATCAAAGTACACAATAGTGTGACAAAGTAAAACATTCAGTAGTGACCTGAGCCTAAAGAGAATTGTTTGAATGAGTGTTACTCTAGTTGTAATGTTTTGCCTTATCAGACAGCTTATTGGGTTAGATTGGAACACTAATAAAGCAAAGTTTCTTTCAAAGTCGCATAAACAAAGTCAATGAGTCCCAAAACAACTCAAAAAAGGTTATCTTTAAAGTCATGCACAACTGTTCTTTGGGATTAAGGTGGTTTGTTGTCAGCATATACACTAAATAGCCACTTCACTAGCCACACCTTGGTACTGTTGGGCTGCACTCCTTCTGCCTTCAGATTAGCCTTCATTTCTTGTAGCATGAAATCAAAAAAGTATTTGAAATATTATTCAGAAATTTTGGTCTATATTGACATAATAGCCTCATGCAATTGTTGCAAAGTTTTCAGGTGCACGTCTATGCAACTCTCCCATTCTACTACAGGCCAAAGATGCTCTGTTAGACAGAGACCTGGTTACTGTAGTACATGAGAGTACAGAGAACTCATTGTCACGTTCACATGAATTTTGTGACATGAGTGCATCATCCCGCACAAAGTAGCCATCAAAAGATGGGTACCTAGTGGTCATAAAGAGATGGACATGGTCAGCAATAATACTCAGGTATGCTGTGAAATTTAAACAGTGCTAAGTTGTTCCAAAGGGGCTCAAAGTGTAACAAAAATATTCCTCATACCATTACACTACCACCATCATGCTAAATCATTAACACGGGGCAGATGGAGCCAAGCTTTCGTGTTGTCTACACCAAATTTTGACCCTGTACTCTGAACACTGATTAAATCATTTTGGGCAACAATAAGGGCCGATCTCGGGAAACCTGTGTGAACTGAAGCCCATCTACGCAAACCTTCAACATGTGCATCCAGTAACTATATCCTTCACACATTTGTTGTAGGAGAGGTTATTTCAGTAAACGTGGCCTTTCTATCCTTTTTAACAACTCTGTCCATTATCCTCTGACCTCTGACATCAACAACTCCCACTCACTGGATATTTTCTATTTTTCAGACCCTTTTCTGTAAACTTGAGATATGAACGTAAATATCCCAGCAGATCAGCAGCTTATATAATAAACCATGAGTCAACTATAAAAATCCCATAAATCTTCTGTCTTCCTTCTTCTTTAATGAGTTGCTGCCGTATGATTGGCTCATTCATTATTTGTGTTAACAAGCAATTGTACCTGATAAAATGGCTAGTTGAAAAGCTAGTGCATTTGCATTGCATGTATGATATGCTGTCATCTAGGAGACATGATTGTCAGGGATACCCTGAGAGGATTTAGGTTGCTTAAATGAACAACCTACGATCCAGAATTGTCTTGCCCGGGATATGTTTGTCACATTATCAAACAGTATATATCAAACAAAGAAATACTGGAGAGGGTAAACTTCTGAACTCAAGCAAGACCAGCTAATCGGTCTTTCCAAGCCTCTGCATTCTTTGTTTAGTATCCAAACTCTGCATCTATTGGCAAAAGGTGACTTGATGAATCACAGTTCTAAACATTTGATTGCTCTGGCTTTGGTTATATTTCTAATTATAGCTGCACAAGATATCAATTCACAGTTCTCATAAAAAATTTAATGTGTGCAACATTGCTATCCCTAGAAGACCTGATTGCATGCAATAATTAGTTGGATGTTATTTTTTAAGTGCCATGTATTCACACTCTGTGTGCCAATAATTTATTTGGCCAATTGAAAAATGATGTATTGCACTTGATACCAACACCTGATGTATAATTTAGTGGCTGAGACGTTAAAATTTAGAGAGAGTGGTGGGAACATTGTGATGGTATAGAAAGAGAAGAGTAAGGAAAGTTTTTCATGATCAACAGAATTAAAATAAATCTTCATTTTTTCTACTTTTAATATTTGAAATCTTAATAATTTTTTCTAGATAAATGTTTTAAGTCAATAATTTTTTAACATTTTTATATGATGAGCATCCCAAAGGTGGTAAAAGAATGCAACTAACTGTAAAACAGATCTCTAATATTTTGATGTTAGCTTAGACTCCTCCAGATGACTCTTGCCTAGTGGAAAATAGGTGTTTGTTACCCTTAAACTCTATTAGTATTTATTCCAGAGTCTGTATGTTTAGATGAATATTTCAAGAAGTGACAGAAGCAGCATGGGTTGTACATGGGTGTACATGTGTGAGTGTTTCCTGGGTGTGTGTGCTTCCTTGCTTGCAGCGCTGAAGCTGTGCCTGTTTAAAGTATGGGTAGTGTAATCTCAGAAGAGCAGTGGCGTGGAACCCCACCAAAGTGTGTAGGAGGGAAAAATAACAACAAAAAAAAAAAATAGGAAAAGTTGCTGGAAAGACTGTCACTCATAAAGGCAGGAACATGAAGAAAGAGCTGTATCCCTACAGCAGTTCTGTGTAAGGACTGCTAGCTATTTTGTGCAACAATGAGCAACTCAAGTACGCAAAGTATTGGGTACCTGTATATGTACTGTTTAGGTCTGATTTAAATTTATTCATAAATGCAGGTTATAGTGGGTCCTCAATGCATACAAATTAATATTATCATCATGCAAGCTTTCTCAGTGAAAACAAAGATGATGGGTCTGCACTTTTGTGTGTCTTAATAAAACAAAGTTAAGCAACTGACTGTCGCAGATTTATGTGCTGCGGCACATGTTGAACTTCCAATTAGAGAGCACAACATCGGTGTATAAAGGGCCTATAGTGCCAATCTAGCTTAAAGCATCACAGTAAAATGCACAAGCTCCTCGCATAGAAACCCTTCCCATGGCAGCAGAGCACACGCATCGACTATTAAATAGAAATGGATTTGCTGTCAGGTGCAAATATTTACAAAGGAACAGAACATCACTCAGTCAGACATACAGAAACAGAGTGCAGAAGGATGTATAAAGGCACAGCTGGAAGAGACAGAGTCTAAAGCACTAGGGTTATACGCAAATATTTTCACATAAACACTTTGCTGCGAATGTGCCCAAATTATCATATTAACTTTTACTCTAAGCAGAGACAGTGGCATCGAATTTACTTAGACTCGGTTTAAAGACTCGACTCATTCTCGCGATCTAGGACTTCAGTCTTTATTTGTCAAGGGTAGATCATTTGAGTAATCAGATAAATGTGTCAGCTTTCAGTTAAAAATGCCTGTTTGCCATGGTTACATTACACACAGAACATTTACCTTCTTAGCAATCTTTCTCATCTGTACATTCCAGTAAAATGAGTTAAAGGTAGCTTCCAAGTTCATCTGGTTTTATTTAATGTTCTCATAAAGCAAGGCTTTATAGTAAGTAAACCACAGACTCGCATCTCTGAATGAGATGTGCACATTCTTCTGTTAGAGGTTTCATAGATTGTGAACTATTAATGGCTCATAAACAGCCTATTTATGTTAGCTGTAGCTGTGCAATAAGGACCACAAAAGTAACTCATAAAATTAATTAAATAAAAATATTAAATTATTACAACAGCACTTTGGTTTTTAAAATAAAAACATAATCATCAGCTAAACATTTATAGACATATATCACAGATATGTACTAGTGCTACAGAATCAATTCAAGTGTTACTCAACTGTAACAGCAATGGTCCAGTAATAACATTACCTAATCTCATACTATGCTATTCAGATGCTCTGTTTGTACTAATGATGATTTACTCATTATGGGATTCAGAATGCTTTGAGTGTTTACGGCAGGCACACTCTTACTTACTTTCTGATTAATTAATCTAATAATTATTTGACCACTTGCGCACACCCCTAGACTGTAGGCAGGACAGTAAAATTTAATATCCAGATCAATAAGAATGAAATAAACTAAATGTGACAGTGACAAAAGTAATCTACCCCGGTCAGGCATGGTAACACATTGATTTTAAATTAATTCATCCTAATGCACACACACTTTACAAGAGGGGTGCATCAAAAGCAATATATACTTCATAGACATGACATGCCCTAATATTTGATAAAATCAGCTTAATTTCTTGGTGTGTCCCCCTTCCCAAGTCAACCGCAACCCAAAGTTGGCAAGAACAAATTTCAGCTATACAACACAAGTACCATACCACAAAAACAAGGCAAGCACATGCAGAATCTACTGTCTTGTGTACAGAACCTCAGAAACTATTGTTTTATATGATGTACAAATGTTTCGCTGTGGATGTTACACAATCCTGAATTTCTTCCTCTTAAACGTTAAATTTATACATATTTTGGAGAACACATAGTTGTTCCTCTTACCTTTATTCTGTCTGCTTGCCAGATGATAAGACTTGGATCTATAATATATGTATGTTTGAGTGTAGATATTGTCCAGGTCTTGTCTCCAAGTATCTGGGCTCAAAGATTTAAGAAGCTGTTCTATAGTGTCAAAGGCAGCTATGGTTCTATCCAAGTCCTCCAGTGTCTGAGGAACCTCTGTGACTGGCATCTCGTTTGCACCCATGTCCTGCAATAAATAAAAGAGAAAAGGTAAAAAGAAAATTATTCACTCCCAATAAATTTTCTTTTCTCTATATTTGCGTAGGTTTTCTGTACAAAAAAATGCATGTTGTAGAAAGACAATCAGTGTAAATCAAGTTTTACTGCATGTTTAGGGTTGTTTCAGTGGGTCAGTAAGATAGTTACTATTGCTACTATTGCTGCTTTAACAGTAGTGTGAAGGTGAATGAAAAAAGTAATGTATTTATTTTGAATTTATACCACATGGATGTCTGATCTATCCATACTGTAGACATTCAAGTATGAGCGATGTTATAATAAAACAAGGGTAGCTGTAATATGAAGACTGTAGAGTGCAGAAAAATAATGAGCTGGCCTTTCAATGATGCAGACCTTCATTCGCTTAAAAAAAACACTTCAGATGAACACATGACGAGAACAACATTTGCACAAATGCACAACCATCTCTATTGCACGATAATCTTTGTTTTTTTGGGGGGGAAAAGTAGCAGGACTTACAAAGAGCCCCAGCTCTGTTGAGCAGTGCATTCATTTAGCTCTAGCAGTGAGGGCGTTATGACAATTTTTACAAATAAAAATGTTTATTTTTAGAAATAAAACTCATGGCAACTTTCTAACACGGTAACACGTTTTTTTTATTAAATGAGACCTTAGAGATAAACACAGAACCTGATCTCTTTAAGCTGTTTTCATTGAGTTTAGTTCTCTAAGGTACCTAAGTTATCATCGACTTCCACTGGACTTTTCCATGTATCCATTATCACCCAAAGTGTTCAAGGAGGTTTTTCAGGTACAGGTTTTTTTCTTATGTAGCCAACTTTTTTAAGGTAGCAACAAAGCAGTGCCATCCACCATTGGATATTCATACAAATGCTTTCATACTATCCATTATGTCCTATTAACCACATGATTAATGTTTTTCTTTTTTAACCAGCTTTGACAGTGAATAATTTAAAGTAGTTTTATATATTCCACTCATAGTCTACTATAAGGAAATGTGGTTATGTGACACTAAGAAAAAAAAAAATCATTTAAAGTTATGATGCTATGATCAGGCAATTCTAATCTGTCATATTTTATATGTCAAAAAGGGACCAGAACCAAAATCAATGATTATAGAGTGGAGTACAAAGCTTCAGTTAACAACATTGTGATGACTAACAAATAAATTACAAGTGGAATTTGAACATTTCTATGATCCCTTTTCTTAATAATTAATATAAATGCCTCGCAACAAAAAAAGAACATGGGCATGAAATTGTTTGTTACAGAATATAAAAACAGAATGGGTGTGAGAAGGGTTAAAATGGCAATGAGTAGGTACAAAACAGGCATACAAATGGGTCAAGGTATGAACTGACATAAAGCCAGGTTTTCTTTTGTTTCCTCTACACACATTTAAGAAATTATTATTCTATCCTTAATAAACAGATTAGCTAAAAATGTACATTATTGTTTAATCATTTAGATTGAACTGGACGGCGTGTCATGGGATCTGAATGATTCCACTATACTACAGTAGATTGATCTGATTTTAATTCAAGTGGAAATCAACTGGATTCTTATAGTTAGTTATGAACTGGACCTTTTTGTCTTGAAAAGTCTTTTTGAAATGATATTTATTGTAAAGTAGCACCTATATAAATGAACTTAATTGAATTAAACTGCACAGATTGAGTAACATCCGGTCTGGTGAATTTAAAATAACGTCTTATTTTAGCAACAATACAGTAAAAAAGCACTGCCTCCTTTTAGATGTTTAAAGTAGTTTAAGGTATACTTTAAGAAAAGCTCAAATAAGTGAACTGTTTTTCAGCAAAAGGTCTTTCTTTTGACAAAGCATTGACAATGAAAAACCTACAAAAGGCAGTAAAATGCTCATGGAGTGGGGGACTATTATAACTGAGACTTTAGCAGTCATGTTTTAAAGGACCAAGGTAAGTAGCACAATGATTTATAAAGATTATGGGGGAGAGTTAGCCTGATTAAGATAGAAATAAAACATAAGTACTCCACTGTCACTTACAGTAACATTTGTTAAGTTTACTGTAAGAGCTTAAATTAGGTGGCCTTGTGGGCATAAATCAATCATACTACCTTTTACCTCCCCCCCCCCATTTTTCTATAAAATGTGAAATAGATGATCCCAACTCAATATAATGCTATAAAGGGAATTTTAAATGCCACTACTGTATGTCAAGATATGGATGGAAGGCCAACACCTGAGAAATGTCTGTCTTTGTATAATCAATGAAAAATAATCAGTAACTGGGTGATTCTATAATTGGAGATACATTTGAAGTCCAAAGCCATTTATTTTTTACCAGTTTTACCAAAATCTTATTTCAAAACCATATTTTCATTGTTTATTACTCTTTTTAAGAGTTACAAAATGTTAGAGTTTAAAACTAGAAAATATTTTATTTTAAAAGCTATTTCATGATGCCGAAAGTAATGATTTCATAGTGTCTGAAGTGGTTGGCACTTTTTTCAAACAAGGGTCAAATATGCATCAAACATGTTTTAAATTACAAATTTCAGGTTGGGGTTTTAATTATTTTCTTTATAAATTGTTATTGGGGACAGTTTGCAAACTATGCAAAATTACTTTGTTTAAAAGTAACTTTTATTGTTCAAAAATACCAGTCCATAAATCTTTTGTCAATTCTGTTACTACATGTTACTGTCTCTTTAAATTATGCTGATATGTCCCATCAATATCTATGAAACGCCAGATGACATCACTTCCTTTTGGTACTAAACTCTGAAGAGCTAGGAGGTATGTGTTTTGGTCTCTCTGACATCATGTAATTTTACAGGCTCTTGCACCTAGAGTTCTAGTATAACATGTCAAATCTGTTTCAACAATGTCATAGGGAAAGCAGAGTTCAAAGATATTAACAGAAGGAGTTATTTAAAGTTTTTAAAGTCATCTTTAGATTCAGGCCATGTGCTCTTAGGCTTTCTGCTAAAATGTGGTGAAATTAGCAAAAAATGCTAAAAATGTAAACTCTGTTACTGTCAATTCTGTTAACAAGGCATGGTAAAGTTGTCCAAATGTAACATTTAATATCTGTTTCAAAGGTCTGAATAAAAGGACTACATGACAAATGAAACTAAAAAGATTTATAATTTTTTGATGTACTGTTACTTCTATATATTTGGTTGTTCGTCCGTAACAGAGTTGATCAGAAAAACTATGAACAGATGGTATTTTGATAAAATAAGGAAAATAATAAACTACCTGTATTTGTTTAGCACTGAATATATGAACTTCAAAGTGTTTTCAAGATTTTAATCAATGGTTCTGTATGACAACCTTTAAAAAAAAATTTGAAATGCAAAATGTATCTCCAATTATAGAATCAACCAACTATAATGGATTGATCACATTTTATATCTGCGAAGTAGCCTAGTTGGCAGCAGCTAAACACATGAACTTCAGAGGAGATATACAGTAGCTATATGAAGTTTTTAGGTTTTATAGCTCAGGAGATAGTAAAAAACAAATTATTTGACCCTCACTGGGTCTTCTTACAATGTCCTTATTTATTTAAGAAGAGTCATGCCGGAATCCTTTAGTCAATGCTTACTGTTTACACAATAATTAAAAAGTGAAAGTAGCAGCTAGGTGCTACCAATCCAATATATCTGATTTACTGAACATCAACAAGTGTTACCACCTCTATAAAAGCAAGAACGTTGGCAGTTTGCTGATCTGGAAATTTTGGGTCTGTGTTAACAGAATGCTAAGCAGGGAATACATCACCAGTGATCCTAGAGAAGTAGTAGATTTCTAAAACTAAAGAAATTGTCCCCTTCATTGAGGCAAGGCAGTGAAAAGGTCATGAAAAAGATAATTACCGCAAGTTATAGCTGCTGAATGAGGTTCTGCAAGCAATTCATTTAGAGGGGGCAGCCTGTTATACACTTGCCACTGCACTGATTTAAATTTTTTAATAAATTCATGACACTGTATAACAGGCCATTAGTTGTTTTTTATCTGAACTTACATTCATATCCTTTTAAAACCCAGTAAAGACCACAAAATTATGCGTTTATGTTTTGTTTTGTTACAAAACCTTAAAATTTAATAAGAGTGAAAGAAAGTTTTAGCATGACTATATTATTGAAATTATTTACTTGGCGTTTTTGGATATAAAGTGAAACAGGACTACAAAGCACACAAGTGCATCATCGGCAAAAGTAAAAAGCATCATGGAGTGATAAATGAAAGCATGCAAATCAAGTTTTAATATATGCATAAAAATATCCCACAGTCCTTGTTGGATAATTAGGAGTGACTCTACAATTCAGCCTTCATATATAATAAATATGGTACATGGAGCATGTATAATGTGTGGGTATGTGTTGGTGACAGAATATGTCATAAAAAAAAGTGTAGTGGATTTTCTTTTGGTAATGGCTCAGCGTGTGGTGGCAGGAAATACAGATGAACTGTATGCATTTACTATGTGAAATACAAAAGCATCATATGGAAAGAAGCTTTTTATTCATTTCAATATTTGTCTAAAATAAAAAAGAATATATGAGATACATTTCTAACCATAAAATTCATTCTAAAAATACAAACAGAAGAATACGTTCAGAAATAATCATGACAAAGACAAGCCTGCTCTGTTTAGCTGTGGGACTGTCTATTTGTTAGTGTAACAACTCACCGACATGAGTTCAGTCACAGCCTCCCAGTTGATGTCACCCTAGAAACAGATGGAGATATTTTAAATGCAATGTCATTAAAAACGAATGTGAATTACTCTAAAGTATTGACATATTTAGTGTTTTTATTATTTTTGTGTTTTCAGGCTTTAGTACAATACAAGCCGTTGAACATTAGATCAAGCAACTCTGGTTGTTCTTGGACAGTCTTTGGTGGTACTCAAAATAATTTTTGCAAATTAAATCCCCAAAATTAAATCCCCAAAATATTAACAATTCTAAAAAAGCCATAAATGGGCCATTTAGACAACTGATCTTCTCTTTAATCAAAAACTACTCTAAAGAAAAATGAGATGCATAATATTTTGAATACCTCCCTGAAGAAATTAAAGGACTGAGAACCAGGAACAAAAGCTGATAGCAGCTTAAGCTACGTTTCATTTACCTCAGAAGTCAAAGCATAGATCTGGGAATGACATGACATCCAACTTAGCTGCATCTCAGTTGGAAATTGAAAAAAAACAGTGGGATTTGCTCATTGTTGAGCTCAATGAGCAAGCAAATTGCCATTGTAAATACCATAATTTTCGGACTATAAGCTGCTACTTTTTTCACACTCTTGGACGCAGTGTCCTATACAATGATGTGGCTAATTTATAGATTTTTTGCTGGCTAACGGCCTTCGGAGGGCACTATAGCAGGAAGCGTAAAAGTTGGTTTATACGCCGAAGAAGACACTACTGTAAGTTTTCCTGCACACACCCTCATCATTGAAAACACACTAAGAAATGCATATGATGCAGCTTTTAAGTTAAGGGCACTCGAGCTTGCCATCAGAGAAGGAAATAGAGCTGCTGCACGTAAGCTTGGCATCAATGAATCAATGGTGAGACCTTGGAGGAGGCAGCGGGAAGAACTGAGTCTGTAAAAAGCTTTCAGAGGACATAAAGACACTGAACAAGACGACTTCAGTGGCTTTAGTGAGGAAGAGGAAGATGAAGATAGCGACTAATGAGTTTTCTGGTAGGTTAAAGTATGTTTTATTTTCTAATGAGGCATTTTACTGTCGTGTTGTCTTGATGCCGTGTCGGCGCCCTACTGCCGATTTTCAGGCAGAGTTTGAAAAAAAAAGAAGAGAATGTCTTAAATTAAAACTAGAAAAGCTCTCTGAGAGTACAGACCTCCGCCAGGGCCACTCATTCCCCCATCCCCGGGTTGTTGTGAATATTTCTAACTTTCGGTCCTTTCCCCCCAAAACAAGTCTCTTAATGAGACGCATGTCTGCGGTCTTTCAGCGGAGAGATTCAGGGCTGCTGCGTGAGCTCTCTGACATGGGAGAGGAGTGGAGGTTAGCACCGCCGGTGGATGGATATGCGTGTCATGTCGGATCAACCACAAAATTTAATCACTTGTTCCTGGTCCCATTGTGGACATTTCCTGAAAATTCCATCGAAATCCATTCATAACTTTTTGAGTTAATTTGCTAACAGACAGACAAACAAACAAACAAACAAACAGACAGATGGGCTGGCAGAGGTAACTAAAAAACTTATTTCGTGTACCGTCTTTCTGTGTAAATATCTCATGTTACAACATCAAAAAGTGTGGCTTGTATTCAATTTTTTTTACATTTTACAACAAAACACCACATGCTGAAATGGTTAAAGTCCTTCTGTTTTTAAATGCCTGTCACCATAATGACTTAAGTGCAGAGGTTTAAGATCAGCGAAGGCAGGGAAGATATTGCCTCTTCTGTAAAATAAAAAAAACCCTATCAGTTCTTGTTTCTTATTTATTCGTTGTTGTTAGCGTAATTTCAGAGTAAATCTTTTAATTTATATATTTAAAAACACTGATATCACATATTTGCATAAACAAATGACAGGTATTCAAAATGAGGAAGATAGAAACTGTTTTAAATATCAATCTATCAAAAAAAAGTAGGTTTAGTTGGTTGTAAAAATTAGGACAAATTCTGACAGCCAGTGCTTCACTACAAACAAACCTTCCCACACATCACTTCGGAGGCGGCACATGCTATATAAAGTTAAATAATCACTGTATTAAAGTAATAAAGAATATAAGGTAGGATAAAGGCAACAGCATATTGTTGATTTAAAATATTCCTATATCAAATTTATATTTGTTTTTTATTGGCTTAATGAAGAACATCCGATGCATGAATGTGAAACAGCCTTTGCTAAAAAGTCCAGAGAAAACATATCTGTTTAATCTGGAAAATTAGAGCTCCATTTATTTTTATCTTTATGTGTTGAAAATTGTCTTTAGATTGTCTAACTGACCAAAAACAGGAAATTTTTTATCCTTAATTTATTGCCATAAAGTGAGAAAAAATGATTAATCTTTAAAAACAGTTTAAATAAATATCTGGATAAAGCTGTTTATTCTTTGGAAACTTTTTTTGCCAAAACAGGCACATACAAATCTAGGAAACCTCTTTAATCTCTAATACTTAAAGGTCACTCTACTTTAGTTTCTCCATTAAATCAAAGGGTCTTAACTATTCTTCTTTTCCACATGTACGCTGGAGAAGAGTTACTGTAAGAAATCTTTAGATAGCTAAAACAAAAGGTCAGGTAAAGGTGGTGTTTAACATCAGACAGGATGAAAAGTCAGATTCTTTAAGAAGGGACCTCCCACCTAACAGTTCAGTGCCTCTGTTCCGTTTTTCTTATGACATACTTGACCTTAAAAAGAATGTGCAAGAAACTGGGTGGAGAATTCACATGTTTTCCAGGAAATCCAGGTGTCTGCCTGAAAGGCTGCCAGGAAAAGGTTTCCAATAGAACTAGTCATAGCACATCTATGCAGATATGTTTGTGCGCTTGTTGGAGAAACAAATAAGACTCCAGTGAAAGTGCGTTGTTTTAGAAACTCATTTGACCAATATATTATTTTTTGGCATATTTCCAATAACATACCACCATCTATGCACTTCTTTTAAGGGATCACAACACATCAAGTCTCACTGGCTATCGGAGCCGTCTCCTTGAAGAGTCCTAAATACCCTTACTGATCAATGTGTAACAGTAAATCTGTCATGCGTGTTTGTAAATGAAATAAGGTTGACATCAAAGGTGGTCAGTGTGCAGAGGTTTTAAAAGATTCTTGCATGTGGCCTGAAATTGGCTTATAAACAGTCATACAAAGTAGCTGCGACTGAGGTCAGACGGTTTCCTGTAAGATTGTGAGCACTACTATTACTCACTCTGCGGTGACTTGCATCTCTAAATTTATGGCATAAACCTGGTTAGAAGTTACGATAAAGGGGATCTAAAGTTAGCATGAGAGTAAGGGTCGGGCAACTGGAGGATATTATTTGGGGGAGTCTAAAGGGAATGGATGTGAGTCAATGTAATAACCACTAAGGTCAGAGAAACCTGACTAACTCAATAAAAGGATGTTTATAGTCTTCTTGTCCAATTTATTTCAAAGACCAAATGCTGAGTGTGAGCCACATCTGGATCACTTCTTTGGTTCAAACAACCAAACTGTTACAAAAAAAAGTGTTTACTTTATTAAATTAGTTGTTCTTAAATGCAAATTATAAGAGTCAATATCTATGTTAAAATAATATTTTAAAATCAGATAGTGAATTTGTCTAACAGTTATTACTTGTTAGATAAAACAGTCATACGGACTAGCTGTCAAATCTTACATCTATTCAACTGTTGTTTTGTTTGATTTTCTCTGTCATTTATGATTTCATATTTTATATGGTTTGATGATTTAATTATAAATGTATTCTTTATTAAATATAAATAATTTTCTTTTTAAAATAGCAAATAGTTGTATTATTCTTATTTTGGTGAAAGAAATGTAAAATCTTAACATCACTAAAACATTTCATTGCCACTTGAAGTTCAACTAAATGGCAGTTTATAGATTACGTTGTTGAAATGTTTGAAATAAACAGAAATCACTTAAACCCAATTCCTAATTTTGGGTAACATTATGTTTTTTTGGTAAAAATGCTGGCAAATATTTATTAGACTCTAACTCCTTAGAAAATGAGATATAGATTAAATGGTTTTAATGTTCAAACTCATTTTGATCATGGTATTATCTCAGTACCATCTTAGTAGTTTTTCCAGCTAATTATAAAAAGCTATACAATTTTTAATACCACTAAAAAAGACAAATGCTGGTGTTTTCTGGATGACTCTGGATGAAATGGACAGCAGTGGGATGAGTATAGAAATCTTGTGTTAAACAGACCCAAGAGCTAAAAGCTTTAGGACTACTTATTCTTCATGCAGTACAGGAGCTAGCTTGCTTCTAAGTTCAGCTGTATTCAAACAGGTTGCTATAGAGCTATTCAAAAACAAAAAACACCTCAGTGTATATTTCAATAATAATCAATAATCAATTGTAATCAAAGAGATTGACATTAACAGGAAAAAGCAATGCTGTAGTTGTTTCCTACAGGTAATATCTAAGCCATATGCCGTCAACCACTCTGATGCCCGGATTCCATCTCCAAGCACACCACATTCTGTGCCTCTTTTGGTCTCTTGGTTAGCTTGTTCAGTTTGACCGCCTCCACAGCAGTTAGCCATGCAGATCCGTCTCTATAGGAACACATTTATTGTCTTCCATATATCACTGAAACCTATTCTTATCTTGATCAAAAAACAAAAATGTACTTTTTGTTGTAGCATATGTTAAAAATAAAGTCTTTAACATTGATCTCAAATTATATTATCTTATTTTTTTTGATAATGAAGATAAACAATATTGCTTTTTTCCATTTTAGCAGGGAACTCTTGGATGTTGACTAAACTGTAGATGCACCATTGCCCAAACAATCACAAGTAGACTCTGTTCTGAGCTGCAACAACTAAAAATACAAATCAAAATTAAGATATATTTCCATTTACCTAACACTAAAGGCGCGTTTCTACTTCAGAACTTCAGGGTAATTTGATCGGACCTTCCCGATAGGGCAGTTTTAGGGGCCATTTCAAAACCTACAGAGTACCTGTATGGGGGAATGTACTCGGAACAGCACTATTCTCAGCGGGGAACTGTGGTTAAGTCGTGTTGATTGGTTGTAATTCAGAGGGAAATGAGCAGATGTTGCCAAACAGTCGGCTTTGTTGCAACAAGCAACAAGCCCTGCTTCTTCCATTGTCGATCTCTTGTTATTTCTGCCGATCTAGGCACCTTTTGGCTCTGATCAGTGACCCTACTCGTTGCTGAAACTGTTGTGATATGCACATGTCTTAGCTGATTCCTTAAAGGGCCGATTGGGTATGGAGACACGCCGGCTGAGAGGAGCGGGCCAATAGATTACCCCATCAGAAAAAGATCTAGTTAAATTACCCTGAAGTGTCGATAGTGGAAACACGTCTTAAATGTAGACAGCAATCAGAAATAACGTACAAAGATCTAAATCACTTATTTTCTGAATCTCTCCTACTTAACTTTCAAAATTGTTTTTGTAAAGACTGTCCACCCTCTTTATATTCCACAATTTTATTTAGTTTTTACATATCTAGTGTGTTGAGGGTCTACCGAGTTAACAATAAACTACACTCAACAAAAATATAAACGCAACACCTTTGTTTCTGCTCCCCTTTTACATGAGATGGACTTAAAGATCTAAAATTCATTCCAGATACACAATATGACCATTTCTCTCAAACATTGTTCACAAATCAGTCTAAATGTGTGATAGTGAGCACTTCTGCTTTGCTGAGATAATCCATCCCACCTCACAGGTGTGCCACATCAAGATGCTGATCTGACATCATGATTACTGCACAGGTGTACCTTATACTGCCCACAATAAAAGGCCACCCTGGAATGTGCAGTTTTTTGCTTTATTGGGGGTCTGGGTACTCAGAACCGGTCAGTATCTGGTGTGACCACCATTTGCCTCATGCAGTGCAACACATCCTCTTCGCATAGAGTTGATCAGATTGTCAATTGTGGCCTGTGGAATATTGGTCCACTCCTCTTCAATGGCTGTGCGAAGTTTTTGGATATTAGTGGGAACTGGTACACGCTGTCGTATATGCCGGTCAAGCACATCCCAAACACGCTCAATGGGTGACATGTCCGGTGAGTATGCTGGCCATGCAAGAACTGGGACATTTTCAGCTTCCAAGAATTGTGTACAGATCCTTGCAACATGGGGCCGTGCATTATCTTGCTGAAACATCAGGTGATGTTCATGGATTTATGGCACAACAATGGGCCTCAGGATCTTATCACGGTATCTCTGTGCATTCAAAATGCCATCAATAAAATTCACCTGTGTTCTTCGTCTATAACAGATGCCTGCCCATACCATAACCCCACCACCACCATGGGCCACTCGATCCCCAACATTGATATCAGCAAAGCGCTCACCCACACGACGCCACACACGCTGTCTGCCATCTGCCCTGAACAATGTAAACCGAGATTCATCCGTGAAGAGAACACCTCTCTAACGTGCCAGACGCCATCGAATGTGAGCATTTGCCCACTCAAGTCTGTTACGGGACGAGCTGGAGTCAGGTCAAGACCCCGATGAGGACGACGAGCAGGCAGTTGAGCTTCCCTGAGACGGTTTCTGACAGTTTGTGCAGAAATTGTTTAGTTATGCAAACCAATTGTTTCAGCAGCTGTCTGAGTGGCTGGTCTCAGACGATCTTTGAAGTGAACCTGCTGGATGTGGAGGTCCTGGGCTAGTGTGGTTACACGTGGTCTGCGGTTGTGAGGCCGGTTGGATGTACTGCCATATTCTCTGAAATGCCTTTGGAGACGGCTTATGGTGGGGAAATGCACATTTCAGGTTGGCCTTTTATTGTGGGCAGTATGAGGTACACCTGTGCACTAATCATGATGTCAGATCAGCATCTTGATGTGGCACACCTGTGAGGTGGGATGGATTATCTCAGCAAAGCAGAAGTGCTCGCTATCACACATTTAGACTGATTTGTGAACAATGTTTGAGAGAAATGGTAATATTGTGTATCTGGAATGAATTTTAGATCTTTAAGTCCATCTCATGAAAAATGGGAGCAGAAACAAAGGTGTTGCGTTTATATTTTTGTTGAGTGTATTATATTCTCACTTCCTTTTTCTTTATTTCATAAACAATGACATGGTGCAATCTTTACTATTAAAGAGCATATTATTTCTATGTTGACACCATAGAATTGAATGAGGATGTACTTTCTTTTCTATAATAATCATAGATTGACACATTCATTGATTTCATACGGAACTGTCTGAGCATCATGCTATTTTCATACATAAAACTTTTCTAGAGCTGACAGTAGGATGCAGATGTTTTTTGTGCCATTTCTGTAACTGTATGTAAAAGGGATTTTGGTACAAAAATCTATTTTCTATAAAAAGTAATTATTCAAAGAAAACAAGTATTTATTCTGAAAAGAATAAGCAACCTATAAAAAATAATAAAAGTTAAATATTATATAGTTCTAAACTAGAAAACAACACATTACATTTTTACCCATGCTTGTCTCCAGAAACAAACCCAACACTTAAAAAAAACAATAAAGAAGTCTTCTTCACCTGGCAGAGCCGACCTAAAGCCTGTTATTTTAACAAGCTTTTGTTTTAGATGATTTATTAGTTTGGCTGGGCGTTACAGACAGTGGTGCTTTCCGCTTTGCTTTCAATGCTTTGGTTCACCGAAAGAAAAATGTGATATTTCAGCCAAACCTTGGCATATTCACTGGTGGTGAGGGAATGGATTCTTATTTACAGTAGCAGCCTAGTGGAAAGGACATCAGGGAGCTACCCCTTTCAACTCCATTTTGTACAATCGGACACTCGTTTCCCCATTAGCTTTTACAACGCATGAGCAGCTGGAAGGACATTCAAGTTAGAGGATAAATTGCACTGGCCACATTTCTGCTGTTTCATCTATGCTTGAGCTGGAGTTTATTTATAGGTTATAACCTAAAGAATACTTCTAATGCAGCAATAAATATTTCCTTTAGATTTAGTATTATACTTCTTAACTCCAATACTTCTACTTAACAGTTTTGGTATTTTCCCAAAGAGATTTTTAATGCTAGGCATGTATTCTTGTGTTACAACAATAAAGGCATGGTGGTAAACTACTATATTAAATAGAACATAATACATGTAAATGAGTGTTACCAGAGCAGTCTCCCATAAATATTGCAGAATTATTAGAAAACTGGTGCAAGTAATGCAGCATTCCATGGTAACACAAAATTTAAAACAGTGTTGCCTTAATAAGAGTGATGGATTGTACACTTTCCAAATCACAGCTGCCCATGCTTTTGGTGATAAAAATCACATCTAAACAGCCAAATTTTTCTTTCTCGTAAGTGAGAGAAAAGTGTTATTGCAGTCTTTCAGCCAGCTGATGGTCAGTGTGGAGCAAAGGGTGGGGAAGCAGAAGTGATTACCATGATCATTAAAACTGAAGAAATAAGTCAGGCAAGAATCTGGGACTTTCATCCTTTTTACTCAAATGATGTTAAACAATAAACACAGTATGACAGCATAATTTGGATTGTTTTGAACTGTACCTTTTCTAAAACCCTTGTAAATCTTAATACTGGTAACTACTCAAAAAAGCATAATTTCTAGATGGTAAGCAGAGTCAAAGAATAATTTAAAAAACATGTATACATGTGGCAAGAATCAGAGGAAAAACTTCAAAATATGAATGGCAGGAGTTTAACAGTAGGACTGATCTTAATATTTTGTGGTTCTCCATTTTTGCCTCGATTCTGACATCCCTCTCCTATATCGTCTCTGTTTTAGTTTCCTATGTGGCTTTTTGTTTTATCAGGTCCAGTCAGATTCACTCCATCTAGCCCAATACCTCACGACTGCCTTTCTTTCAAGTTTTCTCTTTGTCTCTCGCAGTTTGGCTTGTTCTAGTCATTAGCTGACGTCCTGATAGCATCTCAGACACCTGTTCTCCCCTTCCAGTGCTGCTTCTCCTTATTCTCTCCCTCTAACTCTTCCTCCTTCACACGTTTTTTCCCTCCTCTCCTTCTCCTTATCTGTTTGACAGGTCTGGAGAGAACAAATTAGACCTACTAAATTAAGCCACACGCAGAGCTCCAGTCTAGCTTGAGGGAAGTATGTGTGTGAGTGCATGCATGTCTGTTAAAGATGGAAAGATACAACACTCACACTCAAACATGGGAGCTCTTTGAAAATTGGGTAAAGCTGATCTAATGAGAAGGGCCTCAAGAGTTGGTTTCTGTTCGTAATGCAAAGGGTTTGACCAGAGGAGAGATTACAAAAATTGAGGAGGGAAGGGAAAAACGCTGTAAGACTCTGAGAGGGACAGATAAGAAAGTTATTTGTGGTTTACACAGTGGTAGAGTAAGTAGGTAGGTATATTTAGGTCAGAACTTCATAATGGGGGCTTTCACATTTTCCTGTCACCATTACAGACTGAAAGGTAGCACTCAGTGCAAGATGGTTGTGGGTATACCCAGCTTTTTGGCTGAAGTCTATTTTAGAATCTGCCTTTCTCCAGGTTGTCTTCTCCAGGTGGCCCTTCTCACAGTACAGATTCATGAGCGATGCGGCTAGTTGGTGACTGCAGATTAGAAAGTGGGCCAGAGTATTTGTCTGTCTCACAGCATTAGTCCTGTGATTCACCAGCTAGTTTCCAGCACATAATCTGCTTTTCACCAACTGCCAGCTGGGACAGGCCTGAGACATGACTGCATCAAGGTGCATCCATCTCAGCATCAAAATGAACTTCAACAAATTCAACAAATAAAAAACTATTCCTATGTAGTTGTTCACTACTGTCAGAGCCAGTATAGATATTGCTGTGCACGAGGAACTGGCAACTTAAAGTTAGCAAAGGCCTAAAGAGACAGACAGGAACCACTTAAACTAAGCTTTATCTACACTATAACAGCTAGACAGACCAGACCATTCCAAAAAGGTCCACTGCAAGTCAAAAATACACTATTTCATGTAAATGTGTGCATGGTGATCAGAACAAGGAACCATACATTGTTCGGATCTTCTTCAGGATACAGTTAGAGTAGCTGGTGTTTGGAAAAAGGTGGAAACTAACTAAATTGAAGTTTAATTGTTTTTTTTTATGTATTTAGGACAGTGCTCATTAATCAATATATCTGCAATATGTCTCAATGGAAATATGCCAGAAATGGCACAAAATATATATTTCCTTAGTAGTCCTAGGCAAGTACTAAAAACATCTTAGTCCTTGAAATTATTCCAGAAAAATTATGAGTAATAAAAAAAACTGTCCTTTGTAGCATGTTTTACATCTGCTCCAAAATTTCACATTGATCTAATATTTTGTCAGCAATGTGAATCTAAAAATCATTTTTTATAATTTTATAATTTGAGACTAAGATAAGCTGAATGCATATGAATACAAAGAATGAAAACAAAGCACAGCAAAATTGTGTGATGACCAGACTAAGATCAGATTCAGTTTGAGCAGCACTGATTGGTGACAGGCTGGTTGGAAAATAAAATTCGGACATTATTCCGATGAGAGAGCGCACACAATACCTAAGCACTAACAGGCTGCAATTACAACAACACTCATTAGTATCAAAGCTGCTGTTGAGAAAAGAAGACTCAAACTACTGAGATCAAAGAGGTGTTAAAAAATGAAGCCAGAGGAAATACAAAAGGTGGAAGAAGCTTTTTAAAATGAAACCAGAGGCATGTCAGCTGTTCTTTCAGTTCGCTACAACCGGGAGACAGACTTCAGAGGCTGCTGTACAAAGTTGAACTTTTATTGTTTTGACATTTTTTGATACGAAAAAGAGCCATGTGCCACAGGGAGTCAATTGTTGACCTTTTGTTGTTAGAGATGAAGAGGAATTTTGACTTGGAGCTGACTGCAGCACATGGCACTTCATTTTCTGGGGTATACAGACAAAGACTGACGTTTACAGCTAGTAATGCTAACCACGCTAACTGTACCAATCACCAAAACAAGACAGTAAATACAGTTTAAAATTTCTTCCAAATCATTTATGGCTTTTAAATGACCTCTAGTACTGATATACATTTTTTATGTAAGCTCACTGCAGGATTTCTTGAAAACAGATTGGAAAAAAATTGGAATTGTTTAAAATTGCTTTCAGCATTGGTAAAGTTTTACAAAAACCAGATACCAAAAATGCAATATAAAGAATTGCTATAACATTGTCTTAAATAGTAACATCTAAGAGAAGCAACTACAGCTAAAAGCATTGGCTAAATATTGGATTAAATGTTAAATAAAATTAACAGGCCTAAGGTAGCCTACACCTAAGCCAAGAATTATTAACAGACAGATTTACATTTAAAATTATTTTTATTGAACTAAGAACTTTGTTTCTGATAGGAAATGATATTGCATCTCTCAAAGTAATAATAATAAAACTGCATTTTTTATAGAAATTCTATCAAATATATACTTTTCATTTAGATTTTTTAAAAACCATATCAAGAAAGTTTATTGTGATATTTCCAAAGAATTGTGAATTTTTCTTGAATGGTATCAGAGTTGGCTTAACTCTTGGCCTGTCTTATGGAGAAGCACAATACCTTTTACTTCCACTAGGTTTAAGACATCCTAAAATGAGATTCTCAGATCTGCAGGAAAAAAGAAACAGCTTGCTATTTTTGTTGTTTTCAAGGAGAAATCCCAGAAAACATCAGTGGTCATCATTAAGTGTATGTTCTTTATACATTTTATATACATATGTTTTACTTTTAATTAGGAATTGTATAAAGTGGTTTCAGTTAGGGGATAGTAGATGTGGATCCATACCTTTTAACATGTTATCTGACATCTGCTTCCTAAAAGGACAAATTGCTATGACAGTAACGTTTTTTAGGTCAAACTAATTAAATAAAGTACAAAAATGACACCATAAAACGAATGCTCATAAATAAATACACATGCTTTCACTTTTTTTTTGGTTTGTCTTGAGTTTTATTCCATCTCATGACTCTTTCTTCTAAGATAATAGGCAGTGCCAAGAGCTCTTCATCTCTTTCTCTTTATAACCTTCCTGGGAACCTTTTTTAATGCCTTTTTGACTTTCTGCTGCTCGTTCTTCCCCTTTAGCCCGTTGATTAAAGAGCAGAGTAACATCTTAAATTCAGAGTCTCTCTCTTTGTTCTTTCGGCTTCCTGACAAAATGACAAAGCAAATCTCCTTATCCATTCATTTGACAGTCTCTAAGAGAACAGCTTTGGATCCTTCCAACGTCCTGTCCTATATCTCCCAATTTCTCCTCTTCTGTCAAATAGACGGATAAGAAAGGCTTGTCTACATCTTACAGCTTGGCATTTAACCAAAAGCTTTGCTATGACCACTGCTGCACACTTTCTCATTGCACCTCATCTTTTAGTTTTTTGCTAAGTCCAGTCATAACTGTTTAAGACACTCAGGCAGAAATAAACATGTTAAATTTAAAACATATTTATGCTGTCTCTCTAATAAATGCAGCTGCAACATGTGAGGCTTCCTTACCAGCATCGAGTAGTAGATTTTGAATCCCGGCTTTGCGACAAAGTAATCGTCCGACTTGAAGGTGATTCTGAGAGAGTTGGATTTAGAAGTCAGACTAGAGGGTGCCTTCTGTCCGCACCAACGGCCCCACTTTATAGTGCTGGTTTGTGATTTTTCCTCCACCTCAACAAAGTCATAACTGAAATGACAGAGAAAAGAAAACATGTAGAAACAGATCAACCGTGGCATCAGACAGGAAAAAAGTTATGGTATGGAAATCAAAAAGACTAATAGCTGCGTTTATGCCTTGAAATATAATGTATGGCATTAATTTGTTGTTATTTGTAATCGTTATTATATATAACTTTATATAGTTTGATTTACAACATGGTGCAAAATAGCAAAATAGTTAACCTACAGGAGATTAATCTAAAAATAAACACCTGTCTTGGATAACGTTAAGACACTGAGAGGTACATTCTACAACACTGATCATTTCTTTATCATGACCTCTTAGTTGTGTATTATTTTGGGCTGCAAGTAACCAGTTTATCCATTTTGTTGACGTGTTTGAAGCAGAGAAAACAGTAAGGCATGAGGATTTGAGCAAGTTTGACCAGGGCAAGATTTTGATGCCCAAATGACTGACTACGGCATCTCCACACCTCTAACTCTTGTGGGCTTAATTTTTTTAAAACACTAAGATGGTTGTGCTAGAAAAGTCTCAAAATACATAGTGCATCACAGCGCATACGCATAAGAGCTGGAGCTTGGGGCAATGGAAGAAGGTGGTCGGTATGATGAATCACTGTTTCTCTTACATCACACGGATGGCCAGAGGGTTGTGCATTACCGACTCGGAGAACAAATGGCACCAAGATTTACTTGGGAAGAAAGAATGAAGCAGTGTTATGGTTTGGGCAATGTTCTGCCAGGAAACTTTAGTCCATTCAGTTTATGTGGATGTTACCTTGACAGATACCACCTATAAGCACTCTTGCAGACCATGTACACCTTTTCATGGAAATTGTATTCCATAATAACTGTGGCCTCTTCCAGTAAGGATAATGAGGTATGCCACAAAGCAAAAATGGTCCGGAAATGGTTTGAGGAGTACAAGGAATTTGATGAGTTAATTTGGCCCTAAAATTCGCCAAATCTGATACAGGGAGGCCCCGGCACACAATTCCAGGACTTAAAGGATCTACTGCTAACATCCAGATACCACAGCAAACATTCAGGGACTAGGTAGTCATAATGTTATGCCTGATCGTGTATAACAGAAACAATGTTCCTACGATTGCATTCCAACTATCACTGGGCTCAATTCAAATTCATTATTGATGAGGAAATATCTGTTTTGCCAAGAATGTATTGCTGTACTTTGCAAACTACATCAATTATAATTTCATTTTATTTGACTTCACCATTAAAATACCAATAAATAACCAACAAATCTGACTTATTTAAAACCTGCTGACCACTTGTTTCAGCCCTTTTTTTTCAAGTATTTCAAAAACAGAGTACTGACAATTGGACTGTAATTGCACCTTTGCCCAAAACGACAATCTAACTCCCTATGCCCACTGTAAAGAGCAGGTTTATCTTCTGTCAAAGATCTTGCTAACATGAATTAATTTTTTAGTCATTACCAGGTCATAACAGGATATAAAAAAAGCCTGAGATAAACAATAACATAAAAAATTACACTTACACCACTACAACACAATTGTAAAATTGCTCAAAGTTCATTTTTAACCTACTTATTCAGTGACCAAAAACCCTGGTGCGGCTAATTAAATGGATTGATCATCCGTAAATGTAAAGTATATGTTTTAGCAATGTGGCTGTTTGGGACATTCAGATGTATGGTAATAAAATGCAAAACTGGAGAACCCCCCCCCCGCATAGGAATGACGGGTACAAAAAAATGGATGAATGGCGTCATCTAACGAAGAGGAAATGGGGATATAATATTTGGTGTCAAGTAGGGATGGACGACATTATCATTTATTATTGTCTGTTTAATTGCTCTGCATGTTTTATATGATTATATTTTATCAGTATTTTTCTATTTAATCTTATCACATTAATTTAGTGCTTAGTTTTATATTTATCTAAATTTATCTAAATTCCAGTGTTTCCTCTGTGGGAGCCCTCTGCCTCAGGAGCGGTGGTCGGCTGTAGCTGCCTGGGTGCTCTCCAGGTGGACCTTGGGTGGAGGTGGGGGTCTTGGCCTTGCCTCCACTGGGCGCCCTGTGTCGGTGCCTCGGCTGCTGCTGTTGATCTACCACTGCCGGTGCAGATGGCTCCTCTGATGGCGTTTCGTTGCATGGTCCATCTCCACTCGGCCCAATGTCCTTTTTTACTGTGGTTTTTACCTGTGTGTGTGCATGGGAGTTAGGTTGGGGGGAGGGGGGTATAACTGAACATGCTTTTAAATCAGTTTGGGAGGGATGGGAATGTGGTTTATGTGGAGTCATTTTAATCTGTAAAGCACTTTGTGATGCAATTTCTTGTAGACAGACGAAGGCATGACGGAGAGTGTTGAAGAGGAGCAGCTGGTTAGCACTGCTTTGTGTGGGCTGGTACACAAAGGTACTCAGTGCAACCAGTTCTAAAAATAGCTCTGTTGTAATCCTTTTGCAAGCTCCCCTCTCGAATTTTCAGAAAGGCAAAAGCTTGTCTGTTCAATGACGTAGGACATTTAAAACTTATTACAAAAAACACAGAAAAGAATACCACAAGCCATAAACTTCTGTTTAATGGCAGTTAGCAAGCAACGTTCGATGCATACTAAACATGCCCTACTTATTTTTTACAAAGAGCTAAAAAAGACCCCCAACAAACACTATATTCTTTATTAATTTCGTCTTTTTGGCCTCTCAGAACCAATGAATTTCAACACAAGCCCACCCTTTCCCAAAATCATACTTTTTAATTGGAAAGCTATAACTATTTTGGTTCGGAAGAATAAAACATTATTTTATTCAAAAATTTTATATTAATATATGCCGAATATATGACACTGTTTCTAATGTACATCTATAGCTGTATGTCAATGAAAGTGCCTGTGTGACATTTGAGACATGTTGCTTTTTTGTCAATAGTTTTTGGGAAGAAAAATATTTAGATATAAACTCAGCAAAAAAAGAAACTGACTTTCAACTGTTTTTACTTTCAGTAAACTTAATGTGTGTAAATATTTGTATGAACACTAAAAGAGTCAACACCATAAGACATAAACTAAAAATGTTTCACAGACATGTGACTAACAGAAATAGAATAATGTGTCCTTGAATGAAGGGAGTACCAGTCAGTATCTGGTGTGGCCACCAGTTGCTTGAAGTACTGCAGTGCATCTCCTCCTCATGGACTGGACCAGATTTGTCAGTTCTTGCTGTGAGATGTTACCCCACTCTTCCACCAAGGCACTTGCAAGTTCCTGGACATTTCTGGGGGGAATGGCCCTAGCCCTCACACTGCGATCCAACAGGTCCCAGACATGCTCAATGGGATTGAGATCAGGGCTCTTCGCTGGCCATGGCAGAACACTGACATTGCTGTCATGCAGAAACTCACGCACAGGACGAGCAGTATGGCTGGTGGCATTGTCCTGCTGGAGGATCATGTCCGGATGAGCATGCATAAAGGGTACCACATGAGGGAGGAGGATGTCTTCCCTGTACCGCAAGGCATTGAGATTGCCTGCAAAGACAACAAGCTCAGTCCGATGATGATGTGATATACCGCCTCAGACCATGACGGACCCCCACCTCCAAATCGATCCCGCTCCAGGGTACAGGCCTCGGTGTAACGCTCATTCCTTTGACGATACACACAAATCCATCCATCGCCCCTGGTGAGACAAAACTGTGACTCATCAGTGAAGAGCACTTTTTGCCACTCCTGTCTGGTCCAGCGAAGGTGGGTTTGTGCCCATAGGCGGTGTTGTTGCTGGTGATGTCTGGTAAGGACCTGCCTTACAACAGGCCTACAAGCCCTTAGTCCAGCCTCTTTCAGCCTATTGCGGACAGTCTGAGCACTGGTGGAGGGATTGTGTGTTCCTGGTGTGACTCGGGCAGTTGTTGTGGCCATCCTGTACCTGTCACGCAGATGTGATATTCAGATGTACCGATCCTGTGCAGGTGTTGTTACAGGTGGTCTTCCACTGCGAGGATGATCAGCTGTCATTCCTATCTCCCTGTACCTCTGTCTTAGGCGTCTCACAGTGCGGATATGGCAATTTATTGCCCTAGCCACATCAGCAGTCCTCATGCCTCCCTGCAGCATGCCTAATGCACGTTCACGCAGATGAGGGGGGAACCTGGGCATCTTTCTTTGGGTGTTTTTCACAGTCGGTAAACAAGTCTCTTTAGTTTCCTGCGTTTTTAAAACTGTGACCGTAAATGCCTACTTTCTGTAAGCTGTTAAGGTCTTAATGACCATTCCACAGGTGCATGTTAATTAATTAATTATGGTTAATCGAACATGTAGGGAAAACATTGTTTAAACCCTTTACAATGAAGATCTGTAAAGTTATTTGGATTTTTACAACATTATTGTTGAAATACACAGTCCTGAAAAAGGGACGTTTCTTTTTTTTGCTGATTTTATATCAAAAATCGGATTTCAGCTGAAAATTATCGACGTATAACTTTTGGTCCATATCGTCCAGCCCTAGTGTCAAGCATTTCCCATTTTAACTGGGAAGTTACTTTTATACTGGCTGTGTATGTATTGTCATGCCAGTTCTCATCAGTCAATGTACCAGTTGGTGTTTTGACTGAAGCATGACATATGTCATGTAAGAAAAGCTTTTTGAAACTACAGGGCCAATCGTATTGTGCTCTTAAAGCTCCATCAAACATTTAAAGCTTTACAAGCTCAACTATAACGTTAGTAAAGAAAATGCTGTGATTGGATCAGCGAGTCCAACAAATCATAACTTCAAATTGTTGCCAATGGTGTAATTACCAGGGAGCTGGAATTCTGAAGAACCTAAACCCAACCAAAGTCTAATTAAATGTCATTCTTTCTCAAAAGGGTGTTTGTAATGACATCACAAACAGTACCTGCCGGCCACGAGTAACCATAGAGAGACACTTCCATTAGAGAAAGCAAGAATTCTGAACAGTTTTGGATTAGATCAGTACCAGATGCCAGTGTGTAAATGGAGTCAAAATAACGAGTGCTTAGACTACTCAACACCTTATAGTTCAATATAGAGAACTACTTGCTATTGGCAGGGAGGCACACAATGTTTTTACCTCTATTGGCTAATGAATATGTGATTAAAAAGATTACTATTACTGGCAATTTGAAAATGTATCTTTTTTATTTAATTACTTTGAGCATTTCCGTCCACAAACCTTTAATCTGAAAACCTATAACTTGTGTTAGCAAGACTGCAATAAATCTTAACTTACCACACTCGATACGCAGAACAGTAGGCAACTTGGGGTTAAGGGGCACATTAACATGTGACAGGCTGAATCTGGAATCGAACGTATAACCCTCCAATTACAAGCCAACAAATCCACCCACTGAGCCACACACCAAAGGAGACAAAAAAGACTTTAGGTCGCACAAACGAAGAAGTGGTCAGTATGACTACATAAGTTCAGTCCATTTACCATTTTAGTTTTTCCAGTTGACCAGTTGACAAACCAGCTGTACAAACTTAAGACTTTAGGTCCCATCTACTAATACCAGTGATTTGAGGCAAAATATGTACATAGGTTGCCTCGATGTCTCCCTAGGTATTTTCAAATAAACATGGATTGTTTCAACTCAAAGAAAGTAGTAGAACTGAATAGCTATTTAAAAATTCTTCAGTTTTGGATTCATTTTTGAGTAAACTTCTTAATTATGGTTCACACGACACCAGAAACCCTTTGTTGAGTTTACTCATAAAAGCTGTGCAGCTGGTTGGCTTACTTTTTCAAGTTTGTTCAACTTTTTTTTTTTTACTGTGCATGTACTCAGCTAAAACGATCAAACTGACAGTTACTGTTCAGTGGGCTAAAATATTAAAGAAATTCAAGGTTCAAGGCATAGGAATACTTTTACAAGACACTGTTTTCATTCAAATAAAGTCACCTCGGATATTTTAAACATAGGATAGAAAAAAGCTGCCAAGAAGAATGAAATAAATCACAAGTCTCCCATATTGGACTCATAGCTTCAATCTCATATTATTGCCCCTGCTGAGGACAGATCTTTAAGATCATTTTGTTTCTTTCAGCATTTACACAAATCTATAAAAGATATGTTGTTTTTGTAGCCAGTGGACCAAAACCCACTGTAGCTTTTATGCTTTGTTCACATTGTTTTGTGTAGTGGACAAAAGTTATGAGGAGACATCTTTAGGTAATAAAAACATTTTCTGTCTGTTTTAGACCTCTACCTGAGGCACATGGGGAATCAGTAATCACACACTTGAACATTCAAAATATACATCCTAAATTTTACATTAATCTGAAAACATTAAAGCAATTTGTCAAGCCATCCCACTAAAATAAAAAGTCCTGAAAAGCAACTAATCTTGCTCAAATTTTCAAACAGAGGCGCAGGTATGGTTCTGTACACAGTAGACATAACTAATGCAAAATCCAAAACACTAAGCATCACAGTTTTTCTCCTTTTCCCAGCCTTAAATATTTTCTCCTCCTCTTTTATCATGACTGCATGATTGACTTTCAACAAGATGCTTACACAGACAGCTAAACCAAATTTTGTTTTCTTTATTCAACCCTCAAGAACAAACTTCTAAAGGTTCTACCAAGAAAGAAATATTTCCCTCTTATTTGTCACATCCTTTCAGTAAAAACTTTATCTGGGGTAGTATTGTATATACCCTGGCAAATAATTCTACAGGATGAAAGTGTTTTAATTTTTGGATTGACATTTTATACAGAGTACATTTTACTTGTCCTTGATGTGTTACTTTAAGCTATTCTCTCCATTACTCAGTCTCAAACTTTTTAATCACTTTCCTCTTTCAGCCAACTTTTCTCCATTATACATGTCTGTGATGCATCAGTGCTCCCTCCTGTTTGTCCTCAGTATCTCAATCTTCCTTTGTCTTTCTCTCCTTTTGTCTCTCTAAGGGTACTTTATGTCTTCCTCTTTGTCTTCCCATATTATCTGCCGTAATCGTGTAATCTGAATTCCATCCCCACCATCTACATCTGTTCTCTCTATCTTCCTTAATCTTGTGTTTTACCTGCACTTTCCATTCACAGGCTCCTCCAGGTTGAACTGTTCATCAAACTCAAGGTGGATGAGGCTCCCAGGTGGTGACAGCAGTTTCCATGACAGACACAGGTTGCGGGGATAAGCTTTAGGGTAGTTTGGGCTGGAGATAACACCGCCCGCTGGAGTCACCGTGATGCTTTCGTCCTTGTGGTACAAGTCTGTAGTGGAGTGATTGCTGTCTGTTAGTGGTTACAACTAATGAGTAAGTTCATGCACTTTACAAACACATCTGCATTCAATACAAATAGTCGCACAAAGATAAACCAAAATTTGTAGGTTGGCAAACATAAGAAAAGAAAAACTGAAACATGCAAAAAAATTATGTGACTTTGAGAATACATGAACACAATGACAGTGTTAGAGCTTTTAACCAAAAACATTTGTTATATTCTAATATTCTATAGAACCAAACAATAGAGAAAACAGAGTAATACTAAATAATAAATACTTAAAATATTGTCATATTTACATCTTCACTGTATATTGTAAAAAATACTTGATGAGAGCTTTAAGATGTCATGTGTCTTCTGTTAACTAAATTACACAAGTATTTCATTCTTAGTATTCAAAAATCAATTGCCCACAAAACTGTGCTGTTGACTTTTTTATAATTACACAAAAACTCTCACATGCACCCACACAAACACTTAGACACACACACCATCAAAAGGTCAGAATTTGTGCTGAACTGGGCTGACAGGGCGATATTTTCTGAGTGCTGTGTGGGGTTTTTTTCTTACAAGAGAGCTGAATCCATAATCAAGGTGCTGCAGCATGCACCCCTGAGAGATGATGAAGCTTCAGCCTTCTCATACACCTCTTTACTGCTAACTTCACCTAATTTTTACTCCTGTCCCATTTCCGTCCTTACTGTATTTCTCTTTTCATCATAGCCATTCTGGTTATCTTCTGATTCTCTGGTGTGTTCATCCAAAACATAACCACCTAAAGTTGCAGTTGACATGAGAAACGTCATATTTTAGTTTAGATAGTTTATAATTTGGTGAATCTGTCAGTGTATGTGGGCATGCATGATGAAGATGAATTTTTATGTAAAGGAATTTTTCCACTCTGTTGATCAGACGCTTCACTGTGAGGCTCCCCTCAGTCATGAAAGTGCAAATGTACCAGAGAATTTCCCTCACTAATGTCTAAAGGAAACTCAGCATAGCTTAAAAAAGTCATTTTGGTTAACACACATGTGGCTGTTGCAAGCAGAAAGGTTATTTTATGCTCCACGTAATCTGTGTCATGCAAAGACTGCTTGGGTGTTGTCGGGATCATGCATAAAACTAGAGCTGCGCAAGAAATGACACTTTAATCAGAATAGCAATGTATGTGTATATGTTAACAAAATCATAATTGCCTGCTTGGATGCAATATTTTGGTAAGCCACTAAATTTTTGACATGATCTAAATGCCAAGCAGTCACTTTCTGCATGTTATCATTATTATAAAATATATAAGCCCACTGGGTACCTTCACTGCACTTGATGTTCACCCCTATAGAAGATGACAGTGGCCAAGATTTAAAGCCTACCCAAAAGTGATATGATGACAAAACAGAAAGAGTGAGGAAAAAGTGCATTATTTGCAACCAGCGTAGTTAAAAACATTACAATTGCACACATTGATAATATCTTGTAGCTCTAGTCAGAGCGCATAATAAAAGGCAAGTTTGTAATCCTTGTAAAACTACAGCTGGAGTTTTTAAAAGGTCTGTGTGTATTCTTTGTGACTCTTACCATCACAGATATGAACTTATCTATGAGCATGTTAAAAAGAAGACAAAGACTACACTCAAGAAACTGTGCAAAGATTTCTACAAGGGACCTTTCGGATGCTGCCACAGTCATATCGTTGACCTTAATATAAATGATGCAGTGATGTCAGTGACACTTTCTAAAATTCATGCAAATGAAAAAATGTTTCGAAAATACATCCCTGTTCATTATCCATGCAGAGAAATTAAAGTGGCTATAAGTGGAAGTTATTTTTTTATATTGAGTAGAGGGTTCACGGGGATTAGGCAGAACTGATACATGTTCTGTTGACAATGTAACTGAAAACAGTGCAGGATCTATATAATCTTTTATATTTCCAAATTTGCTTGCAGTCTGCCTTTGTTGGTTTTACTGGAAAATACCTCATATAAATTATTTAATAGACCTGCAGTTCAGAGTACAACCACACAACTATTTTTTGATTTCATTTAATATTGTTCAAAGCTACCTAATAATTTGTTTTTCTTTCTGATTATAATTTGGTTTTCTTTCTGATTACAAGGCAGTTGGATCCAAAAAGGTGAAGCACAAAACCAATTAAAAAAGTAGGAGAAGACATTAATTCATTACCGTCAAACTGAGAGGGACCCATTACTTAGCTTAGCCATGCATGTAATTCCATGTTACTTGTTACTTGGATAATGCTACAAAGAAATACCCACATACACTGTCTTGGCACTTGTAATAGATCATGTTGTGTGATAAAAAAAAAATAAATATTGTTACACAAATGACAGGGAAGAAGCAGGATGACGAATTTGTATAAGCAGTTGGCTGTGGTATCTATCCAAATAAATAGTATGAGACGTTTAAAGGATAAATTGGTCTGACTGAAATTATTGAAACAAACATCTATTCAGTTTTCTTTTAGGAAACTTTGTTAAAGTAATTTAATTATTTTGATTAGTTAGTGAAATGCAATCAGAAAGAAAGGCCTAATGGAATTCCTACAACCAACCGGAATATAGTGCTACAAATCCTTCCAAAAACCCTGAGGAGTGTATTCAGCAATCACCACATCGCATATATTAATCGAGAGAGTGCAAAGCTCTGATCACGGCTGCATTTTTATTTATTTACGGACTTATGAGTGCAGCACGGTGACCTGTAAACATGCTTCCTCTACTTATCGGTATGCTTTGTTATGGGATATTTCTATCTGTGTAATGTTATGATAAGTAATGTATCAGACGGCCAGGCAGACGCCAGCAAGCAGCAGATATCAACAGTATGTTCGGACCTTGACAGACGATTGCCCAGTTTGCTATCGGGCTTTCTGATGTGGCAGGATCCAGACTCGAAGAATACACACTGGAAACAGTAGCTGAGCTTGTCCTGTTAGAAGATAAACAGTGATTGCTAAATGCTATTTAAGGTTTTGAATTAGAAGGGTTGGGGGGGGGGGAGAAAAACTGTAGTCAGTAGACTCTGTCCCTCCAAGTTTGGCCAAACACGTATCTATTAAATACTTAAACGTAGGGCTGGGCAATATGGCCTAAAAATAAAATCTCTGATTTTTCACACCAAATCCGATTTCTGATTTTAATCGATTTTTCTCTTTCTCCCTTTACTTTCTTAAACAGAAATGACACATGACAATCTATTTTTTTGAAACTCTTATTTTAATATCTCCTTTGGGAGTCTACCTGAATTCAAAGTTGTGTCCAAAGTTGGTAGCACATACCTGGCGTCCAAAGTTTTCAGTAGGTAAATAAAGCCAGGCTTTTCCACTGTATAAACAGACACACGGATACAAGCGGCTGAAATGAGTTTCCTCCGCAGAGTGTCTGGGCTCTCCCTTAGAGATAGGGTGAGAAGCTCAGTCATCCGGAGGGGGCTCAGAGTAGAGCCGCTGCTTCTCCACATCGAGAGGAGTCAGTTGAGGTGGCTCGGGCATCTGGTCAGGATGCCTCCTGGACGCCTCCCTGGTGAGGTGTTTCAGGCACGTCCCACCGGGAGGAGGCCCAGGGGAAGGCCCAGGACACGCTGGAGGGACTATGTTTCTCGGCTGGCCTGGGAGCGCCTTGGGGTTCCTCCCGAGGAGCTGGAACAAGTGGCTGGGGAGAGGGAAGTCTGGGTCTCTTTGCTTAGGCTGCTGCCCCCGCGACCCGACCCCGGATAAGCGGAAGAAAATGGTTGGATGGATGGAAACAGACACCATATATTTGGCAATATAAATATATATTGTGAGCTGCTGCTTGCTTGAGCATCTCGTAGAGAACAGCACTTCTCCCACTCGACGGAGTGCCTCTGTTTCAGGTGTTGAAGCAAATTCGTCATACTCCCACCTTTGGTAGCAACAGCCGTCAAACAGATTTTGCAGTGTGTTGTTTGTTGCTCCAGGTCTGAAGTCGCAAAACCGAACCACTTCCATATAATTGAAGGAACTGTCCCTTTTTTGGGAACAAGAGCTCCTCTTTGCTAGTTCCCATTTTGACGTCTACGCGTTGCGAGAGACAGACTGGCTGACCTTGCTCCAAACTACGGAAGCCCAAGAGAGCAGGGGGAGGTGGTAAATCTTGATTTTCCCAAAAATAAATCATCTTAAACGGCAAATTCGAATTAATCAATAAAATCGATTTATCACCCAGCCCTACTTAAACACCAAACGGACTCGGTTTCATCTTTGTTTTTAGAAGAGCAATATTTTCATAGACATAATAGCTCTCACCAGAAAACTGCTTGCTCTGTTTAGTGGGAGTATTTGTCAGTTGGGGGCAGTGACTGAGCTGATTGGCTGGATTTTTAGCTCAAATCTGGTGACAGCCAGCATGGGACATAGCCTAATAGGAGAAGAGAAGTTGGAGGCGGTGAAGGATGAAGAAGAGTAAGAAGTACGGAAAAGAAAAGCTAAAATATAAAAATTTCCTTAGCTTCCTATTCTTCTTCATCCTCCACCACCACCACTTTCCCTTCTTCTATACTTTGAATCCACATCACGTTCTTTTTCTATTTGGCCAAGTCCCATGTTGGCCATCACTGGTTTTGAGCTAAAAATCCAGCCAATCAGATCCATCTGAAAAGTAACTGCCACCAACTCACAAAAGCACTGACTAAACAGAGAGCAAACGCAATTTTTTTGGCGAGAGTATAGAGATGGGTGGAGGGAGAGTGTTTTACCACTCCCCATGCTGCATTCATGGGCCCATGAATAAATGGAAATGCTGCCACGATCAGAGCTATGTGCTCTCTCAGTTAATAATACAACCATGATTAGAGCTCTGTGCTCTATTGATTAATATTGTGATTACTTAATACCCCCTCAGGGTTTTTTTTATCAGGAATGTGACTCCATAATTTGTCCTTGCAGACAAATTCAAGCTCAGTCAGTTTAGATAAAAAGATTTGAGGATATATTTTTAACTCTTCAACTCTGCACTTGGGTCTGGACATAGACAGGTCATTCTGACATATTAATAAGCAATCCTTTCTAGCTCTGGTCGTATGTTTCAAGTTGTCCTGCCTGAAGGTGAGTCTCTTTTCCCTTTGTCATGATTTTAGGAGACTCTAGAGCGAACACAACCCACGTACAACATAAAAACTGATAAAAGTGTTTATTAAAAGTTGTAGAAAGCTGGATCCTGTACGGGAGGACGGAGACGAACTTTGGACCCGGCAACACTGGAAGGAGGAATAGTATTAAATCAGGTGATATTTTTAGATGGTGATAATTAATTAATCTTAAAAGGTGGAACAGAACTTGATTCTTACGGTGAGCAGGAGCTGCAGATGTCCAGGATAATGCATAGTGCTAGTTTAAATTAAAAAACAATGGATCATTTTACCTCCACTTTACATTTATAAAGTTAGTTTATTTAGGGTTATCAGAGTGCCCTTAAATAAAGTACTGCACAAAGAAATGTAGATGATGATTTGTGTTTGTAAAAAAGACACAAAAAACAAGGAAAAAAACTTCAAAAACGTCTATTATTTTTCTCCCACTTCACAATTCTACACTAATTTGTGTTCTATCACATAGAAAAAGTGCAGTTTGTGTTTGTAGCATGACAAAATGTGAGAAAGTGAAAGAGGTATCTAAGATTGTGCAAAGCAACTAAACTTGAGAATCAAGTTTCATTATAAAACACCTGACCAGACCTCAGTTCTTCATCTGAATAAAGTCAATATCTTCAAAGCCTACCAAAAGGTTCATTGTTTGCAGTTGCTGAAAATCTGATGATGTTTCCTATAATACCCCTAAGAGTCTGACTCACACCTCAGATAAATATAGACACAATAACTCTCTTTTTTTTCTTTCACGTGCACCAACATATTGTCTGACTCTGGCAATTAGACTTTGAAACTCCTGATCTGACACTTAAGTACTGTGACAATGATGCTGTGTGACTGTGCGATAAATTTGTATGTGAGGTGGGCAGATGGAAGAGTGGATGTGCTAGGTTTCAGGAGAAACGTTCATGATACTTTGTGTGGATTTGCATGTAAGCTTGTCAGGTTGGTTTTATGTGGATATATTCTCACTAATTAAACTTGGCTCTCCCACCTCTAGTGCCAGAGTGTGATGTTTTTCATGGCTTCAAGATCTATTTCTGATCCAAGTGCCAATCACACTCTAATCACCCAGCAACATGGTGCATCAGACGCTGAAAAATAGCTCTCACACTGGAGTAAAGCAAGTCACACTGAAGGACTTGATAACAAAGGATATTAATCTCTCAAGTTTCTGATTGAGTCGATTTTAGTTGAATCTGAGGAAGTCACAGCCGTGCAAACAGTTTCCTAATATTAAACATCAGCCATTTTTAATAAAAGTGTCTGTTCTGTGCAAACCAAACACATTTTTATTTCTTGATTGACAGTTGATACATTTCCACTCAGGAACAAACTCCCACAGGATAATACCTAAAACCAGGCAACCCAATTTATTCTGTCTGCCATCTAACACATCCAGTCTGTCTTTCATCTTCTTAAAATGAATTCTTCTGAACCAAAGACAGGCCAATAGTAATTTATCGTGGCATTCCTGTTTTAAAGAAGAGTGCAGCTTTTCTTAAACTGTGTGAATTAGGTTATTGGTAAGATTGAATTAGCTTATACTTTGCATTGCTGGAGAGGAAAAAGGTAAAACAGATGAAAAAAATGTGAGGTAGATTAGAAATTTGACACAAATCAGATTTTGTTTCCTTAGCAAAAGGCAGTGAAAATAGTTAAGTGTTGTTAAAACGTAAAATCATCCATCAGCCCCTCTAGATTTAATGGAATTGTACATCTTACCTCAATAAACAAGTAGCAGGAGGTTTTCCTAGTATTTTTACTCATTAATTTCTTATTTTTGCCCATTTTACCCACCCCTAGACGAAAGTTGTTATATGTACAGTTTGCTACTGCATTAGTACTGAATAGGTTACTTTTCTATACCTTTGCTCCCAAGTGGTCACACAATTATTAGCCAAACTATTTTGAAGTAGTTTGCTGCTATATTAATAAACTGAATTGAAAACAGGTCCCACTCCACTCCAGGATTTAGAATAATGCAGTCAACATGCCACTCAGTGTTTTTCATGCCAAATTGGATAACTTTTACCAGCTTCATTATTCATGTTCCTTGGAGTTTGCTAATCATGACCAAAAGCTGCGCAGACTCTCCTCTGCAAATTACAGTATAGCGTTTTCTGCATTTTAAGCCAGACTAAGACATTCTCTATTCGCATTAAAACATGAATTTAAAACGATGAACATGTGTGTATCTATGTGTATGTATGATGCATGCAGCAAGTTTGCATATTAACATCTGTTCAGTTATGTATACGTTTTGTGTTGTAAATGTGCATTGGCTGTGGATGTGTGGATACTTTTTTCCTCAGAGTATTTCCACACACGAGAAATAATCAAAGCCCTTTCCATCTGGCTAAATGTAAACTCAATGCCTGTGTGAGTAAATCTGAGTGTGTGTGCTTGTACGTATTGCAGTGCTGCTTATCAGAGTTGATGCTGGCTCCAGTGTTTTGCTACTCTCATGACAAATCAGCTTTAAATTTTCTTGCATGTTTTTCAGTCATGCTCACAAAAGCATAGAGGCATGTAAAAAGGGGAAAAAAGGCACACAAGACAGGCACACAGAAACACATGCACACAGCTCAGGAGTGTGCTCTGCATACCAAGGAGGTGTCAGCTTTGGTCAGCATCGGCTATCGCCCCACATGTACAACTACTACTTTTCCTTTGCTCCTTCAGTCCCTCCATTTTGGACGATATTCCCTACGCTGTGAGTTAGTTAAAAGGACTGTGACATTCCTATTTCAAATAAATATAATTATAACTAAAAAAGCATGCCATAGCTTGTTCGATTATTAATCCTTTCTTTTAAACTTAAAATCTAGTTAAACCCGATCTTTAAAGCTACACCTATTTAACTTTGTATATCATTCTTAGTCTGTGGCATCTCCGCACTAGGGGCCGGTGTGGCTGTGGAGCTCTATACACGGCATGCTTAAATTAATCAGTAGAACAGGGTCGTTCTTTACAGAGTAATATTATATTAAGACCGATTCTGTTACCAAGAAGATTCTGTTATAAACATTTGTGTATAACTATCTAAGTCTTTGCAAGAATACTGACAAGCTCAGTAGGCTAAATTCTCTTGAAGCACCGATTGGGGCCGGCCCCATAACGTTTGTTTAAATGATGAAGATCTAAAATCACAGTGCGAATGCCCAACGTGTGCTCAGTAGACAGCCGATGGGCACAAATGCCATGGCACCAAGTTGAGATCCCGCTGACTTACTTGATAAGGCAGCAATGTGCCATCTGGTGTGCAGTCTGCCAGAAATTTATTAGAAAAGGAAGAAGAAGAAGAAGAAGAAGAAGAAGAAGAAGAAGAAGAAGAAGAAGAAGAAGAAGAAGAAGAAGAAGAAGAAGAAGAAGAAGAAGAAGAAGAGTGAATAGCTCACGTCACGTTTACATTCTGTTTGATAGAAGTGTGCAGCCATCTAATATTCTTGCTAGCTACAAAAGCCAAAAAATGTAAAAAAATAAAATAAAATAAAAAAATATGAATGAAGTAGATTTTTTGATGAAGTCTATTTTTAGCACGTTGCCTCTTGAATGAAAATTAGATATAAAACATTGGGACATCACAAGCCAGTGGATGTTAACATCATTCAAGGAGGACTTTAAGAGAATATTATAGATTAAAGGGGATTATTTGAAAGATTATACAGTTATTGAAAAGTTTGCCAAGATTAAAGATCTGCATTTTTTTTCAAGAAGAACAACACTGGTGAGTGACCCTTTATTTGTTATTTCATGTAGGCTACAAAAAAGTCTTAATTTTTTTTACTTAAATTGACATAAAACGGTGTTTGTAGTGTGTAGATGTGTGCTATTTTATGTGGTTCATTTAATATTGAATCATTTAATATTGAATCAATAATAATGTGGTCAAATATTGCAATGGCCTACTGATCAATACAACGTAAAGTTGCCCAATTCTGATATTAAAAATTGCACAACACAAGATCGTCCACACTTACTCACCTTATCTACAGCTGTGTGCTCAGCTTCAGCTTGGAGCAGTTCTATGTCCACTCGCTCTGTCTCTGCAAGTTCGGCATCTGTATACTCCAGTTCATAAAGGTATCCCTTTGGCGTAGTGCTAAAAAGTTTCTTCTTTATCCGATCCATCTGGCATTGTGCTAAAATGAGTTTCATCATCAGATGTTTCGTAATCAGACATGTTGTCGGCATTCAACAGTGGAACAGCAGACGGGAGGAGCGCAACAGTTGATGCTGGCCGCAGTGTGGATTGATTGATTGGAATGGAAAGAAAATAGTGCTGAGTAATAGTGAGTTGCACATTTTGGCCGGCGTTTTTTTTCTGATGCAAACGAATCATGTTTTCAAACGCATCTAGTTTTCTGAAGGAAAATGACACAGTTTATAGGCCCCCAAAACTAGCCGGGACTACTTTCTTGAAAGACTTTTAACGACCAGAGCGCTTACCAGGAGGTGACCAGAGATATGGGTCAGTGTATATGCACTATGCTGATGGTGAGGATGGGATACAAATTGATGGCAAAAAATGCTAACTATCCCTTTAACAGTTTCTACTGTAAATGTGAAAAGCAGCCGTTCAACACGTCCCACCAACTCATCCACATCTTAGTATGACCTAAAAGCTCCCCATGCACCAAACACCCTCCTCTCTCTAAAAGCTGCAGTCCGGAGTATTTGAGGGAGAGAGACTTTTTTGAATCTGACGTACCAAGGCCCCTCCCAAAATGGGAAGACACCAAGCAGTGTGTCTGCCCGGCCCCATGTTGACATGTATGCGTGATCCGCATGCAAGTTGATTGACAGCCGACAATGCGGAAAATAGAATTCTATGGCTAAAAAAAATTGTCGCTCAGTGTGAAATGCATAGGGGTCTACGGGAAGAAGGTGGGATTAAGAAAAATAACAAGTGTTGTGGAACACTAGCCTTTTATCATAGTATTGAACCCCACTATCATTTTAAAGATTTATAAAACTTTGATACATAAATATATTCTCCAGACTGCAGCTTTAAGAACCCCCTGCCTAGACTTACTATCTTTGAAGAGGATGTACATAGTTTTTTTTTAGGGTCAGAAGACCAAGAAAGCTCAAAGACCTGACAATGTGTTCTCCTCATGCCTGAGAAGATGCACTGACCAACCAGCCTCCATCATCACTCAATTCTTCAACAAGTCTATGGAGCTATGTGAGGTTACCTCATGCTTCTCAACACTCCACCATCATCCCGGCCCCCAAGAGATGTATCAGCATGGGATAAAATGACTATTGGTCTGTTGCCCTGATGTCTGTGCCAATGAAATACTTTAATCAACAGTTGTTGAAGCATCTAAAGGACATCACAGGCTACCAGCTTGACCCCCTGCAGTTTCTTCACCGGTGTCACGTGGGTGTGTGGAGAATGGACCCAAACGCACTCGCTGAAGGAAGGTGCAGGATGTTTATTATAGTGAGGAGGTGGAGATGATGATGATGATGATGATGATGATGGCAGGAACAGAAACACTGGACATCGGGCAGGGAAGGAAGACAGCAGGAAGACGACACACCATGGGGATTGACAATTGCTACTGACAACTAAAGAATGATCCGGCCGGGAGTGACAGGAAGTGAGGGGTCTTAAAGGCAGGAGGTGAGTAGGATCAGGTGTGGATGATGAGACAGACAGGTGAAGACAATCAGGCAGGAATAGGGCAGCGTGACAGGACCCCCCCTTTAAAGGTGGATTCCAGACACCGTGGAAAGAGTGAAAAAGAAAGGGAAGAGAAAAAAAACAAGCACCCTTGCCAGGGTGGGTGGAGGGGGCCCACGGAAGGAGGGCCCCGAGTCTCTTTGGATACGCCCCTGGAAGTCTGGCGGACGGCCCCGGTGGCGGCCCCTGAGGACCTGGAGGTCGGGCGGACGGCCTCGGCGGCGTCCTCTGGCTGGACGGAGGTCGGGCGGACGGCCTCGGCGGCAGCCCCTGAGGACCTAGAGGTCGGGCGGACGGCCTCGGCGGCGTCCTCTGGCTGGACGGAGGTCGGGCGGATGGCCCCGGCGGCGTCCTCTGGCTGGACGGAGGTCGGGCGGACGGCCCCGGCGGCGTCCTCTTCTGAGGGTCAGGTAGTGACAAAGATGCCTGGCCGGTAAAGGTTGGCCGAGACAAAGAGAGTCTGGAGGCTCGGACGCCTCCTGAGACGGAGAGTCTGGAGGCTCGGACGCCTCCTGAGACGAATAGTCTGGAGGCTCGGACGCCTCCTGAGACGAAGGTTCTGGAGGCTCGGACGCCTCGTGAGACGGAGAGTCTGGAGGCTCGGACGCCTCCTGAGACGGAGAGTCTGGCCAGTCTGGACGGGGACGGGTCCTCCCTGACCATCCCTGGGAGCTCCAGCGACCCATGGGGAAATGTCGCTTGCTGGAGAGCAGCCAAAGTGATGGCCAGGAAGACTGCAGGAATGTTGGAAGCTGAGACTGGCTCTGGAGCTGGAACAGGCTCATGGACTGGAACTGGAACGGGCTCATGGACTGGAACTGGAACGGGCTCATGGACTGGAACTGGAACGGGCTCATGGACTGGGACTGGAACGGGCTCATGGACTGGGACTGGAACGGGCTCATGGACTGGGACTGGAACGGGCTCATGGACTGGGACTGGAACGGGTTCATGGACTGGGACTGGAACGGGCTCATGGACTGGAGCCGGAACGGGCTCACGGACTGGAGCTGGAACGGGCTCACGGACTGGAGCCGGAACTGCCCCTGAAGCGGCCCCACCTCGGCGGTGTCGCTGCCTGCGGCGAGGCGCTCCCCTGGAGCAGAGGTAGGCCGTCTTGTCCCCATCGAAGAACTTGAAGAGGTCCTCCTCCCTGATGTGAGGAGTCCCTGAAGAGCCAGCTGGAGGAGGGACAAAGATGGCGGGGGAGAGAACCGGCGGTGGGTGCCACACGGAGATGGAGCCGACGTTGGTGGTCCGTGTGGCCGCGCCGCCCTGCTCCTCGCTCGCTGAAACGCCGGTTCGGCGGGTCCGTCGCCTACGGCCAGATGGTGGAGGCGGAGAGGGCGGACCGATCGTCTGGTCCAACGCCTCCTGGCGAATCCTCTCCGCCTCGCGCCGCAGATCGGCGAGCTCCCGGGCAGAGAAGACACTCTGGAAGTGAGGGAGCACTCCGAGGATCTCCCCGGCTCCGGAGACCCGCACAGGGAGGTGAGGAGAGGCAGCGGGTCTGGCCAGGTTAGCCCAGACGTCCTGGCGCAGGGCGGCGATCTCCCGGGCGAGTGCTGGGTCCATGTTTAGGGCCGGATCATTCTGTCACGTGGGTGTGTGGAGAATGGACCCAAACGCACTCGCTGAAGGAAGGTGCAGGATGTTTATTATAGTGAGGAGGTGGTGATGATGATGATGATGATGATGATGACGATGGCAGGAACAGAAACACTGGACATCGGGCAGGGAAGGAAGACAGCAGGTAGACGACACACCATGGGGATTGACAATTGCTACTGACAACTAAGGAATGATCCGGCCGGGAGTGACAGGAAGTGAGGGGTCTTAAAGGCAGGAGGTGAGTAGGATCAGGTGTGGATGATGAGACAGACAGGTGAAGACAATCAGGCAGGAATAGGGCAGCGTGACAACCGGGCAAACAAGTCGGCAGATAATGTAGTCAGTTTGGGACAACATTTCACCCTGCACCACTTCGAGCACCCAGGCACGTACCCCAGGATCTGGTTTAAGGACTTCAACTCGGACTTCAACACGCTCAACTTTGACATCCTCCATCAGCTCACAGAGCCGGCCTCCACTAGTCGGTGCATCACCAGCTTCATGACTGACTGGCAGTAGGAGGTGAGACTTGGAAGCATTTTCTCCCACACAAGAACCATTAGCATCGGTGCCCTAAGGGGTGTGCTCTCTCTCCTGACCTCTTTTCTCTGTGTGGGAGACCTGTATGTGAAACCCCTGAAGTTTGTTACTGGTACTGAAACAATAATAACATGTTTGCATACAAACAGGCGCTGGATCAGCGGATCCACTGTTACAACCATGGAGGTTAACCCACTTATGACAGTGGAGATGATGGTGGACATCTGGAGAACACCCCACACACTGCCTCCTCTCACTAACCTCAACAACACTATCTCTAATCTATTGTTGATCACTTTACGCTCTTAGGAACCACCATTTGTCAAGACCTGAGGTGGCCCTCACACATAAACACTGTTCAGAAGAAGGCCCAGCAGGTGACTGTACTTCCAGCAGCAATTCAAAAAGTACAACCTTTCACAGGAGCTGTTGGTCATCTTCTACACAGCCATTATTCAGTCTGTCCTGTGTTCGTCCATCACTGTGTAGTTTGGCTCATCCACAAAACAGTACAGGGCCAAACTACGATGAAAAATTAGGTCTACAGAGAGAATCGTCCTGCCCTCCATCCAGGACTTGTACAGGTCTAGGTCAAGAAAAAGGCAGCTAAAATCTCTGCAGAGCACACTCATTCTGAACACAAACTGTTTAGGCTTTTACCTTCAGGTTGGCACTACAGAGCACTGTTTGCAAAAACCTGACACCACAGGGACCAATTCTTCCCCCAGGCTGTCTCTCTGATAAATACTTAACAGTTAAGGGTGCCCAAGTTGATACAGTGCATATTTGCACTGATTCAACCTTCTGTTCCTCTTTTGTAAAAAAACCTGTATAAACACATATTTACAAAAAAACTTTGAAATATAAATATAAAGAAAGAGAAATACAAACAAATGTCTTCACTGAGAGGAAAGTAGAACAGAAGTCCTTGTTTGTGTGCACACACTTGACAAATAAACTGATTCTGATATGGCTTACAAATGTTGTAATTCTCAAGCTATCTCACATGAACCTTTTACTTCTGATGATTCTTACATAAAGGTAAGAGTTTAACTCATTTACTGAAAAGGAGTACACTTTGATAAACCTTCAAACTGCTATGGGAATTTTCCCAAAATGAATAAACTTAGCATATTATTGTAGATTAACCAGACTCTCCTTTTTACTATCGGTATTATCTTTTTCTTAATTTAGCTGTCTTTTCACAGTCTTTACAACATAAAAAAGTCATAACTGAGTAGTTGTCCTTAGAGTCCCCCTGTCTGAGGACAATTTAGGTTCAATTTTGGTCAGAAACACTGTGGGGTGTTTGTCTCTGCAGTCTCTGCTGATAAAGGGGGTAACACCCTCTGTGTGCATCTGTGTGGGTGGATGCTTTCAGTGTAACAGCATCAGCATGCGAAAGGGTTTTGCTCTGACTGCATACTTCTATGCAAAGATTTAAAAGATTTTTGTATAAGAGCAGCTGTGTGTGTGAATTTGTGTGAGAAAGTGTGAATATTCCTTTGAAGCCGAAACAAAGCCATGCCCTGTGACACCGACAGACAAGGTTAGACAAACAAACGTGGGTATGACCAGAGCCATGTTTACTCAGCATAAGGACTACATATGACAGAGCGGACATCCTCACAGGATGGAAACATGAGCCTAAACGAAGTCAGAATTACAAAGCGAAGATAGAGAGGGGATGATAAACAAGAGCAGGACAGAGCAGAGATGAAGGGAAGTCACCTACTGGAGAGAAAAAAAACCAAGGGGAGATGATGATTGAATGAGATAAAGAAGGACAAAGATAAAGAAAAAACGAAGAATGAAAATGCATGTAGCATAGAGAAATAAAAGGAGTAGAGGCAAGGGAAAGAACAAGGCAGGCCCCAAGGGGCCCCAATGCCTCAAATGCTGTGAAAGCTACACCAAAGAGCATGTCTAAGATTGACTCATAAAAAAGCTATGGCATTAACTGTTGTATGTCTATCCTCGAAATATCATCTATATTTGGCAAGATGCCTCTAATGCTTTGTTGCCAAGTGTGCAAATTCCTATTTTTTCATCTTTCTCAAATGATGCAGAACACCACAAGATATTAACAACTCACATTAAATATAAACTGCTCTCACTGCTGCATCCTTTTTGCTGGTTCCCACATATTTGCCAGCAAGTTTCAATGGTGCTTTTGGGCTGTTGATTAGCATTAGCATCCACTTAACTTCCACAAGGGCCTCTTAGACATCTGTGACTCAACACCTTCTGAGGGGGCAAAATAGTCTAATGGGCAGAAAAGCGAGGGATGGTCTGCTCTTTGCTACAAAGGATGGCTATAAAGATCAAAAAGAATATATTTTTAGATGGTTTCTTATAGCCTCTAAGCACATCATTTTAATTAAGCAATGGGTCATAAGCAAAATCAGCCTTTGTGAAAATGCTTTAGTTGTGCTGAATATGCTGTGGTGGAAACATCTGTCCATTAACTCCACCAGCTTACTCCTGTTCAGGTTTTACAGAAGTCTACAAATGAATGACTGGCCTGTGGTAATTTTGCTCAAAATGTTACAGAACCCTTTTGTACAGGTTGGTCAGCATTTTTGTTGCTTCCTTTGATTAGGACAGAACCTGAGACTAAGGAAGCGTTAGGAGGCTCAATGCTCTACAGAACATTACAGTAGTTTAAGGCTGCTGCTGTCAATTGTTGAGCTTTATCGGGGTGTTAATATTGGTAAAATGATCTAAAAGGCATCTAGGAACATTAATTAGTAATTACCAAACCATGCTCACATAAAACATTTCAATAAAATAGATGTTTTCTTTTTTAGTCAAATGAGACAATGAATCTACTGTGAACGTTTTTTAAAAACTTTTTTAAACACCTTTAATTAGAAATAAGAGGAGTTACATCACCTGTAACAACAGTCTCTTGTAACTCAATCCGTCTAAGTCTTTTTACAGGCTGAGAACATTCCCAATCCTTAATGCTCCGTGCCACATAGAGGTTAAAAGTGAAGATAAAATAAACACTTTCTCTTCTGTTTCCAGTTAGCTTCTCAGTTGTCCGCTGAAGCTACTTGTTGCTTCTGTGGAGACTTCTTCTTAGTTTTTATTGCTGTAACAATAAGAAAAAAACTTCCACCACTGTAAATGTCTTTCTTGTATTTTGTAGTTTTCAAAACTAAAGTATCTCAAAAGAAAGACAGAGCAGAAGACTGTTCTGACAGCAGGGTTCCCCAATATGATCTGTCGATAGGGTTAAACTTTAGATAAACTGCCAAATCTAGAAAAAAAGCCTCTACTGATTTAACAACGATTTAATTTATTTATAATTTGTGAAATAACTATGTATATTTATTTTATGAGTGCAACATTTTTCAGGGATCCATTAATTATCCAGATTAAATCAGATAATCTCAGGCATAATCTCAAATATTACCTACAATAACAGAAGGGTGTCTAGATTGATGTCTTCAACACACTATCCAAACTAAGTACAAAGTATCGGTCCAATACCAATACTGGATCAGATAGCCACCTCATCTCTATATAAAATGTTTGAAAAAGAGTGTGAGTCGTTTCAGTGGTTAGACCTATGACTTCTAAATACCCATGTAGATTGTCAAAATGCACTGCAAAACATACCTTCAGTGAGGTATATATATATATATATATATATATATATATATATATATATATATATATATATATATATATATATATATATATATATAAATGGCACACCTCAAGTCTCTATTTGCAAACTTCACAGCAACAAGCAGAATTCTGATTACACTGACTTCCTAAAAGAAAATACTTTAACCACATGAAATTGATTATGCATGTGATTTTACAGAGGTAAAATGCAATTCCGTATTTTCATTGAACTGTTCTGCTGCACCGTTCAGTGGTCTTTAAGACCTTAATTATGCTGTGAAGCTACAAGACTGGAATAAATCATGAAAAATAGTACAAAATAGTATAAAATAAAAAAATGAATCTTATTTCATGCATTTTAACATTTCTAAAACAAAGCTAGGATGTAATATAGCTGAAAATGTCCACCTTTACTAAATCTTTGCAGTGCACAAAACTAACATGTCTCAATCCTCCTTCTCTTCTAGCAGTCCACTTAGCAAGCAGCCATCCTCTGCTCTGATGCGCTCCCGTTTAACACCTTGGCTGAGCTTGCTGAATAATGCAGGAAGGAGCAGCATTGGCTGAGTCAGCACTGAGGACAGGTCAGTGGAGACGCTGCGTTTGAACGACTCTGGCAGCCTTGACACATGAATTCAGAAGCAACACACACACACGCACACACACGCATTCACACATAGAAAAGCGTGCATGGGTGCATGATGTTGTTTCCCATAAATACTGTTAGAGCAATGCATATCTGTGCAAACCAGAAAGACTGTGTTAGAACCCGTAATCAATATGGATTAAAGCTTGTTTCAGGGTCAACACACTTCCCTGTACTGGAATATATCATAGCTGACCAGTTGGCTACAGCAGTCTGTAAATTATAGCAGTAACTTCAGACCTACAAAGTCTCAGTAACAAATCTGCTATGCCAATAATTGTATTTTCACAAGACAATGCATCCAAAATTAGGAAAACATCATTACTGCAGTACAACATGTTTCCACACAGAAAAGGAGAAAAAAGAAAACATCTCAGCAGAAACCGCAGGTTTCGTAAAGGGATATTTTGAATGACACTGGACATTGAATACACCCAGAGACAGATCGGCATTAATATTACAAAACCACCTGCTAGAACTGTCTTCATTCGTTTCCTCTGCTCCTTGCAAAGAGATGCGGTTATTAAAGCAGCTATGAGCGAAGAACCTATACTTTATGAAGGTTCTACCCATCACTTTTATCCTGATGTCCCAGTGGATATTCTACGAAGAAGATGATGTTAGTTTGACTCTGTGAAATACACCATGATTAACTATAATATGTACCAGGGCTTTGTATTACAGGCTCGACTGAGGTGTTTCTATGAGGGGAACATGCGTCTGTTTGACAATCCTGAATCTGCAACAGAGTTTCTGAAGTCCATCAAGCAAAAAAACTCCATCCGGATGATGGATTATTAGGAGAAGCAAAATAAGGCTACTCTGGAATAGTCTCTGCTTTTTTGGAATATGCTATTTACATGGGAGTAATATTCATTGTATTGTGCCTTTTTATGTTGATTTTTGTTATTGAAGTTCTGAATCTGGGTATAAAAGGCACATAAAATTAGAGAGCAGCCCCTTTTTGCAGCAGTTACGGTAATTGTTCAAGTTTAAGATCAGGAAATTACTGAATAAGGTCACAAGGCTAAAATGGGTACAGCCATTCTGATTCATAAGAATATTCCATCTATATTACAGCATGAAGAAAAACACCCTAAAGGTAGATTTATTCTTAGAAAAGTTTTTTTTTTTAAATCAACATGTATCTTTTCTCAATATTTATGCTCCAAATATTGATACACCTGTATTTAATTCAGAGATGATTATATTATTCAACCAATATTGTAAAGATATGGTTTTTTGGCTGGGGATTTCAACTGTGTTTTAGACGCTACTCTGGATAAATCGTGGTGTGCAGCGATTTCTAATCCACAGGCATCTAGAACTTTGTACAAATTGACAAAAGACTCAGGATTAATAGATGTCTGGTGACATCTAAACCCAATAGTAAAGGACTACATTTTCTATTCTAATCCACATCAATCTTACTTGAGATTAGATTATGTTTTCATTCCTCAACAATCATTACATGCTGTCCAAGCATGTCAGATAGATCCGACTGTTTTATCAGATCATGCTTTAGTGCAGTCAAAACTTGATTTACATTTAAATATTCTCAAAACTCTAACAATGGCTTCATGTACTGTTCCTGTCTGTACTTATCTGTTTGAAGAGTTTTTTTGTTTTTTTTTTGTCATTCAAGCTGGGGGGGAGACTTTGCTGATTATATAGGCACCTTGCATGCTGCTGGTTTTTGTTGCCCAGCCCATTATATGTATATATTAATTGTGGGTGGGTGGAGTGAAGGTGCACAAGGGGTGGATGGACAGGTGACCTGTCCAGGGTGTACTCCGCCGCGTGACTGCTGGAGATAGGCACCAGTCAAACTCCCCCCCGCAACCCTGCATTGGATGGACAGGTACAGATAATGGATGGATGAATGAATGGATGGGATTGGGTGGAACAGATAAAGTAAGGGATTTCTCTCTGTGACTGTAAACTTGCATTTTCTGTATGTGATGTTTAAATCTTTTGAATTGTAAATTTTTTTGAATTGTAAATATTTAAATGTAAAGGGAGTTTACTTGACTTCTCTTGACTTCTCAGCTACAATCAATGAAAGAGGATCTGTTTAACCTAAAATAGTGGCATTTTCATGATATTTTCTTATTTTCTTACTTTAACTAAAGCCAAACTCTGCAGAGAGAATACAAAGGATAAAAAATATATATAGGCACGGTAAATGCAGTTAGTGCTAATTGATGCAGGTATTTTTTCCACAAGTACTGGTTGTGTTCTACATGTGATAATAATGTCCTGTATTCTACCTACTTTTTGGAGTCAGGGTTAGGGCTCAAATACATAACCATATTCTACCAGAGAAACTGAGCCAGAGTTCAGAACTGAATCCAATAGCCAATCTTTGGGGGTCACAAAGTGCTGCATAGAAACAGATTGTGGACAAGAGATGTCCTCATAATCTGATAAGATTTTGACTACCTTTACAAGGATAGACAGCAAATATTACCAAGTCAAAATGTGATAAGCTCCTGCAAAAAAAGACTGAATGCTGAAATGTGATTCCAAAGATGCTTCAAAATGATTAGATTAAGTGTGTTTACAGTTATGCAGCTGTGTTATTGAATCTTTAAAAAAAAAAAATATTTTTCCAATTTCTTTCCACTTTTTCTGTTAAACAATACACAATAAATGCCTCACAATAAGTAGAAATGGTTTTGCAAGGATTTATCATAGTCTTTTTATATCTCAAAAACTTTACATCATACCAGGGGTGCGGAGACTTTGGATAACCAATGTGTACTGTATGTTGGAAGGTGAGCAAGAAGAAAAGCATTACCATGAAAAAAAAGGAAGACAAATAGAGAGATAAAGGGAAGAAGGAATGTGGAAAATAGAAGGAGAAAGGGAGAGGAAAAAAAAGCACAGAATGATGGATTAGGCAGAAATCCATCATTGCAAGGAGGAGAGATGCAATAGAATGAAGTCTGTGGGTGTGGGAAGACAGCTGAGGTTGAAGGTAGGGCTAGACAGAAAGAAGGAAAGGATAAGGTATGAGAGGATCTTCTCCCTTTATAGCTCCTACACCCAGATGAAGCACCTTTCCTGAGACTCATCAACAATATCCTCCTCATGTGAACAAATATGTCTTTGCAGTGAAGCTTGATGAAGACTGTTGCCTTTACATATCTACGGTACTAAGAGTGTAACTTGCTGTTTAAACAAAATAAGCCATTGTGATTTTTTTGGTATAATTTAGGCCTATAGTTGGGCTGTGGTATAATCACATAACAAACATGGCAGGGGGATTCTCCTTGCAAATCTCCTACATCTGTCATTGAAACCACCAAATGTCATTGAAACCATCAGGGAGAACATCATGCCACTTGCATTTTGCCGACCTCTCGAGCTTCTTGAACATGTGAATATGTACCTCTATGAATGTTTGTGGCAAAATTTGACTGAGCCCATGCCCACATTAGGAGTTAATGTAATATTGTGAGCTTGTGAAGCTCTGTATGTTTATGCAGCTTGTTAGAGAAGCACTTGGTCCCTACTAACAACTACTACAGCGGGGCTGACGAGGACAATCAATTAGCCCTGATTTGCACTCAAAGACACACACATGCTGCCTTTACAAAATAAAGTAGTTCCTAAAAGTTTGTGAACCCTTTAGATAACCTATTTAAATACAAAGAATAAATTGTACATTTTTTAGCCTACTAAATGAAATTAAAAACAAATGTTTTTCTTTGTTTACTAACAGAACTGATTGTACACTGGTCAGAACCAGCCTTAGGTCATTGGGCTTCAATCAATGTTATCTTACACTGAAAATAAACAGAGACCATTTTCAAAGCATAGTCCCAACTTTAACACAAGGGTTTACATTCTGTCCTGTTGTCTTCGCGATTTTATGGTAAATTATGGCTATCTGTGCTAAATTGTGTGTATGTGAACCCTAATGAAAGCTACCCAAGAAGAAACAGGCACATGGGAGACTAGACAAACCTTTAAAACAAAAGTACAATTAAATCCAGATATTTACATACACTGTACAAAACGACACAACCATTTTTATTATCTGTATTATCTGTCTTGCAATAAATCAGACTGCATTTCTCTTGTTTCATGTCAGCTAGAATTACCTTATTTCTATTTGCTAAATGTCAAAATAATGAGTGATAATTCCAAATAAGTAATCAACTATTCTATACAGTTATGTAAATATTTGGTTTCAGCTATGAATGATTAAAAAAAAAGCTTCTAGCAAAACTATTCATACACTGTTAACTTTTTCACATTTCATCACATTGCAGTTCCAAACTTCAATGCATTTCCTTGGGATTTTATCTGATACTGACACACAGATACACCAAAATAAAGAAGTGGATAACTGTAAAATGAAAGGCAAAAAGTCTTAGTAAAAGTCTAACTATGTAATTTAAACTCAATGAAATTCCAGCTGTTCAGTCATGGCCTCAGAAGATTTTTTTAAAACGTTAGTGTATAGAACGCACCCTGAAGACCCAGGACCACAACAGACAGGTAAGATTGGGTCAGTTAAGTTGTTGAAAACATCTTCGTTCAGGACTGCATAACTCAGTCAGAAAATGTTTCACGACATGCATACATTTTTTTTTGCCACAGTTGAACTCTGCCTTATTGAAATAATTCATGATTGTTTTGCTTAAGTCAATATTGTTTTATGTATATATATATATATATATATATATATATATATCGTTCCTGTTGTTCCTCTGTCAGCTCTCCCTCCCTCTGTGAAAAAGCGACAGGACCTACTGACTGACAGCTTCTCCCTGCTGTGGTCAGATTACTGACTTTGTGGATTTTTAAAGCATTTAGTGACAAATTGGGCCTTAAGGACAAACGATGCTCCTAAAAAAGAAAAAGAAATGTCTCTGTAGTTTGCTAAAGAGAATTAAAGGAGACTAATTAATCTATTTTTAGGATAAATAGGATAAGTAAGAACATTTAAAAAAGACATCTGTCTGTAATGATAAATGTTCCTTTAATGACAAAGGTTTAAAATACTAACTTTTAACAGTTAAGGAAAGTTGACAGAGTAAAAAAAGGCTATAGGCTTAGACTGCTGGAGGACAGACTTACCAATTTTCTTCACTCTGCTACTTCCTTTTCTCCTACGACTCTCCAGTTGTATTACAGTACATTCTGCTATTTCGACTGTTAACTTTGTTTTCTCTCAGTGTTTTTATCTCCATAGAAGATATACCTGGTCTGGTATCCTGCTTGGCTGCAATGCCCTGTTGGACGGGGGGCATCGACTGGGATGATCCTCCCAGTGGCTGAACATCCACTGTGTCCTGTTATTAACTTTTTACTTTCTGTAACATAGAAAGTTCTCTTATATAAGATCTTCTGTTCCTTCTGTGTTTCTGCTCTGTCTTCTCAAACCCCCAGACGGTCGTGGCAGATGGCCGCTCCTACTGAGCCTGGTTCTGTTGGAGGTTTCTTCCTGTTAAAGGGGAGTTTTTCCTCTCCACCGTCGCTACATGCTTGCTCAGTATGAGGGATTGCTGAAGGATTGCTGTGGTTGGAAAGTCTGCATCAATGGGGCCCAACCTCACGCCAATGACTGACGCAATCTGCTGGGATTCCTTAAATAGGAAACTTTTTAACTGATTGGAATGTTTGTATAAATGTATTGAAATGACTTCTTGTTAAGTTCCTTGAGATGACATCTGTTGTGAATTGGCGCTATATAAATAAACTGAATTGAATTGAATTAAAGTTATATTTACCTATAACTAGGGCTGGACGATATGGCCTGAAATATATATTGCGATATGATCTAAAGCGTGTGCAATAATGATATCTATTGCGATATATTTTTTCCTTTTCTTTATATATGTCAAAATGACTGTTTATGAACATTCTCACTTTTCAGATACATTGCAGCAGAACAACCTCAAAAAAGTATAGAATGCCATTTAAAGATAATTCATTGTGCAAAAATTGCAACATAAAAATGATCATAAATAAATCAAAATGAAGATATTTTAAATAAATTAAAAGCTAAATGTTATGAAAACACAAAGTTCTAATTTCTCTGCTTTACTGGTTATTTGTTGTTTATAAATGTATTATCGCACAGAAATAAGCCTGCACATATTTGAATTAAAAATGCTTCAAGTTCAACAGGTTGCTTTTCCGTTACATAGAAAACAGCAAACCGTGGTAGGCCAGTATAGTCAAAATCTACCTTTGGTTAAATTTATATAATTTCTACCTTATACCATTTATATTGCTCACTACTACCTGAAACATTTATATTACTGCTCTATTATGTGGTTTTTGGAAGATAAAGGAAAATTTAAAAATTCTCTGACCTCAGATATTTTTTTAGGTCCACTACTAAGAAATTCGGTTGTATTTGCGATCAAATTGATCACATTCTAAAACCCTGGAAATTATTGGTCGATGTACACAGGAGTTAGAGTCCCACTCCGATCATATTTTTAGCTATTTTTAAACATTCTCAGTGGTCTTTAAATTTATATTTATGCCGTTTTTAGCCAAAATCACAAAACCTGTGCCGTTTTCTGGGACTTCGCTCAGCTGCAGTAGCTCATTAGCAATTCGCCTCTGCGTTGTGGGCTGAACAGTTGGCACGGAGGACCCCCACCCCATCTCCCCCCTCCCCTCCCCGTTGCTGAGAGCTCTGTGTAAAAAATGAACAGACATGTATTACTATGACTACATCTTACAGTCCAGGGGTCAATACACATCTGGTGACCCTATTTCATAATAATAGGTGACATTCACATATTCAGTATGTGCAGCTCCAGCTGCGTCGTCAGTCACTTGTCTCTGACGAGCGATCATCATCAGAAGGCAAATCGTCCCCTTCTGAATCATGATCGGCAAAGATTAGTCCACGCACCTCATCCGCACTGTAAAGTCATCTGGCCATTTTGTTTTTGGTTATAAAATCGCTATCTGTCTCTCTATCCGTCTCTATCCTGCAACCGCTGCTGTCGCTTTTCTCTCCTCTCCCGCTCTGCTCTCTCACTCACGCTCAGCAGCTGGGCGCGCTGACAGCTGGTGTCGGGTTTCAAACCTTTTTTTCTCAGATTTTTTTGTAGTCGACATCTAGTAGTACCAAGCAGTAACAGCACAAGGCAGTAGATTTAAAGAAAGGGGCTGTTTTATTCAGCAATGTATTGCAACCCGCTACAGCATACAGGTGTTGATACAGTCTATGGTGTTGATCCCCCATTGTCCTCTCTACTCCCCAGAACCTGTGCGGGCGGGCGGGGCGGGGCGGGGCGGGGCGGGGCGGGGCGGGGCGGGGCGGGGCGGGGCGGAGCAGAGCAGAGCAGGAGCTTGTGGCCCCGCCCAGTGGAGTTACTACGTAACAACTCCAGTCTATTTTAGCCGGCATTTTAACGTCTGCTACTGATTCACAGCCATTTGAATGCAGAAATACAACTTTGAGCTTAATTTTCTCAAGATATGTCCTCTAGCATCAGAAAAATGCCACAAGGACATGTTAACACCTAGAAAAACATGATTTTCGTCGGAGTGGGTCTTTAAGTACACGTGCACAGCACAATATTAACATTTTTATTTGAAAAACCAATTAAAAACCATGCATCCTTCTCTTTCCACCTCACAGAAAACACCAGTCCCTTGTGATACTCTCCAAAAATATCACTCTGAAGTTTGTGTTTGTAACTTGACAAAATGTGAAAAAGGCAAAGTGGTTTAAATACTTCTGCAAGGCTCCATGAAATAACACAAAATTTTAAGACAAAAGGTTGCCATAAACCACTTCCATTTATATGTATAATTTTTAATTTAAAAATAACAAAACAATTACATTGAAAATAGAAAAAAACTGTGCAAAATGTTTAGAGCTGTGTGCCCCTCATTTCTGTATGTGTGTGTATCTTTGTGTGTGTTTGCCAGGCCCCAGCTGGGTTTGCACTAGTTTATCAAAAATGAGACTTGATCTCTCTAAGGACTGCTTGGGCGCTGTTTGCTGGATGTATGCTTGTGTGTGTTTGCTTGGAGCGTTATGTGTGATGCTGAGCAGATGCTGTTGTTTTGACAACCATCCTGCTCCCAGTCCGTCTGCCTTGCATCAGCTGGATGTGTCCGTGAGTGTGCATTTGTATACGTTTGTGTCAGAGAGCATGTGCCCAAGCGCAGCATTGCCTGTATGTGTGTATGCGCGTAGCTATGATGCAGGGTTAAGCAGCGATCTGACTGTCAAGTGTGAGTCTGACCTTCTATCTACCGCAGGGATCACTTATCCTGCTGCAGGCACTGCAGTAGCACATAACTTCATCCTCCTGATGTTTTTCTTCCTTCTTTAACTTTTTTTCTCTTTTAACTTCAACTTTTCTTTTTTTGCCGAAGCGTCCCATTTCTCTATTCTGATAGCTCTCCAACAACGCCTTTTCTCATATCAGTGTCCTCTGTCTCCTTCTCTGCACTGTAAATTCTCTGCAGTTCTCTCCACGCTTGCGTCTACCTCTTCCTCACTCTGTGCTTCCAAGATACCTAAAACTCAGAGAGTTGACGATGAAATGAAACTAGAAGTGAAAACTAATGAAGACAAGTCAGGAGGGACGTTGGGGTTGGGGGACAGCAGAAGAAACGCTGAGATGTACAAATGAAGAATCAGAGAGAAGGAGGGGGAGAAACGCTGACAGTTGGAGAATGAAAGATAAAAGTGTTTGACAGTGGAAGAAAAAAAAAGAGTCTTTTTCAAATGTGTCAGGACACCATTGTCAGGGTAACAAAGACATAGCTCTCACAGTGCACTAGAGGATGTCTCAAACACAGTCTTTCTTCAACGCACACACACACACGCAGTATAAAACACACAGTGTTTATCTCTTTCCTTCAGCTGGGATGTCTCTCCTGGGGGGGAAAGTAGCTCCAGCTCTCATCTTTCTGTAGTGTCATTTTTGACACTTGTCATGTTCTTACTCTTACAGAGTCCTGCAAACAGAATTTTGGTGATATCAAGGCTCTTTTAGTGGGGAGGGATATATGTCTCCAGTCTAGGAGGAAGTGAAAACATTTAAAATGGTTGACTCCTTTCTGATTTTTTCGTGATAAAATACTCTGACCCCTAGCATTACTGGTTTTCTCAGAGTCTTTACTGTCAAATGGAAGCCAAGATAGTCTAACACACAATGAAAAACCTTTTCTTTCGAAAATCTTCTTGGCTTCATCTCTCCATTTTGTTTACCCTATTAATCCTTGTCGGGTTGTGACATACAACCTGGAAAGGTTGCCATTCCATCACAGGGCAACAAAGAGACACAAAACAAATAGCCAAGCACACGCAATCACACACAAAGGCATCTGTTAGACAGACCAATTAACCTAAAATGCATGTTTTTGAACTGTCAGAGGAAGCCGGAGTAACCCGAAAGACCCCACGCATTAACAGAGAGAAAATGCAAAACTCCTGAGAAACATAACAAAGGTAAACACAAAAAGCAGCTTTCAAATGACAATTTCACTTTTTAAAGGAGTCATGACCTGTAATTTTCACTTTTCCATGACAAAAAATGTATGTTATGATTGCCTAACGATTATACACTGCCCGGGAAGCCAATATTTAAAAGTTTGTTTACCCCTGGGTTCGTCAACCAGCCCACGTGCACGCGCACTCAAATACGTGGTTTTAATTTCTGGCCGACTTGACATCAAGTCGGCACAGGATATACCATATATAGACATCGCAGACCTACCTATGCTGCAGGAAGCCCGCCCTCCCTCTCTCCCCTCTTCCCCTCGCTCCTCTCCCCCTCATATTCAGTCGAGCGCCACCATTACTGAATTCTAGTGATGGGAATTCCAGCTCTTTTTGGAGAGCCAGTTCTTTTGGCTTGGCTCACCATTTTCGGCTCCTCAGATTTTCTGATGCTTAAAGTGTATTTATTACCAAAATTAATGCACAACGATGTGTACCAAATGTACCAAAACAAGCAGGGGGGAATGAAAAAATAAAAAAAACGGCTCCCAATGACAAGCCGGCTCCCATCGTTCACTTCAAAGAGTTAGTTCTTAGAGCCGGTTCGTTCGCGACCGACACATCACCGATTCGAAGTACGAACTCCACCGTGAAAGATGCAGAAAGTTTCTTCACGGAATGATGCATATTCGTGTCAGCCTTTTATGTTAATCAGCTAAAACAATTTCTGCCAGAAACGTAGTGCACACGTGAGTTGCTCTGTTGTTGACTGCCAGAATCAACATGGAAATATTTTTTCTATTTTTTTTGCGACGGAATCCTTTATGAATTTGGGACAATATCAGGCGAAGTTGGCATCGAAGCTCCGTTTGGAAAAAGGGGCCATTCCAACAATCAGAGACTTGCCTGCAATTGAAACGGTAAGGCTGTGTTTTTATTGCTCTGCTGTGTAACAAACAGCAGCTAACTGCTAATGTGGCTATTGTATGCTAGCGGGAGTTGTAGATATGGGTTAGATATGTTGAAACATTATCTGCGGTGTCAACCCCCCTCCTTCCTGCTACCAATCAACGCGCCCCTCATTTGCATTAATACAATGCCCGTCCACGACAGCCAAAGTATCGCATCAGATCTCGCGAGACAATAATGCCTTCAGAAATAAGGGTCAGAAGAGCTCTGTGTTTATTTTTTCCACTTTCCACTTTTCTTTTTTAGAAGGGCCTGAAAGACTATAATAGAGCGTGGGTATCCAAGATAATACTAGGTTATGACTCCTTTAAGGATAATAAACTATATAGATACTATACTATACTTGTAGAACCATGCTCCATATTTGGATAAAAGCTTTCTTTTGGCTACATCTTCAGTTTCAACCTATGGAGCTCCACACTGTGATTATATATTGTATATTTGCAGTGTTATTGTCTTGACAAAATCTTTCAAATGAAAAAATATGCATAAGCCACCTCTGTGGTAGTTGCATCCTCATTATATGTCTCTAGGAAGACTATTTGCCATAGTAAAAACTTCAGAGTGAAAACATCTGCCATACTCTTGAGGCTGATAATCCTTTCCCCCTGCACATTTACTATATGATGCAAACAGAGCCAATATTCAGTTTTTTTTTTATAACTGAGGACTTTGTCTGTGAACAATTTTTAAGCAGTGGCTCCCACAAGTGTAGAGAGAGCTTGAGCTGAATGCATAAACACACTGCAATGGGGAGATAAACATAAAAGACTGAAGCCTAGGAGGACAAACCTGCAGGTCAACCATCTGTGCTAATGACGCATTACGCTAGTTTAGTTTCTAAGGATTCTTTTAGGCATGCTATCAACATCTAGAATGGCCACATTATCTTATAATTATATATATATATATATATATATATATATATATAGTTTCATAATATTAATATTATAATAATATTAATTTTGGACTTCAATGATTATATTTTTTTCAGGGCAGTGTTAATAAAAAAAGCATCATCGTAAAATTTGTCAAAACAAAATGTTAAAATTTATTTATATAATACACACATAGTCAACTATATACATACACTCAAATGTATACATACACTCATGATCATTTTTTGGTAAAATGTCCGTTAGAAAGCTATTGAGAAACCACTTTTTTTGTACTCCTCAGTTTGCTTCTGCTATAATTCTGTAGGGATATTTGAACCAGTCAAAAATGTTAGAGCTCCTTTGAAATACTTGGTTACCTGCAGCAACGGACCTGGCTTAAGAGTACTCTATGTAATAATTCAGTCTTTGTCTCTTCTAACCAGAAAACATTTCTCCAGAAGGTAGCTGGTTTGTCCATGTGGGTAGCTGTAATTTTCAGTCATGCTGGAAGATAATAGGCTAGATAGTTGATAGATAGTAGACAATAGATAGTAGGCTAGGGCTGGACGATATAGATCAACAGTTATATCTCGATATTTTGCGGCTGAAATCAGATTTTCGATATGTAGCCTATCTAGATATTTTTCTGCCCAAAAATTACTGACAAAAAAGCAATTAAAAATCTAAGCTATATGTCTCAAATGTCTCACACACACTTTTATTGACATACAGCTGTAGATGTACATTAGAAACATTGTCAAAAACAAAGTATTGGCATATATTATTAATATTGCTTTCTTGAATAAAATAATGTTATATTCTTCTGAACCAAAATAGTTATAGCTTTGTTATTAAAATGTATTGCCTTGAGCAAGGGTGGGCTAGTGTTATGAGAGAACTTTTATCTGATCGCACTAAAGATGCAAGCGGAAATATAATTTTAATGAAAATACTTTTATTAGTTCTATAAAACATCAGATATAACATCTAACACATGAATGTGTGTTAAAGGATACGGGCAAAATAATAAATAAAAATTAGTTGTTGAGGACGGTGTGCACAAACCCCCAGATCAAAATCTTTGAAAGCTGGACATGCATAAAAATCAACTCTCACCTTCATCTGACTGTTTCCCTGGCTCAGTTTATATAGTGTCGCCGTGACTGGTATTTTTATATCAATAAACGATATTGAGTCATCTTGTGACTTGTATGAAAATATGACGATATTTTTTTTAAACTCGAGATATCGTCCAGACCTAAAGTAGACACTACCTTCTTGGTTAGCAGTATCTCAGTCAATGTTGATGTAAAACTCACTTCACTGTGGGCACATCACCACTTTTCAGGGTGTGATGTGCTTAAGCTTTGGTTGTTCTGTGTTGTTCCAAAACATTGTAACAAATGTCATTTCATTTAAGATGACAGTTTAGGTCAGATGAGTGAAACCTTGAAACAACTGGGTGTTCCAAAATTGACCCTGATCCCAACTACAATGAAAACTAGTTTTGATATGGATAGAGTACACCAATATTAAACTTAGGAAATGGCCTTTGACCTACATACTACTGAAGAGCAACATACTTGGTGTAAAATCTGAATCTTTACCAGAAAACAAATTAATTTATATAAACTCTACCAGTTGTAGGGATAATCTAACAAGGTCAAATATCTAGCTAGAATCATGGAAGAAACTCGTTGATGGCTTTAAAAAGTTGGCAGATTCTCTTCAACATGCTAAGTAAAGTTCTACCAAATATTGGTGAGGGTATTTCCATATATTTAAAGCTACTTGTATGCTTTTCATTCATATAATCTCTCCACTCTGGAAAAAGACATGCTCAAATGCATCATTAACACCCCCAAATTATATCAACATTTATGCTGATAAATGCATTTAAATTTCTGACCAACATTTTATGTGCTTGAGTGGCAAATACATTGTAAGTCACATTTGAACTGCTACAGTCTATAGTTTGGGGGAAAATGTCAACCAAAATCCATTCTCAAACATATGAACAAGCAGGCTTCCCCTCGTCTTCGAATCTTTAGCACACTCCCACCAGCACATTAGCAGGTTTTTCATCTTTTGCTGTTTACTCACATAAGCTTTGTTTGTCAAGGACTGGGACGGAACCAATGCTGAGAGAAGATCACTATGCACTTAATCTACATCCTTTCAAAGCACTCACTCCCTTCTGCATGCTGTTTTACTCCCTCGTATTCATCAGTGATTTATTTAAGTTTTGGGGAGCCTTTGAATCCCTCCTCAAACCATCTCTCCCTCTGTGCTTGTCTTATCCAACAATCTGGTTAATTTTTTTCCGCTTTCTCTGCTTATTCAGCACACCCCTGCCGCTCATGTTTCTCCTTTGTGATGCCATGCACTCTCTCCCACATCACTGCTTTTTTCACACCTCTACTGTGTCTCTTTTCATATCCATCACGCTCTATTTCTGTTGTCTCATTTCATCCCTCCACTGTTTCCATCTTTCATCAGCTCTTTTGTTCATGCGCTTGTCAGCTGTTTTTCTGTGAAACTCGCATACAGGCAGACTGCAGAATCTCCCCTTCATTTCCTTGGGTTTTTCTTCTTTGCTGGATGCTGCTAATCCTAATCTTCGATTTAGGACTTTGTCCTTGTTTAGACGTCCTCTTCCCTTAATTCTTCTTTTGCTCACTTATTTATATTTATGTTTTTTATTTCAATTCGTCCTTCTCTTGACAATACTATTTTTATGCAAATATTGCATGCTTTCTTGATCATATTATTGTTTTCCTTTTTTTATTAACTGCACCCACTATAACTCAGATGATTCAGCTGCCAAGACTCACTGTGCTCCACAAAAACTAATCGTCTGTCTTTCTAACACCCTGTAGCCTGCTTTCTAATTCTCCTCCACTGTACCCCAACTCAGCTAATTTTCAGAAGTTCTTTTTTGGATGGTAAATTGTGTTATTATTTCCAAAGGAAGACAATACACATTAGAAGAGATAAATGAGTCTGCACAATTCCCAATTTAGCAAACAAACTGTTTGCTCGGGAAATTATGAATTCTGTGTCTGCAGGGCCATCTGACTTTTTATAAGCATCTGTGATGCTACAGGACTGCATAAGTGCCGGTGACATAGATAACATGACATGCAAATGTTGCAGTCATTTACAGACAATAAATATATGGAGATGTTTTGGAGGAACTTTTTATGCCACCCAAATAATGTCTTATTTTTTAGGATTTAATTTTCTTTTTTCTGTAAGATGATGGAAAATAGTAGAAAATAGTAGAAATCACAGATGGTCATGGCTTGGATGTCACAGAACCACTGTCATTCTTTTCATGTGACATTATTTTTTATTAATTCTCCCTTTATACCTCTGTATTTTTGCTTAAGGCTACTATATTGTTTAAACCTCTTACTAGCTATCCAGTATATGTAATAGTTTACTAGAGAGGGCCATGATAGTAATTTTCAGCCAATTACACATCGCGATATCCTTTAGTCATTTTCTTATGCCCATTAAGTGTTTCGTTTTTGCAATATGGTGTACATTTCTAATCACCCACAGAAGAAGTTAATGGTCTCAGTTTTGACCCCCATCCTGCTTCCCTCAGGTAATTTATTACAGCGGAGAACTCATTAGGAACACTAATGTGGAAAACAAAAGGAAAGCAACTAGAAAGGACAAGTTGGCACCATGGACATAGTCATTTAATCCTCTGTCTATGTTGGTGTTTACTTGTATGGACTGAGCTACTGTGTTTTGTTGGAGAGGATATATAGTGCTGTCCCAACTGAACCTCAGATGAAAAGAAAAAAATCTTGAAAAATTCTGAATTATTTTGTTTAAATATACACTGGCATTGTTAGTCTAACAGAACTTTCCATCTAACTGAGGTTGGATTTAAGTGAAAAAACAGTTACACGTTGACCTTTTAAAGATTTTCTCAAGTTGCATAGTTTAAACAACAAATAAGTTAAAAATCTGTAGAATAAGTGAATCTCGTTTGTCTTTAAGTATAATCTTTGGTATACAACTGGTCAAAGCGAAGGAATTCCTTCTTTTTTTTAAAGATTTGTATTGGGGGCATGAGATTAAGAAGCTAAATTACATTTCAACTTTCCTGAGCACACATGAGTGAAAAAAGTAATGATTATGTATTTTTCCCCCTTTGGCTTCAAATCTGATCAGATGTTGGAGATCAGATAATCTGCTTACGTTTGATACTATACTTGGCTCTGCTCTCCCTTTCCAGAAATGTCTTATCTCTCCTCTCCACTCCTCAATCATTCCTGCTTTCGTCCATCTCCTCTTTTATACTCTATCCATTTGGCTTGCTGTTGGTCATCTCTATCTCTTTGGAAGCTGACGAAGCAGAAAAGTGGAGGGAACCGTCTTTTAACTAGGCTCTCCAAACACCTTTTGCTTCCTCCTCCTCTGTGCCCTTCATCTCCTTTCTACATTTGTTCATCATCTGCCCACACTCTATTCGAAAATGTGAGCATCACCTTATACATGAGCATCTGCCTCGCTTTGTAAGACATAATTTCCGCTCATTGCTCTGTTTTTGTTACAGAAAAAAAGAAATAAAAACTCTTACCCCTTCCTTCATCACAATGTCTAACTGGTGAACACCCTAATATCTGTGAGCAGGAGATGACAATAGTGTCTGCCAAACATTTAGAGGTGTGGTGACTTTGGCTCGGACAAAGTGTGGATGTGTATATCTACATGATGACAGCTATTTATTGGGGGATTCCCACAAAAGGGAGGTCCTATAATTGTGTTTGAATGTGCGTGAGTCAAGGTGGGTGAGTAGTTTAGCACACTGGGATGGGAATTAATTCCAAATAACCTCAGCGACTCCGCTTTCCCCTTTAAATCCTGAGGGATTTATATAGTGCTTTGTCAGTCAGAGGACCATAAAGCGCTTTACACTACATTCAGTCATTCTCCCATTTATGCACACATTGACACAATGATGGTGGAAAGCTACTTCATTGTATCCCCAGCTGGCCTGGGGCACACTGACAGAACCGAGGCTGCCGGACACAGACGCTACCGAGCCCTCTGACCACCACCATCAGGCAAGCGTCTTGCCCAAGGATATTACAAGTGAGATGTATGAAGTGGGGGTTCAAACCGGCAACCCACCGTTTACGGGACGGGAAAATACATCATTTCCCCGCACTTCAACTGCATTTACCATGATACATATATATATATATATATATATATATATATATATATATATATATATATATATATATATATATTATTTTTTATTGAATTGAGTTGGAAAATAAGGAGGGGGGGTAAAAAAAGAGGAAGAGATGTGGGACAAAAAGTTCAAAGCAAAAGAGGGAATTGAACATAGAAGAGATGAAGGGGAATAAAGAGAATACAAGTATACACCCTAGAAGTCTGCTTCTACACCTACAAGACAGCAGCCATGATAAAACAAACCAAGCAAAAAATGCAAACAGAGAATCACACAGCAACAATCCACAAATAGATATATAAATACTACAACCGTGTCACTGAAAAGCACTTGGTACCAATTGTTACAAGTGGCAGCCCAAGAGTGCGTCTGTAAACACCTGAATCCAAACACCTGTGTGCGTGTATGTCTGTGCGTGTGTGTGTGTGCGTGTATGTGTAGGTGAGTACACTGATGTATGAAAGGTTTCTCCATATGAGTGTTCAATAGTTGGTGTGAGGAGCCATAGATCTGCCACCCAGGACTCAAGAACACATGAAGGAGAAGGGAGCCACAGACTTCCAAAGGACCAACAGAGCACAGAAGCCCTAGGCGGACCAACGCAGGACTGACCGCACCACCAAGAGAGGAGCAGAGGAGAGCCCTGGGGGAACCACCGAGCAGCAGCAATGCAGAAGCCCCAGGGGCCTGCAGCGACAAATATCAAACAGTGTCACATATTTTCTGTGAAAATGGTGCAGTTTCACTCCTGCTGCGACCAATGTCTGATTCTTGTTCTCCTTTGCCTAGATATAAATTCTTCTACTGCTGCCTCATTTCCCTTTTCTTTCTTTTCCTCTTAAAAGCATCGGATTCTCATCATAAGTGCATTAACCTAAATTACTTAATAATGACAATGCTGACCATTCATTGTTGGAATAATATGTCTCTCTGAGACATGTGATTCTGCTGTAGTAAAAAGTCATACCTTTCAGCATCCTCCATTATGACAGTAGACACTATCATGTCATCTCCAAGTCATGTCCTGTTTGCTGAGCTTCAGATACTTTTTTACTGTTTTATACTGTTATTAACAACCCATCACTTGGACACTAGGCTTGGGTATCCCTGCTTTGGGGCTGATGTGACACTTAAATCAACACACCGCCAACAATAAATAAAAGATAAAGGAGCTGCAAACACCAGTTTAATATCTTACAAAGCAGTTGCTCAGCAGTGAAGAGAGAATGTATTATTTATATTAAGAGTAATATATAAATATGTTGCCCTGACAAATTGTCTGTAATGCATTTTATTGGTCATAAACAGTTTTTGATTTACAATAAATGCTTCCTGCCACATGGGCTAAAGGGAATTTATCTTTGGGTGGTTCATTTTCTGATACAATGGAGAATTTAGCTTCATAAATAAAAGTCTCCTTTATCAGAGCCTTAGACATGCAGTTCTGACTGCATGCAGGTGGATTTCAAGATGATAAATGACCTGCATTTGTATAGCACTTTATCAGTCAGACGACTACACCACATTCAGTCCTTCACCTACTGATGGTGGTAGGCTACAGTGTGGCTACAGTGTAGCCACAGTTAACCTGACAGGGCAACTGGGGCAGGCTGCCATACACAGGCGCCACAGGGCCCCCTGACCACCACCAGCAGGCAAGGCGGCGAAAGTGTCTTAACTAAGGACACAACAACTGAGTTGGATGGAGCAGGGGTTCGAACCAGCAACCCACCGGTTACGGGATAAACTCCTACCACCTGACCCACGGTTGCCCCAGCAAAAAAAATAGAAAAAAAAGATTGAAGTTATATGTTACTTAATGTAATACATACATCCGGAATTTTCTATTTCTATTCTATTTTCAATTCTACATTTGGAATAAAATGCATTCCGTTTTACACATCTCTGCTCCAATAGTATTTAAACCAACATGTGAATGGCCTACATTTGTATAGCACTTTTCAGTCAGAGAATCATAAAGTACTTTACACCACATTCAGGCATCATGCACACATTCACACAGTGATGGTGGCAAGCTACACTGTAGCAACAGCTACCCTGGCACACCGACAAAAGCAAGGCTGCCGAATACTGGCGCCACAGGGCATTCTGACCACCACCACCAGTCGAGGCTGAGGAAGTCTCTTGCCCAAGGACACAACGGCCGAGATGGATGGAGCAGGGATTCAAACCGGCCACCCATTGGTTAAAGGAAAAATTCCTACCACCTGAGCCACAGTTGCCTAGTCAGAGAAAAACTCTTAAACTCTCTTAAAACAGCTTTTAGTTAATTGATGTAAGCTTGTGTTTACCTCAAATATTGGCACTGCATAAAATAACCATGTTTTGTAATTGATCTTACTTTTTATTTGGGGGGGTTAAAATAAAAGTAAGCTTAGTGATATTCAAGTAGGGCAATAAACGTAAAAAATCTCACTGTTAGAATCAGGTATGACAACTAACTCAGCTGTAATTAGAATTAAAAACTGAAAGTCTAAAATAATCCAAAACCAATGTTAAAAACATATTCTACAACAGTCAGTGGCTCAGTAAGAATAGTATTCAACGTATTAACCCTAATTAGTGATCCTTAGGGGAAAATTGGTTGATCCACTTAATCAGGAGCGTTTAAAAAAAATTATTTTTAAGTGAAAAGTTTCGAATATTTCCCTTTCCCAGCTCTCTCTTCGTCTCTGTGTCACTCACGCATCTCTCTCGCTCACTCTCTCTCTCTCACACACACACATACACACACACAGCCCCTCCCCTCCGTACACACCACGTCTGTCTGGATCACCTGTGGAACGGTGGCCTATTTGGTGCAGAGAAGACCGCTGGCAAAAGGTTGGTATCTTGTGAAACACTTTTAACACACAATCACAGATTAAAAAGTGCTATAAAATATTTTATATTCTGAATACAATAGTTTCAGTGTGTTGATGTTACTGTAGGTCCCGACCCTTAGCAAACATGCGATTGCGCCTTCTTTAGAAAGTTAACTATAGTCGCAAGTTTGCGGGAAGATGTAGGCTAGCCTAGTTGAATTGTCGAGGTGAAAACACTATATGTAGCAGCTGTGAATCAAATAAACGTGCCATAAATTAGGCTGTTGTTTTGGTACGGTGTGTGTATAGGGTATATGTGTGTATTTTGTTGTACAGGATGTTAAAATTAATGTAATAAAGTGTGTAACCAATTATTAACTTTATATTTAATTATTAACTTTTAGGAATTAGGAAATCCACTTAGGAATCCCACCCCGCAACCCCCCCAGCCAAACCTCCACCTCCAAATGGCAAATGGTGGAAACACACGCTACTGACAATTTGTGTAATTTGGGGCTACCCTTGTTATTGTCTAAATGTTTAGGGTAATAAATATTACACTAACATAAATTGTGTTTCTTCTCATTCATAATTAGTAATACCAAAGTATACTTTTACTTATATCATTAAAATTCAGAACAAATGGGTTGTCGCATGGCGTAGTGGTTGGTGCGGACGCCCCACGTACAGAGGCCTCAGTCCTCAACTGGGTTTGTCCCGGGTTCAAGTCCCGTCTTGGTGGACCTTTACCACATGTCTTCCCCTCACTTCTCTCCCCCTTTTATGTACTATCCACTTTGAATTAAAGGGCACTGTTGCCACAAAACCTTTTAAGGTATATATATATATATATATATCATATATATATCATGCACCTCTCACGCTCATTGTTTCTGACATCTTCCTGTGCCTCTCTCTTACTTGCATGTTGAGTGTATTTTTGTGTGTGTAAGTGTGCCTAAATGATCACTCAGTGTGTTTAGACTGATATTAGAAACGTTTTAAGTCCATAGCAGCTTATACTTTACATGAGCCTCTGCTATGTAAATTATGAAATATTATGAAAGAAACTTTACAGCAGATATATAAATATTGGTCTTTCAATCAAGTTCAAGAGCTATGTTATGTGTATATGTATAACAATTTACAAACTGATTTTGACTGTAACCTGCTAACCTTGCTTATTTAACTGTTTTGTCTGATGCCAGTGTGCATACGGGCAATGCTGTTTTGTTATATGTGCTCACAGAGCAGCAGCTTTTGATTAAAAACAGCTGAAACAGAAGGCAAAAAGATGAGAAGATAAAGTCAGAAATAAGACGGAGAGATTAAACAAGAAGGAACTGAAGAGATCGAGTGATATGTAGAGAGGCACAGAGTGATAAGACAGGCCTGAGTGAGGAAGGAAAAAGATAAGAGAGGCGCTATTAGAAGAAGAAGATTCAGAATGCTTTGCAGTGTTCCTAATATGTTGGAGTTCTGCTTCGACCAAGAACAGAGGTTATATTCTCTGTTAAGCTCAGTTGCTCTTTAACTAAATAATGGTTTCTTGACATGAAAAGTTTAAACCAGTATGTTGAACCTGTTTATGTATGGGAGGTTAACCGTGGCACTAGCTGTAAGCTTGACTGCTTTTCCCATGTAGTCTTCTACATAAAATTGGCATAATCCCTAAAAGGTACAGTAGGATTTTCAAAGCATCCTTTCTATTATTTCTTTCTTTAATAACAATCAAATTTTCTCAGAAATGGGTCCAAAGCAACAACAGTGGGATAAAATTGGAAATGGTGCCTCTTTTTCTTTGTTTTAGGCAACTATTTCCTATCTTACCTATAATATATCTAAACCTTGATTTATACTGTGCAGACAGCATTTATGAGCATAAAAGAATTATACGAAATTGTGAAACACACGCATTGACAATTTAGAGTCCCCACGAATAGATGACCTACAACCTACAACAATACAAAGCAGCATCAGAAATGTTCTTAAAAAATCCGGAAGTGTGACTGTTGCTGAAGCAGATGTCTGTGAGTGTCCTCTCTTGCCCAGATACTGTATAAGAGCTTTCAAAGCTGCCTCATATTCCTCTTCCTCCTCTGTCACTTTAAACCGTTCTACCCCAAAAAGAAGGGCATTAGCATCTGCATTGCCATCCCTCTGTTCTATTTATTGTTGGATTGATATCTCTGCCGTACAGTCTGGCACCTTTAATGAAGTGTAACTGGAGTTACTATTAAGATTGTATGATTTCAAGCTGGCACAGTGTGACAGGTTTAGATTCTGTAACATAGTTGACATTGCACAGTTTGGCCCAGACTGCACCTATAAAGTGCCTTGGAAAAGTATTCATTCCTTTGAAAAGTTCCACGGTTTGTCATGTTACAACCAGGAACCTCGAAACGGTGCATACTTGTGAGGAGAAAATAAAATGATATGTTGTTTAAAAGTTTTTGATTTAACTGTAAACTTTTTGGAGAACCTTGACATATTCATTCTGTCATTCTTGTGGCATTTATAAATTATTTTCGTAATTCTAACTGTCCTAAAACAAGATAAGTTAGTTCTGATTTAACTTCAGACAGTGAGCAAACATGTGTATGTGTATTTTTATTGGGTGTATATAAACATTCTTAATTATATAGTCAGATTTAAAAAAATCTATGAATGATAACAAGCAGTCACATTTGTGTTTTTAGATACATTTTTGTAGGGAACAGTTACATATTCAACATGACAGCTGCAGTCGGTGGTAATATTTGTAATGTCAGCAGATGAATCCAGCTGAGCTGACAGGTCTAAAGAGAAAATAGTACAACTCCATGTTGTGTCAATGTTAGCTTTATTTAGTAGTTTAAGAAGTTGTGTCATTTATTATTTAGTTTTTTTTACATAAAAAACTTTGTTAAATGAAACTAAAAAAACAATTTTGTAGGAATGATGCAAATATAAATAAGTGCACAAATTATGTTTTATCCTGTGAGTAAGCCTGGACATGAAATTGGTGCAACAAGCACTTGGTGGTAACAAGCAACAGATGGAAAAAACAAAAAATTAGCAAATTGGGCTTTGGTGGCTTTGGGTGGTAACTCCTGATGGCTGCATGCGATGCCTTAAGGGAGTTGCACTGACTGACATGGGTTACATGCCTGATGGCCGTGCTGTGGCTGGGTGGGGTCTGGGGATTCGGGGCTCTGGGGCGCCACGCCCCCTCGCTGTGGTCCTGGCCGGGGGTTGGCTGGCGTGGGGTCTCTGTTGCCTGTGGGGCTCGGGGCCGGCATGTGCAGCCGCCTCTCTCTTTTTCTCTTGGCCGATTGTCATCGCCGATCCCTGTACGGCTTCTTGCCTTGTTTGCTGGTTGGGGTGCCTGGCTGCTGGTCGCGGCGGCTGGGTGGCATTTCTGGGTCTGACCAGTCCTTTTTCGCACTGGACTTAGCTCCTGGGTCTTGGTCTTTGTGCGCTGCGGGGCACTGGGGTCGGCCGTTTTCCCGGGTTCGGTCGGACCTGCGGGTGAACTGGCCGGGTAGTGGGCGTGCAGGGCAGGTGGGTGGGGCGCTGGCTTTGGTTGCCTGCCGGGCCATTGAGCAGCAGTGGTCGCTCCACAAGGGAATGGGGCTGGTGGATGTCGGCCTGGGGGGTCGGCTGCCCGGTTCATCGGTTTGCTCCTGGTCTGGGCAGGTATGTCGCCGGGGTTTGGACTGCGGGGGCCGCCGATGCGAGGGTGGCGCTGGGGGCCTCCTTTGCTGGCGGGGAGGGGCAAACTCAACCTGGGTGTCTAGTGTCTTTTGTGTTCTGATAGTAGAGCGACTTTACCACTCATATAGGGTCTTGGGGCATGGGCACATTACTGGGGTGCAAGGAGGGGTTGTCCTCCTCGCTATCCCGTGGTGTCCTGGGTCCCAATTTTAATATACAACTTAGACACTCCCACCTATAACATTTCCATGCGACACACATGTAGGGACTTTGACTTTGTCTGCCTGTCAGGTTGGGTCTTAGGCTGCCCTTTCGCCTGGCGCACCTCAGGCCCTACATTTAATGGGGGGCCTATTTCCCATCCGTCAATCCCCCCCGGTGACGGATACCCCTGCCTACTTGTGCGTCGGTGGTCAATCCGGTTCGGACCCGGTGCGTGCCTGGCCGGGCCTGGGGGGGTAAATATAAATTAATGTAAGTGACACAAACGCCTATCCTGGATAGGCATTGTCAGGTATTTGACTTGATGTTTCTCCAAAAATTTACAGTAACATATTTATTCTGGATATAGTATGGGAAAGTAGTAGGTAGGTCATAAATAAACATTTTTTATGGTTAAGTCTCTCGCTTCCTCTTGATTTAATTGTTTTCGCCTGCAAGGCAGTTCCAATGCTCTATTACCATAATGGACTATGTATGCGCAAAGCTAATCTTTAGAAGAGCACTAGCGTCAGCTGGCTTGACTCAAGTGGCCGCTCCCTTGACCGCGACAGCGGTCCTAAGTGGGGATTTTAATATGAGACATGGACAGGTGGTTGTGAACCGTTGTCAAATATCTCAGACAAAACACGAAGACGGGCTGAGCGCTTGGTTGTAAGGTGCTACTTGCCCTCTAGCTTTGCGCTAGCTAGGATAGAAGCTAGACCGGGAGGTTTAGCCTTCACTTGCTAACCCTGCACCCCAGCACCTCCGTTTTTGTCTGTTGTTCGCAGGATCTGGTAAGATTCCAGTGGCCAGGTTTTCTCAACTCTGTGACATACAGGGTAGCCAGCTGCCGCTAGCGCAGTAGTACAGAGCCAGGTTTGTTTAAATGTAGTCTTGGAGCTGACCAATCAGGCTTTAGGCCAGCGTTAGAAACGCCCCCTTATTAGAATACACCTCTGTAAATAAATAAATGTGGAAATAAATAAATAAATTTAAAAATATGGAAATAAATAAATAAATGTGGAAATAAATAAATAAATATGGAAATAATTAAATACATGTGGAAATAAATAATTAAACGTGGAATTAAATATAGAAATAAATATGAAAATAAATAAATGGGAAAATAAAATAAAATTGTAAATAAATAAATAAATAAATGTGGAAATACATAATATTTTTATTTATTTATTCCCACATATATTTATTCATTTTCAGTTGTATTTACCCATTTATTTATTTCCACATGTATTTATTTATTGCTATATTTATTTATTTATTTATTTACGGATGTATTTTCAATTTTATGTATTCATTTCTACATTTATTTACTTATTTGGAAATGTATTTATTTATATCTCTATTTATTTATTTACAAATGCATTTCCAATTTTATTAATTTATTTCCACATTTATTTATTTATTTCTATATTTTTTTTATTTTTTTTACAAATGTATTACCTCATTTATTTATTTATTGTCAATTTTGGCAGTGACGGTCCACCATACAGGGGTGCTGAATACAAAACCTTACCACGGATTCTTATCAATAAAAAAAGTTTTTTATTCTACTTTCTGCTACTTTGTGGTGGTCTATCCCACACATAAATACACAAGACAATACACACGGCTCACAAGGCTTATAGTCATAATGTGACAAAATGTGAAAAGGTTTAACCAAACATTTAATGCATGATCTATCCTCGTCCTCTCTTAGCAGCTGATCAAATATTGCTTTGTTGACTGGGGATTCGCTGATTGCTTGGCTAGTGAAGAGAATCAGAAGACTGTCCATTAGACAAGCTATGTGTGGAAACAAAAAGATCAGGATTAAAATAATCAAAGCAAACAAGTCTCAAACAAAGTGACAGAGACAACCACAAGCACTTACAAATGTCTTTGGTGGGGAAACTTTCAGCCATGAATCTGCAAACCAATGATGCAACAACCATAATAACCACTGGGACAATAAACTTAATCTGAAACTTGGAAATGACAACTTTCGAAATATATCAGTAAATAAATTAGGAAATGAAAAGAAGGAAAAAGGGAAAGCGGCCAGGAGTGGTTTATCTGTTTTCACTCATCCTTTATCACCATCAACACAAAAGAGAAAAATTAAACTAACACATTTTGCAAGTGTAGAAAGTTTAATATTTTCAATATCACAGAAACCAATCACAAACTGATATGAAACACTTTGTAAAATCTATGATAAATTCTCATTACAACCATGCCAAGGAAAAATGGGAACTTAAGAGGCTGGCATTAGTGAAAATTAAGATTTGACATAAAGCATTTTTAGCCTCCTAAACATAGCTACAGTTAAGTCCAAAATTATTCATGCCCCGAGAAGATTTAGATCTAAAATTAATTTTATTCATCCAAGAACTTTGCCTCAGGTAGCAAACAACACAAGAACTTTAAACAGACAATAAATCAATGTAAATGAGTATCTTTCCGGGGGGAAAAAACATGTATCTCTTTTTATTAAAGTTCATTAAACAATGGCATTTTAAAGATTATTTGTACCTTTCTCAAAAATCAGTGGATAAATCTTTATTGGCCTTACACCAATCAGCTCTCCGCATGTTTCCACTGGTATTTTGTAATGGTACTGGTAATGCTGTCATGGCATGTGTGAGTGGTGAACAGGAGGGGGAAAACAGGGACCTGATGGAGACCTTTCCTGACCGGATTTTTGAAAAACTGTCTTCTCCTGAACACCACAAAGACTAAGAAGCTGATGGTGGTCTTCAGGAAATCTAAACCGCCAAGACAGCCAGTCTGCATTGATACGAAGGAAATAGAGACTGGGGAGTCCTGGGGGTGGTTCTGGACCAGAAACTGGAGTGGACCACCATCACAGACACAGCATACTCAGCATCCTCAGACAGCTAAGGTCCTTCGATGTCTGCAGTGACATGCTGCAAATGTTCTAGCACACAGTCATTGGAAGTGTGCTTCTGTATGCTGTTGTCTGCTGGGGAAGTAGCACTGCGCACAAAGACTGCAGACGTCTGGACAAACTGGTCAAAAAGGCCAGTTCTGTGCTGGGTCGAGAGCTAGACCCTGTAAGAACTGTGGTGTAGAGGCAGATGAGGAGGAAGCTGCAGGGCATTACAAAGGCTAATACAAAACATCCTCTCCATGATGTCCTGACCAGCCAGAGAAGCAGCTGCAGTGAAAGGTTGATCTCTCTGAGATGCAGGACTGAGAGGTTTAGGAGATCGTTTGTCCCTGCAGCCATAAGACTGTTCAACAGCGACATCCAACATGTTTCTTAAATAATACTGTTGCCTTCTGGAAGACGCTACAGGTCCCTGCCAAAAAGATCAATCAGATTCAAAAACTGCTTTTCTCCAACAGCTGTTCGAACACTAAACCAAGTCATCACCTGATGTCTCTATGTACACCTGTCAATTTATTGTTTCTACTGTTGGGTGTCATGCTGTACTGGAAACAAATTCTATCAGTCCGCACGTATTTTTATATATACATATATATATATATATATATATATATATATATATATATATATATATATATACACACAAATACGTGAGCACTGGACAAAGTGAATTGTACATACATATATATATAAAAAATTTTAGGCTCAACTGTAAATTTGTGTTAATTTACTAAACTAAATACTTTGTTTGCGTATAAGTGTCTATATCTGCTTGCGTTATAATTTTGGCTGTGTTCATTGTATTTATTCATGGGTTATTTTAGGTCTTGGGCGAAGTTAAAAAGGGGCTAATATTGGTGGGGGGGGGGGGGGGGGGTTAGGGGTAGTTGATAAATAAACAAACATCTTACAAAAGGCGAAAAAAATGACCCAAGTCCCAAAAATGCTTCAAAGGAAAAGAAGGTGGACCTAGTGAGGCGGAGTTCCTTGTTCTGTTCAGTCTGAACATCTATAAGCTAACACTCCCCTTCAAATAGCCTCTGGGACACACTTTGACACATTCACAGTAGTCATCGGACAAGTGAATGCTGGGGAGTCCCTGTCAGCATGAGGTTATGCACATAGAAGCAACAGTAATCAGCACCAATCAATCAAATAACGGAAATAGGCTCTCAAGTTCCACCCATTAGCTGAGGAAAAGAAACACACACACTTATAAATATCTTCTGGTGATGAGAGCTTCTAGGTAGTGAATTATTGCAAGACTGCAGTGGATTAAAGACCTTTTAAATCAAACAACCAGTCGGCTTTAACAGCAGGGATGAAATTGTTTCAAATTCTGTGGTGATCAGGCATTGAAAAACGTTGATAATATCAGTCCAACTTCATATTATCTGTTCCTACTAATGGTTTAAAACCTGTGCAAGGATTTGCACTAAATACTGTAGCAGTCTGGTTTTCACAAAGTGACATCTTAAAATAAAGTTTGAATCTTCTCTAAAAGAGACTGTAAGGGCAGTTTATAACTGTGTTCTTTTATTAAGCCATCAATGGCATTTTGACTATTACACTCTGGCATTACATTATTAGATAATTGTGTTGATTTTAGAAAATTGATATGATTTGCATAATTGTCTTAATTCTTTACTCACTTGTAGCAAAGCAGTTCAGCTCAGTAAAATACCGTTTGCTACTATGTTTTCCACACACACACCACTCAACTACTCAGAAACAAGGTAAATACTCATGTTAGAAAAATCTAACTTAAAGCACATGTAGCAATGTGAAAACTGACAGAAATCAGGAGAACACTTTGCTGTACTGTTGATTTTTTCTTTGCTGAATTCATTAGGCGTTAAAAATCTCAAATGTTCATTTGTACAAGCATCCCATTATTATACTGTAGACCTGAGTGAAATTATCCCCCAAATGTGTTTAATTTAACAAAAGTGTTATCAAAGATATGTGCTACATTACTGCTATTATTCTAAATATAATGAAAGTGTGCAGAGGTCATCGAAGTTGTACCACCCTAATTCTAGTTTTTAAACAGTGACATATCTTTTTGTTCACACACTTTAGGTGATCTTTACACTACATTATATTTTAAACTATGGATGAGCAAAACAATGAATTTATCAGAACACAAATGGCACAATTCCTTGAAACAATTTGTGTTTGATTCTGGACATGTGGGGTGGGCTGGGTGACCTTTGATGACCTTCTGTAAGCTTTTATTTTTATTTTTAAAAGGCATCACAGCACAAGCAATCAATATTTTGGAGCACAACCCAACACTCATGTTTGATAGCACAATCATTTGGCATAATTTTTGTTAGGTTTGAAGAAAGCTGCCTGGACCAGCTTCATTCAGGTCTCTTGTGTATGTAAAGTAACCTAATCCGTTTTTTGTATCCCAATTTTAATCTTGTCATGTACTTATCTAAATACACCTGTTACTTGGCTCTAACAATGAGAAAATGCACTGTGTTTTGAGAAAAACCCCCATCAAATCTTGTGATAGCCATGAATGACACAGAAGTGTCATTCAGGATTTTTTTTAAGGGACAATGCATATTAAAGGGGCTATATGCAACTTTTTCCCCAAAATATACGTAACAATAGCATTTTTATTTGACCATTTATGACTCAAACATCTCCTGATGAGCATACTGACACCTTGTCAGCTCACAGTGGGTGCACCTATAAGCCTGTATCCAATTTTTTCTATTTTCTGTCGGGTTGGGTGTGACGTCAACCGCGTTCATGTTAAATGTTTCAGATCACTCTGCCACCACCGCTAGTCAGCACTCGCAGGCAGTTCAATGGATTGTGCGAATACACAGAAGAGACCAAGGACAACTTTGAAACCAACAGTAACTTCACATAAGACTAAAAAAGTTAAACCCCTGACAAGTGCCCTAAAAAGATCGAAGATTGAGAGCGACCGGCGTACGAGCGCGCGCTGCGAGAGCGAGCAGAAAGGAAGAGCAGTTCCGTTTTTTGGCCACAGGTGTCAGTCGCGAGTTTAAATTTCTGAAAATTATATATAGCCTCTTTAATGAACATAACAATGTAAATATGCCAGATTTAGCCAGTGGCTGATATGGCTGAGCCCCTGTTTTGTATTGTATGTTGGATTGAAGGAAATAAAATTTACAATATTTTTCTGCATCAAGACAGGATGTGTTAATTTTGATCTGATGTCACCATCTTATTTTATTTTGTTCTATACTTGATGAACGTTCAAAAATATTCACAGTCTATGAGTGTCCGCAAGTGGTCAAAAAAATCTATCTAAATTATTCCTAAAATTGGTCACACTACTCTGCTGTCAGATCCACTCCAATGATTCGCAATGTCAAGGTGAGTGACTTTTTTAGGGGTCCAGACAGAGAGACTGCATAGCTTAGAATGAGATTAGTTGTTAATAATAATAATGTAACTAACAGGTAATAGCTGCAACATTTCAATAGTAATTATGCAAATTCTGTCACAGTGGCCCATATGTACTGTGAGTCTCAGCTGAATATTCCAACATGTCAAGAAACATCGGTGGGAGTGTGGCCTAGCAGCACATGCTTGAGGCTTATTTAACAAAGGCAGCATATCTTCCAACACCACTGAAACGCAACAGAGATATGCAATAGGGTGATGGGAGTAATATTAAAACATTTAAAAGGTTACAAAATTCAATTGAAGTTTATTGCATCTTTAAATCATTTTCAGCTGTGGTATACCCAGATAATAGCTCATATTTTGACCGACATCTTTGTCTTGAACAGTAGCAACCTCAAAGTTAAAGAGTGTGCACCAAAGTTCCTACAAGACTAGCTATCTTGACAGCCAAAATAGGTCTGATTCTTAAGATGCATCCTGAAAGAGTGAGGCCTATTGCCAGTCATAACTTTAACTTCTGCCACCTCCTACTCCGACTAACACCTCAAAGGAAACAAAGCAAAACATATTTAAAGGCATTGCTGGCATTGCAGCAAGCTTCCTCAGGCACAGAGAGATCTGCACAGGAAACTATGAGAGTAACACTAAGCAAGCAGGGACTTTGTGGCTTTAAGCAACCCATTCGTTTTAAAAAGATGAAAAGAAGTCAGTGTGGAAAGTAAAATAACTAGCTGTCAGATGCCTCTGATGAACTACTCTAGGTATATACCAGATTTAAGTAAAGGGATCCTTAAACACTACCTTTAGGAGTTGAATGTTTTAAAAATACATTTTAAAAGCTGATGTCGTTTAAATTGAAAACAGTCTTTGCAGCATTTTTATCATGTTAAATGTGTTTCCCTTTTTTTTTTAGAAAAAAGTTCCAACATTTTTATATCAGCTTTGGATAAAAACAATTGGAACAAATAACAAAAACATCCTCCACTATATTACTGTAAATGCAAATCAGTGTTAATAATGTATCCTTTTGATCTACTAGCCTAGTTATGTTTTCTTGTCCCATTCTATTAAAAAAACTTTTTTTTTTCTTCTACAGTTGGAAGCTTAAGCCATCAACAGCTGGTTCAGCCTTTTATCCTCTGAAGACCTTAACTTTTGCTTGTTTCCATCCAAACATTTCTTTGTCACTCTTTCTGTCGGCTTTTACTCACAGTGCAGCTGTAGCACAGCTGTGCCTGTTAGTGCCAGATTTACAATTTACACACAATTGTTTAACAGGCAGAACGTATACATTTGACACAGCGCACTGCTATCAGTCAAACATGCATTTTGTTGACACTGTGACAAGTAGGATGCGTTAAGTGTTCATTGCTTTAACAGATAGATGCTGGATTAAAAATGAACTGAAGATAACCTAATGTAGTTTTATGTAGTTTATTGCTAAAGTATTCGTACCTCTTAAAACTTTTCTGGTTTGGTCAAATTTGTCACATTACAAGGTACAAACTTTCATGTAATTTATTGGAATTTTATATTACAGATCACATGACTGTGAAGTGAAAAGCATATGATCCAAAATTCTCCAAATGTTTTAGAAATGAAAATCTGAAAAGTGTGGTGGGCATGTATATTAAGCCACCTTATCTTTGATGAGTCATCTTTGTAGGTTCACAGTTCTTTCATACTCTCATTTCCTGATGATGGGTTGAGCACCGCTAACGGAGATATTCAAGATCCAGATATATGTTCACAAATGCTCTCTAACAAACATCTCGAGTCATTACAAAACAGCTGTCTATTGGGAAGTGGACTCTGTTTATTAATTACTTGCTACAAAAAGCAACTGTATTTTATTTGGGAGAATCAAAGTAAAGGCAGTTAAATACATATGCACATCACACTTTTGAGATTTTCATTCATTTTGAGAACTTTGTCACATTTTCCTTAAACTTCACAGTGATGCACTCCTTTGTGCTGGTTTATCACACACCTCACTAAAACCCACTGAAGTTTATGATTGTGACGTGACTAAACGTTAAAAAGTTCAACCGAAATCAAAGCTTTTGTGAGACACCAAATTGTGGGCTGTGCAGCAGAAGTGATCTGATGAATCCACACCAAAAGTTTAACTCCCTTGCGTTGTTTTCTTTTGGTTTTTTAAAAAGGTGTTTATGTATCATGCTTTACTCTCACCATCACAGACACCCAGGAGTTTTGGGTAATACAGGCCTGAGGGGTCAACTTCCCAGAACAGGATCTAATGCACCCGCCTATTTTCAGGTTTTCCAACCAAAAGCAACCCTGCAGCTGACTGAAGGTGTAAAATCTCAGGCACTGCAGCATGACTTTAGCCTCAGGGCCAGGTAAAAAGTAAGGGTGGCACACTTCCAGAAAGTTGTATATGCAATTGGATTAGGGAAGCTGTGGACCCAGTGACAGGATCTAAGCCCCCAGATGACTGCCTGCCACAAAATACCACTTTTTTTCTCTTCTTTCTCCACAACCTAAAGCTAGTTTGGATAGTTAAACATTCATTTGGTTATTTCTGTTGCTCATTTCTCCGCTCTTTATTGAACATTGACAACCTCTAACATTTACAGACAAAATAAAACCCCAAATCCTTATTTTTCCGTATGTTGTCTAAAATTATTAACCAGATCTTCTTTCATATCACAAAACATAATAAAAACAAGAAGGTTCCAAACTTAAATAGAAGGAGAAAAAAAAGGACATCTTACCGTCTCTCCTGCTGTTTCCCCTCAACACTTTGGCATTGGCGACCTGAGTCTTCCCGACTCTGCTGAAAGTTGCCAACAATAAAACTATCCACATCTGAAAAACCACCGCTCCTTTCATGTTGCTGCTAAACGTTTGCACTCTTTGACAAACTGTCCTATTCACCTTCAAAATGAACGAGTTACTTATGATTCCCAGCGAACCAGAAACCTTGACTGCTTTCCCTTCAACAGCTCCTGTATCTGCCAATATCTTTCCTCTTTAGGTGAAGGGAATAAACGTGTTGGCTCCCAGTAGTTGTTGAGGTGCGGACACAATGTCCCGGTTGTGCCAAAGTGCCAAAGTATGGAAGAAGTTGCCTTGCTGTGAAAGTTAGACTCCTGCAGAAACCGAGGGCAAACTCCGAAACAGGGAAGAGCAGGTGGAGGATAATATAGCTCCGCTCACGGTCAGACATGAGACTATAGGCGCCGGCCGTCTTATCACAGCAAAAGTAAAAAATTCAAGTCAGTCCCTGACAAATAGTTTCTATCTAACGCATCTGCACTGTGAAAGTCAGCGCGCGTCAAAGTTTGCCAACTGAGCGGCGCGCGCTCTCCATGCACGAGCGCGTGTGTGTATCTGTGGGTGTGTTAGAACAAGAGGTGTTGGCACAAAAGGTCAGGAGACATCCATCTATCTATCTATCTATCTATCTATCTATCTATCTATCTATCTATCTATCTATCTATCTATCTATCTATCTATCTATCTATCTATCTATCTATCTATCTATCTATCTATCTATCTATCTATCTATCTATCTATCTATCTGTTTCCAATCAGAAACAAGCATATAGTTGAATAAAAATATTTTATAATCTAAATTATCCATGGGTATGACTAATATTTAATGGAAGAGTTTATGTATTGGACCCCCTGTTTGTCTGACATCTGCAAATAATGTCCAATCAATTGCTTTCAGACTCCACCTTGCCATAATTTAATCTCATTGTGAAAACAGCTGCCTCAGAGGTTTGTAAAACAACCTGAGTAAACAGAAATAATCAAAAAGACCAAGAACACATTAGGTCAGAGATCAGAGATAAAGTTGTGGATAACTATTTAGTCCACCATGTGAAAATGGAAACAGTATTGTTAAGCTACAAACCTTTCAAGACCCTGCATAAAGAGTTGCGAGAAGAAAACCTTTATTGAAAGGCCATAATAAGTCCTTTTTTAGTATGCAAATTTGATAGCATAATTTGTCACTAAAACAGTTTACGTATACAGTACAGTACAGTACAGTACAGTATTTGATTATATATCCAACACACCACATTGTTTCATATGACTTTAATTTCAGGCCCCTGTTCTTCATTTCTTCTTCTGTACTATTTTTTTGTTGTTAAATTTATTGTGCTTTTGCAATTTTCTAATGCAGGAGAAGTGGGTGTTAAAAAAAGCGATACCTTCCCATTACAGGGGGCTTACATTAGCAGCCCATAATGTTTCAGTTTTTCTATTCACAGTTATTTTCAGAGAATAAACAGAGATGGTTCCTGTTAAAAGACAACTCAGTTTCAGTGCCCCAAATTTTTTTAGACATGCCACACTTTTCAGATTTTTATTTGCAGATAAATTTTCAGAATTCCTAGATGTGCTTTGTTTTGTCCTATCTAATAATATAATATAATAACATTGCAGCATGACAAAATGATTTTAAAAAATGTCAAGGGGTTTCAATACTTTGACAAAGCACCGTAGAATTTGTGTGTTTCTATTACTGGAACCTCAGGGTTATTTCACCGGACTTTACTCTATCGGGGTAAAACTGTTGGCCCGCTCCTCTCATTGTCATGTCTCTTTACAATATTGGCCATTTAAGAAATCAGCTAAGACATCTGCATATCACGACCGTTTCGGCAGTGAGTGGCATCACTGATTAGCACCAAAAGACGCCCATGGCAGCAGAGAATAGCAAGGGCATTACATTGAAAAAGCACTGATGGTTGCCATGTTTCTATTTAATTTGTGGTTATAAACTGCTTCGCCAGCAACTCTTCTTATTTTACAAAGCCGGTTGTTTGGCAACATCTGTTCATTTCCCTCTGAATTACAACCAATCAACATGACTTAACCACAGCTCCTGCCCAGCGACTCTACAATGCCATTTCCGAGAACATATCCCAAGACTGGTCCTTAATTGGTTCTTGAAATGGCCTCGAAAACAGCCCTGTCAAGGTGGCCCAGTGTAGTGGAGACATGCATATACCATGAAAGTCTAGTTAAATTACCCTGAATTTCCAATAGTAGAAACGCACCTGCTGAGAAAAGGCTATTTGGGATATGGTGTGTTCAATTCGTAGTCGGAACTTAGAAATTCCGACTTCCAAGTGGGAAAAGTCAACTGGTTCCGACCTTTGCGGTAAATGGAACGCACCATTAGATTCCATGTGAGTTTATTGCATTAACTCTACATCATTACAGAATAACTGTAAATTGCAGTCTATCCTCACTATGAATATTATTAACTATTTAAAAGCAGAAAATGGATTCTCAAGAAATCATTAAATGATCTTCTGAGTGTCGGCTTAAATGCAGATAATTTTAGATTGTTAGAGGTAATTGTAGCGAGAACATTTCAAAGTGATTTATGCATCACTGTCAAGGGTTTTCTTGCTGTTCTTCTTGAAGAACTACAGAGTGTTTATTAAAAGATGGTCACAGCCTCCAGGTCTAAAACATTAAGTCTTTCTGCTGTGGTCATAAAAAAAAAAAAAAACTGCTATTCATTTTCCTCACCTTCTTTTAACTAAATGCTGTTCCCTTAATGCACTACTCCATAAAGCACAACATTCATCATTAATTATTCAACACAAAATAGATACTCTTTAAATCACAGCGTATCATAGCTGAAACCTTGACCTTGTGTTTATGACAGCAAACAGAATTCATAGTTCTCCCTAAATATTGCTAAAATCACACCCTACCATTGTTCTCTTGCACCCGCTTTTGTGAGTCTTTTTAACAATTTATATTAAAACAATATATTTCAGCATCTGTTGTCAGCTTTCCTGAACTGATTTACATGTAAGCCCCATTATTGTACATTTAAACCACGGCATATCCAGCAGGTCCAGATATTGCTTGCAGTTGTTCTTTCACACATACGCCAAACAACAGAATTCAATCAGTGTAAGACATGTACTGCTCAGTGGAAATACTCCAGAGTGACGCCTTGGTAAAGCACTCTAAAAGCTGAACATGATGCTACAGGTACACTGTGGAATTCATGATTTTTTTTTTTTTGTTGCAGCGAATAAAGGCTTGCAAACCAGGCTTTTATTTATAGCATCAACAATACTTGCTTTATCTTATGGGATTTAAAAATATTTTTTTATCAGCTTTAGTTTTTCTCACTCTGTCACTCAATCGGTGGCCGGAGCCTTCAAATCTGTGACTCTTCCTTACTTTTTTTGATTGCAGTCACATTTCATTTCAACAGTTATGTCTTCTTTATGGGATGAACTTGCCAACTTGTGGTTTTCAGCTTACTCAGCACAAAGTCTTCCCCTTACCCTGCAATTGACTAATGACTAACGCATCACCTAAAACTTTGAATCACTTAGGGAATTATATAGGTTGTTAATAGAGAGAAGAAATTAATTAAAATTAAAGGCTATTAAACCACTCGGCCGAGCTTCAAAGGCATATGCACCCAGGGAGTGAATTGCACGTGTACATAAGGATCGCTGAAGGCCTCAAACAACCTATCACACCTCATATGTGCACACACTGATACAGATGACTTGGAGCAAATTTATTCTTCACTCAAAACATGATCGTGTAAGGGAATTTAAAATAAATATTAATATCAAAAATAGCCTATTCATGTTAATGCACATCAGCTATTGTTATTACAATTTTACAATGTCATTTTTCTTTAATGGAGAGGTTTAGAGTATTTATTAGTAGATTACACTGCAGTGCCAGTAGCAGACATGCACATAATCTATCTCTTACCGTATTTCCCACTCCCTCTCTACTAACTGTTAGTGTGTATGTGTCCACAGCATGTGTCTGCTTGAATGATTTGGCATTTGTCTTCTTTTCCCTGAACCGAACAAACAGCGTGTAGACATACTGTTAGGCTCATGTCTAATGTGTGTCTGTTTGTATGCATGCAGATAGGCTTCCATTTCACTATGTGTTTGTTCAGTCCACCTCACCAACCGAAACAGTGGAATTAATGAAGTGCCCTTGAGCAAAGCACCATGATTCAAGTTTAAGCTTTGAACATTTCAAGCACTATTTCAAATCAAGTGATTAACATTGCTTTGGAAGTACATATTTTTATAAAAGCCTTTTCAGTCAGAGAAAAAGAGAAGATTGATTCATCTGATACATTTCAGTGGTCTAAGGAATGGTACAATTTCACTCTTGGTTTACCAGGAAGTCCACAGCAGCCACAGCTCAATCAATACACTTTGAACATAATCTGATGGTTTTAAGCCTTCTGTAACAAAGCAAGGATTTGATTCTCCTGCATCCGCAGTCAATATTTCCTTATGTGTGTGTTGTCTGTCACCAGTGATTACTCAGTCCCTTTGAATATATATATTTCTGAAATCAAAGCAAATCTTTATTTTAAAAAGAAAGAGCCAGAAAGATAAACTTACTAGCCACTTTTTTAGTAACACCCTTCTAGTATCAAGCACAAAAATGTTGGTCTATATTGGTCCACACAATAGCATCATGCAGTTGCTGCAGATTTTTGCAACTGCACTTCCATGATGCAACACTCCAGTTTCACCAAACCCAAATGTTGTGTTGGTTTGGGTATGTGGAGGACACTGAGGAACTGGGAACTTATTGTTTTGAGATGGTTTGACATGATCCCGCTGGAAGCAGCTAAGTAGATAAGTACACTGTGGTCATAAAGGGGTGGACATGATCAGCAACAATAGTCAGATAGGCTAGTCAGACTTTGCAAGATAAAATCACAGAAGTTGTATCTGGATTTATGTGCACGTGGTCTTAGAAATCTGACAAATAAATACACATTTTTTGACTAAAGGGATATTTTCAAAGTCAGTTCACTTTCTTTTCAAACTAAAACAAGTAGTAAAACTAGCGTTTTAACTCGACTACTTTCAGAAATTATTTCCTAATTATACATTCTTAATCCAAAAGAGAAGCTTTGGGAGTTGGTGATATGATGATATCACGTATAAATAAACCAAAATATGTGAGGCTGTTTCCAAAACCTTGTTAAATATATGCCATGAAAATGTAAGGCAATTCACTTGACAAAAGAGGGTCCTTCACTTGTAGGGTGTACCTAATAAAATGGCTGATTGATATTCAACAACTACATGCATACATGCATACAAGTACAGCTTTCTACAAGAAATATACTCTTAGTAAGAAAATATGTTGAACTTTTCTCAGATATTTCTGCTTGCAAGAACTAGTGTTTACCAAAAATGATGGTTGCCACATGTCTGCAGCTAGCACCTTCATGCACTCTGAACAAATCTACTCAACTACACAAGCTTTTCTTGCATTACAGTTAAAAATATAATTTTTATTTTTTACATTCAGCGCCTTAGGGAAAACCTTTTTGAGAATTGTTGTCTTTTTCTTGCACAGCATGAGTGTTGGAAAAGAAAGCATAATACATAGAAATGAAGTCCAAAGAGAAAACATCAGTTCTACATCAGTGTACTGCTGATTCGGCAGTATAAATTAAATATTCACCCACACATTAGCCTTTTCTTACTCTTTTTTCTACTATCATTGAATCTCTGCCTTGCTATTTTTAACATTTTACTCCATAGTTTAGCAGATCTAAAAAAACATAATTCTGTTCTTCCAGCAACATTTTATTTTCTGATGATACATTTATTGAAAGATAAGCACAATAGTCCATCAACCTCTTTGTTGTATTCTTGAGAGTAATTTGTTTTTAAAATGAAATATCTTAACAAGTAATGTGTTGCAATGTTTGCTCTAGATATTCACCCTAGTCTCGAGTCCCAAACAATTCCCATGACTTTGTCTCCCCCCTTAAGCGCCCGTCACACTGTTCCTTAGGCTATATTGTTATTCATGTTGGTATTTCTAAAAAATAGTTTTAAAAGGGTCTGAACATGATAAAATCAATGCATCACTTTTAATGTGTTGTCTCTTTTGTATCATGTGCATCTATTGACATAAAATAGCTTGGACTGCTCTGCTTTTATAACAACTTCAAGCATTTGGCAGGTTGAGGTGTGTGAATCTTCATCCATGCATAGGAGCTGTGGCGTCTCTGCATTTGGGGCCGGAGGGGCACATCCTGACCAGATGTCGTTGTGGAGCTCTATGCATCCATCCTTAAATTAATCAGTAGAACAGGGTTGTTCTTTATGGAGTAATATTATATAAGGACTGATTCTGATACCAAGATGATTCTGTTATAAACATTTGTGTATAAATATCTAAGTTTTTGCCAGATTACTGACTAGCTCAGTAGGCTAAATCCTCTTAAAGCAGGGATTGGGGCCAGCCACTTAATGTATGTTTAAATTATGAAGATCTGAAATCAAAGTGTGCATGCTCAATGTGCGCTCAGTACACAGCCAAGGGGCACAAATACCACAACACCAAGCTGAGATCCCACTACCTTCCTCGATAGAGAAAGACAGCAATGGGCTATCTGGCGGGCAGTCTGCTGGAAATGTATTATAAGAAGAAGAAGAAGAAGAAGAAGAAGAAGAAGAAGAAGAAGAAGAAGAAGAAGAAGAAGAAGAAGAAGAAGAAGAAGAAGAAGAAGAAGAAGAAGAAGAAGAAGAAGAAGAAGAAGAAGAAGAAGAAGAAGAAGAAGAAGAAGAAGAAGAAGAAGAAGAAATCCTGGTACCAAACCACAGCACGAAGTGATGTGCCCCGTTTTGCCCAATGCAAAAGTTGGTTGTGCAGCATAACTCATATTAAAATATCGGAATAGCACATGTCACGTTTATGTTCTGTTGGGTAGAAGTGTGCAGCCATCTAATATCCTTGCTAGCTACCAGGACACAAAAAAGAACAAAGCAGATTTTTTGATGAAGTCTAATTTTTAACATCGTTCAAGGAGTTTAAGAGATTATAATAGATTTAAAGGGGATTGTTTGAAAGATTACGCAGTTATTGAAATGTTTGCCCAGATGAAAGATCTGCATTTCTTTCAAGAACACTTGTGAGTGACCCTTCATTTGTCATTTCAAGAAGGCTATAAAAAAGTTTCAATCTTCAAATACATTTACATGAAATTGCGTTTTTAGCGTGTACCAGTAGATGTCTGCTATTTTATGTAGGTCATTTACTATTGAATCAATAAATTAATCACACAAAATAGCAATCAAAATTATTGATCAAAGTCAGATTGTATGCATCACAGAAGAATTTGTTGCTGCTACTGTGTTAAATTGCTGTGCCCCACCTAACTTATCATCCCAGAGATGCCTCTGCATGGGAGCATTGGAGCGTCTGCATAAGGCAAGATGAAATTGAGTAAAGTTAGTATTGGGTCATTGCTGCAACATTTTGGGTAAAGTGGTAGTTTGAGAAAAGGAGACTGACTGGGTCATTCTAGCAGCTTCATTTTTTTCATGTAATCCAGTCAAGAGTTTCTTTGGCTGTGTTTTTGGATCATCTTTAGATTCATACTTTTCCTTTAGCTTTAGAGTTTTGTGCAGTGAATTTCCAGAGGGGCAGAGTGGTTACTTATAGTTGTCTTTGAAACAACTATACCAACTCATTTCAGACCTTTCTAAAGTGTTCTGCAATTGGCCCTTGACTGTTGAACCAAAGGATTAATTTTTGACTCTCCAGTCAAAAATCTCTTGAGGAGCACCTGGTCATGACCTGAAATTATATTACTTCTATTTCAAGATTAAAAACCAATAATGCTCACTGAAACATTCAAAAGTTCAAAAATATTTCTGTAAATAGTGCCATCAAATGTATCACAAGAACAGCTTTCTGAAGTTATTGAGAGAGCTCTTTGCTTGAAATGCTTCTTGTGAGGAACCTTTTATTTGCAACAGTTTATAGGTCACTATTAAGGCAAGGCAAGGCCAGGCCAGGCCAGGCAAGGCAAGGCAAGGCAAGGCAAAGCAAGGCAAGGCAAGGCAAGGCAAGGCAAGGCAAGGCAAGGCAAGGCAAGGCAAGGCAAGGCAAGGCAAGGCAAGGCAAGGCAATTTTATTTGTATAGCACACTTTCAACAACAAGGTAATTCAAGGTGCTTTACATGATTTAGTGGTAAAATAGAAATAGCAGTAAAACACAGACAAAGCATATAAAGTAAAAACGACAATAAAGCATGAAGCACACACAGATACACCAAAGCATTACAAAGCATATAATGTAAAAACAGCAGTAAGCAAGAAGAATACACAAAACATGATACATCAAAGCGTTACTCAAATGCAGCTCTAAACAGATACGTCTTTAGTTGTGATTTAAAAGAACTCGGTGTTTCAGCAGCTTTGCAGTTTTCTGGAAGTTTGTTCCAGATTAGAGGAGCATAGAAACTGAAAGCTGATTCTCCATGTTTGGTTCTAATTCTAGGGATGTTGAGTAGACTGGAATTAGAGGACCTGAGTGTTCTGGAGGGTTGGTATAGTAACAGTAGATCTTCAACATACTTTGGTGCTAAGTCATTCAATGATTTATAAACTAGTAAAAGTATTTTGAAGTCTATTCTGTGAACCACAGGGAGCCAGTGTAAGGACTTTAGAACTAGGATGATGTGCTCTACTTTCCTGGTTCTAGTGAGGACACGAACAGCAGCCTTCTGGATCAGCTGTCTAATTGACTTTTTAGGCAGACCTGTGAAGACGCTGTTGCAGTAATCAATCCGAATAAAGATAAAAGCATGGATGAGTTTTTCGAGGTCCTGTTGCGACATCAGTCCTTTAATCCCATAAATGTTCTTCACGTGATAGAAGGTTGACCTTGTTATTGCCTTTATGTGACCCTGGAGGTTCAGGTCTGATTCCATAACTACACCTAGATTTCTGGCATGATCAGTACTTTCTAGCTATATTGAGGACTAAACAAGTTTCACTCACAGGGACAGGATATATCTCCAAAAGCTGATAAACTTCAGCTTTTCTCAATCCTCTGTCTCGTTTTGAATTATTTTCTTTGTGTCTTCAATATTTAATCCCTGTTTAACTTTATTTCACATAACTTAATGTATTTATTTTTTCAATTATTGTGCACATAGATTACAAGGGCTGTCATCAATTTCTTTTGTGAATTTCCTGCGAGTCATTATAATAAATATGCATATATTAATTTACATAGAAAAACATGAAGATATATTATTCTTATATACCCTGCTCTAGGGCATCTATATCATATTTCTATGATATCTCTAAAAGATCTGTGGCAGTTTGGACTAGATAGTTATTAAATTATGTATTTCAGCGTATCAGAAGCACAGAAAGGCACTGCTTGACCGTTATTGACATAAAAGCAACATCTCAGCAGTCATTTAAACTGAAGACAGATATTGTATGGGGAAGTTACTTTCATCTTGTCACATAGATGTTTGCTGAAATTGTTTGTTAGCTGTCTGGCAGTTTTGCCATTTTTTCTAAGTGGTAAACACAAACTTGCTCACTTTAGCTGTAACACAGCTGTACAAAAGCATAAGCAAGTAGAGCTACACACTATGGCGTAGAATTGGGTAGGGACGGTAGGGACACGTCCCTACCAATATTCAGCCGCTACTGTGTCGTCACTATCAATACAACCGCTATCCGTAGTGTTTAGTCAATGATTATGGCACAGAAAGGGTTAAATGTCGCCGGTCTCTGCTAGAAATCCCGCCTCTAACCCAAATATCGCTTCCTGATTGGCTGCGGGGTTCTCACTAAGTTACATGTGATTGGCTGTCCCCGCTGTCATTCCATTTGCTCAAGTCCCAGACCGGTGAAGCTTGTCGAACTGTTAACTCTCAAGCCACAACGGCTAGTTGGGTCGGATGAGAGGCATCTGCGAGTGTAAGTTGTCAACACGTTTGGCATTTGTTCTGCTCGTGTCACGTCGGCTAGATGTTTTTTACTGGTGTCATTTACATTTTGTGTTTGTGTCTGTTTGCGTGCGTGCGTGCGTGCGTGCGTGCGTGTGTGTGTGTGTGTACATGTATAGCTATACTTGTATACTTGTGAGGACCAATCTTTGACAGGCCACCACCCTTGTGTGGACATTTGTAGTTGTGAGGACATTTTGCCTGGTCCCCACAATGTTTAACAAGCTATTAAACTCTACTAGTTAGGTTTAGAGGTATGGTGTGAATTAGGTTAGGGTTAGGCATGTATCACTAATGGTTAGGTTTAGGGAAAGTGTCTGGGTTAGGCATAGTAAAATCAATGGAAGTCAATACAATGTCAACACAAGGATAGCAAGACGTGCATGTGTGTGTGTGTGTGTGTGTGTGTGTGTGTGTGTGTGTGTGTTTGCTTGCGTGTGTTCTTGTATTGCTATCCTATTTAGGACCTTTTCTGGCATATTCGCTAACCTTCTGAAGACCGATGTATCTTGTAGGGACCAAAGCCCGGTCCTAAAATGGTGGACCCCCTTTTTTAGGGTTAGGGGTTAGGTTTAGAGGTATGGTGTGAATTATGTTTTGGTTAAGGTTAGGGTTAGGCATAAAATGGTAATGGTTAGGGTTAGAGTAAGGGTTTGGGTTAGGCATCAATGAAACTATTAAAATGAATGGAAGTCAATATAAAGTCCTAAAATGGGTAGCAATACAGAGAGAGAGAGAGAGAGAGAGAGAGAGTGTGTGTGTGTGTGTGTGTGTGTGTGTGTGTGTGTGTGTGTGTGTGTGTGTGTGTGTGTGTGTGTGTGTGTGTGTGTGTGTGTGTGTACTGTAGGATTTGAAGGATGTCAAAGAAAAGAAAACTGGATATAAGAGACTTTTTTAGGAGTCAAAGTGTAAGTTACTTAAAATTAGAATTAAATTAAAATATTAAAATAGAATATGCCAAATAGATACACATTTTAAAAGTTATTTTCTATTCTTATTCTCATTTATTCTTATTTTCATGTATTCGTGTAGAAAAGAGCAACTGTTTAAAAACATAAATACAATTTATGGTGTAAATACAATAAAACCTCATATTTTAGATGATCATGTGATTTTATGCATCTATATTTTTGGGGGAATAAATTACACATAATAATAGTGTGAAAGTAAAGGTCTTTTTTTGCTCAGGCAATAACTTTACCATCAAACTCTGATCATTCTATCCCTAATCTATTCATCATGCATCAACATATTTTGTAAGGCTGGAAATTCACAGGTGAGGTTAAATAATGCTGGATCTGTTAGTCATGCGATTCAGCACTGTGACAGATCAAATCAAATGTATTTATGAAGCGCTTTTGATGCAAACAGCAACACAAAGTGCTTTACATGAAAAAAACAGTTTAAACATTAGAATAAAACAAGCCTTCACACACATAATATAACATAGTGGTTAAAAAATTTTTAGTATGATGATGATCTTAATAACAATGATTCACCCATGTGGCTTTAAAACCAGAGCCTTATATCTAAGAGGCCTCATCATGTATTACTAGTGTATGTGTTTACAGTAGTTGCTATACGGTTGTCAAATTTATATTGAGGTTGATTCCTAAGGAATCTGATCCACCTGGAGAGAGTAGCAGGGAGTGTGGCAGTAATCAGGAGGATATTCTGGACAGGCCCAACCAACCTGACCCAAATAACATTCCAGCTCAACAGCTATCAAACAGGACCCTCCATTTCCAAGCAAGTTGGTACAAGCAGTATCCATGGCTGCACTATAGCTCCTCCATCAAGTGTGCTCTCTGTTTTCACTGTGTCAAAACATACACCATAAAGAAAAGTGACCTGTCCAAAAAGGCAAACCCTGCCTTTTCATCAAAGGGATTCAATAATTGGAAGAATGCACCTGCCAGTTTTCAGCGCCATCAAAATAGCAAATCCCACCATCATGGCATGACAGTTAGTGCTCAAGAGAGAAGCCCGATAGATTCACAACCTTGGAGCACTTTTGTATCCCCACCAATCTCAAAATCAAACCTACTCCCTTGGCTACACAGATGACTGAGAACTAACTATGTTAAGTAAATACAAGAGCATAGTCATGATTTGTCTTGATGTAACTTTGTGGTCTCTACATGTACATACCCTCCAGTTACTGTCTCTATCCTTCTCTTTTCTTGTCCTCTATTTTGTCGCTTTATGCCTCCTCTGATTTGTTTCTGCTTTGACTCTCACCATCTCTCTCTCTAAACCTTCCTTACCACCTCCTTTCTCCTCTACCCCGCAACGCCTCATTCTTTGCGCCTTTCATCATTCTTTTTCATAGCTTCGTGCCACCTCCCGTCTTTCCTCTGTCCCCTAATCATCTCTCGTTTTTTTAATTTCCCTGGCAGACAGCTCCAGTTCTGGTCCTTTTAGTCACAGGCTTTTAATTAGGAGAAGGCAGATTAGGAAGGACACGCTACTCGGCGAATGGTGGACACACATGCAACTCCCACTCACATTGAGCTCCATATCCACATGCACAGGCACACACGGTTAAAAACAAAACACATTGTTCACCACTAACTCTCCTAAAACAAGATTATTCTTAACACCTAGTTTTGGAAAACAAGATTATAGTTTTTGTTATGTGAAATTGAACTCTGAACAACAAGTTTGTAAAGTATGTGCATTTTTAAAAATAGTTTTGCATTTGATCTGCACCATCATGTTTCTGTATTGATCTGAAAGATAATAGAAAGGAAAACATATTTGAAAGTTAGGTCTATAAACCTCTAAAAGAGTCTTATTGTAATTCTTGATTTGACTTGTTTTTTATATTTATTTTACATTTTTTTATTATATTAAATTAAAAGTTACTTATTATTTCCTCATCACTGTATAGTTTTGATTGACCCCATAGTTATCATGAAGTAGATATTAATGTCTCCTAAATTGCTTAAGATTAAAGATTTGCCGTTTTTTTGTTAACAAAAGGTTTTATAATTTTTGCACTTTAGAAACATAACTTTTAGACCTCATATTTAACCTTGACAAGGATATGTATCACTTGGAATCAGAAATAGGTGTCACAATTTTAAGTTATTTCTCTGAGACAGTCGAGTTCTTCAAGGCAGTACAGTAGTACCTAACTGACTTCCTCAAAACCTAGCTTTGAGACGCATTCCTGCTTTGCACATAATATTTCAATGATTACCTTACCTCCTCAACATGCCAACAAGTTCTGCAGAAGCCTGTTATTGACCCATTCATTCAAATCCAGCAATAGAAAAAAAAAATCAATGATAGACTCCAATACAAAATTATAGAATGCCTTTCAAGCAAAATTGTGTCGATGAATATTTAGGCCCAGCATTTGATATATTCTGAATGCAGGTGCAGGTCAGACCTGTCCAAACAGACCTGGCACTGCTGATGTGTAATTCAGAGAGTATAAATGCTTGTTACATGATGCATTGTCTATACCAAGGGTGCCCCAAGTTTGTTCTTGAGAACTACTATCCTACAACTTTTGGATGCATCCCTTCTTCAACACAATTGAATCAAATGGCTGAATTCCTTCATCAACATGTCATTCACCTCAGCAGAGAAATTGTAACAAACCATTGCTGGATTCATCTGTCTTGAAGAAGAGATGCATTTAAAAGTTGCAGGATGGTAGCTGTCAAGAACTGGACCTGGGCACCCCTGGTCTAAACCATACCTGTGTCAAGAATTGGTGGGCCTCCTGCAGTTAGGATGATTAATCTCAGTCAACATCGATGGAGTCCAAAATAGTGGACAGTGCCTTAGATAAAAAGAAAAGATGAGGGAGACCATAACTGAATTATCTTTTTTAAGCATTTTAATGATTTGTTAAGATGATCAACACTTGATGTGAACAAAAAAATACAATACTTTTCAAATGTATTATTGTTTTTCACTTTTGTTATGTTACAGCTATAACATTCAATGTGTTTTGGGGGGATTTTATATAGTAGACCAACACCACACACATTTCTGAAGCAGAATTAAATAAGAAGTTTGGCATATATATGCATTTAGCCCATCTGCATTTTATTTAGCATTGTTAAACCCCAAGTGTAATCTACCTTCATCTGAAGTCAACTAAACAGTGATATAATATACATCCTGCTATTCTGTGAATGCCTCAGAGGTTTGTTACCCCTCCTTTCCACCGGACGCGTAAGCAGCACGTTACAGGAGCAGCACGTCATACGCAGCTGATAGCCACCACTGTAGTCAATAGAACCCTTTCCACCGGAGGCGAAAGCAGCACGCCTCTGAAACACGTAAATTTCTACATTTTGGATAGGGGAGACAGGAAATATACGGCTCGGCACCGGAAATTTTCTAAATAAAAGAAACGTGCTGCTTTGCGGTTGCTTTACTTAAAAAAATGTCCCTACCTGTGCGGCCTGGTGAGAAGTCAGTACCTCGCGGGAGGGTCTCATTTGTGTGTCATCACACAAATGAGCGATTTTGGACATTCCCTGACATAACATAAACTTATTGGCGAATATAAAACGGACATAACATAAAACACAAATCTTTTAGAGCCATGTTGTTGTCTTTTCCTGGTTATTATTGTCATAGGCATTTATATATGTCTATGGTTGTTACGTTTACTGATGAAACCACGCGTGATTTTGCTTATCTCACGTGATTTCATGCTCTCTCGGTGACAGCTGCTTCCGTGCTGCTATGCGCCTCATACGCACCCGGTGGAAAGGGCCAAGCAACAGAATACGAAAGTGAAACGTGCTGCTCCTGTAACGTGCCGCTTACGTGTCTGGTGGAAATGAGGGGTTAGAGTTCATTTGTCAACAGACGGCATCATAAAGACCAAGGAACACACTTAACAGGCCATGGATAAAGATGTGGAGAAATTTAAAGCAAGATTAAGTTATGCAACAATATGTTCTCAGCTCTCAGAATCTCACGGAGCACTCATCAAGTCCTCAGAAACAGACAAGTTAAGCAAGGAGATGAATAATCAGAAAACTAGTAAAGAGGCTCATGGTAACTCTGGAGGAACTGCTGAGACCTAAAGCTTAGATTATGGAATTTGGAGACAAGATAAATAGAGTGGCCTGAAAAAAAGTCCTGTTGACAAAATGTCACAAGAAGTCCCATTTGCCACAAGCAATGTAGGGGACACTGCAAACCTCTAAAAGAAGATTCTCTGGTCAGATGAAAACAAATTTGAAGTTTCTAGCTTGTATACTAAGTGCAATGAGCAGCAGACAGCTAACTGAACAGATAATCCTCATGGTGAAACATTGTGAAGGCAACATCATGCTGGGGAAGTTATAAACATACAGTCAAAGCTGCTATGGAATTGTTATTATCACAGTATGTGGTGACAATGTGTCAGGGTGGCCTTGTAAAAGTCCAGATCTAAATTCAAATGAGGATATGTGGCCAGGCTTGAAATTTAATGTTTACAGATAATCTGCAACTTTTTAAGCTACAACTTTCCAACTTTCTTTTGAAAACCACTTATTATTTCACTTTCACTTCAAAGCTATTAACTATTTTGTGTTGGTTTGTCACATTAATTCTAGGGAAATCTAAATGTGCAGTTGCAACATGAAAAAAAACATGAAGAAATAATGTTGCAAGCCACTGTAAATCAAGTCAACAGACTAACCCTACCTGCATGTGTTAACTTTAAAACAGCATGAAGAAATATAACAGTCTTGACTGTAATATCTAGCAATCCTTTCAGCAGATTAAAAACAAATCGACATCTTCTATTAGACCATACCAGTCCCATCAAGTCAAAACCAACACAGACATGAAAATAATTCATGTAGATCTGATGTAATAGCAGATTTTGTTGGTTAAAACCATACTCCCACTGTGGTGTTCCTAAAACTCTGACAACTAATCCAACTTTAATCAAAAGGATTATCATATCTGACAAGACAGTTCTTTCTCAATGCAATCAAATGTTCCCTTTCTTCTACAGCAACTGTAGATTCCTGATAAAACCCTCTCAGGAGTAGATTAAACGCATGTTGCTTACTCCCAGCACCTGACAGGATATAAACACAGCTTTCCAAACGGGAGGTATTTGTGTATGACTGTGGATGTGTTTGTGATTGAGCCTTTTAACATCTTGACTTGCTAGTCTCACTCGTGTATGCTTCTCCAAACATCCACATTAGCTTATCTTAATCACAGTGATTGCTTTTTGTTTGCATACAGATTTTTTTCATTTGATCATAAACTTAATTGTGCCCTTAATTTGACTACCCCTTCTTTAACTTTCATTCCTTACCTTCACCAATCAATTCAATAACTTCTGCTCCTGAAAAACAACAACATACATCTCCAAAAGTCAAAACCAAGGTCATTGTTTTCCTTTACCAGGGGTTAATTTTGACTGTCAATGTTTCCAGTCCTACTCCACATTATACAATATAGAATTTGTTGACTAAAAATCTATTTTCTACTGGAAATGGTTTAATCTTCATGCAAAAAAATGTTTCCTGATTGGCTTTTTGTAGGAGCTGATTTAATCCAAATGCTGTGGAGGAAGACCCAAACATCCACCAAAGATAGGCAGTAATCTGTTAAAGTGGTTATAAGGTGATATAAAACTGAGCAAACTTACATGAACTAAAAAGAAAGATAACTGAAACAATAGACAGATTCAATAAGGGGAGGCTACTAGGCTCTGGCCTTTAAAAGACTTTTAGAGATTTTACTTTAAAAGATTTTGTGGTGCTGGTGGCTTATTAGTAACTGGACAGGAAGCAGGACAGAGAGAGGAGAAAACATGAAATGAACAGCCCGGTTGTGAAAGAAACACCTGCATCGAAGACAATGGCCTCAGGGAATAACTTAAATCTTTATTCTTCTATATGAAATGATTCTACTCATAAATTTTACGTTTCTTTTTTTACTGCCAAGACATGCCTGATTGGTACAAAGAGAAGTCCCATATCCCTAACTCAGCAGGGTAGTTGCTGCAAGAAGATCCCTATAATCCTTTTAAGATTGTTAAAATGTTTTGGCTGATCTTTGATTTAGATATCGCTTTATATAGAAAACTGTATAGACCACATTACTGAATGCACGTACCAAATAATTGTTAAAAAGTTCTAGCTCCACTGGCGACCTGTCCCGGGTGTACCCCGCCTCACGCCCCGTGACTGCCCACCGCAACCCTGCATAGGATGGACGGGTACAGATGATGGATGGATGGATGGATGGAAGTTCTAGCTCTTTTGGCTCCAGTCAAACTGTTTTTTTGCAATGTTTTTGCAACCACTAAAAAGTAGGCCAATTTGCATGTAAGTAAGTGTAATGTACTTATGCTTGTTTAGTTTTTGATTTCTATAATTTACTATTTATTTGTTTTGTGACTAACTAGAGTTAGGTATGGTAGATATATTTAAGTAGGTATAATTGTAAAGTGAACACTAACTATCATATTGAGTCTGGATTGAGATATTTTACAATACAGCTCAAACTTGTCCAAATACATTACAAATGCTGTCAAATGATAACACTTGCACAATTATGAAGATTTCAGGATAGGGTACAGGTCAATTTAGCAACTGAGCATGTAGAAAAGCACTTGAAGAGTGCAGACCTCTGCCAAGGCAGTTCAGTTAACACCCCCAGGAGAAGGAGAATTAGGTGAAACAAGTCTTTACAACTGATGGGCCGGGCAAGGAAAGCTTTTTTTGAGAGAAAAAAGAAAAGCATGGTATTTTTTGAGGAGGAAAGATCTGCAGCTTAAATATGGTAACTTGGTCCTCTGACTTTCAACTGTTTTTACTTTCAGTAAACTTAGTCTGTGTAAATAGTTGTATGAACACTATAAGAGTCTACACCATAAGACATAAACTAAAAATGTTTCACAGACATGTGACTAACAGAAATAGAATAATGTGTCCTTGAATGAAGGGAGGCTCAAAATCAAAAGTACCAGTCAGTATCTGGTGTGGCCACCAGCTGCTTGAAGTACTGCAGTGCATCTCCTCCTCATGGACTGGACCAGATTTGTCAGTTCTTGCTGTGAGATTCAATTCAATTCAGTTTATTTATATAGCGCCAATTCACAACAGATGTCATCTCAAGGCACTTAACAGGAAGTCATTTCAATACATTTATACAAACATTCCAATCAGTTAAAAAGTTTCCTATTTAAGGAATCCCAGCAGATTGCGTCAGTCATTGGCGTGAGGTTGGGCCCCGTTGATGCAGACTTTCCAACCACAGCAATCCTTCAGCAATCCCTCATACTGAGCAAGCATGTAGCGACGTTGGAGAGGAAAAACTCCCCTTTAACAGGAAGAAACCTCCAACAGAACCAGGCTCAGTAGGAGCGGCCATCTGCCACGACCGTCTGGGGGTTTGAGAAGACAGAGCAGAAACACAGAAGGAACAGAAGATCTGATATAAGAGAACTTTCTATGTTACAGAAAGTAAAAAGTTAATAACAGGACACAGTGGATGTTCAGTTACTGGGAGGATCTTTCCCAGTCGATGCCCCCCGTCCAACAGGGCATTGCAGCCAAGCAGGATACCAGACCAGGTATATCTTCTATGGAGATAAAAACACTGAGAGAAAACAAAGTTAACAGTCGAAATAGCAGAATGTACTGTAATACAACTGGAGAGTCGTATGAGAAAAGGAAGTAGCAGAGTGAAGAAAATTGGTAAGTCTGTCCTCCAGCAGTCTAAGCCTATAGCAGCATAACTACAGAGATAGCTCAGGATGACCTAAGCCACTCTAACTATAAGCTTTATCAAAAAGGAAAGTTTTAAGCCTGGCCTTAAAAGTAAACAGAGTGTCTGCCTCACAGACTAAAGCTGGGAGCTGGTTCCACAGGAGAGGAGCCTGATAACTAAAAGATCTGCCTCCCATTCTACTTTTAGAAATCCTAGGAATTACAAGTAAACCTGCAGTCTGAGAGCGAAGGGCTCTGTTAGGAACATATGAAACAATTAGATCTCTGATGTATGATGGAGCTTGATTATTAAGGGCTTTGTATGTAAGAAGAAGGATCTTAAATTATATTCTAGATTTAACAGGGAGCCAATGAAGGGAAGCTAAAACAGGAGAAATGTGATCTCTCTTTTTAATATTCATCAGAACTCTTGCTGCCACATTTTGGATCAACTGAAGGCTTTTAATGGCATTTTGTGGACTACCTGATAGTAAAGAATTACAGTAGTCCAGCCTTGAGGTAACAAATGCATGGACTAGTTTCTCAGCATCACTCCTGGACAGGATGTTTCTAATTTTAGCAATATTCCGGAGGTGAAAGAAAGAAATCCTAGAAACCTGTTTAATATGGGATTTAAATGTCAAATCTCGGTCAAAAATAACGCAGAGGTTCTTTACGTTATTACTGGGGGCCAATTTAATGCCGTCCAGATGAAGTGATTGACTAATCAGTTTCTGTTTAAGAACTTCTGGTCCAAAGACAGCAACTTCTGTTTTGTCAGAATTTAAAAGCAAAAAGTTTAGGGTCATTCATGTTTTTATGTCTTCCAGACATGCCTGTAATCTACCTAACTGACTGGGTTCATCAGGATTTATGGATAAATATAGTTGTGTATCATCTGCATAGCTGTGGAAATATATCCCATGCTGTCTAATGATTCTACCAATTGGGAGCATATATAAGGTGAACAGAATTGCTCCAAGCACAGAACCCTGTGGAACTCCACAAGTAACCCTCGAGAGTGAAGAAGACTTATCATTTAGATGAACAAACTGGAATCTATCAGACAAATATGATTTAAACCAGCCTAGTGCTGTTCCTTTGATCCCTGCAACATGTTCAAGCCTTTCTAAGAGAATATTATGATCGACTGTGTCAAAAGCAGCACTGAGATCTAACAAAACCAGAACAGACACAAGTCCATTATCTGAGGCCATGAGAATATCATTAGTAACCTTCACCAGTGCTGTTTCAGTGCTATGATGAGCTCTAAAACCTGACTGAAACTCTTCAAACAGCTCGTTATTGTTTAAATGCTCACAGACTTGATTAGCAACAATTTTCTTTTTGGATAAGAAAGGAAGGTTAGATATAGGTCTGTAATTCACTAAGTCATCTTGATCAAGGGAAGGTTTCTTGAGTAAAGGTTTAATTACAGCTATTTTAAATTCCTGTGGTACGTATCCGTTTACTAAGGATAGATTCATCATATCCAAAATGGGGCCAGGAACCAAATGGAACAATTCTTTAAATATTTTGGTTGGAATTGGGTCCAACTTACAAGTTGAAGGTTTAGATGAGGCTAATATTTTTGATAATTTCGAAAGCTCGACTAAATCAAAACAGCCTAAGCACAACTGAGGTTCTACAGTTCTTTCCGGTGCTGCCTCATTTACTGAGGAAGAAGTAATCATGTTTGGGAGGATGCCAATGATTATATTTTTAATAGAATTAATTTTATTTATGAAGAATCCCATAAAATCATCACTGCTAAGAGATGGGGGAATAGTTGGCTCAACAGAGCTCTATGACTCTGTGTAAGTTTGGCAACTGTACTAAAAAGAAACCTAGGATTGTTTTTATTCGCCTCTATTAATGATGAAAAATATGCTGTTCTAGCTTGTCGAAGGGTCTTTTTATACAGCAATAGACTGTTATTCCAGGTTAAATAGGAATCCTCTAGGTGTGTAGAGCACCATTTTCTCTCCAACTTTCTAGTATTCTGCTTTAAAGTATGCATCTCTGCGTTGAACCAAGGAGTCAGCCTCCTATGGCTAGCCACTTTCTTTTTTAAGGGGGCTACACTATCTAATGCCAAACGCAATGAGGACGTAACGCTGTGAACCAGATCATCAATTTCTGAAGGGTTAGAGATAGAATTGCTGCCATCCACTGTGTTACCCTGAGACACTAAGGAAAGTAAGAATGGAACAGATTCTTTAAAAATTGTTACAGCATTGTCTGATAAAGCTCTACTATAATGAAATTTTCTTTCAGATTTAAAATGGTCAGTTAAAGTAAATTCAAAAGTTATCAAGAAGTGGTCAGACAGGACCGGGTTATGTGGGTGGACTGTTATTTCCTCACACTCAATACCGTATGTCAGTACAAGGTCCAAAGTGTGTTTGCCCGAGTGGGTCGATCCCTGTACTTTTTGAGTAAAGCCAATTGAGTCTAAAATAGCACTAAAGGCTGCATTTAGGCTATCACATTCAGTATCCACATGAATATTAAAGTCCCCCACTATAATAACCCTATCAGTATTTAATACTAAATCAGATAAAAAATGTGAGATCTGATCCAAGAATTGAGAGTAAGGGCCTGGTGGACGATACAAAACCACAAACAAAAATGGTCTTAATGTTTTGCAACTTGGATGAGGAAAATTAAGGGTTAGATGTTCAAAAGAACTGTAGCTATCAATTGGTCTGGGACTAATTAGTAAATCAGCACGAAAAATGGTTGCAACTCCTCCTCCTCGCCCAGTATTTCTAGGAATGTGAAAATTTAAATGACTGGAAGGAGTTGACTCATTTATACAGACATAATCCTCCTGCTACAACCAAGTTTCTGTGAGACAAAGGAAATCAATGTAATTATCACAAATCAAGTCATTTACTAACAAAGTCTTTGAGGAGAGAGATCTTATGTTTAATAAACCACATTTAATAGATTTATTTTTCTGTTCAGACAAAGTTGTATTTATTTTTATGAGATTTCCATAATTTGCTTTTGTTGGCTTAACTTTTAATCCATTTAATTTTGGCCGTGGGCAAGACACTGTTTCTATAGGGTAATGGGGGGGTAACAGTACAGAAGCAGCAGAGAGGTGGGTTAAACTACGACTCTGCTTCCTGGTCTGGACCCTGGGTTGTCAGTGTTTTGGAGGACTAATAAATTCGGCCATATTCCTAGAAAGAAGAGCTGCTCCATCCAAAGTGGGATGGATGCCGTCTCTCCGGATCAGACCAGGTTTTCCCCAAAATGTTCTCCAGTTATCAATGTAGCCCACATCGTTTGCAGGACACCACCCAGACAACCATTGATGGAATGACAGCATGCGGCTAAACATGTCGTCACTGGTCCGATCAGGCAAGGGACCAGAAAAGATTACGGAGTCTGACATTGTTTTGGCAAACTTACAGACCGAAGCAACACTAATTTTAGTGACCTCCAATTGGTGTAACCGGGTGTCATTACCGCCAGCGTGAATAACAATCTTACTGTATTTACGCTTATCTTTAGCCAGCAGTTTCAGGTAGGATTTGATGTCGCCCGTTCTGGCCCCTGGCAAGCATTTGACTATGGTCAATGGTGTCTTTAATGCCACGTTTCTGACTATGGAGCTGCCAATTACCAGGGTCGGCTTCTCAGCTGGTGTGTCGATGAGCGGGGAAAATCTGTTAGAAACGCGGACCGGTTGGTGGTGGCCCGTGGGCTGGGTCATAGAACTATGCTTCCTACGTACCGTCACCCAACCAGCCTGAGGTCCCGGCTGGGCGGGCTCTACCGGAGGACAGCTAGGGGGTTCTATCCTTGTTGGCCCCGCGCTGGCTAATGGGCTTTGGCTATCAGCTGGTTTTTCAACAGCGCGGAGCCGTGCTTCTAATTCTGATACCCTCGCCTCCAAAGCTACAAAAATATTACATTTATTACAGTTACAATTATCACTGAAGGAGGCATGGAAGTAACTAAACATCTGACAGAGAGAGCAAGAGAGAAGAGTAGCCATAGCCGCAATGAAGCTAAGCTAACTGAGCTAGCGAGACCTTACCACCCCAAGAAAAGCTGTGTGAAACACAAGGAGTTCCCAAAACGTAAAGTACACCACCACAAAACGTGTGTTTTAGTGTGCTTGTGTGTTAAAATAACTTAGAAAGGCCTCAGCACAGAGAAAATAAGATCAATTCAAGAGAGTCTGAACACCAAACAGTTTACAGGGAGCGCAACAGTGACAACAGGAAATGTCGGTAGACAAGTCTCTTTAGTGTCCTGCGTTTTTACAACTGTGACCTTAAATGCCTACTTTCTGTAAGCTGTTAAGGTCTTAACGACCATTCCAGAGGTGCATGTTAATTTATTGATTATGGTTAATTGAACATGCATGGAAAACATTGTTTAAACCCTTTACAATGAAGATCTGGAAAGTTATTTGGATTTTTACATTATTGTTGAAATACACAGTCCTGAAAAAGGGACGTTTCTTTTTTTGCTGAGTTTATTAGTTCTCAAGGTCACAAGGTTCTGACAAAGTGCAATCATACATTAAAAATATGGATATAGCATATATATTAGATAAGAAACATAGCTTGTCTATAACATACTTCCAAATACTGTAGACCTGGCTGAAACATCAACCTATTTCAGTACTGAACGTATCTCTCAGGAGGCAAAAGGCTAACCTAAACAAGTTGGCCTTTCGTGATTAATATAATCTAGTAACTTTTTTTCTCAGCTCAACAAATGACAGAATAGAAGAAGCCACAGATGAACACATTTTAAATAGTGGGATGTAGACTTTTTCTTATAGTTTTTTTTTTTTACATTTATAATATTATCATGCAGGATAGTTTGTAGTTGAGGGAAATGCAACCAAGAGCCTTTATATGAACTGCAAAATTATAAAAGTACTGTTTACAACTAAATGCCAAAAATGTAATGCAGGTGCTAAAACTGTCAGCTGAATAAAGTAAGTTTGAGAGAAACATGTTTCCACTGGATTTTAAAAAGTCCAAGTCCAGGTACCTCAATTTGAGGTATTTATTAGTTTTGTTTTGCTATTTCTTCCAATTTTGTTTCCCAGGAATTATCATCAATCTCCTATAAATGGATTATATAAAAAAAACTACTTCAGAAGGAGCACTACATATCTACTTTATTAGCGCTTTGTTTAATATTTTGTTTGAGCAACCAGCCACAACGGGTAGTAGCGCATCGTTTTTTTCTGTTTGCATCCCAGCATTACATAATGGAGTGTTTAAAAAGTTGTTACAATTTGATGCATTTCTGTGAGATCATGTTGCCCTTCACTTGTCAGAACATGCATTCCAGTTACTAAAAATAATAGTCCAACGATATAAAGAGATAGAAGAGGCTAAATGAAGACCTTGAAGGCATCATCGGGGATAAATAAATACGATATCTGTACACCAGATAAGAATCTAATCTCTTTGCAGTTTCCCAAAAATGTTAAATGCAAAATATTTTTGGTGGTGTGATGTTACATATATCAGACTGTCTTTACAGACGTCCAAACACACAGTCAGATAAAGAATACATTTGTCCCAAGTTATGACGACTCTCATCCAGAGGGGTAAGTGCAAATTTGTTTTAATTGTCTTTTGATAAGTGCTAAGATAATCTATAGCCCTCCACACCATAGTAATGCAAGTATTGTTGGCAAGTGGGGGATGGAAACTCGCCTTTTTAGCAGAAGTGACAGGGTGATATAGAGTATGAAAACCCATCATGTTCTTAATATTCAGACTTGCAATGGCTGGTAACTTTGATTTAGAATACAAAAAGACATTTAAAATGTACCATGAGGCCCAAAACAATTACTTAAATTAAGTAAGTGTTATCTGGTATTCAGTAAATATTATCATGGTAGTTGGCTAATCTAGTGATTTTATTTTGATGGAAGTTACAGATTTGAGTTGCCTTTTATATTTCACAGGATTAATTTTAAATTAGTTCATACATTTTTCTCTTTTAAATTTTTTACTTTTAAAAACATTTTGTAACAAAGATAGCTTTTGACTTAGTCAAAGTGTTTGTTTCAAACATGGCGTAAGCAAATCATTTAGAATTTTTAATTTTCATTTTAAAGTAAAATTACTATTAAAAATATCTGCATATAATCCATCGCCTCATAAGTTTCTCAGTAGCAAATTAGCATTTGTAATGTGTTTGTTTTTGTCGGTTAATTTCAGACTGTGATCCCACAATAAAGACATTATGTGATCAGAATTATGCTTAGGTGTATGGTTATTCTTTTTTTTCTATGATAATCTTTTTGTTTACTTTTCATGCACTTTTAAACATCTGAATGTCTAATCTTTTTTTGTTAATGAGCTGGGGTTCACAGTGAAATGCTAGAAATTCATTGCTGATTAATTAATGTTTGAGGACTGATGCTAGCGGAACCACCTCCTGATCATTGGGAAAACCAAGAAGCTAGTGGTGGATTTCTGTAGGCACATACCCACCGCACTAGCACTGGTGAACATCCAGAGAACTGATGTTGATAGGACTCTTCAAAGTACCTGGATGTTCATCTGAACAAAAAGTTGGACTGGAGTTACAAGATTGATGCTTTTTACAGGAATGGTTGGAGCAGAATGTGCCTGCTAAGGAGGCTGAGATCTTTTGGAGTACAGGGGGTGTTGTTGATAACCTTTGAGACTTAGAAATAGCATCAACCATCTTCTATGGTGTTGTCTGCTGGAGCAGCATCTTATCGACAAGTGAAAGGAAGAGGTTAGATAGACAAATCAGAAAGACTAGCTCTGTTCGGGGACAACCTCTCGACCCACTGCAGGTGGTGGGAGACCGAAGAACTCTAGTTAAAATAAAATCACTCTTGGCCAATGTCCCCCGCCCCATGCATATAGCTGTTGCTAAACTGGAGATCTTAATGACAGACTACTGCATTCTAGGTGCACAAAGGAGTGTTACCACAGATCCTTCTTCCCAGCTCTTTTAAAACTTTACAACCATTAGTGCACCCAACAAAGTATTTACATCCCTGTTATCTGCAGTTTTTCCTCATTCCAAATTACATTCCTGCTGTTATTTGCAGATCTCTGTTGTTTGCAGGTTGTTCCACTTCTTGTAAATATTCAGTTTTTTCATGATAGGTGTCAGGATTGGACCAAAAGGCAGACAGGAATGTGACATTGTCATACTGGTTTTAAGAAGTAAAAAACAAAAACACTTACAACAAAATCTTTGCTAGGGAAAGAACATGGGGACTTCAAGCACAACGATACATGAGGGGAGAATCCAGCACAGAACAGTGGGACTGGGATGTAAATGCAGTAAACAAAGGTGAGGTCAAGGGGGAAGAACAGGTGAACAGATGAGCAAAATAACTAACCAGGGAAACAAAAAAATAACAAAATCTAAAGAATAAAGCAACGAGTAAATAAACAAAGCACAAACACTGAAGAATCTAGAGTGCAGACATGAACTTAACCAAAACCGACCCTGAACTGTGACACTACCCCCCCTAAAGGTGGCTTTTCGAGACTCCAAGATAAACCAAAAACAACTCCAACAGGGCACCAGGAGGGGGCCTCGGAAGAAGGGCTGTGAAACAAACTAACTAACATATACACAAAATCCCAAAAAGTTATACGTTGGCACAAAGTTCTGGAGGTTGGCCGTGTGGGTGAGTGAACCCACGAAGGGACCTGCTATGCAAATGGTAGTTTAGACAGATAACAACAAAAGAACTTGGAGTCCGGAGGTTGTCACAAAGGAGCATTATTATTGACATGTACATATTATTCATGAATGTGTAAACAGTCTATGCACAGTAGTTCCACTACAGTAATGAGATGCAACAGATGTGTTTTCACGAGTGATACCATGCAGTAGATTGGTGTTTGAATCAACAATATATTTTGTTGGGGTATTTCAGTAACATAACAGTTTGCTTCAGATTGAAAGAATAATCACTCAGTTAAAGCAAGACGCTTGTGTCTTGCATTCCGTTAGTAACTATCCTAATTATATGAGAAGGGAAGCTGTTGTCCACGTTAACCACAGTCTAAAAATGTAGTAGCTCATATTAAGGACGTTTAGCATTTTTGTAGGTAAGGCAAAGGCATGAGAGCAAAGTTGATGAAATAAGTTCACTAGGCATTTAATTATGAAGACAGGACAGCTACTCACACTGTCTCTTTGTCTTGACTTCTCATGTAGGTTTTACACTTTATTCATGAGGCACCAACATTTAGTTCAGTTGTCTCTCTAGCGCAAAAACCATTACTATTGCATGCATCCAAATTTAATTATTTCAGTAGCCAAATTGTCATACATAATGTATCAGAAACAAAGTGTAAGGGTGAAAGCAATGCTCATTAATATTTAAGAGAAAATGTCACTATGTGAAAATGTAGAATATGTGTTCCAGATCAGACTAAGTGAAAGTACAAAGTGATGAAAATAATCATAAATGATGATAAAATAAAAAGAATGATTAAATAAAATTCTTAACCCTGCATCCACCCATCCTCGTCTGTCAGGGAACTTTTTTAGTTTACAGGGTTAGAGCAAATGCATGTCTCTCTCTGGATTATACTTGAGTAAATGGTTATAAACTCATTCTAAACACTGCATGTTGGTGGGGGCCAGTTACCATTCCTAAAACACTATTAGGTCACCAACATACTGAGCCTACATACAATATATGGATACACTATATTGCCAAAAGTATTCGCTCACCTGTCCAAATCATTGAATTCAAGGGTTTCAATCATGGCCATGGCTACAGGCACAGAAAGCAAGCACCTAAGCCTTCAGACTGCTTTATAGACATTGTGAGTCACCCTCAAAATCTCAGCAAATTTCAGTGCGGTACTGTGATAAAAGAACTCCTGTGCAATTAGTCCAGTCATTCAATTTCTATTGCTATTAAATATTCCACAGTCAAGTGCCAGTGGTATGATAAAAATGTGGGAATGAAATTTAGCTATTAAGTGGCAGGCCATGTAAAAACACAGAGCAGGGTCAACGGATGCCGAGGTACATGTAGTGCAGAGGTTGCCGACTTTCACCACTCAATAGCTAGATACCTCCAAAATGTGGCTTTCAGATTTGCTCAAGAATACTGTATAGAGAGCTTTATGGAATGAGCCAGGCCTTCCTGTCCAACATCAGTTAATAAAAAAGTGGAACAATGGTCTAAAATTCCCATAAATACCATGCAAGAAGAGTTGAAATTGTTAAAACTGCGAAGGGTGGGCTCACATTGCATTAAACTTGTTGGAAAAAAATGTCACTCAAGTTTATTTTGTGTAAAGGCAGATAAATGAATACTTTTAGCATTACATCTACAGTAGGTATGGAATGTCTTTTTGACTTCAACAACTAATTTTCATTTTTGCTAATATGACTAAAGAACTACCTTGCCCTATTCTTAAACATTAAGATGTAGTGAGCGGTACTGCTTTCCAAGTGATGGATATTTGCAAGATAATGGTACTGGTGTTTTCATATTTTTGTGCATAAAGGTGGCACTCTCAGTTGACTGGACACAGAAGAAATATGAAATACAAAATCTTGGGAGGAAATGATTGATTTTCTTTGCCCTGGGTGTTGCACAGGTAATGCTACCCTGTGCATAAAGCCATAACACCCATATCCAAAACCACTGATCATTCATATTCATCAACTGCCTAGCAAATCATGGCTGGACGGAAGACCAATTTTAGTGGAATACCTTAAGTGTCTTAATTATGATCTAAACACGGTGGCTTTGCTGTAATAGTAATAGCGAGTTCTCACTTACAACTTAAAGACAACAATGATGTGTGAGTCTCTATTCAGCATTACTCACAGAGCAGTTAAGGGATAATACACATCTTTTTGTTTATTTGAATGTTTGTGTGCCTATAAGTGTGAGTTAATTAGTACTTACAGTGTTATTCTCCAGCCAGTTAAAGTGAAGCGGCTATAAAATAACCTGATTGCCTTTACAACAAGGGCAGAAAGTAAGAGTGGATGTAATGAGTCTAATATACGGTAGTCTGTAAATGTTTTAGGCAGGTGTAAAAAAAGGCTCTAAACAAAGAATGCTTTCAAAAATTGAAGCGTAATTCATTTTGTTCATTGATCAACAAAATACAGCGAATAAACAAAATAGAAATCTAAATCAAGTCAATATTTGGTGTGACTACCATTTGCTTTCAAAACAGCATCAATTCTTCTAGGTACACTTGCACACAGTTTTTGAAGGAACTCGGCTGGTAGGTTGTTCCAAATATCTTGGAGAACTAACCACAGATCTTCTGTGGATGTAGGCTTCCTCACATCCTTCTGTCTCTTCATGTAATCCCAGATACACTTGATGATGTTGAGATCAGGGCTCTGTGGGGGCCATACCATCACTTCCATGATTTCTTGTACTTCTTTACACTGAATATAGTTCTCAATGACTTTGGCTTTATGTTTCGAGTTGTTGTCCTGCTGCAGAATAAATTGCAGGCCAATTATACGCCTCCCTGATGGTTTTGCATGATGGATAAATATCTGCTTGTATTTCTCAGTATTGAGAACACCATTAATCCTGACCAAATCTCCAATTCCATTTGCAGAAATGCAGCCCCAAACGTTCAAGGAACCTCCACCATGCTTCACTGTTGCTTGCAGACACTAATAATTGTACCGGTCTCCAGCCCTGCCTGCCTGCTTTTACAGCCAAACATTTAAATTTTTGACTCATCATTCCAGAGCACCTGCTGCCATTGTTCTGTACTCGAGTTCCTAGGTTTTTGTGCATACTTGAGTTGCTTGGCCTTGTTTCCACTTCGGAGGTATGGCTTTTTGGCTGCAACTCTTCCATGAAGACCACTACTGGCCAAACTTCTCCAGACAGTAGATGGGCGTACCTGGGTCCCACTGGTTTCTGGCAGTTCTGACCTGCTGGCCCTGCTGGACATCCTCCAATTTCAAAGAGTAATAAGCTTGATGTGTCTTTCATCTGCTGCAATAAGTTTCCTTGGCCGGCCACTGCGTCTACGATCCTCAACGTTGCCCATTTCTTTGTGCTTCTTCAAAAGAGCTTGAACATCATGTCTTGAAACCCACGTCTGCTTTGAAATCTTTTTCTGCGAGAGACCTTGCTGATGGAGTATAACTACCATGTGTATTTGTTGCTGTGCTCAGTCTTGCCATGACATGAAACTACATTTCACAACCTCACCTTGGTAGCAGAATTTGGCTGTTCCCCACCCAGTTTTAAGCCTCCTACACAGCTGATTATGTTTCAGTTAATGTTTCAACCTACATGTGACATTGATGATCATTAGCACCTGTTTGGGATAATTGGTTGATCCTACACCTGAATATAATCCTACAAAAATGATTTAAGTGTAGTGTAAGGAGCTAAAGACTTTATGAATAAAGTGTAATCAGAGATGAGACAATCACAACCTCTGTAGCAAACATACACAGTTGAAATATAATTTATCACCTTTTGCTTAAATCATCAAGCATTACCTTAAATGTTAAGCCACAAAAATGTTGTAATCCACTTCTAGCTGATATGTTTTAGGCAGCTATTTATGTATTGGCGAACGACATAATGAATTAACAGTCCAGCTACATGCACTCGGTATTAGACAGTAATGCAGTCCTCTCATTCAAAAGATTCACACACATATACAGTAATATTTAGTAAATTAGAATGTGTTTTTATAAAGCTCGTTTGTCAGATTAAAAAGGCCTTTTTAAAATCAAAACCTATTTTTATTTATTTTTTATCTGACGGTTTTTCCCCATTATTTATCAGTGTTCCTACCTAGTTCCAGTCCTGGGGTTCCACTCTCCCTCTGCCAGCCCCGGGAGGGCCCCACACTGAAACCCAAGCCTCCTTCATGCTTGGGCAGTGAGCAGGCCCTTCTTTTCACCTGATGGGGTGGGGTTTCCCCAGCTGGACGTAGCGCATGGAAGGATCACGTTATTCCAGCCAGATCCTCTCCATCCCTTCAGGCGCCCGGCCGGCCAGGAGGAGTGCATGTTGTTGTGGGAGTAGCTCACAGGGAACACGGGGAGAACATGCAAACTCCACACAGAAAGGCCCTTTCGCCAACGACACCCAGGGTGTGGATGCCGATGATGCGGGGGAACAAACACACCCACAGCGTCCCCGGCGGTAATTGAACCCGGGACCTTCTAGCTATGAGGTGAGCTGGTCTTCCAGCTGCGCCACCGTGCACCCTGAAATCACAACCTTTTAACAGATACTAAATATACTACATTAGGCCCATATTTCTGTAATAAATTGTTTTTTTTTTATTGGTCTAATGTTGTAATCTTAAACGCTGTGTTGTTATCAGAATTAATAGAAATTAAGGCTTGAAAATATAAACTTGAGTGAAATTATTCTATATAATGTGTTTCACTTAGGGAATTGAGTTACTGAACCAAATTGACTTTTCAATAATATTCTAATTTCTGATCTGTATATGGATGGATCTGGGAACTTTCCCTAAAAACTCTGCATACTATAAATAACCGTGTGTGTGTGTAGTGCAGAATAGTACCAACCAATATTGCACACATGTCTACCCAGAATGACAGATGAATATGTGTCTGCACACATGCATGTATACATCACCCATTGGGATCATCTTGCTCTTCAGATGTTTGTGTGCCAATGAATGCATCCAGACCTCAGAGGTTCCCCTTGTCATGGATTTTGAATTTTGCCCTGTGGCTCATCTACTGAACAGCTGCTCTCTCCTTGAAGGCTTTTTCTCATCTTCTGCTCTCATTCCTCTCAAGACATTGTTTCTGTCTGTTTCACTTTCCTTTTTTCGTACCGCTAATTTCACCTTGTCTGTTGGGTCTCGCTGACAAACTTGCAACTATTCCATAAACAATTCTACAGAAACCTGAACCTCTCAAACTGTATTAAACTACTAAAACCTTACACTGTTCCCTGAGTTGTACTGTTGTAATGTCGTTAAAATATATTCTGTAAATATTATTATATACATATATACATCATATTGATATAATTTATTTGTTTTTTTATCCACTTTCTCCTGTTTGTCCTCATAGAGGGGTCAATACTACACCAATGAATTCTCCAACCCGCAGAACCAGATATTTTGTCCAATTTAAAATAATTATTATTCCCCTCTGAGCTCAGTTGTATGTGCTGCAACAAAAAATTCCAGTTATGGTCAAACGTTCATATTTAAAACAAACTGTAAAAGTACTGGTTTAAAATGGAAAAGGCCAACAATATTCCTTATTGTCTTTTTTCGTTTCTATTTCATTTAACACCTGAGCTGCTTGCTTTGCAAACTTATAACTGTTATGTCAGTTTGTCATCCTTACTTTTTCTTCAGTGTAAATTGATTGAAATCTGCCATATAAGAAATTCATCTTTTGATTTGATATTTCATATGTCTTTCTGTTGCTACTCAAACGTAACCTCTCACTCCTGCACTTCAGTTTTTAATTAGAGATAAAAAGGAAGTTAAACACAACGAGGCATTTATCCATTTCTGATGGCTGAAAGGGTGCAGACTATTGAATACCGGGTGAGACCAAGCTGGTGGCTTTTATAATATGAAGACAGGTTGCACCTCTCGGCATTGTAGCACAAAGCAGAAATAGCCTACAGTGCTTCCTTTGTGATGCAGTTTTTCATTCCATATAACACTCTTTTCTACCTCTCCTAATTCTTGCTTCCTCTGAAATCTCTTTTTGCTGTCCATCTTGCCCTTCTGTCTCACTCCCCAGTGTACACCATCACACCCCTTCTACCCCACTAGGTTGTTTAGATTTTTAATGAGCTTACATTTAGCCTTGCTGGATGAGAGGAATGTTTTTTGAAGCATTTTATCTTAGACTGGATTTTTTGCTGTCACCTTGGAATTTTTGTACCATCTGCCTCATGCATTTTATTCTCAGACATCAAATCCCTTTACCATGTCTCGCTCTCTAGATTCACCCTTCTTCCAAGAAATTCATTATGACATATTAGATGCATTAGTAAGAGGACTGAGGGCCAAATGCACTTGTATTCAAACAGCACATGATTTGTCCATTAGTAATCCCTCTTTCTGCTTGAATATTTAGCTGGTCTGGGTGCATAAACCATTCTATTTTCGGCATTCAGTGTCTACAATACCTAAATAGAAAAAGATAAAATCCAGTACTAAAGTGTTTTTTAATATTAACAATCCTTACCTATGTGGAACTATGTAGTCAAAAAAGACCTGTTCTTTTTTTGAAATTTTTCCTTTAGAGATTTCTAAAATGCAGAAAATAAAGGATCATATTTTTCAAGGAATTGCTCAAATACTGCAAACTTTAACCTAGACCAGGGGTCTACAACCAGCCGCTCTGGAGTTACATGTGGCTCTGTAGGCCCTCCACAGTTGCTCCTCATAAATTTGGCTATTAACTTTAAAGAATTGAAAATGTTAGGGATATGTAATATGAATAGGAATGCTTCATTGTCATATTTATCCATGTAGCTAACTTAACGGTCATGCTTTTGGACTGTGGGAGGAAACAGTGTACTCAGAGAAAACACACACATGCATGGGGAGAACCTGCAAACTCAATGCAAAAAAAAACTCAGCCCAGGATTTGAATCCAGGACCTTCTTGCGGGAAGTGCTACCAGCTGTAACAGGATGGTTAGCAAAGACTCTGATGCAGACGACAACTATGAACAACAGAGATAAGTTTAAAAAGGTTTATTGCAGATATTGAGGTGGATCTCGAGAGACCAGCAAATGAGGTAGCAGGTTGAGTTGACACTGGAAGGACGGTAATTTGGTTAATTTTTGAGTTGTGCGAATAAGTGAACCACCTGAAGTAGTGGGGGGTAGGTAGTAAGGAGGTCCAAGGCAGGGTAAGTGTGTTCTTCGAGGTTGAGATTGACATGTAGAGCGCTGTGGATGTGAATGATAATGTTGTTCTTTTTTTTCTTGCTTCTAGGAAGAAGTCTTCAGTGATTGAGCTTTAAAGGTAGACAGGCAGACAAGCCTATTCTATTCTATTCTATTCTATTCTAGAATTGCGCTGCTCTGGGTGGCTGCATGTTGGATTGGCTCTGTTGGCTACATATTAAGTTTTGCTTTTTTGTACATTGGTTCCTCTTTTTTCTTAAAGAAGATTGCATTTTTTTGACCTGTATACTTCTAGTTTTTGGTGCTGTGAAGCTGGAAGGATTTTTGCTGTAACTTTTTCCCTTTTTGACAATTTGTTATGATGCGTAACCGTGGCAACAATGTGGGTTACAGCCGGGAGCAGCTGATTAACATCGCAAAAGCTGAAATAATACCTCAACTGAAGCCACAAATCCCTGATGAGTTGATAAGGAGGAGACGTGGATGCAGAGCAGGAGCGAAAAGGAGACAGAGAAAGAGGAAGTTCAAGCCATCTCTTCCATCAATCATAATGGGCAACGTAAGATCAATTCAATTCAAAAATACTTTATTGATCCCAGAGGGAAATTAAGTGTTGGTATAGCTCATATAATTAATTCTTTAAGGAGTTGTAGATTATGATGGCTGTGGGCAGGAAGGATCTCCTGTAGCGGTCTGTATTGCAGTGAAACTAAAGAAGCCTCCGACTGAAGACGCTTCGTTGTTGTATGACCGTCTCATGAAGAGGATGCTCAGGGTTGTCCATAATTTTTTTGATTTTATGAAGAATCCTTCTTTGCATTATCATCTCCAGATGCTCCACAGTTGTCCCAAGAACAGAACCAGCCTTCTTTATCAGGTTGTTTAGCCTATTTAAATCCCTGGCTCTGATGCTGTTACCCCAACAGATGACGGCTGAAGAGATTACACTCTCCACAACAGACTTGTAGAAGATCTCCAGCATCTTGCTGCAAACCTTGAAGGACCTAAGCTTCCTCAAGAAGTACAGTCTGCTCTGTCCCTTCTTGTAGATGGTTTCACTGTTGCGCCTCCAGTCCAGTCTGTTGTCTAGGTGAACTCCAAGGTACTGTGAATGCAGTGTCATGTGTTTTACTGAGACGTGGCTGCTGGATTATATCCCCGACTCCAACGTCTGTCTGCCAGGCTTCCTGACTGTACGAGCAGACAGAGATCTGAAGACGAGCAGAAAAAGAAAATGTGGTGGAGTAGCAGTGCTTGTCAACAACAGATGGTGTCATCCAGAACATGTTACTGTGAAGTGTCGTCTCTGCAGCCCAGATGTCGAACTCTTGGCAGTGAGTTTTCGTCCATATTCTTTACCAAGAGAGTTCAGCAGTGTAATTTTGGCATTTTGTTTACATTCCACCTTCAGCCGTTGCCGACACTGCATGTGATGTCATCAGTTCCGTTTTTGCTAAGCTACAGACACAGCACCCCAATGCATTTGTGGCAATATCTGGTGATTTTAATCATGCCTCGCTCTCTACTACACTTCCAACATTTCAACAGTTTGTCAGCTGCTCTACAAGAGAAAACAGGACCTTGGATTTGTTTTATGCAAATGTAAAGGATTCATACATGTCCAAACCAAGACCTCCTCTGGGACAATCAGATCACAATCTTGTTTGTCTCTGTTCAGAATATAAACCATTTGTTCAGAGGCAACCTGTGACAAAACGAACTGTGAGAAAATGGTCCCAGGAAGCTGAAGAAGCCCTGCAGGGTTGTTTTGCAACCACAGACTGGATGACTCTTTGCCAAGCACATGGAGAGGACATCAATGCCATGACTGAGTGTGTGACTGACTATATAAACTTCTGTGTGGACAACATCATCCCCACCAGAACAGTGAGATGCTTCCCTAATAACAAAGCCTGGATCACCAGTGACCTGAAGGAACTGCTAAACAAGAAAAAAAGAGCCTTCAGGTAGGGAGACAGGGAATTATTGAGGAGCAACAGAAGCAACTTAAAGTCAAGATCAGAGACAGCAAGGAGGCATACAGGAAGAAGTTGGAGAACAAACTACAGAGGAACAATATCAGAGATGTCTGGTCAGGAGTGAGAAAGATCACAGGTTTTAAGGACAGGAAGGATTGGATAGATGGAAGTCTGGACAGAGCCAATGAACTGAACATATTCTTCAACAGGTTCAGTTCAGGAACTAGCTCAGGATCCCCCTCTCCTGTTCCCAGCCAAACAGACATCCCACTCTCCTCTGATCAACAGCTTTCCTGTTACACCCCGGATGTTTTATCCTTCACCTCAGCCATGGACTCTTCTGATTCCACAAGTTTGACTTCAACCAAGTCAGGAAATGCTGCTACCCTCGTGGCCTCGCCCTCCCTCTTGTCTGTCTCCAAAAGTCAGGTGAAGAGGCAGCCGGAGAAACTGAACCTGAACAAGGCTGCAGGTCCAGATAGTGTCAGCCCCAGAGTCCTGAAGGCCTGTGCAGAGCAGCTCTGTGGGATTCTGGAGCACCTCTTCAACCTTAGCCTAACTCAGGAGAAGGTTCCAGTGTTGTGGAAGACATCCTGCCTTGTTCCAGTACCCAAAAGAACTCACCCATCAGTCATCAATGACTATAGACCCATTGCCCTGACATCCCACATCATGAAAGTCCTGGAGAGACTCCTGTTGGCACCCCTGAGTAAGCAAACAAGAACGTATCAGGACCCACTGCAGTTTGCTTATCGCTGTGGAGTTGGAGTTGAAGATGCCATCATCCACCTACTTCAACCAACCCACTGTCATCTGGACAAAGCAGGGAGCACTATGAGGATCATGTTCTTTGATTTCTCCAGTGCATTTAACACAATTCAGCCTGATTTGCTTTGTCAGAAACTCCTGAAGACACAGGTGGAGCCCTCAACAATCGCCTGGATCAATGACTACCTGACCAACAGACCACAATTTGTGACTGAAGAATTGTGTGTCACACTAGGTGGTCAGCAGCACAGGAGCACCACAGGGGACCGTACTCTCCCCATTCCTTTTCACTCTGTTCCACTCAGACTTCCAGTACAAATCAGAGACCTGTCATCTGCAGAAATACTCAGATGACTCTGCAATTGTTGGGTGTATCAGAGATGGACAAGAAGCTGAATACAGAGAGCTGGTGGACCGCTTTGTGACATGGTGTGGAAACAATCATCTCACCTTGAATGTGAACAAAACAAAGGAGATGATTGTAGATTTCAGAAGAAACAGGGATAAGTCAAAAACTGTTTCCATCATGGGAGAAGAAGTGGAGGTGGTTGAGGAGCATAAATACCTCGAAGTTCACCTTGACAACAGACTGGACTGGAGGCGCAACAGTGAAACCGTCTACAAGAAGGGACAGAGCAGACTGTACTTCTTGAGGAAGCTTAGGTCCTTCAAGGTTTGCAGCAAGATGCTGGAGATCTTCTACAAGTCTGTTGTGGAGAGTGTAATCTCTTCAGCCGTCATCTGTTGGGGTAGCAGCATCAGAGCCAGGGATTTAAATAGGCTAAACAACCTGATAAAGAAGGCTGGTTCTGTTTTTGGGACAACTGTGGAAAATCTGGAGATGATAATGCAAAGAAGGATTCTTCATAAAATCAAAAAAGTTATGGACAACCCTGAAACTAAAAAAGTTAAATACCATGCAAAACTTTTTTTATTTCAGTATTGCATCTTAAAAGATGAAACTAATATATGAAATAGAATTATTACATGCAAAGCGAGATATTTCCATCCTTTATTTGTTATAATTTTAATGATTATGGTTTACAGCTTATGAAAACCCCAAATTGAAAATCTCAGAAAATTAGAATATTGGGAAAAGGTTCAATATTTTAGGCTCAAAGTGGCACACTCGAATCAATTAAGTAATCCAAAATACCTGCAAAGGGTTCCTGAGCCTTTAAATAAGTATCTCTGGTTCAGTAGGAATCAAAATCAAACCATCATTGACACCCTCCATAACGAGGGAAAGCCTCAAAAGCTAACTGAAGTTGGATATTTCCAAAGTGCTGTATCAAAGCACATTAATGGAAAGTTATGTGGAAAAACTGTGGGAGAGAAAGGTGCACAAGCAGCAGTGATGACCGTAGCCTGGAGAGGATTGTCAGAAAAAGGTTATTCAAAAGTGTTGGGGACCTTCACAAAAAGAGGACTGAAGCTGAAATTAGTGCATCAAGAGCCACCACACAGAGACAGATCCTGGATATGGGCTTCAAATGTTGCATTCCTCTTGTCAAGCTGCTCCTGAGCAACAAACGCCAGAAGCATCTTACCTGGACCAACGAAAAAAGAACTGCAATTTTTACATCTCATTTGGAAACCAATGTCCCAGAGCCTGGAGGAAGAATGCAGAGGCACACAATCAGAGATGCTTGAAGTCCAGTGTGAAGTTTCCCCATTATGTGTTGGGGAGTCATGTCATCTGCTGGTGTTGTTCCACTGTGCTTTACTAAGTCCAGAATCCAAGCAGCCATCTACCAGGACATTTTGGAGCACTTCATGCTTCCTTCCACAGACAAACTTTATGGAGAAGCTGACTTCATTTTACAGCAGGACTTGGCTCCTGTCCACACTGCCAAAAGTACCAAAACCTGGTTAAATGACCATGGGATTACAGTGCTTGATTGGCCAGCAAACGCGCCTGACCTGAACCACATATAGAATCTATTGGCATTTCCAAGAGAAAGCTGAGAGACATGAGACTGAACTGCAGAATGCAAATACAGAAGAGCTGAAGGCCACTATTGAAGCATCCTGGTTTTCCATAACACCTCAGCAGTGCCACAGGCTGATAGAATCCATGCCACGCTGCACTGATCAGTGATTGATGCAAAAAGGGACCCAAACAAAGCATTGAGTACGTATTCATGATTATAATTTTCAGATGTCCGACATTTCTCTATTTAAAGTCCTTGTTTTATTGATTTCATGTAATCTAATTTTTTGAGATTTTAAATTAGGGGTTTTCATAAACTGTAAGCCATAATCATCAAAAATAATAACAAATGAAGGCTTGAAATGTCTCGCTTTGCATGTAATGAGTCTATATCATGTATTAGTTTCACCTTTTAAGTTGAATTACTGAAATAAATTAACTTTGGCATGATATTCTAATTTTTCGAGTTTCACATGTAGAACAGAAGGGGGACTGGCAGAATGGCACAAGGAACTAGAAACAAAGGGTTTAATCTGAGATACATGAAAAACTGGATGAAATTGGAGATGTGAAGAGACTCTAACGTACACAACTGAAGGGCTGAGTCTATGACAAATGGACCCAAACATCTGGATGATAGCTTCCTGGTGTAACCGTTTAATGTAAAATCTTTAGAAGACAACCAAATCTTCTAGCCAGGAGAATCAGCATGTCCAGGGGTGGGGGGGATGGGGGCAATTTTTCGAAAAGCTTTGTTGTTGGAGAAGTTTACAATGGAGAAAAGCCTGAAACTGCAGATATATGAAACAGGTCTATAGGTAATGTTGAGAGTGAAACGGGAAAAGAATAGTGACCAGTGGAACTGCCAATGATTGAGGCATTTGGCGGATTGAAGGTAATCTACATTTTTATGATCTGTCCACTCTATGACTGGGAGATCCATACCCTCCAGCCAGTGTCGCCATTCTTTGCAGGGCAAGCTTGAGGGCTAGGAGCTCCAAGTGAGAGGAGCAGCGAGTTCCTTAGTTCCTGATAAGTATTCTATAAATAAATTGGAAACTTCTATAAAAGCTTGCAAACTCCAGAAAATGCTGTAGCTGTTTTGTAGTCTAACTTCACCTGGCCACCCTCAAACACATGACCATAAATTGATAGATGTAACATGATAGTCACATTTTTTGGCCTTGACAAACAGGCAGTTGAAGGACCCTACGAACATGTTCTCTGTGATCCTCCAAGTTATTTGAGAAAATGAGTATGTCGTCCAAATAAACACAAAGATGTTTAGGAAGTCTCTTAAAGGTGCCCTGCCACACAAAACCGTGTGTTTGTGTTATGTCGTGAATTTGAAAATGAACTGCTACATCCTCTGTCAGCTCCAGCCAATAAAACGAAATAAGCGGAGAAATTAGGCCAATTCGAAAAGCTCATCAGTTTGACGTGGAAGTGATTCGTTACTCATTACTATTCATGAGCTCTCCCACTTCAGACGCGCCCACAGAATTCATGTAGCTCAGTGAGCAAAGATGGCTGAACGTCAATGGGCTTGTGCCCTATGTAAGAATAGAAGTTCAACAATGCACATGTTGCCCAAGAACCCAGAGTTGAGGATGAAATGGCTTCAGTTCATTTTTGGAACAATGCCACAACAGGATCATACGAATTTAGTTATCTGTTCAACACATTTTGAAGAGGGAGACTTCGTCAACTTTGGGGAGTACAGCAAAGGCTTCGTGACACGTTGCGGTTGAAGCCTGGAGCAGTGCCATCGCGTCAGTCTACGGCCAGTGCACAGCCTGTAAGTAGAACTCTATTGGTAACTCAAGAAAATGCTATGTTATACATGTTTGATGCACTCGCTAGCCTAGCAGGTTTTATTTTAATTTGGACAATGGTAGCCCTCGCTGTGACCAGCTGTTGCCAAGCTGCCATGTTATGGAGGAAACCGACGCAAACAGGGGCGAAATGTGTCAGCATAGGCCCCTGGGCACAAAATGTTCAGAGGGCCCCCTCCTCTATACCTGAAGAAGCCATTTCTGCCACGATTCCAGAAGATAGTAAACAAAGTTCCTCTAGCCTACTTGTTGCGCTGGGTGAAGGAATAGCCATGCTCTCATATCCCAGCGACTAGCCAATTGGAGTCAAGCAGCTTAGCTCATTGAATATTAATGAGAACTGGCGCAAATCGAGCTGAGTCTTCCTGCAGCCTTTAATGCTAGAAGCTGAAATGGCTTGAAACAAGGTAACCAAGGCATTTTTTCCACAAAAAATGTTAGAGTCCATGGTAAACTTCAGAAATTACCACAAAAGTAATGAAATAAGTGTGGCAGGGCACCTTTAACAGGCCATTAACCAGTGCCTGAAACATCACTGGAGCATTAGTTAATCCAAACGACATTTCTAAGTACTCATAACATCCTATGTAAGTTTAAACGCAGTCTTCCACTCATCGCTTTTGCAAATGTAAACAAGATGGTAAGCATTTTGCTGGTCTAATTTTATGAAAATGGAAGCGATCTGCACCGGCTCAAAAACTGATGATTGTTTTTGACTGTGATGGGATCGAGTCCTCTGTAGTCAATACAGGGCCGGAGTAATTGATCTTTTTTCTCAACAAAGAATAACCTTGCTTGGTTGCATGTTTTTATCATATTTTAAAAAGGCATCAGAGGGACGTAGTCATTGTTTACAATCTGTAAGCCAGCAAGGTTGCCAATTCTTCAATACAAACACTGTGATGCCATTTGTAATTCAACACTGCCTGGGCTAGAGGCTGACGTTGAGCTAACAATGCTAGCAGGTAAAGTAGAAAGAAATAGTAGACTTTAAAATATCTCAATCTACTTTTTTCAATTACCATCAACTTGATATTGTAGTGAAATGGATTTATCTACTTATCAATATACTGTGTGTGACTCATCTTCGCTCGTCACCTTGAATCTTCTGGAGCTGATTCATAACCGGCAACCAAGCATAAAACTCAAGAAGGGGAGGGGGTGAGTGGCTGAGAGCTGATTTTTTTGTTTTTCTACATGGACTGCAGTGCTCAAATTTGAGCACAAGGTTTTATTCTTACATATTGCACCTTCAAGAATTAAAGACATTTTACAAAAGAGTTCAGGTGATGTAGTTTTCAAGATTATATTTAGAGTTTTAAGAATCTCAGGCCTTTATAGGCATTAAAACCACTCCGGTCCTCACTTCAGTCCAGAAGGTGGCAGTAGTACTTCTCAAGTTGTTTCCCAACCACAATAAAATCAGAAGAAGAAAAGCCCTGTGTTACTTGTAGGCTAATTATGAGCATGCAAATGGAAACTACCACACGTAAGGAAGGAAATCAAAAAGGTTTTTAGTGGCAGATAATGTTGGATTGTGAATGTCAGATTTGTCTCGGACAAAGTGTTTTATTGGAGGACATTAATTTGACTGTTTTTATTTGAGATGCCTCAGTTCTGTCAATAATTAGAGTCTACGAATGGTGAGTTTGACATTTTTCTTTCTGAGTGGTTTGGCAAAAGCGCTTTCTGTGTCTACAGATATGATTTGTATCCTTGATTGCCATATACCACTGAAATTAGAGGAATCTTAGCTTTACAATGATGTAAAATGTGTATATGTACACAGAAAGGGTGCCTAAAAAACCCCCAAATTTGACCCGGAAGTACGTAACAGCCCACTCGCGGAACGTAAGAACACTAAGGGGAATATTTTCCTTAAAACTTTGCATACCGTTCTAATAAGCAATGTTTGTCCCTATTAAGAAAGCAGGCATTAACAAACAACAACAAATAAAATAAGATCACTTAGAGTATTTTATATGATGTATTGACATTAATTAGTGATATGTTTGATGGACAGAAGAATAAGATCATGTATAGATTATGTAAATGTGCAAAATAAAATAATAATAAAACATTTTATTTGAGGGCGCCTTTCTAAAACCCAAGGTCAGCTTACAGAGAAGAAAAAACAGAAAAATTATACATAGACAAACAATCAAACAAAACCATTAATCAAATAGCAAATAAGAAGACAATACAACCAAAATCAGTTTCTAAAATGAATAAGCCTGTTTGAACAGATGTGTTTTGAGCTGTGATGTAAATAAAGGAAGAGAGTCAATATTTCTGAAGTCAGGAAGCAGGGAGTTCCAGAGCCGAGGAGCCGAGTGACTGAAAGCTCTTCTCCCCATGGTGACAAGCCAGGCAAAAGGAACAATAAGATGAGTGGCTGACAAAAATCTGAGAGAATGGGAAAAAACCAAAGACTTAATGCATTGACTGCAGTAAATTATTTCTTACATACTTTGCAGACACAGATGTCTCCAGACATTTAATTCATTACCTGATGGAACTTGACCCCTTTCAGCATTATTATTATCGGTTTTAGGATAACTCTTTTGTGTTTGGCAAATGTGCCAGATAAATATGTTGCACCCATCGACCCACTGAGGACTCTGGAGATTGTGTTTTACATGAAGCGGTTGAGATGGCTCCGAATGAGACAGCATGCAATGACTGATATGACCAAAGCTTAGACTACAAGCTTTTTTTTTACTCGAAGAAACACTTTGAGTTGTTGAATGCAACAGGGGTCTGAAGAAGGCACTGAGAGCCGAGGAGGGCGACAACATTAAGAAGTCTTTGGACTTCTTGTCTGAGGAGATTTCTGTTGTGAAACTGCATCAGAAATCCATCATGGACCTGGTGGAGGAGGTAAAGGCACTCAGGATTCAGAACGCCGAGAAGGACCGGTGTCTGGCGCACCTGGAGAGTTGAGTGGCAGAGCTGGAGCAGTACACCAGGATAAATGATCTGATTGTAACCGGGCTATGTATTAAACCCTGGTCATACGCCCGGGTGGTGACTGATGACAACGGGGGCGAGCTCGTGGAACAGGAGATAAACTCCGTAGAGCAACAGGTGGCTGCCTTCCTACAATCCAAAGGGATTGAAATCAACTGCAACAACATTCAATTCAAGTCAATTCAAAAATACTTTATTGATCCCAGAGGGAAATTACTGTAAAGGCAAAACATCTACTGATTTAAATGTAATTGATATGAAAGTTATGAAAAAGGTCATTGATGGGATTTCATAATCACTGACATACATCTGTAATTTATCATTCCAAACTGGTAAATTTCCTAGTAAAATGAAAATAGCTAAAGTTGTGCCGTTGTATGGGGATAGACACCACTTCACAAAATACAGGCCTGTTTCTTTACTTCCGCAATTTTCCAAAATTCTAGAAAGACTATTCAATAACCGATTAGACAATTTCGTAAACAAATACAAATTACATTCTGACAGTCAGTATGGATTTAGAGCAAACAGTTCAACATCACTGGCACTAACAGAATCAATTGAGGAGATCACAGATGCTATAGACCAAAAACTGCATTCAATTGGATAATTCATAATCTTAAAAAATCTTTTGACACAATCAATCACGATATATTAATCAATAAACTGGAAAGGTATGGGATCAGGGGGTTTGTATTACACTGGGTGAAAAGCTATTCAAGCAACAGAAAACAATTTGTGAAGACTTAAAGTCGTGGTGCTTGGACATTGCTTGTGGCGTCCCCCAGGGGTCAGTATTAGGTCCAAAACTGTTTATACTTTATATCAATGATATATGCAAAATTTCAAAAACATTAAAAATAGTACTTTTCGCAGATGATACTAGTATTTACATGAACTACTGGGGAGGACCACAGCTGAACATCTGAACTGAAAATGTGGTTTGATAGAAGCAAATTATCATTAATTTTAAGTAAAGCCAAATTCATGTTATTCAGCAATAGCAATAAAAATACACAGGTACAGATTCAAATAGATGGGGTGGGCATTGAAAATGTAAATGAAAACAAGTTTCTCGGGGTAATAATCGATATTAAAACTGGAAATCTCAAAACATGTACACAGCTAACTGTCAAGATATATTTCTATTCTCAGTAAAGCAAGACAAATTCTGGACCACAAATCACTCCACATGCTCTACTGTTCATTGATTTTACCATATTTACATTACTGTGCAGAGGTCTGGGGCATTACTTATAAATGTTCAATAAAATCACTATTCATACTGCAGAAAAGAGCCATAAGAAGGATTCATAATACTGGTTACAGAGAGGACACAAATTTACTTTTCTTGAAATCAAAAATATTAAAATTCATTGACCTGGTTCATTTTCAAACAGCTCAAATCATGTACAAAGCAATACACAATAAACTTCCTGGAAATATTCAAAAATAGTTTTTTAACAGAGATGGGGGTTATAATCTGAGAGGGGAGTTCAACTTAAAAAATCAGCGGACACGTACAATAATAAAAGGTTTTTGTGTTTCTGTCTGTGGAGTGAGATTTTGGAACGGTTTAGGTGTGGAGTTCAAGCGATGTCCAAGCATGACCCAGTTTAAGAAGCGGTACAAACACATGGTTTTCACAAGATACAGGGAGGAAAAATGGTTTAACAATCGGGTGTTCTTGTAAATAATTGATGTATTTGTTTTCTTAATTTTTTTAATATATTTTTTTCTGTAAAAAGGTATTATGTACATATGTATATCAGGGGACTCTGATTGTTTAATGAGTAGTGGAGAAGGGGTGGGTTTTAATAAGCATATGCTTCATCTTACTCCTTTTTGTACATTTTCATATTGTTTTCATATTGGAATTTTGAAATAATAGATGTTTTAAACCTTAGATATTGGGTTAAATATCAAGTATTTTTAAGTAAACAGGTTCATGTCCAAGTCAAGTTCCAAGTCATTGGTGTAAAAGTCCAAGTCAAGTCAAAGTCTTTGAAAAAATTTTTTCAAGTTAAGTCCTGTCACGCTGCCCTATTCCTGCCTCATTGTCTTCACCTGTCTGTCTCATCATCCACACCTGATCCTACTCACCTCCTGCCTTTAAGACTCCTCACTTCCTTTCACTCCCGGCCGGATCATCCATCCTTCATCCTTCCTCCTAGTCCTCCTTCCTCCTTCCTCCTAGTCCTCTGTTGTCTTCATCCCCATGGTGTGTCGTCTTCCTGCCTCTTCGTTCCAGCCCGATGTCCAGTGTCTCCGTTCACCACCATCATCACGATCTCCTCACTTTAATAAACATCCTGCACCTTCCTTCAGCGAGTGCGTTTGGGTCCATTCTCCACACACCCCGTGACAGAATGATCCGGCCTTAAACATGGACCCAGCACTCGCCCAGGAGATCGCCGCCCTGCGCCAGGACGTCTGGGCTAACCTGGCCAGACTCGCTGCCTCTCCTCACCTCCCTGTGCGGGTCTCCGGAGCCGGGGAGATCCTCGGAGTGCTCCCTCACTTCCAGAGTGTCTTCTCGGCCTGGGAGCTCGCCGATCTGCGGCGCGAGGCGGAGAGGATTCGCCAGGAGGCGTTGGACCAGACGATCGGTCCGCCCTCTCCGCCTCCACCATCTGGCCGTAGGCGACGGACCCGCCGAACCGGTGTTTCAGCGAGCGAGGAGCAGGGCGGCGCGGCCACACGGACCACCAATGTCGGCTCCATCTCCGCGTGGCACCCACCGCCGGTTCTCTCCCCCGCCGTCTTTGTCCCTCCTCCAGCTGGCTCTTCGGGGGCTCCTCACATCAGGGAGGAGGACCTCTTCGAGTTTTTCTATGGGGACAAGACGGCCTACCTCTGCTCCAGGGGAGCGCCTCGCCGCAGACAGCGACGCCGCCGAGGTGGGGCCGCTCCCGGGGAAGTTCCGGCTCCGGTCCGTGAGCCCGTTCCGGCTCCGGTCCGTGAGCCCGTTCCGGCTCCAGATCCTGAGCCCGTTCCAGTCCATGAGCCCGTTCCAGCCCGTTCCAGTCAATGAGCCCGTTCCAGTCAATGAGCCCGTTCCAGTCCATGAGCCCGTTCCAGTCCATGAGCCCGTTCCAGTCCATGAGCCAGTCCCAGTCCATGAGCCCGTCCCAGTCCATGAGCCAGTCCCAGTGCATGAGCCAGTCCCAGTCCCAGTCCATGAGCCCGTTCCAGCTCCAGAGCCAGTCTCGGCTTCCAACATTCCTGCGGTCTTCCTGGCCATCACTTTGGCTGCTCTCCAGCAAGCGACATTTCCCCATGCGTCGCTGGAGCTCCCGGGGAGGGTCAGGGAGGACCCGTCCCCGTCGCTGAAGCTCCCAGGGAGGGTCAGGGAGGACCCGTCCCCGTCACTGGAGCCTCCAGAACCTTCGTCTGAGGAGGCGTCCGAGCCTCCAGAACCTTTGTTTGAGGAGGCGTCCGAGCCTCCAGACTCTCCGTCTGAGGAGGCGTCCGAGCCTCCAGACTCTCCGTCTGAGGAGGCGTCCGAGCCTCCAGACTCTCCGTCTGAGGAGGCGTCCGAGCCTCCAGACTCTCCGTCTGAGGAGGCGTCCGAGCCTCCAGAACCTCCGTCTGAGGAGGCGTCCGATCCTCCAGAACCTCCGTCTGGGGAGGCGTCCGATCCTCCAGAACCTCCGTCTGGGGAGGCGTCCGAGCCTCCAGAACCTCCGTCTGGGGAGGCGTCCGAGCCTCCAGAACCTCCGTCTGGGGAGGCGTCCGAGCCTCCAGAACCTCCGTCTGGGGAGGCGTCCGAGCCTCCAGAACCTCCGTCTGAGGAGGCGTCCGAGCCTCCAGAACCTCCGTCTGAGGAGGCGTCCGAGCCTCCAGACTCTCCGTCTGGGGAGGAGTCCGAGCCTCCAGACTCTCTATGGCACTACCTGAACCTCAGAAAAGGACCTAAGGGCCGTCCGCCCGACCTCCGTCCAGCCAGAGGACGCCGCCGGGGCCGTCCGCCCGACCTCCGTCCAGCCAGAGGACGCCGCCGGGGCCGTCCGCCCGACCTCCAGGTCCTCAGGGGCTGCCGCCGAGGCCGTCCGCCCGACCTCCGTCCAGCCAGAGGACGCCGCCGAGGCCGTCCGCCCGACCTCCGTCCAGCCAGAGGACGCCGCCGAGGCCGTCCGCCCGACCTCCAGGTCCTCAGGGGCCACCACCGGGGCCGTCCGCCAGACTTCCAGGGGCGTACCCAAAGAGACTCGGGGCCCTCCTTCCGTGGGCCCCCTCCACCCACCCTGGCAAGGGTGCTTGTTTTTTTTTTCTCTTCCCTTTCGTTTTCACTCTTTCCACGGTGTCTGGAATCCACCTTTAAAGGGGGGGGGTCCTGTCACGCTGCCCTATTCCTGCCTCATTGTCTTCACCTGTCTGTCTCATCATCCACACCTGATCCTACTCACCTCCTGCCTTTAAGACTCCTCACTTCCTTTCACTCCCGGCCGGATCATCCATCCTTCATCCTTCCTCCTAGTCCTCCTTCCTCCTAGTCCTCTGTTGTCTTCATCCCCATGGTGTGTCGTCTTCCTGCCTCTTCGTTCCAGCCCGATGTCCAGTGTCTCCGTTCACCACCATCATCACGATCTCCTCACTTTAATAAACATCCTGCACCTTCCTTCAGCGAGTGCGTTTGGGTCCATTCTCCACACACCCCGTGACAAGTTTAAAGTTATAAAATTAATGACTTAAATCTGACTCGAGTCCAAGTCATGTGACTCGAGTCCACAACTCTTCTTTGGGGCACTGCTAGACTGAACTTTCAGCCTGAGAATCAGGTGATCATCAGGAGTGGAAAAAAAACTAAACAAAAAAACAAGGTCATGACATAACAAAAATGTGCTTACTCTTTTTTTGATACAATAGCACACTGCTTCTTTTTACCCTTCATCTCCATACAAATGGAATATATATGGTGGAGGCACCTCATAAATGACATGCATATTTCATATATGTGACTGACCTTGATGTTGTAGAAAGTGTACTTAATTTCTTCATATTTGGACCAAGGTAGATAAGCCACCACATTTGGTAAGATAAGAAACATTGTTGCAGTAGCTTTAAGAGCAGAGCCTTTTCTAAAATACTAGCTGTTTTTTGGTAAGCTTAGAGCCTAGGATGTTTAACTGTTTTAGCTCCAGACTCCTACAGAAAAGTAAAATAAACAAAAAAGGCCTTAGTCTATGTTAATATCTACTGGATAGATCAGTTAGAATAAATGAATTGATGAATTCCTAATTGGGTACAAAGCAGGAACAAATTGACCTTACTCAATCTGCTGATTATGTAGTTATTCTGAGTCATGTGTTTGAAAAGTGAGTTTTGGGGAAGAAAATAAATCTGCTAACTGTAACTGAAATGTTTCGAAATCTCTCTGTCTGAGCTATAACTCATGGCTGCTTCTTTTCTTGGGAGCTGCATTAGTCCATGAGCTGTATGTGGCTTAACACAAACAGCAATCAACACCAGCTGAGTCTTCAACTCATTTTGTATCTAAAATCATCTTGCTTGTTATCTCTGCAAAAGAGAATATGGGTGGAAAATAAGCCACTTTTGAGGAACAGTGTATACTACAGCTGAAAAGACTCTGAAACAGCATTGAACATCTAATTCAACACTTTATGTTTAGTTACTTTTCAGTGTTTCTCCCCATTATGTATTTGAAAACCCTGCAAAGTAGCGTGATTACAAACATAAATAAAATAAATGTTGCTCCCTGTTTTTCCATCCATAAAAAACAGTGTGAGTGATGATATGCCCCACCACTAGGGCATACCCTCAATTAAAAGATGAAAGTGTTAAATTTTTCTATTTCCTAATCAAGTAAAAGCTCTTTTAGGAGAATGATCTGACTCATGAGGAGAATACCTTTGCTTCTCAAATTTGAGCAACGCATCCACTTATAAGTAAAGAAACAAAACTACACACTGAAGCATTGCTTTGAAATGTACATTTACATCCTAATAAATTCTAATTAAAATATAGCTTAGAGGTAGATTACAGTATTGCAGAAGACCAATTACAATTCCTGTAAACACAGAAATGCAATATTATTGCCATGTCATTGCTTACAAAATCATGGAGAAGTCAGCTGACCTTACAGCTGTCTAGCAGACAGTCACTGACACCCTCCACTGACAGTTCAAAGAGCTATGCTCCATTAATGGAATGTTGAATGGAAGGAAAAACTGTAGTAAAAACAGGTGGAGAAGCAACAAGGATAACTGCTAGGTTAAGAGGATTGTAAAGCAAAGTCCACTCAGGAGTTTGAGGGATAATCACAAGGTTTCCTGACACCTTTCTGTGTCATGAAAAGCCATGACACTCTAAGATGTCAGGAACATTGGGTAAAACTGTCACATTCCTTGTGTTGAGCCCCTACTAAACCAGTGACATTGTCATCTTACTTAAGGCTTTTTCAAAAGACACACTGTGGCGGTATATTAGGGTAATATTCCCGGTAATGTGCCGTGCTGGGATGGTGAGGCTCGAATATTGCGGCATTCGTGCCGGCATGCTTGATAGTAATACGACCGCAATATTGCCGAAACGTTGGACTTATGAATGATGATCACGCCTTGGCGGAACAGAGGGTGATGTCATGATGATGTGTGGCAACAGTATTTAAAATGCAAGTAAAGATGGGGAGTTTATTTATCATTTGTAAACTGCATCAGCTGAAATGGCAAACTGGAGAGATGCAGAGGTCCGGGAGCTTTTGGCCTTTAGAGCTAAGACCAGATCGCCAGGCAGTTAATGGCAAATGTGAAGGACAGCCACCTTTTGGAGTGGCTTGCAAAAAGACTTGAGGAGAGGGGTTTCAATCCGGATAAAAAACAAGTTACAGCCAAGCTATTTTCTCTGTTTATCACAGACTCTTCCGTCTCACAGTTTATACACAACCCTGGAAGTCAATGGTCTGGACAATACCCTCACACACCCCTTTACCCCGCCTTTGCGTGATCTTTTGTGAAAACACCTGATTGAGCCACATTGCCACCACAGGCTGAGTACCTCTGAATGACCAAAACGCTCACTGATGCCAGCACTGATACCGGCACTGATGGCACCATTGTCTTTCGAAATGGCCTTTAGACTAAGGAAAAAAAGCACTGGAATGTTGCTCAATTGCCCAAAGTTCTATCTTCAGATTAAAGTATATTTTGCATTTGAAAATCAAGATCCTAGAGTCTGAAAAAGTGGAAAAGCACATAATGGAAGATCTTTGATGTTTACTTTTAAGTTCCCAGCATCTGCTGGTGTTGGTCCACTGTGTTTTATCAAGTTCAAAGTCAGCTATCTACCAGGAAATCCGAGATACTCATCATTTCCTCTACTGACAAGCTTTGTTGAGATGCTGGTTTCATTTTCCAACAAGACTTGGCCCCTCCTCATACTGCCAAAGGTACCAAGAGCTGGGCCCTCATTTACCAACTGTACTTATGCACAGATGTGTGACTATTTCATGCGAAGGAACTATTTTACACATAGTGTGGTATTTACCATCTTGTTCTTGTGCATAGAAATCTTCCTAAATATAAGGCAAGGCAAGACAAGGCAAATTAATTTGCATAGCACACTTTCAACAACAAGGTAATTCAATGTGCTTTATATGATTAGGGGGTATAAAATGAAAATAGCAGTTAAACAGACAAAGCATATAAAGTAAAAACAGCAATAAAACAAGAAGCACACAGGAAACATATGATACATGAAAACTTTACTCAAAGGCAGCTCTAAACAGATGAGTTTTTATTTGTGAATTAAAATAACTCAGTGTTTCAGCAGCTTTGCAGTTGTCTGGAAGTTTGTTCCAGATTAGAGGAGCATAGAAACTGAAAGCTGCTTCTCCATGTTTGGTTCAAATTCTAGGGATGTTCTGTAGACTAGAAGGACCTGGTGGGTTGGTATAGTAACAGCAGATCTTCAATATACTTTGGTGCTAAGCCATTCAATGATTTATAAACTAGTAAAAGTATTTTGAAGTCTATTCTCTGAGCTACAGGGAGCCAGTGTAAGGACTTTAGAACCAGGAAAGTAGAGCACATCATCCCAGTTCTAGTGAGGACGCGAGCAGCAGCGTTCTAGATCAGCTGCAGCTGTCTAATTTACTTTTTAGGCAGACCTATGAGCACACCGTTGCAGTAATCAATCCGACTAAAGATAAACGCATGGATGAGTTTTTCGAGGTTAGTCCTTTAATACTTGAAATGTTCTTCTATAGAAAGCTGACCTTGTTATTGCCTTTATGTGACCCTGGAGGGTCAGGTCTGAGTCCATTACTACACCTAAATTTCGGGGCCTGATCAGTATTTTCTAGCTGTATTAACTGAAGCTGTGGGCTGACTCTTGATCATTCCTCTTTTGGTCCGAAATTAATTACTTCTGTTTTGTTGCTGTTCAACTGAAGAAAGTTATGGCACATCCATCCATTAATTTGCTTGATGTATTTACTTAGGGTTTTGGATGGATTCAAAGTCACATGGTGACATCATAATGTTGAGTTGAGTATCATATGCACAATTATGGTAGTTAATCTTATTGGTTGTCATAATCTGTGATATATTGGGAGCATGTAGTTATTAAATAAGAGGGGCCCAAAGATGGAGCCCTGGGACACCCCACATGTGATTTCTGTTCGTTCTGATGAAAAGTTTATGTTCTTTAGGTAAGACTCGAACTAGGCAAGTAGTGTACCAGAGAGTCCGACCCAGCTCTCCAGTCGTTCCAATAATATATCATGATCAACAGTGTCAAATGCTGCACTGAGGTCCAAAAGTACCAGCACTTTGGTTCTACCTCAGTCTGTATTTATTTGGATGTCATTGAAAACTTTGACGAGGGCAGTCTCAGCGCTGTGGTGAGCACAGAAGCCAGACTGAAAAACATCAAAGTGGTTGGTTATTGTTAGGAAACTATTTAACTGCTGAAACACAGCTTTTTCAATAATTTTACTGATGAATGGAAGATTAAAAATTGGCCTGTAGTTCTGCATTAACATGTTGTCCAGATTATTCTTTTTTAGCAGTGGTTTAATAACTGCTGTTTTTCATGCCTGGGGAAAGACACCTGACAGGAGTGATGGATTCACTATTTGAATCAGATCAGACCCAATGACTGGGAAAACAAAACAGCAAGAGGTGGAGCTTAATTGGTTAATGATTTCCTCAAGGTGGTTTTGGTTTTATTTAATGGAATTCTGACATTTCTTCTACACTGCTGTTGATTGGGTATAACATTGGTAGTTGGTTCGGTACTGCAGTATAGACCGACCATCTAATTGTTAGAATCTTTTCAGTGAAAAAGCTGGAAAATTCATTGCATGCCCCAGTACAATTTAGTTCAGGGACTGCTGTCACTGGAGGATTAGTTAGTTTTTCCACTTTTGCAAACAGAGTCTGTGCATTATTAATGTTTCTGTTAATGATTTTAGAGAAGAAAGTTTCCCTAGCATTTTTTAAAGTTAACTGATATCTGTTGAGTCTGTCTTTGTAGATCTCATCGTGAACCTGGAGTCGAGTTTTCCGCCATTTTCTCTCGGATCGTCGACACTCCGTTTTTCCACTACGTACTAGTGGATCGCTTGTCCACGGAGACTTCTTTCTACCTGAGACTACTTTCACTTTTGTTGGAGCAATGGCTAGGGCGTAGAATTGGGTAGCGTGCGTGCGTGTGTATGTGTGTGTGTGTGTGTTTGCGTGTGTTCTTGTATTGCTATCCTATTTAGGACCTTTTCTGGCATATTCGCTAACCTTCTGAAGACCGATGGATCTTGTAGGGACCAAAGCCCGGTCCTAATATGGTGGACCCCCTTTTTTAGGGTTAGGGGTTAGGTTTAGAGGTATGGTGTGAATTATGTTTTGGTTAAGGTTAGGGTTAGGCATAAACTGGTAATGGTTAGGGTTAGGGTAAGGGTTTGGGTTAGGCATAAATGCAACTATTAAAATGAATGGAAGTCAATATAAAGTCCTAAAATGGGTAGCAATACAGACTTGTGTGTGTGTGTTTGCTGTGGGATTTGAAGGATGTCAAAGAAAAGAAAACTGGATATGAGACTTTTTTAGGAGTCAAAGTGTAAGTTACTTAAAATTAGAATTAAATAAAAATATTAAAATAGAATATGGCAAAGAGATACACTTTTTAAAAGTTATTTTCTATTCTTATTCTCATTTATTCTTATTTTCATGTATTCGTGTAGAAAAGAGCAACTGTTTAAAAACATAAATACAATTTATGGTGTAAATACAATAAAACCTCATTCTAGATGATCATGTGATTTTATGTATCCATATTTTTGGGGGAATAAATTACACATAATAATAGTGTGAAAGTAAAGGTCTTTTTTGCTCAGGCAATAACTTTACCATCAAACTCTGATCATTCTATCCCTAATCTATTCATCATGCATCAACATATTTTTGTAAAGTGACAGACAGCAGAGAGGCTGGAGGAGATGGAGAAGGAGAGACCAGAGGAGGTAGAGGAAGAGAGGCAGGAGCAGATGAAGGGAGAGAGGCTGGAGGAGGTAGAGAAAGAGAGCCTGGAGTAGATGAAATGATAGAGGCTGGAGGAGGTAGAGGAGAAGGGGAAGCTGAAAAAGAGGCTGGAAATTCACAGGTGAGGTTAAATAATGCTGGATGTGTTAGTCATGAGATTCAGCACTGTGACAGATCAAATCAAATGTATTTATAAAGCGCTTTTCATGCAAACAGCAACAAGTGCTTTACATGATAAAAACAGTTTAAACATTAGAATAAAACAAGCCTTCACACACATAATATAACATAGTGGTTAAAAAAATGTTAGTATGATGATCTGAATAACAATGATTCACCCATGTGGCTTTAAAACCAGAGCCTTAAATCTAAGAGCCCTCATCATGTATTACTAGTGTATGTGTTTACAGTAGTTGCTATACAGTTGTCAAATTTATATCCACCTGGAGAGAGTAGCTGGGAGAGTGGCAGTAATCAGGAGGAGATTCTGGACAGGCCCAACCAACCAGACCCAAATAGTATTCCAGCTCAACAGCTATCAAACAGGACCCTCCATTTCCAAGCGAGTTAGTACAAGCAGTATCCATGGCTGCATTATAGCTCCTCCATCAAGTGTGTTCTGTGTTTTCACTGTGTTAAAACATACACCATAAAGAAAAGTGACCTGTTCAAAAAGGCAAACCCTGCCTTTTCATCAAAGGGATTCAATAATTGGAAGAATGCACTTGCCAGTTTTCAGCGGCATCAAAATAGCAAATCCCACCATCATGGCATGACAGTTAGTGCTCAAGAGAGAAGCCCGATAGATTCACAACCTTGGAGCACTTTTGTGTCCCCACCAATCTCAAAATCAAACCTACTCCCTTGAGCAATGGAATCAATGATGTCTGAGATTTTCCCAAGGAAATTATCTACCAGCTTATTTACTTAGAGTTAGAGATGGGAGATGAGGGGGATATGGTGGAAGGGTAAATACGTTTAAAGGTTTCAACTGAACTTTTCCTGAGAAAATGCTTTTTTACAGTTGTCTCACTGTGGCTAGATATTTTAGCAGAGATGGTACTTTTAAAGAAAATACAGAAATGGTCAGATAATGCAAAAATATTACCAAGATGTCTGATATATTTAAACCTTTGCTGATAATAAGTCCAGAGTGTGTCCTTGATTGTGTGTTGGTTGTTTGACATGCTGGGTCAGGCCGAAGTTATGAAAAGTGTCACTTAATGTTTTTGCTATTCTATCCTAGGGGTTGTCAGTATGGGTGTTGAAGTCCCTCACAGTAATTAATTGGTCATAATCGATACATATTACGGAAAGAAGGTCACTGAAATCATTAAGGAAGTTAGAGTTAAGTTTTGGGGCTTTATATAAACTTAGAAATAGAGCTTTGTTAGGTGCATTTATCCGGGGGGCTAGGTATTCTAAAGACTCAAATGTGCCCAGGGATACCTGTTTAAAGTTCATTAAGTTATGAAAAATTGTGGCTACAACTCCACCTCATCTGTTATTCCTGCTCTCGCTTAAAAAATTGTAATTTGCAGGAGTAGATTCTATCAATGCAGATGCTTCATTATTTACGTCTAGCCAGGTTTCTGATAAAAAAAGGGTGTGTATATTATGTTCAGTAATGAATTCATTGATTAGGAATGACTTACCTGGTAAAGACCTAATATTTAATGAAGCTAACTTAAGTGGTTTGATGAGGGGTATCTGAAACTTCTGACAGGTGATCAGTTTGAGATTTGATTTAATATGAGAGCGTTTGGTTTTAGTTTCTTGTTTTCTGCTGCTTATAATGACTTGAATGATTCTTTCCAGGAGGCCGGAAAACTTCTAGGAGATGGTGGGAGTGTAATTATTGTCCGGTTCCCTTCCATATCAGATCTCTGTTTTACCAGTTGGGGCATGGGCAAAGTACATCCAGTGTTAGCCCCAAAGCCTTGATGTAGTCCAAGTTTCGGTGTTAGTTGCGACCCAGTTCTAATTTGTGCTTTCAGGGGCATGAAGCAGCAGACGAACCATTGATAACAGACCATTTGGTGTTACCAAACATGGTTAATTGAAGGTGTTTCTGTATGCAAATGACTGTGAACGGGTATGAGCACCTAGGTATGCACATGTAGGATTTATCAACAGATGATTGCGGAGGAACATGCGTATGACTGGCCACTGCATATTTGATAAATCCGGATTGTGACTGTTTGTAAATAAATGAGGGCCCTGGTTTAAAGATAATGTTCTTGATTGGCCTGAAAAAAGATCTATTTTTTGGAATAAAAAAATACTTTTTACTTATCTGGTTGATTTTATATCAAGTTGTTTACATTACTCAATGTGGGCGGGGCCAGGGCTAAGCACTGGGATACTGGCTCTTTTTTCTTTTCTCATCTTCACATGTCTATCACCAAATGTCTTTGTCACTCCTTTTTCCTTCTTTTATTACTCACACACACACACAGAAGTTTTTCATAATATAACTATTTCTTTCTCTCTCACCCTCACCCTTCACACCTTCACAACTGTCTTCTATTTCTCTATTTCTTATTTCTCGGCTTTTGGATTTTCAATCAGGCAACCCCAAGCACAAACTAATAATACACCTGTGTTTATCTGTTTCTATGGTGATATGGAATTTCAAACTTTTATATCAAAACTATGACTACTCTAAGGTTTGTCACGTGGAATGTTCATGGAGCTGGCACCAGAGAGAAAAGAGTTACGATTTTTAACCAGCTTAAAAGATTGAAGGCAGATGTCGTCTTATTACAAGAAACCCATAAATCTACCTCAGCTGCAGATGATCTTAAATCCCCTGAGTTTCCTAATGTGTTTTCTGCATGCTATAACTCTAGACAAAGGGGAGTAGCAATATTAATAAATAAAAATGTAAATTTTACAGTAATAGATACAGTTACAGATCCAGAGGGTAGATTTATTATAGTAAAACTATCTATACATAACCAAAAGTTATGTATTGTCAATATATATGGTCCAAATGTTGATGACCCCTCATTCTTTCATTCCTTCTTCTCGGTGCTCCTTGAACACATGGATTGCTCACTTCTTCTTGGGGGCGACCTCAACTTTGGTTTAAATGAAGAAATAGACAGGCTCAGCACAGCAGGGACTCAGCGCAGCTGGAAATCTATAGATATACTCAAACAGTACATGAGTGATTATGGACTTTGCGATGCATGGCGATCTCTTCACCCCAATGACAAAAAATATACTTTCTTCTCAAATGTCCACCATTCATATTCTCGACTGGATTATTTGTTAGTTCACACCTCACTGTTGACTGACATTTCAGACACTGAGATACACCCTATAGCTGTTAGCGATCATGCTCCTGTTTCTCTAACTTTAGTAAATAAAACAGAAACCCCTCAAAGCAAAAATTGGAGATTTAATATATCCTTACTTAAGGATAAAGAATTTATTAAATATTTCGAAAAAGAGTGGGCCTCATATTTGCAATATAAAGACCTCCCTGGTACGTCGCCATCCATTCTTTGGGAGGCAGGAAAAGCTGTGATTGGAGGTAAAATAATCTCATTCTCATCAAATAAAACGAAAATGGAAAAAAAAACGTATTCAGGAATTAGAAGAAACTATTAATTCATTAGAAGCTTCTCTAGATGAGGAGAGACTAGGCAAAATCCGTAAAGCAAAGCTAGAATTAAATCAAATTATTAATAAACAGACCCGGTTCTTAATTCAAAGACTTAGGATAGAAAACTTTGAACAGGGTAATAAATCAGGTAGATTTTTGGCTAACCATCTTAAAATTAATAAAGAAAAAACAACTATATCTGCTATTAAAGATCAGACCGGGAATACAGTATATGATCCTGGAAGAATAAACGACACATTTAAAGAATTTTACAAGGGTTTATACTCACCAGAGATAAATCCATCAGATCATGAAATTGAAAATTATTTGGATAACATAACACTACCTAAATTATCTGAAAGTCAAGCGATGGCCCTGGATTCACCACTAACAGCGGCTGAACTCCAGGAGGCCCTCCAAGGCATGCCCAATAAAAAGGCTCCAGGCCCAGATGGATTTCCAGCAGAGTTCTATAAAGAATTCTGGAATATTCTGGCACCAACATTCCACAGAATGCTGCAGGAAACCAAGGAAAATGGCCGACTCCCACCAAATATGAATTCTGCCTACATTAGTCTTCTACTAAAATCAGGTAAAGACCCTTTGTTTCCCACCAGCTATTGTCCCATATCCCTTATTAATGTTGATCTTAAAATAATCTGCAAAGCCCTCGCAAAAAGGATAGAGAAGGTAACCCCTCTTATAATACATCCTGATCAAACTGGTTTTATTAAAGGGAGACATTCATCCACAAATTCATGTAGATTAATAGATTTAATAGATTTTTCTTACTGTAAAAACATTAAAACTAATATATTATCTTTAGATGCAGAAAAAGCATTTGATAGAGTTAACTGGAAATTCTTATTTATAACCTTACATAAATTTGGCTTTGGAAATTATTTTATAAACTGGTTGAAAATATTATACAGTTCACCAACAGCATGTATCAGGACTAATAACCAAACATCACCTAGGTTTTATCTTCAAAGAGGTACCAGGCAGGGATGTCCTCTCTCTCCCTCCCTGTTCGCTATTTTTATTGAACCACTAGCTGCAGCAATCAGGCAAACTCACAATATTAAAGGCATAAAATGCAATAACATAGAACATAAAATCATTCTCTATGCAGATGATGTATTACTTTTTTTCCAGCACTCACAAACCTCTTTCTCTCAGGTAATCGGGTTGATAAACTCTTACTCAAATGTTTCAGATTATTCTATAAATTGGTTAAAATCTACAGTTCTTCCAATCAATTGTTCTGTCCAGAATCCAACTAATACACAACTGCAGTCAGGGAATATTACCTATTTAGGTATCAATGTCTCACCAAGACTGGCAGATTTAATAAAGCTAAACTACATCCCACTTTTAAAAAAAGTGGAAGATGATCTTGCTAGATGGAAATCCCTACCCATATCACTTATGGGAAGGGTTGCTTCAATAAAAATGATGGTTTTGCCCAGAATCAACTACTTATTCTCAATGATCCCAAGTAAACCATCACTAGACTGGTTTAGATCTCTGGACTCCACTATCTCTAAATTTCTTTGGAAAGATAAACCCCCACGTATCAGCTTAAAAACACTGCAGAAGACCAAAGAAAAAGGAGGTCTAGATCTACCAAACTTCCATCATTATTTCTTAGCCAACAGGCTCCAATACATCTCAAGATGGTTAAAACATAGCTACCTAGACGAGTCCTGGAGAGACGTAGAACAGACACTATGTAATAAGATAAAACTTTCAGACCTACCATTTATTAGCTCAAATATAAAACAATATGAATGCTTTAAAAGCATAAATATCAGCTCCTCTCTGACAGCATGGTGGGAGTTTCTAAAAATGACAGAGTCCACAATAATCCCATGCAGACGTACACGCATCTGGAATAACCCCGACATCTTGCAAAAAAAATGTATGATAAGTTTTCCAGTCTGGAGGTGCAATGGAATTGAATACCTGGAACATATATTTGAAGGAACAGACTTTATCCCATTTAATACATTAATTACACAATATGGAATTGATAAAAACAAATTCTTAGAATATCAACAAATAAAATCTATTATTAAAGGTAAATTTAGGCTCAATACAGCTGAATTACAAATTCCAGCAAGAGTTTTAGATTTTCTTAATCTCAACCCCCCCCAAATTGCTGTCTAAAATATACAAAACTTTATCTACATTAGATGAATCAATAGCCATCCCTATTTCAAAATGGGAGGTGGATTTATCAGCCAGCTTTGACCAAAACGTCTGGTCTCATATGTTTAAGAACCTTTAAAATAACAAAAAATCCTCATTTGCAATTAATACAATACAAAATCCTTCATAGAGTACACTATACAGGTCAACGAATGTTTAGGACGGGTTTTACATCGTCTAATACCTGCTTACAATGCACAAGCAATATACCAGATACTTATGTTCATGCGCTTTGGTTCTGTCCACCTGTTAAGAAATTTTGGTGCCAGATATGTGAGGACTTATCAAAGTGTCTGAAATGTAACATCCCAACATCTCCCTCAGTTTCTCTGTTAGGTAATTTAAATGATGTCACCATGGACACAAAGTCAGTTCTAATGGTTCACATTGCCTTATGCATCGCTAAGAAAACTATCCTCCTGAACTGGAAAAATAAAAAAGCTCTTAATATTAATCAGTGTAGAAATCTCTTGTTGGACCATATTGGTCTTGAGACGGTCTCTGGCTCCATATCTGATCAATCTCTCTGGGCTCCTATGATCGGCTCCATCACCTAGTGGGGGTGGGGGGCTCTTGGTTTTGTCGTTTGGGATACTGTTGCTGATGTGGGGGTTTTGGGGTTGTAGGCGTCTGGGGGGGACCCCTGGGGGTGGGATCACTGGGCGGATGGGGCGCTGGACGTCGTGGCCGCTTTGGGTGGCAACTCCTGATGGCTGCATGCGGTGCCTTAGAGGGTTGCACTGGTGGACATGGGTTACTGGCCTGGTGGCCGTGCTGCGCCTGGGTAGGGTCTGGGGTGGGCCTGGGGATTCGGGGCTCAACTCAACCTGGGTGTCTAGTGTCTTTAGAGCGAATGTCAGGGTTGGTTTAGTTCCCCTTCTGGGATGGGGCAGGCGGGGACTGCTTGCGGTCCGTGGGGCTTTGTGGTGCTGTGGCAGTGGGCCCCGGGTTGAACGTGCCATGGCCTCACTCCCTTGGTGGATCCCGGTGAACAGCGGTGCCTATTGGGGTCAGTGGGGGAGCTGGCTCCCTGGGAAGACATTTTGTCTCCCAGTCCATCCCTCCCCATCCCTGGACACCTCTGTCCACCCGCTCCATCACTTTACCACTCATATAGGGTCTTGGGGCATGGGCACATCACTGGGGTGCGAGGAGGGGCTTCCCTCCTCGCTATCCCGTGGCGTCCTGGGTCCCAATTTTAATATACAACTTAGACACTCCCACTTATAACATTTTCATGCGACACACATGTAGGGACGTTGGGGTGGGCACACTTTTCGGCATCCAGAGGGGGAGCGGTTCAATCAGCTTCACCTCTGGTGCCGGTGCCCACTGTTAAACCACATATAGACACTGAGGGCTCGGGGTGGGGGTTGGGGGATGTGTGGCTGCCTTCCCCACATCCCACCTCTACGTTTTAAATGCACATTATAACAACACGCATCAACACTATACTCGAGCGGGAGGATGGAGGCTAGGGGTCTTTTCACACCCCTGTTCGTTACGGGCCATCAGGGGTTGGGGTCCGGAGGAGGAACAGGCGGTCTGGTCGGGGTCCTTGGCTGTCAGGTAGCTTTGCCACTGTGGGGCCCTTGGCCGTCTGCTTGTCTCCATCCTAGAAGGTAGGGGGTCCATCTCCCGGGTCCGAGGGCTGGTGGCTCTAATGGGGCATCGGTACCTGGACCTGGGAGCATAAAGTGTGTCTTGGTGAGTCAGTGAGAATGTATGTGTTTAAGAGGGAGGGAACGTATGACTGTGTCTGTATGTCTTTGTCTACCTGTCAGGTTGGATCTTGGTCTGCCCCCTCGCCTGGCGCACCTCAGGCCTTACACTTAATTGGGGGGCCTATTTCCCCTCCGTCACTCCCTGCCGGTGACGGGGGCCCCTGCCTGCCGGTGCATCGGTGGTCAATCCGGTTCGGACCTGGTGCGTGCCTGGCCGGGCCTGGGGGGGCTGGTGTGTCGATCGGCCAATGCGCTGGGCCGATATCTTCCTTTGGTTGGTTGGGGCACCTCTTTTAGGGGTGCCAGGTTTGGGATTGTTGGGTGGTGCCTGCCCGAGGGTCGGCGGGATGTGGATCCGGCGTCTCTGCTCGTTCGATCACCTGTTCTGTGCCCACCGTGCGTGGTCGGTTCATTGGCGGGTTGGACCGGCCCTGGCCCTCGTTGGATGCCTGGTCTCGATGCTCTGCGTTGCGCGGGATCAGGACCCGGGAGCTGGTACAACTTGGTGTCCAGATGCTGGCTGAGCCCGGCCTGGGGATGCTGTCCGTCCCCTGCGGCTACCGGTGGGGCGCCCCGAAGCAGGGAAGGGGTGGGGCGCTGGGATGTTGGCGGTGGGGATTGGCCTAGGGTGGTGGCGGCGCGTGGCGGCCGGCCGCAGCCCCTGCAGTGCCGGGGGCCCCTCGTCGGCCGGTCCCTTGTCGGGTCCCTGCTGGGGGGTGGGGTGCCCCTGGGCCCCGGCTCTCCCGGTCTATTAACCGGCCCGCCCTGGCGTGGCCGGTTGCCGGCGGGGCCCGTGGGCTTGTCACTGCTGCCCCCCGGGCCCCTGCATAGTAGCCGCTGGACGTTCCCCTGGGGTTCTCCTTTGCTCCACTCTTGGGGGATGCGGTCGGCCCCGCCCGGGTCCGCCTGGGGCTCTGGGGGTCCTTTGGACGTCTTTGCTCCGATCTCCTTCATGTCTGCATCGATACCTGGGAGACGGATTGATGCCTGCTCACACCAACTATCGAACACTCTTATGAAGAAACCTTATATGCACCAGCATGCTAACACACACACATAGATGTTGGGTCTCTGGTGTTTAAGGATATATTCTTGGGCTGAGGTTATCATTACTAGAGCTTGATTAATCGGTACCATGAGTTTTTCTGTGACATTGTTGTTGTATTTTTATATCTATTTTTGTGTGATGTGGTTGTGTAATTCTTAGTTCACAATGTTTGGTTTGTTTTGTCGATGTTCCTTTTTCGTGTTTTGTTTTGTTTTTCCCCCTCTCTCTGCCGTCCTGTGGGTATGGAGGCAGACTTCAATGTCTTGTGTTTTCTTTGTTCCCCTTCCTCTCTTGTATTTTCAACTCACCCTCTCTCTTGACTTTTTGTTTCCTACCTCTCTTCTTCATCTTCCTTCTTTCTTCTCCTTAATTTTCCTTCTCCGTGTCCATAACATCAGGAAATAAAAACCCCAACAATTCATAATAAAGATTTTTCACACATGTATCAAGTGGAGGACTATAGCAAAAGCTGTACTGCTCAGCTTGTGAAAGTAAATCTGTTGGGCTTCTACTTGGTACTCAGACACCAATTCTGAGCTCCACACTGCCAAACAGGACACATTTCAAAAAAAAAAAGAATAAGAAAAATCTTAATTTGCTGTAGCAGAACTTTTTTTTAAATCAGTTGTCAAGTACTTTTGGGAAGTCCTCTGTCTGATCTCATGATGATCAAATGACCCCACTGCCATGCAATACAAGAACTGTAATTCACCCACAATCAGGAGGTGCAGCACGGTAAGATGGTGGGTTGTGGGTGCTGAACTAGGCACCCACCTGAAAAAAGGAAGAACACTGATGAAACTGTAGCAAAGTGAAAAGACGAGTGAGGTGGGAAGACACACGGTGAAGATGACAGTGAGCAGGGGCAGGTAATGGAGGTGCTCAAAGGGAGATTAATGGTATGAGAAAGTTAATAACAAGCATTGTGGTTCCTCTCGCATAAATGGAGGGGATAGTAAAAGGGAAGATAAATGTGAGAAGAGCAAGGCGAAGAAGAAGAACATAACTGAATTTCTCACTTCCTCTGCAGTCCTTCCAATGATAGAGTGAGTTAAGTGAGCCACAAATTGCCAAAAATTATTTATGGATGTGGATTAGTGATAAGCAAACAAAATTTATAACATCAACTAAAATTTTATTTTATGTAAATTAGGTACTTACAATGCAAATCAGGGCAATTAGGAATAGTTTATTATATCAGTGAATGTTAGATTCCAGCAAAGTGCCTCAAATGTGATCCTGAGTATGAGTATGAGTAAAATATGTATCAACAGGCATTAGTGGTATACATATACCACCATGGCTGTGTAAAGTTTTGTTGCGGATTTGGAACAACAGTTTACACGGGATTAAACCTACTTCAAAGTAGGAAAGAGAATGTCGGCTCTTTTAATAGATCCGGAAATTTTAGGGAACCCAAATTTACTAGATTTACAAAATTTTGTGCACAACCTATGATAAATTCTAGCAAGTTGTGCAAAGAAGAGAAGGGCTTTTTTTTATTGCCCAAGAAAAGTATTGCACTACTCACTGGGGAGTGGCAGACAACATCACTACAACAATAACAGATAGTGAGAATTGAGTTTAGTTGAGTTTAGTCGAGATCTCTGATGTCAGTAATTTTAAAGGGCCTCAAATCAGGACTTAAAAAATCTTTTCACTGTATGAAGCAGACAGCATTTTACCCATTTCTTATTTGCCCACAGTTTCTTAAATGCATGTGTAAGTCAATGGATTCTCCTAATAATATCTTCATTCATATTAAAATGATTAGAATTGTGATCATTTTTACTTTGACTGAAATGTGTATTTTCTCATCATATTAAAAGTCAATGTCTAATTTGTGAATTTTGTGCACTCAATCCCAAAATTTGGTAAATTATTTTGCTTACCAGATTTTACGTTCCAGATTTTAATTTCTTTTTTGTGGACAGCTCTTTGCTATAGCTGCAGCTGGAAAGTGAATTCCACTTTTTCCTCACAAGTCAGTTATTTCCAACACTGACAAGTATTTAGTACTAGAAGTAAAACAGTGACAACTAAATAAAGTGCACACCTTGAGTCTGTGAAAAACAATAGGTCTGTGAAAAGTATGGCAACGGACAAAGGAAGAAGACATATGGCCTTGAATAAAGAAAACACTGAGAATAGCAAACTATGAGCAAGAGATAGGGAAAATAATATCAAACCATCTTCAAGGGTCACACTGTGACAGATGGAATGAGAAAACAAGTAAACAAGACACAAAAAAGTTACACCAGATATTCAAATTATAGAATAGGCAGAGAGATGTCTGTACTTTGTCACCTTGCCCTAAATGAGAAAAGGAATAAAGTTGTGGTTAAGTGGAAGCACAGAAGTCAACTTAAAAATCACAACTGTGCAAGCAAACAAAGAGGAAAAAATATAGTAAATGAAACAGGATAGTCATGTGTGTTTGAACAATGTCTGATGGCAAGGCTTTGAGCAGTTGGATAGAAACAAGTATGTAAAAGCAAAAGAGAATTACATAACATTGAATAATGTAGTAGCTAGAGGTTGTGAATAATCTCTATAAATAGGCCTAGCATCCACAAAAATTATGCCTCTCAAATAAAAGCCAATTTATCCACGAAATTAATGGAATTTTGAGCTGATGGTTCAAAACTGATGTAATATAATAATTCAGAAGGTGTGCCTTCTGAATTACTATATGTGTGATTGTAAATAGCTTGAAAACAGTTATTTCAAAAATATAATACTTATAGCCAGAATGAGTTTAAATCATTTCTTAATTTATATTCAACTGAAAGTCAGTTAACATCAGAAAGTAATATATTTAGTAAAGATGTAACTGATCTATTTCAGCATGTATTTGGCAAATAATCTACAAAGACATCAGGAAAATAAAAAAAAAAGACAACAAAAGAAACAGAAGACCTTACTAATACCTAAAGGATAAATGACAATGACAAAAATTTCACGTTCTCTGAGAAGAATAAAGGACAAAGCCAATTTTTACAAATAAATAAGTGAAAAGTGGGGTGTGCGTAATTATTCAGCCCCCTTTGGTCTGAGTGCAGTCAGTTGCCCATAGACATTGTCTGATGAGTGCTAATGACTAAATAGAGTGCACCTGTGTGTAATCTAATGTCAGTACAAATACAGCTGCCCTGTGACGGCCTCAGAGGTTGTCTAAGAGAATGTTGGGAGCAACAACACCATGAAGTCCAAAGAACACACCAGACAGGTCAGGGATAAAGTTATTGAGAAATTTAAAGCAGGCTTAGGCTACAAAAAGATTTCCCAAGCCTTGAACATCCCACGGAGCGCTGTTCAAGCGATCATTCAGAAATGGAAGGAGTATGGCACAACTGTAAACCTACCAAGACAAGGCCGTCCACCTAAACTCACAGGCCGAACAAGGAGAGCGCTGATCAGAAATGCAGCCAAGAGGCCCATGGTGACTCTGGACGAGCTGCAGAGATCTACAGCTCAGGTGGGGGAATCTGTCCATAGGACAACTTTTAGTGGTGCACTGCACAAAGTTGGCCTTTATGGAAGAGTGGCAAGAAGAAAGCCATTGTTAAAAGAAAACCAAAAGAAGTCCCGTTTGCAGTTTGCCAAAATCCATGTGGGGGACACAGCAAACATGTGGAAGAAGGTGCTCTGGTCAGATGAGACTTTGGAACTTTTTGGCCAAAATGCAAAACGCTATGTGTGGCGGAAAAGTAACACTGCACATCACTCTGAACACACCATCCCCACTGTCAAATATGGTGGTGGCAGCATCATGCTCTGGGGGTGCTTCTCTTCAGCAGGGACAGGGAAGCTGGTCAGAGTTGATGGGAAGATGGATGGAGCCAAATACAGGGCAATCTTGGAAGAAAATCTCTTGGAGTCTGCAAAAGACTTGAGACTGGGGCGGAGGTTCACCTTCCAGCAGGACAACGACCCTAAACATAAAGCCAGGGAAACAATGTAATAGTTTAAAACAAAACATATCCATGTGTTAGAATGGCCCAGTCCAGATCTAAATCCAATCGAGAATCTGTGGCAAGATCTGAAAACTACTGTTCACAAACACTGTCCATCAAATCTGACTGAGCTGGAGCTGTTTTGCAAAGAAGAATGGGCAATAATTTCAGTCTGTAGATGTGCAAAGCTGGTAGAGACATACCCTAAAAGACTGGCAGCTTTAAGTGCAGCAAAAGGTGGTTCTACAAAGTATTGACTCAGGGGGCTGAATAATTACGCACACCCCACTTTTCACTTATTTATTTGTAAAAAAAAATTTGAATCATGTATGATTTTCATTCCACTTCTCATGTGTACACCACTTTGTATTGGTCTTTCATGTGGAATTCCAATAAAATTGATTCATGTTTGTGGCTGTAATGTGACAAAATGTGGAAAAGTTCAAGGAAGCCGAATACTTTTGCAAGCCAATGTATCTCCATAGTTCAGAATCTTGTTGTTTCTAATGGTATGGAATGTAAAATATTCCTGAAAAACAATGCTTCTCTCTGTTTATTGAATTAGTTAAATCTTGCTTTCTGTTTTCCAAAAATAAAAGCCAAAACTAAAGTATCCATTTTAATTAATCATTTACATGTGTCAGTTCTCTTCCTGCATGTAACCATCTCATGCCAACCTGTAAAAGAAAATACCTACACCCACCCCTAACAAGATGTAGACTTGGGTTCTGCAGAATGGTCTTTTGTTTTAGGTCAATTTTCTCTCTCTTCTCAGTTTTCTTCACTCTGCTACTTCCTTTTCTACTACTACTCTCCAGTTGTATTAGAGTTCATTCTGTTATTTAGACTGTTAACTTTGTTTTCTCTCAGTGTTTTCTCTCCATAGAAGCTACACCTGGTCTGGTATCCTGCTTGGCTGCAATGCCCTGTTGGACGGGGGGCATCGACCGGGATGATCCTCCCAGTAACTGAACATCCACTGTGTCCTGTTATCAACTTTTTACTTTCTGTAACATAGAAAGTTCTCTTATATTAGATATTCTGTTCCTTCTGTCTCTCTGCTCTGTCTTCTCAAACCCCCAGACGGTCGTGGCAGATGGCCGCTCCTACTGAGCCTGGTTCTGTTGGAGGTTTCTTCCTGATAAAGGGGAGTTTTTTCTCTCCACCGTCGCTACATGCTTGCTCAGTATGAGGGATTGCTGAAGGATTGCTGTGGTTGGAAAGTCTGCCCAACCTCACGCCAATGACTGACGCAATCTGCTGGGATTCCTTAAATAGAAAACTATTTAACTGATTGGAATGTTTGTATAAATGTATTGAAATGACTTCTTGTTAAGTGCCTTGAGATGACATTTGTTGTGAATTGGCGCTATATAAATAAACTGAATTGAATTGAATTGAGTTTCCTTTCATGTCCTTTCTCAGTTTGACAATAATACCTTAGTTTGTTTGATTTCAATAGGTAGTTTTATCTGTAAAACATTCTCCAAACTTAAGGATCTACAATAATGCATGAAAACAACATGGTTTGTTCAGACCAAAGGTTTTATAACTGTGGAGGAACAAATCGTTTTCTTCTCTTTTTAGTATCAATAGAAAAATACAAATTATTTCTTTATAACAACATTAATTTAAACATACAACCAAGTTGGCACTCAGTGCAAACATTTTTTTAAAGCATAAGATGAGATGTATTTACATTTTAGTATATTGGTAACATTGATTATTTTACAAGCACAGATACAGTGATCTGTAACCACAACCACATTGTTTGATTTTAAGCGTATAAACATACCCCAGCAACTTATTTAGCATTATTAGTGCCACATAACTTACTGCCTACTGCTTCATTATGCAGAGCATGAACAGATGTGGTGCAGTAACAGCAGAAGAGGGGACAACTTTTGAAATAAACATATTCTTCAAAGTGTGTCTTTGTTTAGACTGGCCAAAGGCACAAAGTAATATTTTCAAAGGTCTGGCAGGATGTCAGGAATGTAACATGGTGTGAATAGTTTATCTTCATAAAGGGAATTTTAGTACATGCAATACTCCTTGGCTTTAAAACCCTACAGCAAAGACACATAATTTTAGATTGCATATTATTCTTTTTTCATGAGGTAGGAAGATCTGGAGGCTCAAGGTTGACTTTAATTCTTAAACACCTGAGATGAAGTTGATTTTGTTTTGATTTTTAAACAATCATGTGAATGTTATGTTAAAATTAAATTAAATATAATCGTTTTAATTAATGTTTCATAAAATAAACTAACAAAGTAGATACTTGTTACCTTTTATGGAAAAATAATGTAAAATTAAATAGGGCTTCAATTTGTAAAGACTAAAAATGCACATTTTATTTCATATAATTGTTGCTTATGCTGTATGGTCATTTCATCTGCAGTGATTTTGGATTAATTATCTTTTGTGTTAACAAGGCATGATGTGATTACCAGCTGCAGCAGCAAGCTGTGACACCAAGTGACTATCCTGAAGATCACAAAAGCTACAGATAAGAAGAAACGATTAACAGACGACATGCTGTTGGGGCAAAAAGAGAAAGAAATGACACAGGCAAGATCAAAGGGAGCATTGCAAACTAGTGGGAGGTGTAAAAAATGTAATGGAGAGCCTACAGATAGATGAAAATTATGCCTTGGAATATGGGAAGGAGATTAACACAGTTGTAAAGTTGAGAGTGTTTGGAGCAGAGACTGATATAACGAGGTCTTAGAATATTAAAATCTTTAAAAAGTGTTAAGTTAATGAAAGCCTAGATAGAAAAATAATTAATACAGGTACTTGGGATCACTGAAAAAAACTATCTCCAACAGTCTTTCTTTAAAGGTGATATCTCAGGTATATTGTTTTAATTGCAAAAAAAATGCAAATGGTTAAAAAAAATACTACTGAACACATACTTACATTTCCAATAAGACTTTAGATCATGATGAGTACAAAAAAATCTGCTGCATTTTAATTGCATTATGGGCTGGATGTTGAAATACTAAACCCCACCATATATGTACAGGGACATCAAGAAGCATGTACAAATATAAGATACTGTGGCGAGGGATGACAAAATTTTCTTTAGCATCTAACCTAGTAGTGTGCCGTTTTTTTTTTTTTTTGCTTTGTTTTTTGGTTGCACAAGTGTTGCATTTCCCAGTAAAGATAGAAATCGGAATGATTTGTTCAAATGAGGTGCAACAATTTCTGTGCAACAATAGTGTGCTAAAATAGCTGTTCTGAATATGAGTCATGATGCACCTGGGTGAGGAAGCAGTGGCTGTGTCTCCCAGAGAAACCTAGACCTCTTTTTTCATTTATTACATATAAGAGTCATTCACTTTCCAAAACCTGAGCTGTCTTTACCAAGGATGAGTGGATTTTGTAGCTTAACATTACAAACCTACACAGCTCATTTTTGTCACACGCCCGTAAAACTCAGTTGTCTTATGGACACAGGGCCAGAAGCAGTGATGAAAAGTTATCTTCATAGGGGGAAGAGGGGAGACGGTTGAGCAGCAAATCAAACACGAACAGGTCTGCTGACCTAAAATAAGTAAGAGCACTTTAACTATATAGGACATTTAAATACAGCTCACAAAGTGCTGTATTACATCATTTTCAAAAATTAGCTTAATCATATAACTGAGCTAATCTCTGAAACATTACTGAATGGGGAGAGGTGGAAGACACTAATGTGTAAATGTAAAAAGCTGTTAGTGCTAGTGGGCCAACTAGGAGCTCCACGTCCAGTGCGGAGGACACTGGACCATGGTGTCCTCCACACATGATGGGATCCCTCACATCAATGTTCCCTAAGCCACTGTTGTGAATATAACAAACAGAATTCTAGTCATCATAAAAGCTCATCGATCTATTCAGAGATCAATCATCCATGTTGGCACACATGACACCAGAAAACAGCTGGCAGAAGTATTGAGGTGGGAATTCTTCAGTCTTTTCGAAACCATCCAGGACATTTAGCTCCAAGACTTCAATCTTTTGTCTTCTAACATTTTACGGGTATCACTGCATTCCAGACCCACTGCTTACAAAGACAACCACCCACCTCCACTTACTGTCCAACCAAGACTGATGTTGATTTTGTCCCAGTTACTATCACCACACCTCTGCTTTAAACTGTACATACTTTACTGGAATTGGACCCTCAGTTTATGCCAATTATTCAGGTCCCATTATTTTACCTCTACACATATTGAAAAACGCCAGATTAAGCAACATCAAACCTGTCATAACCCATAAATCTACAGTGTCAGTACAGTACACACTGTCAAACAAATTCAGTGGTACCTATGAAAATCGTTGAACTGTTGAATGTCAGAATCTCCAAAACTTGAAGAAAATGAGGAGAGTCAGAAACGATTCTCTCTTGTAAACTTGGTGTAAAGGACATTTCTCCTGACAAGTGCACCTCCCTGAATATAATAGTTTAACATTTAGCTGTCCATTTGTATTATATGTTACAATTGAAAGACTTCTAAATACTGTGGCGTGTTAGGATTCATTTCAATTAAAACGGACTGAACGGACTGCTTTGACTTCATACCAGGCTTCGCTGGTGGACAGAAGTGCAACTTCACTTGTAAATTCCCCTATTTCTGATCTTCTGGGCAGGAAAGAAATCCCTTAAAATCTTCAAAGTGCAAGCTGAATAGCTCTAAAGGCTCCCTTTCGTGTTTCCAAGAGTACTGTGCTGACAGCCGAACTACGACCAAGGCACTTCTTGAAAAAGACGGCAGAAGCCAATTGTTGGAGTCGACTCTCAGTCTTGTCTAGATTTGCAGCCAGCAAATGGGACCTCCAAGTTCGGGAGAACCTAGCTGTGCACGCCAGCTTTGCCATTTAGACAAGTTTTTCTTCCCTTTTCTTCTGGACCGCAATTTGATCACTGCTGGGACCGATTGAAAAGCGAATAACCTCAAAGTAGGATCAAACCTATTCATTTTATTCTCCTCTTTATGTGTCTGGGCAGAGATAAGTTAGAACGATTTAGATATTGTTTCATAGATTTGGTTTGATGCATATTTAAAAACCCACTCCAATGGAAATCGTATTTTTCGTGTTGTTAACATGTTCTGTTCATGTTCATTTTTCTGATGCCAGAGGACATATTTTAAGAAAATTAAGCTAAAAATTGCATTTCTGAGTATTTCTGCTTTCAAATCGCTGTGAACCGTCTAAAACAGACTGTGTTTGTGATGTAGCAACCCCACAAGGCGAGCTACTAGCTCCTGCACTGCTCTGCCCCGCCTGCTCAGGTTCTGAGGAGTAGAGAAGACGATGACGGATCAACACCTGTGTGCTGTAGTGGGTTACAATGCTAAGAAGAATGATATTATTAGCTTTCGTACTTTACCAAAACCATCTGCTGTGTGAGAGAAATGGATAAAGTTTCTTGGCCACAGCAATATTAAAAACCTCACATTGGTTTGCAGTCAACATTTCAGAGAAAACTGTTTCACCAACTGACAGGGAAAGAAATGGGCTTCGCTAGTAAACTACTTTTGAAGCCAGGTGCAGTGCCTTCCATCAAGACACCATGAAGTGGAAAGCCTGTATCTTTACCGGTAAGTTTATTTTTTTCTGTTGGTAGCTAATACAACTATCTGCTTGTTTGCTAGCATTACATCAGCTATTTATGGGTCAACAGCCAGTGCTGCATGCTGCTGTGTTAAAGCGATGTAGATTATAATATACTGTAAAGTAATGCGTTTTACAGGGTCTTTTAAAAAATTTTTTTTGTTTGTTTAATTTTATACAAAAGCAGGGTCAGATGCACACAGAAGTTATTGCTGGGGGTGTGAGACGGAGGGGTCCTTCTCGCCAACGGTTTCGCCCACAACACAGAGGCGAATTGCGAATGAGCTACTGCTGCCCTTCTGAAGCTATGTCCTAGATTAGGCACAGGTTTTGTGATTTTGGCCAAATACGGCATAATCATAATTTTAAAGACCACTGAGAACACTTTAAATGAACATGGGGCAGGATTTGTAAATAAAGTAAACATCCATGTCCAGTTTTTTTAATGCCGTTGGGTGATGAAGCATTATAAACCAAAAAGAATGAGCCCACCCACGTAATCGTTCCATTTTTGTAAACTGGCTGTGTGCTGCAAAATGTGCTGCAGTTTGGGGTCCAAATTTCCCACGCTGTCTTAGTGTGATGTCAATTGACACCACTTGCCTTCTCGACATCTTTAAAAGAGGAAGAAAAATGGTCGCAGACCTCCATTGATTCAATTGTGAGAATGGATTCTTCTGCAACTGGGAAACAACCAAGGATGACTCACAGCCCACTAAAAAGTGGCACTAAGAAAAAGAAGTATGCCACTATGAAGAGGTATGTTTTTTTGTGAAGCGTTTGTGCGCGCTCCCGTGGAGCTGGCTGCAGTTACTTGCAGCGTCGGGCCGCGTCACTCGTGAGTTTTGTTTCTTCATTCTGCCCCATGCTCCTTTAAAATAGTTCAAAAAGATGATCAGAGTGGGTCTTTAATGCTGAACCGCAGTTTTCATTGAAGCTGCTGGTCGCATGCTGTGTGAATTGCTGAATTTGCTGTGTGTTTTAAACTGTTTGAGACCAGAGCAGAGCTTGACTCTCATTTTGCATAGCTAAGCCAATTGATTGTCATTTAGGTATCCTGCTCTGTCTCTCTATCCTTGTTCCTTCCCTACTTTCCTCTCTGCACATTATTACACCCACGCAATATTTGGACATTTTCAAGCTGCTGCACAGTCCCTGTTCAGCACGTGTTCTATTGTTAGCTCCTAAGCTAAACCTCAGCATACCCCCTCTTTGTTGAACCATGTGTTTTTCCTTTGTTCCTACACAGACACACCTACACACACACGCACACGCACACGCACACGCACACACACACACACACACACCTCATTTCTTCCTCCCATTACATAATAAAACTGTGATTTTGAAGTGTTTTTCGGATGTTCATTGTTGTTCCCTTCTGGCTGTATTGGTGTTACCTGTTTGTTAATTGTTTTGATTAGTTTTATATATTATCCCTTTTCCTCAATCGGTTTAGTAGTTTAATTTGCATGCTGGTAGAATAGGTTGGATTTATTGACTACATGCTTTGGCTGTAAGGTTGATTTTATTTTTTAAATAAATTCTCATATTTTAGAGAGAAGTTGTTTGGGCTTATTCCGGCGTGTGGGTGCAATGATACCATTCCACCAAGTCGAATTCATTCCTTCATAAGAGACTGAGTTTCATGTTGTTAGGTGTTTGTGTTGAGTTTCAGTTATTTCATTTCCTTATTCAGTTCTCCTTATTTTTTTAGTTTATTCCTTTGGTGTTAGATTCTGTTAAATTATACTTCATTCCTCTTCATTATGGTTCTGTCTAGTCATTTCTTATGCTTTGTTCTTGGCTTTCCTCTCTGTCTCCCTGTCATTCTGCCTCCCTTCCCAGTTACAGATTGTTTCCACCTGCTCTCTCACCTGCAACCGTTTCTCCCTAATTAGTCCTCAGCCTTCTCCCTGCCACTCTCAGACCTCCTCAGTACACTTAAGCACATCTCTCTCAGTTACTACTCGCTGGTCTGTCGGCAATGATTCCCTGTTTTCGCTGGTCTCTGCAATTTCTGGTTCTCCTGAGTTTTCTGTAAGTTCCTTGTTCTTTTGTCTAATTAAATTATTGTTCAACATTATTTTTTACAGCATTTGGGTCTGGTTATTGTAAACATGACACTGAGTGTTTGGTTCTAAGTTTCTTCATAAAGACAAAGGTGGTGTCACATTGTTTAATAAATAAACATTAATAATTTTATTATCATTATAATATTGATCATAATTGTTAATGGCTATGTGAACCAAACATTATTGCACTTTCTGTTGCACAACAGGTCCTTTTATTTCTCACTTCAGATAACCTCTCTACTGTGTACACCTAGCATTACATAATCATTATATTTGGTAATTAAAATGTATTTATAGACAATCAGATCATGTGTCGTGAATGTTTTAACCTGTTATGTCAGGAATTTTAGTTAACTTTTTTGTTAACTTACTCATAAATAAGGGTTTATTTTAGATGCACTAAATACCCACAGTTTATTGGTTTAACATCTTTCTTATCTCAGCGCTCTCAGATTATTACTCGCTCTATTTTACATTTGAGCATTTTAAAGTACAGGAAATTCCCAAAATAACAGTTTGGAGACACAATCTTACCTCTGAAGTGGGTGAAAATTGCATTGCCTTTCTATATAACACCCTTGCTGGCATTTTACCCCTTAGAGTGATTCTATTACAACAAAGGTGGCAGTAAAATAAAATTTGCCATTGACTCTGTGGCTCCAAACAAAGTAAAAACAAAAAATACAAATTCTAAGCCTCTCTAGTGAAATGAAAGAAACAAATAATAAAAAAACAGTTAAAAATCAGAAGGAAAATGAAAAAAAAAATATATTTAAAAAAAGTTCAAAAAATCATTGCAATCAAGCGGTCAAGTAAGCCAGCCATTTATACTATTAAAAAATACTATCAGATAATAAAAACAAACCAAGAACCTTGTTCTCAGTTTTTGACAGACTAAACCAGCTCCCACAATCTCCACCAGCATTTGTAAAACCTTAAAGCTGGCATATCCTGCTTTCAAATATTTCCTATTTACATTTAAAATATGCAGTTGTGGTCTTAACATTGTGGAACTACAATGCTTGGGTCTGAATTCCTCATTATTGAAGCTCCACAGGCCCCTCTTATACCCTTGTCCTGAGGTCCACCTGGGAGCAACCCGTTTTGGTGCTGTCTCTTGAAATGCAAATGAGGCACTTGAAACTCCGCCCCCACAAAAGCTCAACTAGGTACTTTGAAGAGGTTCTGATCTTAGGAGATGGTGTAAAGAAAACTGGGGATTATTACATCCAACAACTGAACATTCATGCTTATCTGCTGGAACTGCAAGTAAGAAAAATGGCGGATTCACGGAAGTGTTGGGCCAGAATTCACTTACCTTATTTGGCTGTGCCGCTGCATAGACTGTGACGTAATACCCCAAGAAACGTAATAGGTGGAAGAAAAATCTGAACAGACTACAAAATTGGACCAAAATAGAAAATAATGATATCTTTTCAGCACCTGAAGAGACTAATTTAAACTTTTCTCCAGTCCTAGGGTCTCCAAATACACAGCAAAAGGCATTTAAAGCTTAAAAAAGGGAAAAGAAAATATAAGATATGGTTTATCTAAAGCTCAACAAAGAAATAGTATTACTTTAGTCATTGTTTGTTAGTGATTGCATTTGAGAGCTTTGTTCTGACTGACTGCTAAGTGAATCTATTTCTCAATAAAAAGAGAAACAGTGCCCTTTAGACCCAACACCAACATTTTTTTTAAATATACTCCACTTTTTTCAAACTGATTTTCTTATTGTAAACTATTCTCTTCAGATGAGCATTTTCCCTAGTGCTTTTAAGATTGCTTTTTTAATGCCTCATTATCCTTACTTTCCGCCGGACACTTAAGTGGCGCGTAACATCTGTGAAGTGTAATACGTAGCTGATAGTCGCTGCTATAGTCAATGGGACTATTTTCACCACGTGCAAAGCAGCACGAATTGGACGCACCTCAGCGTTTTATCGCGGCCCTCTACTAAATTTACGCGGCAGGTCTATTTTTTACGTTTCTAAAATGCATCAAGCTCAGTAGTTTAGATCAGGCCAGACAGGAAATAAAACACGGCAGTAGGCTAGTAAAAGAAAAAGAGACGTACAAATTTGTGATTGCTTAACTATGAAAAAAACAAAACATCACTACACGTGACGTAATTGAAGTCACTCAGTCTGTGGGACTAATTTGTTGGTTTTTATCATGGACTTCGAGAATTTAATCCTTGATGTGGAGAATCACCCAGTTATATATCATTGATCATTTTTACAAGGACAACATGAAAAAAGAGAAGGCATGGACAGAAATATTTGCAGTTTTGGGAGTGAATGGTGCGTTTATGCTACTTGTTAATGTATATATATTTTTTGCATTCTACCCTTTGAGTTATGAAATTGCAATTATCCTGTGATTTTTGTGATCTCCTCTTGCCAGCTGGGTGGAATGCGTCCGCGAGATATGCGCATCTAAAACGCACCTGGTGGGCAGGGACATGCTGCTGAACTCACGAGTAAAACGCTTCTATTACGTTACGCGCCACTTACTGTATGCGTCCGGTGGAAAGTAGGGGTTATGGAGAAGAACCCTTTATGCCACCATGCTTATAATTTTAGATTATTTTAGGCTGCTTTTTCAGGTAAAATTTTTAATCATTATATAATGCTGCTGGGTGGTGCCATGAGAAGACTTGGCATTACTTTTAATAGTCATGCTGATGACACCCAGCTCAATATTGCTATGTCTACTGAAGACCCCAGACCCACTGACACAATTTTAACTGCATTTAAAAATGTTTTCATAGAGGCAAATGATTTTGTTCAGCTCAGTCAGGAAAAAACTTAAGTGGCGCGTAACATCTGTGAAGTGTAATACATAGCTGATAGTCGCTGCTATAGTCAATGGGACTATTTTCACCACGTGCAAAGCAGCACGAATTGGACGCACCTCAGCGTTGTATCGCGGCCCTCTACTAAATTTACGCGGCAGGTCTATTTTTTACGTTTCTAAAATGCATCAAGCTCAGTTTTAGTTGTTGGCTGCAGACATTCAGAGAGATAAACTAAGAGTTCAACTTCTAACACCCTTCTAATCATGCTAAAAATAGATTACCGTAAAGCTCTGCTTTATGGTTTTCCTTATTAAAGAACTACAGCTACTTCAGAATCCAGTTACAAAAATGCAATTGAGAACCAGAAAATGAGCTCACATAACATCAACTTTAAAGTCTCTGCATTGGCTACCTGTCTATTTAAGAACAGAGTTTAATGTACACTCACTGATATTTAAGCCTCTTAATGGTCTTAAACCACCCTAATTATCATACTTGCTTATATCTTTCACCCCCCCCCCCCCATAAAAACTGTATTGCACTAAAAGATTTTAGCATGTTAACATTAAAATGGAGCACTTCGAGAGCGTCACACTAATGTCCACATAACTTTGGTCTGGCTTGTGTTTTACGTTTTGTGCACACGTTTCCATTTCTTTGCGTAAAAACAAAAAATGCCATTCATCAATCTGTGATCACTTCTTAACGGAATGCCTGCTTTTGTTTGTTGGGAAAAAAACTTTCCTTTGAGAATCTGTTACAACTGTCACAATGATAAATGGGATCTGTCTGTATGCACTCAACTGCAAAGTGGTGGAGGATTGTCTGGTTTGTACAAAGAAAAGTACACATTTTAAATACCTTGTCACTATCATGACTAATTCTTTTTTCAGAATAATGAGAGATCTCACTCCATGAAAATTACTGTGGTCCATAAGTGACCGCTTTATATGTGTATATCATTATGAGTTTCATATTCTTTGTACTATTTTACAGTATTTTAAAGCAATTACTTCTATCAAATCTAGATTTTGATTGCCTCGTTGTTTCATAATTGTTTGTATTCTTGTCTTATCTTAGCTTTTTGCCTTGATTATAATGTTTTTGGATATTCTGAAAGGACAGTCCTTTTATTTTCATAAAGATTTGGTATCAGTTTACTCTCTTATCCAGCTATCAGCCTGTGTTTGAGTCATCCAGTGTTGACCATTGTGAAAGTAGAATCTGCATTAAATGTTGGCACCATGGACTGCCTGCTGTAGCAGAGGTTAAGGTGAAAATTAATTGCTACTTTGGCTGTTATTTTCAAGAAAGTGGCAGAGCCAACCTCATTGCAGCTATCCTTTTCAGGTGCATTGCAGTGCCAGTTCATTCTAAATATTTCACCACAGTACAAGCAAGGTTCCTTGTCATATCTATAGCCAAGGTCAATTCCAGAGCTAGCAAAAATAAGCTGTGCTTCACCAGAGAGTGTCGGCACTCTAGAGCTGGAGTTCACCCTGCCAAATTCAACCCCATTGATGGCATGTTAGCCCCATCAGCAGAACATAGAGATTAAACAAAGTGATTCAGGTCTTTTACCGGTCAATTATTTAATGTTCTTGAACCGACTAACACAGCCCATACACTGAAGCCAAACTCAACCTGGTCAGGGCCAACTACTAACCACCTTTCAAATGCCACAGACCTCCATGCAAATGATAACTTACAAGTTTGAGATATACAATTAACACCACCTAGGTAGATTCTAGTCATAAGGCCTTATTAATCTTGGGAAAAAAAGAAGCATCAATCATACAGTCAAGTCATATCCAGCTACTACTCACCACTATGTGCTAAGCTTTAAGAAATGATTGATCAGCTAGGAAATGTATCAGTGCAGTGTTGCAAATATTCCACAGTTAAGCCCAAAACTATTCCTATCCTTGAAATATTTAGGTTTAAAGTGGCCCAGCCGGAGTCCTGACTTAAATCCAATTGAGAACATGACTAGGGTGATGGTGAGTATGTATTCCATCCTCAACAACTTGAAACTTGAACCAAAGATTAATGGTCAAAATGCCAGTGGAAACTTGCAAAAAGCTTGTCAAGTAATTAAAAGTAGGGTTTAACATCGGTAATGACAAAAACGTTTCCATTGATTGTAGAGAAGGCATTTTTATTAACAAGTAAATTAAATCAGATAAATTACTGCTAAATAATTGCTTTTACTTTGTTATATTATTTTTCAAGTAATGCCTGTCTCATTCCCAATAAGAAACAAACTTTTCTACTGAAAGAAAATATTAGCTGGGGGGATGTTACCTTATCGCCAGATTTCCCAGGAGGCTTTGCTTTATTTTGTCTCTGACACTGAGTGAGCTGTATCTGTGCTAACAAGTCTTGTTCATTAAAGGTTGTTGTTCTGCTGCTAACCTTAGTGTCTTTATTGATTCCCAAGCCCACAGCTATTACATTGAAGTCAGAAGTGGGATTGATAATGACATCTGTAAGAGAAATTGAGCAGTTTTTGACCGAATTGGAATTAAATGAAACGTGAGCCTTGGGGCAGATTGGCCATGTCAAGCCCCATACGGAGTCGGAGCAACCTTCTTTGGGACGAACTGAAGACCGTAGCGGATTGGAGATGCATGCCTGCAGCAGTCAGCCTGATAGAGTTAGCGCCACTGCTACTGCCATCCTGAGCTTGGAAAGGGCTGCTCTTCAGGTGCTGTCTGACCTACGACCTGTGGAACATCATGATTGGACATTGCTCTAGGAGGCCCTTCAGAGGTGTTTTGGCAAGATGATATATGCTGAACACGCCAGGGAATGATTGACCAGCCATCGCTGCCAGGATGGTTAGATACTGGGATCTTATGCTGCAGACATTCTACTTCAGGCGCGCCGGGGGTACCCTGACCTGGAGATGGAGGTGCAAGAAAAACTTGCTTTACAAGACTTCATTAGGGGTCTCCAACCAGCCAGACTCCGTGAGCATACTTGGGTCCACTCCCCGGGGAGCTGGTCAGCAGTCCTTGCTGAGGTTGAAAGGGTGGAGCCCATGCTGTGTGGTCGGCATGACAACCCAGGCCCAAGGTTTTATGCCGCCCAGACAAATACCAAGACTGATGGGGAAGAGGACAACCTAATGGATATACATGCTGCCCCACTGCAGACACCACCAAGACGGCGCAGACGAGAGAGAACTGAGTGACTCAGCTGGGTCATCTGGCTCACGTCTGTAATGCTCCCACCCACGTCAAGATTTGCCGCCTCCTTTAAACTGAAAGGGGGTGGTACTGTAGGGGGCCTACCACCACCAGAACACACCCCTGTTACTGAGTCAAAATTACAGGTGGGCCAGCTGAGCAGACCACATGGACTGTACATTAATATTAAGCTCAATGCTGTTTCTCTCCGTGCTTTGATGGACACTGGTTCCACTTTCTCTTTGGTCTGACCAGGTGTCCTCCCCAGCACTGAAACACCTCGACCCCGGGGGGCTGGGCCCCAACAAAGAGATGTGTCATCACAGCTCCTGGGGAGCGGTCCAGGATGAGAGGCTGACCGGTTCTCTACATAGAGATGGGGGGTTGCAGAAGCAAGCACCTGTTCTGGCTTGCTGACATCGAAGACCCCTGCATTATCGGACTGGACTTGCTTGGGGTGACATTATAAATATTGCTGTGGCCACACTCTGGTTGGATCACAAAACCATCCAACTCTGCCACCAAAGCCAAGAGGGGATATAGCGGATGCACCAGCACTGTTGGAAGGTTCCAATGGGGTCCTACATCAGCCACCTGGTGACCTGATGGGCAAGACACACACTAGGATGCCGTCCAAAGACACATGATAGGCGGTGCATGAGCTGTACCAACGGAGCTTTGAGGAGCTGAGCAAGGAGCAGTGTGGGCAGCAGTGAGATCTGTTAGACTCTTACGTCGACATTTTTGCTGCCAAGGATGAAAAATGTTCTCGTACCAATCTGGTCCAGCATAACATCAACACTGGGGACACAGAACCCATTTGTCTGCGTCCCCATCGTCTGCCTTTGTCAAGGCGGGCCACGGTGGAACAGAAGATCAAAGAGATGCTGGAGGTCGATATCACTGACCCTAAAGACAGTCCCTGGGTGGCACCAGTGGTCCTGGTAAGAAAGAAAGACGGCGGCTGGTGGTTCAGAGTTGACTTCCGACAGTTGAATGGAAACATTCAGAAGGACTCCTCCCCCTCCCCCGCATCGTTGACACACTTGACTGCATGGCTGGGTCCAGCTGATTCAGCACCCTTGACCTACGCAGCGGCTACTGGCAGGAGGAACTGGCCCCGGAAGCCCGCCCTAAGACTGCATTTACCATCAGCCAGGGACTGTGGCAATTTAAAGTGATGTCATTTGGTCTCTGCAATGCCCCAGCCACCTTCGAACGCCTGACGGAGAGGGTGCTGCCCCATGTCCTGCAGAGTCGCTGTGTCATCTACCTGGACGATCTCCTGGTACATGCAGCCAGTTTCAAGGTTGCCATAACCAACCTCCAGGAAGTGTTTGAAGCCATTTGCCGGGCTGGCCTATGACTCCATCCACAGAAATGCCACCTATTTTGGGAGATCACCTTCCTGTGTCATCTCATCAGTGCAGCTGGGGTTTCCACAGACCCAGAAAAAGTGAGAGCAGTGAGGGACTGGCCGGAACCACGGGATGTCAGAGAGCTTTGTAGCTTCCTGGGGCTAGCCTTCTTCTCCTGGAGATTTGTGAGGGACTTTTCCATCATCACTAGCCCCCTACACAGACTGACCAAGAAGGGACAGACATTCCACTGGGACGAGGACTGCGCTGCTGCCATCTCAACACTCAGAGCGGCACTGGTCGAGGCCCCAGTGCCCCTGACCCGCACCAGCCTTTCATTGTGGACACAGATGCCAGTGACAAGGGCATTGGGGCAGTCCTCTCCCAGAGGGGGGAGGATGGAGAATGGGCTGTTGCTTACTACAGCGCCACCCTCAGCTGACCAGAGAAAAAGTATTGCGTTACCCGACAGGAGTTGCTGGCTGTGGTTCAAGGGGTTCGTCATTTCCGGCACTACCTCTATGGAAGTAGATTCCTCTTCCGTACCGACCACGCACCCTTTACCTGGCTTTGAACTTCAAGGAGCCAGAAGGTCAGCTAGCTCGGTGGTTAGAGTTGCTGCAGGACAATGACTTTCAGATCATCCACCGGGCTGGCCGCCTCCATACCAATGTGGATGCCTTATCCCGCCGACCGTGTGCAGTAGGAGTCCACTGTCATGAGTGTCAACGGATGGAGAGCCACAGCCCGGCAGTTCTCCGGGCTGCAGCCCTATAAGTCGTCAGCTTGGAACAGGCTGTCGGCAGAACCAGGACCCCATCCTTGCTTGTCTTAAGCAGTGGGCGGAAGCTGATCAGCACCCCACTTGGGAGACAGTGGCACTGGATCCTGAGATCAAGGCACTGTGTTCCCAGTGGGCCAATGTCCGTTGCTATGGTGGGGTCCTTTACAGACAGCGGCAGGCCCCATCAACACAGCAAAATATTCTATAGCTACTGGTGCCCCAACAGCTATTACCTAAGGTGCTCAGGATGGTCCATGGCTCTGTGGGAGCAAGTCACTTTGTGGTTGCTGAGACGCTGCAGCGGCTCCGGTCCAGATTCTACTGGCCTGGCTGTCACCAAGATACCGAGTTCCATGTCCCGTGCTGCGATACCTGTGCAGCAAAAAAGGGCTCACAACCGTGCTCCTCTGCAGCAGTATCGGGTGCGGGCACCCATGGAACGAGTTGGCGTTGATGTCCTGGGCCCATTTCCTATAACAGAAAGGGGGAACCACTACATCCTGGTTGCTATGGACTATTTCACTAAATGGCCGGAGGCGTACGCTGTTCCTGACCAGAGCGCCACAGCTGAAAGACTGGTCAGTAAGATGTTCTGCCGGTTTGGGGCTCCTGAGGAGCTGCATATCGACCAGGGTCGAAATTTTGAGGTGGAGGTGTTTACGAAGGTCTGTCAGCGATTGGGCATCCGGAAGACACGGACCACCCCGCTCCACCCCCAAACTGATGGACTGGTCAAACACTTCAACCGGACCTTGTCCACCCAAATCGCCATCTTGTTAGACTAGCGGCAACGGGATTGGTCATGAACTGGCTTAAGGGGGCCTAACTGCAGCAGGGATCAAGCTGAAACGGGCCTACGATTCCCACTCCTATGAACAGGACTTTGTGCCTTGAGATAGGGTGTGGGTGTTTTGCCCAGAGCCAAAACTGTAACTGGATTCCCAGGAGGCTTTGCTTTATTTTGTCTCTGAAACCATGAGTGAGCTGTATCTGTGCTGACAAGACCTATCTCCGGTGTGTTTGTAAACCATTGTGGTTATGCTGCTAACTTTGGTGTCATTATTGATTCCCAAGCCCACAGCTGTTACAATAATTTTAAATCTTTATTTGCCAGAAATGGAAATAAATGTGAACTTGAAATCTATAGTGCTTACCAATTTTGAAAATCAATTTTGAAAATCTATGGTGTGTTTGGATAGGTGTGATCTTTGAAGCCTGGTGACACATGGAAGACAAGTCTCTCACTATCCAGAAATCTAAAGTTATTTTTTTATTTTTATTTTATCCCACAGTTTTTCCTATTATTTATCACCCAATGCTCCTATCTAGTTCTAGTCCTGGGGTTCCGCTCCCCCTTTATCCAGCCCCGGGAGGGCCCTGCACTGAAACCCAAGCCTCCTTCATGCTTGGGGAATGAGCAGGCCCTTCTTTTCACCTGATGGGGTGGGGTTTTCCCCGACTGGACGCGTGAAAGCATCACGTTATTCCAGCCAAATCCTCCCCAACCCTTCAGGCACCCCGGCCAGCCAGGAGGAGGCAGTATATAGCCCCAGGACTAGTGCATGTTTTTGTGGGAGTAGCTCACATTAACTGCTTAAGGGAACATGCAAACTCCACACAGAAAGGCCCTTTTGCCAACCCCACCCAGGGTGTGGGTGCCGATGATGCGGGGGAACAAACACACCCTCAGCACCCACAGCGTCCCTGGCGGTAATCAAACCCGGGACCTTCTACCTGTGAGGTGAGCTGTGCTTCCAGCTGCACCACCGTGCTCCCAAAAGTTATTTAACACAAAAATAAAGCTGTTAGTGAAATCTTTGCATAAACACTCTTTATTTTGCTGGTGATATATTTACATCTATGATGTAAAAAAAACTTTAGACACATGTTCTGAAACAAAATAATTAAAAACATTAATAATTATTAATGTAAAAAACCAGGTTCAAATCATGTACAAAGCAAGGACTTATGTAACATTTGTAAAGGTACTGTTGTTGAATAAAAGTAAATATATGGCATCGTGGTTTTGCATAATTGCTCATGTAGCCCCTGATTAAAACCATGCACTTAATACCTTTTTAAAGGTTACAGACAAACTATAACAGGGTTTGATATTATTTATATCAAGATAAGAAGTGAGGAGCATGTAATATTATGTTGTGTAATTGTGTAATCTTAAAGAATAACTAAACCCCAAAACAACTTTTTTTTGCTTCTAAACTGTATAAATGGGTCTTTACCAATGCAGTCTTTCAGTTTCTGGGGATTTTTTTTACATTTTGGTGTAAACTTGTGTAATTCTACACTTTTTGGTCTAAAAATGTCTTAGTGCTGCCCTCTAAGGGTTGAACTGTGGCTACTGCATTTGAATTTTGTGATTGGTGGAGAGCGGTACATCTCTACGTCACATGCATTGACTGCATCACAGCAGCCATGGTCTCACAGACACGCCCCGTGGGTTTGGGCATAAAACTATCAGACATACCGCCCACCCCCGTGGCGAGTTTGGAGTGGGATTGCGTTTTTCAGGTTACCATTATTATCCCATTAGCACTTAGTTAGCATAGCTAACATACTGTTTTGAACGTTAGCCTATGTTAGCATTACCATTCAGAGACTGGACTCCTCCGGTCTCTCTCTCCCTCAGCAGCAGCGGCAGCCTCGGGCAGCGCTGACTCAGCGCCCCGAGCCAGCGGCTCGAATTGATACGGCTCGCGGCCGCTGAGCTCCATAAAGCCTCCCTCTACTCCTCCATCTCCTGTGACGACGGAGGAGATCCGCTGGTTCAGGGCGCCGAGCCAGCGCCGGCCAAGCTCTGTGCTGCTGAGGCAGAGGAAGACAGGAGGAGTCCAGTCTCTGAGTGGTAATGCTAACATAGGCTAACGTTCAAGACAGATGAATGTTGATCAGATCGATCAGTCGCAAAACTGCCAAAGTCACTTTGGTCACTGTCCATGTTTCAGTGTCACATTAAGCGAGCTGTCATTGTCCTCCAGAACACCCCCCCACATTCCCCCCTCCACTTTACCTCAACACTTGGCCATACCCCTCCGTTCTTCCTGGCACCCCCCACTTTGTAGAATTTTTTAAATGTTGTCTGGGGGAGGGGTTATGCTTTTTCAGGGGGTTCAGTTACACTTTAACGATTATGCACATTACCTGTTTTTTTTTCAAGTGTAAGTTGAGGAAATTTGTGGAAAAAAAGAAGAGAAGAAAAGTTTTGAAAGTGACATTTATTTACATACTGTGTTGTAATGATTTTTTTTTGGGACTAATTATTTGATTAGACTAAGGAAGGTGGACTGGATATAATAGAAATGAAAGTGGGTTAGAAAAAGAAGGGACAAGGGAACGTCAAAGGAAGGAGGACACAAATATAGGAGGCCGCGGAAAAAAAAAGAGGAGCCGTGGTTGGTGCGAAGGAGGAGCGAGAAGAAGCGAGAAAAAAGATGGAGGTCACAGCCTAGGTTTACAGAGACTGAGGTTGGAGGGAGAACTGCTTGATGGACTTTTATTTTACTTTTTTTGCACGAGCCAGACCTGATTGCTGGAGGGAGGAGCAGGCAACAAGCACTAGGGAGACCAGCCCTGGATCGAAGGAGACGTGGTGAAGTTCTCAACATGGCGACACTCACTCCAGCGTAGCTGAGAAGTTTTACGCGACATGCGTGGAGGAGTTACCCAACGTATTGCAACGTATTCCTGTTGCGGGAGGAGTTGCGGGAGGAGTTGACACCTGCGGAGCGAGCTGGTGTTGGGGCGCTGTATTACCTACCCGGAGGAAGAGGATTTACACAGGCGACATCTCCTCTTAGCTTCTTACAGGCCTGCAACATAAACTTAAAACGGTACCGAACTCAGTGTGTGTGTGTGCACGTGTGAGTGTGGGTCCACGTAGTAACATAGAGTTGAGTAATTCTTCAGTAAATGTATGGAGTTCTGTTAATGACAACATTTGAGTTTCAGTTAATGTAAAAGAAAACTGGACTGTTTTTATTCAATATTGTAAAAATATAGGAAACACAAAGTAATCGTTGGAAGGGAAACAGCCCCTAAACTGTTTTATTTTATGTTTGGAGACATTTAAGTTGAAAAAAATCAAGGATATTGTCCCTGTATTGAAGTTTTTGCTCATTTTTGGTATTTGGGGGCATAAATTGGGTCTGGACATTTTTTCTTTCCCTCTTTTCAAGTTTTGTATTAAATGGACATATTTTTGATAGTGCTTTGTCCGGGGCTATTTATTTAAAGTAAGGATACATATGGTTTGTGGTGATTAGATGAGTAAGTAATTGACTCAACATAGGTAAACCTGCGTGGTAGCTACCTGGAATTTATGAACCCAACTAGACACCCCACCTGTTTGATTAGAACTCAGTCCCAGTTAATTCTGGATAGTGCAGTGGGGTGCTACACTTAGACTGTGTGGCATTCAAACATGGAGGCAGAAATGCTTTCAGCAGTAAATGGTTTTTAAAGCTTGATCATTATAATGCTAACAATTGTGCAAAAGCCTGGTGATGGTCTGTAGTTGCAAACGCTTTCATACAATCATAGCACAGGTTATAATGAAAGATACTTTTTATAGTACACTTCTGCATTTTAAGAACAAACAAAAGGCAACAACTTTTGTCAAAACAGGAAGCTAAAGAAAAAGATACAGCAATAAAGGAGGCCCAGGTACAGTTAATTTGCTGTCACATTCAAACACTGATCTTTAGCAGAATGCCACAGTAATTGAAGGTTCCCTCCTTTGAAGCTGTGGCACCATGTTTTTACAGTGGGTCTGCAGTCTGTTTAAAACCCTGGCTGAAACCATATAAACAATTCCACTTATTTTATATATGTCACCATGTTCACAATAATCATCTCAACAAGTTGAACTGGTGGCAGGACTTTAGCTGCACATTTCAGAAATGCATTTCTAGAAGATAAAGTCCATTCTTTGCCAATACTAGGAGTGTGCATTCCACCCATTAAAGGTCTCGACTCTAGTATCAATGAATGCCTTGTGAGCAATTTCCCGGTGAAAAATTGCTCTGGCCCTCCTGTTTCAGGGGGCAGACGTTTGTCGGAGGAGTGGGTGGGGGGAAACGACAGGATTACGAGTCTTACTCATTAAAATTCATCATGTGCAAAGATCTTGCCTCTGATTGGCTAACAGAAATGTGAATCTTATGCCTTCAAACAAATAACTAATGTAACTTATTTCACGGTTGATGTTGCAAGACAAATTCCAACAGTTTTTTTCCTTAGCTCCTCTTACTTTGGTAAAAAAAAGGCAACAAGCCCGAACATGTTCTGCCATGTTGTGGAGTTGCTAACAGTTAGCTTCTACTATCAGAGATGCACTCTACTCTCTCTAGACCCCACCTTCCCATGGGCGTTTGCAAGCCAAGGTGGGCCAGGATACACTTCTACGTAGATACCACTGCTTCACTGCTTTCACTCTTTTTCTGCTCAGATTCCTTTTTGGGGCTGAAGCAGGCAACGGGGTTGGGACAACAGTGTCACATGCAGAATACATGTCCTACTCAGAGTGAAGGATTGTATTTAAAAAAGTGCAACTTTTAAATGGCTTTTCAATGAATGAGACCTTTAAGCAACAAAATAAACTTGTATCATATGTCTTTTTGCTCACTTATGTTTTATTTGATGTTAAAACATAAATGTTAGCATTTAAATGTATTGCTCAGACTACTTTAAACATTTTGTGTTTCTAAACTAGAAGATCAGAACACACTCATATATTTTTCTTCTTCTGCCTGTATCGCATTTCTTCTGTTCTGCTCCCTAACTCATTAATCTCTCTCTTTTCTCCTTTCCCCTGCATTGCAGTTCTGCTCTTTCTACCTTTTCTACTTCCTCTGTTTCCCTCACACTTCCTTGGCCACAGTTCTCCTTTTTCTCCTTCCCTCCCTCAGTGCTTGGAGGTGAAGATTCCATAAAATTTAAGGAGAACTGTGAAAAACACCATTAGAGAGGCAAAGGTCTTCCAACATTTTAATTAACCGTAATATCTGCATGAGCTGCAGGGGGGGAAATACATGAGCATCCCTGCCTATAGATAAAATGCATGCAGGAAAGGCTGTCCATACCACATAGTATACTTAAAGAATATATACAGCATATGAAGGAAAACTTTGAAAGTCTACCTGGACAGAATTGAAAGAAGTACAAAACTGGAAAGCCTAAAGAAAAAAACATATAGCCTCTATGTAGCATATGAAACTGTGTTTGACCTGAAGATGGTCCAAAAGCCCTGATAAATGGCTAAATGCAACTCCACAATAAAGCCCTACAATGGAAAGACTGGTTTCCCCCACCCATTTGATCATTACATGAATGTTAAATGAGCTTTAACACAATGGGTCTATGACTGAATCTAGAAACACCTGAAAGAGCAACTCACACCCAAATCAACTTTTTTTGCTCATAAACTGCATGAATGAGTGTCTAATAGTGCTGTCTACATGTCTGTTCATTATATTTGGTATTTTAATACATTAAAAAAAGGAAGCAGCATACAACTCTAATCTACAGACCTCTCCATGCCGAACAAGAACCAGTGCATTTCCCATTTCAGCCACAAGAGGGTGCCAAGTGACCACCACAAAGCGATGCAATGCACCAAACTTCTTATGATATGTTTCAATCACAGCAGATACAAAGTTCAAATCAAACTAGTAACACTACCAGTGACCTTGCCCGGTTCCTGGCTAAAAGTCAACTGGTAACAGGAGGTCTGACAAAATTTGACGACAAGCCAGAGAGCTATCTACGCTGGAAAGCCACATTCCAGAGACCATTAGAGACATCGGTATTACACCCAGTGAAGAACTAAACCTCCTCATTAAGTGGCTTGGACCCGAGTTTTCTGAACATGCTAAGAGATTAAAAGCTGTCAATATAAAGCAACCACATGTTGGTCTACAAATAATCTGGACAAGACTAGAAGAATACTACAGCTCGCCAGAAGCGATAGAAAACTCTCTGTTCACAAGAATTCAGAATTTCCCAAAGCTCAAAAGCAAAGAGCCAAACAAACGGTAGGGTCAAAGTATAAAGAAGATCATCACGTAAGCTTCCCACCATTCTCATTTTTTGTTGAATTTGTTGAATTTGTGAAAGGCCAAGCTAAAGCAAAGAATAACCCAAGCTTCACCACAACTTACAATCTATCTGCAAATCCCAGTTTCAAAAGGGGAATACCGCAAGATAACTACATGCAAAAACAAACAGTCGCAGTGCACAAAACAGTCGTATCAGTGGGAGCAAAGACAAAGGAAGGAGGTGAAGACATCAAAAGACAATGTCCGATACATAACCAATCCCACCCACTGAAAAGATGCAGAGGGGTCCGAACTATGTTGCTCAATGAAAGAAAAAAGGTTCTCAAAGACAACATCTGTTATCGCTGCCTTTCGTCCACCACACACCAAGCCAAAGACTGATGTGTCACAATCAACTGTGAAGAATGTGTCAGCGAAAGACACCTGGCAGCTCTCCACCCAGGCCCATCACCACTGGCATTTAAGCCTCCCTCACCTCCTAAAGAGAACTGCAGGGAGCAAGAACAAACACAGGACTTAGATGTCATGGCCACGTGAACAGAGGTATGTGGAAGCCAAATCACTGGAAAATCCTGCTCCAAGATCTGTTTGGTGCAAGTCCATCCGCAAGGTGAGCCACAAAACATGAAAAAGATGTATGCTATAATAGACGATCAAAGTAACCAGTCATTCGGAAAGTCAGAGTTTTTTGAAACATTTGACATACAAGGCACAGCTACACCGTACAAACTGAAGACATATGCTGGTACAACACAAGTAACTGAAGATTAGCCGACAACTACATAGTTCAGTCATTGAATGGAAAAATGAGCTTTCCTCTCCCCACGTTAATAGAATGCAATGCTATCCCCAATGATAGGGATGAAATACCCACTGCAGAAGCTGCCTCACATCACCCCCATCTGACAGCGATAGCGGGTGAAATACCACCTTTTGATCCAGACACTGAAATACTGATGGGCCGCAATCTTCTCAGAGTACATAAGGTGAGTAAGCAAATCAGCGGTAGACACCACGACCCATTTGCACAGAAGCTTGACCTAGGCTGGATCATTATCTGTGATGTGTGTCTAGGTACCGCCCACAGGCCAAATTAAGTAACTGCTCTGAGAACACATGTGTTGGATAATGGACACCCAAGCTATCTCACCCCCTGTGACAGCCGCTTCAGTGTAAAAGAGAGCTACACTGTGAGCCAACCAAAAGCTGTTTTCAACCCATTGCCACTTTCAAGCCCACAATTAAAGTCCACAGTTGAGAATGTAGGCGAAGCGGTCTTCTGTCGCACTAATGAAGATAATCACCTTGCACACTCCGTTGAGGACATGATCTTTCTGAAGAAGATGGAAGGATTCTTCAAAGATGACACAAACAGTTGGGTAGCACCCCTCTTGTTTCGTAGCCCCAGATGCCTACTCCCTGACAACAGGTGCTACGCCTACAAGCGGCTCATGTCTCTACGATGTATGCTTGACAAGAAGCCAGACATGAAGGCACATTTTGTTGAGTTTATGCAGAAGATGCTCGATAACAAACATGCGAAGCTGGCACCACCTTGTGATGGGGACAAAGAGACCTGGTATCTTTCCATTTTCGGTGTGTACCACCCACAGAAGCCTGGGAAGATCTGTGTGGTGTTCAATTCCAGTGCAGAGTTTGATAGAGTTTCTCTGAACAACATCCAGGGCATGTTACTGTGAAGCGTCGTCTCTGCAGCCCAGATGTCGACCTCTTGGCAGGGAGTTTTCGTCCATATTATTTACCAAGAGAGTTAACCAGTGTAATTTTGGCAGTTGTTTACATTCCACCTTCAGGCGTTGCCGACACTGCATGTGATGTCATCAGTTCCGTTGTTGCTAAGCTACAGACACAGCACCCCAATGCATTTGTGGCAATATCTGGTGATTTTAATCATGCATCGCTCTCTACTACACTTCCAACATTTCCACAGTTTTTCAGCTCCTCTACAGGAGAAAACAGGACCTTGGATTTGTTTTATGCAAATGTAAAGGATTCATACACGTCCAAACCAAGACCTCCTCTGGGAAAATCATTTCACAATCTTGTTTTTCTCTGTTCAGAATATAAACCACTTGTTCAGAGGCAACCTGTGACAAAACGAAATGTGAGAAAATGGTCACAGGAAGCGCAAGAAGCCCTACAGGGTTGTTTTGCAACCACAGACTGGATGACTATTTGCCAAGCACATGGAGAGGACATCAATGCCATGACTGAGTGTGTGACTGACTTCTGTGTGGACAACATCATCCCCACCAGAACAGTGAGATGCTTCCCTAATAACAAACCCTGGATCACCAGTGACCTGAAGGAACTGCTAAACAAGAAAAAAAGAGCCTTCAGGGAGAGAGACAGGGAATTACTGGGGAGTATACAGAAGCAACTTAAGGTCAAGATCAGAGACAGCAAGGGGGCATACAGGAAGAAGCTGGAGAGCAAACTACAGAGGAACAATATCAGAGATGTCTGGTCAGGAATGAGAAAGATCACAGGTTTTAAGGACAGGAAGGATTGGATAGATGGAGGTCTGGACAGAGCCAATGAATTGAACCTATTCTTCAACAGGTTCAGTTCAGTTCAGGAACTAGCTCAGCATCCCCCTCTCCTGTTCCCAGCCAAACAGACATCCCACTCTCCTCTGATCAACAGCTTTCCTGTTACACCTCGGATGTTTTTTATCCTTCACCTCAGCCATGGACTCTTCTAATTCCACAAGTTTGACTTCAACCAAGTCAGGAAATGCTGCTACCCCCTTTGCGTCCCCCTCCCACTTGTCTGTCTCCATAAATCAGGTGAACAGGCAGCTGGTGAAACTTAACCGGAACAAGGCTGCAGGTCCAGATGGTGTCAGCCCCAGAGTCCTGAAGGCCTGTGCAGAGCAGCTCTGTGGTATTGTGCAACACCTCTTCAACCTTAGCCTAACTCAGGATAAGGTTCCAGTGTTGTGGAAGACATCCTGCCTCCTGTTGGCACCCCTGAGTAAGCAAACAAGAACGTATCAGGACCCACTGCAGTTTGCTTATCACTGTGGAGTTGGAGTTGAAGATGCCATCATCCACCTACTTCAACCAACCCACTGTCATCTGGACAGAGCAGGCAGCACTGTGAGGATCATGTTCTTTGATTTCTCCAGTGCATTCAACACAATTCAGCCTGATTTGCTTTGTCAGAAACTCCTGAAGACACAGGTGGAGCCCTCAACAATCGCCTGGATCAATGACTACCTGACCAACAGACCACAATTTATGAGACTGAAGAATTGTGTGTCAAACCAGGTGGTCAGCATCACAGGAGCACCACAGGAGACCGTACTCTCACCATTCCTTTTCACTCTGTACACCTCAGACTTCCAGTACAAATCAGAGACCTGTCATCTGCAGAAATACTCAGATGACTCTGCAATTGTCGGGTGTATCAGAGATGGACAAGAAGCTGAATACAGAGAGCTGGTGGACCGCTTTGTGACATGGTGTGGAAACAATTGTCTCACCTTGAATGTGAACAAAACAAAGGAGATGATTGTAGATTTCAGAAGAAACAGGGATAAGTCAAAAACAGTTTCCATCATGGGAGAAGAAGTGGAGGTGTTTGAGGAGTATAAATACCTCGGAGTTCACCTTGACAACAGACTGGACTGGAGGCGCAACACTGAAACCGTCTACAAGAAGGGACAGAGCAGACTGTACTTCTTGAGGAAGCTTAGGTCCTTCAAGGTTTGCAGCAAGATGCTGGAGATCTTCTACAAGTCTGTTGTGGAGAGTGTAATCTCTTCAGCCGTCATCTGTTGGGGTAGCAGCATCAGAGCCAGGGATTTAAATAGGCTAAACAACCTGATAAAGAAGGCTGGTTCTGTTCTTGGGACAACTGTGGAACATCTGGAGATGATAATGCAAAGAACGATTCTTCATAAAATCAAAAAAATTATGGACAACCCTGAGCATCCTCTTCATTAGATAGTCATACAACAACAGAGTGTCTTCAGTCGGAGGCTTCTTCAGTTTCGGTGCAATACAGACCGCTACAGGAAATCCTTCCTGCCCACAGCCATCATCTTCTACAACAACTCCTTAAAGAATTAATTATATGAGCTATACCAACACTTAATTTCCCTCTGGGATCAATAAAGTATTTTTGAATTGAATTGAATTGAATTGAATACTGCTGTCTGGTCCTGACTTAAATAACACACTTGTGGGTGTGCTCCTCTGCTTTAGAAAATAACCTGTCACTATCAAAGCTGACATCAAGCAGATGTTTTACTGCTTAGTTGTCCAAGAAGATCATAAGGATTTTCTTCACTTCTTGTGTGTAACAGTTTGAGCGGTTTGCTCGTTTTTTCTGCCTGCCTTGAACACATCGTTTTCCCCTTGTCTGGTCTTAATTGCATGCACCTGTGCTGCTGCCTATAAAACTCACATGTGTTCTCCAGTTCCCTGCCATTGTCTGCAGCCCTGCCTCAGCTATCCAGCCTTCCTACTGCCATTGCCGATTTGTGATTGACCTGGACTGTTCAGACCCTGTCTCAGCCTCCTCCCCTACTGGATTTGTAAGTTGGATTCCTGTTTGGATCATTTGGTGCATTACCTCTGCTCTCTCTCTCCCTCTGATCAGTCACTCGTATTCTGGACTTTGGATCTGTTTTCTGGACCGTGGATTTGGATTCTGGACTCCTATCTGGATACTGGATTTCTCTTGGACTTTGACTCCTAAAAAAAGAGTGACTCAGCGCTTAGGACCTCTTCCCTGAGAACTTCAATCACTAATTATTTGAATAAACCTCTGCCTGCCTTACTCCTTAAGCTGTGTCATTTTGGGTCCAGTCTGTTGAGTCACTAGCCATTACACTGTGGTACAAAAACAACGACCTAACCAAAGGTGTGGTGGACTATTGCATGAGGGTACATGTCTTCGGTAACAGTCCCTCAGCTGCGGTGGCGATCTATGGGTTGAGGATGGCAGCAAAGGAAGCAGAAGGTGAATATGGAACAGATGCTCGAAACTTCGTAGAACAAGATTTTTATGTAAATGACGCATTAAAGTCCATCCCAACGGAAGCTGAGGCTATCGACATTCTACCGAAAGCCCAGAAAATGCTTGCACTCTCGAATCTACGTCTCCATAGGATTGACTCGAACGAAGTGAATGTGGTGAACGTGAATAACCGTGTCCAGAGAATCAAGCTATCATCCTTGCTTGACCAGAGGAAGTATGTCCCAACAGAGTACAACCCTGCTGATCATGGATCTCGCTCTCTTCCGGCTGAGAAGATCTCCAGTACCAAATGGTGGATTGGTCCAGCATTCCTTTTTGACAAAAATACTGTAGCTCCTGCAAAAGTCCCATTTGAGTTCATTGATCCAGAGTCAGATGTAGAAATACGACAGTATGTAATGGCGCTTGTGACAAAAACTAGCCTCAGCTCCTTAGGTTCATCATGCTTTGAATGTTTCTCAAAGTGGACCTCGTCAAAAGTCTACCTTTGTCACATTGCTCACCATTTCAAGTCCAAAGATGGTGGCCGATGTAGGAGTTGGCATCAACAAGTCTCAACCGAGAAGCCTTAACACAAGCTGAGTACATAATAATAGGATGTGTTCAACATGAAGTGTATGCAGCAGAAATCAAGTGCATCAGGAAAAAAACATGACATACCAACAGTTCCTTGTACAAGCTCAATCCGGTCATCGACAACAATGATTTACTCCGGTTAGCAGGACGTCTGTCATAGTCAAAGCTGCCAACTGATGAAGTTAACCCTCTTCTAAATCCCGGAAAGCATCACATGGCTACGTTGCTCATTCGACATCACCATGAAGCTCTTAAGCATCATAAAGGACCCTTTACTGAAGCAGCAGTGAGAGCAGGTGGCATATGGTTAATGGGAGCCAAGAGATCCATCAGCAGTGTCATTCACAAGTGCGTGACCTGCAGAAAACTTCAAGGCAAGACAGAGCAGCAAATCATGGCAGACTTGCCTGCTGAACGTTTGCAAACTAAGCCCCCATTTTCTTATGTTGGGCCGGATGTATTCAGACCATCGGAGGTTACGACACGCCGCACTAGAGGTGGACAATCCAACAGCAAAAGATAGACGGTCCTGTTCACTTGTATGTCTACAAGAGCCATTCATATTGAAGTAATTGAAACACTCTGCTCTTCAAGTTTTATTAATGCTCTTTGTAGATTTTTTGCCATCAGAGGTCCTGCGAAACAGCTACGACCCGACTGCGGGACCAACTTTGTTGGGGCATCCAGGGAGTTGAAGTTGGATCCTTCAGGGCCTGATGAGACAAATGTAGAAGACTATCAATGCAAACAGAGGTGCTCCTGAGTGTTCAACCCAAATCACTCATCCCACATGGGAGGTACCTGGGAGCGTATGATTGGGATAGCACAGCGCATCTTGGACTCAATGCTCCTGCAGTCAGGAAACCCCAAGCTAACCCATGATGTCCTAACTACATTGTTGGCAGAAGTCACAGCTATTGTCAATGCAAGACCTTTGGTACCGGTTTCCTCAGATCCTAAAGCACCTTTGATCTTGACACCTATGACTCTACTCACACAAAAGACTGATGCAATCCCGATTCCACCTGGAGATTTCACCAAAGCTGACATATACAAACATCAATGGAAGAGAGCTCATGTCCTTGCTGACACCCTCTGGGCCCGCTGGCAAAAGGAGTAATTGAACATGCTCCGGAGTCGTCAGAAGTGGCAATGCAACAAACCAAATCTGAAAGAAGGCAACATCATTCTTCTGAAGGATAAACAACTAAAAAGGAACAAATGGCCAATGGGTATTGTTATGGTTAAAAAGTATCTCAGGGTTTCCATAATAAAGAAGACTTGAGTCCCAGAAGGCGTTTAAGTATTTAATACAAACATGTCTGGCCAGAACACGGAGGGGACAGAGTTACTCATGCATCATCCTATCCAACCTTTCTAACTAACCGCTTAAATATTATTCCGCAATCACTGTTTATCTCTGTAGATGTCTTCTCCAACCTTCATGCACCGCCTCCGGAGTAACTGGTTCATGCGAGTCTTATAGCAACGCATAAAAAAGCACATCCGAAGGCCAGACTGTTATCTTACTGCCCCGGTGTCTGTCTCTCTGGTGACCTGACACATCTTTCATTGTTCCAACATTAAGTTGGAACAATAACCTTGTCATTTTACAGACTAGATGCATTCACTAAACAGAGAATATACACTTAATACCTAATTGCATAATAATTTTCCACCACAATTCCCTGCTTTTATTAACTTAATGCCATAAATATAAAGGGAAAATTCCAAAGTGCTATCACAAACTCCCTAAAAGGCTGGTAGGTTGATCGAAAAAAAAGACAATGTTCAAAACACAAATTACAATCAGACTTGCTTGGCCATGGAATTAGCTCACAGTGACAAATATTAGATCCTTCCAGATGACTTTGCTGAGACTCCTGTGCATTGAGACCGAAAACCCACGAGGTCTTTTTACGCCATTTTCTGGTGGGCAAAATGTAATCTCAACAGCCCCTCGCCCCAGAGGTCTCGTCATCTGTCAGGATGCTCTAGATAAAAACACAGAACAAAGGAAAAATTATGTAGCATCTTCCAGTACACTTCAGAGGGTATTACATCAACAATAGGTGTTGAAATGTGTACGCTTCCCTTGCTGTTGTCTGTTGCCGTGAAGTCAGCTTCCGCCAGCATCCAGTGACCCGTAGCCACCGTTCAGTCCTTCTCCAGAAAGGAGAGAGTGGTCACCCTTCAGAAGGTCCTCCAGTGAGAACCTCCCAATGCGACCCTTGGGAGCTGAGCTAATTAGGTATTAGAGCATTGATGTTCAAACACAGGTGAGCCAATTCATAAAAGATGAATAGGATGAATATGACAAGTGATCAAATGGAACCAACACCCTCGGAGTATGGTTTCAGATCAACCTGATGCAACTGTGTGCAAAAGCAATTCTAAACAACTCACAACCTGGTTAATGAGCAGAGCCTCATCAACTGAAGCAAGATTACAATTAAGGTAAATGTCTCCAGATCACTAAATCCATGCCAAGAAAAAGACAACCAACCATTCCAACTTGTGAGAGCAAAAAATCCCAAGAATCAACTACTCCCAGCAAGAAGTAAAGAAGGTTTTCAGATCAAATTAAAACTTGTAAAGTGCCGATATGTACTACAACTCTGAACCCAAAATGGAATGGAATGTGAAGTCAGACGTCAAGTTCAGGTAGTAAAAACCCCATTAATTTATGACAGAGTTATGATTCACAAGAAACCCAATTAAACCTGCAAGTTACAATTCTCTTCATAATCCCTGAAAAATCTGTTCCAATATCTATCAAATCCAATTCCCCCCCTTTTTAAGGCATTGTCTTGCACATGCCTTATAAATTCATGAAACAAGGAAACAATAACTTCAGCTGCTTCTCCAGTGTCCAGAAAAGAAACATTGTAGGTTAAAGGTCATGCATAAGACATAACCTCAGAACCTGTGTATCCTGCTGCTGTTGCTGCTGAGGCAGCTTCAACCCCCAGATGACCATATCCCAATCATTTAGGTTCGCAATTACGTTTTTATATTTGAATTACCTTGTTGTTGAAAGTGTGCTATACAAATAAAATTGCCTGTCTTGCCTTGCAAAAATAAAATTATAATTTCACCAAATAGTTACCTAATGTATTTAAGAATTTAGTCCAACTTGCATTAGCTACAACAACACTTAATTTCCCTCTGGGATCAATAAAGTATTTTGAATTGAATTAGACGGCTTCTTCAGACCCGGCTTTTCCAGAATCTAAGGATTATCTTTGAAGTTCAATAAACAAATACCTCCTGCTTTTTGTTAAAAAAAATGTCTACTCAGGACACAGTTTATTTATCTAATTAATATCTTTGCTGCTGTTATTTGCTCATCTGTTTCTTACAGTTTATTCTGTGTTAACTCATTGGAAAAATAATACATTTATTCTAAATGCACAATTTTAAAACCTGTACAACTGTAAAACATCTCTATTTTTTCAATTTATCTAACTCAGTTGCACATTCAGATTTGAGTATGCCACACTAATTTAATAACAACTATGTCAAGTAACCTTTTTACCTGTACCTGATACTCTTGCTTAAGAAATAAACTTTTCTTCATTGCATTTTCTGTGTAGGACTTGAGTTATACTTTCTACTTTACCGAAGTAATTATCCATTTGCCTACTTTTAACCTTTACTCAGTACTATAGACTGCTTATATTTTAAAATTAGCCTCGTTACTCCTGTTTCATTTAGTCTTTTATTAAAAGAAACACAAAAAAACCTTCAAATATCAAAGAATGATACAACTGAATAGAATTAACTGCGGTTTGATAATAGGTCTAACATTTACTATTTCTGACACCCTATTTCTTTCTTTTCCCAGAAAGAAAGAAAATATCTGTCTTTACTGTCAGTCAGCTTAGTCAAAATCAAGTCAGTCAGGGTATTATTCACAACCTACTCTAAATGCCCCAATCAACTTTTTGCTATTTGTTCTAGTCGCAAAGTGGGAACTCCGTTTCTAAGTTAGTGCACACAGCTAAGGAAACCTGTACTTAGTGTAATAACAATTCCATCAAATAACTTTCAACCAAAATGAAATAAAATAAAATGTGGACTCTCCTGACAGAGAGCATTAGGGGAGAAAAGAAAAAAACTATTGTCCATTTACCAGATAACTCCCCAGAAGACAAATGATCAGTTCACTATCTTGCCCTAAAAAAATAGATGAGCAACACATTCTTTAAGCTCTGGTCTGAAAAGATGATGACGAATCATCTTTTCAGAGCCGTGCAGTTTTGCTGACTGCTTTATCCCGTCTGTCTAAAACAAACAAATTAAGTTTAGTTGCACATCAACTTTCCCTTACAAATTACAACACAATAATAAAACAAATTAGATCAACATAGAAAATAGAAAGTATGAGGAATTATGGCCTGCTTCCAGGCCCCTTTCACTCTAAGGGTCCTCTGGCAGAAACAAGACAAAAACAAAACAAGATTTACTTTCCTAAGGGAGTGTGTATGTCATAAGCAGGTGTCAAATAGAAATACAGATAAAATACAGCTACATCAGTCAACAAGCATTTCTTAATTGCATTTGAGCTGTGTGTATTTAGTCCTGCCTGAATTTCGCTGGGTCATCTGCAGGCTGGCCGGCCCAGCCCCCCCCCCCTCGATCCAGCAAATTGCCATGTTTCAGGGACCACAGCCCCCAAATAACTCATCTCACCTGAGCAAGAGTTTTCCCCTCTGCTCACTGGTCAGCCCTCATTCAGGCCGGAGTCCGGCCTCCGCCTTTTTTATGTTGTGGGGGGGGGAAGGACTAGGCTCTTTGTGGCCCTCCCCAGGCACTGCTGGACCGAAGGCAGGGGTCCCAACCAGCCTGAAGAAAAACACAGGACAACTCAGCGAAACACATCGCAGTTCTACAATGGAATGTGTAACAACAGTGAGTGTGTGTGTGTGTGTGTGTGTGTGTGTGTGTGTGTGTGTGTGTGTGTGTGTGTGTGTGTGTGTGTGTGTGGCATTCTGCATTATACCAAGCCATCAAGCAAATGATCTTAATGCTCAAACACTCCAGTTCTGGAAGAAGCAAACAAGAGTAAATAAAAGACAAATAAACAAAATCACATAAATAAACCACAAATAAATAGCATAACTTTTAGATTTTCCTTTAGATTATCCAAATTCCTCCCCTGGGCCCATTAATTCTTTTATTTTTATTTTTCTGTCGACATATTGGACTGTCTGGAGGTGAAGTGTTGCTAGATTACAGACCCGATTGTCTGCCTGGGTACCCAGTATTGATGGACGTCTTCCCCATCTCATCTGCTTTCTAGTTTACTTAAGTGAAACAAAAGTCTAAAAAAAACCTAGTCGGAAAATTATCAATCAACTTAATTAATTGACCACTTGTCCAAGTGCCGTACTCCCAGGTAAAACCCGGAGCAAAAACCGTTACTTTCTTTAACATTGATTAAATAATTAACCATACAATTATACAAGGGAGTAGGTTTGATTTTGAGATTGGTGGGGACACAAAAGTGCTCCAAGGTTGTGAATCTATCGGGCTTCTCTCTTGAGCCCTAACTGTCACGCCATGATGGTGGGATTTGCTATTTTGATGCCGCTGAAAACTGGCAAGTGCATTCTTCCAATTATTGAATCCCTTTGATGAAAAGGCAGGGTTTGCCTTTTTGGACAGGTCACTTTTCTTAATTGTGTATGTTTTAACACAGTGAAAACCCAGAACACACTTGATGGAGGAGCTATAGTGCAGCCATGGATACTGCTTGTACCAACTTGCTTGGAAATGGAGGGTCCTGTTTGATAGCTGTTGAGCTGGAATGTTATTTGGGTCAGGTTGGTTGGGCCTGTCCAGAATATCCTCCTGATTACTGCCACTCTCCCTGCTACTCTCTCCAGGTGGATCAGATTCCTTAGGAATCAACCTCAATATAAATTTGACAACTGTATAGCAACTACTGTAAACACATACACTAGTAATACATGATGAGGCCTCTTAGATATAAGGCTCTGGTTTTAAAGCCACATGGGTGAATCATTGTTATTCAGATCATCATCATACTAACATTTTTTTAACTGCTATGTTATATTATGTGTGTGAAGGCTTGTTTTATTCTAATGTTTAAACTGTTTTTATCATGTAAAGCACTTTGTGTTGCTGTTTGCATGAAAAGCGCTTTATAAATACATTTGATTTGATCTGTCACAGTGCTGAATCTCATGACTAACACATCCAGCATTATTTAACCTCACCTGTGAATTTCCAGCCTCTTTTTCAGCTTCTCCTTCTCCTCTACCTCCTCCAGCCTCTATCATTTCATCTACTCCAGGCTTTCCTTCTCTACCTGCTCCAGCCTCTCTCCCTTCATCTGCTCCTGCCTCTCTTCCTCTACCTCCTCTGGTCTCTCCTTCTCCATCTCCTCCAGCCTCTCTGCTGTCTGTCACTTTACAGAAATATGTTGATGCATGATGAACAGAATAGGGATAGAATGATCAGAATTTGATGGTAAAGTTATTGCCTGAGCAAAAAAGACCTTTACTTTCACACCATTATTATGTGTAATTTATTCCCCCAAAAATATGGATACATAAAATCACATGATCATCTGGAATATGAGGTTTTATTGTATTTACACCATAAATTGTATTTATGTTTTTAAACAGTTGCTCTTTTCTACACGAATACATGAAAATAAGAATAAATGAGAATAAGAATAGAAAATAACATTTAAAAAGTGTATCTCTTTGGCATATTCTATTTTAATATTTTAATTTAATTCTAATTTTAAGTAACTTACACTTTGACTCCTAAAAAGTCTCTTATATCCAGTTTTCTTTTTTTTGACATCCTTCAAATCCTACAGCACACACACACACACACACACGCACACACACGCACACACACACACACACACACACACACACACACACACACACACACACACACAAGTCTGTATTGCTACCCATTTTAGGACTTTATATTGACTTCCATTCATTTTAATAGTTGCATTTATGCCTAACCCAAACCCTCCCCCTAACCCCAACCATTACCAGTTTATGCCTAACCCTAACCTTAACAAAAACATATTTCACACCATACCTCTAAACCTAACCCCTAACCCTAAAAAAGGGGGTCCACCATATTAGGAGGTTAGTGAATTTGCCAGAAAAGGTCCTAAATAGGATAGCAATACAAGAACACACGCAAACACACGCACACACGCACGCACACAAACAGACACAAACACAAAATGTAAATGACACCAGTAAAATACATCTAGCCGACTTGACACGGGCAGAACAAATGCCAAACGTGTTGACAACTTATACTCGCAGATGCCTCTCATCCGACCCAACTAGCAGTTGTAGCTTGAGACGTTAACAGTTCGACAAGCTTTACCGGTCTGGGACTTGAGCAGATGGAATGACAGCGGGGACAACCAATCACATGTAACTTAGTGAGAACCCGGCAGCCAATCAGGAAGCGATATTTGGGTTAGAGGCGGGATTTCTAGCAGAGACCGGCGACATTTAACCTTTTGTGTGCCATAATCATTGACTAAACACTACGGATAGCGGTTGTATTGATAGTGACGACACAGTAGCGGCTGAATATTGGTAGGGACGTGTCCCTACCGTCCCTACCCAATTCTACGCCCTAGCAATTATATATAAGTATATATTTTATATTAATTAATCAATCAATCAATCGCGTGTAAGTAAATAAACACAAAACCGCTAGCAAATATTTCACCTCCTGAGAGTGCAAATAAAATTCTGTTATCACTATTTAATTAAAGGACTCAGTCTTACCAGGTTCTGTCTCAGGCGACGGAAGGCCGACAGAGACGCTTCAAGGCCTCCATCTCCCAAACAGTTACTGGAGGTAAGAGGCTGGTAGAAATTATTCCCAGGACGCTAGCAACTCCCTTGACTTGAGTCCCAGAAGGCGTTTAAGTATTTAATACAAACATGTCTGGCCAGAACACGGAGGGGACAGAGTTACTCGTGCATCACCCTATCCAACCTATCTAACTAGCCGCTTAAATAGTATTCCGCAATCGCTGTTTATCTTTGTAGATGTCTTCTCCAACCTTCATGCCCCGCCTCCGGAGTAACTGGTCCATGCGAGTCTTATAGCAATGCATAAAACAGCACATCCAAAGGCCAGACTGTTATCTTACTGCCCCGGCATCTGTTCTCATTCATTCAATACTTGCTGCTTCGTTGTCATTCTTCCCTGTTTGTTCCCTGGCTTCCCTGTCGTCCGTCTTTGCTGCCTGGTCCTGTTTTCCTCATTGTTGCTTTTTTGATCCTCCTAAGTTTGTAAGTCCATGTTCCTTGTTTTGTTATTAAATCATCCTTTCATGTACTTTGCTGCATTTGGGTCCTTTAATCCTACCAAACATGACAGAAGACTCTCCCAAGTAAAGATGGTGTTGTAATGAAGATGGAGGTCAAAGTGACACGAGACAAGAATACAAAGACTTTCTCCAGGCCCATTTCAGATTGTATACTCCTTTTATCTCCTGATTAGTTAATGTTAAGTTTTAGTGGCATTCTTACAATAATGCCAGGCGGGGAGTATGTTGATACAGTTTGTTTTTTTGTTCATCCAGGCCTCTAGAGGGTGTTAGGTTTTGGAGTAATTTAGTTTCAGCCCATATGTGGCAACAGAGATCCCCACACTGAATGTAAACAATGTCAAGTACATGCTGTTGTGTCATGCACCATCTGAAGCCATCCATCTATTATTAGCCCTTTTAGTGGCAATATTAGTTAGTGTTGTTGATGAATGTGATGTTTAGACCAGGTATATATGATTATGAGAATAAGTTAGATTAGTTTTATTGATATTTTTGAGAGATGTGTCGTATGAGTTCTTACAGTAGCTTTGCTCAGCTAACTTAAATATTTGAATGCACCTCTGTGCATTTTATCGTTGTTTTCCGTCACTATACATGTTTGTATTTGTGTCTTTTTCAGTTTCACACTTTTTTGCAATTAAATCCAAGTCCAAAACGACAAGTGCCTGTTCCTTGGAGGAGATAATGCAGGAAAGAGTTTAGCTGGCTGTGAATCCCAATATAGGACAGGGGTCACATTGGGTGCAACAGTGCAATGAAATAATAGCATTCGGCAAGGGACCACAGTGACGTTTGGCAGAATTCTATCCACATCTAGCATCAGCAGTGCTACTTATGGAAGAACAAAGGCAAGCAGAAAGCCAAAACAAGAAAATGTCACACTCCTCTCACTCAACCAAGTCCTCAGTACATTCAGGGAAACTGACCTCTCGATCTAGTAGGTCATCAGCTTCAAGTCGAGCCAGTATAGCCGCAGCACACGCACAACCAGAAGCTCAAGCAGCAAAAGCCAGGCTAGCCTATGCTGAGAGAGAGATGAGCATTAAAGTGGAAAAAACACGCTTAGAGGCATCTCTGGATGTATTCAACCTTCAAAAGGAAGCAGACGCAGCGAGGGCTAAAGCAGAAGTGATGGAGTCTGTTCAGTTCAGCTTGTCATCACAGAGAACAGCGAAGAGTTGAGGTTCTTGCCTCTACCCCAAACTACAGAGCAAAAAGTGAGTGAGTACATAAACAAGCACAGTTGTACTAGTCCTTCTCAAAGGAAAGATATTATTCAACAGGATTGTTTTTTGTCACTATACATGTTTGTAGTTGTGTCTTTTTCAGTTTCACACTTTTTTGCAATTAAATCCAAGTCCAAAATGACACGTGCCTGTTCCTTGGAGGAGATAATGTAGGAAATAGTTTAGCTGGCTGTGAATCCCAATGTAGGACAGGGTTTACATTGGGTGCAACAGTACAACAGCAAAGAGTAAAATTTGTGTTTGACAAGCCAACTTGACCAGAGTCAAAGATGTATGAAGTTGTGAAGGGAACTTCTGGCTCTTTGAAGGGAGCCGTTCATTCGGGAGCTGTTCACTTCAGAGAACCATTCAGAAGAGAAGAGTGATGAATTACATGTTAAAGGTGTTTAATTGGTTACTCATTCTCTCTTACCACTCACACTCACTCTTCTCCGATTGCGATTCCTCCTTTCCACCTCATAACCTGCTCACTGGCTGCTGCCCTGTCCTACACTACTCTCTCGCTCCGTCTTGTAGTTCTTCTAATAAACTGTATTGCAGCCTTTCTCTGGTTAGGAGGGGTTACTGCCCCCCTCCCGCTCCGTCTTCTCTCTGTGGCTTGTTTTGTTTCGCTATGTAATAAAACTAGTAGTTCCACAGCAGGCATGCATAGTGTGCGTTGCTCAAACACTCGGCTCTTCGATGATACTAACATGATGCTCCTCGAGTAAATAAGAAAAAAACAAGGTACAAGGAATTACTACTCGTTGTTCACAGTGAAGAGCTGTTCAAAAGTTTCGATTTGTTCATGAACGTCACATCACTAGTATGAAGCCCAAAGAAGCCATACTCTAAGCAAAATGTTCTCTGAGCAACACATTTTTTTCAAAATAACTTTAGTTGCCAAAGTCATGCTCCTGTCAACATGAAGTTCAGCGACTCACCAATCAGAGGGGGACTTTGAGACAATCATGAATGCAGCTAGAGGAGGAGATGCTCAGCACAAAACCTGGTTTCACTGGTGTAAAAGCCCAGGTTAGCTGACAAAAACGTCATTCATTCAAAAGTCCTCATTCCATCAGCAAAAAATACATGGTTTGAACAACATTCTCACGAGTGCAACACAGCTAACATGAGTCACGAAGTAACACTTTGTTGGCCAACTTAGCATACTTACTACAGTTTAAAAATGCTACAAAAATGACTGGGATTGTAGTTCATCCAGTTCATTTTAGCCTCAACTACTCAGACACTTGTTGAAATGACAACATAATGCCAGACATAATGGGCACAACAGGCATGCTGTCACGCTGCCCTATTCACTCCTCATTGTCCTCACCTTTCTCTCAAATCATTCAAACCTGATCCTACTCACCTCCGGCCTTTAAACCCCATCACTTCACTCAGCGCCAGATCATTAACAATGTCTTCTATCTCCATGGTGTGTCGTCTTCCTGCCTCTCCGTTCCTGCCCGATGTCCAGTCTCTCCGTTCCTGCCGTCGTCCTCATCACCATCATCACCTCCACCTTTAAATAAACATCCTGCACTTCCTCAGCCTCTGCGTTTGGGTCCAAACTCCACACACTTCCTGACAGAATGATCCGGCCATAAAATGGACCCAGCACTCGCTGAAGAGATCGCCTCCCTCCACCACGACGTCTGGGCCAACCTGGCGAAACCCACGGCCTCTCCTCACCTTCCAATGCGCATCTCCAGAGCTGAGGAGATCTCGCCGATCTGCGGCATGAGGCGGAGAGGATTCGCCAGGAGGCGTTGGACCAGATCGCCGGTCCGCCCTCTCCGCCCTTTCCGCCTCCAGGCGGCGGTCCCACCGAGTTGGAGTTTCCGGGAGCGGGGAGCAGGGCGGCGCTCCCAAACGGACCACCAATGTCAGCTGCATCTCTGCGCTGCACGCACTGCTGGTTCTCTCCCCCGCCGTCTTCGTCCCTCCTCCAGCTGGCTCTTCGGGGGCTCCTCACATCAGGGAAGAGGAGCTGTTTGAGTTTTTCTATGGGGACAAGACGGCTTATCTCTGCTACAGGGGAGATCCAGCGCGTCGCAGCAGATGGTGACACCGCCGAGGTGGGGCCGCTTCTGAGGAGCCGGTCCGTGAGCCCGGTCCAGTCTGCTGTGAGCCCATTCCAGTCCGCTGTGAGCCCGTTCCAGTCCGATGTGAGCCTGTTCCACCCTGCTGTGAGCCCATTCTGGTCCCAGTTCCAGTCCCAGAACCTGCCGTTATCGTAGCTGCTGTGTTCTTAGCAGTCACAGCGGCAGCTCTGCAGCGACCGACATTTTCCCATGGGTCGCTAGAGCTCCCGGGGAGGGTCAGGGAGGACCCGTCCCCGTCTCTAGAGCTCCCAGGAGGGTCAGGGAGGACCCGTCCCCATCGCTAGAGCTCCCGGGGGGGTCAAGGAGGACCCGTCCCCGTCGCTGGAGCCTCTTCGCCGATCTCCAGGTCCTCATGGGAGGACCACCGGGCCGTCCGCCCGCCCGCCGTCCAGCCAGAGGACGCCATCCGGGCCGTCCGCCCGACCGCCTGATCTCCAGGTCCTCATGGGAGGACCAGTGGGCCGTCTGCCCGACCGCCGTCCAGCAAGGGGACGCCATCCGGGCCGTCCGCCAGACTCCTAAGTCTTCAAGGGACGCCACCGGGGCCGTCCGCCAGACCTCCAGGTCCTGGGGGGTCGCCCACCTGGCCCTCCGCCAAACTTCCAGGGACGTACCCAATTTGTGACCACACGAGAGCTGATAGGTGTGTTGTAAAAATGTCTGCTCCTCCACATCTATTTCAATTTTCTGATCACAAATTGAACAGATTTCTCTACTCTGGCTTTGCTGGGAAAGCTCTCCTTGTTGTACCTGATCGTAGAAGCCATGTAGTTGCAGCAGATTTCTGGAAAGTTTCTCATACCACTCTTCCTCTTTAATTGCCTGTCTTCAGTTTGGGTAGGGAAATTCACTGTCAGAGAGCATCTGGAATAAACTGTATTTTGCTCCACAACTATTTCACACAGACAGTTATTCAGGTACTTATGATAATATGAGATCCACTGAGTCCCGGTTCATTTGTGACAGATGGCTTCATTGATTTGGTTACTATTCGCTACAAATAAATATTTCTTTTGTAGTTGATTGTGTAAAACTGGGGACTTAATTAGACTTCCATTTTTCTTTCTGATTTGTTTTTTCTATTCATTTCACTTGTTTTTTATCATCCTTTTCATGTAATCCCAAATTAATTTATCTATTACAGATGACTTTCTAAAAGGCTGCACTGATCTCACCTTAAACAAAATGTAAAATTAGCCCACTGTGATCTTTTTCAGTCGTTTATATGTCAGGTTGCTCACTTATCTCTGCACTGCTCACTTCTCACCTATACTTGACTTTCATTCTTATTCACATTGTCTCAGTTGCTCTCCATTTTTACTTTTATTCACCTTTTTGCAACACCCTCTTGCATTTATCCTTTCTTAAAACATAGATTATAGTTTTGTTATTGTCATTATGTAGTATACAGTGGTCACAAAATCAAAAGCATTAATTTTTCATACCTATACGAATAACACACATCCACAAATCAAACTAACGAGCAATTTGTAAAAAGAATAAGCTAAGACCATGAGAACCATGGCAAATAAAATGTTTCATGTCCATTCATTGACCCATTCGTTTAAAAATCTTAATTAAATGTTTGCCATTTTTTCAAGTTGTGTCTAGAATTGAATTAGAATTTATACTTGTTGTCCATCATTACCACAGTAGATCAGTGGATTTATTTTTAATTTGTTAGATCAAATATGTTAACCAAACAGAGCCCACCTGCTAATGTTGGAACAACAGGGCAGGGGAGTTGAGGTTATTGTTAAAATTTTCTGAATTTTTATTTTCAATATACATCATGTGTGAAGGGGAAAGAAGTCAGGGCTGCACATTTCTACTATTGCTTCATTTCTTTTTTTTCTTTGCAAGGTGCTTAAAAGTTGATGCTCTAGGCAAATGTCTAAATCTAGGTGTAGTAAAGCTTGGTTTATACTTCTGCGTCGCGTCAGTTGCGTAGGTTACGCTGTAACCGCCGTACCCGCCATACCCGCCGTACCCGCCATACCCGCCGTACCCACTGCTGTGTTTATACTTCTGCGTAGGGCTGAAAGCGTTGTGTTGCTGTTTCATTTCCAGACCTGCAGGTGGCAGTAGGCTGGTATCGGTCGGCAAACTCCACTGGGCGTAGTTTTTCTGATGGTTTGCTTATGTTTGCTTCAGTTCCGGCAAGTATTTCCTGTTTTAGAACAACGATCGCGGCCGACTTGGTGCAGTGTCTCAACGAGATTGTGGAAGCAGACAAACACATTATCCTTCTTTTGAACACTTTGCAACGCAAGCAAATGAGAAGACAGAGACGTAGAAGATGGTACGTGCGTACGTAATCTCACTGACCAATCACAGGGGAGTACTTTCGCGTCTCTGCGTCGTGTCGCCGGGCTGCACGTCAGGTCCAGGGAGGTGCGTGTCAAGCCTCTGTGGACCTACGCAGAGGCTACGCCGGTTACGGCGTACCCTACGCGAGGGACACGTCGCAGAAGTTAAACTGGCCTTAATGGAGTCAGACCTGAATCTCCTGGGTCACATAAAAAGAATCACGAGGTCAGCCTTCAATTAGCTAAAGAACATAGCTAGGATTAAGTGACTAATATCACAACAGGACCTTGAAAAACTCATTCATGTATTTATCTTTAGTCAGATTGATTACTGCAACTGCGTCTTCACGGGTCTGCCTAAAAAGTTAATTAGACAGCTGCAGCTGATCCAGAATCCTGCTGCTCGCGTCCTCACTACACCTAGGAAAGTAGAGCACTTCACCCCAGTAAATCCTGCCACAAATTGCAAATTTGCACAGACATTTTTTCAATATTACATAAGAGATTGTCGCTGATTGGGTGGCTGCCCCTACACATGCATTCGAGCATTTTGATTGGACTAGACACTGGAAGCATTAAGGATGCTGGTCGGTTAGTTCAAACGTGAGGTAAGCTAATTTTTTTATAATTTGGGTTTTCTGGGTTTTCTTATGTTACTGATGTTTTCCAGTGTTTCATGATAATTCTTAATAATTAAATGATGACCCCATTAAACAATTTTTGGAATATTTCTGATGAACTGTTGGGTTTATTACATTTTATTTAGTGTTCCATCATCATGGTAGAATATGTCTTGCAATTTACAGAATCACATTGATGTTTTTTAATTATTATTATTATTCCAACAGATCATTGTAACAATACTTACATAAAAGATGCAAGAGTGACCTCAAACCACTTTTATTAGCAATTAATACCTACATCAGATTACAGTTCAAACTGTAGGAAGTTACAGTAAAGCTTTACTGAAAAGACACACTGAAATCAGTGTAAGTACAGTAGCCCTCCAATTTCCAGTCTCAAGGTCCTGTTTATCAAAGCTGTCACAATCTGCTTCATCAGAATCATTACTCTGTGGCATATAGCTGTCCTCTTCAGAAACTATAACCATAAGAACAGCAACTGTAATTTATTGTATAAAATTCTCATTTGTTTAAAGTACAATTTAAGATATTCAAATTACAGAAATCACTACCATACCCACTACTGAATAGATACAAATATGCAAAAATGTCATCCCTAAGACACTCCCACCTCTCACGGTTTGGAAGGCATGGCTCAAAAGTTTTTGAAAAAACAGATACAAGTGGGGTTTAACATCACAGATCTCAGACATATTTTTTTTTGCAGATGCCATGATGGGAGAACAACGCCTACTAGCACACCAAGTATGCCAGGATTGGCAAATTATAACCAACAGTGCTGGAAGCGCATTTTTTTAAAACATGAATTAGTTCTGACTTTAAACACACATATAAGGTTATTACCAATAAAGTCATAAACATGACTTTTTTTCACTTCAGGGGAAAAAATACCTTACTTATGAGCACATCCTCCAAAGTTAAAGCTGTATGTGTGAATAAAAACTCCCTAAAGACTTTTGCAAGGTTTTTTTCAGGTAATGTTTGTAAATGAGAAGTGGTTCTCCAACAGTTTACCTGGATAAATAAAGGTTAAATAAATAAATAAAAGTTTTTTCTGAACAACTTACATTGCACATGGCCAAACACCAGTGAAAAAAGAGAGTTTAAAGCTAAGAGTTTTAGAGTTTTCAAGAGTTTTCATTTATTTAGCTTGGGTGCTGTGTTTTATTGAAGACAATGCAGGTGAATTGATTGGGAAGGGCTTTTGTTTATTATTTATTTATTGACACTATCAGTCAGTTCTGACATTTCATAAATGTCAGAACTGACATTTGCCCATAGTAAATTGACATTTATCATAAAGGTGGTGAATTTCATCTGCTGTTTGCAGGTGACTGGGAGCCAGAGACTATAAACAGCTGTCAGATGGTTAATTATATTGTATGACAGCTAACACTGTATCTGCAGTCTCTTGTGCTGGATCAAACGTCAGGTAATGCTTTTAGATGTACCCATTATTACACATATACATATCAATTGCTCTATTTCTAACACTATGAGCTTATATAGCTAATTAAAAATAGCAACAAGTGACTAAATACTTTTATTAAATATTAACAAAAAATATGTTCTGTTCTAATGATAATGTGCGTCTCTACTGTCTGTTGGACTCTATGTATCAGTTTGCAAAGATATGACATCTGTTAGACAAAGAGAAGGTTTGAGTTCAGACTTTTCAACCAGCTGTTATCACAGCTCTTAAAAAGCTGATCAACCGCTTCTTTTAATTGATTAAAATTAGAACAGTGATTAAAATCAATTATGCTAAACCTAATAAACATGAGTGTCTTTTATTCACCATTTGATTTAAAAGATGTACATTTAGAATATAAGTGCAGGTTCATTTAGTAACTCATTTCACAAAGTGAAGCACATTACATATAATAATTACAGACAGACTGATGTTTTCAAGCCTTCATCTCTGTTAATCAAGATTATTATAATAGCCTTGAGTTGAATAGAATAGCCAGACTAGCCTATTCTATCAGAATAACAGATACATTTCCTCTGCCCTACCCACTAGGTGATCTTTACTGACAGATAAACATGTTTTTTATCTGATATTGATTCTCAACTGACCGACAGCTGATGGCGCTTTGGGAAACAAACCCAGATCAACTGGTGACTGTCAAAGTTTGACGCAGTCTCAACATTATGGCTTTAATCGCGAAACACAAGTTCAATCTTTTCCTCACATTAAATTTTAAACCTTTTTTTAATTTTGAAGATATTCTGAAATAAAAGCACCTCAAAAGTTAACTGTTTTCTAAGAGACCTAAACCCTAAGTGGAAATTTAAGTGAAATAAAAAAATGAGCAGCAAAACTCAAATATTTTGAAAATTCCTTTAAACATCACTATGCACACATGCACATGTACACCTCGTCTAACTATTTATTCTATATGTAATTTCCTACAACCTTTTACCTCATCTCCAAGTTTAGACTCATTTAAAGTCAGGAATCTGTTTACACTACCATTGTAAAGCAGACATATGCATACGCATCTCTATCACATGCAGCACAAGCAGCTTTTAGACTATAAATTAATATTAATTTGTGTAAAGCAGCGGTGATGAGTGGCAAAGCCTTTAAGGATAAGTCCATAAAAGCTACTGCATCTTAGTATTAATAACTCACCACAAAGCTCTCTTTTTTATATAGCACAGATATCATTAACTGTGGCATTGCTGTGATACGGGTAATGGCTATAATCAAGGTCTCTGCAGTAGTGAAAAGTGGCGCATGTGTACAGCTATGCACTGAAGGAGTACATACCAACCCTTGGAGTCTTCCTTTGAACAGGAATAGATCAAGCAAGTTAGCATGCATGAAGGAAAAGGGTAATTTGAGCTGACATGACAGCACCTCACCTAAGTGCAATTCTTCATCACAGTTTGTAAGGTATTACTTTTACTTCAGCTACTGGACCAAACAGCTAGGATTTTTGCAATTCTATCTACACTATTTATATATATATATATATATATATATATATATATATATATATATATATATATACACATATACATTAGTCGAGTTGGGGTGGAGCGGAGGGGAACGCCGCTCCCCTTAGAAAGAAATCCGACATATAACGTCCTACCAGTAAAGGTCCCAACCTCCATCTCCATCCCTTCCATTTTACAGTAAATATTGTATGGAAATATAAATCATAAATAGGCTTAGCCTATATGAAATAATTCCATCATCAGAAAATGTTAGGTCTCCGCATGTTGAGCGAAAATAAACAGTCTAATAAAATCTGGGGGACAGGGCCACGAAACGCAATGATGCAACATTGTTTTTGCCTGAGAGTAGGCCAGGTGCACCCAGTTTTCATTTAAACTCGTTCCGACCTCTGGCATCTACAAAAACTGCTTACTTCATAAAATCTATAAGTTCGCACTGAGTTCAAAAGTAAAAGTTCTCCTTCTGTAATAGCGCAGTTTTTTTTATGATCGACGTTATAATTCGGGACTAGTTTGTGTTCACCGTAGAGAGAAAGAAGTGACACTTCTGCTACGTCTTAGACCAAGAGATGGATTTAACATGACATCCATGTCTTGTTCATGTTTCATGGAAGTTAAATGCATGTAACACATTTTACATACATGCTTTTACTCAGTTTTGTAAAAGTTTTAAAGAAGTTTTCATCATGACCTTAGCTGTCTCCATATCCACACACGTCATCACGTCGGTTAAACTCTGCTATCGCATTGGTCTAAAACGGGTACGTAGCAGCCGTATCATACCTTTCTCACTACGTCGAAAACAAACTAGTCCCGAATTAAAACATCGATCATAACAAAACTGCGCTATTACAGAAGGAGAACTTTTACTTTTGAACTAAGTGCGAACGTATTTATTTTATAAGGTAAACAGTTTGTAGATGCCAGAGGTTGGAATGAGATTCATTTTATACAGACATTTTCGGGGTTCACCTTATGGCCTTGAGAGCGGCAAAAGCTGCATTACAGAAGTGCAAACATGCCCAAACGAGCGGCTGGTCAGAGGGATGTCCGGGAAAAAAAAGAAAAAAAATACAGGTGAGCTATTAATCTCAATAATTAATCTAGCCTGCTTTTTGTTATCTAAAGACCACCCGACTCGCCACAGGTGTACGCACAGATCCCAGGACGCTACCCTCCAAACTAGCTAAGATGAAGGAGCGACCCTCTCTTGTTAATTAGCTTCCTAAAATACATGACTTGTCATTTAGTCAAGACACGCATGCGGCTTGCTGAATATGCACTAGATGTCGACTCTTTTTACACATCCAGCCATAATCGGCTTAGGAGAAATAATCAGGTTTTTGACCGTTTATTAATTAATCAATTTATTTATTAGCTAATTTAGATTAGCGCAATCTGCTTCACACAGCCCATTGATTTAAAGTGGTGCACCTTGTCAGAGCTCGGGTCAAGCTCTGATATAGCGCAAGGGAAGAGTCGTCGTCAAACTACTATGTTTGAGTGCAACCGAGGCAAGCCCATCAGCACAGCTATATCAGCCAAGCTAACTAATCTCCTCGCTCAGTGGATTGCCACCAGCTGCCGGCCCATCAGCGTGGTTGAAGATGATGGGCTCGAGCTCATTCTCCAGGCCGCCACAGGTGACCCATCTTACAAGCTACCTGCGAGGCGAACTATTATGAGGAGAACACATGACTAGTATGCCGCAGAGAAAGCCGCAAAGAATGAGAAGATTGTTGTGGCGAGGTGTGTAGCACTGACGGGGGATCATTGGACATCTGTCAACAACGATAACTACGTTACTGTACACCTCATTGATGCCAGCTGGGAACTTCACTCCTTCGCTTTAGGTAGGATACGTCATGTAAATTTAAATTACATCATTTAATAATTACTTAGCATATTACTTACCAGGACACCACGATTTACCACAACATTATGTTAGTTTCTTAATGATGCTAGTTGTTTACGGCTAGTAGTGAAGTTATTCTGATCTACTTTGTCTGTCTGTTAGGTGTGATGAAAACAGAAGAGGGTCACTTTGCTGAAGCGTGTGCCAGGCAGTTTCTTGACGTCGCTAATCGGTGGGGGATAGCTGACAAAATCAGCACTGTTGGAACAGACAGCGCTCCTAATATGGTGGCAGCAGGGAAGCTACTGCCATTTGAGCATTTGCCCTGTGTGGCGCATGTTGTACATAGAGCTATTACAATGTCACTTCAGGAAGGTGGTTTTGATGGTGCACTGGCCAAGTGCCGCAAAGTGGTCGGACATTTCAAACACACTCCGGCCAACTCAGAAGAGCTGGATGTCCAGCAAGCCTCCCTTGGACAAGTTCAGGAGCCACTAGTGCAAGATGTCCCAACATGGTGGTTGGGGGGACCACCAGGCCGTCCGCCCTGTCTTCTTCCAGCCAGAGGTCACCCTCTCGGTCGCCCACAGGACGAGAGAGAGAGAGAGAGAGAGAGAGAGAGAGAGAGAGAGAATATATTTCCCTTTGCCTTTTAGGGCTTCTGTAATAATAAGCATATTGTGACTGAAACAGACTATTCTCTCTGTCACATATACTTATCCTCTCATTCAAAATGCATTTAGATGGCTGTCTCTAAAATACAATCCTGTTGTAAAAATGTTTTATCTGTCAGCTATTTTGGAATCAAATATACAAGAATTACCTTCAAATAAAAAAAGGACATGGTTAATGCATTAGTGGGAGAGTGTGTGGAACACATGGCAATGTCTGTGTTTAGAAATACAGAGATGCTTTTATGACAGGCTATGTGTATTTTTGGTGCCACAAAAGACCTGGCTTCTCAACACGTGAAACCAGACGTTTACATACATAAATAAAAAGACACATACAACTTTCTTCCCCATTGTCTGAACTTACACCAGAACAAACCTCTCTTTTTTTAAGACAGTTAGATTTACCAAAATTATTTATCTTTGCTAAATGCTACAACCAATATGTATTCATTAATTTCTTCAAAATCATAAGTTTACATACAAATTGATAACTATTTTTTAAACAACAGGAACCCCAGATGAAGATGTCATCGCTTTGAAAATTTCCGATAGGTTAACTAATACATTTCAGTTGATCAGAGGCAGACTTGTGGAGGTATTTTAAGGCCAATCCTCAAACACACTGCTTTCTCGTTTGATACACTGGGACACTCAAAAGAAATCAGCTAAATGAAATCCCAAATTCAAAATCTCAGAAAATTAGGATGTTACATGAAATAAAACATAAGGATTTTAAATGGAGAAATGTCAGACCTCTGAAAAGTATAATCCTGCATATGTACTCAGTACTTGGTTTTGGCCCCTTTTGCATCAATTACTGCCTCAGAGCAGTGTGGCATGGATACTATCAGCCTGTGGCACTGCTGAGGTGTTATGGAAGACCACGATGCTTCAATAGCAGCCTTCAGCTCTTCTGCATTGTTTGGTCTCATGTCTCTCATCTTTCTCTTGGCAATGTCCCATAGATTCTCTATGAGGTTCAGGTCAGACGGGTTTGCTGGTCAATCAAGCACAGTAATCGCATGGTCATTGAAGCAGGTTTTGGTACTTTTGGCAGTGTAGGTGCAGGTGCCATGTCCTGCAGGAGAATGAAGCCAGCATCTTCATAAAGCTCATCTGCAGAACCAAGCATGAAGTGCTCCAAAATGTCTTGGTAGATGGCTGCTTTGATTCTGGACTTAATAAAGCACAGTGGACCAACACCACAGATGCCATGGCTCCCCAAATCAACACAGAATGTGAAAACTTCACACTAGACTTCAAGCATCGTTGGATTGTGTGCCTCTCCATTCTTCCTCCATACTCTTGAATCTTAAGTTTCCAAATGAGATGCAAGATTTGTAGTTCTTTTTTTATTTTACCAAGGTAAGACGCTTCTGACATTGTTTGTTGGTAGGAGCGGTTTGACAAGAGAAATACGACATTTGAAGCCCATGTCCATGATCTGTATGTGTGTGGTGGCTCTTGATGCACCAACTCCAGCCTCAGTCCACTCCTTGTGAAGGTCCCCCAACACTTTCTTCCACACTTTTCCCTTCCACATAACTTTCTATGAATGTGCTTTGATACAGCACTTTTGGAACATCCAACTTCTTTTGCAATTACCTTTTGAGGCTTTCCCTGGTTTACTGCGCAACTGCATGGTCAGCAGTCTTCCCCATGATTGTAATTCCCACTGAACCAGACTGAGGGACCATTTAAAGGCTCAGGAACCCTTTGTAGGTGTTTTAGATTAATTAGCTGTGTGACACTTTGAGCCTACAATATTGAACTTTTTCCCAATATTATAATTTTACCAGATTTTTAATTTGGGATTTTCATAAACTGTTAACCATAATCATAAAAATATAATAAATAAAGGCTGGAACTATATCACTCTACAAGTAATGAGTCTATTTCACATATTAGTTTCACCTTTTAAATTGAAATACTGAAATAAATTAACTTTTGCACAATATTCTAATTTCTCGAGTTTCACCTGTATGCAATTATCGTCATGATTGGAATGTCCAACTGTCATATTGCTCAGAAAGGGGATGGGTTTTGTGTCCCAGAAATTAACATGTTACGGTACCAAATGTGGAAATCAACCCCAGAACAAAAGCCAAAGACCTTGTGAAGATGCTGGCTGAAGCTTGTAAGAAATGGTATCATTATACAGTCAAATATGTCCATGGGCTGAATGGACAATGGCTTTGGTCATGACCACAGTTTAGAATGGGGCTGTTTCAGGGGAAATGCTCCATGGTATTTCACTTTAATGATGAAAGGGACTCATTTTCTGAGTGTTGGAAATCTAGCATACTCAAGGAGGAAAGGCCTCCAGCATTTCGGACTTGCTCAGCTAACCTTAACCTGCATACGTGGATACTGAAGCAGAAGCCGGCAGCCCCTGATGTTTTCTGGGTGTGTGGGGATGGGCAGTTGAGAGCGAAACTCCCCACAGGTTGGTCAGGGGTGTGTGCTCATGTGATGATGGCTTTTGATGTCTATTGCAATTGATCCTTTTAAGGAGCAGAGGACCCCCAACCAAAAGACCCCTATGATGAAAATGACAGATGGACTCAGTGTTCCCTTGCCCAGACGCGGGTCACAGGTGCCCCCCTCTGGAGCCAGGCCTGGAGGTGGGGCACGTTGGCGAGCGCCTGGTGGCCGGGCCTTTACCCATGGGACCCGGTCGGGCTTAGCCCGAAGAGGTAACATGGGCCCCCCTTCCCATGAGCTCACCACCTGTGGGAGGGGCCATAGGGGTCGGGTGCTGTGCAGGATTGGCGGTGGCCAAAGGCGGGGATCTTGGCGGTCCGATCCTCGTCTGCAGAAGCTGGCTCTCGGGACGTGGAACGTCACCTCTCTGGTGGGGAAGGAGCCGGAGCTGGTGTGCGAGGTTGAGAGGTTCCGACTGGACATCGTCGGACTCACCTCGGCGCACGGCTTTGGCTCTGGAACCCGTCTCCTCGAGAGGGGTTGGACTCTCTTCCACTCTGGAGTTGCCCCTGCTGAGAGGTGCCGAGCTGGGGTGGGCATACTTGTTGCCCCCCATCTCGGCGCCTGTACGTGGGGGTTTACCCTGGTGAACGAGAGGGTAGCCTCCCTCCGCCTTCGAGTGGGGGGACGGGTCCTGACTGTTGTTTGTGCTTACGCGCCAAACAGCAGATTAGATTACCCACCCTTCTTGGAGTCTTTGGAGGGGGTGCTGCAGAGTGCTCCTCCTGGGGACTCCCTTGTTCTGCTGAGGGACTTCAACGCTCATGTGGGCAATGACAGTGAGACCTGGAGGGGTGTGGTTGGGCGGAATGGCCCCCCCGATCTGAACCCGAGTGGTGTCTTGTTATTGGACTTCTGTGGTCGTCATGGATTGTCCATAACAAACACCATGTTCTAGCATAAAGGTGTCCATATGTGCACTTGGCACCAGGACGCCTTGGGCCGCAGCTCAATGATCGACTTGGTTGTCGTCTCATCTGATCTGCGACCGCATGTTTTGGACACTCGGGTGAAGAGAGGGGCTGAGCTGTCCACTGACCACTACCTGGTGGTGAGTCGGCTCCGATGGTGGGGGAGGACGCCGGACGGACCTGGAAGGCCCAAACGTGTTGTGAGGGTCTGCTGGGAACGTCTGGCAGAGTCTCCTGTCAGAAGGAGCTTTAACTCACACCTCCGGCAGAACTTTGAACACGTCCGGGGGGAGGCGGGGGACATTGAGTCCAAGTGGACCATGTTCCGTGCCTCCATTGCCGAGGCGGCTGACCGAAGCTGTGGCCGCAAGGTGGATCGGTGCCTGTCGCAGCGGCAACCCCCGAACCTGCTGGTGGACACCGGCGGTAAGGGATGCTGTCAGGCTGAAGAAGGAGTCCTACCGGGTCTTTTTGGCTTGTGGGACCCCTGAAGCAGCTGATAGGTACCGACAGGCCAAGCGGGATGCGGCTCGGATGGTTGCTGAGGCAAAAACTTGGGCGTGGGAGGAGTTTGGAGAGGCCATGGAAAACGACTGCCATACGGCTTCGAAGCGATTCTGGTCCACCATCCGGCGTCTCAGGGGGGGAAAGCGGTCTGCCACAAACACTGTTTACAGTGGGGATGGTGTGCTGCTGACCTCGACGCGGGACGTTTTGGGTCGGTGGATGGAATACTTCGAAGACCTCCTCAATCCCACCAGCACGCCTTCCAATCTGGAAGCACTATTGGGGACTTGGGGTCGGTCTCTGCAATCTCTGGTGCTGAGGTCACCGAGGCCGTTAAAAAGCTCCTCGGTGGCAGGGCTCCGGGGGTGGATGAGATTCGACCGGAGTTCCTCAAGGCTCTGGATGTTGTGGGGCTGTGTTGGTTAACGCGGCTCTGCAATATTGCGTGGACATTGGGGGCAGTTCCCTTGGATTGGCCGGGGTGGTGGTCCCCCTGTTTAAAAAGGTGGACCACAGGGTGTGTTCCAACTATAGGGGGATCACACTTTTGAGGCTCCCTGGTAAGGTCTATTCAGGGGTTCTGGAGAGGAGGGTCCGACAGATAGTCGAACCTCAGATCCAGGAGAAACAATGCGGTTTTCGTCCTTGCCGTGGAACACTGGACCAGCTCTACACCCTCAGCAGGGTCCTGGAGGGTGCGTGGGAGTTCACCCAACCAGTATACATGTGTTTTGATACTTGGAGAAGGCGTTCGACCGTGTCCCTCGGGGGGCCCTGTGGGGGGTGCTCCGGGAGTATGGGGTACTGGGCCCCTTGATACGGGCTGTTAGGTCCCTGTACGACCGGTGCCAGAGTTTGGTTCACATTGCCGGCAGTAAGTCGGGCTTGTTTCCAGTGAGAGTTGGACTCCGCCAAGGTTGCCCTTTGTCACCGATCCTGTTCCTAACATTTATGGACAGGATCTCTAGGCGCAGCCAAGGCATTGAGGGGATCCGTTTTGGTGGCCTCAGGATCGGGTCTCTGCTTTTTGCAGATGACGTGGTCCTATTGGCTTCATCAGAACGTGATCTACAACTTTCGCTGGAGCGGTTCGCAGCCGAGTGTGAAGCGGCTGGGATGAGAATCAGCACCTCCAAATCCGAGGCCATGGTCTTGACCCGGAAAAGGGTGGGGTGCCTTCTCCGGGTCGGGGATGGGGTCCTTCCCCAAGTGGAGGAGTTTAAGTATCTGGGGGTCTTGTTCACGAATGAGGGAAAAATGGAGCGGGAGATCGATAGACGGATTGGTGGGGCATCTGCAGTTATGTCGTGGTGAAGAGAGAGCTGAGCCAAAAGACAAAGCTCTCAATTTACCGATCAATCTATGTTCCTACCCTCATCTATGGTCACGAACTCTGGGTGGTAACCGAAAGAACGAGATCACGGATACAAGCGGCTGAAATGAGTTTCCTCCTTAGAGTGTCTGGGCTCTCCCTTAGAGATAGGGTGAGAAGCTCAGTCATCCGGAGGGGGCTCAGAGTAGAGCCGCTGCTTCTCCACATCGAGAGGAGTCAGTTGAGGTGGCTCGGGCATCTGGTCAGAATGCCTCCTGGACGCCTCCCTGGTGAGGTGTTTCAGGCACGTCTCACCGGGAGGAGGCCCAGGGGAAGGCACCGGACACGCTGGAGGGACTATGTTTCTCGGCTGGCCTGGGAGCGCCTTGGGGTTCCTCCGGAGGAGCTGGAACAAGTGGCTGGGGAGAGGGAAGTCTGGGTCTCTTTGCTTAGGCTGCTGCCCCCGTGACCCGACCCCGGATAAGCGGAAGAAAATGGATGGATGGATGGAGGACCCCCAACCATCGGGTGCCCAGGAGGATTCATCGGGCCCTGTCCTGTCCTCCGTCGAGCCAAGCCGTTACCTATCTAAACTATCTAAACTCTTTCTTGGGTTAAAAAGCCAGTGAATCTTGACATTTTAAATGAAAGCAACAGGATTTTTCTTTTTGTTTCAAGACAAAAAGAAAAGATCAAGATCATGTCCTGGAAGACACCAACGCACAGGAAGTGAATTTTTTTCTTTGGAGGTTGTGGATCTCTGTCTTTTTTAAATCAAGTTAAATACCTCAATCCAGATGTATTAAACTTGAGACTGCAGTTTAGCAGGAGGGGCAGAGTGCTCCTTCTTTTGACTTACAAAGCTGTAGTTCAGTACATGGAGCAAAAATGAGAAAACCATTAAACTGTTTCCTAGGTTGACGCAGGTAGGGTATATGATTGCATGCTTGGTTTTGCACTTTGGGAGAAAGCCAGAGTAAGAAAATCCAATTTCCATGCAGAAACATCATAGTCATTATAGTCTTTCTACATAGTAAATAGATTCATAGTTTTGAATCTATTCGCTGCTGACTTGTTATTGATTTCTTTTGTTAGATATTAAACTCAGTTTAATATTGTGACAGGTTATATTTCAAGAAATACAGGGACAGGGAAGCACAATTTCCCAGAATGGCACAGGTGCATCAAAACAGCTCTGCAGAAACTGCTGATCTGCTTTTATTGAGCGATGCCACAGCATAATACACAGGGTGTCTATTGATCTTGACAATCAGCCAGCACAACTGTTGACATATTGATGTCAGGGTTATGTAGTTTGTTTGTGTGTGTGCATGGTGTGTGTGGGTGTCCATGTGCATACGTGTGTGTAAACCTGTATTGTGATACTTGTGAAGTTTTTATTCTTGACAAGCCACCAAATAGCACAACATTTAAAAGATATGATTGAATACAAAAAGACTAAAGAATATTAAGTTTACCAAATAGTAAACTAAATATAGCAGCCTGCAAATATAAGTGGGTTTAAACAGGTGAAACTCGAAAAATTAGAATATCATGCAAAAGATCATTTATTTCAGTAATAAAACTTAAAAGGTGAAACTAATATATGATATAGGCTCATTGCATGCAAAAGAAGGTGGTTCAAGCCTTTATTTGTTATAATTTTGATGATTATGGATGGAATCTTATTTAAAAACCCCAAATTCAAAATCTCATCAAATTTAAACATTGTGAAAAGGTTCAATATTTTAGGCACAAAGTGTGTCACATGCTAATCAGTTAATTAACCCAAAACACCTACAAAGGGTGCCTGAGCTTTTAATGGTCTCTCAGTCAGGTTCAGGGGGAATCACAATCATGGGGAAGACTGCTGACTTGACAGTTGTGCAGAAAACCATCATTGACACCACCCAGAAGAAAGGAAAGTCTGAAAAGGTAATTGCAAAAGAAGTTGGATGTTCCCAAATGGCTGTATCAAAAAACATTAACAGAATGTTATGTGGGAAGGAAAAGTGTGGAAGAAAAAGGTGCACAAGCAGCAGAGATGACCGCAGTCTGGAGAGGATTGTCAGGTAAAGACAATTCAAAAGTTTTGGGGACCTTCACAAGGAGTGGACTAAGACTGGAGTTAGTGCATCAAGACCCTCCACACACAGAAGGATCCTTGTCATGGGCTTCAAATGTCGTATTCCTCTTTTGTTAAGTCGGTCCGGAGCAACAAACAACGTCAGAATTGTATTACCTGGGCTAAGGAAAAAAATAACTGCAAATTTTGCATCTGATTCGGGAATCAAAATCCCAGAGTCTGGGGGAAGAATGGAGAGGCACACAATCCAAGATGCTTGAAGTCCAGTGTGAAGTTTTCACATTCTGTGTTGATTTTGGGAGCCATGTCATCTGTGGTGTTGGTCCACTGTGCTTTATTAAGTCCAGAATCAAAGCAGCCATCTACCAGGACATTTTGGAGCACTTCATGCTTCCTTCCAGAGACGAGCTTTATGGAGATGCTGACTTCATTTCCCAGCAGGACTTGGCACCTGCCCACAGTGTCAAAAGTACCAAAATCTGCTTCAATGACCATTGGTTTACTGTGCTTGATTGGCCATGAATCTCGCCTGACCTGAACCCCATAAAGAATCTTTGGGGCATTGCCAAGAAAAAGATGAGAGACATGAGACCAAACAATGCAGAAGAGCTAAAGGCCACTATTGAAGCATCCTGGTCTTCCATAATACCTCAGCAGTGGCACAGGCTGATAGTATCCATGCCACACCGCATTGAGGCAGTAATTGATACAAAAGGGGCCCAAACAAGTACTGAGTACATATGCATGATTATACTTTTCAGACTTCAGACATATTTAAAATCCTTTTTTTATTGATTTCATGTAATATTCAAATTTTCTGAGATTTTGAATTTGGGGTTTTCACAAGCTGTAAGCCATAATCATCAAAAGTATAACAAATAAAGGCTATCTTGCTTTTCACTTAATTAGTCTATATCATATTAGTTTCACCTTTTAAGTTAAATTACTGAAATAAATGAACTTTTGCACGATATTCAAATTTTTCGAGTTTCACCTGTATAGTGGTTTATTCTAGCATAAGTGCTGTGCAATGTAAATTTGGTGTCCTGCAAATTTCCTATTGTTTTTCTACTTTTTTGTGGGGCATTTTAGTAGGCTATGGATAGAATGTTAATTTCAGATGTACCATGAATAACCTTCCATACAGACAGCAAACCTACTAGGCATAGATGACAACAAGCTTGAAAATGAATTGGAGAAAAATTATGCATTTTTTGAGAGGAAACTGTGCAAAGCCCTAAGCAGTTATCACTATGTCAATGAATGAGAGAAGACCATTATCAGCATTAAATTCATGGTGAAAAATTTATCTGTATTCTTTTGTTTGAAAAGACAGCTGACCAACCAGTTGGATTTTTACCTCCAGTCGCACTAATCTGTGAACGTGTAAGCCAATGAGCCAGATAATGGATAGTTTCTTGCCTTAAAATGACAAAAACAAAGGTTTGAAATTGAAGACTTAAAATAGGAAACATACCAAAACTTTTAGGTGTGCTTAAATGAGCAATTTGCTTCATTGCAAAACAGATACAGGACTGTACCTGTTTGGGTTTGTAAATATACACATTTGTGAAATTTAAAATCAGACAAAGTTAACCAGAGTAAGAACAAAATGCAATTTTTAAACAGTGATTTTATTTATTAAGGGGGTAAAAAAAGTAATCCAGATCAACTTGGTATTATATAATAAAACAATCACCGCTTGCTAAATGATGATGTAGTTATGATTAACCATATATTTTTGAAAGCTGAGTTCAATTTCAGAAGCCAGAGTAGAAGTCTGTCTGATATTTTTCAAATAACTTTATGAATCAAATAAATTAAAATTCTGATTAAAATCCTGTTATCCAATACAGAATACAAACCTTATAACTGTGGAATGTTCAAACATGTACTACATACTGGGAAGTTATCGAGCTCTGTAAAATATAAATTTACTGTGAAAAATGTATTTTGTTTGTATTTCATGACTGAGTCACACAAGGTCGTTTTTTGTTTTTTTACTCTGAAACATTAAGTAGTTAGAGTGTATATGTAGAAAGACCTGTAATAATTTTATAAGGTACATTTTTCCCTTAAATCAATGCATTTTAACAGAATTTTCAGCTTGTGAAAGTTTCAAGTGAAATGCATTGTTTCCCTGCAATTTGCAGTATCACTTACCTATTTTGAAACGCTAGTCTATTGTGATTCCTCCAGTCAAACATTGTCTTGACGAATATATCTTTAGGTCAAGACCTGGAGGTTTCTATCACTAAAAGTAATAGTAAAAAGATATATATATAGAGAGAGTCATATCAATGAAGCTATTTGCACAAATGAGATTGATAGCATGGTAAGCCAATGAGAATCACCAAAACACATTCTGCCAATAATGGGACATCCCGGAACCCTAGCCCATTTTGGTTGTAGAATGTGCTGCTACTGAGTTTTTCTCTTGATCGGACGAATTTTTAACAGTAAATAGATAAAACAAACATTCAAGGTGAAGCATCACAGGTAATAAAGATTTTTCACTGCTGTTAGGCATGTCTATTTCTATATTTGTTGTTATTTGGCTTGTATCAGGGCTGAACAGTGGCACAGTTGGTAGCAGTGTTGCCTTGCAGCAAGAAGGTCTTGTGTTCAAATCCCAGCCTGAGTTCTTTCTGCATGGAGTTTGCATGTTTTTTTCCACAGTCCAAAAACATGACTGTTAGTTTAACTGGTTACTCTAAATTGCTCTAAGGTATGAGTGTGTGTGTACATGGTTGTTTGTCCTGTGTGTCTCTGTGTTGCCCTGTGATGGACTGGCGATCTGTCCAGGGTGTACCCTGCCTCTCCCCTGATGATTGCTGGAGATAGGCACCAGCCCCCCGTAACCCTGTAGAGGATGGATGGGTAAAGATAATAGATGGATGGCTTGTGTCTGACTATGTGTAGAGTGTTCTGAGACAAAGGGTTAGAATCAGCATGGCTGTGGCTTCAAGTGGTGGGTCGAGGGTGTAAACAATCAGAAGTTCTGTCTTATTAGAGACATAAGTATTCATACCCCCGATCCTGTGTTATGAATTTGCCACATATAAATGTCATATATCATTTAGTTGTGTATAGAGCAGGTAAAAACTGTTTATATGGTGTTGTAGCACAGACTCTGCTATCCATTTAGAGGTATGGCTTGATAAAATTCATGTTCAAATTGGGGATAAATTCAGCATCTGTGTATGGAGAATGGTGCACCATCGGGCTGTAAGAATCGAAAACCCCTAATTATATATATGGAAAACCGTGAGGAACAGTTGTTCTTTCTAGTGGATATGTTAAGTTTTCCAGTTTAGACAATTAGTAGCCTATATGCCTACACCACCACATTACTATCTGTTATTGCATTAATATTTATATGTCAATATGTGTAACATATGCACAGTTGGTTGAGCCATTCTTGTGTTTAAGGTTTGTGTGCATACAAAAGTACTAGCAAATATATGTAAGTAGGACAAAGGGGATGATTGGATATTGCACTAGCTCAACATATAATAATAGTGTTGAGGTCACAGAAACATTTGTTATTAAAAACGCAAGCATGTACACAGGAGGTATTTCAATTTACAGTGTCAGCTTTTCAGCAGAGAGCGTGCTCCCACATGCTGTGTGAAAATAGTGTATTCATAGTGAGAAAAGAGACAATCAAACAAACAGCATGTGGTAGAAATATATAATTCAGGTGTACAGCAGCATTGATCTATTTATTGTCAATGGGTATATTGTACTTTTTTTAACACTTGCTAACATAAACCAGAAGTGCCTAGCAAAGGTTTGCCATTTTGTCTCCCAGTCTAGGAGAGCTTAATTAAGAAATATTTCAACATTTCTCAGTTGTCTTTTATTTCTTTGATCCCATTTGTTGATAACTTCTCAATTCATCTGCAAGTACAGATACAGGTTAGTATTAAAGTCAATAAACTGAGATCTATGCCAAAACTTGTATGCAGAAACTAAACTACATAATTTTGAATTTATGTCAACCATGTTGAGAAGACCTTAAAGAGTAACTAAACCCCAAAACAACTTTTTTTTGCTTCTAAACTGTATAAATGGGTCTTTACCAATGCAATCTTTCAGTTTCTGGGGATTTTTTTTACATTTTCGTGTAAACTTGTTTAATTCTACACTTTTTGGTCTAAAAACGTCTTAGTGCTGCCCTCTTAGGGTTGAACGGTGGCTACTGCATTCGAATTATGTGATTGGTGGAGAGCGGTACATCTTTACGTCACAGGCAGTGACTCTGTCACAGCAGCCATGGTCTCACAGACATGCCATGAGGGTTTGGGTATAAAACTATCAGACATACCGGCCCCGTGGCGAGTTTGGAGTTGGATTGGTTATTTCAGGTTACCATTATTATCACATTAGCACTTACTTAGCATAGCTAACATACTGTTTTGAACGTTACCCTATGGGTTAGGGGTAACGTTAGCCTATGTTAGCATTACCACTCAGAGACTGGACCCATCCTGTCTCTCTCTCCCTCAGCAGCAGCGCCGGCCTCGGACAGCACTGACTCAGCACCCCGAGCCAGCGGCTCGAATTGATACGGCTTGCGGCCGCTGGGCTCCATAAACCTCCCTCTACTCCTCTATCTCCGATAACGGCAGAGGAGATCCGCTGGCTCAGGGCACCGAGCCAGCGCCGCCCAAGCCCGGTGCTGCTGAGGCAGAGGAAGACAGGAGGAGTCCAGTCTCTGAGTGGTAATGCTAACATAGGCCAACGTTCAAAACAGATGAATGTTGATCAGATCGATCAGATGCAAAACTGCCAACGTCGCTTTGGTCACTGTCCATGTTTCAGTGTCACATTAAGCGAGCTGTCACTGTCCTCCTGAACACACCCCCACGTCCCCCCCTTCATTTTTCCCCCACACTTGGCCATACCCCTCCGTTTTTCCTGGCACTGTCCACTTTGTTGAATTTTTCAAATGTTGTCTGGGGGCGGGGTTAAGATTTTTCAGGGGGTTCAGTTACACTTTATGAAAATGGTAGACCTTGTTTGATGTTTGCAACCAGAATTTACAAAAGTGAATTCAACATTTTCTTCCTTTTAAATAGCAAAATCTATTATGTTTCATTGCCTGCAGCACATGATTTAACAAATCTTGTGCTGAATATTTTGACTATTGTAGAGCAATAAGTGGGACTGTTTTCCAAATCATAATTCTTTCGGCTCCAAATCAGTCTTTTACCTTTCTCTTCTGTCCAGGCTATGTTCTGATCATCACTGCTGGATTTCTTTACTTTTACCACTGGCAGAACCTAGGAGATTGCTATTGTTTTACTAATTTTGTGCCTTCTCCCATCTTCCGTTATAGAGTGAAGACAATTAAAATTGAAACATACCTTATGCTGCATTTTTACTGCAGAAATGCACAGCTAATGCATCCTGTAAATTGCACATGCTGACTACATCACAGTCACTCAACCTTAATAAATACCTGAGCAGGTCTAATACAGGTTCCCTAGTGTTTAATTTTTGACCACCCACCCCTGCCTTCAGCAATATTCAAACCACACAATCTTCATATTTTGCATATGGCTCCCTGGATCATAAGCATCATAATCATGAAGCAGGAATCCAGACAAAGGGTTTTTGTCATGAAGTTCTTTAAATAAATGTCTTACATTCATACCTCTGCTTACCTTGGCCAAAACAATTTTTATCAGCCTTTAAAGACTTATAGCATCAGATAGTAAACCTCAAGAATAGATGAAGTTATTTGTCTGATGAATGATGTCCAGAGTGTACTAACACTTCAAAGTCAGATCAACCTTTTGGATTCAAAAGGATTTTGGATTCCCTGCTTGGTGCTAAGCGGTTGGTGGCCTGCCAGGGTAGCTGGTGGGTCCGGGGCTTTACCTGCATGGTGAAAGATGGTGGTACGGCTGGATAGGGGGGCTTGGTGGTCTGCATGTGCCTCTTTGGCCTGGGGACTGCTGCTTCACCGATCCTGTGCGAGGCGTGTGGGTGCCCTGGGGCAGTGATTTGTGTCTGTCTTCCTAGGGCTGTTGTGGTCCTCCAGAGTTAAGCCCACCTATCCTTTGCTACTCTTGGGTGCTGTGGGTTGCAGGCCTTTGACCCTTCTCACCAGTCTAACAAGTGTGCACTTCCACATGACAAAGTAGCTCACATACACCCACTCAATGCAAATATTTCAAAACATACGATTACTCACACACGCACAGGCACGCACGCATGCATACCTACAAACATGGATGTAATCCAAATGGTTTAAGGTCTTACAAAGACTTTTTAAATTTTATGTCACATTTAATTTAATATAGTTAATTTAATAAAGTTAATCTTGCAGTTGGGATACTATCTTCAAATATAAAATTGGAGCAAGTCTACCCTGGTGCATGTGGGCAACCGTCTTCTACCTGAAATGCCAAAGACAGGACATGTAAAAAAAATAAAGAAAAACTTGCATGACCTTACCCAAAATGCTAAACAGAACAGATTGCTGTTTCTGTGGATTTGCACCAAATGCTATTCTCAGGTGACAGCCTAAAAATGCATTTATTAAAATTTATGCAACTCACTATACAAACAATTTAGAAATATTAGCTTAGAATTCCTTCTTTACGTCTATACTTAAACTAGATTTCTGTCCAGAATAGCTAATGTCGTGAAAAATGTACCACCCGGTAATATCTTTTTTTACCATTGTTCTTAGAATAACAAGATTTGGAGGTCATATGTTTCTTGATATTTTTTAACCAAAGCAGTGCAAAAGAAGAGCAATTATGAGAGCCGGAATGTGGTAGCCCTTGCTTTTATGTTCCATTTCAGGGGTCTGCAACCTTTAGGAACCCAAGAGCCATTTCACACTCATTCAAGAAAAATAAAACTTGTTTAGAGTGGGTAATGTTACAGGACCTTTTGAAAAAAAGAGAACTTATAATTTCTGATAAATATGTGCTTTAGGTGATTAAAGTAAAGAAAAACATTAAACCTTTGCAAAAAGAGGATGGATACATTTTCTTCTACAGTATGTTATTATTTGTGAGGAATTATATATAGAAAACAAACATAGGATCCCACCTAAGAAAAAGAAATGTAGGTCTAAAGAATATTATTCGTACTTTTAGTATCATTCTGTTGTGGAATGAAAGAACTAAAAACTGTTAAACCAGCATTTGTTAGTACATCTATATTTAAAAACCTTAGTTGTTTTTTTTTATTATTATTTTGAGTGGAAGTTATTAAGAGCCATAGTAGAAGGTCCAAAGAAACACTTGTTACAGACTCCTGTTTAATATTGTCAATGCTCCTGAATAGAATGGGCTCGAAAAGCATTGCTGGATGCCATGCCTTGCAGCATTGGCCACCAACTGCCAGCATGTATTGTTTCAAGGAAAATAATTGCGGTTTAAGACAAGGCATGGCAAGCAAGGCAAGGCAAGTTTATTTATATAGCACACTTTCAACCACAGGCAATTCAAGGTGCTTTACGTGATTTGGTGAAAAAGAAAAACCTAAAATATAACAATTGGAAATCAAAAGCAGAAATTTAGCATGAAACACACACAACACATGATACACAATAAATCATGAAAAACAGCAATAAAGCATGAAACACACACAAAACATATGATACATGAAAACATTACTCAAAGGCAGCTCTAAACAGATGAGTTTTTAGTTTTGATTTAAAGCAGCTCAGTGTTTCTGCAGCTCTGCAGTCGCCAGGAAGTCAGTTCCAGATAAGGGGAGCATAGAAACTGAAAGCTGCTTCTCCATGTTTAGTTCTGAGTCTAGGGATGTTAAGTAGGCTAGAGATGTTGCAGTAATCAGTCTGACTAAAGATAAACGCATGGTTTTTCAAGGTCCCGTTTCGACATCAGTCCTTTAATCCTAGAAAGGTTCTATAGTTGATAGAACGCTCACCTTGTGATTGTCTGTATGTGACCTTAGAGGTTCAGGTCTGATTCCATAACTACACCTAGGTATCGGGCCTGATCGGTAGTTCCTAGCTGTATTAATTGAAGCTGTGTGTTGACTCTTGATCGTTCCTCTTTAGGTCCAAAAATAATTACTTCAGTTGTGTTTCTGTTCAGCTTGGGAAGGTTATGGCACATCCATCCATTGATTTGCTCTATGCATTTATTAAGGGTTTGGATTGGTTCAGAGTCACCTGGTGACATTGTAATATAAAGCTGAGTATGATCTGCATAGTTACGGTAGCTAATATTTTTGATTGTTATGATATGGCCTAGTGGGAGCATGTAGATAGTTTATAGGAGAGGCCCTAAAATGAAGCCCTGGGGCATTCCACATATGATTTCTGTTTGTTCTGATGTAAAATTGTCTATTGACATGAAGAGCTTCCTGTTTTTCAGGTAAAACTCAACTCAAGTCGTTTGCTAGTTTCTGTCCGCTTCTGTTCACATAGCGTTCGTTTCTTGTGAAAAAGTGCTTTGCCCCACAAAATATCTTGAAATTGATTAGAAATCTCATTGAAAGGTCAGCACAGGTGTTTTTCAGAAATCTGTGGAGCAAACAGAGTCTACTGGATCTTCTGTCATTCCCTGTGGGCAATGGTCAGCTGATCAAAGTGTCTATTTTCAGTCTCCAGTTTCAGTAACAAGTCTAAGAAGTCCCTCTTTCCAGTGTAGGGAGTTGGTCTGTGATTGTCAGGATTTTTTCTGTTATTTCTCTCACTGTATTTTTGGAGCAGTTATAGACTTTAGTGTTATTGCCACAGAGGAGGTTGATTCCATTAATTGATCCGTCTTACTTTCTCATGTGTCCGCTTTATATGGCTGGATTTCTCCTGGTGACCTTGACTGATCCCAGGGGCTGCAGCAAAAATCCTTACAGCTTCACAGCAGAGATGGGGACTCGAGTTTGAGACTCCGACTCGAGTGCGACTTAAGTCGCACACACAGTGACTTCAGACTTGACTTGAGACTCGTTCTCGAAAGACTTCAGACTTGACTCGGACTCGAGCTGCGGGACTCGTGAACAATGTTTATTTTTAGGAAGCAACTGATGAGCTCGCTGTTATTCCCCTCCCTCCGTTACCTTTAACCTGCCCACGTCAGTATTTCCCACACATGGACGAATCTGTGGCGGTGCGTCTCAGATTAAACTCCGACCGCCACAGATTCAACACCGACCCAGAAAAAAGAATAAGAATCAACACCGACCGTCACATATTGCGTTTCGTTTTTCTTTTTTACGCTATTTAAAACATGCAGCGTACTCGTTCCGCTTCATTTCCTTTCCCTGGTCTCTCTTCGTCTCTCTGTCACTCACGCGTCTCTCTCGCCCTCTCTCTCTCACACACACACACACACACACACACACACACACACGCACACACACACACACACACACACACTCACCCTCCCCTCCGTGCACAGCACGTCTGTCTGGATCACCTGTGGAAGACGTGGCCTATTTGATGCAGAGAAGACGGCTGGCGAAAGGTTGAAATCTCGTGAACACTTTTAACACACAATCACAGATTAAAAAGTGCTATTAAATATTTTATATTCTGAATACAATAGTTTCAGTGTGTTGATGTTACTGTAGGTCCCGACCCTTAGCAAACAAGCGATTGCGCCTTCTTTAGAAAGTTTACTATAGTTGCAAGTTTGCGGTAAAATATAGGGTGTTAAAATTTATGTAATACAGTCTGTGTAACCAATTATTAACTTTTTTTTTACTTATTAACCTTTAGGAATTTGGATATCCCTTTAGGAATCCCCTAAAGGTCAGTACTGTATTGTGTGTTCATGCTACAAGGCAAAATACAGAAGACTAAAGCATTCTTGGTGTTTTGGTCATGTTGCAAAACTAATTATGTATCAAAATAAAAGCTGATACTGTATGCTAATAGATAAAGGAGTCATAATAACATATTACGTGCTTTGAATTCCTTATATATAGCTATGCAGTGTTGGATGGGTCGCTGTAGGTGATGATGCAACACTTCTAACCGGAGACTTAATATAATAAGGAGATTTGAGACTTGACTTATACTGTAGCTCAAAGACTTGAGACTTGACTTGGTCTCTAGCTCAAAGACTTGAGACTCGACTTGGACTCTAGCTCAGAGACTTGTGAGCATCTCTGGTTCACAGCACCAAAAACTAGAAAGTATACAGGTAAGAAAATGCAATATTCCTCAAGAAAACAGAGGACCCAATGTACAAAAAAACAAAACTTAATAAAGTATGTAGCAGACAGAGCCACTCCAACATGCAGCCACCCAGAGCAGGGCAATTCTAGAATGTCATAAATGCGCCTGCTAATTGAATTAGGCAATTATTTCTCTGTATTTGAGGGGTTTTCTTTAGTCTCCAGTGTAGCAACGGAGCGTGGATTCAACCTCCAGAACAACATCTAAACCCCCTTGAGAAGTCATCTGTCCTAGGCAAAAATCGAAAACCTTATGAAATTTAACCTCTGGAGCAATCTCACTAGAGACATTTGATTAGGCACAAGGGTGCATTTCAGTTCAAGCAAGACCGGGAGGAGGATGAGTTCACCTGTGCATTCAAGCCACAGGTGAACTATTCGTATTTTAAGTGCAATCTTTTAATTTCAGTATGTAGTTCTCAGTTCAGCTTGATCGGGCAAGATATTATTTAAAATGAAACAAATATATACTACTGAATATGTTATAATTTTAAAAATTTACTTGAAAAATAGATTATGGATTTTTTTCTTTTTCTTTACTTCGCAAAAATATCAATCGTAACCTTCTGGAATTACTGGACAGAGGAAAAACTGGTAGTTTGCTGGCTGCTTTTGTCAGTCATTGTTGAAATCGTCCACAGTTCAGTATTAAATACTCTATAAATATGCTAGGCTTTTTAAACTTTGCCACTGGGTTCGAAAACATTTTTGAGCTCAGTTAAACATTTGCAGGTGCTTGCTGTAACAAAACCAAAGGCAAGATATGCTTTGTCATACTATTTGGCTTGGAAGGGAATTTTTTTAGATGCATGTTTGGAGGTGTTTTATGTTCTGCTTTGCGTTTAAGTGGGAGCCTCGTCAAAAACCTGTCCATTATGTGAGCAGTATCCAAGCATTTATTTTATCCATTCGTATCCCCCCCCCACATTGATTCTGTGTACCCCACTTTGGGAACCACTGTATTTACCGAACAGTCATTGCGGTGTGCAGTTACATATTTACTGGCTTCTTAAAATGTGGTTTTCTTAAAAAGGTAAATTTGATCAAAAATATTGCCTCCACATTGGTAGCTCTGTAAAAGCAATTATTTTCAACTGGGCCAGTTGCCAGTGATAACAAATCCCATTTGTCAAGAAATTGATATTCTTTTTTTTGTTGATGTTTGATGGTTTGTTGATTTTGTTGCTTATATTTTTTCCTCTCATTTACCTTTTCACACATTGTCTCACACTGACATTAGCTTAGTTGTTATGCAGAGCACCTGCTGCCTTCCATTTTCAGGCAACTTTGTTTTTAGTCTTGCTCAATGTCTCTTGAAAGTGTGAAAGTAAGGTTACTGCTCGACTACCTGAACTGAGTTGTAGTTAATCTAAAGTGACTTCAAAGGCAGATTGCAGAATGCAGTGAGAAAAAGAACATACTAAACCTGAAAAAAAAAGTTTGAAAGGGAAATTTCACCTCACAATGGATTAATATTTCATAAAACTATACTGTCTATTTCATGGAAGTGTGTGGCCATTATTTGTACTCTATGGAGAAAACAATGAGAATTTATCCTAGTTCATTTTACAAGGGAATAACTGGTGTGACTGGTACTGTATGGGAAATACTAAAGGAACAATTTTTTTATAACCAGTAATCAGAGTCGCTACTTTCTGTAAAACATAATGATACGTACATAAAGGTGACCTAAAAGACACTAAACACAAAATAATAGAATGATAAATTTAAAGTGTTATCCAATTTACTCCCAGGATTATGTTAATATTAACTGTTCAAAAAGATAGATCCTCTACATCTAATGCCACTGGTTTATGTATTGCCTTACTTGCTGTTGTCAAGGTTTTAACAAGAACAATGGAGGTAATGCAACCACTCAGCGGGCCTGCCGCAGAGTGCGCCCTCTGTTGTCCTGGCGGGGAAATGAGTCCCCAAGCAACTGAGAAGTCTTAAAGGAAAATGTCTCTGTTGATATGTGCACGTGCCTGTGCAAACTGCGCCAAGGACAATAAATGGCGCTTCTGGATTGACTGCTTTGCAAACGAGAGTCAGTAACGTGTCAAGTAACATTGTAATACCAAAGTGTCTGTGAAAAGATATACATATATTGTGGATTGCAAATGATACTTTAAACTGAAGCTAGTACATTATTTGCGCATGGATGTGAACAGGAATTACGTCTTTCACATTTCTTTAGCAAGTGTATCCCGGATGTGCTTTGAAAATTATTGTTTTTTTTAGAAAGGTCTTAATAGCACAGACTAAATTACATTAATAAACTAAATTGCAATACATAACAATAAAGGTATTTATAAACTAAATTGTTTTATCAATACTTGAACAAGTTGCTGTCATTCATACATCTTGTGAAAGTAACTTCTGTTATCTGCATCTTTGATCCTTTAAATGGACAGGACATGTACAGACAAACAGACAATGGTGAACTATTTGTATCTCTGGATTTTATTCCCAGCTCCTTTATCTGTATGATCCATCCATCCATCCATCCATCCATCCATCCATCCATCCATCCATCCATCCATCCATCCAGTCAGTCAGTCAGTGTTTCTGTAGATTCCAGATTTTAAAAACTCCCACTATATAAATATCTGCAAAAAAATATTGATGTACTTTTTATTTATACTTAAAATTTAAAATAATTGAGAACTCTGGAAATCTGAGACTGGGAAAGCGTGGGATTTTTGCACAAACAATGTGTAGGTACCTAGTAAAGATTAAGAAAACATGGATTTTGAACAGTTACTATAGATCATAAATGTATAAACATACATATTTTATATTTATTTTGGAAAATACTATAATAAAATAGGAGCAGTGCTGTGATGCAGACAGTACCTACAGGGTAAAACGAACCTTCTCATAACACAGAACCATGGTTTTGACAGAGCATATCTACAAGCATAGAGGAGGTTTTTTGAGCACAAGCAGAACAACTGTTTTGAATGAAAATAACAACCCCTGCTCCTAAATGTTGAAGGTCTATATCCCCCTTATAAGACAGTAAGGATATCTTGTATCACTGCCTGTCAGATTAGTTAGTAATACACAGTAGTCGAATTGTAAAAAAATGTCAGGGGGGATGGTCATTTTTTTCCCCTGTTAAAAAAATCTGGATTTTGTAAAAAAAAATGTAAAGGTGTTATTTATAGAGTATTTTGTATCGCCGAATTGGCCGGAATGTTAGGGGACTACAACTGAATAACCTGCATTAGAATTAAACAAGATCAGGTGAAATGGAGGCTTTATATATCTGTGAAGCAAAGTGGATACCAGCACCTTGCAAAGAAGCCTTAGCAAATAATTGCAGTGCAAAAGAAGTTTGTTTCGTGCAAACTAGGCCTATACAAAACAAAGTATTGGATTAATTTAACATGAAAGACCAAACAAAATTTGTCATTTCTATTTTATTCATCCTAAAGCATTTGTGTTGCCTGCACAGGCCCTATTGGTGAGGAAATGATCGTTGTAAAAAATATTTCACCAGCTACTGGTAAAATACTGTAATTAAGATAAACGAGGCCTAATCTGTTCCACATTTACCACGGCCATGATCATAAAAAAAGGGGGGAAAGCAGTCACATTCGTCCTGTTTATTGCTAAATGTCGGCACTGTCAGATGAGCTCTGACAAGGTGCACTACCTTAAATCAATGGGCTGTGTGAAGCAGATTGCGCTAATCTAAATTAGCTAATAAATAAATAAATTAATAAACAGTCAAACACCTGATTATTTTTCCTAGGCTGATTATGGCTCGATGTGTAAAAAGAGTCGACATGTAGTGCAGATTCAGCAAGCCCCATGCATGTCTTGACTGAATGACAAGTCATGTATTTTAGCAAGTTAATTAACAAGAGAGATGTGGGGGGTGGCCCATTCATCTTAGCTAGTTTGGAGGGTAGCATCCTGGGATCTGTGCGTACACCTGTGATGAGTTGGGTGGTCTTTAGATAACAAAAAGCAGGCTAGGTTAATTATTGAGATTAATAGCTCACCTGTAATTTTGTTCTTTTAAAAAAAATCCCGGACATCCCGGTAACCAGCTGCTTGTTTGGGCATGTTTGCACTTCTGTAATGCAACTTTTGACGCTCTCAAGGCCATAAGGTGAACCCCGAAAATGTCTGTATAAAATGAATCTCATTCCAACCTCTGGCAAACTCTCCAAACTGTTTCCTTCATAAAATAAATAAGTTCGCACTTAGTTCAAAAGTTAAAGTTTTCCTTTTGTAATGTCGCAGTTTTTTTCATGATCGATGTTTTAATTTGGGACTAGTTTGTTTTCACCATAGTGAGAAAGGAGTGATACGGCTGCTACATACCCATTTTAGACCAATGCAGTGGCAGAGTTTAACCGATGTGATGACGTATGCGGATATGGAGACAGCTAAGTTCATGATGAAAACTTCTTTAAACCTTTTACAAAACCGGGTAAAAACATGTGTTGCATTTAACTTCTATTTATTATTTATATTTCCATATAATATTTACTATAAAATGGATGGGATGGAGATGGAGGATGTGACTTTTAATGGTGGGACGTTATATGTTGGATTTCTTTTTAAGGGGCGAATCTAAAATCAAATCATATAGACATCATCCCCAATCGCACCCCTTTATCTTTTTAGATAGATTGTGTCACCACAATGACTGACCTCAAAGATGTCTCTCTCTGCCAATCATCTGTCTAGCAAATATGGCTGAAGTGCTTTTTGTTTAGAGGTAGTGTCATAGAACACAATCCACTATAAACTTTTTATCGGTAATATTATTTTGTCTGTGTTTTATTCCACTACACAAAGCACAGATACATTGGGATCAAGCGACAACCATCTCCAACTTAATTGAAAGATGTAATCTTGGCAATGGTAGCTATTAAACATTCAGTGTATGAGTATCTGTGATTGTTATTGTCTACACTGTGTGTCAGTCTCAAAGGTCTCACTTAGAGAACCCTGATATACATAAAATATAAAACCTTATGACCTTCCCTTTCCTCACTCAGCACAGCATTTAGAGTATTTTACAAAGAGGGATATTTCTGAAGCTTTATTTCAGTTAAACCTAAAGTTTCTGCTTAAAGTTAAGGAAACACAGCATTTAAGATTGGAATATTACATCAGACCAATAAAATAAACATTTGTAATACAGAAATTTGGACTCTGTGAAAATTATATTTAATATCTGCTTAAATGTTATTTTTTAAAAGTACTTCTCTCTGACATCCAAGTCTCATCGGAATAGTTATTAGCTATTTATTTAACATAACTGTATTTAATACATAAATACCTACAGTCATATTTAAAAGTTGAGAAACAACACAGATTAAAGTGTCTGAGCTTAAGGAAATTTTAAACCCCTTGTGACAGAAACCCATCATCACCTCAAGAATATCACTCCGCAGTGAAGCAAGGGGATGCAGCATCCCACTGTGAGGACATTTTTTTACTGCTATATACTGGGAGATTTCCCCAAATTGAAAGAATATTTAATGGTTCAATACAGAGAAATTATTTCAGCCCTAAAGAGAACAGTGAAAAGAATAGAGATTTAGGTTTTTGTAGGACAACAACCCAAAGTCTATCACTATGGTAAAAACTTAACCACTGTCTTGTCTGCTTCACTTTTTATCCTCACAGCTTTTGTCTTTTTCCTCCTGCTTTACCTCATCTTTCACTTTTTCTGCTCATTTTTTTATCTTCACCTTTATCATTCCCAAAGTTTAACCCCACGGTGTTTCTTCCTGCTTCTACCTCATACTACTTCTTCTTTCTGCCAAAACCTTTACCTTTTTGCCTAAATTTACCTCTCCCCTCATAACTCTCCCTATTGTTCTCTTCCACCAAGCTCCTGTTAATTTACACACTCATTCTTTCAGTCAGTTTTAGGTCAGCTCCTTACATTTTTGTTGCAATAATTTCTTTAAATTTTTTAAATTCTAAAAACACAGCAACAGCTAAATCCTTTTTCTGAAAGTTTGTAATTTATTCAAATATGTAAAAAAGCTTGTCTACAGAGGTTAGTTTTTACATTTCTGGTTTTTCTTTTGTTTTTTAATGCCTTACACTAACCTTTTGCATTTTTATTTATAAAAGCAATTTTGTCTGTTTTCTACTTTTTCTTCAATTTGTTCCTTACTTCAATTTCCTCAAATGATTTTTGACAGATCCTGGGGAGGAAACATGATTGTGGTGCCTTCACCTTCAAGTTTTAATTCAGACTGTGAGCATTTATTCTGGTATATGACTTAAACCTTTAGTCGCTGTACACTCACTGTCCACTTTATTAGGTACACCTTGCTAGTACCAGGTTGGACCCTTTTTTGCCTTCAGAACTTCCTTAATCCTTTGTGGCATAGATTCAACAAGGTTCTGGAAACCTTCCTCAGAGATTTTGGTCAATATTGACATGATAGCATCACGCAGTTGCTGCAGATTTGTCGGCTGCACATCCATGATGTGAATCTCCCGTTCCACCACATCCCAAAGGTGCTCTATTAGATTGAGATCTGGTGACTGTGGAAGCCATTTGAGTACAGTGAACTCATTGTCATGCTCAAGAAACCAGTCTGAGATGATTCGAGCTTTATGACATGGCACATTATCCTGCTGGAAGTAGCCATCAGAAGATGGGTACACTGTGGTCATGAAGGGATCGACATGGTCAGCAACAATACTCAGGTAGGCTGTGGCATTGCCTTAATGCTCAATTGGTACTAAGGGACCCAAAGTGTGCCAAGAAAATGTCCCCGACACCATTACACCACCACCACCAGCCTGAACTGTGGATACAAGGCAGGATGGATCCATGCTTTCATGTTGTTGACGCCAAATTCTGACCCTGTCATCCGAATGTCGCAGCAGAAATCTAGACTTATCAGACCGGGCAACGTTTTTCCAATCTTCTACAGGTCCTTCTCAAAAAATTAGTATATTGTGATAAAGTTCATTATTTTCCATAATGTAATGATAAAAATTAAACTTTCATATATTTTAGATTCATTGCACACCAACTGAAATATTTCAGGTCTTTTATTGTTTTAAAACTGATGATTTTGGCATACAGCTCATGAAAACCCAAAATTCCTATCTCAAAAAATTAGCATATTTCATCCGACCAATAAAAGAAAAGTGTTTTTAATACAAAAAAAGTCAACCTTCAAATAATTATGTTCAGTTATGCACTCAATACTTGGTTGGGAATCCTTTTGCAATCAGCCTGTGGCACTGCTGAGGTGTTATGGAGGCCCAGGATGCTTCGATAGCGGCCTTAAGCTCATCCAGAGTGTTGGGTCTTGCGTCTCTCAACTTCCTCTTCACAATATCCCACAGATTCTCTATGGGGTTCAGGTCAGGAGAGTTGGCAGGCCAATTGAGCACAGTAATACCACGGTCAGTAAACCATTTACCAGTGGTTTTGGCACTGTGAGCAGGTGCCAGGTCATGCTGAAAAATTTAATCTTCATCTCCATAAAGCTTTTCAGCAGATGGAAGCATGAAGTGCTCCAAAATCTCCTGATAGCTAGCTGCATTGACCGTGCCCTTGATAAAACACAGTGGACCAACACCAGCAGGTGACATGGCACCCCAGACCATCACTGACTGACACTGGACTTCCGGCATTTTGGCATTTCCTTCTCCCCAGTCTTCCTCTAGACTCTGGCACCTTGATTTCTGAATGACATGCAAAATTTGCTTTCATCTGAAAAAAGTACTTTGGACCACTGAGCAACAGTCCAGTGCTGCTTCTCTGTAGCCCAGGTCAGGCGCTTCTGCCGCTGTTTCTGGTTCAAAGTGGCTTGACCAGGGGAATGCAGCACCTGTAGCCCATTTCCTGCACACGCCTGTGCACGGTGGCTCTAGGTGTTTCTACTCCAGACTCAGTCCACTGCTTCCGCAGGTCCCCCAAGGTCTGGAATCGGTCCTTCTCCACAATCTTCCTCAGGGTCCGGTCACCTCTTCTCGTTGTGCAGCGTTTTCTGCCACACTTTTTCCTTCCCACAGACTTCCCACTGAGGTGCCTTGATACAGCACTCTGGGAACAGCCTATTCGTTCAGAAATTTCTTTCTGTGTCTTGCCCTCTTGCTTGAGGGTGTCAATGATGGCCTTCTGGGCAGCAGTCAGGTCGGCAGTCTTACCCATGATTGCGGTTTTGAGTAATGAACCAGGCTGGGAGTTTTTAAAAGCCTCAGGAATCTTTTGCAGGTGTTTAGAGTTAATTAGTTGATTCAGATGATTAGGTTAATAGCTCGTTTAGAGAACCTTTTCATGATATGCTAAGTTTTTTAGATAGGAATTTTGGGTTTTCATGTGCTGTAGGCCAATATCATCAGTTTTAAAACAATAAAAGACCTGAAATATTTCAGTTGGTGTGCAATGAATCTAAAATATATGAAAGTTACATTTTTATCATTACATTATGGAAAAGAATGAACTTTATCACAATATGCTAATTTTTTGAGAAGGACCTGTATTGTCCAATTTTGGTGAGCCTGTGCAAAATGTAGCCTCAGTTTCCTGTTCTTAGCCGACAAGAATGGCACCCGGTGTGGTCTTCTGCTGCTGTACCCCATCTGCCCTAAGGTTCAATGTGTTGTATGTTCAGAGATGCTCTTCTGCATACCTTGGTTGAAACGAGTGGTTATTTGAGTAACTGTTGCCTTTTTATCAGCTCGAACCAGTCTGGCCATTCTCCTCTGAACTCTGGCATCAACAAGACATTTTCGCCCACAGAACTGTCACTCACTGGATATTTTTCCTTTTTCTGACCATTCTTTGTAAACCTTTTAGATGGTTGTGCATGAAAATCACAGTAGATCAGCAGTTTCTGAAATACTCAGACCACCCTCTCTGTCACCCACAACCATGCCACGTTCAAAGTCACTTAAATCACCTTTCTTCCCCATTCTGATGCTTGGTTTGAACAGCAGCAGATCGTCTTGACTATAGACATATATAAACACTAGATGGCTTGCCTGCGCTGTTCAGCAATGGACTGCGACGTAGCAATACAGCGGCCATCTTACTTCAGTCAGCTGCCCCCTTTCGTAACATTGCTGTCAATGGTGCATGTACTATTTAAATAACTCTTACTTGCTCAACTTTCAACCGATTTTCAAACGATTTGTTATAAACTGCAGACACGTGGCTGTGAAATATATTGGTTTTGGTCGGGAAACTCCTGTTATTTGACTCCACTTTCCCGCCGTCTTCCCTTATCCTGTCAATTTTCCATAGACCTAATAATAATATATGATAGTTTTAAAACTGGTATGCTTGGAGCTGTAGTCTATGTTCCTGCATACTCAATGCACAATTTAAACCAGGGTCTTTTCATATAAAATTAATCAGATAGCTACACACACAAGGTAATTAATCATTCATATACAACACATTTAATTGTATATTACAGTAATTTCCAGTATACTTAGCCTATAACTATATACATAACAGTGAAATATGTGTATATACACACATCGGTATCATTTTACCTTTATCTATCTCTGTTCTGTGTACTAAGATTTGTACAGAGATGATGTTTAAAGGTTCTTTTGAGGTAAAGACCACATTAACAGAAATGTTAAAAAATGTGCACCCAGACAAATAAGACAGACATCCAAATCACATCTGTAAGCCAGCAAAAACAAAATTCAACCCAGCAAATTATTTTGTATTTTCACTGCTTCTTGACATTTGTTTTCTTATTTATGAGCTTTCTTTTGATTCTGTCATAAAATTATTGATTGATTAGGGGATGAGAGTATGTATTTGGATTTTGTGTAAAATATAAAAGCTTTTACTGTATGTGTATTGTCTTCCATGTATATGGTGTTTCTTGCTGAACGTGTTGGTTCTTAAGTTTTCGCTTCTTAAATTTAGTCCAAATAAATGACTTTAAAAGCAGATGTTCTTTATTTAATACATTCTAGAGCTGCAGTGAATAATAATAATAATAATTATTATCAATAAATCAGTCCGAATATTAAACGAGTTGTTGATTAGTCAGTGTTTTTAATCCTGCTCTGCTTTCTGCAGCAGCTTGTTATGTTATGCATTTATGAAGATGCTACATTATCACTTCTTATGGAGATATTATTTTAAATAAATTATAAAATAAGAGAGAAATAACTTTAATTAGTTATAATTATTTATGGGTTTTATGTATATATGTTGACGTCAATCTTTGAACCCTATGTCATGAGTCTGATGTTTGTCACTCAGTATAGACCCCGCCCCCTTTTGCATTACAGCCCTGCTTTTATTTTGGTCTGACACCCCAAGATCATCACTGGAATCCATTTAGGCCTCTTTAAAAACTTAACAGATACACCCCTGCTCAGCAGTCTTAATGAGGTATTTTTAAGCTTAAATAAAAATTATTATTTAGACTTTATTACCTTTTTTCTCCTTTGTTTTGGATGTGCTGCTGCTGAAAAATCTCCTATTAGCTGAAGTCCAAAAAGCTAATTTGTTTCAGCGATGAGGAGCTGTAGTGAGGCACAGATCAATCGGGAGACGTAGATGGATGCAACACCACCATTTTTTAAAATGGGAATTTATTGGCAAGGTTAGGAGAAGCAATTCGGTCAACATGCCTGATGATTTTTTTTTTTTCAGACAATTTTTACTTGTGTTGGTCATTTCCAACATGTTTTACACTACCACTTGTCAACCATTATTACACTTCAATTAAGTGATCACAATGTGATACGCCTTCCTATGCTGACATTTAAATGCTGCACCCCATTTGCTCCTCTGTAGGAAAGTAAATTCGCTGTCCCATTTTTCCAGATATTTACATAACTTCTTAGTTGGGGTTTTTTTTAGCAGGAAGGACTTGTCTTTCTTCAGGTCCACCCATCTCTTTGTTGTTCCCGCTCTCTGCGCTAGCCACGCAAGAACCGCCACCGGGGCTACTGCAGGTGCAGTTCTTGCGAAGCTAGTCACAATTTAGTTTAGAGAGACACTGGATTTTATTTATGATACTAAAATACGGGAGATTTACTGAATAATTTAGTTATGACCACAACTAACATTTTTTTGCACCCTTCTGTAATTTCCACTATACTCCATCTAAGTAACTCAAAAAAAGACTTAAGCTCCAAAACCATTAACAAAATACTTCAAACATGTCCTGAAATTACATAGCTACTTTTACTAGCAGAGCAACAGCTGCATAAATCAGGTGTGGACAGATGTGAAGCCTAAAGGTACAGTACTTCAACTTCTTTTTAATCTTTTTAAAATAAAGAGAGAAGACACTATCTAAAAAAATTAAATGTCACAATGAAATGTGACTAAGTCACATGATGTGGAAACTGAAAGAAATCCACCAATCCATCAACATAACATTAAATCTGAAAAGGTATCTGTATAGTCTAGTAAGGCAAGGCAATTTTATTTGTATAGCACACTTTCAACAGCAGGGTAATTCAAGGTGCCTTACATGATTTGGTGATTTAAAAATAAAACACATAAAAGAAACACACATTACACATGATACACAATAAAGCAAGAGAAAGATCAAAAAAAGCAAGAGAGCATGAACACATTTCATACATATGACATCAAGCAATTACTTGAAGGCAATTCTAAACAGATGGGTTTTTAGTCTCAATTTAAAGCAGTTCTGAGTTTCAGCAGCTCTACACTCGTCAGGAAGTCTGTTCCAGATAAGGGGAGCATAGAAACTGAAAGCTGCTTCTCCATGTTTAGTTCTGAGTCTAGGGATGTTTAGTAGGCCAGAGTTGGAGGACCTGAGTGGTCTAGGTGGTTGGTACTGTGACAACAGGTCTTCAACATATTTTGGTGCTAAGGCATGTAATGATTTATAAACTAGTAAAAGTATTTTGAAGTCTATTCTCTGAGCTACAGGGAGCCAGTGTAAGGACTTTAGAACTGGGGTGATGTGCTCTACTTTCCTGGTTCTAGTGAGGACGCGAGCAGCAGCGTTCTGGATCAGCTGCAGCTGTCTGATTGACTTTTTAGGCAGACCTGTGAAGATGCTGTTGCAGTAATCAATCCGACTAAAGATAAACGCATGGATGAGTTTTTCTAGGTCGTGTTGCAACATCAGTCGTTTAATCCTAGAAATGTTCTTCAGATGATAGAAGGCTGACCTTGTTATTGCATAGTAGAATAATCCTGGGATTACTAGGGAACATGAAGTGAATTTTATTCTGTAGTCTGTCTCTAAATGACCAGCTGTGATCAGCAGCAACACAATTAGATAATCAGACCTGCTGGATTGTTGTCACAACTTGGTGAAACACTGAAAAATTTCTGCTGAATGAATATCTGTCAAATTTACAACCTACTGTAAAACCAACTTCAGTGAGGTTTCATTTTGCTTTTCATGGTGCTGAATTGGAAGCCACAGTAGACTACTCATTTTGACCAACGGGGTCCAAAAAATCCTGTCATAATCCATTTTTACCTGTCAGTTTTTTAAATGGTAACATATTCAATAGTATTTCATTTTTTAAATTCAGTTTAATTAATATTACATCCAAATGAGCTGAACATAGTATCCACATCGTGCTATCACACATTAAGCTGTTGAAACAATGTAACTTTTTCCACAGAGACAATAATCATTGATTGTCTGTGTGAACTAGATATTAACAATGAAATTAAATGATAGCACTCACAACTTCCTCGGCCCGCATGGACCTGAAATTCCCATAGGTTATTCTCATGGACTTTCGGGGGGGGGGGGGGGTTGGGTTGAATCCGCGCTCCACTGCCACACTGGAGGCTGGAATTAAACAACACTTCAGTAAGAGCTTTGAAATCAGGGAACATGGCGCAGGTGCTTGGCACACACTAGGCTCTTTGGAGTGCTCCAAAGTCTCCGTAACTCTTCAACTTGCTGTCAGCACACAGATAGCAAGATGCCTTGAGATGATGTTCAGATGCTCTCACAGGAATCTATTTTTTAATTATTGATCTGCACAGGTCAGTGGTATGGATACTAATATATCAAAATAATGGAGAGCCTTCAGATTTATCTGTTACCGTTCTAAGAAATAACACCTGTCAAATACTGAAAATATTTGATTAATGCGACCCCTGGTGCTGATGTTTTAAGAAAGGAAATAACGCTGCTGTGCTTGTTCTTTTAAATCATTCTCAGTAGTTACTCTGCTACTCATCTGAAACTTAAAATCCAAAACCAAGCCACACTGTTTCCTTTGTCCCCCGCTGTGAGAAAGGTCTCCTGCGGAAGAGCCTGGTGCCTTAGAGAGGAAGACACACTGCAGTCAGTGAGGAGAAATGTACGGAACAAAGCTGCCTTTAGTAATTTCTTTATGTAGTTTGATTTAAAGGGCCACAGTCATCACAAACATTTGCACATTTTAATGCTAACTTATGCTAACAGGGCATTAAATATATCGATATAAATAATCTCTTGATTATTATATATATACCTTGAGATTTTTCAAAATCTCAAGGTATTGTCCAGAGTTAGGTGACGATGCTCAACCTTAATGACCACATCTAATAGACATATTTGAGCTTATAGAACAAGTAGTGAAATAAATTACTTGCTGGTTTCACAATGATTGGTTTCCCTCTCCCAGTGGCTGTCACCACTGACACTAACTAGAAGCAATGGTGCAACCGGCAGCCCATTGTAAACAGCTTTTAGTGGACTGTATCACTTTGAGGAATGGGGAGGAGGGAGATCATAATCTTTCAACAAATAAAAACTCGTTTTGCATTTGTAATTTGTATCGTTTGTGTCGTACTTTTACTGGACAGTGCTATGTTATGAAAAATATATCTATTCAATTCAATTCAGTTTATTTATATAGCGCAAATTCACAACAGATGTCATCTCAGGGCACTTAACAAGAAGTCATTTCAATACATTTATACAAACATTCCAATCAGTTAAAAAGTTTCCTATTTAAGGCATCCCAGCAGATTGCGTCAGTCATTGGCGTGAGGTTGGGCAGACTTTCCAACCACAGCAATCCTTCAGCAATCCCTCATACTGAGTAAGCATGTAGCGACGGTGGAGAGGAAAAACTCCCCTTTAACAGGAAGAAACCTCCAACAGAACCAGGCTCAGTAGGAGCTGCCATGTGCCATGACCGTCTGGGGGTTTGAGAAGACAGAGCAGAGACACAGAAGGAACAGAAGATCTGATATAAGAGAACTTTCTATGTTACAGAAAGTAAAAAGTTGATGACAGGACACAGTGGATGTTCAGCCACTGGGAGCACCATCCCAGTCGATGTCCCCCGTCCAACAGGGCATTGCAGTCAAGCAGGATACCAGACCAGGTATATCTTCTATGGAGAGAAAAACACTGAAAGAACACAAAGTTAACAGTCGAAATAGCAGAATGTACTGTAATACAACTGGAGAGTAGTAGTAGTGTTCTATGTGTTCAATAATCTTTGGGGGGGACATGTCACCCCTGTTCCCCCTGGATCTCTGCCTATGGTGGAGAGGTTCCTGTGGGAAATAAATAAAAAAAACAATTAGATATCAAACTGAATACAATAAAACGTCCCTCAGCACACAGCTGGGCCAGATCTTGGGTGCACAGATCACCACATTTGACATGTGTGTGGCCTTGTGTTATTGGAGACACTACTTTGGCAGGCATCAGTACGCACGGAGACAGCGACAACCTGCTTCACCAATAAGCACAACCATCCAGTTTCCACAGTACAGATTGCAAACCTTTTATTTAAAAGTGTAACAACATCCTTTTAAGCTGAAGTGCTTGATGTGACAAGTAAAAAACGCACACGGAGAGCTCAGACCTCCACGAAGCACCTCGCAGATTGTGATTCACAAGATCTCCATGCATGATCACCCCCAACATTTAATAATTTATTCTATGGCAAATTTCCAACATTTCCTGTAAGTTTTATCCAAATCCATTTATAACTTTTTGAGTTATTTTGCTAAAAGACAGATGGACACCAACTTGAGCTCCCTGGCGGAGGTGATAAACTGATGAGATAAATATTCCGTCAAAGTAAAACTGTTTAGGTGTTCCCCCATTCTACCACTAGATGCTGTGCATATGCTTGGTCAGAGCTATTGTTATATTTAAAAACATTTCTACGCACAAGCACAACATGGTGAATACCACACAATCCGTAACATTGTTTCTACGCATGAAATATGCACAGATCTGTGCGTAAGTACGGTTAAAAAATAAGGCCCCTGGAGTGGATCTCACCTGCTGGAAAGGGGAAATGAACAGAGAGAAAAATGAAGCAGGGAGAGGGAAAAGGTGGAGATCAAACAGAAAAGAGAAAAACGTCTGAAAGAACCTAGATCCGTACACTTTCATTCTAAGCAAATTATCTCTTTCATTATTCAAACATTTAGCAAAAGAAATAATTCTGGTAATCCTCACTGCCCTAAAACTTATGTATTTGACCTAAAACTTGATTTAATGTCAGAGAGTGAGGGGAAAATGTTTTTATAATATTTGTAATCAGGTTTCAACTTTGAATAATAAACAGATAGTCATTTTGGTAGTTTTAGGTATCTGCCCTTTAATAAAATAATGAGTGTAAAAAACGGCTTTTAATAAACTAATCAGACATAGCATTATGCGAATTGATAGGTAAAATGGGTTACACTGACTTCCTGTAAGTATATTACAAATCAGATAGAATAGAATAATCCTTTATTATCCCACAAAGGCGACATTCAGCTTTAACAGCAGCAAAGTGACAAGTAATAGAAACATTTTAGATTCACACAAGAAAAATAGAAAAGTATAAAAAACAGAATTAAAGGAGCTGTATGTAAGGAATATATTTCAATTAATCATAAAATGGCCTGATATGTCACTAGACATTAAGAAATCATGTTCATTTCAAATACTAATATCACTGACAACAGTAGTACGGCCAGGATATTGTCATTTAAAAAGTGAGGTTGCAGCCCTCAACTGATGTTGATGTTGTCATCTTGTGTTTTTGCCTGAAGCACCACCCTCCACCTATCTACCAATGAAGAAGTCAATAGTGTTTCGAAATCGCCGTGAAAAGGTCCAAAATAAAACAAGGATTCGTGAAGGAGATGCCTTTGCAAGATGGAGACGGCTAAAAACAGAGAAGAATTTGAAGACAGACGCCGACATTAATATTTTAATCCTGGACAGGTAAGATTTGTCTATGTTTGGCTAACTTGGAGGCCTACTTAATGTAAATGGACATTTCAAATATTCATGACAATTGAACAAAGTTATGCATGTTCGTGAATTGAGCAAAGTAACGTTACGTTAGCGCATATGGAGGAGGAGGGTCAACGAACTGAAAAGAAAAGGAATTGTTTGGGAAATAAAAATGGCGAGTAGTCATTGCTAACATTACCGATCCATTATCAGAGCCCGTTTCCTTGTCATTATAATTAAACATAATTAACAGAAAAAAACTTACTGTGTAGGACTCGTCACTTGCCATTGGAAGCTCCTTGTAGTAGCCTACGTTCCTGCAGCTTATCTGGCAACCCGAGGCGGGAGGGGATACATCGCACTACAGTAATTTGAAGGTGATTGCAGTACCAGTTTTGGCCACAATCTTACATACGGCTCCTTTAAGAATAATATATGGATATATATATTTAAAAAAAGTATTGTGCAGTTATAAAAAAATACTCAGATTTGAATGTGTAGGATAATTTAAAAACTGAAAATATTTAGAAAATGTGCATGTTTAGTTGTGCATTAAAAAGTAAAAGTATTATTTACAAGGAGTTAACAGAAGTTCACTCCACTGGAGGCAGTGTTAGTTGGTACTCTGTGACGGGGTAAGCCGTATTGCGTCATTTCCTGTTGTCACTGTTGCGCTCCGTGGAGCTGTTTGGTGTTCAGACTCTCTTGAATTGATCTTGTTTTCTCTGTGCTGAGGCCTCTCTAAGTTATTTTAACACACAAGCACACTAAAACACATGTTTTGTGGTGGTGAACTTTACGTTTTGGGAACTCCTTGTGTTTCACACAGCTTTTCTTGGGGTGGTAAGGTCTCGCTAGCTCAGTTAGCTTAGCTTCATTGCGGCTATGGCTACTCTTCTCTCGCCTGTCTATAACCCTTCTCTTCTCTCTTGCTCTCTCTGTCAAATGTTTGGTTACTTCCCTGCCTCCTTTAGTGATAATGGTAACTGTAATAAATGTAATATTTTTGTAGCTTTGGAGGCGAGGGTATCAGAATTAGAAGCACGGCTCCGCGCTGTTGAAAAACCAGCAGATAGCCGAAGCCCATTAGCCAGCGCGGAGCCAACAAGGATAGAACCCCCTAGCTGTCCTCCGGTAGAGCCCGCGCAGCCGGAACTGCAGGCCGGCTGGGTGACTGTATGTAGGAAGCATAGTTCTAGGACCCAGCCCATGGGCCACCACCAACTCGTCCACGTTTTTCCCCGCTCAGCGACACACCCACTGAGAAGCCGACCCTGGTAATTGGCAGCTCCATAGTCAGAAACGTGGCATAAGAGACACCATTGACCATAGTCAAATGCTTGCCAGGGGCCAGAACGGGCGACATCAAATCCTACCTGAAACTGCTGGCTAAAGATAAGCGTAAATACAGTAAGATTGTTATTCACGCTGGCGGTAATGACACCCGGTTAAGCCAATCGGAGGTCACAAAAATTAGTGTTGCTTCGGTGTGTAAGTTTGCCAAAACAATGTCAGACCCGATAATCTTTTCTGGTCCCCTGCCTGATCGGACCAGTGACGACATGTTTTGCCACATGCTGTCATCCCATCAATGGTTGTCTAGGTGGTGTCCTGCAAACGATGTGGGCTACATTGATAACTGGCGAACATTTTGGGGAAAACCTGGTCTGATCCGGAAAGACGGCATCCATCCCACTTTGGATGGAGCAGCTCTTCTTTCTAGGAATATGGCCGAATTTATTAGTCCTCCAAAACACTGACAACCCAGGGTCCAGACCAGGAAGCAGAGTCGTAGTTTAACCCACCTCTCTGCTGCTTCTGTACTGTTACCCACCCATTACCCTATACAAAAAGTGTCTTGGCCACGGTCAAAATTAAATGGATTAAAAGTTAAGCCAAGAAAAGCAAATTATGGAAATCTCATAAAGATAAATAAGACTTTGACTGAACAGAAAAATAAATCATTTAAATGTGGTTTATCAAACAAAAGATCTCTCTCCTCAAAGACTTTGTTAGTAAATGACTTGATTTGTGATAATCACATTGATTTGCTTTGTCTCACAGAAACCTGGTTGCAGCAGGAGGATTGTCAGTATAAATGAGTCAACTCCTTCCAGTCATTTAAATTTTCACATTCCTAGAAATACTTAGCGAGGAGGAGGAGTTGCAACCATTTTTCGTTCTGATTTACTAATTAGTCCGAGACCAATTGATAGCTCCAGTTCTTTTGAACATCTAACCCTTAATTTTCCTCATCCAAGTTGCAAAACATTAAGACTATTTTTGTTTTTGGTTTTGTATCGTCCACCAGGCCCTTACTCTCAATTCTTGGATCAGATCTCACATTTTTTATCTGATTTAGTATTAAATACTGATAGGGTCATTATAGTGGGGGACTTCAATATTCATGTGGATACTGAAAGTGATAGCCTAAATGCAGCCTTTGGTGCTATTTTAGACTCAATTGGCTTTACTAAAAAAGTACAGGGATCGACCCACTCGGGCAAACACACTTTGGACCTTGTACTGACATACAGTATTGAGTGTGAGGAAATAACAGTCCACCCACATAACCCGGTCCTGTCTGACCACTTCTTAATAACTTTTGAATATACTTTAACTGACCATCTTAAATCTGAAAGAAAATTTCATTATAGTAGAGCTTTATCAGACAATGCTCTAACAATTTTTAAAGAATATGTTCCATTCTTACTTTCCTTAGTGTCTCAGGGTAACACAGTGGATGGCAGCAATTCTATCTCTAACCCTTCAGAAATTGATGATCTGGTTCACAGCGTTAGGTCCTCATTGCGTTTGGCATTAGATAGTGTAGCCCCCTTAAAAAAGAAAGTGGCTAGCCATAGGAGGCTGACTCCTTGGTTTAATGCAGAGTTGCATACTTTAAAGCAGAATACTAGGAAGTTGGAGAGAAAATGGCGCTCTACACATCTAGAGGATTCCTATTTAACCTGGAATAACAGTCTACTACTGTATAAAAAGACCCTTCGACAAGCTAGAAAAGCATATTTTTCATTATTAATAGAGGCGAATAAAAACAATCCTAGTTTTCTTTTTAGTAAAGTTGCCAAACTTTCACAGAGTCATAGCTCTGTTGAGCCAACTATTCACCCAGCTCTTAGAAGTGATGATTTTATGGGATTCTTCATAGATAAAATTAATTCTATTAAAAATAAAATCATTGGCATCCTCCCAAACATGATTACTTCTTCCTCAGTAAATGAGGCAGCATCGGAAAGAACTGTAGAACCTCATTTGTGCTTAGGCTGTTTTGATTCAGTCGAGCTTTCGGAATTATCAAAAATATTAGCCTCATTTAAACCTTCAACTTGTATGTTGGACCCAATCCCAACCAAATTATTTAAAGAAGTGTTCCATTTGGTTCCTGGCCCCATTTTGGATATGATGAATCTATCCTTAGTAAACTGATACGTACCACAGGAATTTAAAATAGCTGTAATTAAACCTTTACTCAAGAAACCTTCCCTTGATCAAGATGACTTAGTGAATTACAGACCTATATCTAACCTTCCTTTCTTATCCAAAAAGAAAATTGTTGCTAATCAAGTCTGTGAGCATTTAAACAATAACGAGCTGTTTGAAGAGTTTCAGTCAGGTTTTAGAGCTCATCATAGCACTGAAACAGCACTGGTGAAGGTTACTAATGATATTCTCATGGCCTCAGATAATGGACTAGTGTCTGTTCTGGTTTTGTTAGATCTCAGTGGTGCTTTTGACACAGTCGATCACAATATTCTCTTAGAAAGGCTTGAACATGTTGCAGGGATCAAAGGAACAGGACTAGGCTGGTTTAAATCATATCTGTCTGACAGATTCCAGTTTGTTCATCTAAATAATCAATCTTCTTCACTCTCAAGGGTTACTTGTGGAGTTCCACAGGGTTCTGTGCTTGGACCAATTCTTTTCACCATATATATGCTTCCAATTGGTAGAATCATTAGACAGCATGGGATAAATTTATACAGCTATGCCGATGATACACAACTATATTTATCCATAAATCCTGATTAACCCAGTCAGTTAGGTAGATTACAGGCATGTCTGGAAGACATAAAAACATGGATGAATCTAAACTTTTTGCTTTTAAATTCTGACAAGACAGAAGTTGCTGTCTTTGGACCAGAAGTTCTAAAAAAGAAACTGATTAGACAATCACTTCATCTGGATGGCATTAAATTGGCCCCCCAGTAATAACATAAAGAACCTCGGCTTTATTTTTGACCAAGACTTGACATTTAAATCCCATATTAAACAAGTTTCTAGGATTTCCTTCTTTCACCACCGGAATATTGCTAAAATTAGAAACATCCTGTCCAGGAGTGATGCTGAGAAACTAGTCCATGCATTAGTTACCTCAAGTCTGGACTACTGTAATTCTTTACTATCAGGAAGTCCACAAAATGTCAATAAAAGCCTTCAGTTGATCCAAAATGCGGCAGCAAGAGTTCTGATGAATATTAAAAAGAGAGATCACATTTCTCCTGTTTTAGCTTCCCTTCATTGGCTCCCTGTTAAATCCAGAATATAATTTAAGATCCTTCTTCTTACATACAAAGCCCTTAATAATCAAGCTCCATCATACATCAGAGATCTAATTGTTCCATATGTTCCCAACAGAGAACTTCGCTCTCAGACTGCAGGTTTACTTGTAGTTCCTAGGATGTCTAAAAGTAGAATGGGAGGCAGATCTTTTAGTTATCAGGCTCCTCTCCTGTGGAACCAGCTCCCAGCTTTAGTCCGTGAGGCAGACACACTGTTTACTTTTAAGGCCAGGCTTAAAACTTTCCTTTTTGATAAAGCTTATAGTTAGAGTGGCTTAGGTCATCCTGAGCTAGCTCTGTAGTTATGCTGCTATAGGCTTAGACTGATGGAGGACAGACTTACCAATTTTCTTCACTCTGCTACTTCCTTTTCTACTACTACTCTCCAGTTGTATTACAGTACATTCTGCTATTTCGACTGTTAACTTTGTGTTTTCTCAGTGTTTTTCTCTCCATAGAAGATATACCTGGTCTGGTATCCTGCTTGGCTGCAATGCCCTGCTGGACGGGGGGCATCGACTGGGATGGTGCTCCCAGTGGCTGAACATCCACTGTGTCCTGTTATCAACTTTTTACTTTCTGTAACATAGAGAGTACTCTTATATCAGATCTTCTGTTCCTTCTGTGTCTCTGCTCTGTCTTCTCAAACCCCCAGACGGTCATGGCACATGGCAGCTCCTACTGAGCCTGGTTCTGTTGGAGGTTTCTTCCTGTTAAAGGGGAGTTTTTCCTCTCTACCGTCGCTACATGCTTGCTCAGTATGAGGGATTGCTGAAGGATTGCTGTGGTTGGAAAGTCTGCCCAACCTCACGCCAATGACTGACGCAATCTGCTGGGATGCCTTAAATAGGAAACTTTTTAACTGATTGGAATGTTTGTATAAATGTATTGAAATGACTTCTTGTTAAGTGCCCTGAGATGACATCTGTTGTGAATTGGCGCTATATAAATAAAATGAACTGAATTGAATTGAATATAACTGTGAAAAACAGATGTGCAAATAACAGCAGAAATGTTAATTAAGTGAGTCAAACAGTATAAAATTACAGCCAGGGTGTAAACTTTATTGAGTTTGTTGGGAGAAGTTGTGGATATAGAGTCTAACAGCTGCAGGGAGGAAGGACCTGCGAAAATGCTCCTTCATGCACCTTGGGATGCAGCAGTCTGTCACTAAGGGGAGCTCTGCAGCTCAGCAACAGCTTCATGCGTGGGGTGGGAGACACAGAGACAGATAAATATTGTGTCCTCAAAGTTGATGTATTAGAAACAGGAAAAATGAACAAAGCTAAAGGATTTGACAGTTTTACAACTAAGGGCCCAGTTGTACAAGTGGGTCAGAGCATCTCCAAAACTGCAGCTCTTGTGGGGTGTTCCCAGTCAGCAGTAGTCAGTATCAAACAAGTAGGTCCAAGGAAGAAACAATGGTGAACTAGCACTATCACTGCATGTGGATAATAAAAGCTGGCCTATATGGTAAGGAAATAATATGGAAATAAGGTGGTTTGGGATGATAATAGAGCTGAGAGTAAAAATAAGGCCAAAGGGAGCATGGATGAAACAAAACAACAAGGGGAAAAGGATAAAAACAGCTAGATGAAGGCAAAGGAGAGAGGATAGAGATCATAAAGATTAACAAGTTAAGAGGAAATCAGTGCAAAGAAGTAGCTTGGAAATTTTAATGAAAGTCAACAATACTCTACCTGGGACTAGTACCTTACTGAAGTTCCTATAAAACAGAAAGAAAAGAATTCTAGAAAATTATTGTTGGAAACTAATGACTTATTGTCCAAACTGAGAGAAAATGAGAGGAAATGGGAAAAAATTGAGAAATACTGAAAATTAAAGATGGAGAGGATGATCGAGAAAGAGAAGAGGAAAAAGCCAGAGCAAAAGTGTGATCCAGAAAGCACTGGTGGGGGGGCACAGCAGGCAGCGATAAGCACAGAAAGGGGGCTCCTCTTCCGCTCAGCTGTGTGTCTTGGCCGGCTGTGAAAGGCCGCTCTCTTCCTGTCAGCACAGGAAACCCACAGGGTACCATTGTGCCACAGTCAGAGAGAGAGGTGGGGACAGAGACAGCACCAGAGGTTTGAATAATTCACTTGAGTTATGGATCAATTTAAGCTTCTTGAGGCTAAAACTCAGTTTGCACTGCAGTGGTACTCTTATATTGTTTTATTTGCATGGTCACTAATAAGCAAAGCAAAGTAAGAGTAATGACAGGCTGATATACATTTAAATGACTGTTTCCATCAAACAGCCGACAAATATGACACTTGGCATCATTCCAGCTAAAGCCCTAAATCCACAACCTTAGTTCATCCTCAACTTCCATTTTGTTGACTGATAAATTCAATTAAAACCAAGTTTTACCCTCAGTCTCTGTTTCACAGACAGTCTATTGTGCTCCTCAACCACATTGGCCCTAATGTTGGTCAGTAAATAGTTGCCAGGAGTCTGTGGGGGTGATTGGTTCGCCTCTAGGGAAATGGCTCTTTCATGCTCTTTCAGTGAAATGAGAGAATCTTTCATTTCGGTTCACTTGTTTTTGCAAGTAATTGAGCAAGTTTCTTTTTCAGATCAAATGGCTCAGAGCACAGTGCACAGCTGTGTGTTCACTGGCCAAAACAAATCTACATCATCTTATTTGAGTCATTGAAAAACTGCATGAATTTACATCTCGGTAAAAGACAATAAATTATTTTCATTGGCTCTTCAAGATATTGAGATGTTTAGTTTTCACCCAGAGGCAGATAAGACGATGGTTTATAAGTATCAGGATCAATTTAGTATTGACTGAATTTAGTATTGACAATTTAGTATTGATTGAATTTAGTATTGACTAAAATTAAGCTACACATTTCCCATGTGTAGCTTACCCTTACTACACATTGCCTTGTAAAGTAAGATGTTGTCATGCATCAACGTTTAGGGTTGGTCATCAGTGAAAGAATGTCAAAAAGAGGAGAAAAATGAGCACTTTGTTTGTTATGTGTTTACAAAGGCATAATCTTAGTTCACTGTATTCTGTGCACGTCTTCCCTCTTTTAGCAGGGTTTTTGATGTGAGACTTTGCAGTGACATGATTCCAGAAATCAAAGTACTAAGAAGAAATGTGTGAGGTTGAAGGGGCTTTAAAAAGCAAAAGAAAATAGATAATAAAGGACAATGCAACATGTGACTGCAAGAACAATTCAGTCAAGAATTGAAATGTAATGCTATGAGCATAACCCTTGAGTATTCTTTGGCGTTTGGGCTTCTTATGGTGGGTTCACACCGGTCAGCGCGGCCAGGCAGCAGGGCAGCTAGATTACATGCAAGTCTGTGGTACCTACGCGTCAAGTGGGCATCAAGCTGCCCCGCAGCAAGTCGCGCGCGTCGGCGCAGCTGGCATCAGCGGCTGCTGCTCGGACACGTTGACGGACCATCGGACCAGGTCCTGCGTGAAGTTGGGAAAACTGAACTTTAAGGCAGCAAACGTGGGGCGTCAACCAATCATAGGGACTCTTTGTACTGACGTGGATCGCCAAGTCCTTCATTCAAAATGGAGGATCAAATAATCATCGCTGTCTGTAATTTCGAGATCGGATTTATTTGGAGGAAGATATTGGAGGATATTGGAGTGCCAGGCAAGCAGTTAAATATTTTCTTTTAACTTTCTTGTTCTGTTAGCCGCTAGCCAAATGGGCAACTACGAGACGTGATGCGCTGACGCGCCAACACGGACTGCAAAGTGTGCAAGCAGCTGGGTTTTAATTTTAAAGCGTCAACTTTCGTCCGTTTGAGGGATTTGACGCGTAGAAGCACTGACCGGTGTGAACGCCCCATTATGCTCTCTGGCTTTGTCCTGCAGGCAAAAATGGACCTCAAATTCTTAGTTTTTTTAATATATTTTCTGTGTCTGTATGCTTTTTAAATCAGAATCTGTTATGGATGGGGTTTTTCCATTGTTATTACTCTAGTTGTCTTTTCCTTTTTATCATTGCAGATGCAAGCTCAGGAGTGCTGGGTGTGTGAGTAAGTGTGTGAAAAATATCACTGCTGCAAAGCTCAATAGCAATCTGGAGAATGGACTGAAAGGGTGGTTGAACATCGCTAGAGCAACTGACTGCATACAAATGCACATTAAGGCACCCTCTTCATCTCTATCTCCATATTTCAAGCGCAAAAAAATAAACTAATTAAACGCACAACTCATTTCAAAGAACACAGAGTGCTGTAGAGACAACAGGAGGGTTAGGTGATGCAGCTGTGGCTCAGTAGGGAGAGTCGTCGTCTGACAAGAGTTTTTTGTGTTTGATTCAAGTTTCCCCCTAGCTACAAGTCTAAGTATCTCTACGCAAGAGACTATGCATAAATCTCAACCTGCCAAGCAATATGGTGTATGGATGTTTATGGAAATGGGTGACTGTGACTTGTAGTTTAAAGTACTTTCACTGCAGTTTGTTTTCTTAAAACATAAAACACATGGAATGAGTGGATCCGGAAACGATTGGAGATTAAGGGTTTCATGAAAGTAAAAGAAGAGCCAAAGGCAAAAAAGCTAAATAACAAACAACAGGAGCAATATGCTAAATGACACGGAAGCACCTACACATACATTTAATAAAAGTTACCTAAGGAGAGAAGAGATGCAGAAATTGAAAATGTAAATATTTTGATATAATAAATTCATTTTTATCAATTTACAAAATGCATGACCAATGTGTAAACAAAAGAAAAATCTAAATCAAATCAATATTTGGTGTTACTACCTTTTGCCTTCAAATCAGCATCAATTCTTATAGGCACACTGGCTGGAGAGCGGTACAATAATGAGCATCTGCAGGCAACAGTACAGGATTGCGGAGGTTCCTTCAACATTTAGGGCTGCATTTCTGCAAATGGAGTTGGAAATTTGATTAATGGTGTTCTCAGTGCTGAGAAATACAGGCAGATACTTATCCATCATGCAACATTATCAGGGAGGCATATGATTGCCCCCAAATTCATTCTGCAGCAAACAATGACCCCAAACATACAGCCAGTCATTAACTACTATCTTTAGCTATAACTATATCCACATATAGAACTGCTTTACACATTTAGAACTATATCCCCCCCAGACTCCCCCAATACAGAAAAGCTGCACATTTCAGAGTGGCCTTTTATTGTGGCCAGTCCAAGGCACACCTAGGCAATATTCATGCTATCTAATCCGCACCTTGAGATGCCACACCTGTAATGTGGGATGAATGACCATTATAAATAAAGTTTGATTGATTGATTGATTATCTTGGCAAAGGACTCCTATGCCAAGATAATCAATTTTCATGGCAATAAACTGTGAAACCCATGGATATTCACATGTGAAGCCCATGGGATAACATGTAAACGACATGTGAAATGTGTTATTTTCCACATAAGACCTACATGTGAAAAACATGTGTGAAACCCATGTGGAATTACATATGAAGCCCATGTGAAGCCTATGGGATTACATATGAAAAATAAATGAAACCCATGTAAAACCATACATAAAACCTCACTAGTGTGAGATGAGCTGCTGCTGAGATCTCGCGAGAGCTGTGCGTAAGTAATATGGCGGTAAACTGGTAAAACAAACAAACTCGGGTAAAAACAAACCCTAACATTTGAGCCAAATATTGCAAACGTTTAATAATAATAACCATTATTTTGTATTTCTCCATAAACAAACTGGACGAGGAAACCTTGCACAGCCTGGAAAGCTACTTGGACGAGTGCTTTGACAACATTGTTATGGGCAAGCCACAGAAATCCACCTCTGCTGTGCCGACAAGCACACCATCACAAAAACGCACTCGTTCTGAGGCCAGCACCTCCACCATCTCTCCAGAGAAAAGCTACAGCGATGTCCTAGACTCAATAGACAAGAAGCTAACCAGCCTAGACGCCTGTCTGGGCCTGGTTGAGGTTCTCCACAAAGAGTTTCAAGCTCTAAGGGAATCCCTGGAGTTCAGCCAACAACAGGTAGCATCGCTCGCTGCAGAAAACCAAACGCTTAGGGAGAGTGTAAAGAAACTCACCGAGGGGATGACGCAGCTGTCCGGAGAAAGGAAGAGGATGAAAGAAACTATCTTGGACATACAGGCCAGGGGAATGCGGGACAATCTTGTTTTTTCCGGGATCCCAGAACAGGCTGAGGACGATGCTGAATCCACCGTCCGAGATTTTCTCCAACATCAGTTAAAGCTCCCAAGCGACACGGTAAAAAACATCACTTTTCACCGCGTCCACCGGCTCGGAGGTAAGAAGCCCAACAACAGCCGGCCGCGACCTATTGTTGCTAAATTTGAGCATTATAAGCAAAAAGAGCAGGTCAGAGGCCAGGGCAGAGAGCTGTGGGGAACGAATTATAGCGTTAACGATCAATATCCGAAGGAGATCCTGGATAGAAGGCGCGTTTTGTTCCCAATCAGGAAGAAATATATCAATGAAGGCACCAGAGCTACAGTAGCGGTAGATAAACCGTATGTTAATGGGCAGCTGTTCAGGGACCCCCAGCTTACTCCTTGGCTTTATTAGCCATGTAACACTGGTCAGATAAGAGTTGTTTTATCAGTCAACTATAATCTAATGTTAGCACAGCTCTGTAAAGTTGTTTACTTCACTCAATGTGGGCGGGGCCAGGTCTAAGCACTCGGATACTGGCTCTTTTTTCTTTTCTCATCTTCACATGTCTATCACCAAATGTCTTTGTCACTCATTTTTCCTTCTTTTATCACTCACACACACACACAGAATTTTTTCATAACATAACTATTTCTTTCTCTCTCACCCTTCACACCTTCACAACTTTCTTCTATTTTTCTCTTTCTTATATCTCGGCTTTTGAATCAGGCAACCCCAGGCACAAACTAATAATACACCTGTGTTTATCTGTTTCTATGGTGATATGGACTTTACAACTTTTATCTCAAAACTATGGCTACTCTAAGGTTTGTCACGTGGAATGTTCATGGAGCTGGGACCAGAGAGAAAAGAGTTAAGATTTTTAACCAGCTTAAAAGATGAAGGCAGATGTCGTCTTATTACAAGAAACCCATAAATCTACCTCAGCTGCAGATGATCTTAAATCCCCTAAGTTTCCTAATGTGTTTTCTGCATGCTATAACTCCAGACAAAGGGGAGTAGCAATTTTAATAAATAAAAATGTAAATTTTACAGTAATAGATACAGTTACAGATCCAGAGGGTAGATTTATTATAGTAAAACTATCTATACATAACCAAAAGTTATGTATTGTCAGTATATATGGTCCAAATGTTGATGACCCCTCATTCTTTCATTCCTTCTTCTCGGTGCTCCTTGAACACATGGATTGCTCACTTCTTCTTGGGGGCGACCTCAACTTTGGTTTAAATGAAGAAATAGACAGGCTCAGCACAGCAGGGACTCAGCGCAGCTGGAAATCTATAGATATAGTCAAACAGTACATGAGCGATTATGGACTTTGCGATGCATGGCGATCTCTTCACCCCAATGACAAAAAATATACTTTCTTCTCAAATGTCCACCATTCATATTCTCGACTGGATTATTTGTTAGTCAGCAGCTCACTGTTGACTGACATTTCAGACACTGAGATACACCCTATAGCTGTTAGCGATCATGCTCCTGTTTTTCTAACTTTAGTAAATAAAACAGAAACACCTCAAAGCAAAAATTGGAGATTTAATATATCCTTACTTAAGGATAAAGAATTTATAAAATATTTTGAAAAAGAGTGGGCTTCTTATTTAGAATATAATGACCTCCCTGGTACGTCGCCATCCATTCTTTGGGAGGCAGGAAAAGCTGTGATTAGAGGTAAAATAATCTCATTCTCATCAAATAAAAAGAAAATGGAAAAAAACGTATTCAGGAATTAGAAGAAACTATCAATATATTAGAAGCTTCTCTAGAGGAGGAGAGACTAGGCAAAATCCGTAAAGCAAAACTAGAATTAAATCAAATTATTAATAAACAGACCCAGTTCTTAATTCAAAGACTTAGGATAGAAAACTTTGAACAAGGTAATAAATCAGTTAGATTTTTGGCTAACCAGCTAAAAATTAATAAAGAAAAAACAACTATATCTGCTATTAAAGATCAGACCGGGAATACAGTATATGATCCTGGTAGAATAAACAACACATTTAAAGAATTTTACAAGGCTTTATACTCACCAGTGATAAATCCATCGGTTCATAAAATTGAAAAATTTTTTGATAACATAACAGTACCAAAATTATCTGAAAGTCAAGCGATGGCCCTGGATTCACCACTAACAGTGGCTGAACTCCAGGAGGCCCTCCAAGGCATGCCCAATAATAAGGCTCCAGGCCCAGATGGATTTCCAGCAGAGTTCTATAAAGAATTCTGGAATATTCTGGCACCAACATTCCACAAAATGCTGCAGGAAACCAAGGAAAATGGCAGACTCCCACCAAATATGAATTCTGCCTACATTAGTCTTCTACTAAAATCAGGTAAAGACCCTTTGTTTCCTACCAGCTATCGTCCCATATCCCTCATTAATGTTGATCTTAAAATAATCTGCAAAGCCCACGCAAAAAGGATAGAGAAAGTAACCCCTCTTATAATACATCCTGATCAAACTGGTTTTATTAAAGGGAGACATTCATCCACAAATTCACGTAGATTAATAGATTTAATAGATTTTTCTAACTGTAAAAACATTAAAACTAATATATTTTCTTTAGATGCAGAAAAAGCATTTGATAGAGTTAACTGGAAATTCTTATTTGTAACCTTACATAAATTTGGCTTTGGAAGTTCTTTTGTAAACTGGTTGAAAATATTATACAGTTCACCAAAAGCGTGTATCAGAACAAATAACCAAACATCATCTACGTTTTATCTTCAGAGAGGTACCAGGCAGGGATGTCCTCTCTCTCCCTCCCTGTTCGCTATTTTTATTGAACCACTAGCTGCAGCGATCAGGCAAACTCACAATATTAAAGGCATAAAATGTAATAACATAGAACATAAAATCAGTCTTTATGCAGATGATGTATTACTTTTTCTCCAGCATTCACAAACCTCTTTCTCTCAGGTAATCGGGTTGATAAACTCTTACTCAAATGTTTTAGATTATTCTATAAATTGGTTAAAATCTACAGTTCTTCCAATCAATTGTTCTGTCCAGAATCCAACTAATACACAACTGCAGTCAGGGAATATTACCTATTTAGGTATCAATGTCTCACCAAGACTGGCAGATTTTATAACGTTAATCTACATCCCACTTTTTAAAAAAAGTGGAAGATGATCTTGCCAGATGGAAATCTCTACCCATATCACTTATGGGAAGGGTTGGTTCAATAAAAATGATGGTTTTGCCCAGAATCAACTACTTATTCTCAATGATCCCAAGTAAACCATCACTAGACTGGTTTAGATCTCTGGACTCCTCTATCTCTAAATTTCTTTGGAAAGATAAACCCCCACGTATCAGCTTAAAAATACTGCAGAAGACCAAAGAAAAAGGAGGTCTAGATCTACCAAACTTCCATCATTATTTCTTAGCCAACAGGCTCCAATACATATCAAGATGGTTAAAACATAGCTACCTAGACGAGTCCTGGAGAGACGTAGAACAGACACTATGTAATAAGATAAAACTTTCAGACCTACCATTTATTAGCTCAAATATAAAACAATATGAATGCTTTAAAAGCATAAATATCAGCTCCTCTCTGACAGCATGGTGGGAGTTTCTAAAAATGACAGAGTCCACAATAATCCCATGCAGACGTACACCCATCTGGAATAACCCCGACATCTTGCAAAAAAATGTATGATAAGTTTCCCAGTCTGGAGGTGCAATGGAATTGAATACCTGGAACATATATTTGAAGGAACAGACTTTATCCCATTTAATACATTAATTACACAATATGGAATTGATCAAAACAAATTCTTAGAATATCAACAAATTAAATCTATTATTAAAGGTAAATTTAGGCTCAATACAGCTGAATTACAAATTCCAGCAAGAGTTTTAGATTTTCTTAATCTCAACCCCCCCAAATTGCTGTCTAAAATATACAAAACTTTATCTACATTAGATGAATCAATAGCCATCCCTATTTCAAAATGGGAGGTGTATTTATCAGCCAGCTTTGACCAAAACGTCTGGTCTCAGATATGTTTAAGAACCTTTAAAATAACAAAAAATCCTAATTTCCAATTAATACAATACAAAATCCTTCATAGAGTACACTATAAAGGTCAACGAATGTTTAGGATGGGTTTTACATCGTCTAATACCTGCTTACAATGCACAAGCAATATACCAGATACTTATGTTCATGCGCTTTGGTTCTGTCCACCTGTTAAGAAATGTTGGTGCCAGATATGTGAGGACTTATCAAAGTGTCTGAAATGTAACCTCCCACCATCTCCCTCAATTTGCCTGTTAGGAAATTTAAATGATGTCACCATGGACACAAAGTCAGTTCTAATGGTTCACATTGCCTTATGCATCGCTAAGAAAACTATCCTCCTGAACTGGAAAAATAAAAAAGCTCTTAATATTAATCAGTATAGAAATCTCTTGTTGGACCATATTGGTCTTGAGACGGCCTCTGGCTACATATCTGATCAATCTCTCTGGGCTCCTTTGATCGGCTCCATCACCTAGTGGGGGTGGGGGGCACTTGGTTTTGTCGTTTGGGACACTGTTGCTGATGTGGGGGTTTTGGGGGTGGAGGCGTCTGGGGGGGACCCCGGGGGGTGGGATCACTGGGCGGATGGGGCGCTGGACCTCGCGGCCGGCCTGGGTTTGGGCTTTGGGTGGTGACTCCTGATGGCTGCATGCGGTGCCTTGGGGGGGTTGCACTGATGGACAAGGGTTGCTGGCCTGGTGGCCGTGCTGCGCCTGGGTAGGGTCTGGGCTGGGCCTGGGGATTCGGGGCTCGGGGGCGCCGCGCCCCCTAGCTGTGGTCCTGGCTGGGAGTCTGCCGGCGTGGGGTCTCTGTTGGCTGTGGGGGTCGTGGCCGGCCGGTGGCCGGCATGTGCAGCCGCCTCTCTTTTTTTTCTCTGGGCCGATTGTCATCGCCAGTCCCTGTATGGCGTCTTGCCTTGTTTGCTGGTTGGGGTGCCTGGCTGCTGGTCGCGGTTGCTGGGTGGCGTTTCTGGGCCGGATCAGTCCTTTTTTGCACTGGACTTGGCTCCTGGGTCTTGGTCTTTGTGTGGGGCGCTGGGGTTGGGCATTTGGCCGGGATCGGTCGGACTTGCGGGTGGACTGGCCGGGTGGTGGGCGTGCAGGGCAGGTGGGTGGGGCGCTGGGTTTGGTCTCCTGCCGGGCCGTTGAGCAACAGTGGTGGCTCCACAAAGAATGAGGCTGGTGGATGTCGGCCTGGTGGGTCGGCCGCCCGGCTCGTCGGTTTCTCCTGGTCTGGGCAGGTACGTCGACGTGGTTCGGGCTACGGGGGCCTCCGGTGTGCGGGTGGCGCTGGGGGCCTCCTTTGCTGGCAGGGAGGCTGCTGCTGTGTGGCAACAGGTGCTCTCCCCCTACGAGGGCACTTGGACGGGGGGGAGGGGTGTGCGGGAGGGGGGGGGGGAAGCGAACTCAACCTGGGTGTCTAGTGTCTTTTGTGTTTTGAGAGTAGAGCGAATGTCAGGGTGGGTTTAGTTCCCCTTCTGGGATGGGGCTGGGGGGACTGCCTTGGGGTCCGTGGGGCTTTGTGGTGCTGTGGCCGTGGGCCCCGGGTCAGACGTGCCATGGCCTCCCTCCCCTGGTGGATCCCGGTGAACAGCGGTGCCTATTGGGGTCAGTGGGGGAGCTGGCTCCCTGGGAAGACATTTTGTCTCCCAGTCCTTCCCTCCCCATCCCTTGACACCTCTGTCCACCCGCCCCATCACTTTACCACTCATATAGGGTCTTGGGGCATGGGCACATCACTGGGGTGCGAGGAGGGGCTTCCCTCCTCGCTGTCCCGTGGTGTCCTGGGTCCCAATTTTAATATACAACTTAGACACTCCCACTTATAACATTTTCACACGACACATATGTAGGGACTTTGGGGTGGGCACACTTTTCGGCATCCAAAGGGGGAGCGGTACAATCAGCTTCACCTCTGGTGCCAGTGCCCACTGTTAAACCACATATAGACACTGAGGGCTCGGGGTGGGGGTTGGGGGATGTGTGGCTGCCTCCCCCACATCCCACCCCTCTGTTTTAAATGCACATTATAACAACACGCATCAACACCATACTCGAGCGGGAGGATGGAGGCTAGGGGTCTTTTCCCACCCCTGTTCGCTACGGGCCATCAGGGGTTGGGGTCCGGAGGGGGACAGGCGGTCTGGTCGGGGTCCTGGGCTGTCGGGCTGCTTTGCCACTGTGGGGCCCTTGGCGGTCTGCTTGTCTCCGTCCTAGAAGGTAGGGGGTCCACCTCCCGGGTCCGGGGGCTGGTGGCTCTACTGGGGCATCAGTACCTGGACCTGGGAGCATAAAGTGTGCATGGGGTGTGTGAGTGAGGGTACAGCGTCATTTTTTTGGGTGTCTTGGTGAGTCAGTGAGAATGTATGTGTTAAAGAAGGAGGGAACGTATGACTGTGTCTGTATGTCTTTGTCTACCTGTCAGGTTGGATCTTGGTCTGCCCCCTCGCCTGGCGCACCTCAGGCCTTACACTTAATGGGGCCCTCCGTCACTCCCCGCCGGTGACGGGGGCCCCTGCCTGCCGGTGCGCCGGTGGTCAATCCAGTTCGGACCTGGTGCGTGCCTGGCCGGGCCTGGGGGGGCCGGTGTGTCGGTCGGCCGATGCGCTGGGCCGATATCTTCCTTTGGTTGGTTGGGGCACCTCTTTTAGAGGTGCCAGGTTTGGGATTGTTGGGTGGTGCCTGCTCGGTGGCTCGGCGGGATGCGGATCCGGCGTCTCTGCTCGTTTGATCACCTGTTCTGTGCGCACCGTGCGTGGCCGGTTCATTGGCGGGTTGGACCGGCCCTGGCCCTCGTTTGAGGCCTGGTCTCGGCGCCCTGCGTTGCGCGGGATCAGAACCCGGGAGCTGGTACAACTTGGCGTCCAGATGCTGACTGAGCCCGGCCTGGGGATGCTGTCCGTCCCCTGCGGCTATTGGTGGGGCGCTGGGATGTTGGCGGTGGGGATTGGCCTAGGGCATAGGCGTCGCGTGGCGGCCGGCCGCGGCCCCTGCAGTGCCGGGGGCCCCTCGTCGGCCGATCCCTTGTCGGGTCCCTGCTGGGGGTTGGGGTGCCCCTGGGCCCCGGCTCCCCCGGTCCGTTGACCGGGCCGCCCCGGCGCGGCCGGTTGCCGGCGGAGCCTGTGGGCTCGTCACTGCTGCCCCCCGGGCCCCTGCATAGAGGCCGCTGGATGTTCCGCTGGGGTTCTCCTTTGCTCCTCTCTTGGGGGATGCGGTCGGCCCCGGCCGGGTCCGCCTGGGGCTCTGGCGGTCCTTTGGACGTCTTTGCTCCGATCTCCTTCATGTCTGCATCGATTCCTGGGGGACGGATTGATGTCTTCTCACACCAACTATCGAACACTCTTATGGAGAAACCTTATATGCACCAGCATGCTAACACACACACATAGATGTGGGGTCTCTGGTGTTTAAGGATATATTCTTGGGCTGAGGTTATCATTACTAGAGCTTGATTAATCGGTACCATAAGTTTTTCTGTGACATTGTTGTTGTATTTTTATATCTATTTTTGTGTGATGTGGTTGTGTAATTCTTAAGTTCACAATGTTTGGTTGGGTTTGTCGATGTTCCTTTTTCGTGTTTTGTTTTTCCCCCTCTCTCTGCCGTCCTGTGGGTATGGAGGCAGACTTCAATGTTTTCCTGTGTTTTCTTTGTTCCCCTTCCTCTCTTGTATTTTCAACTCACCCTCTCTCATGACATTTTGTTTCCTACCTCTCTTCTTCATCTTCTTTCTTTCTTTTCCTTAATTTTCCGTCTCCGTGTCCATAACATCAGGAAATAAAAAACCCAACAATTCATAATAAAGATTTTTCACACATAAATCAAGTGGAGTACTATAGCAAAAGCTGTACTGCTCCGCTTGTGAAAGTAAATCTGTTGGGCTTCTACTTGGTACTCAGACACCAATTCTGAGCTCCACACTGCCAAACAGGTGAAGTCCATGTCTCCTACACATGTGGTTTACTAGGTATTACATTGGATAACGTGATCCTATGTGAAGAACTATTGATTGTTTGTTCTTATTTTCTGCTTTTCTGCTACTTTAAATCCATCTATCATCTTTGATTTTCCTTGCTCTTCATCCACTTTCTTGCTAAGTTTCTTGTCTTCTTTTTATCGCATTATCTAGTATCTTCCTTTAACCTTGTTATTCTGACCCATCTCTCCATCTATTTCCCCCACCTCTCATTTCTGACATATCTTCTGTTTTTCTGTGTCCTGTGGTCTTTTATTTGTCACATGATCCATTAACACCATTACTCCACCCTGTACAAACTGAAGTAATTTTAAGCTTTACCAATCACAAATGTGACTGTTTTACACATGAAACACATTACCTCAGGCAAACTTCTTAACATCCCCAAACACTAATTCTAATTAGCTTTTAGCCACTGCAGATCCACATTCTGCCATGTACAGCTGGGGAAACTTCAATGGACTCCTGGAGAGCGGGATCTGGATCACTGAAAAAAAACGGACAAATGAGGTTGAACAGTATTCCAGGGTTGTAGTTGCAGAGATGGATGCCTACTGAGATGATTCAGTGGAAAGCGCCAAAGAAGAGTGAATGGAGCCAAGGGAAGACCGATGTGGTGGCTGATCTGGAGGCTGGAGGTGAGCTGAGAAGGTGAGCTGGGGATTTGATACTGATCAGATAGATCTTGTGGAGTGAGTATCTTACAGAGAGGTATTGAAGGGCAGACAGGAGGCTGATGAGAATGACGAGGATTGAATCCAGATGGGCAATGAAGAAGGTGAGTGGGAGTGGAGCAATCTGCAGCAAGAGGAAGTAAATTGAACGAGGAAGTCAGAACCAGTCATGGAGAAGGAACCAGGTTATCCTTGAAAGGATATGATTCTGGAGATGAGGGATCTGGAGCTCAGTGAGAGGAGTTGAAATGGGTACCTGGAGGAGGAGGACAAGGAGAAGTTAAGGCTCTGGAGTAAACATGAAATAACAGAGAGGAAAGGAGGGCTTGAAGATTACCACAAAGGCAAACACTCAGGCAGTGAGTGACTGGGATCCAGCTTGCTCCCTTTATCCTCCTGCTGATCTCTGATAAGAAGCACACCTGCAAGTCTCCGCCCACCAGAGCTGAGGGTTGAGAAACTGGTGCCTCCACTGTGCTGTCCTGTGGATAACCTGTGAAACTGATGTTAATGCAAAAACCACTACACAAGGCAAGGAAATTTTATTTGTATAGTACACTTTCAACAACAAGATGATTCAAGGTGTTTTACATTATTAGAGGATAAAAGAAAAACAGCAGTAAAACACAGACAATGCATATATACAGTTAAAACAGCAATAAAGCAAGAAGCACACACAAAACATGAAAACATTTCTCAAAGGCAGCTCTAAACAGATTAGTTTTTAGCTGCAGTTGTCTGAAAGTTTGTTCCAGATTAGAAGAGAATACAATACAAACTGAAAGCTGCTTCTCCATGTTTGGTTCTGATTCTAGGGATGTTGAGTAGACTGGAAATAGAGGACCTGAGTGGTCTGCTATAGTAACAGCAGATCTTCAACATACTTTGGTGCTAATCCATTCAATGATTTATAAACTAGTAACAGCATTTTGAAGTCTATTCTCTGAGCTACAGGGAGCCAGTGTAAGGACTTTAGAACTGGGGTAATGTGCTCTAATTTTCCTGGTTCTAGTGAGGACACAAGCACACCCCCAGACGAAAACCCCCAGACTCATAACACTGGGACAGTAAATGTTTTGTTTTAACAGCTCTTTTCTTTGGGCATCTTATTTTTCCACCTGCAGTTATTGTCTGTTGTTTAGTTTTAATCTCACCCAAGCAGTTTCCTCCATGAAATGGGGTGACATAATTTAAGCTAATATTGGTGTGCAAATGACAGACAACCATTTATTTATGCTGAAGGCACAATGCTTTTTAGATTTAAAAAAATATACGCTCTCTGATGTTAACACACATCTCTTTCTTTGGTTTAATAGTATGTTAAACTCGATACATTTTAAAGCAAAATCAAGACGATGCAGGTGAAAGCTCTAAATAAGGCAACAACTCCAGACAGCAGAAACAGTTTCTTTGAAAGTTTACTAGTTTGTTGCAGGTAAAACTGGAATCCGGAAGATAAGTTTTGTTGAATCCGGAATCCGAGGAGATTGGGAGGGTAAGTAGAAGCCTGTAGTCTGTGGATGGCTGGTGATTGTGTGGTTGGTGAATTGTAATCCAGTTCTCTGTTCCTTATTGCAGATGGTGGTTGTTGGAGGGGGACAGACAGGCGACTTACGGTGGAGAAGAGGTAGGTATTTTGTTCTGTGTTTTTCCCCAGAGTGGAGCGGTGCAGAAGCTGACCAGTAAGGAACCCAAATGACGGAGGACCCAGGCTAGAACCATGGAAGGATCAATCCTGCTCTGTAGAATCCAGTAGACGTCGGGTAAGGCTTTCTGTAGGAACGGAGGAAGTAGTTGTGCCCAAAGCTGTCCTTTGGTCTTGACAGCGGAACCGGAGCAACGTGGGAAACCCAAGAGAAGGATCTGCCGATGAGACAACAAGGTCAGTAAATAATTCAAAAGTGTGTGCATACAGAACTAAGGAAAGTTCTGGGAATAAGATGTGGCCATGTACCACGCTAGGAAGCGGAACAATCTGGCCAGCCGCTCAGGTTATAAAGGCCAGCGTTGATTATTGGCAATGAGAAACACCTGGACCAGCGCCTCTCAATCACACCTCTGAGGGAAAAAAGGTAGGAGGAGCAGAAACACACACAAACACCAGCACACAGACCCTGACTCCTAACAGTCAGACTTTATATTGCAGCAACAGGTAGTACTTTCTGGCAAATATTAACTTTCAAAGTAACAAAACATTAACATAATGTTTTTAGGTAAACATCAAATTGCACGCACACGCACACACACACACACACACACACACACACACACACACACACACACACACACACACACACACACACACAATGTTGCATATAGCTATACTTTCTTTGTGGAGATTTTATTTTGTACCACGTCTTTATGTTGCTTTATTACAAGAATTGTCCATTCTTTCAACCATCTCTGATTAACTACCAGTATCAGCAAAATTACAAATTTACCAACATAATTTATAGATTTTTGAATAACAGATTAATTTCAAAAAAATTTCTGATTAAAATCTTACATAGACACCTTTACTGGCAATGCAGCACAGAACACAAGAAGGAAGCTAGTCAGCTGTTATTCACCAGTTTTAGGTCGGTCACTGTCATGCATCATGTTTTTAAACTGAATTTTCCCAAGTAAATGGTGAACCATTTCCTTTCATAAACAATTTACTGCAAGGGCTGATTCAAATGAGTCTGGTAGTTACTGACTACCTCCTTATTCCTCACAGAGTTGCTGTGGATTTGTGGGTGCGAATTTACATAAGAGTGCTTATATAGTGGTAAAGCTATTTGTGTGATGGCTTACTATTTGTAGTGAGCTGTATTTTTCATGTAGCTGGTTCGGAGGTTGTTAAAGTTCTTATTTTTTGTGTTACTAACCAAATGCTTATCCGGCATGTCCAAACATAGACACTTGTTACACTGTTCGCAGCTGTGCCCATAATAATAGGAAGCTTAGCTTGTGGGTTTAGCAAGAATGTATTAAACATGCACCAAAAATTGTCCTTATCATTGGTTCTGTTTCCATCTGTGTGATGTGGAACCAAGAGAAACATGACTGAAGAATCAGAATTTGAAGCGACCACTGGAAAGGGCATGAACAGCAATGATCTTAGGTTTCCAAAGAACTTTATAGACTAGTTTTTTTCCCCTTTTTTGATTTGTAATACTCGCCACAACAAAAGGGCAGTCTGCTGTCTCTATTTCTCTTCACAATGAGTCGAGCTAAAGTTCTAACTGGGCTCTACACCTCTGAGGTATGTAAGGTTGTGTCTGACCTTATTTCAAAACAACATGACCAACCTTGTTCATGGGAAAATACTGATTCACCTTTTTGCTCTTTAAGTTGTTCATGACTTCTTCATCCATAGCAACGGAGTTGAGAACATGTACATATACAATATACATGTTTATTACATTATAACAAAAAACGTTTCATGTTCTTACAATAAAAATTGTATATTGTTTGAACAATATTTTTTATCATACAAAAATTAAAGGTGTATTGTTTGAACAATAAAGTGTTATTAATTCTTCGAACATAATTTTAAAACAAAGTGTTCATGACGGGGCAGATTAGCGATTGAGAAAATGTCTCATCTATCGGAACTGATTAGGTTTTATTTTATGCTTGGATTGAGATTTTGCTGTTATTGCAGAGCTTGGACAGTATTGAAATAAGCATGCGTACATTGAGAAGGAAACTAAAACGTGTTTGTTTGTGTTACTACCAGGTCATAGCCGCCAGTTCGCAAAAGGGAGGGCTCTCTCCATCAGCCTGATCTGGGTTTCTGAACGCAGCACGTTTTACGTTCTTACTAAAAAATGCATTGTTCGAACAACATACATTTTATGATCGTACAATAAAATATAATGTTCGAACAATATAATATTTTTATTGTAAGAACATGAAACATTTTTTTTATAACGTGATCAACATGTATATTGTTAAAACGTGAAAATTATATTGTAAGAACATGATAGTATATTATAAAAAACAAAAATTATATTGTTAGAAAGATAAAGTTTTCACGTTAGAACGTGATATAGCTCTATTTTTATTTCATCCGAGTGGCAGCTCTACGCTTCCGCAATTTATATATAGTTGATAAAATATAGCATTCAACATTCATGCGACAAAAGTTACTAGGAATGAAATGTTGGTTAGAATACAGGTTATTTAATCCTAACAGTGCCTTGTTAGATATACAATCTTCATGATATGTATATATATATATATATATATATATATATATATATATATATATATATATATATATATATATATATATATATATATATATATATCCAATCTGTGTCCCCCCCCATTAGCATCATGATTATATATTAGGGATGGGCATTCGATTAAACTGTCTTCATCGAACATCGGGAGAATTAACGATCGATTTTCGATTAATCATTGATATTTTTATATTAAAATTCAGTGTTCATAGGCTATAATAAAATTCAGTGAGAATAGAAAAATTGGGTGTTTCCTCATTGAGATCTTCATTACAAGTAGGACACCTCTCATGGCAGTTAAACAGAATTAATTCACGGTAGTTGGACAAAGAAAATATGTGCTATAAGCAGCGGAGCCGACAGCTAAAAGGCGGTACTCATTAACACAACTGACGCTCATATTTTTTTTCTTCTCCAAAAAAGTAAAAAAAAAAAAAAGTCATGTTAAACAATAACTTAATAAAAAAAATATATATAATACTTATAGGTCTGATTGTTTTGTGTTACATTTGGCAAAAAGAGTCGAGGAAGAGGATGAGAGAGATCAGCGTACCAAACAATGAATTAGGCTCATTAACAGAGTAAAAAAGACAAAAACAAAAGAAACCGTAACTTATATACAACTTTAGCACCAGTCTACTGATTTTTGTTGAGAAAGATGAGCATGTTAACATGAGCTGGAGTCAGGAGCGAAAGCAGCCTGGAGACCAGACTGACAGTCATCAGGCTGGTTTTGTGTCTGACCTGCAGCGCCGAGATCACCTGCTGTGAGGGGACAGACGTCGCTGTGATACACATACCTCCGTTGGCAACCCTCTGGAATCTTGTTTAATTCATTTTCCACCAGTCTGTAGGGGTGCAATCCAGGGGTGGCGGAGCCTCCCTCAGAAAGTAATCGGTGAGGAAGTTTCTCTGCTCGTTGTGCATCTTGACTCCTCCGTGCTAACACCGACTTGATGCTAGGTTGAGACCAAGAGCAGGATGCTCCGCTTATAACCAGGGTTGGAAGTGCGTTCAAGTAATTATACACAGCTTCGCAGTGCTGGCAGTGAACCGAGACTTTTTTGTTTGTTTGTTTATTTTGTCGTCCCACGCCACACTTTCTGCGACCTCTTCATGACAATGCTACTTTTTGAAATACACAGGAACTCGCAAGAAACTGAGTCGGCCTGTGGGTTTAATTTACAGTCATCGCCCTCGTGTGGTAAAGTGTTTAATTACGGCCACATAGCAAAATTAATTGCATTCCTTCAAAACTCACACTACGCAACAGTACATGCGTTAATTGATCGGTAAAAAAAAATGTCATCGATGAAATTCTTAATGATCAATTAATCGATCGTTGAATAATTATGGCCATCCCTATTATATATAAATCGTTGCTTCCACCAGAAGACTTGAGACTTGAGACTTAGAACGACGCAGCTCAGGGGAAGGAGGGACTGCTTTCCTAATTAAACTAGAGAAGAAACAGCAAAGGAATGTGATGCCAGAGGCTGGACTCCTTTTAAGAATAAAAAAACCCATTTATCTGCGTTACAGCATTCTGCTTGTTCCCCCTCCTCTTTTTTTGGAGTGGGCTTAGTTACAATGTGTCAGAGAACAGTACAGAGAAACTCCTATTTTTACAAATTATTGGTTACCAGGTCACACTAACCCAGGTATGACTGTAATACTATGTTAAAATCTCCTTTTGGGCACTATTCTTTAAAGAACAACAGCTGCACACAACAGGGAAAAAACATATGCTTAAACTCTTTACTGGAGTCCAGAAAAAAATGCATTACATTTATTTATGTCATGAAAGTAAGGTTGTGTCTTTTGTCTCACTACTCGGTGTGTACTGTAAAAGAAGAGACAGGATGCTGAGACAGGATGCTGATTTGCCTTGAACCTAAAATAATGCCTGGCATCTTCAGACACAAAGGTTGAAGTGAGGTGAACACCCAGAGGCTGTACTGTGGTGTGAGCAGGTATCTGATGGGAGAAAAATAATGTAAGTTGCCTTTCAGGTATTGTGAAGTGGCAGGGAACATGGGACTTAACTAAAGGAAGGAAAGGTAGGAGCTTTAAACATGTCTCTGTTGTAGGAAACATTTTGTGAAAAAATTGTTATAAATTCCTTTGTTAAGGGAGATCATTTCAGCCATTCAGGAAAAATAGTTTTATTTAATCATTTCTGATCACAAGGACAGTAAAAATAATTAAAGTTGCTTGACACAAAATAAATTACAGTAATTAGTTTTATGTCCATATGTTGCTGTTTCAATGGAGCATGTTTTATGCACTCCAGTACCCAAGGATGACCATAAAATTCACTCAAGATGCATTCAACCTTTTTACCACATCCAGTGGGTATCTGTATAAACTTGATTTTCTTAAACGTGACTCCAGTAAGCCCTAAGCTACTTTAGATCTTCCCACGGTGGGGATTTCAACTCACTCAGTGTACCCTGCTTCACTCTCTGCAAGAACCATGTTAAGATAAATTGATGTTATAAAGTCTTTTTGCCATACTCTACAAAACAGGTGACATATATGTATACCAAGTGATAGATTACAAGCCTCTTTCCATCTGGGAACTGAAATAAAAACAATAAAAATGAGCAAGGAGGAAATAGCCTTTTCTGTGAATTTTTTTTAAATATTCCAGCCTCAAAATGTTAGTTGTCCATATCCATTGTTCCATTAAATAACATATAGTTGCTTTCAACTTAGACATAAACACATGAATTGCCTTTTATACAGTTTCTTTTTATATATTTTTATCTATTTATCTAAACTCAGCAAAAAAAGAAACGTCCCTTTTTCAGGACTGTGTATTTCAACAATAATGTTGTAAAAATCCAAATAACTTTACAGATCTTCATTGTAAAGGGTGTAAACAATGTTTTCCATGCATGTTCAATTAACCATGATCAATTAATTAACATGCACCTGTGGAATGGTTGTTAAGACCTTAACAGCTTACAGAAAGTAGGCATTTAAGGTCACAGTTCTAAAAACGCAGGACACTAAAGAGACTTGTCTACCGACTGTGAAAAACACCCAAAGAAAGATGCCCAGGGTCCCTGCTCATCTGTGTGAATGTGCATTAGGCATGCTGCAGGGAGGCATGAGGACTGCTGATGTGGCTAGGGCAATAAATTGCCATGTCTGCACTATGAGATGCCTAAAATAGCGCTACAGGGAGACAGGAAGGACAGCTGATCATCCTTGCAGTGGAAGAGCACGTGTAACAACACCTGCACAGGATCGGTACATCCGAACATCACACCTGCGTGACAGGTACAGGATGACCACAACAACTGCCCGAGTCACACCAGGAACACACAATCCCTCCATCAATGCTCAGACTGTCCGCAACAGGCTGAGAAAGGCTGGACTGAGGGCTTGTAGGCCTGTTGCAAGGCAGGTCCTTAACAGACATCACCAGCAACAACGCCGCCTATGGGCACAAACCCACCTTCGCTGGACCAGACAGGAGTGGCAAAAAGTGCTCTTCACTGATGACTGACGGTTTTGTCTCACCAGGGGTGATGGATGGATTCGTGTTTATCGTCGAAAGAATGAGCGTTACACCGAGGCCTGTACCATGGAGCGGGATCGATTTGGAGGTGGGGGGTCCGTCATGGTCTGGGGCGGTATATCACATCATCATCGGACTGAGCTTATTGTCTTTGCAGGCAATCTCAATGCCTTGCTGTACAGGGAAGACAAGATAAGATAAGATAAGAGATACTTTAATAATCCCCGTGGGGAAATTAAGTTTCGGTACAACCAATCCAAGATCATACAAACAATTACAAACATTAACACATTACAGGATTTGGAAGACCGCGGTAGCAGCCGGCTTTACCAGCGCCCCTTTTAGCAGAAAGAAATGATTCACAATAGGAGGGGGGGTGAACAGGGGGAAAAAAAAAGGCAACTCAGCCCAGCCCCCTACAGGGAGCCGAGCCGAGGTGCTGAAAAAACCACTGCAGAAACATATAAGCACATGTATCGGTCATAACATATGAGAACACAAATGGGACGGGGGGGGAGGTTCGGGAACCCTCCGTACAGAGAAACCGGTCGCGGCCATCCAAAGCACGCGCCCATCATTTCGCTGTCTGAAGAGTGGGCAGGAGTCTTAGGGTACCACGAGCATGTTGAAATCCAGGACTGTGTGCATGTCTGTAGCTGTGGCGTGAGCGTGCGTGCATGTATGTGTGCATTAATGTGAGACAATGAAACTCCTCTCAGTTCAATCCCAGAGTCTGTCGCCTGTGATGTAATATACAACCTTGGGGCTGAGTCAGGGAGCTCACAGGCTCATGTGGGGGATGGGGGAGTGGGGTGGGATGGAGCGTCCTTTTGCACACACATCCAAGGGAGTTTTTGTTTGGTCTACCAAGACCAGGGAGTCGAATTCCAGTAGATAAGAAGTTGTTGTTTTAGAGACAGGCGAAGATCACTTTTTCTCTTGCCTTAGAGTCTGTCAGTGGTCCGAGTTCAGTCCAAATGGCCAAATCGTGGGTCAGATTACCTTCCAGCCGGCTGAGAACTTCTCCAAGTTATTACCCAAGCAGTGAAACGAGTCCAATTTTGCTCGCACATCACAAATAGTCTGAGTGTTGACAGCACAGCAACCTTCCTGTAGCCCAGGCAGCCTGCCAATTGCTGCCTTTAAGCTTGAAGTTTACGATACCTCAGAAAATCCACCTGCGATAATCAGCAGATATCCGGTTATCATGAATCCAATTATATAAATGTTTCCAACGTCCTCGATGGCCAAAAGTGAGAGACACAAGATCCTCCACGATGTTCCATCGGAACAACTCGGCTCTCCCTTTTAGCCGTTCTCGGGGAAATTTTTAACATCCTCCTCCCTCATGTGGTACCCTTTATGCATGCTCACCCGGACATGATCCTCCAGCAGGACAATGCCACCAGCCATACTGCTCGTTCTGTGAGTGAGTTTCTGCATGACAGCAATGTCAGTGTTCTGCCATGGCCAGCGAAGAGCCCGGATCTCAATCCCATTGAGCACGTCTGGGATGGCAGGGTGAGGGCTAGGGCTATTCCCCCTAGAAATGCCCAGGAACTTGCAAGTGCCTTGGTGGAAGAGTGGGGTAACATCTCAAAGCAACAACTGACAAATCTGGTCCAGTCCATGAGGAGGAGATGCATTGCAGTACTTCAAGCAGCTGGTGGCCACACCAGATACTGACTGGTACTTTTGATTTTGAGCCTCCCTTCATTCAAGGAGACATTATTCTATTTCTGTTAGTCACATGTCTGTAAAACATTTTTAGTTTATGTCTTATGGTGTTGACTCTTTTAGTGTTCATACAAATATTTACACACATTAAGTTTACTGAAAGTAAAAACAGTTGAAAGTCAGAGGACGTTTCTTTTTTTGCTGAGTTTATATACCATAAACAGCTGCTGTTGATGCAACTAAGCATGCCTAAAATTAATCAACAACCTACCTCTTGTTATGCATTTACACCAACATTTCTATTTCAAAAATAGCAATGTCAATAGCATAGGTGTAGTGCTACATTTAAATAAACATTGATTGGTTCAAAAGAACTAGCCAATTTAAGGTATAAACTATATTATTGAGAAAACTCATAATTCCAGTTTTTTTGTGTTTTTTGTTTGTTTTTTGGTTCAAGAAAAACCACAAACAGTATTTTAAAGAATGTGTGCATTAATTCAGTAAAGTCTGACCAGTCTAATTCACCTTTTAAGTTTATTCTCTTATTCTATGCAGAATAATTCAGTTTAACTACTGGTGATCAAATGTGGTCCAGACTCCAAAACTTTGGAATAGCCCTTGAGTTGAGATGCCAGCTTGAACACTGATAGCACCAAATAAGCTTTTGATTTTTGTTGGGGGGGGGGGTTTCTCCTTTTGCTATCTCTATTGGTTGTCCCTTATAAAATATACATGTTCATGAATGTGTTACAGAGAAATTATGTAAAATTATGTAAAACAAATTTATTTCAGAAGTCTGAGGTTTGTGTGGTAGTTTTAGCCTTATCTTCACTTCTACAAGGTTCTCACTGGAGGGCACAGCAGAGGGACCTGGCCCATCAGACCTTCCTCAGTGGGCAGAGACCAGAAAGTGTGCTCTGGAACACCTGTAAACTATCAGAGTCATTAGCAGGAGAAAAAGTGAAGATGGAACCAGTCACCCTTCACCTGAGTGTTAACCTAAATGGTAACCCAAGCCCTCTGGGATCTCTTTATTGTTTCTTCCTGGTCTTTGTGGCAAGCGACTTACGCATTGTTCACCTCCTTTAAAGGGTTACCCTTTACTCAGTGATTCTTCGGTGGAGAATAGCAGACCTGTATCATCAATGCATTTTCCTGCTTTGAGAACGTATGTACCTTTGTCAACAAATGCCGCCAAAAGGCTGAATTCCAGAATTGAAACTGTGTTGTCCATTCATTAGTTTTCCATTACTATTTTGCATGTAAAAACATAACCAACACATGTAACTTAAAAGCTTCTTTGTGTGTTTTCCATGATGAGGGTGTGTGAATGAAAACTACCGGTGGTGTCCTCTTCGGCACATAATTTTAAAATAATCTTTTTTTTTTAAATTAATTAATTTAAATGAGAGAGTTTAGGTCTTAGACATAATGTTTAAATATATATTGAAAGTGTTTTTCAAGAGTTGCAGCGTTGTTCTTTCTGTGGATAAAGCTTTTCTGTAATGCAGTTGGTTTTGTGTGTTTCACTCAGATGTTTGTGTTTGAATTTTACCAATAGGGAGAAGAGGGAGAGAGGACACCTCAAAACGCTTACTGCAAGTGCAGCAAAAAGTCTAGGATAGATTGTCTTATTGATTCAAGGAACACCACAACGGTCAGTGTTTTTTTCAGAAATGAGATCAACAGTGAGGTGAACTTATTGCTGAAGAACAGAAATGCCCATAAAGTGATAGGCTATCAATGGACGATAATAAAATATTGAGTGTGTTGAATGACATGGTAACTTGTGTACAATAGTTTCATTTCTAAATATTCTGTGTAAGATGTATGTTTACAATAACAATACAGTACTTCCTTTTGTCTGTGTCCTGTGAGGAACTGGCGGCCACCATTGAGATGTATTGATCTAATTTTATTTTCTAATAAACCCTAAGTTTTATAAACATATTGAAACACTTTAATTTTCGAGCAATTTGTGAGAATAGTAAATAAATATTGCAGCTTCTTTTGATGGGTTGTTCTTTGCTCTGTTCTTTCATGGTGGCATTCGATTGGAGTGTTGTGCAACATTAGGTTTGGTGTGGCTATAAATAACTATTAATAATTATTAACAAAATTAGTAACTTAGATGAAAATGACCAATTACTACGTGATTGAGATTGAATATATACTTTGGATCAAAGGTTATTTCGAAAATGCTGCGCTTCACTTCTCTAGGCACACAAATCCCATCCAATGTGGCCTGTGAGAGCTACAGACCAAGAAGGTAAAACTGAGCAAGAAGTCCCAGTTTTGTTAACCATATTACATGATCATGCTGTAAAATTAAATATAAAAATATAAAAAATACTCCTTGAACTGAAAATGTGTTAATGCAGTACATACTGGGATTATTTTATACCAGTCTTTTTGGTACCTGTATGTAATTCAGTCCTTTATGGGTTGGTCCCAATAGGAGCAGTGGTGGAGTCAGAAAATATTCACTGGGTTGGCCAGGGTGAGACCACTACTCACATAAGTAGACCATAAGTAGATACATGCATAGATACTGTACATACATACAGTATACGCACATCACATTGTTCTTGGTGTGGGGAAACAACAAATCGAGGGTTTGCCTGTAGCTTACTCTGTGTCCGTTACTATCAATGGCAATAACCTTCTTATTGTTAATATACCCTTTTTACATATATGGTAGATAGACAAAGTGTCTAGATGACTGTTCTTTACTATGATAGCTACTGTCCTTTATATTTTTATTAATTGTTTTAGTCTGACATAACCAGAGGTGGAAGTTATTAAAAATACTCAGATTACTGTAATGAAGTAGTTTTTTCGGGTACTTGTTGTCACGCTGCCCTATTCCTGCCTTATTGTCTTCACCTGTCTGTCTCATCATCCACACCTGATCCTACTCACCTCCTGCCTTTAAGACCCCTCACTTCCTTTCACTCCCGGGCCGGATCATTAGTAGTAGTCAGTAGTATTTGTCAATCCCCATGGTGTGTCATTCTTCCTGCTGTCTTCCTTCCCTGCCCGATGTCCAGTGTCTCCGTTCACCACCATCATCACGACTTCACTATAATAAACATCCTGCACCTTCCTTCAGCGAGTGCGTTTGGGTCCATTCTCCACATATCGCGTGAAAGAATGATCCGGCCCTAAACATGGACCCAGCACTCGCCCAGGAGATCGCCGCCCTGCACCAGGACGTCTGGGCCAACCTGGCCAGACTCGCTGCCTCTCCTCACCTCCCTGTGCGGGTCTCCGGAGCCGGGGAGATCCTCGGAGTGCTCCCTCACTTCCAGAGTGTCTTCTCGGCCCGGGAGCTCGCCGATCTGCGGCGCGAGGCGGAGAGGATTCGCCAGGAGGCGTTGGACCAGACAATCGGTCCGCCCTCTCCGCCTCCACCATCTGGCCGTAGGCGACGGACCCGCCGAACCGGAGATTCAGCGAGCAAGGAGCAGGGCGGCGCGGCCACACGGACCACCAACATCGGCTCCATCTCCGCGTGGCACCCACCGCCGGTTCTCTCCCCCGCCGTCTTTGTCCCTCCTCCAGCTGTCTCTTCGGGGGCTCCTCACATCAGGGAGGAGGACCTCTTCGAGTTCTTCTATGGGGACAAGACGGCCTACCTCTGCTCCAGGGGAGTGCCTCGCCGCAGGCAGCGACGCCGCCGAGGGGGGGCCGCTTCCGGGGCAGTTCCAGCTCCAGTCCGTGAGCCCGTTCCGGCTCCAGTCCGTGAGCCTGTTCCGGCTCCAGTCCGTGAGCCGTTCCAGCTCCAGAGCCCGTTCCAGTTCCAGTCCCAGTCCATGAGCCCGTTCCAGTCCCAGTCCATGAGCCCGTTCCAGTCCCAGTCCATGAGCCTGTTCCAGTCCCAGTCCATGAGCCCATTCCAGTCCCAGTCCATGAGCCCGTTCCAGTCCCAGTCCATGAGCCCGTTCCAGTCCCAGTCCATGAGCCCGTTCCAGCTCCAGAGCCCGTTCCAGCTCCAGAGCCAGTTCCAGTCCCAGTCCATGAGCCCGTTCCAGTCCCAGTCCATGAGCCCGTTCCAGTCCCAGTCCATGAGTCCGTTCCAGTCCCAGTCCATGAGTCCGTTCCAGTCCCAGTCCATGAGCCCGTTCCAGTCCCAGTCCATGAGCCCGTTCCAGTTCCAGTCCATGAGCTCGTTCCAGTTCCAGTCCATGAGCCCGTTCCAGCTCCAGAGCCCGTTCCAGCTCCAGAGCCCGGCGTTGTTGTGGCTGCCGTGTTTCTGGCGGTCACAGCGGCGGCTCTCCAGCGATGGACATTTCCCCATGCGTCGCTGGAGCTCCCGGGGAGGGTCAGGGAGGGTCAGGGAGGACCCGTCCCCGTCGCTGAAGCTCCCAGGGAGGGTCAGGGAGGACCCGTCCCCGTCACTGGAGCCTCCAGAACCTTCGTCTCAGGAGGCGTCCGAGCCTCCAGAACCTTCGTCTCAGGAGGCGTCCGAGCCTCCAGAACGGTCGTCTCAGCAGGCGTCCGAGCTTCCAGAACCTTCGTCTCAGGAGGCGTCCGAGCCTCCAGAACCTTCGTCTCAGGAGGCGTCCGAGCCTCCAGAACGGTCGTCTCAGCAGGCGTCCGAGCTTCCAGAACCTTCGTCTCAGGAGGCGTCCAAGCCTCCAGAACCTTCGTCTCAGGAGGCGTCCGAGCCTCCAGAACCTTCGTCTCAGGAGGAGTCCGAGCCTCCAGACTCTCTTTGTCTCCGCCGACCTTTACCGGCCAGGCATGTTTGGCGCTACCTGACCCTCAGAAGAGGACCTAAGGGCCGTCCGCCCGACCTCCGTCCAGCCAGAGGACGCCGCCGGGGCCGTCCGCCCGACCTCCGTCCAGCCAGAGGACGCCGCCGGGGCCGTCCGCCCGACCTCCAGGTCTGCAGGGGCCGCCACCGGGGCCGTCCGCCAGACTTCCAGGGGCGTACCCAAAGAGACTCGGGCCCTCCTTCCGTGGGCCCCCTCCACCCACCCTGGCAAGGGTACTTGTTTTTTTCTCTTCCCTTTCTTTTTCACTCTCTCCACGGTGTCTGGAATCCACCTTTAAAGGGGGGGGGGGGGGTCCTCTCACGCTGCCCTATTCCTGCCTATTGTCTTCACCTGTCTGTCTCATCATCCACACCTGATCCTACTCACCTCCTGCCTTTAAGACGCCTCACTTCCTTTCACTCCCGGGCCGGATCATTAGTAGTAGTCAGTAGTATTTGTCAATCCCCATGGTGTGTCATTCTTCTTGCTGTCTTCCTTAAGTATACTTAACTTAAGTATTCATTAATCCATGTAATCTACTAAATTAGTTTTAAAATCATAGTTGAGTACGATAAATAAGAAGGCCCAAGAGTCTTGGGCCTTCTTATTTATCGGACCAGCAGTCTTGCACTAAAGCCCTGGGCCAAGACCATGAAAACATTTCTAAGCAACTAAAAGAACCTTAAAATCAATACTGAAACGCACGGGGAGCCAATGCAGCAATTTTTAAATTGGTGTAATATGTTAAGTTGAAAAACACAAGAATAATTATTAATAGTAGTATTTATTTAGTCATGTAAGGTTTACATTATGCCATGCCTACCATTGTTATTTGTAATGTCAAATGGCAATAGCCTACAATAAGTAGCCTAAATGCTGGTGGTGGGCACCCTACCTTGTGAAGAGCCCTATGTGGATTCTTGTGGGACATTGTCTGGAACATAAATGTTTATGTTGGCAGACACTCTGTTTACTTTTAAGGCCAGGCTTAAAACTTTCCTTTTTGATAAAGCTTATAGTTAGAGTGGCTTAGGTCATCCTGAGCTATCTCTGTAGCTATGCTGCTATAGGCTTAGACTGCTGGAGGACAGACTTACCAATTTTCTTCACGCTACTTCCTTTTCTCCTACGACTCTCCAGTTGTATTACAGTACATTCTGTTATTTCGACTGTTAACTTTGTTTTCTCTCAGTGTTTTTCTCTCCATAGAAGATATACCTGGTCTGGTATCCTGCTTGGCTGCAATGCCCTGTTGGACGGGGGGCATCGACTGGGATGATCCTCCCAGTAACTGAATATCCACTGTGTCATGTTATCCACTTTTTACTTTCTTTAACATAGAAAGTTCTCTTACATCAGATCTTCTGTTCCTTCTGTGTTTCTGCTCTGTCTTCTCAAACCCCCAGACGGTCGTGGCAGATGGCCGCTCCTACTGAGCCTGGTTCTGTTGGAGGTTTCTTCCTGTTAAAGGGGAGTTTTTCCTCTCCACCGTCGCTACATGCTTGCTCAGTATGAGGGATTGCTGAAGGATTGCTGTGGTTGGAAAGTCTGCATCAACGGGGCCCAACCTCACGCCAATGACTGACGCAATCTGCTGGGATTCCTTAAATAGGAAACTTTTTAACTGATTGGAATGTTTGTATAAATGTATTGAAATGACTACTTGTTAAGTGCCTTGAGATGACATCTGTTGTAAATTGGCGCTATATAAATAAACTGAATTGAATTGAATTAAACTGTCAGAAAGCACACAAAGGAAGCCTACATCATCATTATAACAGACAAGTATATGACTGCAGAGGGCTGAGACCAGATATACAGATAAGCAGGCTGTCAGTGTGCTGTACCTGTTGATCTCTCGTCCTGCCTGACCTCACTGTCCCTCTTTTGATCATTTTCACTCATTCCTATTCTTACTGAAGTAGGCAGATATTTTTCTTTTCATTTCACCTGATAGGTAAAGAGTAAAGGTAAATGTATGCTAGCCTGACTGAGGGAAAAGCATCAGGGGAAGGGTAGGGGAACTCTGCAGGGGTGGGGCTCTCGGCTGAGTACATAAGGTCAGAGAAGGAGATGGGTGGAAAAGGCGGGGATAGGTGGGAGCAGGCGTTTCAGCAACCCCGAGAACTACCAGCAGAGACTCAAAGATTACTCTACAACACCTCAGGCATGTTTTTAATGAGGGAAAGACAAGTTCTAAGGACATTAAGCTTCAGAAAGTCCATTTTGCACAATACCCCCCCCCCCCCCCAACCCCTTAGCATTCCTGCAATTTCCGCCCTACATTTTTTTTAACCGCATACCCACAATTAACTTAAAGCAGTTCTTGAACCATTTTGAGTAGCGACATAGCTGGAGTCTCTTTGGAAAGCAAACACTTTATTATTTATCCCAGAACTGTGTTAATATCTCTGAATCTCTATTGTTTCCAGGCAATATGAATTTTAAATAGAGATGGGCATTCAATTAAACAGTCTTCATCGATCATCAGGAGAATTAATGATCGATTTTTGATTAATCATTGATAATTTTATATTAAAATTCAGTGTTCATAGGCCATATTAAAATGCAGTGAGAATACCGGGAAATTCACGGTAGTTGCACAAAGAAAATATGCGCTATAAGCAGCAGAGCCGACAGCTAAAAGACGGTACACAGACAACTGCTCATATTATTTTTCTTCTCCAAAAAAGTAAAAAAAAAAAAGTAATGTTAAACAATAACTTAATAAAAAAATAGCCTATATACACTCAACAAAAATATAAACGCAACACCTTTGTTTCTGCTCCCCTTTTTCATGAGATGGACTTAAAGATCTAAAATTCATTCCAGATACACATTACCATTTCTCTCAAACATTGTTCACAAATCAGTCTAAATGTGTGATAGTGAGCACTTCTGCTTTGCTGAGATAATCCATCCCACCTCACAGGTGTGCCACATCAAGATGCTGATCTGACATCATGATTAGTGCACAGGTGTACCTTATTCTGCCCACAATAAAAGGCCACCTTGGAATTTGCAGTTTTTTGCTTTATTGGGGGTCTGGGGACTCAGAATCGGTCAGTATCTGGTGTGACCACCATTTGCCTCATGCAGTGCAACAGATCTTCTTCGCATAGAGTTTATCAGATTGTCAATCATGGCCTGTGGAATGTTGGTCCACTCCTCTTCAATGGCTGTGCGAAGTTGTTGGATATTAGTGGGAACTGGTACACGCTGTCGTATACGCCGGTCAAGCACATCCCAAACATGCTCAATGGGTGACATTTGGGTGAGTATGCTGGCCATGCAAGAACTGGGAATTTTTCAGCTTCCAAGAACTGTGTACAGATCCTTGCAACATGGGGCCGTGCATTATCTTGCTGAAACATCAGGTGATGTTCATGGATGTATGGTACAACAATGGGCCTCAGGATCTCATCACGGTATCTTTGTGCATTCAAAATGCCATCAATAAAATGCACCTGTGTTCTTCGTCCATAACAGATGCCTGCCCATACCATAACCCCACCACCACCGTGGGCCACTCGATCCACAACATTGACATCAGCAAAGCGCTCACCCACACGACGCCACACACGCTGTCTGCCATCTGCCCTGAACAATGTAAACCGAGATTCATCCGTGAAGAGAACACCTCTCCAACGTGTCAGACGCCATCGAATGTGAGCATTTGCCCACTCAAGTCTGTTACGGCGACGAGCTGGAGTCAGGTCAAGACCCCGATGAGGACGACGAGCATGCAGTTGAGCTTCCCTGAGACGGTTTCTGACAGTTTGTGCAGAAATTGTTTGGTTATGCAAACCAATTGTTTCAGCAGCTGTCTGAGTGGCTGGTCTCAGACGATCTTGGAGGTGAACCTGCTGGATGTGGAGGTCCTGGGCTGGTGTGGTTACACGTGGTCTGTGGTTGTGAGGCCGGTTGGATGTACTGCCATATTCTCTGAAACGCCTTTGGAGACGGCTTATGGTGGAGAAATGAACATTCAATGCACGAGCAACAGATCTGGTTGACATTCCTGCTGTCAGCATGCCAATTGCACGCTCCCTCAATGCATCTGTGGCATTTTGCTGTGAGACAAAAGTGCACATTCCAGGGTGGCCTTTTATTGTGGGCAGTATAAGGTACACCTGTGCACTAAGCATGATGTCAGATCAGCATCTTGATGTGACACACCTGTGAGGTGGGATGGATTATCTCAGCAAAGCAGAAGTGCTCACTATCACACATTTAGACTGATTTGTGAACAATGTTTGAGAGAAATGGTAATATTGTGTATCTGGAATGAATTTTAGATCTTTAAGTCCATCTCATGATAAATGGGAGAAGAAACAAAGGTGTTGCGTTTATATTTTTGTTGAGTATAATACTTGTAGGTCTGATAGTTTTGTGTTACATTTGGCAAAAAGAGTTGAGAAAGAGGATGGGAGAGATCAGCGTACCCAACAATAAATTAGGCTCATTAACAGAGTAAAAAAGACAAAAGCAAAAGAAACCGTAACTTATATACAACTTTAGCTCCAGTCTACTGATTTTTGTTGAGAAAGATGAGCATGTTAACATGCGCTGGGGTCAGAAGCGAAAGCAGCCCGGTGACCAGACTGACGGTCCAGGCTGCTTTCGCGTCTGACCTGCAGCATTGAGATCACCTGCTGTGAGGGGACAGACGTCGCTGTGATACACATTCCTCCGTGCTAACTTGGCAAGCCTCTGGAATCTTGTTTAATTCATTTTCCACCAGTCTGTAGGGGTGCAATCCAGGAATGGCGGAATTTCCTTCAGAAAGTAATCGGTGAGTGAGTTTCTCTGCTCGTTGTGCATCTCGGCTCCTCCGTGCTAACACCGACTTGATGCTAGGTTGAGACCAAGAGCAGGATGCTCCGCTTCTAACCAGGGTTGGAAGTGCGCACAAGTACTTATACACAGCTTCACAGTGTTGGCAGTGAACTGAGACTTTTTTGTTTGTTTGTTTTTTTAGTCAAAGTGGTCCCACGCCACACTTTGCTGTGACCTCTTCATGACAATGCTACTTTTTAAATACACAGAAACTCGCAAGAAACTGAGTCGGCCTGTGGGTTTAATTTACAGTCATCGCCCTCGTGTGGTAAAGTGTTTAATTACTGCCACAAAGCAAAATTAATTGCATTCCTTCAAAACTCACACTACGCAACAGAACATGCGTTAATTGATCGGTAAAAAAAATGTAATAGATGAAATTCTTAAAGATCAATTAATTGATGGTCGATTAATTATGCCCGTCCCTAATTTTTATACACTGAAAAAACATTTTTTTATGTCCGATTATTTATTTTATATAAATACATGCTGTAAAAATTGCTTTAAAAATAGGTTGGGACCTAAAGCACACTGTGGGTCTAAAGTCTGAAGTATTACCTTCATCCACACCAAATTTGACAGCAATAAACCAAAAAAATGAGTGTTCTGCACACATTTTTCTAACTACAGGTCAAAGGTGGCCAAAAGTGTGCCATTTGCGCCATCTCCTGGGTAAATGCCATAGTCCTCACTGAATAAAAAATATTGTTAGAATCATAACTGCATCTTCTCATATAAAGCCCCACGGCTTCCTTCAATGTTGTATTTTGATTATAAAGGGTGTTTGGACACAGAGCTGAAACAGTATGTTACTGGTACGCACTGTGCGTAATTTCTTCATGAATAAGACATTTTACGCACGTCATATACTATGGCAGCGACTAAGTCCGCCCGGTCAAGTTATATATCTGTGTTTACAGCGTTACATTGGCTATTTGATGCGTCAATCATCAGAGTTCTGGACCGCGATTGGTTCGAGTTACTTACCATAACGTGACGTTCTGGGCATGCTCAGTGACCTTTGTAGGCGGAAGTGGAAGCGAAGCAAGTGGAAACAAATTGGTAAAAGACTACAAAAATGGCCATAGACATTTCGGAAGTGCATTTTCCCCGTTTATTTTACATTTTTTAATCGGTTTTACTGTTGTACTGGACTAATCACTTCATAGGAGGACTTTAATTCGACCCTTATTTATGTAAAAAGACAATTTTTGTTTGAAATGGATCGGTTTTGGCACGTTTATTGGACTACAAAGTGCTGAGTTCCATATTTTTATACCTCCATCAGGAGAACGTTTGTGTTGGCAAAAGCGCTCCCTGTGTCTTCAGTTATGATTGTATCCTTGATCGCCATCCATAATTGGAATCACATGACTCTTAGTTTTCCAATTATATAAAATATGTATAGGTTCATAGAAGTTAGAAGTCAGAAAATCGGTGGATTTAAACTAAGAAATGGGCTGGGCCCGATGTTACAATGTGTGCCGAGGCTACGAAGCGTGTGTCGAGCAGTGGAGGGAGCATTTCCACAAAGCGCGTATCGAGGCCTGCTTCATTTAGGGGAGGAGCCGAAAACGAAGACGTCTGAAGCCCCGCTGCCTGGCTGTACCATGTGACTGCTTCAGGAAATGGTTCAGAGTTTGCGGAGTGGTTTGACAGCAATATAAATCCCCTCATGCTCCATTCAAAATGTGGGTTTGTGTAGGAGAGTTGCAGCCAGTTTGGTGTTTGGATAGGACGGTTTGGTTAGCGTTTATATATTTTGGAGAGTATAGAGACTGATAGTTTGAAGATTTAGGAGAGTGAGGAGAGAAAGATAAGATTTAGGTAGGATGACCAACCGTCCTGTTTTCCCCGGACATGTCCACTTTTCACGTGCCGTCCAGGGCATCCGGGGGGATTTCATAGATTGATGAAAATGTCCGGATTTTCATCGTTTTTAAGGGGACTAATAAGCATACTTAAATTGACTGGTGCGATGCATGCAATACGACACATTTCCTCTCATCTATCGTTTAGATGCTTTAGTGGATGGTTCTTAACCGTTTCAGACATAAGACAGCGGGGCTGTGATGCGCTGCACCACTTTGCCCTTCACCTGTTTACACGATATTAAAGTGCAAGTGTAGCTTTACAGACAAACAGAGCTGGCATATGTGTTTCTTTGTGTGACAAAAGTGGCAAAGATCTTGTAGGTCCACATGGAAACGAAACCTATAATAATTCATCTATAAACTGATTGAGGAGGATGAAGATAAAATCAGAAAAATGGAGCAGGCATTATTGTGTTTTTGAGACTGCTGCTTTTTAATTTTATTATTACATTGAAAAGAAAATAATAGCCTACCTGTTTTCTCAGAATGTTATTTCAGATTTTTATTTAATTTTTGTCCAGTAAAGCAAACTATTACTGTTTCTGGTACATTTTCTAATTCGGAAGAGTAATTATTTCTATTATTAATTAATTTCTAGAGATTTTAAAGTCATATTTGCACTTGTGAAAGCCTATCTGAAGTTTGTTATTAAACTGTTCATTCTAACCACATGGAAAATGCATGCTTTAAATATGTTAAAATCAAAAGCCTGGTCACAGTCATGACAGTGTTTCAGGACTGTGCCAAGTGTCCTCCTTTTAAGAGACAGATGAGATAAGTGAGAGGATGGAACCAGCTAGGAAGAAGAGGATTCACCCTGTTTGGGAGCCAAATATTAGCAGGCTGGAACCCCCCCTGGAATATTGGGAAAAGCAAAAATTGCTGCACCCCAATTTATATAGTCTAGCACCTGTGTTTTTGTGTACGCCCGCATCTTCTGTGCCTTGTGAAAGTGTTTTCAAAGGCTGGTGAGGTGGTGTCAAGAAGAAGGAATCGCTTAAAACCTAAAACTGTTGAGAAACGGCTATTTTTGAATAAAAATGTTTTTCCCCTGTTTTGTATATCATTGCCCAAGTTACACAATCATTTTCAGTGCCCTCTTCCTAGTTCCACAAGCATTTCCACTTTCCTCTGCCTGCTTAAGCCCATGCCTTTTGCCTCAAGTGAGAGAAAAACATTATTACACAACCTGCCATAACATATGGTACTACCGTTTGGGGATAATTAACAGACAGAATACATTCAAAAAAAAATTTTATTGTTCACATTTGTACTATTTGATGTAGAGAAATAATTTTTTGGGAACTCATGGTCATTCCCAAGAACCATAGCAGACTTACAACTTTAATGCATCACACATTAAGTGGTTAAGAGCTACAGCTGCCTGTGATTATGTACCTGGCCAGTAGGGGGGTTTGTGTTCACATGAAGCCCCGTGAGCAGAACCCTTTCTTGAACCAATTGGCTGAAGTGGTTCAATGTCCCATGGGGCTTTATCTTGCCATCACTAGTTAACGGTTAAGTTAATGTGAAAACATGCACAGACTGGACAAACTCCCGGGGAAGATGTGTCCTGCAGTGAAATACGTCCGTGCGGAAACTGCCCTAGGCGGAACTAATGTTCTTTACGATACAGCTACGTTTTGTCAAATCACAGTGTTGCCAACTTAGCTACTTTGTCGCTATTTCTAATGACTTTTCGGACCCCCTTAACGACTTTTTTTCCAAAAAGCGGCTAGCGACAAATCTAGCGACATTTCTGACCACCCTTAGCTACTTTCTGTGAAACTTTGTCACCGATATTTCCTGCAGTTTAGAGACCCAGCTTGCTCCTTCCCGACACTCAGAAAGGGAATGATCTGCGCATGTGTATGCAGCGTGATCAGAGTATGTCGACTGACCAATCATAAACCTTTTTCGGTTCATTTCATCCACTCACAAACAAAGTTGTTTAGTACTTAATGTTAGTTCAAAAGTAAAAAGTAAATCTGCATGTATATAAGACCGATCTTTCAACGGGAATTAAGGCAGAAGCTTGTCTGTACTACGCTGCATTGGACACCTGTGGTGCTTTCAAGGAACGTTCGAAATGTATGGTGAGTTAAAAAACGTAGGACATCTAAAACTTATGACAAAAAAAACCCCACTGAAAATAATACCATAAGCAATAAACTTCTGTTTAATGGCGGATGGCAAGAAACATTTGATGCATGCTAAATATGCCCTACTTATTTTTACAAAGTAGCCTACTAAAAAACAAACAACGATATTCTCTGTATTAATTTCGTCTTCTTGAGATATCTCAGCAAAAAATAATATTTTGGCCAGAACTTTAAATTTTGTTTAAAAGGTCTTTGATGTCCAGTTGCAATTTGATATCTTGTAAATTTTGTACCAGTTTTCTCAACAGTTTACCTCAGGCAAAATAATATAATGACATGCTCAATACTCAAGTACTCAATACAAAAGTCACATTTCCCTGTAGCATATTTCCCCTGTTTAAATAATGTATTGTTTAACCCTGTAATCCTATTCTAAATATAATTATTTCCTCCTTTCTATGTCATTCATTATTATGTGATGACATCATTATGTAAATTAGTGTGTGACGTCATCTGGCGACATCTAGCAACTTTTTGGGGCAACTTCAGCTACTTTCTGTTGGAGACAGTTGGCAACACTGTCAAATCATTCCTCAGAGCCATCGGGGTGGCCAGAGATTGGCCAGGGGTGGCCGTGGCTCCGCCACTAAATAGGAGGAACATGTTTAAGGTGATATTCTTTGGATTTTTATATCCTAGATTTCAACATTTCCTCAACTCTTAAAGGGCAAGCACAGTCCACAGTATTGAGAATGAGGAGACACGTGACGAGAATGAGAAGACACGTAACAATTTGGGCGGGGTCTGAGCCCGTCGGCCATGTAGTCAGGCTACACTATCGGTTGCCATGGGCAACACTGTCAGAGCGACACAGAGACGGAGCAGGAAAGATGACTGGGATTACGCATTTAAACGGAGAAATTACGGATAACATTAAGAAGAAATGAAGAAACAGGCTAAAGAAAATGGTCATTACGTGGAGAAAGTCACTGCCGGCGCCAAGCAGAAACGTAGACCCATATGAGCTCCCAGCAGCAGAATGGGACAGAGATCTAGACTCTTTACCTCCGTGCAGCTACATGGAGATCATTGATTACTTGGTTTTTGGCATCAGCTATTATACCATGCAAGAATTCAAAAGCCATAAGTCATATATGCGCAATAAGAAAACCTGTTCCCTTTACAACCCTTGCCGTTCTGTGAGGGGAAACTTCAAAGAGTTCAGAGTCCTGCGGGTACCTGCATATTGACCTGAATATTCCACCCGCAGCTACCCGCAGGTGGAATATTCCAAAGTGGTAAAAGACAAATAATTGATTCTACTATCATTTACATTAAATCTGGGATCCCGTTATTTTATGTCTTTGAACGTTTTTTAAATTTTGAAAATATCTGAAACATATTATTTCATTCTTCATTCATTTTAGTTAATATTCAGCCCGAACAATCTGAACAAAGAATCTCCATGCCATCACACATGGAGCAGATGAAAACATGTACTAAATATGAACATTTTACCTGCAGTCTCACAACTTTCTCATGGTGTATGGACGTAAAATGCTCAGTTTACTGTTTCAACTTTTTGTAATATTATTTCGCAATTCCTATTTGCATATATCATAGTTCTCAATAAATACTGGTAAGCCACATAAAGTTGTTTCGAGAATTTATTTCAATACGCAATAGCAAAGAGGCACTCAGACAACACTGGCGCATATTTGTTAAGCTGCTCTGATACCAACAACAAATGAACGCCTTGTCGCCTTCTGCTTCTGGCGGGTATCCTGACAACATGGCCGACGGGGGCGGGGCACTGGGCCGTGATGACATCTCATTCTCAATATTATTCATATGCTTGAGATATGAATGAGATCTATAATAAGGAGAAAAATGCCAATAAAAACCTTAAATTGTTAGTAGTTAGAAATGTATGATATATATCAGGCTATATTTTATTACAAAATCAAAAAATGTCCTATAAATTTCTAATGACCATTGTCTCTTATCTGCAGAAAGCTCCATTTGCTATGCTTCTCTCCATTTTTTATTGAATTTTTATTTTAATTTTTTTTACTTTGTCACATGTCTGTGTTTCAGTTTTGGACTTACAAAGTCCAAAGCTTACAAAGAACTGTGGGGTCAGGATCAGATATTTTAACTGAGAGTTATAGCCATAACATCCTTTGTAGTCTTTTTTCTTATTTGCAGACATTCCTAATTGAGATTTTAAAATGTAAGGAATGTTTGTCTTTCAGATTATTAAGTAATGTTATTTATTCAACACAAAAAATATCTTCCATGAGAGAGAACGCTGATTGCACTGCAGATAAAGGTCATAAAAGGTTAGTGTCTTCTCCCACTGCTAACAGTAAGTGTTCAGTTCTCAGATAGAACAAAGGGGTTGCAAGGGCAAGTAGGTGAGCATCAATGATAACAGAGAAAAGGAGAAGCATAGACAATACAAAATAAAAAAAGGAAAGTTCACTAGTCAAAGCAAAGAACTTAGGAGAGTGAGGATAGTATCGGTGTGATGTTGAGAGATGCCAAAGACTAAGTCTCACTGTAGGCCACTGACGGATGGTTGGCATTTAGCTCCCCACTACCAATGGAAATACCTCATTAAGCATGGCCTGATGTGAGAGTGTGAGTGTGTCTGTGTGGGAAGATGTGCTTCTGCTTGAGGACATCCGGGAAGCGTGAAGGGAGAATAAACGATTTTATCTGATGTGTGAAGACGTCACATTTACAAGTAATACGCCAAACTGTATGCTTGTATGCTTGTATATTTACACTTAAAAGTGTAAAAATCTAGGAAGTGTCCCCGCCCAGGACACTCTTGAAAAATAGATTTTTAATCTCAATGAGTTTTTATCCTGGTTAAATAAAAGGTCAAAAGAAAAAAAGAGGTCTACTGATGAATTTACTTTCAAGAATGACATATAGTTTTTATTATTCAAATAACCTCATTGCATTGAAGAGAAGAGTTTAACACAGCATGAGATATTATCAGCAGGAATGGCCTCAGAGTGAAAGTAGGACGTTAGCACTCTATTTTGACAACATAGAATAATCACTATCATAAATTTATCAGCTTGTTGTTTAGGTCAGCCTTTTTACACTGAGATATCACGGACCTTGAGGTTAGAAATTGTTGTCTCTTTACCAGTATTTTAGCCCTTTCCCAGAGATTCATAGTAACACATTTAGTATAAATGGATTCCACATTATATCAGATATATTATTGACTGTACCAGATATATGTATATATAATTATATCATTTAAATGAGGAATAAAATTACTTAAATTAAACTAAGACAGTGAATATTCCCTCTTTAAAATAACAATGAATGATGAATGGGCCAGAGTCAAATTATTGCTGAACCTACACTTATTTTACAATTTGATGTTGAAAATATATATGTTTTATAATTCTTGCTTAATTCAATACATTAACCATAAAACATAAATTATCTGGGAGTCCTATTCATTTGAAAGGTGTCCAATCTTTACAGAACTATATAATATTTTATTATGTAATCCCATAACAGTAAAACGGGCGATACAATACAAAACACGACTCAACTGTCTTTGTAGGTATACTTTTGCAAATGGATATTGTATAATTGTCAGGAATGTGATGTGAAGCAGAAGGACCCAAACGCAGACGCCGGTTGGAAGTGCACGGATGTTTATTGAAGGTGCTGCTAGTGGAAGTGATGATGATGATGATGATGATGGTGACGGCAGGAACGGGGAGACAGGACATCGAGCAGGAAAGAGACGGCAGGGAAACACACCATGGGGACATCAACAATACAATGATCCGGCGCCCAGTGAAGGGAAGTGACGGGTCTTAAAGGCAGAAGGTAAGGAGGATCAGGTGTGGTTGATGGGAGACACAGGTGAGGACGATGATTAGGAGAGGGAGTGAATAGGGGCAGCATGACAATAGTAAACGTGTATTTGACCTTTCAATACCACGTTAACATTGTTAATGTATCAGCATTAGAAAATGTTTTAGAATAAATTATCAGGCTAGACTTTATAGCTTGGCACTTATCACCTTAACATAGACTTTAGAGTGCATTGTATTGCGGTACTATACCCCCATAGCATTCACACCAGCCCTGTTCAGTCCGCTTTTATTTAACTCTTATTTGTTTGGTCAGAAAGTCCGGTTCATATGGGGAGGTGTGAATGTTCAATTGAGTTCTGATGCGGACCAACAAAGTAAACTCTGGTCCACCTAAAAACCTAAGTCTTAGCTCTGTTGAAATTAACTCTGGTGTGGTTCCATTGCAAATGTGAATGCCAAGCAGTATGGGGGACACTTCAAAACCAGGAAGCAGACTATAGCGCAGGGCATGCTGGGTAAATACAACTAAAACAATCACACAACAACAACTCTGCCTCGTTCTCTGCTCATGCTGAGCCCATTGTTGCAATGTATTTGTCTGGCACGTAAGCCAAAGACAACAGAGCAATCCTAAAACCACTCAAATCTGATGCCACTCCATGTAAGTTTACATTTCACAGAACAGGAAGTGTCACTGTGTTCAGTGCTTTTTGGTGCAGCGCCACCACACTGGCAAAAAGGTAAATATGTAGCTCAAAAAGTTCAGTTTGTTAGACAAAGTACTGCGTGAAAGCAAACCGCACCAGCTACAAAAAGCAATAATGTTAATTATTGGTCCCCAATCGAGCCGAGTCTACTGCACTATCAGGTGTGAAAAACAACCTTAAAGACATTATCAGTGAAAAGAAATTAATACGTGTCAGTAGACATTTAAAATCAAATAAAATGTTTTTCCACTTACTTCCTACAAAGCATTGCTTACAGCGGCTTACTTTTTTTGTTTTGTAATATGAAATAAAACGAGCAGAGCCTGGTCAGCTTATTTTTGCTGTGTGTTGTTGGGCATTTTCTTGATCTAAAGGTTAAACTCAGATTATATTTATTATCTTTGTATTGTACCATTAAAAAGTATGAATGAACAATATTAATCAAGCTAGCATGGGGCAAACCAAGATATAGTCAAAAACATGGGCCTGCACCTCAGCTGCAGATGATCTTAAATCCCCTGAGTTTCCTAATGTGTTTTCTGCATGCGATAACTAGACAAAGGGGAGTAGCAATATTAATAAATAAAAATGTAACTTTTACAGTAATACATACAGTTACAGATCCAGAGGGTAGATTTATTATAGTAAAACTATCTTTACATAACCAAAAGTTATGTATTGTCAGTATATATGGTCCAAATGTTGATGACCCCTCATTCTTTCATTCCTTCTTCTCGGTGCTCCTTGAACACATGGATTGCTCACTTCTTCTTGGGGGCGACCTCAACTTTGATTTAAATGAAGAAATAGACAGGCTCAGCACAGCAGGGACTCAGGGCAGCTGGAAATCTATAGATATAGTCGAACAGTACATGAGCGATTATTGACATTGTGATGCATGGTGATCTCTTCACCCCAATGACAAAAAAAATACTTTCTTCTCAAATGTCCACCATTCATATTCTCGACTGGATTATTTGTTAGTCAGCAGCTCACTGTTGACTGACATTTCAGACACTGAGATACACCCTATAGCTGTTAGCGATCATGCTCCTGTTTCTCTAACTTTAGTAAATAAAACAGAAACACCTCAAAGCAAAAATTGGAGATTTAATATATCCTTACTTAAGGATAAAGAATTTATTAAATATTTCGAAAAAGAGTGGGCCTCATATTTGGAATATAACGACCTCCCTGGTACGTCGCCATCCATTCTTTGGGAGGCAGGAAAAGCTGTGATTAGAGGTAAAATAATCTCATTCTCATCAAATAAAAAGAAAATGGAAAAAAACGTATTCAGGAATTAGAAGAAACTATCAATATATTAGAAGCTTCTCTAGAGGAGGAGAGACTAGGCAAAATCCGTAAAGCAAAGCTAGAATTAAATCAAATTATTAATAAACAGACCCACTTCTTAATTCAAAGACTTAGGATAGAAAACTTTGAACAAGGTAATAAATCAGGTAGATTTTTGGCTAACCAGCTTAAAATTAATAAAGAAAAAACAACTATATCTGCTATTAAAGATCAGACCGGGAATACAGTATATGATCCTGGAAGAATAAACAACACATTTAAAGAATTTTACAAGGCTTTATACTCACCAGAGATAAATCCATCAGATCATGAAATTGAACAATTTTTGGATAACATAACACTACCTAAATTATCTGAAAGTCAAGCGATGGCCCTGGATTCACCACTAACAGCGGCTGAACTCCAGGAGGCCCTCCAAGGCATGCCCAATAAAAAGGCTCCAGGCCCAGATGGATTTCCAGCAGAGTTCTATAAAGAATTCTGGGAATATTCTGGCACCAACATTCCACAGAATGCTGCAGGAAACCAAGGAAAATGGCCGACTCCCACAAAATATGAATTCTGCCTACATTAGTCTTCCACTAAAATCAGGTAAAGACCCTTTGTTTCCCACCAGCTATCGTCCCATATCCCTTATTAATGTTGATCTTAAAATAATCTGCAAAGCCCTCGCAAAAAGGATAGAGAAAGTAACCCCTCTTATAATACATCCTGGTTTTATTAAAGGGAGACATTCATCCACATATCCACGTAGATTAATAGATTTAATAGATTTTTCTTACTGTTAAAACATTCAAACTAATATATTATCTTTAGATGCAGAAAAAGCATTTGATAGAGTAAACTGGAAATTCTTATTTGTAACCTTACATAAATTTGGCTTTGGAAATTCTTTTATAAACTGGTTGAAAATATTATACAGTTCACCAAAAGCATGTATCAGGACTAATAACCAAACATCATCTAGGTTTTATCTTCAGAGAGGTACCAGGCAGGGATGTCCTCTCTCTCCCTCCCTGTTCGCTATTTTTATTGAACCACTAGCTACAGAAATCAGACAAACTCACAATATTAAAGGCATAAAATGCAATAACATAGAACATAAAATCAGTCTTAATGCAGATGATGTATTACTTTTTCTCCAGCATTCACAAACCTCTTTCTCTCAGGTAATCGGGTTGATAAACTCTTACTCAAATGTTTCAGATTCGGGGCTCTGGGGCGCCGCGCCCCCTAGCTGTGGTCCTGGCTGGGGGTCGGCCGACGTGGGGTCTCTGTTGCCTGTGGGGGTCGGGGCCGGCCGACGGCCGGCATGTGCAGCCGCCTCTCTTTTTTTCTCTGGGCCGATTGTCATCGCTGGTCCCTGTATGGCATCTAGCCTTGTTTGCTGGTTGGGGTGCCTGGCTGCTGGTCACGGCGGCTGGGTGGCATTTCTGGGTTGGATCAGTCCTTTTTCGCACTGGACTTGGCTCCTGGGTCTTGGTCTTTGTGCGGGGCGCTGGGGTCGGGCATTTGGCCGGGTACGGTCGGACTTGCGGGTGGACTGGCCGGGTGTGGGCGTGCAGGGCAGGTGGGTGGGGCGCTGAACTCAACCTGGCTGTCTAGTGTCTTTTGTGTTTTGAGAGTAGAGCAAATGTCAGGGTGGGTTTAGTTCCCTTCTGGGATGGGGCTGGGGGGGCTGCCTTGGGGTCCGTGGGGCTTTGTGGTGCTGTGGCCGTGGGCCCCGGGTCGAATGTGCCATGGCCTCCCTCCCCTGGTGGATCCCGGTGAACAGCGGTTCTTATTGGGGTCAGTGGGGGACCTCGCTCCCTGGGAAGACATTTTGTATCCAGTCCTTCCCTCCCTATCCCTGGACACCTCTGTCCACCCGCTCCATCACCCGGCTTCCCTCCTCGCTATCCCGTGGCGTCCTGGGTCCCAATTTTAATATACAACTTAGACACTCCCACTTATAACATTCTTACGTGACACATATGTAGGGACTTTGGGGTGGGCACACTTTTCGGCACCAAGAGGGGGAGCGGTTCAATCAGCTTCACCTCTGGTGCCGGTGCCCACTGTTAAACCACATATAGACACTGAGGGCTCGGGGTGGGGGTACGGGGATGTGTGGCTGCCTTCCCCACATCCCACCCCTCTGTTTTAAATGCACATTATAACAACACGCATCAACACCATACTCGAGCGGGAGGATGGAGGCTAGAGGTCTTTTCACACCCCTGTTCGCTACGGGCCATCAGGGGTTGGGGTCCGGAGGAGGAACAGGCGGTCTGGTCGGGGTCCTGGGCTGTCGGGCTGCTTTGCCACTGTGGGGCCCTTGGTGGTCTGCTTGTATCCGTCCTAGAAGGTAGGGGGTCCATCTCCCAGGTCCGGGGGCTGGTGGCTCTACTGGGGCATCGGTACCTGGACCTGGGAGCATAAAGACTGTATGGGGTGTGTGAGTGAGGGTACAGCGTAATTTTTTTGGGTGTCTTGGTGAGTCAGTGAGAATGTATGGGTTTAAGAGGGAGGGAACGTATGACTGTGTCTGTATGTCTTTGTCTACCTGTCAGGTTGGATCTTGGTCTGCCCCCTTGCCTGGCGCACCTCAGGCCTTACACTTAATGGGGGGCCTATTTCCCCTCCATCACTCCCTGCCGGTGACGGGGGCCCTTGCCTGCCAGTGCATCGGTGGTCAATCCGGTTCGGACCTGGTGCGTGCCTGGCCGGGCCTGGGGGGGCCGGTGTGTCGGTCGGCCGATGCGCTGGGCCAATATCTTCCTTTGGTTGGTTGGGGCACCTCTTTTAGGGGTGCCAGGTTTGGGATTGTTGGGTGGTGCCTGCTCGGTGGCTCGGCGGGATGCGGATCCGGCGTCTCTGCTCGTTTGATCACCTGTTCTGTGTGCACCATGCGTGGTCGGTTCATTGGCGGGTTGGACTGGCCCTGGCCCTCGTTGGATGCCTGGTCTCGGCGCTCTGCGTTGCGCGGGATCAGGACCCGGGAGCTGGTACAACTTGGTGTCCAGATGCTGGCTGAGCCCGGCCTGGGGATGCTGTCCGTCCCCTGTAGCTATTGGTGGGGTGCCCTGACATAGGGCAGGCGTGGGGCGCTGGGATGTTGGCGGCCGGGATTGGCCTAGGGTGGTGGCGGCGCGTGGCGGCCGGCCGCGGCCCCTGCAGTGCCGGGGGCCCCTCTTCTGCCGGTCCCTTGTTGGGTCCCTGCTGGGGGGTGGAGTGCCCCTGGGCCCCGGCTCTCCCGGTCCATTGACCGGCCCGCCCTGGCGCGGCCGGTTGCCGGCGGGGCCCGTGGGCTCGTCACTGCTGCCCCTCGGGCCCCTGCATAGTAGCCGCTGGAGGTTCCCCTGGGGTTCTCCTTTGCTCCACTCTTGGGGGATGCGGTCGGCCCCGCCTGGGTCCGCCTGGGGCACTGGGGGTCCTTTGGACGTCTTTGCTCCAATCTCCTTCATGTCTGCATCGATTCCCGGGAGACGGATTGATGCCTGCTCACACCATCTATCGAACACTGTTATGGAGAAACCTTATATGCACCAGCATGCTAACACACACACATAGATGTGGGGTCTCTGGTGTTTGGCGATGTATTCTTGGGCTGAGGTTATCATTACTAGAGCTTGATTGATCGGTACCATGAGTTTTTCTGTGACATTGTTGTTGTATTTTTGTGTCTATTTTTGTGTGATGTGGTTGTGTGGTTCTTAGTTCGCAATGTTTGGTTTGTTTTGTCGATGTTCCTCTTTCGTGTTTTGTTTTGTTTTTCCCCCTCTCTCTGCCGTCCTGTGGGTATGGAGGCAGACTTCAATGTCTTCCTGTGTTTTCTTTGTTCCCCTTCCTTTCTTGTATTTTCAACTCACCCTCTCTCTTGACTTTGTGTTTCCTACCTCTCTTCTTCATCTTCCTTCTTTCTTCTCCTTAATTTTCCGTCTCCGTGTCCATAACATCAGGAAATAAAAACCCCAACAATTCATAATCAAGATTTTTCACACATATATCAAGTGGAGTACTATAGCAAAAGCTTTACTGCTCCGCTTGTGAAAGTAAATCTGTTGGGCTTCTACTTGGTACTCAGAAAACCAATTCTGAGCTCCACACTGCCAAACAGGACACGTAAAAAAAATAAATATATATATATATAATATAAAAATACAAACATGGGCCGCCTGGTATTTATAAGCATAGTTACATACCAGTAATTTCACATAAGCAGCAACAAAGAAGACTATATATTTTACAGGCAGAGGTTCTTGCAACATGTTGCAAACTGGATGCTGTTATAGAATAGAACAAAAATAATAATACAGCTGAAATCACTTGTGTTTTTCCTTATTTACAGTGGGGAAAATAGGGATAATCATAATCATAGGCACACTTCAACTGTGAGAGAAAGAATGTAAAACAAAAAAAGTCACATTGTATGATTTTTAAAGAATGGATTTGTATAATGGCTGCACAGTGGCGCAGTTGGTAGCACTGTTGCCTTGCAGCAAGAAGGTCCTGGGTTCAAATCCCAGCCTGGGGTCTTTCTGCATGGAGTTTGCATGTTCTCCCTGTGCATGCGTGGGTTCTCTCCGGGTACTCCGGCTTCCTCCCACAGTCCAAAAACATGACTGTTAGGTGAATTGGTTGCTCTAAATTGCCCTTAGGTATGAGTGTGTGCGTACATGGTTGTTTGTCCTGTATGTCTCTGTGTTGCCCTGCGATGGACTGGCGACCTGTCCAGGGTGTACCCTGCCTCTCGCCCCATGACCGCTGGAGATAGGCACCAGCTGCCCCGCAACCCTACATAGGATGGACGGGTATGGAAAATGGATGGATGGATGGATGGATTTGTATAATGGTGCAGAAAAAAAAGTGTTTAGTCTCACTTATTGATGGAGGCTTGTGCCCCAAAATCTCGTGATACATGTCCCAGTTCATAATTTACTTAATATGAATCAATCGCTCTGTTCCTTTTGCAGAACACCAACCCCAAAGCATAATGTTTCCACTCTCATGCGTCACAGTGGGTATGGTGGTGTTGGGATGCAACTCACCATTCTTCCCCCTCCAGCTCTCTTCAGGTCATTGACCTGTTACTAATAATATTCTCATGGCCTAAGATAAATGACTCGTGGCTGTTCTGGTATTGTTAGATCTCAGTGCTGCTTTTGACACAGACGATCATAATGTTCTCTTAGAAAGGCTTGAACATGTTGCAGAGATCAAAGGAAGAGCACTAGGCTAATTTCATATAATCATCATATTTCTCGGACAGATTCCAGTTTCTTCATGTAAAGGATAAATCTTCTTCACACTGATAGATAGATAGATAGATAGATAGATAGATAGATAGATAGATAGATAGATAGATAGATAGATAGATAGATAGATAGATAGATAGATAGATAGATAGATAGATAGATAGATATGCTTTCAATTGGTACAATTATCAGACAGCATGGGATAAATTTCCACAGTTATGCAGATGATACGCAATTATATTTATCCATGAATGCTGATTAGTCAGGTAGATTACAGGCATGTCTGGAAGACAAAAAAACCTGGATGACTCTAAACCTTTTGCTTTTAAAATCTGACTAGACAGAAGTTGTTGTCTTTGGACCAGAAGCTCTGAAAAAGAAACTGCATAGTCAATCACTTCATCTGAATATCATTAAATAGGCATCCAGTATTAACATAAAGAACCTCTGTGATATTTTTGACCAAGACATGACATTTCAATCCCATATTAAACAGGTTTCTAGGATTTCCTTCTTTCACCACCAGAATATTGCTAAAATTAGACACATCCTGTCCAGGAGTGATGCTGAAAAACTAGTCCATGCATTTGTTACTTCAAGGCTGGACTACTGTAATTCTTTACTATCAGGAGGTCCACAAAATGTAATTAAACGCCTTCAGTTGATCCAAACTGAAGCAGCAAGAGTTCTGATGTTCTGAATATTAAAAAGAGAGATCATATTTCTCCTGTTTCAACTACCCTTCATTGGCTCTATGTTAAATACAGAAAAAATATTTAAGATCCTCCTTCTTACATATAAAGACCTTAATAATCAAGCTCCGTCATACATCAGAGATCTGATTGTTCCATATGTTCCTAAAAGAGCACTTTACTCCCAAACTCCTCTCCTGTGGAACTAGCTTCTAGTTTTTCTCCATGAGGCAAACACTCTGTCTACTTTTAAGGCCAGGCTTAAAACTTTCCTTTTTGATAAAGCTTATAGTTAGAGTGACTTAGATCATCCTTAGCTATCTCTGTAGTTATGCTGCTATTGGCTTAGACTGCTGGAGGACAGACTGAACACTTTTCTTCACTCTACTATTCTCTTCTACTACTCTCCAGTTGAATTACCTGCTATTATTTCAATCGTTAACTTTGTGGCAGATGGCCACTCGTACTGAGCCAGGTTCTGCTGGAGTTTTTTTCCTGTTTAAGAGGAGGTTTTCCTCTCTACTGTTGCTACATGCTTGCTCAGTTTGAGGGATAGCTGTGAAGTCAACGACACAATGCAGGCAACTGTCTACTGTTGCTACATGTTCCTCCAGAAGGAGTGAATGCTGCAAGTCAATGACTCAATGTGATCTGCTGAGTTTCCTTAGATAGAAAACTTTTAAACTGATTGGAAAAATTAACTGAAGGAGTAGTTGGAATGCATGTATTATTGAATTCAAATGACTATTCTTGTAAAGTGCATCGAGATGACATCTGTTGTGAATGGGTGCCATATAAGTAAACAAAACTGAATATACCAGTTCCCCCCGTCTAGTTCTGTGGTGTTTCCTCATTGTTCTCAAGATCATTTGTACACCACGAGGTGAGATCTTGCATGGAGCCCCAGGTCGAGGGAGATTGTCAGTGATCTTGTATTTATTCCATTTTCTAATAATTGCAGTTGATCTGTTCTCACCAAGCTGCTTGCCTATTGTAGATTATGAAATAAATAAATACATAAATACTTATTTTCTTCACAATGAAGAAAAACACAGACCACTGGAATTATTAACAAATACTGATCCCCATGAAGAGTTTGATGAAACCTTATATAAAAAAACTGCCGGCCCGACTGAGAAGCCCAGCAGCCAGCCAGGAACCCCCAGCCACACCTGTTGATGGCAGTTCTTTCTCTCTGTCAACTTGCACGAGCTGGATATGTTTTAGTAGCTTGGACAATAAGCTTCAGGGGTGCTGTTTTAATGAAATCCGGCTACAGGCAACCTTTTAAAACCTCTTAATTTTTGTTGAATACAAGCACCAAGACTTTTACTACCATCGAAAAACCCTTGAAGTGGCAGGATTCAATCATTCGAAGGTCCACAACTTCAGCTAGAATTTTGATTGCTTCTTTAATTGCAAAAGTTTAGTAGGGATACAGTGAAAGTTGAGAAAGAGTAGATAACATTTTAAAAAAATCATCAAATCAAATTTATCTTTCCCTACAACTGTGGCTGAGAACACTTTTTTTCTCTTTTTTGTTTTATCCCGATGTGCCAGGGACACGGAAACGGAAAATAAAGAGGAAGAAAGAAAGAATATGAAGAGAGGTAGGAAAAAAGGTTAAGTGGGAGAGGGTAAGCTGAAGACACGAGAGGAAGGGGAACAAAGAAAACACAAGAAAACATCCCAGTCCCTCTCCACACCTGCAGGACGGCAGGGATTGCGGAAAAAAACAACGACAAAACAAATCAAACCATGCAAACTGAGAACGAGATGTTCAACCTACAAATAGATATATAAATACAATAACAGCGTCACTGAAAACCTCATGGAACCAATTATTACAAGATTTAGTAATGGTAACCTAAGTCCAACAATGTATCTGTAAACACTGGAATCCCCACACTTGTGTGCGTGTGTGTGTGAGCAGGCTGGCCTGTATAAGGTTTCTCCATACGAGTGTTCAATAGTTGGTGTGAGGAGCCATCGATCCACCTCCCAGGAATCGAAGCCGATACAAGGAAGATCGGAACCATAGACATCCAAAGGAACCCCAGAGCACAGGAGTCCCAATCCAACACAGGGCTGACCGGATCCCCAAGAGAGGAGCAGAGGAGAGAGCCCCGGCCTGGGAGGTGGCTCAGCGACGAGCCCACAGGCTCCGCCGACATCTGGCTATGCGAGGGTGGATCCAGCAAGGACCCGACCAAGGATTGGCCAACGAGGGCGCCCCGATGCCAGGCTATGGGGGCCATGGCCAGCTGATGGCCGACATGCGCCGCAGCACCCCCATGCCAATCCCCACAGCCGACATCCCAATGGCCCCACCACCCCATGCAGGGGCCCCACACCAATAGCCCCAGCGGATGGACGGCATCTCCACGCCAGGACCAGCCAGCACCCAGACACTAAGCTCAACCAGCTCTCAAATCTCACTCCCACACACTGCAGAGCACCAAGACCAAGCATCCAACCAAGGTCAACCAAACCCACCAATGAACTGACCATACAGAACAGGAGATCAAGTGGAGACGCCAGACCTGAGCCCCGCCAAGCCATCCGACAGCTATGCCCAAACCAGCTCCTTCCAAAGAGGCGCCACGCCACAGCGGCCGACCCATACCCCGGTCCACCCGGGGCCGGCAGGCAAGCTGTTGTCTCACGGTGTCCTGAGGACCAAGCCCCGGACACCGTGAGCCACCAATGCACGAGCGGGCAGAGGCATCAGTCACCAGCAGGGAGGGGAAATAGGCCCCTCATTTGGTGGGGGGCATGAGATGCGCCAGACCAGAAGGCAGCCCAAGACCCAACCTGACGGATACACAGGAACACACAGACACTCTCATATGTTCCTTCCCTCTGAGAAGACTTTTGATGTAATAAATTTAAAATCGAAACAGAAAGAGGGGTTCGTACCCATCTTGGCAGTCCCTCCTGTGAAAATCCGTTTGAGCATTGGATGGAAACCCAATTAAATTCCAATGTTCCCAAATTGGGAGTTGTAAACCCCAGCAGTCCAACAAAAATGGAACACTGATGATGGATGATAGAAATCCTCAAACTGAGCAGAAATCTTGAACAGGAGTGCAAAAAAGTAAAACCATCAAAAATGGAAACCACAGTGTGAGAAGCAGATTTGAGAGTCTGAATTCATGAGCCTCAACGTCCTTTGGTGCATGGGTTGTCCTCTTCTAGATGCAGAAATTACAGTCTTGAGATAAGACTTTTTTTCTTCCAAAACTGGCGTGTTCTTGCTCTAAATTTTTGCACATTCTCTGTCCGATGTTGACTCGAAGCTCTGCCGGGGAACAACCAATAAGTTGTTCCATAGACTGTTCTAATATACCTTCTAAGTGTAAAAATTATATTTTAACTGTTAGGCAGCTACTAAGACTACAAATCTACATGCTTTGCCTCCAGTTATGCTTTCTCTAAGTTACACCCAGCCTTGCACCTTAATAGGGATCTCCCAGTCACATGACCCTTAGCCGCATGTCAGCCATTTTGGCGGAAGTACACAGATTATTTCTCTGATATACAGTTCAGGATTGTTATGTCATGTTGCTAAGCCTGGTATGAGTGTTTTCCATAATAAATTAATAGAGGTATTAAAAGGTAAAAATACTGGTGTTAATGTTCACATAAAAACGTTTTGACCTTAGGCTACAGTGTGTTAGCTAAATGTGTTTGAGAAAAGAGAAGCAACGCACACCAGAAGTAGTCTCAGAGGTGCAGTTGTTAAGGAAAATCTTCACAAAATAAAAAACAGCATCGGACACTCATAGCCGATGTCCAATTTTTAATGATGATGATAGCGTTTCGGCATTAGCCTTCATCAGATCATTCTTTTTTCATCTTTGTGGTCACATACACGGTTTGGACTGTGGTTCAAAGATGAAAAAAGAATGATCTGATGATGGCTAATGCCGAAACGTCATCATCATAAAAAAATGGACATCGGCTACTTGAGCGTGCGATGCTGTTTTTTCGCTAAATGTATTTACCGGTAGTGACTGAAGCTAACTGAGCTAATGTTGGTAGGTTTTTTTCCCATTGCTACAGAAACAAAAGTAGTCAACCCATACGCAATTAGAACCGTGACAAAATGCACAATATTTGATCAAAAAGAGTGACAGCTAAACGTTTGATTACCAATTGATTTTCTGTTTAAAGCAAAAAAATATATAGGCTATCGAAAAACGGGATGCATGTATCTGGCTAATGACAAGCTTACGTTCTGTTAAATAATAGTGCACACAAACATTGCGGATTTCTATGGCAACAGTGAATTTATAACATTTGATCCCAAAATCTGATAAATCATTCATTAGCTTTCAATGGGACAACTTACCTGATCCAAAATGAAGACTGTAAAGCTGCATGTGTTGAGTTGGAAGCCAAACACCGCCATCAGTGTTTTGCCTGTTTATTGCCGCCAACAACTTTCTCCGTTTTCTTTTGGGATACGGTATAAAGATATTCCTTTTGTCTGATCACATATCTGGTCGCATCCAACTGCACAGCATCGCTCCGGCATGATAGGAAAATTTCGCAACAAGCTGTAGTATCACCGGCGGTTTTGTGTTTTCTATTCCGTCAAGATGGCTGCTCCAAATGGCGTGACGTCACACGGGACGTCCCTATACGTCCCTCTTTTCTCTGAGACTGGAAAATGTCATCCTTGTCAACCCTTTTTACACATTTCTTTGTTAAGAAGGCCTCTCTATAAACATACTATTTGAAATAAAACATTACATTGATTTATCATTGACTAATGCAAAATCGCATTTGTTATGATGATCAAACTAGTCTATTGACTGCTTCCAATTTTAACTTCAGTTTTACACCCCAAAAAACTTAGATCAACTTTTCATCATTGCAGTTTTCTTGTGACAATTACTTATTGTGATTAGATACAGAAAGAAAAGGATTAAAGCAGGGTCTGCATAGGGCACAATGTATAAGTACAATCTCATAATTATCTCTCATTTTTATCAATTTAAGGGTTGACTTTGAAAAGCTTAATCAGGGACTAGTCTACAATTTACCCTAAAAATATAGAACTTATTGACAGAACAGTTTCTTTTTAATCTAAAATAGTTTTATGTCTTGCCCCGTTAGATAAATTTAGATGAATGCAAATATGCAGGCCTTACTTTTTCAAGTGTTACCCGTCTTTCATTTTTAAGCCAAATTACCAGTATGGGATATTGAGATGATCTCTGGTTATTTTGAAAAAGAGGCATTGTAAACATAATAAGTATGAAGTTGTAGAGAGCACTTTCAGTGCTTAGAAGAGGCAGTGTTAGATGGACAGGGTGGGAACAGGAGGCTTAGAAAAGAGGGAGAGACATCAGGACAATTGACATTAATGGTTAGATGAAAAGGAGCAGACAGAAAGAAAGCTTTTATACCAAATGTTAAAGTGACAATCTGCTCAGGAGAAAGAAGGAAAAAACAGTGTAACACACAATTGAAAAGACAGGTACATGTCTATTACCAAACCCCACCCAAAGAGACAAAGTGCTCATCAAGTACTTTGAGCTGCTTTCTCAGACACGTACACGCACACGTACAGACACACACACACACACACACACACGCACACACACACACACACACACACACACACTTTACTTACACTTGAACTGCATTCACAGTTACAAACAGAAGGAGGAAAAAGACACATGTTCACACCTTCAGCATATAATTGGATAATAGTGTTTTGCATTCCAACACACATGCAAACACAACCTTACTGCATCTTAGTAAACAATCGTTTTTTCCTGGGTACAGATGAAACTAAAAAAGCACTTGTTCCTGGTCCTTGTCCCATTTCTAGAAAATGTCATCAGAATTCATTTATAACTTCTTGAGTTATGTTGCCATCTAAAAATCATAACAACCTCCTTGATGGAGGTAAAAAATAGCAGTTGCTTTTGGTTGGTACTTGCTACACTCTTTTTATCAGCAGTTGGGAGCACCTAAAGTGGCTTGGGATGTCACATTGACCCACACAGATACCCACACCCAAACATGTAAAAAAAACATGGTGTTCATTTGTTTATTTTAATGACTATGGTCAATTTAACTTCTAAAGTTTCTTTGGAAAGGAGACTGTAAAAAGGTCAAGTCTGGTTTCTTCTCATTTCTGCTTCTCTATGCCATCTATATAATTGACAGAATATTCTCATAACTAAAAAGAAAGCTGAAATATTTCTCTGTTCATTTTTATATCCAACCAAACCAAATGAGATCAGTGTGAGTTACAGCTCAACTGGGTAAAAGTCCTTCAGTGAAGACTGGAACTTTACTGCTTGTCAGGGACAGGGCATAAGCACACATGCACATCTCTGTACTTTCCTGCAGTAGACATCACCTGTTCCAGAAGGGAAAAAAAACCCTATCAATATTAAAGGTTTATGATGTTTTTAGATGGTGTTGGAAAGGTGTTTTCACTCTAATTTAAAGCCTCTCTTAAAGGAACAGACACCCATTTAATTTATGACCCTGGGCTCTCATTTCACCTTCCAGCCTGCTCGTTCATTTCTGTAAAAAGGAGCAATAAGAACAACAAACAACAATTATATATTTTAACAGCTAGACGTCGTTCGCTGGACTCAGTTCTAGTAACTGAGCCCAGAGCTACATCAGCATAGACTTTTTATTTGAAACAAGAGTTTGCATGAAACTCCTCACACATAGATCTTCGTTCATAGAATAATGGTCACAGCTTCTTCACAGAAGGAACACATGATGTACCACATTCTTCTTGATTGTTCACTGTTTCTAAGTGTTTCCACATGCACTACAGAATTAAACCCTCATACCACATTTACAGAATTTCCATCTCTTCATGCCCCTTTTTTGATCTCTTAAAAATAAGAGATCACCAGGAAAAACATCAGGCATAACACTTATAGAATCATATCAATTTTGAGTCCTTCTTCTCTGGAACTTTTCGGATCAGCAGTCAAGTCATCTTGTTCTGGCCGGGAATTGTGGTCGTCCGGGTCGCTCTTCTATGACCAAAGGTGAGAGGTTGCCAGCACATCACCTATATGCAGCTAAAGTATATCTTTTCAGTAGCCTTGAGTTTGAAAACTCTCAGGACTCTGCACACAGACCAGAGGATCGTTCAGCCCCTTTTGGCAGGGGTCTCAGCTTCTTTTCCTTTGAACCCTGCTGGCCCAACTGGGCAGCTCTGTGCTCCAAGCCGCCCTGCCACCTGATGGTGCAGGTGTGCTGAAGTTGGAAACCTCTCAGCAGTAACACAAAATCAAACTATTATCCAGTTTGATACAAACAATAGGTCTATCAGTAGAAAAAGCTATTACTTTTGCTGTATGTTGAAATCACAGGAATCATCATCGACACAAAGTGCACTCTAAAAATCCTGTATCAAAAATGAACAACACTGGAACAACCTAAACCATAAAGAATTTTTCTTCAAAATATATAGTAGAGCTTATTATGTAAATAAAACTTCCAAACAAACACATGGAGAAAACTCACCCGGACTCTCTGCTAATCATTCTCGGGGATTTTAATAGAGCAAATCTCAAACTTGAACTGCCTAAGTATAGACAACACGTGACATGTCCCACCAGGGACATGAATACTTTAGACCACTGCTACACCACAATAAAGAATGCATATCGCTCTGTCCCCCGTGCTGCTTTGGGACTTTCTGACCACTGCCTGGTCCACCTCATCCCATCTTACAGGCAGAAGCTGAAATCTGCTAAGCCTGTAGTAAGAACTGTGAGTAGATGGACTGATGAGTCAACGATGCAGTTACAGGCCTGCTTTGACTGCACTGATTGGAGCGTCTTTGAAGCAGCAGCCTCAGACCTGGACGAACTGACCGACACTGTGACATCTTACATCAGCTTTTGTGAGGACATGTGTGTGCAGACCAAAACCTTCTGCACGTTCAACAACAACAAACCATGGTTCACTGCAGAACTGAGACGGCTACGCCAGGACAAGGAGGAGGCCTACAGGAGTGGAGATCGGGTCCTGTACAAGCAGGCCAGGAACAAGCTGACAAAGGAGATCAAGGCAGCAAAAGGAACTACAGTGCAAAGCTGAAGGAGCGTTTTTCTGCCAACGATTCTTCTGCAGTTTGGAAGGGCCTGCAGACCATTACCAACTACAGGAGACCATCCCCCCACCCTGTGGTGAGCCCCCGCCTGGCTGAGGACCTCAATGACTTTTTCTCCAGGTTTGAAATGACTTTCACACCTTCCACCTCCCCCACCATCTCCATTACAAAAGGCCTAGCATCACCCCAAACTACCCCCGTACCTGACCCCCTGCCTGCGCTGAGGATCTGTGAACATGATGTACGTCAACTATTTCAGAGACAGAGGATTAAGAAGGCATCAGGTCCTGATGGAGTGTCTCCGTCCTGTCTGAAAGTCTGTGCTGGACAGCTGGCTCCCATCTTCACTCAGATCTTCAACAACTCCCTGGAGCTGTGTGTGGTCCCCTCCTGCCTCAAACGCTCCACCATCATTCCGGTTCCCAAGAAGTCCCCCGTCACAGGATTAAATGACTACAGACCAGTCGCCCTGACATCTGTTGTCATGAAATCCTTTGAGCGACTGGTGCTGACCCACCTGAAGGACATCACGGATCACCTGCTAGACCCCCTGCAGTTCGCCTATAGAGCAAACAGGTCAGTGGATGACGCATTCAACATGGCTCTCCACTACATCCTGCACCACCTAGACTCTGCAGGTACCTACGCTCGGGTCCTGTTTGTGGACTTCAGCTCTACATTCAACACCATCGTCCCAGAGCTCCTCCATCAAAAAATGTCCCAGCTCACCGTGCCTCCCTCCACCTGTCAGTGGATTACCAGTTTCCTGACTGACAGGAGGCAGCAGGTGAAACTGGGTAACTTCACATCCAGCTCCCGGTCCCTCAGCATCGGCGCCCCCCAGGGATGTGTTCTCTCCCCACTGCTCTTCTCCCTTTACACCACTGACTGCACGTCAAGGGACCCTTCTGTGAAACTCCTGAAGTTTGCAGATGACACCACCATCATTGGACTCATCCGTGACGGTGACGAGTCTGCATACAGAGGGGAAGTGGAACAGCTGGTCCTCTGATGCAGTCAGAACCACCTGGAGCTAAACCCGCTCAAAACTGTGGAGATGACAGTGAACTTCAGGAAGAGACCCCCATCAACATCTCCTCTCATAATCATCAACAGGCCAGTCCCCACAGTGGAGTCTTTCAGGTTCCTAGGATCCAACATCACACGGGACCTGAAGTGGACCTCCCACATTAACTGTATAAGAAAGAAGGCCCAGCAAAGGCTGTACTTTCTGCATCAGCTCAGAAAGTTGAACCTGCCTCAGGAACTGCTGACCATCTTCTACACAGCAATAGTCCAGTCTGTCCTGACCTCATCCATCTCTGTCTGGTTCGGATCCGCCACCAGAAAAGACAAGGACAGACTGCAGAGAACAGTCAGGTCCTCAGAGAGAATCATAGGTACTGATCTTCCCTCCATTCAGGACCTGTACCAGTCCAGGGTCAAGACGCGGGCCAGAAAAATCACCACAGACCCCTCACACCCTGGCCACAATCTGTTTAGGCTCCTCCCGTCAGGCCGACGTTACAGAGCGTTGTACGCCAAAACCACCCGACACAAGAACAGTTTTTTCCCCCAGGCTGTCGCTCTGATGAACTTTGTGTAGTCAGAGTGTGAGTCCATTCACATAACAATTTGCCGGAGTCAAAAGTTGCCGGAGTCAAATTCCTTGTATGTGTCATACTTGGCCATTAAAGCTGATTCTGATTCTGATTCTGAAATGCATAAACAGGCCACAATGTAAGATGAATGGGTTGTGTGCTAAAACAACCAACCGGTTTTCCAGTGTTTTCTGTCAGGCTGTGCCTGAGGGCAGTGTTGGTTGGTACTCTGTGGTGGGGTAAGCCGTATTGCGTCATTTCCTGTTGTCACTGTTGTGCTCCGCGGAGCTGTTGTTCAGACTCTCTTGAATTGATCTTGTTTTCTCTGTGCTGAGGCCTCTCTAAGTTATTTTAACACACAAGCACACTAAAACACACGTTTTGTGGTGGTGTACTATACGCTTTGTGAATTCCTTGTGTTTCACACAGCTTTTCTTGGGGTGGTAAGGTCTCGCTAGCTCAGTTAGCTTAGCTTCATTGCGGCCATGGCTACTCTTCTTTCTCCTGTCTCTAACTCTTCTCTTCTCTCTTGCTCTCTCTGTCAGATGTTTGGTTACTTCCCTGCCTCCTTTAGTGATAATGGTAACTGTAATAATTGTAATATTTTTGTTGCTTTGGAGGCGAGGGTATCAGAATTAGAAGTACAGCTCCGCGCTGTTGAAAAACCAGCAGATAGCCGAAGCCCATTAGCTAGCGCGGAGCCAACAAGGATAGAACCCCCTAGCCGTCCTCCGGTAGAGCCTGTGCAGCCGGGACCTCAGGCCGGCTGGGTGACTGTACGTAGGAAGCATAGTTCTAGGACCCAGCCCACGGGCCACCACCAACCGGTCCACGTTTCTAACAGATTTTCCCCGCTCAGCAACACACCCGCTGAGAAGCCGACCCTGGTAATTGGCAGCTCCATAGTCAGAAACGTGTCATTAGAGACACCATTGACCATAGTCAAATGCTTGCCAGGGGCCAGAACGGGCGACATCAAATCCTACCTGAAACTGCTGGCTAAAGATAAGCGTAAATACAGTGAGATTGTTATTCACGCTGGCGGTAATGACACCCGGTTACACCAATCAGAGGTCACAAAAATTAGTGTTGCTTCGGTGTGTAAGTTTGCTAAAACAATGTCTTCATCTCCCACTTTTGATCTCTTAAATGAGAGATCACTATATATATATAAGGAAAAAATGTCAGGCATCACACTTATAGAATCATATCAATTTTGAGTCCATCTTCTCTGGAACTTTTCGGATCAGCAGTCAAGTCATCTTGTTCTGGCTGGGAATTGTGGTCGTCCGGCTCGCTCTTCTATGACCTAAGGTGAGAGGTTGCCAGCACATCACCTATATGCAGCTAAAGTGTATCTTTTCAGTAGCCTTGAGTTTGAAAGCTCTAAGGACTGCACGCAGACCAGAGGATCGTTCAGCCCCTTTTGGCAGGGGTCTCAGCTTCTTTTCCTTCCAAGCCTGCTGCCCCAGCTGGGCAGCTCTGTGGTCCAAGCCGCCCTGCCACCTGATGGTGCAGGTGTGCTGAAGTTGGAAACCTCTCAGCCGAGGGTTCAAGTAGGTTGTGTGGTCTGCTCATTGCTGTTCTTCTCCCGCTCTGGCTTGCTGCTCCTGGATGTCCTCTCAGGTTCGTCCTGACTCCTCAGTGGGAGTGCATTGGCTCCAGCCTTTTTTTTAGTATGATTACCTGAGAGATTGTGGTCTGGTTGGCAACACTGGAACAACCTAGACCATAAAGAATATTTCTTCAAAAAAAATAGAGGTTATAATGTAAATAAAAACTTCCAAACAAAGACTAAATGCATAAACATGCCACAAGGTAAGATGAATGGGTTGTGTGCTAAAACAACCAACCTCACAAAGGTGCCAAAACAGGATGGAAAACAGGAAACATCTGGTCTTTTTGGATTGTGGAAATGGCATCATGAGCATGACAGACCGCTCAAAATAAAAATGCTTTGCTGCTTTAAAGCTCAACCCCCAGAAAAGGATCAGTCTAATTTTATTCATTTACACTGCTAACAGCCAAAGTTCATTAAACCTATAGTTTTATAAGATTTTACCACATCACCAACTATTGTTATTCATTTTGCTGAGCTGATGAAGCCCAATACTTATAAAACAAACTATATTTTCAACCTATTTAACCAAAAAACTGTTGAACCCTAAACAACTGCTGTTTTTTATTTATTTTTTCATTTATCTGAAATGCTTTTAATGAGACCAATTGAAAGGGTTTGTTTTGTAAAAAAATAATTGAACTTTAAGTTCCCCTAGTGCTTAAGAATCTCCTCCCTTTTTCTGAAACAGAACTGTTTCAGAAACATCAAATTATTTAAGTCTCCTGTTAAACAAGTGTGACTAGATCTGCAGCTTGTTACGGAAAGATGTTATAGTTCAATAAACACCTGTATTGTAGATCAATCTCCATGTATACAGTATTTAAGCTCAATTCCTAGATCTCAGCTGCTATACCTTTTAGAACTGCCAGGGAATAATTAACAAAACCACTGAATCTATAATTTAATGTGTCTAATCATAACATGACCTTACCCACCTCGGTCCATGGGAAAAAAGATAAATGAACCTTATTCTGATCACTCCATAATTTGTTTTCAGGGGGCATATTGGAGCCCAGATGGGACCATGAGGGGCTGAAATATCACGCCTCCTCCTTCTGCTGTGTCGGATCTCCTCTGCAAATACAAGAAAGAATGCTCTTTAAGTCTCAACAGAAGCACATCCACCGTTCTCATTTTGAGGGTAATTGTGTCAGAGCAAAAATCCGCAGAAAATCAGCAGGTCGTCCGTAGAAAAGTTCCCATCACATTCACAAAGAATGGAGCACATACTGTATATTTTTTCCCATGTACCCAGATTGGTATGAAAGTGTGGTCAGATTTTTATCATTTTCAAAACAAATAAATCTTTGGTCAGGTTTTAAGTGTACTGGTACAGCTTTAACTATTTAGATTAATCCCATGTCGTCCCAGTCTCCAATTTACCCTTACTTTTGTCATGGAAGTATATACATTATTACCCATATAACTTCCTGTTTGTTCATGTACTTCACGCTCAGAATTTGTCCAAATCCTTGAGAGGAGTGTAACATCTGGAAACAGATCATTAAGATTAATGAAAGCTTCTACATATCTGGGTAAATGTCCTACAGAATACGGCATCTGAGAACAAACAAAACAGTTAATAATGCTTCATTTATTTGCTAGATATCTTGCATATTGTCACCATACACTAGTTTCAAATGGGTTTCTGTGTGTCCTTCTCTGAGTGAACCAAGAAAATAAATCAGCATTCTCATGTGCTATATGTCATTTTTCTGTGAGTCCTAACGTTCCTATTGAAATAACACCACCAAAAAACTGTAAAAATAAAAGTACTAAATAGCAGAAAAAACAGAAAAACCTTCATCGTTACTATCTCTCCCTTCAAACAGTCTCTATAGAAAAGTGGATCTCCTGGTTCTCTTCACTGAGGTTGAGACAAGTAGAACCGAATGTATCTACCTCCCTTTGGAATCAGTCTTTAACCCCACTTTTCTTAGACTGCTTTCCCTATATCTAGTAATGGTCTCTGCTTTTTATAATGGATTAAGTGTAACCAACTCAGTCTCTACAGCCATTGGTGTGGTCAAAAATACCTGGAATGGCCCCTTCCACCTGGGTGATGACCAATTTTCTGTTTACAGCTTTTAATCAGGATCCAGTCACCTACTTTCAGCTCACTTCTTCCTGTAGGAATATAGGATCATCTGGCTTATGATTAGTTTGCATTTATAACTCATGTAATTATCAGTATTTTGATCATGAAAACTCCCAGATCTTAATCAAATTGTTTTTTTTTAAGAGAGTAAACCAATCTAAGGAATTCTATATCCACGCCCATAGATTATTTAAAATATAATTAGGCTAATATTCAAATTTTGTCCCGTTCCTTCCATCGTTTTTTTTTCCAATTTGCAACATTTTATCATAAAGTCATAAATCAGTTTGTAATTATTCCTCTTATTTTAATATACCAAACTGTAGGAAGGATAAGGTCTCATCAAATTCGTTCAATTACTTGGTGTTATATTCATATATAACTTTATCATAACCAAACAGTATCTCCAATTCTGTTTAGTCTTATCCATGGCCTTTCTTAATCTGCTTTTAGAATCCAATTGTCTCTTAAAAATGATCTAAAATCTTTGTCCTATTTTATCAATTATTTCATTCACAAAATGTGTTCCGTTACCACTATAGATCATTTGTGGATATCAAATCTAGGCATTATTTCTCTAAACAACATTTCTGCAGCAGTTAGTGTATCTAAATGTTTCACTGTTACAATTACAAATCCATTAGGAGATATTATCTTTTCTTACTAAATAGAGCTTCTTCAATACAGCCTTTGTTTGCTCAAAGCTGTTTCTTAATTTTATATGAGAAGCTTTTCTTTTTTTCCATGTCTGACACACTTCTTGTCCATGAACTAATCAGTTTGAGAATTGAATTGTCCGTAAGAAATGCTTTAATTAGTTTGCCACTAGAAGTCGCCATACCCCTGTTCCTCATTGTTGGCCAAATGCCAAAAACATGCAAAGTTCAATTTGGATCTTCTGTTAGCAATAATATGATTATTTTATCTTCATCTGATTACAAACTTTCAGTTAAAACTTAAATTTTTCTTTTTCCAAGTAGAACAATTCTTTGGTAGCTTTCCCGTTTCAAGAGTTTTATGAAAATCTAAAATTTGGATTATTAATTTATGCCCTACAGAGAACATGCCCAACTTCAAGTGAAATAGGAAATCTCTTCCTAACAAATTAAAAAAAAATTCTCGCGATAATATGATTAACACAACAGATTTTTCCTGTAGCAAAATCTATTATTTTTATTTCATTTTTCTAACAATTCAATCTCATTTTTAGTGGAAAACAAAATTCCTAATTTATTTATTTTTTCTCCATCTGGCTTCACTAACTTCCTACCATTTTGTCAATGAGATAATCAGCAACTAAAATTTCCATGACAAAACATCACATCTCTATTCCTTGCTCTCTGCTTATCTGCTCCTTCATAAAGATTCTACAAATTAGCTTATTATTATGATTATATGTGAAAGAGTCTGTTGCTAGATGTCCAAAAACATGGTACCATTCTCAAATCAGATTGGGGCGAGGGCCAGCAACCTCTCCCAATTTCAGGTGTAGGTCCAGACATCTTTCTTTCTTAATCAGACCCTTAATTTTGTCCCATTAGCAACAACTCCATTGAGTGTAAATATTGAAGTGCGCTTATACTCAGTGTGCTACGGTAACTAAAGTTGCATTTTGGAGTGTGTTACTACATTCCTTACTACGGTAATCCCGTAACGAACATTTCTTCTCTTTTTTTCAGTCTCTAACCCAGTGCATTACAAGATTGTTTCCTTTCAACATGTATCTTATCTGTCATTAAAATGTTAGAAGCAAACATCTGAAGCTGCCACTTGTTACAAAGAATAAATTCACGTAGCCACCCAGCTGCTACCCCACAGGACCTGTAGACATCCGCCTGAGTATCAAAATAAAATCACTCTGCTCATAATCCGTCATTGTTAAACCATTTCTTTTATACTATATGAGAGATCTCACAGACATCCCATGAATATCATTAAAAATATTAGCTAAGTTTTTTATTATTATTATTATAGAGTAAAAGTTGCCGCTGCACTTAAGAAATCCCAACCTTTTGTATTGAGCGAGCTGCACGCAGCTAAAACATCCCCCTCCTTATCAGCTAGCGGGGGGTGTGTTCCTTTCCTTCTGCCTTCCGGCAGTTGGATAACCTTTAACAATTTTGAAACGCATGATGAATCTGGTTTCAAACAAGTCTTACTCAGGAAGTCCATTTTACCAGTTTCTGTCGCAACCCATCACAGTTGGTTGGTTTATTAAGAGAACAACTAACGACCCATTGTTGAGGGACAGAGGGGGGGTCTTGTTTATTATCAGAACAGCCCTACCTTGAGGGGAAGGGGGTCGCTTGTTTGAGATAATTAATTTAGATCACAGTAAAGTTTACCTTACTCTTCATAGGATTTTTTAAAATGTGGAAGTGAGTTTTCTCTTTTATTTTATTTTTCTTTCGGCGGAAATTTAGGAGAAAACAAAGTTTTAAACATTTTTTTATCCTCCCGGGTGCTAAAAAACACATCAGCTTCACCCATGAACACCTCCCTTTTCTCTTCTTTACTCCTTCCTGAGGAATTCCTTTGTTTGAGACGCCAAATGTCTATTCTTCAATTTTGATCTTTTTAGATTTATTTTAGATCGCAACTACCAAGAAGTGCGCGAAATTACTCAGTTAATCGTCCTTCAAATTCATTATCTTTAATTTATTTCTAAAGAAATGTTGTATTGTCTTTTCTCTTACATAAATTTTGCATCTCCTTTAAATCTTCTTTGCTATTTTTCCCCCATATTTCGATAAGTTACATTTTGCTGTTTTTATTTTTCATTTTTAAATATTTATCATTCCCATTTTAATGAATTAAATTCAGCTTTTATTTCTCTTTTATCTGATCGATTTATCGCAGTGTTATTTACTCAATTTTCTAACCATGAGACTCCTCTCAGCCTACTTCAGCTGCTTCAAAAGGAAGAAATCTCCATTCACACACACACAGTCACACAACCGGTTTATCACATTATAATTATGTATTTTTTATCATGTTTTTTTTCATTACTAGTATTATTATTTATCATTAGGCCTATATCTAATTGAGATCCCAGACCTCTGCGCGCTTTGGAGTCCAACCCCAGTCATATTTTATTTTACCATGGATTTTCATTGTGAGGTCCTCGCCATCACGCAAAGATCCCCGATCTTTTATCTTTATTTGCAAAATCCCAAACTTGCATTAAAGAGGTCCCGGACCTAGTTATTTCTTCTCTTATTTTTTATTCTTTCACGCATCAAATTTTGTGCTCACTGGCTGTTGTCCCTGTGAAGGAAGACCCCGTCATCAAACTGTTGCTCCGGCCTCCACGTTGAGCTGGGGGTCTCCAGGATCCAGCTGGTCCTAGACCAGGTCGTGCGCGGGCTCTCAGCAGCCTGCGGTGCCTCCCAGAGATCCAGTCAGATTTGGGATCCTGCTCAAAGGGACAAGAAATGCCAGGGTTAAAATCGCTCTCTGATCTCTGAGTTTTCTTTTCAGATACTTTGTAGATCTCACCCACGAGCTTATCCCACTCAGCCTTCCTGCTTGTTCCGAACACGCAGGCTTTCAGTAAGAAGCGTCCTAGCTTACCTGTGGCCGGCCACACCCTGAGTTTACCAACCCGGTCGGCGTCTATTTACCTCAGCAGAAACAGAAATCAACATTTACTGGAGAACTACAGACCAAACATAATTTTAGATTAGTCAATTTTGCGCCTCGTGTGGCAGCGCTTACCAAATAACTTCAGACCTGGGTCACTTCCGTCCTCTGATCTCCAGTATCTGTCGATCACAACAATTTCAACAAAATCCTATTATTCCAAACTCACGTTTTCCTTTGCTCCTCCAGAAATCACGTCGGGGTCACCATTTTGTTGGAAACGTGTTTTCACTCTAATTTAAAGCCTCTCTTAAAGGAACAGACACCCATTTAATTTATGACCCTGGGCTCTCATTTCACCTTCCAGCGTGCTCGTTCATTTCTGTAAAAAGGAGCAATAAGAACAACAAACAACAATTATATATTTTAACAGCTAGACGTCGTTCGCTGGACTCAGTTCTAGTAACTGAGCCCAGAACTACATCAGCATAGACATTTTATTTGAAACAAGAGTTTGCATGAAACTCCTCCCACATAGATCTTCGTTCATAGAATAATGGTCCCAGCTTCTTCACAGAAGGAACACATGATGTACCACATTCTTCTTGGTTGTTCACTGTTTCTAAGTGTTTCCACATGCACTACAGAATTAAACCATCATACAACATTTACAGAATTTCTATCTCTTCAATGGTGATAACTCTTTATGAGTAATCTAAGAGACTGGAGTTTGTAATTATTAAACCAATGCCTTCCATAGTTTATTATTATTTTTTTTTAAATTTGCACTAATGCTAAACGATTTTCTAATATTCATATCTTAATTTACATCGCGCAAGATATTGCAGGCTTTACACGAATGAGGTGCAGACACAAAAGAAATTGGTAAAAACTCACTTTAAAATTCTGCTGCTATGAAAAGCAAACTATTGAAAAAAATTTCACAGTTCTTCCATCAGCATGGAATTAGTTATTTCCTTTTGATCAACCATGTTGACTGATACTATTTTCAGTGAAGTTTAAACGGAATATGTTTGATTCTGGTGAAAAAATAACCTTTGTGTTTGAATGAATGCAGTATTCCTGGCACAAAGAAAACCCTTCCCTGCATTGTTGCAGTGGCTGTAAACAATTCTAGCTAAACCGTGTTTTCCATTCTCAGGCCAAGCTCGCATACAAATGAAATGCCAGAAGAGAGGAGGATTTTCCTTTTATTTTTAACTGTGGCTGGAACAGCTAAAACACCAACACAATGAAACGGACCCACGATTACACTTAGCAGCATACATTGTAAATTCTTCACATTTACAGGTACAACCCACTTGCACACATACACATGGATGAGTAATGTTTGTGGAGTTAAATGGTAGAAATCTGGAGCCCCCTTCCCTTCTTTTAAATATTCATCAGCACGTGCTTCACACTTCCAGCACATTATTACAGGCATGTAGTGTATACCGCTCCACTGACTGAACCTATGTTCATATGTCTCCCAAAAGTCAGTATGGTTATTTAGTGTGCTTTTCAAATTCATTATTGTTCTGAAATAATCTAATCAAATCTTGACTAAACCCATCTATTATCCCACACATTTACTGTGATTCCAAATGATTTAAAAAAGCTATTTTGCTGTGGCTGATTTTGCTGTTTACACATTTTTTCCATCAGGATCAAATCATGTTTAAAGATTGTTAATGTGTTGTGCTAGAAGTCACAAACACTTTCCAAATGTCATTTATCTGTATGCAGCAGAACTGGAGAGATACTGTTGCATATGGATAGTGATGCAAAGGAGGCAGGGGTGTGTCCATTGCTTTTCCTTATTCCAGCTATCAGAACTGCTCCACTATTTCTCATCTTTAAAGCTGAGGGCTATTTCATGGACACATTTAAGATGATTGGCAATATTGCAAAAACTATTATTAAACTGAATTATAGCTTATGTGGTTGTAATGTGGAAAAATATTCTGAAACATTGACAAGCTCTATTGGTGAGGATGTTATGATTTAGGTTTTATTTGGCATTTTCAGATCTTTCGACCCATGAAGATGCTCAAATGCATTGTTTGTATATGAGAGAATGATGGGTTTAACATGTTTTGCTTAAGAAGAAAGTTAGCTCCCAAGGGACTGTGTTTTATATAACCAACTTAGAAAAAGATGTTCCTAATGGTGTCAGAAAATACAGTAAGGTCCTCAATTATCTGCTCAACAATAATACAATATTATTACCTCTGCCAAGGAGGTTATGCTTTTGCCAGAGTTTGTCTGTTAATTAGCAACATAAGTCAAAAAGTTACAGACTGTATTTGATTATATTTTCAGGAAATGTCCGCAGTGGTACCAGGAACAAGTGATTCAATTTTGATCTGGATCAGCAGCTGTGTTAATTACATAATCACAGGTTTACAATCAACCAACAGCACACGACATTTAAGGTAAAGTCATTGCGAATAAATGAAGCTGCAAGTTATAGTTAAGTCTACAATAACATAAACTCTTATGCATTTCACCAAAAACTGCAACTTTGAGTATTGAGGATATCAACCCTAAGTTCATTTTACTAATCATGTTTTTCGACCTTGAGATACCATCAGCGTGGCTGAGAAACTATTGTGATGAAATTTCAACGTCAATTAATGGTATTTTGAAGTGACCTAGAGCAGAGCAACTGGAGTAAATGAAAGATTATCCCTGAGGTGTTCATGGTCACTAAAAGTACCAACCAAAACATTAGTTTGGTAGACATTTTACATTCTGTACACAACTTATTTGATTTTGTTACATTTACAACACCCAATGTGAATATATAAAGTTTGAAAGATGATGTGTTAATAGTCATAATGCCCATTCATTTTGGTAACTTTTTATTTGAAAATAGTTAATTTTACTTTTGCTTACTTTTACTGGAATCTTGCATTACACATGAAACAAAAACACACAAAAGTTAACTTTATTTTTATTTATTTTTTTCTGGGGCAGAATGTGGTGTAGAGGTAGAGCACTATAGAGAACTGTCCGGGGATTGATTCCTGAACCTGGAACTTTTGCTGCATGTCTTCCACTCTTCTCTACCTGCCAGTTTCCTAACTACTGCAAATAAAGGCAGTTCCACAAAAACCTTAAAAATATATTTGAATATTAAAGTGATGAACAATTTAAATTCAGTTATATCTCCACATTGATACCTTCATGAAATGTGGAATGAAATAAATTACTGATTCTGCTGAAAAAAGACGTATAGAGCTGAGCACATCAGACGAGCAGGTAGGGAGATGGAAGCAGAGGTTTGTGACCGCTACATTAGCCTCTATGCTTGTCTCCCTCCAGCACCATTAGCATATCATTAGAAAACATCTGAACTCACAGATGTTGGTCTCTTAGCCTGGCAGGCTTGTTGAGAAGCCAACACACACTGAGACACAGGCTCACTGCAACACACACTGAGGTACAGGCTCACTGCAGATCAGAGTGAACTCCACACAGACACACACAGTATGATCTCCCAGATGTTTTATGTTGGCCCATGGCAGGATTAGAGAGGAGCAGAAAAGAGTTGGCACAGATTTGAAAAAGAGTACTAACTGTCAAATATTGTGGGGAATTGTGTGTATCCATTCAGTAGAAACTATGTTGGTAAATATTAATGTATAGTCTCAACAAAATATGCCAAAATTCATACATTATCATGTCTTCTTTCTGTATGTTCAGATTCATATGAATGTGCCCAGATGTGCATTTGCATGCACAACCAATGACACCACTCATTTGTGTGCTAGTGTAGATTTGTGCATTGAGTCACTTGCCAGCCTCTGGGACACTGCTGTCTATGGTCTGTCAAACTGTTTGCTTTTATCCTACCTTGCCAGAACCCAGGCAGAGCATTTAGGCAAGGTCCAGGACCATCACACAAGAGAGTAATCATTATCTGACAGACACCCAGGGATGGCGATTAATGGTGTTGGCAACTGGCCCGGCTAAGTCATTTTCCTCACCGGTGCCTCAGTAATTTAAATAGGATTCTCCAAAAAGAGGTGATGAGGGTAACTTAACAAGCATGCAGACTCAAGAGTGGCAAATGTTACAATATTTCCAGAAGTATCATGGTGGGATTTATCAAACTAAATACCAATGTTCAAACTTCAAATATAGTCAGACACAAAAAAACTTAAAGACAAAATCTAATTGTATATATCACAACTTCTGTTTAAATCCAGTATATCAAATAGTAAACCAAACCAAAACAAAATTGAAAGAAATAACAGAAGTAAATCATCGCTTCCTTCTATCTGCTGTTTTCTAATGTTGTAAGCTGTGTAGAAACCAGACTGTGAAATGATCATTTTTGTCAAACAAAATTAATTTCATTTAGAACTGTAATGTCAACATTTTTCGGCCCCCATTGTGTATATGTGTATGAAAAAGCCTTTAAAAATAGTACGATATTATTCCAGAAAAATAATTTCACTCAAATTCTTTTCAGAAAATCCCAGATTTGATTTGCATGAACATCATGACACATGAAGATTAACTGTTTCTAACAAAATCATATGTGCCACTGTTTTCAAGTTTTACTTTTTTAATGGATCAGAGGATCAATAAACTTTTACTTGTAAAATTAAACTTCCTGTTATGATGGTGTATAAATGAAATGTGTTGCACATACATCTCCATATATACCATGAGATCAGTGTATAAAAAGTTGGAAAATTTAAATTGTGATAAAGAAGTCTGGATGGGGACCTAGGTTTATCTTGTACCCACCCAGACAGAGTCATCAAGAGCTATAGAACTTAAGCACTAAGTGGCACCATGCCTACATACCTTTAAGACACTACCAGTGTGCCAACCTGTCCTTTGGGTGGCTTGGTGGGGAAAATGCCTATTTTTGTCCAACACAAACATAAATGTTTGAAGTTTCTTAAACATTAGAGGAACTTTACGTGGAACTGTGTGGTGAGACTAAGATTGAGCTTTTTAGCAACACACAGGTCAGTCGTTAAGCCAAGGATGAATACTAAAATCACTTCATGTTGACTGTTACTGCTACTGGTTTGTTTTTGGACTTTTCTAGTTTCATTGTCTTCAATTCATGTTTCTGGATTTCAGAGCTTGGATTAATGTTTTTTTAAGTTGGCTTTCATTTTATTAAATATCTTTATTTTGCTCCACTTCTGGTTCCCTCTGCCTGCATTTGGGTCCTCCACAACTAATCCTCTTTTGTGACTATTTCCTCTGTATGTTCCTTCCCTATGTAATAATTGTGACACCAGTGATTTAAAAGAAAGTAATTATTTAACCTGTGTTTTAATGACACTGCAATAACACAAAATTTAGTTAAAAGCTTTTTTTACATCTTAACAAGAGGGGCAATACATGATGTGGTCATGACTGTATTAAGACCACAGCAGAGTTTTATTCAAAAGCTCAGCTGCTGCCTTTTATAAAAAAATAATTAAGTCAATGCAGCCAATCAGTATTCATCTGCCATATCTTATATTATTCTTTATTTAGTGCACCAATACTTATTAAATCCAAGACCATACTCTTGAGCTAGAAAATGGGAGCGTGCCTTCTCTGGGTTGGGGACAAGGTCATACCCCAAGTGGATGAGTTTAAGTATCTGGGGTTCTTGTTCACGAATGAGGGAAAAATGTAGTAAGAGATTGATAGGCGGATTGGTGCTGCGTCTGCAGTGATGCTGGCACTGTACCGGTTGATCTACATTCCCACCCTCATCTATGGTTATGAGTTTTGAGTAGTGACCAAGAGAACGAGATCACACATACAAGGTTCCTCCGCAGGGTGTATTGGCTCTCTTTTAGAAACAGAGTGAGAAGCTTGGTCAATAGGGAGAGGCTAAGAGTTGAGCCGCTGCTCAGCTGAGGTGGCTCGGGCATCTGGCTAGGATACCTCCTAGATGCCTCCCTGGTGAGATGTTCTGGGCATGTCCAAATAGGAGTAGAACCAAAGGAAAACCCAGGACAAACTGCAGGGACTATGTTTCTCGGCTGGCCTGGGACCTCCTGGGATTCCCGTGGAGGAGCTGCCACATGTGGCTGGGGAAAGGGAAGCCCGGGCTTCTCCGCTTAAGCTGCTACCACCTGATTCTGGATAAGAAGAAAATGATGGCTGGATGGCTGGATGGCTGGATGGATGGATGGCTGGATGGATGGATGGATGGCTGGATGGATGGATGGATGGATGGATGGATGGATGGATGGATGGATGGATGGATGGATGGATGGATGGATGGATGGATGGATGGATGGATGGATGGATGGATGGATGCTTATTAATTTCTAAATAGAAAATAAAAACCACACCACATGTGTGGGTAGAGTGCAGTATTAGTCACACTGACATCACACACTGCCACTCTGTTACTAAATCAAACCATGACAACACTTGTTTCCAAGTCACCGTATGCTGGCACAGAGAAGCCTAATTTCATAGGTCTGAGAGAGACAGAGTACACTCTGTAACCAGAATGAGGTTGTTACTTCAGTTAATCTTCACTGTTCTCCAAAGACCTTCAAAGCCCCTCAAAGGTCTGTGAAATGTTGCGTAGGATTCAGACATGCACCACAGCTCAACATGTAGCAATTAATGTTATTTTTTTAAACTTGTATGTAACTTCTCTTGCTCTTTCACTTCTAAAAATGTATGTGCTTTCTGGAGTCCATTCTGTATGTATAAATTTATATTTCAATGAATAATGTTTGCATATTTATATGATTTGGTTTATGTTCTCATCAATGACTGAAGTACATGTGATTGTGTAATTACCTCCTGCCCTTGTTCATGCTAAACTTCCATGTTTCAATGTGGAATATTATCTGAAATCTTAGTTCTTGCAAATAAGGGCCATGTTTTTTCATTGACTGTTCACCAGATGCAAAGAATTCTGGGTAAGCATCAATTGTTAGTTTTTAATAAGCTAAGATGTTTGTTTTGAGGGGCTAGATATGTCAAAAAATTATTTTTCTAAGCAAAGCCAGCAGAATGAGATGACCTGGCTTGGTGCACTAGGTGACATTAGACAGAAAGAGACTTGGTGGCAAAAAGAAGATGAAAGATGTGCAAGAGTGCAGCAAGACTACAGAGAGAGCTGGTAGGTTCTGATAAAACCCTAATGACTGGCTGCAATAAAATGTGCTAGGGTCAAAGGAAGGAGGAAAAGTTGAAGGAATACAGCTAAGAGGATGAGTCATAGGCCACATAGTGAATATGAAGGATAAGAAGGAAGAGCAGAGAAAAAAAAGAGTTAAAGAGGGGTAAGGAAAGAAGAAGTCATGAGGAAGAAGACATGTAGATTGATAAGTCAACATATGTACAGTATGGAGACAAAGTATAATTTGACAGATAGGTATGTAGGTAGGTAGGTAGGTAGGTAGGTAGGTAGGTAGGTAGGTAGGTAGGTAGGTAGGTAGGTAGGTAGGTAGGTAGGTAGGTAGGTAGGTTCCCTCATTCATCACATTCCAGTGGGACCTACTCTGTATAGGCCTTTATTGCAAAGATGGTGTATTGACTGTTAACTAAATAACTGCAACAATTCACCAGATAACAGAGAATGCCCTTAGGGCAACAGATTACAATATTGACATAGATATCTATATTATGTATGCTGCTAGATGTGGGAGGCTGGGACCTATTCTCTGTTTTGACAGCCTTACAACATGCACCAAGAGAGCTATCTTTCGGTCTCTAAATCGATGGTTTGTCACACCAAATGCTGCTTTGATTGACATTTTATTTGTTTTAGTCTGCTGCACTTTGACATAAGCTTTAGAACAATACTCTAAACCAGGGGTTCTCAACCTTTTGCAAGCTGGGCCCCCCCCAACCCCCCCGCTCCCCCGCATAACCTCCCCCAAGATAGATATTTTGATTTCCAAAAAAGAGGACATCTGGCACAGTACTGAAACACTTTCAGGATTTGGCCAAGACTTTTGATTTTAACATATTTAAAGTGTGCATTCTCAATGTGGTTAGAAAGGTTTAGTTAAATAACAACTTTCAAAAAGGCTTTCACAAGAAGAAAATTATTTTATAATCCCTGGAAAAAAATTATAATAGAAATAGTTACTCTTCTTAATTAAAAAAAGTTACCAGTAAGAATATTAGTTTACTTTTTACATTGCACTGGACAAAAACTGAAGAAAAATCTGAAACAATCTTCTGAGAAAACAAGTATTATTTTCTTTTCACTGTAATAAAAGTAAACAGCTGCAGACTCAAAAACAAAATAAAAAAGTGCTTACTCTGTTTAGTTTGCATCTTCATCCTCCACAGTCAGTTTATTGATGAACTCTCCCTTTGATCAGGCTTTTTATAGTTTTTGTGTTCATGTGATCTTTGGGATATTTGCCACTTTTGTCACACAGAAACACACATACCAGCTATGTGAATGGTGCACTCCGCCACCCATTTGTTGCGACTGGACGGTATATCTTTTGTGGTTCATGCATGAAGCTTGTGCTTTGACTTCTTGTAAACAGCAGTAACTCGGCGCTGCGCGGCCCAGCGCTGCGCAATTGCGTTGCGCAATGCAGGATAACGCGGCGCAGCTCGGCGCACAGCTTTATGGCGTCAATAAATGGATCAGAACCAGCTCGGGAGAACGTTACATGAGATAAAGGCTTTCATAATGTATGCATCACCAGTCAGTTTAAGCATGATCCTATGAAAACAATAAAAACCCGGATATTTTCATCAGTCTATAAATCCTCCCTGATGCCCCGGACAGCACATTAAAAGTGGACATGTCCGGGGAAAAGAGGACGGTTGGTCACCCTAAATTGACAGCTCGTTTGCTGTGCACACAAACGGATCTCGAATCCACGCAAAAGAGCGATAATCATCTTTAAAGTACATAGCAAATAGTTTGCTCATTGCTGACAGGCGCTCAGACGCTGATTGAAACAGAGAGGAGAAATCGTGTGATGTGTCTCCATCAGTGATAAAGTCTACAAGACTGGGGAACATGTCGCAGTTCCCTCCAATGATGCGGCCATAGATGTCTAGTTTTTGTGTGAAGGCGTGCACTTTGTCTGCAAGGAGCAAAATATGAGTTTCGCGGCCTTGCAAAGACAGGTTAAGACCATTCAAGCGGTCAAATATAGATCAAATAGGACAGAGACGCAAGCCACATATAGTGACATCCAGATGCTTCACCAGATCTGATTTGATTTATGTCAAAAACCACTTCAGCTCCTGTCGGAGCTCATACAACCGCTTTAACACCCGCCCCCTGGAGAGCCAGCGAACTTCAGTGTCAATAATGTCTTATGGATTAGCCAACACTTTCGTATTTTCTAAGTTTATAAATAGGAAGAATGGATGAGGTGTCACAGTGTCATGATCTTATCCATCACTGCATTTACAGAGTGGAAAAATGTTTGGGGTACCAAATAGGCAATAATAGAAAAGCAACATTTCGACTGGAGCCAAAGAAAATACAATCACTTTATTCCAAGAGCATCAGCTCTGAGTCATACTGTCAGATTTTTAAACAATGACTGTTTGGTGTGTGCTTGTCTGACTGATTACTTGAATTTTATTTTCTTATTTTCTTTTAGCACCATTGTATTTACAAGAAATAAAACCTCTTCAAGGTTAAGCAGATTTACAGACACACAGATCTTCACTTTTGCAAATCATGTACAATAGGCATCTTCAGATTGCTTCCTTATGAAAATATTCTATATATTAAGGCAATATAATATCAATTTAAGTAATATGCATCATTAATAAAGTTGATTCTTATCAAATATAAAACTTCAACTATAACTACTGGCAATACTAATTCTTACCCATATGGTCTTTAACCCAGCAGCATTTTTGAAATCTGGCACCCATCAACTGTACCTTTAAATGTGAAGTACATAAAAAATTTGTTCTTATGTTCCTGAGTTCTGGTTTTAACCATCTCTTTCAGGTGTCTAGGTTATGCCTTTCAGTAAAACAATCCTTTAGTAAAGTTTATGTACGTTATTAAAGCACATTGTTTTCTCTTTTTATATGAAATTGTTGTGGCCCTTCAAGTTGAGATAGACAATTACTGGGAAAAGAAACCCTCCATGATTGTCATTCAGCAATGAAAAGTAGGTACACACTAGCCACTTCCTTAAGGTTTATATGGAAAAACCAACTATCAGGTGCTGCATATCTAATGCATTTGATTAATTGGTGTGTGGTGGCATAATATCAATAAGGAAAGGCATGAATAACAATCTTACAAAGGCAGTTGTTCCAGCCTGTCCATCTAAGATGGGTGTATAGAACTCCCAAAAATATTTAAACAAAAAACATTTAAGAGATCTGCCAGTCTTCTGAAGAAATTGCACACAAAAAACAAGAGGTCCATCCAACACAACTGCCCAAATTGCCCTTCTTTCCAAAAAGAATGTGGCAGCATGATGCAAAGTTGCATCTGAAATGAATTGCCAACTTCATCCTTTTTTTTATAACAAGACAACAAAGTAGACATGTTTGGCCATATGTTTGGTCAAAACTGAACTCCTAAGGAGATTAGTTCCTTAAGGATCTAGGCACCTTGCATTCACTTCTCTGTATATTAAAGTGTTCTAGAGTAAAATCAGATGCCATATCACTGACAGCTGAAGTTTTGCCCAGATTTTGTCACCAACTACCATCCAAGAACCATCTATAATAGAGTAACATTAAAGCATTGAGTTGATGCATTCTCCCAGTAAAGGTTCTAATGCTGTGGTTAGACCTTAAAAGAGTTTTACGTACACAAATGCCCACAAAGCTCACTTAATTTGGGCAACATTGTAAAAAAGTCTGGGCCAAAATTCCTCCACAATAGTAAGAGAGACCAATTTCTTCTAACTAATTAAAACCACTTTAAAAAAAAGAGCATTCAAAGTTTTTGCTGCTGAGGATGGTTTGACAAGCTGGTGAATAGCGGCGTGGATTTCTTTTTTCCTGTGACTACACTGACCATCACTGAAATTCTTTTTTTCCATTTCTTTAATTACCTTGGTATCATATGTTTTGTTGTTTTTAACTGATTTGCACATTATGGGACTTATTTTTGTGTTAAATAAATCTATTGTTATATAGTACAGTACTTGTTTCTAGGAGTCTTTCATAGTCTGTTGCATTATAATCTGGTCTGCTCTAGTCTTTCTCTTGTAAGTCTTTGCTTTCTTTGGGTTACTTTTCTTAAAATAAAAAAAACCATATATATCTTTTTCTAAAGGATTACTGCTGTATAGGACTCAAGGAGGCTTAATTATTATAGTTAATATGTTGACCGGTTTAAGAGTTTCTGGAAGGTCGGTGAACTATTCTCCAGAACCGTCTTTACACTTCCTATAAGTCTGCCAACAGTAATAGGGACGTATTTCCATGGGGACTATTGGCCCATGGGAAGGCTTAATGCAAGTGTCTGAATGTGTGTGATTACAACTGTGAATCTCATTATGCAAATAGACCTACAAGTAAAGATGTACTTATACTGCTGGTCATATTCATTACCCTCATTTAATTCACCAGGAAAATGAATTGACAGTGTAACTGTGCCACAACTCTTAGTACAAGTTACATGCTATATATAACTCAATTTCTGTTTTGTACCACACTGAAGTTTCAGGTAAATAAACAATTTTAATTATTATACAACCATTACCACAGTAAACAAAATGCAGTTTTCAAATCATGGTAAAATTGATTAAGGGGAAAAGTTATCCAAACCAACCTGGCTTTACATAAGAATAATAATAGTTTTTTTCTTGTTAAATCCTAGATTGTCCATAATTATTTACCTTTTTGAAAAAGAGTTTAGTTTCATCCACCACTGGCTGGCCTAAGCACTGCAAGACAGAATAAGGTAGAGTACTCAAAAATTAACTTAAGTAGCATTACATCAACATATGTTTACTCAGTTAAAAGTAATAAGTAATTCTTACTACAATCATTTCTAAAGTAAGAGTCAAAAGTATTTCTCCTGGTCAAAAAACAAGTAATTAAAGTTGCAACTCCTCTAGCCTTGCCCTTCCCTCTCTTAAATTAATGCATAAAAATATTTTTATATACAGGTTAATCTTAATAAATTCGAATACTATCCAAACATAAAACTATTTTTTGTAATTAAAATAAAAAGTGAGACTTTTATTACTATTACATGCAAAGCACTGTTCCATCTCTGAGTCTGTAGTCTGACTTCAGCACCATGGACAGAGTCTGTCGTTGCTGACTGGAGAACTGGATGCTGTGTGTTCTCAGCACATTTGGAGTATATGCAAATTTAAAGCATGCATTTACTGTATAATTCATGCCATATCTCATGCAGCACATGAAGCCCCATGAAGCTTTAAGACCGTGTTAATTAGTAGCCATCTTTTTACAGCTAAGAATGATTTGAAAAGATGCACCTTTTCAGTAAGCCAGGACTCTCAGAATAGTATGGTTAAATGTTAAATTGGGATTTTGTTGCAGTTTTGTTGATATACTTGTCTGCTCTGCCGCCGGCTGGGGAAACCCTTCAGAGAAGCACAGACCGCATCTTTCACTGGGACAATCCGTGAAGCATCCCTTTCGTCTTGCCATCTGGAAGAAAGAAACTGTGCTCTCCACCGTGTAACTACTCGATCTCAGACCGTCTGTCAGCTTTACCGACCTGTTACCAACAGACTAGATTAAACAACCCTGAATAGGACATGGCTGTAACATAATGTGCTGTAACAGTGTGCCCATGCCTAGGTTCTTTTATTGCTTTACTTCCAGCTGTTCAGAACATCTCATTATTTCAGGCTTTCATTAAATGATTTTGTCATTTTTCATGTGGGGCTCTCTCTTGTTTTTTCCCCCTGTCACTGCCCAGATGTTTGAACTCCTTAGGTTGTGACGTTGTAATACTGATGATCTGAGTACGTTCCCTAGGCACCATCGACATTCCACAGCTGACAACTGCCTGAGGCGTCCCTCAGTCAGCTGAGCAGATTGAGGCAGGAGAATACCTTTGGCAAAGGTGCAGGGGTGCTTCTAGAAGGTTTTTGTAAAGAATGGCTGGATGGGGGCCACTAGAAATCTTGGGTTGGCAGCACAGCAAAAGAAAAAGCCATAGTAGGATTTCAGGAGAGCATTTTTCAGGTGTGTTGCTATGGCAAAAGCTGAAATTTATGTTTCAGATAGACTTAATCCTGATTTTAAATAACCTTAGTTTGTAAGTTTAAGTTTTCAAGTATCTTTATACCAAGAGTGTGGTATGTCTGAAAATACTTTGTAACCCCTTGTGAAATATAGCATCTATGATTTCTAAATACTGGAACTCAACAAGATGTATACATTTTTTTTTATCAAAATCTTCTGCTGTATAGGACCAATCATTTTACAGCAGTAGGACAGACATTTACAAATGGAAAAATGAGGAACAGAAAGTGTATCAAAATGAATATATAGAAATCAATCAGTCAGTAAACAAATAAATAAATAAAGTTGCAACTCCTCCAACCTTGTTCTTCCCTCTCAATGCAGTCATGCATGAAAATATGTTTATATACAGGTGAATCTTAATAGATTAGAATACAATCAAAGCAATCTATTAAAGTAATTAAAATAAAATGTTAAACTTATATCACCATTGCATGCAGACTGATATATTTATATAATTCACTTTCTGTTAAATGTTGAAAATTATGGGGATTATTTGATGATTGTGGAAAACAGAAATTCTGTTTTTTGGAGAAAAGTGTGCAGTACTCTAAAATGTCCTATAAGACAGCGGTCCTGACTTTGGACTTCACAAAATAGTGGATAAATAATAGGAAATTATATGTTTCCCCAAGTATCTCTAACTTGCTAATCATTCACAGTGGACCTTAAGCAACATGGATTCTGCGCCTCCCTGATTGTACCAAGCATTGAATCATATGATTTCCAAACGGAATCCTTTATCTCATTTCATCTGACAGGATGTTGGTCTCTGGTTTCTATCAAACTCTTCAATGGACTTTGATTCACAACCATCTCAATGTTTCAGTTATCCCTGTTGCTTATGCACCTTTTTCTGTCACAGTTTTCACTTCTACTCAACCATCCACATGCGTGGATACATAACTTGGTGGGAAGCAAGCTTCTTTAGCAATGGCCTGTCAAAGGCTTACTCTTTTGAGATGGTTTCAGTGGATGTTTGCTGGACAACTGTGAAGTCAGCAGCCTTTTCAATGATGGTGATATGCTTACCAGTGTATCGTTGTCACTGGTCATTTGTAATCCAATTTCCAATTGAATTGAATTTGAGATTTCATCATAATCATTAATTTAGGATAAATAAATGCATAATGATACTTCATTTTTTTTAGCTGCACCTGTATTATTAAAGAGTTTGAAATCAGAAACAAGTGGCATTTGGTATGTAACTTAAAAGAGGCGCATATTACAGCAATCGTTTTTTTCTGTTCCAATTTTCCGAAACAATCAGTATGTAAGAGTAAGTAAACCGGAAGACGACGCAGAAGAGTGGAAGGACTCAGGGAGAAACAGATCATTTCACTGAGAGAGGCTGAAAGAGGGAGAGGGGGAGGGCGTGTGGGTGAGAAAAAGACGGCGGGGCGCGCATGTCCAGTTCTTCAATGCAGCCTGTTCTCCCAGCTCGCCAATCATTCCAGCGAGTTTCCCCACTCTTCCTCTCCCCCCTCGTCTTTACATGTGCGCCGGACTCACAGCTCTCTCCTGAGCGGACACTGCAAGGGGAAAACAAGGGACGAATTCAACATGGAATATGAATACTAACTGGGAGCAATAAATTAAAACGAGGATAAAAGAACCTTTCTCATCCTCTGACGCGTTTTTATCTCTTGCGCATCCTTCCCTCTTTCTAAATGTCTCTCAACAGTTTCTGAAGGTCTTCGAGGAAAGGAACAAAAAATGAGGATTATTCTCTTTTCTTGGCAAATTCTTGGGGTGTATTCCGCCCTTTATTGGGGGCTGGCGACAGGGGCTTTCCCCAGCTCAGTGCAGATAGGTAAGTTGGAGGTTTACTGATTTTTACGCACGGCACAGGCACTATAGTCTTGACACACTACACCGAATATTAATGGTTGTTTAGCGGCCAGGAGTCACCATGCATGAGAAAATGACTGCGCTAAAACCCCTCGGTGCTGTAAAACACAATAAATTACTCAAAAAAGATGGATTGGAAAAACTATATGAACCTTTATCTCCCATCTCATTTCTCGTAAATTCCAATTTGTGTTCCTTGTTGTGACTCAGGCGGTTTTTAAATAAACACAAACTCACTATATTTTAAAAGCTGTTCTTGCTTCATGAATGTTTTAGGGAGCTTTGTTCCTTGTCCATTCTTGTTCACTGTTTAGGTACTGCAGCATTCCTCCTTTCTGTCGCTTTATCCTTCTCTCCCTCCCCTCACCCGTGTTAGGACGGGATAAACCTCCCTAACAAATCAGAAGTAAAGTTAACTACTGCTGGAGCATCCGTTTGGTTCAGTAACGGGAGACCGCACATATATGGAATCTCATTTTTCTGTGCTTCTGCTACACTCACTGCATTGTGTGTGAGGGGTTGGTGGGGTGGAGAGGGGAGTAAGCTGGGAGGTCCTATAATGAGATTCAGCTCCTTGACTCTGTCTACTTGCCTCTGCCAATAAACTTAATGCGCTAATATTCACTGGTTGCTCTGCGCTCAAACATACACACGAATGCACTGATGTTCAAGCATGTGTGCTTCCCTACTTACTCTGCAAATTATCAAGTAAAGATGAAAATATTTCATAAGTCATCTATTTTTCTTTGCATTCCAGTAGGCCTATGTACAAAAAAATCTTGCATGACAGAAAGTAAAATGTGAGCAGGCACTGTGCAGAGCGACACACATACAATATGATCTTCTATTTCCTCCCCTTCAACATACAGTCCTCCATATTTGCACAAATTACCTGTAGATACAGGATGTTCCACTGGCGCTTCGGTCCACCTGAGGAGTAACATGCATTTTCCCTGAAAACGGCAAAACCCTCTTAAAGAGACAAAGTTTATCATTTTCCATGTGGATCTTTGTATTAGTGTGAAGGCAGTGCTTTCAATAATAGATCAGGAATATATATATTTTTTTTATTTAAGACGAAAAAATTGAACTTTAACCTAACCTAAATCAAACCCACATAAATATTAAGCAATATTCCTAAGTAAGCTCATACACAGTTGCACAGAACTCCCACAGCTTCAGCTTTAGTTTAATTTCTGTCGCCTACAAATAGTTTATTTTGGGGTCTGCATGTTAACCAACCCAATGACAGTGAAGAGGTCTGGCTTTCAGGCTGGATACTACATGTCTGTCTGTGCTGCTGCTGAAAATGTTAAAAACTTTTAATGTAACAGAAGTGTCAATAAGAAATTACAGTCTTTGGAGATACAGAGCTTTAGTTAACATGCTCTGCCTTCATAGTCATTCATTTCCTGCATGAAGGAGTAATGGGTAAACTACTAGGAAGATAATTCAAAGAATGTTATCATGAAGCAGAGCTGCAAGTGGCGCAGTGCTTTGGTGCACTGTTGCTTTGCACCAAGAAGGTCCTGGGGTCCCCTTATGCATGCGCGAGCTCTCTATGAAAACTCCGCCTTCCTTCTTCAGTCTGAAAAAATGCATCTTAAGTTAACTGGTCATTTCAAATTCATCCAGAGTGTGACTGTGCTCCTTAATGGTTGTCTGTCCTGTGTCTATGTGTTGCACTGTGGTGGACTGACGACCTGTCCAGAGTGTAACATCCCACACCGCTGCAACGACTAAGAATGTATCAAAGATAGATGGCACAGAACAAAATAGGAGGCTTTAGTTGTTTAGTTTCCCCCAAAAGACTGACATGTGTAAAATTGGAATGCCCCTCTTAAAGATTTCATCAAGTTTGCATTAAAATAATTTTATGTTGGACAATGGAGCTTAATTGTGCAGATTAAGGCAACTGCATGTAGTTTCACACTACATAAACACTTTAAATGTAACTACCTCTCTGCAGAACTTCCAGTTCAAAACTATAAATGAAAGGTTCATTTCCTAAAACATCAATCAAACTAGAAGCCTAGAAGATCTAGAATATGAATTACTCAGATGAAAATGGAAAACTTAAAGCTAGAGAAAAATCATTAACTTGTCTAAGATATTGGAAAATCTTAAATAAAAAAATATCAGACAGAAAATATGACTTGAATCATATCATCTTTGTGTGTTAAATCATACCTTGAAAGATCTGTTTTCCTCAAATCTAATTCCCTTTATTGTAGTCTGTGTATATCATGGATATGCACAAACAACAATCCTCTCCCGAAAGGGTTGTCATAGTCACTGCTTATGCACAGGCTTTGGCCATTTTGCTTTTTTTTCAGTTCAGTTTATTTTCTCTCCTAATGTCACTAATGGAATACTAAGCATACTTGTACATGTCTAAAGTATGTAACTGATTGTAGCTGTTAGCTGTGTCAGATTACTGTTATTAATATCTTATCAGGCTGAGGTAATAGAAGCTGCCCCTCTCTGGACAGAACATGTTATTTGAGAGTGCCCTGAAAGGATTACATGACCCCTTATTTCTACCAGAGGTGATCTCCACTGCACTGTAATGTTCTTCTTTTCTTATTGTTTTTTATCAACAGGTAGTGTCTTTTTATGTTGTTTTCTTTTCCTTGTTATTAAAAATATTAATTGGAAAGATTGTGTTATGATGCCCAGATGCTCGTTTCCTTTTTTAAACTAATACCCTGTGATCTGGTTATCCTCTCTTACTCATTAGACTTCTCTCTCAGCTTTTATAAATCTCTTTTCTTTCTCTCTTTTCCTTTCTGTGTCTCTCTCACTCAGATTTCATCAATGAAACGAGCAGTTTGAGCATCCACAAGCGCGTTTGTATTCATGCCTGACTGCTAAGACAGAGCTTGAGAATGTGCGGAAAGACAAATTACCTTTTATAACAAAGCTAATGAAGATATTGGCTTTCTTGTCTCTTTCCCCTCCTCTGTTTTTCTCTGCCTTTCCCATCCATCTTTACTTTCCCCCTTCCTTCTCCCTGCATTTCCATGTCTCACCGTGCTCCCCCCTGACCCCTCTCTGCCCCACAATAACTCACTTCCCCTCCGCTCCATCTTGTCCCTCCTCTTCCCTGGTCTTGCTTGTCCTTACTCTCTCTAGGTGGACTGTTCATTAGGAATACAGATCAGGAGTACACAGCATTCCGACTAGCCATCTTCCTTCACAACACCAGCCCTAACGCCACGGAAGCTCCCTTTAATCTGGTCCCACACGTTGACAATATAGAGACCGCAAACAGCTTTGCAGTGACCAATGCATGTAAGTATGTAAATACTCTATGTATGCAGTACTTTGCAAAAATATTTAAAATATGTGGCATGATGAAGCTTTAGCTTTTTTGCCAAGAAGATTGTTTCTGATTGTTGCAGCACGAATTTCAGCAAAAGGTAGTTCTACAAAGTGTTGGGCAGGCTAAGTTCAAGTTCACAACACACTTCTCAGATTTCAAAAGAAGCATGCATTATATTTCTACCACTACACAGGTGTACTGCTATTTTTTATCTATCTAAAAAAAATCCCTATTAAATAGATGGAAGAATGCAGTCATAATTTGACAAAGTTTGAAAAAGTTTAAGGAGCCTGAATACTTTTGCAATGTACTTGGCTTAAGCAAATATTTCAGTGTCTTCTGTCCAGTCTTCATGTCTCATGGGCTTAAGCTTATGCTATTCTAGTAGGTTTAACTGTGAAGTCATAATTTTTAAAGTTTGAAACTGCAATTGTATTACTCTGTAAAGCAACAGTGAAACATTTTAGTGGTGTTTGTTTAAAACTGTCTTTTGTGCATCAGCTGCTGCTGTTTCCAAATGTTGATTTTATACTTCACAAAGAGTAATCTGAAAATCATTGTTGCATACCAAGGTAATGCTCAGTGGTTAATTTTTCAGTTGTTTACTTCTGTTCAGATTCTCCCTTCCCTTCGCAAAATGACTGTCGTCATCTTTCACAAGTGCTCCGAGTTATTACAGATGTAACTAGTCAGAAATAAATAAATAAAACTCTGTGTTCGGAATATCTCCTTTGTTTTTATGTAACAAAGAGAATCACTTGGCAGTCATGTCTTCTCTGATCTGTTGAAGGATGACAGGTAATCTTTCACCATCTCCGTCTGTACGCTGGCAGTTAAGATCTAATTCTTTACGCTTCACCTCAACCTGCAAGCTTTCAAGAGATATCCTGTGATGCTTGTTCTGGCAAAGAAGCTTTAGCAATGTCATACAGGCAGCCTGTTGCTGACAGTTCAGAGGTGCTCATAAGGTTAAAAGTATACGTCTAATTGAAAAAAAAATGTCCTCATTAAGACAATCAAATATAAAGAGTGTCATGGTGTTTAAAAAAATATATTTTTTAAAAGTCAGGGGCTTGCTTGGGTCCGTTTTGTTTGGGTTAGGGTTAGGGATGGGCATAATTATTCGACGATCGATTAATTGATAATTAAGAATTTCATCTATGACATTTTTTTTTACCGGTTCAATTAACGCATGTTCTGTCGCGTAGTGTGAATTTTGAAGGAATGCAATTAATTTTGCTATGTGGCCGTAATTAAACACTAAATAAAACCCACAGGCCGACTCAGTTTCTTGCGAGTTTCTGTGTATTTCAAAAGTAGCATTGTCATGAAGAGGTCGCAGCAAAGTGTGGCGTGGGACCACTTTGACAAAAAAACAAAACAAAACAAAATGTCTCAGTTCACTGCCAACACTGCGAAGCTGTGTATAATTACTTGAACGCACTTCCAACCCTGGTTAGAAGCAGAGCATCCTGCTCTTGGTCTCAACCTAGCATCATGTCAGTGTTAGCACGGAGGAGCCGAGATGCACAACAAGCAGAGAAACTTACTCACCGATTACTTTCTGAGGGAGGCTCTGCCACCCCTGGATTGCACCCCTACAGACTGGTGAAAAATGAATTAAACAAGATTCCAGAGGCTTGCCAAATTAGCACGGAGGTATGTGTATCACAGCGACGTCTGTCCCCTCACAGCAGGTGATCTCGGCGCTGCAGGTCAGACGCAAAACCAGCCTGATGACCATCAGTCTGGTCTCCAGGCTGCTTTCGCTCCTGACCCCAGTGCATGTTAACATGCTCATCTTTCTCAACAAAAATCAGTAGACTGGTGCTAAAGTTGTATATAAGCTACGGTTTCTTTTGTTTTTGTCTTTTTTACTCTGTTAATGAGCCTAATTCATTGTTAGGTACGCTGATCTCTCTCATCCTCTTTCTCGACTCTTTTTGCCAAATGTAACACAAAACAATCAGACCATTAAGTATTATATATATATTTTTTATTAAGTTATTGTTTAACATTACTTTTTTTTTTTTTTTTTTTACTTTTTTGGAGAAGAAAAAAAATATGAGCGTCAGTTGTGTTAATGAGTAGCCTATCGTCTTTTAGCTGTCGGCTCCGCTGCTTATAGCGCATATTTTCTTTGTGCAACTACCGTGAATTAATTCTGTTTAACTGCCATGAGAGGTGTCCCACTTGTAATGAAGATCTCAATGAGGAAAAACACAATTTTTCTATTCTCATTGCATTTCATTATAGCCTATGAACACTGAATTTTAATATAAAAATATCAATGATTAATCAAAAATTGATCGTTAATTCTCCCAATGATCGATGAAGACAGTTTAATCGAATGCCCATCCCTAGTTAGGGTAGCATATTTCACATGTTTCTCAAGTCTCTTTTTTTGCTTTTTTGCTCTGTTCTGTTGTTAGTCAGGCACCTACTTGCAATTTGATGAAAAAACATGCAAATCAAGTTCTGATCCAACATCAAAAGTTTAAAAATATTTTAAAAATATATTAACTCATCAAACTATCAAACTGGGTATAAATGTTGCATGTTAAAAAAAGCAAAAAAATGCTAAAGCAGAAATTAAGACTAGGTTATTAAACCTATGGCATTATTACCTTCCTGTATACCAGCCCATGTTTTACATTTCTAGTCAGTTATTTGAGCTGAGGACACAGATGTCTGTATTACATCTGAAGACTGCTTACACTAAAAATACTGAGCTCGCTAAGGCTGCTGTAATTAACAGTGACTGGGAAATCTGTTTAAATGAATAATTTTTAAGCACACCTAGAAACAAGTCTTCAATTCAACTTTTAGCTGCAGCCAGCTACACATATTGCTGAAAAAACATTCAGTGTAAATTTAAATGGAAAAGAGAGCCACAAAATCACTTAAGAAAGAGCCACAGTATTGGATTACAAGTAACTAAACTGCCAACTTTGTGGCAAATAATTGACCTGAGTCAGAGCCAGGGATGGAAGACTTGTGTCCTGGACTCGGACTCAAGTCCAGACTCAAGTCCAGACTCAAGTCACGTTTAAGGGACTTGTGACTTGACTCAAGCAGCACGCTGGTTACTTGCGCTCCGACATGTGAAATTACTCTTGTTGGAATTAGCATGTAGCCAATGCTATTGCTAGCTCATTATGTTATTGTTATGTTGTATTGTTGTTCAGTTCAGATTACTGGACAAAGTTAATAAACACAACTTCTCAAAGCCTGTTTAAGTGTACTGGTGTCATGGTGATTATTTATTGTTTTCACATTTATTTTAAACACGTTTTATTATTTTTGCATATTCTTCTGTGTTAGCTTTGTGATAGCGTGGGGGCATTGTGTAATTTTCAAAATTAAATAAAGTAAACCATGTATGACTGCCATTGTTCTAGTCTTAAAATCTACACTTGGGGTCACCAACTCCAGTCCTCTAGAGCTACCGCCCTTCAACATTTAGGTGCATCCCTGCTCCAACACAGCTGAAATAAATGACTGAATCTCCTCATCAGTATGCCATCAAGTTCAGCAAAGGCCTGGTAATGAGTCATTAATTTCATTCAGCTGTATTGGAGCAGGGATGCACCTACAAGTTGGAGGGCAGTAGCTCTCGAGGACTGGAGTTGAAGACCCCTGACACTGCTCTTTTAGTTTTGTCTTGTTCTCATGTGATAATGACATGTGATAATGACTTGACTTGAACTGGAAGATCATTTTTGGGACTTGGACTCTAATTTGGCCTGTAGGACCTAGTCACTTGCTTTGAACTTGACTTGGACTAATCTGATGTGACTTGGAGTTGCACTTGGACTCGAAAACTAAGGACTTGAGAATGACTTGGACTCATGAGATTGTGACTTGACTACAACACTGGTCAAAGCATAGCTCACAAGTCAAGGTTACCAATTAATTAACCTGGTGGCTTGTCTTTTTAAGTGTCTGGTTGGTAAAGCTACTGTCACACTGCAAGCGTAAGTATGTGTTTCAGGTGAATTATATGAGATGAACAGTGTACTATTGCCTAAGGATGGAGGAAGTCCTTCTCTTTTTGTTAGTTTATCATACTTAAAAAAAATCTCTTATTAACATTTTGTTATGATTCAAAAAATTAAGAAAATAAACAATGAAATAACATGTAAATAGTACAAGTTATTGAAATCACCTTTATAATTCCAGTACATACAAATTCAAAAGGTTTAACATTTTTCACATAAAACAGATCGGAGAGGAATTATTAAAGAATAAAAAAAGGAACAAAAACTAACAAAAATACATAAACAAATACACAAATATATACCCCTATCCTTCCCTGTGCAAAATAAACAACAAAAAATAAATAATACGAAATTGACCTGGACATCAACAACTAATGATTTTCTGGGGTAATCACTGTATTTTCCAGATAATCTAGAAAAGGTTGCCAAAATTGTTTTAACCTAGAAGAGTCTTTTCAAGTTTTATGTAACAACACACCCCTGAGCCAATATTGTGTTAAGGTGGGTGAGCTTGCTTACATTTAAATAAAATAAGTTGCCTGGCTAAAAGGGTTGTAAAGGCTGTTGCATTATGTTTTGTTAAGGGAAAATTGGGCAAACCTAATGAGGGAGTAGCAAACAAAGTTATGCATGCATCCGGATTGATATTCATATGACAGAACTTAGATAGCGTGCTAAACACCAGATTCTAAAAGCTGGATAGCTATGAGCAGGATCAGATCAGATCAGATCACCATACACGGTTGGGCGTTGAGAGATGACATCGGTTGCAACAGTCATTCATGGCTGGATAAAATTTTGCCAACCGTGAATTTGTATAGTTGTATAAAGGAAGAATGAACCGTATCTAAAATTGATACTACTTACTATTCTGTAGGCATAGGCCCATTTCTTCCGCCCAATGACAAGACAGCCTAGCCGTGTCGGTAGCATCAATCAGGTTAAATATCGTTGAAAAGGCAAGTTTCTGAGCTGGGTCTAAAGTGAGCAACGACTCAACTAAAGACCCTGGTGGGTGATTGGGAGATTGAGGATAACAGGTTTTAATGAAGTTTCTAACATGAAGAAAGTGAAAAAAATGTTATTTGGGTAAACCTAACCTGTCAAGGAGCTCTGTAAAATCAGTAAATGTGTTTTACCTGTAAAGGACATTAATCTGGATCAGCTCCTGCAAGGTGCGAAATGGAGGATCGGACATTGAGGGGGTGAACAAGCTGTTATTAAAAATTGGACCTAAGGTTGATGGGTCATGCATTCCATAATGCTTACGAAAGTTTCCACTTTTGCTGTTGAACCAGTAACAAAGCTTGTTGATATTGCACTTAATAGTATTTACTAAAATTGGTTAAGGAGAGGACACCATGTTTATTAGAAAGTTGCAAAACCGCCTTACTGTTCTGGGATGGTTTAGCTGACCATATGAATGTGGTTAACATTTGATCCAATTGTTGTAAAAATTAAACAGGGGCATATACACTCGCCAGCATAACTGGGGTATCGTAAAGCCTATCCGAAACCACCACAAAGCATCCATCAATGTCTTAAACAGTTTATTGGTTCAAAAACACAATTTTTACCAATGATAATAGCTCCCCCCTAGACCTAGCCGAGAATTTTGAATGAAATACATGGCGCATCCATGGTCTTTTAAGACGAATGACGTCCTTAGTCCTAAATTGAGTTTCTTGGAGAAAGAAAATATCTCCCTACAATTGCTTCAGATGCGAAAGCACTTTATTTCAACCCCTAGTTGAAAAAGAAAAAGTGGTCGAAATGGTGTCCAGGGAAACCGACCCCAATCCCAATCCACCCTCCAATCCTCTGGTGACCCAATATAGCTTCCGGCTCCTAGGCATTCTATAACTCCTCCCTTGGCAAGTGATGTACACTCTTCCGAACACACTTTAAGCATTAGAAAATAACTATAAAATAAAAAAAGATTCTTGAAATTATCAGACCCTTGAATAAATTGTCCTTCGGATTAACTAAGCTGAACCAAGAATATGATATAAAGTGGCACGATTGCCTGTCTGTATTGAGAAGCAATTATAAATGAAGACCTGAAAAGGAAAAGTAGTGCAATCTTTAAATAATCCTGTTATGCCAAAAATAATATTCAGTCCATATTGATTTCCAAAATATTGCGTAGAGCATTTTAAATCCGACTAAACAATAAAGTCTTCTGTATATGCATAAAAAAGCTCAAATCAGAAATAAATTAGATTTGAACAAGAGGCTCTTATTAATACATGTAAATCTTACCCTCTTAGTGTTCTCTTAACAGTCAGAAAAAACTGTGGAAAAGGACCATTAAATCCGCAAATGTAACAGCTTAATAAAAAGCCCCTTACGGTTTACTTTATGGGGGTGAAATGGACTTCACAAATGTGCAGGCCTCATCCATTGAGGCAAAACGCTGCTTACTACCATTCCTCTTTGTCATCTTGCTGGGTAGAACAGGGACAGGTGGAAGCCACAGTTGTATAGCATGGCCATGACCTTGTTCCAGAACCTCTGGACAGTAATCTTCATAGATACTGACTGATGGTCCGCGCTAATACAGCTCGTTCCTCCTCCTGCGAGCCTCTTGAATGATCAGTTCTTTGACTTGGTGTTGGTGACAACAGATGATCACGGGCCTGGGTCTGTCCCCCGTGTTGTGGTTTGGGGATGGGAGCGCGATGGGCGTTGTCCAACTCCATTGGGGTTTGCAGCACCTGGTCACCAATGATCTCCTTCAACACTCCAGAGAACAAAATCAATAGCTGAGGCCCTTCTATGGATCCTAATGTTCTTGCAGCGGCTACGTCCCTTCAGGTTGATGTTCTTAGCCTTTAGCTTAACATAAGGCAAGGCAATTTTATTTGTATAGCACACTTTCAACATCAGGGTAATTCAAGGTGCTTTACATGATTTGGTTTAAAAAAACAAACAGAATACAACATTGGAAATTAAAAGTAGCAAATTAGCATGAAACACACATAACACATGATGGACAATAAACATACACAACACATGATATACAATAAAGCAAGAGAAACATCAATAAAGCAAGAGAAACATCAATAAAGCAAAAAAGCATGAACACATTTGATACATATTGCTCGAAGGCAATTCTAGACAGAGGAGTTTCTCAATTTAAAGCAGTTCAGAGTTTCAGCAGCTCTGCACTCGTCAGGAAGTCTGTTCCAGATAAGGGGAGCATAGAAATTGAAAGCTGCTTCTCCATGTTTGCTTCTGAGTCTAGGGATGTTTAGTAGGCTAACGTTCGAGGACCTGAGTGGTCTTGGTGGTTGGTACGGTGACAACAGGTCTACAACAGATATTGGTGCTAAGCCATTTAATGATTTGTAAACTAGTAGGAGTATTTTGAAATCTAGTCTCTGAGCTACAGGGAGCCAGTGTAAGGGCTTAAGAACTGCAGTGATGTGCTCTACTTTCCTGGTTCTAGTGAGTACGCGAGCAGCAGTAAACCCAGCTTTCCAGTCGTTCTAATAGTATTTCATAATCAACAGTGTCGAATGCTGCACTGGGGTCCAACAGAACCAGCACTGTGGTTCTACCACAGTCTGTATTAATGCGGATGTTATTGAATACTTTGATAAGGGCAGTCTCGGTGCTGTGATGTGCACGGAAACCAGACTGAAGCTTCATGAGCTTTGGACATGGTAGCAAACATGCAGGCGTTCTTCGGTCGAGTTGGCGTTAGTTTCTAAATCCCCACTTTGCACTCCAAGGTCCAAAATGGCAGATTGTATTTGATCTATTTTCGCTTCAAGAGGTGCAAAACCCATCGTCATGTCAACAGACAGCGTCTCTGAGATGGATTGATGGTGCTCCTTTAGCAGGCTAGCAATGGCAGACATGCTAATCTGGCTAGGCGAAGCAGATGAATTGTCCCTTTTTGTATCTTTTTCTTTTGCCAGTCTGGTCGCAGAGGCCTTAACGCTAGAGCAAATAGGTCCGAATCGTGGGATGAGAGCTTGAATTGGAACAGGTTATGAAAAGTTATAATTTAGAGGTTAAAGTGGGAGAGCCTAATGCAGTGCATCTACTCTATACTTCTCTCCACTGAAAGTCTTTATTTCATCATACTTAATGACCACCTGACAATCTCAGCCTGAAGGATCAGTTCACTATACACAGTAGGCGCATTTCCACTTTCAGAACTATCAGAAACACGCCTAGTGTATTGATGCCGCCAAGAAGTCAAATAGTCAGCAGATGAAGGCTTATGCTTATGTGAGTAAATCTTCACCAGTGCAGACAGAGAGATGTAGAGCAGTTTTATTGTGTAACATGAGATTAAGTACCATCATTATTCGGTCATTGCTGCAATGTTAGATTGGGATTTACATAAATTCTGTACTCATCCTGTTAAATCTGCTATTTGCCACTTTTATGCTAAGGGATTTTTTATCATGAAGAAATAAACACGTGACAGTCTCGCTTTGCTTCTGATCACATTACTCTCTCAGATATGTAGGCAAGAATGCCAGAGCATCATTTACCTAAAGTAGCACTTCTTCATAAGCCAATAAAAGGCAGATTGGCAATAGGTGACAGGGGTTTTTTTTATTCACGTGACTGTGCATTTATCACTGTTTGACATATTTCATTAATTACTTAAATAAAATGATACTGTCATGTTTGTAGGATTTTAAAGGACCCAAAGGCAGCAAATGTGAAACTTAAAAATGATTTAATAATTAACAAAAACAAGTAACAAAAACTTACAGAACTCGGAGAACCAAAAATACTGAGATGAGGGAGGAACAACAGGAACTGGGCAGGAATCAGGAACAGACAGGGAAAGAATGGCGACGGACCAGCGAGTAGTGACTGAATGAGAGTAGAATTTATACTGTGGAGGAAATGAGGAAGTGAGAGGAGACCAATGACCAATTAGGGGAATCAGATGCAGGTGAGAGGGAAAGAGCAGGTGGAAACAATCAGCTGGGAAGAGAGGTAGAATGGTAGCGAGACAGAAAACTCTAAACTAAAGATAATAAGTCTAGGAAGGGGACCTAAGGAAACACTAGAGAGAATAAACTAATAAAGACAAGGAAATAATCGAAAATGAAAAGACTAGATAAGAAAAAGGACTAGGTAAAAACACAAACAGGAGGAAACAAAACAAGAAAGCAGATTAGGGTACAGAGGGGAAGGAAATTAAGTGGAAGGAAAACAAAGCAAAATCCAAAGAGCCTGACAGATACCTACTGAATTTGCCACTGAGAAGACATTTAGTTTGCATTCATTTAAAGTGCCTCTGGCATGAAATTCCCCGCGACGTTTGGGCCCTTTTTAGTCAAACTCTAAGTACCTTAATACTGTATCAAAGGATCGTTAGCCATAGCTAAGCCTTGTTGTAGAACTGCAGCCCTACTAGGAGGCCCTTCTTTTAGCATTAGCAGAGAACGACCGAGTTTTGGTGGGCGGGGCCCAAACCATGCGCCTCTATTGTCAATTGAGTCTCTAACGTCCGCATCTGATGAAACATTGACAGACATCCATTTGCGCACCACAAATTGCCCAAATTCCAATATTCCCCTATGTATGAAATGTAATTAGGTTTAGGCCTAATTATATTGTGGTTGAACAATAATCTGTTTACAAATTACAGGCCTAATAAAATATTTGATCATCCATCCACACATCCATCCGTCCTCATTACGTCTCTAGCTTCACCCCGACACTAATGGCTCAGTTATCGGATACTATAACTATGTAATGGCGTTTCAATTTGATCCGGAATCTGATCCGGACGGCGAGGCACCTGACGAGGAACCAGAAAGGTAGAGCACGTCTTCCACAGGTGATCCAGACAGACGTGCTGTGCATGGAGGGAAGGGGCTGTGTGTGTGTGTGTGTGTTCTTGTATTGCTATCCTATTTAGGACCTTTTCTGGCATGTGTGTGTGTGTGTGTGTGCGTGTGTGTGTGTGTGTGTGTGTAGGTGTGTGTGTGCGAGCAAGCGAGCGAGAGACGCGTGAGTGACAGAGACGAAAAGAGAGCAGGGAATGAATGCGCTGCGTGTTTTAAATAGCGTACAAAAGAAAAACAAAACGCAATATGTGACGGTCGGTGTAGATTTTTTTTGTTTGTTTTCTTTGGTCGGTGTTGAATTTGTGGCGGTCGGAGTTTAATCTGTGGCGCACCGCCACAGATTCGTCATGTTTGGGAAACACTGGTATATAACAGCTGAAGGACATTATTGCGGAAATATAGGCTACTAACTTGTATAGGGATATTTGCTGGTTCATGGAGGGTTGGTATTGATCCTGGTAAAAGTTTAAGACGATCTGCGAATCCACTACTGTATTGTCCCAAGTTAATAAAACATCCGTGAGAGAAATGTTTGCCACAAACGACCAGGCGCTTCGGGAGTCGGTCGGGTACATTCCCTGCATAAATAATTCAAATTCAATTTCAAAAATACTTTTTTGATCCCAGAGGGAAATCAAGTGTTGGTATAGCTCATATGATTAATTCTTAAAGTCCATCCACAAGCTTTTCAGTGGGGAGGAAGGGGGGAGGACAGTGTCGATGCGGTCTGGACTCCATGCTGTCGGTTTGTTGTTTCCCTTTTACCGTAGCTCTCGTTGTTTAGGTTGTAATATGCGCCGCGGGGGGAGGGACTTGGAGAGTGTAGTTCAGAGAAGGGGGTAATTGGCTGGAACTCAGTGACGACATATGCCGAAACGTGAGGTCATATGCCGAACTGCAAAACAGCCTGTTTCTGAGTGCTAATTTCACTATGTAGGCAGACACACCCGGGGACAAAGGAAACACTAATCAGTCGTTTTAACCCCTAAGGGGACATAGGCAGGCTGGGGAAACGAACAAATATGACCAAAAAACTCAAAAAATGCAAATTTCATGCCAAGGGCACTTTAAATGTTTTTTAATTAGAAATTCAAATGATTAAAGTATAATCTAATTATATGTAAAAAAAACAACAAGAAAAATCAGGTAAACGACGTTTGTATCCATGAGTAAAATGTGAAACCCGGCTAGTTTATGATTTCAGATACACTTCAGCTGCCAGTGATGGTTAGACATATTACAAATAGAAAGTATATTTTACTACGAGAGATGTGAGAATCAAATAGGCCTTTATGGCTTTTTGTGAGTGCATTTGGCCAAAATATCCTTTAGAATTACATTAGAAATGAATGGATCTCTTGTTTAGGCCTAACAGTAATCATAGCTAATAAACGTTGATGCAAAGTATTTTATGGGAGAAGTTGATGCTTTTGTTTAATTAGTTAGTTTTTTGTTAGTATCATTGTCATTTAATTGAGGGTAGAAAAATTCTGTAAATGTTTGAGTATTCAAAGGCACGATAAGACATATATTACACTGAATGATGCAGTCCAAATTCCTTAAAAACATTGAAGTCGTCTTTGAATTTCGAGCTGAATTATACGCTTCAAATTAGTTACCAATATCACTATTATTATTCATCTGCAACGCCTACAAGATTCTGTTACAGCGTTTACTCTGTGCATCACAAAGGGGGACAACCATTCCTCATTGACATGCAAATGAGGAACAGAAAACTTGTTTGAGGGCAAACCAAGAGAATTTTTGAGAATGTTTGTGGATCCCGTGAGGCTGTGATTCCCTGGGTGATAAATCAAATCGCCTATATAAAATAAACGGTCTCAGGATTTTCTAGTTCAGGCTCATTGCTCAGTTGTTAACTTTTTTTGTTGATAAATCAGCAGACAAACAATGCTTTACTTCTCCTTATTGTAAATGTCTGAAGTGTAATTAGTAATGTGTCCTTATGTGTTAGCATATTTTTGCTGTTGTAGAGGTAAATAAGTGTCCTCGGGTCATCTATCAAGTAGTACACTTAAAGTGATAGAGCAACAGTTCAATTTAGTGTCTAAATTAGCTTGTTTGACGTATTTGCACTTTAATAAACCACCTAATTAAGTTATTAGACAGGGTCTGGGTTAAATAATTTAGAAGCAAAGCAAACTTAAAGGGGGACTAAAATGTGATAGACTTCGTGTTTACTTTTTATGCTTAAAAATAAAAAGATTCTGTTGAATAGGTGTGATTTTAAATTCCTTTCATCAATACCGTCCTTTGGTTAATTTCTCTTATTTTAGAAGACAGCTTTTCATAATTTCCTTTCCTTATCTTATTAAAGTGTGACAAATGAACCAATGAGGCACTTACCCAGGTAGAGCAAATATTATCAATACAGTATTGTATTGACATGTTTCTCTTTACTATAAATTTTTTTAACAAAAAGTATGACTCATTCAGTGTCTAAAAGCTTTAAAGTATTATCCAAAATACATTAAGACATTTATTATTCCTGGAGAGCAGACTGCTCCCCAGTCATATGCAAGTCACACACACAATCATAAATCAGGGTGGTGTAATTCAATTTCCAAGTTTATTTGTCTTGTACCGCCTACATCATAGACTTAGATGAATGAATAGATTACTTAAAACATCCTACACTGATTAAAAAATTAATAGCCATCTAACACCCCTCACCCACTAACATAATCACATTCTGCATCTGTGTACATAAGCTGGATGATTGGGAAGGACCTGGATGAATAAACATCAGGTGGGTTTCTCATAATGCACCAGGAAGTGTATAAATTTATTAGTAATGAATAAAGTGGTGAGCTCATGGGAAGGGCACGCTCATTTCAGAGTGCATAAAACAATCCAGCATGAGTTTTACAGTCTGTGTGCGTGCACTGAAGCCTGACTGACTGAGATATGTTACTGTGGGCACCAGAGACCCTTTTCTCTCTCTTTGTAGCCTAACTCCTGTTTCTGCTACTTCCAGTTTAATCCCAATGACCTACTTGTAGTTCTGTTAAAACTGCTTAGTTTCACACGGGCAATATGATTTAAAGTATGTGTATTATATTTAGAATGGATTCATTTGACATAATAGCAGAGACCTAAAAAACAAACAAAAAGATTTTACTGCAAGCTTTAGTTTTAATGATCAGTTGACAAACACAGAAATTGATTTAAATATTTTCATTTAGTATAGAATAAAACCTTTCAACCATAGATGGTTGAGAATAAAATTGTAAAACCAGTTAAATGATACCTTATACTAATAAGTGGGATCAACTGGATCAGGATTTTATGTTTCAGATACCAATCTGAGACTTTTATAATTAGGAATTTGCCTGATACTAAGTCCAAATCCTAAAACACATTAAAATCAATTCTATTTACAACCCTTAGTACACAGTAGAGTTAAAGTGTTGCAAAGCACTATATTTCATCATTATATGGTCTAAATTAGTATTGTGACTCTGTGAAACTTAAATCCCTCATCCATGATACTCTGGACCTGGCAGTCTCTCCAACCTGTTTTTCCTGACAACAACATATACTGAGTTTTGTTCCAACCATAGTTTCCGCATGAGATGCCTAATATGATGCTGCCACATTGGTCCACTTGGTTAAGAAATATACTGAGACTTTGAAAACCTAAAATGTGTATTGCTTCTTTGTTTTTTTTTTAACATTTACACTCCTGGTGAGAATATTAAGATCAGGAAAAAAATAAAACTGTTCACAAGCATTTAACTCAAACATACTGCTCAGCAGTGGATGAAATGTTTAAGACTATAGCCCTAAAAAGTCAAATTCTTTGCAAGAATACGGCTTTCATGTTATTTTCTGTCAGGCATTCACATTGCCATGAACCCCTGTTGGCAAAGGCAAAAAGGCTTTCTGCTTTTGAGCGTGACAGGACTGTTGAGCTGCACAAGCAAGGCCTTTTGCAATGATCTTTCACTGAACACAGTAAGGCAAGTTATTTTAAAGTTCTTAAAAGATTGTGAAGGTTATGAGAAAAAAAGGTCAGGGGATAGGTACAAAAATATTTCACCTGCACTGATACAGATGATCTCTTCTGGCCAATAACCATTAGATAGTGATAGAGAATGAATTACAGCAGTGTTTCCCAATATGGGGTCCAGCACCCCCCAAGGGGATCACAGGGGGTCCACATAATTTTGTCCGTGCTAAGGCTGTGACAAACAAACAAAAAAACAACAAAAACCTATAATTGCTCTTTATTATTTGCAAATTAAAGTATGTAATTAATCACTTTTTATGCGTGTATGCAGGTAGGAGTTGGGGTTATGGGTTCCAGGCTTGTCATAGACACAGGCAAGGGGGTCTTCAAGGAAAAAAAGGTTGGGAACCACTGAATTAAAGAACAAAAACCCTTTCAAAGGCAACATCTGTTCCCACACCATGAACTTGTTTGAACTTTACAAGAAGGAATCAAACATGGAATAATGAAAGGTGAAGGAAAAAAATGTATTCTCTGGTCAGAAAAAAATATCTGGATGGTTCTGTTGGCCAACATTACAAGGAGATCCCTCTGAAGATTTTGTTTTTTTACATAACACAGTGGAGGAAGTCTTATGATATGTTTAGCTTTTTCTTAAATAACACAATGGAGATTTTACTATTGCCTCCGCATGAAACCAATATGGTTATGTAGAGATGTTGCAGCGATTATTCCTCCTGTTTGAGGGTCTCTGTGTTGTGATGATTGGGTATTCATACTGGACAACTTTGCATTTCACAATGCCTGCCTCACAGAGAACTTCGTCCAGGAGAATAACACCCCTTTTTTGCATCATCCTTCAATTTCCCCTAATCTAAATCCCAATGAAAACATTTAGGGATGGTAGGAAGGGAGGTTAAAAAAATCGACACCAGTTCCACACTATAGATGCCCTTTGCTCCATCTGGTGAAGATGGATTTTCACAAACTTTGCATCAAGAATTCACAAACATGTTTTGAAATGGTCTGTAGGTCAGTCACTATTGAGTCCTTGCTGTTAATTTTATCAGTATTGGGAGTTGGGTTTAGTCAGAGACTTTGTGATACTAATCGGGACAAGGATTTCTTGTTAATGATCTAGAGAAGTGAACTGGGATTGAGTTAGGACATCCCTACTATGGGTAGGTTAAATCTGTTAAGATGGCCTATTTTGTTTTAAAAAAGACCTAAAATAGTACAACGGATCTTGAAAACAATGTGAACCTCAGTATCAAGTGGACTTTTTGTAACATACTGTACTGCTGGAGAGATTTTACAGATTAAAAAAATATGCTTTTTTCTAAGAAGTATTAATCAGGGAGAGTGATTTGATCCATTGTCAGTAGGGATGTCCCGATCCAATCACAGCGATTGTCAAACGGATTGACAGCTGCTTTTAATTTCAACAAGTTCCACTACATCAGTATTCACTGTTACATTGGCGACAATAACACTGTAACATCACACAATTTACGGCAGGCAGGGAATTGAGACAACACACCAATGAGCTTCTGGCTAGTAGGCTAATGCAGGGCAAACATGTTGCCTCACTGGAGCGAAAACGTCAGCAGTATAGACTTTTTCTGTTACTCCGATGTCACTAGGCTTTACTACACAATGGGTCAACTCAAGTTTTATTTACAAGGTGTGACCTTGCATGTGCAAAACTTTAGTGAATCTCACATGGTAGAGCATCATATATATACTTAAAAAACTTTAAAGGACAACTTGGATGGGTTGTCCTTTCTCTTTTTATTATTTTGATGCATTGCACAAGGATCGAATCGGGACTCGGTATCGGGAGATATTTAAAGAGGCTATATGCAACTTTTTCCCCAAAATAAACGTAACAATAGCCTTTTTATTTGACCATTTATGACTTAAACATCTCCTGATGAGCATACTGACACCTTGTCAGCTCACAGTGGGTGCACCTATAAGCCTATATCCAATTTTTTCTATTTTCTGTCGGGTCGGATTTTTCCCACGCTGTCTGCGGATGTGACGTCAAATGTTAAATGTCATGTTAAATGTTTCAGATCACTCTGCCACTACCGGTAGTCAGCACTCGCATTCTGTTAAATGTATTGTGCGAATACACAGAAGAGACCCAGGACAACTTTGACACCAACAGTAACTCCACATAAGACTAAGAAAGTTAAACCCCTGACAAGTGCCCTAAAAGATACAACATTGAGAGCGACCTGCGCACAAGCGCGCGCTGCGAGAGCGAGCAGAAAAGAAGAGCAGTTCCGTTTTTGGCCACATGGGGTCAGTCGCGAGGTTAAATTTCGGAAAATTGCATATAGCCCCTTTAAAATCAAACTTGGACTCGACTCGGCGGGCAAAAAAATGTGATCGGCTACATCCCTAATTGTCAGAATACATTTGATATTAATAACCTAGAATTTATGCAGAGCCAAATAATTGTCCATGTAAAAAGTTTCTGCAGTTCATAGATATGTATCATTTCGAAATATTTGACCTTCTGAGATGCAAACAAGGTGCTGAGATGCCAGGGAAAAGAAATAAAAAAATATGCAGGGAGTATGTGCTCTGGTACCATGCAGGAACACATACTTTATCAATAAATTAAAAGGTGGACAGAATATGTCATTAGAACATCATCCAAACCATTGTGTGGGTACAGCTACACAGATACACACACTATTAAAGTTTTTTTAAAGTGGAGGATTGTTTTGAGAATTAAGCTTTTCTGTGTGATTCATCATCCCTGTCTGTCTGTAGGCTATACATAACAAGCAGAACCACTTCTCGCCGTCTCTCCATCCATACGTCTCTCACACTCTTTCACACTGTGTCCTATCTCTCTCTCATTCTTGTCTTCCATCACACTCTTTTCTTCATCACGTTTTGCTGCCCCCCCCCTCGCTCTCAGGCATGGTGAATGGATCTCTAAATTAATCCTTCACTTACGCTCTGGGTGCTGAGCAATGCTTCGAATAAGCATTCTGAATTCTACCTCTGACCTTGCCTTCTTCTTTTCCATTCTAGTATTCATAAAGCGTGAATGGATCATAAAATCCCAGTCTCAATCATTGTCCTTTTTCCACAAAGGAATACAACTCATTTTCTTGTTCCAGGGTCACATACCCATGTATCTGCTGCTGTTGTCAATCCTTCTTTGCTGTTTCTTCACATCTGTCTTGTTTAATACATGGACACATATATCACTGTGGAGTTTTGTATGGAGCGTCTAAAGCACCTCTGAATTTATCCTTCTGAGTTGCTTCAGTCAAACAAGCATAATATCCTATGGGGCGGAGTGCTGCAAGTTCTTTGACTATCTTTCAAACTAACAGTGGAAAATGTGTTTCAGGTTGGAAACATTCTATTCTATTGTATTCTACTCTCCATCAAAATAAAATGTCGATTATATAGCCTTGCAGGATCTTAGTAGTTCGTTATTGCAGTGATGCATAGTCTGATCTGTCATTTAAATCATTCGATGTCCCTTTGGTGAATTCCACATGAATCAATACAGTTTACTTATTGACTGCCTCAGATTGAATTTATGTGCAGACTACACCGGGTTATTTTTGCATCATGAATGAGTGAAACTGTTGGAGTCGGAACCATTAATATGATTGTGATTGGCTTAGAATGAAATAAGGGGTGGTTGACCCATGGTAAAAAAAACCAAAAAACAAATATATATATATATATATATATATATATGTCCGGATTTATATGCATTTGAAATCAATATGCTAGCAATTTCACATCGTCCAGTCCAAGTCCTAATGTTGCAAGACCATGTGTAACCCGTCAGCGTGCTGCTCAAGTCAAGTCACAAGTCCCTTCAAAGTCAGGACTTGAGTGCTCCATTCCTTCTTGATCGTCACTACATACATAATCAACACAAGCCTTGATACGCCCCTCACAAAAATCCTCCTGGATTACTCGACACAGGTTGTGAAGCCTCGACACAAAGGACACATCATTAGTAAAAAGATGATATGATAAGCGGCTTCGAACGGTGAGTTGCACATTATTGTTCTTTCTAAGTGGTTTGACAAAAGCATTTACTGTGTCTACAGTTATGATTGTATTGGTAGCTGATTTGTATGCTTCATTGGAATCTCAAAAATCTAAGCTTTCCAATGATGTATAATATGTATATGTATATAGAAAAGGCAGAAATGACCCGGAAGTATGTAACGTACCGCCAACAGGACAAGAAAACAGGAAGGGGTCAAATAAAAAGTATGCTTCCTGGACCCCCCTAGAACAAACCACAGGCCTCCAAGGTAAATCCCTCTGGTGCCAGATCTGCCTACACCACCAGCCCCACCCACCCACACGCCAAGTACAGGAGGACCCTCCACTTACAGGAAATGTAGACCACTTACCCTTACCACAAGCCCATCTTTGCAATGCTTAGAACTTTTAGAAGCATGTGTGAGATATTTATTTTTTCATTGACTCTTTGACCTTAAAATCTAAAAATATTAAAGATATTAAAAAAATATCTTTATATAACCTTGGCCATAAGAGAGTAAACATACCACTATGTTAAACTTTATTAAAATATTTCTGCTTAAGCACATTAGCTAGCAAACCTTTAATGATGTAAATTATATACTTATGACTTCTTGTTAAGTGCCTTGAGATAACATCTGTTGTGAATTGGCGCTATATAAATAAACTGAATTGAATTGAATTGAATATACATCTCTGTTGTTCATTCAGTTACTTACCTAAAAGGTCAGAAAAATGGGGTTCAAAGCGTCAGCTTCTCCCATCTACGAACAACAACAAAGAAAATTGGGTACATAAAAAACCCTGGATTAAAAGTAGACACCGTATCTACTTTTAAGACCAGGCTTAAAATGTTCCTTTTTGATAAAGCTTATAGTTAGAGTGGCTTAGGCCATCCTAAGCTATCTCTGTAGTTATGCTGCTATAGGCTTAGACTGCTGGAGGACAGACTGACCAATTTTCTTCATTCTACTACTTTCCCCTTTACTACTCTCCAGTTGCTTTATTTGCTGTTATTTCAACTGTTAACTTTGTTTTCTCTCAGTGTTTTTCTCTCCATAGAAGCCACACCTGGTCTGGTATCATGCTTAGCTGCAATGCCCTGTTGGACGGGGGGGCCATCCCAGTAACTGAGCATCCCCCATGTCCTGTTATCAACTTTTTACTTTCTTTAATATAGAAAGTACCCTTACAGAGTCTTACTCTGCCCACATTTTCTGTTTGAAAAATATTCCTCTATGGGAGCCCTCTGCCTCGCTTGGGTGGTGGTGGGGGTCTCGGCCTTGCCTCCTCTGGGCCCCCTGGGTCAGTGCCTTGGCTGCTGCTGTTGATGTGTTACTGCCGGTGCAGATGGCGCCTTTGATGGCGTTTCCTAACCTGGCTCATCTGTACTCAGCCCGATGTCCTTTTATCGCTGCTTTTAAGTGTGTGTGTGCATGAAGGTTGGGTTTGGGGGAGAGGGGTATAACTATTATCATGCTTTTAATTATGTGGGGGAGGGATGGGAATGTGGTCTTTGTTGGGTCATTTTAATACTGTAAAGTACTTTGAGTTGCAATTGTCGTATGAAAAGCGCTCTATACATAAAGTTTGTGTGGCGCTGCTGCAGTGGCACATACAACGTGGAAGATGGAGCCATGCTAGAGACTAACTAAATGCTATGCTAAAAAATAGCTAACCTGTTAAACGGCATAAACGCTTGCTATTCCAACTCCCAACTCGCTATAGAGGTGTGGCTGACACTGCTTTTATACCCCACAGCAGCAGTGCAGCTGACATCACAAATAATGACTTATGTCAGTAGGAGCCGCTTAGCCCATAGCGATGGCTGATTCAAATTCGAATGTAGTGCAGACTTTTAACCTGAAGAGGGCCCCACACTGAAGGTTCTGGGCAGAAAATGTATATTCTAAATAAGATGCATTAAAATGCCAAAATAATGACCACACATGTAGACAGCACTATTAGGCACTCATTTATACAGTTTATCAGCAAATAAATTTGATTTGGGGGGTGATTTACCCTTTAAATATGAAATATTTGCCCCTAAAAATGCTTTGAAAATATTTTATTCACCCCAGAGTCGTGTTAAATGAGATCCAAAGAACCTAAGTTTCTCACTTAAATAACAGCTTTGTTCAGTTCAAAGTTCTCTGAAAAGTGAGCTCCACCTATGAACGTGTTAATCCAAGCTGATTTATGCACAGCATTGCTTATAGATCTTTTTAGAACAGAGCTCCATTCAGCTCCCTACCCTGACTTCTGACCTGTTCTTTTTGCTTAAAATGATCTAATTTTGCTACTATAGAGAGGGACTAGTGGTTGTCTGGCTTCTTCCCTCCCAATGAACACAATGGAAGGGGATGTCACTTGGAAGTTTCAGCTGGCACTGCAGAAAATCTCACAGTATCTATCTAAGTATTGACTTCTTCCTCACTGAGCGGCCTTTCACCCCATGTCACGCTCTCTCATCAGCAACAAGCAATTTGACCTGAATTGTTTTATCCAGGACTTGATATGCACATATAGTACCTAGACATGTTCATCTCTGGGACACATAATCCATCTCTTTCTTTAGCAGTACAATGACTGATGTTTATACTTCTGTATAACTGTTTGAATGACTTAATTTAATGAACCACACTTGTAAAGATCGTCAGTTTTCTTTTTGAAATCTTGGTTGACTTCTTTAGCTTTTTTGCAGTGTGTCACACAATAAAGCAGTGTGTTTGATCACAATGTAGACCTCAAGGACTGGTCCACACTCTGTTTGTTTACTGTGTCTCAGATTGTTTCCAGTATGTCTTATAAAGAACACAAACATCCTTTATTCCCATGTTGACAAATAAATTGCTAGTTCTGTCCTCAATTGGACATTAATTGAAAGTGTGTTTATGCATTGATGACCACTAACGCAGACAGACATCAAGTTGGCACGAACACATATGTAAACACACACTTCCCAAGAGTACATTAGTGTATCCTACTCTCTCTACATACCCTAGCCTGGAGCTTTGATTAAATAGATTCCTTGTGCAGCTGGCATCTCGGCTGCACGTACCAAAACCCACAGAGACACACAAAAACATTCCTAAATATCTTTTTACATAATCACTCTCTCCCACTGTCCATTTATATATCTTTCTGACAGGTATAAACATTGATTTGCCAACTCATATATACATATATCTAATGTCTTCACAGACATGGCTTAGTGCCTTTGCTTTGCTTGCTTCTTTTCTTAAAGGCCTCAGTCCTCTTGTAGATATGTGACACTTAATAATAGTGCATTGCCAGCATCCATCTTCATTGACTTTCTAGATACCATATGTGTTTTTAATGACACCACAGGGGAAAACTGAGTAAAAAGAAGGGATCTTTGAAACTCTGGCAAGATGATTGCTGGATCACTGTGACATCTTTGAAGCTCCACTTGGCATTAAAGGCTGTTATTATTGGTAATCTTTTAACACAGAGTTATTTTAAATTTGAGATGGCTTATTCCAGATATTATTTTGTTAATCTGCATATATTGATTCATTACACAGCTTACATGTTTTGTGCTTTTTTGTGCTTTTTTAAAGACTGTTGCTATCATTATTCAATAGTGATTAAATAGCAAAGCTAAAGCACATAGCACTTAAAAAAGAATAGTGTTGGTGACTAACAGGTGTATTGCAGTCATAATTGCATTTTTCTATTAGAAAAATAAATTATGATCATGCACTTTGTCTGAATGTACAGAATCTCACTGACTACATTATTAGGGAGTCCATGCTAGTACTAGTTTGGTCTTGCTTTCTGAACAGCCTTAATTGTTTATGTCATAGATTCAAGAGGGTGTTGGAGAAATTCCTCTGAGATCTTAGTTCATTTTGACATGATAGCATCAGATAACACAGCTGCTGCAGATTTGTTGGCTGAATATCAGTGACATGAACCTCTCATTCTAGCACACCCCAAATGTGCTCTGTTGGATCGGGATTCTGGTGAGTGTGGAGGTCAATAAAGTCGAGTGAACTTGCTGTAATGTTCACAAAACCAGTTTAAAAGGGTTTGTAATAGGATGCATTATTTTGGTGGAAGTAGCCATAGGAAGATGGGTACACTGACTATGGTCATAAAAGTATGGACATGGTTATCAACTTTATTGAGGTAGTCAATAGTGTTTAAACAAGGCTCAGTTGGAACTAAGGAGTATAAAGTGTGGCAAGAAAATCTGCAATGTTAATGATCCAAAAGCATTTTTTTTCTCTCATTACTACCAAACAAATATTTTGCTTAGCCACAAAACTAACTGATCTTGAGGAAAAGATAAATGATGAGTTATAAATATATGCTACACAGGACTTAGCTGATTATTATTGGGCAAACTGTGCATTGCTGAATAGAAACAAGCCAATAGAGGCTTTTTATAACTTTTTGGTTAAATTAGATACATTAGGTACACAACATGAAGAAACCATGGACTTGATTTTACTCAAATAGGATAAAAAAAATAAAAAAAGCTTAGTTTCTATCTTTAATGTCATGCTGTTGTGGAACTTCTATGCATGTAGCATAAAAAAAATAGAGGAACTTAGGTAAGACCTATTGGTAATTTATGTAGCATTTTTGCTATAGCTTATTAAGAGCCAATGTGGGGTGACCAAAGAGCCACATGTGGCTCTGAATCACTTTGCTGAACTGTAACATCCTAAAGCATCTCTCCCTTTTCTTTCTTCTCTCAGTAATGTTGACATGTGACATGGCCAACAGGATTCAGATAAAGTCCATCGGCAGCACATCTACAGATTTACAAAAGAATATATATATATATATATACTGCGATGGACTGGCGACCTGTCCAGGGTGTACCCCGCCCCTTGACCGCTGGAGATAGGCAGCCCCCCCCCCCCCCGCAACCCTACATTAGGACGGACGGGTATACAAAATGGATGGATGGATATATATATATATATATATATATATATATATATATATATATATATATATATATATATATATATATATATATATATATATATATATTTATATATATATATATATACCAAGCGAAAACTCAGCCAGAAGCAAATCAGGCAATCAACCCGAAGAATAATCATCTTTGTGGAGCACCACATGTCAGAGTCAAATCAAAACAGGTGTATATACTGCTCGCCATGAGGTTTTGAACAAACAACTTGTCAAAGATGTGCTATTAGTTATAAAATGTAACAGCTTGCTGTTAATCTTTATAAAGATATAAATCTTTGCAGCAAAAGCCAAAGTAATGGAGAAAGGATAATGGATCGGTATTTAGTGAGTCACACTAAAACTCATATGAATGAAATTATTTCTTGTGGGTGTGCAGTTCCTTGAGGCAAGATGAGACAGAGTGAGACATTTCTTTTTGCAGATTTTACAACACGAGCCTGAGGCTGAGTTTTATCCTCCCACAACATACTGCGATGCATTGCCAAGTGATAAGAACGTAACAATGAGAAAAACCTTTTAATATATTAGCGGTATTCAGACAGACAACATCAATCACCTGCAGGTCAGTACCATATTCTCTTGTATTTTTTGTTCCAGCTCCCACAGTAATGAGGAATGAATCAAATTATTAGGCCATGCAATGTGTCTCAGTCAATAGCAGCGCTCTCTTCAGGTAATCGGACTTTGCTGGCTTGAAAGAACAAATGCATCTTTTTAACAGACAAACTCTGGCCTGCTCTTGCAAACTCGCAGGCACTCAGAGAGTTTCAACTGCCTTTGTCTGTCTAATGTGCTTCATTAAGAGCTCTTTTATTTCCTCCTGTTGGCATGATCGCTGTTCAGTAAACAGAAAAAACCCTCTTTCCACTGTGTTTGTTTTTTGCTTTCTGGCATTTGGAAGATGAAAACATGAAAAGAGATGACAGTGGATTTTAAATGTTACGTGTCGCCTTAGCACAACACAGGAGTGTTTACAGTGCACAGAGCCATGTTTGTTGTAATTGTCTGTGACACCTTTTTAGTTGTTCTTTGTCGTCATGCCTGAGCTTCAGTTGTTTTCATTTTCTGATCAAAGAATTTCCACTTACAGACTTTCCTCTCTTTCTCTTTTGTTTAACTCCTGCATGTTGTTCTTGCATTCATGAGCACTTTCATAAAATTGCACATAATCATCAACTCAGTGATTTTATGCACCTTTTGTTTCTCAGTTTCTTATGCCATTCTTACCATTTTTAAATATTTTGTTTTCACTTTACATGGATTTTTATCCCACCCTGTAAAAAATGTTGGGGTTGTCTCATCTGTTTGAAAAAACTCTTTCATAATTGTTTGCAGGTAAAGGCCAAATACAGTGTATTACACTGTATGTGCATTACCAGTATCTATACCCTTTGAAGCTTTTTACACAGTGTCATGCTTTAACTACACACTTTGATGTGTTTTATTAGAATGTTATGTGATAAACCAATACCACGCAGTTCATAAAAGTGAACTTCCATTCAAAAGCTTTTACAAATAAAATCTGAAAAGTGTGGCGTCTGTTTGTATTCAGGCCCATCTACAGTGATACCCCTAAAGAAATATTTGACTTGAAAAGACAGAGGACACACCACAAAAACACAGCAGCACTGAGCCAAGAGTAGGTTGTATGTTAAAGAAAAGTACAAAGTTAAAGGCAATAGTTGCTCCTTTAGTGGCTTCATCTAGTTAATCGCAGCAAAAGCTCAGCCAATAGCTTTGTCTAGGAAAGAGACAGGGTTAAACACTGAACGACAGGGTCAAGTGTATCATCTATGGAGGGAGAACATTGGTGAATGTTGCAAACAAGGAAAAATGTGCTCTGGTCAGATAAGATCAAAACAGAAGTTTTTTGGAATACATGCAAAATGCTTTCTCTATATACAGTAGTGGAAGACAAGCATTGCACATCACTCTCAACAGACCATCCCCACAGTAAAATGTGGTTGGAACGTCATGGTGTTGGTTTGCTTTTCTTCGCCAGAAAATGGCATGCTGGGTATAGTTGATAGTAAGAGGGATAAAGCTAATTACAAGGCAATCCTAAAAGAAGAAACCTGTTGGAGGCTGCCAAAGACTTAATACTTTGGTGGATGTTCACCTTCCAGCTACGGAACAATCTTAAACGAACAACCAGAACTACACCAAAATAGTTTTTATGTTTAAGTTGTTTTCTGTTGGAATGTCCGTGTTAAACTCCAGACTTAAAGACAATTGTGAATCTGTGACTAGGTTTAAATATTGATGTTCACATATGTTCTCCATCCAATAGCTTGAGCTATTCAGCAAAAACTGGTCACAAATTTTAGTCTCCCAGTTTGCAAAGCTATTAAAAATGTACCCCAAAAGACTTGCTGTTGTACTTTCAAGAAAAGATAGTTCTACAAAATATTGACTCAGATGGGCTGAATACATACTGTTTACACTAAACAATATTCAGATTTTTATTCTAAAAAAAAATTGTTCTACATCACAAGTATGTACCATGTGTATACCACAAACTTGTCACGTAAAATCTCAAAATACATAAGTTTGTGGTTGTAACATGGTAAAATGTGGAAATGTTCAAAGGGTGTAGTAAACATATTTAAAGTATGAAGACATAGGAAAATTATGTGTGTGTTTATCTAATCATACATTTTAATGCTTTAGTTTTGTCAGAGTAAAACCTATTTGGACATTTTAGGTTAATCACAAGGTTGGCCATGCAATTTGAGAATGCTTCACACACACTTTCACATCAAGCAGTCCCTGAATCTCTAAAATGATGTGTGTGCGTAGGTGTGCGTGTGTGTGTGTGCGTGTGTGTGTGTGTGGGTGTGTGTGTGTGTGTTTGTTTCCATGGATTTATGATGTAGATGAAAGGAAGGGCATTAGTTAATATTGATGAGAGCTGCCTCTCAACCCTTCTCACTGGGGCACACTTAGAGATGAGAGAAATGACCTTTATACTCATACACCCAAACACTGGTACACAAAAAGCTCACACAAGCCCTCACTTGGGTTGTTCTTTCGTTAAGGGTAAACTATTCCCACCTGGCATTTTTTTACAAGAAACTAAGTGTGTGCATATGTTTATGGATATGTACAAACAATCACCTGTTGATTTGTATAGATTAAAATTGTCTTTGTTCGTCTACCAGATAGAGATAGAGATTCTCTCAAACTATCTTATAGACCGGCATCTGATTTGAACCAATTCATCTTTAATTGCCCATTGGTATGCTGGACAGGTTATAGATTCCTAGGTAACCAGCCAGTAATTCATCGCACTTGCAAATAGGAAGAGACAGGAAAGGGAGCTAAAAAGCTATTAGAGCGATCAGAGTGGGAACAGAGCTCATATGAGAGGGAAAAAGGCTCTCGTGGAAATGGAGGAAAATGATTAATTATACACTCTTTGGTGATTATCAAGGAGGTAGATACACATAAAGATGCAGGGAGAGTAGGCATTCATCAACAAGAGCATTTGGACGAAGACACACACACACACCCAACAATGCAATCAAGTCATCCAGGCTTTGTGAGAAGTAGTGAGACAGCTGTATGAGGTATTTAGATGGTTTTTGATTTGTTTGTGTAATAGCCCTCGAGGTCAGTTTTCCCTGACAGCTCTGGTTGCTTATTTCCTTAAGCTCGACAGCTCACCTCCGCGAGTGTACACGTGTGAGAAGGAAGAATGTGTGTATGTTTTAAACTTGTCCCATCGCCGCTTGCCCGGTCACATTCTGGTTCTCTTTTCAGAGGAAGTTAACTGCATCCAAAAACACACATACACTCACTCTCAATTGATCTAGCCCTTTAGACAGTCACAGTGATAGATGGATGTTCGGTTGCTTCTATTTTTACCCCCCTGAGCCGCCATGGGTCTGCCTTTTTCTTTTAACAAGTGTAGAAATATAATTAGGATCTCTGTGTCATAATTAGACAAGTCTTTATGTCTGGAAAAGGCAGGATGAGTGGGACTGTGTGCATCCTGGTGGCAGGCTAGCATAGTTTCAGCTCAGGCCTTTGACTCAGACTCAATGCCACATCACTGACCTTGTTACATAAAGCGTTTTTTTTTCTCATTATTAAAAAATATATATATTTGGAATGTGAAACACAAACTGCAATGGTAATTTGGTGTATGAGCTTGATGGTCTAGCATACCTCTCATTCGCTCCCACACTCTGACAAAAGAAAAGTTACTAACAAGTAAAGATTCAATACCATGAAAACTGGGAGAAAGTTAAAGGAACATCCACAGATTTATAAATAAAAAAACAGTAAACTCAATATAGTAATAACTTATCTGAGAAAGTAAAAGAAAGATATTTCACAAGATCAAACAGTATAACCCACATCACACTATTGAGTACATGTCTTGTGGGTATGTAGCATATGAGGCAGAGATGGTGACTCGAGCTTAAGACTCGGACTCAAAGCCCCCTTAAGGCAAGGCAAGGCAATTTTATTTGTATAGCACAGTTTCAACAGCAAGGTGATTAAAGGTGCTTAAGTCACAAAAACAAAGGCTTCAGACAACTCAGACTTGTGGGGACTTGACTTGGTGGTCTGTGACTTGAGTCTTATTAATAATTTTTAGCTCATGTAATCAGCAGTGAAAGCAAGCAGGTGAGTAAGTTACAGACTGTAGGTCTGACAGGTTATATACTGCTGCTCATATTTTATTGGGAAATGATGGGCTTGATTACAAGCCAGTGGGGTTCGTGGAAAATGAGCTCATTACAATCTGTTTATTTTAGCTGTATCTTCACAAATATGACCACACGGGTGTCTCTGAATGCTGCATTTGATGACTTTGGGTTGTTTCAGAGCAAAGCAAGCTTAACTTGCCTCTGCCAGTCTTTCGCTACTGTGTCTTTGCAATGACCCTTTTGTCTGAAAATATAAAAAAAGAGAAGTGCTTCCTGTTTTGTTCATTCAGGAATTTCCTCTGCATTATATTCAGTGAGTGGACATTTTCAAACACAGGATAGGTTTCAGTTTATAATAAGCACACATATAGCCTAATGTATTTATTTATTGTCTTTTTTTAGATCATCGTAGTTTCCTTGTTTGTCCAGGCCAACCTTTATTTCACTGTGCATGTCCCTATTCTCTTGTTGTTAAGGTTGTCCTGCTGTAGTGTCCTTTGTTTTGCCCCATGTTAACTAGAGATTCCTTGGTGCACACTGATCGCCTGTCTCTAAATCCTACCTTTGAGTCTTTCACTTCAAATCCATTAGCTATTGCGAATCTGAGCTTAAGTACATGTTAGCCTCCTGTGATTTGTAGTGACACCATATGGCTTGTTAATTCTAGTTATTTGAACAAAAGAGAAAACAGATCTTTGCACCAATGTCTGTGATCTTCTTTGCCATTACTACAGGGGAATTCGGTGCTGTTTACAGACCAGAGCACATGCATTTCTTCTTCCAGCCCCTCCCTAGCTGCTGAGAAACTCACTGTAACTGGGAAAAAAATTTATATTCATAAATGAAACGTTACGACAACAGAACTTCGTAAAATGTCTGTAGAAATGTCTGTAGCTTCAGTGCTGACAAATTCAGAGCCCCCTAATTGACCATCTTGCCGCTGAGTTTAGAGAATTTGGCTCACTCTAAAATCATATAAACACTTATAAAGTTTCTGTTTTTATAGAATTCTTAATGCAATGACATTAGTGACTAGTAACAAGATGCAAGCAATCCTTTGTTTGTTTATAGATCACTAATTCACAACAAATGTCTCAAGGCACTTTACAAGAGAAAAAAATCCAGTATGTATACATACATTTACAGTCAATTAAATCAAACAAATTTTAAGACAATTGCATACATTTCAATTTGATTGCAGATATAAGAGAATGCTGTCAAATTCTGTTTGCTGTGCCAATTGGTAATACTTTTTGATATTTAAGGAAACCTAGCTGACTGCATTGAGTGACCAACTTTGCAGCAGTCCCTTCTCCTGAATGAGCATGTGGTGACAGTGGAAAGGAGAAATCCTCTTAAACAGAAAAATACCTCCAGCAAAACCTGGCCCAGTGTAAGTGGCAATTTATGGCAACTGACTGAGGTTTGAGAAGAGAGCAGACACACAAAACACACAGAAGCACTGGTTCAAGAGTATTTTCTGTGTTAATGAAAAGAGTAACTGGCGGCTGTAGGTTGATGAGTGGTGTCATCTAGGAGTAAAACAGCAAAACATATAAACTCACAGCCAATAATTCAGTCCATTGGATGGAATTAAGAGCATAGAGTTAAGTTTATTCGCCTAAGGGAGAGATGTGGTGAAACACAGAAAGACAGGGTCCAGTGTATAATTCATTGAACATGAAATTATTGGCAGCGATAGTTCAGCCGATGAGCCCCGCCACGTAGCTGTCAAAACTAAGAAGAACTGCCAGCCTTGGTGTGACTTCTATGAAAGGAAAAACATACAGTTAAAGGCATAGGGGCACCGCATGGCTCAGCAGTGAAGCAGTTGTAACAAATACAGAGAACATAGTGCTCCATGCAGCTGTACCTGATTTTCACAACCTGTACCAATGACTGCATGTCTTCCTCTTTGCCTTTCTTCCTGTTAAGCTGCTAATGAATAAAGGCCAAATTACTGCAAAATCTTTTTTTTATAAAAGGCAACGGCAGCAAGAATGGCTGATAATGCATAATTGGAGAGTAGTGTGAGAAAGTAGCTGATTGAGGAAAGTGTTCAGTATGTTCTCCAAAAGCTTAATCCTATAGCAGCATAACTACACAGAGCTCAGGGTAATCCACTCCAACAATAAGCATTTTTAAAAAGAAAATTTTAAGCCCAGTCTCAAACATTTACAGAGAGTTTGCCTCACAAACAAAACCTGAGATAGTGACAAAGAGAGAAGCCTGATAACTAAAATATCAATCAATCAATCAAATTTTATTTATATAGCGCCTTACAACAGCCAAAAGGTGCCCAGGGCGCTTTCCAGAGTTAAAACACAAAATAAAACAAGAGCCCCAGTAAATAGCACTAAATAAAAACATTAAAAAAAAAATACAAACAGCAATCGAGACAGTGGCTACGTATCGAAAGCTTGTCGAAAAAGATGTGTCTTCAACTGTGATTTAAAAACATACAACTCAGAGTTGCTTCGAAGCTGTACTGGAAGTGCGTTCCACAACTTTGGGCCTTGGACAGAAAAGGACCGGCCTCCAAACTTTTTGTAATTGTACTTGGGCATGACCAGTGCAATGTGATTAGAGGAACGCAGAGTTCTGGTTGGTTGGTAGATGATTACCAGCTCAGCGAGGTAGGCGGGGGCCAGACCATTGATGGCCTTGAATACAACCATCAGGATCTTATACTCCACTCTGAACCGGACTGGAAGCCAGTGGAGAGAGCGGAGGACTGGGCTGATGTGAGAGCATTTTGAGGTGTTGGAGAGGAGACGTGCTGCAGCATTCTGTACCAGTTGAAGCCGGTTAAGGAGTGATTGATTAAGTCCAGTGTAGAGGGCATTGCAATAGTCGATCCGCGAGCTGATGAAGGCATGGACAGCCTTTTCGAGGTCAGCCCGGGACAGGAAGGATTTGACCTTGCTGAGTAGCCTTAGCTGGTAAAAGCTTGCCTTCACTACTGCACTTATTTGTTTTCCAAACAACATGCCACTGTCAAAGATAACACCCAGGTTGCGCACTGTCGGAGCAAACTGAAGTGTTAGAGGACCAAAACTGGGGGAGCTGTTGGGTGAGTCCGGGGTGAACAGAATGTACTCAGTCTTTCCTTCATTCAGGTGGAGGAAATTCTGGGAAAGCCAATGTTTGATTTTGTGAATGCAGTTATAGAGAGAATCCAGTGCAGAACGGTTACTCAGAACCACAGGGAGGTAGATCTGAAGGTCGTCTGCATAAAAGTGAAAACAGACATCGTGGTTTGAGATGAGTTGACCAAGTGGCAGCATATAGAGCAAGAACAGAATAGGACCAAGAATGGATCCTTGCAGGACACCGGATGATAGAGGGGCGGCTGAAGAGGAAGAGTCTTTTAGCATAACGGAAAAAGTTCTATTTGTAAGGTATGATGAAAACCATCTGAGAACCATGCCCTGCAGACCGACAGAGTTATTGAGTCGGGAGATGAGGACGGCATGATCCACGGTATCAAAAGCAGCGGTCAGGTCTAGCAAAACCAGAACCATAGAGCTTTTACTATCCAGGGCTGTAAGAATGTCATTGTGGACCCTATGTAGTGCAGATTCAGTGCTGTGTCTGGACCTGAAACCAGACTGAAATTTATCAGCTATGGCATGCAGCTGAAGATAAGATTGAAGCTGGGAGACAACAAGCTTCTCCATCAGCTTAGACAGGAATGGCAGATGAGAAATTGGGCGGAAGTTGGACAGTATGGAAGGATCGAGGTTGGGTTTTTTGAGCAGCGGTCGGACAATGGCATGCTTGAGAGCAGAAGGAACAGTACCCAAACTAAGACAACTGTTTATAAAGGAGACGAGGCAGGGCCCCACAGTGTCAATGGCCTCCTTCATAATCCTAGTAGGAACAGCATCTAGAGGGCAGGTGGTAGCTTTCAACTCATGAACGGCTTTTTTGAGGCCCACAAGGGTAACTGGCTCAAACTTCTCCAGCACACATTGCGCTGCTTGTGATGGAATGATAGCAGCAGGGATTTGTGTGATGGCTTGCCGGACAGACAAAACCTTGTCCAAAAAGTACTGTTTAAATTTGCTACAGGTGTGTTCAGAGATATCATTTAAACCATTAGACACTGGATTTATCACAGAGTTAATAGTGCTGAAAAGGATTCCAGGGCGATGGCTATTGCTGTTGATGAGATTGGAAAGGTACCGTTCTTTACTTTCATTCACTGCTCTCTGATAAGTGGAAAGACTGTCTCTAAACAACTCCAGTGACACCTGCAGCCTATCCTTCTTCCATTTACACTCAGCCTGTCTACACCGGCGCCTGAGGGCCCGAGTTGTGTCATTGAGCCAGGGGTCCGATGGGCCTTTGGAACCCATTACCTTGTAAGGGGCAACAGAGTCCATAATCTGGGAGCAGATGGTACAAAAGGAGGAGAGGAATAGGTCAGGACACAGAGGCAACGCAAAATCAGCAGTAGAGCAGAGATCAGAGGCAGTAAAGGCAGCAACAAAGTCATTAACTGTAGAAGAGGTAATGATTCGTCGACGTTGGGGGGCAGAGGATGTGGGTGCAGGTGGAGCAGCACGGATGTCAAACCGTATGAGAGAGTGATCAGATACGGGAAAATCCAGGACCTCACAGCTTGACACTGTCACCCCACGCGAGATGATGAGATCAAGAGAGTGACCTAATTTATGAGTTGGGCAGGATATGGACTGGGTTAGATCCTGTGAATGGAGAAGGGCCTTAAAGTCATTGGCAAATTTATCAGAGGGACAGCAAACATGGACGTTGAAGTCACCGCAGATTAGGATGTTGTCAAATTTTGGCATGAACTCTGACAGAAACTCAGAAAAATCATTTAAGAAATCCTTGTTTAATTTGGGTGGCCGGTAGATTATTGCACATAAAATAGGAGAGGGCAATATGAGCACCAACATTTGTAACTAAAAGCTGGAAAACCCTCTGGTGGACAGCTGGCGGCATTTCATAGACTGCTCGTATGCGGTGGCTATCCCCCCGCCCCTACCCGTATGCCGCGGGGAGTTCAGGTAAAGATAGCCAGAGGGAAGGATTTCCGAAAAGGCGCTGACGTCACCTGGGTGGAGCAAGGTTTCGGTAAGGAAAAACAAATCCAAGTTATGAGAGGAAATTGCATCATTGAGGACAAATGTTTTGTTATTGAGCGATCTGGTGTTACAAAGTGCCATACGGAACGTGGTTGAATTGACAGGTGGCAATGTCACGCGAGGAATTGGCCGGAGATTTCCTTGAGAGCAAATCCGGGTGGCTGTCTTACCACGTCGGGGATACGGAGATGAAACGCCGGTGTCAGGGCAGATGAGCCAAAGCCACCGGTAGCATTCCCGCGATCCTCTTGTATTGCCACGCTCCAGTCGATTTACACACTTCAGCGGCGAAAAATCCAGGTAAGTCCTCAGCCTGACATGTAACCCGCCTCTCCGACCGCGTCTTCTGCGGCGCTTTCTGCCCGATAACAGATAGACAGGGCGTCTGATCAGAGGAGGAATTGATGTCAATATTGGTGGTGGTAATTTGAAGGATTGGGCGTTTTGAAGCAAACTTGATGTAAAACGCAATTCCAGTAGCGTAGTCCGATCATAAACTATCGCCGATGAGACGACAGCCCAAACAAACGACAGAAAACAGAGTAGCAAGTGGCAAGCCAAGCACAACGGCGCCATCTTCTTCTCTAGGTACCTAAAATATCTTTACCATCATATTCATTTTAGAAACTTTTAGAAACCAACAGTAAACCTGCCATCAGATAACATCATGTGCCATAGAAAAATATGGAAAATTTGATCTTTAATATATGATAGAGCTTGGTTATGATGATGATGATGATGATGATAATGGTGATGATGGTTGACAATGATTAGATTATACAGGCTGGAATATGATTAATAATGTCAAAATTATCCCAATAGTATAAGTATGTTCATCTTTTTTGTTATATTGGCAGTGAAAAATTGTCAGTAAATTCACAGTCTGTTTGGAGAATTATCAGGTTTTGAAGTGTAAACTTGCCAAGCTTCACACATTACCTCTTAGCAGTCCCAAAAGAGTTCAAAATAAGGTCAGAGCCCTCCCATCTGGGGCCCTTTTAGTTGGAGGAGTCACCAGGGGCTGCTTTCTAAATGGGATCACAAACTCTGCTCTGAGGAACTCGCTGCTGCTGCCCTCATGCTATGCTTTTTTTCTCTTTTTTGAGACAGGTCAGGGTTTTGGCTGTGTTAAAGTTTAAAGAGTATTAATAAGTGGATGTGTTGTTATACCTTCAAAAGTTTCTCTTTCATTTCAAAACCCACCAGTGTCCTTCCTTGCATCTGCCTGTAGCAAGGCATTTTAATTAAAGTGCCTACATACTATTCTTCTCTGGCCATTATTGACTGTCGACAGAGCAGCTGGAAGGAAGCAGTCTTAGGCCTTTGACTGCAGTACTTGTCAGAGAACAGTTAGTAATTACATCTATAGATTTCCCTTAGGTAGATGTAAAACTTTGTATGAGCCCAATTCAATTTGTGCTCACTGGACTGTCTTCCTTTCTTTCTTCTTTCCTTCTTCTGTTTATTCTTTCCATTCCATCTTTTCTTCCTTTTTTCTTTCCTTTCTTCTTTTCCTTTATTTCTGATTTCATTCCTTGCTTTTCCTCCATTATTTACTTTCTTCGCTCCACCTTTTTTCTTTCTTTCCTTCCTTCCTTGCATCGTGTTTCTCTCCTTATTTCTGTCATTATTTGTCATCTTTTCTTTGTTTTTTAGTATTAATTATATGTGTTTCTCTTTAGATCCCTTATTTCTTATTTTCTCCCTTCCCTCCTTCCTTTCTGACTATAATGAATTTGGTAACTTTGGAAGGAAACATGTCAGGAATGTGTTTGGTGTTTCCTTGAGAAGACAGCGTGATGCGTAATGTGAGTCAGTGGAGAATACCTTGGATGTTAGCTTCCAGCCATCTTATCCTTGGAAAACACATTTTTCTTGTCTACAGGGAACCCCTGACAGTAACAACAAAAATTGTGGATGACAGCATGGTTGATGTAAAAGAGCTTGGACAGACAAAACACTATTACTGTGACAATCAACTCTGGGTTTTGATTATTACACCCTGTCTTATCTTAGCAGTGTAATACGGATTGTGAATCCCTGGCACTGATGCACACTCACTTCAACTCACCCTCAATCTCAGTCATTCACGCAACTATAGACCTACATGCACACCCACGTCCTTCTCTCCTCACACATTTTCCCACAGGCTCCCGTCCTCACACATAAAAGCACATGCAGTCACATGCTCCAGGGATTGATGGGATGATAGTACAGATGGCATACTAGAGTATTCTTCTCCACATAGGAAGGTAATACTGTCAGTGCAGTCATGTGGGGTGAGGGAAGAGTAAAGAGTAGATCTACAGTGTTGGAAAGAAGCCATACCTCCAAGAGGAACAACTGGACTCAACTATGTCACCAATATCTTCTAGCATTTGTCACTTAGGCTAACTTATAATGTCCAATGATCTATGCTATGTTATTTTTAGATATTTGGTGTAGCATGACATGTTGTGAAATCATAATTTTCTTGTGACAGATTTGAGATTTGATAGTATCAGCATAGTAGCCAGTGTTTATGACAAGTTGTAAAGAAACAAATATAATTAAAGTTCACTTAGAATATTGGAGTGATCTAATTCTGTGCTTTTGCCACAATCTTCAAAACTTTTTTAGTATATTTAATGAACACCTCAAATCTGACCTTTAACACAGGTATTTACAATAGTGTCAATGTTATTTTGACAACATTATGCTTAAAAAAGTAGTCTCAATACCTCTAAATACATGTCAATTTTCTTATGCCACGTTCACACCGCACACTTTATGAGCATCAAACAACTCTCACAAAACGAGTAGTTTGACACCTGTAAATTTTTAAGCCTGATGCTTGCAGAGCTTGCGAAGCCTGACGCTTGTAAAGCTTGCAAACCCCGCCCAACCAATCAGAGTGTCTCACTGTAGCGGCGTCACTACAGTGAGATGCCCTCATTGGTTGATTCTCAGGGGACAACGGCTGAAAGTTCAGCTAGCTGAATTTCTTTTTTGTTTTTGGCCCACAGCAGCCTTTATTTAGCATTGGATATCACAGAAAGGGGAGATAGGTTGGGTGAGAGACATTTGGGAAAGGTCAATGGGGCCGGAGTCGAACTGGGGTCAACCGCTTTGAGGACTGAGGACTCTGAACATGGGGCACCCATCTTCACCACTACACCACACTTTTAAAATTGTTTGTATAGACTAGTAATTAGCATGATGCCCTGTGTGAAATTATAAAGGAGTAAGCACCTCCAGGTGTGTTTTATGTACATTGACCATTTACATTCTTCTCTTTCTGAGTTTAAACAATGTGATCGGAAAAAATAATAGAATCCTATGTCCTCAATGGCTCTGTAATGTAAGGTGACCACACATTCCCCAAAGTCCATATCTGATTAGTTCATCAGCCTCGGATATCTTCCCTCACCTGCAAGCTGTCAGCTGTGTGCTTAGTCATAGAAATAGAGTCCAGATGAGACCCAGAACTAGCAGGAAAGCAAACTAAATTAAAATAAAACTTAATGGACTTGCAACATTTTGTGTGTGATTTTTTTTTCTTCTTGCATTGTATACATTTGGGTTCTTTTCTTTCATCTAGCTTTCTTGCAAACCTTTCTTTTTGACCTTCATAGCTTAGCTACAATCAGCATGCATGCCCTTTTTTAAGAGTGCTCTTTTTTTCCTCCAATTTCCAGAGTGAAAACCACAAAAGCATACAATGACCTAGGCCAGATAAGCTAGTTGCTCTTTTTCTGCCACAGGACAATGTTCAGGCCAGTTCAAACAGATGTGGTTCTTAGATTCCTCCGTCAGCTGAGTTAAGAAATGGATCATGAGAACTGCAGGTCAAGAGACCCCATCTGGTTTATTGAGACAGTACGCAATAAGATCCTGACCTGAAAGTAAAGCGTTTCCTTCTTCTGCTGAGGCAGTCCAGGTTTTCTTGGACACTTTGAATTCCTTCATGCTTTTTTGTGACCCAAGCTCTTTTGACCTTATCAGACAAACTTAGTCTTTTTTTTTAAGTCCAGAGAGCAACTAGCAAAATTTTTGTTCCCCTTAGATAATATTTTGGATATTTCTGTTCAGAAAAAAATTGTCCTCATTTTGTTTTGTTGTTTTTTGTTTTAGTTTTACTTTGATAAATCATAAGGGAAAATACTTTACTGTAATCAATAAATATAATGCTTGATTGTGTGTAGTTGATTTGATTGATAAAATATATCAAATCTGTGAATGAAAATGTAGTGCGCTGAATTGTATCTTGGGATAGGCAAATGGTCCATCCTTTAAAACAGGTTTTGATAGATTGTGACACAGGTTAAAAGACTGATTTAAAAATAGCTTAAGACTAAATTTTAAATTAGCTACACAGTATAATTTTCAAAATTCCTAACATGAAAGCAACACACAAGTTACCAAAGGGTTATGGTTTATATATCATTTTTATAGAACAAATCTATATTTTATGAGCAGGCTGTGTTTAGAGCTCTCAGGACTTTTCCGTTGCTTACCTACAACATCCACAACTAGCTACCCATTCAGCTTTAGAAGTACAGATCATTATCAGTTATTACCATAACAGATTTTTTCATGTGGATACATTGCAGTCAGCGCATTATAGTGTTCAATGATGCCGTGTGTATGTCTACGTTTGTTTTGGTTGCACTCCCTATTTGAGTAGTTGTCTCCATCATTTTGGTAGATGTAATGATCTTTTGTTTGTCAGTATGTGCGTGCAAGCAGCCTACCCCAAAGACAAAGAAACTGAGTCATACAGTTGTCAAACACAGCTCTCGCAAATCTTCTTGTGGAGATAAGGATGTGAGTGTGTTTCTGAATGTTTGATGAAGCATGTGTGGCTTACAGTATAAGCCCAGTGTCATATTTAACTAGCTTTGTTTCCATTACAGGACAGTCTAGTGTCTGACCCAACTAAAGTCCTGAATATACACATCATTAAAAAGAGATATTTTTAAATGTTAGAGAGAAAGTAATCATTACCATACCATACCATAGTTTATTTATAGAACGCATTTAAAAAACAGCATGAGAGCTAACCAAAGTGCTGTACAGATGAAAAATACACAGACAGTAAAAAATAAAATCAAGGAATAAAACCAGCTAAAACTAAGGAAGGAAATAATAAGAATCCCGAAGAGAGTGAAGAAGAATTAAAGGCCAATGAGTAGAAATTCATTTTTAAACGAGATTCAAAAGTCATGAGCTATGGCGCCGACCGTATTTGTAATGGTAGAAAGTTCCAGAGTTTGGGTGCACACACTGAGAAGGTACGCTCACCACGAGATTTAAAATGAGATCTGGGAACATGTAATAGGTGATGGTCAGTTGACCTAAGAGACCAGACAGGTATATAGGGACGTAAGAGCTAAGATAAATTGGTAGGGGGATTTTAAAATGTATGCAAAAGCGAATCCATTGCAGACGTGCCAGAACAGGTGAAATATGCTGTCTCCGGCCTCTGCCAGTCAGGAAGCGTGCAGCTGCATTTTGGACAAATTGGAGGCGGGCTAAAGAGGAGATGCTAATGGCATAATGGACAGAATTTGAATAGTCAAGCCTTGAGGTGATAAATGCATTCATCACTGACTCAAGGTGACGTCTCTTTAGAATTGGTTTAAGTTTGGAAAGACGTCTCAGATGGAGATAACAGGATTTGACAATGTGGCTTATCTGGGTATCCATCCTCAGTTCCCGAGTCCATCCTGACCATTTTACACTAGATGACAGAAAGTAGAGGTCATACCGGGGGCAGGAGTGTGAATTGGGGCTAAAAAGAATGACCTCAGTCTCATCGTCATTTAGTAGAAGAGAATTGGATGAGAGCCAGTCTTTATTTCTGCAAGACAATCAAGTAGTCGATGCTCCGATTCACGAGGTTTTAATTAGACATATAACTGGCAGTCGTCAGCATAAAGGTGATTGTTAACCAAATCTTTTTTTAAATAGCAGCCAGTGGCAAGATGTACTGTAAAGATTAAAAAGTAAATCATTAATACTCAAAATGGCTGTTAAAGTACACCTTGAATTCTAATAATATTTATGCTGACCTCTTATTCTTCCTGTATTCATTCATTAGTCCATTTCATTTATTTGATACAGGTTTATGTCATAGGTTATTTGTTATCACTTATGTGCAACTACTGCACCACAAATTTAGTGTTCACAACATCTGAAGTAGGTTTTAGATTTCCCTGCTTTGACACACTTGAATCAAATGGATAAGGGACCTTCTCAGCATGTCACCAAGTTTTGCAGAAGTATTGGAATGAATCTTGCATTTAAATTAGGTGTGTGGATCTTTCTTAGACAATATAAAAATTAAGAATCATATTAGAGCTCCTTTACATAGGAGGAAACTTTACCAGTGTAATACTGGCAACAATTTTTTCTAATAAAAAAGACTTTTTTCTAGATGAGAAAGTCTTTTTTACCTTCTTAAAGACATTCAAAACAATTTGTTGTAGGACAAATAAAAAAGAACCCTTTTTACTGAATATAGTCATAGTGATCACAGCTTGGTGGAAGGACACAATATGTCTTTTGGTCGTGGCTGCATTCAAGAAAAGATTCCATAGAAACAGATACAGTATGGTTATAAAATGTTTTAGATTGAAGTACTCAAAAGGTTGAGCTATTACGTTAAGATCAAAAGCATGATCCACATGATCCTAAGGGATTATTAATTAGGATGAAATATAATCATAAGGTCTTGGGTCGGATGCCCATCAGCTCACATTACAAACTTTGAACATTTTGATAAATTGACTTCTACATGCTTATGTTATTAGTCTCCTCGCATGCTCAGTGACCTTATGGTTAGTTTACAGTTCAGTACAGTAAGTCTAGTTAGGATCACTACAAGATCTTTACTTTAAACTGCTTTGAGAAAACAATCATCTCTCAACCTGTGGGATTCTCTTCATGCACAATTCAAACTGAACTCTGGCATCATTTTACTATAAAATCTTCCTAGGAAGGATTAAAAAATAAGGAAATTGTAATGAATTAACATAATCTGTATTTTTTTTCCCGTTTTCTTTCATTTAGTGTGTTTATCGTATGTCATTTTGTATTGCCAGGTTTTTGACAAGCCTTGGATTTTACTTTGTTTCAGTAGTTCCCAATTTTACTGTGAACCTGCAATTTAGGGACCCTTTAGGGACCTCAACACAGGACTGTGGGGGTTGAAATTAAGAAGACTCACTGCAGCCATTTCCTGGGAACCCCTGAAGTAGAAAACCCTTAAGAGCGATGCAACTTTTATTCTGAGTATTACATATTTACTAATTTATCTTTTCGTATCTTTATTGGCAATTAAAAAATGCCTTGAGATAATGAAATGTACATGTAGCATTTAAATTACTTTTGCATTGGTAATCTCTTACAGCAAGACCCCATTTTGCTGGCTGCTATATATAAAAAAAACTTTTATTAGGACTGCACGTCCTCAGTAACAGTTATTCAAAAGGGATATTCATAAATTAATATTAATTCAATTTAGAAAGTTCACTTACTAAAATATAAGGGAAAGAGAGATAGTTGTGAGCACACAGTTGTACTAAATGAGACAGGAATGTGTGCATGTGTTTTGTTTTTTCATTGCTTGGCAATGCAAAGACAAGGCAATTTTATTTGTATAGCACACTTTCAACAACAGGGTAATTCAAGGTGCTTTACATGATTTGGTGATAAAAACAAATAAAAACAAACAAACATGGAATATAACATTGGAAGTTAAAAGTAAAAGTAGCAAATTAGTATGAAACACACATTACACATGATGCACAATAACACATGATACACAATAAAGCAAGAGAAAGATAAAAATAGCAAGAGAGCATGAACACATTTCATACATGACATCAATCATTTACTCGAAGGCAATTCTAAACAGATGGGTTTTTAGTCTCGATTTAAAGCAGTTCAGAGTTTCAGCAGCTCTACACTCGTCAGGAAGTCCGTTCCAGATAAGGGGAGCATAAAAACTGAAAGCTGCTTCTCCATGTTTAGTTCTGAGTCTAGGGATGTTTAGTAGGCTAGAGTTGGAGGAGCTGAGTGGTCTTGGTGGTTGGTACCGTGACAACAGGTCTTCAACATATTTTGGTGCTAAGCCATGTAATGATTTATAAACTAGCAAAAGTATTTTGAAGTCTATTCTCTGAGCTACAGGGAGCCAGTGTAAGGACTTTCGAATTGGAGTGATGTGCTCTACTTTTCTGGTTCTAGTGAGGACACGAGCAGCAGCATTCTGGATCAGCTCCAGATCTCTAATTAACTTTTTAGGCAGACCTGTGAGGAACCGTAGCTAACCTAGCAACCTTCTGAAAGAGGACCATTCCTTGTGTTGTAACCCTGCAGCGTGTTTTTGTGTTTTTACACTCCCAGGGGGACTAAAACTCTTGCCAGAACAATGGACACTCACAGAACAAGGCAGGAAAATATTTATTCTTCTGATACAAACACTCAGTCTCTCATTCCATTTTTTCACATTTTATTTATTTGATTCTGGTTTTCTAAAGTCTACTTTTACACTTGCGCTTTGCTGCTGTTTTTACACTGTGAACAAAACTGACCACTCTGCAGAGGTTAGAAACATGGTCATTTGTTTATCTAGAGGAACGTATTAACTACAACACAATAATTCAGATGTGGGGTTTTTTCCTCCTCAGGAATAAAAATCTCCTTTTGATGTGGATTGTGTATTTCAGAAATATTGATTTAAAAAAAATCTTTATGGAGCTTAAATGGGGATAAACAAAAAAGCATTGGATTAAACATTCTCTTCAAGTGTTCTTATTTTTAAGTAGATACACATTAAAAGTCATGTCAAAAGCAAATATGAGCAAAAAGATTGAGCTTTGTAGCTTGGCAATCCATCTTATATATATAAATATATAGTCTTTCAACACCACATAGACAAACTCTATCTATGGTTTTCTTTCAAACTGTCTTTGCATGCAATTGGACAGCGCTAGGGCCAATCAGAGCAACGGGTAATGTGATGTATTCAAAGCAACAGATATCAGTCAACCGGTTAGTCCGCTATACACTGTCAAAGAAGAAGAAAAAGAACGTGCCAGTCATGGCGTCAAACATCCACATTAATGACTTCTGTCATTTCTGTCAGAAAAACATGAGAATGTCTGGTGAACTGACAACAAACCATTCCTGAGCCGCCACCATCTTTGTTTTTTGCTCCACTGTAATCGTGACAAAAAAAGTTGTATCATAATGCTACTAAGCCCCCTAGTCATTGAATTTACAGGAATCTCTTATAGCCTACTCAGCATGCTTGTGGTGAATATGAAAAGGAAAAAACCCTTTTAAGAAGAAGAAACCTTCTGCTAGGTATGAGCATCCATCTGCCACTACCAACTAAGGGTTTTGGAGGACAGCACAGACACACAAAAACACAATTGCGAAGAAAAGCTGAAATCAGAGAGTTTATGGAGGCAATACCTCTGTTAGTGACTTTGTCTTGATACAAACAGAGCTAAACAGTGAAAGCCTCAGTCAGAAGTGTTATATTAGATAAAAATGAGAGTGCACTAAACTATATCCAAACTTAAATTGAATTGCCTAAAAAATACAATCTTGAAACTTATCTAGTGGGAACTTGCACTTCTGAAATCATAAAAACAACTTTATTCTGATTTGCTTTGCACTTTTTCTTCAAATGGATTTTGATATCCATTTTTTAAAATTACATTTACGAAAAAGAACCAAAAACCGATAAGAAAAAATATATTCAGCAGCTAATAATCTCATCTGTCAAAGCAATGAAGCTGCTTAAAAACAACTCGCCTAAGTTATTCCCAAGTGTTTGTGGTTCAAATTAGTCTTTGACAGCTACATTAGCACTCTAAGATACATGTCATTTGTAGACAAGTTTGTGAACAAGTTTTCTTTAATGATTAATAGGATGATTTGGATTCCCAAACCCTCCACTTTATATGCTGGGAGACACACAAAACTGAGTTCCTGTCTCTGGTTCCAGTTTTCAAGAGATAAGCAATTTTCGTGAGAAAAACACGTCAAATGGTTCCACTTAATGGGGAGGAGCAGTGGCTCTACACTGAGCCCCTCCCGGATGACTGACCTTCTCATCCTATCTCTAAGGGAGAGCCTGGACACCCTGCAGAGGACGCTCATTTCGGCCACTTGTACCTACAATCTTGTTCTTTCAGACACTACCTAGCGTTTATGATCATAGATGAGGGTGGGAAAACATAGATCAAATGGTAAATCGAGAGCTTCACTCTTTTTCTCAGCTCTCTTTACCATGACAGATACAGCACTTGCATCCCTGCAGATGTCACACCAATCTGTTGATCTCCCATTCCATTTCTCCTTCATTTCTTTATGTTAGAGAAATACTATTCTGATGTATTCTTCCTCACTCGCTCTGGAACCTCCTACCTGACGATTAAAGTGTCCTCAGGTCGTCTCCGGGTCCTGTCCTGGTTCCCTTCGCGCTCTGGAATCTCCTTGCCAAGAACTATCCAGCCTCCTTCTGGTTCCCTCCTGGTCAGCATCCGCTCCGCTCCCAAATTTAATCCTCCACCATCCTCATCTCTGTTGCCGTTTTCTCCAGCTAGCCGCCTGTCCACCCTCCAACGTCATCACCTGCAAAAGAAAAGACAATCTACCATAGTTACCTTCCTCACGTCACTCTATGCTAATCATCGGATCTCCCTACACCACATCCACCTGAAAGATAAAGAAACAACGGATCATCATCTTCATTTCAGAGTCCCCAGCCCCAGCCCCAGCCAGCCTCAGTTCATAGTTTTCCACTTACCACCTCCAATCCTCGTTAACACCGGACTTACCGTAAGACTCTCTCTGTACTCTGTAAGATTCACTCCAGATTCCCCCGTCTTTTCATTAATCGTTCTTCTTATCTTCCTTCAGCCCAGACCCGAGCCCCGGACCCCCTTCCTCTGTGTATCCAATTTTCTTATTTATTATTTTACAATTAAAATACTTCCAAACTGTCTGCTGTCTGGAATTGTTGCCTACTTAGAGTCGAAAAACAACCAAACATGACAATACTGCACACAATAATAATAATTTAGGATGCTTTTTTTGGCCTTTTTTATAGTGAACTATAATTGGTCAACACAGTTTTACCAGGTTTTATTCTACTGTAATCACACTTCACCATGTGTAGCTTTAGCATTTACAGAAAGTTTTCAGTCAATGGGCACCTCCCTATGAAAAGGATCTCTTCACAGGGAGATGTTTGCAAAGGTGCTACATTAACATTAGCTCACTTCCTCATTTTTGATATGACTGGCTAACAATTTGCCTAATAAAATGTTTTCTTTGTGTTACTTATTAATCATGTGTGGACAAAATTTATATGAGTTGTTCTCTTTCCTCATAAAACTATTTGCTTTGAATATTGTTATTTAGATGGACTAGACTATTATGTATGGAGGTCTACGGGGGTCATTGGAAAAGCAATACAGCATTTTGACGACGAGTGCTTACTTGTGAATTAAAAATATAGATTGCTAAATATAATTTAAAATTCAACAATTAATCCATACAAAAAAAGACAAATTTGAAAATCATTTTGTAATTACACATTTTAAATTGAAATACTAAAGAGGAATAGCTAATTGTATTTATTATTTGATTATTGAATACTGTGATATGATTTTTTTTAATACTATTTCAAAATGGAGAATTAAATAACACAATTAATAAATGAGATTGTAAATATCTTTCCTTTGCATACATTTAAAAAAGCTATTCCCTTTTCTCTTTCTCTTTCCGGCTCCCATTTTCAAATCCTTTTTGCAGTTGCATTTCCTAAATGGTTTCCCCTCTCCTTTTAGCATTTCAGTGACCCTCCTGGTCCCTGAGCACACTGAAACCAAGTTCATCCAATCACAGCTGCTCCTCGAGTGTAACCAGCTCTCTCGTTGGTTAGACACGAGCTGTGCATCTTGGCAAGGTCCACCCAAATGTGGCTGTCTAACCAACGAGAGAGCTGGTTACACTCGAGGAGCAGCTGTGATTGGTTGAACTTGGTTTTCAGTGTGCTCAGGGACCAGGAGGGTCACTGAAATGCTAAAAGGAGAGGGGAAACCATTTAGGAAATGCAATTGCAAAAAGGATTTGAAAATGGGAGCCGGAAAGAGAAAACGAATGTAGAAAAGGGAATAACTTTTTTAAATGTATGAAAAGGAAAGATATTTACAATCTCATTTATTAATTGTGTTATTTAATTCTCCATTTTGAAATAGGATTTGATTATTTTTTTTCAAATCACAGTATTCAATAATGAAATAAGAAATAGAATTTGCAATTCCTCTTTAGTATTTCAATTTAAAATGTGTAATTACAAAATGCTTTTCAAATTTGTCTTTTTTGGTATGGATTAATTGTTGAATTTGATATTATATTTAGCAATCTATATCTTTAATTCACAATTAAGCACTCATCGTCAAAATGCTGTATTGCTTTTCCAGTGACCCCTGTAGTCCTCCATAATTATGCTGCATTCAGGACACCTCTTGGTTGAGCCTCTGTGAAGCAAGCCCTAAAATTAGGGTTGGGGTCTGCATCGACTTGCTATCTGGTCTGGATCCAGATTGGGTCTTTAATCACTCTGGCAGAGTGTGAAAAAATAAGCTCAGCTCTAAGCACTGTAAGAAGAAAGCTTTCATCACACAAACAAAGACAGCGAGAGGCTGGTGAAGAATCCCTCAGCACATGGCTTGAGTACAGTGGGCGTGCACAGCAAAACGTCAGAGCAAAGTCTGAACATCACACACAACATTGTTCACAAGACTTACTTGAATTTTAATCTAGCAGACATGGTTGCTGGTTATGCCACTCAATGATTGCCTAGCTTTCTTGGCCTGTAAGGCAAACAGAAAAATAAAGGTAGAGTTGTGTTTCTGTTGACTGTATGTGTAGCATATAGTCCTAATCCTATTTGTGAGCACTACATAAACTGACGAGTAGGTTTGTGAGTATTAACAAATTCCATTGATTCACTGTGTCTTGAAAACATGTACAGAGGTGAAACAACTGATCTGATGGAGCTTTTTGTATTGAATCCAAATGCATCAATTTTGAGATGTTTGTCTCAGTAAAATCTGTTCTGTTAAGACAAAATTAAGAACTATATAAAACATAGAAATAAACACTATAAATAAAACAAAATGACAATACAGTTTAAACACATCGACCTCTTATGAAAAACAAATTCTTCTTTTATTAAGTTTTTAAGGACATTCTTACAGTCAATAACGGATGAGTGTTTCTTTCTGTGATTATTGAAATAAGAGTAAAATGTCAACAATACGAATGTGACAGAACTTTGGAGGCTTTATTAAATGTTTATTTGGTTGGCATGTTTGTTTTTCAGTTTTTATATTTTGTTAATGTGAAAACAATTGTTGTTCAGAGTTAAATTCACAGTTAAAGTTGGTATTACTTCAAGCTGAGCTAGACAAATTCACAAAGTTAAATAATGTGGATGCATATTAAGTTCTAAAAATATGATTGTCATTCTCCAAAATCTGGAAAACACAGAACAGTTGAACAGTTGTAAAGTAGAAAGAAATAGATAAGCTGAGGGAAGATTGAGGAATGGAGACATGAGGGGTGAAGCGCCAGTGGTGGGATGTCATTTCCTCTGTTCTATTACTGCTCGGTTTATCTTGTAGGCACACTCTGTCACTATGGACCTTCCAAGCTAGAAGGGCATACACCTGTAAGCGTCTGTGTGTGTATCCGTTTATGTGTGCCAGATATACACTTGCACAAATGCCAGCTCATATTCTTATTACTTTTTTTGGGATTTTCCATCAAATATAATTTATCCAATCCTCGTGGTTTTAAAGCCAAGAAAGGGTCATCATGAAATACAGGCATGTGAACAGAAAACGTGGATTTTGCATTTGTGTTTATTTTATGCCCCAGGTCCACTTCTTATTCACTAAACCCATACATTTATTATTAAAGAATAATAATAATGGTCAGTAATACAAATTAGTAGAGATACAAAAATATCTAACATCTAACATTTTCACAGAAACAGTGAGTGACAGGTGTTTAACTATAAGAGACAATTATCTCGGACAGCTTCTAAATCTGCCTCACTGTTTGCCTTTTATAAAGCCGTTGGTGGCCAGTGCCTTCACTTAGCATAGACAATTAAAATCTTGAGTTAAATTAAGAAGCATTTTCTCCTCTAACAACTTCCAAAGTTATAGTTACATGTAAAGCATTTGTGATGATTTCTAATGTAACAGTTGATGCTAAAGAGTCTAAAACTAAGGCCATGTTTTTTTGGAGGTTTGTGCAGATCCAGCATAACCCTAAACCCTTAAAAATAGACTGCAACCATCAGAATCAGAATCAGAAAGGGTTTTATTGCCAAATGTTGGGTAGGTTTACAACATTAGGAAATTGCTGCGGTACTTTGTGCAAACATACAAGAACAGACAAACACTTAAATAAAAATATAATATGCTAAACAGATTGATATATACATGAATGCAGGTAACGATCGGTGCAAATCAGGTGCGAAAAAACCACAATATGGGTCATGTAACTGAGCCGGTGGTGGGAACAGTCTTAGGGTTATTGTTCACGAGTCCAACAGCAGAGGGGAAGAAACGGTTCTTATGGCGAGAGGTTCTGGTCCGAATGGACCGGAGCCTCCTGCCTGAGGGGAGCAGGTCAGTCTGTGTCCAGGGTGAGAAGGGTCGGCTGTGATCCGACCTGCACGCCCAAGTGTCCTGGAGGTGTACAGGTCCTCCAGAGATGGGAGTCTGCAGCCAATCACCTTCTCAGCAGAGCACACCACACGCTGCAGTCTCTGTTTGTCCCTGATGGTAGCTCCTAATTAACCATTATGGTTAACCTGACCAAATAACCCTAAAACTGATTGTTAGTTTTACCAGGCTAAAAAAGAATAAATAGAATAAATATAATCAAGAGCAACATGACAATTGCAGTGGACTTGTGTTAATGTCCTAGATAGAACTATGCACCTTGTATTCAGTTGAACAAGTAATTGTAGAACAGATTTCTTAACAATGGAAGTGGTAATCTGATTCATGCAAATACGTTCAGCAGCGGTAAGTGTTTTGGATATATCCAATTTTAATGAATTGGAGTCAGCAGCGTAGGTTGTCGTAAGTTCTTACTAGGTTCTGGTTGACTTTTGTCTGCTTTAGTCTTCGTCGTTAACATAAAACATAAAACTGTTTAAGGAAATACCTCCAAGCAACACTTGCGTTTAATTTTCTTTCACCTTTTCGATTAAAGAAGGTTGTAAAGTCTCTTAGACATCCTTGCCATGCTATGGTAGTTTTAAATTTCCAGCAGTAGCTCACTGTTGTAATTCTTAGCCATGATTATTCAGGTGAACCGCTGCACAGTATGGGAGGGACTGATTGTCTTTGTGTCAGCAGTGCTGCTTTGTAAAATTATCTGCCAACTTCAGAAGATCAAAACGGCTCAGTTCTACATCAATTGTGAAAGCTCTGAATATCTAAAAACAATTATTTTTGTATAGTTTATGTTGAAATATCAAATATTTTGACAACCCTAATAGACATAAATAATAAAGATAATGAGACTTCTACCTTTATTAAGCATTCAATTAATCTAAAGAGCTGTTGAATAAGCATGGTCAATTAATACAACCCTGCTGAAAGTTTTTGTCATTCAGGATGTTCAGTTCGATTTAGTTTATTAAAATTGTGCTAATTTGAAACACATGTTGTCTCAAGGCACTTTACAAAAAAAGTAAATTCACTCGAATCATAGAGACAGATTCTAAGTCAAATACATACATTCCAAATGGGTGAGGATACAGAAAAAAAACACAGAGGCACTGATCTAGTAGTACTTTCTAATGTTAAAGAAAAGTAAAAACTTAATGCCAGTAGTATCTCCTTGATTTAGTGGCTTTATCTAGGAGAGAAACACCAATAAACAGATCAACTCTGAGCCAGTTTTCAGGTCTTTGGGATTAACGAGTGCACATAGAGATGGTCACAGTAAAGGTCCAAGCAATAGCTTTGTCCAGGAGGGTGAGAGGGTTAAACTCTGAAAGTCATTGGCAAGTTTATCAATACAAGGTTGTTATTTCAAAATGTGGGATTAAAGATTTTCCAGAACACATTATGATGAACCAAAGTGAATTACCAATGCAGTTTGATTAGTTATTTACACTTTTATATTTATAAGCACTGGGCTAGATTATTACCCCAGTGAAGCTGTTTCTCTGACCTAGATAGCTCTCTGTGTATTTGCTAAGCAGAACACTTATCATGTTCTGGCAGGTACTCTTAAGGAGTGATCACACTGAGGCGTTTTGACAACAGTGCTATCCACTTTAAAACCACCTATAGGTGAACCATGTCAGGCGAAATGGCTTCTTGCACCTGGGCTTATTATACCAGACTGTGAAATTAAGAAGGTGGGGATATTTGAGCGGTTTAGTACAACCAAAACACTACAAGGCAAATACAAACAGGACAATACTACAAGATGCATCAAGAGCGTCACAGCAGGAGAAAGCAGCTCTATGCATGCTCCTCCCCCCCTTTTCTTCTTATCTTGTTATTCTTAGTCTGACCGCTGTGATGAATGGTTTTGATATCATGTGTGTGTTTGCGTGTGTGTGTGTGTGTGTGTACGTATGATGAATGACTATGTTCATACTGGACAGGCCCAGAGGGCTTTAGCTACTGTTAGTAGTGCTTAAAGATGACTGGAGTAAAAAGGCTTGCTGTCACATCTCTGTCCTACACACTCACTCTCTCTCTTGCGCTTTCTATATCTCTCTATCTCTCTCCCTCTGATTCATACACACAGTTATTCACACACACATATTATCCCTGTTTAAAAGGTTGTGTCCTAGGGATACCCAGCAAAGCACTGACAGGTGGGATGCACTTTCCGTCTTTCCTTTTCTTTCATCTTTTCTCCTTTATTTCTCATTCCCCCTCTATCTTTTATCTCTGCTATTCCAGACCTTTTTGGTGGGGGCGAAGTTACTGCGGCACACTGTCAGTATTATGCAGTGGACTGTGTGGTTGTGGGTGTGCATGTCTATGTGTGCATGCATGTCTGATTGGTAGATCATGCTGTGAGCAGATATGTTCTGGACCACAATTTTGCCCAGAGCGTTTATGCCAAGTTTAATATTACAAGCTTAATAACATGCCTCAGTGACTACAGTGACTACAGGTCCTAGAGACATTTTTAGATACTGTACAGTATCTAAACAAATGTCTCCAGGACCATATTGCAGTGAGAACTTTGATTTGGTCCTCAAAGGTCAAGCGATACTGTAACTAGAAACCTAGGATTTTTAATTAATCACTGAGTTAATGCTAAACAGAAATGCTATTTGACAAAAAGCTGTATATTTTAATCATTAAAGAACTGCATGTTAGACTCTCCTTCTAATCTAGTTGCCATTGTTTTTAAATATCACTGCATTTATGTACGTTGTGAGCACTTGAAACCAAAGTCAGATTGTTTGTGCAATCCTGGCCAATAAAGTTGATTCTGATTCTGATTCAGTACTCTAGCTGGGATATACTAGATATCCCTGAAAAGGACAGTGAGGGGAGCTAAAAGTGTAACTGGAGTGTGGACACTTTTTTTTGCCCTGCTTCCATAAAGTCCAGCTTTCTTTGAGTGTACGACTAATAGCTATCCTGTCCGCAGACTCTCACAGCTGAGCTGTAGATCTCTGGTGCTCCTCTTGAGTTACAGTGGGCCTCTTGACTGCTTTTCTGATTAAGGTTGTCCTTCCCCGCATTGATGTTCAGGTAAATGGCCATGTTTTTGTAGGTTTGTAGAGAGGTGCCATGTTCTTTTAGGGCATGTAAATACCTTTACCCAATAGCTTTTTTATGTCAGGAATAAGTTAAATACAGGTAGATCCCATTTGCTAATTAAGTGACCTCTGAAAGCATCAGGTTAAAAGAGGTCAGAAAAGAAATGCATACCCTTTTGGCTTTTTTGTAGTAAAACAACCCATCACATTATTCACAACTTTGTAATGGTCTATCACATAAAATCACAATATACAGCGGAACCCCGGTATTCACGGGGGTTAGCACCACAGCCGCCCACGGATAGTTAGAATCCACAAATACTTCAGATTCCCCCTAAAAATGATTATAACTGCTTATTTTAACAGTTCATACAGCTTATATAACTTAATATGCATTATGTTCAATGAACACCGTCTCAGCACCAGCACAGAAGATAATGTTCACAGTCTTCCATATTACTACTCTTTGGGGTACAGATGATCAGAAGCCAAGGAAAATAAATGGCACTCCAACATTGGCTGCTCTGCAAATGCCAGCCAATAACGAGTCAAGTATGTATTCCAGCTCACCAAGCTGCATTTTGTTTAGAATATTTTGAAATTCACAACAAAAAAATCCATGAATAGCCTGGAGTCCTGTTCCCCAGAAAAATCTGTGAATAGTTGAATCAGTGAATACTGAACTGAATAGTCAGTGGTCCACTGTAATAGTAATTAGTCTTGTTTCACATTTTGTGTAGGTAAATTGTGAAAAGTTTGAAGGGGTATGAAAAATATTTTGCAAGGCACTGTAGGGATGCAAAAGTCTGAATATGGTGCTAACACAGATAACAAATGCATGCAGCCAAAGAGGGCGGGAGGGGAAATAATTGAATATTTAATACATTTATTTATTTATTATTTACTGGGATGGACTGGCGACCTGTCAAGGGTGTGACCCCTTCTCTCGCCCGATGACTGCTGTAGATAGGCACCAGTCCCCTCACAACCCTGCATAGGCTACTCGTTATAGATAATGGATTTACTTATTTATTTTATTGTTTGTGAACAATAGCTATTCACTTTTTAATAGAATGTTCTTTAATTTTGGTTGAGTGAGGCATTCTCAGTTTTTGTTTCTCACTTCAAAGAACAGCCTTGATAAGGTCAAACCTCTCAGTAATGGTTAATGGCACTCATGAACGTGTTTATTTGAACATGGGTACACCAATGTACTATGTGGAGATGTAGTTGAGTTCTTTGTTCTAAAAGGCTTCAGTTCTAGTAAAGTTGAATGTGCTTGAGTCAGCAGTTTTGTTTGTGATACTTCCTTTGCTTTTTAATGGGGGAGAACCAAGATTTTTGCCAGATGGGCCTAATACTTCATGCAATCTGCTGACTCTAAAGAAATAAACATGAGATATTAATGAGATGTTACCAGAATTCATTTATTTACTCATATCCTAACATAAAAAGGGGAAGAAGTGCTGATCGATCAGATTCTATGGCTCGTTTGGTGGAGATAGAACAAGCTATAACCCACATGCCAATTGTTAGTCCCATTGGAATGTAATTTCCTAGCTTACCATTTTCTCCTGAATCCTGGTGCACATGCACTGTTGAATAGCTTATACAATGTCAAAGCCTTAACTTTAAGAATTAGGTTTTGAAATCATGTTTTTATATGTGTCAGTTTATTACTTTTTCCCTCTCTTATATTTATAAGAAAAGGTGGTTTATTTTTAAGCTATCCACTGTTTGACAATGATTTAGTATGTTTTCAAAATTGGCTATAGCAACTTGAAAAAAAAGACAATGGAAACCACACTCGTACCTTTTTCATAAACAGCTTTCAATTCTGTGTTTAACACGTACAATTTAGTTCTTAGATTCACAACAAAGTCTGTTGTCCCGTCACCCATAAGGCATTGTGCAAAATCTGTTTGTTACTTTGAACTCTTACATTTAAACCAATGGTCTCTTGCAGAGCAAATTCGAATCCCAGTCATGTGGGAAAATCAACGTTCATGCTTTGAATGGGATTATATGATTGTTGCTACATCTTTATCTTTAAAGACTGGGAGGACGACCTAAGGAAATGTACTCTGAATATATTTACTTGCATTTTTAACTGCTTCACCAATTTCATTGCTATAGAATAAGAACACAGAAAAAAGTATTTTAATTGGGATTTGACCTATTTTTGCTATTCGTTTAAATAACTGAGAGCTCATTAATTGTGTACTGCTTTTTTTGCAGTAAGATAAATTTGAGAATGTGGTCAGGGATTGAATGACTGGGAACTCCTGCTCTCAGGAACATGTCTATGGATGTGTGATTAAGTTAACTGACAAAAAAAGATGAGATTTGACCAAACTGTTTACTTGTGGGTTGAAAAATACACCTCACAATTCAAAACAAACAGCTTTGCAGTCTTGCCGGAAATTGTGGACAAAATCCGTCCTACTGCAACACAGTCATGAATAACATAAGTTATTTGCAATTATGCTTCTAGCTGTTCACTAGCCCTGAAATCTAGACACACTGTAGCAATAGCAATAGATTTTCCTCTGCAAGTTTGTTTAGCCACCCTGGGATTGTCAGACAGTAGGACTAGGAACTATGCCACCTGCGGCTGTATCAGCGGAGCCGAAGCGCTGTGATTCATCTGTGCCCTGCTCCTCCTGTATGTGTGTGTGTGAGTGTTTTTTAACTCCTGGCAAGATGGCAGAGAGCAGTAGCACAGCTTCGTGGAAGTACAGACATTATTTTAATTTCGTCAATGAAAAAGAAAAGAATATAACACTCAAATGCACACTCTGCATTGGGGAAAAGTTCTTGTCGACCGCAAAAAATTCCACTTCAAGTTTTAAACATCTTGTATCCAAACACCACTCTATCAGGCTACCCGGGCTGGATAGCCTAAGTGTTTTTTTATTCATATGTTCTGTGATCGCCCAATGACTGCTGGAGGTAGGGATTAACCCCCCACCAACTCTGAAAGGACAAGCGTGTATAGATGGTGGATGTCTCTAACGCTTCTTTGTATGTTTGTAAAGATAAAGATGTTTGATGTGTCAGCCCAAAGGCATTTTTGAAAGTCTCCCAAAAGAAAATATATTTAAAAACAAATCTTCAGAATTCCTATAAATTCCTTTATTATCCTAGAATATCCCATATTCCAACAGTTGATCATTAACTAGAAAACCAGCAGTCAATCAATAAATTGTAAAAAATGTATTTAGGAAAATAATATTAATATTACAGAATTGGGAAAGTGGGTTGAGGATGTATTTGATGATTACCTAATTTGTATCCCCAACAGTATTCATTATAAAGGCTAGATTGTAAGGACTGTTACCCCCAGGCATGCTTATTTACCACACTTTTTGATTGCTACACTAAAGATCACCTCACATCCCATCAAAGCCAAATGATAATACTCTACAACAATCCTCAAATGAGAACTTAATAGCTTTGCTAATTGTCAATAATCTGTTTCGCTTGTTATATAGAGGGATAAGGAACGCAACTACATGTCAGCCAGTACTATTATACCTACCAACTGTGACAACAAAAAGGCTATGTATGCCTCTCCCAGGTACCTATGTTTATTTTACCCAAATCAGTATTCTTTAACGCTTAAAAGCTCAAAGGGTAGTCCCAAAGAAGAGCAAAGATCTAAATATAGGGGACAAAAAGTGAATTACAACAGTTTCACCCAGAAGCATTTTTTCTCTCCATGCCCCTTACTCCTGACCTGATATTCAACTCTGTACTGAGACATGGGAGCTAAAAAAAGACATGTTAAGATTATCCCAGGAGGCATTTCTGTGCATGTTTTAGCTGAAGCTGATGATCCTGAATGTGTATATGTGCAATCATTTAATGACTTAAGTCCAAACACATGTAACAAAGCTTTGAGCACATTTAAAGACTTGTTTTTAGTTGGTCATGGTAACCGGAGGGGCCGTGGTTTCACACTCTCTGTCTTTTTTGTACATATTACCTTTTTCTTCTTTTCACAAACCCTGCAAGTGAAAGTCTGCTTGGCAGAGTCCTGTTGCTCTCAGATTCCCTCATGGGTTTTGGAACAACTCTCTTCCTTTCCCCTCAACATTTTCTTTCTTTTCTTCATTGAGAAGAAGAAATGTATCCCTTCCCTCTCTGCTTTGGGCTGTTTGGTGAAAGAGGGAGGAAAAAGAGAAGTTAGACAGTGATGGACAAGGCAAGGAATCAGACAGAGGGATGAATGGTCTCACTCACAAGCACAGTGAACCAGAAACACACAAACCAGCAGTGCACATGGTGCTCTATCACTCCTAATAATCACTGCCCTGTTTATGAACCATTTGTGGCTCTGTTATCTTGTAAACTATGTTCTAGAAGAGAGGACCTGATATGAAATCCATACGGTGGCCAAACACTTCTACTAGACCATTGATTGTCAGGCTTGATCTTTTATCTTGTCTTTATAAAGCTGCTGATGAGAACACTTGAGGGTTGGTGTCTGTAATAAATCCTCAGCAATTGAACATTGGCACGTTTGACACCATAAAAAGCCAATCTAAACATTTTCATATTAAAAGTCTTACTGTATGTTTTAAAAATAAAACTTACTTCCCTAACCTCCTGTGACTTAAAGTTCATTTAACAGGTCCCTTTAAAATCAATTCAAACTGCATCTTGGTGACAGTCTATTTACCTGTTGGCCTTCTTTTCTATTTCTCGCAGCTGTTAAAATCTTAGTGTGTTCATATTGTCTTCCATCTTCCCTTTCAATTTTGTTCATGTTTTAACATGGTTTCTTGAAAATATTGATTAATTACTTAATTAAGCATGTTGTGATGGAGAATATGTACAAGGCTCCAAAATGGTGTGTTAATTTATTTGCAGGCAAGCTGGAATTGTATTGTATTTTGTTATTATTAACAATAAACATTATATTTGATAAAATGACCACTTAAATGTAGGAAAGAGCTAAAAAGGAATAAAATAAAAAGGAAAAAAAAACTTTTCTCCACCAGACATTCTACCAGGGTTGATGCTAGTCTTTCTTAGCCAAATAAGTGATTAAACGAAAAAAAAGTTTTTTTATATGCAGATCTACAATGTGATGGAACTTCAATTCAGCTGAAGTTTTTTTTTTATTTAAATATAGCTCAGTTTAACAATATAAAATCTTATGAATCAGATTTGGCTCTGCTTGCAGTAGTTTGTCACACTGACTGATTGACGTTTGCTTGTCATCTGTTGTTTCCTTTTTTCCTTAATGTTGACCTTTCTGTTTCTAACTGGTACAATATCATTTCAATTCACCCCAGTCATTTTCTACCCATGTTATTAACTTAAACATATTTGTAAGTTGAGATATTGTACGATAAAGAGAACCTTTATTTTTGTTTCCTTGCAAAGTGAGTCTTTATGTCAATTTAAATTTCTCCTGGTCATTATAATCTTAGATATTAAATATAAATAATAAATAATAATAATAAAATAATAAAAATAAATCAAACAGACTGTTAAAAAATCTTGAAAACTTTATAACTCACTTAGGTACATTTCTTTTTAATTTAATTTGGATACCTGCTTCTTCAACCCAACCTTTAAAATAAAAACTGTCCAAGATCAAATAGGCTGTTTCACAGCCTTTAACACCTAAAGTAATTTGAACAAAATATCTCAAATGTAGCTCATGTAGTGCAAGAACTCACAGGTGATAACACACAGGATGGTTGGGTGGGTGATGAAACATATGTGACCTAAACTGGTCTCAAGGTGTGAATGCCCTCTGTACCAGGATAAAGACTAAACAGCATTAAGAACTCAGCAAAGAAATAAATCTGCCTTTTATGACAATTTCTGATTATTAAAAAAAAAATACATTATAAAGGTTATTATCCCTTTTAATTATAAAATTGTGCGCATTATATAATAAGGAATTATGATCGTTATACATTTATCACACTATTGCATATCTGCCTTGTATTTCTATGGTAGATGAAGTTATATGGCTTGAAGTATCTCACGCTCTAGCATCTTTCTCCTCCTTTCTACACTTTTGATACTGTAGTATACATAATGTGATCTCCTGCTATTCTAGGCCATGTTTTTAAGAACAAACATCCTCACCACCTCGTTTAAAAAAAAACTGTCCACATCTAACCGCATAAATGTGTTGTTAAGCACATTCATAGACATGCCAAACCTGCAGTAGTTCCCCCAAATCATATCTACTCAGAGTAACTTTCTATGTTCTAACTTCTACATAGAGCAGTAATTGAGCTTGTAAAAACAAGCAAGCAAAAAGCGCTTGGACAATCGATGATGCCAACACATCTCTGAGGGCATAGATGCTGTTTCTGAGTGTAAACACAAGTCGCACAAGTAATGTCGGAGGATTTTTGTCGCGGAAAGGGACGTTGTGGAGCCGAAAACTCCGGTTATTTCTGTCCACACGCAAATTCTTAAAACGGAGAAAAACGCAAATCTCCACTTTGGCGGAAGTTTTTAGAAATAATCGTTTTCTGTGATAAAAATGGGGTTTTCGTGTAAATGAGAGGCCAAACCTCAGGAAATATCTGCTTCTTTCCTTCGTGTAAACGGGGCCCTAGACTACCTCAAAGTTTTAAGGACAGGTTACAAAATGTGAGTTTCACTGCTCTGACTACACATTCGCCACCACTACAAAATTTATGTTAGTGCTATGCTGATGTCAGGACAATGATCCAATATGTTACTTAATTTATGCTACACTATGCCAACACTCAGTCTGCATGGATAAGGATTCACTCACCTCGGCCTTCCAAATATTTGGGGAGGGTTCAACTGAATGCAAACTGAAGTACTTTCAGATTAATTCAGCTAATAATGATTTGACATCAAAGGGGCATTCATAGATTGCATATAGAGCAGAACTTTCAGCCTGTAAAAACCCCTGATAAGATTGTGCCTTATTTAGTAGCACACTGTAAAGTTTGCCGATTTTATCCGGTACACACACTCACACACCTACACACACACGCACGCACGCACACACACACACACACACACACACCCACACACACACTAACTTAAATGCGCTTTTAGATATGCCAATATATGTAGCAAGACAAGAAACAGTTTTATTATTTTTGTAAGAATTACATTAATGAAATAATTACTATCTAGAATTCCTAAATAATAATTAAATAATTAAGAATGAAATAATGTGTATGTTAAATTTTGAATTACATTTTTACCTTAATCAGTGGTTGTGGAGATAAGATAATAATTTGATATGGCTTCAGTAAAAAAAATGTATATTGACTTCAGCACACTAGCTTGTTTGTAGGATTAGTTCACATTTTCTTTCAGGACTGAATCAAATTAATGCACAAGACCTTTTCAGTAAAAAAGTCTACAACTGGAAACAGACTGAATGCTGAATCTGGGAATGAGGCATTGGACAGTAGATTTTCCTCTAATTACATTGCTCCTTAAAGACTATTATTGGCATTTATGGTTGCCTCACCTCATACAAGTATTACTGTCTTGCACTGTAGGCCTTTCAGACCACTATTAGAAAAAATGCACTACAAGGCTTTTGAACTAGCTTATATCCCTCATTTAGACTGATGTGTTTTTTTATTTTTGCCTTTGCCTTCTGGTAACGAGAAAGTTCGCAGTATTTTGCCGTGTAAGCTGTCTGGATAATGTGTCCGCTACAGGGCTGTTATTCAGACTAACAGGGGAAAACCAACTGCAGTATCAGGACAGAAAGTCTGGAGGTTGTTTGCATATGACAAAGAGGAGCTGATCGTGCTCATGAATGCTGTCATAGGTGAATGTGTTTTTATGTGTGTGCAGAACTTTTAGTGCTGAGCTGTGTTGATATGTACTGACAGTTTAATCAGCAGCAGGTTAATCTGTGTGTGCTTTCATTCTGTCATGTGGAGAAAAGAGCATTTTCTTAACACATGAGGACCAAAATAAAATTGGAGGAGTGGCAGCTGGAAAGCATATGAGAGAGAGCAAATGCATGAAGTGAAAAATGGCTTTTTTCTCACAGTTAAATGTTTCAGATCTTAAACAAATATCAATAAATATTTTTTCCCTAAACCTAATATTTAGTTGTGCCACACATAGAGGCAATAGCAGCCATTAAGGATTTGCCTTGATTGTTAATGAGTCTTTTACGTCATTGTGGAGGAAACTAAGCCCACTCTTCTTTGCAGGATTGCTCAAAATAGCAATGAGCAACTTGTTTAATGCCACACCCCAGCATCTAGTTGAATTTAAGTCTGGACTTTTACTAAGCCATTCCAACGCCTTCATTTTGTTTTTGTCTTTTAGACATTCAGAAATTGACTTGATGGTGTGCTTTGGATTTTGCGGCACTTTTTGTGATCATTGCGGCCTAAAATGCCTAATGTTGCGGCAGCTTCTGTGAAAAGTTGCTACCAAAGTTGCAATGTTTTTAATTGTCATTTTCTTTCTTTTTTTTTGCCAGACCATTTAAAAATTGTTTAAAATAAATCCATAAAAGTTTCAAGTTCTGAAATTCCAACATTTTTATTGTAATAAATGCACTGGAAGAACACTTGACCATCCAGAAAAACACTCTTCAACTTGTAGCTTATTCTTGAACAGAAAAAGAACAGAGCAACAACTTCAGGTTCAAAGAACTTTGGAACACAAAACAATAAAAGTGGTTTTTGTCTGAGTCTTTGACAAATAACTAAGTCGAACGGACGAATCGTTTCCTGACCCGCAAGCTATCGCTTTAGCAGGAGGTAGCGTACATCCTGCTGTCAGTCCCCAATCATGTGACCATGACCACTTCCTATTTAAGAAGGCCCGACTCACCTGTCAGACACTATGACATCATTTCTTCTATGTCCCGAGCTCCCTTCCTACCACTCCTCCTGATGTTTCTAGTAATCAGGTGTCATGGGTCTCCTTGATCCCCAGATCCGTGTTGCCTGCTGCTTCGACCAGTCTCTGTAACACCAGTCTCCCTAGTAGATCAATTTCCAACGTCTCCGGTGTTCCTAGATCAAACAGCGGGCTCCTATTCCCCACTTGCTCTTTATCTCCGCACTTGGGTCAAACTAGGGGTGCACCGATCCGATATCAGGATCGGATATTGGCCGTGATACTGATAAGATAGCTGGATCAGGGATCAGAAAAATGAACAGATCCACTGGCCGATCCAGGTTCCTTTTTTTTCTTTTTTTCCGTCACAGCAGAACGTATTTCATGCGTTCAGCTTTGGGTGTGTCGCATGCTAGAAGCAACATGGAGCGAGCCAGAGGGTTGGCTGTGTGGAGATATTTCACACTTACCACTCCAACTAGTTCGTCGGCTGTTTGCAATGTCTGCAAAGTAAATGTTTCGAGGGGAGGTGGTATTACTGCAAAGTACAACACTACCACTTTAATAAAGCACATCCAGAAACACTATGCTAAGGAGCACGCTGAATTCCTGCACCTCAGCAAAACAAAAGGAGCAGGTTCAAAAAGTAAAAAAGAAGTCTTAGTTATGTTTAGTTAGTAAAGTATGGTACCTTTAGTCTCTTCCAGTAAGGTATAAGGTGGAGGGTATACAGTTTATTATTAATTCAACAATAGTATCGGATCGGTATCGGGTATCGACAGATACGCAAAGCCCAGGCATCGGTATCGGTATCGGTACTGAAAAAGTGGGATCGGTGCACCCCTAGGTCAAACCTGCACACAACACTCCCCTTGGTAAAACTAATCCTGACACCTCCGGCATCCCGCTTTTGTACTATAGTTGCTACAACATGGGCTCTTTGGAGTGTGTCTGTGATCAGCCGCATTGGTCATAGATGCGCTGTCAGCTCCCAGATAGCAACATGCATTGAGTTCGATGTCTAGGTCTGAGACGACGCTCAGATGCTCTCATGTGAATATATATTTTTATTATTATTGTTTTAATTAACTGTACTCGGTGCGTAAAAATGTTTGTCAATTGATAATTAACTGTTAGTGTTGGACCACAATATTGCATGAGGTACAAAACAATGTATCTCCACTTTCATGTAGAGAATGAAGAAACTGTAGCTTATAGAATGTGCCCTTGCAGTAATTTTTGTTGGCAAGTGCAACATATTTCATAAGAAACAGAGGTGTACGTGATGTATGTGACTGTGTCAGATATAAGATGATGAGAAGGAAAATCACAATTGGTCAAACAAGCATTAAAGTTGCGCTAATTGTATAAACTTGCAAGATGTCCAGAATTTGCAGGGATTGGTTGAATTTGTGTTATTAGCGTTATTAGTTAACATCGCGAAATCCTGGAGGGACTTATTATTTGCTCTGCTGTGATATGTGACATTGCCCCATATGTGTGACATTAGCTGCATTGCCGTTGTGGGGTATATAAGCAGCCTAGTCCCAGCAATGGCTCCTTAGAAAATAGCAGTTGGAATAACAAGCATGTGTTTACACCCAGCGACTCTCCCCAAACGCCTCCTTCGCCTCCTTTTTGCACATTTTTCAAACAGGAAATGTGGGTGGAGTAAGACTCTAATATTGGGGTGAGTAGTTCTTTAAGCCTGAGCTTAAGGTCACAAATTGATAGAAAGACATTTTTCCTTCAGAATTTTCTGGTAGAAAGCAGAGTTTATGCCTCAATCCGTTATGGCAAGTCAACCAGGTCCTGAAGTATTAAAGCAGCACCAGACCATCACACTTTGACAGCAGTGTTGACCGTATGATTTTAAAATGCTCTGTCAGTGTTATCGCCGATCTAAAGGGATGCACACAATATTTTCCCAAGTGTCTTTGGGATTAATTTGTTGTTTTTTAGTAAATGAGAGTTTGGCCTTTGTGTTGTTTTTGGTCTGCGGATGTTTTTCCCTTAAAAAGCTTCCCCATAGAAGGATTTTTTACTGTGTCTTTTTTGTTTTAAAATCGTTAACACTGACCTTAACTGAGGAAAATGAGAGCTGCAGTGCCTTTAGATGTTCTTCTGGGTTCATTTGTGACTTTCTAGATGAGTCTTCAATGTGCTTATGGAGCAATTCTGGTATGCTGGCCACTACTGAGAAGGATCACAGCTTACCACTCACAAGTCTTAGAAACGGCTTCTGGATATCATTTCTTAAACTTATACATTTTGAACGGACTGAATTTATATAGAACCTTTGCTGTCATACTGACCAAAGCGCTTTAAGCTGCAGCCACATTCACCCATTTGCACCCACAGACACGCATACATTTGTAGACCGATACACAGATTGGTAGGCAACTTGGTGTCAAGTACCCTACCCAGGGGAAGATTGACACGTGACAGGAGGAAGTTGGAATTGTATCTACAACCTTCTGATTGAAAGACTACTACTCTAACACTAAGTCACAGTGGTAGAGTAGCCACAGTTGCCCTTGCAATAAGCAGTTGTTAGTTTGACTATGTTTCTTTTCTTCTTTTGATTTCTTGAGATTATGAAATTACATACTGCTTTTTAGGATATTTTTGTCATGTTTGTTTATTAAAGGACCCAAAATGCAGCAAGTAAAGTTAAGTGATTTAATAACAACAAAACAAGGAACATGGACTGACAAACTCAGGAGGATAAAAGGCAGCAACAGGGAAAAACAGGACCAGGCAGGAAAGATAGACGGGCGACAGGGAAGGCAGGAACCAGACAGGGAAAAATGATGAGGAACCAGCGAGTAGTGACTGTCAGAGGAAGGCTTAAGTATACTGAGGAGGTGTGTAAGTGGCAGGGAGAAGGCTATGGGCTAATTAGGAGAAGCAGTTGCAGGTAAGAGGGAGAGACCAGGTGGAAACAATCAGTAACCGATAAGGAAATAAACCTACAAGGAAGAATTCTTTAAAGGGGGACTAGAAAGAGGAATTAAATATAACAGAACCAACTGGGAATAAGTATCAATAGGAACCTAAGAAAATAAATAAGGGATGAACACAGACATGAGAAACCAAACATAAGAGCACCGGAGGGTGAAAACATGTAGTGGATGGAAAAAATACAAGTGACAACAAAAACACCAAGAAGTAACTAAAGGAATAAGGCAAACTGAATAAGGAAATGAAATAACTAAAACCTCACATCATAACACTTTTAGCCTACCTCATTTCATCAGAGAGGTTCTAATCAGGTAATTTCTTGGCCTGGATTTAATCAGGCCTAGATTTGGCTGGTGAATTTGCTTTTAGATTTTTAAAATGTTCTGTCAATCACAGATAACTCATAATTTAACAAGTGGGGGGGGGGGGGGGTATTTTTTTTTACATTGTTCCAGTTTGGTTTAGATGGTTTTTCACACTTAAAAATAAACAGTATTTGAAAACGGCTTTTTGTGTTTGCACTTATAATCTTTGTCTAATATTACTGTTAAAAGTCCGGTGATATACTGAATTAAGCGCCTGTTATTATAAAGGGAAAACTATTTTAAGTTATCACCTTAATAGGGAATAATCAGCTATACCGATCCTTTTTAGGTTTGGACTCCTATTTTACTGGAGGATCTTTCGACCCTTACAACAGGCCTACTTTAGACACCTCCCAGTCTCCACAACTGACCCAAGTGGGTAAAACCGTTTGGGCCTCAGCGTACGTTAACCGGCAGATAGTCGTAATACCTCCCCGATTCTTTCGGCGTCTAATATTGGCCTACTCCCCACTTGTCAGTCACCAAGTAGGAGTCGCTATGTTAGCGTTAAAGCGTATACTTTACATGCTATGACGAATGTAATTTGCTTTGCATACGCCCCATACAGAACAGAGCCTTCGGTCGCAACCCAGTTAGAAAAGATGCGTAAATACTTACTAACTATTTGAATCTATTGACTTACGTTCTCTCTGTCCTAGTACGGTTAAAACTTCTCTGCTCTGATTACTTATACAGTTCGCTATAAAACCGCTTCAGCTCCGGATACTGAGAACAGTCAAGTCTTACAACCTTCTAAGTAATACATATATTTTATTCCCTTATATATGCAGGTACATTAGATGCGGTCAAGAAGCTTCCCTGAGCTCTACCCATACAAATGACCTCTCCAGAGATTGTCCAATTCGTGTCACTGGAACTAAAATGAGATCGCACAACCTCCTAGGTGTAACTATGCTTCCCTTTGACACAGATGTTAGTTAGGCTTCACTGAGAACTTCCTGGGTCGGGTTTTCTATGGTCGCTCCACGTCTCGCCGGCTGATCCTGGAAACCTGGGCCTCCGATTCACTGTCACAACACGAGGACAGAGGCGCAGAATCTCCTCAGAACCCAGCGCTCGCAGAGTTGAGCAAATTTAAGATGCCTGACTTACCAGTCCGGTGTCACAGTTACGGATTTGGGCTACTCTGGTCCCAGGGTTGGTTTCTCTGTCGTCTGACCGCTGTCACTACGAAGAGCTAAGAAGCACCTCTGTCTTCCTATCCCCTGGAGTTAGGCATTCCCAAACCCCCGTGACCTGCTAGTCCCTGCAAGCACTGCCGTCTGATAAGTTCAAAGCGAATGCCGGCCAGTCCCCAGGCCTCTCACATATAGGAGACCCCCTTAACGGGAGTCTTTATGAGGCTCTCTCAGAGAATTGAGTCAATACTCCCTAAAAAGACTTGCTTAGAGAAGGAAGTCGATTAAAAGGTTTTAATCTTAACTCAAAAGGAATTACAATACAAAATCCAAAAGCTTACAATGTTCAACTCCAACTAACTACAAGAACAGCCACAACCCGCCACTAGTTCACACACAAGCAAACCTCAAACTTCTCAATGTCCTCAAAAAAGGAAGAAGTCCAAAAAAGTCCTTTCATTTTGTCTCTGTTATTACTTTTATACATGGGCCAACCCCTTGAGAGGGGTCGTGGCTTATGTAAATTCAAAGTCTTGAGATGCTGTCTTTCAGGAACAGGGCGATGGTCTCCTCCTGGTGGTTTGCTGCTCTCACACCCATGATATACTCAGTCTAATGCTGATTATATATTTTAAAACACACACCTTATAAGCAAATACAGGAGTATACATGAGTATATGTGTACATAGGTAAGCATAAACTTCAATAAATGCATTTTATAGAAAGAAAATGACATGAGACATATTAAGGAAATCTTTATTATCCTCCTCCCCTGCGTGCCAAAAGTCCAGCATATCCTATTGGCGAAATGGTGATTATGTAATTCCCATTTATAACTCTAGGGAGTTCAACATTACAATGGGTCAAATGGTCTGAAACATGTAAATGTGACAAAAATTAGAAGAAATCTGAAAGTCGGGAAATACTTTTTCACAGCACCATACTTGAACAAGAATAAAAGTTCAGTTATTGCTCTGTAACATGCAAACATCTTGAGCTGCTTGAGATATATAAAGTTTTCACAATAAATGAAGATCTGAGTAAAGTTCTGGACAGTCATATTAAGAAAGCATAACACGTTTTCTAACTGTTTGATAGACAGTGAACATTTAGAAACAATTCAAAAATTGATACTGGTACACATGCAAGAAAAAGCATGTGGAAGATAGTCCCACAAGACCCATTGTGTCCAGTGTTTTTACTGTAGTGATGATGCACCATGCTGCTGGTCCCCTTCCCTCATTAAAGCTTTATGAACCAAGCTTAGTGCACGTTTTATGACAATGACGCCACTGTCTGGCACATTCCAGCCTTGCGGTAGCCTGGTATTAGTCGAGGGGGTTGTAAAGTGACAGTCCCACAGAGAAATAAATCAAAATGGGAAATGGTGGAAGTAAAATAAAATGGATGAGAGTGTTTAGGCTACAAAGCCAAAAAAAAAAAAAAAAAAGTTGAGGTGCTAATAAAAAATAACATGAAAAAAGACCTAAGGAAAGATTGTCTTTTGTGCTGTGGTTTGGGCTGCAGGCTCAGTGGTTTTGGGATTATTTGAAAATGAGTGGTGGGGGTTTAGGCTGTCAGAGATAGCTTAAATGGAGACCCGGTGGGCTGATAAAACAAACATTTTAAGAAACTTCAGTTATTAATTGCATTGAGGTCAACGAAGATCCAGTTAAATCTTTTTGGATTTAGTTGTTGTTGAGTCAGTAAAAAGCAATATCTGCAAAAAAGTTATTTTCCTTTTTTAAGAAATCCACAAAATATTTTTTCATTGAGGGATTGAGTCGAGGTACAACCAACTGCAGAACTTTAACAACAGAGAATTATGTAATCTTTTTTCAAAAAGCAACCTTAAAACACAACAATATTCAAACACAGACTGGTTCACTAAATAATTGTACAGTCTTAGCTCTCACAAAACATGTGCAAAAAGGAGTCTACACATCTGTCTAATTCACAAACCCCAACTAGGACTCAACGAGTCCTGATGGTTGTCATTGTGGGAGAGAAAGCAACCTGCATGCACCACTCTGTTGCCAAGTAAAACAGCTGAGTTGAAAGAATAATCAAGACAGAAAATATATTTTCCTTTTAATATTGGCTTTTTTTACTTGAACATCACATCTCAAGTTATCATGTGTTGTTTTTGTTCTTTGAGTCAAATTTTCTGAGTTCCCAGTTGTAAACACAACAACAACGCCCTCTGATGTCAGAGCTCTTACTAGGGAGGTTGGAGCTGCAGCCCAGATTATTGTATCTAATATGGCTGACGCAGATATAGAACATAGTGAAAGTTGCAGGTCTAAGCTATCTATTAATGACTTTGTTGCTTTTTCAATACACTCGATATACCAGTGGCACATTTATTGTTGTAAAATATTGAATGTGTTCCTTTTGTGTTTGAATTCATAAAATGGAGAGAAATACATTTTCATTGGAATGTATTTCTAAAACTTACAGCTGTGAAATTTCACAGTTTTTTCAGCTTACAAATGAGAGGTCTTCAGTTGGATGTGACATAATTCCCAGATCCAAGCTCCAAATTCCTAGACAAATCTAACATAGGAATAGTTCAGTAATTGCTGGAGACAGCCACCAGCCCTCCTTCGTGATCCTGTGAGTTATAAACAATGGATTAATGGATAGTTCAGTGCATAAACATTTATGGAGATCATATGTAATAAATGTTCAACCTTCTTTTAACTTCAGTCAGTGTTTTTGTGGGAATATTTTAAAATGGTGCAATCTGTCTGTGCATCAGTACCTATTACATCTCGTGTTGATTGAGAAATGTAATCTCAAACTTGTTTCCTGACTGATAAAGCGAGATGTTGTTCTTGCCGTTTTAAAGAGTGTCTCTGCACTGCATATATTAAGAAGAAGGAGCTTGGTGTGAGGAATTTTTTTCTTGTTCAGTCACTCTTTACTTGCTGTGTTTGTTGCAGAAAGTCATATTTAAATTTTGGAGAAGAAAATCTGCTATGTAGTGTTGTACTTCAGTCTAATTCCTATACTAGACACTGAAGTCCCCATATTCTCCCAGGTTCTTATATTCTCTGACAACCTGGAAACAACTGAACAAATTACACAGGACTCAACAGTTTCATTACGATATACATATATATATATATATATATATATATATATATATATATATATATATATATATATATATATATATATATATATATATATCGGGAATAGAGCATTCACTCTATTCAAAGATCCTTTATTTACTGCAGCCTTTTATTAGCAACATCCAGCAAAGTTACACCCTGCAGAGGAGGAGCGGTTCCTCCCCTGCTCACAGTCAACCAATCAGAAACAAAAACCTTATAATTACACAATTTGTGATAGGTTCCCTCTTGTGATAATGCTATGCTTCTAAAAGTTCTTATCAGCTTGCTGGAAGAATTTCCCCTGTGGTAAAAAGTCTTCACACCCATGTAGTCACTTTAACCAACAAATCCCAATTTCTCAATAAAGTATTAAACTTCTCTGCAAGAACAGTTGTGTCAAAAATTATGCATGTCCTAAGTATAATCAAGGACTACACCTGTTGAGTTAATTCTCACACATTCTATGTGTGAGATATTTTAAATAATTGGTGCCTTTAAACTTTAATTGATTAGAGGATTCACAATACTTGCTACTACACCCACCTATGCTCTTTTCTTTTGACACATCTCTTTTTGGAGTGCATGTACCTTAAAAGCAAAATACATAGGCCCTTTTATTTCATCAACATTTAATCTTAAATTTAGATAAAACACAGAATGTGAACATCTTTAAACAGTGTCAGACTTATCAGCTGTCAGGTATCTGGGAGTGTCCTGTGACCAATGCAGCCCTGTCCTGAGGGCAAATTTCCATTAGGGTAAACACCCTTTATGGATATTCAAAGAAAGATATCTTTAAAGAACACAGCACACACAGATAAACCTCTTTAAACCCAGTCTAAACCAGTTATTCCATATTAAGCATGCATTGTGTTGTTTTACCCTTTGATCTGAAGTCGAGGTCACACCTCTTGCCTTATTCTTAACATTCTTGTGATGACAGGAGAAACAATCTTATGCTTGTAATTAAAATATTCTCAACAGTGGACATTGGGGAGACATGTTTGTGATATGCTAAACATGTGAATATTGTAAGCGGAGCTGGCAATACAAAAGCAGTCTACCATTGTATTCCCTATCCCCAAATTGTGGACACGGTCCTGATCCAGACCCAAATGAGGTCTTATCTGGACCCAGATTGATTTTAATGTCATATTTTTTAACTGCACATGTTTTAGTGTTCAGCTCTAAAAAAAGAAGACTTGAAAAAGGACTGTTATTGAGGAAAATATCTTATTTCTTTAATCAAGGACGAGGCCCGAGTCCCGATTGCCGTTTTCTTGTATTTTATTAAGTTGATCAGCCAGTCTTGTACAGGGGTAATGCTATGACTTTACCGCACCCTCTCATGACTGAAACTCATCTGTTTCTCCATGAAAACAATGTTATGTCTTCATGCTTAGTCCTTCAAGATTCGCCAAACACTTCTCACTGCAGCTAAAGGGAACAAGGTGAGAGGCCTCTTCATTGACTTTTCTTTAAACACTCTGATGATCTCTTATATGCCATATTCCCTAGATGGATTTACTAACATGTAGGGCTGGGCGATATAGAAAAATAGCATATTGATAAAGGGAATAGTCATATTAATCGATATCGATAACTATCGATAAATATCAAAAAAAATTAAAAAATATATCATAAGTGCCTCCCCGGTCATTTTGTTATTCTTCAATGAACTAATTTTCACTAAGAATTAAATTAGTTCATTTTTCAAAAACCTCTTTTTATCATGGATAAGTTTGTAAGACACAGGAACAAATGAAGAGACCTGAGTAACATCAGTAAATACAAAGAAAAGTCATATTATTAACCATCCATCCATCAATCCATTCATTTTCTTCCGCTTATCCGGGGTCGGGTCGCGGGGGCAGCAGCCTAAGCAAAGAGACCCAGACTTCCCTCTCCCCAGCCACTTGTTCCAGCTCCTCGGGAGGAATCCCAAGGCGTTCCCAGGCCAGCCGAGAAACATAGTCCCTCCAGCGTGTCCTGGGTCTTCCCCTGGGCCTCCTCCTGGTGAGACGTGCCTGAAACACCTCACCAGGGAGGCGTCCAGGAGGCATCCTGACCAGATGCCCGAGCCACTTCAACTGACTCCTCTCAATGTGGAGAAGCAGCGGCTCTACTCTGAGCCCCCTCCGGATGACTGAGCTTCTCATTATTATTAACCATTATATTATATATTTTTTAATTGTTAGTAATTGAAATAAAGGCTTATCTTGATGCATTTTAATCTTTTAAACATTTTATGACACGTTATAATATCAATGGCTGAAACCTTTGGTTTAGTTTGTCAATAAAGCTTAGGCTATGTGCACAAGTAGCCGGATTTTTTTTTTAAAGAATATTCTCACCACCTCTTTCAAAAGAAAATCTCAGTCCACACCTAACCGCATGAAGTGTGTTGTTAAGCACATTCATAGATATGCCAAACCTGTAGGGGGCAGTAGTTACCCCAAATCCTATCCACTCAGAGTAACTTTCTATGTTCTAACCTCTAACTTCTACATGAGCTTGTAAAAGCTACCAAGCAAAAAGCGCTTGGACAGTCGATGATGCCACGCCTCCTAGGGCATAAATGCTGTTTCTGAGTATAAACACAGATAGCACAAGTGATGTTGGAGCATTTTTGTCCTGGAAAGTGACGTTGCGGAGCTGAAAACTCCGGTTATTTCTGTCCACATGCAAACACTTAGGACAAAGAAAACGCAAATCTCCGCTTTGGCCGGAATTTTTGATTAAAAACTGGGATTTCGTAAATGAGAGGCCAAACCACAGGAAATATCTGTGTTTTTCTTTGTGTAAACGGGGCCTTATTCTAATTCATTTCAGCGGGCTGGCCTATCCAACCCTGTTGTGTTTTTTAAAGCGTTTTTCACTTCTGAGGACCGGGGGCAGAACTGAGGGGGACATTTTAAAAGCCACAGGTGTTGTTAGCAGCGGGACCTGGGTAAGTTTCCTGTGTCTCTCTGTAACGGATTCGCAGCGAGAGGGGAGTCCTGCTAAGACAACTGATCGTAGTATTTTATTTGGTTTATTATTGCTATGTTTAGTGTTTTAGTGCGTCGAGGATCGGTTCAAAACGGGATGCAACCTTTACCTGAGTCACTGAAACATTTATCCGGAACAACTTCCTCCGCTGCTCCCTTGCTGTGACATCTGACCGACGTGAAGTTACGGCGATGGTTTGCTTAGGGACTATCAAAAAATTCTGTTTCAGCTCAAATAATTTCATCCTTTTTGTGGTTTGAAAGGAGAGAGGGGTGGCTGACAGAGCTGCCTATCAGTGGTAATGATTTCTTTGGAGTAAGTAATAATTGTTGTATTAAGCTACCATATAGGCTATAATGAAAAAAATGAGGAAAAACTTTTTTTTTTCTATCGAACTTTTTTATCGACCCCTTTTTTTTCTATCGCACCACACGTCTATCGATTGATATATATTGCAATCGAATTATCGCCCAGCCCTACTAACATGTTATTAATCAATTATTTCACATTACCTTGAAATGTTTCCATCACAGGACAGAAAAGTGTTGTATCAGACTAAACAAACCCAATGTATTTTCTTTCTACGTAATGTTAAAACATGTTGTGTGATGTTCTGAAAGAGCAAAGAGTATTCAACTTTGAAATATAAAGAGTTATGAAATAAAGCACAACATTTTTGAGTAATCATATCATCCATCCATCCGTTATCTGTAGCCGTCCATCCTATGCAGGGTTGTGGGGGGGCTGGTGTCTATCTCCAGCAGTCACGGGGGTGTAATCATACCAATTTACAGTAAATCTAAAATTAGACCACATACATATTATTATCAAAGAACCCAGTTGATAGAGCCTTTTTTAAACATACATGCTTGTCTACTAAATAACTTTCTGTATGTTACTGTAGATCATTACCTTGACATTAAGATTTTGAAAAGGCTGCCACCATTACCAAATCTAGCATGATACATAGCAGACAGGGGTTGACAATTCAAAAGGAAAAACTTAGCAACTTTGCTTAATTATGTTCAGCCTCCCTCTTACCTGCTGAAAGTCTTGCTCTCTCACAGCCTGAATGCATTGTGAATCTGATGACATCTTACATGTCTTTTTTTCTCATGTATGAAGAAGCTGGTTGCTTCTGTTTGGACAGTTTTGCTCCACAAAAAGGGGATCTTAGGATACTCCCCTGTTGCACAATGAACTTAATTACAAGACAAAGACAGCATCTTCCATCAGAGTATCCAGGCATAGAACTATTATCGCTTATCAAACATTAAATAGAAACTTTTTGACAGCTTAATTACTAAAACTTGTTCTAAAAATTCTTCTTTCCTTGTTATAACTTCGACATAGGGAAGTGTTGTTAACAATAAAACTTGATAACCTTTTTGAAGATGTGTTTGCTCACTGGAGAAATATTTTTGAGTTTCCGAATGCCCAGATGCTGGTCAGGCTCAATCAAACTGAAAACAGGCTAACTTTGGTCACCAGCTGATATCTCAATGCGTCTCCAAGATACTACTTGTTGTTGTTTCTCTAGTTAGATATTTACCTCATCGGCACCACTGTTATGTTCTTTGGTTTTGACCATGGCTTGCTTTTTGAGTGTTTGAGTGTTTTTGTCTTTACTTGTTTTAGCCTATTAGTGCAGTTCCTATTGTTGGATTTGTTGACATTACAAACTTTTTCAGAATCTTGCCTTTGATTGATATAGGGACTGCAGAGGCCACTGGAGTAAACTAAACTCTTTCATGTTCAACAACCCCATCTGGGACGATTTGAGCTTTGTGGCATGTTCCATTTTCCCACTGAAAGTATCCATCATAAGATGGGTACACTTCAGTCAACAACAATAACAGGTTGCTCAGTTGTTACTGAGTGACACAAAGTAGGCCAAGAAACATTCTTTCAGGGTTTTTGACCCTACCAGCTAAAATTGAGACTCACTGGACCAGGCAACCTTCTTTCTGTCTGTATTGTCTAGTTTTGGTGAGGCTATATGAACAGTAGCATTAGTTTCCTGTTCTTAACTGAAAGCAGGAGGACCTAGTTTCCTTCCACGACTGTAGCTCTTCCTCTTTAAGGTTCAGCATGGTGTACTGTATGTTCAGAATGGCATTCCAAATATCTTGATTGCAACAAGAGGTTACTTGAGCTGCTATTGCCTTTCCACTATCTTTAACCAGCCTGGCCCTTCTCCTCAAAAACTACAATGCATTTTTAGTCAAAACTGCCACTTGATGGATTTTTTCAATTTTCAGATAATTCACTGTAAACCTGAGAGATGTAAGTGAAAATCCCATTATATCAGCAGTTTCTGATAAGCCAGGACCAACCTGTCTGGCACCAATAAATATGCTGTATTGAATGTCACTTAAATTCCCAGAATACGTCTTTGGGATGCTTGGTTTGAACTGCAGGAAGTCATCTTCACCATGTTTAGATTTCTAGTTAGCCTTTATGAAATCAGGAAAAAATAAACAAACACTTTGCCAAATGTTGCCCTGGAAAACATAAACAGTACAAGTCACCATGATAAGTTCCAACTACCATAATACACATACATAATCAACATTTTAACTATATTTACATTATACAAAGCATTTACAATCAGATGTTTCCAGCTCAAGTTATTGAGGAACTCTTTGAATATGTTTAAAGAAGATAAAGAATAGTTCCTAGCATTTGGCAGTGGACATTTAAATGCCTTTTTCCTAAACTCCAAATGAACTTTGGGCATTGACAAAAGGCATACATCCTGGGACCAAATACTTTAACCATCAGAGTTTTTTGGTGAATGTAGGTCCGAAGATATAAAGACATATGTCCTGAAATAGCCTTGTTGATTAACACATACCAATGATTCACTCTGCGGTGACACAAGTAAAACCATACAACAGAAGCATATCACGGCCAATGGTGGGTGAGTTTTTAAAATGTGTGTTAAATCCCAGAGCCCTGTGGTAAACAGTATCCAGAGCATGGCTTTGAGAAGAAGTGTGCATATAAATCACATCACCATAATCCAGAACAGGCAAAATAAAGCAGCAACAAGCCTCTTTTTAGACTCAAAAGACAACCAAGAGTTTATTCAAAAAAAAGCAATTTAAGCTTGTTCTCCACATCTAAATGTAAGGTGCAAAAGGAAGAGAAGCATCAAGAAAAAAAGCTAAATATTTGTACTGACAGACATAAATAAATCTGGGATTCATGAAAAGTGGTGATTGTTTGCAATTATGCAATTTAAAAATTGGAGGAATTTTGTTGTATGCTTAAATACATTGAGTTGCTATCATGTGACTGGATGATTGGTTATGTGTGTTAACCTAGTTTAACATGTTTATCTAATAAAATGGTGAGTGTGTATTGATTGATCTTCAGTTTATCGTTAATTTCTACCCAAATTTTTATCAGTTGGCTGCCATCATAGATGAAGATGTCATTTTTCCCAACTGATTTAGTGTAATTATATATCCCTTCTTGTTGTCAGCTATAATCCTTTACACTGTCATTTTAAATTGAGATTTTTTTAAATAGGCATATTATAATTAATTTCCTTGGGGATTTACTTCAGAATATGCAAGTAATTCGGGTGATGACACTTTTCTGTTTTATCTGTGAAAAATTAACACCTTTCAGTCTCATCTGTTCACCTGTCTCTCTTATACTCAGAAAAATTTAAAAACATGCAGAGTCTTTGTAAAAACCAACACGAAAGTCACTAAGGACGGCATGACTCAGCAGCAGCTGAATGACGCACGCTAAGTACAGCTCATATGCGAGTTCTCTGAATTGAAGACATTTAGCTCCTGTCATAATCTAAGACTAAATCCCTGTCTTATCAGCGGCCGGGTGCAGAGGCCATGGCTTTGTTTAATTGCCACAAGCCGAACCGTCAAAGCTGCATTTCCCTCAGTGTTTACCCCCACTGAGGCTTATAGCTGATAATGGAATTACTCTCAGTCCCAGAAGGAGAAGGAGAAGAAGAAGGAGGGAGGGTAGGCAGTCATAAATGCAGAAGGAGCGAAGAGATGAGAGAGAGAGTGGCTGGTGGAAGCTGAAAGAGAGGATGAATCGAGTTTGCCTTGAAAACAAAAGAAAGGATCCCAGGATATAGATGATGCAATGTACGAAAAGATTAAAAAAGAATATGGTAAAAAAAAAGGCTTTTGGAGTCATGTGCAGTTGTTGCTAAAAGCGAAGCCTGCAGTCTTTCTGTCTTAGTGTTTACTCTTTGATGACGTATAACAGGGTAGAGAGTTAATAATAATGCAGAAGTCAGAGTCCAACAAAGAAAAAACCCTGCTTGAAAGAATCTGCCTGAAAGGATAAATCCAGCCAAAAAGAGTTAAAGAAGAGGAGGAAAATAGGGTGGGGGTAACGATGATGATGGTGGTGGACAAAAACATTGTGGAAAATAAAAAGTAGATACCTTTTTGGACCTCATTCTCAGGTTTGACCTGCTTACATTAAAACTCTAACCTTTTTTTTTTCTTTAACTCAAATCTTTTTTAACTTTGTCCTGTTTGCTTTGCGTGTGGTCCTGTCAAATGACTCCATCTTTAAAATGTGCTTGTGGCTTTGTCAAAGGTTTTACATCTTCTAGTCTGTTTATTTCTTAAGGACATTTAGCTATACGCAGGTTGGGATATTTGACTGTAATTTCTTTAATGACTGAAGATCCAGCTAAGTCAGTCAGTTCTAATTGATGGGAATGGCTTTTTTATTCTAACCAAAGTCTAAAATTTACTGGCTTGTGGGCATCTCAGATTTCAACACATGCACATGCAAAGGTTTGTGCTTGGGATGTTTTTTTCACTATTTATTTGTAGATGATGTTGTGATGCAGATAAATTTTTCCTTCTGGTGCCATGAATCTGCTTCATCTGTTTCTGAGATAGATTTGAATGATACCGTTTCAACTTCTGTTTAGGTTAAAAAGGTACTTTTGAATTTCAGGCACATACACCATTCAAAATATGCAGTTTGTGGGTCTAATTAGGAAAGAGGAGTTAGTGTAGGGCTGACACAAGCTGAAGTGGTAGCTCATTAAAATGGTTGGCATATTTAAACATATTCCACAGAGCGAATTTAATTAAGACCCATGTGTTCTGAATTCTCCCCCTCTTGGTCTTTTTCTGCAGAACTCATTTGCAAAATCAAAAGAAGTTTTTAAAAAGTTTTTTTTTTTATCTTTAATTTGTGTCACCCTGTAAACTTTCAATTTTAGTTTCTTTAATTTTTTTCTGCTCTTTTCCAATTTCATCTAATTTTCCATCTTGATCCCCATGTCCTTCCTTGTTTCACTCTTTATTCTTCTCTTTCCTCACATCAGTCTGTTCACAGTATTCGAGGGGGGTCTTTGCCATCTTCGGCCTTTACGACAAGCGGTCGGTGAACACACTGACGTCATTTTGTGGAGCCCTGCACATCAGCCTGGTGACACCCAGCTTCCCCACCGAGGGCGAGGGACAGTTCACGCTGCAGCTCCGGCCATCTATCAGAGGAGCACTGCTGTCCCTGCTCGACCACTATGACTGGAACCGATTTGTCTTCCTCTATGATACAGACAGAGGTAAATACACATGGACAAGTATATCTAACAAGGTGTCTCACATTGAGATATTTTAATTCATTGCTCAGTGTTTTCCCTGCATTTAGAAAGAGAGCGAGCTTTTTGAGGGATGTAAGAGAAGTTAAATGCTTGATATTTGTAAGTTTTTATTTAAGTACATTGTACATTTTGGTGTGGTAGTATTACTTGCATATATACCTGTAGCTACATTTTGAAAACACAATGAGGAAAAAAAACAAGTTCCTTTGGAATCCTTTCTAGTTTTGCATTGCCTGCAAAATTTTTCTTACTGCTTAAATGTTTTGTCCACAAACATCAGTGTATTTTGTTGGGATTTTATGTGGCAGAGTTACTAAAAAGTATAGCCAAATTGTTAGATGGAAGGAAAATGTAACATGGTTTTACAATGGGTTTTTTTTGCAAATGAAAATTCAGTTCATTTATATAGGGCCGATTCACAACAGATGTCATCTCAAGGCAGTTTAGAAGAAAATCATTTCAATACAATCATACAAACATTCCAGTTAGTTTAAAGTTTTAATTAGTTTCCTATTTAAGGAATCCCAGCAGATCGCATCGAGTCATTGACTTGAGGTTGCATCCTGTTGATGCAGACTTCCAATCAGAGCAATCCCTCATACTGAGCAAGCATGTAGAGACAGTGGAGAGGAAAATCTCCCCTTTAACAGGAAGGAACCTCCAGCAGAACCTGGCTCAGTACAAGCTGCCATCTGCCACGACTGTCTGGGGGTTAGAGAAGACAGAGCAGAGACACAAAAATAACAGAAGATCTGTAAGAGTACTTTCTATACTAAAGAAAGTAAAATGTTGATAACAGGGCACGGGGGATGTTCGGCATGTAGCTAAGCAGGATACCAAACCAGGTGTAGCTTCTATGGAGAGAAAAACACTAAGAGAAAACAAAGTTAACAGTCGAAATAACAGCATATAATGCAGCTGGAGAGTAATAGAAAAGAAAGTAGCAGAGTGAAGAAATGGTGGTCAGTCTGTTCTCCAGTTGGATGAGCCTATAGCAGCATAACTACAGAGATAGCTCAGGATGACCTTAGCCACTCTAACTATAAGCTTTATCAAAAAGAAAAGTTTAAGCCTTGGCTTAAAAGTAAACTGAGTGTCTGCCTCACGGACTAAAGCTGGGAGCTGGTTCCACAGGAGAGGAGCCTGATAACTAAAAGATCTGCCTCCCATTCTACTTTTAGAAATCCTAGGAACTACAAGTAAACCTGCAGTCTGAGAGTGAAGTGCTCAGTTAGGAACATATGGAACAATCAGATCTCTGATGTATGATGAACCTTGATTAAGGGCTTTATATGTAAGAAGGAGGATTTTAAATGATATTCTGGATTTAACAGGGAGCCAGTGAAGAGAAGCTAAAGCAGGAGAAATGTGATCTTTCTTTTTAATATTCATCAGAACTCTTGCTGCGGCATTTTGGATCAAATGCATGGACTAGTTTCTCAGCATCACTCCTGGACAGGATGTTTCTAATTTTAGCAATATTCCGGAGGTGAAAGAAGGAAATCCTAGAAACCTGTTTAAAATGGGATTTAAATGTCAAGTCTTGGTCAAAAATAACGCTGAGGTTCTTTACGTTATTACTGGGGGCCAATTTAATGTCATCCAGATGAAGTGATTGACTAAGCAGTTTCTTTTTTAGAGCTTCTGGTCCAAAGACAGCAACTTCTTTCTTGTCATAACGCAAAACGTTTAGAGTCATCCATGTTTTTATGTCTTCCAGACATGCCTGTAATCTATCTAACTGACTGGGTTCATCAGGATTTATGGATAAATATTGTTGTGAATCATCGGCATAGCTGTGGAAATTTATCCCATGCTGTCTAGTGATTCTACCAATTGGAAGCATATATATAGTGAAAAGAATTGGTCCAAGCACAGAACCCTGTGGAACTCCACAGGTAACCCTTGAGAGCGAAGAAGATTGATCATTTACATAAACAAAATGGAATCTGTTGGACAAATATGATTTAAACCAGCCTAGTGATGTTCCTTTGATCCCTGCAACATGTTCAAGCCTTTCTAAGAGAATATTATGATCGACTGTGTCGAAAGCAGCACTGAGATCTAACAAGACCAGAATAGACACAAGTCCATTATCTGAGGCCATGAGAATATCATTAGTAGCTTTCACCAGTGCTATTTCAGTGCTATGATGAGCTCTAAAACTTGACTGAAACTCTTCAAACAGGTTTGTTACTGTTTAGATGCTCACAAACTTGTTTAGCAACTATTTTCTCAAGGATTTTGGATAAGAAAGAAAGATTAGATATAGATCCGTAATTAACTAAGTCTTCTTGATCAAGGGAAGGTTTCTTGAGTAAAGGTTTAATTACAGCTATTTTAAATTCTTGTGGTACGTATCCGTTTAAGTATAGATTCATCATATCCAAAATGGGGCCAGAAACCAAAAGGAACACTTCCATAAATAATTTGGTTAGGATTGGGTCCATCATACCCTAACCCTCCTCACACTCAATACCGTATGTCAGTACAAGGTCCAAAGTGTGTTGACCCGAGTGGGTGGGTCCCTGTACTTTTTGAGTAAAGCCAGTGGAGTCTAAGAAAGCATTAAAGGCTGTGTTTAGACTATCACCTTTAGTGTCCACATGAATATTGTAATCCCTCACTATAATGACCCTATCAGTATTTAATACTAAATCAGATAGAAAATGTGAGATCTGGTCCACGAATTGAGAGTAAGGGCCTGGTAGGTGGACGATACAAAACCACAAACAAAAGTGGTCTAAACCTTTTGCAACTTGGATGAGGAAAAATAAGGATAGATGTTCAAAAGAAGTGTAGCTATCAATTGGTCTGGGATTTATTAGTAAATCAGAATGAAAAATGGTTGCAACTTAGTGATGTGTCCGTCGCGAACGAACCATCTCTAAGAGCCGACTCGTTGAAGTGAACAACGGGAGCTGGCCCGTCATTGCGAGCCATTTTTCTTTTTTTTCCCCTGCTTGTTTTGGTGAAAGCCACAGGTGATTGGTCAACATGTGTAACAGAAACTGTCCACACACAGAGCAGTAGGGGCGGGGAACGGGGAGGGTCGGACACACAGCAGTGAGCACATGCACACGGAGGGAGACAAGAGAGGGAAAGAGGAGGAGAAAAGCGAGCGAGTGAGAGAGAGAGAGAGAGAGAGAGAGAGAGAGAAAGACGAACAAACGGTGAGAAAAGGAGCGACAGTAGCAGGAAACGTAACAAAATTTGGACCCATTTCAATGTTGTAAGCAGCTCAAAGGCAGAGTGTAACTTGTGCATGGTAAAAATATTGTAGTTTTTTTTTACACCGGTGAGTCTTGGATGGGTCTGTTTTTTATAGCCTTCTTTATAATTTATTTTTGTAGCACTCAAGTTCAGATTTCTTAAAGTGTTGTAAATAAATCCATAAAAATGATAAATAATTGATATATTGCATTATTTTACATTAGTAAATCATTTTACACATAGTTTAGCAATATTTTTGGTGATAAAAATACTTTAAACAACAGAAAATCTGAGGAGCCACTTGGGAGTCAAAAGTGCCGGCTCTTTTTGGTGAGCCAAGCCAAAAGGACTGGCTCTCCAAAAAGAGCCAGAATTCCCATCACTATTGCAACTCCTCTTCGCTCAGTACTTCTAGGAATGTGAAAATTCAAATAATTGGAAGGAGTTGACTGATTTATACTGACATAATCCTCCTGCTGCAACCAGGTTTCTGTGAGACAAAACATATTACTTTGATTCTCACAAATCAAGTAATTTACTAACAAAGTCTTTGAGGAGAGAGATCTTTTGTTTAATAAACCCCATTTAATAATTCTATTTTTCTGTTTAGTCAAAGTCGTATTTATTTTTATAAGATTTTCATGATTTGCTCAGAAATGTTGGGCATGCATTTTATTCAGCCCCCTGAGTCAGGTTTTTATAACCAGCTTTAACTGTAATTTTTGTAGGTCTTTGTGATATTCCTCAACTAACTTTGCACATAATATAAAGAGAAATGTTTAACCATTCTCTTAGCAAAATTGCTTTATTTCAATCATACTGGATAGAGCACATGTGTGAACATCAAATTTAAAGGCACAGATTCTCAATGGAATTTTGGTTTGGAATTTAGATGGGCCATTATAACACACGCTTAGATCTAAACTATTAGACCGTTGCTCTGGTTGTATGTTTAGTGCAGCATATCAGAGAATTTCTGAACTCCACCCATCTTCCCATTATCTCGGACCAGCTTCTCTGTCTCTTCTGAAAAACAGCAAGCCCACGGCATGCTGCTGCCACCATCTTGATGCCACCAGAACCCTTTTTTCCACAAGTCAGTTGTGTCGTCCATGGCTTGTAACAAACTGCAAACTGGACTTCTTATGGCTTACTTTCCAAAATCCCCTTCATCTTGCTGCTCTTCAACGTAGTTCAGGTTTATGGAATGCACAACCTAGCTTCCTTGTGCTATTTGCTAACTAATGTTATCTAACACACGTCTGAGGCCTTTAAAGAATAGTTGGGTTTTTTGTGAGGTTATTTTCCTCACAGGTGGTCTCTATTTACAAATTAACAGACTTCTGGAACCAACTGGTTGCACTGAAGTTTATTTAGAAGTATTAGAGTAAAGACCACATATGCATCCAGATTTTTAATTTGTAAAAAAGAAAAAATTATATTTTGTGTTTTTCACATAAAACATAAAATTGCATACATTGGAGTTGTTTTAATGTGACAATTCACTTTAAAGTTTTAGCTTTAATTGTGAGCACTGCAGTAGTTGTTATATCTCAGTTGGTATTCTGTTCTATAACTCTGTCTCTACTCAAATACTTAGCTGTGGGAAATTGAAACTGATTCCCAAATTCATTTGGTGTGACACCACAAATGGGCTATTCTTTTGGATTTGAAAACTGAGGACAATTTCTGTTTCAATTGTTCCAAATGAAAGTCCTATTAAACTCTCAAGGTTAATCTGAGTGAAATTCAAATTTCATCAAAGGAGAGAGGATGTGCCAATGGATCTAAATTGGCTTTACTACAGCTACAGAAATAAAGATGTAATTTGTCTCATTTCAGCAAGAAGCAAGAGTTTGGCCCCAATTCCTCAAGCGTTCACCTGCCTTTAATTTAACCATGCAGTCATAAAGTGTGCCTAAGTTAGTGGAGCAGGAACAGATTAGGCCCCCGGTTGTAAGCCATTGTCATGGGAATCCTTGGAACACTTTCTCTCTTTTGCACACATGCATGCGCACACATACAAATTTCCTGCCGCGAGGAGTGAAACACAGGTCAAACATGACGCAAAGTCCCCACATACCACTGTATGGTTGTGTGTTAGGAGTATTAGAGAACTGCACAGTGTGTAAAGATGTGTGGGCTCTGTTTGTGCCACTGCCAACTTCCATGTGGTCCAGGTTGTCTGGGTTAGTACCCAGGGGAGTAGATAGAGAAAGAGGAAAGAACAAGGGAATGCATCAAGTTGGTGGGACAGCCAAAATTATGTAGAATACATAAGTCATGTGAGGAGATACACAAGGTGATGGGGATGAGGAGAAGGAGAAGGCAGAGGTGAGTGTGTGGCTGGAAAGGGGGCGTAGGAAAGAGATAACAGAAAGGGCAAACAAGAGGAGTAAAAGGACAGACAGGATCACATGCCTCAGGGGATGCATGTTAGGAGGAAGGAGGTAAGGCCTGAGAAAACAGGGAAAGGAGGGAGAAACAGAGAAAAGGATAGATGCTCAGAGTTTGGACTGTACTCACCCGTGACTCGGCCAAGGCAGGACCCTTCATTATAGGCTCCCATCAAGCCCTGTTGCTGGTAATGTGCTGGAAAATGGGCAGTAACACTGTTATCTGTTTTATGTCCCCTGCTCTGCCCTGCTCCACCAATAGCCTGCTGACACATGCATTCACACACAAATATCCATGTACCCACATAATTGCATGCAAAGACAAATGCAATCCTCACACTTAAATGCAGACACACATCAAAGTGTGCATAGACCCCCTTCAAGTAATTGGATGCATGTAGACCAATGACAGTATCTATGCAGACAATACATTTATAGCATGCAAACATAATTCCCAGAAAAATGCTGCTGTAAACAAACTTGCATTTCTTTAACCACAGGAAAATAGATTTTTTACATCATTATAGAGGCTATGGAAATAAGGCACTAGACTGAAATTCATTTTGTGTTGTGTGTGTCCGTTTATTTCAGATAAATGCCTTGGTTCTTTTCATTTTATGTGCAAGTGACTAAATGTTTAGGGTTTTTTTCTTACATGTGTGTTCTATCTCAGTGCAAAACTATCAGGATAAAGCACCTTGAAGAAGACTTTATAGAGCTTAAACATTTTGTCACATTACAAAAACACATTTGAGTAAAATGTATTTTATGCTACAGACCAACAGAAAGTACCTGTAACTGTGAGATGGAATCAGGATGATCTAAGATTGAAAAAAAAAGACATTAGTTTAAGAAGTGTGTTTTGGATTTGTATTCAGTATTCTTTACTATGATACCACTAAATACTATTTGGTACAAAAATTGCAGTCAAAAGTCACCTAAATTATAAATGCAGTCCACCCGTTTGTAATTGATCTAAATCTTCGGAATATTAAGCACACCTGAATATTAGCTGGCTAAATTTTAAAAGTAAATAAATTTTGTACATACAAGGGCATCTGTCTAACAGCTGAAGCTTGGCCAAACTAGGTCAAATATATTAATTAATCTAAACACAGCAGTAAATCTGCGGTACAATGGCTGGAAAAAAAGTCTAATTCCAGACCTCAAACTGATCTAAAGCTGTTACCGGACCTTAAGAGAGCTGTGCATTTTTAAATTTTGCAAACCTTAGTGAAAAGTGAGACAACAAGCTATTAAATGCTTGTGTATTTAGTTTATCATAGATTTTCTATTTGGGTTATACTGGTTTAATAAACCATATTTAGAATTGGTGTGTGCTGTACACTCAGGGTTAGACTGAAAAGACTTAAGAACCTGGTAAAGATTATATGAGTTTCGCTGTATCTGTCAGGAATTGCATAGACCAGCCAGAGAGACACGTGAAGTTTTCAAAAATACTTACAAATTTATTTACAAAACGGTCGAAAAATGTTCCGGAATGATAAGGTGGGAACAAATAGAGGTCAAAAGAAACAAACTTTAACTCAGGTAGTAACACAGAGAACTCAAGCACAAATTGACCTGACAAATGAGACATGAAAGAAACTTAAATAGGGGCTGATCCGACCACTGGTAACACAAAAGGGGTAAATCGTAATCAACACACTGAACAAACACTTGACTGAACAACAAATACTAATCCGAATACTTTCTAAAGGTGTTATACATACATATACGTAAGTCTTTAGAGTTCAGGTGTAGTTTCTTTTTACCATGTGATAACCTGGTTTTGTTTATGTGTTAGTTAATAAAGTATTATATAAGAAAGCACTTTTTTTTTTAAGGTTTCTTAAATCCTTTTGACCTCACTTTAAATTCCCATGTTGCTTGAGAAATGAATAGAATTTTCAAATTGTCCTCCTTTGGAAAGCCTTTGTTTATTTCAGATCACAAGCCGAGATTGTTTGTAAAAAAAACCCACATCTTCTCAGCTTCCAAGCTACTGCATCTAACATGTAGTTGCATTAATTCTCTCTTTGTCTCCTTCTGTTCCCAACTCTCGGTTGTTTAGGTTATGCAATACTGCAGGCAATTATGGAGAGAGCGGGGCAGAATGCATGGCAGGTCAGGACACACACTCACACACAAACAGAGACATTTTTGGAAACCTGCCAGAAAGCACACTTCTTAAGCAAGATGATCTCATAGAGCATACACACTGCACAGTCATTCACAGACATAAGCACACACATTGTAAATTTGCTCATGATTTTCTTGTTTGACCCCACTCTACTACAATGCTGATGTGTTTATTAATACTCTTTGTGAATATGTGTAAAAACAGGTGAGCGCAATCTGTGTGGAGAGTTTCAACGACGCAGCATACCGTAGACTCCTAGAAGACCTGGACCGACGACAAGAGAGGAAATATGTGATCGACCTTGAGCCTGAGAGACTACAGAACATCCTAGAACAGGTAATATAACTTGTAAAAAACTTATTTTAATCAATAAAGTAGAGATGAGTTACTGTGTGAGAGGAAGAGTACTATGGTCAGGAAAGTTATGGGGGACTTACAAGATACATACATACACTTAGAAGCTTTTATTGATGCATTAGAGACATGCTTTTTTTCTGGGGGTGGTATGAACCTACAAAAAACAACTTTAATAAAATTTTAGAAAAATTACTGGGTAAACATGTTTGAATTTATTGTTGATTTTCTCTAATCCAAACAAGATAATATATTATATTTATTGGATGAAATATATTTATAAACCCCAAATATAGTCGGCTAAAAATATTAGAGCAAAGTTGCAAAGACACCGTGTTGTTTTGTAGAGCTCATCAAGCTGGTGACAAAATTCTGGCTGGACATTTGGCCACCATGCTTTTAGAAGCCGTGAAGCTCATTTAAATTGAAAGCTTTTCTGCAAGAGCCTGTACGTTTTAGAATAGGACGGTCATTTTTAAATGAGTTGAAGTCCAGGTCATTCCGACTGGTTTTTCGACTTGTCCTGTTGGACACCCAGTTGTGTGCATGTTAACTGGTCAGGTGTTGATTGAGGTAAGGCTGAGGAACTTAGGTAGCCTTTTTCCATCCACTTTGTGCATTGCAGTACCACTGGGAACTTTATATTATCACCACTAAGTTAGTACAGCGTCTTCAGGGCTAAAACTTTTACTCATACAAACATTCTTCTCAGATAGCTTGTAAGAAATACAATATGTAGTGCTGAGAATGATAACAGGTTGAAGAAATTTCAAAATAATCAACTTTGATCTACAATTTAGGGTTGTTTTATTGTGAAAGATTATTACCAAACTATAGTCAGTATTACACAAGGTGAAAAAAAAATCCTAAAATAAAACACTGTTTTATGACGGTGGGCAGATTGATATGGATTTAAAACTTAATAAAACCAGCAAGATTTTTTCACAGGATACAGCTGTAATAAATGCCACACGGTAGTTTTATGTGACACTGTTACTATCACTGAGCTTTGGAAGCAGTGCAGAGATTTCATAGCTGACCCGGACTTTAGCAGTATTTAACTTTTGATAATGTGCTAAAACTTCCCTGCTAATATTAGCCTGAACCACGGAAAAAGATGTGATACATAATGGAAGACAAGTAGTATGTATGAGAAAATTGTTGTTAAAGAAGTACTGCTAATTATTGTGAGATTATATAAGTAGTATTCTTCTCACGTTACTGCTGGTGTTCTCTGAGGCATCTGTCTACTCCACTCAGCTAGTTTGAACCACACTCCAGATGCTTTCTGACATCTGGAAAGGAAAAATGATTTGTGTCTTCCTTGGAGTTCATATTGTGGAATGAGAAATGTGGCTTCTGCAGCAGCAGTGTGTGTTTGAAGCGACTACAATACCATCCGTTCACAATTGAATTTAGAGCACACACACACACGCATACATGACATTAAGAAATGTACTCAGACACCTTATGCTTGTCTGAGTTCATTAGATTATCTGTCTCGGTTTATGGTTGAGACTTGCGTTGACAGGTGGCGTAACTGTGTGTTTGAGAACCCCTTCACTTCAGGTTGTAGTGTTATATCCCATCGGTTCTGCCACCTGTCGTCACATCTGATCCCATGTATGCACATCTGACAAACCCAGTGACACATGCAAGCAGATACCCTTCAAACACGTGCATTTACATAAAAGTCTTATTTGTGAAAAACCCCATTACATGTCCAAATCAGAAAAAGATGGAGCAGGACATAAAATGCTTTACGAAAAAAACAGGTTATTCCTGCCTTTTGTTTGACGAGGCACAGCATGAGGCCTCTTTTTCTCACTTCTAAAAGCTTAATCCTATTTGCTAATATGCCTCCCCTGTTGTACTTTATGCTACAGCCCAATCCTTTAAAATTTAAAGCTGGACAAATTTAGACATATTCATAGGGTAGGGTTTGAGTATTTATAGATCAAACTGTTTTACCAGTATTTAAACACATGTTTGAGGAGATCAACAAAATGCTATTCAAAGAAAGATCAAAAGGGAGTTGCATAGTTTTTTTGTGTTTTTTTTCACAATGCATAATGTGATTTAAGATATCTTACACTACAAGATGTGTATGAGTAAAAGTAAAGAACAGGAGTTGCTTTCCTTGCGTCATTGTTGATGTTGTCGGTGCATTGTATGCATGTGTTTTTAAAATCATGCTAAAATATCACACGTTTATTCAAACCAACTGACGAGTAAGGAGGAGTTGTCATTAAGGCTATTTCAGGGAAGCCAGTCATTGTTTACATATAGTCCAGAAAGGTATATAGAAAATGTGACTTTTATAGGCCATATGTTCTCTCAAAATTTAGCATAAACACTTTCAAGCTGCAGTTTTCAGTGGCGGTTTTAGCATGAATGCCACCCTGGTTGAACTTTTTTTCCAAACCAACCCACCCACCCTCAACCAATCAAAATGAAGGAAATGATCTAAATCTTGGGGTGGGATAAAATGCACTGCAGTCCTGCTCAAAGCATGTAAAATAGTCTTAATATTTTCAGCAGCAAGCAGGGGATTCCAACTCACCCACTGACTGCATATGCATTAAAGTAAATGAAAACTGACGGAGAAGTTACCATAGATTTTTGTTATGCTTTATCTAGTGCTTGTAATTGGTATTTAAAACAGGTACAAAATGTTCTTTTGACACATTGTCAGTATAAAATGTTTGATGGTCGATGGCACCATTTCATACCTGAAAAAGTAATGTGAAAGAACCAAAGATTCAAAGATATGACATGATGGAGAAGCAACAGTATCAGTCCCCTCTTAGATTCAAAGCAAGAGGTGGCTTGACTTTGCACTGATGGCATACCATGCAGCCAATTACTTAGAAAGATAGGTTAGCTTTTTACAAATATTTAAAAAAATATATAGCAGAACAGCTGGTTCGAAGACAGAGAGGGCAGTGTTATATACTGTACTATATGTAATGTACACAGAGAGCCAGAAATGGGGAGTGAGATTTAAATGCAAGTTTTACATTTGAAAGGTTTGATGAAAATAACTGTGTGGGTGTTTTTTTGTACCAAAAGACACATACACATAAGGCTTTCATGAAAACAACGTATACACACACATAGGTGTGGGGACTCTGATGTTTGCAGATACATTCTTGGGCTGAGGTTATCCTTACTAGATCTTAATTAATCTGTACCATGACCTTTTCAGTGACGTTGTCGTATTTATATATCCATTTTTGTGTGATGTTGTTGTATAGTTCTTAGTTCACATTGTTTGGTTTGTTTTGTCGATGTTCCTTTTTTTCTCTCTCTCTCTGCCATCCTGTGGGTATGGAGGGAGACTTTGATGTTTTCTTGTGTTTTCTTTGTTCCTCTTCCTCTCTTGTATTTTCAACTCACCCTCTCTCTTGACTTTTTGTTTCCTACCTATCTTCTTCATCTTTTTTCTTTCTTTCCATTTATTTTCCATCTCCGTGTTCATAACATCAGAAAATTAAACCCACAGCAATTCATAATAAACATTTCTCACACATATCAAGTGGAGTACTATAGCAAAAGCTGTAATGCTCCACTTGTGAAAGTAAATCTGTTGGGCTTCTACTTGATACTCAGACACCAACTCTGAGTGCCACACTGCCAGACAGGACACATAAAAAAGAGTGAATTGCAACTAGAGTGCTTCAAGAGCCATTGACTGAAGATGATTTCCTAAGGTGTACAACACCACAAAATGAACCTGAGTAAATAGAGTAAATAACTTGATGTTAACCTTTCTGGATTTGGAGGTTAACCCACTATATAATGGGAAAGGGTATTCTATTCATGTAAATCACTGTTCTAGGCTTTATTTACTTTGGAAGAAGCACTGGCAGGAGCCTCCATATCAGACAGACAAATAGACAGACTGTTTTTAATTGGCTTCAGTGGTGACTGAACACAGCTACACACACACAAATACATTAAGCTTAATGTGTACTGAGACAGGGATGCATGCACAAACACACATACACACACCCCTCACAGTCGATCCTGCAGTACCGGCACTGGCGAAAATCCCTGCTCAGAGACAGAGACTGCTCTGTTTTCCTGTTCCTGCCAGCTGCGATCTGTGCATGTGCTTGTGTGCGTGTGTCAGTATGTTGCTGCTGATATGTGTGGGTGAGACTAGAGAGGAATCAGAAATGTCAACAATTTATTAATTAGGTTTTGCATCACATCAATAGAAATTTGCACGTCTTCTATGTCAAAAACCCCCAAAGTGTTTAATTTCCCCACTGTTCTTGCAAAATGGTAATATAGTTACATTTTTGAGTTAATTTATTGGGTACTTTAAAAGCTAATTAGCGAATAAAGTTAAATAACTATGCATTGTTTGAGTTGTACCATTAAACCTGTGAAGTTAGATTTTCTGGCTGTAATCAGTGTTATAAAACAATCAAAACAACACTGTTATGAAGGTAAAAGAGCTCTAAATGGAGAAAATACGATTTATATCTTATTGCCCTACCCCTGAACAAAATAGCCAGTGGTGTTCCACATTACACCCACAACAGGGGATAGAAAAACAGTAATATTCCCTCTTTTTGTCATTCCAGGCTGTCAGTGTGGGGAAACATGTTAAAGGATACCATTACATTATAGCAAACCTGGTAAGTATTTTTTTGGTTATACTGAAGCAAGTTTAGTCCACTATTGTTGAGTGGTTTTGATGGATTATTTTTTGACAAGGTCAGACACCAGGGCCCAGAAACACGAAATTGAGTGTGTTCTTTGCTCCACATTTATACAGCTTTGTATTTTCTATCTCCCATTGTAAACCTCATTTCTCATTACATTGAATGTACCTGATTGATCTCCACTCTCAGCTGCAGACATGTACAATTCCAAACAGAAGTTTCTCATCATTGTTATCAATATGGTTTTAATTTTGAGGGTTTAATAATTTAGTTTACTTGTTATTGAATGATTATTCAATAAATAACTTTAACAGTTTTTTATTAAAGTTCATATGTTTTGTGGATACTCTAAAATCCACACGGCAAAAAACATATACAGCCTCAATAGTTCAAAGCAAAATACAGAGAAAAAACACATGCTTTTAGCTGTCAGCAACCTTCAGGTATATTTCTTGCTGGATACCTGGCCCCTCTTCTTCATGGAAAAAAGAAAGGACACTTAAATTGGTTTGTTTTTTGGCATGGTCTAGGCCTTTCAGCATGTTTTAAGTATATTTGCAACACATTTAAAGTCAAAGACCAATTATTGTGTGTGAAATGCTACAGTGCATTGAAATAGCTTGCTTTCCTTCCATTCACTTGGATTTTATTCGTAACCCATTTATTTTCATTAGAGTTTAGGTTGGAGCCATTCTAGAAACTTATTGTTAGCCTGTTTTGTCCATTCCAACAGCTTTTTTAATTGGTTTTTATGATCGTTGTTCTGTTTGAACACCCAATTGAATCCAAGTTTCAACCATCTGACCCAAATTCTGAGAGTATTCAAGAACAACCCTGGAAATGAGCAGACAAAAAGTGAAATTATAAAATAATTACATCTTGTGGAGGAGACCACCCTAAACCTCTTCCCGTTACTCTTTAATACTAACCACACTCTTCCTGTCTTCCTTAGCCAAATAACCCTTAATATTAGCTATAGAAGGGAAGTACCCTACCAGGTTTGAAAAATGAAAATGCATGTAGATCAAAAAGACAGGAACAGAGCAATCTGAGCTCTATCATCTATAGATGAATGTGTTGTTTGTATGTTGGGTACATTGACCTTAATTTATGGTTGCATAGTAAGTTTTGGTTTTCAAGATTACTCAAACGTATGAAGTCACATACGATAACATTCTGAAAAGAAGTAAAATATTTTATTTTCTATGCTTTCATGTGTGCATCAAATATCATACATGGCTGGAGTGTAAAATCTTCAATTTGAAATAAATATAAGAAAATAGAGAAATTTTACTTTCATTTTAGACTAAATTGGATCTCTTTTTTTCATTGCCACATTATCAGAATGTGCTTAAATTGTAAAAAATGCATGTATTAGGATTGTTTTGAGCAATAGTCTGAGGTTGGTACATTCTCACAGCACATTTATTTTTCATAAAAAAACATTTTCTGCAGGAAGAGGGAGGTGGTTTTTTTTCTGTATTTGTATGCCCCTTTGTTATTTATGCCTCTTGCCTCAGGTAACGGACACACAAACATTAGGAAGATGAATCTTTGCCTCTTTAAAGCTGAATTACAAGACTTGTTTATCTTATGTGTATTGCTGTTGGAGAAAATAAAAACAGACCTTTGTGGTTTCAGATCAGGCATTAAGGGACATTTGCCTTTTTGCCCGGAAAGCTGAGATCTCTTTAACATATACTGCACTCATTGAGTTGTAAAGCATAAAATAAAGCAGGAGTGTTTTTTTGCATGAAAAGCGCCCTCGCCAAGGCTCTTTTTTGTGCATGATACCCTCTACTCAGTTTTTGCATCTCAATCAGTGGAGCCCAAAGTGTAGCCCGGGGGCCATTTGTAACACTCTGAATGATTTTATGCTGCTTCGATTTAAGAATTGTATAAATTTGTCAAAGCAGCACAGTAGGTTAATGTAAGTGGAAACTGGACAAATGAAAATCTTCTATAAAAAGTAAAACTCTGGGTGAAAAGTAAATGATCTATCCTTTAGTCCATAGTAGGCGTCCATCAACATCAACTAAAAAACCTTTTCAAAGAATCCCATTCTTTTAGTTGAGAATACACACATTTTATTCAAACAAAGAAATGGCACTGCTGCTTTGCAGTAAGAAGGTCCTGGGTTCAAATCCCAGTCTGGGTTCTTTCTGCATGGAGTTTGCATAGTCCCTCAATGCATGTGTGGGTGCTCATCTGGCACTCAGGCTTCCTCCCACAATCCAGAAGCATGACTTTAGGTTAGTTGATCATTCTAAATTCTAAATATATATTAGTTTCTGTGCGACTCTGTTGCCCTGTGATGAACTGTTGACGTGAACATTTTTGAACAGTTTGTTTCGTCTTTTGTTTTTTCTTCACCAGCACGTCTACCTTTCATTTTTGGCCAATCTGCTTGAAAATAAATCTTGCCCTTAACGTTAAGCGTTATCCTATTTTTCATTTTTCACTTGTTACACCAGAGGCACTGCAAACTTTATACTGTATTTTGCTAACGGAGCTTATGTCAGTATAAAGTTTGATATTATACCTCAGTAATAAACCCAGTTTCCTCTAAATGTGGATGTTATTGTTGTTTTTTGTTACCTTACAAATATGTTATTTCAGTTATGGTATTTGGTCTTTTAGAAATAGAGATATTTTACTGCTTTTTATATTCCTAATATTTTTTCCATTTATCTCTTCTTGACAAGGTCATAGCTGTCAGGAGCTGTTGAAAATCCATATCGAGAAATAAAATACGACTTCAAACCAAATCCCCGAAACCTGTTTAATGGTATTTTTCTCTTTGACAGTGAAAAGAGGCCCTTTGAGAGTATTGAAGGCTAAATAGGCTTTCACGGCTTTTAGCCATTAGCATTAATCAACCCTGGATAATGCTTACATGTCTTTACAGTCTGCCACTGTCTTTAGCTCTATCCCAAATTGATTCACCACCTCTTCACAATCAAGTGCCTTTCTGCATACGGTCACACTTGGGGTTGAGAAACTGATTCTTTGATTATTATATATGGAATAATCTTTCATTAAAAGGAACTATAGTGTTTGTGTATACAACTAAACTCTTCATCTTGTGATCTGGAATATTTCATTTTTTCATCCTTTTTTATTTTTACCAAATTATACTTCTTTATTTTCCACTCAGGGATTTAAGGACATCTCCCTGGAGAGATTCATGCATGGTGGTGCCAATGTGACTGGTTTCCAGCTGGTGGATTTCAGCAAACCTATTGTCATAAAGCTCATGCAGCGGTGGAACAAACTTGACCAACGAGAATATCCTGGATCTGAAAGTCCACCTAAGGTAATTAAATGTATATAAATTATAAAGCAGTGTTCAAATGACCACATGATTATAATATACAGTCTAAGAAGTACCATAAAGACAAGCCATAAGTAGAATTAATGTTAATAAAATCTTAGTCAATAGTCCCATTCAGTTATCTATCAAATAAAAGTGACTAACTTGTAAAATTATGTAAATTTCCTTTAAAATAGTTATTTTGGCAAGTCTATAGATAGTAAAACAAGTCTGTAGATAATTAAACATAGAACATTTATTTGATTTGGAGTTGCACTGAACACTTTGAAAATGATCACTTATTACCTTTTTTGGGGAAACAAACTTAATGCTTTTGTTTGGTTGATCAACTTGATCTGAGCACAGCTCTCCCTGATGATGTTAAATAGCTCTGTATTTTGGAATGAACTCTCTGTAAACTGATAAATTACTACTACAAACTTTAACTTTCTTAGGCAGAAAAGATTTTCAAACCTTTACATACAAAGGAAAGCTCTTAGTGACTGTTGTGTGTCACAGCCTGAACCAGGCTGTTCTTATGGGGACCTTTTTATTGGTAATACTGTAGGTACAGTTAAACCCAATGTTTTTCATATCCCTGGCAGATTTAGATTTAAAATTACTTTAATTCAACCAAGAAGTTAGATTTTTTCAGTAGGAAGACAGGCATCTCAAAAGATTAAAAAAACAATGTTAAAGGATTATCAACTTTGAAAGATGCTAGTATCACCTCAATATTAGCAGCCTTAAAGAATACATTCAAACCCTGCAAAAATAAATTTTTTCATAGCCAATCCAAGAAAGTGGGAGTAGTTAGATCCATTGTGAGTCCTAGATCCTAGATAGTTTCTTCTTTTTCTATGGTTATCACTGTATATCTGTTATCTCTGAATCAAAAATCATGTTTCCTTTCAAAATGCATTTCCCTTTCTCCTCCACATTAGTATTTCTATATTTAGACCTCCCCAAACCCCCCCTTCTGTCCCTACCTTTGTCCTTCTCCTACTCCAAACTAGACCACTGTTGACGGGTTAGTGACCGGGAGCCAAGTGGAAATGCATATATTAACTGGGAATATGTCCACTTACCCATTAAAAATACATCATGCTCCCGCTTTTACTTACCTCCTGCCCCCTAGCACATAAACAACACATAGTAACTGTAAAAAAATAAAACTGTGTGGTAATGCTGTGTACCATAAGATATCCCATCACATATTCATGGTGATATATTGTGTTTAATGTTATTGTTACCTGCTGGCTATTGTTAATCAGCTAATCATCAATCTCACATTCACCAAATTAATTATCATTTGCCCATGCCAACTTCATCACTTGCGCTGTTGAAATAAAACAATATTTTGCAGACTAATGGAGATAAGTGGATTATGAATGATGGGAACAGATTAACACAGTGATCAGATTTGAATGAACAATAAAGAATAACAGTTTGTCTCATTTCCAGAACTAAAAACAGCTGCATGAAGGGGTATGCAAAAATGTCCTCTTTCACCCTAGCCACAAAAAAGATTTATGCCATCTTTCTGCAAATACAAACAAAAGAAATTTGATGTTACATACATATAGAAAAGCCTCTAGGGACAAAAGTTTCCTTAAAATAGCCCCTGGCTTTGAAGCTGTTGCTTTAAACCACAGCTCATTTTGCCTTGGGCCAAAAGGAGGAAGTTTCAGATCCAGTGAAACTCCGGTCTGGTGATGTCAGCACCTCTGTAACTTGTTTACTCTGTGGTGACTAGATTTTTTTGAGCTACTTTAAACCCTGAAAGAAAATGGCTATGTGTCTTGAAATTGGATTTGTGTGCGTGGAGATTTTGCTAAAATGTAATTAAAAATGATATGTGACCTTGCTGCAAAATGCTAAAGATGTCATGAAATTTTGTAGTCACAGTGCATATGAACACACATAGCTTCTTTACGGGTCCATCTCCTTTTTGCAGAGTTCAGTTGAGTATATGAACGAATAATTAATACGTTTTTAGCTTCCATGTATACATATTATCCTATATTAATTTATTTCATTTTAGTATGTCATGTTTTGCAGATCCTGGTTTTAAACTTTATTTATCCATTTCTACTGTAATATTGCATCAGAGCAAAGTGGGGAAACAATGGCCCCTTTGCCTACAATCTTTGCTCTGTTTGTAGAATACTGCACATCCATTTTTTTAAGTCCACAACAAATACAGTACAAATACAAATATTTGCACAATATCAGCATAATGTATCAATCTGCATAATATGATTGATTGCACACTTTAAAAAGCATTAGTTGTGAATCTGTCCATGTTTGCTCCGAAAAACCGGATGAACCAAATGAAACAAGAAATAAGACTTTTGCTAAATACAGATATAGATATACAAAGTTTTAAAATGTCATACCTACATTTTCTTTAACATACACATACTTGACAAATGACATAGACTTTATTTAAATTTGGGATTTTTACCACTCCACACCTTAAAATCAAATGTGGCTGCCTCTAACATAAAGTGTTGTTCTAGCTATAGGACAAACTGTTTATTTGAACTTCTGAAGATTTATATCCTACTAAATAAGCTGCACACACAACCACATTCAGCCTCTATAAGTAAAGGCATAGCTTGTGGTATTTAATAAATGCATAAAACCAGAAGAAATCATTATTGGCTTGTAGTGCTGATGGTAGTTATTCTGGTCTCTGAAAACAAAGATCTGTCATTCCCACTGGTTGAATTGGAGCTCAAACACAGTTAAAGCAATTTGGATTTGACATAATTCACAGCTATGATTTCTAAATCCTGAGGCGAATGGAATCAAACATAAACTTAACTAGTTAAATGTTGGCTTTTCTTTAAAGAAATTGTACTACTTTTTCACATGTATAATATACTTTGAGTTGACTGGTTTTAACTGAAAGCAAAGATCTGACCGCAGAAACATATTCTAGTCTAGATTATTTTATTTAAGAAAGAACTATTTTCCCTGTCCCAAAGGTGTTTCTGTCCTGCCACTAACAGGAACAGCAAAGACTACAGTGAGCTACTTTTCCCACTTTAGATGTTTTCTCTCCATAGTCATCATTTGTCAGTCACTCTCTTGAGGTCCTCTTTGGTTTCAAACAGAAGAGATTAAAATAGGGCAACATGGTTGTGCAGCTCTCCAAAGCACACACAGTTAGGTAAAAATCAAGGGATGTCAGCTAGAGAGAAACTACCCACAGAGGATCTCAGCTGACTTTGGTCTTTTCTCCCATTTTCATCTCTCCCTTGTTTCCACCCTCATGTGAAAGGAACCTGCTGTGTGTTTGACTGCCTCTGTCTGTCAGGTATTGAGAGAGTCCATGTGTGTTCTGGGAGGAGGTTGTGCATCTGAATCTGTGTTACTGTTTTCAGCAGCTCTTTTGCCTTTCTGTGATGACTTTGCTTAATAATATTTCTTGATTAGATTTATTTGTTGTTTTTATTTTTCCAATTAAAACATAATTATTTTAGTCTAGGTGCTCTGGGTGGCTGCATGTTGGAGTGGCTCTGTTGGCTACATATTAAGTTTAGTTTTTTGTACATTGGTTCCTCTTTTTTCTTAAAGAAGATTGCATTTTTTTGACCATCTCTTCCATCGATCATGATGGGCAACGTAAGATCACTGGCTAACAAGATGGATGAACTCCAAGCCCTTACAAGGACTCAGCCAGAGTACCGTGAATGCAGTGTTATGTGTTTTACGGAGACGTGGCTGCTGGATCATATCCCCGACTCCAACGTCTGTCTGCCAGGCTTCCTGACTGTACGAGCAGACAGAGATCTGAAGACGAGTAGAAAAAGGAAAGGTGGTGGAGTAGCAGTGCTTGTAAACAACAGATGGTGTCATCCAGGACATGTTACTGTGAAGTGTCGTCTCTGCAGCCCAGATCTCGAACTCTTGGCAGTGAGTTTTCGGCCATATTATTTGCCAAGAGAGTTCACCAGTGTAATTTTGGCAGTTGTTTACATTCCACCTTCAGCCGTTGCCGACAATGCATGTGATGTCATCAGTTCCATTGTTGCTAAGCTACAGACACAGCACCCCAATGCATTTGTGGCAATATCTGGTGATTTTAATCATGCCTCGCTCTCTACTACACTTCCAACATTTCAACAGTTTGTCAGCTGCTCTACAAGAGAAAACAGGACATTGGATTTGTTTTATGCAAATGTAAAGGATTCATACACGTCCAAACCAAGACCTCCTCTGGGACAATCAGATCACAATCTTGTTTTTCTCTGTTAAGAATATAAACCACTTGTTCAGAGGCAACCTGTGACAAAACGAACTGTATGAAAATGGTCACAGGAAGCTGAAGAAGCCGTGCAGGGTTGCTTTGCAACCACAGACTGGATGACTCTTTGCCAAGCACATGGAGAGGACATCAATGTCATGACTGAGTGTGTGACTGATTATATAAACTTCTGTGTGGACAACATCATCCCCACCAGAACAGTGAGATGCTTCCCTAATAACAAACCCTGGATCACCAGTGACCTGAAGGACCTGCTAAACAAGAAAAAAAGAGCCTTCAGGGAGGGAGACAGGGAATTACTAAGGAGTACACAGAAGCAACTTAAGGTCAAGATCAGAGACAGCAAGGAGGCATACAGGAAGAAGCTGGAGAACAAACTACAGAGGAACAATATCCGAGATGTCTGGTCAGGAATGAGAAAGATCACAGGTTTTAAGGACAGGAAGGATTGGATAGATGGAAGTCTGGACAGAGCCAATGAACTGAACACATTCTTCAACAGGTTCAGTTCAGGAACTACCTCAGCATCCCCCTCTCCTGTTCCCAGCCAAACAGACATCCCACTCTCCTCTGATCAACAGCTTTCCTGTTACACCTCGGATGTTTTATCCTTCACCTCAGCCATGGACTCTTCTAATTCCACAAGTTTGACTTCAACCAAGTCAGGAAATGCTGCTACCCCCTTTGCCTCCCCCTCCCACTTGTCTGTCTCCAAAAGTCAGGTGAAGAGGCAGCTGGAGAAACTGAACCGGAACAAGGCTGCAGGTCCAGATGGTGTCAGCCCCAGAGTCCTGAAGGCCTGTGCAGAGGAGCTCTGTGGGATTCTGCAGGACCTCTTCAACCTTAGCCTAACTCAGGAGAAGGTTCCAGTGTTGTGGAAGACATCCTGCCTTGTTCAAGTACCCAAAAGAACTCACCCATCAGTCATCAATGACTATAGACCCGTTGCCCTGACATCCCACATCATGAAGGTCCTGGAGAGACTCCTGTTGGCACCCCTGAGTAAGCAAACAAGAATGTATCAGGACCCACTGCAGTTTGCTTATCGCTGTGGAGTTGGAGTTGAAGATGCCATCATCCACCTACTTCAACCAACCCACTGTCATCTGGACAAAGCAGGCAGCACTGTGAGGATCATGTTCTTTGATTTCTCTAGTGCCTTTAACACAATTCAGCCAGATTTGCTTTGTCAGAAACTCCTGAAGACACAGGTGGAGTCCTCAACAATCGCCTGGATCAATGACTACCTGACCAACAGACCTCAATTTGTGAGACTGAAGAATTGTGTGTCAAACCAGGTGGTCAGCAGCACAGGAGCACCACAGGGGACCGTACTCTCACCATTCCTTTTTACTCTGTACACCTCAGACTTCCAGTACAAATCAGAGACCTGTCATCTGCAGAAATACTCAGATGACTCTGCAATTGTCGGGTGTATCAGAGATGGACAAGAAGCTGAATACAGAGAGCTGGTGGACCGCTTTGTGACATGGTGTGGAAACAATCGTCTCACCTTGAATGTGAACAAAACAAAGGAGATGATTGTAGATTTCAGAAGAAACAGGGATAAGTCAAACACTGTTTCCATCATGGGAGAAGAAGTGGAGGGGGTTGAGGAATATAAATACCTCGGAGTTCACCTTGACAACAGACTGGACTGGAGGCGCAACACTGAAGCCGTCTACAAGAAGGGACAGAACAGACTTTACTTCTTGAGGAAGCTTAGGTCCTTCAAGGTTTGCAGCAAGATGCTGCAGATCTTCTACAAGTCTGTTGTGGAGAGTGTAATCTCTTCAGCCGTCATCTGTTGGGGTAGCAGCATCAGAGCCAGGGATTTAAAAAGGCTAAACAACCTGATAAAGAAGGCTGGTTCTGTTCTTGGGACAACTGTGGAAAATCTGGAGATGATGATACAAAGAAGGATTCTTCATAAAATCAAAAAAATTATGGACAACCCTGAGCATCCTCTTCATGAGACAGTCATACAACAACAGAGCGTCTTCAGTCGGAGGCTTCTTCAGTTTCGCTGCAATACAGACCGCTACAGGAAATCCTTCCTGCCCACAGCCATCATTATCTACAACAACTCCTTAAAGATTTAATTATATGAGCTATACCAACACTTAATTTCCCTCTGGGATCAATAAAGTATTTTTGAATTGAATTTGAATTTGAATAAGTACTATTTTTAGGTCCAACATAATCAAACATTTACAATATAACTCATGAATTTAGAGGTCCCTGTAGTAAATGAAAGAATAATTTATACAAATTATCATGCATTTATCTGCTTTTACTCTGATAGCCCTAAATAGAATCCAGTACAACCACATACATATAGAAGTCACCTAATTAGTGTATTTAATACTTGTGTGTAATTTAATCTCATAATAAGTCCAGCTGTTCTGTGAAGGCCTTAAAGGGTTGATCGAGAACATTAGAGAAGCAACAGGATCAGAAAGACCAAGAAACACAGCAGACAGATATTAACACACCTGTAACCCTACGAAGCCATTACAATCCTTCTAAATTGACTGGCTGGTCAAGAAAGGCAAGGCAATGCTATTTGTGTCGCGCACTTTCAACAACAATGTTATTCAAGGTCCTTAACATGATTCGGGGATAAAGTAAAAACAGCAATTAAGCATAAAACACACAGAGAGCATATGACACGTAAAAACAACTCAAAAGCAGACATTAATTTAGGATAAAGTAAAAACAGCAATAAAGCGCACACAAAACATATGATACTGTACATGAAAACTACTCAAAGGCAGCTCTAAACAGATGGGTTTTGACTTAAAAGAACTCAGTGTTTCAGCAGCTTTGCAGTTTTCTGGATGTTTGTTCCAGATTAGAGGAGCATAGAAACTGAACGCTGCTTCTCCATGTTTGGTTCTAATTCTAGCGATTTTGAGTAGACTGGAATTAGAGGGCCTGAGTGTTCTGGGGGGGTGGTATAGTAACAGTAGATCTTCAAGATAATTTGGGGCTTGGCCATTCAATGATTTCTAAACTAGTAAAAGTATTTTGAAGTCTATTCTATGAGCTACAGGGAGCCAGTGTAAGGGCTTTAGAACTGGGGTGATGTGCTCTATGTTCTAGTAAGGATATGAGCAGAAGCGTTCTGGATCAGCTACAGCTGCCTAATTTACTTTTTAGGCAGACCTGTGAGGACGCTGTTGCAGTAATCAATCTGACTAAAGATAAACGCATGAATGAGTTATTAAAGGTCCTGTTGCGACATCAGTCCTTTAATCCTAGAAATGTTCTTTAGGTGATAATAGGCTGACCTTGTTATTGCCTTTATGTGACCCTGGAGGTTCAGGTCTGAGTCCATTACCACAGTACATCTAGATTTCGGGCCTGATCAGTAGTTTCTAGCTGTATTAACTGAAGCTATGTGCTGGCTCTTGCTCATTCCTCTATAGGTCCAAAAGTAATTACTTCTGTTTTGTTTCTGTTCAGCTGGAGAAAGTTATGGCGCATCCATCCATTGATTTGCTTGATGCATTTACTTAGGGTTTGGATGGGTTCAAAGCCATCTGGTGACATTGGAATGTAGAGCTGAGTATCATCTGCGTAGTTATGGTAGCTAATCTTATTGGTTATTATAATCTGGGCTAGTGGGAGCATGTAGATATTAAATAGGAGGGGCCCTAAGTAGAGCTTTAATCACCAATGAGAGATCCACAGGTTGCAGAGTGTCAACAGGACACCTCTAAGTAATGTACACAAGTAGTCCCCAAACTTTGTCCTCAGGGCCCACTGCCTTTCTTGTTTTAGATGTGTCTATTCTCCAGCCTACCTGATTCAAATGTTGTGTAACAGCCACAGCTGCAGAAGCCTGTTAATCCCCCATTCATGTGTGGGGTAGCAAGGAAACTCCTAAAACATGTAGGACAGGAGATTTTGAGGACCTTTGCTTGGGGAACAGAGATGTACACTGCAATCTGGCACTCATGAAAAACTGACAATACAACAAATCTATAAGAAGTCCTGTTTAAAGTCTATCACAAGTCATGGAGGGGACACACCAAGCATGTGGAGGAAGGTGCTCTGTTCTGTGAAGACCAAAACATTTGTCTACATGCAAAAAGCTGTGCGATGGGAAACTTAAAAATGCACCAGGCCCTGAACAAACTGTTCCCACTGTGAAAGATTGAGTATCATGATGACAGGATGGTTTTAATCTGGGACAGAGAAAGTAGTCAGAGTTCATTGGAAGACTGATTGAGCTCGAATGACGGTAAAGCAGGGAGAGACATATCACAACTACTTGACATGTGTAATTGCAGTAAATGGTGGTTATAAAAAGTGTTGATTGATTGAATACATATGCATGCCACACTTTGCAAATTTTACATTGTAACCATTTTTGAAAACCATGGATCAGTTTTCATCCACGTCCCTGTTTTGTGCTGTTTTATGTTGGTCTGTCACATTATCCCAAAAAAATGCATTCAGGTTTTCTGCTTATAACATGACAAGCTGTAAACAACTTGAAAGCAAACAACTTTAGCAAGTTACTATAAGTTTACAATGTTACTGAGTTATATTTTAAAGTTCATTTACTATATTTGAAATGTATAAGCTTATTTAAAGCTCCAAGATTTAGTCCTGTTAGCCATTCAGTCAAATAAATGTAACACCATCCCAATGGACTACTGCACTGATAAGCATTATGTAGGCTTTTACTCATGTTGACTTGAAAATTGAGCAAATGCAGACATGATACATGACTTTTTAACTTTTAAATAATTAAATTTACTGTATTGTGAAAAGTGCCAACACAGACCGCCTAAAATGACTTTTTCCCCCCTCCTCTTTGTGTTTCTTTGCTATCCCCAGTATACCTCATCTCTAACGTATGATGGTGTTCTTGTAATGGCTGAGGCCTTCCGCACCCTCCGCCGTCAGAAAATTGACATCAGTCGTCGTGGCAATGCTGGGGACTGCCTTGCTAATCCAGCGGCTCCCTGGAACCAAGGGATAGATATGGAGCGAGCACTGAAACAGGTTGGGACAACTTTAGTTCTATTGTTGGAAAATAAGTAAAAGTCAAGAAACACAGACCAACGCCCCTTTACCTTTTTTGTATATGGAGTCATTAATACCCTCATGTTACTTGGTCACAAGCACTGTCATGGCCTTTATAAGATCAAGAAGATAATTCAGTCTATAGGCTAAAACATGCTGGAAATTCCTAGGAACACTGCATAAATCATGAAAAAGGAGAGTGATATGATACTTCATGTGATGCATTTTTTGCTCATTGCTCTATTTAAAATCCTGATGGTATCCAACTGCTGGCTTTGAGCACAGCTGCAGCTGCTCTCCCTGGCTCTGATACTGATGCTTGAGCTTAGTGGTTTTTGTTCGGACTTTTGCTACTGCCGAGAATTAATCCTTTTTTTAATAATAATTAAAAAAATGTTCTGTGTAATATGTGTTTCAAATACTTCACAAAGATATAGGATTTCGGAAGATTTGATGAAACACTTGTAGTAAGACATGCAGCCAACAAAATAAAAATATATCAAAGCTGTAGTCGAATTAAAGCACTGTCACAATCACATGTACAGGGATATTGGCATATTTTTTATACAGCACTGTTCAAACTTTTTTACACCTTTGGGAAACAAGTCTCAAATGACTTAAAATAATGTTGTAATGTTTGTTTTCATTACTGTTGCCTACTCTCACATGAAAATGTAAAAAACACCTGTATTTTGAGTGCATGTATATATATACTTATACATATATATACATATATATATATATATATATATATGCATTTTTACTATATATTTTTTTATAATTAAAGATGCCACAACTGTTAATGCAATCTACAACTCCTTTGACTTGGAACAAGACATAAACTTATCTAATGAGACTAAATAGGTAAATGAGCATACAGAGAGAGGGTTCTTTCTCATTCCATTTTACATAATCGTTCTAGAGGTTTCAGATTCCATGGTTCTCTGTCTTCTCTTCAGCTTAGTAAAAGGTTTTTTCTCACTGCTTATTTGGTTTTATCTTTTGGATCATTATTATGTTGAAAGACCGAGTGGCCACTCTTTTCCAGTTTTGTGGAAAACATTTTTATTTAGAATACTTCCCAGGGCCTTTGAAAGAGAAATAGGCCGACAGGATCTCAGATCTTCCACTGTACCTAACAGTAGACATGTAGCTCTTTTCCACATATTCATTCATTCATCCAAACAGATGTGGGGTGTTTGCTGCTTGAAAGCGCTGTCACATGTGAAAAGAGACAGAGTTGCAATTACAGACTCATTTACATTGAGCAAACATCATATGTTTACAGTGGCTTGCAAAAGTATTCGGCCCCCTTGAACTTTTCCACATTTTGTAACATTACAGCCACAAACATGAATCCATTTTATTGGAATTCCCCGTGAAAGACCAATACAAAGTGGTGTACACGTGAGAAGTGGAACGAAAATCATACATGATTCCAAACATTTTTTACAAATAAATAACTGAAAAGTGGGGTGTGCGCAATTATTCAGCCCCCTTTGGTCTGAGTGCAGTCAGTTGCCCATAGACATTGCCTGATGAGTGCTAATGACTAAATAGAGTGCACCTGTGTGTAATCTAATGTCAGTACAAATACAGCTGCCCTGTGACGGCCTCAGAGGTTGTCTAAGAGAATGTTGGGTGCAACAACACCATGAAGTCCAAAGAACACACCAGACAGGTCAGGGATAAAGTTATTGAGAAATTTAAAGCAGGCTTAGGCTACAAAAAGATTTCCCAAGCCTTGAACATCCCACGGAGCGCTGTTCAAGTGATCATTCAGAAATGGAAGGAGTATGGCACAACTGTAAACCTACCAAGACAAGGCCGTCCACCTAAACTCACAGGCCGAACAAGGAGAGCGCTGATCAGAAATGCAGCCAAGAGGCCCATGGTGACTCTGGATGAGCTGGAGAGATCTACAGCTCAGGTGGGGGAATCTGTCCATAGGACAACTATTAGTCGTGCACTGCACAAAGTTGGCCTTTATGGAAGAGTGGCAAGAAGAAAGCCCTTGTTAAAAGAAAACCAAAAGAAGTCCCGTTTGCAGTTTGCCACAAGCCATGTGGGGGACACAGCAAACATGTGTAAGAAGGGGCTCTGGTCAGATGAGACCAAAATGGAACTTTTTGGCCAAAATGCAAAACGCTATGTATGGCGGAAAACTAACACTGCACATTACTCTGAACACACCATCCCCACTGTCAAATATGGTGGTGGCAGCATCATGCTCTGGGGGTGCTTGTCTTAAGCAGGGACAGGGAAGCTGGTCAGAGTTGATGGGAAGATGGATGGAGCCAAATACAGGGCAATCTTGGAAGAAAACCTCTTGGAGTCTGCAAAAGACTTGAGACTGGGGCGGAGGTTCACCTTCCAGCAGGACAACGACCCTAAACATAAAGCCAGGGCAACAATGGAATGGTTTAAAACAAAACATATCCATGTGTTAGAATGGCCCAGTCAAAGTCCAGATCTAAATCCAATCGAGAATCTGTGGCAAGATCTGAAAATTACTGTTCACAAACACTGTCCATCTTATCTGACTGAGCTGCACCTGTTTTCCAAAGAAGAATGGGCAAGAATTTCAGTCTGTAGATGTGCAAAGCTGGTAGAGACATACCCTAAAAGAGTGGCAGCTGTAAGTGCAGCAAAAGGTGGTTCTGCAAAGTATTGACTCAGGGGGCTGAATAATTACGCACACCCCACTTTTCAGTTATTTATTTGTAAAAAAAATTTGGAATCATGTATGATTTTCATTCCACTTCTCACGTGTACACCACTTTGTATTGGTCTTTCACGGGGAATTCCAATAAAATGGATTCATGTTTGTGGCTGTAATATGACAAAATGTGGAAAAGTTCAAAGGGGCCAAATACTTTTGCAAGCCACTGTATATGTTGGTGGTAACTTACTTTTTAGTAATGTTTAATGTGACCAGGCCGCTACAATAAAGGCTTTTTAACTTTTTCTATATGAGAGTGCCTTGGAGTTCCTTTTGCCTTTTCGACTGAATTTTCCCATCCAAAGAGCACCTCAGACAAACTTTTTTGAGTCCAAGAAGCGCTCCTAGATAAATGTGTTCTGAAAAAAAAAAAAGTATTTTAAGAAAATAAGCCGTCTTTATCAGGGATGCCAGCAGTTAGAACTGTGTTTGACTTTAGCAATGGGTGTGAGCCAACAGTGCTATTTGAGAAAGTTCATGTGTAAAAAATGCTTTACTTTCTAAGTTATTATATGACTATTACCAGTACCAACCATTAGTTCTGCTTTAAATCTAGGTGCGTATTCAGGGCCTTACTGGAAATATCCAGTTTGATCACTATGGTCGGAGGGTCAATTATACTATGGACGTGTTTGAACTGAAAAGCAATGGACCACGAAAGGTAAGCTCTCATTTTGTGGCCAAGAGAGTAAAGTTTAAAACAATGAAAAGGACTGTTTTTTAAGTGTTTAGGTACTTGCCTTGTAGACATACACATTATCTACTAAGCTGTGTTGAAAAAATGTGTAAAATAACAAAAAGGCCTTTTTTAGGACGAATTTAATAAAAAAATAGTTTACTTTTTCTGAATAATGCATGTGTGCTAATAATTTCTGCCTAATTTAATGTGCTTTAATTTTCTTTTTCAACCCCAATATTTTATTCTAATACTTTTTAATGAGTACCTGTTTTATTGCGATGTAATATTGTTCAAATCTAACCATTCATCGCAGCATGTGCATCATGAGGATTTTGGAGCACATTTTCATATCTTACAGTCAACCAGGGAACATAAAAGTCTACAATTGCCTAAGTAATACAAATTTGAAGACAAATCGGCCTTTACTGTGGCAAAACGTAGGAGGAAAGTACAGAAGCTGACAGTTCCTATACATTATCTTTATTAAAACAAACACACATGTAGAAGATAAAATAAGAAAATTACATGATATTAAAGCCACTTAATTATCCCTTTGGCAGCAATGTGCGTTTATTGGAAATGTCTTTCTCTGTTTCAGTGTCATCTATTTCTCTAATGGGAAATTTACAGTAGCAAATCAAATGGCTAACTTTTTTACTCACATTTCTTTCTTTCCATCTCAATTCAGTTTCTTTTAGGTTTGTACTTGCGTTCTACATTTTTTAAAGCCAATTTCTGTAAGAGCTGTATTCTTCTTCGGCTTCCTCAGATTGGCTACTGGAATGACATCGACAAGCTTGTGTTGGTACAGGATGGAAATGGTCTTTCCAATGACAGCTCAGGGATGGAGAATCGGACGGTTGTCGTGACAACAATCATGGTAATGTACCCTGCCGCATGCTTCATATTCCATTTAGACTTGTTCATGTTGGATATTTTAAGGAAAGCTCCATCTTGTTCTGATAAACAGCTGCTGAAAACCCACAACGCAGGTTTGTTATCTTAGTTTCCCCCAACTCACCTCATATATAAAGACTGTTAATATTATTTCATGGAGCTCGAAAAACTGATATACAGACATAGATAATTTTGTGGTACCCTTGCACAATAAACAACAAATACATTTTATATCTTAAATTACTTGAAACTGGCAAACTTTTAACTGCATCCCATACAGTTCATTCCACTATAACAGCAGCATGTTTTCGCACAGTCACTGCCAACGAGTAATTTCTGTACTTCACCATGAGACAATGAGATGTTCAAATTGAGAAGGTCAGGACAACATGTTAATAGTTAGAACACTGTTTGTCAGCTTTTACACTGCTCAAGCTGTGTCAGTCTTGAAGATACCTCCGTCATACGCAGCTGAAATGGAGGAAAAAAGTTGGAAAACAGACCCTGGGATGTTTCTGTGAATGGGAGCACTGGGTTATGCCTGCATCTCTTTTATGTCAGTGCGTCCTCCAACGAGCAACCTCACCTGGAAAATGCAATGTCTGTAATTTTTTCTATTGTATTTTACCTGATTTACAGTAATGAGGGGGAGGGAGCACAGTTCTAACACTTAATGACCCGGCTCACATCCATTAACTTTTCTTCCCCAGTGCTGCATGACTGTACAGATCACAATGAAATTAAGGGACTTTTATGTCCAAAACAGACGCTGTTGCACTGGATTAGTTGGACTAAATCACTTTAAAAGTGAAGAATAGTGGGACAAAAATGTCGTCTTTTTTTTCTATTGTCTATTTCCAGTCTTTGAGTTTAAAAATGTTGTTGGTCGTTTCCACCATGCAAAAGAGTTCAGTTGTTAAATAAAACAGTCACGACACTATAATCTAAAATATGCAGCCTTAGCTGGTCAGTTTATTGTTCATACTTACCTCTGAACAGTTTGTCAGAGTACAGATCACCGCTTCTTTTAGCCTTCTCCCCAGAAACTCTGCACCCTCTGGACACTCTGCACCTTCCAAAACCTCCCTGCACTCTGATTCTCGACTCAACACACTCTCCTTTTAAGCCTTATTTCGTGCCCTTGTAACACACGAGCTATTTGATAGGAGACAGAAGTTCTGCTAGTAATGTCTCCTAGCAACTTCAAGTTTTCACTTTATCAGCTAGATATTATTAAGCTTCAACTAGCCTTTCTGATTTCAGACCCTGATTACTGTAAATATAACATCACATTCCATATTCCATTTTTTTTCTTTACCTCATAGCATCATCACATGCACATCACCTTCAACATTCCGTCATATTACACATTACTCTCATGAAAGAAAAAATGTGTGGGCACGTGCCATATTCCCACAATAAAGTATTTTTTCAAAAAGTAATAGATTGTGACGGACTGCCAACCTTTCCAAGGTGTAGCCCACCTCTCACCAAATGGCGACTGGAGACAGACACCACCACCATTGATAGATGGATGGAAATTTGTCAAAATGCAGGGTGTTATCAGAGTTTTTAGGGAAAAATAGAGGAGCCAAAATAGATCCTCTCTTTCCAAGCTTTAAAAACGGGGAAGCAATTACGCCACTTTCAACCTTGTTCAGCCGCCTGTGATTTCCACAGTAAAAGTTTCAGATATTTTCAGATAATAGAACTGGACTTATGAAGGGTAATTTAAGAATTGTCCAATGATTTTTTTTCTTGAGGCATTCTTGACTCCCAATCAGCTGTTTATGATCAATGATCTGCAGCTGACCCTGAGCTTTATGATACTGGGCAGTATGTATGGCCCCAGGGAACTTTTAAACTTTGTTGTGCAGAGATTCAAGGTCCGTCATGCCAGATGCAGCAAAGCAGGCCAAACACAAAACCAAGCCCTGTCCTTGTTTCCCTGTAGGTCTGTTGTTCTTGTGTTTCAACTCTTCCAGAAACTTTGGGACATGTCATCATGAACTTACTTTAGTTTTAATGTTTTTTATTGTTTGCTTGGATCTATTTCTATCAGTCTGATCAACCTGGGGTATAATTTCCTACTTTGCCCACCTCTTGGGAAGTTGGCTACAGTCCTACCAACCTTCTACGTGTTTAAATATGTTAATCATTGTTGTAAAATCATTGTTCAAAATTGTATTTGTTTACACTGTCACATTCTAAAGGCATTAAGTTACACATAATCACTTTATCGGAGCATTCAATAATTGTTTCACTAAGCGGCAAGGGTACCAACAAACTTATCTGTGTTTGTAGACCAAGTTGTAGGAAGGGATAGAGCTACATCAACACAAGAAGGGTTATCATTATACAGTTAGGGTTTAAGATTAAGTCAAACTGCATAAAACCTTTAGAACAAAAAATGGAGGCACACTCTAGCTTGCATTAGTGCAATTATACAGAATAAAACCAAGATCTGGAAGTACACCAGAAATCAAAAACAAACATTGTGCAGTTGTTGGGTGTCATTTATTTAAAAATAATATCTTGAGCTTAAATCAGTGACCTGAGGTCAATTAGTGTAACAGATACACCATCCGCCCTCTCACAACCAAGATGATCTATGACATACATCAAGCAGTGTCAGATATTTTCTGGGAAAATCTTGTAGTTAGACTGCTGCTACAGCCAATGTGTGATTGTTGTCTACCGCTCCCTCTTTTCTAACACCCCCTCTCCCTCTTTTCAGTGTCTGACTCCCAATTCTAAGCACATTAATACCCATAACTTGCTTTTCATTTATTGTTGGACTGATATGTCTGTGACCTTTGTAACACAAAACTGCTTCATCACCAGGTTGTGCCGCTGAGCATCTTACATTATGCAGTGTGAAAGAAGTTACTATCATATCAAGCTCGCACAGTGTAACATGTCCAAGTCCATAAGGATTTTTTGAAATCACACAGTGTGTGCCAGGGTAAAAACAGTGGAAAATGCAGGTAGGCATACATGGAACGCCAAAACCAGTGAGTTGAATAGCTTACATGAAAATCTATGCAAGAAAACTCAAAGTCAAATTAGGAATGGTAAAGATTCAAAAAAGGATAACCCTATTAAGCTCAGATACAGACTAAAAACAGAGTCAGGTTTACCAACCAGGTATTGTGGTGGTGGAACAATGAGGCAAATCACAAACATCTTCAAACCACACTGATATCAAACAAAAGAAAAGCAGGATAGGGAAGAAGTTGTATAAAGTTAAGACCTCAATGGTTTCAGAAGTCTTACAACACTCACACTCTTAGAGTGGCTCCAGCAGATTCTAGGAGAACTATTTAGTTTAACATCTTTTTTTAATCTTTCTATCATGGGTTATTTTCAAAAGAGGACAGTCTTGGGAACAACCATTATTGCGCTGAACCCTGAAGAGAACCTCACCTTCAAGGGCAACGGGCCACATGGGGAGGGAAAGTGTGCCGTTGTCGCACTGTAAATTGGTCAGATAAAAAGTATCACGAGTCTGAGCCTTTAAACTCTTTTCATGACCAATCTAGACACATCTGTCAGTATGAAGGACACAGCTACAGATAGATTGTAAAAAAATGTCTCACATACAGACACACCACAGAGATGTGCTATAACATAGAAAAAACAATATGAAGTTACTTAAAATCAGCTCTTCTACAAAAAACAAGGCATGAAGGGTAACACTACCATTTCATAAATTATTCAGTGCAGTAAAATAAAGTAAGCTATATCAAATAAAAATACTCACAGAAAAAGTGTATACTCTTTGTCATAATCAAACACATCCAACCAATGTACATATAGAACGTTGTAAACATATCCGTCTTTCTTTAACTACTTAACAGTTTCTTACATTACACCCCCATTGTTCATGTATTTTAATGGGTTATTTGTGATATACCAACACAACTGTAGAGTAGAAAATGAAGGATACATAGTGTTCAAATAATTAGAAAAGGCTAAAAAGTGATGAGTGCATTTATACTTTTCAGAAGTATCTTACTGAGTAAATAGAGTCCATTTGTGTCTAATATATCCTCAGGATAAATACAGAGAAATAAAAAAATAAAGAACGAGAAACACAAAGAAAGTCTTCTGACCAAGACCAAAACCAATCTTTTTGGTCTGGATGCAAAACAGCGCAGCCCCTTTTAGGTTAACATAATGTTCAATTAGCTTCAATATATTTAGCCATTGTCAAATTTTTCCACCAATATTTTGCCCCTTATTTAGCTTGGTTGTTAGTAATAAACCTGTTAACACCTTGATCTGTAATGGGGTAATTGTGGGTTTACAGAAAGAGTATGATGCATTACAAAGCATAGACAGCAGCATGTGTACGAGTTGAGACTCCACCAGTGTACATTTAATAGAATAGAATGGAATCAGAGAAAGAGAAAAATGTTGATCAACTGAATCTGACAAATATATTAATTTAGACAGAGGATTGTATGTAGCAACTTTGCTTGTATTTATAGCACTAAAAAAGTTTGAATAGCATACATAATGATGACGTAGCTGAACACTGCTGGAATCCCCAATGGGAAATGACCAACAGGTGAAAGGTGAGTTGTAAGCAATGCCACTTTGATTCTGCTATTGCAGGAATATCAGCGAAAGCTGGCAATGTCCAAGATCTAAGCAGATTGTGATGTGAAAGGACAAAGTGATATATAATGCAAGGCTCATGTTGCTTGATTATTGAGGAACTATGATGTGAACAGGACTTATGTGTGACAGAAAGTCAACGCTGCAGATCACTTTGAACATATAATCCCTAGGGCTAAAAATAATGCTTCATAAGGGGAACTGGTTGATTGGAAATGGCTAAATACAGTGTGACCCTGGAAGAAACAACCCTAAATCTACAGCCAGAATGGCTTAGATCAAACTGTGTTCATCTGTTGCCCAGTTGAAGTCTAGACTTAAATCAAATTGAAAATCTCTGGAAACACCTGACTAGTGATGTTCGGAGATGTTTTCCATTCAATCGTACTGAGCTTTAGCTGTATAAACAATATATAATATTTTAACTCTCTAGGTTAGAGCTGCATCACAAATGTATCGTTATAACAGTATCACTGTGCGCAATGTCCATATTGTGAAAAACTGCTTGGACTGCAATGAATTATAGCTAATTATTTAAGTAGCATACATTCAGGCTCTTTACCACTGTAATGCATTGTAGCACTTGGTTTTTAATTGACCAAAGATTTTGAAGGGGAAGGGGTGTAAGATCACTAACAGAGTTCAACTAAGGTCTTGCAAAGCCAAAACAACAAACATCGGCCAGAAGTAACTTTTTAAATAAAACCTTGTTGTTGAGATGGAAGCAAGATTTATTTTTCCAGAAGATGGACATATAATTCATCAATATAGGTTTATGCTAGATTTTTTAACCCTAAACAGAAAGCCATTATTTATCCCAAATCACATATTTTTGCTTGCTGTTCCCTGTACAGTTCTCATTCAGCTTTACTAAGAAGATTTGCAGCTGTAATTTCAACAAAAGGTAGAATTGCTTAGTATTTAATCGGGGGTCAAGAATTCATTTGCAAGCCACACTTTTCAGATTTGTTTTGCAAAAATTTTTTTAACACAATGTAGAATTTTCCAGGCTTCACAGTGAGGATAACACTACCATTTCATAAATTATTCAGTGCAGTAAAATAAAGTAAGCTATATCAAATAAAATACTCACAGAAAAAGTGTATACTCTTTGTCATAATCAAACATATCCAACCAATGTACATTTAGAACGTTGTAAACATATCCGTCTTTCTTTAACTACTTAACAGTTTCTTACATTACAACCCCATTGTTCATGTATTTTAATGGGTTATTTGTGATATACCAACACAACTGTACAGTAGAAAATGAAGGATACATAGTGTTCAAATAATTAGAAAAAGCTAAAAAGTGATGAGTGCATTTATACTTTTCAGAAGTATCTTACTCAGTAAATAGAGTCCACTTGTGTCTAATATATCCTCAGGATAAATACAGAGAAATAAAAAAATAAAGAACGAGAAACACAAAGAAAGTACTCTGACAGCGGCACACTTTCCCTCCCCATGTGGCCCGTTGCCCTTGAAGGTGGTAGCACTGTTGCCTTGCAGCAAGAAGGTCCTGGGTTTGATTTCCAGCCTTGGGTCAGTTCTCATGTTCTCCCTGTGTATCTGTGGGTGCTCTCTGGGTACTCCGGCTTCCTCCCACAGTTCAAAGACATGACTGTTAGGTTAATTGGTCTTTCTAAATTGTCCTTAGGTTTGAGTGTGTGTGCATGGTTGTTTGTCCTGTGCATCCCTGTGATGGACTGATAATCTGTTCAGGGTGTACCCCGCCTCTTGCCCAGTGACTGCTGGAGATAGGACCTAGCCTCCCTGTGATCCTGCAACTATAAGCAAGTATAGCCAATAGATGGATGGATGTAACATTTTCCTTCAGTTCACAATCGCACACTTCATAGTGTTGGTCTAACTACACATGAAATCCCAATAGCATACAATGAAATGTGTGGTTGACAAAACATGAACAAGTTCAAAGGATCAGATCAGCCACTTTGTCTTAAAACTGACAGGCATTCAAATTGATCTACAATCTGAATTTTACCTCCTTCTGTGACATGCATGGGCAGATTCAGAGCCTAAAATTCATTGGGGGAAATACTGTTGAGAGAGCTGCTTGGAGACTTGTTAACAGCAAGGAAAAATCCAATTCAGGATGATGAGTTTTACGAGCTGGAAAGAGTTGCCAGAGCACAGCCAGGAGGGGGTGGCACTTGTTCAGTTGGAAGATTAAGCTAATGTCTCATTAGTAGGCAAATCTAAAACTGACCTCAGATCACCACTTAGAAACGACCTCCGTCCAGTCTGTTCTAATGGCTTTCACATAGACACAGCTCCTCCGTTTAATTATTTCCCTTTCTTCTATAAACAAAAATAAAGAAGGGCTAATCGTTGGATGTGCACACAGCCTCTGCTTACATGTGCTTTCACTTGACCCATCTGCTGCCTTTTTATAGTGGCCGTCCCCTTCCTGTAAATGCAATCAGTCTTGACTCAATTAGGCATGCAAAATGATGCAAGCAATAGCAACTCAAAAGACTAATTTTAGCGCATAGATCAAACATCTACAGATGTTTGAGCTGTGCTATTTGATTATTTTGTTTTATCTAGGATGATTACGAATGTGACCAAGATGTCTGTACTTTCAGTTTCTGCAAATACTCATAAATGGACACAAAGATAGTGAGCTGAAAAATCTTCACCAACTCTGTTGGTCAGAAAAGGTATAAACCTGCCAAAGCTACATGGCAGAAAACTAGAACACATGTTGTTGGGTCAAGTAAATTTAGTGGATTTTAAAAGCATTACTTTTGATCATTTTATCAAATTATACTGTAACTGCAAACATATAGTTTGTTGTGATACTATGCAATAGAATGACACAAAGAAACATAATTGTGAAATAGAGAGAAAATAAAAAGATTCATTTCTCTTAATTTTCCTATTTAATCCAACTATCTTCCCTGTCCCTGTTAAGAAAAAGATCCTCCCAGCAGAATTCTGCCACCACTATGTTACAGGGTGGGGATGGTGTGTTCAGGATGATGTGCAGAGTTCGTTTTTCTCAACACATAAGACGCGTTTCCACTATGAGAACTTCAGGGTAATTTTCCCAGATCTTCATCAGATGGGGTAAATCTGTTGGCCCAGTCTTATCAGCTTTTGTGTCTCCATGCAAAATTGACCCTTAAGGAATTAGCTAAGACAGCCGCATAGCACGACCGTTTGGGCAGTGACTTGTCAGCACTAAAAGGCATCCACCGCAGCAGAAATAATAAGGGATTGATTATGGAAGAAGCAGGGGTGGTTGCTGCATTTCTGTTTGGTATGTTGGTAAAAGCTGCTTTGCCAGCAAGTCTTCCAATTTTACAAAGCCAGTTGTTTGGCGACGTCTGCTCATTTCCATCTAAATTACAACCAATCACCATAACTTAACCACAGCTCAAATTCCGAGTACATAACCCAAGACTGGTATTCAGTTCCTTAAATGGCCCCAAAAATGACCCTATCTGGCCGGTACGTGTCTCCTTGAAGTGGAGACATGTATCATAAATGTCTGGTTAAATCACCCTGAAATTCCGATTTGTGGAAACGTGCCTATAATCTTTAGTATTTGGTGTCAAAAAGATATAGTTGGTCCAGAGGTCGTGCTACAATTATTTGTTGTCGGTCATTTTGACTGATGGGGTCCAAAAATCCAGTGAATTAAATTTTTTACCCATCAGTTTTTTTAAATGATAAAATATTCAGTAGTTGGTTTTCATTTTGTTTAGTTAATATTTAATCTGAACAAACTGATCAAAGAATCTGCATCGTGCCATCACAGACTGAGCAGATGAATAAGCTACATTTATTATGAAAATTTCACCTGCTATGGCCTGAACGCTCTTCAATTGGAGAAATGTTTTCTGATTTCAAACTATGGCTGAACTACACTCCGCCTGTGCTTAATGGAGGCTGAAGTGCCACTCCAGCTATAGTTTGAAATCAGGAAACATTTCTCCAATAGAAGTGATCGGAATTTGGCAAGACTATCTGAACGAGGGCCTTTCTAATACTTTCAGCGGGAGGAAATCCCCCTGCATGTGCTATTTTTGCATCAGTAGTAAGGCTGCAGCGATCTGTCAATGCTAGTCTGTGCAGTCACAGATGCTCTCCATGCCTCCATAACTCTACAAGCAGTTTGCAGATAACGAGATACATTGAGTATCTAGGTCTGAGATGAGGCTCAGAGGCTATCATGGAAATATCTTTTTGACTGATTCAGTCACCCGTAAAGCGTAAAGTTGAAAATGTCTGAGCATTTGCATCAAGTGATCAGAGGTGTGAATACTAATCTGTCAAAATTACAGATGGCCTTGAGATTTTTCTGTCACTGTTTTAAAAAAACAAGTATTTGGTCTCATCTGAACAGAGCACCTTTTTGTTTGTTGCGTCCCCTACATGACTTGTGGCTAACGGCAATTTCCGATGGCCTTGTTTAAACAATGCGTTTCATCTACCAACTTTTCCATTAAAGCTACATTTATGTGTAGGACTAATAATTGTCATTTCAAGAGTCTTAGTCTAGAGCTGTGAATCTCTGCAGCTCCTCTGGAGTTACCATTGGCCTATTGGTTGCTTCTTCTGATGAATGTTCTTTTTTTCCCAGTTCTATCAATTTGGGTTGCTGGTCCTGTACTGGAAGCTTTGAAGTTGTGCTGTTGATTTAATTATTCATTTCAGTTGGTGGATTAAATTATGCTAACTGCTTTAGAAATTTCCATTTCTTTATCCCTGACCTGTTTGATGTGCCCCTTGGTTTGTCATGATGATGTCTCTTCAGTATTGTACCTTCGCAGAAAGGCTGAATTTTACAGTAGAATTAACACACAGGTAGACTTTATTTTCTATTTAAGTGACTTTTGAAGGTGATTGATTGCACAGGGTTGTGCTTAAAGATAAAAGGGGAGAGGGGGCTAAATAGAAATGCAACTCACACTCTTCAGGTTTTATTAGTAAAAAAAAAAAACGAAAAACAAATCAGAGCTATGTTCTTTCCCTTCCACTTCACAGTTGTGTGCTACTGTGTGTTGGTCTTTCACATAAAATCCCAATCAAATGCTCTGAAGCTTGTGGTTGAAATGTGACAAAATGTGATGAAGTTAAACAGTTAATATTGATGCGAGACATTGTATGAACATAAATGGAATCAGCAAAAGTTAGTCTAAAATTTATATGATTTTAAATTTGTTGAATGTTTATGTTATTATTACTGTTCTATTAGTGTTCAAATAGCTGTTGAGAGCTTTTGCATTTGGAAAAGAGGATGAGTGGCAGTTCTGTTTGCAACATTTGTTCCCTCTGTATTGCTGTCGCACATCTGTCTTCTCCTTTTTTTCTTCCATTTGTGTATTTTTCTCTTTAACTCATCTCTTCCATTTTCCAAACCTATTGTTTACGCTTCCATACTTATTCTCCCACCATATTTCTCTGTGGATGACCTCACCAGGCCTTGACTAACAATTAGCTCAGCCACCTCCTCCTCCTTTGCAGCCTCTGATGATGAGGAAGCCTCTGCTGCGACACTGATCCTGAGTCTGCAGACAAAGCACGGGAATGAAACACAGAGCCTCGGCAAAGACCCTACAGCCAGACTGATACTGAACCTGTACAGAGACTCTTGTTTTTCGTTGTTGTTTTTTTCATTGTATGTTGTTTTTAATGGTTTTGTCTGGAGTCACTGTTTTGCTTTGAAGTGGTTTGCACTGCAGTGACACTGCCACGGCGAATAGATGAAAAGCAGAATCACAGGAGTTGCCCGGGTTGTGTTGCTTTACCTTCCTCTCATGAGAAAAGCCTCAGCTGGATGATAGCTGAGCAAGAATTTCTGTAGCCTCTGTTAGGGTTTGACATTTGGCTGCACAATGACATCTAACTGTGGAGCAGCATTTTCATTTCTGATTCTTTGCCTGGATTTTCAGGTCAAAGCAAGACCTATTACTATATCTGTTTCACCACAGTATAAAATTTATTGAGTGTGTAACAAAAACAATCTTTAATTATTTGTCATATTTCAAGAAAAATGTTTGCAAAGTGAGTTTACAGGACAGTGTCCTTCCTCCAGTGTGCATCCTTCACCTTGTGATGCAACTCTCCTTTCATCTTCATTTTTCTGCTCTGTCACTCTGTAAATCTACTCAGTCATGCTTGCTCAGTCAACTTGCCTCTTCTGTTTTTGAGCTCCCCCAGATGAGGTCTGAATAGATACACCAAAGTGGAAGTAACAATAGGAAAACACAAAGTTTATGATAATTAAAAGGTTTTACTATATATTGTGAAAAATAGATATTATTATTTCTGTCTAATCTATATCTCCTTTGATACCTGTCTGTTACTGATTAAAAAAAATGTTGCTTTGAATCAAAATTCAAATATGTATATACATTTAAATAAATATTCTATTGTATTATGCTTTCCAGCAATAGATGTATACGGACATGTGCATTTATGTATAGATCAACATTTAAAGTGAATCAGTGGGAAGAACTAAGACTTTCAAAATGTATTATACACCTTGTAGATGGAAAGGAAATTGTACTAATTGTTTTTTTTCTAACTGATGTTTTAATGTATAATCATGCTTTTATTTAAATACATTCCAGCAAATACAAAAAGTAGCTTTTTGAGACATTTAATTACAGTATAAGAACAACTAGTTTGATGATTAACTGTTACACTAAAGTTTAAACTTACTGCACCACATTTTCAGGGAAAACATAATGTACACCTACTAAGTCTCATTTATGAAAAGCTGGAGTATATTATGGTACAGTAACAATCAGTGTTGTTACATCTGGTGGCTGTATCTACAATCTTTGTGTGTTGCTATTCTTGGTTGGTATTCTCAACCACAGAATTTACATCACAGGTGAAGGAAAGATGGTAAAAGAAACATGTCTTGCAGTTTCTAATGTGGCTGTGTAACAAACAGGTTTACAGACATGAACAAAAAAAAAACAACCATTAAATGCATTTTATTTTACAAATAAAATATGCAAATGCTATGTAGTCCCAAAAAAGGTCCTATCTGACAACCTTCAGAACCTTATCAGTTCATCAAACTGCAAAGCATCAAATTGAACTTATCCGTCCAGGGTAATGTTGTGCAGAAGTACATTCTAGAAACATCAGTTTCATCGACAAAATGCCTGCACTGTTATGACTTAGGAGTGCTAGGTTTCCCTTCTTTAATTGTGGTTTTAGATCTTTGCATACCTTTATAATTATGAGCCATGGAAAACAAAAACAACTTAGTAGCCACTGATAACTTCACATAGGAATCTGTGTGATGCAGTAACATTATTTTAACTACAACAGCCTTCTGAGAATTTCTCCACTCATCTCCTTTTAGTACTTATCCTCAGTTCTGTTGTCAGGAACTCATCTCGCTCTATTACCTCTGCCTGTGCTCACTAATTCACCTCCACCTCATTGGTCGTTGCTCTGGTTAAAAGACAGCGTCACTCACTACATCCCTGTTCTGTCATCTGGTTCTCCAGCTTCAGAACCACTCAGTCAGTTGTCTGAGCCTGCCTGTCTGCCAACCAACCTTTTAACTGTTCCTGTTCCTCCTGATCTGCCAGTCAACCTTTCTTCCTGCTCATCTCTGATCCAGTCGGCCATCTGTGTGTCTGCCTGCACCTGTAAAATAAGTAGGCAAGAATACAATCTTAGAATTTTCTTCTTAAGCGCCCAATAATATTTGGATTCCTGCAAAGACATAACTTTACAAAGCCTGTGTCATGTCCACGTGGTCAGAATCTCAAATCTTCAAAGTACTGTACACCTGAAAATTATTTTTCACTTACATGAACCAAAAATTCTCCAACAATTTTTTCTGTTGCATTGCATGTCCAAACTGACATAAACTAGCAGAGGAGATCTGAGAGCAGGCAGAAGAATTTACCATCTTCTACACCTACATCCAAATGGATAAATCCTAAAATGAGCATGATAATGACAGCACACAAATGTTTCCACCTTATATATATTTAATACGTGACAGCCTTTGAAAAGGGAGTTCAATAATTGGTTGTATTTCATGAGAAATGAACTGTTATAAACTTTATTGAAGGTCAACAAAAAAGTTGCTAAATGTAAATGTAAGTCAGAGTCAAACTGCAGAAATCTAAATCTCAAATCAATTGTTAAGACTGCAGAATACTTTTGTGCTCTGTATTATTTTTATTTTTTTACCTTGGACTTGAGGAAGTTTATTTTGGCAAAGCAGATTTCAAACGCGCTCAAATGATGACATGGGGCCGGATTTATCAATATTCCAAATAAAAAATAAAAATTGTGTGTGCAGCAAAAATGTTGCGGGATGAGCGTGTTCCTGATTTCCAGGTGATCTACAAAGATTGTGTGCGCAAATGATAAGAGGCGCAAAGAGCAGTATTCAAATGAGGATTTTGCGTCTGCTGCTGTGTGTGCTAGCCTTTCTGCCCCATGCACAGCCAGAGAGAGGAGGAATAGGTGCAGTGGATTCATGATGTGTCTTTGGCACAAAAAGGGGGGGGGGGGGGGGGGGATGACATATTTGTCTAGTCAATGGCTGTTAAATACAGTAGTTAGATACTATTAGGTTGGACTATCTGTAAATTATATTTTTTGTTTGTCATTCATAAACCTAATGCGTTCGATGTACATATGCCGCTCTCTGCTCCATGCTTGTGATGCTAAATTAATGGTAAAACATGCTAACACAAACTTCCTGCAAAAATCTCCTGTCTACAGAACATATCAGAAATGGAATAAGTGATCTAAAAATATTATCGCAACTAAAGGACATGTATTTTTTTTTTATTATTAAAATTTACATTTTTGCTTTGGATCTACCTGAATGTTTTAGGTATTTTATTGAAGGTTGGAAATTTACAAGTTAATTACATCTGGCTTTTGTAAGTAATCTGAAATATATGAATTTTGTTTGTAAAAGGTCATATATGTAATTGTCATTGTGGTGTTGTACATGAATATTCTATTTTATTAATTGGACCCAAGGAAGAGTAGCAACCACTTCAGTGGAAACTAATGGGGATAAAATAAATAAACAAATAAACAGCAGGTGTAGACACAGTCAACGCACAGTGAGTTATGTTGCGTCTCTGGAAAAAAAGGGAAAAAAATCGACATCGACAACAGCTGGCGCAAACAGTTTCATGTTTGATAAATCAAACTGCGCATGGAACGCATACTTATTGCATGTTCTCCCGATATTTTGCGCCTTCTGACAGACACGCCCACATTGCATATTCATCAAGGGCAAAAGCACTAAATGGATTGCATGCATCTTTAACAGGCACAGTCTTACGCCTGCTTAGCAATCACCTGCTGCATGTTTTTGCGCCCGCTGTGAGTTTTGTGCACATTTTAACAAACACACACCTTTGATAAATAAGGCCCATAATGAATGCCACAGAATAGCAGAGATGCCTCTCAATCAGACAACACTCTTGGCTAAGAGTTGGCAGTCCAAGCACATTTTTAAAATTCTTAATTCCTTTGTTTTATAATCAAATTTAATTAAAGTTTTTTTGGCTACATAGCCAGCAGACAATAAGGTTGTTACAGTGGCCAGATATGGAAAGATTAAATTTCATAAATAGAGTAACTGTCTAATAAAGAAAACATATTGAGAAACTTACAGAGTGAAGCAGTAACTGACTGAATGCCTGGCATGCCTCTCTGTGCTTATCTGCATAAATGTCTCCAAGGCTAATTAAATCTTCTGGCAAATCAGCACAGTTTGACATGAAAATCTGGATTTTTAAAATGCTGAATTGATGGAGAGTCTGGATGGCAGGTTGAATGAATAACTGGACAGAGGCAATTTTGCTTTTTGGTGTTTACTGGCTGGCCAACTGGACTGGATAGCAAGTTCTTTCTGTCTTTTTGGCTCCATTTGGAATGTGTTTCATCTCTTATCAGCCCCAACCATTTGCTTCCACAAAGCTTGGTTCAAATTTTAACCCTACCATTTTCCTTCTAAGGTATGTTTTTTCCTCTCCTTTGTTTCTTTTTTCTTTCTTTTTTATATATGTTCTTCCTCCAAGCTGCTATAAAACACAATTTCTCTTTTTTATCTATTTTTTGCACTACCTAAAGTAATCTTTGTTTTTTTTTTTGTTCATTGATCCCTCTTCCTGCACAGTTCAAGAAAACATTCATAAACACATTTTTCATCATCTTTCTTTTCCAATGTCCTTTTTCAATCCTTTGACACTTGACCTCATTATTTCTAGTCTTGTCATCTCTTTTTCCTGCTTCTTTTAGGCCTCTCTCCAAATCATGCCACTTTGAGAATCTCTCATAGATTAGATTTTTCTCCCAGAAGCATCACATACTGTAAATGCTCTTACACCAGTCACACAGAGAAATATCCCAGCACTGGTGTTCTTATAAATGGTTCTGATCTCTACGTATGTGTCTTGTTTTTGTACACCTTAGAATTTTTAATATTAGTATGTTTTGAATTTCAAACATTTACCCCTCTAACTAAAGAAGTATCTGACTAGAATTATTAAAATCACCAAGTTGGTTTTCCATTTTTTTCCATTTTTCAAGATATCCTTTGTATATTTTTTAAAATCAAAACTGATTAAAATTAGAAGACCAAAATTATGCTTAATTTATTGATCTTTTTATTTAGATTAATAATTTGTTTGTTAAGTTTTGTTGAATTGTCTATGTTTGTGAAGTGACACTTTACCAGCTTTGGAGCTGTAAATTATTGAAAAGTGAGAAAGACAATGTTATGCAATTTATGATACTATTTTAAAAGCAAGATTTGTACAAGTGATTTTCAAACAATGAGGGTGGTTAAAACTAACTGTTTTGTTGGTCATTGACATTATGATTCAAGTTGAGTCAATGGAATGGCCCCAGGAATTGCTAATGTCTAATAATACCAATTTGAGGGGAGAATGTTTTTTATGTGTTTTGACATCAAGGGCAATCATTTCTAATTTAATGGTGATGGCAATGATGATGTTTGGGGTAATTATAGTAAATATTTATAGGAAAATATTTCTGAAGAAGGTAATAATTGAATTCTAATTTGAATTGAAAGAAACATGTGGTTTAACAAATTGTGTATTTTAAAATTACATATAGCTTTTGCATTCATGAGTCTTGTTCAATTGTGTATATGTACTTTACTTTTGAGATGTGTTTAGTTTTGAAACTTAATTAGTAAAACTCATGTGACGCCTTTGAGAACATATTTATTTAGGGGTATATAAAGTTACAGAACATTAAGTAAATGATTCAGCAGCATTCAATAGCAATGCATCGGACTCTCCAGCATACATATGTTGATCTGGAGTCAAACCAGGCTGCTGCTGAGTTTTTGGGCCATGTCGAACAATTCTATACCATGAACAACACAACTAAAGATGGCAAATACAATATAACTCACAAAGGAACCACTTCTATGCAATTCAACCAAAGGCTATTCAAATATTGAAGTTATAACTAATAAAACTAATAACCAATATTAATCTAATGCTCTACTGTGCAGATGATCAGTCTGCACTAACAAGGATTCCCTTATCTCGACATTTTGAATTCTTGCAATGGCTGACTTGAGAGAGGAGCTATCCTTAATTTCTGATTAATTCAGTTTGTCCAAGGGGCAAACTCCACCTACCAATATGATGCCAGTGCGGAAGTCACAAAAAGTATGGCTCCCCCCTCATCTACTAGAGGCTGGCTCCAGAAAGGAGCAAGTTCCCATTGAGTCCCATGTTAAAAATTCCAACTTCACAGCAGAAATAAATAGCCTGGTTTAAAAAAATTTGTTTTTAGGTTTAATAGGTCAAGTTTAACGTCATGACAACTCTGAGGGGGTGAATTTTTTTAAGAACTGGTCTGTTTAGATGTAAATTCAGCTTAAAGTTATGAAAAATAAGGGCTGTGTCCTTTTAATTGACAGGTCCCAGATGAGCCATCAGTGCTAGCGCTGGCGCCTCATCTGGATGTGAAGGCCGCAGCCTCGTTAACAGTCTATGCTATTTTGTATCTCAGAACTTGACCATCAGTTGCGTCTGCAATGTTTATTCATGTTCGGATATTAATCGTGCACTTATTGGACAAAGATGGCTTGCTGTGGTATTGATTTCACTAACAGACCATCCAAGAAGCCTCTGCTCCATTTTTTTCTGTAAATAAAATTATATTTCTGCTGTGCATTTAAGATAATGTTGTTTGGTCAAAAATCGGTTGAAATGATCACATTTCTTTTTCACATATTGATTATTAAAACTTGTTTTAATTAAAAATTTACATGGTTTTAGTCAAATTATGGACCAACAAGGTTTCATGAATTTATTTGACAAAATTATTGAATCTGCCTAGAAGGCAGAGGGGGAGCAGAGTCGCTCAACCATAGTTAAAAGCACCTGCTAACCTTTGTTAGCTTTGGTTAGCTCCAGGTTAGCTCAGTACGTCATAGCTACATGGGCTCAGAGTGTAAATCATCCACTCCCACCCTCACTCTCAGCTCCACCTCTTTGCCCAATTTTTTTATTTTCTGGGCATGACGCGGCCAAGATGGCGGAGGTGGGAACTGTCCAGTTGGCTTCAATTTCTTTTTTTTTTAGGTTTTGTGGCCACAGTGGCCTCCATTTGAAAGAGGACAGTACACCGAAAGGGGGAGAGAAGTGGGGGAAGACATGTGGCAAATGTCCACTGGGACGGGTCTCGAAACTGGGACAACCGCTTTTAGGACTGAGGCCTCTGTACATGGGGTGTCTGCACTAACCACTACGCTACACGATGCCCCCACAGTTGGCTTCAATTCTGCTCTTCAGAAATCTACGGCTGATGTTACGGAGGCTCCATTCATCGATATACAGTCTATGAGTTTGTCCATCCATTGTCTATACCTGCTTGTCCTAGCAGGTTCAAGTCGGGCTGGTACCTGTCTCCAGTGGTCATTGAGGAAGTGGTGGGACACACCCTGGACAGGTTAGCACTCCATTACAGGGAAACACAGAAACACACAGAACAAACAACCATCCACAAAAAACACTTAATACCAAACAAACAGTCATGCTTTCTGGACTGTTGGAGGAAGCTGCAGTATCCATGCAATCCGGGAAGAACATGCAAACTCAATACAGAAAGACCCCAAGCTGGAATTTAAACCGATGACCTTCTTGCTGCAAGGCAACAGTGCTACCAACTGTGCCACCTTTCAGTCGTAATTTATTCAGTTTAATACTGAAAATGTAGTAACTACAATTCAGTCATTTAGACAAAATCAAAGTCATTACATGTGTTTCAATTCAATTCTAGCTATGGATGCAGTCAAGTTTAGTTATGCAAATTGTAAAAAACAGAATATGTTTTTCTATATAATTCAGCTAATAATTATTTTACCAATTGTGGCGATCATACACTCAAAACATCCAGCCCAAGATGGTCAAGTGACCATTAAGTATGGAAAGAAACAGAACAATAACAAATAACAATTTTAATTCGTAAAAGTAACTTACTCTCCTGACGTCGTAACACACTATTCATTTTACATAATTTATACCACTGCTGACACAACATACAAAACAGGAACACATCAATTGAAAGACACATATGACAGGACTCTATGATTTACAAAATGCATTTTTTTTCTTCATATTTAGGCCCATGTAAAACAGGTTTTTAGGTATGGAAAACATACACGGCATGGCAAGCAATAATGTGACAGCAGTTAAATATTTGGTGAATAGCTCGACATAGAGTCCAGCAGAGGCTGATGGGATTCCCCCTAGTTCTACAGACAAGTATTTACAAACTGAAATACAGAAAACACACTTTAAAAAATCTGGTTACATGGAGACTTGTTAAACATGCCTTTTAAAAATAACTACAAAGATCACCTGAGTCGTATAAAATTCAATTTTCAATGGTTTCTATATAAGAAAGAAGGAAGATCAGTAAAAATAATTTGTTGCTTTTGGTGGTGTTTCTTTTTATAACATTATTTTGATCATGCAGCATCCCTGCTGCATGATCTAAGCTGAACTTGTTTTCAGTGTAATCATTTTTTTCTGGCTTGAACATCCTTTCATAGATCCTGTAATGATCTTTGTCAGACTGCTGGTTTGACCATTTTTCAAAGATGTTAGTAGGTAATTCTTAATTGATTAAACTACACTTGTGTGGAATGTGAAACAATTTCCTGAATGAACTATTCAATCCACAGCATGTTATCCTTTTCTATGTGTTTTATTACCCTCATAAACTGTTTCATGGTTTAGAAGTGTTGGGTATTGCAAAGGCCTGTTTGTTTAATTAGATTAGATTAGTCTCCTGATGAAAATGGGCTTGATAAGATTTTAATAGGCTTGCTTTCATGTGGATTACAGTGTGAACCGCCTCAAGCTTAAAACCATAACTCACTGATTCCGAAAGATGCGCTTGTCATTTGCAAGACAGTCTGAATCTTTAATCTTTATAAAACTCTTACAAGCAGTGATGTTTGTCTGTGTTTCTCTTTTCCTTTAATCTTTAATCGCATGCATAAAAACCCTCCAACCTATTATTGCACATGTGAGCAGACTTTTCTCTGTACTTTTTCTCTTTTTTTGTTCATTTCTGTGTGCTCAGCTTCAGAGCTTTGTTGAATCAATTGAGGGTCTCAGTGGAATTATCCAGAATTGCATAAAGGCAAAATACAATACACTGGAAGACAGGAACTAAAGATATAAAGCTTCTGCCTATGTTAGTTTCTTTTAAAATGTCAGTTCTAATTATCTCAATTAAATAATCTGTCCTTTTAAAGATATGATAGCAGCTGCTGTTTCCAACAAAAATATTTGCAAAGATGTGCCCATTCCACCTTCACCTCTTTCCCCTCATTTTGTACAATATTAACATTTACATCTTCATTTTACTCAAATGTTTTTCTTATGTGTACACTTTACAACCACTTTTCTGGATCTTCTTTGTCTCTGCTGATGCGATCCTCCAAAACAGATCTCTTTCTCCCCTTATGCTGATCTTTTTTTAGGAGGGTCCTTATGTGATGCTGAAGAAGAACTGGGAGCTTTATGAAGGCAATGACCAGTATGAAGGTTACTGTGTGGACCTGGCTTCAGAGATCGCAAAACACATCGGAATCAAGTACAAAATCTCTATTGTTCCTGACGGAAAATATGGAGCCAGAGACCCGGAGACTAAAATATGGAATGGCATGGTTGGAGAGCTTGTGTATGGGGTAAGAACAGAAATAGGACAACTATAACCAGGATTCATTCTTAGTATAACTAAAATGTATCACTGTGTTAGAAGTTCACAGTATAAAAGTGGAAAGATAATTTATTCAGTAATTTAATCTCCAAAAATGTATGTCACACACACACACACACCTACACACACACACACGTCGGTGTTTCTACCCATATTAGGACTTTATATTGACTTCAATTCATTTTAATAGCTGCATTTATGCCTAACCCTAAATCACCCCTAACCCAGTTTATTCCTAACCCTAACTCAAACATAATTCACACCATACCGCTAAACCTAAACCCTAACCCTAAAAAAAAGGGATCCACCATATAAGAACCGGGCTTTGGTCCCTATAAATAAATACATTTTGTCACATTACAGCCACAAACATGAATCCATTTTATTGGAATTCCACGTGAAAGACCAATACAAAGTGGTGTACATGTGAGAAGTGGAACGAAAATCATACATGATTCCAAACATTTTTTACAAATAAATAACTGAAAAGTGGGGTGTGCGTAATTATTCAGCCCCCTTTGGTCTGAGTGCAGTCAGTTGCCCATAGACATTGCCTGATGAGTGCTAATGACTAAATAGAGTGCACCTGTGTGTAATCTAATGTCAGTACAAATACAGCTGCCCTGTGACGGTCTCATAGGTTGTCTAAGAGAATGTTGGGAGCAACAACACCATGAAGTCCAAAGAACATACCAGACAGGTCAGGGATAAAGTTATTGAGAAATTTCCCAAGTCTTGAACATCCCACGGAGCACTGTTCAAGCGATCATTCAGAAATGGAAGGAGTATGGCACAACTGTAAACCTACCAAGACAAGGCCGTCCACCTAAACTCACAGGCTGAACAAGAAGAGCGCTGATCAGAAATGCAGCCAAGAGGCCCATGGTGACTCTGGACGAGCTGCAGAGATCTACAGCTCAGGTGGGGGAATCTGTCCATAGGACAACTATTAGTGGTGCACTGCACAAAGTTGGCCTTTATGGAAGAATGGCAAGAAGAAAGCCATTGTTAAAAGAAAACCATAAGAAGTCCCGTTTGCAGTTTGCCAAAATCCATGTGGGGGACACAGCAAACATGTGGAAGAAGGTGCTCTGGTCAGATGAGACCAAAATGGAACTTTTTGGCCAAAATGCAAAACGCTATGTGGCGGAAAACTAACACTGCACATCACTCTGAACACACCATCCCCACTGTCAAATATGGTGGTGGCAGCATCATGCTCTGGGGGTGCTTCTCTTCAGCAGGGACAGGGAAGCTGGTCAGAGTTGATGGGAAGATGGATGGAGCCAAATACAGGGCAATCTTGGAAGAAAACCTCTTGGAGTCTGCAAAAGACTTGAGACTGGGGCGAAGGTTCACCTTCCAGCAGGACAACGACCCTAAACATAAAGCCAGGGTAACAATGGAATGGTTTAAAACAAAACACATCCATGTGTTAGAATGGCCCAGTCAAAGTCCAGATCTAAATCCAATCGAGAATATGTGGCAAGATCTGAAAACTACTGTTCACAAACACTGTCCATCTTATCTGACTGAGCTGCACCTGTTTTCCAAAGAAGAATGGGCAAGAATTTCAGTCTGTAGATGTGCAAAGCTGGTAGAGACATACCCTAAAAGACTGGCAGCTGTAATTGCAGCAAAAGGTGGTTCTGCAAAGTATTGACTCAGGGGGCTGAATAATTACGCACACCCCACTTTTCAGTTATTTATTTGCAAAAAAAATTTGGAATCATGTATGATTTTCGTTCCACTTCTCACGTCTACACCACTTTGTATTGGTTTTTCACGGGAATTCCAATAAAATTGATTCATGTTTGTGGCTGTAATGTGACAAAATGTGGAAAAGTTCAAGGGGGCCGAATACTTTTGCAAGCCACTGTATGTGTGTGTGTGTGTTTCACCACTCCAGAACAAGTGAGACAACTCAGCTGTTCTTAGGATACAAGAGATTGGACTGTTACTCAGTGGGAAAAGTTGAGTTGGGGAAGTATGTTATCTGTTGCTGTTGGTCCACTCTGTTTTTTAAGTCAAAAGTCCAGCCCATATGGTCCAAGCACCAATGACCATGGGATCTGTGTGCTTGACTGGCCAACAAAATGGCCTGATTTAAACCTCACAGAGAATCTATGGAGTATTGTCAAGGGGAAGATGAGAGACACCAGAGCCAGCCATGCAGAAGAGCTGAAGTCCGCTGTTAAAGCAACCTGGGTATCCTTAACACCTCATCAACACTGTGGACTATGATCGCCTTCATGCAAAAGGACCCAGATCAAGTACTCATTGCATCTACTGTGCAGTGCATGGATTTATTTTTAAGTTGGCTAACATTTAAGTATTTAAAATCCTCTTTTATCAATCCTATGTAAAATTCTAATCTGAGAATTAAGTGAGATGTACCTCTATAATAGGTATGCAGACTTTAGGAAGATGACTCATAAATCAGCACCAGTCTGCGACAGGAACATTTCAAACATGTTAATCATGGTACAGGTCATATAAACTGCAGAATTCCATCACATACCAGCAGAAAAATGCAAATACCTCTTAACGCAGAAAATAAACTTGTCTCAAGGCTTCCATCTCCTTAGTAACCATGTTTGGTTCCCACAGAGATGCTGTGTCATCGAGTGGTTATTTATATCTGGGGGATTTGCCAAGCTCATTAATTAAGCTTTTGATTTCACATAGCTGCCTGAAAGTCAACTTTGCAGACATGCAGCGGACAATGTCAGTTGTTATTGTTTAGAACAGAGAAAGCACAGAAGGAGACTCAGAACAGCAACTGAATCAATTACTCTCCAGAACTTGTAGTGGAAGGTGACTTAAAACAGTTGTATTGTTTATCCTGGTTTGAATCCCCCAAAACAACTGTCCGATAAAAAGCCTCAGCTTAAATATACAGATGCATTCTCCTGTAAATGCATGTCTCCTTATGGACTTATGTATTTTTTACTGACTGTAATGTGGTCAAATCTTTCTGCCCTCCTTGCTTTTTCAAAGTTTGGAATTAACAAAGATGGCAATCTGCTCAATGTTTTGCACCTGGTTTTCTTGCTTTGTCTAGTTTATTTCACTACTAAGGGGCTGTTTACACGACAAAGTTTTTCAGCAAAACTGAGGTTTTTCTCTCCGATTTGGCCTCTCGTTTACACGACAACGGGAAAACGGGGGGCGAAAACGCAGCTTTTGGGAAACGGCTTCCAGAGTGGAGAGTTTTGAAATCGCTGAGGGATTCGTTGTTGTGTAAACGCAAGCCGGAGACTTTTGAAAACGATGACGTCACTGCCGGCCACCTACGGACATGTTGCACTTGCGCACTCCGCCTTTCTACAGAAAAACAACAACAATGGCGGATCCAGGTATGCGGTTACTGCTGATGCAGCTTCTGAAGTTATTTGGTCGCATACAGTACGTGCGTCAAATAATGAATATGCCTTTATTTGAGCGGAGAACTACAACTCATGAAATGTTTCTTTTCCGGGTTGTGAGGGGGAAAACTTGGAACACTGCATACACGGGGCCCACTGCCATCTAAAGGCCGGGCATATGTACTACATCGTTTTCCATCGCGCGCCCTGTCATGTAAACGCAGTGCGTTTTCACCATCGCATATTCAAAGAAAAACGGCAACGTTGTCGTGTAAACAGCCCCTAAATTGACAAAGACATTTTGATGAAACATTCAGATGCAAACATGCCCATCAAAGCCACCAGAAATAAGCAATATGTAACTACTTTTGAGTCAGGTTACAGTTGTCCTCTGTTCAACCAAAACTACATCCAGAGCAGAGGTGATCAGAGACAGAGAAAAATGTTACTGTGTTTTCTACGTGAAAACACAGTTTATTCATGCAACTTCAAGTCCTTAAAACCTTGAAACCCTAATCAAATGTGAATGTCTTTTAGTGTCCCGCCCTAATCCACTCACAGTTATACCAACATTCTGGCATATTTGTTTTTCTTTTTTACAAAATAAGCAACACAGCAGGTAGCTTTTCTCTTTTCTTTTCTGGACTGAAAATTCTGATCGCCTTTCAGAAGACAATTGTTTTTGGATACACAATGTGATTAAAATACTTCTGATTTTTGACAATACGATGCTATTTGCATTTTCAGCATTTATTTAAATAAGTCAAAATGTGTGGTCTTTAAAACACATGCAAAATGTCACATCAAAAGGTGGGCAAACAGCTAAGAGAGATTCAGCAGAGGTGTTGTTGGGTAAACATGCCTTTGTGTCTAAGTTCAGAATTAGAAAGTTGGCTAAATTGCTTTTTACACACATTTCAAATCCACAAATATCTGTGAATTTTTCTGACTTTAGTTTAACAAATTCCAACTAAAACTAATTTGTTGAAAAAAACTAATTGTACCTGATCTCTTGCTGGAGTAATTTCTTGATTTGTCCATTCACATGAGTCAAGTCAATTAATAATGACAGTTTGCTAGCAAACATTGTGAAGAATCCATAAAAAGCGAAGAGAAGAAAATCTAACATGGAAAAACTTTCAGCATTTAACACAAAATTGTCTTTTTCGTCCATGGCTGATAATCCTTCATGGAAGCACAAAAAAAAAAAGCTATTTTAATTTTTCCTTTTTTAAATTTGAAACAGAGGATGAAGTAGAGCTCATTTCTGCAATCCCAGCTTTAGAACTGCTAAAAGAAAAAATTCTTGAACTAAATTTTAATCATTTTCTAGAAGAGCAGGACTATCAATCCATTTATTTTCTAATGTAGCTTAAGGTGGTTTAGGATCACACAGCGGTAGAGTGTTGAAGTATTGAAAATAGACCATGGTCCATTCAGCAGTCTGTCAAATGGCCTAAGAGTTGTTGTTTTTTTAAGTTTTATAATTTTGACCTTTAATCAATAAATTAATAAAGACTTAATACAATCATCAGTTTTGTTGAATGTTTTGAAGAACTGCTATATCTTTTGTGGAGAATATTTTATCTTGTGCAGCTGTTTGTGGTTTATAACACATATTAAACCAGTAATCGGACAACCTGGCCGTTAAACACAGATTTAGATTTATTTTTTTATTCTTTGAGGAAATGGCCCATGTTTATTCAGTAAAGTATAATGTGAACTTCAGCAATGCGTGATATTCTGCTGTTTTAAGAGGATTCAGGCACAGGAAGATAGACAATATAAAGTTTAAAGTCATTATTCCTCATTTTTCATTTCCATTTTTTGTGTTTAAAAGACTTTAGGAGATGGCAGCAATTCCAAACTCCTTACTCTATTTATAAAAAAAAATCTGTTCAAGAAGATAAATTATTCTCTGGGGTTTTAAATGATAAAAGTGAAACTTCTGAACCGATTGTAGTTATTCAGGCCAAATTACCGTTTCCTATTATTAATTATTATCACCCTCTTCAGCTTTGACTTTCGATAGTTAGCTGACATGTGTTCTGCAAGAACAAGCATTGTCGCATGCAGATGCTGGTTAGACCTTGGCGGCTCATTTATATTCTGGATGTGTCCCTCTCCGGCCAACACACTGTATAAATTACTCCTGTGTCATTCCGGTTTGCCCTCTTCTTCCTCTATGTCTTTTAACCTGCTCTCTTCCCTCATCTACAATAACAATTCCTGTCTGTCCTTCCTTTTCACTGTCTTCACTGCACATTCCCTTCCACTTATCTGTATTATATGTAATCTTTGAGAAATTAATTGAACAATATTTTGTGATTGATATGAACTTCCTGGTCTTTCCCTTTATCTTCTCAGAAAGCAGAAATTGCTGTGGCCCCATTGACCATAACATTGGTGAGAGAAGAAGTGATTGATTTCTCTAAACCCTTCATGTCTCTCGGAATCTCCATCATGATCAAAAAGCCTCAGAAGTCTAAACCAGGTGTCTTCTCCTTCCTGGACCCACTGGCCTATGAGATATGGATGTGCATAGTGTTTGCTTATATTGGAGTCAGCGTTGTCCTGTTTTTAGTAAGTATTTCATTGAAACCGAGCTGAATTGCAGGACTGTACTCATAGGTTATTAAAGGTTTTTGTTCATAGTCAGTTTCACATTAAACATTTTTATAATTCAGTTTTATTTCTAGACAGAAGGGGGCTTTTTTTCATGACAATCTCCACTGCTTTACAGCTTAGGTTAGTTATGCAGTTAAAATTTTTTAAATCATAATATATAGTATAGGCCTACTCATTGACCACTTTAATACAATTTGCACAGGTTCACCAAAAAGGGGCAAAAAAATGGTAGGGTATAAACAACAAGAGCAAGGTTCCATGATCCACCCTGACTTGCATAAATAGTTGGTAGGGGTGATATACTGGAGTGGGGATATTTTGGCTCACTTTTGGCCTCGAAGTACGTAGTAATCAGTGTTTTAAACAACTCAGTCTACAACAGTATTTTTGCTCTGCCCATCTTTTGATGGCTACTTAGATAATGCACAAGCTCACACGCTAAACCCTCTCAAACTAGTTTCTTTAATATGACAATACACTTACTGACCTCCAGTGACCTTAATGCTCACATTATTTCATGATATCTGTGCTGAAACAGGAGTTTGGGATTTGTAGCTGGCAAATCTGTGTAGCAAGTCTGTCTGTATCAAGTGGACCAAAATCATCTCAAAGGAATATTTCTGACACCTTGTGGAAATTATCCTAAAATCTGAAGATTTCATTTTGTTCTGAAGGCAAAAGGGGTTCAACTCAGTCCCACCACTGTGTAATACTAAGGTGGCAATGAGTGTTTTTAGGGTACAGTCTTTTCAATAACTTAGAACATGTGATCTGGTGAGGCTCATTTGTGAGATTAAAAGCACGTTTTTAAAATGATAGCCTTTAAGCAGGTATTAAACATACTTTTCATTAAGCTCACATGTCTGTATTAAAATGTTTTTGTCAGTTCTTATGTAATATTCTAATTTTAAAAGTTTTTTTTAATTAGCTGTAAGTGGTAAAACATTAGAAATAACAGAAATAAAGGCAGACATCAGTCGGTTTGTAATTATCTATCTTATGTGTTTCACTTAGTGAACTGAGTTACTGAAACAGATTAACTTTTCAATAATATTCAAATTTATTGAATGGGTCTGTATATCAACAATAGATTCCTAAAAAATCTGCCAATGAACAAAATGCAAGATACAAAACAAAATGTAAAATATTAAATACATATTCTCTTCAGAGATGCATAATTAGCTTAGTATGTGTCTTATGTTGCCACTACAGTGTCTGCTCATTCAAGAACACATTTTGACATTAGCCAGAATTGCATTCTCCAAGGTCTTGATGATATTATCAAGCAGAATGTTCTTCAATAGAAACTTCTTCTCAACACTAAATGGTAATCATACAAATTGTTTAACTGTATTACTATATGTAGCATGATGAAATTAGGTAGTTTGCATAATTCAACTTTGAAACAAGTAAATCAGCTAGTTTGAGTGAAAAAACGTGTGTGGGCGAGAAGAATGTGAACTATATTTATCATTGAGTTGAATCTATTGCCTTTGCTTTATCTTTCCTCATGATCCTAGAAATTAACTGACACTTTTCCTGCCTTCACTGTTGCAGGTCAGTCGCTTCAGTCCATATGAGTGGCATGCAGAGGAACCGGAGGAGGGTGCTACAGAGCAGGGCCCCACTGACCAGCCTCCCAATGAGTTTGGCATCTTCAACTCTCTGTGGTTTTCCTTGGGAGCCTTCATGCAACAGGGGTGTGACATCTCCCCAAGGTTAGTGTCCTTGAGACAGTTACAGCGTATCTGCATCAGACCAACACAAGAAAAGTTACATTAAGAGTCCAAGCACTGGATTTGTGCATGAGTGGGGACCCCCGTCTTAAATGTGCACTTTATGTTAATATTGCTACTACCTTAGCAAAGGTTTGGTGAAAGACATAGAACAGGCAAGGCAAAGGCAAGGCAATTTTATTTGTATAGCACACTTTCAACAACAAGGTAATTCAAGGTGCTTTACATGATACATGATTAGGGGGTAAAATAAAAATAGCAGTAAAACACAGACAAAGCATATAAAGTAAAAACAGCAATAAAGCAAGCATACACAAAGCATATGATACGTCAAAACATTACTCAAAGGCAGTTCTAAACAGATTTATTTGTGATTTAAAAGAACTGTGTTTCAGCAACTTTGCAGATGTCTGGAAGTTTGTTCTAGATTAGATGAGCATAGAAACTGAACGCTGCTTCTCCTGATAGTGAATAGATAAAGAATAAACAAGTTAATCTTCTAAAGTTTGTTGAAAATGAAAACAAAAGAAAAAAGGTATATAATGATGAATGTGGATGTCTAAAATCCTTAAACAAGCCAGTCTTTCCATAATATGTTGCTGTCTATAATATTAATAGCTTTCTATATTTGAACTGGATGGATAGGCTAAAAAAAGTTACATCTTAAATGTTTTTTGTGGGGTGCTAAATAAAGACTGAGACTAAAACATAGCAATAAAACAGATGTCCATGGACATCTAGTGTTTGGATGGTACTCTGTGCTGTTTCAGGCTGTTCACAGTGTGATTCACTTTCCAAGCACTTTCCAAGTTTCCACTGTGCTTGTCTAGTACTCCAATAAAATGTGTCTTACGGAAACCCAAGATTTTCTAGACAAACAAACACACAAAAACATGCTCCCACATGCAAACAAAAACCCTAAAAGTGAGAACACCTGCATACATTTCAGCAGCTGTTTGTAGGGGTCCTGTGTGGATAAAGATTTCGCAGAATGCTACGTGTGCATAAATTTTTAATACGCCAAAGAGGAAGCAGAGTCCAGCTGTATTTTTAGAATATTTATATGAAGATACATTTTATAATTGATAACCTGAGAATGCAGTTTAGTGAAATATTTATACCATGCTTCTTCAAGACCTTTGGGGAGCAGATCTAAGGAGAGAGGTAGCAGCAGGGAACACTTCACACTATAACAAAACAAAATACACCTTTGTTTGTAATTTTATCTTTTCTCTATCATCCTCCTGTGCTGTAAAAATAACTACAACAGATTAATATGCATAACAAATTGACCACCAGTTCTCAAGACAAAATTATTAACTATACAAATATAAAAGTTGTTAAAAATACTTTTTGATGAAAAAAAATAATTGTCTCTACACCAGGGCCACAGCCAAGTGGGACATAGATCCCTGAATGTGCCTGACTGAAGTCATGAAAGTTGTAGTCAAAAAACTACTCCATCAGACGCTGCTCTGGCTCTGATTGGGTGTTTTCTATCGGTCGCGATGGATTTTTGCAAATCACCGTAGGGGCTGTAGGCGTGACCAATTGACCTGCTTTTTTTAACAGATTACAAATCTTATTTCCTACTTTCAGGAAATATGGACAGTTTTAAGAAATATCACAAAAAGTTACTTTTATTCAAGTTACCTACTGCAGCTTTAAAGGCACAATTTCTGACCTTAACATCAAACTATTAGAGTAAATCTTCGGATGGCAATTTAAAAGCCTGAAACTTCCAACCCACAATTAGAACTGAAAAAGCCTTTTGGATTAAATGTAAAATATCTTCAAGAAACAGAATAAAAAGTACAGTTGCCTTCTGTTTAAGAACTTTAGATTTAGATGTTAATTTCGCCTCTAAAATCCTCAAATCTAAGTCTAATTAAGTCTCCATGGAATGTGTTGTAATACTAGTCATATATTAAAAGGTCTTGGTCAGTGAGAAACTGTATAATACTTTTTGAAATAAGACCAGTCACTCTGAGTTGCATGCTGCACGTGAACCTTTTCTCCAACCCCCATTGCCTGCATTAGCCACAGAAAAGAAAAAGACAGCAAAAATGAGCGAGTCAGAAAAGGCCAGTTTCTTCTACGTCACAGAGAAAATTATTATTCATGGTCTTGCCTACCTTGGCTTGCCACCGCCCAAGGGATGGCTGCATTGATTTTGCAGCCAGGAGAGAGAAGAGCACGTCTCTGGTAGTTGAAGCTAATCATTAGCAACTCCACAACATGGCCGAACACTGGCTTGTGTTATTTGTGGAGATAACACAAATGTTGCACTTTTTACCTAAGAGGAGCTGGGGGAAAATGGTTGGAATTTGTCTTTAGAACGCCACCAAAATTAAGCTAGTTATTTGTCCGAATGCAGCACAAGGGTCGCATTGCTGTTAGCCAATCAGAAGCAGGGCTCATGAATATTAATTAGTAAGACTCGTTTGCCCCCTCTCACTCCTCCGACACACTTCAACCTCCTGAAACAGGAGCAAAATACCTTTTTTTCCACATAAAATGACTCACAATGCATTTAATCAAGCCATAGACCACAGTAAATGTATTGCAAAAACGAGTGAGTGAGACCTTTAAAAGCCCCACTTTACATCTTCCAGGACTAAAGGATCAGCTACTAATGTCTTGGTCCCAAATATCACATTACACCATAAGAGGTATAGTAGTGTCTGAAAATTGATGGTTCAATGCTGTTAATGTCAGCAAAAGGGAGACCGACACACTATTTGGCATAATTTTATACCTGGCTGATGTATATTCATTCGGTGTCCTTAGGTTCTTGCAGATTCCGCTTTTGTTAACTCTGTTACCTATCCTGTAATCTCTGGTATTCTCTCTGTTAATGTTTTTTCTGAATTACCACTGTTTTAAACTATGTTCAATGTTCTAGTCTTCATTTTATAAGTAGATCATTGTTTGTTATATAAACTTCTATTTGTATGCAATACTGCTTGCCTACCCATTGTCTACATTTGGGTTCTCAAACAATCACAACTAAGAATAACTGTATTGTAAGTGTTAACAATTAACCATTCACTTTCTTTTTAGCAGTTTATCCCAGATATGCACAGAATCTTCAAAAATGTGTCAAATATTCCTTTTTCTGTTTTCAAAACTGGATCATTCCAAACATTGCTCAGTCATTCTCGCTGGATCCTCATTAACATTTCTTTATTGAGTAAACAACAAATTTCCAGCAGCTGCACAAACTTTGCGTTCTTCTTTCTCCTCTTTTGCTCTCTCATCCATCTCCTTCACAGTCCTGACACCTGTCGTCTCTCTCCTCTACCTACTTCACTGAGACTGACAGGCCAATTCTAACCTCAGCACACTAAATGGAAAACACCCACATCAGCTGCAGGCACACATTCTCACAACCACACAAACATATGAGTTGCATACACAGACACATTTAATAAAACCACACAGAAGAAAAGGCCCACTGCTCAGTTTCACAACTTTCCAGCAGACACATGTGCACTTCCCTGTGACTTATAGGGCCTGTGCATAAGCTACAGCTGTCATCGCAATAATGTGATACTTAACATGTAGCCAGCATTCGTCATATAAATCACCAAGCACTGTCAGTTCCAGTACAGACCAACTCTTGCATAGCCTGGGATTACCGCAGTCTTAAATGCCAGATTACATTCTGACAATATGAAATCTGTCACTTACATGTTTGTCCTTCGCTGCTTATTCCCTTTTTTTATCTACTTGACTTTTTAAATGAGGCAGGATGTTTCAATACAAATTAAAGTCTGAGATGTCTCTGTTAGAGTGACAGCTCATATGATTTATCTTGTGAAGTCAGTGTGGATGTTTAATATGTAAAAAGCCCCAGGAGATAAACCATATCGGTTCAACTGATATCAAAGCTGCATTTAGCAACGTGGCTCTGCTCCCAGGATAGTGGAAGCATGTACTGGTAGAAGCATGCAGGGCTTTTATATTTGGTTGTGAAACTCTTTTCCTGCGAATTTATTAAATATTTAAATGGTTTATTGATTTGAAAACATAGAGGTACCAAAATACCCTTGCTTTGTATTGAATATAAAAAGTCTATAGAGTAATAAAACACCATAACAGCATACAACACGGCAGCCTGCATACTCACTCATAGTGGTTGTATCCAGTGCTATGTCTGACTCATTTACTGAGCCTTACCAATTTTCACATGTTTTCATGTTACAAAGTTAACTTCAAACTATTACTTTAGGACTAAGACTGGGCTATTCTAACACAATGGATATGGTTTGAGTAAGCTTTAACATTTCAAGACTGGCTCAATGGTTTGGATCATTATCTTGCAGGAAAGTGAACCTCATGCCTTAGCCCGAAGTCTTTAGTGGGCTTTAACATGTTAAATGTTGTACATCTTCCTATCAACTTTGACCAGCATTCCTGTCTATAGCTGTTTTTTTGGGAGACTCCTTTTGGAGCTGTGAATCTGTACAGCTCCTCCTGCTTCTCTGATTGTTGGTCTCCATGCCTGGCTTAGGTGTACGATCATATTACAAAATTATCTGTGTCATTATTGTGTGTTTTTCAAGTCCTGTCTATTAGAAATTTGAAACAAAAGGCACCAACACTTAAGACACAGCTTAAAAGTCATAGTGACAAAAGTCACTTGGTGTCCTTTGCCAGCTGCTGAATTATTTTTGAGCAAACAGAAGTGGACTTGGCTCCTCTTTCACTGATTCAAGTGTGACACCTGCTTGCAATGAGATGCTATAGGTGTGTTTTGATGGTCTTACCAGAGCTCATAGTCACTCTCCATCTTGTGTCTGTGATGGTCCAGCCAAGTATAGACATGCATGCAACAAGACCACACAACTCTTCACTTTCACTGATAACAGGGGGGGGGGGGGGGAGACTCCAAGGGAAAGAGATATAATCTGAGTGAAAATTGGCTGGATTTATCCAGATAGGAAAGATTAGAGGTATTTGATACATTGATTAAAAATAAATATGTGGAGATGTAAATGTAACAAGATAAAGTCTCTGGTTTTTAAGTACAGAAATTTTAGTTTGTTGTTTTACAAGGATGTATTTAGTTTCTAATTCAATATGCTATGTTAAATCCACATGATATTGCACATTACTTTTTCAATAAGATTATTCCTAGTAATCTCAGAGAACTATTTTAGGTACAAGCTCACAACAAAAATCTTGTTCCATTTACTCAGCTCAGATTTTGCATTGTGGGAGGAGCTACCATTGCACTTATGCAGAAGAACACAAACACCATTTTCAGGAGACCCAACTTCGAGATAAGAGTTACGTTTGCTTACCTGCTTTTTTTCACATTTTCTAATTTTAGAATTGTAAAATCAAAACAAATAACCAACTTATTTATATGTAATATTTGTATAAAGTAAATTTTGGTGTCATGCAAGTATGAGGAAGTTTAAGTTAATACAATACAAATACATAATTTGCTTTTAAGTTAACTGATGTTGAATCAGATGTGACTATAATTTAGCTTTATTTTAAAGCTATTTGACGCAACATTTACTGGGATAAGAACTGACAAACTTTTTACTATTTTTCACTCCATGACACTCCCGTGATGCTCAAACTCCTGCTGTTCCAGCGCTGAGGGACGCTTTAATTGTGATAAAAGTGAAAATTAATTCAAAACCTTAGGCTCATTTTTTTTTTAGATATTATGAAAAACATCCCAATGGTGAGATGTCAGTGTTAAGTCAAAATGCAAAAAAACTTTTTCCAGCCTGCTAAGTTAGTTATTTTCACAAATTCCACAGTGAAATGGTATAGGCATTTAAAAAATATCGGAAAAACCAAAACTGGAATAACGCATCCTAATGGGGAAAAAGGTGGAACACATCTTGACACAACACCTGCTGTTGGGGGATACCGAGATACCGGGATAGCATGTCTAGGTTCTGCCCTGGTAATTTAATACTTCCTAAACATGTGGACCTAATTTTCCAGATGAATACTTAGAATTAAAGGGGTTTTTTGTAGGGTTTTGAATGAATGTAACTTAAAAAGGAATAAAGAGATTTAAAAATATGAGTGGGCTATTCTTAAAGTAAGTAGTGGGGAAATAGAAAAATTAAGTTGTACTTACTTGAGAACAGACAGTTGAAGCTCTTCAATATTTGAAGTTCTCACAAAAAAAGATAACACTAGAGAAATGCTAAAATCAAGTTGACTTTACTTTCTTACGCTCAAGCAGGGAAGAAGATCATACAAAAACAGGTCTTGCTCAAACTATATAATAATATGATGCAAAAAGATGCAACAATTTTTAAAAGTAGATCAGGCAGTGTATCTTTATCAGTGTAGCTTTCACTTTTAGTTTTGACTACGTTTTTTTGGTCTGAGTTGTGGTTGTTTCACTAAGCCACAGAGTATCTCTATTACCTCTTTCCGGGTCTGCCAAAGCAGTTGTTAGGTGGGAAGAAAACAAACATTTCATGAAGACGCATATAACTGTCTGATAAAAAGAAATATGGTGGTCTTTCAGCTTAGAAGCAGTGTTTTTATGCGAGTGTATTAGGTTAGGGAGATTATGTTTTAGATTAGGGGTTCTCTAGTTCATTCTCAAAGTCTCAAATGTGATTCCCAGATAGGGTGAAACCTCCAGGACAACACCAAGAGATTCCCTTTTTGTTAATTTTTACAACTGAGAAACTAAGAAAATTACACAACTTGAAATCTCTTTCTTTAATAACCTAAGCATTTGTGGTCTCTGAAATGGAATCTAATGAGTACTCTATTTTTTTCAAGACACTTTAACTTATTAAACTTGATTTATTTTCATGGCTCAAGGAATACATTTCTTTTTTTTCCTCCCAAATAGACTATATAAACCTAGATTACAACAACACAGTGTAAGATCACAATGCATTTCACAATTTGATCACTAAATGAGCCAGGCTGCCATATGTTTTGCTGGACATGACTAAAACTTCCACAACTTTCACACACCATATACACTGTGCATGTGAACCACTGCTACACTATTCAACTGCAACTCAAATATCTTAGCTGTGACCCAATAATAACATTAGTTAATCCCATGTTATTCTATGCACAGCTTCCCTCACGATAGTTAAGCTGATGGCTGGCATTGTTTTCTGATTAATTGGGCAAATACCTATCTGACCTCCTAAGGGACATTCCACATCCTTGATACAAATACACGTGCATTATTCAGATGGGGACCACATCAGTGCCAGTGTAATACCAAGATAGGAAACAGTTTGACAGCAACTGAAAGTAAAGAGACTGAAATAGCAACAATCTCATGTCCATGTTCTAGGCATGGTTGTTGGGTTGCACAGTTTAATTTTGCATCACAGTAAAAATAATAATAGCTTGCACTAGGGATGGGCATTCGATTAAACTGTCTTCATCGATCATCGGGAGAATTAACAATCGGTTTTCAATTAATCATTGATATTTTTATATTAAAATTCAGTGTTCATAGGCTATATTAAAATGCAGTGAGAATAGAAAAATAGGGTGTTTCCTCATTGAGATCTTCATTACAAGTGGGACACCTCTTGTGGAAGTTAAACGGAATTAATTCACAGTAGTTGCACAAAGAAAATATGCGCTATAAGCAGCGGAGCCAACAGCTAAAAGACGGTACTTATTAACACAACTGATGCTCATATTTTTTTCTTCTCCCAAAAAGTTTTTTTTTAAAGTCATGTTAAACAATAACTTAATAAAAAAAATATAATACTTATAGGTCTGATAGTTTAGTGTTACATTTGGCAAAAAAGAGTCGAGAAAGAGGATGAGAGAGATCGGCGTACCTAACAATAAATTAGGCTCATTAACAGAGTAAAAAAGACAAAAACAAAAGAAACCGTAACTTATATACAACTTTAGCATCAGTCTACTGATTTTTGTTTAGAAAGATGACCATGTTAACATGCGCTGGGGTCAGAAACGAAAGCAGCCTGGAGACCAGACTGACGGTCATCAGGCTGGTTTTGTGTCTGACCTGCAGCGCCGAGATCACCTGCTGTGAGGGGACAGACGTCGCTGTGATACACATACCTCCGTGCTAATTTGGCAAGCCTCTGGAATCTTGTTGAATTCATTTTCCACCATTCTGTAGGGGTGCAATCCAGGGGTGGCGGAGCCTTCCTCAGAAAGTAATCGGTGAGTACGTTTCTCTCCTCGTTGTGCATCTCGGCTCCTCCGTGGTAACACCGACTTGATGCTAGGTTGAGACCAAGAGCAGGATGCTCCGCTTCTAATCAGGGTTGGAAGTGCGTTCAAGTACTTATACACAGCTTTGCAGTGTTGGCAGTGAACCAAGACTTTTTTTGTTTGTTTGCTTTTTTTAGTCAAAGTGGTCCCACGCCACACTTTGCTGCGACCTCTTCATGACAATGCTACTTTTGAAATACACAGAAACTGGCAAGAAACTGAGTCGGCCTGTGGGTTTTATTTTCAGTCATCGCCCTCGTGTGGTAAAGTGTTTAATTACTGCCAAATAGCAAAATTAATTGCATTCCTTCAAAACTCACACTATGCAACAGAACATGCGTTAATTGATCGGTAAAAAATAATGTCATCGATGAAATTCTTAATGATCAATTAATCGATCGTCGATTAATTATGCCCATCCCTAGCTTGCATTTTATATAGCGCTTTTCGAGACACTCAAAGCGCTTTACAACTCCATTGTTCATTCACTCTCACATTCACACACTGGTGGAAGCAAGCTATGATTGTAGCCACAGCTGCCCTGGGACAGACTGACAGAATTGGCCCCTCTGGTCAACACCAGTAGACGGGTTGGTGAAGTGTCTTGCCCAAGGACACAACGACATGTACCAGGTGGAAGCAGGAACAGAACTCATGATTTCTGGGTCGCAACTCTGGCCGACAACTCTACCACTAAACTACAGCTGCCCTAAAAATCACTTAATCTTATCCTTTAGTTTTAGGGCAGTGCATGACTTGGATATATTATATTTTATTAGCACACCTAAATGGCATCTTTTTCGTTTCATTTTCATTCTAAAAAGAACTTTGAAAAACATACTTAAAACTAAATCGAAACAAAGTCTTTTTGCGTGCTACAAATTTAACAAACATTTTTATTCCAGAAAATACAGAAAATCTTGTCTCATTTGATATATTGCTAAATAAAGGAAGTAAAACTCACAGACAGACTTTAGGTATAAATTCACATGATGGATGAGCCTCGAAGGCAGAATGCTCTTGAGAATATAGCCTTTGAAAAGGAGCCATGTCATGCATATCATAATGTCATATCATTTTTCTATCTCCTCAGTTCATTTCCTCTAATCCCTCAGTCCCTTGTTCACCTTTGTAAGCAGGTAAAATCACAATGTCAAACCTTACATCAGAAATAGGCTTCAGTCACACTAACTTTGTCACAAGTTAGATATTAGGATCTATTTAACACAAACATTTAGTCATTGCTGCTTTGAGGATATCATGTACATGTAAAAATTTGCTACATTTGCTTACAAAAGTAATATTTATAAAGAACACAGTGATCAAATTACATTGTGTTTTTACTTGAACAAATTAAACACATAGGCTCTCTGTTATAGTGCATACCATTCTTCAGATATTCTAATGTTATGTGAGAGTATGGCAACAAGACCAGAGAGTAGAGAGTATGGTAAGCGTCAACACAACAATTCAATGATGGAGTTATACCATTAACTGATCTCTTTTTTAAAACCCTGAATCCTTCAGGAGTTGAAGAAAAGATGCTGCTAAGGCACGGTAGGAATTTAATTAAGAGTGAGAAAGAAGTTCAAGCCAATTTTACCTCAAGATCTCTCTGAGAGAACCCTGGCAAAGAAATGAATGAGAACGGTCCGCTGAAAAGCGCATAGGGTGAATATTGAGAATGCAGTATAATGAGGTTTCCAATGACATGGCTGCAGAAACATACTTCAGGAGTCCACACCTTTTCGCTCAGCTTTCAAACTATTCAAGTCTGCACATGAAAGAGCAGATGTATAGATTCCTCATCTCCCCTGAAATATAAGAACTGGTAAAGGAACTTATTTCTGTTTGTTTTATTATAAGTCTCAATATTACCAGACAGTTTATTTATTCATCCACCTATTTTTCTTGATCTCTTAGTCTAGTTTTGCTTCATTATGTAAAGTACTTTGAAACACATTAATACATGTTAAACCTTTAGTCATTTTATCATGTTACAACCACTACGTCTTAGTCAAAGTCCAAGCCTTAAATTGGAACTTCGACTGGGACATACTAATATATGGATAGGGCTTGGTTTAACCAAGGTTGGACATACTTTATTCTTAATTCACCATCTCAAGGCATTTAGCCATTTTGTTACCTTAGCACACTTCAAGTCATGTCATTAAAATATTGTTTGTCATTGGTTTTTGATGGACACCATTGTCCATGGTCAGGCATTGTCCTCAACATCGTCACTTTTACATTTTCCCTGACAACGGAGAGGATGTTTCTTCGATCATGTCTAACCAGTTATGTTAATTTGGACATTTATGGTGGAATTTGGGAGGAATAAAGAGAACAATGCAGGATTTTCAGAAGATCTAAAACAAATTAGCTCAAAAGCTTTTTTCCCCCTACATTTTTGGCTATCTAATCTTTCTTTGTGCTTTTGATCACAAATTGTTTCATTTGGTACTGTTCATGACCTTTATGAGCCTAAGTCTATGAGATATTTAATTCTGCATGCTTCATATTAGTGGATGTGTCAGCATGCAATTGTTTGTATGTGTGTTAAGTTACTATTACAGGTCCATTTGTATTCAGTGTGGGTCCCTCCCTCCGTGCTGCAGTCATCTCTGCAGTCTTCAAGACACAGCATAAAACACACCCTCATGCACCTCTACGTTCATTTTCTTATTTTTGATCTATCCATCTTTCTCTTTTTCTTTTTGTCTGTTTTATTTAACTCATATTTGTGCTGTTTCATATCCACATTTCTTCAGATATCCCATGCTTATATATTACAGTGACATGCCTTCATACAGAAGGTTGAAAACATTGCCTCCCTTTGAGAACACAGCAACTTTTTTTTCCTACTTGTTTCTATTGTCGCACAGCTCTATGACATTATGGCTATTATCGGAAATGAGCATATTCCCCCACATTGACCTCACATTATCACAGTGACCTTGATAATGCCACTAACCTGTCATCTCTTGGCACAGATGCTTTTGAAATGATGATGATGATGATGATGATGATGATGATGATGATGACAGTTGGCCTAGTCAAACACAAAGGTGGACAGCAATATGATGAACAAGCAGATGAAAAGATATTGTTCCAGAAGATGCTTTTCATGGCTTGAAGTAGTGGTAGAAAAAAAGCCCGCTGACTATGAAAGACCCAGTGTAGGGGAAGGAGCGGTAGAAAACTGATCACAACCTAATTCTCAGGAGGGCTGGGCATGTCAATAAACATCTGAAATTACACCTTAGTACTTTTGTGGGATTCTGTGTGTATTATGCGGTGTGTCAGCTGCTGGCTTAGGGCAGTTGTGCACTCATGAAGTATGTGTGTTTTATATGGGTTAGTATTTTTAAGCATCATGTGACCGTATGGAGGAAATTTGTGTGCTAAATACTTAATGGGAGCAGCAACTCCTGCTAATGGCATGACTAGCTAACTGGAGAATTGGCTAAGTAATAAAATATGGGTCCCAAGGTAACTGATTGGAAACCAGTCGCTCATATCGACTCATTTTATTTATGATTTACCTTCTGTGTAAATCTCATGAGCCTTTCCTTGTGACTGATCACTGCTGTTATTTTCATATTCACCCTGCAGTAATTAATCTTTAATCTGTTAATCATCTTTTTCAACTAAATCGGATGTTTGTTTTTTGCCCCTCAATCAAGCTCTGTTTTGTTGTAAAGTGTTTTAGCCTGTTTCGATCAATTTCATCAGTTCACCCTATTTTACATCAGTAGTCTTTGTGAGAAAAATAAAAGTTGGAAGTAGTTCAGAAGAACGAAAGGATTTCTCCCGTTCTAAGTTATCAATCACATGTTCAAGTTTTTCCAGTAACATCAGGGACGGCAAAGAAACGTAATACTTGAATGATGACTATTAGTCTCTTTAAATATTTTTTCTGTCTAGACTTAAGGGTCTAGACAGAAGTCAACCCAGTTATACTCACTGGTCATCCGACATCAAATAAGTCTCATGAAGAAGAAATTAAACCTATCCATGGAGATTTTACCAACTGCACTTAAAAGAAGAAGACATTCTCTTCAAGTTTTTTCATAAAAGATAAACTCAGCAAGATATATCTAAACTAGCCAAAATTTGCAAAGAAACTAATATAAAGCTAGCCTGAATTACAGGAGGAAAAATTTGCAGTATTAGGTCCATGAAAACACGATTTGAGCAATATTTTTGGGAACAAAAAGAATCCTCTTTTTTTGTTTACAGCAATAAAGGTTTTACAAACTGTCTTTCAAAGAGTATATTACCAGAGTGAAATAACTTCGTCTAGGTTTTCATTTGTAGTTAGGTTATTTTTTACTCTTCTAGTTCTAGTTCTATTTATTATTTTGTTTTATGACATCTTTGTTCAGCATAAAATTATCCAACTCAAGTTTTATCTGTCAGGGTATTACAGACTGAACTAGAAGGATTTGAATGCAGTTATATCCAGTTGGAAGCTGGGGAATAGTGCTTTTAGCTTGCCTTCATTTCTCGGGCTCATAATAATATATTAGACTATCTACACCAAATTAAGTCTCAAACTGAGAGCAACTGAATAGCACCTTAGCAAAAACAAATGAAAATCAGGACACCAAATTAACCAATCGCAGTAGGCTGAATGAAATTCTGACCCAAATCAAATGTATGGTTAGACATCTGCGCTCAACTTGGCTCAAATCTTAACCCCCACATAAAGTCTGTCTTTAAATCAGCTTACTCTCATCATCGTGTCGACACAAGTCATGTGACTTAGAATTATGCCGAGCTGTTTATTAATGCATTGTTCTAATCTGCAAAAAAAGGGATGTGCCATTTTGTTCATTCAATCGTGCTGTGAATCTCAATGCGGAGTGACGTTGATAACAAGGGGTGGCATTTAATGCATATTTAATTATATTGTCTTATTAGTGCTCAGCCACTAGATTTGCCTGCAAGGGCATACACAACCAGAAGATCTTTGGGGAATGACAGAAAGCACATGCACCTACCATTCTGCTCCCATCTTATACACATCCAGTTTAACAATAATGTTTTTATGACATTCAGCTCACTCTACCAGTTACTTTTGAACAATAAAACATTATCAATCCTTAACAGGAAAGTGATTATCTTATAATCTATTTAAAATCTTATCTATTTAAAAAGATAATTGCATTTAATTACACATCCATCACCTTCAGAAAGGCTAGTTTTATGTAGTAAACCACTGGGATCTTCTGGTTGTGTGTGTGATTGGGTTAAATGCCTAAAAATGTAGTGGCTGAGCACTAATAAGAAAGTATCTTGATGATAAAATATGCATTATTTACATTACCGCACATTGAGATTCACAACAGCGCAGCCCGTTATTTATAGATCATAACCACACATTAATATACAGAGATTATTTTTTTCTACTAACTGCTTGCCATATAATCAAGTCAGCAGGGACAGCGCATGGTGTAAAGGTAGAGTAGACCCTCCTATATACGGAGCTATACATTATCAACACAGCCATCTGGGGTTCGATTACTAACCTTGAGACCCCCCCCACACCTTCCCTCTTTGCCCATTACTTGTCTAACTACAGTCAAAAAGAGCCACAAAAAAGTTTTTTTTTAAGGAGTTGAGTCAAACATCTAATGACTTCAGATCTGACTTGATGATTTCATAAACACTTTGGACTTGACTTTGACTTTCATACCCAGACTTTTGACTTATTCACTCGGATTTGAACCCTTTGATCTGAAAAGACTTGACGTCTTACACCAAACTGAATGTGTGTTAAAACGAAGTGCAATAATGGAACTGTGCCAGACGTGCAATCCAGCCCAGTGTGCCCCATCCGCAAGTTACCAATATTTATTTTTCTTGTTGCTACAACCAGTATGCTGCATTTAATGCATTTTCTGTTTACCTGCTTTTCTTCTGGATCCTGTTGGATACTCAAACAGTGGTAAAGGGGTCATGTCATTGAACAGGAAAGTCTGCTCAACTCTCCACTATAATATTCAGGTACTTTCAGTAAGATTTTAAATCCAGACTGAAAAAAAGATTCTCAATTGAATGCCTGGAGACAATCACTGGAGACTGCCAGCAGCTGTATCAACATTAGCACGGGATGTCAGAATTGCCATATATATGTGTTTGTTTTGTTCAATATTTAATGTAACAATCTACATCAACTCTGATCTTCTAACAATTTTGAAGTTTACTTCCTCTTGCTGGTTGTTCTGGCAATCAAGAACACCTTTTAAAATCATTTAAAAATCTCATTAATACTAATACTCTGATAAAATTGTCTAAAGAGGTACTGAGCGATGCTGGCTGTACTTTAAAAGCACAAAGGAAAAACAAGTGTCTCACAAAATGCTAATAAAAAAATGAACAAATAATTACAAACACAGCTTCCAAAACGGATTGTACAGGGGTCTAATTTACAAAGCTTGCTTACTCACAAAACGGGGTCTGAAAATTGCTTAACTTGCTTTCTACTCAAAGTTTTTGATTTATAGAGTGCTGAAACGTATTACATTCTGCTGTAATTTAGTTTTTATTTTGCTGTTTTAATTGGCTTTTATTCCAATCTTATTGTTGCTAAAAGAAGTAATCATATATTTAAAAACGTATATTTGTTGTTCTTATTTGTTTTACCGTTCGTGCTGCTGCTTCAATTTTTTATTTGAGTCTCTTTACTCTTGTTGTCTTGTTACACATTTTCTTATTGCTAACTATATTTTTGTCTTTTATTTTGAAGCACATTGGGTGCCTTTTGACTGTGTAAAGCTCTATATAGATAAACATTGATCAATGGATTAATTGATTGATTTTCATGCCTGTACGTCACTCATGAACTCCTCGATTTTAGTCTCAGTGAAATTGCGCTTCCAGCGCCTTCCGGTTCCCATGGTTACCCATGAAACGCCCAATATCAACCGGTTTAGGTCGATGCAGAATATTCACTGGGCACTTTGCATTGACTGTTTATGGCAGAAAATAGTTGTGTAGGAGGTGGGATATGATCCAGAATCACCTGAGCATATTTCCTGGTGAGTGTGTGATTTATTGTATGTAGCTGTGTGTACTCAAAGGTATATAAATCTGAAACGTTCTTCTTGTAAGTAAAACAATTTGCCAAGCTCAGGTACAGTTTTAGTAAGGATTCTACCAAAGTTTTATAAATGAGACCCCTGGTCCTGAGCTTGGTCGGGTCCATTTCTTGCCTGGATACAATGCTTTGTTCTTTCTTTCTTTTGCACTTCTGAGGGCTTGGATACAAACTCAGAAAAACAAACCCAGATGTGAAAACCAACCCTGCTCCACCCTGGGAAGCCAGCCAGTCAGGAATGGATGTCTGGTCAACCTGGAAGCTGCATCATATTATTTGCCAATCAGAGCTCTTTCTCTGTGAAAGCACAGGATCTCACATATGTGAAAAAAAGGAAAATAATTAACTTTATAAATTAAAACAGTCTCCTAAGAAGTACTATGCACATTTAAAGTGTTTTAAAGAAATGTTAGAAGCAGTTTCACATAAATTTTAGACATAATAAATACAAAAAATATATAATAGTTAATTCTCATAATTTTGTGGCTTTATATATAAATGGTAAACACCCTGTACTTGCATGATGCTGTATCTAGTCCTGAGGACTCCAAAGCACTTCACACTACATTCAGTTAATCAACCATTTATGCACACATTCACAGTCTCCCAGTACGATTCTATTTGGAAAAATGGTACAATAAAGTCTTAGGAAATCATTGATAGCGTAAGTTTGTGAGAAATATGTTGTTTTTTAATGAAGAAGGGAATTTTTGAGACCAAATAATAAAATTCAGCAGACCATTTAAGGATGGAAATGCAGAGGCTCCTAGGAGATTAAAAGGTCAGAGTTCAAGGGTTGGTTGACTCAACCTTCCTGAGATCTGGGACTAATTTATAAAATATGTTTTGGATTCTCCCTTAACTAGAAACGATTGAATGTCTGGGTGATTTAAAAGCGCATTTTGTTGCATTTGTCCAGAATACCAACAACAAAGCAGCAAGTAACTCCATGTATTTTTCTGGTGGGTAACAGTGTAATGAGTGATGAATCACGTGCAGTTCTCCTATTTCAGAAAATGAAGCCTAAATTTTTTTTTCAATTATGCACCAGGAAAATAAACATGAATGAAACAATACACACAATTCAGTCAGGTGATAGAAATCCGGATCCACGGGATAAGAATAAAAGAATTGGCTAAAGCCGTGTGTGTCAGAGAGAAAGCAAGAGAAAAAGAAGTAAATAGAATGCCATTAATCTTTCACACAGTGGATTGGGGAGGCAATCTGTTAGCTATCATAGATGATACATGACCTGCTATAGAATGAGTCGCCTGTTGCATACCAACTCCAAAACAACTCATGGAGGCGACACACACATCAAAGGCATCCCTTCCAAAAATGTGCTCCATATTGGCTGATGGAGGGTAGCACACAGTATTGAAAATAGACACCAAATATTCTTCAACTTCACTCTATGGCCATAGAGTAGATCATACCCTCTTTTTTATTTGTTGATAGATAATTATATAACAGAGGAATCTGGCTTATATTACACCTGCTGCCACACTGTTTTCTATCTTGCCATTTTTGTTTGCAAACTGTAAAAAACACATCTTATGTGGGTCTAAACATGAGGAAATTGAGCCCTAGCACAAGCATGTGTGTCACTTTTCATGCACACTATTGTTGTGCAGTGTGTTAGTTTTGGGATGAAAGGTGTGAAATTCAGAGTTCTACTGCATCAGGGTGGGGAACATAGGTTTTGCTGGGACTAGCAAAAGATTAATTAAAGTTGTTATTGGATCATTGATGTGACATTTCAGTAGCACTTACTCTGTTCTGTATCAGTAAAAGGTGCCGTAATTTTCGGACTATAAGCCGCTACTTTTTTAACACGTTTTGGACCCTGCGTCATATACAACGAAGCAGCCATATTTATATAATTTTTACTGGCTCCTTCTAGGGGGGAACTCTAGCAGAAAATGTAAAAGTGAGACATACATGTGGGGAAAAATTATGCGCTGAAGTAGACTCTACCGATAGTTTTCATGCACACACCCTCATCATAGAAAACACACAAAGAAATGCAGCTTTTAAGTTAAAGGGAATCGAGCTGGTCGTCAAAGAAGGAAATAGAACTAAGCTTGGCATCAATGAATCAATTGCGAAATGTTGGAGGAGGCAGCGGGAAAAACTGAGTTACTGTAAAAAGACGACAAAAGCTTTCAGAGGACATAAAGACACTGAACAAGATGACCTCAGTGGCTTTAGTGAGCAATAGAAAGATGAAGATGGCGACCAATGACTTTTCTGGTAGGCTAAGTATGTTTTATTTTCCAACCAGCCATGTTACTGTTGTGTTGTGTTGGTGCCTTACTGCTAGTTTTCAGGCAGAGTTCGAAAAGATAAAGCACGTCTTAAATTAAAACAAATAAAAAATCTTGCATGTACCGCCTTTGTTTAAATATATAATGTTACAACATGAAAATATGAGGCTTATATTCAAGTGCAGCCTATATATGTACAAAATGTATTATCTTTAAACTTTTGCTGGTGCGGCTTGAATTCAGGTGCACTTAATAGTCAGAAAATTACAGTATGTGCAGTTTAAATGTCGTCTCAGAGTGATGATGTTTTTTTTTTTAAAGAAATAGCAACCTGTCTTAGCTTTTTATCAGTCTGTGCTACTGTATCAGATGCATAGAAAGATGCTGGAACCCTATTTACCCAAGCAGCATATAGTCCTACAACACTGAAATACAAGGTAGATAAGCAATAACAGCGGGTATTAAGATGCCGCCAGCATTACACTGTATAATGTTGCATAATAAAGGGCCGTGAGCCATCCCAATGTCATTATAAAAGGAGGAGTAGCCACAAAGCAATGTCTTATATTATTAAGTTATTAGCTATAACTTTGTTAAAACTTGCCCACTTTCTTCTGAAGTTTGTAAAAATTGGATTTTTTGCCAAAGATGTACGATTGATATTGTTGCGATTATCCTTGCGTTTATTATCCTTTATTAAGCTATGGCAATATGCTTTTTCAGACATCAACAACAGAATAAGTGCATTCCTTCTGTCTTATTTGTCCCTACAATATCTGACAAGGTTGTTAATTTTATCAAATGGAAACCCATCCATCCATCCATTTTCTATATCCGTTCATCCTAATGCAGGGTTGCAGGGGGGCTGGTGCCTATCTCCAGCGGTCAAGGGGCAAGAGGCAGGGTACACCCTGGATAGTTCGCCAGTCCATCGCAGGGCAACACAGAGACATACAGGACGAACAACCATACACGCACACACTAAGGGTCCTAAGGGCAATTTAGAGAAACCAATTCACAATTCATGTTTCTGGACTGTGGGAGGAAGCTGGAGTACCCGGAGAGAACCCAGACATGCACAGGGAGAACATGCAAACTCCATGCAGAAAGACCCCAGGCTGGGATTCGAACCCAGGACCTTCTTGCTGCAAGGCAACAGTGCTACCAACTGCGCCGCTGTGCAGCCCCCAAATGGAAACCATAAAGAGATATTTTTGCATCAACATTGAGCCCATTAGCAACATAAACTATGTTTTCCCATTTGCTGAGAACATCTGTGTTTTGGGAATGTATCTGAACTTTTCAATTAATTTCAACATCTGTATTTTTTTTGTACCTATTGGTGTTTTAATGACCATCTGTCTCTGTCAGTCCATTCCAGTCTTCTGAAAGTGAAATATAAAACCAACCCTTAAAATATTATCTAGGGAGCCATCTCAATCTTAGACTGGTTCATTTATTTATTCAAACAGATCAATATTTAAGAGTCTAGTCATGTCAATTTATATTTGTGTGTCTGTATGTGAGCAGGAAGTGGTAATAAGAAGCGTTTTGCCCTTTAAACAGCAGCAGAATGCAAAACTGCTCCAAAAAAGTGACAATTTATGCAGACACAGAGGGCAATGCACCTCACAAATCCCTCCACTTTTTTCTCTCTTTCTCCTCAAAACCAAATATAGCTCACAGACCACTGCATTCAGATCAGGTTGGTGATGTTGCTAAATTTCTAGCTGACCTCCAATGTAATATTTAGTTGCAAATAAGAGCATGTGATACACCTAAATCTGAGGGAAGTGGATTTAAAGTTTTTGTGCATAGCCATTATTATTTGTACTTTGAAAAGTCACCTTTTCAAATAAAGAGTTTCCATCTAATAGAGCAGTTAACTTCGCTTTCTTCCCTTGGTGATTAAAAAGCAATGCATCTTCTTCCTGTAGAAGCAGGTTCTCCAATGAGTAAATGTCTGTTAAAAGACTCTCACATCTACCTGATGGCCATAAGACAAAAATGCACATAGATTAAAAAGGGAGCAGTATTCATGAGCACACCGCACACAAGACACCACTTGTTCAACCAGCCATTTTCAGAGTCAAGCAATGAAGAATTACTTGTTATTTTTGAAGCCCATATTAAATTTTACTCTAGCAATACTACTTTGTCCTTTAGGCAGCACTCGTTGATCCATCAAGCCCAGTAGTTACTATGAAGCTTTGCAGATAACCAAGTGACACACTTGAATTTGAGATTTTGGCTACCTTATGACTGCCAAATTTGAAGATGCATATTCAACATTTCCTAAAGGTTCTGAATGTGTGTGCATTTTTAAATGGACTACCATGTAACATCACACGACTGTGCATAATTCTTTAGTCTTGTCATTATATTTTTATTCTAAATAGCCAGATGTCCTTGTATTCTTTTAAAGTGGATCTTTGGGTATTTTGTAGTTTAACAACAGCAACATTTTGGTTGAAATTTGATTGTGCGTTTTGCTGGTCCACAGAACATGTGATGATATTTACTGAAGAATGTGCCTTAGTACAACGCATACAACAAAGCCTTTGCTAACAAATGTTCCTATTTTCTTTCTATTAGACTAGCAAGGTATTTTACTTACCACAAAAAAATCTAAATTTCTTAGTCTCCCATACCTCTTCCTCATTTTCTCTATTAGACTTGGTTTTGTTTTTCACCACTGCTTTGTGAAAAGGAGTTCATGCAACCAAAAACAAACTAAATTAATTGCCAGTTACTTTAGCTTACAATTGGTGGATGAAGAGACTAAACATGGTAAAAAGAGACTGGGAGAATGAGGCGCACAGTGCAGCGCCCAGATTGCAATCTGTTTTGTGAAGCCTGTTATTGTTACTGCTGAAATGCTTTTTAGGCCTAAAAGACAATTACTTTGGCAGCTCCAGCAGGTTTGCAGTCATGCACACTTTAGTGTTAAAAATGCTTGCGTGAAACAGCATTTAGTATTACACATGCTTGACAAAAGAAATAGCTGTAATTTTTTTCCACCTTTCTGTCTCTAATGTTATTTTTGATCTTTTTATCACTCTGAATCATCTTTTACCTCTACCATCTCCATCTCCCTTATTTACTTTCTCATCTATTCTATCAAATCTTCTCTTTTATCTACCTAATCTCTTTACTCTCTTTCTCTGAAAATGCCTTCCACCTTCTTCCCTTTTCTCCTTCACTCATCACTGCCACCCCCTCACTAATCTTTTTAGGTCACTGTCTGGACGTATTGTCGGAGGTGTGTGGTGGTTCTTCACTCTGATCATCATCTCCTCTTACACAGCCAACCTGGCTGCTTTCCTCACTGTGGAGAGGATGGTCTCACCTATAGAAAGTGCAGAAGACTTGGCTAAACAGACAGAGATAGCATACGGGACACTGGACTCAGGCTCTACAAAGGAGTTCTTCAGGGTATGGAATCACTCTGCTGACTTACGTTGTTAAGAGATTTTGTTCAATTATTTCATTTTCAAACCTGAGTAAAAACAAAATGGAGTTCATTTATATTAAACGTTTTAAGCAAAACATGAGTCAAACATGATCTGACTGACTTTATATTCTATCTTTGCTATAAATTAATTTTATCGCTCAATATTCCAGGTATTCTTCAATTACCTTGTTTTTGATCATAAGAATGATTATGATTTTTTAGCTGACCAGCCACTTCCGGGAGGATTTGCCACTGTTCGATGTTTTTCTCCATTTGTGAGTAATGGCTATCACTCTGGTTGGCTGGTGTTCCAAAGTCTTAGAAATGGCTTTGAAAGCCCTGCTATACTGACAGATGTCAATAACTTTGCATTCCATCTGTTCTTGGATCTCTTTACATGAGTGTGTGGTGTGGTGCCTTTAGCCTGATAAACTGTGGCTTATCACAGTTAATTCAAGATTTAAAAAGGGTAGGACCTATTTTCCCATTGGGTCCACTGGTGATGACAGGGATTTCCCACTTTATAAAAGAAATCCTCTTTTCAATAAGTGTTTTTGTATTTATGTCCAGTGTACACATTTGTTTGATTGTCTGAAACATTTACATTATAGTATATTTTCATGTTTAAATGCTGTTTGCAGCTACCATAAAAAGACATATATTAGCCAAAATATTTTAAGAATATAAGACACAAGACTTTTCATAATGTATTGTTACTTCTAAGAGATTCCCCTATAAGCTGTACTGCTGTTACTTAAAAGGGCAGAGAGAACATATGGCTAATTGATCTTTCATATGTTTGAAGTCTTTATACTAACTCTTTGAGTTAAAATTGGAAGTATTATCTGATATAATTTATTTTTAGAGCTTTAGTGATGAAGTACCACTTATATGTTTGCTTGTTGGTTTCAAGACTTTTACAGGCAGGATTCTTTGTGGATTGAAGGATTCTTGTGGAATCCTCTGAATTGTAAAACTCAGCTGAGCAATGTTTACCACAGTCCTTCCACTTAATCACTCTCCCACCAAGTCACGCACTGTTATTAACTTGCTAATTATCCTCAGAGTAGATTATACAGGAAATTAAACTATGTAGATGAAGAAGAGAGAAACATAGAGAGCTAAATGTTCTGCAGGGAGCTTTTACAGTACAGAAAACCAAACCAGATGGAAAGTGAAATATGCCAGAGGACAATGGCAATGCCTTTTGTCCCATGGCGTTTTAACAAATGTATTGTAAAATCCTGTCCCATCAACATTTCTAATAATAAGCACGTAAATGAACACAATTATGAAGAGCTTTCTTTTGCTGACACTGCAGAAATCCATCACATTATGCCCTTTGATCCCTATATGCTCCATCTCTTGTCTGTGTGCTTTTGTGTTTAAGTTGTTCTACTTTGGAAGGATATGTGCACTGGTATTTGTGTTTGGGGACGAGCAGGGGTGGGGATCGAAAAGCTAGTGGCAGACAGTTTGTACTTCTCTGAGAGGCTCTCGCATCATCAACATAACGAGCATGCTGAAATCTGTGGAGGGTGAAAAAGCAATTTAATCTCCCACAGCTGAGGGGGATTCGCCACCACCATTAATTATCTTTGAGTGTGTGTGTTTCTGTGTGTGTGTGTGTGTGTGTGTACTATAGAAGTGCAAACATGCTTGTATGCACATTTAGCTAAATTGTATGAATACAGTTGACATGTGCATGGCTTTTTGAGTGGCATTTCTTCCATGTAAAATGCATCTGTTTCCGTATGTATTTAGAAGATATGTATGGAAGGCCTGAAGGTGACTTGCAGCATCCATTTCCTCCTTCACTCATTGTTAAAGAATTTAGAAAAGCCACAGTATTTTGTCACACATCTATCCCTCCGGGGCTAGACAGTGTTTTGTACGTGCACAGAAGCATCAACGTTGCTGTCTTCTCTGTGTCCGGGACATTGCGCAGACAGATGAATGAAGGGGCTGCAGAGGATGACGAGAATTTATGATAGCTTTCCGTGGCAAGGGTGAAAAATAAAGGCAAAGGTTGGGGAGAAAGACAGGATATAAGAGAGAGAGGAGGGGAATATTGGTCCTCTTGAATGTGAATGGCATTATTATAGGATAGGTGTCCGTCACGCACCATCAGCACCCTGACACACACACCATCCCCTGGTGCTTGTTTTACTTCCTGAGGCCCTGGCTTGTTACTTGCAAAGCAACAAGAGTAACATTTAAATACCAGGAGAGAAAGAGAGGAAGAAGAAATCCAATTCTTGTGGAGAATGCTTGTTATTTTCACTCATGAGTACACACAATTCACGCACTTGCACAGAAGCAAATAAGTTATCTTGAACACATATAGACTGGTGAAGCAACTGCCTTATACATGGTCTGACATAATGGGCTTTATCGCTCCGGACAGATGCCATGCCCTAAAGACTCATCAGAATTTGCAACTGCATGATTAGTATGCAACTGTTCGAGTCATTTGAAGAGAGACTGGTGCTTGACTTTTTAGGAGAGATATAGTGTTACATTCTAAATGAGCTTATAAAAGTAATTATATGCCAGAGCATCAAAATGGTAGATGGATAAGACAGCCTTCAATCAGCGGTGTAAATTTATTCTGAATTCAAATTGTACTCCAATCAGTTCTAACAGTTTGGCTTTACAGCACACAAAACTCTAGCATCTAACTGCAAGAATTCAAAACATATTTAACATTTAAGCTGTAATGTATTTTACACAAATCATATTTTTTTGTCATTGCATTAATTTAATAAAAATCATATATTAAATTCGACAGCAGCTTTCATTTTTAAATATTTCCTTTGTTTCAAATACAACAATTACATTTCAATGATTTGATATGCAGCAAAGTCTTCACGCATTGGAGGGACATCCAGAAATGGACACAAATTCAGTGGATTATGATTATTTTAATACAAATGTCTAAACAAATCAAAAAACTACAAAAACCAAATATTATACTACATAGTTTATTTATGGTAGAGTATAACTGATTTTTACACATTTGAAGTGGAAAAATATTAGGTTTATATTTTACTATACAGTCTGATGTGAATGGTTCAATAAAGTGAGATAAATGCAACATGGAGGTGTCATCTATGTGAAACATGTTGGATGTAGTCAAATGACTCTTTTAGACCTAAAAATGTGCTCTGCTTTTCACTGGATACAGGGTTGTACCACAGCAGAGCCTTGTGTTGTACAGTACACAAAGTTTTCAAAAAACAAGTTAATATTATTTTTGACAAGTAAAAGCTCCCAGTTTGTGTGCAGCACTGTCAGCTACAGAGGTGGTTCTGTATGGTGCTAAAACTAACACTAACTCCTCGCCCTGCTAGGGAAAATGAAAAAAACTAAACAAAGCAGAGACAGTTGGGGACTTGCTTCTGATGCAGAGAGCAATATGAGGCTGGAAACTGTATTGTAGATTTATACATTCAGCTCAGTCAGGATCAGTTTAAGTTTAAGGCTAGCGCAGAGCAAAACTGTTGTGTTGGTCCACTTCTCAAACAAATGAATGAATCGCACTATTTCTGTTTTTGGTCTGATAACATCACGTTTATTCGTATCAGTCTTTCTTTTGAATCAGTACTTTTTAACCCTTGATTAAACAATTTTCTGAATTGTACGAGTGAAGGCCTTGTGTTTGTTACAGTGCCTGGCAAAAAAGGCACAACTACACACTGCAGGGTTTTTGTTGTGATTTTATGTATTAGACCAAAGCTAAATAGTTAGGGTCATTCTAACACGTGAATATCGATGTCTATGTCACAATGTTAAGTCTTTTGCAGGCTACAATAGGTTTTATCCCAGCATAGCCCTTTGTTTCTTATTTATTAAGAAACACATTTATTAATCTGCACATTAACTCTGACCAGTTTTTCTGTTGCTACTGAACAAAGGAATTCCCACAGCATGATACCACCACCACCATGTTTAATTCTGGGGATGTGCATTGTTAGTTTTCCACCCCACACGGGATTTTGCATGTAGTTATTCATTCAAAGATTTTAGCTAAACAGAATTCCTTCTAACATGTTTGCTGCTTTTGCAAAATTTAAACAGGGGTTACTATAGCTTTCTTTTAACAATTACTTCAGACTTGCTGCTCTTCCATAGAGGCCAGCCTGATTCTCCCACCTGAGCTGTGGATCTCTGTTGCTCATCCAAAGTCACCATGGACCTCTTGACTGCAACAGGTCTTTACAGAACAGCTGATACATTCTAAGATTCAGTTGCACACAGGTGGTCTCTATTTATTGATCAGGTGACTTCTGATGGTAGTTGGTTGCACTGGCTTTATTTAAACAGTAAAGTAAAGATTAAGTAATAGAAGTGCATGCCACACTTTTCAGATTTTTGTTTGTAAAGAGTCTTGAACCATCTATCGATTTTCTTTGACTTTATTATTATGCACTACTATATGTTGGTGTATCAAATAAAGTCAAAATAAAATCAATTTAAGTCTTTCGTTGTGACATGGGATTGCTTGAAATATTTTAAGGGGGATATAATAATGGTGTAAAGTGATATAAATATAATTAATCAGAGGCTTTGCAATTAATTAATTAATTGTGATTTATTGCATTTTTGATCAAGAGACTAATATTTGACACAGTAATGTTTTTTAGTTACAATAAATTTGTCATAATGTCATAACATTTGTGTTATAATGATGTATCGGTACTCCAGAAATGATAAATAGATTTAATTTAGTAGTGTATGAATAGTACACTTCTAGGCAGGAATGGCATTTTTATTTTATTTTAATAAATGTTATTTTATCTTCGTAGTGAGTGGTTAAAAAAACCCTAATATGACATTCTTGTCTGTTTTCATGTTGCATTTTTCCTAACTGTAGAAACCCAAAAAAAACATGAATCAAATTTTGCATCTAATCCCTTTGTAAAATTATGCCTTTTAATATATAAATAACCCTTGCTTTCTCCTCTCACCCCGCTCCACTGCAGAGGTCCAAGATCGCCGTTTACGAGAAGATGTGGTCTTACATGAAGTCCGCTGAGCCGTCCGTCTTCACCAAGACCACGGCGGAGGGTGTGGCAAGGGTGCGCAAGTCCAAAGGGAAGTACGCCTTCCTCTTGGAGTCCACCATGAATGAATACACGGAGCAGCGAAAGCCTTGTGACACTATGAAAGTGGGAGGAAATCTGGACTCCAAAGGATACGGCATTGCGACACCGAAAGGCTCACAGTTAAGGTGGGTGGAATAGTGTAACAATAGGAAACAGTAGCAACGCTGATACTGTACTATTGCTGCGATATTCCACCTACCCTGCTGTGCCTTTTATCCCACACATAGATCAGACTGTCACTGCTGTCAGGTGCCAGTTTTTCCACTTACAAATCTAATGAATTGGATGATCAAAAACTATTTTAGAGAAATCAAACTACAAGAATTCTAAATTAACTCTAACTTTATGCACCAGTGTTTACTTGGCAGCAGTGACAAATAAATGTTTCAAATATAAAGATTATTTATGTCATCATGCTTTCTCGTTTGCTTTCATTTATCTCTTGTTTTCCTTTTTTGTATTGTGTGTAATTGTTTCTGTCTCTGTTTTTGCTGTACTTGTCTTTTTCTGCCACTTCTCTTTTGATTTAGAGCATGTCACCTTCATTTCTTTGTCCAGTGTCACTTTCATCCATACATGTCATTCGTGGTTTATACATATGTTGCACTGTCCACCATTCTTCCTTTTTTCCATAGGGCCAACTTCCAGGTAACTGTGTCCATTTGTCTGCTGTCTTCAGTGTGTTTTTCCATGATGATGATGATGATGATTAGAATGAACAATAAATAAATGTATTCTCAGAAATTTGCCACAAGGAGGGGTAGAACCTCAGAACTTTGACACTTTCTCCAGAGCCACAAAGGGGGGAATTTATAGACAATCAGGAAACATAAAACTGAGGGGCCGGGTCAATGGGGGGACTAGTGAGTAAAACTAAAAAAGCTTCCTGTTTCAAATTACAAAGTCACAAATGAAAAGCAGTGTTATATTGAATATCTTTATGAGATACAATGGTAAATTCTTTGAAGAATGCTAAATGAACACCTCAAGTAACGTAATACTTTATATAAATGTTCCATAAAAATTTTATTAAAATTGAAATATATAAATAAGATAGAGGAAATAAATGAGAAAGCAACTGGGTATAACTACAGTTGGTCATTTTGTTTTGGCTTTACATTCCTCTTAGTCCCTTATTTTTCTGACTTGTTAACTGGAGTTCACAACGAGAGTGACCAATGATTGTATTTCTGTGTGACAGCAACTAATGTAATTCACTTATCAGATGACTGTAAACAATACAAAGACTTTGGAGTACATTGTGTATCAGAACAAAACTATCATCTTACCACAAATCAGAAATGGGTGCTGGTCTCTTTTTGCCTTTTTCGCAATTTTATGTCCTTGCAGTTTGGGTCGTTCATACGGACCATGTGTCAATTCATTTCACAGCCAGGAGAAAGTTTAGTAATCTTCTCTAGTTGCTCACATTCGACTGTAAGAAAATGTACTTCTCTATTTTGTCTCAGTAATACATACTTTACAAATAAAAAAAGATAAAAACATACATATTGGTTTAAGTATATGGATTTGAAATTGACTACTTACAGGTCAGAAATGTAAATAAATTATAAAACAGAAACATCCCAGTAGGAAATGGAGGTACAAATTGTTGAAGTGCTGAATCATCTTGGAGACCTGAGAAGTAGTGCTTGTTTAGCTTTGTGGGGACATCACTGAAATAGCGCTGCTCTTAGTAAGATAGTTTATTTCATAAATTACCCAAGCAGTTTGTACAATAAAGAAAATAAAAAAAACAAATACAAACAAACTTTTATATGTAGCGATCCACCTCTTACCCAAGCTCTCTTCTTTTTAATGTTGCTAAATTCCTGTCTGTCCTCAGAGGAACAACTCACAGCAATGTCAAATAGAAATAAAAAAACATGTCAATAGTTTGTAGAAAGTTGTTGATTAAATTGTTTCTTCCTTACCTCACATTTTACACCATGGTTCTAGTGAATATTTTGATGATCCAATGCACGGGGTTAAAATTGGGCTGCATTCTGTATTTTACACTTAGTGGACGTCTCAAACCTGTTTTACGGTACTTTTGTTTGAATAATAAATTAAGCCATTAAATAGATGTTTGCATTTAATTCAGGTTAGCACTAATAAAACATTAACAATGTGGAAAATTGAGCTAACCAGCTACACAACATGCAATGCTAATATCATAATACAAAACCATCATCAATCTAAACAATCACACAGGAATTGCCTCGATATAAAACAGCATACATTTTCCAGAAGCCTTGATTTAACGTATTAAACTAATAATATTTTAGTTTTACAACTCTGTCATTTATGGCCTTGTTTAGAACTGGCATTGACATGAGTCCTAGCTGCTGCAAAAGCAAACGAAAAGCTTCAAACAAAGTAGTTCACATGGCAATAAAATCTGACCTGAAAGACCTAATTTCTGTTATCTACTATACATGGGGGGGACCCCATGAAGCTACAACTCTTAACCTTGTAGCCTAACATACACCATATGGGAGAAGTAAAGACGCATAAATATGTTTTGTTTCCATAGAGCTCAATGTGAGCATAAGGATACTAAAGATTTTAACATGCATAAAGCCTACTGTAGTAAAACACCACATAGCTTCGTTTTGGCTGAAAGGCATTTCCACACAATTTTGCACCCTACACAGTGTGTAGTAGTGTTATGTTGTGTGAAAAGATGGAAAGGTAATTATTTTTATGTGATTGAAATGGAGCAGGTTTTGATGCGGTGACCCCAGTGAGTGCGGTCAGCTCTGAGGACAATCAAAACAAATATTACACTGCAGTCCAGAGAAAACCCATCCTTACCAGGCCTGTAGCCGAATAAACTGGTAAGGTACAGCGGACCTGAAAAACAGATACGTTACTTTAAATTTAATACGATTCTAACAAGGAGACAATGAAAACTTTCCATCTGCTGTATTTAACAGTACTGTTTTTAAGAGACATTCAGGTGACACATTGCTTTGAAAAATAAGTTCTACCTGTTCAACTTTTTGACATGTTGCCACAGTACAGCTTTAAATTTACATATGTTTATTTGGGATTTTCTTGATAGATGAATGAAATTTGTGCATTAAAGTGAAATAATTTGAAAATGATTCATATTTTTCACTTTTTTACAAATAAAATCTGAAAAGTATGGCTTGCATTACTACTCAGCCCCCATGAGTCAAGGATGATCTTTTGCTGCATTTACAGCTTTAAGTCTTTTGATATTTGTCTCTATCAGCTTTACACATCTAGAAACAAAGATTGTTGAAAAATAGTTTTGGACAATTTTTCAGCATACATGAACATACATTTTGAATAGGTCATTCAATGTATTTAAAACTGGATATGGCAAGATCTTAATGAAAATTGTAAACCCCGAATTCACAGGAAACACACATCAAAGAAAACCATAACACAAACAGTACTTGCCGGGCGTGATCAGTGTGTGTGTAGGTGGGTGTGTGTGTGTTAAAAATTATCTTATGAGAAATAAGATGTACCTAAATTAGGACAAAAGATTAAAATTGTGTCTATTAAAATGGCAACTTTTGCAATTCAGAGAGATGATTTCAGTGGAAATATACAAAGTGAAAGGTTTAAACCTAAATGCAGGAAATTTAAATCTTTTATGTCAATGTACAGAGGGGAAAAAAATGGAAAAACTAGACCAGCTGCTCTCTCTTCTACTCCTCCATCTATTTGTGTCATCTTTACAGATTTGAGTACATGCAGATTTCAGTCTCGAGTCCTGTACTATAACTCCCCCCCCCCCCCAAAAAAAAATACTTCTATTGTACAAAGTTTTTTCAAGGCCGCAGCCTCCCTGCAATTCAACTCCTATAAAAAAAATATGTTCTATTTGTGAAGGGAAAGTGATTGACAGGATGTGGATATGTTACTGTTTAAGCCCCCTTAAAACTAATCTCTGAAGCTATCCACGGTTGTCTCTGGTTTCTGTCAGTTAGTAGGAAGCAATGTCTTCCAGTCACATATGGCGGTGAGTGTGCCTGAGTCTGAGTCTTCCTCTCCTCCTGGTGTACTATTGAAAGGACTAATGGCACGTTCACACCGGTCAGCGCGTCCAGACGTCAAATCGCTCAAACGGACAAAAGTCGACGCTTTAAAATTAAAACCCAGCTGCTTGCACATATTGTAGTCTGCGTCGGCGCGTCGGGGCATCAGCGCATCACATCATTACGTCAGCCTGCGGGCGTGGATTTGTCTGTTGCTAGTTGTTAACAACATGGCGAATCATGTCGAGTGGCTTGGGTTTTATTTAACTAATGAAGCCACACAAGCCAGACAACGTCGTCTAAACACATAAGAAAGTTAAAAGAAAAGTATTTAACTGCTTACCTGGCACTCAAATATCCTCCGATATCTTCTTCAAAATAAGATCCGATCTCTTCCTGTCTTTGTAAAAAGACGAAGATGGGTCATACAAATCACGAACATTACACACAGCGACGGTTAGTTGATCCTCCATCTTGAATGAAAAACTTGCCAATCCACCCTTGGAAGGAGTAACTACGTCAGTGCATCCGGGCAGCAGCCGCGTGGACACGCTGATGCCAGCTGCGCCGATGCGCGCGACTTGCTGCGGGGCAGCTTGGCGCCCACTAGATGCGCAGGTACCATAGACTTGCATGTAATCTAGCTGCCCTGCTGCCTGGACGCGCTGACCGGTGTGAACATGCCATAAGCTGTTATGATGTTGATGATAGGCATGGATACTTTGAAAATTCATATGTCAAGAGAGACACTTTGTTTTCTTACATATAGCTGCTGTTATATGAATATTAATGAGTACATGTAATGTTTTTCTGATTTTCATATATGTTTGAACTGTTTTCTTCCACACCCTCTATGTTGAGATGTCACAGCTTGTAGATAAGATCCCCCAAATAACACTGTCTCTCTCTGAAGCTCTTCTGTAGTTTTACTTGGAAACCGTTTAATATTACTTTTTTGGTTATTTGACAACTTCTCAGTCCCAGCATAGGTTGAAATTGAACCTGACCGTCAGATTCTGAGCTAGGTTGTCAGGAAACATGTAGGCTGGCACTGTGGTAGAGATCTCAATAAATGACTGTAGAATTACAAAATCAAAGATAACAGAGAGTTTTTGTAGTGGGAAAACGAAAGGAACATATTTATTTAGGAGTATTTTATAAGAAGAGCTATGATAGAACAAATTAACCTATTTAGTGGCTATCAAATGTGCCCATACCCCTGTTAAAAACAGTTTTGTGTTTCATAAAAAAAAAACTAGACCACATAACTTAAAGATTTTGTCCACATACAATGTAAGAATCTTTCCACACAATTCAAGTGAAAAACAAACAAATCGATTTGAAAGAAAATTGCACAAAGTAAAAAAGCTGCAATTAGTGTGTACACCTTTAAATAAATAATTTGTTGAAGGACATTTCTATTTATTGTCAAAATGTAATCTTCTTTGGTGGGGATCTGGTAGCATCTTTAATTGCAGATATTTGCCCACTTTACTTCGCAACAGTTCTCCAAACCTATCACCTTGTAGGCCCTTTTTTGGATTTTCTGGCTTTAACATTCCAAGACTTTGGGGTTAGAGTATTTTTCCTCCTACAAAGCCATTATTTTGTAGATGTGGATCTACTCTTAGACGTATTGATCACTGATCGCCTTCAAAAGAGTTGTGAACCAAAAGCTTGGTTTCATCAAGCCCCAATGTTTTTACCGCTTACAGTGGGGCTTGGATGTTTTCTTTGGAACAGAAGAATTTTGTATTGCAACCCTTTAACAAAACCATACATATGGAGAATACAGAAGATTGTTGTCACATGTAAAGCTGACAAGTATGTGGCAGAAATACCCCCAGCTCCTCCAGTGTTACTGTCAGGTTCTGTCTGGTCTTTGCACCAGTTTAGGTTAAATGTCTAGTTTGGTAATCCCTGATAATATGATTTCTCCAATATAATACTCACTGTATTGGTAACTGCCTTCCTTGTGCCTTGGCATTATTGTATCTTGTGGACTTTTTGTATCTTTCTTTAGATTGATACATTTGTTCAGTGAGATTCTTTTGATCATTTGTAACATGCCTGCACAATATTGTTTAAACTAATCGATTCAAATGTCAAGTAAATTCCACCTGGACAGAGGAACACTATTACAGGTTATTCAGATTCACTCTAAATGATGCAGGTTTGGGGACAATAACACAGATTGCAAAAACTAAAACCAACAGTTTTTCGTATTTGTGTAAGTGTATGCACATTTATGCAATCAAGAAAATGCAAATATTTTTTATGTCGATTTTTTTCTAGTGTACATTTTTGTTTGTTTTACACCTGAATTGCACAGTATACATTTTACATACATACATACATCTGGGCAAAGTTTGAAAGTGATTTAACAAAGTCAGATTTTGTAATTACGTAAAACTGAGAGTTTAACAAGGGGTGTGTACACTTTTGTAAGTCTCTGTTAATACTATGCATGGAATAAATTTGCACAAAACATTATCTCCTGAAGCCACTTTCCTTATAGAGGTCAACACCCCCTGCACACATACATAATGCTAAGATTATTTTGTTTACACAAGACAAAATTCCTTTGCATACATTCCAGGAATGTCAGATATTTAGCCTTGTCTCTGTGGATTTAGTTTGAAGGTCAGTTGGCTCTGTACTGTGGGAAGGACTGCTGCAGTTTTCAGCGATGCAGCTCGGCAGAGAAACTGAGTAGCAACAAAGGTGGACAAGAGCACCATCAACAGGCTGCAGAAATACGGCCACCTTAGTTTAGTCATATAGTCTGAAACCTCTGATACAATTAATGACAGGTGCATGCTGACAAACAGTAACAGAAGAACCTGCAAAACTGTATAAGCTAATAAAACATGGATTAAAAAAACTCAAACAGTAGGAGACAGGGTTGTTTGGGGTGCATCTCTCCCCACTAGCTCACCTTTATGCCTTTAGTCCCTTTTGATTTATCCTTCCCATTCGTCCTCTCCTCCTTTTCCTTCTTTCCTTCTCCCCCTGGCTGTGGTTTCCATCTATCTTGTCTGTTTGTCCCTCCATCCTCTGCTCTGACCAAACTATGTTATCTGTCCCTCCTTTTTTACTTAAAGAAATGCGGTCAACCTGGCCGTGCTAAAACTCAACGAGCAGGGCCTGTTGGACAAATTGAAAAACAAGTGGTGGTATGACAAAGGAGAATGTGGCAGCGGGGGAGGGGATTCCAAGGTTAGCCCTCTCTGTCTGCCCCACCCGCCCCTCCTCAACTACTCAATGACAGGGGCCGCTCACAAGCTACAGGAGCTTGCGATGGCCCCCGTCCTTGGAGGGTGTAACACATGCATCTGCCCCGCCAAAAGGTTTATGGACCGTACAGGAAGGAAAAAAGTGAAAGCCTGAAACCTAAGATACTCAACACATTTAAAGATATTCACCTGCAGAGATCAAAGATTTGTTTAGATATAGACAAAGATTAGTATGCAGTAGTAAGAAAAATTACCATTTCAAAAGCCTTTTTTGAACAAATAAATTTGTTTGAGTACATCCCAAAAGACAAATTCAACAAATCATTAATTAAATCAACAAAAAAACTTTATTCTTAACAAAATGCATGAAATAATTAATTAATTTCACTATTGACTTCCGAAACATCTTCTACAATGAGAAGCAGTGGAAAGTATTGACAAAAATGTTGATTGATGAATAATAGTGCAAAAAGAGAGTGATTACTGTGAAGACAGGAATATTTTCACCCTAGCGCCAGCTCTGAGAATAAGAGAGAGAGATATTAATGAATGTTGTGAGGACTACAAATTCAAAATGCTCGCATTCCTTAACAGTGTAGTTGTTACTTAGAAAAACCAGCAAGAAAAATTTTTGATCTGACATTATTCGATGCAGGTTGACTAGAAGCAGATGTAAAGCAGGTTATAATTATCTTATTTATATTAAAACTCATGTAGCTTATGCAAAGTTATTAAAAGGTTTAATTATATTACAATGCATGCTCAGTCACAAATAAAGTTGTTGACTCTATGAAAATCAGGAATAATTCAAACTAAGATAACTGTGGTTTTTACTTTCTCAGAACTATTTAAGTTAAATGCTGGTTCTTCACACTGAGGATCATGCTAACTATGGTTTCTTGTTAGTAGCATATAAATGGAGAATGACTTGTTGAATAGTTGTAACATGCTTGCGGAGTCAGAATGATGCCATGTAAGCCAGTGGTGTTCCTATGCCTTTATTTTAACCCATCTTCCCAAAATAACATCTAATTGTGACAACAATTAAATGTATTTTTATTTAGTTGTACAAAAATTATGGAGCTGGGGCATCACCAACCTAATGGGAATTATGAAGGCACACCAAGGTAATTTAGATTAATCATGTTGGAAGTGTGCCTGTACAAAGTTATGTGCCAGTCTAATATATAAATACAATGTAACTTTATTTTAGTCTATGTAAAACAATTTTCTTGGCAAAGCCTGAATTAACTGGGTCACAGCAGATCAGCAACAAACTGGAGAAACTTTGTTACGCGGCAGAAAAACTTTCGTCTATGCAGGGGTAATTGACTTTAACATAGGATCGCAGTGTTATTATATGCAAAAAACTGCAGTGACTAATTAAAAACATCATATCAAAGCAGAATTTAAATTCTGAGTTTGTGAAAACTTATAATTAAGTTTCACACTTTAGGGTGGAAAAGTGGAGTTCTCTGTCTGTGGCAGCATAGAGCCAGCCTGATGCTAATACTCCTGTCTTGATAGTATCTTCCTCTGGTTCATTGTGGTATTAGCAGGGGCAGAATGAATGTGTTACCATGAGTGACAAAGGTGGGTCCCACTCATATGTCTGTAGCTCGACTTAGCTCCTCGTAACCCCCCCAGCCCCTCCTTAAACGAGCATACACACATGTACTCAGTGGGATCCAGGCTAGGTCACTTGTATGTAAACCAAAGTTTTCTATGTGACTTGAGATGTTCAATGCAAATGTGAAATAACATAATAACATAAAATAACATGATCTATGATGTTATTTATGTTATTTTTACACGCAAAGAACCCCGGTAAACCTTGCAGTTTTGAAACTGAGCGAAGCAGGCGTCTTAGACAAACTGAAAAACAAATGGTGGTATGACAAGGGAGAGTGTGGACCCAAGGACTCTGGAAGTAAGGTCAGTCTCACGCTGCTGTGGCCTGCAGAACGCTAACCTGAAACTCATCTTAAATACGCTTCAGATTACTGCAACTACTGCCTTAGAAGTACCTTTTCCAAAACTGTCTGACTGATTAGTCCAAAATAAATTATAAGCATGCTTGACATACAATTTAAAGCTCTATCTGGAGATTTCCTAGTCTTTTTTGTTATTTATTAAAACTTCTGGTTAACACCATACCAGAATAATAGCAAATGTCCAGTTTCTGTGGCAATCTGTGGCAATCCCATCTCCATTACAGTTATAGTGGTATCAGAAATTCCCACCATTCATAATTTCTGTTTATTCCCATTTGTTACTTTAGATTTGACGTCTCAAAACACATCCACTGTTGGGAATAGTATTATAGTTACTGTACCTTGATTTTATTCTTTATATTTTATTGGGCTAAGATAATTTTACATGATTTACAATTTGTCCATGTTCCAAGTTTTGTTTTCTTTGTGGGGAAATAAACTACTTTGTCATTTAAGTATAAGAATCTGAGGCAAAGTGCTAATTTTGGCTATTACTCACAGTATCTTCCAAAAATACCCCATAAATAAATTTGTGTAATGAATAGATCCAAAACAGTAGCTTATATGTGTGAGGTTGAAGGAAATTTATGGTTTTTAAATTAACTTAAATAATAAATGTATTTTAACCCCTTTAGCCTGATGCTGTTAAAGAAATCTAGGGCTGCTGACGTCAGAAGTTATCTAATTAGTAGAGAGAGCTCATCTCTGGGTATTTTAACCTCAGTATAAAGACCAAGCAACCCACCAAACAGATCAGGGATAAAGTTGGGGAAACGTTTAAAGCAAGGTTAGGTTATAAAACAATAACCAAATATATGAATATCTTAAACAGAATGGTTTAATGTATAATTAAAAAATGGAAATAGTATGGCACAATTGCAAAAAATGCAAAGATTTAATTCAATTCAATTCAATTAAAAATACTTTATTGATTCCAGAGGGAAATTAAGTGTTGTTGTAGCTCATATAATTAATTCTTTAAGGAGTTCTTGTAGATGATGATGGCTGTGGGCAGGAAGGATTTCCTGTAGCGGTCTGTATTGCAGCGAAACTGAAGAAGCCTCCGACTGAAGACGCTCTGTTGTTGTATGACTGTCTCATGAAGAGGATGCTCAGGGTTGTCCATAATTTTTTTGATTTTATGAAGAATCCTTCTTTGCATTATCATCTCCAGATTTTCCACAGTTGTCCCAAGAACAGAACCAGCCTTCTTTATCAGGTTGTTTAGCCTTTTTAAATCCCTGGCTCTGATGCTGCTACACTAACAGATGACAGCTGAAGAGATTACACTCTCCACAACAGACTTATAGAAGATCTGCAGCATCTTGCTGCAAACCTTGAAGGACCTAAGCTTCCTCAAGAAGTACAGTCTGTTCTGTCCCTTCTGTCCCTTCTTGTAGACGGTTTCACTGTTGCGCCTCCAGTCTAGTCTGTTGTCAAGGTGAACTCCGAGGTATTTATACTCCTCAACCACCTCCACTTCTTCTCTCGTGATGGAAACAGTTTTTGACTTATCCCTGTTTCTTCTGAAATCTCCAATCATCTCCTTTGTTTTGTTCACATTCAAGGTGAGACGATTGTTTCCACACCATGTCACAAAGCGGTCCACCAGCTCTCTGTATTCAGCTTCTTGTCCGTCTCTGATACACCCGACAATTGCAGAGTCATCTGAGTATTTCTGCAGATGACAGGTCTCTGATTTGTACTGGAAGTCTGAGGTGTACAGAGTGAAAAGGAATGGTGAGAGTACGGTCCCCTGTGGTGCTCCTGTGCTGCTGACCACCTGGTTTGACACACAATTCTTCAGTCTCACAAATTTTGGTCTGTTGGTCAGGTAGTCATTGATCCAGGCGATTGTTGAGGGCTCCACCTGTGTCTTCAGGAGTTTCTGACAAAGCAAATCAGGCTGAATTGTGTTAAATGCACTGGAGAAATCAAAGAACATGATCCTCACAGTGCTCCCTGCTTTGTCCAGATGACAGTGGGTTGGTTGAAGCAGGTGGATGATTGCATCTTCAACTCCAACTCCACAGCGATAAGAAAACTGCAGTGGGTCCTGATACGTTCTTGTTTGCTTACTCAGGGGTGCCAACAGGAGTCTCTCCAGGACCTTCATGATGTGGGATGTCAGGGCAACGGGTCTATAGTCATTGATGACTGATGGGTGAGTTCTTTTGGGTACTTATTTAAGAGGTAGCAAACCTCTTAAATAACAGGATGGGCTTGGAGAGCTTCTGAGGACAGATCTCAGGTTGGATAATTTGTTAACAGGAGAACTATTACTCAAGCACTTCAGAAATCTAGCTTGTTATGGAAGAGTGGCAGAAAAAGCCCTTGTTGACAGGATGCCAGAAGAAGTAATTTTTGCGATTTGCCACAAGCCATGTAGAGGACTCACCAAATCAGTTAAAGGAAGTCCTCTGGTTAGATAAGAACATAACAGTTTTTTGCCTACATTCAAAATGTTATAGGTAACATCCTGAACACGTCATCCCTATTGGGGAAGATGGTGGTGGCAGCATCATACTATGTGCATACATTTCTTCACCAGGGACAGGAAAACTTATCAGAGTTCATGGGAAGACTGATGGAGCTAATTAGAGGACAATCTTGGAATACAACCTGTTAGAGACTGCAAAAAACTTACGATTGGGCAAGAGGATTTCTTTTCCAGCAGGAGCTATGGTCCTCAACATACAGCCAGAGCTACAATGAAATGGCTTAGATCAAAGGATAATGATAACCCAGTCAAAGTCTGGACCTAAATCCAATTGAGAATCTGTGACCAGTCTTAAAAAACTAGTGCCCATATATAGAGGGATGGTTTGAAAAGCGCTTTATAAATAAAGTTTGATTTGATTTGATACTCTCCATCCAATCTAACAGAGTTTGAGTTACTTTGCAAGAAAAATAGGAGGAAAATTAGTTTTCTAGATGAGCAAGTATGATAAAGACGTACCCCAAAAGGACTGAAGCTATGATTGTCGCAAAAGTTGACTCTACAAAATATTGACTGATCAGAGTTGATGACACTTTAGATTGGGGGGATTCAAAAGAAATGTGAAAACTTCATAAATGTCCTTCCACCTCACAGTAATACTACTTTGTGTTGATTTATAGAATAAAATCCTAATGAAATATATTAAAGTTTGCAGTTGTAACACAACAAATGTGGGGAGTTCAAAATGTATGAACACCTTTGCAATGCAGGTAAAATAACTGCGAAATAGTTACCAATGCAGCAAGTTTGAGTAATTGAATTGCACGCACAGAATCTGAAATTCGTCAAATTATGATCAGAAAAGTCAAGACATCTAGACATCTAGATTCTAACTGAATGAATGGGTTTATGTAAAATTAGTAATTCCTAATACATTTAAAGAATATCCTCTTAGGCACATACAAAGGCATGCTTTAAATCAAGGAAGAGTTAACATATTTTCACATCATCATTTTTACATATGCTTAGCTACAGAGGCTTTATAGTTGATTTAAATCTATCTCCTCATGTTAAAATTATTCTCACATTTTATTTACTTATTATTAAAAAGTCTTATACAATATGACAGCCTTATAAAGTTTTAAAATTTTTGTAGTAGGTTACCAGAAGCTTCCTTTTTTATTATGAAATATTATTATGAAAGCAAGGTGTTTACTGATCTGCACATAATTTGATGCTCATAAATAACTTTAGAAATCCATAACAGTTTGTAGCTGTACTCACATCATAAATGTGTTTTAAGTGTGTTTTGTAGTGTTGTGGTGGCAGTAGTGAAACTTGTAGCTCGTCTTATGTAGTAATGTGATTAGTCCAAATACTGTAAGATTTTTTTCAGTTGCACAGAAAAGCTGTAATCAACAGATTACTTATTATTTTTTCACTATCTTCTTTTCCCAGTGTCTAACTCACTGTTCCTTATTTTCTCTGTCTGTTTTCCCCCCATTTCCTCTCTACCCTGATCACTTTGCTCACTCTTCTTCCTCATGTGCTCTTCTTCAACTTGTCGTTCCATTCTTCATCCACTCCACTTTCCATCTTTTTCCACCAATCTCTCCTCCATTCATCCATTTTTTTTTTTCCAAACATCCTGTTTCCACAACACCATCGCCCTGACTCCTCCCTCCGTCCCTCCCTTCTCCTTCCTGCAGGACAAGTCGTCCCAGGCTCTGAGCCTGTCCAACGTGGCTGGAGTCTTCTATATCCTTGTGGGTGGCCTAGGTCTGGCCATGCTGGTGGCCCTGGTCGAGTTCTGCTACAAGTCCCGGGCTGAAGCCAAGCGCATGAAGGTGGACCTTAGCCCCCCCCACTGCCCCAGCCCCTCCCCCAGCACCCAGAATCTAGCCACTTATAGGGAGGGGTACAACGTGTACGGCTCCGAGGGGGTCAAGATATAGGGGTAGGATTTAGAGGCTCCCATACATAGGTGGGGTAATGGTGGTGTTGATCATGGTGGTAGTGGTGTAGAGTTTGTTTTGTGGAGGCTGTCGCACCACGTTCTTGATGTGATGAGGATGTGGTCAAGCATTGTGGAACCAATGTATCATTTTTGTGTTTTGGCTGTGTTTTTTAATTTAATTTTGTTTATTATCATTATTATCATTATTTTAGTAGCCCAACATTTTCTTAGATTTTTTTTTCACTTTTTATTGTTTGGCTTTAAATTTTTTTTGTGCTTCTTTTGAGATTGAAATTAGATTTGTGTGACCAAAACTTGGTTCCATCGTCTTTGGCTGCATATAATGAGGATTATGGTGATGATGAAGAGAATGACAGTGATGGTGAAGCTCTTGGCTAATAAACCGACTAACACCTGCATTGTTATTTTAGTAAATTTTTAAGAATATTGAGATGAACAAGGGATGCACAACTCCAGTGATATAGATTACCTACATTATTTCATTTCTAGAGCAGAAAATATCAATTAATCTTTTTGTAATTTTCTTTAAAAATATAACTTGTTACTTACTTATTATAAATTAGTATGATCTCTTGTACAAAATCGCAACAGTATTATATAGAGAATAGAGAAGGATAAGACAGTGAAGCTGCAATTAAATTTATTATAGATTCATTTTGCTCACAGCAAAGACAAGTGTAGACTATCTGTAGAATAAACATGAAAGTCTTGGTATTTTTTATTTCTGTCTTAATGTCTCCATTCTAGCTAAAATAAATGCTGATATTGTAAAAAGGAAATATCTATTAACAGTTGAAGTTACAATTATTTTCTTTGTGGAACTGTCGAAAACTTTATTTTTACCAACCTGGAAACACAACCTTGTTACCCAGGTTTTCCTCATTAAAATTTGTAACTGCTTCTAGCTACAAATTAATTAGCTACTGTGTGGACAGCAATTATCATGAATTTGTTTCTGACTAGACCACGTCTGGGTGACCTCATAATGTGACTGGCATCTAATGAAGAAAACTTGTATCAAGATATTTAAACCTCTGTGGGTAGGGAGCTTTATAAAAAAAAAATAACATGACCTTTAAGTAATCCTTTTTGGCATTGCTGTGGAGGAAAGAAAAACACAAAACCAAAACAATTAATTTAGGACATGATGTGCTCTGACAGCTTGAGAAGTCCCTTTGCAGCACAAGATTCTCCTGAAACAACTACTTTAATCTTTTTTCATATGTTATGTCAAATACAAACTCCTAACGGGCATATATTATCATTTTTGCAACTTTTCTACTGTGTCCAGGCTTAAAGTAGTTGCAATGACTTTCATGACTGAAATTGAGAGTAATGTTAAAAGGTTTGAAAGAAAAAAAAGCAAGCAAAGGGCAGCAAGAGCATCCAGAAAATAGCAGTGAACAACGTCTTAAACTCAAATTTGGTTTGATAAAGTGAATATTTATATAGAGAATTGCCCAATGAAGAGGAATAAGTTTGTAGAAATATTGTCTGAATTCAATAGCTTGAAGACCTAGCAAACATGCATCCTATGGAGGGATTTCCAACTGTTAGGAGTCCAGTCTGCATGTAATTCACCATATTCACGATTGACTGCTTGTAATAAAAACGGTATTTCAAAAACAATTCTGTTGCCTTTCAAACAGATGTCAATTCTACTCCAGTTCTGACCAGCATTGCTGGCATTTGCTAGCATGTTCCTTCAAACAGCTGTGGCACAAAATCCGTGATATTAGTGAGCCATGTAGTGGTTGTGCAGCTATCAATACATTTTCCAAAGACACTGTCACATCTTGCAAACTCTATCAGCTATTGGCTAAACATGGCTACGCCCGCCGGACTAAGTTTACGTAATATCCACATACAACCCCCCACCCCCCACACATTCATCCCGATCCTCCGGTACATTTCTTGCTGTGTGAAAGCAGCCGAAAGGCAATGTTCCGGACAAAAGGGGTGTATTTAAAAACACAACTCCGGTTAAAGACCGGATGCAATTGTCTGCAGAAATTCCAGAACTTCTGTCTGAAAATGGCTTTAGTCTCTGATTGGCTAACAGCAATCTGACTTTTATGCTGCCTTCGATCAAATAATTAACTTACTTTGTTGGCAGGGTTCCAAGAAACATTTCAACAGTTTCTTCTTCAACTCCTCTTTCTTTGGTAAAAAATGCAACGCTGATGTGCTATGTTCACAAATAACACAAGCCCGAATGTGCATGTTGTGGAGTTGCTAACAGTTAGCTTCCACCAGCTGAGATCCTCCCTCTGGCCCCCAAACTTCTCGCGGGTGGTCGCAAGCCAAGGAAGTCGCGGCCAGTATGCTTTTCTACATAGATAATATGACTTTCTCGGACTTGCTTGTTTTCAGCTCAGATTTCTTTCTGGGGCTGAAGCAGACAACGGGGGGGGGGGGGGGGGACGGACAACAACAGTATGATGTGCAGCATACATGTCCCACTCAGTGAAGGATCGTATTACATGAGTGAATGAGACCTTTAAAAACGAACAATTTGGAATTCAAACATAAGCGTCACCCTATCTGCAAACATTTGCAGACATTTTGAACAGACAGAGGACGCAGGAAAAGTAAAAATCACAGTAATAGAAAGTATTTTCTTAGCTAATAAACTTTATGGTCACAGAGCTGTGGGTGCCTCAGTGGTCTGGTAGTTGACTCCCTGCTGGGGCAATCTGTCCCATTCTGTTTAGTTCAATGGTGCTTGCTGCATTGATTACCTTTGTAGCAAAAGTTCTCATTCAATACTTCTTCTGTGTTGCTAGTAAGTGGTCAGTATCTTTTGGACATATTCCCATTGAAAAGGTGTTTTTTAAACAGTCTATCTCCTATTCACAACAATCGTCTTTTAGACACTGTGATCCGGATCACATATCATCTCCTATAAATGCCATTTGCCGTACTTTGTGTCTTTAAGAAAGGTAAAGATACAAAAAATAACTGATATTCTTTGAAAAATGATAACATGGCTGATTATGATTTATTTAATTTTCTTACTTTTAATAGTTACTGGTTTTATGGCTCTAAAATATGACATACGATGTCCTTGAAGGTAAAAAAAAAACACACAATTTGTTTTCAATTCATCTATGCTTACTATTTTTTGACAACCTAGATATTCAGTAATTTATTTGCAGCACATTGCTTTTTTGCACTTTGTTCTCATTCATCAGTCTGATAAAAAATAGGGGCCTTTTTGATTAAATTAGGTGTTATGATCATACATTTTCCCAACAATTTTTCCTTCAGGATGTAAGAGGCAGAGCTAGAAGTATATTGCATTTTAAATTCAATAAACCAAAGATAAATGAGAGTGTAACAAGCTCTATCAGAGCTCTGATTGCTATTAGCTGACAGGGTTTTCATTCATGCATTGCATATTTACTGTCTTATCTATAAACTGGAGTTGTGTAGCTCTGCTGCAGATGGCCAAAACAGCCCTGTTTGACTTATTCCAGTCCTGGCAACTTTAAAAACAACCCACCTACTTACTTTGCATTAATAGAGAGGGATAATTGATTAGCAAACACTTCATATAGAACAGCCACTCAGTGATGTTGCAAAACCATGACTAATGTTTACTGATGGTACCCAGCAATTACTGTGGGGGTAGGTGAAAGGATATGCTGAACCCTGTGTTATTGGCCTGCATAACAAACCATTCAGATGGAAAATAAGGTGTATTTCACCTTCAAATAAACTGGCCCAGTCTGTGTCCAGGATTATATAATATTGATAGTTAAACAAAGGACGCAACGTACAGTATTTGCGAGGTTCAAGATCGGCATTCTATTTGCTGAATATAAATGGTTTGAGAGATCATTATTAAAAAGAACAATGTTAATAAAAGTGTAATGTATAAATCATAAATAAGTTTTAAATATTTGACATGCCATATTTAAACTACAATGTACATATCTACTTGAAAGCTAAGATGCAAATAATAAATGTTTTACATAGTTGTAAATAAATCAGGCAAGAATGCCTATGTAACCAAACATCTGTAAACAAAGAATTATGGCTGCAAGAAATCTGAGGCTTTACTTTCAGGTAGCAACCACAGCAGTTACATCACTTGGTTACCTGTTTGCATGAAGTGTTAACCGCCTCTGAGCAGTATAGTCAGTCACTCCCTCTCTATAAATCTGAACCTTTAAAAGAAAAACAAATCACTCCTTCACATTTTCCTTTTGTCTTTCCAAGGTCCTCACCTTCCTAGTTCTATCCTTCAAAATCCACTCCTGAATTGCACAGACTACAGAAGCCACAACGCAGAAATGCATGTTATCCCCAAATGCAGATGTCTACTTCCCGAATCATGTCTACCTTCTACGTGTTTGTTGATTGTTGCCTTGCTTTGCCTTTTGTAAAAGAAAACGGTATATTCTGATTACACAGTGTAAACATAGGAATGTGTTGCAAAGGTTGCATTCATTCCTTTGGTAGATTAGTTTATTAAAACTAGATAGACCATGTTCGACATTCAACCCTAGAAAAAAGTTAAATTGGTTTGCCTTAAAATGCATTTTGTACCTTTTAGAAAACCAATATTATTTTGTTCTTTTGTGATTATCAAAAAGATTTACTGGTTTCCTGTGGAGCTTTTGAGCATTAGTTGCAGTGTAGATCAATGTCTCTACAGCAGCTCCATACTAGTTATTTTTAACTTTCATTAAAAAAATTGCTGAACAGCTAAGTGTGCATCCTCGTTGATGTATACTTGAATAAGTGTCCTCTCCTACCTTTGAAAGAAGGGATTTTCATCCAGCAAAAATAAACAATTAGATTTTTTTAAGCCCTAAATCAAATTCAGGTAATATCAATAAATGGAGTGCTGTAAGATAAAAAACAATTAGTTATTTTTGCATAATCCTTTGGTACAAAATTGATGTATATAAATAACAATAATTATATATTTTTTAACTCTTTCATTACATTATCCTCCAGATTTACTGGCACATTTGATAAAAAAGTGTTAAAGCCCAAATATGCATTATTATTTTTATGCAATAGCAAAATGTCACATTTACATTTTTGGAAAAACTGAACTTTTGAACGTATTTATTTAGAAATGAAAAAAACATAACTAACTTAAAGCAAAAAAAAAAAAAAAAACATGATTTGCCATCGTCAACAACTGGAAAGACAGGACAAAATGCTTTTCAGGTAATGCAGATGTATGTTGATCTTTGGGAAATGGCTATATCAAAGTTTAAACTAACAGGAACTGTAACAAATATGGCTGGACAAAGATTTATGTGTATCGTGGCTCCAGATAGAAGGAGGTTAGATTATGTATGTCCAATATGTTTTTTATATATAAATTATTTTAAGGCTTTTAACATATTTAATCCAGATGTGCCAATAAATGTGGAGGACACAGTATGTATTGCTCTTTTTGTGCAATAGTGGCCAAGTGAGTGTATATTTATATGTTGTATGCACAGGCACATGCATGTGTAAGTGCTTTGGGCATGTTTGGAAGTAGAAACAATGATGTCTTCGATGAATGGTTGCATTTCCGAGATGATTCTTATGTTTCTGTAATGAGTTTTAAAAAAATAATCTCTGCTATCACCACATCCTTCCTGTGTCCTCTCCATCTTTTCTCACGCAGCTTTCCTTCTCTGAAGCCATGCGGAATAAGGCCCGACTGTCCATTACGGGAAGCGTGGGGGAGAACGGCCGTGTCCTCGCTCCAGACTGCCCCAAAGCCGTGCATGCTGGTCACGCCTCCCTCCGACACCCCGGCCTTGCAGTGGTCTCCTCCGGACTGCCCTGAAAACCAAAAACACCTGCCGTGCCTTAACCACACACAAACAAGAAGACTTTAAAATGAAAAACACACACACATACAAATGCTTGCAGCATATATCATATACGCACACATCATTATAGCTACAGAAAAACTGAATAAAAATACTCAGAAACTGAGACATTTTTAAACACTTGAATACACAAGAACGAACTCTGCGAAATCATTTCACCCTCCTGCTGTCACTGGCTCATTTTACAAAAGACAAATGAACTAAAACTGGGGAGTGAGAGGAGCATAAAAAGACAGATGGACAACCAAGACTTCACAATTATCTACAGCATTCTGATTTTTTTTCTTGTTGTTTTTGTTTTATATTTTGGAAAGGACGATATTGTGAACATTTCAAGCCAACGTGAAAGCCAGCACATTTTCAAGTTTAAAAAAAAAAAGATCTGAGAAAACAACCACAAAGCTGATCAGACCATGATGATGGGAGCGATAAAGATGATGACTGAATCTTTTGAAGACACCCTAAACCCCTCCGTTCTTGCTCTGTCTTTGGACAATGACGGCCCATAAGCTACGCCTTCAGACAAAGGCCTTAGAATTTGCTACAAACAGTATTTTCATGGTCATCATCATGGTCATCATCTTTACTTGCCTGCAAAGACTACATGCCAGATATTATAACCAATAGGAGACCAGAAAACTGTAAGTTCAAACGGTCAGACTGTGCAAACCTGCTACTTTCCCACAGACTCTATTCTAAATGAAAAAAAGCCTTTTTAACACACATACAGAATGATTTATTGCTCTAAGTCATCTGGTTAATCAACCACTGCAGTAATGAAATAACCTCAAAACGTGTGGCTGATCCTTACTACAGAATACACAGAAGTTTGTATAAGAAAAATATATTAATTAGTAAAGTCTTTTCATCATTAGTAACATTATTTTTCATAGAATCACTAGACAGCCAGATGATGATTACTTTTTGTTAAGCAGGAATGGTAAAGTTTGAGCTTAAGAGATGAAAACAACAAATAGGCAATTCTCAAATGGCTCAAAATGCTTCTCAACCTATCCACTAGGATGCCAGAGAATGTCGCAAAACATCTGATAAAAGGCTATGTTGATAGTTGGTGCAAAAAAGTACAATTTACAACCCAGATCCTATTAAATAGTTGATCTACAGTGCCTTTCAAAAATATTTATTACCCTTGAACTTTATCATGTTTTGTCACAGTAAAACCTCTAACTTTAATGTAATTCGAACTTGATGTTATAGACTAACACGGGTAACGCAAAATCATGAAGTGGGAGAAAAATACAACTTTGTTTTACATCTTTTTTTTTCAAATATAAATCTGAAAAATGTGGCAGGCATCTGAACCCCCTCTTTAGTCTTAAGCATTATTAATTTTCCAGGCTTCCTTCTGGGGTTGCGCTATATTTAGCGTTATTTGTCTTCCCATCAACTCTGATCAGCTATCATTTCTTACTGACACATTCACACATCATGATGCTGCCACCATCATGTGGATATGGTGTGTTCAGCGTAATGTGCAGGATTTGTTTTTAGGTTGGTCAGGACCAAAACTAAAAAGTTTAGTTTTAGTCTTGTCTTACCAGATCACCTTCTTCCACATGTTTGATGGGCTCCCTGCATGGCTTGTTGCTAATCTTAAATAGGAGTTCTCATGTCTTCTTATGTTACTTTGTTCAACAGTGTATGTTTTCTTGCCAATCTCCCACAAAGGTCAGAATTGTGGCATGTATAGCTAATTGTTGTCTTGTGTGGACAGAGTCTCCCACCTGAGCTCGGGATCCCTACATCTCCTCCATAATTAACATGGCCTTTTTGGCAGCTTCTCTGTTTTATTCTCTCCTTACCACCTAAGTAACTTTTAAAGGTAATTGCTAGCATTGGTTTGTACTTAGGGATAGCAGATTGAAGAGGTTAAAGAGAAATGCAACCCATACATTTCAGTGTTTTCTTTGTTGAAAAAGATTAAATTGAAAACTGAAAATCTACCCTTTTACTTCAGCTTCAGGATTATGTGCTACTTTGTGTTGATCTATTACATAAAAGTCCAATAGAAGACAATAAAGTTTTTGGGTTGAAAAGTGGCAAAATGTAAAAAAATTTAAGGGTGTTATTTCTTTTCAAGGCACTGCCATAGACAAATCAAAATATTTATTTGCAGGTCTGCCCACAATGCAGTGACCACCAATGGTTTCTGCTGGCTATAATCAGGTTGAGAACCACTGGTCTATGCTGAGTGCACTTGATTGAATTTAAAGGCTTACAGGTACATTTCACAATTTAGCTCAAGCTCTAATGGACACTCAGTTTGTCATTCTACGCCCTGTGATTTTTCAGTGGCTGGGGTAGAGATACCAGAAAGCTTGCTTTTTAAAACAGTTGTAAATAACTGCGTAGCAAATCAGAGCTCACCTGTCTTTTTTTAAAGCATCTTAGATAACAAATCATTGCAATAATAAATATAAGAAGAAAAATGCCACAACTTGTAATTAAGTAAAAACTTTTTAAATAAATCTACTTACTTATATATATATATATGATGCATATAAATATATATATATATATATATATATATATATGACTATAGAGAGCTATAGAAAACATTGATCACTGATTGTCAGAGGCCATGGGATACATTCTGTTATATGGCTGTTTCTTTTGATAACTTGAGAATAATATGATACCATAGTCCTCATGTGTCCTGATCCACACTGAATGTCCATCTGGCACTCACATGGACACACACAGAAATGTACACACATACATTGTCGAATTCACAGGGTCAGCCTAAAGCAGTGTTTCTCAAACTATGGGGCGAGCCCCACTAGTGGGGCGCAGAGGTATTGCAGGTGGGGCGTGACATCAATGGGATTTAAATAGTTTTTCCCCCCTAGATTCTGTCGTTGTGAATGTTTCACTGCACTGTAAATTAAATCAACCAGCTCCCCCCTCTCACAAAATTAAACACACCCAAATAAATTAGCAATTGTGATCATCATTGTAAACAGAACCGGGACCTGGAACATCGGGCTGGGAGTTTGACGTTGGAATATATCGCAGCAGAACAAAACAAGCTGAAGTGGCCGCATTATCAGAGATTCCATCTAAAAAATGTACAAATATCTAAAAAGATCAGGGAACGTTTCAGAGTCAGAGAAGTCACACGGTCAATCACGGAGGAAATACAGGGATGAGTATCTTCCTCTTTATTTATTTTATTTTTATTTTGTATTTTTGAAACCTTTGGAAATTTGATAAAACTACAACTTTTATTTTCTCCAACTGTGAGCTGAAGTTCTACATGTAGCAACTACTAACAGCATATATTTCTGAGCCGGTTTTATGCCAGTGCGCAACCCCTTTGTCCAGCTAATTTATACCCTTAAAAACTTGTAGACTAACTCGGCTATTTAAAAGATAAAACACTTAAAAAATCAGGCGTGGTCACCATTCTGTTGGGGCGATAAAAGGATGGGGGGCTTGTGTATGCTCCTTTGTCCAAAGTGGGGAATGATAAAAAAAGTTTGAGAACCACTGGCCTAAAGTGATCAGTCAAAAAGAAATCTCATTATTTTTGTTTTTCTTTTCTTTCAGTTTTTAAACCCCTCACTTTATGTCTCTCTGTTCATGTGCAGAAAGGACATCAGTCATTACAATTTGTGGAGGAGTGTAACATGTGTTGGACTTGGGGTTGCACTGTCAGGAGGATAATGCAGTGTGATGTTTCAACATTTCTGGGGCATTTCAAATCAACTTTGGTCCATTTTCTTGTGTCTCTTCTCACCAGGTGTGAGTCCGCTGCAGATCGAAATTCAATGTTATTTCAAATTAAACAGGGTTTTTTACATCAACCAGTCCTGTTTTTCTCTTTTTTACTGTTGCATAATGTATAGCACACTGTTTTGACTTGCATACTTTAACTGCTGGCCCTGGGGACAAAAAATTACATATTACAATGATATCTTATGAACTTTTGGCAAATAACAAAATGTGGCTGGATTGGATTTGCATTGCTGCTGTAATACAGCAAGGCAGTGATAGCTTCACGGTGCTTGTGTTCATTTAACAGTCTGATGGTATAATTGGGAGTAATTTATTTTTACCTGTACTTCCTCATGGAGCATTTTTCTATCTTTCCCTTTCCTCTAATTTTTCCAACCATTTTACAACAAGAAAACTATAATTCCCTTGCAAATGAAAAGTGGTTCATTATGAGTATTAATATCACTGCTTAATAACAAGACAGAGATTACTGAGACTCCAACTGATATAAAATTTGTGGAGCTGTTTGTTCCAGTTTTCATGCAAGTAAAAACTAGCAAAAATCGAATCTTTAATTTGAGTATATTTGGTCCACATTAAGTATTATTTCCCACACTTAGTGGCACACCTCACACTTTCTATAAAGTCATTATATATATATATATATATATATATATATATATATATATATATATATATATATATATATATACTGCACCTTTTATATCTGACGATTTTAAGTTTACCAAAGTGTCCAGCAACTTTATTTACTAGTCCATGACTTACTGTTTTCCATTGGTTACTTTTAAATACAGTATCGGATGGAAAAAACAAGAGAGTATAGCACTTGATTAAGGTAGTTAATCTTCAAAAATCCTGAAATGGCAACTTGGCTAAACTTATTCATATTTGCAGTCTGAGAAAAAAAATTTAAAATGTGACAAACAAAGCTGAAAAAAGACCCATATCTATCTTAGCATCAAACACAGTAAGAAAGATAATAAAGAGGTCAAATAAAAACATACATACATGTACATATCTTTCCCAGGGGTGCCAGTATTGGTGTATGATGATATACACAGTATTTAACCCTCACACACATTTATTAGTCGGATCTGAAATTAAGAGTTAAACAGCAGATATTGTGTTTCATTTATGAACCACCCATGATGTACAGAGCACATATTGTCCATTTGAGGGGCCTGGAAGTTGCCATGATAAGGTGGGTTATTGACTGCGGGGTGTTAAACTGGGTTGTGCATCACAATGTAAAATATACTGTAAATGGCTGTAAGAGGAAAGGCATCAGAAAGTTCAAAGGAAACAGACTGGTATTTGCTTCATCTGTCGGTGTTAAGACATCATTCCCTCACCCATATCTGAGTCAGATTATATGAACAAATCTGAAATATCAAACTTCAAAAAACTGCGTATGCCTGAATTCAACTTACAGGATGAGCAAAGTCTGCAAACTTAGCAGGGAAAATTATAAAACTGTGCATTTACACAGTTTCAACATATGAAAAGGTGTCACCAGGTCAAGCAGTTACTCTTTTATGATATTGTTGTGTGGGTTGCAAGTAGACTGCAAAAAGCTATGCCAACATTCAGGCATAAGCATTTAATACATTTTTTAAATTAATCTTTTTCTTTCTGTTTTGTTTTCTCTTATAGTAAAACATCAATTATGTAGTATTTCCGTAATCTTTGTACTTACTAATCTAACATCTTTATTTCAATTTAGTTTAACAATGTTAACAGTGTAAAAATAAAATACATAAACATTACATGGAGGGTGGGAAATCTTTATAGAGCTCAAAGCAATAAAACCTGAAAAGATCTTTGCAAAAAGTTGAAATAAATGGATAAAGATATAAAAAGAGGGACCAACTTTGGGCATCTTCAAAAATGATGAAGGTACAAATCACAAACAGCATAATAGATTAAGTTTGTTCAAAAGTGCTTACTTTAAACTGCAACGTGATAATTTTTATTCAGAATTACTACATTTTTAAAACCAGCTCAAAGGCTTTGTATGCACTTGGGAGTAATACTTGTCAATATTTGCTCATCACAACTTCAACAAGTATTAACTTTTACAGCTTTTTCAACTCATTGCACTTCGAAACCAACATTTCAACACGTATAACTCCAAACAATCACCCAGACTTACCTTATCCCTAAATTACTAATTCTCCCTCAGTCTTCTTAAACGGAACATCAGTAGTCTTTCAGTAGGTCTTCAACCCCCCCCTCTTTATTGTACTTTAAAGTGCAGCTGAGTACTGAGATTTGCCCTGTTGGACTGGAAATCTGCTTATGATCTCCACAGGCTCCGGATGTCACCTTCAGAGTCCTTACAACCCTCCTTCTTGGCAGAATAAACTGAAAAAAGCAGGTAATAATAAAAGGAAAAGTTGGATCATTGTGACAATTTTAGGAAGCTTCATGGCATCACTGATTTGACTGCTTTTTGAAGATAAATTTGAGATATTGAAGCTGAATGAAGCTTTGAAGATTTGTCCATGAGATTTGAATTTTAGAAGCAGAATTTAAGAAAAGGTAATAGCTGACATGTTGAAGTAAGTGCATTTTGGGGAAAATACATGCACAAACTATTTTCTATCTACATCCCACACTGCAGGATAAAACCAACTCATTCAAAAGCTTTTGTTTGTCAAATTTCCATATCCTCCTCCTCCTGTCTTGAAGAAAAGACTCCTTGTGATTCTAAATCTGAAAATGTAGGCTTTTTTACAGTTACAAGTTTGATTTAGAAAACCTGCACCATTAAAACTTAAATACTGCTAAGAAACGTTGTAACCAATTTTAAACAGTGGATAGAAAAGAACACCAGACAGAAAATGCACCAGCTGCAACAAAGAAGATCTTTGAAGCAAAATTAAAGAAGTAATGGCTGTAAAATTATTCTCCATAAGTCACAGTTGATAACGAAACTAGTGTTAAAATTCACGCATCCTAATTAAATGTGCAAGATGAGATTTTTTTGTGATCTCATTTGTAGTTTAAGCATGAGTAGAGAATTGCATTCTCTGCAGCAAATGCATTTGAAGCTTGCTTACAGCTGCAGCAATAGTTCATCAGCTGCTGTACAGTACAGTGTGGAGTGGTGCTTGTGACCTTGTGAGGCTTCACCAGAGAAAACTACTATTCTTCTGTGTAAATTCAGTTGTTAGTTCATCATTGTGAGTTCATTGGCTATTACTGCAACTGTTCTGTGTTTGACCTCAAATCTCACTGTATTTCAGTGAAATACAGTGAGATTTGTTACTACTAGTCAGCAGTTTTGAAAAGGTTTTTTTATGGAACAACAGTAAACAAACAGCATCATAAAGAGCAAGTAAGACATTACACACATCTGGGATCTCCAGCCTAGAACTCCGCCCTCGTTGGTCAAAGTGTTGTCCCAAGTCTCTGCCAGTCAGTCCTGTCTCCAGTTCTCCATCTGCCAGTTGGTTCTGTCACCAGACCGTGTCCTGGTCAAGGTTCTGCATTTGAGGGTGTACTTTGATAAAAACCACTTAACTGATCTTGGTAGTTTATGACTGTCCACACCTAAATCTAACTGAGAATTTGTATCGAGACCTAAATTTATTTTCACAGAGATTTTCACTTGTTTCAAAGAAACTCATATTCTGTTGTGATCACACACCATTTCAGAGCAGATGTCGGTTAAAAGGTTTTTCATGTTACCAAGCATATCGTGACATCAAGACATCATTACAAGGCCATTTATTAACACTCGCAAATGGGGTCTTTACTACAAACTGTAGCTGAAGATGAGAAATAATACTGCAACACTAAAAATTACAGGAGAAGACATAAAGGACGCACAGGCTTTTAAATAGTGTCCACGTCGTTGCTTTAACTTTGAATGGTTTTCAAGATCTTTCTCAATCAGTTGTTCCCTGTCTTGATCTCTTTCAGTTTCTGTTTTGTTTTTTGCAAATGTACTTTTTTTATAACTGAACACACATGCAGTCTTTATCTAGCTAGAAACATCAGAAGGGGAACTAGCAGGAATGGCTTTAAAAGTATACGGAATGGGATGTACAGAAATATTAGCTTTTGTACTTGTTGCCATTTATAAGGGAAAGAATGGCAAAACCTTAGCTGCAGCTGTGCTTCCTTCTCTTCATAATTGATCAAAGTAATACAAAAAATGTGTGTCAAATACCGTTACCAGACACTTCTGGATATCCTTTTTACCTTTACAAACTAAATTTTGTAATGTGAATGTGAATTACAAAACAGTTTTCAAAATTTTTAAAGATCTGATGACACGAAGCTGATTTCATCTAAATGTATTATGACATAATGCATCTTGTCAAAGTATGTGGTTGTGTAAATTTATGAGCCGAACAGACTTGATTTTACGCGATAATTAGTTTCAAAAATATTAGCTTAATCGCGGCTTCAAAAATACGTCTCCATGTGACGTCAGCGACAGAACCGCTCAGGCTGGACAGTCCGAAAACTCCGCTTTCAGGCCTGATGGAGGCGCTCATATTTCAAGGCTTGGAAGATCCTTCCTCCAGTTTTAGCCTTGAGATGGTTTTAGAGGTGGAAAATGTAGCCGGTTCTGGTGCTTCTAGAGGAAAAGAACCGTACAGGTACGAGACGTACACAATGACTGAGATGGATAGAAGAAAGTGGGTCAGAGAAGCTAGCAGAAGTGACGTCAGGGAAACAAAGGTTGGTAAGGATTAGAAATAGCTTAATCATGGCTTCTTTAAAAAAAAATTTTACAAAATGATATAAATGAGCATAATATTAACGTGTAGTGATTTTAGTAGTGACTTGAAAAATAAACAGCCTACATAATGTAAATACGGTAAATCAGTTTTAAAACTAAAAATAATAAACTAATCCAGGCGTAGCCTACTTAGTTATAAGGTCTGAGACTGAAATCGGAAAAATTAAATCATATTGTAGGCAAACAACAAAGCAAGTAGCCTAAGACTTACTTCATTACAATTCTTCTTTATGATTATCGTACACTCTTAAAACAGATGTGTCAAAAACAACACGTGTTCAATTTTAACACGTGCTGAATCAACTCAGGGACAACACGTGTCATTTATTACACAACTAATGTGTATTCCTTTTAAGACAACTAGTGTGTCACTCAAGTTAACACAGATGTGTTAAAATGTGTTATTTTGACAAACATATACTCATAAAATGTGTTTTCATAGATTATGTCCAATAATAGACATTTCCATTTGAGAAAAAATTAGAGATACTTTTATTATATCAAATCCATGTTAATACAATTTTTGGCAGCAGTAATACAGTTTACAATTAAGTTTAAGATATTTAACAGAACATTGTAACATTCAGAAAACAAGCCTGAAATACACATGGTAATAAAATTCATAAGAGCAAAAGAATCCTCTTCCCTCTGTCTTGTCATTTGAACATTTATCAGTTTTTCAAATGCACTCAATAGCAACATGTATTTACAGTGTAGTCATCAACCAAGGTACAAGATTTTGTATCTTGGAGCAACATACAGCTCTTTGGAAACACAGTTTGTCATTACATTTAAAGGATGAAAATCAGTAACATCAGCAAGTGTGATCAATTCAGTCACTTTTTTTTCTTCCTGCATAGGCATAAAAGTGATCATCAAAATACAATACATTTAGTATTCGAACAAACATGAGAATGGACTCATTATGTGACAGATTATGAATAACTTCACCAAATAAGGGTTCGTTTCTGTGATATGTTCTCAATGGCAGTATGGAACCAGTTGTGTAGACTTGGATGTACACATTGACACTGTGAGACAGATACAGGTTTGTGGTTAAAGAAATCTCAGTTTCTAGCGCTAACCTCAAGTGGCTCAACAAGACATCTGCTTTTTCCAGTGACCCCACACTACCCAGATAGGCATTGGTCACACTGATTTTCTTGCAGACGCTAACGCTATGCTTATGATACATTTGTTGTACCTGGTGTTTGAAAGCCAATGTCTTTGAAACGTTTTTAAAGTTACACATAACATGCGCAAGTCTCTTGAATGGATTGTGCTTGGCTTCAAATCGCATGCACCAAAGCTTTGAGGACCAAAACATACCATCATCCTTGGATAGTGTATCATGAAATGATGCTTCGGTGTGAGGTTTCTCTCATACAGTCGCTTGAAAAGCGTATGATGCTCTATTATCAGTTGTTTTAGAAACACAGCAAGTCCTCTAGTAACAACTGGTGCAAAAATAATGCTGCAAATCTCATTTAATAAAACTAATAATTCCCAGTGTTGACTTTTCCTGTTCACAAGATCTCCAAGTAGGAAAGGCAAGACAAGTAAAAGGCACCACATTTGAGAAGCTGTCTGTTTTATAGGATTCTCACCATTTCAGGTTCAATATGACACTTGGCTTATTGTTGACATTTCCACTTCCATAATGAAAACCTGAAATTCTGTCATTCAATTCTTCCAATGTGATCAACTTCTCTACATAAATGAAATGTTGCAGCATTAGTTTGACCTCAAGAGGAGCTACACCTTCAAGAACGTCATGCATGACATCAACACTTGAGTTTTCTGTGACATGAAAATACTGAAGCTTATTCAAACAAGAGTCTTCTTTCACACCTGTTTTGCTAGGCTCATTTAGGCTAACATGGTTCTGGTCATTTGTTTTTGTACGCAGCTCTACTTCATATTCATCAAATATCACCTGTGCATCTGCTTTGTCAATCATGCAAAAGTGACAAAATTTGTTTGCAGAAAAGCTTTCCAGATAACCACCAAGCGTATGCAGTGCCAGGTTATCTGCTGTTAACAAGCAGACAGTGCCATACAGATGATGACTTTGACCTTTTAATTTTAATGTCATACCAACATCTTCAAGAAGTTTTAGCTCATCTACAAGTGGCTGCAAAATCTTGTCAAATCCATATACTTCTCTGTCAATCGAGTTGAACAGAAGACAAAGGTGAATATTAGCAAGAGTTGAATTGCAGCTAGTTGGCAAATTTCTTATAGTAAAATACATAGCTCCTAGCTTATGTATTTTTGTTTGGGAACCCAAGGGGTTTGTCGTGTCCAGGTCATCAAAATACAGTTGAATTTGCAAAGCGTTTGGGGACTTTTGAAACAATGGATGTGTAGAAAAATGTGAGCCATCACAATAGTCACGCAATTTATTGTCTTTGCTCTCGTCTTCCAGTAGGAAGATGGCCTGCATTTCCTCATGTTCAAATAAAAACTTTACGGTTTCAATTATCGATATGTACTGGCAAGTGTCCGCTACTAAAACCTGTTTAATCTGACTGTTTTTTCTTACTGTATCAGACCTGTGACCTAAAAATATTTATTTTGGTTTGACAAGTGAGAACTTCTCCATAAAATATTTGTTCATTTTATATTGTGTGTCAAGATCATCAAATATGTTTTGCATTTTAAAATTCTTTCATCAAAGCTTTAGCATCATCACTGTCACCAGGTACCTGTAAACTATTCAACAAGGTAGTGGTTGACTGTTGCAACCTGTCTACTGTTCTATTAATTAGCTCTTTTGCACAGTTCACACTTTTCATAACATCAGAAACAGTCACATTTGATGATGAATACATATGGGCCACAAAAGACACTGCACAATTGCTAAGATCAACAACAACACAATTTTCTGATGATGGAGCTGTAACCATGTCACTGACATTGGGCATATCCACATTGTCAGAAACGGTATGAATCGTTTGTCCACTGTTCAAAGCCTCACTTGGGGACAATGTTTGGACAACAGAATCATTTTTTGTACACGTTTCAAAATGTGCTCTATGTAGATGCTTAGAAAATGAATTTAAGTTGTAATATGTTCTTGGGCAATTGTCTTGACCGCATATAATCTTTATATTCTGTCCGTCTGATAAGCAATGTATTTCACGGAGGTGCCATATGAGGTTTTTCACCTCTATGAATGCAATTCCTCTACATTTTGGGCAACTGAGCATTTTACTTGCAAGCTTTGAGTTGTGGAATCAGTTCCAGTACTTTTGTCTTTCTTTGTGTGGAGAATGGTAGATCGTAGATGTACTCAAAAGAACGTAAATACAGGGCAGAGTTGTGGTGGATAGGACAAGCTACACACCCAGTAGAGTTTGAAAAGCTTGTCCACAGCACATGTGAGACCATCGTCTAGAGGAATAGTGACTTTGTCATTCTTGGCAACGATGACGTACTGCTTTGATGAACTCAGGTCACCAATGCAGATCAGCTGGGGGTGAGCATTCATTGATGAACCAGAAGAACCATTACACAACGACGCTATTCTTGTTCCAGGCTTAAAGACAGAAGATCAGAAACATAACAGAACAAATTTGTTAGTCAAATGGTCAGACACTTTGATAAATCTGATTTAAATGAAAATTTTCCAAGGAAAATACATACTGGCACAAAATCCAGGAGGTACGTTATTGTGGTCTTGGCGCTACAACGACTTGCACCGACAGGAGGCGGTAAATGTGTTAATAACACAAGCGCTGTGTAACAAGCCTCATCTGAAAGTTAACAAAAAGAATAACTGTGTAATTTATGCTGTGGGCAATGGGAAATGCACATCATTTGTTAACATTAGGACCTTAATATACCAGTCTTATATTTTTAAATTTCTCAAACTCCTGGTTGGACATAAAATACCTCCATTCATGTCTTCAATCCCTTCTAAAAGAGTGCTCAGTTTCAGTTCCATGGCCGCTATGGTTTTGAGTTTAGGAATGATGTTAGCCTCCCATCTACGAAGGAATAAGTCTGCCTTTTCACCTGTGAGTCTTCCAAACTCAGAGTCCAGCTTAAAAAAAGAAAAACAAAAGGTTTTCTCAAACTAAAAGTAGAACATTGTTGGTTCAGTAATAAAATTGCAGCAAGGAAAATAAGCAAAACTTACCAGACTTGGCATGTCCAAAAACCGGGGATATTCACTCAATACTTCTGCAAGCGTTGGTGATTCGCTCGTGATCCATGCTCTCCGCTGGGCGAATGTTTTCTCCATACCCGACTTGATTGCTGAAAGGTTTTCTGAAGAGGGCCGCAACCTTTTGATCAAGGTAACCCACTCATTTGCGCTGTTGTCATTTTCACCCTCTGTAGCATTGGGTGTCTGTGGTTCCCCTTGATCACCTGTTGCCTTTCGTTTCCTGTAACGCCTTTCTTCTTGTTGCAGATTCCGTCGAAGGTTGCGCAGTTTAATCTCTAGGAAGCCACTGTGAGATGCTGGATCATAAAAGTGCTCCTGGCAAAGAAAACTTTTTTTTTAAATCAGAAGAAAACTTCAGAAGATCTACAGAAATATACAAGGGAATCTAATTCAACTAAATCATTTATTTTGATCCATAAAAATAAAAAGAGCAATTCACCCCCAAATGAACCGTTTTATGCTGATAAACTGTATAAATGAGTTTCTAATAGTGTTCTCTACATCGGTAATCATTATTTTTGGCATTTAGTGTATTTTAATGAAAATATAAATTTTCTGTCTAAAACCCATCAGTGTGGCCCTCTCTTCAGGTTAAAGTCTGCACTACATTTGAGTTAGCCATCACTATTGGCAAGCAGTTATTAGTAACAGAGCCGTTATTTCTGACGTCAGCTGAACTGCCGTAGAGGGGGATAGAAGCAGTCGAGTCTCAGCCACACCTCCGTAGACAGTTGGAATACCAAGTTTAAAACATATTCATGTCTCTGAGGAGAAATCCTCCACCTCAAATGACTCCGTTGAGGCAAAGGAGCTAGCATCACTATCGCTTTTGCTCTGTCTCACAGCTGCAGCACCGTTGTCAAACAGTCACTCCCAGTCTAGCCTAGGGTTGGGTGATAATGAAAATAAAATAATCACGATCATTTTCACTACATTGAACAATCTCGATTTTCAATTAGATTTTTGTCTAATCAGAACAATAATAAAAACAATTAAATATGGCCTTAACTATTAATGTTGTATACAAATAATGCATCCCACTCCTACAAAACACCCCACTCCTCTAGTATTGCTAACATCACCTCACCTCAAAACTGCGTGCTAACGCTAACTGCTAACTACTACGCAACATCCATTCTCAGTACCGCATATTTTTTCTGTGACTTAATTGGCCAGTTAGCTTGACAACAAGGCGACGCTTCGACTGGATTGGTCAGTTGCCATAACGATTAAAACACCACACAATTATCATGATTGAGCTTTTAATATCGCGATTTCGAATAAAATCTGATTAATTGCCCAGCCCTAGTCTAGCCCTTTTGGCCTGGGCGTCCCTCGGTTTGCCAGACGACGCATCCTTTTGGAGCATTTTTCAAACAGAAAATGTGGGTGGAGTAAAACTCTGGTAGGGAGATGAGTAGCTCTTTAATTTCCCTCATGGATCAATAGTCTTTTTAAATTAAAAAAAGAAAGCTTATGTTGTTTAGCTAGTTCACTTACAAATCCTTCCCCTTGTCCAGCCACCTGGACACCCAGAGATGGGAAAGTGGCAATGATGCTCTTCGCCAAACCTGGCTTCTCTGCATTATGAGGATAACTGGGGAAAATGAAGCACCACACATTCTCAGTCATTTACTCATATAATTACAAGAGATCATGTTTTGCTGTCTTTTGCTGTTCAAAGACATTTGTAAAGTGAAGAAATACTTACAAACCACATCTCTGAACTAGGTCTCCTAGTGACTGTAAGAGCTGGCTGTCCTCTCCCATGTTAGTATGGGGCTGTGGAGAGAAAAAAATAGTTATTGCTGCATTATGTTTAGAATAATCCTAAACAATCTAAAAACTATTAAGAAAAAGTTAAAGTTGTTACTTAAGTCAAGTTAAGAAAAAAAAAAAAAAAACCCTGCTGACATTTGTACAACAGTACCTGGTTTTGGTTTGTCTCCACATGAGAAGGTTCCACCAGCAGCACTCCACTTGACAGGTATACATGGAATCTGTCAAAGTCCTTAATTTCAGCATCAACATATTCCATAAAGTCAGAATTATATTTTAATATCCTGTTCAGCTCCCAGCCAGGTTGCTGGGCAAGAGTTTGTTCAATGAGGTTCTTGGTACTTGAAACATGAAGAATTTTTTTAGTAGCTTCTTTTTTGTTTTGAAAAGTTGAAACAAGGACTTTGACAGACTCTAGGTGTTCATGAGAACTGAAAAAAAATAAAGAAAACAATTAGAATTTATTTTATGTAGACCACAGACATGCAAAAAAAGTGCTCACGTTTTTGACTTTTTTATTCAACACCATTATGATCATAACATTACACAGAAAAGTACATTTATTAGCTATTCTCTTTGATTATGAATCATCAGCAAATAATTCTATGCATATCTGATAGAAGTAAATAGGAAAATAGATATAGTAATAGAATTGAAGAATGGCATGAATATATATATATATATATATATATATATATATATATATATATTTATTTGCCTATATATCATCTATATCCATTATATAATACATGTGTATATTACTCATGAATTATATTGTATATATTATAAAAATGGCTGAGTAGTACTATCTTATAGCTTTGTGTTTTGCATACATTTCATGAGTAAATCAGAACATTCTATCACTGTTAAGCCAATGAATATAGAAACAGGCCGAACCATCTGTCATGTACCATAGCAAACTGTTTAAAGTTAGCAGACAAAAAAACGGGCATGAAAATCAGTTTAGTATTTAGCGAGTTATGATTTAATAAACGCGCTGACGATCTTCGAAACAGATCACAAGTGGAACGGGGGATACCGGCGCAAAATGGCGGCTCCACGGCTCATCAGCGCCAGTAGGCAGTAGCGGTCAATGCGGTGTCTATTCTTTATATATGTCTATGGTAGTGGGCAGATTTCAGCCAACATTCCGCCATTTTGAAAAGAACGTCAAGCGTCCAATTTCTAGAAGAAGAAAAACGGTGCACTTCCCAAATTATAAAACTACCGAATTTAATTTACAGCTATATGGTTATGTGAAAATATTTAAAGTTACCCTATTTTTTTAAATAAGAGTTTTACTCTGTACAATGAGCCCTACGCTGATAAAATTGCATTTTAGAACCTACCACCTCCCTGCGTCACAATGATTGTATAGTGTGCTAGCTAACTTTGACAAGAAACACTGCATTATTTTTCAGAGCCCTATTGTTGTAGCACCCAAAAAAAATACAATACTTTTAAACTCACGATTTTAAAAATTCCAATAAAACGAACATAACACCATTGCATTAAAGCAAATAGAAAGTAAATACTTACCGAAGTGGCTGAATGTACTCCAGAAGGCTGCCTCCATCTTTGTCTTCTTTGTCTGCTTACTGCTAGAGGCGGGAAAACCTTTCTTCCAATCAGAACGCGGAACCTCCTTTAGTCCCTCCCACTGGTGCTTACTTGTTGTTGCTCCCATTGACTATATATAGCTCTATATGGCTATATGTTGCTCCTTGCTTGGCAAAATTACTTTGGTGTTATAGGCTAAACTTTACCTCATTAGCATAATCATATTTTCAAATATATTTATTGTGAATACAGAAAATAATTATCTAAGAATTTTTGGCAAACAAAAGCATGTTTTAAATTATGTAAAAGATCTTAGTAATTTTGGCGGAATGTGTTTAATGCAAATTAGTTGGTAAAATGAGTAGTAAATAAACCACCTCACTTGTAATTCTATATGATGTTGGATTATTTCTCAAACCAAGACATTGTCTGCGCTGCATCATTTATAAACGTGAGCAACTCACCCAACACTTTACAGTAATATTAATAATTTTTATTGAGTAAAAGCAAAAAGCTATAGATATTTTTGAAAAATCTCAGAAAATTTAAATAATAAAAAAAATAGCCTGCTAGTTGCTGTCATTGAGGGGAATTCTAACATCTGATGGCAGCAAAGAGTAAATCATATCTGACAAACACAAAATAAGACAAAAATGTGTTAAAATGTTCAACACATAGACTGTGTTATACTTTTGTCGCAATTTTAACACATTGTGTGTTAAAATTAACACAGAATGTGCTTTAAGTGTAATAACACATTTTTTGCGTTACTTTTTAACACATCTCTTTTAAGAGTGTACCAAATTATTAGTTTCAGGTGAAACACTTTTATTTAATTTCTTTGTCAGACTCACTAAGAGTTTGAATTATTCATAATTATAGAGAAACTGCTTTGAATATGTACCTGTCTTTTCTGGACAAGGGCGTCAGATTGTTTTTAAAACTTCTGGGGACAATTATTGATTATTCATGTAGCCTATAATTATTCAGCAGTTGGCAACAAAGGCTATATGCGCAGTAATAAAACGCGTTCCCTTTACAACCATTGTCGTTGTTCTGTGCGGGGAAACTTTAACAGTTCAGAGTCCTGCATGGGGCGGGAACCCGCGGGTGGAATATATCCCAAAGCAATAAAAGAGAAATTATCAATTCTACTATAATTTACATTTAATCAGGGATCCCGTTATTTTCTGTCTTTGACAGTTTTTTAATTTTGAAAAAAATCTAAAACCTATTCGATATTATTTAATTCTTCATTCATTTTAGTTAATATTCAGCCCGAACAATCTGAACAAAGAATCTCCATCGTGCCATCACACATGGAGCAGATGAAAACATGTACTAAATATGAACATTTTACCTGCAGTCTCACAACTTTCTCATGGTCTATAGACGTGAATTGTTCACCTGCTTGTGCGTTAAGGGAGGCTGAATCCGCTCAGCTCGCACACTGCAGACTGGAATAACAAGCGCCACTTCTTTCTCAACTTTTATATTGCCTCAGCCGGATGAAATAGCGTTGCATTGAGTACAGTATCCAGGTCTGATATGATGATGCTCAGATGCTCGAATAAGAATCGTTTTTGATTCAGTTTCCTAAACTCTGTGCTTAAAGTTGAAAAGGACTGTGCGTCTGCATCAAGTGGTCAGTGGCGAAAATTGTAAACTTTCACAATGAAGGAGGCCTGTTAGTTCGGGTCCACAGGTGTTTCTGATTATTGTTGAATAGTGGTTGCGTCATAATAAACTGACGGCAAAAGCTCATCACACAAACACTCTTCAGATGGTATTCCTATTGCTTTTTGTGAATGCACTGACTACCCGATGGAGTAGCGGAGAGGTTGAGCCGCCCGTCAGAAAGTGAACTTTTGTGTGATGTCCTGCTTCAGTTTCTCACTCGATTTTCCTGCAGCACTTTAACAACGGCCTTTACATTTTTACATTAGGCTACAGTTTTAAAAAACCGATCAAAGACAGAAAATAACACAATCCCCAAGTGATTGTAAATGATATTACAATGAATCATGTCCCTTTTAATTCTTTGAAACATTGTACATCTAAAATTAGCTAATTTAATGCAGATATCTCTGTCCAGAAACAAAATATTATCCACAGTCCCTGGCTTTATCTGCGCTCTCCGTTCCTGAATCGCAAATTCAGTCGCAGAAAAATCTCTCTGGCAGCGCAGGACAGCTGGAACATTCTGGTGTCAGCGCAAAGCTGGGGGAATATTCTGCCATGTTCTCTCCATAAACACAATATATCAACACCATTCTCTTTGGGAGTCGTAAACGAACAAAAGTATTAAATTAATATTTTTAACCTGCAGTAAAGAAACTTCAGCCAGACCCATAGTATCATAGTAATCAAAACAATTATGCTCAAAATGTTCCGAACAGATAAGAGAGGAGGGAGCCTATTTCTCACGCGTGCGTCTAATCTGTTTCACCCACTTCGACAGTAACTCTGGATCTTTGGGAAACTTAAATAAACTGACACCGTCCTTGTGTGTATATGAGCAAAATCCCTCAACACAACGCGAAGGCATTGCGATCACTTTTCTTTGTCAAAAATAGAAAATGGCGGTCCCAGTCACAGCTGAAAAGCCGCTGTCAAATGTGTCAACAAACAGAATGTTCTCTCGCTAACGTCACTTCCGGCTTTCTGCTCGTTCAGTGCATAGTGATACAGAGTAAAATGCTAGTCACCACAGCGGTTTTTTGCTCTCGGTAGGATTATACAAGGCGTGTTTATGACTTTGACATAGTCCATTGAGTTCAGATTTCTTTATTTTATGTTATGTTTAAAAATGTCAACATTGTGTCATGAGGTCTTTAATATAGGAAGCTATTGGGGTGGTATTACATACTATATTGCCAAAACTATTGGGTCATTTGCCTTTATTCACAAATACACTAAATTGAAAAAAAACATGGTTTTTTTTACACAGTGATGCAGTTGGTAGCACTGTTGCCTTGCAGCAAGAACGCCCAGGTTCAAGTCCTGGCCTGCGGTTGTTCTTCATGGAGTTTGCATGTTCTTCCTGTGCATGCGTGGGTTCTCTCCAGGTACTCCGGCTTCCTCCCACAGTCCAAAAACATGAATTTTAGGTTGATTGGTCTCTCATTCTTCTTCTGGGTCTCAGCGAGGAGAGACGCTTTTCTCTTCTCCTCCCTCCTGTTTTCCATTCATGCTCTCTGTCTCGTGTCCTATCTGGAGCACCTCTCTGCACTCTCCTCCACAAGGAACTATGGATCTGGTGAGCTGGTCTCTGAATGCAATTGATCACATTTTTTTCACCCAAAAACTGGGTACGGGGGAACCTGCCTGCCCTGCTGGCACATACCCGTCAGAATATATGTTGGATTCCAGGAGTAAATGGAAGATCATATGTCTGTCGATGATGTCCGTGGAGGACGTGGTAGATATTTACCTAATTGGATTCATGATAATCGGGTTTACGCTGTTTGGCTTGGGTGGATTCCTGATGTATCATAAAGATAAGAAGCGGTTGGAAGTAAATGGCAAGCTTTTGCAGCTTCATGAAGGATTGTGCTGTGCTGTAAACACTCAGACTAATGCGATGAACGAGCAAAACTGTAAACTGGATGCTATAACTGGAAAACAGGCTGCGGTGGAGGGACTTGTACGCGATGTGGGAAACAACTTGGAAAAGTTTCTCAGCTGGGCTGATGGAAACTGAGCCCTGATTCGGATGTTTGGTGTGCCACTGTGGCTATGAGACCGCTGAAAAAACTTTAAGGCGGAAAAGTGCCCCAGCTTGAACTTGTGGAGGAAAATAAGCAATTACAGATGTTACAGATTACAGGTGTTTACAGAGTCTTTCACATGCTAAACTTTGTTTAGCTTGTGAAATAACCTTAATTTAAGGATGTTCTCTGGAATGGACACTTAAAGGTCAGCAACCCTACAGGTCCGCTGCCAGGGTAATTTAGGCTCTGGAAGATGTCATGAGATACTGGTTTATGAGGGTGGAACAAATCCCTTTACACAATTTGTGTTCTAGAACTGACTGGTAGGGTAATAAAACCCCCTGGACTTCTTAGAGTTTGGATTAAGTGGAAAATAACTGTTGGATGTGGGGTGTGACCCAACTGTGTATAAAACAGGCTTGTAAGTCTGATTTTGTCAGATACTGACCACACTGTGCCATGTTGATGTGTGTCTCCTTGCATGCAAGAAAATGAACTACAAGAAACCGAAGAACTATCTCAACCGTCTTTATTTAAAACTTAATTCTGCCAGCACAAACTAAAAAAATGTTATCTAAATTGGCACCTGGTGCAGCCTTGGAAGGCTAGAAATCACAAACTCCCCCTGTGAAGAGATAAATGTAAATGGATGCTCCTACTCCCACACCATCCCCCGTGTTTACATGAATTTGCGAGCTCTGCTTGGACTGAGGGAGAGTACATGGACTCATTACTTACTTACTTACTGATGCACACACACACACGCACGGACGTTTACGCCACTAATACAGAAACACACGCTCCTGGAGTTCAATGTCCTCACAGTTAACCTTACAGTCTCCTGCCTACTCGTCGGACAGCGAGATGGAGGGCACGCTGTGATGGCTGCGACTGGCTCCTCTTTGCGGCGGGTTCCCAAACCCTCCCCCCATCCCATGTGTGTTCTCCTATGTTATGACCGATACATGTGCTTCTATGTTTTTGCAGTGTTTTTTTCAGCACCTCGGCTTGGCTCCCTGTAGGGGTCTGGGCAGAGATGCCTTTTTTCCCTCCCGTTCATCCCCTACCTATTGTGAATCATTTTCTATTTGCTTAAGGGGCGCTGTTAAAGCAGGCTGCCACTGCGGTCTTCCAAATCCTGTATTGTGTTAATGTTTGTAAGTGTTTGTATGATCTTGGATTAGTTGTACTTGAAACTGAATTTCCCTACGGGGATTATTAAAATATCTCTTATTATTCTTATTCTTAAATTACCCTTAGGTATGAGTGTGCGCGCAAGGTTGTTTGTCCTGTGGTCTCTGTGTTGCCCTGCAATGGACTGGCAACTTATCCAAGGTGTACCCTGCCTTTCGCCACATTACTGCTGGAGATAGGCACCAGCCCCCCGCAACCCTGCAGAGGATGGGGGTACAGATAATGGATGGATAAATGTTTTAATACCAAAGCTTTAATATGGCAATGTCCTACTCTTCACTGCTACAACAGCTTCAACTCTTTTGGAAAGGCAAGGTTTAGAATTGTGTTAATGGGAGTATTTACCATTTTTCCAGGAGAGCATCAGTGAGGTCAGATACGGATTTGGACAAGAAGGCTTAGCTCACAGTCTCTACTCTAAATTGTTCCAAATGTGCTCCATCATGTTGAGGTCAGGACTCTGCAAGCTAGGTAAATATCTACACACCAAACTCACTCATCCATGTCTCTGTGGACCGGGCTTTGTGCACAGGTGCTCAGTCATGTTGGAACAGGGAGGACCAACCCAAGCTTTTTGCCACAGAGTTGGATGCATTAACTCTAATTATTTGGTTTGCGGAAGCATTGGAAATTAATTTAACTGGAATAAAGGCAAAGAGCCCAACTCCTGAAAAATAACCCAATACCAACTTATCTTAACACAATGCTATCAGGCAAGTGCTGTTCTCTTGTCACCAGAGGTGTGGACTCGAGTCATGTGACTTGGACTCGAGTCAGACTCGAGTCATGAATTTGATGACTTCAGACTCGACATGATAAAATGTACAAAGACTTGCAACTCGACTTGGACTTTAACATCAATGACTCGCGACTTTACTTGGACTTGCGCCTTTTGACTTGAGAAGACTTGCTACTTCCCATGAAGACTGGGGGAAAACATTTTTACACACCATGTAGGCATTCCAATTATATTATCAAGTTGGTCCAGTTTTTCAGAAGTGATCATTTTGAGGGGTGAGGATTTTATTGATGACATGTTTAAAAAAGTTTAGGTTAAAAGGACCCATGTCTATTTGAAAGTTAAACTGTTTTGCAACATGAGGTCAATACAATACAGGACTGAAGCTCCTGTGCATTGGTCTAGTGCAATATGCTGTTGAAATACAAGCATTTTTTATGAAAATTAAAATTTCAGTTTTTTACTGTATTTGATTAATGTTATTGTATAAATAGAGGTTTAAATAAATACAAATGTTACAGATATACATGATTTGTATAAATTTATTTCTGTGGTAAGAGGACTTGAAGTGACTCAAAACTAAAATGGTAGGACTTTTGCCTCGACTTGAGACTTGTTGGCTTTGACTTTTGACTCGACTCGGGACTTGCCTCATCTTTGACTCGACTTGACTCGGGACTCGAGGACAAAGACTTGAGACTTAATTGTGACTTGCAAAACAATGACTTTGTCCCACCTCTGCTTGTCACATAAAGGCAATAACAAAGTCAGTCTTCTATCACCTGAAGAACATTTCTAAGATTAAAGGACTGATGTCGCAACAGGACCTTGAAAAACTCATCCATGTGTTTATTTTGAGTCGGACTGATTACTGCAACAGCATCCTCATAGGTCTTCTTAAAAAACAGGTCTTCTGCAGCTGATCCAGAACGCTGCTGCTCGTGTCCTCACTAGAACCAGGAAAGTAGAGCATGTCCCCCAATTCTAACGTCCATACACTTGCTCCCTGTAACTCAGAGAATAGACTTCAAAATACTTTAACTGGTTTATAAATCAATAAATGGCTTAGCACCAAAGTATGTTGAAGATCGACTGTCACTATACCAACCCCCAGACCACACAGGTCCTCAAATTCCAGTGTACTCAACATCCCTAGAATTAGAACCAATCATGGAGAAGCAGCGTTCAGTTTCTATGTTCTTCTGATCTGGAACAAACTTCCAGACAACTGCAAAGTTGCTGAAACATTTAGTTATTTTAAATCAAGGCTAAAAACCCATTTGTTTAGAGCTGCCTTTGAGTAATGTTTTCATATATCATATGTTTTGTGTGCGTTTTATGCTTTATTATGTACTTTTTGTGTCAAATGCTCTGTGCATGCTTTATGTTGTTTTTACTTTATCACTTAATCATGTAAAGCGCCTTGAATTACCTTGTTGTTGAAAGTGTGCTTTACAAATAAAATTGCCTTGCCTTGACAACTGCTAAAGAGAGGCATAATTCATATTAAGTCATGAGAAAATGACTAAAACGACTGTTGCCATGGAAGTGTTTGGGATTCAATGATTTGGACAGGTGATTGAATACATTTGGCAATATAGTACATGTAAGCTCTCACACAGCAAAGTCTCTGATGTCATACTTCTTGCACTACTGAAAATTCCCTGCTGTGACTTTGTCATTTAGGCTCCTTTTTCAATCTTTGGGGACCCAACACTCCTAATGCAAAACCATCACTGACAAACATTTCCCATCTATATTACACTGACACACACACTCCCACACACACACACACTTCCAATGCAGGGTTATTACTGACAAGAATTTCCCATTTACCAGAGGATGAAAGAAAATAACCATTTTGAGGACGTCCCTCCACCCTTTTAACCTTACACCTTCATGTGCAAATGCACACACCACACACTCACAAACACCTTGGATCAACGATTTTACAGCCCCTGTAGAGTTAAAGCACCCTTTTCACCTTTTAAGTTTTATTAGCCTGGTTTATCTCATCTCTCTCTCATCTCTCATCTCCTTCCTCATTTCTCCTCTGTTTTCACCCTCAATTTCCCTAATCATTCTCTTACTCTCCCTCCTCCTGTCATTTCTAATTTCTCCATTTTTGCATCCCTGTCTGTGGGGAGCAGATCTCAAACCCCGATTTCTCATCCACGGACCCACACCTGTCATAACCACCCCGCCTGCTTTTTCTTCCCAGCCATCTCTCATGACAGAATGGAAAATTAAATTCCAACACTCTCCACACACATTTGTAGCTAAGCTGTATTGTTGTTGTAGGTGCATACACCAGCATCTGCTGTGGTCTTGATATTTCAAGACCACTGAGAAGCGTGGCGCTTACATACCTCTTGTCAATTAGACACGACATGAGATGACAACTAATGAACACTACAAGGTTGAATTAGCACAGTGTTGTTTTCTGACTGAGCAGAGAGTTAATCAAATAAGCAAATTGTTTTTCATTAATTTACATCCAAAAACTGTGACTAAAATGTTTGTTTGAAATCTGTGCTAATTCAAGTGTGACTAATTAGAAATTAATCAACAACCAAAAAAAAACAAAAAGCATTTGTGTCTGGTTAATTTCTCCTGATTAAGTATTCGTTGCATCATCACCATATTTTTTTTCTTTGAGAAGAACAGAAGTATACATTCACAAGAAACCTACAATTCCTAACCTTTCAGGGTATATTGGATAAAAAGTAAATATCTATGCAGAACTCTAAAAAACTAAGAGGAACGTCTAGTGTGGGCTCTCTGAAGCACCAAATAAAGGGTTTGCACATTCCACTCACTCGGTGCACAGCAGGTGTGCCACAGTGTCGTAATGGTGTGCTAGATTCGTTTACATTTTACTCACATTCAGGCAGAAATCTTGCATTATTCTCTAGTATCAACCTATCAACCAGTTTGTAGGAGTGAAGCTAAGCTTCCCTCATTGGGAGTGCATTTATGCCATCTCAAGTTACTAAAAACTCAAAAACCTTCAAGCAGTTGAAGCAAATGGCAGATAAAATTGAGACAGCTGTTTACTCTGTCACTATTCTTTTAACAGAACAGTAACCATCTTGCCCTGTTTATTTGCTTCCATGGAAGCTGCTAATTGTGTCCTACCATGAATCAGCCTTGACTAATTGTCCCGCTGGTGCAATCCCTTGACAGCTTTCACGGTGCCGCATTACTCTTAATAAAACCTAAACCATGATGTAGAGGCAGGATGTGAAAACAAAACATTCCCCGCATGAGAAAGGGACTTATTGAGGCATCTTTTTTGCACCAGTAATCAAAACATGACTTGTGCTTCTTTAAAGGGACAGTTTTTTTTGTTTTTTACGTGAGGTTCCTTGAAGTTATAATTGCTATATATTTCTATTACCTCAGATCAGATCCCACTTCACTTGTAGCTTCTAGAAAATTGAATAAAATCTCTGAGTAATGGAAGGTATTGAGCCAATGCAGAGATTTAAACTTTGCTTAGTGGGTATCTGTAACTTCAAATCAAGACTTGACTTAGACTTGAGGTTGGTGACTTGAGTCTCATAAGTAATCTTTTTATGTCATGTACCGGGGTAACCCAGTAAGTGTAGATTATCTGAATAATCTACAACCCATATCACATCACCACATCACCCCCGTTCTAAAGTCCTTACACTGGCTCCCTGTAGCTCAGAGAATACACTTCAAAATACTTTTACTAGTTTCTAAATCATTAAATGGCTTAGCACCAAAGTATATTGAAGATCTACTGTCACTATACCAACCTCCCAGAACACTCAGGTCCTCTAATTCCAGTTTACTCAGCATCCATAGAATTAGAACCAAACATGGAGAAGCAGCTTTCAGTGTCGATGCTGCTCTAATCTGGAACAAACTTCCAGACAACTGCAAAGCTGCTGAAACACTGAGTTCCTTTAAATCAAAGTTAAAAACCCATCTGTTTAGAGCTGCCTTTGGGTAATGTTTTCATACATCATATGTTTTGTGTGCGTTTTATGCTTTATTATGTACTTTACGTGTCATATGCTCTGTGTATGCTTTATGCTGTTTTTACTTTGTCCCCTAATCATGTAAAGCACCTTGAATTACCGTGTTGTTGATAGGGTGCTATACAAAAAAATTGTCTTGCCTTGACTAATGTTGTCCCCTCTGATATACCCTAGTGTAAACAAATGACGTTTTCATAGTAGGATTGTATACAGTACGCATGGCCTCTCTGTTACTGTAAGAGTAAAATGCAAGACACACCTTCTTCTCTTTTTAGGCCCGAGCAGCTAAGCTTGTAGAGAGATGCCCTTCGGAACCCAAGAACTTCCCAAGACCTACCGGAAATGAATAGAACGTCGCCATGCCAGACGCACAGGAAGTTGGCAATCTTGGTCTTAAAGTGTGATTTTCAAGCGATTTTTGACGTTTACAGCCCTCACGTTTGATCAAACTACTCCCTCAAATTTTGACCGATCGACTTGGAACTTGTTCAGGAGTGACCTTCAGGCATGGGGGATCAATATTCATCAATAAAATTGACTTTTCGTATGTGTTGAGGGGGCGTGGCCAGCACTCAAAGTTTGACGAAATTCCTAAAATATTAAAGTTCTTATAGCTCCTGTTCAGAAAGTCACAGAGGGATGACAATTGCTGTGGTGGAAGGTCATCACGTCCATGACGATTTTTGATAGTCAAATGCTGACATCGCTTAAGCACCGCCCCCTCAGAACAGGAAGTGTAATGTTTTGCTGTGAAAGGTCCAGATTATACACCCTTGACTTAATCAACATGATCCAGTGCAAAGTGACAGTAAACAAGTTGGTTTACATCTATGTCCAACACTGAGAGGCTACAAAAGAGGGTGGGGCTGTGGTGGCGAGGCGAAGTTGGGCTTCACGCCATGGCCATACGTTTGGCTATAATTTGATGGGCGTGGTCTAATTTCTGCACAGCGCCCCCTAGAACCACTAAAACAGCCAGCCCCAAGCCATATTTTATCACAGGATTATGAAATCCGGGATACCAATGGAATGTCTCAGGACCTACAAAAAAGTCTCTTGGAGCCATGGTCCAAAGCCTACAGGAAGTCGGCCATGTTGAATCCAACCCACCATGTTGTCCCATTTCTATACGTCGTATTTGAACAAACTCCTCCTACAGATTTTCACTTACAGACTTCAAAATACATGAGGTGAGACTGAAGGCAATGGGGATCAAAAGTTATCAAAATAATTGTGCTATATGAAAGCGGGTGGGCGTGGCTTAGCCTCAAAGTAAGGCTTCGCGATCCCCCTAGAATCACTAAAACAGCCAGCCCCCAGCCATATTTCATCAGAGGATTATGAAATCCGGGATACCAATAGAGTGTCTCAGGACCTAAAAAAAAGTATCTTTGAGCCATGGTCCAAACCACACAGGAAGTCGGCCATTTTGAATCCAGTCCAATCATATTGTTCCATGCATATAAATCGTATTTGAACGAACTCCTCCTAGAGCTTTTTGCTTACAGACTTCAACACGGCTGAGCAGGGACTTAAGACATTGGGGATCAAACGTTATCAAAATAATTTTGCTGCATCAAAGCATGTGGGCGTGGCTAAGCCTCAAAATAAGGCTTCTTGACATAGGAGGTTACGGTGTATTAACTTCCACATAGAAGGTCACAGCTTTACCACACTTTCTGATTCTGATCACATACCGCCACTGAACACATTCATAGGGTACCCGGCCCCCTGAGAACAGGAAGTGCCATGTTTTACATACGAAATTCAGTATTTGCCTCTGAGTACTGAGGGTGTTCCAAAGAGGGTGTGGCTCCGGCTGCAAATTTCCACAAACATCATCCGATCTGCACCAAATTCAACAACCTGGATATTTGTCCAACCCCTAACCCATATATATGTGAATATTGGGTGGGTGTGGCCAAATTCCTCCACAGCGCCCCCTAGAATCGTTAAAACTAGCCACCTCAGTCAATGAATTACATTATGATTGTGAATATCAGTTCATATACAGCTTAGAAAGATCTAATAAAGTATTTTGAAGCCAAAGTCTGTACCCCACAGGATTTTGGTCCAAACTTGGCTTTTTTTGTGCCTTTTGAACACTCTGTCATGTCGATTTTATCGGCACGCTCACTGGAAGCGTTGAGGGGGCGGTGCGTGGGTCAGGCGGGTGCGTGGGTCAGGCGGTCGCGACATAGGCCGAAGCGGCGCTTTGCTGCGAGGGCAGTTCGAGGCTGCTTGCAGCTTTAATTATTCATTTCTCCTTTGGAACAATCATTTACAGCTACAAAGTCCAGCTCTGACACTTCGTGCACAAGTTCCCCTGTAATAGGGTGGATTGATTTATTACCCAAGGATGTTTGCTGGTCATGAACTATACCTGTTTAAATTAATTTTGAAGCGTCATTTCAGTCAACACGCAGAGGACAGAAGAAACTTAACGTCAAATATACTATTCTATTCCTATTCACCTTGCATCATTTAGGACATTTCTGGTTTCTCAAAAAAAACACTTGCTGTTTGATTCATCCAGAAATTTTACATTGACTGTTGTTAAACTATTTCTACAATTTCAGCATTTTTGTATTTGTACTTCAGTAATTTTAAAAATAATTATTACCAGGTTTGAATTATTGTGGGGAGAAATTATTTTTAGTTCAATTGAATGTTCTAAAAAACACTGAAATGTTAAATTAGGCTTAAAAAATTTGATTTGAATTCGTAAACTATACAACAACCACATTAAAAAGCCAGATATAAATGGCATATTTGATGTGAAAATATTGATTTCGGGCAATAGAGAATTGAAACTTGACTTGGGCTTGTAATTAAGTCTTCTCCTCAACATTCCAGCATTATCTCCTTATTATTATTTAACAATAAAATAAAAACTAAAAATCCTAATGTCTTTTATGGATGATCTTAATAAAGAGCTCAAAGGAACAAAGTAGAAAATCTGTCACTCTAAAGAGAATGAGGTTTTTGCTTAGAGGTTTATTTACCGTCAATGAAAAATTGGAATTACTAAAAATTTACTTTAGAACAGGTTTGACATATGTATTGCATTTACACTGAGTGATAACTCCACCAAGATAACTCTGTATGAAGTCTTCATAAAAAGAGTCAAGATCCAGTTTGCAACAGGCAAAATGTAGTGTTATTTCAAAATGTCAGAGATTTCTAAAATACCTCAAAAGGATTTGGGTAAGTCAAAGTAAACCTTGTTGCAATACTATTTGTGATCTGTACAACCTTTCAGCAGTTATCATCAGCCTGAGCATATTGCAAAAAGACCTTAGGGCATCTCAATCTGTCATGAATATTTTAAATAGCTCTATAAGAAAGCCGTTTTTATTGCTTTTTTGACAGAGATCTAAACTGTGACACTATGAATACTGATTTAATTTCCCTGTCTCTTCTGTATGTGCCTAATATGATACACATTACATAACCAAAGTTTAAAAAATAATAACTCAGAGGGGGAAAAAAACAAGTTTTTTAATAGCCAGCTTGTGGCAGATGCAAGGGCGTAGAATTAGCATGGACATGTCCTGACTAATATCCAGTAATTATTGAATTGTCCCCACCAATAATTTGATCTCCTCGAGAAAAGAAAAATAAACCCGATAGAAAGCAAAAAAGAGAAAGAAAAATACCGATCTGTCAACGTCTCATTCACCTAGAGGTGCAGAAAGAGTTTAATTACGTTCCTACTGGAGTCCTACCTCCTGTAACATATATGGCCAATGTGATTGGCTGTGCCGTTCCCTGCTGTCAGGTGAGACTACATTTGCTTGTTAGCAGCGCCAAAACTGCAAGGAGAACTTTCCAGTCCGTGAGAGGACTCAGGTGCAACGTGGGCAACACACGAGTGTCAAAAGTGAGTAAGGATGGCAGCAAAAAAGAAGAATTTGGACATGAGGAACTATTTTTCCAAAGAAACCTGTAAGTTACTTAAATTCAAGTTTGCTAATGAAATGTGTCCAGTCATAATAACGTTACTGGCAATGCAACGCTTTGGCGCACATCATACAGCCTCAAATTGTATGTAACTATGAATTGCGTAGTTTGGAAACTAACTGCACAACAAGCTGCCCACTATTAGTTATCTTACACCATGCATGAAAGGATGGCGCAGGTCTGTGCGCGCTTCCCCCAGGGAGCAAGATAGGCATGCACTGTGTGATTTCTGTCATATTTTATAGCCCATTTCCCAGTCATGCAACATTTTTTGCGATCGGTTCATCTTCAAAGCTGTATAAAAATAAATATGTTTCCCCAAGAATTTCTTCTTGCATATCGAATTTCCCTCACATATGTTTTAATTACAAAATAATTGCAGTAAAAGTATACATTTTACTGTTGCAGAGTCCTGCATTGGTCCAATTTTACCAGCCCCCATGCAATAAGATGATTTTTTAACCCGACCTTTACCCACAGTTATCTCCAGATTAAATCCCAACCCAACCCACCCGCTGATTTAAAACCGCCATCGTTCTGTGTCCGCTGCAGCTATGCGCTTCGATCCCTCCGTTACTCTCCGTGGTGCTGTCAGCTGAGTTCTCAGATAGTGATGCTTTGAATACGTGTCCAGGTCTGAGATGATAATCAGTCAGATGCTCTCTTAGGTATCTTTTTTTTGTGTGTGTCCTGTTTGGCAGTGTGGAGCTCAGAATTGGTGTCTACCAAGTAGAAGCCCAACAGATTTACTTTCACAAGCGGAGCAGTACAGCTTTTGCTGGCCATCTCAAGACCAATATGGTCCAACAAGAGATTTCTATACTGATTAATATTAAGAGCCTTTTTATTTTTCCAGTTCAGAAGGATAGTTTTCTTAGCGATGCATAAGGCAATGTGAACCATTAGAACTGACTTTGTGTCCATGGTGAGATCATTTAAATCTCCTAGCAGGCAAACTGAGGGAGATGGTGGAATGTTACATTTCAGACACTTTGATAACTCCTCACATATCTGGCACCAAAATTTCTTAACAGGTGGACAGAACCAAAGCGCATGAATATAAGTATCTGGTATATTGCTTGTGCATTGTAAGCAGGTATTAGACGATGTAAAACCCATCCTAAACATCTGTTGACCTGTATAGTGTACTCTATGAAGGATTTTGTATTGTATTAATTGCAAATGAGGATTTTTTTTTTATTTTAAAGGTTCTTAAACATATCTGAGACCAGACGTTTTGGTCAAAGCTGGCTGATAAATCCACCTCCCATTTTGAAATAGGGATGGCTATTGATTCATCTAATGTAGATAAAGTTTTGTATATTTTAGACAGCAATTTGGGAGGGTTTAGATTTAGAAAATCTAAAACTCTTGCTGGAATTTGTAATTCAACTGTATTGAGCCTAAATTGACCTTTAATAATAGATTTAATTTGTTGATATTCTAAGAATTTGTTTTTATCAATTCCATATTGTGTATTTAATGTATTAAATGGGATAAAGTCTGTTCCTTCAAATATATATTCCAGGTATTAAATTCTATTGCACCTCCAGACTGGAAAACGTATCATAAATTTTTTTTCAAGATGTCGGGGTTATTCCAGATGGGTGTACGTCTTCATGGGATTATTGTGGACTCTGTCATTTTTAGAAACTCCCACCATGCTGTCAGAGAGGAGCTGATAATTATGCTTTTAAAGCATTCGTGTCGTTTTATATTTGAGCTAATAAATGGTAGGTCTGAAAGTTTTATCTTATTGCATAGTGTCTGTTCTATGTCTATCCAGGACTCATCTAGGTAGCTATGTTTTACCCATCTTAAAGCTTGGTTTATACTTCTGCGTCGTGTCAGTCGCATAAGTTACGCCGTAACCGCCGTACCCACTGCTGTGTTTATACTTCTGCGTAGGGCTGAAAGCGTCGTGTTGCTGTTTCATTTCCAGACCTGCAGGTGGCAGTAGGCTGGTATTGGTCGGCAAACTCCACAGGGCGGAGTTTTTCTGATGGTTTGCTTATGTTTGCTTCAGTTACGACAAGTATTTCCTTAGAACAACGATGGCGGCCGACTTGGTGCAGTGACTCAATGAGATTGTGGAAGCAGACGAACAAATTATCCTTCTTTTGAACACTTTGCAATGCAAGCAAATGAGAAGACGGAGACGTAGAAGATGGTACGTGCGTATGTAATCTCACTGACCAATCACAAGGGAGTACTTCCGCGTCTCTGCGTCGCGTCGCTGGGCTGCACGTCAGGTCCGAGGAGGTGCACGTCAAGCCTCTGCGGACCTACGCAGAGGCTACACCGGTTACGGCGTACCCTACGCGAGGGACACGACGCAGAAGTATAAACCGGCCTTAAGAGTATTGGAGCCTGTTGGCTAAGAAATAATGATGGAAGTTTGGTAGATCTAGACCTCCTTTTTCTTTGGTCTTCTGCAGTGTTTTTAAGCTGATACGTGGGGGTTTATCTTTCTAAAGAAATTTAGAGACAGAGGAGTCCAGAGATCTAAACCAGTCTAGTGATGGTTTACTTGGGATCATTGAGAATAAGTAGTTGATTCTGGGCAAAACCATCATTTCTATTGAAGCAACCCTTCCCATAAGTGATATGGGTAGGGATTTCCATCTAGCAAGATCATCTTCCACTTTTTTTAAAAGTGGGATGTAGTTTAGCTTTATTAAATCTGCCAGTCTTAGTGAGACATTGATAACTAAATTAGTAATATTCCCTGACTGCAGTTGTGTATTAGTTGGATTCTGGACAGAACAATTGATTGGAAGAACTGTAGATTTCAACCAATTTATAGAATAATCTGAAACATTTGAGTAAGAGTTTATCAACCCGATTACCTGAGAGAAAGAGGTTTGTGAATGCTGGAGAAAAGTAATACATCATCTGCATAAAGACTGATTTTATGTTCTATGTTATTGCATTTTATGCCTTTAATATTTTCAGTTTGCCTGATTGCTGCAGCTAGTGGTTCAATAAAAATAGCAAACAGGGAGGGAGAGAGAGGACATCCCTGCCTGGTACCTCTCTGAAGATAAAACCTAGATGATGTTTGGTTATTAGTCCTGATACATGCTGTTGGTGAACTTAATAATATTTTCAACCAAAGCCAAATTTATGCAAGGTTGCAAATAAGAATTTCCAGTTAACTCTATCAAATGCTTTTTCTGCATCTAGAGATAAGATATTAGTTTTAATGTTTTTACAGTAAGAAAAATCTATTAAATCTATTAATCTACATGAATTTGTGGATGAATGTCTCCCTTTAATAAAACCAGTTTGATCAGGATGTATTATAAGAGGGGTTACTTTCTCTATTCTTTTTGCGAGGGCTTTGCAGATTATTTTAAGATCAACATTAATGAGGGATATGGGACGATAGCTGGTAGGAAACAAAGGGTCTTTACCTGATTTTAGTAGAAGACTAATGTAGGCAGAATTCATATTTGGTGGAAGTCGGCCATTTTCCTTGGTTTCCTGCAGCATTCTGTGGAATGTTGGTGCCAGAATATTCCAGAATTCTTTATAGAACTCTGCTGGAAATCCATCTGGGCCTGGAGCCTTTTTATTGGGCATGCCTTGGAGGGCCTCCTGGAGTTCAGCCACTGTTAGTGGTGAATCCAGGGCCATCGCTTGACTTTTAGATAATTTAGGTAGTGTTATGTTATCCAAAAATTGTTCAATTTCATGATCTGATGGGTTTATCTCTGCTGAGTATAAAGCCTTGTAAAATTCTTTAAAGGTGTTGTTTATTCTTCCGGGATCATGTACTGTATTCCCGGTCTGATCTTCAGGTAGATTTTTGGGTAACCAGCTTAAAATTAATAAAGAAAAAACAACTATATCTGCTATTAAAGATCAGACCGGGAATACAGTACATGATCCCGGAAGAATAAACAACACCTTTAAAGAATTTTACAAGGCTTTATACTTATTTATTACCTTGTTCAAAGTTTTCTATCCTAAGTCTTTGAATTAAGAACTGGGTCTGTTTATTAATAATTTCATTTAATTCTAGCTTTGCTTTATGGGTTTTGCCTAGTCTTTCCTCATCTAGAGAAGCTTCTAATGAATTAATAGTTTATTCTAATTCCTGAATACATTTCTTTTCTATTTTCTTTTTATTTGATGAGAATGAGATTATTTTACCTCTAATCACAGCTTTCCCTGCCTCCCAAAGAATGGATGGTGACATACCATGTAGGTCATTATATTCCAAATAAGAAGCCCACTCTTTTTCAAAATATTTAAGAAATTATTTATCCTTAAGTAATGATACATTAAATCACCAATTTTTGCTTTGAGGCGTTCCTGTTTTATTTACTAAAGTTAGAGAAACAGGAGCATGATCGCTAACAGCTATAGGGTGTATCTCAGTGTCTGAAATGTCAGTCAACAGTGAACTGCTGACTAACAAATAATCCAGTCGAGAATACGAATGGTGGACATTTGAGAAGAAAGTACATTTTTTTGTCATTGGGGTGAAGAGATCGCCATGCATCGCAAAGTCCATAATCGCTCATGTACTGTTTGACTATGTCTATAGATTTCCAGCTGCACTGAGTCCCTGCTGTGCTGAGCCTGCCTATTTCTTCATTTAAACCAAAGTTGAGGTCGCCCCCAAGAAGAAGTGAGCAATCCATGTGTTCAAGGAGCACAGAGAAGAAGGAATGAAAGATTGAGGGGTCATCAACATTTGGACCATATATACTGACAATACATAACTTTTGGTTATGTATAGATAGTTTTACTATAATAAATCTACCCTCTGGATCTGTAACTGTATCTATTACTGTAAAATTTACATTTGTATTTATTAATATTGCAACTCCCCTTTGTCTGGAGTTATAGCATGCAGAAAACACATTAGGAAACTCAGGGGATTTAAGAACAACTGCAGCTGAGGTAGATTTATGGGTTTCTTGTAATAAGACGACATCTGCCTTCAATCTTTTAAGCTGGTTAAAAATCTTAACTCTTTCCTCTCTGGTGCCAGCTCCATGAACATTCCACGTGACAAACCTTAGAGTAGTCATAGTTTTGAGACAAAAGTTGTAAAGTCCATATCACCATAGAAACTGATAAACACAGGTGTATTATTAGTTTGTGCTTGGGGTTGCCTGATTGAAAATCCAAAAGCCGAGATATAAGAAAAAGAAAAATAGAAGAAAGTTGCGGAAGTGAGAGAGAAAGAAATAGTTATATTATGAAAAAAATTCTTTGTGTGTGTGTGTGTGTGTGAGTGATAAAAGACGAAAAAAGGAGTGACAAAGACATTTGGTGATAGACATGTGAAGATGAGAAAAGAAAAAAGTGCCAGCATCCCAGTGCCTAGCCCTGGCCACGCCCACATTGAGTAATGTAAACAACTTTACAGAGCTGTGCTAACATTAGATTATAGTTGACTGATAAAACAACTCTTATCTATCTATCTATCTATCTATCTATCTATCTATCTATCTATCTATCTATCTATCTATCTATCTATCTATCTATCTAATTATTTGTTGACAGAACACTATAATTGAGGACAGCAGCGGAGGGTTTGGCTTCGCCAAAATATGAAGTTTGAGCTTTCAACGTTGCCGTCGCTCCCCTGTGTACGAGCAGAGCGCGGCGTGTACAGTTCGGGGGCGAGCTTGGATTGAGTACGCGCTTTTTTTGCCGCGTGCACGGCGCGGAGCTGTAAGGAAGGGGAACACATCCTGACGGGGAAACACAGATTGACGTAACACCGGCGCACAGAATGGTGAGGGTTGCAAGGGAAATGTGTTTGTTTTGTTTGTTGCGCATTCTTCTTCTGGGGTGAACATATTATTAATGTAGCCAACACAATTCTCTGTGCTATGATGTGGATAAACATGATCTTTCCCAGACAAAAGTCTAATGATGGTCTTCAGCACCGTTTGAAAAACAAAGTGAAACACAATGGGTTTTCAATCTTTACACCTGTTATTACACCACAGTGTATATTATAATAGAACGTCAGAAGGTTAAATACCTATATATGAATGATTATTTATTGTCCCCACCGATATTCAAACCACACTCATGTTTATGGATATTGTCCCCAGCAATTGTAAAAACAAACCTATGCCCTTGGGCAGATGTACCCAGAATCAACTACTCCACATTCACAGGAACTGAGCTACAGTTGGTTGAGTTGTTGCATGCCTCGAGACAGGATTTCAAGCAAATTTTCAATTCCACAGAGAGCTGAACAGCAGTCTTTTAAATAAAAAGCTTTTACATCACATAAAAAAGAAGAACTCCTGGATCAAAAACTAAACTACTGCTTTATGATTTGATCTGACTGCCTGACTGCCAAGATGTGTGCGTGCGTGTGGGTGTGTGTGTGTGTGCGTGTGTGTGTGTGTGTGTGTGTCCCCTTTTCTCTTTTACATTAAGAGTTGGTTGTGTTAATTTTTTTCCAGCGATGACTTCTTCCGTGAAACTGAGATGTTGTTTTCATACATTAAGGAATAGCTCCTGGTCCCGATGGCTTCCCTGGAGAGTTTTACAAAGGATTTTGGCAAATAATCTCTCCAATACTTCACAGAATGGTTCTAGAAATTAGGGAAACCCCTATAATCCGTCAAAATATGAATCGTGCAATCATCAATGTCTTTCTTAAGCATGATAAAGACCCCGCGTTACCTTCAAGCTACCGTCCAATATCACTCATTAGTGTAGATCTTAAAATAATTTTCAAAGCACTGGCGCATAGAATAGAACAAATAACTCCGTATATAATCCACCACGATCAGACTGGATTCATTAAAGGCAGATATGCCATTAATAATACACAAAGGTTAATCAATTTAATAGATTACTGTAACATTGAAAATAAAGATGCCTTAATTGTCTCACTTGATGCAGAGAAGGCCATTGTTAAAGGAAAACCATAAGAAGTCCCGTTTGCAGTTTGCCACAAGCCATGTGGGGGACACAGCAAACATGTGGAAGAAGGTGCTCTGGTCAGATGAGACCAAAATGGAACTTTTTGGCCAAAATGCAAAACGCTATGTGTGGCGGAAAACTAACACTGCACATCACTCTGAACACACCATCCCCACTGTCAAATATGGTGGTGGCAGCATCATGCTCTGGGGGTGCTTCTCTTCAGCAGGGACAGGGAAGCTGGTCAGAGTTGATGGGAAGATGGATGGAGCTAAATACAGGGCAATCTTGGAAGAAAACCTCTTGGAGTCTGCAAAAGACTTGAGACTGGGGCGGAGGTTCACCTTCCAGCAGGACAACGACCCTAAACATAAAGCCAGGGTAACAATGGAATGGTTTAAAACAAAACATATCCATGTGTTAGAATGGCCCAGTCAAAGTCCAGATCTAAATCCAATCGAGAATCTGTGGCAAGATCTGAAAGCTGCTGTTCACAAACGCTGTCCATCTAATCTGACTGAGCTGGAGCTGTTTTGCAAAGAAGAATGGGCAAGATTTTCAGTCTGTAGATGTGCAAAGCTGGTAGAGACATACCCTAAAAGACTGGCAGCTGGAATTGCAGCAAAAGGTGGTTATACAAAGTATTGACTCAGGGGGCTGAATAATTACGCACACCCCACTTTTCAATTATTTATTTGTAAAAAATGTTTGGAATCATGTATGATTTTTGTTCTACTTCTCACGTGTACACCACTTTGTTTTGGTCTTTCACGTGGAATTCCAATAAAATTGATTCATGTTTGTGGCTGCAATGTGACAAAATGTGGAAAAGTTCGAGGGGGCCGAATACTTTTGCAAGCCACTGTATCTTAAAATGGATCAGACAGAACCCCTCAGATCTTAAAATAAATTGGTCTTTGCTTCTTCCTTGTAAATCCACCCCCATCTGGAACAATCCTGATATCCTACAGAATAAAAATATTCTAAACTGTACAACCTGGCATAGTAAAGGGATTACTCATCTAAAGCATCTCTATCAGAGAGAGAATTTCATATCATTTAATGTCTTAGTAGATAGATATGGGATAAACAAAAATAAATTCCTAGAATACTCCCAACTAAAATCCATCATAAAGGCCAGTTTTAAGAACAAGCAAATCAATCAGGAACCCCCTTTAGTAATTGCTTGTTTTTAGCACTTAAGCCCCCTAAATTAGTCTCTAAAATTTACACAGTAGGCTAATATCCAAAGTAGACACATCTATCTCCCTCCCAATCTCTAAATGGGAGAATGATCTATCTATTACACCAGATGTGCATTTCTGGATGGAGATATGTAAAAATACTTTCAAAATGACACGAAACTCTAACATACAACTTATACAGTACAAAATCCTCCATAGAATACATTATACAGGACAAAGGATGTTCCGGAGGGGTCTGAGACAAACCAATATATGTGAAAACTGTATGAAAACTTACCAGACAGCTATACTGTATGCATGCTGTTTGGCAATGCCCACCAATCTATAAATTCTGGAAAAGGATCTGCGAAGACTTATCGTTATCTTTAGAACACACCATCCTTGTTTCACCCTCAGTCTGCCTTCTTGGTGATATCACAAATCTGGACATTGAAATTTGTCAAACCTGCATGCTCCTTGTAGTTCTAAGCATTGCAAAGAAAACAATTCCTCAGAACTGGGAAGAGAAAAAATAACTTGAGCATAAATCAATTTAAAGGTTTACTGTGGGATCATGTCTCCATGGAGGGAATGTCTGCTGTTAGGAAAGAAACTCTTTCAAGCAGTATGGACACAAATTATTAACTATATTACATAGATTCTAGTTACAATTTACCCTTTCTGTGCAGTCAAACTATAAAATATATTACTGTAATCTATTTTTAAAAAGTTCAGTATTGCGGTAAATTACTGGCAGTGGTGGTTTCTAGAATTTACCTTGAAAAATTATGTGTAAATGTAGAAAGCACAACGGTATACAGTTTTGGTAACCATATATTTTACAATAGATTACCGTGACAACCACTCAGGTCTTCAAACTCTAGCATACTAAACATCCCTAGACTCAAAACCAAACATGGAGAAGCAGCTTTCAGTTTCAATGCTCCCCTTATCTGAAACAGACTTCCTGACGAGTGCAGAGCTGCTGAAATGCTGAACTGCTTTAAATCAAGACTAAAAACTCATCTGTTTAGAATTGCCTTTGAGTAAATTATTAATGTCATACACTACCGTTCAAAGGTTTGGGGTCACATTGAAATGTCCTTATTTTTGAAGGAAAAGCACTGTACTTTTCTATGAAGATAACTTTAAACTAGTCTTAACTTTAAAGAAATACACTCTATACATTGCTAATGTGGTAAATGACTATTCTAGCTGCAAATGTCTGGTTTTTGGTGCAATATCTACATAGGTGTATAGAGGCCCATTTCCAGCAACTATCACTCCAGTGTTCTAATGGTACAATGTGTTTGCTCATTGGCTCAGAAGGCTAATTGATGATTAGAAAACCCTTGTGCAATCATGTTCACACATCTGAAAACAGTTTAGCTCGGTACAGAAGCTACAAAACTGACCTTCCTTTGAGCAGATTGAGTTTCTGGAGCATCACATTTGTGGGGTCAATTAAACGCTCAAAATGGCCAGAAAAAGAGAACTTTCATCTGAAACTCAACAGTCTATTCTTGTTCTTAGAAATGAAGGCTATTCCATGCGAGAAATTGCTAAGAAATTGAAGATTTCCTACAACGGTGTGTACTACTCCCTTCAGAGGACAGCACAAACAGGCTCTAACCAGAGTAGAAAAAGAAGTGGGAGGCCGCGTTGCACAACTGAGCAAGAAGATAAGTACATTAGAGTCTCTAGTTTGAGAAACAGACGCCTCACAGGTCCCCAACTGGCATCTTCATTAAATAGTACCCGCAAAACACCAGTGTCAACATCTACAGTGAAGAGGCGGCTGCGGGATTCTGGGCTTCAGGGCAGAGTGGCAAAGAAAAAGCAATATCTGAGACTGGCCAATAAAAGAAAAAGATTAAGATGGGCAAAAGAACACAGACATTGGACAGAGGAAGACTGGAAAAAAGTGTTGTGGACGGATGAATCCAAGTTTGAGGTGTTTGGATCACAAAGAAGAACGTTTGTGAGACGCAGAACAACTGAAAAGATGCTGGAAGAATGCCTGACGCCATCTGATAAGCATGGTGGAGGTAATGTGATGGTCTGGGGTTGCTTTGGTGCTGGTAAGGTGGGAGATTTGTACAGGGTAAAAGGGATTCTGAATAAGGAAGGCTATCACTCCATTTTGCAACGCCATGCCATACCCAGTGGACAGCGCTTGATTGGAGCCAATTTCATCCTACAACAGGACAATGACCCAAAACACACCTCCAAATTGTGCAAGAACTATTTAGAGAAGAAGCAGGCAGCTGGTATTCTATCGGTAATGGAGTGGCCAGCGCAGTCACCAGATTTGAACCCCATTGAGCTGTTGTGGGAGCAGCTTGACCGTATGGTACGCAAGAAGTGCCCATCCAACCAATCCAAATTGTGGGAGCTGCTTCTAGAAGCGTGGGGTGCAATTTCTCCAGATTACCTCAACAAATTAACAGCTAGAATGCCAAAGGTCTGCAATGCTGTAATTGCTGCAAATGGAGGATTCTTTGACGAAAGCAAAGTTTGATGTAAAAAAAATCTTATTTCAAATACAAATCATTATTTCTAACCTTGTCAATGTCTTGACTCTATTTTCTATTCATTTCACAACGTATGGTGGTGAATAAGTGTGACTTTTCATGGAAAACACAAAATTGTTTGGGTGACCCCAAACTTTTGAACGGTAGTGTATGTATCATATGTGTTCATGCTTTATTGCTGTTTTTCATTCTTTATTGTGTGTTGTGTGTGTGTTATGCTAAATTGCTGCTTTTAATTTCCAATGTTATATTCTGTTTTTCTTTATCACCAAATCATGTAAAGCACCTTGAATTATCTTGCCTTGCCTGGTGCCACCTAGTGGTCACTGATGGAATGGAATCATGCTTACATAACAGTAAACTTTATTTGTTTAATCTCCAAATAAACTATAAACAGAATAAAAACAAGGTGAACACTTATACAACAATTATGAACAAGTAAAACTAAACAGTAAAAATGAACAGTAAAAAAAGAACAATAAATAAACAAAATGGAATGGTAGAATTAAAACAGACTGCCCCTGGCCATTAGAATCTCAGTCTGTAGCCTTGTCACTCCTTTGTTCTCCAGGATGCTTATTAGGACCTGAAAAAAAAGATATTATCCAATCATACCTTGGGGTGCTCTAAAGAATGCACTGCTTTTTTTCTACATTCCAAAGGACTGAAATGTTGACCACAATCACCACATAAATTACTCCAATTTCACAAGTCATCTTACCTCTGGGAGCATGACATCAAAAACGAAATCCAAAAGCTGCTTCTCCCCTTTCTCATCCTGGCTCCCACTCCTGTGGCCTCCTTAAAGGCCCTCTGTAGCTGGAAGATCTGATGACATTGGCGAAAATCAGAACAACTGAACATAAACATAAACATACACACACATATGACTGATGGTATTTTCATAGACCCGCTGGTCACTTAAATTCAGTGTCCTCAGCTTGAAGTGCTGTTTCTGAGACAAAGAGAAAGGTTAAAAGATAATTTTCAAACCAAGCATCAGGTTAAAGGAATGGTCAAATCCACATGTTAAAATTATTCACTCTAGGCATCTATCTTGCTTGTTATTTGATATATTCATCTAAACAAGACGTTAATAGATCACTTACTAAAAATGGGCTTGTAATAAAAACGGGCAGGCATTGCACATGTAGTCTATTGATGATTTTTTTATGTATCTAGAGATCAAATATAAAGTGAACTGCAGCTCTCCTCTGTATCCACATAATTATTAAACTTGCTAAAACGTTTTTATTCAATCCATCCTCAATATCCAATGCTATCCCCTGCTACGTCTTTTGTAAAACAGGCGTGACGTTCATAAACTTCCCATAAAGCTATCAAATGTTTGTAGACAAATGTTGCTTGCCTAATCTATTATTTTTAATCACAAGTTTTCACCTAATACATGTTTTATTAGTAACAATGAGAAGGTTAAGTTCAAGAAAAAAAGCATTTTTTGGAGGTTTGTCAGCCATCTTGTCTGCAGCTGGGTGCATCTCAGAAAATTGGGCAGTTTTGTAATGAATGGTAAACTTTTGTAATATAGCTAATTTAATGATCAAATTTCCTTTTGTATTCAGCCCATTATACTCTGATACCCCAAAATAAAATGTCAGTGTAACCAAATCCTTTCAGAATACATCTATTTAAAAGTCTCAGGAGAAGAAGCGTGAGGTTAAAAAACAATATCCCAAACTTTGAACATCTCATTGAGCACTGTTCAGTCCATGTTTATGGTATGAATAGAAAATGGCACATCTGCAAACCACCAAAACATGCCTGTCCACCTAAAGTGATAGGCCATGCAACAAACTAAAGGCAACAATGGTAACTGTGGAGGAGCTGCAAAGTTATGCTGAATGAATCTTTTAATGGGATAATGTTTAGTTGCTCCACTGATCTAACATTTATGGAACAGTGGCAAAAAGAAAGCTATTGAAATAGTTCAATTTGCAAAATGTAACAAGCCATGTAGAGGAGAATACGTTGCTCTGTTCAAATCAGAGAAACAATTAACTTTTGGCCTGTGTGAGAAATCTTGTGTGTGGCTAAAAACTAAGACTGCAAATCACCTTGAACACACCAATGCAACCATAAAAAATGTGGTAGCAGCTTTATGCTGGTCAGAGTTATTAGAAAGATGGGACCGAGTTAAATACAGTGCAATCCTGGAAGAAAATCTACCAGAAGCTGCAAAAGACTTGTGAATACAGGAAAAGTTTGCTGTCTAGCCAGACAAAAGCCAAAAACATACAGACCAGACTACAATGTAATGGTTTACATTGTCTTAGAATGGCTTGGTCAAAGTCCATTTTTAAATCCTATTCAGAATCTGTGGCAAGACCTTAAAACGTTTGTTCACAGAAGGGTTGCATCTAGTCAGACTGGGCTTGAGCTGTTTCACAAAGAAAAATGCACATTAGTTTGTCTAGATGTGCAAAGCTGAAACATACATCTCATGTCATGAAAAACAATTATCATTTCCCATAATTTTTAACATATATGTGATACTTTCTGTTTTTGTATATCATGAAAACAAATCTGAATACATTGGAATTCGTGGATGTAATATAGCAAATGTGAACAGGTATTACTATACTGGAAAGGTGATGTTAAATAAATATTAAGATCAGCTAATCAACATGCAGTTATTCTGTTGTGTATAAGCCAAAGGTTTGCCTCAGTTGTTTATGTTTGTTACATTGTGTTCACAGATGTCATTCTCCATCTCCCCACCCAGATGTGCCATCACAGAGTGCACAGCGCTCAGCTCACTGAGCTCTATCTGCTCTGGCCACTCACACTGGCCATCCTTTGGGAAGCCACAGAGGTCAGGCAGCTGTTCAGATCCCAACCCAGGAGAGGCAGCTTCGTGCTCAGGAGAGAAATGATAGTACTCAGGCTTCAGTGCATGAGATGAGGTTGCGGAGGAGAAGGGCAGCTCAGCTTTCAGTTGTGTTTTTTTTTATCGACGTACGCCAGTCCAAGTGACATCGTTTTACCTGCAAGGCAGATCAGAACAGAAACAAATCAGTCTAAAAAAATAATAGAAAAGTGAACTGATTAGAAGTGAAGTTTAAATGTATCAAACTATGCTTTGAAGATTAAATGCACCTCTCCTGCAGTACGCATTCCCCCCTCCCCAAACACCTTCACACCTTGTGCCACTTCTTCCCATGTCTGCCTCTTCAGCTCAATAGCTGCAGTGTTCTGCTCAGACCCACAGCAAAGAGAACAACAACAGGAACCAGCAATTAGACTGTTTTGGTCTAAAAACTCTAACATGGATTATTGTCTCAGATTTAGTGTTATGATGAAAGAGGGAGCTCTTGCTGTGCTGCAGAAGAGTAGGAGTAATTCAGGCTGCTGTCAAAGTAAATAAAATGCATAATTTGCAAAAACAATCCATGTCTGTGTAGTCCCAACCAGTGATGCACTGTTTGTCCTGTCAGACCACATTTATTGTTGTTAAACATCAGCACAGATTTCCAAATGTGTTCAGAACGTTATTCAAATGAACCTCATGTTGTTCTTGTCTGAAACTAACAAAATTTGTTAACACAGCACACAAAACCCATTCAATCAGAAAGATAGAATAGAAAATGTGACTTTAAAAGAACTACCACACTGTTTTTCTCCTCCTTTACCTCACAGAATTTTACCTTAAAAAAAATCGTGTTTTAATTTTATTTTACTCACCCTTTACCTTCCCTAAAATGAGATGTTAATACATAACAGATTTAGGCATGATTTAGTCAATCTCCACAGGAAAGCTTGTGCTACTGCACCACACCACTGGATCCATCACTTTGGAAGAAACAAGGAATGTAAAACTCCCCCTGCTGTCTGGAGAACAACACATTGCTCCTCTTGTGGATCTCACTGATGAGAGCCTCTGTTTGTCTTACACTGAAGTTGCTCTTTCTCTTCCTTTTCCGATGCTTTAGCTGCAGGAAATCCAGTTTGGAGCGAGGGGTGGGGGGCTAAATCCTACAAATATACAAGAAGAAACTGAGATGCGGTGAGACAATAAGGGAAATGCATGCAAACAGAAATAGGGACAGAGGAAGAGAGTAAAAGGCAGAGAGGATGCAAAAGATAAATTGACAGATCACATGTAAAAGTGAGGGGGATAATTAATCCTCAGATTTCAAGGTGCATAGATGTTAGCACATGTCTAGCAGAGGAGCTACACATTAAAAAGCCTTGCAGTTTCCATCAGAGAAGAGTTCCTCTGTGACTCACGCAGGCTGTGTGAAGTTTTCCACCTCCTGGGAGACGGATACCAGCTGTTCCACTAGATGCTGTCTCTGTGTGAGAACGTGTGAGAATTGGAGTTAAGGAAACACCAGCTGGAAAGAAGCAAGCTAAGAGAGGAAATCACAGCAGGTGGGCCAGGAAAGTGCACCATCTATAGGTATTTCTTTTTTCACACTTCACATGGAAAGGTTCCCTCTCCTACTTTCATAAAGTTCTGATTTGATGTGGAGACAGACACGAAGAGTTTATTTTGGCAAGGCTGGCAGGGTGCTGCACCTTTTATATCCTGATCTGTGTCATTCCCAGGTGAGCTGAGTGGTATTGCAGACAGGATTCAGCAGTCCACCCGGGAGTCAAAAGAAAGAGTAAACTGGGGTTTGATAGTGTAGTCTGAAAGGGTTTGGATAACTTTAAAATAGAAAATATGCCAAAGGTATTTAGCTAAAAGAAATCCAGTCTGAAATGTGGCATTCAATAGAGAGTGACTAGACTGGTGTTAACAGAGTTGAATATGGAGAATAAAACTAATGATTTTTATGTAAACAATCTCAAATGTAGAAAACCAACAAATAGCTATATTTCTGGAAAAGTAAGATAATGCCTGTGTCAGATTTGAACAAACCCGTAATTGGTTATTCTACAACTTGCAAAAGTTTCTTGAAGTTTTAACATGTTTTTACATTACAGTCACAAGCATCAATGCATTTTTGGGGGGATTTTAATGACAGATCAACACAAAACAGTATATGATTGTGAAATGGAAGAAAAGCAATGCATGGTTGTTTGCATTTCTTTCAAAGTAAAAAGAAATATGCTTTTATATGAAACATTGGAGAATAAACAGCATCATAAAACAGCTGACAAGTAACAGTTAGTGGACCCATGGTAACTCTGGAGGAGCTGCAGAGATCCACAACTCATTTGGGAAAATGAACAACTATCAGTCGTGCAGTCCACAAATGTCCTTTATTGAAGAGTTGTGCTGTACTGTGCTTGTACTCCCACCAAATATGAATTCTGCCTACATTAGTCTTCTACTAAAACAATATGAATGCTTTAAAAGCATAAATATCAGCTCCTCTCTGACAGCATGGTGGGAGTTTCTAAAAATGACAGAGTCCAAAATAATCCCATGCAGACGTACAGCCATCTTGAATAACCCCGCCATCTTGCAAAAAAAATGTATGATACGTTTTCCAGTCTGGAGGTGCAATGGAATTGAATACCTGGAACATATATTTGAAGGAACAGACTTTATCCCATTTAATACATTAATTACACAATATGGAATTGATAAAAACAAATTCTTAGAATATCAACAAATTAAATCTATTATTAAAGGTCAATTTAGGCTCAATACAGTTGAATTACAAATTCCAGCAAGAGTTTTAGATGTTCTTAATCTCAACCCCCCCAAATTGCTGTCTAAAATATACAAAACTTTATCTACATTAGATGAATCAATAGCCATCCCTATTTCAAAATGGGAGGTGGATTTATCAGCCAGCTTTGACCAAAACGTCTGGTCTCAGATATGTTTAAGAACCTTTAAAATAACAAATAAATCCTCAAGTGCAATTAATACAATACAAAATCCTTCATAGAGTACACTATACAGGTCAACGAATGTTTAGGATAGGTTTTACATCGTCTAATACCTGCTTACAATGCACAAGCAATATACCAGATACTTATGTTCATGCGCTTTGGTTCTGTCCACCTGTTAAGAAATTTTGGTGCCAGATATGTGAGGACTTATCAAAGTGTCTGAAATGTAACATCCCACCATCTCCCTCAGTTTGCCTGTTAGGAAATTTAAATGATGTCACCACGGACACAAAGTCAGTTCTAATGGTTCACATTGCCTTATGCATCGCTAAGAAAACTATCCTCCTGAACTGGAAAAATAAAAAAGCTCTTAATATTAATCAGTATAGAAATCTCTTGTTGGACCATATTGGTCTTGAGATGGCCTTTGGCTCCATATCTGATCAATCTCTCTGGGCTCCTTTGATCGGCTCCATCACCTAGTAGGGGTGGGGGGCACTTGGTTTTGTCGTTTGGGATACTGTTGCTGATGTGGGGTTTTTTGGGGTTAGAGGCGTCTGAGGGGGATCCCTGGGGGTGGGATCACTGGGCGGACGGGGCGCTGGCCCCAACCTGGGGTTAGGCTTTGGTGGCTTTGGGTGGTAACTCCTGATGGCTGCATGTGATGCCTTAGGGGGTTTGCACTGATGGACATGGGTTACTGGCCTGGTGGCCTTGCTGCGCCGATCGCCGGTCCCTGTATGGCGTCTCGCCTTGTTTGCTGGTTGGGGTCCCTGGCTGCTAGTCGCGATGGCTGGGTGGCATTTCTGGGCCAGATCAGTCCTTTTTCGCACTGGACTTGGCTCCTGGGTCTTGGTCTTTGTGCGGGGAGGTGGGGTCGGGCATTTGGCCGGGTTCGGTCGGACTTGCGGCGGGTGGACTGGCCGGGTGGTGGGCGTGCAGGGTAGTTGGGTGGGGCGCTGGGTTTGGGTCGGCCGCCCGGCTCATTGGTTTGCTCCTGGTCTGGGCAGGTACGTCGCCGTGGTTCAGGCTACGGGGGCCTCCGGTGTGCGGGTGGCGCTGGGGGCCGCCTTTGCTGGCGGGGAGGCTGTTGCTGTGTAGCGACAGGTGCTCTCCCCCTACGAGGGCACTTGGACGGGGGGGAGGGGTGTGCGGGGGGGGGGGCGAACTCAATCCATCACTTTACCACTCATATAGGGTCTTGGGGCATGGGCACACCACTAGGGTGCGAGGAGGGGCTTCCCTCCTCACTATCCCGTGGCGTCCTGGGTCCCAATTTTAGTATACAACTTAGACACTTAGACAGGGACTTTGGGGTGGGCACACTTTTCCGCATCCAGAGGGGGAGCGGTTCAATCAGCTTCACCTCTGGTCCCGGTCCCCACTGTTAAACCACATATAGACACTGAGGGCTTGGGGTGGGGGTTGGGGGATGTGTGGCTGCCTTCCCCACATCCCACCCCTCTGTTTTAAATGCACATTATAACAACACGCATCAACACCATACTCGAGCGGGAGGATGGAGGCTAGGGGTCTTTTCACACCCCTGTTCGCTACGGGCCATCAGGGGTTGGGGTCCGGAGGAGGAACAGGCGGTCTGGTCGGGGTCCTGGGCTGTCGGGCTGCTTTGCCACTGTGGGGCCCTTGGCGGTCTGCTTGTCTCCGTCCTAGAAGGTAGGGGGTCCATCTCCCGGGTCCGGGGGCTGGTGGCTCTACTGGGGCATTGGTACCTGGCCCTGGGAGCATAAAGTGTGTATGGGGTGTGTGAGTGAGGGTACTGCGTCATTTTTTTGGGTGTCTTGGTGAGTCAGTGAGAATGTATGTGTTAAAGAAGGAGGGAACGTATGACTGTGTCTGTATGTCTTTGTCTACCTGTCAGGTTGGATCTTGGTCTGCCCCCTCGCCTGGCGCACCTCAGGCCTTACACTTAATGGGGTGCCTATTTCCCCTCCGTCACTCCCCGCCGGTGACGGGGGCCCCTGCCTGCCGGTGCATCGGTGGTCAATCCGGTTCGGACCTGGTGCGTGCCTGGCCGGGCCTGGGGGGGCTGGTGTGTCGATCGGCCGATGCGCTGGGCCGATATCTTCCTTTGGTTGGTTGGGGACCTCTTTTAGGGGTGCCAGGTTTGGGATTGTTGGGTGGTGCCTGTTCGGTGGCTCGGCGGGATGCGGATCCGCCGTCTCTGCTCGTTCGATCACCTGTTCTGTGCGCACCGTGCGTGGTCGGTTCATTGGATGCCTGGTCTCGGTGCTCTGCGTTGCGCGGGATCAGGACCCGGGAGCTGGTACAACTTAGTTTTCCAGATGCTGGCTGAGTCCGGCCTGGGGAGGCTGTCCGTCCCCTGCGGCTATCGGTGGGGCGCCCCGACGTAGGGCAGGGGTGGGGCGCTGGGATGTTGGCGGTGGGGACTGGGCTAGGGCGGTGGTGGCGCGTGGCGGCCGGCAGCCGGCCGCGGCCCCTGCAGTGCCGGGGGCCCCTCGTCAGCCGGTCCCTTGTCGGGTCCCTGCTGGGGGGTGGGGTGCCCCTCGGCCCCGGCTCTCCCTGTCCATTGACCGGCCCGCCCTGGCGCGGCCAGTTGTCGGCGGGGCCCGTGGGCTCGTCACTGCTGCCCCCCGGGCCCCTGCATAGTAGCCGCTGGACGTTCCCCTGGGGTTCTCCTTTGCCCACTCTTGGGAGATGCGGTCGGCCCCGCCCAGGTCCGCCTGGGGCTCTGGGGGTCCTTTGGACGTCTTTGCTCCAATCTCCTTCATGTCTGCATCGATTCCTGGGAGACGGATTGATGCCTGCTCACACCAACTATCGAACACTCTTATGGAGAAACCTTATATGCACCAGCATGCTAACACACACACATTGATGTGGGGTCTCTGGTGTTTAAGGATATATTCTTGGGCTGAGGTTATCGTTACTAAAGCTTGATTAATCGGTACCATGAGTTTTTCTGTGACATTATTGTTGTATTTTATATCTATTTTTGTGTGATGTTGTTGTGTAATTCTTAGTTCACAATGTTTGTTTTGTTTTGTCGATGTTCCTTTTTCGTGTTTTGTTTTGTTTTTCCCCCTCTCTCTGCCGTCCTGTGGGTACGGAGGCAGACTTCAATGTCTTCCTGTGTTTTCTTTGTTCCCCTTCCTCTCTTGTATTTTCAACTCACCCTCTCTCTTGACTTTTTGTTTCCTACCTCTCTTCTTCATCTTCCTTCTTTCTTCTCCTTAATTTTCTGTCTCCGTGTCCGTAACATCAGGAAATAAAAACCCCAACAATTCATAACAAAGATTTTTCACAGCAAAAGCTGTACTGCTCCGCTTGTGAAAGTAAATCTGTTGGGCTTCTACTTGGTACTCAGACACCAATTCTGAGCTCCACACTGCCAAACAGGACACGTAAAAAAAAAAAAAGAAGAGTTGTGCTGTTATAAGAAAGATATAAGTAGCCAATTTGAAGTTTGCCACAAGCCATGTCGGGGACACATCACGCATGTGGAAGAAGGTGCTCTGGTCAGATGAGACCAAACTTTAACATTTTTACCAACACTAAGATCAAAAGATTATATTTTGTAGGAAATCTACTGCACCCTACTCTGAACACCACCATAAAACATCGTAGTGGCATCATGCGGTTTGAACACTTTTTCAGCAGGGAAAGGGAAATGGGTCAGAGCTGATTGCAAGAAAGTGGCACTAAATACAGGGGAATAGGCTACTGAAAGGTAACCTGCTAAAAGGTACAAAAACTTGAAGAAACAGGGGTGAACTTTCATCTTCCAGCAGTACAAAGGCCCTAAACATACAGCCTATAATGGAATAGCATAGAGATGGTTTAGATCAAAGCAAATGAGAGCATTGGAATGGCCCAGTCAAAGTTCAGACCTAAATGTAATTGAGAATCTTTTGTAAGACTTAAAAATGTATGTTTAGTGATAGTTCCTGTTCAGGTTAACTGTACTTTACCTATTTTGTAAACATAAATGGTCAAACATATTAGCCTCTTAATGTACAAAGTTAGTAGTGACGCCCCCCTAAAAAAACTGCAGCTAAATGTGGTTTCACTAGAAATTACCATAGGGGATTAAATACATGTAGAGTACATATCACAGTTTAATGACAATAAACTAAATGCAAGCAGAAACTAGACATTATGATTGAAGGTGACAGCTGCCATCAGTGAAATAAGCTTCTGCAAGATTTCTGTTGTCTCTGCAGTATATCAAACATTAATATTCTGCTTGATTTGGTATTGCTTGTTTTCGTATTAAGAAGACAATAATTTAGAAATTAAGCTATTATTTGGTTAAATAATAATGATGTAGGACGCATTCATTCAAAGTACACTAGGTAGTTGAGATGCAATTCCAACCCGGCTTCATGGTCAGTCGGACAAGGCACAATATGAGTATTAACCACGGAGCTTATCCTACTCCAAAATGTTATTTGCTGTTAAAAAAATTTTTTTTTTTGATTAATGCGTTGTGTTGTTATTTTGTTTTCGTTTTTTGCAAACGTGTCATAGGGATTAAATCAGAATAATAGGCTACAGTTGACCATAAATACATATTTTCTTCTATTTAGTAGACTAAAACTAAATGTTTAGAAGGTATATTCACCAAAAGAAAATTATCTTTAAAATTACATATTATATATGATTTTATGTTTTAAAGAATTTGAACAAAAAAATAGCTTACCGACATTAACTCTTATTTCCTACATTCTTGAAAGCACGTCAAGCCAATTCTATCAGCGTACTGTTCCCGATGTTCCTATTGGTCAATCCTTCACCGCTTCCACTTTTGACATTTGCGCTCTTCCGGGTGAATGTAGCAGAAATGTAAACAGAAAGCTCGACTTATGTTTTAGTCTTGTTTAGTTAACAGCTCCAGCTTTACTTCAACTGTATCCCTCCACGACCCTAAAACCCTAAACACACCATATTCACATTTGCTTATGTTGAGGCGCCATGCTAAAGTTAGCTTCTTACAAATCTGTGAGCAGCTGGAAGTTTTGCAGGCGTTAAGATGATTCGGAGGAACGGAGGTGAGCAGATATGGGCTCTGTTCGCTGGGCTTTCCGCTGCGGGTCGTGGACACCGACCAGGTCCGAATGGTTGTTTGCTGCACGGTGCGTCCAGCGGGAAGAGAAGGACAGGATCGGACAGTTTGTTTTCGCCAAGGACGCTAAGTCGGCGATGGTAAGTGTTGAGCTCTAAGGTTCGGCCAACTTCTGCACTCACATGAGAAGAAATGGAATTGGTTTCTGAGCCCAAACAGCCTTTGATAGCCCGACTTTAACAGATGTCACTGTCATTTAGTTAGTAAGATGGACCCAAACCCATCAAAAACTTCAAGGATTAATGTTCAATTGCTGTGAAAAAACGTAAGGCAATCCAAGGAAGTCCAGTAATTCTTATGACCATCTGATTAAAAGGATTAAACTAAAAGATCAGGTTGCCACCAGTGCAGAGGTTGCTAAGGAATAGCAACAAGCATCTATCTATCTATCTATCTATCTATCTATCTATCTATCTATCTATCTATCTATCTATCTATCTATCTATCTATCTATCATGAATTATGGGGTTGCTTAATGTCTAAAGTAGTAGGCTCGTTTACAGTTTTGCCTAAAAACACTGCTGTGGATAAATAATTTGATCAAAACATAATTTGAAAGCGGGATTCGACCAACAATCTTAGATTAATTTGATGATGAACAGTGCTTTTTCCAGGATGATTGAAAACAATGTCATAAGGAAAAGGTGATAAAGTTAATCAAGAATAAATAAACTCAGCAAAAAAAGAAACATCCCTTTTTCACGACTGTGTATTTCAACAATAATGTAAAAATCCAAATAACTTTACATATCTTCATTGTAAAGGGTTTAAACAATGTTTTTCATGCATATTCAATTAACCATAATTAATTAACATGCACCTGTGGAAGGGTCGTTAAGACCTTAACAGCTTACAGAAAGTAGGCATTTAAGGTCACAGTTCTAAAAACGCAGGACACTAAAGAGACTTGTCTACCGACTGTGAAAAACACCCAAAGAAAGATGCCCAGGGTCCCTGCTCATCTGCGTGAACGTGCATTAGGCATGCTGCAGGGAGGCATGAGGACTGCTGATGTGGCTAGGGCAATAAATTGCCATGTCCGCACTGTGAGACGCCTAAGACAGCGCTACAGGGAGACAGGAAGGACAACTGATCATCCTCGCAGTGGAAGACCACGTGTAACAACACCTGCACAGGATCGGTACATCCGAATATCACACCTGCGTGACAGGTACAGGATGGCGACAACAACTGCCCGAGTCACACCAGGAACACACAATCCCTCCATCAGTGCTCAGACTGTCCGCAATAGGCTGAGAGAGGCTGGACTGAGGGCTTGTAGGCCTGTTGTAAGGCAGGTCCTTACCAGACATCACCAGCAACAACACCGCCTATGGGCACAAACCCACCTTCCCTGGACCAGACAGGAGAGGCAAAAAGTGCTCTTCACTGATGAGTCACGGTTTTGTCTCACCAGAGGTGATGGGACGGATTCGTGTTTATCGTCGAAGGAATGAGCGTTACACTGAGGCCTGTACCCTGGAGCGGGATCGATTTGGAGGTGGGGGGTCCGTCATGGTCTGGGGCAGTATATCACATCACCATCGGACTGAGCTTGTTGTCATTGCAGGCAATCTCAATGCCTTGCGGTACAGGGAAGACATCCTCCTCCCTCATGTGGTACCCTTTATGCATGCTCATCCAGACATGATCCTCCAGCAGGACAATGCCACCAGCCATACTGCTCGTCCTGTGCGTGAGTTTCTGCATGACAGCAATGTCAGTGTTCTGCCATGGCCAGCGAAGAGCCCAGATCTCAATCCCATTGAGCACGTCTGGGACCTGTTGGATCGCAGGGTGAAGGCTAGGGCCATTCCCCCCAGAAATGTCCAGGAACTTGCAAGTGCCTTGGTGGAAGAGTGGGGTAACATCTCACAGCAAGAACTGACAAATCTGGTCCAGTCCATGAGGAGGAGATGCACTGCAGTACTTCAAGCAGCTGGTGGCCACACCAGATACTGACTGGTACTTTTGATTTTGAGCCTCCCTTCATTCAAGGACACATTATTCTATTTCGGTTAGTCACATGTCTGTGAAACATTTTTAGTTTGTCTTATGGTGTTGACTCTTTTAGTGTTCATACAAATATTCACACACATTAAGTTAAGTTTACTGTAAGTAAAAACAGTTGAAAGTCAGAGGACGTGTCTTTTTTTGCTGAGTTTACATTGAAATTATGGGTCCATAGCCAAGAAGCTCACCACATCTTTATCCTATTGAGAAACGGTTTGCAACTTGGATAACCTATAAACCTCAGTGTGCCGTAGAAACCTCTGACAAAAAAGAAGCATTGAAGTTTGGGAAAAATAAAGCTTCTGTCTGTCCCAAAACCTGTCCACCACTGTACTGTCAAGTCATAATGTGAAATGTGTGTGTCCACAGGCTGGCCGGTTGTTGCTCAGGAAGTTTGTGTGTGAGAGGATGAGAATCCCCTGGTCACAGATCAGATTAGAGCGATCCCCCCGAGGGAAACCATATCTGGCTGCCCCACTCCAGGTAAAATCTCTGTTTCATTTAAAGTTAAGTGTTTGCTTAGGCTTTTTTTCCTTCTCTGTTGTTACTGTTTGAAAACCAATAAGCATCAGACACACGGGACAGCCAATTATGTGAAATTAATATGTTCTATTCAGAACTGGCCCTAAACAGAATTTGATTTTGGGCTGCAGTTTCACATCATAACAAATGGATAACAGAATTGTAAAGACAAGGTTATTTCACTGACTTGCATCCATGGTTGAGTGTTTCAGTGCAAACTGAGTACAGTTGGAAGGTAAGTACCAACATTATCCATGTAAGGTGACTTCAGCACAGACACAAGTAGCAGAAATAATGAAAGTATTGTCATTAAATAATGGCTGTTAACTATTAAATTATGGATTATTTCCTGTTTATGATTACAACTTGTACATGTGTCCGTCCTTTTGAAGTGTACTTAATTTTCCACAAAACTTGAGGTAAGATAAATGCATGTAAAATCTAGTAAAGACTGAGCTCTTCATCGATTAAAACCCACAGAGGGTGTATTTTTTAAGTATATTTCTGGGTTCTGCCTAACAGAAATTATTTAATAATTATTAAAGTAATGTAAAGGACAATACACTGTGTCACCTTCTAAAATCCAGCAACAAATCTAAAAACAAAATCACAAGCAAGTATAAAAGTTCTGATTATTTTACTATTTTATTCATTTCCATAATTCCATTCAAAACGTTAAACTTCCATAGATTATAGATTCAGGGCCCACAACTTAAACGGTTTCAAGTATTTAGTTGTCACTTAATTTCCCTCTTGGATCAATTACGTATATTTTTGAATTGAATTTATTTGTACACAATTTGGGCTTCCAGCTCATAAAACCCTTGAAATCAGGAATTCAAAAAATTAGAATACTGCGAAGAAATCACCATGTCCTTCTCAGTTTTTGCAGGAAAACAAAGAAAGAAGTTTAGGATCACATCAAATCAATCAAAATATGACTTCACGTTGGTTCAATTGTCTCAGTTAGGTTCAATATGGGGAAGACTGCAGACTTGACAACTGGCCAGAAGACCATCATTGATACCCTCCATTGGATGGGTAAGATACAAAAGTTCAGTGCAGAGTGCTGTGTCCAAGCATATCAATGGAAAGTCCAGTGGAAGGGCAAAATGTGGCAGAAAAAGATACACCAGCAGAAGAGCTGACCGTGGGCTTCAGCGGATTATCAAACAGAGAAGATTCACCACATTCAGACGCACCCGGGACATCGGCTACAACTTTCGGGTTCCTCGGGTCAAACCACTTCTGAGCCTGATCCAACGTAGAAAGTGTCTCAACTGGGCCAAGGAGAAGAAGGACTGGACTGTTGGTCAGTGGTCAAAGGTCCTCTTTTCTAATGAAAGTAAATTGGGCCTTTCATTCGGGAATCAAGGTCCAAAGGTTTGGAGGAAGACTGATGAGGAACAGAACCCAAGCTGCTTGAGGTCCAGTGTGAAATATTATCAGTCATGATTTGGGGTGCAATTTTTGGTGCAGGTGTTGGTAAACTCTGCTTTCTTGAATCCAAGGTCACCGCATCAGTCTACCAGAATGTTTTAGAGGACATCATTATTCCTTCTGCTGAGGATCTGTATGGAGGTGCAGATTTCATCTTCCAGCAGGACCTATGCTCCTGCCCATGCCACCAGAAGCACCAAAACCTCGTTTGATGCCGATGCCATCACAGTGCTTGTCTGTCCAGCCTACTCACTGGAATTAAACCCCGTTGAGAATCTATGGGGTTTTATCAAGAGGAAAATGAGGGGGACCAGACCCAAAAACAAAGAAGAGCTGACAGCAAACATCAAGGAAATCTGGGCTTCCATAACTCCCAGCCAATGCCACAGGCTGATTGCCTCAATGCCACGAGGCAGTGATTAAGGCAAAGGGATTCCCTACCAAGTATTTAAGATTGACATATCATTTTAAAAGCACCATATTTTGATTGCTTTGATGTGATTCCTAAAAGTAAATGGTGATTTCTTCACAGTATTCTAATTTTTTGAATTCCTGTTTTTGTAGGTTTTATGAGCTGGAAGCCCAAATTATGTACACGTAAACAACTAAATACTTGAAATTGTTTAAGTTGTGGGCCCTGAATCTATAATCTATGGAAGTTAAACATTTTGAATGGAATTACGGAAATAAATAAACTCTTCCATATTCTATTTTTTTGGAAAGGTTCTGTAGATATCCCCAGTGCTGCATGAACAAGCTAGAAAATGTTCTACATGTTGGAATGTTATTGATTTGCCTTCATTTTCATGTGGAGCGTTACGTGACTGTCAAGACACATCAAACTGATTGGAAATCTTTTTGTGCATTTAAAAATGATGCAGGTCACTGCAGGCTCTGATTCATCCTGGAGTTTCAACCTCTCCCACCAAGGCGACTATGCTGTGCTTGCTGCACAGCAGGGGGTGCAGGTTGGAGTAGATGTGATGAAGACCACAATGCCAGGTGAAGGCTGAGGTTTACACATGGGTTTTAAAATTAAGAGTAAAAGACCTTTTGAGCAAATAAATGCAAACATAACAGTTTTTAGACATTTAAAAACATGTGATACCTTTGTTCATTGTCTTTTTTTAATCAAATGTGTTGATGTAAGTACAACTGTAGTGTCAGATATTTTTTGTACTGTGGTGCCAAATTACAGTTGTAGTTCCACAAGTTATCCACAAGGTGTCACTGTTGTCTAACAAAAGTATTCATACAAAAAGCCATTTAAAATTTAGGTCTAAGCATGTGTGTTCAGTCACCACAATCAAATGTGCAGAGCTGCTGTGATAATTAAGGGTGTGAGTTGTTTTTGCATATTATTCTCCATCTTCTCACTTCTTTCCTCCCCTTCATGTCTGCATCTTCATGTCTCCGTCTCCTGCAGGTAGCAGCTCCATCCCGGAGTTTTTCCGCATCATGACACGTCAGTTTACAGCGCACGAGTGGAGCACCATCCAATCAGCCGGCTCGGACCAACAGCAGCTTGCCGCGTTCTACCGCCACTGGGTATCCATAGCAACCATACTACCCTGTCATCACACTGCGTTGCTGCCGGGCACCACAGGCGGTGTGTGTGTGCGTGTGAGGGAGAAAGAAAGATAAAATATAATTTTCACTGGACTTTGAGACAAATTCGTTAATTCTGCACATTGGTGCTTGACCTCCTTTTGATTCAAATTTCACCCCCACTTTTCTTCCCTCACTCGTGTTTTTCAGTATGTCGGTATGTCTTTTTCACAGTAGTCACAGTTTTTGTCTCCTTTCTTCCATTTCTTTTTTGAAGACATGCACGCACACACAGATGGTCACTGGAAGCAAGTGCTGAGCTAAGTAAAGATGCTGTGAGAATGAGAGGGCGGCACAGAGACGTCAAGCTCTGATATCACCACCACACTGTTGACTAATGGTAGAGCTCAGTGGTTGCCATAGTGATTAGCTCTGTAATGGTGTTATTGTGGCTTATTGGCCATGGAGCATGGCTGGTTTTGGCTGGGCACACACAGAGAAATAAAACCCCTCTTTTGTGTCCACGCCTTTAACATGTGTGCACAGATTCCCATCTGTTATAGTTTGAACCACTTAGACTTTCTCACACAAACAACACATTTTCTTTTCTTTATCAGTGCATGTAGGTAATCAAGTTTTCTCTGTTTTGCACCAAGACCCTGAAGGAGAGCTTCATCAAGGCCATCGGCACAGGTCTGGGTTTCAACCTGCAGAGGGCGGAGTTTCACCTGTCGCCCGAGCCGCTCACACAGGGCACCATGCTTCGCCAGACCAAGATGCATCTAGACGAGGAACCAGAGGACGAGTGGATATTTGAAGTAAGTTTGGTTTAGAAAACATGTGTTGATGTCTACGTGTTTTTCCGTATTTACTATTAGTGTAGTTGACCTCTTGCCCAAAGTGGATCACCAGAGAGGGATCATAAAGTTAACTTGTCAAATTTAGTCCATATAGAATTATAGTTTCATATTGAATGTAAGTTTTAAAGTACCTTCTATAGACATAGAAACAAACCCCTCAAACTACACCACCTGTTCTACACCATCTCTGCTGATAGTTCAAGTGGTTGTCCAAATCCACTTAATGACAGAGGAGGAAAGTCAATTTTGCTGCAGGTGTAAATTAAAGCAGGTGTAAAGCTCATCTAGCTCCCCTGGAAAGAACAGAGGTTGGAAAGTAGCGCTGTTGGTAGCATTTATAGCAGGGAGTAGTCAATGAGTCATATCTTAGGTCTTCTTCCTCTTCCTTTTTCTTCTTCTTCGATGCTTTGTGTTTTTGTCAACTCTGCAAAGTTCTGTAAGAATGTTTGAGTTAGCATCAGAGAAATGTTTAGAAAAGAAGAGTTCATCATATTTAATGGAGTAGCTCCAGAACACTACAGGACTTCTGTGCTTTCCTTACCTGCTTTATTTCTCCATTTCTTTTTTCTAATCTTCCATCTTTATTCCCTCCAATCCACACTTTTTCTGTTTTTTTCCCATGTTTTTGTGTTCATCTTATTACATGTTTTCTTGCCTGTCTGTCTGACTGTTAGTAACTTAACTCACATAACTTTGATGAAATTTTTTAGGAAATGTCAGCAATAGGACATGAATGATCCGACATGAAGCGCGTATCCACCCACTGACTAGCGGTTCTAATCTCCACTCCTATCCCGTGTCAGAGAGCTCAATGCGGCTCCCTCATGCAGCAGCCCCGCTACGGTTGGAGCATATCCACAGCAACTTAGTCTCAACTTGTGCTCTCCCCTCTCTGCTGGGAGAGCACAGTGACAGCACTAACACAGCCATGCGTCTCATTAACAGACATTTCATTGGAAAAGTACCGAAAGTTAAAATGAGATAACAACATGTGGATGGAGGGAAATGAGGGGCCCTGGCAGAGGTCTGCACTCTCTTAGTGCTTTTCTAGTTACATTTTCTCTACATTTCATCTGTAATGGTCTTTTACAAGTTTCTGTTAAAAGTGCAGTGTTCCCTTTCCTCAGCTGTCCTTTATGGCTTTACACCTGTCTATTTATCTATTTTGAGCAGGAAAAAACTTTGCCGTATGATCACTCTTTCACAACACCTGTCATGTTGTATTTGACCCATTTCAAAATAAATTCTGTTTTTTTAACAGTTTTCATATCATTTCTGTATTTGGCTGTCTATTTAAATGGAAAAAACAACTTAAAACTGGTGTATGTGGTTAAATTTGAAATCTGGTCAAATATATGTTTGTTTTTAATTGTTACGCTCTGGTTTATGACAGACATTTCCTAATGTCACCCTTGGTTCTGGAGGGACTTGCTGGGTGTTTGTTTTCGACACTTTACAGACACAAGCATTCAGCCATTTCTCAGCAATTGCTGTTTATCATTAAAAAGTCATGGAGGAGAGGTGGGCTGGGTCTTTTACAGTCAATCACAGAACTAACACAGGGAGACAGATGGCTATTTTCACCCACACTTACAGGCAATTTCAAATCCTGTCATATGTGTGCATGTGCTGATGTGTGTGTCTGTGTGCTTCTGCAGGAGAGCCTGCTGGACGCTGACCATCATGTTGCGGTTGCACTCGGACCAGCAGACAGGGCAGTCTCCGCAGTAAGGCAGCATAACTTTAATGACTGCATAGCTGCTCTAATTTAGAAATAAAATGCAATTTTATCTTTATAATAAAGTCAAAACATAATTTACACTAGAATATACATCTAAGGCCATTTTCATGAAATTGAAAGGTAAGAAATGTGGGTTAAAAAACCTGTTGCTTAAAGACAAAGAAACATCTGTGTTTAGACAGAAATATACTGTAAGGCAAAATTATTTTTGTGCTGCAAATTCAACTCCTCATCCCAAACAAAAACCATAGTAAAATTTGGAATTTGTTCATGACTGGAGGAATTGTAGATGATGGTAAATAAAAAATAGATTTTTGGTAAAAGCCTTCTTCAGGCGTAGAGGATAAACTGACATAAATATTTGTTTTAGATCAACAAGAACTAAAATGTATTGGGATGGCCTAGTCAAAGTCCAGACCTTTCGTGTGGATTTCAAAACAGGCTTTAGAGACAAACGCTATTCTCTAAACAGCATTGCCTTTGGGAGAGATTTATGGGGTCAAATCAGGATCAGCTTAAAGTGAATGAAAAAATAGATTGTAAACTTGAAAAATAGACATTGTAAATTTGAAAAAAAAAAAAAAGTACATTTGAAAACAGTTTTGAACTTTAAAGTACACGTAAATTTTTTAAAAATTTTGTAAATTTGAAGAAAAAAAAGTTACATTGAAAAAAAAATTGTAAACTTGAAAAAAAAACTGTAAATTTGAAAAAAAAAATATTTGAATAAATATTGAAAACTTGAATAAAAAATCTATAAACATAAAACTGTAACCAAATGAAAAAAAAGGTTATTTGTAACAACTGCTGTTTTGTATTTTCAATCTTTTTTTTTTGCCCGTTTTTACGTTTCTCTTCCCCTTTGCTTTCAGTCCAGTTTACAGTTTCTTACAGCCTTTTCGTTTTCGGAGTTGAGCCTAATTTTACGTGGGCACGGGTCTTAGAGCCCATTGGCTACTGGGGACATCAGGTGACAGAGTTTATGTTGACGTAATTTCCACCCCAGAACAGCGTATGTTGTTGGCGCCGCCTGTGTCATCCTTCTGTACCAGACATTGGGATGGCGGCGGACGGTCATCTGCGGTAGGTTTAGTTTTGTGTTCCTAGAACACATATGGAGTACTCCATAGAACACAAAACTAAACCTGCTATAGAGAGAGAGAGTTACGACAGACTTTGAACTAGCCGACACGCGGTCACGTGGTTCATGGAGTCCTCAATAGTTCCAGACATCCCAGCGCTGTCAGTCAGTCTGAGCGGCTTCTGGCGGGACAGAATGCAAAATCGAATATTTTCTCATTTCTCCTGGCGATTTTTGATCATTGACTAATGTGTGCTGATTACTTTTTACTGAAAACCCTATGCATTTTTATTTTATCAAAGCATTTCTAAAGGGACAGACATTCGTCACTGTTCTACATTTTAAGAGGGAAACCAGAGTGCTAACACATGTACAATGCATGTAGATCACCGATCATATTTGATAAATTAATGCACTACACTGCTCAATATAGGCATGTCTAATAACCTTATGTTTCACAAGAAACCCTAAATTGGAGTAATAATACTCAATTTTGCTTGTTTTCTGAATGCTAGCATGGTAATGACATACCTTGGAACTATCTGATGACGATCTGCACTCGCTGCACCTGCATGACCCACGTGACTTCTACATTCCACTCAATGGTCAGAACTCTCTCTCTATGACGTTAGTCCCCAGGAGCCAATGGGCTCTAAGACCCGCCCCCACGTAAAATTAGGCTCAACTCCGAAAACGAAAAGTCTGAATTGAAACTGTAAACTGACTGAAAGCAAAGGGGAAGAGAAACGTAAAAACTGGCCAAAAAAAGATTGAAAATACAAAACAACAGTTGCAAATAGCTTTTTTTTTTCATTTGGTTACAGTTTTAGGTTTATAGATTTTTTTATTCAAGTTTTCAATATTTATTCAAATTTACAATATATTTTTTTTCTCAAATTTACAGTTTTTTTCAAGTTTACAATTTATTTTTCAAATTAACAATTTATTTGTTCAAGTTTACAATTTATATTTCAAATTTACAATGTGTACTTTCAAGTTCAAAACTGTTTAAGTTTACAATGTCTATTTTTCAAGTTTACAATCTATTTTTTCCATTCACTTTAAGCTGATCCTGATATGACCCCATAGGAGATTAACATTTTTTTAACTTCTATTTTGTTCCATTCTTTTGTTCAATGTTTTGCATCAAGTGAAAACTACTTCATGTTGAACTGATGAATCATTAATGATTCACCAGAAGAAATTTAATTTCTTTACTTCTAACCAAGAAAAAAACTTAAGAAAAAAAAAAAACATTTAACCATTGTAAAATTACCCAAAACTCTTCAATGCGGAAGTTAGTGAGCGTCTTTTCAAGCACATTTGAAATTGTGGCCAGTTTTCACAAGGGTGCTCTGATATCCTGCTTTGAACAAGCTCATTCAGAGTTCTACGTATCTTTTCCTAATAGATGTTATAAAGGGAATATTATTTTCTTTACAAAAATGCTACAGACAACCTTTATTAAAGTTATATTTAGTTTTTTTTTTTTCTATTTTGCCACTACGGATGATTTCAATCAAAGCTTCAATCTGAGCATTATTGAGAGCCAATCACATTTATTGGCAGCAGTTTCTATGTAAAAAGAGTGAAAAAAAATATATATATTTTACTGTAGAAGAACTTGTTTATTTTTGGCTTAATGTCATACTAAGACATGGAAGAAGATTGATTGACTAAGTGTTAGGCAAACCAGTGATATTTTAACTGGTCATGTTTTTTGATTCAAGATCCAAAGGGGGAAAGACTTTAAATGTTTTCCGTTTACTCCAGAGTCCAGCAGATATTTATTTAAAATGTCCCGGTTTTTTAAAACATGATGATGCCATGCAAGGTTTCCAGGGCCTTTAGCAGAGAAACAGACCCACAGCATTGCAGATCCTCCACCATGCTTAATAGTGGGTAACATGCGCTTTTTCAAATATCTTTTGTTTCCTACCTTGGGTGTTTGCTGAGGAAAAGCTCAACCTTGATTCCATGTGACCAAAACACACGGCTACAGTTAAGGTCCCAGTTTAGTGAACTTCACAGGTTTACATTTGTGATGGTAGGATAGAAAAGCCTTTTTTTGGCATCTCTCCTGAGAAACTACTTTTTACTGCAGTTCTCAGAGTTTTGGAAATTTGTTACAAAGCCTTACCGTCTTGCTCACTATGTGTGGTGGTAAGATAAATACAGGTTGTCATCCAGCCTCTTGGCCAGTGGCTGAAAGAAGTTGGCTTCTGTGTTATATGTATACCAAGGGAAACTGAAAGTCATCACTAACAACCTTTAAAAAAAGGTAAAATATATTTAAAAAATACTTCAGTTGAATTTAGTTTAAGAGATTTCTATGGGTACCAATATTTGTGCCGCCGTTTTTTAACATTTTTTCTTTCTCACTGAATAAATGTACTCACACGAATAGGTGGATTTCTCTAAATATGTCAGTGTGAGTTCCTGCTGCTACAGTAAAACATTTATTTATTTTAAGACTTTAAACACACCTCTGCCTGGGGTGCGAACAAAATTGTCCACACCGAATTTTGTTTACAAAACAAAAAAACAAAAAATTGTCTTGAGGGCAACTGCAATAAGCTAACACACTATTTTCCCCACATCTGTTACATGCTTCCTGCTGATGCATTCAGTTGCTGTGGAAACCGTGTCCTGGTGGACCACACGGCTCCCTCTTCGCTGTTGGCAGCCACCTCTTTACCCGTTTGAAATGATTTATTAAAGAAGACTATCAAATATTTAATTTAGATTCAATTCTCTCATGAAATCCGAGCCATTTGTGATTTTAAACTCTTAGTCAGACACCTCAGTCTCAAGGAGCCTGTCAGTGTCCTATTTTTAGAGATCTTACAAACTAAATCATAAGTCCCAAACTAAATGAATCATAAGGGTCAGCACTATAAAGGCTAAAAAAACTAATGTCGTTCTCTTGTCTTCCTTGCAGCCTCTTCCTCCTCCCGCCACATTCACGCTGCTGTCGTTCAGTGAGCTCATCGCCTCGGCCTTGCCGCTGACAGAAGAAGACCCTGCCTACTGGGATAGTTTCAGGATGAAGGCTGAGGCTCCACAGAGACAGAGGGATACATAGATATCTGGCTGACAACCTGTCTCACGCTGACATTCACCTGCCCAACACACACACACACAGCTTTCAAAAGTGCCAAAGAGGAAACACAAGTTCACTGACATTGAAGCTGCTTTCTTATTCGACACAAGTCCACTCAAGTGCTGTCAAGTTTCTTTACAGACCTAAAATCTAAAGTTTGCCTCCAAGGAATCTGCTCCATCTCTCTTTAGAACTCTGCTGAAGAAGAAAACTCTTTCAACTCACAGAAGCTGTTCAACTTTTTATGCTGTTTGGATATATTCTCTATTTTTCTTCCTGTATATTCTTCTCTTTGATGAGGCTCCTATTTAAAATTCAAAATAATGCTGAGCCTGATTGACATTTGTAAGATAAGCAGAAGATGAATGCATGAACCTCAACTAGGTTAAGATATGGTACAGAAAGTGTTGATATTTACATTTCTGACACATAATTGTTTTGTTGTCAGATTGAGATTGAAATGTAGACCTTACCATCTCTGCTGAAGTTGTCTAGTTATTGTTTTTATTTAATCTATTAATTTTGTGTCTTTTTTGTGGATATCATGATTTGTCCACTTGTCAGAATCTGGGCCATAATGTGCCATATAATTATACATTTTAAATGTTAAACCACAACATTGTTGTGTCACATCCTGCTTTAACTTTGCAAAATAACAAAGAATATACTAATTTTTACTAGGAAATGTAAAGCTTGGAAATAGACTGTCTGGATAATAGTGTTTTCTGTAGAAACATAAGATTACTTCAGAGTCCTTCGTTGTCTTTCTCTGGGCTATTTCAGACAGTTCTTACAAACATTCATAGCCTCTAAATTTTAAATACTTTTTAAATTATAAGTCTGGGGAGAGGTGGTGTGGATATATTTCAGCATTGCTTTAAACGTTACCGGTGATCATTTACTCCAAATGAAGACAGAAACAGAAACTGAGAGCAAGATTTATCTGGGTTTCACAACTGTGAAAAAATGAAACAAAATTACAAATATGTGCACAAGATGTCCGTGTCCTGCAAAAATGTAATTTGAAAACATAGCAATGGCAAGCGTATAGGAGAGCTGGGCAACAAGTCCAGTCAGCAACAACAGGCAGTTCAGAAGTCTTTAACTTGTTACCGTCTACTAGAAATACAAACATAAATCACAGGATTAGTAATTTACAGGGGGAATGGTTGCTGCAGCACTAGGGATGTAAGAAAATACCAATATATTGCAATATTTTGTTACGCTATTGTATCAATATTCAAAAGCAATGTCTATTTTTTTCTCTTTTTTTAAAGAATTTGAATGCAACCATTAATAATGGCAGTAATTTTTAAAGTAAAATCAAATGTATGACTGGTAGTTTGTGGCTGATTTCACCTTCTTTGTTCCAGTGGATCGACTAGACCAAGTAAGAAAACTGGATGTATTAAAGTATGAAACATGTTGGAGTGTTTAGAATGCTGTGACAGATTTTCTACGGTTAAATTCAGTTTTAAAAATCACAATATATAGTCTTTCTTATAGTATCGCAATATATTGTGTCGTCTACTCTGTATCGTGATACATTTCATATCGCCAGATTTGTACAAATAAGCATCCCTATGCAGCCCCCAATCTTGTATTTCCAAAGTGCTCCCTGAACAATGCAACATTTTACTAAAGCCCTCTGATATGATCACAAATGCTAGTTTCACATCCCTGGGAACATACCGTTTCAGCTAAAGCACTTTTAACCTTTTAAGAATTCAACCAGTCAGTGGTTCCCAAAGCCTCTTAGCAACTTCCACCACAAAACTGTCAGACTTTAATATTGTGGCATGATAGGTGACCTTGTCCCAAGTGTAGTTTTTCAAGACGGGGCAAGAGTTTGGAAAAAAAAAACAGCAACAAAGATGGAGTCCATCCCTGCAGCTGTACTGACTTAGTTTGTCTCTTCATCGGCTAAAAACTTCCTTTCTCTGCAGTCTTGAGGAGACGGAGAGGCAGGAGGGTCAGACAGGAGTCAAATGGACTTTTTCTCCTTGTCAGGTTTAGTGTAATGCCACAGAAATAGACTAATATTTTTTCCCAAGTGTGGGCTGGAAGCATCAGTATAGTCTGAGGCACGCTCTGCTGGCTTAGGTGATTGATGTTTTTCTTTAATGAAAGTATTTAGTCCAAACATAAAAAGGATAATTTAGTTGAAATTGAACTCAAAATTATATACATGCATACATAACATAAAAATACTGCTTCTGACAGAAGAATGTTTTCCTTTTTGATCAAATAAGTGAGAATTTATTTAATCAGTGAGAACACATTCACACAAATCCTTTTTTTCTGGTAAGCAGAATATTTGTCTCAATACACACACACACACATGTTCTGAACAAAAACCATAGCTTAATGATAACTCCAATTACAGCCTGTTTTTACAAACAACTAAGGCTCCTCTAATTACTTTTAGTGCAAAGTGATGTTTGTTTACATGTAAATGTATTTGCATTTTTTTACAGCCAAATGCACAAACGGATCAAGAAGTTCAGGCAGAACTGTTGAAACAGTTACAGAGACATCACCGAATAAAATAAGTTTGAATTGCATGTTAAAGTAGATGTGAGGCTTAAATAACAAGCTATTAGTGCAATACTGCAGGGGAAATCTATCACTCTCATTATAAATATTTTCTTCTGTTCCAACCAGAAAAGAGATTTATCAGCACACCTGGATGAAACATTTAAAAATATTCCAGTAGCCTACTAACAATTTCGAGGATGTGTAATAAAATAAATCAACACTATAGCCCACCACTTTGATGTCTTGGTCTCAAAAATGTGTCAAAAGTAAATTTTGAAAATTAATTCTCATGTAATTTCATTCAGTCACATCACAGGTTCAAAGTATCAACGTCTGTTCTGAGTATTCAAGCAAAGAAGATGGGACCGAAAAAGTGGGGGAGAGCCAAAGAGGACCAATTACGCTAAAATAAAATTAATGTTAGTTCATCTTCTTCCTTCAGCTGCTCCCAGGCACTGCGGGAATCATTAGCTGATTGATAGCTGGGCTTTGTAGGGACTCATTAACACAAAAACATGAACCCCGTGGAACTAGTCAGTGATTCTGCTCAGATAATGGTCATGGCTAAATAAAATCAATTAAACCTTTCTGCTCAAACTCAGGACTCGCGTCAGAGCAACGTCAGAGCTGACATGGTCGATTTAAACCTCCTGGTCTTGGTCGGCTGCCCTGCAAACAGATCCTGCAGGGACCATGCTAGCTCCTCTGGCCGGCCTCCTTGAGTCAAAAACAACGGATGAAACACAGCAAAGACACAGACACTTTGATTAAGATATCAAGCATAATCACACAGTTCATGGGACTCCAAATGAGTTTGTGTCAAATTTTCTGAAAACAAAGTGCAGGATTTTCCAATTGTCCAAGATAGGAATTCATGTTGGTTTATGAGAAAAAGGTTTGTTTGGGTTGCTAAAAGAAAGAAAAAACTTATTTACTCTTCTTAAACGAGTGCTGATTGAGAAGTAACAGAACTGCAACATGACCTGCAAACTAAAACAATGCATTAGAGTCTGTACACTGATCCTGGATTCTGCTGCAGAGAAAACAATGTATTTTTCTGAGGGCTCAGCACTTCAGAGAGGTTGACGTGATTTAACTTTGATTGCAGAAATACCACATATGGGGAATCGGGTTTGGATCTGGCTACATGGCCACTGTGATTTGATTGGTCCCTTGTCGGTCCTTTGATTTGTCTTTGTGTTTTCATGAGGAGTGATAGAAAAAAAAACTGATGTATATTTTGCATTCATTCACTTTGCAAATATGCTTAGAAATGTGATGCCAATGTACTGTAGTTGCTGCTCCTGATTTTGATGGAAAGACCCCATACATAATTCCACCTGGAAAAATGTGGGAATCTTTTCATTTCCCAATTCCAAACTTACTAAGCAGTAAGGTGAACATCTTTGCTCCACCATAACCTCTGCACACACAAACAGAAACATCCCTCAATGGTCCCATCCATGCATCGCAAGCATTAATACTCACAGGTCCATGAAAATACAAATAAATCAGCCACACACATGTCTGGACATACATAAAAACATGTAGAGTGATTTGCTTTGACAGTGTGAGTGCGCTGTGGGAGTAAACCGTCATGCTTAACCCAAAAATAAACCTCACTCCAGGGTAGGAGACAAAGGGCACAGCATCTCACTGTGGGGCACACTCACCAACACACTCTAAAGGCCAGGGAATGTAAGACACGTCCCTGTTAAAGTCTAAATTCACATACTTTAACATTTGGGCAGTAGACATAAACATGTTATATAATGAAAAGCAAAGTCTAAAACCTGATTCTTTAATGTACATTTAAAAACAAAATCAAACATTGCCATGTTGAGCATTAAATAATGCAGAACTGAGGTCCCGCAAAGACTTAAGAAATCCCTTTCCCTGCGTGTGACTATTTAGTGTCCTACAGCATGTTAATGAACTCATCATCTGCGTGAACGATATATTCACTCTGGGCTTTAAATTATGCATTTGAACCATTATTTGTGTTTGAAGGGTGGGAGGGATTACAAATACAACCAACAAATTAAAAGGACTTGATGCACAAGTTTGAATTTGTTTAGGGTTTGCTATAATCCACGCAGAGTTGTATTCAAACAAACTTAAATAGGCTATGTAAACACACACCGAAATAAACAGTTGATTAAATGTCACCAAGCAAGTAACATAGAAAACCTTCAGTAGCCATCGCCAAGGTGGTAGCTTAAATGATGCTTGGTATTTAAACTCTCATCTTCTCAGAAATTGTAAAATTCCAGTGTTTAATCATAAGTCACCAATTTTCAGTAGCAATAAATGGATGCCATTACAGCAGGTTAAGTCATCCTGCCTCATGCATTCCAAAACTGAGTTGGGTGTGTACTTGGGAGGATTCCATCCTGGTTTCAACCTTCTTATGGTAAAATGGTTATGGCCTGTACTTGTATGGCACTTTATCTAGTCCTAAGAACCCCAAAGCGCGTCACACTACATTCAGTCATTCACCCATTCACACACACTGGTGATGGTAAGCTACACTGTAGCCACAGCTGCCCTTGGGCACACTGACAGAAGTGAGGCTGCCAAACACTGGCACCACCGGTCCCTCTGACCACCACCAGTAGGCAAGGCGGGTGAAGTATATTGCCCAAGGACATGAAGACAGAGACGAACAGAGCGGGGGTTCAAACTGGCAATCCTCAGGTTACAAGACAAGCTCCTATCACCTTAACTATGGTCGCCCCATCTTACTCATATAACTGTGATCCTCAGAAGAAAAGAAATTGGCTAGGAAGTTCAAAGCTACCCAGAAACCATTGAGGCTGAAGCCAAAAATAAACTGAAAGATTATGGTAAAATCAGGGCCCTCGTTCACAGCTAAACCAGTTTTTATCACCATGGAGTGAAAGGCTCCCGACTAGACAAGAAGCACCTGCTCAAAGATCAACAGCTTAAAGCTTGGCTAAAATTTGCGGCAGCAAACCTGGACAAGCCAAGTGTCTTCTGGAGAAAGGCTTTGTGGAGGGACAAGGATAGTAAGAACACTTCAGCACAGTACAGGTAAAGCTCCAAATTAATGCATGCACAGGTTATAAGACAAAGTCTCCGGCTTTCTCCCTCAGTCCAAATCCATGACTGTTAGATTAATTGGTCTTCCTAAATTGCCCTTAGGTATGAGTGTGTGCATGGTTAGTTGTCTTGTGTGTCTCTATGTTGCCCTGCAATGGACTGGCAAGCTATCCAGGCAGTACCCCGCATCTTGCCTGATTACTGCTGGAGCCACATTTGTAGAGATATGGCTCTAAGGTAAATTTCAGATATTGTGTTTGCATTTTTTAGCAAGCCAGACAAAGCAGCAGCTAAATGGAGTTAATGTATTAACTTAGGTTTGGGAGCAGGACCACGCCCCAAAATCCACTTCCCACTCAGCAATCTACCCAAACTCAGTTCACCCAGCATTTCACGCCTGGATCGCAAATCTAATTCCTCTGCAGTTTATATAAACTCAGCCCGCCTAGCGCTCCTCATTAGTCTCTATTGTTTTTGCACCCCTCCCTTCCCGACCCTCTAATTGGCTTCAACCTTTTTTTTATATAGAAAGGGTTTCTGCTGTGTCTTCTCGAACCCCCAGACGGTCGTGGCAGATGGCCACTCGTATTGAGCCAGGTTCTGCTGGCTCTTCCTGTTAAAGGAGAGTTTTTCCTCTTCACTGTCGCTACATGCTTGCTCAGTGTGAGGGATTGCTGTGGTTGGAGTCTGCATCAACGGGGCGCAACTGCCAGTCGACTCAACGCAATCTGCTGGGATTCCTTAAATAGAAAACTAGCTAAAACTTTAAACTGACTGGTTGTATTGAAATGACTTTCTTGTACCAAAGTGCCCTCAACATGAAATCTGTTGTGAATCAGCGCTATATATCCATCCATCCATCCATCCATCCATCCATCCATTTTCTGTACCTGTCATTCCTATGCAGGGTTGCAGGGGGGCTGGTGCCTATCTCCAGCTGTCATGGGGCGAGAGGTGGGGTACACCCTGGACAGGTCGCCAGTCCATCGCAGGGCAACACGGAGACACAAAGGACAAACAACCGTGCACACACACACTCATACCTAAGGGCAATTTAGAGAAACCAATTCACCTAACAGTCATGTTTTTGGACTGTGGGAGGAAGCCGGAGTATCCGGAGAGAACCAGCGCTATATAAATAAGCTAAATTGAATTCCTCACATCCTCATCCCTTCATCTTCTCCCTCATCCCTCCCTTAAGGTCTCCCCAGACCTTTCATCCCTCATCCCATTCCTTCAATAAACTTTTAAATTCAGATCTCTGAAGTGTGGTCCGAGCTAGTGTATATTAGCATTTCATCAGGAATTCTTACAATGACTGAATATATGTGTTTTTTGTTTGCGCATCATGGCAGTAGCCTCAATATAATATCAAGCTACAGTTTCATGACTTGATCACTTCATAAAGTTTTTTCCAAGTAACTTTGCTGTATTTTTATATGTTTTTTATTACATTGAATTTCCTTCGTATGTCCTAAGAAGACCTAAATAATTATGCCGTATAGAGGCACTGTTTCCATATGTTAATTGCCCTCCTCTTGCATTACGTTTTAGATCAAGTTGTTTGATGAACAAACAAACAACAACAAAGGGAAACTGAAAGATAATGCTTGGCTGCATGTTGAATCAGGGGCTGCACAGTGGAGCAGTAGTTAGCCCTGTTGTGCTACTGACTTATGGATGGGACCTTTCTGTCATGAGTTTGTATGTTCTCTCAATGCATGTGGGTTTTTTCTCAGGTATTAGTTCCACAGTACCAGAAAATAATGCATGGTTATTTGTCCTGTGTTTCTGTGTGTTGGACAGAGAACCTTTCCAGAGTGTAACTCTACTTCAAACTGTTGGGAGTGGGTCCAGTGACCCTGGGCAGGATTAAGCGACCACTAAAAATGGATGATTGGATGTTTTCATAAGATTTAAATTATAAAAATACCCGACCACACTCATTCATCTGATCGCTATAAACTCAACCATGGATTCAGTATTTGAATTATCATTGGTTTAAATTGTTCCAACATAAGGTTACACAAAAAAATGCAGCACTGTTTGAGAAATTAGTGTTTAGCAAGATCTTATAACTGTTATTAGTAATGATGATGGCAATTTAGCACTACCAGGCAATTGCTGCTTGCTCTTATTCAATTTAGTGAGGCTGATGGCCTTGAAAACATAAATTGCATTACTGTATTTATGTCACTGTTATTTAAGACCAGCTGTTTCTCAACAAACACATCTTGTTCCTTCACATTCTGACCGCCGAAGGTTAAAAAATTACCAAAGCATAAATCAGTTCCCATCCCTGTCTTTGATAGCATGTGGATAAATGCACGTACGATCACTCTCATACCCAGGAACTTTGAGGGTTGTTGTTTCAGCTGAGCATGAGAAGATGAATAAAGCAAGTTCACAGAGGGCAGATGTCAATCAGGCAAAGGGAATGTTTACTGTTCGACTGTATTTAAACTTTACACATGCTTTGGGGCATGCTTGGAGGTCCAACATCTAGATGTTATCTGAAAACATGTATGTGGATAAGTAAATGGGGTATACAGAATATAGCTTCTGATTTTTGAAAGGATAGATAGGAAGATAGCATGGGGAGGTGTATAAAGAGATGGAAACAATCTTATTCAACGCTTTAACTTTCATCCTTAGAATGTATGTTTATTTTTACCACGCTGTGGCACCAAGGTTACGTTTCATTAGGATTGGCCTCCCGTTTTTGTCCACCCTGAAATGTTTGAGCTCATCAAACATAGACACACTGAGTAAATACAAAAAGCAATTTTTAAATGATTATTTCAGTTTCTAAGTGGAAAACAAACCTGGTCCACTGTGAAAAAGTAACAAAGATTAATCTCATCAAACGTTGTGTTTATGAGAGGCTGAGTTCAGTTTTTGTTGCTAAGCGCACGTCTACTTTCAGATAGATCTGTAGATTCATGAAATTACCTAAATACAACCAGTCTGAAAACATGAAGTAGGCTAAAATATTTTAAAAAGCTACAAGCCCTGAACTAAATAAATTCAAGAACACAAATTAATTAATATCTATCAGCCTGAAAGAGGTTACAAATCCATTTCTAAGACTCATGAACTGCAGTTAACCAACGTCAGCGTCATTATCTACCAAGGAGAAATCAGGGATGAGTGGTGAACTTATCCAGGACTGGCTGGCACCAAAATCTCTCTCTTTCTAATTATTCTGCATAGTATACCAACATGTGCTGCATAATATTGATTACAATTATAGAAAATTTAACTTCAAAATGGGATAACACATTGATCGGGAATAGATGCACAGGTTTCAAGACATTGAGAATCTTATTCACATGAAACGGCAGAGTATGAGGTAGTTGTAAATGAAACTTCTCAGGAATATTCAAAGTACACAAACACACAAAAAGTAGTACACTCCAGCTTTAATTAGCCAGCTGTTGGCTGTAAAAATGGACTTCGTTCATGATCCATGTTAAATAATTAGATCAGATAAATCCGATTGGTCTAAATGAGAACCTAATGATGTCATGGTAATGAGGTTACAAGATCTTCCAGGAAGTGGTGCAGAGAGCATGTCCTTAAATCATCAGCAAAGCACACACACACACACACACACACACACACACACCCACACACCCACGGACATGCACACACACACACACACACACACACACACACACACACACACGGACACGCACACACGGACACGCACACAGCGTGCAGCACAGTTTGTTTCATCAGCTGTGTATCTGTCTGGATAGCTTCTTTGAACATCCCTATACAGACTTCAAAGGATAACTCACGTGTGCACACACACACAACTAGATACAGTCAGTATTCGGAGTGTTAAAAGAGGACACAGTCTTTTATGTGCTGGATCAGTCGTATCAAAGCACCCATTTGTAAACATCAAGTATCCAAAGTGAGCAGTAGATGCTTACATGGCATTTATATAAGATTATTTGTTCAACATATACGGAAATATGCACAAGTACTTTCTTGCAAAATGGTAGATGAAGTGTTTGAGAGTGATGCAGTCATACAGTGCTTTGCAAAAGTATCCCTGCCTCTTTTCACATATTGTCACTTTAAAACCACGAGCTTCAGTGCATTTTTATAAAGATTTATTGTAATAGACCAACACAAAGTGGAACATCATTGTGACAAAGAAGCAAAAGGATAAATGTTTAAATTCAAAAACCTTTACAAATAAAAATCTGAAAAGTGTGGCAGGCATTTGTATTAAGCCACTCTTTGGGTGTATGTCGCTGCCAGCTTTGCTCATCATTTTACACATTTTTTATTTTAAAATTCTCAGCTTAGTCAAAGTGGCTTGAGAGTATCTATAAACATATTTTTTTTAAATTCTTGATTGATTTTATTTTGGGTTATGAGATTAAAAGGGACTGACTACAAATGGATGTCACATGTTTCTTCCAGCAATGGATATTGGAAAGCAGGTATCAGGACGGGGTTTTCACAAACATTTCAGAACTACTCTCATTCACTCTCCAAAATATGTTTTGTCTATCTTTTAATAGGTAACCCGCCAGGATCAGCCATCCTGAGCCTTCTTTTGTTCATTTCCCTTCACACCATGTGTTTTGTAGGTAGTAGATCTAGCAAAGTAAGTTTTCTTATGTTCCTTTTGCTATTAAAATGCTGAATTTGGAGTCATGAAAAAATTCCACGGTTTGTCTAGGCCATGTTTAAATCATGTATTTTATAAGTATGTTAGGGGTCTAATATCTTTTTAAGATTATTTTTTTTTTTAAATCATTCTGATTCCTAAATTATAATTTTGAACTCCTATGTTCTAATGTCAGGAATGTGTTTTTGAGTGCTGGAGAGGATGAGATTGTTATCTATTTAAACTACTATATAGTTTTTTACTATTATTGTTTAGTTTTATTGTACACTACTACAAACCAAATTCCCTTTGGGGCAATACATTGAATTGAATTGAATTGAAAGTAGATTTTGCTAGTAGTGTTAGATAGTGCAAAGTAGCAGTAGTGTTTGTTCGGTGATTCAGTTGATGTCAGCTAGTTTGATAACTTGAAAAAACGTATCTTAAGAAGAGGTGATCTGTCATCATTGTGCTTTATTAGGAACATTTCCACTATCGGAAATTCAGGGTAATTTAACTGGATGTTTTTCTGGCAGGGTAAATCACTCCGCCCGCTCCTCTTAGCCGCTGTGTCTCCATACAAAATTGGCCCTTTGAGGAATTTGCTATTACATACGCATGTCACAATTCTTTTGGCAGTATGTATAGCGTCACTTATCAACGCCAAAAGGCGCCCACAGCAGCAGAAATAAGAGATCAACGAAGGAGAAGGAGGGATTGTTGCTGCCTTTCTGTCTACTGTTTTTATAAACTACTTTGCCAGCAACTCTTTTAATTTTACAAAGCAGTATTTCTGGCGAGTGGCGACAACTGCTCATCAGAGTAACAACCAATCAGCATGCGTTAACCACAGCTCCCGTCCAGTGACTCTACCTGGTCATTTCAGAGTACATACAGGGCCCGTCCCGGTGTAGTGAAGACACGCTCATACCCTGAAGGTCCGGTTAAACTGAAAGGTGCGATTGAATGCAAAAGGATGATAAATTAAACAGTAGACATTTGAAAATGTGTCCCTTTCACTTCTGAGATGATGATTAGGCCCCTGTCTACAGTACAGTATGCACCAAACAAGTACATTGTAATTTCAATACTTGTTTGGGGAGATTGTAGGAAGGTGACATCACAAATTGGCAGAAAGAGATACATTTCTAAAATCTTTGATTCTCCAACGTCTCCGCTCATGCATGAAAATGCAATCCCATTTAGTAAAAGATATTGTATCCTGATACCAGATTATAGAGGATACTATTAACTCACATGTCAAACAAACTATACGTTATGTCTGAAGACTAAAATTTCTTTAAATGCACACGTGTGCAAACGGCAGGATGAACTGGGACGTGAGGGCGTTGACGTTTCAATGGTGGTCAGAACTCCCAGATAGACACATACAGAACCATCCAGATGGACACAAAGGGCATGGTGTTCACACAGCCTTGTGAGGCTGCCTCTGTGATCTTTTAATTTGCATGGATCAACACTAATCCCTGATCCTGCTCATCTGTTTTCCACTCCACTGACCCTGGTGGAAAATGTTGCAGCCAGGATGGATACATGAGGTTTTTCTACATTTGTGTCTGAGTGAATTTACGGCACAATCTGGGAATTTTTCTGTATGCTATTCAGTGCCCTTGCAAATCGTTGGTGTCTTCCTGCTGTTCCAATATTGATCAAATTACCCTGAAAGCTTCGACCAGATTATTTCAAGTATTTCATAATTTAAACTTTTACCTATTATCATCACTAAAACTATCATCTGAAGATCCCACCAAAAACAAAAAACTACTAAAATTAAGAAAAGATGAAAGGACAGGGTGAGTGATGGTTGGGGGTATAACATATAAATAAAACAACTGAGAGGGTCCAAGTGATTTGTAATAGAGGAAGCGGCCCATTTGGGACAACCACAGAAATAAAATACAAAGCGAGACACAGATTTTATATTTGGTAGATTGGTTTATGGTGGACATGCCCAAAAACATCCAATAGTTAATCAGACAATGACAAGAAGAATGAAGACAAAGCTCAATCATTTTGTCATATGTCTTCTTTCAATATTCAATACCTCATTTGTGCTTAGGCTGTTTTGATTCAGTCGAGCTTTCGGAATTATCAAAAAAATTAGCCTCATCTAAACCTTCAACTTATTTAAAGAAGTGTTCCATTTGGTTCCTGGCCCCATTTTGGATATGATTAATCTATCCTTAGTAAACGGATACGTACCACAAGAATTTAAAATAGCTGTAATTAGACCTTTACTCAAGAAACCTTCCCTTGATCAAGATGACTTAGTGAATTACAGACCTATATCTAACCTTCCTTTCTTATCCAAAGTCCTTGAGAAGATTGTTGCTAATCAAGTCTGTGAGCATCTAAACAGAAACGAGCTGTTTGAAGAGTTTCAGTCAGGTTTTAGAGCTCATCATAGCACTGAAACAGCACTGGTGAAGGTTACTAATGATATTCTCATGGCCTCAGATAATGGACTAGTGTCTGTTCTGGTTTTGTTAGATCTCAGTGCTGCTTTTGACACAGTCGATCATAATATTCTCTTAGAAAGGCTTGAACATGTTGCAGGGATCAAAGGAACAGCACTAGGCTGGTTTAAATCATATTTGTCTGATAGATTCCAGTTTGTTCATCTAAATGATAAATCTTCCTCACTCTCAAGGGTTACTTGTGGAGTTCCACAGGATTCTGTTCTTGGACCAATTCTGTTCACCATATATATGCTTCCAATTGGTAGAATCATTAGACAGCATGGGATAAATTTCCAGAGCTATGCAGATGATACACAACTATATTTATCCATAAATCCTGATGAACCCAGTCAGTTAGGTAGATTACAGGCATGTCTGGAAGACATAAAAACATGGATGACCCTAAACTTTTTGCTTTTAAATTCTGACAAAACAGAAGTTGCTGTCTTTGGACCAGAAGTTCTTAAACAGAAACTGATTAGTCAATCACTTCATCTGGATGGCATTAAATTGGCCCCCAGTAATAACGTAAAGAACCTCAGCGTTATTTTTGACCAAGACTTGATATTTAAATCCCATATTAAACAGGTTTCTAGGATTTCTTTCTTTCACCTCTGGAATATTGCTAAAATTAGAAACATCCTGTCCAGGAGTGATGCTGAGAAACTAGTCCATGCATTTGTTACCTCAAGGCTGGACTACTGTAATTCTTTACTATCAGGAAGTCAACAAAATGCCATTAAAAGCCTTCAGTTGATCCAAAATGCGGCAGCAAGAGTTCTGATGAATATTAAAAAGAGAGATCACATTTCTCCTGTTTTAGCTTCCCTTCATTGGCTCCCTGTTAAATCCAGAATAGAATTTAAGATCCTTCTTCTTACATACAAAGCCCTTAATAATCAAGCTTCATCATACATCAGAGAACTGATTGTTCCATATGTTCCTAACAGAGCCCTTCGCTCTCAGACTGCAGGTTTACTTGTAGTTCCTAGGATTTCTAAAAGTAGAATCAGGCTCCTCTCCTGTGGAACCAGCTCCCAGTTTTAGTCCGTGAGGCAGACACTCTTTCTACTTTTAAGGCCAGGCTTAAAACTTTCCTTTTTGATAAAGCTTATAGTTAGAGTAGCTTAGGTCATCCTGAGCTAGCTCTGTAGTTATGCTGCTATAGGCTTAGACTGCTGGAGGACAGACTTACCAATTTTCTTCACTCTGCTACTTCCTTTTCTACTACTACTCTCCAGTTGTATTACAGTACATTCTGTTATTTCGACTGTTAACTTTGTTTTCTCTCAGTGTTTTTCTCTCCATAGAAGATACACCTGGTCTGGTATCCTGCTTGGCTGCAATGCCCTGTTGGACGGGGGGCATCGACTGGGATGATCCTCCCAGTAACTGAACATCCACTGTGTCCTGTTATCAACTTTTTACTTTCTGTAACATAGAAAGTTCTCTTATATCAGATCTTCTGTTACTTCTGTGTTTCTGCTCTGTCTTCTCAAACCCCCAGACGGTCGTGGCAGATGGCCGCTCCTACTGAGCCTGGTTCTGTTGGAGGTTTCTTCCTGTTAAAGGGGAGTTTTTCCTCTCCACCGTCGCCACATGCTTGCTCAGTATAAGGGATTGCTGAAGGATTGCTGTGGTTGGAAAGTCTGCATCAACGGGGCCCAACCTCACGCCAATGACTGACGCAATCTGCTGGGATTCCTTAAATAGGAAACTTTTTAACTGATTGGAATGTTTGTATAAATGTATTGAAATGACTTCTTGTTAAGTGCCTTGAGATGACATCTGTTGTGAATTGGCGCTATATAAATAAACTGAATTGAACTGAATTGAATTGAATATTGATTTATTGATCACACTGAATTTGCAGGGGTCTCAGTTCTCTTTTGCAATTAGGAGAAGCTAAGTGTCCTTTTTCTTTTATAGCCTTCTCCTTACATTATTTGCCACATTTTTTTCAGTCCAACTTTGCAGAAGCCCCTTTTGTTCGAAAGCTTCACTAAGAAGAATTATAGCTTCAGACTGTGACAAAGACAAGTTCTTGTTCAACATTTTTCCATTTGGAAGCCTTACTTTTCCTGTTATTTATTATCCAAATATTCTCCATAATTGGAATAATCCTTGTTAGATCCATTGGTCCTTCCATGAATGATCCAATAAAACATCTTAATATATTTATATCTCTTCTCTAACCAGAAAGGCTATTTGTCAAAAATTTACTTATTTCACAAAATATTTTTGATAAATTTCTCTATCTAGTTAATTACACCATATCCATATTAGGTAATTCCATAAGTCAAATATATTTTTTTCATGATTGTGATTATAATAAGTTGATTTTTTTTTAAATTTCAATCAATCAATCCACCGCTGATCAAAATAAGACAATTTCCAAAAGATTACTTCGTACCAGTGTTTGGCGACTGAGCTAACAAAAAAAATAAAAAAAATCCTGTTTGTTAACTGCATCAAAACTAAACATTAAGACTTTTTTCAGTCTTAAACCCAAAATAATAACAGCATGTCATTGTTTTGTAAGCTTTGTAGTTTAGAAAAAACATGATAAATGTCAAGGATATAATACAAAATTTCATTGACTGTTTAGTATCAATAAATTGAGATTTTAAAATTTACAGGTGGACAATGTGGCATTCAGATAGCAGCTTTCTAATCCAGAATAAAGTCAACATAGAAAAATAATGTTCCGTTTGTTCTTAGAAATTCAATTTTCCGAGTTTTAATTCAAAACTGCAATTTCATCTTGCAACTAGGACACATAAAACTTTTGTGTGAAATAATAGCCATGATTTCAGAAACAAATCCAACCCAGCATAAAATTAGGAAGACCGATGTAAATTCAGATCCTACCCCATCAGTTGCTACAGCCTATCTCTGCATAGCATACAGCTGTATGCTGGTAATATTTCAGATTAACCTTTACCATCCCTGTTATCAGTATTTCTGACTGGGCTCAGAAGCACTAGAATTGGAATGAAAGAAACTTTTTAAAACAAAATTTTAGTTGCATGTTTTTACTGTTTGTTGCCTAACCCTAATTACACAAAATGACTCACACCTGTGTAGATTTAACAACCAATCAGGAAGGAGGTCTAAGTTTTAAAAGGTAATAATGCACAGGGTGGGAGAAAAATCTCTTACCTAACAAGGGGTTTAGGATCATCAGCAGAACTGAAGCAAAGGCCCAGTACCAGAGGACGCCCTGATGGAAGCAATATCGCCGGGAGCAGGGGCAGCAGTAGAGAAGGGCAACAAGAGGAGCAGCATCAGTGGGCCTCAGAGGGCAGAGTCTAGGGCTTTTTCCTAGAGTATGAGTATGAGTCTATGGGTCATCATATTCACATAGAATAGAATAGAATAGAATAGAATAGAATAGAATAGAATAGAAGTGACAGTCAAAATGGAAGATATAAAAACAAACAAAAATAGGATAGGATACTACACAGTTTGTGCAACTTGTAGAAGAATAACACTGTACAGTAATTAAAGGGAAATCACACACAACAGTTACCTGCAGACATCCCTATCCGTTAAAAAGAGTCCATCTCTCATGCATCCACTGCTGAAATGCTTCCACAGTTGGCATCCCATAACTCAGGAGAGCTCCATTTGGCTAATAAGACGGGTCAAGTATGTAAATAACACACTGTAAACCCGGATAAGTTGACAGTACTTAAACCATTTCCGTCAAGTGATTGCCTCAAAGAGTTTAAGTACAGTCAACTCGAATCTGCAACAGTTAGAATGTAACATTTTTAAGTTACATAAACATAAATGGTGTAAGTAACTGAGAGTAAAGAAAATCAATTTGTTCAAGTATAGTCAAGTTAAATGTGAACATTCAGAATTAAATATTTTAAGTTATATACAGTTAAAAATGTTGTGGAGTCTACTTAAAACTACAATAACTAAGACTTAATATCAAAAGTAAAATACACTTAAAAGCCTAGTTTTATTCTAAAATCTGAATTTATCAAATATGAAAATATTTAATTCCAATTAAATCCTTATTTTTGTCAATAACCACACAATGCTGTACATTTAATATATTTTTATTGAATACATCTTAACAATGATGACCTTGTTTTACATTCTTTTTGCCAACAGTATTCTTACTTTTTGGTTACACATATTACCTTCTGCAGAGATCTACAGCTCAGGTGGGGGAATCTGTCCATTGGACAACTATTAGTGGTGCACTGCACAAAGTTGGCCTTTATGGAAGAGTGGCAAGAAGAAAGCCATTGTTAAAGGAAAACCATAAGAAGTCCCGTTTGCAGTTTGCCACAAGCCATGTGGGGGACACAGCAAACATGTGGAAGAAGGTGCTCTGGTCAGATGAGACCAAAATGGAACTTTTCGGCCAAAATGCAAAACGCTATGTGTGGCGGAAAACTAACACTGCACATCACTCTGAACACACCATCCCCACTGTCAAATATGGTGGTGGCAGCATCATGCTCTGGGGGTGCTTCTCTTCAGCAGGGACAGGGAAGCTGGTCAGAGTTGATGGGAAGATGGATGGAGCCAAATACAGGGCTATCTTGGAAGAAAACCTCTTGGAGTCTGCAAAAGACTTGAGACTGGGGCGAAGGTTCACCTTCCAGCAGGACAACGACCCTAAGCATAAAGCCAAGGTAACAATGGAATGGTTTAAAACAAAACACATCCATGTGTTAGAATGGCCCAGTCAAAGTCCAGATCTAAATCCAATCGAGAATCTGTGGCAAGATCTGAAAACTACTGTTCACAAACACTGTCCATCTAATCTGACTGAGCTGGAGCTGTCTTCCAAAGAAGAATGGGCAAGAATTTCAGTCTGTAGATGTGCAAAGCTGGTAGAGACATATCCTAAAAGACTAGCAGCTGTAATTGCAGCAAAAGGTGGTTCTGCAAAGTATTGACTCAGGGGGCTGAATAATTATGCACACCCCACTTTTCACTTATTTATTTGTAAAAAATGTTTGGAATCATGTATGATTTTCGTTCCACTTCTCACGTGTACACCACTTTGTATTGGTCTTTCACGTGGAATTCCAATAAAATTTATTCATGTTTGTGGCTGTAATGTGACAAAATGTGGAAAAGTTCCAGGGGGCCGAATACTTTTGCAAGCCACTGCATATATATATATATATATATATATATATATATATATATATATATATATGTATATATATATATATATGTATATATATATGTATATATATATATATATATGTATATATATATGTATATATATATATATATATGTATATATATATATATATATATACATATATATATAAATACATCAATATATATATATATATATATATATATATATATATATATATATATATATATATATATACATATATATATAAATACATCAATATATATATATATATATATATATATTGATGTATTTATATATATATGTATATATATATATATATATATGTATATATATATTATCAGTTATCCATCCACTGAACAGTGAAGCCGTCTACAAGAAGGGACAGAGCAGACTGTACTTCTTGAGGAAGCTTAGGTCCTTCAAGGTTTGCAGCAAGATGCTCGAGATCTTCTACAAGTCTGTTGTGGGGAGTGTAATCTCTTCAGCCGTCATCTGTTGGGGTAGCAGCATCAGAGCCAGGGATTTAAAAAGGCTCAACAACCTGATAAAGAAGGCTGGTTCTGTTCTTGGGACAACTGTGGAAAATCTGGAGATGATAATGCAAAGAAGGATTCTTCATAAAATATGGACAACCCTGAGCATCCTCTTCATGAGACTTTCATACAACAACAGAGCGTCTTCAGTCTGAGGCTTCTTCAGTTTTGCTGCAATACAGACCGCTACAGGAAATCCTTCCTGCCCACAGCCATCATCATCTACAACAACTCCTTAAAGAATTAATTATATGATTTAAACCAACACTAAATTTCCCTCTGGGATCAATAAAGTATTTTTGAATTTAATTTGAATTTGAATTTGAATCAGTTATCCTGACAATTATTTCAGACTTGGTATTCTTCCAACTATGCTCTTTATCTGTTTTACTTTTGTGTGCATTGAAAGTGGAGTATACGCTGCTCTGAAATTTACAATCTTTATAAGGACAATCAGCTTTGTGATTTACTTTTAAGTGGGTACTCCGCAAATGAGCAAATATTCAGTTTCAGAGCAAAGTTCAACAAATTCGCCTGACAAACAGCAGAACTTCATTTGAGTTTCAGTTTTATCCACATTTCTGGTGTGAAAACGGGATTAAAGGCTATGAAGTGCATTGAGAGACTTAAATGTGCATAGACATTCCTCATGCAAGCATACAAGTCCCATGTTTTAGCCTATAATGTTTAAAAAGTTGTCCTCTTTTCTCACTGATGACGGGGCAGTTTTTGCATTTCCAAAGCTTCTTAATGTGGGTTTAAACAAAAATAGAAGGGGCTAAAAATAAAGCTAGTGTAAAAAGTGACCTTTTAACACTGGCTTCAGTTAACTTTTTCAGAAGTACAATGCAACAGTTCAAAATTTGAACTGAATACACAAATTGGAGTGCTACTCTAAAAGCACAATGCTTCAGCCATCAAACGTTCATTCACTTCAAAATGTCTACACATTCAAACGTGTTTCAAACTACGAAATTTCTTGAAAGTAGTAAGAAAAAGCAACTCACCTCTTTCAGGAAGAAAAACTTGCAAAGGCCCCTCTGAAAATAGGAAAATGGCGCACTTTTCTTTGTATCCTCCGGCACAGAATTTTCAATTCAGTTCAATTCAGTTTATTTATATAGCGCCAATTCACAACAGATGTCATCTCAAGGCACTTAACAAGAAGTCATTTCAATACATTTATACAAACATTCCAATCAGTTAAAAAGTTTCCTATTTAAGGAATCCCAGCAGATTGCGTCAGTCATTGGCGTGAGGTTGGGCAGACTTTCCAACCACAGCAATCCTTCAGCAATCCCTCAAACTGAGCAAGCATGTAGCGACGGTGGAGAGGAAAAACTCCCCTTTAACAGGAAGAAACCTCCAATAGAACCAGGCCCAGTAGGAGCGGCCATCTGCCACGACCGTCTGGGGGTTTGAGAAGACAGAGCAGAGACACAGAAGGAGCAGAAGATCTGATATAAGAGAACTTTCTATGTTACAGAAAGTAAAAAGTTGATAACAGGACACAGTGGATGTTCAGTTACTGGGAGGATCATCCCAGTCGATGCCCCCCGTCCAACAGGGCATTGCAGCCAAGCAGGATACCAGACCAGGTATATCTTCTATGGAGAGAAAAACACTGAGAGAAAACAAAGTTAACAGTCGAAATAACAGAATGTACTGTAATACAACTGGAGAGTCGTAGTAGAAAAGGAAGTAGCAGAGTGAAGAAAATAGGTAAGTCTGTCCTCCAGCAGTCTAAGCCTATAGCAGCATAACTACAGAGATAGCTCAGGATGACCTTAGCCACTCTAACTATAAGCTTTATCAAAAAGGAAATTTTTAAGCCTGGCCTTAAAAGTAAACAGAGTGTCTGCCTCACGGACTAAAGCTGGGAGCTGGTTCCACAGGAGAGGAGCCTGATAACTAAAAGATCTGCCTCCCATTCTACTTTTAGAAATCCTAGGGACTACAAGTAAACCTGCAGTCTGAGAGCGAAGTGCTCTGTTGGGAACATATGAAACAATTAGATCTCTGATGTATGATGGAGCTTGATTATTAAGGGCTTTGTATGTAAGAAGAAGGATCTTAAATTCCATTCTGGATTTAACAGGGAGCCAATGAAGGGAAGCTAAAACAGGAGAAATGTGATCTCTCTTTTTAATATTCATCAGAACTCTTGCTGCCGCATTTTGGATCAACTGAAGGCTTTTAATGGCATTTTGTTGACTTCCTGATAGTAAAGAATTACAGTAGTCCAGCCTTGAGGTAACAAATGCATGGACTAGTTTCTCAGCATCACTCCTGGACAGGATGTTTCTAATTTTAGCAATATTCCGGAGGTGAAAGAAGGAAATCCTAGAAACCTGTTTAATATGGGATTTAAATGTCAAGTCTTGGTCAAAAATAACGCCGAGGTTCTTTACGTTATTACTGGGGCCAATGTAATGCCATCCAGATGAAGTGATTGACTAATTAGTTTCTGTTTTAGAACTTCTGGTCCAAAGACGGCAACTTCTGTCTTGTCAGAATTTAAAAGCAAAAAGTTTAGATTCATCCATGTTTTTATGTCTTCCAGACATGCCTGTAATCTACCTAACTGACTGGGTTCATCAGGATTTATGGATAAATATAGTTGTGAATTGTCTTGAGCTTTGAGCCAATCACAACTGGGCAGCACTGTTGCCTGGTAAAACTTGATATTTTAAGTTTGTTTGACTTAGAAAAATGAGTACACCCAATGAATGTCTCATATATTCATTATATACTCATTCTGTTCAAGTAATGAAACAAAACTAATTTTTCTAAGTGGCATTTACTCAAAATGTTTCCATAGGGAGTACTTTCGGGTTAACAGTGCAGGAGAGTTCCCTCTCACATTCTTGTAGTGTGTGTTTGTGTCTGATTTCTATCTGCAGGTTTGTCTGTTTGATGTTAATCCCAAATGTTGTCCAGTTAAAATGATCCATGTGAAATATGCAAAACCATGCCACTGCCAGTTAGTGTAATGGAGTGTATTTGCACACACAGAGGGTGTGAGAGGTTAAAGAGATAGCAGGAGGACGAACAGAGGATATGCCAGAGGGATGAAGGAAAGAAGGGAAGAGAATAAATTAAAGAGTGAGCTACATAAAAAAACATTTCATTTTCTGGACTAACTATGTATATAAAAACTTTACAAAATAAAAACATTGATTTAATAGTTTGCATGACAGTCAAGTGAAGATAGGCACATAGGCATAGTTTGAAAAGATCCTTAAACAGAATTTCCACCATGCTGAAGAGAGTAAGTTCCTCTAAATAGGTAGTTTGCAAAGGTTATGTTTATACAAAACACTACAGCCAAATGTTGGAATACCCAATGGCAACAGTTCATAAAGTCCAGAATCCAATTCAGCCTAAACAAGTTCAGAACTTATTTGTAATACGCAGATTTAACTGGGCAAATCTGGGGGTTTACTTGACACTGACATTTACTGAGACTGAATGGGCTATAGCTGAAAGCAGATATTTACATATACTCAATAAGACAAAAGCTTTGTTCCCTCACTGTCTCACATCAATTCAGACAAAAGATTTTGTTTTAGGTTGGTTAGCATTACCAAAATTATTTGGTACCAGTCTGTGAAATTCCTTAAAAATATATATATTATTTTTTTCTGTCATTTAACTTTATTCAAAGTCTGGAGTTAGCATATATTAAGTTTACTATGCAATATGGGAAAGCCCAGATTATCTTTACTTGTTTGGTAAGCTACTTATCACCTAAACAGACTTCTTCCTTCTGTGACATCATGAGAAAATCAGAAAAAAATAGCAATAAGCAAGTATAGTTTCTGTGTTTAGGAAAATAAACAAAATTAATGGAAGCTGTAGCTCTTTAAGTGACTAGGAGAGTCTAAGAGAGAAACACTTCTTAAAAGATAAGGTTTGAGCCAATTTTAAGATCTATAGGATGAAAAATAGAATACATACAGTTGTTCTCAGCAGTAGCTTCTTCAATTGCTTTGTCTAGGAGAGACAGGAAATAGACAGAAAGACGGTGCTAAGTGTATCGTCTAGAGAAAGAGAACAACTGGAGAGTAGTAGAAGAGAAAAGAAGCAGAGTGAAAAAGTTATGTTTCTCCAGCTGCAGAGACACGCAGCTGCATTATCCGTCGACGCAAGGGCTCTCCGACCAGCATGCAAGGACAGACGGTGTAGAGCCCAATTTATAAACTATCCGTCGGACGCAACAGAGAGCACACGTCTGTGACTGGTCAGCTCCTAACCTCAGCACAAGATTTCATTTCACCAGTGCGATGCTCTATAGTTGATGTAATTAGTAGTCAATGCAGCTTTTAGGAATCAGATGTTTTCTATTGCAAGGCCAGTTTATCTAATATGTAATATATAATGTAGATATATAATATCTTTTGGCGATTTTGAACACCAGGAGGTGTAGAAATCAACAAAACAGAGTGCTGTGTTTGTTTATTTACATATGTTTTTAGAGTATTCTATGAGCTGCACTTCTAGTAAAAAGCTTTCCAGCTTAATCAAAATTTGCTCTCTGTCAGCCATTGCTCCTTGAGTGGATGTGCGTTTACAAGCTGAAGTACACCCACTGTTGTCGGCCAGAGACATCACTGCAATTGTTGGCAGACCCACCAGAAAAGGTCTGCACCCCCTGCTGTCCTGGTGGAGAATTGCTTTGCAAAACTGACACCAACGGAGAAGTATAAAAGGAAAACGTCTCTGTCAAAACGTGTGGGTGCAAACTTGCTGACGGAGAAGCATAAACTAGGCTTAAGCCTAAGCAGAATAACTACCGAGATAGCTTAGGATAACCCAGCCACTCTCACTATAAGCTTTATCAAAAAGAAAGGTTTTAAGCCTAGTATTAAAAGTAGACAGGGTGTCACAGACAAAAACTGGAAGCTGGTTCCACAGGAGAGGAGCCTGATAACTAAAAGATCTGCCTCCCATTCTACTTTTCGAAATTCTGGAACCAACCAGTAAACCTGCAGTCTGAAGTGCTCTGTTGGGAACATATGGAACAATTAGATCTCTGATGGAGCTTGATTATTAGAGGGGTCTTGTAATTCAAAACCGCACTTACCTTGTTATTGAACACAGGCAGCTTGGAGTGTCAAATGTACCATGCCAAAAAAAACGTGCATGCACATTTGTACGTTTGAAAGATAGACAAAAAAAAATTGATAGTCTTTCCATTGTAGGGCTTTATTTTGTTGTATTTGGTCATTTATCAGAGTTCCTTGGCCATATTCAGCCCCAACAAAGTTTTATATGCCATATAGAGGCTTCAAGAAGAGTTTCCAGTTGTCAAAAAACATTCTTATAGAATCCATTTAAGGCTTTAAAGTGAGGAGAATGTTAAACCCATATCTGTTGCTGCAGCATTTCGAGTAATGTTAAGACTTTCATCAGAATTGTTCAAACTTGTATGTAAATTCAAAAGATACAATAAATGTTGAGTGTCAGAAAAAATGTGGTAACAAATGCATTCACAATAAGACTCCAAGGCATTTTGTATTTGTAAAGATACTTGGTGTTTTCTTTTTTATTTACAGTATGTAAAACAGAAGATGTGCCCTAAATATCAGTCAGAAACCAACAGCTGTCATCAAGCACCCTAAAATACAGCAAACACCTGATCCCAACAACAGGGTCAAACACAGTATATGTCCAGATTTGCCTTGAAACAGAACAAGAAAGAAAAACTGATTTAAAAAAATGTATATGAAAACCTGTGATTAAATATAGTGTTTCCAGAAAAGGAAAACTTCTCAGAAGGGGCATGGCTGGATTTCTTTCTTTCTCTATGAATGTGAAGATTTCTGTAAGAACCATGAAACCATTGATCAAACTGATATTAGTTTGTAATCAGCTCAGAATTGTTGCAAAGCGAGTCATTGGGGATAGAGCTAATCATGTCAAGATGTACTTCATAAAATTCAGACATAAACAAAACATACAAACTTACTTACTTTAAACAAAATGATGCATAAAAAATATTTTCATCAATACATCAGTAAAGAAACCAGTTTAAAATATAACACTGAAAAAAATACAGACAATTTATAATTCATTATAATCATAAGAAAAGTACTCGAGCATGACAGACGGTTTGATTGTAGATGGCATAGACACTAAGAAAAAGAACTGAAATACATTTTTGATAAAGCTCAAATAAAATTGTGAATGATGTGACTTTATAGAAAAAAAGGTGAAAAATAAAACCCGGATTGCTTTGGCTTTATGTTACTGGACACTGAAGTCCTCCCACACTTACCACTAACGGTTTGTGTGTCTGAGTGTGAATATTTACTGCAGTGTAATAATCCATGACTCTGCAGAGAAACAGCACCTGCAAAACCACTTCGTCAGAACAGCTAGTCACAAGATTTTCTAAATGTCTGATATTATACAAGAAACTGGAGAATTGGACACAAGTTGTGTGGGTGTAATGCTGGCGTAATCTGCTTTATTTAGCCCAGAAACAAAACTTAAGCTCTGAAGCTCAGTGAAAACAACACATTATTAGTTATATAATAATGCATGTATGCATCATTAACCTGTAATATCAACTCATAGTATGTTAATGTATGTACATAAGGACTACTTATAAAATTTCACCCTTACATATCTGAAAACTGATTTTGTCTCCCTGCATAAATATGATTATTATTGCTTTATGTGGGTGCTGCAGGTGCTGGTTCTCTTTTAGTAACTTAAACATGCATTGTTGTTGTCGACCATAAATCAGGAACAGTTTTATGTTTTGTTGCTATCAAATAGAAGCCTGTTAACATTTCCCTCTCTTTCAATCTGACTAATGTCTCCACACCAAACAATCTACCAACTTTGATGCTGAGCAGCAACATGTCAAAAAGTTAATGCACACTGGACATAAATACTTGCTGTTTAAGATCAGATTAGTCCATGGAACAATGGCACTAGTTCTGAGTTCATTTTCTTGTAAATACTAATATTACTAATGTCTAGACTATTTTTTGATCTGTAGGCCTACTCCTTTTTTCTCCAATATATCAGTTTCTATATTGTAATGTCATAATACAAAGCAACTTTAGAAATAGACATTTCTTAGAAATACTGTAACATTTTCTTTATTAACAAAATGTATTTCCTTAATCATGTATTTTAAAAGTTGCTCAGATGGAAAAATATTTACTTAAATCATTGAGTCTTTACCATTTGGCATCTAGAGGAATGATAGATTAGAATATTAGAGTCACTGTGGATAAAAATAAATCCATAAAAATATAACAGATTTTTTTGATTGATTACAAAATTATTTCTGTTTCCTAAATTGCCAGAATGATGAGAAAGAGACATTGTAGATTTTATTTCAAACGTACTTGAATTCAAGTTTACATACATTTCCTAAGTATTTGGTAAACTGTATGAATTGGGTTCAAAGGTTTTGGGTTTCCTTCCACAAACTTCTCACATGGGTTTGCTGGAGTTTTGTCCCATTCCTCCTGACATAACTGGTGTAACTGAGAGAGATTTACAGGCCAGCTTGCTTGCACACATCTCCACAGTTCTACCCACAGACTCTCTGAGATTAGGACTTTGTGAAGGTCCTCAACCCACTTTGTAATTAATTTGGCTGTATGATCTGAGTCATTGTCTGTTTGGAAGACTCATTTTCTCCCAAGTATTAATCTTTGTGGTTCATGTCTTCAGTCGTTTTAATATTTACACATCATTATGTCACCTTTTTGTGAAGAAAAAAAAAGGCACCCAACATGATGCTGTCACCCCCGCACTTCACAGTATGGACTGTGTTTTCAGACCTGTGAGTTTGGATATTCCATGGTGTTTGTACTTGGATTTAATTGTTTGGACAGATTAAATGTGGCATCACTAGGAATCTAGAAAATGACACCCAAGAAAGAGCCAGACTTGTAAATTTCCATTATTCTCTTCCTGATATCAAGGGGATTTATTTGAACTTGTCTCATGATGTCATACAAGGTGTTGCCATAAATACATCCACAGGTGGCCTTAATTTAACACAAATGTTCTGAAATAAACTGTTAGAAGCTTACAAACATCTGTAATTATCATTTAGGCCTTTCCAAATTATAAAAAGCAGTTGTGTTTATGTAAATTTTGGAATTTGAAGAAAAAAAGATCTCTCCCACTGTTCTTGAATTTATTAAATAATAACAATTTAGGTAACAGTACCGGATTTAAAACAGGAAAGGTTTAGTCTGATTTAATGTCAAACAGTGAGACAAAAAGAAATTGTATCTTTTTATAGGCTACGCTACATTAAAATATGTTTTCAGCTGTAAATGTAATTCAAAGTCTGTTGTTTTAAAGCTAACAAATCCTTATTTCACCACTCTTTATGATAAATGAACCCATGAGGACATTTACTTACAACAGTGTCCCTTCAAGGTCCAAATCCTCCTTACCAAGCAGTGTTAATGTGTTGATCCCTGGATAACATCTGTATTTTCCAGCTCATCTGATGAAAAAGAATTTAAAACAAGAAGGCGACCGATGCGGATAGAACAGTGATAAGATGCGATGACACTGACCTAGAATTGAGACGTAAATCAGGTGGTTTTTTAAAGGAACAATTTAATATTTTTAAATCTACTTTTACCATTTGTATTCTCTTTTTAGTTCTAGTTTTTAGTTTTCTTAATCGTCTGTTTTTTTTTCTTTAACATATCTTTAATAAATCTGTATTTATCTATTTATTTATCAACACAATTATATAATTCACTGCTCAGGTATGTTAAAAGAAGAGGGTTTCGTTATTAGTCATTGATTTTGTTTAAAAATATTGCATTTTAAGCTGGTGTCATTTTTTTTACATTACTTGTGAAAAAATATGCATCATTTTTTTATATTAACAATGGTATTTTTTTGCATCCAACATACAGTAAGTGATTTTTCATATGTTTCAGACTCTTCTGCTTGGCCGACTATCTTTCATAATGTCACACAGAAACCACACTAACTTAAAAATCATGAATAACCTGTGCTGGTGGCATCTTTGAATCACATTGGCACATTTTATTAATTATTTTAAGTCTTGCTACATCATTTTGCAAGATGGTATGATAAGTTTATATCCAATGCATTTATGAAGGACTATGGTTATATAAATGACTCCATGACAAAAAAAAAACTCAAAGCTATTTTTATTCTAAGAAACAGGTAAGCAAACAGGAATGTCTTATCTAAACCTAAGTAACCACTAACCACTTCTGAACTTGTTTTGAATAAGTAGTGTGCCAAAATAATCTGCAATGATCATGTTTTAGTATGTCTTATTTCAATAAAAACATGAAGATGAGATAGTCACTGAAATGCACTTTCCTTTCTTCAAGAAACTTTTCAATATCTGACCTCTAGGATGAATTTCACAGGATGTGATTAGGAGCAATTAAATAAAGGTCACTTTAGAATAGAACACAAATCTGGCAAGTCTGTGAAAACTCAAAACCCCAACTATCCACAACCCATTTCTCCACTTTATTATGACCAATTTTAAATAACCATGTTTGGATCTGTGTAGGACAGCCTGAGTTATTCATTCAGCAAGTCATATTTAGTCTGCCAGCAAACAAGTAGACTTGAACTTTATTTATGATTAAGCCCAAATTTATTCATACCCCTGGCAGGTTCAGGTGTAAAGTAATCTTTAAATTTTACCAATGTGTTTCTTCTTTTCCTGACTGGAAGTAGTTTTAACATTTTGGAGTGCCCCTGATAGTGTCCTGTCAGGAATCTAATAAAGAATCGTTGGAGGGAGCTACAGATTAGGGTGATGGCAAGGAGGCCTTTCAACCTTAAAGACTTGGAGGCCATTAAAATAAAAGGAAAATGAAAATCTTTCTAAATCTGCAAGGGGTAAGAATAATATTGGGCTTAACTGTATTTTGGTTAAACTTGCAAAGGGCTAAGTGAATGGAGCCTGTATAAACAGTGCAATAGAAGAAAATTACATTTGTAAATTGATTGTATATCAAGAGAAACTTTTGATTCAACGTTCTTTCATATCTGGACTGAGGAACTGCGAACTGTGTCTGATTCATCTGGTCAGCTCTACAAACTAAAGCACAAAACAATCTGTTACTCCTGCAGACATGAAAGATAAAGCCAGGAACATGCCTGAACATGAATAACTGTTTGCATTGATGTCACCTGAAGCAAAGATGCAGGCTGACCTTTGCAGGTCCCTCCTAAAAAGCAAAGCTTTCAGACAATGCTACATGTAGGTAAAAATGCTGATTAGTTGAATGCAAGTACGCACAAGCTGGTAAATGCCAACAACAACAGATTTCATCGAAAAGAGGCCCTAGCATGAAATACACTAAAAACAAAGAAGTACAAGTTAAAAAGCCAAACAGTAACTGCTGTGAGACATCTTAATTTTTTTGTTATTAGCAATCTGTGTATCTCCATTATTACAGTCTTGTCTGCTAGTTTGCTGAGGGTCCAAAATAATCAAGGCTGTAAGTTTGGATTAGTTGGCCATTGTCTTCCAACATTTACCTTTTCAAAACAAATCTTCTTGGTTCCTTGACAAATCCCAGCCAGCTGGCCGTATGTTTTCAGCAGCAGCCCTTACATTTAGCAAAGCATAACATGACTAAAAGACAGATGAAAATGAAGGAAGCCGAGAGTATTTTTTTCCATTAGAGATTTTTCTTGCACATGAGGACATGATGGACAGCAAGTCGTACAAAATTCCTTCTTCAGCACCCACCTATGAATGAAAAGGGGTTTTGTTCTGTTTGCACATGGCGAATGAGGGCAACAGTGGTCACTTTTAACCCGGTTCTGTTTAATCCGGACAAAGGTCTGGGTTTTGCCTGAACGTGGACCACTGAAGAGAGAGCTAGACCCCAGGTCAGCAGCCGAGACATCCAGCTGGAACAGAGTTTTTGTCCGAAGGTCTTTCCACAATTTGATTTTCAGTCCACCTCTTGGAGGATAGATAAAGGACTAGTGCAGCTGCTGTCCCTTCGGTCATTTGAAGAATATCTCCACTGCTCAGGGGAGATGGGGACAGTTGTTCTCTTTCATCTACGATGAAAGCAGTTTTCACCAATCAGGTGTAATTCTCACTTTTTACATAGCACATTTGCATAACCACAGACCTGTGTGACTGGTTTTCTGTATGTTTCTGGAGTTCAAATCCAGTCGCTTACATTTTAAACACCTGGGCATGATTCTACAAACTGGTTTCTCTTAGAAACATTGTCCCGATGCTGTAGGAGACCTTCCTCATAGAGGCCGGAGGAGCCGAGCGAGAGCTGGTAAGCGAGGCGTGGCTGTGGGAAGTCCCTGCCTCCAGGAAGTAACATGTCCCTGGAATTTCTTTGGGAAAATTATCTGGGAGCTCCAGCCGAGAACGAGGGATGAATGAAAAAGAGCGGTCATCTTTCAACAATCTATTGATAAAAGAACAGAATCAGGAGTTGTAGATGGTGTAAAACAAAAAAAACAATCAAATGTGTTAGCTGTTTATAATCATGACATAACAGTAAATATCATGCAGCATAATTTAGAAATATCCAACCTTAATTTAAAAGCATTTATTCCATTACTCAAAATGAATCCCAAGTTAAGAATTAATCCTTTTTTTTAAAACAATGAGAGACATAATTATTTGTGACAGACAGACAGACAGACAGACAGACAGACAGACAGACAGACAGACAGACAGACAGACAGACAGACAGACAGACAGACAGACAGATAGATAGATAGATAGATAGATAGATAGATAGATAGATAGATAGATAGATAGATAGATAGATAGATAGATAGATAGATAGATAGATAGATAGATAGATAGATAGATAGATAGATAGATAGATAGATAGATAGATAGATAGATAGATAGATAGTCAGTCCTTTATTTGTCCAACATATAACTGAAGCTTTTCTCTAAGGCACTCCTCGAAATTAAAACAAACTTGCCATTCCAGTAGGCTAGATGTGTGTTGACCATAGTCAGGAAAGCGCTTTAAGAAAATCGCTACTCACCTAAACATGTCAAGTTCTACAGTCAGAGCAATAATTTAAGAGCTGAGGTGGGGAACCACATGAGCAGGGCCAAATGTAGGGAACTTTTTCACGTTTTATTGTGGTGGTTCTGGTGCTGAAAGCTGTGGGATCAAGGCTGGGTCTGAATTTTGGGGTCATCTCTCTTTCAGTTCTTTCCCTACTCATATTAAAGAAGGTAGTAGAACACACACGGTTTTATTTGCTGAGAAATCTAAACAGTTTGAATCATTCTAGGATTCACAATAGCTTTAATTACTAATAATGATTGTGACACACTGTTAAATGGATTTTGTGTTTTATTTAATGATGTGGAACTGCTCCGTGAATGATCTTGAATTCTTTAACATTAATACAAAGATAGTTTTGATGCTTTAGGTAAAGTGTTGTTTTAAAGGGATCAGGAGATTAGAAAATTAGGAGATAAGTGTTTTAACTTTCACTGTATTTTTGTAAAGTGTCCTTGGGGGCTTTGAAAGGTGCTTCAAATAAAATGTAGTAATATTATTATTATCTAATCTAGTGAAGGCTGTTACTCAAGGGTAATTTGAGGACATTAACCACCTTCCTGGAATTGTGTCTCCATATCCATGAGCCACAACTTCCCCATATTGCTTCCTTCATACGCATCTCTGAACACATCAGCGATGTGTATGAAGCTTCACTACCAGTTAAGCCAGACATGCCATCCACAGGTCCAACTTGATCATTTGGGGCCAGCGAGACTGCCCTGAGAAAATGTTTATTTTGCAACATTGCTTGGTCTGCCCCAAAACAATGCTGAGAAGAGACTATTCTTGCAAACTCAAAACAAAACTGTATTTCCACATTATTTTAACAAAATAGTTCCTGCAGCCAAGCCCAGCAAGCAACCCATTTCTACCACTTGCTGTTGTACAGACACTCAGTCCCGGCTGGTAACCAGAAACTCATTCATCCAAACATCCAAGCCTGTATTTGACAGAACGTGTTGCCTCCTTCTAATCCCTCAGAGTAACTCAGGCTAGTGCTCAGTGCTATGAGCCGAGGCTCCTGACAAAGAGAGAAAAGTCAAGAGCATTGCTGTTTCACTGCCTGCTTGCTTTGAACTTGACCCCTAGACAGTAAGTGACTTGTGTTTCCAGTTGAGGTCTGCATAAATCTGAGCTACTCTGCTTACCTAGAACTGGATAAGAAAAGTCGAGAAACAGAGAAGTTGAAACCTTTTCTCCTATTTTCTCAGATCAGATACTAATCAGAACAACAAGGGACTTCTCAAAAAAGGTGAAAATAATATGATTATAGAATGTTCATTAAATATTTCAGATACGGTTATAATCCTTATTAGTTGAAGTAGCTGCATGTTCTTCGTTTGTTAGTCCATATTTTTGTTGTTTATTACTTTATTTATTTTCACAGTAAATTATAATTATAAATTTGTTTGACTACTAATAGATTAACATTTGGATTCTATTCTGATTGATTGATCGATCGATCTATGATCCAGTGATCAATTAGGCAACAGTATAATTTTACATTGTGCTTATATTCACATAGGGTTGAGGATTTATCCTTCAGATATAATTTTTAAAGATTATAAGACAAATGTATCAGTATAAATGACCATCAATTAACATAGATCTAACATAGACACTAAAACATAGATGAGGACTGGAGGTGCTTGATTAGAACTGATTTTATTCTATAGGACCTGAAGGAAACAAAACAAAACACAAGTGCGCAGCAACAACAGAGGACCTGACACTGATAACTGTGAAAGAATTGTTTTGGAATGCATAGATATTCAACACACAAGAGATTATGACAGAAAATGGGTTACAATTGGGTCTTTCAGTAAGGTGATACTCAGGAACAATCACAGAAACTGTTCTTTACACATCAACCTTTCCCAGGGCCTTTTTAATCCTAAAAACTAAGTTCTACCAAAAACCTGTGGGATGAACTGGAAAAAAAGGTGCTCAAGAGAGGATCCGCGACTCTTAATGATTGTGCAGAGGAATCATCACGGATCCCTTTCTCAGTTTGATCCATTGTTAAGAAAACGTTATAGTAGAAGGGTACATGCTGTCATATTAGTAAAACTGTGTGGTGCAAAGTATTAACAGCAGAATCCCAAGAGTTGTGACATCAGTGAATAAAAACATCTAATTCATAACTTCTGAAAAGATCCCTCACTGAATAAATGTAATCATGGTTAGAGGTTAGTTGTTATTTAGTTTTCATAGTGAGAATATGGTATTGGAACAAAAGATTAATTTAGGTGCTGGAAATGTCAAGTGCCCTGCAACAGCTGGGATCTAAAATGCTCTTTATAATTTCCCCTCAAATCCCTTTATCAAGTATAAAAAACAATGTCATGACAAACTTTGTTTTATTAAAAACAAAATGCTCCTTCATATTCATCTAAGCATGTACATTTGTATGTGCAAGTACTTACTGGTAGGTTGTTGGACTAACATTGATGCACCTTGGATGGCTTCCTGATTCAAACTTGCTGGCTAGAGTCACGTTGTTCCCAAACAGGCAATATCGTGGCATTTTAACCCCAACCACGCCTGCCAGAACCGAACCTGTGTGGATACCTATTCTTAGCTAAGAGAGGGAGGGAGAAAGACAGAAGGGAAGAGCCGTTAGACTTATGACAGGCCAGCAAACGTCTGTTGAAAGTTCCTTATAACAACTAGAGTAGAGTACTGTTCTTGGATTTAGATAAGAAGGCAAATCATGCAGCATATCTCATGTTCAGCTCAGAGAAAATAAATTAGACAGAAATCAAAAATAGAAACTGAGCCTCAGCGTGTCATGTCTGCAGCAGAGAATGTGGGCAAACTCATTTAATTTGCGCCTGAATTCAACCCAACCTGGCCTCTAGAGTGACATGACACCAGGCACTGCAGAGAGCGCTCACAAATTAGTTCTCCAAGCTGAGCTGAACTGATGCAATTAATTACAGTGCTGTACAAAAGCTTTTCTTGTTTTTGAGCTAGAAGTACCGTGTGTGCTTTGGAATGAGTAATAGACATTGTAGCGTAGCGATCATACCCCCATTATAGCTTGGATGTTATTATCTAATCTCATACCCTGCGGCAACAGAATTTAAAATAGCGTGAGAGGGGAAATTATCAATTCCCTCTCCCCCTGCTAACAGGTTTATGGTGCTCATTTTGTAATCTAGTGTGGATCTATAAATAACTGCAGGCAGAGTGAAGGCCATCCTTCCAATTCAGGGCAACTTGACCAACTATTGATTTATAGCCCTTAGGTTAAGGTTATATATACAGCACATTACACACACCAAACCTAGGAACCTAGTAGATTGTTAACAATTAATTTCAGCGTGCATTCCAGCACAATGCGATGGAGTCATGGCAACAACAACTGAGGTTTGTAGTGAGTTAGAAAGAGCTCTGACAAATGCTAAGGCGGTGGAGAGAAAGTCAAAGTGAACCTATAATTAGACAGAAGGACCTTAACGGTTCAGGGGGAGAGATAAAGAAAATGAAACAGACAGTGAGGGAGAAAGGGGATGGCAGGTGCACCAGTGTGACCTATTTTTGTGGCTAAACCACATACAGACGGCTTTATGCTTGCCTGTCTGTACGAGAGACAACCACTCAGACAGACATATTCACACACACACAAACAAATCTGCATCTGCACCCACTCTACTCTTTATTTCTGAGCCTCAAAATACAAACAGTAATAGCCGTACACTCTTCCCCTCTGTTTCGCGGTGAGTCAGCATCCATCGCACATGGCCCTCAATGAAGTCGAAGAGCAAATGCCGCAGCGGTGCAGGCAGCCAATCACAGCATAGCCTCTGGCCATGCTGACAAACAGATAATAGATACAGAGATAGACTGAAAGGCGCGACATGCTTCTCCGCATCCACATGTACCAGCTCACACATATTCAGACTATTTTTGGGCTCCCCTGCAACTGAGCTTTCGAGTCAGCTGTCTACAGCTTGCACTCCAGCCGAAGAGGTGGCAACATTGTGCAGCAATGTTAACCGCATGTTTAAAAGAACAGAAGAAGAACAAGCGCAAGTGATTTCTGATTATTCAAATGTAGATAACATCATACTTTTTAACACACGGTTTTTGTCAGTGCACAGTCTGCATAGGTACAAATGTTGTGGACCTTGATCAATGATAAAATTTACATCACACAAGCTTCATGGTAGACTGATGACTGTAGAGACCCATTTGAGGGTAAAGTGATTCAGCGAACAACCTGAATGACTTACATGTTAGTATTACATGTAATAAAGCAGAGCAGAAGATGGGGAGAAAATTGAGAAAAAAAGATAATAAACATAAGCTTGGGTTTACATTAAATTAATATTAAGAAAACAGACTACAGTACACTTAGTTAGCTTAGAACAGCAGAATGATGCAAACAAAAACGTAAAAAGATGGATTTCTGATTCTTGAAACAAACATAATCCTTAGATGAACAAAGAGATGCAGAACCACAAATCAGGGTGAACAAACTAAAATTCAGACAGTGGGTAGAAAAAATGTCAAATCAGTGAAATAAATTTCAACTTTCAATTGTGAAATAATGAACACTACCAATGGAACTGTCGGGTGGCTTTCGGTGAGGGATTGTGGACAGATATTTAGCAATCTTTGAGAGGGAATTAGGTTCTGTTTTAACAACAACAATAATAATAATAATAATAATAATAATAGGAATAATAATAAAAAGATAATCTTTATTTTAGTCAATGTAACTTTTGTTAGAGGAAATGCAAACAAGAAAAATTTATATTGTATTGCAAGTACACAAATTATTGATCAAAGCTTGTAGATAGAAGATTGATCTAAATAAGCTGCACATTTTATAATTACTAACTTAAGGACTGTTAGGGAAATAAATACTGCTTATTAGCAAGAATACATTTTGTTTTATATAATATTGCAATAGTTTTGGTTATTTTACATTGTTTATATGAAGCTTCCAACACAGTGTTTATTCAGTGGTATATCCCAAACAAATGGTTTCATGCATAGTCTTGTCTTTCATCATAATACTGTCCATATTTTTTATTTGCCTGTTACTAAATATTATTGAACACCAGAAGGCAGGAGCACATTACACCCATTTTAAATTCATTGCATTGGCTCCCCGTACGTTTTAAGATCAATTTTAATGGTTTTTATGGGTCTTAATGGTCTTGGGCCTTCTTATCTTTCAGAACTGCTTTTACCATATGAACCTTCGCAATCTCTGCGCTTTTCTGGCAGCTGTCTCCTGGTCATCCCTAAAGTCAGGACATACACTCACAGCGAGGCGTCTTTCCAGTACTATGACTTCTATGTACCACTTGAACAGGCTGCAGGAGGACCTCAGGGCTGCAAAGAACGTTCATGTTTTTAGGAGCAGGCTTAAGGCTCACCTTTTTTGCCTAACTTTTAAATGATTATTAAGTATTATAGTGTGTTCAATTGCCCTGCATGTTTTACTTGCTTATATTTTATTAGTGTTTTATTACTTAGTCTTATATTTATCCACTGTTTTTATTTTTTTACTTGTTATTTTAATCTTCCTTCCAGTGTTTCTTCTATGGGAGCCCTCTGCCTTGGGAGCGGTGGTCAGCTGTGGCTGCCTGGGTGCTCTCCAGGTACCGCTTGAGTGGAGGAGGGGTCTGAGCCTCGCCTCCTCTGCGCGCCCTGTGTCAGTGCCTTGGCTGCTGCTGCCGGTGCAGATGGCTCCTTTGATGGCGTTTCCTTCGTTTCCTTACCTTACCTGGCTCATCTGTACTCATCCCAACATCCTTTTTATTGTTGATCTTGAGTGTGCGTGTGTGCATGGGGGTTGGCTTAGAGGGGAGGGGGGTATAATTGTGATCATCTGAGATCATCTCTGCATTCGGGGCCGGTGGGGCCCGGCCCCACCAGATGTCGCTGGGGAACTCTATGCGTGGTATGCCTAAAATAATCAGTAGAACAGGATCGTTCTTTATATGAGTAATCTTAGATAAAGATAGATTCTGTTACCAAAAAGATTCTGTTATAAACATTTGTGTATAACTCTCCAAGTCTTTGCCAGAATACTGACAAGCTCAGTAGGCTAAATCCTCTTGAAGCCGCGATTGGGGCCGGCCCCTTAACCTTTGTTTAAATGATAAGGATCTGAAATCAAAATGTGCATGCTTAATGTGTGCTCAGTACACAGCCAAGGGGCACAAATACCACAACACCAAGCTGAGATCCCGCTACCTTCCTCGAAAGAGAAAGGCAGCAATGTGCCATCTGGCCTGCAATCTACTGGAAATTTATTAGAAGAAGAGATCCTGCTATCAAACAGCAGCAGGAAGTGATGCCCCCCGTTTTGCCAAATGCGAAAGTTGGTTGTGCAGCAAAACTCGTATTAAAATATCGGAAAGCACATGTCACCAGCCAGTGGATTTTAACATCGTTCAAGGTCTTTAAGAGATTATTTTAGATTAAAGGGAATTATTTGAAAGATTATACAGTTATTGAAAAGTTTGCCCAGATGAAAGATCAGCATTTTTTTTTCCAAGAAGAACACTGGTGAGTGACCCTTCATTGTAATTTCTTGTAGGCTATAGAAAAGGTTCCATTCTTCAATTACATTTACATAAAATTGCATTTGTAGGGTGTAGATGTGTGCTATTTTATTTGTTATTGAATCATTATTAAAATAATCAAACAAAATAACAGTCAATATTATTAAAGTCAGATTGTATGGAACACATAAGAATTAGCTGCTGCTTTTAGGTGTTGAGTTGCTGTAACCCACCTAACTGATCATCCTTTAAAATCAGTGGGGGAGGGATGGGAATGTGGTTTATGTTGGGTGATTTTAATCTGTAAAGCACTTTGAGTTGCAGTGTTTATATGAAAAGCGCTTTATAAATTAAGTTTGATTTGATATAAAATATTGTTAATTATGTTCTGGTGCAATCTAATCACAATTTACCTATGTCAATTTCTTCAAAATAGCTATCTTTCCACTGACCTCAAAAGTTGTTCCGAATTTTTTCTAGAGCAAGATAATGTATCTTTTGCAATTTCACAGTTCAAAACATCACAAGTCATTCACACACAGTATGACGATTCTGTTTCATAGAGCAATCTCAAACAGGTGGACTTCTATCTTTCCCGCTAAGACTTTCTGAGGAGCCGAGCTGCTTTCAAATCGATTAGGTGCCAAAGAAATATTCTCCAAAGAACAGTACCAAATGTTTGGATTACCAACAAACACACTGTTGCAGTCATCTATGACAAACACGTAGCTCTGATTATATGTGCTCTAAATGCCTGGTAGAGACTCTGTCACCTCTTGAGAATAAACAAAAGCCTCTAATTTGTTGATACAGACATGGCCGATGACAGCGGGGGACAACCAGGTCAGTCGTCCCGGGCCAACTGAAGGGAGGGGCCCAGAAGAACAACTTTTTTTTTTTTTGGTGAAGAAAAATATAAGCCTAATATTTAAGTTATATAATTCCTTTTTTCTATTATTTTTTCTTTTTTCTATTTTTTCTCCCTTCTTAATTGTCCGTGCAGTAGTGGGGAATAACCCCAACACCCCATCCCAAACACAAAATGGTTTGACTGGTGACAACTTCTGGCTTTGAGTTCATTAAGCCAGCCAAGTACAGTTTAAAATGATACAGATAGAGAGAGAAAAATATGCAGCCTAAATCTGTCCTTCTGCTCTGGGTCAGCCGACCTCCATCACTTTGATTTGTAGAAATGTTACAGCGACTGTCACTTGAAGATCAAATCACAGGTACAGTCTACATTTGGACCTCGCTCAGCTCAGTGTTCTCTGCTCTAAAAGGGACTTACAAACTCAGCCGTTTCTGTTAGACATATTATTCATCTTTACTTGTGGAAGTTATAATTAGAACAGGTCCAATAGGTAATGTTACGAGGCTGTTAAACGTTAATTAGTACATTGTTTCGTAACTTGCTCTAGATTGATGTTATGAGCCCTTGAGATTAGGATTTATGGGCGGAGGTTTGTGACAGTGAACAAAAGGAAGATGCTGCTGTAGAACATCCGCTGCTAAGGGAAGGTTTGGCCCATTTGGAGATTGAACATAAACATGTCACACAAGCAGAAGCCTAAAAAATTAAAATATTAACAATTTGAACTGCAGCAGTTGTGGAAAGCTACAAGTGCCACAATTCAATAGTTCAAAAAGTCCCAAAAATGTATATTTATGCAATTGAAAATTTTTATAAACTAATTGTAATGATTTAGCACATATATTTAGGCTCATGCTTATGTGCTGCTGAACCTGAATTTATACTATCCAACCACATCACTGGAGACTCAGTCACTCAGCAGGGGTGACATTGGTTGGCAGCTGAGCAGGTTAACCAATCAGATGTTGGGCCTTTGCTTTAGTGGGACAAAGGAGCAGCTTATGTTATTTTAGTATATACTTCAGTACAGGATGAAAAACAAATAACAATAAAAACATTTATATGTACTGTATAATACAAATATACATTTAACTCCCCATCCATATGTAATTTAGAACCTGATCTAAGGAGGACCATTTAAAAACCAAAGATTGGACGAGATAGAAGGGGGAAGAAGGGAGGAGAAGAATAAGGGAAACTATTAATCATGTCTTTAAATATTGAATATTAATTGATTCTCTACTAGTTACAGAATCCTGTGGATGGAGAGTCCTTCTAGGATCATCATGTCCCAGACCTATTCTCTCGAGAAAGGTAGATGAGACCAACATGATCCTTTAGCTTTTCATGGGCAATATCAAATAAAGAAAGGCAAGATAAATAAATCATAAATCACAGAACTAAATGTAGATGATGGGCAAAGATATGGTGCTGCATGTGATTGTACACAGTTCTGTGGAAGTTAAAGTGGAAGCATTGCTCTTTTAGTAGATTAAGGAGGTGGGCTGCCAGAAAAAAGGTTGAGGAAGTCTGCTGTAAGATTTCTGATCACTAGTTAGTGAGGGACTGATGGAGTACTCAGTTTTTAAGATTTTCAATGGCTGCAGCCAGAGCAGTTTATAAAATGTATTTAAATTCTGTCCAATAAACTTTAAACTTTCTAATAACATCATGATACTGTTTATTGCATAACACACAGATTATAGAAAAAATCATTAATATAACGGAGGATATAATTGTCAATGTAAATCATATACACTAAAAGCTGTATTTAGCTGCTGAAGGGATATCTGCGGTGCAAACAGAATAAAATAAATGTTGTTTTGGCATGACACGTCTGGGAATCATTTTGTCACATAAACATGTATATGTAACTACAAACAAACTAATTATGGGTTTAACTCTCCAGCCATGTCCTTTAAAAAGTTTCTTGCACTGCTTGACTCTGTACCGATATCCACTTGTTATGACATGTTTTCATGGAGGAGGTGCAGATGTGTCGTCTCTGCAGCCAGCAGCCCTGACAGCTTTGTAAACACTGGAAACTTTCTGTAGGACCAACTGAAATGGCAACATTTAAATGTAATCTTTGTTTGGATTTTTCTGGATGTTCTTAGCACATAAACTATAATGTACTAGTAGTTGCAGATGTACTTTATTTCCTAATATTGTTACACAAGTCTGCTCTGAGAGCGGTGAGCAGTAAATAGGGTGTAGAGATTAGGCTTTGCTCTGCAAAGCCAAACCGCTTCACTGCAGAAAGACTGCAGTTGTTGCAACTGCAATATGAACAAGTAATCAGGAAAGAACAGCTGCTTTCGGTCAGCATGATCAGCCTCTGACCCTTTCGGAATACAAAATGCAGCAGATACTGCAGATGTCTGGTAGATACATCTGCACTACAGCAGGACTTTACTCGTGAACTGTTGTGTGAGGATTACATTCCCTCCACACCTCTAGGGGTAAACCAAATGCTTAGCTCTGCTTTTGCTCTTACACAGCCACCCATCCATCCATCCAGACAAACAATAAATAAATAGTCTCATACTTTATAGTAATAACATAGTGAAAACAACATACAGTGTCTGATTACTATCCACGTTTCCCCTTGACATTTCACACCTCAATATATTTCAGTGTCCTTGAATCACTCTCTGTCCAATTGTGTCTCACAAAACATTTTCTCTCCATTCTCTCTCACATCTCTCATGCTAGTTTGCATAACAGTGAAACATTGGCTGGAGCTGAGAGCACTCGCTGAACAGCATTTATCATCCTGAAGTGTATCTGCATATCTCCCCTCTATACCAGCACAGCATGAGGAGGGCGCAACAAAATGGGAAAAACAAAAATTCTAGGAAGGCATAACGACAACTAAAGCCCAGGGAGAAAGTGTGAAGGAAATTGAGGGAGCCAGTTATAGAGGCTCCAGAGAAGATAAAGGAGCACCTTTTAGGAGGAAAGCAAGATAAAGAGAGGTAGAGGAAAACCAGGGAGAGAGAGCAAATGTAAGAGCAAAGGAGCAGGCCAGAAACGCTTGGCAAGGGCTTTCTATTTTAAGACAAATGGACCGTATTAGGACCACAGCAGCACACATACGGGTGTCCTGTCTGGTGTTCAGCAGCTCCCTTGTCACAGCTTCTTTCACACTCAGTTGTTTGGTAGCTACCTATCAGAGGTGGAAAGAGTACTAAAATATTCTACTCATGTAAAAGTACTACTGTGATCAATTTTACTCAAGTAGATAAAAAATTACCAGTCTAAAAATCTACTCAAGTAAAAGTAAAAAGTAGCTTATTTAAAATGTACTCAGAGTAAAAGTTACTTAGTTCATTTTTTTTTGACAGCAGTAAGCCAGTCTCTCCTGAGTAGTTCAATACAATGGGACATAAATCTCAAAGTAGTTTCTTATTAATTAAATAAAGTTTTTTTAAAGTGCAGTTGCCGATTAAAAGCAAATCTTCAAATAAAAATAGGTAACCGTCACAAGTGCAGTAAATTTCCCCAAATGACCCAAAGAAGACCAAACTATCGTGTACCATCACAATGTTTGCAAGACAAGACTTTGCCATTTTTTGATTAGACTCTGTTCTACCTGTCGGACATCAGAACATGTTAAATAAACTTAAAACTTGTCAAATAAACATAGCACCTGCAAAAAATTTTTTTTCTTTTTTTCTAAAATTGTTCTACCTAATGTACTTCAGTTCCTTTTTTTGTGTCCATCCTTAGAGTGTTAGTCTCTGAACCTCCTGTTCATTTTGAGCAGCAGTTGATTTTTAAAGTTAGTAGAGGTCATCCTTGCTCACTTTGTAGTAAAGTATTTTCGGTATTGGAAAATTAACTTCTAACATCTTAATAGGTCTATAGGAAGAATATCTTAATTCTTTAATTCTACATATTCTTAACCACTCTAAAAATCCCAACGAATCGCCCAGCATTAGTACATACATGCTTGTTGAAAAACAATAAAACCTGAAAATCTATTTGAGAATTCCCCCCCAGACGCGTCTCACGCCCGGACAGAACATGAAAAGTGCACAGGTCTGTGAAAAAGAGGACGTTTTCTCGCATCATTCAATGATGTCTTTGATTTCTTGATCACAGCCTTTTATCAAGCTATGACTTGACCGTGACGGTAGCTTAGTTCAACTTACCTCTATATAGGCTTGCGCAGGATTGATGTGGAATTTTTAAAAGCTGCTATTTCAGTCTCTCTGAGCAAACACATAATAATGCTATTGCCTTTCTTGAATTTAAGCGGAAGTGGTCACTTAAACACGACCAGGAGTTAACATTATTTTCTTTGACCTTAACTATATTACCCGGGTTCTCTTTGTTCACTGGATCCATACTGATGTCAGGTGCTTCCATCTTTTTCCTTTTTAGCGCCAGTTCTCATATCCATCATGCATTGCAGTATTTCTGGGCCGCAATACTTTTAATCATATTAATAAAAAAACTTTACTCAGTAACGGGTATAATTGAAAATGTAGCGAAGTACAATACTTTAAAAAAAGTAAGTAAAAGTAAAATTAAAGATTTTAAAAATCACTTTAAAAAGTACAATTACACAAGAAACCAACTCAATTACAGTAACATATGTAAATGTAATTCGATACTTTCCACATCTGCTAACTATGCTGTGTAGACTTGGAAAAAGCGATAAACAGATGTTTTTAGAAACAAAATACCAGCATTTTCTCGTAGCAAAATGATCAAGTGAACACAGCTTAGACCAATGTGAGCATCTGGCACCAGTTTGTCTTTTATGTGACTTGTAAACATTGTCATAACTCTAGAAGTGTTCACATTTTATATCACATTTTATTCTACTACATACATAGCCTTCAGAGTACTTTATTGGCTTTTATGTTATATGCCAATATAAAGTATTTGGCAAATCAAGACACTGAAAATCTTCTTAAATATCTACCTCAACTTGTTTCTGACCGGATGAAGAGAATCTGTAAATGCCATTTTTTTCAAGTCTTCACACAGATTTCTATTTAGATTTACTTTGACCTGATCTAAACTGTTCCATTATAAATTTGGCTGTTATCCTGCTGGAAGTTGAATTTAGTCCCCTTCTCAAGTCACTTCAAGCCTTTAACAGAGTGTCCCACAGGATTGCCCAGAATTGAGCTCCAGTTATCTTCCAATGAACTCTGACCAGCTTCCCTATTTCTGCAGAAGAAAGGCATTCCCAAAGTATGATGCTGCCATCACCATATTTTACTGTGGAGACGGTGCGTTCAGGGTGATGTACAATGTTAAGTTTTCCGTCACTCATACTGTTTAGTACCATGGCCAGAAAATTCTACTTTGATCTCATGTGACCAGAGTGCTGTATGCTTTTGGTTTCTCCTCATCTCCACCACTGACCTGTCTGCTGTTTTGCTTGGTCTTTCTGATGCTGTTTGTTCACTAATGTCGTCTGAGAAATCTCTGAGACCTTTACAGAACAGCTGAGATTAAATTACACAGAGGTGGACCCAAAAAAACTAACAAGGTGACTTTTGAAGGGAAATAGTTGCATTGGATTTAATTTTATGATTTCGGAGTAAGGTGGGCTGAATACCCATGTCACAATTTTCAGGTTTGTATGTAGCTTCGTGTAGTCCTAAAGCATTGCTTTAAGCAACTTTTATGAAGCCAGAGGTTAACTTTGTATTTACCAGCCTTTTTTTATCAACTGGCTGTTTCAAAGAAAAAGTCAGAATCTTAGATTAGAACTAAGAATAACAAAACAAATACAATGACAATAGGAATGTTGACAACTGAGCTAATAACACAATGATCACATACATAATCACTGTGTCTAATGACTGATATGATGACTAATGATTTATATGATTATATGATAATTATATATATAATTATATACGATTGCATGTGAGCTGGCAGAGCTCCTCAGGCTCCTTACAAGTTTCAGGTGACCTTCCAGGGGACCGAACTGAGGACAAGCATAAATAAATCATATTGTGTTTCTTTAATGTGCACCTAAACTAATATGATGAGCTCCTTTCACTGTGCCATTATATTTCCTCAGAAAAACAAAACAGTTATTGTTTTCTGCAGAGCAGCTCTCCTTGTTTTGGCTCTCCTTTTGTCACACCAGAACAATGGCAAAAATATGTAGTTATATCGACAACAACTTAAAGGGGATATATCACGCAAAATCAACTTTTTTAACATTTAAATGCCTTTTGCTGTGAAACTGGAGACCCTAGGAGTGGAGAAAAGTTGAAATGAGTCTCTTCAGGTGCTGAAAAGATATCTTTAGTCTCTATTTAGGTCCAATTTTGCAGTTTGTTCAGATTTTTCTACCGTCTATTGCGTTTTTTGGGGTATTACGTCACAGTCTTTGCAGCGGCACAGCCAAATAAGGCAAGTGAATAAGGCAGAATCAGAACCACTTCGACGTACCTGGTTGAGTTTTTGCACAGCTGGATAACAGTATCTCTGCTGTCAAACTACAAAAATGGCAGAGTTTACCTGAGCTGCACCTCTGTGACCTGTAGGGGGGTGGATTTTCAAGTGCCTCATATGCATTTAAAGAGACAGCGCCAAAACGGGTTGCTCCCAGATGCACCTCAGAACAGGGGTATAAGAGGGGCCTGTGGAGCTTCAATAATGAGGAATTCAGACCTAAGCATTGTAGTTCTACAATGTAAGGATCACAATTGCATAGTTTAAATGTTAAAAGGAAATATTTAAAAGCATGATATGTCCACTTCAAGCTTAAATTAAGGTGCATTCAAAACAAACGATGCTAATTATATGATCAAAGCTTCAGAGGCTTTAGTTTCACTCTTTGTTTGAATTCAGAATGCATTTGAGACATGAAGGTGAAACCAAAGATTTCTAATAGAAACGGCAAAAGACATTAGAATCCAGCACCACACTGAACTCAGATTGGCTGATATTATATACTTCATGTATGGCTCTTTGCTGTGCAGAAGCTAAAAGAAATTATTTTATGATAAACTATTTCATTCAGGAAGCTTCTAGGAGTACTAGAATCGAATCCAACCTGCGGTGATGGCAACGAAACCACAGAACATAACTCCAGTAAATCCAGCATTGCTGATTGCTAAGTAAAGTAATACTGTCATACTGTAAAGTCATAATTTTATAGGTGATCTGAGTTTATACCTAAAGTGTATACCTAAAATATAAGACAAAGGGGTCTGTCTTATTGTACTATATTTTTTTCATTATCTTATTTATTTATTTTCTTTTTGAACATTACTCTTCAGTAGTCCATATATAGCTGTAGATTAATTTAATCTGTTTTTCAGATATTTCTTCCTATATTGTCCTTCGCATGATGTTCTGTTTTATGTGTTGCATTACGATTTTGAGCTCCATACCAAACTAAATATCAGGTGATTAATTATTGTATGAGAAATAAAACATTTTATTTGACTTGGTGGTACTTGGTTCATAAAATAACCAAAAGATTTGAATGTCAGCTGGAAAATTACTAAATGCTCCTTTAGCACATGAACACTAAAACTTAAACTGCAATTATCCTTACTATAAACAGACATAGCAAATAAATTGTCCTACATCGTATTCTTAGAGTACTAGATAGCTCAAATTAATACGGAGAATAATTTAAAGATGCAGAATGAGAGAATCTCACAACTAATTTAGCTACTTAACAGCCCAACACACCTGCATGATAAAGGAAGAACGTAAGCAAAAACTCACCTTGATGGGCTTCCCGTCAGGCGTTAGTACTTCCTCAGAAAGCTCTATCATTTTTAGAGCCATGAGTGCAATTGGTTTTGCATGGCTTTCAACCTTCTTATGAAGTCCACCTGCTACACAGTAGGCATCACCTATTGTCTCAATCTGTAATGGGAAAAGGAGGAGGAGCATCAGCTGAAATCACTTAATTGTTTTACAAACTAAAGACAGCAGGGGTTATTTGCTAACACACTAAGTTACTTAAGTACAAAATAAAAAGCAGTTTTACAAATTAACTATTTGTAATGCGAGATGGCCTAACTTGGCAAATTTACACCTTAATAAAATCATTTTTATTAAATGTATTTATGTGCTTTCTGTTATCTGTTAACTCAGGATGGGCTAACAGTTAGTGTATGTGACTTAGCCGCTAACTCAAATGCACAACACATTAGCTTAATCAGTGTGCCATGATAGCAAGCGGAGAGAACGCTAAAAATAATGTATAAAAATCCTTGCACTCGTAGCTTAAAAGCAGTAGCTTTAAAAAGAGATCTGATGTGGCTGTATTGACCAACAAAGCACAAAACCAAGACAATGTGAATCCTCTCAAATGCAAGCGGCAACAGCATCTGGGAACACGATGTGGCAACCACTAGCAAGAAAAAGCGACAAGAAAATATGACCCGGCTTACATAAAGTTTGGAATTGTCTGGCAAGGCAGAAAGATTGACCCAGACGACAGCGTCTTATGTGTAGAGAAGTTCTTAGTAATGGATCTATGAAAGCACCACACCTCAAACAGCACCTTACTATCAAGCATGCTGCTTTAAAGGACAAACAAACAGTCGAAAACAACAACAACAACAACAACAAGGGAAGGCTACCATCTATTTAACATTTTTAAAGCTACATTGTGTAAGAATTTCTCCCATCTAGCGGTGAAACAACCAACTGAATATTACGTTCTAGCACCACCTCCCACCCCCCCATTCCGAGTGCGTTTTAACTCTTACGGTGGCCGTTTCATGCCAAGGTTAACATGGCTTCCAGTACTACAATTTCGTCCAGTGTTCCTTCCAGTGATGAGGTCACTTTAGAAAACTACATTACATTTAGTCATGTAGTCAGTAAACATGTTGACATTCTTCACGGTTCAAACCAAAGTGCAAAAGGCGGAGCTAGAATTTCCAGGAATGTCCCTCATTGGCGAATGTATTGCAAAGATGGAGGCTCAACATGGATTCAGCCATTCGAGCGACTCGTGCGTATGTATTCTGAACAGCAGATTCTACACTTACGAGAATACTTTCATTGGTAGGCAGAAGTAATTAAACATGAATGAGCACATATTTTTGAAAGAACAAAGGGGTTTTTGCTAAGAATTAACTCAAAGAAATACACAATGTAGCTTTAAACAAAAAGTAAAACCAAACTTCATGGATCTATTTTATCCAAAAACGTAAGCTAGAAATCAATACTGCTGACAGGCTGTGTAGAAAATAGCTTTAGAGCAGAGAACCCCCCCAAGAAAATCTGGAAATACAAACTGCTCTCATTAAAGCCTACAACGGGCTAATTCATTTTGACAGTAACCATGACAATAGCGACATATGGGTGATTCACTCTCCTCTGGTGTCCTCCTGTTCCTGCTTTCCGTTTGACACACAAACGAACTTCTCCATCGCAACACTCAAATACCATCCTAATCACAGTCACTGTCTCCCTCCGTCTCAGCATTTTCTCTTCCCATCTCTCCACATATCTGCTATGTCACATGCTTGACAACTATTACAAGATAATCCAATTTTTTAGGAGAGTCACAAGATGTCAGGAAGGTGTCAGAGTCTTTGTTGAGCTCTCAGAAACTTGCTATTATTCATGTTTTCAACACACATATACATATACACACACACAGAGTGCCTAAAACAGGATCATGTCCACTTTACTCTAAAACTCCCAAATAAAATCAACTGATTCCCATCAGAAATCAAATGATTAGTATTTGAAAGTAGTCCGGTTTGTAATTTAATCTCCGTATAAAAAAAGCTGTTCTGTTAGAAAAGATCAGTAAACTAACACCATCATGAAGACCGAGGATCACATCAGATTTCTCTCTGTTATAAAACATCTCAGGCCTTGAACATCATATGTGGTACCTCTCAGTCCATCATTCAAAAATTGGTATAGCATAACCTCAAGCGTACCAAGAAATGGACGCCCAACTAAACTGAGAGGTCAAGCAAGAAGAACATTAATTAGAGAACCAGCCAAGTGGCCCATGTTAACTGTGGAGGAGCGGTAGAGATTCACAGCTCAGGTGGGAGAATATGTCAGCTATCAGTCATATGCTCCACAAGGGAAAAATGGCAGGAAAAAAAAACATAGTTTATTTTTTTAAAGCCACAAGAAATCCCATTTGCAGTTTGCCACAAGCCATGTAAAATACACAGCAACACTGAGGAAATGCTTTGGTCAGATGAGACCAAGCTGAGCTTAGCCAGTGGAAAACTAACACTGCACATCAGCCTTAACACCCCGTCCGGAGATGCTTCTTCTCAGTAGGGAGAGGCGAACTGGTTGGTGTTGATGGTAAGATGGAGAGAGCAATACAGAGACATACTGAAAGAAAACCTGTTAGTTTTCCAACAGAACAACCCAAAACATGCAGCTAATGCTGCAATGAAATAGTTTAGATCAAAGCAAATTCATGTACTGGAATGGCACTGTCCAGACCTAAATCCAAATTAGGAATCTGTCATATAAAGAAAAAAAACTGACGTACATAGATTCTCTCAACTTTGTCTGAAAGACATTGAGTTAAAACTGGTAAAAATATTCACCTAAAGGTTTGCACCTTTAGCTGCAGCAAAAGGGTATGAATCATTTTGCAAGGCACTAGATTAGTAGAATAAAAACTTTCAACCTTGCTTCTATCAGAAAGAATTGCCTCTGTTTCCCTAATTAAAATGAAAAAAAAAAAAACTTTTCCCACCCTCTGGTTCCAACATGGCAATCACTGACCTTGTAAACATCCAGAATGCCACACTGGTAGTCGAAGCGTGTGTAGAGCTCGTTCAGCATTGAGATAACCTGCATAGGTGTGCAATGGGCGCACACGGCGGTAAAGCCCACGATGTCCGAGAACAGCATGGTGACATCATCGAATTTACGAGCTGGAACATGCTGACCCTGCCACAGCTTCTGCGCCACATCACCCGGAAATATAGAATAGAGTAGATCCACAGTCCTCCTTTTCTCCTCCTCTAGTGCCTGATGTGTCCTCTCTAAGGTGGCCTGAGAGAAGAGGGCGTGAGATCAGGAGACTTGTTGCTCTGATGAAAGGGCAGATGACAGGAACGCTAAAAGCTAGAAGTAATGCACCAAATGAAATCCGCTGCAGTATGCAGATACGTTTGTGGGTGATTTACTTTCAGCTGAGAGTATCTGCTTGTTTGTAACTTCCCTGAAGATCCAATGCTATAGTACTGTTCAAGCATGTTAAATACAATGCAGCTATTTATAACTACAGCCTAAGGGGGTGGTGGCAAAGACAGAGACTGATGCAGAGAGCATCCACTGAGTTGTTACAGAAGCTTTAAAGCCACATTTTTCAGCAAGTCTCATTAGTCACATTTTTTTCACCTAGTATAAATGTGCGGTAAACATCCGCGATGAATAGCAGTACAGTTTATGCAGTGAATTTACCCTGTATGCATTAGTGAGTTAAGAAACATCATAGTCTTGTCCCAGTTACAGGTTTCAATCTGCTGCTTATTTCTTAGAATAAAAGTCAAGAGAACAGAACTCATCTTAAAGAGGTGATTAATGCGCACACTCCAGAGAGCTGCAGTGTGATTTGAATAACTTTAACTCATAATGTTGAGAATTCAATGAATATTGAATGACAAGTGGTCTTCCTTTATCAGAACCGATGTTACACAGAGGGATCAAATCAGCTTAAGTCACTCTTTGTTAGAAACCACATTTAGTGCTGCAGCACTAAATGTGAATAAACACCTTTATTATAAGGAATCACAATTATATGTTATCCCCAAGTTTAATCAGAAAGGTGTGAAAAAACAATACATCAGATCTTGAAAATACAGTAGTTTGTTGTATTAAAAAAAACTTTATATCACTAGTAACCTAATGCAAAAAAAATTTCTCTGCTTTTTTTTACCTTTAGTTTGTCCATTCTTTTCTTTAGGCCGTCCTGGGCCTTGGCTTGCTCCCCTACCAGGATAACATCTCGTGTGGCATCATGGATGGGAATGTCGGACAGATGGAGACCCCTCCCCATCAGCTCCTCCAGCTTATCAACACGCGGAGAGCCCAAGAACATCAAGGAGCAGGACTCAGGGACATGGATCATCTGACCCTTTAACTCCATAACCTGGCAAAAAATCAAAAAAAGTAATAAAACGAATACATTCTCTTATCAGATTTAACCTTAGTTATCTACAAGTACTGGATCGTGGTTTGTGTTTAATGTTAGCCTCTCACTATAAAATAAAAAATGAGGTTATGAATAAATGTTATGACTGTTTGCTTGCCTCCTACTGAAGTGTGAAGCTAAAAAATGGTGAAACCATTTTTTTGATAAAGATAAGAATATAAACACATACTATGACCTATTGCATGTAATACCTTTGTCTAATGCCCAAGCTGTGTTAACAATTCAGCTATCTATAACATTAGCAAAGTTACTTACATGTGACGGGTTTTGACAAAATAAGAGTGGAAGCCTTGTTTTTACAAATAATATTTAATGCTGAGTGGTCTCAACACAAAACAGTCCTGGTGGAAGGCTTTCTAAAGCTAGTTTTCTGACATTAGCGGCTTTTGTAAGAAAGTTATAAAACAGAATGACATTACGCAAGGAGATACCAACAGAACCTTGCACTGAAACCCCACTAAAGCACTTCAGCTAATTCACATTGGATTTTGATATCGCAATATTTGTTTGCAATTGAAGAAGCAGGATTCTTGGTAATAATAGCTTGAGATGAAAGAATGAATTGTCAGTAAATATCACTGCAGAAGATCTGGCTCTTTGTTCTATGAAAAAAATGCTGCCACAAGCAAGTCTTATTTTCAAAAGGCTTGTCTGCTTTGTGAACTTCCATCGGCACTATTAATGAGAGAGTTTATAAACGGATTGTTATTCTGACTCATTCTTTTTCAGGGAACCAATATAACTTTAGGGGTATTGACACATCAAAGAAAATCAAAGTAATACCCACTTTTAATGCTATATCTTGGATGCTGCATGTTGCTGTATACTGTACATTGTAAGCTTGTTGTTAACTGTGTAGCTGGCCTTGACTTCTTTCTCAGTTGAGGTGAACCATCTGCAGTTTTTTGTCTGATTCCAATTACCACATTTTGTAAAGCTGTGAAACTAAGTCTGTGCAGTTCATCAAATTGGTATTTTAATTTCAAATTGGGCTCCAAACAGTCACACAAACAATGCAATAGACAGTAAATGATAATAAATCAAATTACTTTTTTGCTACCCTCTCATTTGCAAGTGCACTTTTATTTTAACTATAATAAATTTAACGTGTTTTCTTGTGTGTTTTCTTTTCTTTTGCTGATGTGGTTTGTATCATTGCAATGCCCTGATTAACCCAAGTAACCTTTGGCTTAAGGTCAGACTGATGCCCAGACGTTCCCTTTCATGGTTTCATAATTTACACCAAGCTGTCCCAATCTTTTTTGTTCTCACCTGCTCTTTAATTTTTTGGGATCGGGAATTGAAGTGTTGCTTTTTGAGATCTTTTAGCCTACTTCAAGTTGTCAGAGAGGTACAACACAGACTTCATGATTCTACATAACTGACAGTAATCAAGCATGGGTGTGGCTAGTTAAATACATAAATGAATTTAGTTTATAATAATTTAACAATGTTGGGTAGATACTTTTTCCAAGCCAAGTTGGTTAAGATAGATTTCCTCTTGTAAGAAATAAAATCAAAAAAATCTAAATTGCATTTTGTATTTACTCAGGTTATCTTTGTCTGACATGTTTGTTTGCTGATGTGAAACATTTAAGTGTGACAAAAAAGCAAACATAAGTAATTTGTATGGGAGAAACACATTTTCAAAGCATTGTAAACACATGAAGAGATCAGATCAGGTCAAGCTGAAAATTAGTTGATTCCGGTCACCACCCAGGCGATAGTGCGCAACAGAGTGCTTTTTTTTTTTTTTTTACGGAGGGGTTTTCCCTCCGTGCCCAGTCAGCAGATCTTTTTCCCAGAAAAATATGTCATATGGAAGCATCCCCTTTGCAGCCTTGTAAGTTAAAATTTAGAGACATTCATTTGAAAAGATTAGAGTCCGAGGCAAGGAGCTCCATCAGCAACTTTTCTAGTTTTGGTAGGCGTACCTGGAAGAAACTTAGATTACTGTGCTGCTTGACATTTTGTTAACAACCGCCTTGATGAAATTCATTTGCCGGACCTGTTAAATAACTGTCACACAGGTGTGGAGAGCCGAAGAAAACAAAATTCCTTCCTAAAAGAAAAAGATGAAATAGATACAACCGGCAGGCCACCTACATTATAATTTCCTTTCTTTCAGTTTTTTTTCTGTTTTCTCGGTCGCCCTGTTAAAAACCCTATCTGCTTCTCTATGTATCTATACTTCTTTCTCTATCTCCTCCATCCCCTCTCTCAGGCTTTCTCCGTAGTGTCAGATAGATTATTCCGCAAGTGAGCACGCTGCAGCCCTGTTTTATTTATAGCACAAGTTTCTCCTATGTCTGCATAAAACATACAGTCTACAGCTAAATGTGCACAGTATTTCTCTACAAACATCCAAACATTATTACATATTGTCTCTTGCTGTGTTTCTTTTCATAGAAATGTAACATGCATGCAGCAAAAATAGATGTGCAACATTCACCCAGCTGGGTCTGAGCTTACCCAACCCGCGCTAATACCTGTACAGAAACGAGAACTGAGTAATGATTTTACCTGAGTAATGATTTTACCAGATTCAGTCATTTTAGTTTAGTTTACTGGAGTTTTAGGAAAGATTCCTGCAAACAAAGCAGGATCCACAACGCAAACATATGCCAACACGAACAAACGACAGCGTGAGCAGCTGTTTCAGGAGGTTGCGTCTGGCCGAGTAGGAGGGCCACACACGCCTGACATACTAAAAGCCATCTCCATGGAGACTGTGAAATCAGGGGACCCATATACAAAATGAAACACATGCTCTAATGCTGCTTGTACAAATAAATTAGTTCTCTCTGTCTTAAAATGCTTTCCTGTGTTGGTCTCTGACATATGTACAAGACCTAAAAAGAGCAACATAAGGGGATTAAAACTGCTGTGGTTATTCATAGAAAAATTCAAGTAAATTTAGATAACAATATCTTAAGTTATGTAAACAATAAACGATGTAGAAAATTCTACTCTTAGAGTGTTTATTTGCTTTTTGTAACCAGCCTTCAGATAAGTACGGCTCACATATAAGTTTACAGATAAGTTTCCATGTTTGCTTCAAATCCAATCTTTATCAGCTGAAAGGGCCAAAGGCAGACTCTCAAAACATCTTCATCTGTAAAAACATTTAGGTTGTATTTATTTGTTTTAGTTAATATAAACTTACGTTTTTTTTATTTCTAACTTTTACTTTGAATTTAAATAAATCATGGTAGCAGCACAATGGCACAGTTGGTAGCACTGCTGCCTAGCACCAAGAAGGTCCCGGGTTTGAATCCTGGCCTGGGGTCTTTTTGCATGGAATTTGCATTTTCTCCTTGTGCATGTATGAGTTCTCTCCAGGTACTCCGGCTTCCTAACGCAATCCAAAAAACAATGGCTGTCAGTTCATTTGTTCTCTCCAAACTGTCTTTAGGCATGAGTGTGTTTGTGGATGGTTGTTTTTCCTGTGTCTCTGTGCTGCCCTGTAATGGGCAGGATGTGCCCTGCCTCTTGCCCAATCACTGCTGGAACCAGGCACCAGAGCCCACCCCCCTTTCGACCCTGCAAGGATAAGCAGGTACACAAAAGATGCATCGGGGGGTGTCCTTACACCACATTTTTTTTATTCTTATATACAGTCATGTGAAGAAAACAACCTATTTGGTCATTTAATATCAATTTTGATAGTACCGAATTCAAGTGATATAAATTTAAAAAAGGAAACAATAAAAAGGTGTAAAATGTTCTGCAAATGTGTATTAAAACAATTACAGTGAGGGATATTTTAGTAGACCTCCCCTGTTCATTTCCACTTTAAATGGCTAAAATCAGAAACAGTAGTATCACATCCGGTACACATGACTAGAACATTATTACTCTGCATTTTGAAGGAAGTTTGCCCTCTTTAAACCTCAACGACTTAATGTGGTGCACTTTTGACTACTGAAGTGAGTGTGATGTTCTTAGTTCAAGAGGTAGGCTAAATGTGGTGTAGTAAACAAGGTTGTGTGGAGAAGATTTCTCCACACAAGCATTTTCTATCCTAAAGTTCAAATTGCTTTTTACACTTAGAAGCTATTTTAAGAGTGAATCATGTGATCTTCCAGTTTGCACTTGCTGATTACATGTCTAGAATGTGGGTATTTTTGAATAGTTGTTTTGTATTTCCTTTTCTATTTCCAAACTCCCCTTTTAAAATGCAGGCTGCTACATGTTTTTGAAATATCCTAGGTGATGTCCAGGTCCTGAAACTTTCTAAAATGTTTCTACAGTATCCAAAATACCAGTACATATACCTACATGTGTCTATAAATGATAATTTAGACATTTCATGTCAGTTTAGACAAAATATGTGCAGCACAGTACTTATTTAAACACTAAACACATGCACAGTAAAACTTTTAATCTCAATTGTCCATCCATTACCCAACGCTAAAAACATAACTAAAACAAAGCTGTGCTTCAAGTCAAGAAAGTGTTTTTGTCACACAATATATTCAATAATTAATTTGAATAATTAATAATGTACACATGGTGACCTGCTTTGCAGCAAAAACCTCATCAAAACATCCTGCCGGAAAACCATAGCCTTCTCCATGAACTGCAACAGGACTGTTTTGATTTGTCACCGCTATTTTAGTTTACTTTTACTGATGTGCTATTTATTTTGTCGGATTCTGTTACAGCATAGGATCTATTTCCCTCTTTTGATTGTTGTTTTATTTATGTACAGTAGGTATAATTATGCCAGTGTCTCCCGACCTTCCTCTCGGTAACGGGTGTCTATTTCTTTCTCGTTCCCATTTTCTGGCTTACTGTGTTACGAACTTTACACACTCACAGATGCACACACACACATACGCACATCCCTGGAGGCAGTTGTGTTGGCCTAGTTGTGCGTCTCTGTTTAACTCAACACTCTTTTCTACTTCTGCCTGAGTCTCTGTCATGACAGCACAGAGGAGGAGAAAGTAAGTCAACTGTGAGGATGGGAGGGAAAAGAAACAGAGCAGCACAAAAAAAACTACACAAGAAGGTGAAAAAAGATGGAGACTGGGGTTGATGGACTTAAAAAAGAAAGATGGAAGTAATAAAGGCAAAGTGACACAATGTCTGATAAAGATTTAGGTGAAGAGAAACTACTCACGGCCTCTGGAAGTGTTACAGGGGGAAAATAACTATTGAACGTATCAACATTGTTCTCAGTAAATATAGTTTGAATGGGCTATTGGATTGAAATTGCCAATATATGTAAATAACAACCAAAGTAATCCACACATGCACCGAGATAAAGCACAAGTCCATAAGTTACGTGAGTTAAAGTGGAATGACAAAGGGAAGGTGCACATAAATGAAAATAAGCAGCAAAAAGGTACAGAAAGCCAAGAAAATAGCTGAAACCTGTCGGGATTTAGAAAGGTATCCTTCTTCCTATCAGTGCAAAATAATACCAGCCGGTAGAGAGATCCACTGAACTCATGATTTGTATGGGAAATGGATTGAAATCACATCTGACATATATGTGACTAATTTATCCATATAATAGACATTTGGTTGCCATAACTAACGAGGCTGTTCTACTAAATATTTAAGTCTGTCCAATACTTTTTTCCTGCTCCATTCCACTTTATTATAAATGTTGTATAGAGTAATCTTTATGGATTTCTTTTTATGTGTGGATTACTTGGATTCTTACCAACATCTGGTGTGGATTTCATGTCAATAGGCTGATTAGAAAAATATTTATTGAGAAAAACATGAGCGTGTTCAATAACTTTTCCCCTGACAGAATAAAATGAAAACACAAAAATATCCAAGAAGATAAAAAGGTCAGGATGTAGCCTTCAAGCCCAATGTGTCTTATGGTGTATGTTCTTTTGAATCAGATTGCAACAAATTAACTATGCATCCTCTCAAGGACGCTGCTTAGTAATCAAAATGTTTTTTTTTCAGATTGTTCTGCACCAGCAATTCTGCAAATTCTTGGTAGCTTAATAAACTAATTCAGCACTACTTAAACAAGACCAAAAAAAAAACAAAAAACACTAAAGTGCAGCCAGTAGGCCTAATGCTGAGATAACAAGTCTCTTAATCTTGATGGGTACACATACTGCATGCATAAATGTTTAAAATTTTCAGATTGAAATTGTTATTTCAGTTGGCAATCCAGTGAGACAAAAAGAAAGAAAATGGGAGGGCATGTTAAACGTTTGACAAGGCCAGAGATGGAAGTAGTCAGAGAAAGAGAACGAAATGCAAGGACGCAGGGAGAACAGACAGGCATGAGGAGAATGAGACACACTGTACTTGATAAACATAAATAAGGGACAGGAGAGGAGAGGAGGAGAGAAGGAGAGTTGGAGGTGGAACATAGACCCAATGTGTCCTTTTTTTCTAAGAAGATTCTGGGAGATGTCAACAGACTCATTCGCATGAACAGCCACTGAGCAGCAAACAGTCAATGAGTCAGCCTCTTACACACACACACACACGCACGCACACACACGCACGCACACACGCACACACACGCACGCACGCACGCACGCACGCACGCACGCACACACACACACACACACACAAAGCTGCTTTGGTCTTATCTTGTTAGACTTCAGTGTGCAATTCTCTTACATCCCACTCTCTCTGCCTTAAAACCTGCTGTACACAAAGAACACACATGCTCACGTAGACTCTGTTTATGTAGGGAAAAAAAGGAACATATGAATGGGAGCCCTGCCAGATAAAACGTTTACAAAAAATAAAGCACGTGTCGTTTCACATTGTTCTTGCTAAGAAAAGAAAAAAACGATTAGCCAGACAATGAAAGACCCAAAACTTTAGGACACTGCAGGTCTTTTTATATTTCAAATGTTGAAAACCTGTTTCATGTTTTGGATCTACCATAATTTATATTTCACTTTTCAAGAATAATCAGGCCACTTTGTTTCTTTAAAGTATTGCATGTTTAGTTCAATATTGAGTAGGTAAAAATAGAAGATTACAGTTAGTCTTTAATTTTAAAAATATAAATCTTTGTGTTCCATAAGAATTTTTTACTTGCTGATTTTGGCCCATGTGGCAAAAGGTTTACACGTCTAAATTAATATTTAAACTTAAAAAGGAGATTTCAATTTCAGTTTGGGGTTCGGCTTGAAGATTTTTAAACATTTATATTGTTGCCACCAATGAATTTTACTGGCAAGTGTGGTGTGGATAATTTTTTTTTTATCTAGCCCGACTGGTGCAATGCGTTTTAGCTGCCATTAAAGCTGCAAGTCTTTAGGACTGTATCTCTACCACATTTGTACACCTTGAGGATGGCGTTTTTTCATTGTAATATAGCTTCAGCTCAGCAGGGCAGGATGGAGAGTGCCTGCCAACATCAATTTTAAAACCCTTGCAACACATTCTGAGATATTAGGCCATGACATTGACTGGGCAATTCTAACAGAAGAATCCATTGATCTAAATGACTGTTCTGGCTGTATGCTTACCTAGGGATGGGTGAAAATATGATCACAGATTTATGTTTTAACAGTAAAATCTAAACCAGTAATGATTTTGGCAAAATAAAATTTCTGACCAAACAGTATCCACATTTTGTCAACTTCAATTCATAGTGGTTGTAGGATTTGGCTTAAAGCTGGAAGGAGGACTCTCGGCTTCAGCTAGTAGCTTGATTTTACTTTTTCTTTTCCCAGCAAGCAAAAGTCCATTGTGCAGATAATGATTCCAGAGAGAAGAAAATATTTACAAAAACCAAAAATCTGTGGAAAAGTTGTTGTCAAACTAATAAACTGAACTTATAAACAAAATGTATAAAGGTAGCTCTGGGCCCCTGGCTATGGCGCTCTAGCGTTTTTAGCCTCTAGAGGCCCACACTTTGTCCTCGCGAGGGAGCTTCTGCTCCAGTTTCTATATACCAGAAGCTCCTCCGACAAGAAAAACCACCATTAGTTGGTAATCAATCACAATAGCAAGTTAAAAAATAATAAAACATGCACATAAAATTTACCAGTACCCAAATCTATTAACACAACCATGATGTTGTGAAATTGTCTGGTTGCATACACCTTCTTTTACTCTCCTCTAAAAAATGATGTCACAAACACAAACACTGCTCAACAGTGCAATAGAAAAGGAACATCCCACAATCAGCCTCTCAATATAAGGCTTTGAAGCGTTCTGCTCTGGTTTAACAGACTGACTTGGAAAAAACATGAGGGTATGATGGAGACCACACATAGGCCCTGTCTACATGGAGATTAAACCAGGTGTAGCAGCTATTATTTAATCAAACAGGTGTCTCATCCACAAGGAGGCGGTGTTTCACGACACCGTAAACAATCATATTTGACACCAGGTCCCAGAGTAGAGAAATCTCACAGCGCCGGCTGAGTTGTCTCCGTTATTATGAACTCTCCGGCATTTTTTCTGAGTGGATGACATCGCCGCCCTATTCCTATACGTAACTCTGTGATAAAGTAAACAAACATGGCGCCGCACGGTGTTGCGGTCCTAAAAAAGCAAATACTAACCTTATTGTGGATCCTAGAATACGATTTACTGTCCCTCCTCTATCACCAACAGCAAAAATGGATCCGGACAACCACAGACACCATATGCTTTTGAATAAAGCTCTCATTTGAAGCTAGAATTGTCATGTTTGCCACCGGGTTTCTGCGCATGCTCAGTGTTCTTTTCCGTGTTTCTCTGGCTGTGTCACAGCGCCACCAGTGGGCCCGGCATATGTACTGCAATATCTTAAGCCGTTTTGTGTAAATCCATGTGGACAGATGATTCATTTATTGTGGTGTCGTTTTTACAAACTCTGTTTTTGAAACTATACCCATTTTGTCTCCGTGTAGAGCAGGCCATAATATCTGGTCATTTATCCCACCAAGATCTAGCAACAAACAGGTGATCAATAAATCATTACATTCACTGTAGAGTACAAAACAGTGGACCAGTGTTACTCAGGGGTTGGGATTTTCCAGCCTTTAATACTAACACTTTTTTTAACAATAAAAAACAACAATTTATATTTTACTTTGTGTTTATCACACACTCAAAAAAACTGAAACTACCTACTTGTTTAAATTTCTTAACCCTAACATGTAGTTTCTACTTAAATAAAATATGAGTGTTAGGTGTACATAACTAGATTGTGTACCTTTTATGTAAAACTTCATAACTCAACATTTACTTGAGTCATTCATGTTGAGCTAATATGTAGGCATCAAGTTCGAAGACACTTGTGGGAAATCTCAGACGCTTTTGCGATATTACAACTGCAGGAAGAAAGAGATCACGGTGCACTGCAGACGAACATGAGTAGCACATTGAGGATTTTAGACCATAAGGTTTCATCTCCTTCCAACCCCTCACATCTATGTACTGTTTGCTTTATAAAATAAATACGTTTGTGCTGAGTTCAAAAGTAAAAGTTCTCCTTTTGTAATGGTGCAGTTTTTTTAAGATCTACGTTTTAATTCGGGGCCAGTTTGTTTTGACCGTGATGAAAAAGTAGGAACTGCGATGAACTGGCGACCTGTCCAGGGTGTGCCCCGCCTCTCGCCCCTTGACCGCTGGAGATAGGCACCAGCCCCCCCGCAATCCTGCATTAGGAAGAACGGGTACAGAAAATGGATGGATGGATGGAAAAAGTAGTAAAACGGCTGCCACGTGACCATTTTAGACCAATGCGGTGGCCGAGTTTAACTAACGTGATGACGTATGGGATTTGGGGAGTAGCAGCGATGATGAGGAAAACCTCCAAAATTTCTACAAAACCGAGTAAGTGTGTATGTAGAAAGTGCTACATGTGTTTAACATCCATTAAACATGAACAGGAACTGGATTTCTCACACTCACGCTATGGAGTACGTACAGGAACGTCATCATTGATGGCAAGTACACCCCTAAAACACAGTAACTTGCAGTATTACTCTAAATATGGTTTCTGATTGATTGATTGAATGTTTTTTCAGTGGTTTGGATTGTGCAAGGACCTAGACTGGTGTAAACATGACTCATACCTCTGTGAAAGGCCTTTGTATAAAAGTTTACTTTAACTGAAGGATCTGCATGTGATTGTTTTATTCACATTATTTCATTGCATTGCAGTAATAAACTCGGGAGCACCAAGGAGCTGGAGGTGGATTTCCGCAGCCACAGACCACACTGACACCCACCTTCGTTTGGGTTAACAAAATCCATTATGATTAATAAAGCTTATTTTCTATGGATTAATGTAATCCTAATTAAATAAGTATTTTAAACATGTTTTCAATGAGTTTAGATTGCACATTATTCTCAAGTTTATTTTTATCCATCCAAATTTAGTTGGATTAACCAAAAGAATGAGTCTAACTCAAACTGATATTAAGTTAGGTAAACAGACAATGATTCAGCTGAGTAGACTTGAAAGAAACAATTAGGTTGAACAAACTCAAATAAGTAAGGTTGACCTAAATAAATTATATTGGATTGAAACAAGAAAATTGCTTAATGTTGAAAAAGAGTAATTTAATTGTGTGGAAATGATTTCCATTATTTTTTAAAGTTCATTCAACAAATCATTATCTTAACAGAGTTCTTCCCAAAATAATCTCTAGTGTCTAGTGTAGTGGGAATGGACAATAGTTTAGACTGTTCCCCTATTAAATGTAAAGGTAGCATGCAAAGAAAGATTTATAAAAATAAAATTTACATTTTGTTTTCATCTTGCTTTAACTGAAACTAATCAGTATCAGTCATATTACTGAAAAGCTCGTACCACACCCCCATGCTCTATTTATAGCTCTGTGTTCTTTTATAAATTATGTAACTGTTTTGCTGATCTTTCGGGAGTTTATTAATTTTTCTTGATTTTTAATTTCTTTCCATTTATTGCATTCCTTATTGATCTTTCTTGGATATGCCATGGGGACCGCAGATGAAAATTAGCTGGGGGAAAAACCTAGTTCTATACATCTTTTTTCTTTGACCCTAACGTTTTCTGTGCGTGGTCCCAGAAAAAAAAAAGGTTAAAGATAAATAATATTATTAATGCGTTTAATAAATAGGATAGTATCTTAAAGTCCTTTTGACTTTACTCATGCTTCCTTGTACTTTTGACTAAATACAACAGAAAGAGAGAAGTGATTTTCAAAGCCCGCTCTTCTGAACAAACAGCAGCAATTTATCTACCTCAGATCAAAGTCAGACTGTTAGGCAAGGTAAGGCAATTTTATTTGTATAGCACACTTTCAACAACAAGGTAATTCAAGGTACTTTACATGAATAAGGGGTAAAATAAAAATAGCAGTAAAACACAGACAAAGCATATAAAGTAAAAACAGCAATAAAGCAAGAAGCACACACAAAACATAGGATACATCAAAGTATTACTCAAAGGCAGCTCTAAACAGATACGTCTTTAGTTGTGATTTAAAACAACTCAGTGTTTCAGCAGCTTTCCAGTTTTCTGGAAGTTTGTTCCAGATTAGAGGAGCATAGAAACTGAAAGCTGCTTCCCCATGTTTGGTAGAGGTTAAAGGCTTTGTTTCTCATCTGTTGTGGAGTTTCTTCAGATCTGGGGTATGTGTTGCTTTTTAGGATATTTTAGCCTACTTCATCTTGTCAGATAGATTTTATTCAAGTGATGTTTGAGTCATTTTTCCAAGTCTCTGGGGAGCAAGTCCAACTCAAGTCTCATTTTTTTTTACCAAGTCAGAGTCAAGTCTTTCTCAATAAATCCCTAACATCTAGTGGACCTCAAACCTTGCATCGCTGTAGGTTAGGACTCCAAACCTGTACTGAGCCTAAATTACCACATGAACCTTACTATCTATTCATTAGATAATAACTAAAACATAAGAAATATGTTGTGGGTCAAGTATTTTTACTACACAGCACTATATTAACAAATTAATTTTACATAGCTAATTACAAGTCTAAGGCTAAATGCTATGGAAAAGAACACTCTCCAAACTAACATCAAATAACTCATACACATTATTCACTTGTAGTTAAACGGACTCATCTTAGACAGACAATTGACCCTTTTACACCAAAGAGCCAAGAAACCCTCAGATATTTGCAGTAAAATTCTCACCTTGTAGGTGTTTCATGATTCATTGATTCTGTCTTAGTGAATTTAAGAGAAATTAAATGTTACCGACTGGAAGTGAAGGAGAAACTTTCAAATACTCAAAATTATATCTTGTGTCAATGTCTGACAACCCATCGAGATATGATGTGAGGAAAAATAAGACGATACACAATATCATGCAGAGCTTTGAGAAGAGCTTTTGACTTTCCAACCTCTGTACTCTCCCTTGTGTGTTGGTCACACAAGGGAGGCTAAGAGACAGCGAGAGATGCAATTTGCCCTTTTCAGCAGGGCTCTGAATGTCTACTGCACAGCAAATATCTTTAGGTGAAGAGAGGATAGAAGTCAAACTGAAAAGGCACTGCAGGTCACTCAAACACACACCTCCATTGCTGTGCATGTGGAGTGTGGCCTCCTTACCCTGGCCTATGGCTTACTCTTTCTGCCCTTTCTAGTAAAAATGTCAGCCAATTCTTTCCTGGCTCTCTTTTTTCCTTCTGCTTCCCAGACCAGGTGACACAGGGCCCACAGTGAAAGGAACAAGAAAAGTGCTGCCTGCCCTCTTGCTCCACAAACACACACAGCAGTTTAACCACAATCCCATTTCCAAAAAAAGAGCTCAGACTGTGTGAAACATGAAGGCAAAGATAATTTATAGGTTGTAATATTCACTCAACACAACGCCAGTCAGATGATTATATACACACTCATCACTGGTATGAATATCATTCAGTTTTTCATGAGGCGTTTGAATTTTTAAACAATCAACAGGGTGAAAATTATGTAAACAGGCTAAAATACGTGTATACATCAGCCCTAATATGTCGTAGAAAATTGTAAAGAAACAATGTGCTGGCATGATTCTGGTTGAATATTTGACCCTACCTCTTATTAGAAATGATGGAGCTTATTTGAACTGTTTGGTTTCCTTCCACAGACTCAGAAACCTTCAATAGGATTGAGTTCATACCTGAAGCTTTATGATGGCAAACTTTATCCATTCATAAAGCTGTTTGGTATAACGTGCCTGTTTAAGACACAGATTGACAGATTGTTAAAATTTCAACTTTCCTGAGGTTCATTTGAGGTAAAGCTACAAAGAAAACAGTGGTATTGCTCCGTCATTATTCCAACCACATTGTGACAAAGGCAGCAAAATAGACCAACAGCATGGTGCTGTCGCCACCGTGCTTGACAGTTGGTAGAGTCTACTTCGGTTTGAAAGCCTCACACCTCCAAACATCTTTTGTCATTATACCCCAGCATCTCAATCATTGTGTTATATGACCATAAAGCTGTTCCTGAAGGTAATTAGCTTCTCCTTATAGGCCGCTGTGAATTTCAGTGGTGCCGGTTTTGGAACAAGAGGGTTTCTTTCTTGGTTGGTACCCTCTCGGATCCAAGCTGGTGTAATAATTTACTGCAGACTGTGGCAGTAGAGTTGCAGCATGTTATGTATTATAATCAGCTTGAGACTTGGTGGTTCTTTCACACAACTGGGCGATTTAATAGGAAGATGATCCCAAACAAACATGAAAAATGTTTTTGTAATGAAAGCTGACATGAGAATGCTTAAATGTCGCTGACTAAAACCCAACTGGAAATTTATAGAATACGACTAAAGGCTGGGTCCGGAGTCAGCCTGCAGGGTTCGAGACAATGCGCAATAAATTCAAACTTGAGTACCAAATGTTTCTAAATGTTATTAATTTTATCATTGAAGTATGCTGTATAGTTTTTTTGCCCTAAAAACAACAGTTCAATTGCTTAATTAAAAGCCCATAGGTCAGCTTTATGTAAGTGGAGCGCCTGAACCTCACTATCATGTCATGTCAAAAACATAAATGTGTTTTGGGGTTTGTATAGAAAGAAAATGTATTTTAGAATTTACAGCAGACAGCAGTTTCACATGTGTAAACACTGATCCTTTTTTCTGCAACAGCTTGCTAGGTCAGTGACTGCTGGACAGTAACGGAAAGATAGGAAAATAATTCTTGCAAGACAGGCAACTGTGTGCTTTTTTTTCTTTCTTTTTTTACTTTTTACAAATTTAAAACTTGATCCTTTTTTTTCCTTTGTCAAAGCTCTCATTCTTTCACACATCTCGGCATCTGGGAATGTGTTGTTTTATTTTACACTGTTTGTGACATGAACAGTGACTTACCAGCTCATGGTATGGAACAACATTTCAGCGACATAAAAAGAGCATCACAGACATAACTACAAATGGGGCTCAACAATCTAAACACTCCATGGCCAAATTATTAAGCAATTTCATCAGGTTTATTAGTGTAAAGGTTCAGTCTATTGAGTATCTCTTATTGATCCATCACTGCTTTGCAACCATCTGTAACTTCCCTCATGTTTGATAACTTCTCTGTAACATCAAACAGCAGTCTTTAACTCTAATGCTGTTTTGTTACCTCAGTCATAATCAACAAACTCTGTAGCTCTGCAAGAGATAAAAAGTACACATCTGATCATAAAAATCTTTGCAAAAGTTATTCACACCCCTTGAACTATTCCACATTTTGTTATGTCCCAGTCACGCTTGGGTGTATTTTCATGTGATTTTATGTGAACAGCACAAATGAAAACATAATTGTAAAATAGAAGGTAAATGCTACATGACTTTCTAATATTTCCTATCCATTCATCCATTATCTATACCATCTATCCCATGCAGTGTGTGTGTGTGTGTGTGTGTGTGTGTGTGTGTGTGTGTGCGTGTGTGTGTGTGTGTGTGTGTGTGTGTGTGTGTGTGTGTGTGTGTGTGCGTGTGTGTGTGTGTGTGTGTGCGCGTGTGTGCGTGTGTGCGTGTGTGTGTGTGTGTGTGTGTGTGTGTGTGTGTCCAGCTATCATCGGGTACAAGTTGGACAGGTCGCTAGTCTTTTTTATCTATTTACAAAAGAAAAATCTGAAAAGTGTGCCTTGAATTTGTAGTCAGCCCACTTTACTCTAACACCAGTAAGTAAAATTTCATGCAACTATTTGTCCAAAGAAGACACCTTCATTTCCTTTTTTTTATTTGTGTGGCACTAGTAGCAAGAAGAAAGTCACTATTGACTCTTATTCTTGTTCGGTTTGCTGCTAGCCATAAAGGGAGCTCAACAAACAAATAAAAGAAGGGGCTCTAGTCATATGAGACCAAAGCAAAATGCTATATATGGTGGAAAACACTGCAAATCACTATGAAACCATCACCTCACAATAAAACATGGTGGTGGCAGATTATTGCTGTGGGGATGTTTTTCTTCAGCAGGGACAGAGAGGCTGGTAATTGTAGAGGAAGGTGTTTGTAATGTTTGTAATGAATGTTTTGTAAAGGGGCCCCAATACAAACAAACCAAATCATGCACATTTTTTGGTCTGTCACAGAAAATCCTAGTAAAACCCATAGAGCTTTGTGGTTAACATTACAAAGTGTGATACAATTTAAGTTGTATGAATACTTTTGTAAGGGTTTGTACAAGTGGAAGATGGATTCTTAATATTTAGTGCTTTTGACTTTTATTATTGTCACCTGGGTGTCAAAACAGATTGCAACGATGATTTCATAAATCAATATATAGCAGTAGTCATACATAACAAATAAGTTGTGTGAGTTAATGTTCAAAATATTGCATATTAGTAGGTTTGGCATCTAACCTAGGGAAAACTCAGACATAAACACAGCACACCACCAGAGCTAGACCGATCCGTCTCCTCCCTGTCAGTACTGTTCTACGTCAGGGTGTTTGGTTGTGTCGCAGACATCCTGCGGAGACCAACCAATCGATAAAGAGCAGGATATAGCCCACAGCTCCAATTGATTTGTTTTTCCAGGCAAATTGGAAGCAATTCAATCTTAACTCCTCTTGCAAAAAAAAAAAAAAATTACAACTTCTGAGTGTGTCGTGATGACATTTTATTCAGACGGTACCTCCACCAAAGTGGAGTTAGATTTTTCTTAATTTCTGTAAGCCCAGTATCTACATTTTGTTTACTTAAAATCTTACTGCTATCCATTCTTCAGACGCTGGAACAAAGTGTACTCATTGGGGAAATGTGTAACAAAGTGTGGCCTTCTTGCACATATTTAGTTCAAAATAATGTTTCACACTGCAGATCACATTTTGTTTGGCTAAATGGTGCAGAAAGTTTGTGAGAATGCTTCATACTCTGCTTTAGTGATCAAAAGTGGTCTGGGCATTCATTTAGAAGAAATCATATATTGCAGTCTTCTAGACAGCATAGCTGCTATGAATTTGAACATCAGAGACCGTCTGGACTTTTGGTGTAGCCGCTGCTCACACATTTCTTTTACAAAGAAGGTGTTTCAGGTGAAGATTTGCTCTTAGAGTATGAAATATGAGAGAGGGTGTGAAGAGAAACCTCTGTCAAAGGTGCAGAATATGGTCCTCAGAGTGTGGTGTGTGGGCAGAGCTGTGCTTCCCTTAAAGCACAGTGAGAATGTCAGATAAAGGTCCTAGCTAGGGATGCACCAATCAATTGGCTGGTGAGCGGATCGGGTTTTTAAGTTGACCAGTCACCAGCTGGTCGGACAAAAAATGAATAAATAAACAAACAAATAAAAAAATCCACCAGTGAACACACTGTGGCTTTGTGTCCAGTCTGCATCGGCAGGAGAATATCCACATACTGGAAGTCTTTCTGAGTAAAGATGACTCAGAGTTACTGCTGTGTTGCAAAAAATAAATAAATAAATGATTCTCTGATTCTGAATCGACTCTTATAACAATTCTTAAAAATCGATTCGTATGTCCAAAAATCAATTTATAGTTTAACATTGTTCACCCTTTTTACAGCTAAAATAGGAGGGAAAAGTCCAGATGGCCATTTTAAGGCTTAGGTCTGAAAGGGTTAATACCGTTTCCCCCGGGGAACTGTAACCCCATCCAGTGTTGTGTCATTGATTTACAGTCTTGTAATTGAGGTAACAGCTAAAAAATAAAAGTTTTTTATAGCACTGACCCATATCAATATCGAATTGGAACAGATTGGATTGTGATAATGGATTCTAACTCTTGAGAATCAGAATCGATTCTTGAAATTTAAATCGATACCCACCTCTACTCTGACTTAGCTATTTTTTTATTAAATTAGTTAAATTTTCAACAGAAATATCTCTGTTGTTCCTATAGGAGATCGCTTAAAACAGTAGGCTTGAGGTTTGGTGCAAAGGGGATTAAGGTGTGCGCTCTTTTTCAGAAGCTGGACCCTTCTTCTTATTTCCAGTGACAGAAAGTCTTCATGTTTAGACAATTCAAACATTAAAAAACAGTCATCACAGCTCTGCAGCATATGGATCATTCCTAATTACTGAAAACAATGGTGAATATAATGGTGATTTTACCTTCTCCTTGGTGCCAGCCTGCATGGGGTCGGGTCTGGTACGGATAGTGAATGGGGATGCGAGTCTCAGCAGTATGCCCTGGAAAGAGGGTTCCATCTTTGGTGAGACAATCTCAAAACAGTCCCTGAATGAGAGGATCCGGTGAGGCTCAATGCGAGCCTGTTTCCTCAGTCCTTCTCCGAGTTGCAGCAGCTCCATCCGATGCCCCAGGACGAGGTGAAATGGGAAGGCACGGCAAAACGTAGCCAGGGAAATGCGAAGATCACTGGGGTTAGTTGATAGGGGGAGTGGAGGGCGGTTAGTGCTCACAGATGCTGAATTTGGGATGGAAGAGAGGGGAGAAGGGCATGCCTCTTGGATTAAGAAGGATAGACAAACTGTGGGGACTGAGGTTGGAAAAAGAGATGGAGGGGACGGGGATGAGGAGGGTGAGGCAGTGGGGGATGCAGTGGGAGTGGGGGTTGTAGAATCACAATCTGTATGTTCTGTATCTTCATTTGGCAACAGGGGAGTTAGAGGGGGCACCTCTTCCACCTCAACCTCTGAATGAAAGATCCGCCTGGCAACTGCTCTAATCAAACCTGGCATCACTAATCCCACAACAGGTGCAGGGTTGAAGCAATGAAGAAACAACACCTTCCGTCTGCTGTCTCTGCTTCCACGATTTCCAAGTTTCTCCAATTTCCCTCTACCTTTCTCCTCTTCGCGGGGATCGTTGCACTGAAAGGAAGGGCTCTCGGAGGAGGCTCGGCGCCCCGTGGAGGTGCGAATGTGTTCTAAAATGGCGTCAAAACCATTGAAGAAATCCTGAAGGTTGCCGCCTACAGCCCGCAGTACTCGCTCATTCTCCTCGAAGCAGAGGCCAAAGAACTCCTCTCCGAAATTCTCTCGCAGCTCGCAGAATGGGACTCCTGTGAGAAAGGGGATGCAAAACATCGGCATCAGCAAGGCAGCTCTGCAGGATGAACTCCGCACACACAAAATAACATCAAAATAACAATAACCCTTACTGCTCACACACAGATAATCAAGTGAAACCACAAAACAAAATAAAAGATTTCGTATATGTCTTGCATAATTTTTTTATGAGAAAATATGTAAACTAAATGGTAGACTGCTAAATTATTACAAGCTTGATTTTTTCACTTTTACATCTGCCATGAATCCTGCTGTTTCAGCCTTTCAGTTATTTGTTTACACACAAAATTAATTAAATGAAAATTATTTTAAGGAAACCGACCATAGAAAGTCAACGGAGTAATCAAACATCAAAGCTTTGCTAAAATAATGAATATTGATAGGGTAAAAAGATAATCTGCCTACTGACTAAATAGTATCTATAGAACAGGATTAAAGGATTAAGGAAAAACACTTGAAATATAATATTAAAGAATATAATCATGCAGAAGCACAGCACACTGACATCAAATATAGGAATGTGAACATTAATACAGTCTGAGGTGCTTTTAAGGCTTTATTTACACTTTTTATGGATGCATTCCAGTTGCTTTCGACTGTGAGATGATTTCAGACCAGACCTCTAACACGCTTAAAATTACTCAAAAATAAACAGAAAAATGAAATGGATAAAATGCTGCAAAGGTATCATCCCTATTTCAATGAATTAGAGAAATATTGTTTTAGAGCAGATTGTTTAACAACCAAAAGCATTTTAAATAATTGACTACAGAAATTGAATATACTTTGGTAGTAATGCTGGAGGGGCTTACATGTTTAATGATCAGCTTTTTAAAAACTGCTTTAAAAGCTGCATTTGCTGCAATTGGCTAATTACCAAATACATCAAAAAGGTGATGAAAAGAAGGTATTAGTAAATTTCATACAAACAGATTTTAATTAAGAAATTAGAATTACAGGTTTTATAAGACACTTACCTGGAAGTGTCAGGACACATTAGTAAAGCTAAAGTTGGAAGGGGGGGATGGGCAAAAAGCCAGAGCAATCTGCACTGAATTTGTTAATTTTACTACTAAACTTGTAGGTGGTCTAAAAGTTTGTTGAAGTCGAGTCCACGCTTACATGTATATTTCTCAAAACTGTGATTTCCTGCTAAGTTTGCACCACCTGTCCTACTGCCAACCAAAATGTTGTGCTTTTTGTTCTACACTTAAAAAATGGTTTGTACTTTATCTATACCAGACGACTTCAACCTCTACAGACCAAAGAGCCATTTTTACCCTCGGTGCCGCACTGCCTTGCTTAGAGCCACAAATGTAACATAACCGTTCAGGGCAAAAAAGACGACTTCTAAATTTTGTTGAAAGTCCTAAAGAGCCAACACTTTATTACTATTTTTAAGTTTTAAAATAAAGAACTAAAGAATGGATAGATTTTATTTTATGGAATGTTGATGTTTGTAGAAAATTGTGTTTTAAAAAAAAGCACATAGTTTCTCAACCTAATTAGAAAAATAGAATGTTTTAGCAAATGCAAAACCTTTATGTCATTGTTATTATAGCTATATTTAAAAACGTTGTTTTTTTCATTTTAGATAAAGTTATGAAGAGCCATTTTGGAAGGTCCAAAGACTCCAGAGTTGCATGTTGCAGACTCCTGATCTAATAGAGTGGATATTCTGAGATTTTGGGGAACAATGAGGCCTACTTTATGTATATCCACTCTCACCTTCTGATCCAAACCTCATAACATCAAATCTCAATTTACTTTCAAATATAGGATGCAGAAATCCACAATTAGAAGGAAATGGTTAAAAGTGTTGAGGGTGAATATTTGGCCAATAACTGTTTTATCAAAACGGTGGTTTAGAAAAATTATATCAGAAGAATATGATGCCCTCTATTTGTAAAATGAATGTTGATAATCATGGGAAATTTAAGCATGTTACTGATCCCAGATAAACAAGTCACTGATCCCAGATAAATGACTAGATTAAAGCTTGTGGCTGATTAATTGCTTCCATTTCAATCACTGGATTTTACTTCCTCTCAATATTTTAATGAATAAAAAAAGAAAAAAGATTCAATTACCAAGCTGTCTGTTTTCATTCAGTGGTCAAAGTAAATTAGATGCACCTAAAATGGTCAAGCTGTACCCTAAGAATAATTTAGTGTTATTTTCATGATGGGCCTTAAAAACACCAGAAGCTTCCCCAGAGAGTAATGGATAGTTTGAGTATCTATGCATAAATGTGCTCCATTTGGGTCAAAATATCTAGTATCTTCTATTTTCTATAATGTGTTACAACAGCAAGGTCTCTGACAGGAGCTCTGGTGTGTGAACAAAAAAACGAACATTAAACTGACGTATATGCAGAGCGGGCACTATCTGTAAATGTTTTGCTCACCCATCATTTACCATGCAGATATTCAATTCAAAGCAACAAAGAGGCAGGAAAAAAAAGTGTGAAAGCAGCACAGTAAATACAAATGAGGCCAGATAAAATCATCTATATAAAACCTACCTTTTCATATCCTTCATTTCTAAATGTCAAACACAAAGTAGCGTTTTTTTGTTCATGTTACATGCTTACCCAATATTGTGGCCATGTACTGCAGGATCTGTAGGACGTCTTCCTCTGAACCAGAGTTTTCGAGAAACGGGCACTTCTCCTCTTTCTTTTCAGGCTGCCTTTCACCGCTTCCAACATCCTGACACCTGTGAGTCACACAAAGCAAACAAAACAAATGTATAATCAACCCTGGGATCAGTAAAAGGAATGAACATGGTACCAAAGCTAAATGTATTTCATCTAAGATTAATACATTTGGGGTGACATCTGCGTAGAGTGCAGAGGAGGAAAAAAAACATACAAAATCCACATGTGGTGTAACTGTGTTGAAAATTAGCTGGTGTAGTTCCTCAATTGCTGGTTGTGAGCTCAGATTAAGTAGATAGTAGATAAATTAAAATGTATTCAAAATGCCAATAAGCCTTAACTAGTAAATGAGCAAGTAAAATATATAATGTTACAGAAACACTTATCAAAAAGTATTTGCTCCTTTACAGATGTGGTTTAGCTTTCCTGTCATGCTTACATGTTCCTGATCGTCAAGCATTAAAATGTTAATATCAAACAAAGACAAGCTGAATAAATAACAAATGTCCAGAAATCTGTGACCTTAAGCTCAAGTTCACTTGGGTTATGCACCAGGATAATGATCAATTAAAAGTTTGGAATGGCCTAGGCCAGGGATGTCCAAGTCCAGTCCTCTGCAGATACCATCCTGCAACTTTTAGATGCATCCCTTCTCCAACACACCTAAATCAAATGAAAGGCTTGTTACCAGGAAGTTTGGCTATTTGATTCAGGTGTCTTGGAGAAAGGATGCATCTAAAAAAGTTGGCAAATGGTATTTCTCTGGGACTTAATTAAGGCACCCCTGGCCTAGTCAAATGTTGTACTTAAACAGGCCGTTCATGCGCAAACAGACTCCAGTGTAGCTAAATTAATAAAATTCTGCAAACAGAAAAAGACTGCAAAGTTATTGCAAACAGTTCATGGCAGTCATTCCTGCAAAGGATAACACAGTCAGTTAGTAACTTTAGGCAATTACTGTTTCACAAAAGGCCAGGTTGGTTTAGATAAGATTTTTTTTTCCTTAATGAAAAAACAATGTTTAAAACCTTTTTGTATTTACTCATGCTATCTTTGTCTGATGTTAAAATTTGCCCAATGATCCGAAACATGTGCGTGACAAAAAAAAACAATCAGTAAATACTTTTTTTTGACACAGATATATATTAGAATGTCACCAGAAGACCAAGGGCCTGTACAGGCTCTTGGCAAATGCATTGAGGAAATTAATGACTGGATGTGCCACAATTTTCAGCAGTTGAACAAAAACAAAACGGAGGTAATTGTCTTTGGAGCTAAAGAGAAAAGATTGAAGGTCACCACAAGGCTTCAGTCCATACACCTAAAAACCACCAACCACGTCAGAAATCTGGGTATAGTGATGGACTCAGACCTAAACTTTGAAAAACACATTAAGGCAATCACAAAATCAGCCTACTATCACCTTTAGAATATTTCAAGGATAAAAGATCTGATGTCTGAGCAGGACCTGGAAAAACTAGTCCATGCATTCATCTTTAGTCGGCTTGATTATTGTAACAGCGTCTTTACAGGTCTACCTAAAAAATCAATAAGGAAACTGCAGCTCATCCAGAACTCTGCTGCTCGAGTTCTTACTAAAACCAAAAAATTGGACCACATCAGTCCAGCTGTGAGGTCTTTCAAAGTTCTGCTGCTGGTCTATAAAGCTCAGAATGGTTTAGGACCAAAATACATCGGTGATCTCCTGACCCAGTATGAACCTACTCGACCCCTCAGGTCATCTGGATCCGCTCTTTTATCAGTTCCCAGAGTCAGAACCAGACATGGAGAAGCTGTGTTCAGCTTCTATGCTCCACATGTCTGGAACAAACTCCCAGAAAGCCTCAGATCAGCTGAAACACTCAGTTTATTTAAATCCAGGTTAAAGACCCACCTGTTCTCAGCTGCTTTTGATTAGGTTTTTATTCTAAGTTTTAAATCTGCACGGCTTCTTTTGAGATTTTTTTTTTCTTCTCATTTTAATTCATGGTTTTTATTCCTGTACTTTTGCTTTTTCTGCACCCTGCTGTAATGCTTTTGATGTTTTATGTAAAGCACTTTGAATTGTCTTGTAACATGAATTGTGCTATACAAATAAACTTGCCTTTTCATGGTGCTGTATTTGTTTTTCCACATTAAGATGCTCCAAAGCACAGGAGTTAATTAGGTTACACCGACTGGACCAAAGTATGAGACCAGATGCAACATTTCTGCATCTGTATGCAGTACATGTTGTGTGAAGGCTGTTTCTAAGTGTTGCGCCTGGCTGAAAACCCTCTTCTGAGTTTTACTGTTTTGACAGGGCACAGACAAGAGGTGAAGGAGTGAGACTAGGTGTTTGTCTATTTCTTTGCATGTGTGAGCGGGAGCAAAACAAGAAAGGGAAAAGAGGCGGCTGCAAAGCAAACAAGAGGTGGCAGTGACGGTGAAAAAAAATGAGTGTACAGGTGTGTGACGTGTGACAGACAAGTGTGAAAAATACCGGCAACCAGAGGATAAGTGAGTGACGGGGATGCCTGTGACACAACAGCAAATGGGCAAGGACGAGGACAGGAGAAGGGGAAAAAAATGCTCGGGAGGGACTGACTGTTAAATGTTCATACCTGATCTCTTGTTGTCTGTAGAACTGCAGAGTTCTTTGAAGAGCCTCCTGAACAGTCTGTGTCTGCGAAGAAAGATGAAGTTACTGAACATGTGTTTGGCAATTTATTTGCATTGTGTTTTAATCAGTTCCCAACGTTTGATCAGGAGAGCTTTGTCTGCAAGTTTTCTGTCTTTTAGTAAATTGTTTTGAAATAATTTCAAAACTGGTCACTCCGTTTGAAGCTTTTCCCCATTTTTCTAACACATTAGAGATTAAAAATATTTTTTAACACGTGGCATTTACAAAAACAAAACCCTGCAGGCACCACATTAACAGCACAAACTGTTTCTAACATTAGAATAACCTATAGACTAAAAAAGCATAGAAAGTGCATCGCTATCTCCCTTAACCTAAATGTAATACTTTGCAGAACATTTGGAGTACCAACTTATGTCTTTAAGTTTGGCACATGTTCTGCTGGGATTCTGCCTGTCCTCAAGATGCTGGTGTAGATTCTCCAAAAGTTCAGTTGCCTTTTTCTTTAGCACTTTGGAAGTTCTCAAGACCAAAGTGGTACTGGTAAAGCTAGATGGACTTAAATGGTGAACAAAAATCGAAAGATAATACCGGTATGAAAAAATATTACGTGTAAAGAAAGACACATAAATAATTCAAATTCAATTCAAATTCAAAAATACTTTATTGATCCCAGAGGGAAATTAAGTGTTGGTATAGCTCATATAATTAATTCTTTAAGGAGTTGTTGTAGATGATGATGGCTGTGGGCAGGAAGGATTTCCTGTAGCAGTCTGTATTGCAGCGAAACTGAAGAAGCCTCAGACTGAAGACGCTCTGTTGTTGTATGACAGTCTCATGAAGAGGATGCTCAGGGTTGTCCATACTTTTTTTGATTTTATGAAGAATCCTTCTTTGCATTATCATCTCCAGATTTTCCACAGTTGTCCCAAGAACAGAACCAGCCTTCTTTATCAGGTTGTTTAGCCTTTTTAAATCCCTGGCTCTGATGCTGCTACACCAACAGATGACAGCTGAAGAGATTACACTCTCCACAACAGACTTGTAGAAGATCTGCAGCATCTTGCTGCAAGCCTTGAAGGACCTAAGCTTCCTCAAGAAGTACAGTCTGCTCTGTCCCTTCTTGTAGACGGCTTCACTGTTCATTCTCCAGTCCAATCTGTTGTCAAGGTGAACTCCGAGGTATTTATACTCCTCAATCACCTCCACTTCTTCTCCCATGATGGAAACAGTGTTTGAATTATCACTGTTTCTTCTGAAATCTACAATCATCTCCTTTGTTTTGTTCACATTCAAGGTGAGACGATTGTTTCCACACCATGTCACAAAGCGGTCCACCAGCTCTCTGTATTCAGCTTCTTGTCCGTCTCTGATACACCCGACAATTGCAGAGTCATCTGAGTATTTCTGCAGATGACAGGTCTCTGATTTGTACTGGAAGTCTGAGGTGTACAGAGTGAAAAGAAATGGTGAGAGTACGGTCCCCTATGGTGCTCCTGTGCTGCTGACCACCTGGTTTGACACACAATTCTTCAGTCTCACAAATTGTGGTCTGTTGGTCAGGTAGTCATTGATCCAGGCGATTGTTGAGGGCTCCACCTGTGTCTTCAGGAGTTTCTGACAAAGCAAATTAGGCTGAATTGTGTTAAATGCACTGGAGAAATCAAAGAACATGATCCTCATAGTGCTGCCTGCTTTGTCCAGATGACGGTGGGTTGGTTGAAGCAGGTGGATGATGGCATCTTCAACTCCAACTCCACAGCGATAAGCAAACTGCAGCAGGTCCTGATACGTTCTTGTTTGCTTACTCAGGGGTGCCAACAGGAGTCTCTCCAGGACCTTCATGATGTGGGATGTCAGGGCAACAGGTCTATAGTCATTGATGACTTATTTGTGATTTTTCTTTGGTACTGGAACAAGGCAGGATGTCTTCCACAACACTGGAACCTTCTCCTGAGTCAGGCTAAGGTTGAAGAGCTGCTCTGCACAGGCCTTCAGGACTCTGGGGCTGACACCATCTGGACCTGCAGCCTTGTTCCGGTTCAGTTTCTCCACCTGCCTCTTCACCTGACTTTTGGAGACAGACAAGGGGGAGGGGGAGGCAAAGGGGGTAGCAGCATTTCCTGACTTGGTTGAAGTCAAACTTGTGGAATCAGAAGAGTCCATGGCTGAGGTGAAGGATAAAATAAATAACATAACATAGAATAACATAAATAACATCACATTCAGACCAGAACCTCTGGAAATAAGAACAGTTTCTCCCCCTGTGCTGTTGGACTCATGAACAATAACTCTAAGACTGTTCCCACCACCCACTCTGTTTCAGTCACGTAACCCTGTCTGATTTTGCCCTGATCATAACTTGCACTCATGTATATATTAATCGGTTTATCCCATTTTATTTTTATTTCTTATTTATTGCATGCTTAGAAGAGTTTATCTTATGTTTGCAAAAAGTACCGCAGCAATTTTCTAATGTTGTGAACCTGTTCACACATATGGCAATAAAACCTTTCTGATTCTGATTTCAACACAACGCAAAATGCCATCTCTCTTATCCACATAATGAATTTGAGAAAAACAAAAATTATATGGTTTAGATAACAGATCAAAAACAACTGCAGATAACATACTGTATGCATTGAATAGGTATATGAAAACAAATTTCTGAGTGTTATGTTGGACCATAAAGTCTGCTGGAAGGCTCACATTAGGCATATAATAGCAAACATAGTTGTTAAAACAAAGAATGTGCTAAACACAGGATTACCAAAGATTCTTTATTGATCAATGATTTCATCAAACTTAAATTACTATGTGGACATTTGCTGGTGGAAAAAAACCTTTATAGCCACTTTGCACATTGCAAAAGAAAAAAAACTATAAGGATGGTTCATAAAGTGGAGCCCACAAATTCCTTACTTTTAAAATGAAACATGATAAAATTTCTGGATCTTGACAACCTCGAAACTGGTCAAATACTGAACAGGGCAAGAAATTATCACTCACCAGAAAATATTTTTAAAAGCTTTATTCGAAAGAAAAGTGGGGTTACAGGTTAAACCAGTGTTTCTCAAACTTTTTTTTATCATTCCCCACTTTGGACAAAGGAGCATACAGAAGCCCCCCATGCTTTTATTGCCCCAACAGAATGGTGACCACGCCTGATTTTTAAAGTGTTTTATTTATTTAAATAGCCGAGTTAGCCTACAAGTTTTTAAGGGTATAAATTTGTTGGAAAAAGGGGTTGAGCACTGGTATAAAACCGGCTCAGAGATATATGCGGTGAGTAGTTGCTACATGTAGAACTTCAGCTCACAGTTGGAGAAAATAAAAGTTGTAGTTTTATCACAAATACAAAGCTTTCAAAAATACAAAATAAAAAATAAAGAGCAAGATACTAATCCCTGTATTTCCTTCGTGGTTGACCGTGTGACTTCTCTGACTCTGAAACGTTCCCTGATCTTTTTAGATATTTGTACATTTTGTAGATGGAATCTCTGATAATGCAGCTACTTCAGCTTGTTTTGTTCTGCTGCGATATATTCCAACTTTCAAACTCCCAGCCCGATGTTCCAGGTCCCAGTTCTGTTTACAATGATGATCACAATTGCTAATTTATTTGAGTGTTTAATTTTGTGAGAGGGGGGAGCTGGTTGATTTAATTTACAGTGCAGTGAAACATTCACAACGACAGAATCTAGGGGGGAAAAACTATTTAAATCCCACTGATGTCACGCCCCACCTGCAATACCTCTGCGCCCCACTATTCGGCTCGCCCCATAGTTTGAGAAACACTGGGTTAAAGGGAGAGTTGAATTTTAGAAAACATAAAGCACAAACAGCTTTGCAGTCTGTGAAGTGAATTTGTGGGAAAGTTTGGATGAGGACTTAAAAAGCTGTATCTATACATAAATCAGTTGGAGAGAAATATACAAAGAAATAGCTATTGTTATTGACCTTGTTGGATAGTATTTGATTGTTTTGGTTTATGATCAATGTAGTTTTACATTGATCAGTAGACCATTTATAGTTATAGGTGTAGATGCTGCAAACTGTATAATAATGAATTGACTTTATAGGTAGCAGATACATTTGTGGATGGAGACTGGATAGTTTTGACATGGACGACAAAATATGGGTAGAAACATTTATAGTGTAAAATATATACTGGATGAGTCAAAATGAGTCTAATAATTTTATGTTTGATAATTTTTATTTTTATTTATTGTTATAAAATAAAATTATGTGGACATTTGTCATTTACATGTTCGAAATGAAGAGTTCCATCATATTTATTGTAGGTAAATCCACGTCCCTCCAGGCCAAAGCTATTGTCCTACTAGCATGCAACAGTCCAAAGTAAATTAAAATGCTCTGTTTTAAGTTGACCACACAGTCCTCAGAATACAGGGCTAATGCACATACGTTTGTGTTTACACTCCAACAATATTCCTAATAGTTTTAACAATAACTTGCAATATATATCTTTTTTTTTTCTTTTTTGGGGGGGTGGGGGGGGGTGGGGGGCAACCCCAACCCCATGGATAGAAGAAGAGTGAGCATCACTCTTATAAACATTTAGGAATGTTTTGGGGCTTTAAGGGTAAGGGAAGGCAAAGCAATTTTATTTGTATAGCACACTTTCAACAACAATGTAATTCAAGGTGATTTACATGATTAGGGGATAAAGTAAAAAAAGCAATAAAGCATAAAACACACACAGAGTATATCACACATAAAAACATTACTCCAAAGCAGACATAAATTTAGGATAAAGTTAAAACAGCAATAAAGCATGAAACACACACAAAACATATGATACATGAAAACTACTCAAAGGCAGCTCTAAACAAATGGGTTTTTAGCTTTGATTTAAAAGAACTCATTTTTCAGCAGCTTTGCAGTTGTCTGGAAGTTTGTTCCAAATTAAAGGAGCATAGAAACTGAAAGCTGCTTCTCCATGTTTGGTTCTAATTCTAGGGATGTTGAGTAGACTGGAATTAGAGGACCTGAGTGTTCTGGGGGGGACTGGTATAGTGACAGTAGATCTTCAACATACATTAGCGCTAGGCCATTTAATGATTTATAAACTAGTAAAAGTATTTTGAAGTCTATTCTCTGAGCTTCAGGGAACCAATGTGCTCTACTTTCCTGGTTCTAGTGAGGACACGAGCAGCAGCATTCTGGATCAGCTGCAGCTGTCTGATTTACTTTTTAGTCAGACCTGTGAGGACGCTGTTGGAGTAATCAATCCGACTAAAGATAAAAACATGGATGAGTTTTTTTAGGTCCTGTTGTGACATCAGTCCTTTAATACTTCAAGGCAAACTTTTCCACTTAATTTTTGCTCCCCTGAATATCCAGTCCATAAACTGTGAGGGCCAAATTCATTAATTTAAATCATCAAAGCTTTTTAAAGCCAAGAAATCTGGCTCTGCTCATTTAGGTTTTAAAAATGTATGTTTTTCAACATGTGATTATGGGGGTTCCAATATTAATGTTTAAACACTATAAAGTGTTTGAGCACCAATTATTTCAAAAAGTGGATTTTTTAAGATGCCTGAAACAATGATCAAACATTTAAAAAAAAGTTATATGTAAAGTTTTTGATTTTTCCCCTTAATTTAAGAATCTGAACAGCTGGCTGTTGCTATCTGGGTTATATCACTACAAATGGAGAACCTCTGTCAACCTAATTTCTCTGAAAGACAGCTGGTGTTATTTTTAAAAATAAACAGTTCATCATTTATTTATGTATTTCTTTATATACAATTTCTTGTATGAATTTACCAAAAGAACATAGGAAATACGATTAGAAATATAACAGAAAGAACAGAAAATAGGGATCCTCTTGTAACTCCTTCATCCTCTGTTGGATTTAAAACTATTAACTCTATCAAAGTACATTCAGCACATAATTTTTATTTTGCAGTATTTTCAAAAAAAAATCTGAATTGTAAGGGCAGACCTCAAACAAAGCAGGAAATCGATGTCTGTTAGGAAAAATCTGATAAGTGGATCTTTATTAAAATGTATGTGAAACCTTTTTTTTCTTTTTTTTATCATTAAACGAAAACAGCAGAGACTATAGCAGCACGATGCATATTTAATAACAAAACTGAGAAAACTATTTTTTCTGGATTATATGTTTGTCTGATTTATTTAGCACATTTTATTGAAGATGATGAAGACAAAAAAAGGGGTGGCGCAGCTGGTAGCCTGGCTCACCTCACAGCTAGAAGGTCCCGGGTTCGATTACCGCCGGGGACGCTGTGGGTGCTGAGGGTGTGTTTGTTCCCCCACATCATCAGCACCCACACCCTGGGTGGGGTTGGCGAATAGGCCTTTCTGTGTGGAGTTTGCATGTTCTCCCTGTGTTCCCTTGAGCAGCTATGTGAGCTACTCCCACAAAAACATGCATTAGTCCTCGGGCTGTATACTGCCTCCTCCTGGCTGGCCGGGGTCGCCCGCAGGGTTGGGGAAGATCTGGCTGGAATAACGTGATCCTTCCACGCGATACGTCCAGCCGGAAAAACCCCGCCCCGTCGGGTGAAAAGAAGGGCCTGCTCACTCCCCAAGCATGAAGGAGGCTTGGGTTTCAGTGAAGGGCCCCTCCTGGGGCCGGCACAGAGGGAGAGTGGAACCCCAGGACCTGAACTAAGGAGCACTGGGTGATAAATAATGGGGGGGAAAAATCGTGGGATAAAAATAAAAATAAAATTAAAAAAATAAAAAATAAAGACAAAAAAAGTTACTTTATAAGTATACAGCGCTGCTTCTCATGGCTAATCAGCTGGGTAAGAATGACGCACATAAGCCACCCAAAAAACCCTCATCACCTAACATGGTCATTTTTAATGGGTATATTTCTCAGGGGACAATTTAGCAAGTCACATTTAAGTAAAGGTGGGGACAAAATTAATCATGATTAAAGTCTATTTAGCAGTTCTGTTCTGGGGCCTTTTTAATGTCCAATCCTTGGTTCATTTCTGTGAAGTTCTGAGCAACAATAAGAAAATAGATCCATATTCAGTTTTCATTTTTGAATCCCAGTTTAAAGGGAAAATCTAATTAACCCCAATAATAGGAAATCCTTTTTATGTATCATTTATTTTTTCTTTTATTTACATTTTTACAAAAGAAATTTCCAAATGACCATAAGAAACAAACCGCATGAATGTCTGTGTGTTCAGCTGGTGTGTTTAGCGCAGCTGGAAGGCCAAGCTTTAGAGGGCGGGTCCAACACGATTATCTGCGATACGGCTGTTGTGACAATGCTAGAACACAGTGTGCCAGCTGGAGAGGTCATTCTGGGGTCTAAAACCACTCTGGACAGATACAGGAGAGATTTTCAGAGTCTGTGTGGATTTGTTTGATTAATGTGTTTGTAAGAGCGTAACAGACGGAAGGAAAATGGAGAAGATTTGGGGAATTTTAGGTTAAAAAAAAAAACCAATAAACTTTAACAGACTACATGCAGTGTGTATGTAGGGGAACATCTGCCTTTTATTCCTGAGTGTTAATTTGCTTTATATGCATCACTTCTCAACAGAGTAAAAAAAAAAGAAAAAGAAACAGTTGATCATCTTTAAAGAAGATGGACACTGTTCTGGTCGACCGCCCATTTGAAGAAATTTTACTGTACTTGATGCTACTGTTCAATTATAATAAAGCTATAATAAAAATGTAAAATTATTTAAAAACTGTGAGCGCAAGAAAAAACAGTTTCATGAACATACTGTACTTATGTGTTACAACTAGTTTGCACTGTAACATCTCTGTTTACTGTACGCACAACTACACACAACTGGATATGACAACATTTCAGTTTAGATGGCAGGATTTGATTAACAGCTGGAAAACAAAAGAGGATTGTGCAGTTCCTTAAATTAATGTGCAAAACTACAAACTGAATACAAATCAATCCTAAGAAGCTCAAAGTTTTGAACTCTATCAGATTTTAAAGATATTTTCAATGTCCACAGCAATGATGAGGAAAAACATGTGAAACATGTTGCTGTCTCTTTAATTTCTATGAAAGGCTGATAAGTCATGCTCTCTCTTCTGCTGAAAGAGAATCTGCCTTTCCTGACTATCAGCGTCACAGATTTTCATTGACACAAACACACCAACACACATCAAACTGGATGTGTGACTTGCTTCCTACTTTTATTATAGTAATTATTGTGTTTTGTCAATAGGCTGTACTAACTTTGACTTTGGTTAACTAGTGCTGGAAAAACTATTTTTTCCTGTTAAGAATTTCTTAAGTTGTTGCTTCTCAAGCTTTTTCAAACAAACTTTAACATCAGAGAAAGATAACCTGAATAGATTTATAACGATGAATTCATTCATTAAGGGAAAAGGTTATCAAAAAACGACATTCCAGAACTACATTTAAATCACTGCACTCATTTGACTCAGTTAAATCCAAGGCAGAAACCAGTGCTTAAAAAAAATACAAATTCCCATCTCTTTAAAAAATATATCTTCTTAATTACAAAGACTTCCTGCGGACTGACAAAAGTCGAACATTTCAGAAGGCAGGTGTCCTTCAACATCTTGTGAAAAACTAACAGTATTTCACCAAAGAACATCATACTTACAATCAAACATGACGATGATAGTGTGATGACCAAGGACAGCTGTGCTCCTTCAGGATCTGGACATTTGGTTCTAACTGATTTTACAATGAATTTTGCTCTTTAGCAGAAAATCCTGAAGGACGTCCAGGCAACAGTTTATGACCTTAAGTTCAAGGACACTTGGGTTATGCAGCAGGACAATGACCTGAAATACATAAGCAAGTCTAGCTCTCCATGGCTCAAAAAAAGATTAAGCGTTGGAGTGGCCTAGTAGAAGTCTGGACTTAAATCCTTTTAAGTTGCCATGGGATGACATCAAACAGGAATTTTTTTTATTTGAGAAAATCTTCCAATGTGGCAGAAATAAAAATATTTAGCCACTAGGTAATTTTCTGAGTCAAAGACCCTACACATAAATCTATACATCCTGTTAAATAAAACAGCACGGCAGGTAGGTACCCTGACACTGACAAACATACAGCTTGCACGGGAACTTCTTGAGGCTCTCACCAGCAGCCTCATATGGTCATTATAAGCCACTGTATGTTTTTTAATGCTGCCTTATATATGTTTTTTAATGCTTTATATCGACACCACAGGTCGGCAGTATACAGTAGTGTACAATACGCTCTAAAGAGTGAGATCTTCACAGATAAGTAACACATGCTAAACTTACGACAGCACATTTGCTTGAGCATACAGCTTCCGACACTGTTGATAGATATCCTTGTCATCAAGCAGGTCATCAGCAATAACATGGCCCAAGTATGTAACCTCACTGCACGCAGTGAGTGCGGTGCGAGACAAGTAGAAGTCAGGAAATGTTAACCATCTGTCTTCTCTACTTCTGACATCAGGATCTTACTCTTTTTAGTGTTATATTTTATATTAAAGTAAACACCTTACTGTCTGCATATTCTCAGACAATGTTGGAGACCAGCACTACACGGACTAAATATGACCAAATCATCTTCGTACATAAGGTGATTAATTAGTGAGTCACTAATCCTACAGCCTGTATCACATGCATTTAAGACCAAAGGCAAATGATTCATACATATTGAAAAGAAACAGATATAGAATTCCGCCCTGGTGGACACCATTGGTCACATGGAAGGGAGTAGATGTTCCATTCCTCCATCTTACTCTCCTTGTCTGATGCGAGTACCAATAAACCAAAATTCTAAATAAAAAATCAGGGACCCCACTTTTAGTTAATTTCAGAAATAACTTCTCATGATGAACACGATTGAATGCTTTAGAAGCATCAATAAAGCACATAAAAATTGTGCAATTGTGTCTTTTATATTTATTTAAGATTTCCTTTAATGCAAAAATACATGAATCAGTGCCATGCTTTCGTTTGAAACCAAATTGGTTGTCAGTAGACAGGACGTACTTCCCAAGTCTACTCAGTAGAACTGTCTCCAGCACTTTGGACATAACACTGGCCAGAGCTATTGCCCTGTAGTTATCTGAACTGTTCAGCTTCCCCAGTTTATCTTTGATAACTGGTACTAGCACAACAGAGACCATAGAATCAGGTAACACTCCATGAAAAAAAAACTCCTGTGTAGCACATAGCCACCAGAGGACACAGTTTCTTACTGGCATGTTTAATATACTGCCTGGCCAAAAAAAAGTTGCCACCTGGATTTAACTTAGCAAATAGCCACGAGCCTCCTATTGAATAATTACAGAATGGGCGATTATCTTTCAGCTGGCAACAAGTTATTTAAGCCCCACTGGTGCAATGAGTTGCTTCCCATTTTATAAACAACCATGTCGAAAGACATCTCATGGTCGTGAAAAAGATGTTAGTGTGTTTGGGTCAAATCATTGGCATGCATCAAGCAGAGAAAACATCAAAGGAGATTGCAGAAACTACTAAAATTGTGTTAAGAACTGTCCAATGCATTATTAACAAGTGGAAGGATAGTGGGGACCCATCATCTTCGAGGAATAAATGTGGCCGGAAGAAAATCCTGAATGATCGTGATTGGCGATCACTTAAACATTTGGTGAAATTAAATCAAGAAAAACAACAGTAGAACTCAGAGCTATGTTTAATAGTGATAGTAAAAGCATTTCCACACGCACAATACAAAGGGAACTTAAGGGATTGGGACTGAACTGCTGTGTAGCAGTAAGACAACCACTAATCAGTGAGGCAAACTGGAAAAAAGGCTATAATTTGCTAGAGAGCACAAAGATTGGACTCTGGAGCAATGGAAGAAGGTCATGTAGTCTCATGAGTCCACATTTACCCTGTTCCAGAGTGATGGGTGCATCAGGGTATGAAAAGAGGCAGATCAAGTGATGTACCCATCATGCCTATAGTGCCTACTGTACAAGCCTGTGGGGGCAGTACAATGATCTGGGGTTGCTGCAGTTGGTCAGGTCTAGGTTCAGCAACAGTATGTGCTCCAAGAATGAGGTCAGCTGACTACCTGCATATACTGAATGACCTGGTTATTTCATCAATGTGTTTTTTCTTCACTGATGGCACGGGCGTATTCCAAGATGACAATGCCAGGATTCATCGGGCTCATATTGAGAAAGAGTGGTTCTTTTTTTTTATGAAAGAGAGGTTCTAGGACCATGAGACATCATTTTCACTCATGGATTAACCACCACAGAATCGAGACCTTAACCCCATTGAGAATCTTTGGGCTGTGCTGGAGAAGGCTTTGAGCAGCGGTCAGACTCTACCATCATCAGGGCAAGATCTTGGTGAAAAATTAATGCAACACTGGATGGAAATAGATCTTGTGTCATTGCAGAAGCGTATTGAAACAACGCCACAGAGAATGTGTGATTTAATCACACATGCTAAAGCTAAAAGTGATCCAACGAAATATTAGAGTGTGTGACCTTTTTTTTGTGGCAAACTTTGTTTGTTTGTTTTTCACTTTAAGGTGTTTTATCTAAAAGTTACACACTTTTCATTGAAGACTAAACTCTTTTTTTTCCACCCCCATGCATCACCAGGGAAACATTTAACACATGGAAGGAAGTGATTCTTGAGGACCAGGGTTAAGAAATAAGAGGTTAGGCAACAGCGGGAATTAACCTTGTCTCTGTTTTTTTCCTAAAAGGTCACATCACAAACAGCAACAATCTACTAGGATTTATAAACAAATGCAAAATAATATGTACAATACAACAATAGTTAACTAAAGAACACAATGCAAACCAAACCACATTATAGTTATAGTTACCAAAAGGAAGAGGGAAAGAAAAATGAAGCATGTGCAAATGTGAAAGATGCAATATCATCAAAGCACCACTAGATCTAACCAACTACAGAATCAATGGTTGCTTTAATATGTTCTTGACTCATAGGCTAGTTTAAATCCAACATTGTAAACGCAGCAGTGTCGAATCCATGTTGGAGCAAATAAACAATAGATTACATAATAATGATTTAAGCTGGTAAGAAGCTTACATGGTCAACAAACACATAGCTTTGAAGCTTTACAGAGTCTTTGGGTTCAATAAACAATACAACTAGGTCAAACATGAGCCACGTGGCAGGACAACATCATGGCAGACTCTTCCTTCATTTGTCTGTGCTTCATGACGAAGAGCTACATATAGACACAGAAACAGGGGAAAAAGCAACTTGCAATGTAGACTCTGGATATTCTATTTTTTGCCTGTGTCTGTGTAATAAAATAAAAATATATAAATGTTAATATTATTATAGCAATACTTATCAATATGTTCAATTAATTTTGCTTTTCAATTGTAAATAAATACAGTTAGAATGTGTTACACATTTTTTGTTAAAATAATGTGTGAGTTTTGGCACACTGTTTTCTACTGTGAGAAGCTCAAACCAACTATGTAGCTAGCAATATTTTAATGTTATTCTCTGATATCTAAAATTCAGCCAATGAAGCTGCTGCAAAGTCAAACACTGAAAACACAAGGTCAAACCTCTGGTTCCCTTTTGTGCTTTGTAGTACATTTATACAGTAACATTTTACAAAGAAAAAGTATTATTTCCATGAAAACAGTCTGCATGACTGCTACCAAAATAAAATCATCAAAATGTGTCCTTCACTAAAAGCGACACGAATCTGCTCAAAAGGCAAACAGTGGAATCGAGTAAAAACATAGATGAAACCAAATATTTATATACATTGCCGAATAAACGCATAACCGCTTTTCCTCACTATCTGATTAAAGTCTAATTTTTTTCCTGCTTAAAGTCAGTTAGGACCTCTGACGTCTGAATAAAAAAAAAAGGTAAAAATCATTCCCAAAATAAATTTCTCACTCTGATTATTCTGCCTTTTGACAAATAGACATAACTTTGCTAATGACAATGAACTAAAACAGGAAAAGGTTACTCTGATTTAATGTCAGATAGTGGAGGGGAAAAAAGGGTTAAGTGTTTTCTTTTACTGTGTAAGTAAACAAAGGTTTAAAGGTATACAGTAAAGTCGTATGTAGTAAAATGTTACAAACTAAAGTACTAATATCCGTAAAATCAACCAGCGCTGTCAAAATCCTACGATCAAAATGCATTCTCTCCTAAAAGCTACAGAAATCTACTCTAAAATAATCGCACAAAAGATAACCAGCTTAATGAGTCGAAACATACATGAATACATTCAAACGTGAAACTGAGGAAGGAGAGATGAAATGATTGTTTGGGTGACTGCTAATGAGCGCCAGTGTGTGTTGCTCCTGCCGGGTCAGCGTGGACACAAACAGGCTCTGCTCCTTGCTGTCAGTCACAGTGAGCTGCAGTAAACATTGACCCCGTATGCACTCTTATATGCATTTTGTCTGCATGAGCGGCATCCGTACATGTGTGAGTGAGAGAGGTCAAGAAAAGACTGAGTGTTGTTGGAAGAGAGAGAGAGAGAGAGAGAGAGAGAGAGAGAGATGGTATTCACGTAACTAAACACAATGAGACATGGAGGTCAGTAGGTCTATTTTAAGGGGGACCTTAGCTCCTCTAAATGCTCCTTAACCTTTTGGTTCCCAACCCTGGACTTCAGGACCCACTGTCCGGCATTTGTTAGGTGTTTTCCTGCTTCAACACACCTGACTTTAATGAATGGATGATTAACAGGCTTTCTGCAGCACTTGATGGCGTGCTGAGGAGGTGATGCAATCCTTTTAATCAGGTGTGCTGGAGCACAGATACATCTTAGCAGGAAGGACTGTGGGCCCTGAGGACCAGGGTAGAGAATCACTGTCTTACCACCTCTAATTATTTATTAATTATTATTATTTTTATGTATTAAATCAATGCAGATGTTCGCTTTACATGAAGAGGAACTAAACCAAGATTATTTATATAATTTATTAGGGGTTTATTAAAATTGATTAGCATTAAAAGGATCCTTCTGGTCATTTCCCCTCTGGCGTTAATTCATCGGGCAGGCGGACAGCGCTCCTCTAAGACTGCGCTAGCAGGAGGGCGCACGAATGGAACCCGTTTTTGTTCACAAGCAGAAGCAGAAGTGGATCCAGGGAAAGTTAGTGGTAAGAGTCGTTTTCTGACAGCAAACTTACGGACTGTAAACTGCAGCAGTACAACTCTGACTCCTCAGGAGCCAAGTTCCTAGTGGCAGCTCTGCTAAGAGTCATAAAAGAAGTGGCCTGGCAGCTGGTAACAAGCAACCAATACTATGAGAGAAACCTGCTTTGTGGCACATCGCCGTGTCCCTGTATTGAGAAACACTAACATCCACACAGCCAGATTCAAATCCACAAAAATACAGTTCCAGAGTGTCACCCACATGTGAATAGACGTCATAAATAACAATAAGTCAAATACAAGTCTGACTTTATTCCTCAATTTGATCAGTCACCAAAGTCGGTACTCTGTTCTGAGAATGACGTTCCATCCGTGTGGAGGATGGTTGAAAGCTGGAAAAGCGGTGGGATTTACTAGGATTGTGCTCAGAGGCCCGGCTAGCTAGCAATGCAAAACAGTTCTTTCTCACTTCTCTCAGTTTGGGGAATAATCAGTCCTCAGCAGTTCACAGTGACATGCACCAACTACCTCTGCTAAACGCTGTCCTCTAGAGCACACATTTTTACCAGAATAGAATGGGATCGCTAGAACTGACCACTGGAAAATTGGAGAAAAAAAAAAAAAATCCCACATCACACAGTATAATAAAAGCTCACTACTATATTGAAGACTAAATCTTAATAGACCTGATACCCATCCAAGAGTAAAACTGCACAGAAACCAATAAAGGTCAAAAATAGGATAATTTATTGAGTTGACCTAATATCTATCCAGCTCTGTCTCTGTCAATAATACAATATAAAAGACTCTTTTCTGTTAGCATGAACTACAGTTCTTAGACCAAATATCCATTTAAGGGCATCAAAAAGTCCCATGAAATATTATTTGCCTAATTATACTTCTAGATTAGTTTTGTTTTTTGTGAAACATAAATATTTTAGCTCTTCAAAGAAATATAAAAACCATCATGCAGTGTTTTATAGTGATCCCAACCAAGCTGATGTCTTGTGAAAAAGTCATTCTCTCAGCATTTTTTGACAAATTAAATTGTATTAACCAGACAAAGACCTGATTACTGACATCTAGTCAAACATGGTGTGATTGTTTGGGGGCGGCTTTGCTTCTTCTGGACTTGGACTGGACTTCCTTTTGTTTTAATGCAGACAATAATTCTGCTCTCTGCCAAAAAATATCCTAAAGAATGTCCAGCTATTGGTTCATGATCTCAAACTCAAGCACTCTTGGGTTATGCAACAGAACAATCAACCAAAACCTAGCAGCTCCTCCTCGGAATGGCTGAAAATAATTAGAAACAATAAATAAATAAATTCTGAACATTTTTTTCAATTGGCCTAATCAAAAACCAAAATTCGATTGGGATTGTGCAGCACATCTTGAAACTGATCATTTTCGCTAGAAACCCCCCAACCTGACAGAATGGAAACGAAACGTAAAAGACGAGTTACTGTGAATGCATAATGCCAGTTGTTGCCACCAAGGGTGACATGACCAGATGTTAGATTTAGGGGGCAATTATTTTTTCACATGGGGCCAGTTTGATTTAGATAGCCTTCTTTCTCTTTTGTGTTAGTAAATGAAATCATCATTTGAAAACAGTTTTACTTTTTTTCTATTTTGTTTATCTATATAAAAGTTAGTTTGATGATCTGAAACATATATGTGTGACCAAAAAGGCTGAAGAAATATCTGAGGGGTAAATAGTTAAGGATGTAAAAACTAAACCTTGTCTGCTAATTTTACACCACAACCGACCCGTTATCAAATTCAATGAAAATTTGTCAAGAAAGCTAAATTAGATTCTTAATAACATTCGTTTATAATCTATAAATACTTAAAACCAAACAGGTCATAAAATATCTCTACTTTAAGATGTATTGCAGATCCCAGAACTCCAAGAAGACAATCTAGAACTTTTGAAAGGTATTCACAAGCCAATCCCCTTATGAATAACTGGGTATTTTTCTAATTCACATAAAAATCCAGTGTGGCTTTTATCTGCCCTTCCTCCATTTCACCAAATGTCCCTGGTATTTACCAAAAAGCCCTCACAGATGGCTAAGTAGAGGATTTCACTGTAATGCTCGTATTGTAACAGCAGTTATAAAGTGTATTGTCAACCTTCATCTATGAACTTGTTCTCAAATTCAGCCCTAAAGGTGTAAAACAGTTTACGATTGTTGTGTTATTAAACCCTCGTTATGAATGTATCATTTAATGAGTCAGTATTTCAGAGATTATGGACTTCAAGTAAAAGCTCGGTAAATGGCATTTCCCATATCTTGGATATTTTTTTTAATCTTCATTTAACCTTAAAGGATAGCCAAACTGCAAACTTCCTAATCACACATCATCTAACACAATGGCACCGAGTTGTAATAGCAGATTTTAGCATTACTGTCTAATACAACTGAGGCACAGAAGAGGCACCAACAAACACAGGTCTATCTGTCACAATCTGCACACACTTAAATATAAACAGACAGGGGCCAGGGCATCTCTGACTCTGCCTCACAACAGCATATTTAGTATTATATAATCCGCCAGATGATTCCGGCTAGCAGAGCAGAAGGAAGAAGAGAGGTTGTTTTTTTTCATAGACAGCAAACAACATGTCATTGATGAAAACAACAGGGTTTCAAATGGGTCAAATCTATGTAATTTTCCTGAACCTACAAATAATATTGAATATATGGATGGATGGATGGATGGATTCACTGACAAGTGGACAGAGAGAGGATGGATGGATAGATGGATTCACTGACAAGTGGATAGATGGATGGATGGATGGATGGATGGATGGATGGATGGATGGATGGATGGATGGATGGATTCATTGCTAAGTGGATAGATGGATGGATAGATTCACTGCTAAGTGGACTGATGGATGGATGGATGGATGGATGGATGGATGGATGGATGGATTCATTGCTAAGTGGATAGATGGATGGATGGATAGATTCCCTGCTAAGTGGACTGATGGATGGATGGATGGATGGATGGATGGATGGATGGATGGATGGATGGATGGATGGATGGATGGATGGATGGATGGATGGATAGACCAGTGGTCTCCAACCCAGGTCCTTGAGAGTTACAGTCCTGTAGGATTTAGATGAATTTCCCCTCGTGAATTTAAAAAGTATTTCTGATTCTGAGATTCATACCTGCTCCAACACAGCTGAATCAAATAATTCAATTAAATTGAATTACCACTCCAGTATGCCATTAAGTTTGGCAAATGCCTGCTAATGAGCCATTTATTTGATTCAGCTGTGTTAGAGCAGTGATGCATCTAAAACCTGCAGGACAGTAGCTCTGGAGGACCAGGGTAGAGGACCCCCTGCTCTAGGCAATAAGAAAAGAATTAAAGTGTGAATATTTTTTTCCATAATTGTTTTCCTTCTTATCCAGGCACGAAAAAAATCCTTGTGTCTCAAGAAAAATGGAAAACGACATATTTCGAGCGTTCTAGTACAAATAAAAAGATATGTGGATATATTGATCCAGTAGTAGTATACACCATATGACAGTCCTACACATGCAGCAGCAGGCTTACCGTGGGTGAAGTGAGTCGTTTCAGGCTCTCCCCCAACGAGTCCAGGTTCACCCTTCGCCGCCTGGTAGCTCTCTTGTGGGGTACACAGGGTCCCTGCAGCTCCTCGCCCGCCGGGCACGCCGACCTCTCGGCGGGGCTGCGGCCGTTCCAGAGCAGCGCTCTGTGGGACGACGGGAAGGAGGAAAACGGGCAACCCCGGCTCTCGTCGGCCGGCTCCAAAGCGCCATCCCCTCCGTCTCCTCCGGGGCTTTCAAGTCCACAGTCCGAGCCCACTGAGCTGCTAAATGACTCGGACGAGATCTTGCGCGACGACGAGGACATGGTGGTGGTGGTGTTGTTGTGGAGGATGGTGGTGATGATGGTGGTGGTGGTGTTGAAGAAGATGATGCTACAGTAGGCTCCGTACCACGTCCACCTGTGCGCGGGGGAGTCATCAGACAGTGGGGGTGAGGAGAGGGGCTGGGTAGATGAGAGGGGGGTGAGGTCCGTCCGTCTTATTAGGACCGCATGTGTGGCTGGGAACGTCCACGTCTGGCCGCGTATGCGTGAAATGCGTGTCTGTTTTGGAGAAAAGCAGGAGAGCACTAACGGCACGCAAACATTTATGTAAAGTGAAGAAGAAGAAGAAGAAGAAGGTGGTGGTGGTATCTGCTGTTATGAACAGTCCTCCTCTCCCCCATTTAAGTGAATCTTTGCTCCCAAGGGTGATAAAACTCTATCCGGTGGAAATCTTCTGAGAATTACAAAAATGAGTTGTTGTTTTTTTACAACCTCTGGCTAACTGTTTATAACGCAGACGCTCTTCAACCAAAAGGCAATTAAATCAACTATATAATCGCAGTCCCGAAGCACCTTATTTATTCCTCTTACCCGGGTGAAAAATGCTGGCATCATAAGAATGTTGTGTATCCCTCCCCCCCTCACACCGAGCCGAATCCCCCCCAAGTCACCGAAGATGTGTCTGCTTTCCTCTCTCCTCCTCCTCCTGTTCCTCTGCGACAGCGGCTCTCCTCTTTGGCTGGTCTTCTCATCACTTGTCCGTCCTCCTCTCCCCGTCCTTCGGCGTCCCTCCCCCGTTTATCGTCCTGTGGGGGAGTTTTCGGGGTGGGAACATCGCTCGGACTCGGACTGAAGGTAGGAAGAGAAACAGCGGGAGTTGTTGGAGCTGGTCGAGTAAGAGAGCAGCGAGAGAGCGCGCGCGGTCTGCCCAATGCCGCGTGCACCGAGCTTGGGCTCTTACGCAGCGATGGATTGATCATGGTAATTCATGGAAAAAGTATTTCCCTCATTTTAAAATTTCTTCCGCGTTTGTCTTTTTACATTTTTTTTTCAGATCAGCAATTGGACTTAGAAGAGCTGAACTGAACATGTAGTCTTTAAATGATGATTTTAGGGTTAAAGCTTGTCAAAACCAACCTAGACCTATGCCAACAATAACTGTGCCCTCGTTAAATTATGAATTACCTGCGATTAATCACCTTTTGTGTTCAATTTCATAAGCCACACATGTACAATGGAGAAGTTCCTTACCTTTCTGACAAAATGAAGTAGACCAAAGTTTCTCAAAAATAACAAATCAGGCTCCTATCTGAAAAAAAGTGAAAATCTATGATAAACCATAAACTAAAAATGACTCTGAGACTAGTATTACATCTCCATAATACAACTTGATGATTCCCAAGACCTTAAGGGAAAAATGATGGAAGGAGTTAGCCCTGTCTCATTGATTGATTGATTGAGTTTGCTCTCTATCAGAATATCCTAAGAGAGAATGTCCAGCCATCATTTTGTGACCTCAAGATTAAATGCACTCGGGTTATGCAGCAGGACAGCAATCCAAATCCCAATTGCAAATCCCGTTAAGATACTATGAAATGACGAACAGGCTGTTAATGCCTGAAAACCCTCCAATGTGGTTGTATTCAAAAATTTCTCCAAAGTGTGGACAATTTTTCTCGACAATGATGTAAAGAACTCATCGGCAGTTTTCACAAACATCTGACGGGCACAGTTACACCCAAGCGAGTTTAGGGGGCAATTCCATTTTCATATAGGGCTAGGCTGGTTTACAAAGCTTTTTCCCTAAACAACTTAAATTACCATTTGAAAGCGGCTTTTTATGTTTACTCGAGCCGTCTTTGTATTTGGCAATAACCAGGCAAAAACCTGTGTAATAAACAGTGTGTGGGCTAACAGATTAACTGGAAACTTAAATAGAAGTAAGAAAGAATTAAAGGTCCTGTACAAAATTCACAGTGGGGTAATTTATAAGAGAATAAAGTATTTCTACTTCAAAACAATGTTTGCAATGACAGAGGTTTAGACATTTCCTGTAGTTCTTGGATAGATGTGCTCACACTGCAGCATGGATTTTGGCCCACTCCTCCATACAGAGCATCTCCAGATATTTCAGAGCTTTTGCTGGGCAACACTGTGTTTCGGCCCCTTCCAAAGATTTTCTATTGGATTCAGATCTGGAGACTGGCCAGGCCAGTCCAGAACCATGAAATGCTTCTTACAGAGCTGCTCCTTAGTTGCCCTGGCTGTCTTTTGGGTCATTGTCATCCTAACCACGACCCATCTTAATGTTCTTACTGGGGACAAAAGGTTGTGGCCCAAAATCTATCCTCTACTCAATACTGTGCAGTCGTCCTGTACCCTTTGCAGAAAAGCACCTCCAACAAAGCATCATGTTTCCACCCCCATGCTTCATGGTTGGGATGGTGTTCTGGGATTGTGCTCATCCTTCCTTTTCTTCCAAGTGAGCGGAGTTTATACCAAAAAGTTCTAGTTTGCTCTCATCTGACCACATGCCTCCTCTGGATGATCCAGATGATCATTGCCATACTTCAGACAGAGCTGGACATGAGCTGGCTTAAGCAGGGGGACCTTACACATGCTGCAGGATTTTAATCTGTGACAGCATCATATGTTACCAGTGGTAACCTTTGACACTGTGGTTCCAGCTCCCTACAGGTCATTAACCGTGTCATCCAATGTAGTTCTGAGCTGATACTCCACAAGTTGAGATCTTGCATAGAACCCCAGTGCTAGGGAGATTGGCAGTCACTTCGAGTTTCCTCCATTTTGTAATAATTGCAACAACAGTTGTTGCCTCCTCACCAAGCGTTTTGCCTATTGTACTGTACTCCATCCCAATATTGTGCTGGTCTACATGTTTGTCCTTGGAGTCCTTAGACAGCTCTTTGTTTCACGCCTATAGTGGAGGAGTTGGAGTCTGGTTGGTTGATTGAGTGTGTGGACAGGTGTATTTTATACAGGTAATGAGTTCAAACAGGTGCAAATGATACAGGTAAGGAGGGGAGTATAGAATGACTTCTTAAAAACCAACTAACAGATCTGTGAGAGCCAAAATTCTTGCTGGTTGGTGATCAAATATCTATTTCATGCAATAAAATGCAAGTGAATTATGTTAAAAATCATAAAATGGGATTTTTGGGATTTCTTTAGACAGTCTCTCACAATTTGGGGTGTATCCACTACCTGCGATGAAAATTAGAGACCTCTCCATTCTTTGTAAGTGGAAAAACTTGTATCAAATACTTATTTTCACAACTGCATATTGAATGTTTACCAGTATGTGTTAACAATCCTTTAATTGGTATTAAAGCTGAAAATCTGCTGGTGCCTATTCTTGGTGCTTCAGGATAAATAATGTCCAACATTGTTTGAGACCTACTGGGGGACATCGTCTTCTTTTTGTCCACTACTGATAATTCTAATATCTAAAACAGCAACAAAGAGGCAACAGCTACCCAACAATTTAAATAATTAGAATCAATTTAAATATGAATGTAATAAAACTACAGTGATGTAAGCAGTAGAGGGGGAACATGGTCAGTATAGGGTTAGATGCAGAGAAAAATGTGCCTCTAGGGGCAGCTAATGGGGATGGTAGCAGTCGGACGGGCTTGTTGGCCCCCATCAGAGGACAGAACGATGCTCTTGTCTGGTACTAATAACGACCTTGACCTCGATTGGCACCGCATGTCTGTTAATTAAGTGGCCCTGAGGGACCAACAGAGAGACACAGAAAGAGACATGATGCATCATGCAAGTGCATGCATGTAGTCACACACACATCCTAGCGTAATTTCCTGAAGGTTCCCTCTAATAAATTTGACTCTCTGGAGCAACATGACCCCAATCCACTGCGCAGACATTCACTCTATCTAACAAACGCCCACACACTCTTTCCCTCACACACACTCTGCACTAACCCTGCCTCTCTTCCCTTATCTAGTTGCTTGCTCTCAGCAATCAGTCTGCGGTCCACCGGTAATAATGTGGGCATTTAATAAAGCCAACCCTAGAATGGAATAAATAATGTTCCAGAGAAGATAAGCCCACGGGCACAAGGGGCTGTCTCAAGCTGGCTGCCAGCCATGTACAGCTGAGTGCTGACAGGGCAACAAAATACAAAGGGCAGTTCTCTGTGTATTGTGGCAATTTCATTCACTGGATACATATATCATAGATGACATCAAATTTTAATAACTTACAGAAACACAGAATAAAGCGATTCAACCCTGAGTCTTACTGGAATAGATTAAAAAGAACGGTCACTGAGACTAGGAAAAAAAAGAAGATCCATACATGACTTTAAATACTATAATAAATAAAAAAACATAAAATAAAAAAAACATTTGCCTCAATATAGAAAGTTAAAAATCAGAATTTGTTACACCAACCAAACAACCTGACTCTGTCAAACCATTAAGGAAAGTTTAACACAGCTTTAAACACAAGTCTTTTGTATATTTAATCTAAATTTCAACAAGAGAGAAAGTTTCATGTAAAATAATAATAGATTGTATGTCTAAGCGCTTTTCAAGTCACTCAAGGGGTACTTTAAAACAAATACAATACAAGGAAACAATAAAAAACCCACAATGAAACACTTTAAAATGGCAAGAAATATCGGTAAGCAGTGGCCGCAAGTCTTGCCAGCGTCCACTCAACCAGTTGACAAAACTCGTCTATAAACAAACAATTGGCCCTTTGATGGACTATCGACATGGCCAAAGTGTACCCCACCTCTCAGATGAATGGATGGATGAATAAACAATAATAATTGAAGAACACGTTTGTTTTTTATTTCAGTAAAATGTCACAAAAATTCTGATCAGGAATAAATTATGACCTCCCCATATTGATTCCCTCTTAAAATGGCTAAAATTACATATAGGTACATCAGAAACATGAATAGATCCTCATTATTCAGCATTTTAAAGGAAGTTTTTCCAGTTTTTATGTCAGACATTAAGCTTGACTGAAGAACCAAAGAGCAGTCTGAGGCCTTAAGAAATAGGATTGTAGCTTATAAGGCTGATACAAAATTTTGAGAGGTCTAAAAATATTTTAAATGAATAGAATAAATGTATGTGCTGGCTGATTGTGCAGAAAATAGTCTAAAAACTGGACTACATTCAAAACAGCTGCCAACATGCCAGGTCTGGTTGTTCAAGCAAGTTGACACTTAAAGCAGATACTAAAAGAGGACTCCAAAAAGCTCAAAATGTCAGCATGAGACCTACAGCAGATTATTGCTACTGTTGATGTAAAAGCGCTTGTCTGTACAATCCCAAAAAACTCTTAAAAGTTTAAGTCTAATGGGCGGTGTCAAAGGGAAACTATTGCTTTAAAAGAAAACCATGAAGGCCAGACAAAAGTTTACCAGAAAAACATAGATAAGAGTTCAGAACTATTGCAACAATGTTCTTTGTTCAGATGAGTCTAAAATATTATTACTGTGACACCAGAATATAGGGTCCGCTTGGTATGAACCAAAAACAGTATACCAGGAAAAGAACCTCTTATCAGTTGTGAAACATAGAGAATGAAGTGTCATGATTTGGGGATACCTTGGTGCAGAAGGACCAGGCCAGCTCACCGTCATAAGATCTATGATGAACTCTACGATGTATCAGAAGATGCTTGAGGATTATGTAAGACTATCTAAAAAAGGTTAACCAAGAACAGAACTGGATCCCGCAACATGAGAGTTTTCTACCGAGAAATCCACAAGGCCCGGATCTTAATCTGTTTGAAATGTTGTGACTCGAAACTAGTTGTACACAACAGAAACCTTTCAAACATCTCATAGTTGAAAATGAAGAATGGGGCAACACTCCTCAGACCGATGTCAGAGACTGGTAAATGGCAACAAGAAGCAACTTAAAGTCATTTTGAACAAACAGGGTACACTGTATTAAAGGGGTAGGGTGTGTCAACTTTTTCTTCAGCTAGAAAACACAATTTTGTTGAGATATTTTACTTGTGATTTTTTTATGCAATTAAATCAACATCTTTTCCAGAAATCAAAAAAGTAGAATATGGGAAAATTTTTCAATGAAGAAATGGAAATTAATGGGGTGTTTCCAACCGATGAAACCAACAGTAGTTTACTTTACACAAGATTTATTAATAATAATAATGAAAAGTTTACCTATCAGCTAAAGTATATTACAGTAGTGCTGTAATCAGGCTAATAAAGCGTAAGAGCACAAAATTAACAGTGTGTTCTGTACACAGCTTTATGGTAAATGTTATAATATTGCATAACTTCTGTATGGTAAACAATTTCTGTGTTGATTTATTCACGTTTTCCATGTTTCACTCAAATTAAAGGCTGAATTAAGAATATATATGTATTTGAGTGACATTATGCTACTGCAACCAATGATCAATTTATTTTGACTCTCTTTACACATCAACCCCCCCAACAACTCATCATCAGAACTACAAAAGAGAAATCAGCATGTCTGTTGACGCCTCTTGCTGCAAAAGCACACAAACAAGGAAGAAATACTTCAAACTCAGATAAACTGCAGATATTAAGGGTGAAAGCACAAAGTACATGTTGGCCTTACAGCTTAATGCCAGGGTCAACAGAAAAAGGACGTATGAGTGAGAGAGATGCAGACAGGGAAAGACGAATGGCTGACTCTGTCATAAATCCACGCCCAGCCAACCTAATTGGCCATCACCATACATCACTTCACACCATTCTCTTGCTATTAACCATGAACCTGGGTTCTCTCCAGTACTCGTGTCATATAAATAACCTACATAGCTTATCCACAGGATAGTGTCTGAAGCACAAACAGGGTTAAAGTGGGAGAAATTGCAAGATACTGTGTTTTTCCTGCAAATGGCAACCTTTCTGCAAAGACATTTGCTGGAAGGGTTCTGACCTTTGAAAACACAGGTTGACAAGAGGAAAACAAAACAGAAAAACAAAAAAAAAAGTATCTTGCAAAGTTTTTAGCACTATAAATATCGCAATATATCAAAAAGTGAAACCCACATTAAGTAGGTTTGTTGCAATTTTGTATTTCGAGTGTTTATAGTATTTCTGTTGATTACTGATAATGAAAACCCAAATTTTAGTTCAATTTGACAGGAAACAAATATAAATACAGACATGTTATGATACAGCCATGGTTCACAACACCATGGAGAAGACTATACTGACTTGACAGTTGTTGAGCGAGTCATTGAGACCATCCACATGAAGGGTAAGCCACAAAAGGTCGCTGCTAAAGAAGCTGGCTGCCCATATAGTGCTGTATCATACCATGTTAACAAAACGTACAATGGAAAAACTGCATGTGGTAGAAAAAGAAAAGGTACACAATCATCTGGGATAACCGCAGCCTTTAGATGTAGCCAAAAGAACCATCAGAAATTCTCAAAACAGACTTCTCTGATCTGCTAGTGACTTGATAAACTTAACGTAAACAGCTTTATCAGCGGACCAGCCCCTGAAGGAAATTATGAAAGTAGACTTTGCATGCTCCATAAATGGTTGAAGAGAAAATCTGTTGAAAAATCGAACCCATTTATTAATAATATTAAAATATTTGGATGTGCAAAGCACTTGTTCAAGGTAAACCAGCATTATCTTAACAGAGCTGGACTAAGACTGTTGACCTCAAATATTTTCTGTTATCTGAATAAACACTCGATAAAGCACCTGAGAGCTGACCTCGAAGCACGGACTGTGGATACTATCAGAGAACAAACATTTCCCGACACACACATAATGACATCATCAGTTGCACGGACTGAAGGAGAACAAGCATTTACAGAAGCGAGCAAAGATGTACATCGCTCTGCAAATTGTTCTTCAAATATCCCAATGTCATCAGACTCATCAACACCTAAGAGGACTCTCTGTTTAGAGATTTCTCAGATAGACTGAAAGCACAAATTAGAATTGGGTCACAACTAACACCGAAACTTGGACTACATCAGTCCTCTGGGACTAACACTGGATGTACTCTGCCCATGCCCCAACTGGTAATAACGGACATCTGATATACAAGGGAATTGGATGGTAATTGTACTCCCACCCTCTTCCAGAAGTTGTCCGGCCACCCTGAAAAAATCATTCAAGTCATTACAAGCAAGAGAATACAAAAAACTAAACCAACGCTCTTATAATAAAACAAATCTCAAATTGATCACCTGTCAGAAGGTTCAGCCACCAATTATCAAACCACTTAAGCTAGCTTTATTAAATATTAGGTCTTTATCAGGAAATTAACTCCTAATCAATGAATTCATCACTGAACATAAAATACATGCCCTTTTTTATCCGAAACCTGGCTAGGCGTAAATAATGAAACATCTGTACTGATAGAATCTACTCCTCCAAACTACAATTTCTTAAGAGAGAGCAGGGAAGACAGACGAGGTGATGGCGTTGCCACAATTGTTCATAACTCTATGAACTTTAAAAAGGTATCCCTGAGCATATTTGACTCTTTAGATTACCTAGCCACCCAGATAAATGAGCCTAAAAAAGCTCTATTTCTAAGTTTATATAAACCCCCAAAACTTAACTCTAACTTCTTTAATGATTTCGGTGATCTTCTTTCTGTAATATGTATCGAAAATGACCAATTAATCATTGTGGGGTACTTCAACATCCATACTCACAACCCCCAGGATGGACTAGCTAAAACATTAAGTGACACTCTTCACAACTTTGGCCTGACCAAGCATGCAGGGGTGGACCGGCCCAATGTGGGCTGGTCCGCTGTTTTTTTTTGTTTTTTTTTTTTTCTTCCTCTCTCTAAATTTCCTTCAATTGGGCCGGCCAATTGGCTACAGAGGGCTAGCAGTGTTTTGCCAGCATCGACACATATTATTGGTCTATGTTTGTCATCGTCAATCAAACATGGGCTGACAGCCTATGAGAGCCCTGACAGTGCTGTCAATCACAACACAAACCAGGGTGGGCGGGACCTCATGACATGGGCAGGAGTGGTGGGACGGGATGCTGCTGAGCTGAAAATGGACAATGGTAAGAGACGCCCTGGTGGCGCTGAAAAAGTTGCTCATAAAGCTGAAATCTCTGGAGGTAGAAGCTGCTGAATGTTTAAGGTTGACAGACCTATGTGGTGCCGGGGTCACCACCCCAGCAGCAGGTGCTGCTGCACAAGGAGACGCGCAAAGTGGAGACATCCATGGCAAGTAACATTAGCGTGGGGATGTGACCTGAATAACTGAATACTAGTGACAACATATTAGCCCAGAGTTGAAGGGCTGACTGTTGGTAGTTGCGGTTGATTTAGTTAAATATTCTAAGTTGTGATACTTTCGATTATTATTGTTCAGATGATTCAGCTAAGCTAGCTAACAGCTACTATCGGCACCGGTCTCTGGTTGCCATAGCAACAGTAAACATTAAGGGAAGGCACTACAGGTGAATAGGGAAAAAAGTTAGCTTCAAGATACCTTCATGAAACTTGACAAACTTAATCCTAGTATTAAAACAAACATCTTTTGTATTAGAAGTTTTGATATAAATTTTGTTTAGATATGCAAATAAGGTGTAATCTGGTTAAAAATTTGCTACTTTGCACATATTTGTAAACGTATCATCTCAAAATTGGTGAGAGACAGATTGAATTTTTCTTTAATTTCCTAATCATATATGTTATCAAAAACTTTTTACAGAGGGAAATAGGTTTATTTCATTTCATTACTTCATAAATCAAAAAACTGTCTAGCTCCAAAAAACTCATTTTCGGCCTGTTTTTTTAACACAAAATAGCAAAGAAAATTTCAATTATTTGTAATTTTTCTTTTTTGGGGGCTTTTTGTTTAGACTGGTTCGCGTTAACACGCAACCGGAAACAGTGAGACAGAAAATAGAACGCCAAATCTGCTGTCTCACCCGCACTAAAATGATAAAAATAGTCGATTTTAGAGGTGTTTCAGAGTTGTAGTTTGTTTTATTCTGAAAGCCAACATGTTAAGGATGTTAAATATCCACAAATCTCAAAATTGACCAGGTCACGAAAAATCCATGTTTTTGCCTGTAGTGTCTTGCCTCAACATGAACTAATATGTCAAGCCACATGTGTTTTATTTGTTAACTGCTATCAAGGAATATGACTCTCATTTGTACTGTATGCATGAGAGGAAATGCTGCAAGATTTGTGGACTTTTATGTAGTGTCGGCTGATAATGTAGTGGGCTGGTCTGGAAAGAAAATGCCAGGGCTGAATCTTTGTCCCAGTCCACCCCTGCCAGCATGTCAAACAACCAACACACAATAAAGGACACACTCTGGACTTAATTATGTGCAAAGGTTTAAATATATCTGACATCTCTGTAATTGATATTACACCATCTGACCATCTCTGCTAAAATATCTAGCCACAGTGAGATATTTGTAAAAAAGCGTTTTCTATGGGACAGTTCTGTTGAAACCTATAAAAGCATTTACCCTTCCACCACATACCCCTCATCTCCCAACTCCAACTCAGTAAACAAGCTAGTAGATCATTTCCATGTGAAAATTTCAGACATCATTGATTCCATTGCTCCGACTAAAGTGAAAGTAGTCTCAGGTAGAAAGAAGTGTCCGCGGGCAAGCGATCCACTGGTACGTAGTAAAAAAAGGGAGTGTCGATGAGCAGAGAGAAAATGGCAGATAACTCGACTCCAGGTTCACTGTGAGATCCACAAATAGAGACTGAACAGTTATCAGTTAACTTTAAAAGAAGCTAGGGAATTGTTCTTCTGTGAAATCATTAACAATGCACATTAATAATGCACGGACTCTGTTTGCAACAGTGGAAAGACTAACTAATCCTCCAGTGACAGAAGCCCCTGAACTAAATTCAACCAGGGCCTGCAATGAATTTGCCAGCTTTTTCACTGAAAAGATTCTAACAATTAGACGGTCAATCTGTACCTCAATATCGAACCCACAACCAGTGCCATCCCCAATCAACAACAATGTAGAGAAAATGTCTGAATTCCATCAATCAAACCAAAAAAACCTAGAAGAAATCATTAACCAATCAAGCTCCTCATCCTGCTGTCTTGATATACTACCCAAACTTAACGTAAGAAAGTTTTCCCTGTCATTGGGTCTGATCTGCAATAGTTAACTCATCCCTCCTGTCAGGTCTCTTCCCCCAGGCTTTAAAAACAGCAGTTATTAAACCACTGCTAAAAAAGAATAATCTGGACAAAATGTTAAAGCAGAACTACAGGCCGATCTCTAATCGGTGTTTCAGCAGTTAAATAGCTTCATAACAATGACCAACCGCTTTTATGTTTTTCAGTCTGGTTTCAGTGCTCACCACAGCATTGAGACTACCCTCGTCAAAGTATTTAATGAAATCTGCATAAATACAGACTGTGGTAGAACACAGTGCTGGTTCTGTTGGACCTCAGTGCATCATTTGACACTGTTGATCATGATATACTTTTGGAACGACTGGAGAGCTGAGTTGGACTCTCTGGTACAGTACTTGGCTGGTTTGAGTCCTACCTAAAGAACAGGAATTATTTGTTTCAAAAGGAAACTTTTCATCAGAACAAACAGAAATCACATGTGGGGTGCCCCAGGGCTCCATCCTGGGCCCCTCTTATTTAATATCTACATGCTCCCACTAGCCCAGATTACAACAACCAATAAGATTACTATGAATGAATTACTATGCAGATGATACTCAGCTCTACATTACAATGTCACCAGGTAACTTTGAACCCATCCAAACCCTAAGTAAATGCATCGAGCAACTCAATGGATGGATGTGCCATAACTTTCTCCAGCTGAACAGAAACAAAACAGAATTACTTTTGGACCTAAAGAGGAACGATCAACAGTCAGCACACAGCTTCAGTTAATGCAGCTAGAAACTACTGATCAGGCCCAAAATCTAGGTGTAGTAATGGACTCAGAACTGAACCTTCAGGTCATATAAAGGCAATAACAAGGTCAGCCTTCTATCACCTGAAGAACGTTTCTAGGATTAAAGGACTGATGTCACAACAGGACCTTGAAAAACTCATCCATACGTTTGTCTTTAGTCGGATTGATTACTGCAAGTGTCCTCACAGGTCTGCCTAAAAAGTCAATCAGACAGCTGCAGCTGACCCAGAGCTGCTGCACTAGAACCAGGAAAGTAGAGCACATCGCCCCAATTCTAAAGTCCTTAGACTGGCTCCCTGTAGCTCAGAGAATAATCTTCAAAATACTTGTACTAGTTTATAAATCATTGAATGGGTTAACAACAAAGTATATGTTCAAGATCAACTGTTGCTATACCAACCCAGCAGACCCTTCAGGTCCTCTAATTCCAGTCTACTCAACATCCCAAGAATTAGAACCAAAGACGGAGAAGCAGTGCTTGTGTTAATTCACTCCTGAATAGACGTCAGAGGCGTCTTACCTGGATAAAGGAGGACTGGACTGTTGTTCAGTGCTCCACAGTACAGTTCAGATGAAAGCTGGTGTTGTATTTCAGTTTGAAATCAAGGTCGCAGAGTTTGGAGGAAGAGTGGAGAGGTACAGAATTCAAGTTGAGGTCCAGTGTGACATTTAAGTCAGAATTGTGATCTCCTGATGTTCGTCCACTGTGTTTTATTAACTCTGCAGTCACAACCATTTACCAGGTGATTCCAGAGCACTTCATGCTTCCCTCTGCAGAAGACCCTTACTGAGAAGCGGATTTCATTGTCCAGCAGGATTTGGTACCTGCCGACACTGCCAGATTTACAAATGCCTTCTTTAATGAACAATGTATTATTGTGCTTGATTGACCTGCAAACAGACAGCAGCTAAACTACAGAGAATTTACGGATTCTTGTCATGAGTAAGATTTGAGACACCAGAACCAACAATGCAAATAACCTCCATGCAATGCTGCATGATGCACAAATTCATGCAAACGGAGCCCTGACCAAGTATTGAGTGCATATACACACTGCACAGTACATGGATACACTTTTAAGTATGCAGATATTTTTGGAATAAAAATCTGGATTGAAAACCTCTTATTGGTCTTATGTAATATTTTAATTTTTTGAGAAACATAATTTTGGGTTTTCATTAGCTCCAAGTCATAACCATTGAGATTAGAAAGAACTACTTGAAATACATCACTCTGTATAATGAAACAAAATGAGTCTCACTTTTTGAATTTAATGATATTCTATTTTTAGGACACATTTGAAGATGCATCTGGCAGAAAATGTGTTAACTGTATTATAAATGGAAGATTTAGTCTATGGATTGGGGAGAGAAAGTCACTGTCGATATATCTTTTATAGGACTATAAAATAAAGCGTCGAAAACGTAGCACATACAGAATGAATACATAGGTCTGATGAGTACAAATGCTGTAATGAATAAAACAAACACAAAACATCACAGTCCTCATCTTCTATTACTCCCATCAATAGACCAACAGCCAACTGGATCCATGCATCAAATGGAGTCCGAGATTAAACCTAAAATAAGATCAACCTCTGAAGCAGTGAGCTAATCAAAGAGCCAATGGCTTTGCTCAAATTGAAAAATCAAAAAGATGATGAGGTTGTATGTAAGGTCACTGTTTCAGATTGCTCGAGAGAAAAGGTGTGAGGTGGAGACAAATGGTTGTCTATACTCTTGTACAAGTTTCAGCGATGACACTTAGAGCTCAAAGAAATAAGTGACAGATGTGGAGGGCATTAAAGCCAGAAAGTAAGAAATTACATTTATGGGATGGAGAGTGGGGGAACGGCACACTGTAAATAAGGTTTATGACATTGAGAAACCATCTTTAGTTCATATCTCATCAAACTCACAAAAAAAGAAACATTTAAAGCCATTTTATTTATTTTTGTTTTAGTAAAAATGTATTACATTACATACAGTCTTGCTGGAATTTTACATTAAACTCCAAACATCCAGGTAAAACAATGTGTGCTGCAGTTAGGCCTCAGTCTTGGTACAATCATATGCTTTCCACCACTGTGCAAACTGCAGGACTTTCTTTCTCTGATCATCAAAATTTTCTCGGATAAGCTTTCTCCAACGTCGTGGCTCCAAGTCCATCATCCCTCCAACAACTTCCTGTGATGAAAAGAGGAGTCAGTCCTTTTATATCTTGCTCATGACCTTTAGTTCAATTCGATATTATTTATCAATATAGTAGCAAATTAACAACAAATGTTTCATCAAAGGTTTTTACAAGACAAACCATAACAAATCCTTCCCAGTGCAATCAAAAAATTCAATCACATAGATTCAACTTTAGTCATAAAACAATGCAGTTAAATTCTGCTTTTATTATGCCAGTTGTTAAAATGTTATTTTTGATTCCCACAATTCACAGACTTTGCAACCACCTGTCCTCTAGAGCAAGAAAACCTCGGTATTACCAAAGCTTTTCAAGTACCCACTACATTCACTGCCCCCTCTGTAAAGATATCGAAAAAAAATCTAAGAATAAATTAATATTTTTTTTATATTAATATATTTTTTTGCATAATCTATCTAATTTAGCTGCACCTTTTAGATTATTAAGGATTGTAGCTTTTTCTTCTTATAGTTATTTCTGGACTCATAACGATCAACACACAACTACACTGGTTGTCATGGATAAAGTATTTTGGGAGTCAGACTTGACTTTCCTTAGGATAAATACAAATGAAGTATAGATTTGAATATTTTTTGTATTAAAGCTGCAGTCCAGAGAATATATTTATGTATCAAAGTTTTGTAAATCTTTAAATTGATAGTGGGGCTCAATACTATGATAAAAGGCTAGTGCTCCACCACGCTTGTTATTTTTCTTAATCCCACCTTCCTCCCATAGACCCCTGTGCATTTCACACTGAGCGCCGAATTATTTTAGCCAATAGAATTCGAGTTTCCGGATTGTCGGCTGTCAATCAACTTGCATGCGGATCAGGCAAACGTGAAAATGGGCCGCGCACACAGACTGCTCCATGTCTTCCCGTTTACAGTTGCCATATTGTGAGAGAGCATCAGTCATGCAGAAGTTGCTCACCTCCGAAATGTCCATAGCAAAAATACAATCGGGTGGTGCTCAAAAGCGCTTGCTGCTTACTACTTTGACTCGATGTGTCGCCACAGGTGATGCGCGTGCACAGCTGCTGCGGAAGGGCTGGAGGGAGGGAAGTGGAGGGGGGAGTGCTTTGGGAGGGGCCTTGGTACGTCAGATTCAAAAAATCTCTCTCCATTAAATACTCCGGATTGCAGCTTTAACTTACAACTACAATGATGTTTAATAATATTAATACAACAACCAACCTTCCCAAAGTAATGTGGAAACTTCTGCTCATTTTCAATGACATGGGCAAATCCTCCCTGCAATCCAAAATCTACAGCAAAGTATGGCAGACCCCGTGGGACCTAGAAGGACAAAAATAAAATAAAAAAGACAGTTGAGAAAAACAGATCTGAACAGAAACAGAGGAGTAAAAGGTGAAAGAGGACAGGAAATCAAAAGAGAAATGACATACAGCTTTCCGGATGTCTTTTGAAGAGAGGTCAACGACCTTCTTGTTCATGGCCCACTCCTCATCACACTCCATGATAGCTTTCTGAAAAACACACACATACACACAAAACCCCAACACTATTAAACCTGAAAAACACAACAAAAGTGGTTTAGCAAAGAGCTAAGATTTGCCACAGTTAATCCGAATGATGAGTCACATCTCAACAAACCTTAAAGTATATGGGAGCCATGTCACCCAGCTCCCTCGGCAGCGGGATGCATTCTAGGACCATGTGTTGTTTTCTGCGAAGGTTCATGTATGTTTCCATAAACACACAGTCAAGCTCCTGGGACTCAAACATTCGCACCAGAGCACGTCGGAATAGCTGTGGACAGATAAGACTTCGATTTTCAGGATCAAGCACTGAAACGGCGAATAAAAGTTACTTCTTTAACTTGGTAGATTGGTAGCTAGAAATGCCTAACCTGCATTTCTGACCAGACATCCTCATCCAATCCAGTGGCAGAAGTGTGATGCTGAAGAGGACAGATGAGACAATGGCCTTCAGTCATCGACACTCCTGCAGGCAGGCTCAGGTATACCTGCAGAAAAGATTAGTCAGTCAGTTTGCTGGCTGTCAAATCAAAAACTGTCTAAAACTAACTGATTAATAATCAAAAGAAAAAGGGTTTTGGTAAAAACAGAATGTTTTTGGTAGGTTACATTATTCCTAAAGGGTGTACATACTGTATTTTGATTTTGAGATATTTGATTTAAAACAAAGGATTGTAAAAAAATAACAACACTTTGGTTACCCACTGAGTAACATTTGATAGGATTCTACAATTCAAGGGTTCGTGCATTCAGACTGAATATGTATGTAATGTTTGACTAGTTGGATGGTCTCTAACTTCCCTTAGTGCTCACAGATAATCAAATATTTTGATGAACGAGATTCTAACAGAGTCAGAAAAATGAAACATACATAAACTCAACAAAAAAAGAAACGTCCCTTTTTCAGGACTGTGTATTTCAGCAATAATGTTGTAAAAATCCAAATAACTTTACAGATCTTCATTGTAAAGGGTTTAAACAATGTTTTCCATGCATGTTCAATTAACCATAATCAATTAATTAACCTGCACCTGTGGAATGGTCGTTAAGACCTTAACAGCTTACAGAACGTAGGCATTTAAGGTCACAGTTCTAAAAACGCAGGACACTAAAGAGACTTGTCTACCGACTGTGAAAAACACCCAAAGAAAGATGCCCAGGGTCCCTGCTCATCTGCGTGAACGTGCATTAGCCATGCTGCAGGGAGGCATGAGGACTGCTGATGTGGCTAGGGCAATAAATTGCCATGTCCGCACTGTGAGACGCCTAAGACAGCGCTACAGGGAGACAGGAAGGACAGCTGATCATCCTTGCAGTGGAAGACCACGTGTAATAACACCTGCACAGGATCGGTACATCCGAATATCACACCTGCGTGACACGTACAGGATGGCCAGAACAACTGCCCGAATCACACCAGGAACACACAATCCCTTCATCAGTGCTCAGACTGTCCGCAATAGGCTGAGAGAGGCTGGACTGAGGGCTTGTAGGCCTGTTGTAAGGCAGGTCCTTACCAGACATCACCAGCAACAAAGCCGCCTATGGGCACAAACCCACCTTCGCTGGACCAGACAGGAGAGGCAAAAAGTGCTCTTCACTGATGAGTCACAGTTTTGTCTCACCAGGGGTGATGGACGGATTCATGTTTATCGTCGAAGGAATGAGCGTTACACTGAGGCCTGTACCCTGGAGCGGGATCGATTTGGAGGTGGGGGGTCTGTCATGGTCTGGGGCGGTATATCACATCACCATCGGACTGAGCTTGTTGTCTTTGCAGGCAATCTCAATGCCTTGCGGTACAGGGAAGACATCCTCCTCCCTCATGTGGTACCCTTTATGCATGCTCATCCGGACATGATCCTCCAGCAGGACAATGCCACCAGCCATACTGCTCGTTCTGTGCGTGAGTTTCTGCATGAGAGCAATGTCAGTGTTCTGCCATGGCCAGCGAAGAGCCCGGATCTCAATCCCATTGAGCATGTCTGGGACCTGTTGGATTGCAGGGTGAGGGCTAGGGCCATTCCCCCCAGAAATGTCCAGGAACTTGCAAGTGCCTTGGTGGAAGAGTGGGGTAACATCTCACAGCAAGAACTGACAAATCTGGTCCAGTCTATGAGGAGGAGATGCACTGCAGTACTCCAAGCAGCTGGTGGCCACACCAGATACTGACTGGTACTTTTGATTTTGAGCCACCCTTCATTCAAGGACACATTATTCTATTTCTGTTAGTCACATGTCTGTGAAACATTTTTACTTTATGTCTTATGGTGTTGACTCTTTTAGTGTTCATATAAATATTTACACACATTAAATTTACTGAAAGTAAAAACAGTTGAAAGTGAGTTTACATACATACATCCATTCATATAGTATGAATGAATACCTTGTGATTTGTTTTCTGAAGAAAAAATCCTCTCTCGCTCCTGTTTCAGGATTTTGCAGTTTGTCGGAGGAGTGGGTGGGGGGAAACTTCAGGATTACGAGTCTAAATCATTATTATTCACGACATGCAAACGTCTCGCCTCTGATTGGCTAACAGCAATTATGCTGCCTTCAACCAAATAACTAACTTAACTTACTTCGCTGGCGGTGTTCCAGGAGAAATTCCAACAGTTTTTTTCTCTCCTCTTTCTTGGGTAAGAAATGCAACGCTGATGTGTTATCTCCACAAATAACACAAACCCGAAAGTGTTCCACCATGTTGTGGAGTTGCTAACAGTTAGATTAAACTAGCATTAAACTCTCCTGGTTGCAAAATCAATGCAGCCTTCCTGTGGGCGGTCGCAAGCCAAGGTAGGCAAGACAATGAATATTAATTTTCTCTGTGAAGTAGAAGGGACTGGCTATTTCTGACTCGCTTGTTTTTGCTGTCTATTTTCTTTCTGCGGCCAATGCAGGCAATTGGGGTTGGAGAAAGTTATCACGCACAGCATATGTAACTCAGAGAGGCCAATTATATTTAAAAAAGAACAAGTATTACACGGTTTCTCAATAAAGGAGACCTTCAAAATTTCATCATAACAATCAAGAGCACCTTCTCCCAAATGTTTGCTGTGTCCTCTACATCGGTGGTTCCCAACCTTTTTTTTTTTTCACCACAGACCAGTATATTATCAGACAATATTCCCACGGACCGGCGGATAAATGCAACAAAATAAAAAGAAATGACTGGCATAAAAAAATGGATTATTTTAAAAATATAATGATAAATGTAAATCCAATGTGTACCCGTCACTTTATTAGCAGCGTCCCCTTATCAACGCGGCAACAGCATAAAATAAGTAACATCCTCTCTGCCCGCTAATGCTCTCTGGTTGCCATGGTAATGTTTAAACATGCCTTTAAAATGAGATTTACCACAAAACAAATATAAAGTGCATGGAAAATACAACTCACCACAACGCTGGATCAATGGCTGTTTCTCTGTAACAAGACAGTCCCATCTGGGGCCGTTTTAAAGGCCTAATTGCTTCATTACAAAGCCGGTTGACACATATTAAGCAGAGCGAGGGCTTGGTGCATGGAAAACGCCTGTGCAATGATAAATCCATATTTTCAGTTTTACTCAAGGTATTGTCTGTTAAATGTAGCTTTCTTTTTCTTTGAAATTTGTTAAGCTCTTTTTCTATCTCTTCACTAGAACTTTTTCTTCGCAAAGAAACTTTTCAAAGACATCTATTATTAATCATTTAGCTAGCTTGTGGGCTTTTTTTAGTGGTGACGTGGCAAGCATCACCAGTGAGTTATAGCTGAACGTAACGGAGAGAATTGTTTAGACTAGGATAATAAATAAAACAGAAAAACGTATAGGTTATCAATTTTTTCTGTGCGGCCCGGTACCGGTCCGGGGGTTGGGGGCCTCTGCTATACATGGCTCATGCAAATTGCAACAGGTTGACCGAAACAATGATTTTCTTCTTGCAACTTTCTCAAAGGAAAGCCTTACTGCTGTCCTGTCATCAGAATGTCCAACTTCAGCTGTGGCTCTGTGCAGGTCCTCCAAACTAACAGAGGCCCCTTGAATGTTTCTCGGATAAACTCTCTTCTTGCCTGGACAGTCAGTCAGTTTAGGTGGTCAGCTATGTCCAAACAACAGCACTACTAAAAAGGGGATATCATCCACACAGATGGACTGTATTTACTAATTAAGTGACCTCTGCATTTCATTAAACTGGATTTAATTTAGGGGTATTAGGTTAAAGGGGAGTGAACACAAATACATGCCATTCTTTTCATGTTTTAATTTGCAAAAAAAACAAAAACAAATTTGAATAACTTTGTGTTGGGCAGGTGCAATAAAATCAAATAAAAAACGCGGAGGTTTTTAGCTGAAACGTAACATTTAAAGAGATTCAAGGTGTATTAGTATACTTTTGCAAGACACTACAACAAAACAAACCTGGCTATGCTGAACCAGAAACCCAATGGAGCCACAAATGTGTTTGCATTACAGCCTGATAAATAGTTACAAAATAACTTCATCAGTCCTGTATAAATACAGACAACATCAACCCCCACTCACCTTGCTCCCTATGGCCACTATAAGATGCTTTGGGAGCTCTTTGCTGCTGAAACAGTGAGGGCATTTATCCATGGAGGCAGCCAGGCGTCTGCTCTCCCCAACAGCTCTGTTCCTCATCCTCTCCTCCTCCCTGCCCTCGCCCTCCCGCTGTGCAGCGCTCGACACAAACATGTCGTCCAGTGTGTAGTTTTCGCTGTCCGTCTTTCCCATCATCTAGACAGACAACAGAGAAAAAGGAAAAGTCTTTTTTGAAAAAAGAAGTAACAAGCTGATGATTCATCAGCTGAATTCTTGTATTATTTTTCTAATGACCAAAAACCATTTTTTGTTGCAATAAATTAAGTTTATTTTATTTACTGCCTAAAAACATATCTGAACTGAAGAGAAAGCAATTGTATTAGCAAGCAAGGTTGCAGTAAAAACTGGAGGAGCATTGTTTTAAAATGGGTCTGATGGTGCTAGTGTTCCGAAGCAGGAGGCAGTGTATCACTTGAGTCTTGTCACTATGGCAACCAGGCAACAGGTTGCAATCTGTGTGTGTCTGTGTGTGTGCATAGCTGTGGTGAAGTGTGTGTGTGACTCCCTGCGTAGGAGTGAGTGTGTGAGTGAGTGAGAGAAAGAAAGAAAGAAAGAAAGGTAAAAACTGGATTAGTTTAGTGACAGTGTAGGAGGGAATGTGTGTGTGTGTGTGTGTATTAGTGAAATACGGAGCATAACGATGCACACATTTGGTTAATAACAGACCTTATAACTGGATTTTCTATAGAAAGGCCTTTATACAGACTCCCATGCTCGCAGAATAGTAAGTTCTGGAATCCTTGCTACAATATAAAGCCCGTTAGTCCTCAGTTTTACTAATATTTAAAACAATTAGCGAACAACATAAAATGTTTCTGAGCTATTAAAATACTTGTGAATTTAACAGCTAGGTGTAAAGTAAAATATATGAGTTTATCTGGTATGCATAAGCAGGTTTCGAACATGAGTGAAAGTAATAAAATATTGAAAGAACTGAAAGATTTACTATGAATCAATGGCAGATGTTTCTACAGTGGTCAGCGCGTTGAATATGAAAAAGCACCCCAAAGCAGTTTGTTTTATTTTAAAATAATCATAAAGATGTAGAGAGTGAATAATCCACCCAAAATGATGGAGCATTAGAAGAACGAAAATGACTCAAGGTACGTTTAATACTGAAAAAATGCGGATGTCAAAACAGTGAATGAAGGGCTCAATAAACTGGAGGAAAGAATGGTCAAAGTGTTTCCTGCCTTTTAATCTGGGACTAAAACAAGCAACCTCTAATTTGCTGCTTCTTTTCCTTCAGTATCTGCTTTGTTTGGTCTTCCATATATCTCTATGTAACTCCCTCCCCACCATACCCAGGCTACACTAACAACAACACTCTTTGGGAGGAGGAGTTTTTTTATTTATTCAAATAAAATTAATAATTAAGAAATACCTTGGAACTATTATCTATATCTTGAGTTGATGAGGCAAAAACAAAACATGATGCTTCTAGCCACAGTTGTCATGCCATTAACAACAGGGAAGATGAAGGACAAATGCAAAATAATATATTTCTCTTGGTCAATAAAAACAAAATGTGAGTAAGTTAAAATCACAAATTCGCAACTAATTCAATATGCAAGTCACCAGATTTTTAAACCAGTCAATCAAATGTAGATTGAATTTCAGAAAAGCTGCTTTCTTTCCCCCGCAGAAACATTAACACTTAGGTAAGCTGGTTTGAAGGTGTATAGTTGGCTCAGCAAACCCACAAATATGGATCATAATTCCATAAGACAAAGGAAAATGTTGTTTCGACATCCTCCATAATAGCTTGGTTAAAGGCTTAAGAGTGTCAGAACGAAAACTGATTGATAAAACAAAATAATCTAAACAAAAGGATAAAAGATTAGACGATTAAAAATAGAAAAGAAGCATGGAGAAACAAGAGTGGCTAGCGATTCTAAAGATTCAGTTTTCTCTCTCTGAACTCATCAATCTATCGTTGTGATTAGTAACAGTATTTATAGAAGCCCTGCCATGGTAACTGTAGATGTATTTTTAGTCAGCCTTTGTAGGTGCTGAATGCCCGTTCACTGATACGCATGCATGTGTGGTTGAATAGAAAAAGGAGCGCGTGTCAATGTGCTACATGTGAGTGAGTGCGTGCGTGAAAAAGAAGTTGGAGGAAAAACTAGGACATCAAGTATGGTTTTTAATACTGTGGCAACTCACCCATACGATTCGTTACTAAAAATGTCACTTTTTCATACCATTTGTAGCCATTTTAAAACTGAACAGAGGGAGGAAGTAAGCACGTTTATAACAGACGAAGAAACAGGAAAGATGTGACTTGGCTGGAAAGGAGGTGTAATCTGTCAAACTGCTGAGAGACACACCACAACTAGTCAGTACACATCTGCTGCTGGATGTTTGTTTTAAGCCCTCAGTGGATGAGAGAGAATCAAACAGCGTCACAAGCAGCAGTGGAGAGAAATAGATAAATCGATAGAGGTGAAACTGGAAAGATTAGAATATCGTGGAAAAGTTCATTTATGTCAGTAATTCAACTTAAAAGGTGAAACTAATATATAAGATAGATTCATTACATGCAAAGCAAGATATTTCAAGCCTTTACTTGTTATAATTTTAATGATTGTGGCTTACAGCTTATCAAAACCCCAAATTCAAAATCTCAGAAAATTTGAATATTACATGAAATCAATAAAACAAGAATTTTAAAAAGAGAGATGTCAGACCTATAAAAAGTATAATCATGCATATGTACTCAGTACTTGGTTTGGGCCTCTTCTGCATCAATTACTGCCTCAGAGCAGTGTGGCATGTATACTATCAGCCTGTGGCACTGCTGAGGTGTTATGGAAGACCAGGATGCTTCAATAGCAGCCTTCAGCTCTTCTGCATTGTTTGGTCTCATGTCTCTCATTTTTCTCTTGGCAATGTCCCATAGATTCTCTATGAGGTTTAGGTCAGGTGAGTTTGCTGGTCAATCAATCACAGTAATCCCATGGTCAACGAACAAGGTTTTGGTACTTTTGGCAGTGTGGGCAGGTGCCAAGTCCTGCTGTAAAATGAAGTCGGCATCTCCATAAAGCTCATTTGTGGAAGGAAGCATTATGTGGTCCAAAATGTCCTGGTAATGACTGCTTTGATTCTGGACTTAATAAAGCACAGTGGACCAACACCAAAGATGACATGGCTCCCAAAATCAACACAAACTTCAAACTGCACTTAAAGCATCTTGGATTGTGTGCCTCTCCATTCTTCCCTCAGACTCTGGGATCTTGGTTTCCAAATGCGATGCAAAATGTGCAGTTCTTTTTTCTGTAGCCCACTTCTTACATTGTTTGTTGTTCATGAGTGACAAGAGGAATACGACATTTGAAGCCCATGTCCAGGATCTGTCTGTGTGTGGTGACTCTTGATGCACTAACTCCAGCCTCAGTCCACTCCTTGTGAAGGTCCCCAACATTTTTGAATGACCTTTCCTGACAATCCTCTCCAGGCTGCGGACATCCTTGCTGCTTGTGCACCTTTTTCTTCCACACTTTTCCCACATAACTTTCTATTTATGTGCTTTGATGCAGCACTTTGGGAACATTCAACGTCTTTTGCAATTACCTTGAGGCTTTCCCTCCTTATGGAGGGGGTCAATGATGGTTTTCTGACAACTGTCTGGTCAGCAGTCTTCCCCATGATTGTGAGTCCTACTGAACCAGACTGAGAGACCATTTAAAGACTCAGGAACCCTTTGCAGGTGTTTTGGATTAATTAGTTGCGCACTGGTATAAAACCGGCTCAGAAATATATGCTGTCAGTAGTTGCTACTTGTAGAACTTCAGCTCACAGTTGGAGAAAATAAAAGTTGTAGTTTTATCAAATTTACAAAGCCTTCAAAAGTACAAAATAAAAAAATAAAAAATAAAATAAATAAAGAGCAAGATACTCATCCCTGTATTTCCTCCGTGGTTGACCATGTGACTTCTCTGACTCTGAAACGTTCCCTGATCTTTTTAGATATTTGTACATTTTGTAGATGGAATCTCTGATAATGCGGCCACTTCAGCTTGTTTTGTTCTGCTGCGATATATTCCAACGTCAAACTCCCAGCCCGATGCTTTGATGCAGCACTTTGGGAACATTCAACGTCTTTTGCAATTACCTTGAGGCTTTCCCTCCTTATGGAGGGGGTCAATGATGGTTTTCTGACAACTGTCTGGTCAGCAGTCTTCCCCATGATTGTGAGTCCTACTGAACCAGACTGAGAGACCATTTAAAGACTCAGGAACCCTTTGCAGGTTTTTTGGATTAATTAGCTGATTAGAGTGTTACACTGTGAGCCTAAAATATTACAACTTTCCACAATATTCAAACTTTCCGAGATTTTGAATTTGGGGTTTCATAGACTCTAATTTATACTCATTAAAATTATAACAAAAGCTTGAAAGATCTTGCTTTGAATGTAATGAGTCTATATCATATATTAGTTTCGCCTTTTAAGTTGAAAAACTGAAATAAATTAACTTTTGCATGATATTCTAACTTTTGGAGTTTCAACTGTATATGTGATAGAACAAGAGCTGAATGTGTATCCTGGGTCTGTTCATGGCTAGTATGACAGAGCTACAGTTGGCAGGCTTTATATGAACACACAACTACATAGTACCTGAGCTTAACTGTATACTATATTGCAGCTCTCATTGAATTACAGTACTACATAACAACACAAGCAAATGCATAAAGTCATGAAATGAAAAGGCATCCGTGGTGGGCAATAGAGTAATTCAGAGTAAAATTCAATAGCTTGTAGCCTGATTAATCTTTAGCAGCAATTACTTGAAGTGGTCATTTTCTGGATGACTTGGTGGAGGAACTTTTTTATTGCTTTGTCACTCAAGTTTTCGGTTATTCTCTACATCTCTGTCAAGGTCCTGCCTCATCAGTTCAATCAGGTTGAGCTCTAGATGTTGCATCGTAAGACACTGGGTCTTGTTGTTTTTAGCTGTTCTTCTGTAGATTTGCTGCTGTTTTTGGGATCAGTAGTATATGCACAAAATTAAGTCATTAATTTTTGTACTTGTTCATTAGACAGCATAGTTGTGTGTAAAATGTTGTCACCTTGTAAAAAACATCTTGTGAATTTCACTTTATGTGTGTGTGTAAAAAATACTTGTATTTGTAAAAATAACTACTAAAGTTACAAAATTAGGTGTTTTACACAGACAAGGCAAAAGACTACATGCAAGACCGTTCAAGTTCGTGTGACTTTCAAATAGCAAGTACGAATTTTGACATAATATTTCTTCCTCTCACCTGATTGGTCAGTGTCTTTTCAATCACATATTTAAATTTCCAATCAGAGAACAGATGGGTTTGGCTGTGAGGGTCACTTGTTACTGTGCTGCAGGTCGTGGAGCTCTTTTATATTTTGAAGACAGAGGATGGCACCAGTACTTCTGTGGCTCTGGTACCAGTATGCTTATGTTTTATTTTGTTCTACTAAAACATAAAGTAATGCCTAGGTATCTAGGTTCTGAGGCTACAGAACTAGGTCAAATCATTGCCCCCCCACCACAATGCTTAAGAGTTGTGCTGAAACCTTCCAAACGAGTATTACACTTTTTTTTCAGTTTTTCTTTACTTTTTTATTTAACTGTCACTGACATTAATATTTAATATACACACAGAGGCCTCTAGAATGTGGATGCAATTTCTCTCTCACCAGTCTGACATTGGAGAAAAATCTGCAGGGACATTCCCCACTTGGAACAAGGCAAATGTCTTGTATGTTTTTCACCTATAAATAATCCTTGACTTTTTAAAGAATGGCAGATTTCTAATGGTTAGAAATGACATAACAAGCCTTCTGAGATTGAGGGGTAGGAATTATTGCTTCTGTGAAGTCGTTCTTATTGTCTTAACACACATCTGTATGCTCCAGAGCAGCACAATGTCAAAACACCAAGTAAAACTTGTTGACGTTCAATAATGGAGGTCATTTGATAAACAGCAGCCTGGTTATTATTTTCTTCTTCTGTAAAGTTCTGTGAAAGCAGGATGTATTTTCTTTTGTTTGTACATCCTACGTTCAGTAAATATCATTGTTCCAGCTTTCAGACTTGTAAAAGAAACCACAGGGACCTTCCAGGAAAAACAGTATCTTTAAAGCAACAGGGTTAGAGGCATGAAAATGACAGGAATACACACTGATAGCTCCAGGCTGATAAACACTTACAACGGTACTTATTTTTTACTGATCTACCTTTATATAAACATAGTTGTGTCTATTCTATTTGTTCTTGCATTACAATAAACATATAACGGTTCAGACTGCCCGAAAAGATTTACATGATTAAACATTTTTGCAAAGAAATAAAAGACTAAACCTTCTGATTCATCACAAATTGTGTAAAAAATAGTTCATATCATCAAGTCAGTCTCAAAGCAAATTCCAGCAAGTCCAACTTAAACAGTATCTATCCAAAGTAGATCCACTCAAGGGTTTTCTTACCTTTGCAGCCATACGTGAATAAAGGGCATGCTGATCTTGTGCAGAGCTCATCTTCTCCCTCCTCACCATCTCCTGCAGTCCAACGCTGTCGTCATCCTGGAAGTAGCGAACACGCTCCCCATCAATGTGGGTCTCAATCTGAAATGACAGGTTGGTAGAGAGAAGAAGTAATACATTGGAAATAAAACAGAAGTCAAATTCTTCTTACGTAAATAACACGCTTTTTGATCAGAGTATGGATGCACAAGTGCCAAATGTGGAGATCTAGACAAACTAATTCTGTGGAAAACACAGACTGGACATTGTTGCTTACTTTAAGTATAGCAGTGTTTCTCAAAAAAAATTTATCATTCCCCACTTTGGACAAAGGAGCATACACAAGCCCCCATGCTTTTATCGCCCCAACAGAATGGTGACCACGCCTGATTTTTAAAGTGTTTTATTTATTTAAATAGCCGAGTTAGTCTACAAGAGTATAAATTAGTTGGAAAAAGGGGTTGTGCACTGGTATAAAACCGGCTCAGAAATATATGCTGTCAGTAGTTGCTACATGTAGAACATCAGCTCACAGTTGGAGAAAATAAAAGTTGTAGTTTTATCAAATTTACAAAGCTTTCAAAAGTACAAAATAAAAAAATAAAAAAATAAATAAAGAGCAAGATACTCATCCCTGTATTTCCTCAGTGGTTGACCGTGTGACTTCTCTTACTCTGAAACGTTCCCTGATCTTTTTAGATATTTGTACATTTTGTAGATGGAATCTCTGATAATGCGGCTACTTCAGCTTGTTTTGTTCAGCTGGGAAATATTCCAACGTCAAACTCCCAGCCTGATGTTCCAGGTCCCGGTTCTGTTTACAAAGATGATCACAATTGCTAATTTATTTGAGTGTGTTTAATTTTGTGAGAGGGGGGAGCTGGTTGATTTAATTTACAGTGCAGTGAAACATTCACAACGACAGAATCTAGGGGGGAAAAACTATTTAAATCCCATTGATGTCACGCCCCACCTGCAATACCTCTGCGCCCCACTAGTGGGGCTCGGAGAAACACTGAAGTATAGGTTAGAGTCAAATGGGATCACAACGTTTAAGAAAATCAGAACACAAATCTTATCTGAGTAACACTTCTATCCCCAATCTGCCTATCTCCTTCCTGGATAAATTCAGATCACCCTCCAACATTTTCCCACTCTTCTACTCTCATCAAGCATTATAATTACCGGTTTCTTCTTACGGCGTCCTCCGTGGGGCTCCTGGGGTTCAGAAGGACCCTTCACAGGCCATGCCCGACCGGATTCGTCTGTTCTGAACAACAAAACTTCCTGGTCCTCCCTCGACTGACTTGGGATCTAAAGAATCAAAACACACCCGGTTAGAGGAACAAGTCATTTTATTCCTTTCAAAAGAACAAAAAGAAATTAATGTAAAACCAACACATTTTTAAGGTGTTGTATGATTTTTAGCTTTTAATGCTAAAGACAAGAAGAAAGTCTGGAAACTTTTTTCCACACCCTTTATTTGTTTCCCCAAACCTTTCCAGACCTTAAAAATGATCAAATGTTAAAAAAAGAAGCTTTTCTAGGTTTTCTCAGAAACCCTGTACCAACGAGTGGAGGGTGAGCTGGACAACGGATATCGGTCAGAATTTCAGGATTCTGAAGGTTTCTAGAACCAAAGTGCCCAGAAAACTGTCTAAAACTGTGTTTTTCAACCTTGTTCCTCAAGGCACACTGCCCTGCATGTTTGAGATATTTCCCTGGTTCAGCAAACCTGATTTCAATTGGCTGATTAACAGGTTTCTGAACTGCAATCCTCTGAAGTAGGCGTGTTAAAGCGAGGAAACATCTAAAACATTCAGGGCAGTGTGCCTTGAGGAACAGGGCTGGGAAACACTGCTTTAAAATCATTACAAATAGACTTGAATTAAACTTTACGTCCGCCAAGGAGGTTTGTTTGTATTTCTCTCTGCTAGCAACATAACAAAAAAAGTTACATGTGGATTTTGATAAAATTTTCCAGAAATTTCTGCAGTGGGACCAAAAACAAGTGCTTAGAGTTTGGGGGTGATCCAGATCACCATCTAGGGGGAAACTGAGCTGCCTTGGCGCACGTTTGCGCTCTCCGTGTGCTTTTCTTGTCTATAAATGGTTTGGGTTTAATTCATTCTAAAACAAACCATGTAAATATATCATGTCAAGTAAAGGAATGTGGGTCTATCTCAATCTAATTAGTTCAAACACTTACATTCTGATCAAATTTAAACTTCACTGTGAATATAACACTAAAAACAAAAGTACATGATTTTAAGTTTTAAAGAAATCTGGGTGAAAAGGGCCAAATGATTTATATTTGATTTGTAAAAAAAAAAAAACTGCCTTTATGTCTCTCAAACATTCTTCTCTTTGATGAAAGCTGCAAATCAGAAGAAAAACAGCCTTATGTAACAGCAGTTGGTCGGGTAAAAAGTGCATGAAGCAAACAGATAGATGCGTAAAAGGGAGGTGAGAGTACTAAAGTATGGGAGGTTGTCTAATAAAAATAAAGCTGTAGTGTCATAAAAAAGGCACAAAAGAACATTTTCTGTACTTCAGTCAGACCTTTCAAGGATACTAATTCAGGAGAAACAATAAATATAAAAGTGAGCAGGAATAAGAATCAGACACTGAGCACTGAAGATGAGCCAAATGGCCTCCAACACAAGACAAACTGTGAAGTTTTAAAATGAACACAAATCAACAGTCGTCCAGGTTGGAATGAACAAATACCTCTCAGCTAATAGATGCACCAAAGCCTAAGAATTATGACATGTTTAGAGGAAAAAAAAGGTTTTTGTACTAGCCATTTTGTTAGGGTGGTGAAAACAATTGGTCTCCAGCTATAAATGAGGTTCTTACTTTAAATATATAGGGTCTAATAATAGAAATAATCATATATAATCATCATCATAATCAAACTGTTCTTTGTGTGTTTAGAAACATCTCTGGAATCTGTTCATGTTGAAAAAGTGCTCCATTTTCTCTGCTAACATATAGCACCCTCCACACTCATTGAAGCCTCTCATACAGAAGTGTAAGAAGCTTTAGAAACAAATGTGTGCTTTATTAAGAAAGAATGATCTCCTATGGTACATATTCCTTTAATCTGAGTACATTTATTTAGCTCCATCCTTAAGATATACAGTGGCTTGCAAAAGTATTCGGCCCCCTTGAACTTTTCCACATTTTGTCACATTACAGCCACAAGCATGAATCAATTTTATTGGAATTCCACGTGAAAGACCAATACAAAGTGGTGTACACGTGAGAAGTGGAACGAAAATCATACATGATTCCAAACATTTTTTACAAATAAATAACTGAAAAGTGGGGTGTGCTTAATTATTCAGCCCCCTAAATCAAAGCTTTGTAGAACCACCTTTTGCTGCAATTACAGCTGCCAGTCTTTTAGGGTATGTCTCTACCAGCTTTGCACATCTAGAGACTGAAATTCTTGCCCATTCTTCTTTGCAAAACAGCTCCAGCTTGGCCAGATTAGATGGACAGCGTTTGTGAACAGCAGCTTTCAGATCTTGCCACATATTCTTGATTGGATTTAGATCTGGACTTTGACTGGGCCATTCTAACACATGGATATGTCTTGTTTTAGACCATTCCATTGATGCCCTGGCTTTATGTTTAGGGTCATTGTCCTGCTGGAAGGTGAACCTCCGCCCCAGTCTCTTTGCTGTGTCCCCCACATGGCTTGTGGCAAACTGCAAACGGGACTTCTTATGGTTTTCTTTTAACAATGGCTTTCTTCTTGCCACTCTTCCATAAAGGCCAACTTTGTGCAGTGCACGACAAATAGTTGTCCTATGGACAGATTCCCCCACCTGAGCTGTAGATCTCTGCAGCTCGTCCAGAGTCACCATGGGCCTCTTGGCTGCATTTCTGATCAGCGCTCTCCTTGTTTGGCCTGTGAGTTTAGGTGGACGGCCTTGTCTTGGTAGGTTTACAGTTGTGCCATACTCCTTCCATTTCTGAAGGATCACTTGAATAGTGCTCCGTGGGATGCTCAAGACTTGGGAAATTTCTCAATAACTTTATCCCTGACCTGTCTGGTGTGTTCTTTGGACTTCATGGTGTTGTTGCTCCCAACATTTTCTTAGACAACCTCTGAGGCCGTCACAGGGCAGCTGTATTTGTACTGACATTAGATTACACACAGGTGCACTCTATTTAGTCATTAGCACTCATCAGACAATGTCTATGGGCATTGCTCAGTTGAGTAAATTTCAGTAGCGTTAAGCAACAAGCCAAATGTTTACGTTTGTGATTGTAGGACAGAAATTGATTTTATTCTGACAGGTCCCAAACTACTCATTGGGATGTGGATACTGTTTAATGGTTGCTATGGGAACTAGTGATCCCATTGGCCGCTGGGCTGCCATCACTGCAATTGGTGACAAAATAAACACAAACCTTTCCCCACCTCGTTTGTAACAGTTCCAGTTTCTTTTAAATAAAATTTTAAATGTATATCTTATTACAAATTTACTTTAACTTTTTCTGAATCCGCTGTTGCAAAAATAACACAGTTGAACCCAGATATTTGAAGAAATGCTATATTTGGTAAGAAACGGTTCTTTCTCCACTCGGTGTTTCACTATGGGAATCACCTCGCCATGAGAAACTACGGTAGCTTCAATGACATCCAGTCATTATGGTAGACAGGTTGAACCGTGTCCGTGGCTCCACCCACACTCCAATATCACGGGCAACCTACCAGCGTTGCCAACTTAGTGACTTTGTTACTATTTCTAACAAATTTTCGGACACCCTTAATGACTTTTTTTTCCAAAAAGCGCCTAGCGACATTTCTGATCACCCTTAGCTGCTTTCTGTGAAATTTTGTCGCCGATATTCCTAGCAGATTAGAAACAAAGCTTGTTCTGCATCCAGACTGTCCTTCCAGATGCTAAGGGAATGATCTGCGCATGTGCATGCAGCATTTATCACACTACATTGACTGACCAATCCTAAACCTCTCTCGATTCATTTCACCCACTCACAAACAAAGTTGTTTCATATTTAAAATTATTTCAAAAGTAATCTTCATCTTTCAAACCACTCCTTTCAAGGAGTACAGTTGCGTATTTGTACTATGCTGTATTGCACACCTGTGGTGGAACATTTGAAATGTATGGTGAGATCAATAAAGTAGGACATTTCAAACTTATAACAAAAAACACTGAAAATGATACCATAAGCCATAAACCTCTGTGTAATGGCGGTTGGCAAGCAACGTTTGGTGCACACTAAATATGCCCTACTTATTTTTTTACAAAGTAATAAAAAAAAAACGATATTCTCTCTATTTTGTCTTCTTGAGATATTTCAGCATTTTTTTCAAAATTAGACATTTTGTTTAAAAGGTCTTTGATGTCCAGATCCAATTTGATATCTTGTACATTTTGTGCCAGTTCTCTTCTCTCAACAGTATGCTTTAGTATATGCTTGAAGACAAAAGTCACATTTCCCTGTACCATGTTTCCCCTGTTTAAATAATGTATTTTTTTACTTTGTATGACCAACTCCAAATCTTGATATAATCATTTCCTCCTTTCTGTTACGTTGTTTTCCTCATTATACCAACTTTCCTTTGAATATATAAAGTCACTTACCAGTTCTTTCTTCTTCCCAAGGTTTCTGCCATCTTTCCCTGACCTTTTGAGGTTGTCCTTTTCTGTTCTATGGGTTCCTTTCTTTTTGACATGTCTGAGCACACGGGTTTTTTCACACTGGTTTTATTGTAAACTGGTTTTATACGTACTGGATGTTGGAGGAAACAATGAACACCGCCACAAGAGTGATGATGTAATCACGTCAATGTGACGTGAATTCAGATTCTCCTGTGGTTCCCAGAGAGGAAAACATGGGGAAGAAATCCCAGTGTCACCAAGCACTTCAGCAGTGTATCATCAATTGTCACTTTGTTCTGGGGAAACCAGAGAAAATAAAATAACCTTTATTGCAATCAGGCAGCCTGCCCCTTACAAAAAAGGAGAAAAATAACAAAAATAAATATCTGCAATTCTCCACTGCTACCAGCAGAGGGAGCTACACAAAAGAACCAAGTTGAGCAGGGCAGAAGGGATGCCGTCACTAAGCGGCGACGCTGGCACTCTCTCTGCACGGATCGAGCAGTGGCTAGGATGTACAGTCTCCCCATTTGTGCTGCCTACATTTTCCATGGGGTACAGACTGCAATTTTCCATCAGACCCCAAAGATTCAACGAGTACTCGTTTCAGTTGTTAGCAGGGATTCAGCACATGTCCTGGAGGACGAAACTGCATCCTTGTTACACAAAAATGCGATCAGAGTAGTACCAAACGAAGAGGTTCATCAGGGCTTCTTCTCGCACGATCATCTCATTCCAAAGACAGACGGCATATCACTACGCCCCATACTGGACCTGCATGCATTAGACACTTACGCAAGTATACATTCAGAATTCTGGCACACAAGGCTCTGTGTCACTCCATCTGTCCAGAGGATTGGTTTGTAACCATAGATCTCTCAGACGCCTATTTTCACACTGCTATTTACCCCCACACCACACCCTACGAGTTTCAAAGCATCCTGTTCAGGCTGTCATTAGCTCCAAGGGTGTTCAGCAGGTGCATGGAGGTGGTGCTGACCCCTCTGAGGACGAGCGGCATCCAAAGATTCTTAAACAGAGGACTACATTGCTCTCGATCTAGCAATAAGACAATCAGTGACTCCCGGGCGGTGATGAGCCACTTCATTTACTTCGGGTTCAGAATAAACCGGGCAAAGAGACTCTTGGTTCCCACGCAGTGCACAGAGTATTTGGGTCTCAGAATAAACTCCCTCTCTTATCGACCACTACCACTGGGGATGGTAGCATCCCCAGTGGTAGACGGGCTGGGGTGCAATAATGATGGGCCAAGCTGTGAATGGTGTATGGTCACCAAAAATGGCATGGCTCCACATCAACATGCTGGAACTACATGCTGTGTTTCTAGCTTTGAAACACTTCATGGTCCATATGATCAGTCACCATTTCTTAGTAAAGACTGACAACTCCACAGTGGTGGCTTATATGAACTGTCAGCGCGGGACCCCGTCTAGAGCTACACAGGCTGGCCAGGGAGATAATTATGTGGAGCAGCATCAGATTTATATTGTTTCGCATGAAACACGTACCGGGAATTCTGAACAGAGGGGCCGATCTGTTATCCAGGAGGAATTCTGTGTACGGAGAATGGAAGTTCAAGTGGTGAAGCAGGTATGACGGAGATACGGGAAGGCTGCCATTAATCTCTTTGTCTCATGGAAGCACTGGCGCACTCGTGGCTGAACGTGCTGTTCTATGCTTTCCCACCTTTCAACCTGATATCCCGACTCTAGTCAGAGTGAGGAAACAGGGCTTGTCTTTGATTCTGGTGGCCCCATGGTGGCCATCAAAACCCTGGGAGGCGGAGATAATCCAAGTTCTGTCAGAGGAACCATGGTCCCTTCCCATTCGCAGAGACATTCTATCTCAGGATCTGGCCCGAGAAATGTGGAATTTAAATGCGACAGGTATTCCTCCAGAGGTCATCGACAAAATCGACAGAATGCAAGGGCTTTTTCTATTTAATCTCTTTACAGTGGAAAATTGCAGGTTTTTGAGGAATGGTGTGGAGAAAGACAAGCCATTCCTTTTCAGTGTTCGGTAGCGGAGGCGCCCATGTTGGAAAAGAGTAAGGCCTTTTCAAATATTAAGGTCTATTTAGCTGCTATCTCAGCTTGTTATGTAGGATTTGGTGACAAAATTGTGGGGCAGCTCCCCTTGGTGTGCCGTTTCATGAAGGGGGCATTGCGTAAACTGTTGATTGCTAGGCCTCTGGTGCCATTATGGGACCTCACTCTGGTGCTGGAAGTCCTTTGCCATCATCCCTTTGAAAGTATTGAGGGTATTGGTATGAAATTTTTTTAATTGGGGCGGCTGTAGCTCAGTGGTAGTTATCAACCTGCAACCCAGAAATTGTGGGTTTGATTCCAGCTTCCACCTGCTACATGTCGTTGTGTCCTTGGGCAAGACAATTCACCTACCTTGCCTACTGGTGTTGGCCAGAAGGGCCAATGGCGCGATATGGCAGCCTCGCTTCTGTCAGTTTACCCCAGGGCAGCTGTGGCTATAATCATAGCTTGCTTCCACCAGTGTATGAATGTGATGTTTGGTGAACTCTTATGAAAATCTCCCTGATCCTGTGGGCGTTACTGATTTAAAAAGACCAATTACACGGGGTCAGTGCTGACCTTAGGCTCCTCCTCCAAATAGTCAAAAGTCTTTTACTCGCTCGCGCAGAATTTCCTTTCGAGGGTGCAGCCTCTCCTAAGATGTACCTTCACGCGTGTATGAAAGCTTCGTGTAGAGCGCGTGTGAGGTGAAATCCACATGCGCAGGTTGTTGGATACTCATGAGATGAATTGTACACACGATTGATGTTGAATATGCGCGCATGCTCATGAGCAATTACGTGCATGCCTTGTTGAATACGCGCAGGTGAGGGTTGAAAATCTCGCTCGGGATTTTTGACTGAAATATAATTCCATACACCAACACATCTTCTTGCATGGGCACGGAAAGAAACCTGCCTAGAATGAGTTGGGAGGAGTAAGTTGGCCATGATATAGGATGGTGGGTGGAGCCACGAACCCCACGTCACAGACAGACGTGATGTCATTGGAGCTTCCGTAGTAGGTCACGCCGAGGCGGTTACCATAGTGAAACACCTCACTCTGTTATCGAAGAACCAGGGATTACATTAAGTAACCCGATGTTTCTCACTTTTTGACATCAAATCACAGTTAACATTTTCAGTTTTAGTCCAGTTAGGATTACTAAAATGATTTCTGCTAAATTAGAGAGAAATTTTACTTTAATTAAATTGAATTAAATTAAATTAAGTGACAATTTTCTATAGTTATTTTTCAAAGTCAGAAGTTTACATACATTTCCTTAGTAATTAAATTGCTTTTTATAGAACAGGACTTGGGTCCAACGTTCTGGATATCATTCCCCAAGCTCAAAACCTCTTAAAAAAATTATCTAATACTTATAAGTATTATTTAAAAAACATATCTACTTAAATTTATTTAATAGGAAATGACTAATTACTTTGTAACAGATTTATTTCTGGGTTGCGAATAGGCTACTGCACTGGGGCTTTTTACACATTACACAGCCTGAGTGATGACTGTCTCAAAAGATGTCCAGCTGCAACTTTTCTATAAGGATTTCTTTTATAAGAAACACATTAGAATGAGGACAGTCAACAATAGGAAAGCCTTGGTGAAAAATAAAGGGCATCTGCCTTTCATTAGGGGTTTACCGAAGTGCTCGACAGGAACAGTTTCAACCCAGACAGCAAGACAGGAAACCTGAATGGCAAACACACTTCAAACACACTCCCTTTTAGAGGTAGACAGGAATAAATGCAGAGAGTTTGGTTACATCTGAAGCAAAGCTTGTGTGTCAAGGTTGTTTTTTAAGAGCATGCTGAGAGAGTGACTGACGCAGCAGTTTGTAGCTCTCTGGATCTGGGGTTTGGAACAAATATAGCTTTAAAGCTTTTGGATTAGCCTTTAGACTTTTAGTGGTAGCAGAAGATAAATGTGAAAAAAGTGAGAGTGATGAGAAGGCTTATGTGTTGCCTGTGTGTCTCTCTACGTGGTTGAATAGCGGTCTGTTTTCAAAGTTTATGCAAATATTTGAGTGTTAGCTGATAACTCCCCTCTGGTGGAAACAGAGTATCTTTATCAGCACAAGAAAGCAAAAGCTTTCAGGAAGAGCAAGGACTTAGAAATAAGAAAGGATTTATCACATTAAAAAGATTTATAAGAAATACGTCCTGTCTTTTATTTTATCCTTTTTAAAGTTTAGTCATTTACTTTGTTGGTGGAAAGTTTTGCTTTTCGTGTGTTCTAATTTACAGCTGAACCATAAAGCTTACAGAGAAAGTGAGTTTAAGAAGTCCAAATGAGACAAATACTAACCTGCTTCAACTTAGCTGCTTCATGTTCCTTCTTTCTGGCAGCATGAAGCTCCTTTGCCTTTTGAGCTGCTTCCAGCTGTGACTTCAGTTTCTCAACCATTGCCTAAAAAACACACACGCAGACACACACAAATCAAAGATAACAATGTGACCATGTGCTGACCAGTGAGTGGGTCATTGTAACGTGGACTAAGAGAAACCTCTTGAGGCCTGCTGTGGTATCAGTCCAGTCCTTCAAGTTCTGTTAGGCCCTCTTCATACTGGATGAGGACCAAGCTATGACATTAAAAGCAATATAGAACAATACATGTGAGGGACCGTGAGAGAATCCCAACTGTTCTGAGCGTATGAGAAGGATCTCACCAAGCAACTGTAACAAACAATCTACAAACTCAAAGGAAAGGAAAAGTAAACAATAAATAATAAAGACACAATGTTTGGGTCTCTAGAGCCTCGTTTCCACTGAGCGGAACGATGCGGCTCGGTCCGGTCCGGTCCGCTATTGCGTAATTCTGACTTTTTATGGGATCGTTTCCACCGCCTACTGAACTCTCCTTGAGCAGGCGGGGTTTACCCTGAACGCTTGCGTGGCGTCATACTGGAGGGACGAGGAAGTGGGAGACGCGAAAAACACAGAAGAGGAGGAAGAAACAACAACAATGGAATCCATCCAGCAGCTCATGGTTGTCTTTCTGGCTTTCTGTTTTTTTCTTTACACAAATACAACTGCTGTGTTTAATAAAAGGCTGTGGGGAACAAAAGACCGGTGTGTAAAGTTGTCGCAGGGGTGACATTTAAACTTACTGCAGTGTTTATGAGTTCACCCAATCAAAGGACTGTATTATGTGACGCCAGTAGCTCCGCCCAAACCGTATCGGACCATTTTCCTGTGGACCTACACCTGATGGGGGACCATTAATGGACCGGTACAGGCCTGCTGTATGGGTTGCTTTTACAATGGAAACAGACAAAAAGGTGGACCGGACCGCTCAGTGGAAACGAGGCATAGGACAGACATAGCACGAGTGTGTGCTGCAATCCCGTACATAACAGCTCCCAGGTGGGGAGACCAGCACAGACCTCCAAATTGCGCATATAGGCTAGTTGCAGAGAGAGACCAAGGCAAGCTAGGAGTTTTTAGGCTGCATTAGATGTATTTGCCACTCTGTCATGGATACGCCCCAAAATAGAGTGATGAGGAAGAGAAGGAAACTCTGATATGGTTTATAAAATAATTTTATGATAGTCACAGCTTGACCCAGTCATTGAAGCCTAAATGTCACCAGCTCACTGATCAGTAAAAACCATGCCAATCTGGGAGTTCCCCATGTTAAACTTAGCACCCAGGTTATTTAGACAGTCATGGAGGTCCTGGATATGTTATGGATGACCTCCCTCAATGTGAAGGCTATCTAAGCAGCTATGTGTGGCCTAAATTGATCAAACATTTTTTTGGTCAAGGTCACTCTTCCTACCTTGATTGAGATCAAGTACAAGTGATTACTGAAGACCACTTGTGCTCTTTGAACCATTTAGAACCACAGTTTGTAGTTCAGATATATTATCAGGTTAAAAGAGGCAACTACTACCAGGCAGTACTGTTCTTTTTAAACAGAGAAGTTGCTCAGCAAAGTCGTTTTGGTGGGTGGTATGTGCCAAACTAACATCCATATACAATTGTGGCCAAAAGTTTTGAGAATTACATAAATATTGGAAATTGGAAAAGTTGCTGCTTAAGTTTTTATAATAGCAATTTGCATATACTCCAGAATGTTATGAACAGTGATCAGATGAATTGCATAGTCCTTAGAATGGCAGACTTGACATGTTAAAAGGAGGGTGATGCTTGAAATCATTGTTCTTCCATTGTTAACCATGGTGACCTGCAAAGAAACGTGTGCAGCCATCATTGCGTTGCATAAAAATGGCTTCAAAGGCAAGGATATTGTGGCTACTAAAATTGCACCTAAATCAACAATTTATAGGATTTTCAAGAACTTCAAGGAAAGAGGTTCAATTCTTGTTAAGAAGGCTTCAGGGTGTCTAAGAAAGTCCAGCAAGCACCAGGATCGTCTCCTACAGAGGATTCAGCTGCGGGATCGGAGTGCCACCAGTGCAGAGCTTGCTCAGGAATGGCAGCAGGCAGGTGTGAGCGCATCTGCACGCACAGTGAGGCGAAGACTTTTGGAAGATGGCCTGGTGTCAAGAAGGGCAGCAAAAAAGCCACTTCTCTCCAAAAAAACATCAGGGACAGATTGATCTTCTGCAGAAAGTATGGTGAATGGACTGCTGAGCACTGGGGCAAAGTCATATTCCCCGATGAAGCCTCTTTCCGATTGTTTGGGGCATCTGGAAAAAGGCTTGTCCGGAGAAGAAAAGGTGAACGCTACATTCAGTCCTGTGTCATGCCAACAGTAAAGCATCCTGAGACCATTCATGTGTGGGGTTGCTTCTCATCCAAGGGAGTGGGCTCACTTACAATTTTGCCCAAAAACACAGCCATGAATAAAGAATGGTACCAAAACACCCTCCAACAGCAACGTCTTCCAACAATCCAAAAACAGTTTGGTGAAGAACAATGCATTTTCCAGCACCATGGAGCACCGTGCCATAAGGCAAAAGTGATAACTAAGTGGCTCGGGGACCAAAACATTGAAATTGTGGGTCCATGGCCTGGAAACTCCCCAGATCTTAATCCCATTGAGAACTTGGTGGACAAACAAAAACCCACTAATTCTGACAAACTCCAAGAAGTGATTATGAAAGAATGGGTTGCTATCAGTCAGGATTTGGCCCAGAAGTGGATTGAGAGCATGCCCAGTCGAATTGCAGAGATCCTGAAAAAGAAGGGCCAACCCTGCAAATACTTACTTTTTGCATAAATATCATGTAATTGTCAATAAAAGCCTTTGAAACGTATAAAGTGCTTGTAATTCTATTTCAGTACATCACAGAAACAACAGAAACAAAGATATTAAAGTAGTTTTGCAGCAAACTTTGTGAAAACGAATATTTGTGTCATTCTCAAAACTTTTGGCCACGACTGTACATGGTAGGACCAAATATTTCTCAGCAGAACAAGAAGTATATCCCATAGAGCATCCCCATACCAGGTTTTTCCCCTTAAGGACATGAGGTTTGTCATATACTTTGCTGAACTGTAACAAACAGCTAAACTTCCCTCCATCCAGGACTTGTGCAGGTCTGGGATAATTAAAAGGGCAGTTAACATCTCTTTTTTTTTTTAAGTATTTTTAACCCACAGTTTTTTCCTATTATTTATCACCCAGTGCTCCTACCCTAGGGGTCCAGTCCTGGGGTTCCGCTCTCCCTCTGTCAGCCCAGCTAACATCTCTGCAGACCCCACACATCCTGGACACAAACTGTTTAGGCTTTTACCTCCCAGTAGGCGCTACAGAACACTATTTGCTAAAACCAGCCGCCACAAGGAGAGTTTTTTCCCCCAGGCTGCCTCTCTGATGAACACAATGAACATCTTACAGCTCGAGTAGTCTGCTACACAGCAGGCAAACAAAATAAGCATATTTGGACTACCACAACCTGACATTTTTGTTGTTGTTGTTTTTCCTTAATATAAGAAAAATAGCTTTACATACATGTGAATACTTTACTTTTTATTCCTTATTTTATTCCTCTGTGGTTTATATATTTTATTTTTATATATATTATATACTTTATGTCTGCAAAATCAAAGTAAAATTCCTTGTGTTTGAATCTTGGCCAATAAAGCCTATTCTGACTCTCATCAAACAAATAGAACATGCTGATAAAATAGAAATATTCAGAACGCTAAACAATTGGGGCACAGTTTGTTTTCCATTAAATTCCTGCTAGTCTTGTGGTGTCCAACAGAACATCAATAAAAAACGAACTCACCGTGTTGCCCATGATCTCTGCCTTTATCAGCTTTGACCCCAGTTTGTTCATCTCTTCCTCTGACAGCATTGGAATCTCTTCTTCTGCCTCCTCCTCCTCACTTTCACTCTCAGTCCTATGTCAACAGATTTTAAAGGAGGACAAACGGTAAAAAGAGATTAAATACAACATTAAATTACACATCTGGCTAGCTGACGCAGGAGCCCAAAACAGTTGTTCATTCTCATAATTGTACTTCTGAAGTTTTCAATTTAACCATTTAGTTGCTTGCTTTTTTGGTTCTCTCCTACTGTTTACCTGATATGATCCATTTGAGTCGTCGGGGCTCCTCCAGCGATAATAAGAGCCTTGTCTGGGAAGCGTCGTTCTACGCTATTACATTTCTCGCAGGATCATTTCCGCCTGCTCCTGCAACCATAGGCTCATTTCATTCTGCAGGGGGTTCTGACTGCCCCGTTTACCAAAACAACTTAGTCTAATGAGGCGAAACATAGGCTTTACAAAGCAGCGATACTCTGACATCTGGCCCACATATAAGACCAGCACACCATGAAAACCTAAATCGTTACTTTTTATTTTTAGGGTGGTTGTTATTCCTTTAAACTCTTCTATTCATTCTCATTGTTACCTTTAAAAAAGGTCTGTAAGCTACCACTGCAATCATCTGAGACAGCTGAAATCTGTGAGCACCAGAGTGCTTTTATAGTCCTCTTGATGGGGTGGATCCATGACAATTTTTTAGTAGTGCACGATTCCCTGCAAAAAACCTCAAACAAATTGCTGAGTTTTTCTTTTTTTTAAATAAAAAACTTAAATGTATGGTGCACATTTGTATGACCCTTTACTTTAATACCCCTAACATTGCAAGCCACAAGCCACAGTAAACATGTGGAGGAACACGCTGTGGTCAGATGAGACCAAAACCAAAACCAGACTTTGGTAGATGCATGCAAAATGTTAAACCCTATACCCATGCTAACACATGGTGGTGGCAGCACCATGCTGTGGGGATGCATTTCTTCAGCAGGAGCAGGGAAGATGTTCAGTGTTAAAAGGGACATATTATGCAAACGTTAATTTTTTCATCCTTTTGTGTTGCCATTTGGGTCTCTGCTGCCTCTATAGACACTCCCAACATAAATAAAAGCCATCCATCTATTTTTATTTTGGAAATGTTTGCTGTCAGAAATCAGCTTCTACAAGCCGTATGAAAAAGTGCCTTAGTGCGACGTCACAATAAGCAAAATTTGCATATAACTGCCAACCAATGACACCAATTCAAATTTCATGCCATTCTCATATGTGGCAAACCCGCAGCCTAGGAACAATATAAGTGGGCGTGGTCTGCAATCGCTAATTTGCATAAAAGTGACAGAGCCCTCTAAATAGCTCATTCTGAAAGGGAGTGAAACTATCAAGATTGGTGATGGGGAGATTACTTTATGTGAGAGGGATTTTGTGCAAAGAACTTTATTAACATGTTTTGTAGACACCATAGCCCTATTGTAACTTGTTTAAAAAGAGGCATAATATGTCTCCTTTAATGGTAAGATAGATGGATGAAGGAAAACGTATTAAGAGGCAAAAGGCTCAACTTCCAGCAGGATAATGGCAAAAAACACCCAGCCAGAGGTACAATAGATCCTTTAAATCATGACTAAAATATTATTGTAACCAAGAATCTCACTAAGGAACTGTTTATCACTGGTAAGTGACTAAAGCCTGCAACGCTTTCAATTTATAACATTGAGCTCTCTTTTTAAGCAAAGCTTAAAGGTCTTTCCTTTGAGTTCCTGTAAAGAACATTGGATTATCACGAATTATTATTATTACGAATGGTGCTATACAACTAAATTTGTCTTCCTTTGCCTATTCGTGGATTAGAATGACCCAGCTGTAGTCCTGACCAAAATCAATTTAATTATCTGGGGCAAGACTTAAAAATCGATGTTCACAGGTGCTCTTCATCCAATCTGGCTGAGCTTTTGTTATTTTTCAAAAACAAATTAGTAAAGATTTCAGTTAATTTGCTTTTCAACAAACAAAAAGCCTCAAACCTTGCTGTTGAAGCAACACGAAGGGTGTCTACAGTCCTCTCTGACTTTTTCTTGCTTTCCTGAGGATTTTCATTCCTGTCAGGTGTGCTGCAATTTCCCCCATCTTGAATACTACTCTTCTTCGGATGGGAGTCTTCATCATCAGAGCTGGGTTTCAGAAAGCTGATAGATGGCTGAGTTGGAAGAGGACGGTGATGTGCTGCAGTTTGTAGTAAGTATAAAGGAGGTTGATCTCAATACAATGACACCTGAAACACTTGTAGCCATTTGTATAAAAAAAATAATAATTTGTAGCAACATTGAAGATGCTATAAACTTATTCAAACTTAATGAATCAATTTTTAACAACATTCTATGAGACACATGAAAAACTATATATACCCATGAACCCACCTCCAACACAGTCATCATCATCTGATGGTTTGAGGAAACGGCCTTTTAGTGAGCCAAGGGAGGCAGCACATTGATTCCAACTCTCTCCAGATGATGATGATGATGATGAAGATGCTTGTGTGCTGAAGTCTTTTTCTTTGTCCCTATACCTATCCTTCTCTTTCCCTCTATTTTTGTCTTTTTCATCGTCTCTGCCTCTGTCTCGTCCACTCCCTCTTTCCCTCTCTCTATCTCTATGCCTGTCTCCGTCTCTGCCCCTGTCATCCTCTCTTCCTCGATACCGCTCCCTCTCCTCTCCCCTCCTGTAACTCTCTTTGTTGTGGGGTGACGGGTCTCTTTCACTTTTTCTCCACCGATCTTGATCTTGCCTGTCATTGTCTCTTCTCCTCCATCTCTCCCTGTCATCCTCCTCTCCTTTCCCCCATCCCTCTCTTGCTGAACGCTCTCTGTCGCCTCTGCTCTGACCATGCACGGCTTTCTCTGCGTCGGCAAGTCTCTTCTGAAATTCCTCCATTGACTGATAAAGGCGAAACACAATAAAGACTTTAAAGATTTTTGGGGGGCATCAGGAAGCTCTTAGCATCATGTTAAAATCTTTCACTTTGGGTATAAAACCATCTGATATCAGAGGTCTGCAGACTGAAAACAGATTTGTCCCTGCTAGGCAATGTGGCTGATTTTGCTTCAAAATGTTAATATTAGGATATATTCCTCTTTACTGAACAGATCAAACAAGTCAAAGTCAATATTTATGGCTAAATTTTACTGTTATACAATGCTTACATCTCTCAGGGGACTAATTTCTACAAAGTGCCGAGTAATTTGAGCCTATGAATGTGTGATGGTATGCAGTGCTCAATCCTCACCCCATATCGCTGAGCTACAATATCATTGAGGCTGCGTTGCTCCCTCTCTGCTTGCTCCTTCATCCTCTGATAGCTCTTCCTCAGCCAGCTCAGGCCACCATCATTCACTACTGGGCCTGCTGAAATGAACAGAACAGAGGCAGGAATATTTAGAAGAACACAAAACGTTTTCTTCAGGTCTGTCACTGCTTGTGTGGCATTGCTTTTTTCTATGTCCCACCCTACCATACTTAGGCCACTAGATGTTAAGTAAAATAGATTAATTGGAGGTTAATTAGATACCACTTCAAAAGAAGATTTATCACCTACTTCACCATTGTAGAACCCTAAAATGGGTTAAAGGAGATTATGTATAAAGCAAACCAAAATCTTGAAAACTAAATTACTTTATATTCTGTAGTTTATGAAATTTAGGTCATGCACCCATGTTTGTACATTCATGAACTGTTCATCTAGGAAGGCAAAACTATAGGGAGAGAACATCAGTGTTTACTGGATTGTGGTAAAGAGCGAAGTAAGAAAATTCTTAGCTGCTCTGACTTGTGCTGACAAACGCACTCATAAAAAAGCAACTGAGATGAGGCAAATGTTACAAATCCCTGGAATTGGCCATTGGGAAAATGTATGCCGTTAAACATTTTCATCTTTATATCTCAAATCAGCAACATGAAAATAATGGTTTAAAAAAAATTGTTTTAACATTTACAAACGTATGTATATTTACTAGTGAAGTGTTCAAAGCAGAGATGTACTAATATAAAAATCTGAGCAGATAATATCTGATATCGAGACTGCTTTTATGACTGATAACCAATATTTACCAATATTATTCAATTCAATTCAAAAATACTTTATTGATCCCAGAGGGAAATTAAGTGTTGTTGTAGCTCATATCATTAATTCTTTAAGGAGTTGTTGTAGATGATGATGGCTGTTGGCAGGAAGGATTTCCTGTAGCAGTCTGTATTGCAGCGAAACTGAAGAACCCACCGACTGAAGACGCTCTGTTGTTGTATGACTGTCTCATGAAGAGGATGCTCAGGGTTGTCCATAATTTTTTTGATTTTATGAAGAATCCTTCTTTGCATTATCACCTCCAGATTTTCCACAGTTGTCCCAAGAACAGAACCAGCCTTCTTTATCAGGTTGTTTAGCATTTTTAAATCCCTGGCTCTGATGCTGCTACCCCAACAGATGACGGCTGAAGAGATTACACTTTCCACAACAGACTTGTAGAAGATCTGCAGCATCTTGCTGCAAACCTTGAAGGACCTAAGCTTCCTCAGGAAGTACAGTCTGCTCTGTCCCTTCTTGTAGACGGCTTCACTGTTGCGCCTCCAGTCCAGTCTGTTGTAAAGGTGAACTCCGAGGTATTTATATTCCTCAACCACCTCCACTTCTTCTCCCATGATGGAAACAGTGTTTGACTTATCCCTGTTTCTTCTGAAATCTACAATCATCTCCTTTATTATTTATTGTTTATTAAAAGCGTTTCTCTATATTTTCGACACCATGTAAAAGCGTCCACACCACCTACATTGTTTCTCTGTTCAGTTAAACACCCCCACAATCCTGCACTGCATCACAATTACTGTCACATGACCAAACAAATACCTCATTTCACCCCCACAACACAGAAGACAAGGAGATGGAAATAAACAGCAGTTGTTGATATCGGCCCAGTTTCACTCATCCTACTGACACCGGTATGATTTAAAAAAAGGATTTTTCTGTATTTTATTTTATTTTTTTTAATGATTTTTAATTTTAATATCTTATATTATTATTGCTTTTAATATTCATCTATATCTATATCTATATATCTATATCTATATATATCAATCTATCTATCTATATATATCTATCTATCTATCCATCTATCTATATCTATATATCTATATATCTATATAGATATATCTATATATATTTATATATCTATCTATATCTATATATATCTATATATCTATATCTATATCTATATATCTATATCTATATCTATATCTATATCTATATCTATATATATTATATATATATATATATATATATATATATATATATATATATATATATATATATATATATATATATATATATATATATATATATATATATATAGATATATATATATATATATATATATATATATATATAGATATATATATATATAGATATATATATATAAATAAATAAATGCGTTCCTTGTCCAAAGTGATGTTTTGAATAAATTTAACAAAAACATCAGTTCTTACAGGTCTATGAAAATACAATACAATGAACATTGTGACAGTGTGTTTTTTTATATTATTTAGTAGTGTGTTAAAAAAAGAAAAAGAAAATACATGTTTGGCTATTAGATAAGAAATAAAAGACAAAAGATATTAAATATATTCAAAATGCTTTTTGTGAATTATTTAAACATAATGAAAAATTATAGGCGGAACCTTCATTTCTGTAAAAAGATCAAAAAAATTTAAAACACAGAAATATTGTACTAAAACAGCAGGATTACTGGAATACTGAAAAAGGTGATGCAAAAAAAAAAAGGTTGTTACAGCAAATTAATGTGTTGCATTGTTTTGTGCATTGTCCAGACCCAGAAAAACAAACAGAAAGCAGAAATAAAAACCTTTCTTTCTTGAACATTATTTTTGAGGATAAATCAATGTGAAACACACCAAAATCAGTACAAATGTGTGTTGAGTTTCTAAAACAAAATGAACATGTTCTGCTACCTTTCTTCGCTGCAGCACGAGCTGGGTCCTTTGGAGGCAAACCAGTTCCTCCATCTTTCCAGTATGGGTTTAGCTCTAGTTTGTGCAAACCAGCCTGCAAGATTCAATACTATGTAAATACCATTTTTACAAGAACTGGAACACATTTATGTATATAATCTATTCAAAAGGAACCTAAAAACAGCTAAATAAACACAAATGACAATGTGCTGTTTTCCTTAACCCTTTGTTTTTGCAGAAAATCTCTGCAACTTTTTAGAATCAGAAAGTGAAACCAACCCACTAATACAATAAAAATCTGCACCTGTTCAATGGCCTGGGCCTTGGCTCTCTCTTCCTCTTTCTGTCGGTCTTTCTCAGCTCGTCTCTCCGCAGTGGATGTGGTTTTCATAGCCAGGAAATCAAAAGTCATCCACTCGTCTCTCTTTGAGACGGAGATACAATCAGAGGGAAGAAAAAGATAAGCAAAGAAACTGAAAAGCTTTAACATACTTGGATATTGTCTGCAGGGCCGAGGTCGCCATCTGAAGCCTTGGGCTGCTCATGAACCTTCCATGCTTTCACAGGCTGAGTCTGAGCCTCTACCCACTCCTCCTCTGAGTCCTGAAACATAGACAGCAGCAATAAAGCTGGAAGATGGTGGGGGGCTTTAAGATTTTAATTTCTTACTGTCAATTTAATCAAAATCCCCACCAAATGTTACATGAGATCTCATAAAGAAGTGTTGTAAAATCGCTCAAAAAAGGTTTTAAATCAAAATTTTAAAAAGTGTAGCTGATATTAATCACCACCAAGTCTGGAGAAACTTACAATATTTAAATTGTGACACAGCTTTAGTCCAGAAAAGCAGAATTGTTTTTCAACGCTCGTTCAAATGTTTGACGCAGTGGTAAATAATTACCTGTGAACTATCAGTGGAGCCGATTCCTACTTCTGCTTTCTTCTCCTTCTTGACTTTTTTCTTCTTCTCCTTTTTCTTCTTGGACTTTTTTTCTTTCTTCTTTTTGCTTTTGACAGACCCCTCCTGTTGAATGTTCACATTTAGAAAACTGCCGAGGGTATCTTATTCCCCTTTTCTGTTGTCAATGTCATTTACATTCATAGAGTTTACAAATATTGCAACAAGAACAATCCTTTTCATTTTAATACTGCACATCGATATTGCGATAAATATGGATTATTTTAAAACATTGTACAGTGCTATAGCACAGAATAAGACGCATTAATAGTGTTGGCTATACAGTGGGGCAAAACAATGTATTTGGCAACGACCGATGTGCAAGTTTTCCCACTTAAAATGATGAGAGAGGTCTGTAATTTTCATCATAGGTACACTTCAACTGTGAGAGATAGAATGTAAAAGGAAAAATCCAAAAAACTCACATTGTATAATTTTTTTAAGAATTTTTTTGTATAATAGTGCAGAAAATAAGTATTTGGTCAATAATAAAAGTTCACCTCAATACTTTGTAATGTATCCTTGGCTGGCAATGACAGTATGACCTTGAAATCCTTTTTATGTAGCCACTCCTTCGTTGCCTGGGCGATGTGTTTGGGATCATTGTCATGCTGGAGGATTCGGCTACATTTCATCTTCAGTGCTCTCACTGATGGAAGGAGGTTTTTGGCCAAAATCTCACGGCACATGACCCCATTCATCCTTTCCTTATTACAGATCAGTCGTCCTGTCCCCTTTGTAGAAAAGCAGACCCAAAGCATAATGTTTCCTCCTCCATGCTTCACAGTGGGTATGATGTTCTTGGGATGCAACTCGGCATTCTTCCCCCTCCAAACACGACAAGTGGTGTTTATACCAGAGAGTTCTACTTTGGTCTTTGATCTCACCACATGACATTCAATTGAATGAGAAAGTGTGTCCAAACTTTTGGTCTCTACTGTAGTTCTGGGCTGTTTTCCTCACCGTTCTCAAGATCATGTGTACCACAAGAGATGAGATCTACCATGAGCCCCAGGTCAAGGGAGATTGTCAGTGATCTTGTGTTTATCCCATTTTCTTTCTTTCTTTTTATAAACGTGTCCTGTCTAGCAATGTGGCACTCAGAATTGATGTCTGAATACCAAGTAGGAGCCCAACAGATTTACTTTCACAAGAGGAGCCTTACAGCTTCTGTTATAGCGCTCCACTTGATATATATGTGTAAGAAAACTGTATTAGAAATTGCTGTGGATTTTTTAAATATATTATGAACACAAAGACGGAAAATAAAGGGCAAAAAATAAAGAAGAAGAAGAGAGGTAGGACAAAAAGTTAAGGGGGACAGGGATAAAGAAAATACAATAAAACATCCTGGTCTGCTTCTACACCTGCAGGACGGCAGAGAGAGAGAAAAAAACAATGATAAAACAAACACAGTGAACTGAGAACTACACAACCACAACAGTTATATAAATATAACAAAAGTGTCCTGAAAAGCTCAAGGTACCGATTACTACAAGATGTATTTATGGCAATCTCAGCCCAAGAGGGCATCTGTGAACACCAGAATCCCCACACCTGTGTGTGTGTATGAGCATGCTGGTGTAAATAAGGTCTCTCCATCCGAGTGTTTAATAGCTGGTGTGAGCAGCCATCAGTCCGCCTCCCAGGAATCGACGCAGACAAAAAGGAGATTGGAGCCATAGACATCCAAAGGACCCCCAGAGCACAGGAGCCCCAGGCAGACCAACGCAGGGTAGACCGCACCCCTCAAGAGAGGAGCAGAGGAGAACCCCAGGGGAACAATTACTCAATTTTCTAATAATTGCTGAACCAGTTGATCTCTTCTCACCAAGCTGCTTGCCTTTTGTAGATTGGCTCATACCAGTCTTGTGCAGGAGCAACATCTTGTTTCATGGTGTCCTTGGGCAGCTCTCGGATCATGGCCATGGTGGAGGTTGGAGTCTGACTGTTCAAAGGTGTGGATGTTTCTTTTATACAGAAAATAAGTTCAAACACTGTGAGGGCCAGAATTCTAGCTTGTTTTTAGGTGCTAAATACTTATTTTCTGCACCATAAATTCTTTAAAAATAATACAACGTGATTTCCTGGATTTTTGTTTTACATTCTGTCTCTCACAATTGAAGTGTACCTATGATGAAAATTGCAGAGTTTAGGTAAACACTTGTAACTCTTGATCTTGTTCTCCCAGACTGGATATCATTGGAAAACACAACAGGGCTCCACTGGTTGGGTATTTGTTAGAACAAAATGACATTTCAAGCACATGTAATTTCTGGTCAGCTAACATATTTAAGAAGACAAACATGTCTATTCATCAGTTTGTAGTAGTTATCAAAATGTTAATGCAACAATTAACCAAGTGGTTTAAGTCGGTGACTCATCATTTTACCGCCTTGAAAAACAATACTCACTTCCTCTATCTGCTGCAGCCTCTGGTCAACTTCAGGAAGAATCCATGTGTCCTCCCCTCTCTGCCTCTTTAGCTCCTTTCTCCTCTCCTCCCTCTCATGCTGCTGCTTTGCCTGAATCAAAGCATTAGAGAAAAATTTGAGATTATTCACCAGAAAACGGATTTCCACCAGGAATAAAGCTTTTCCTTGGTTTGTACTGGTTTCAGGTTTGCTTTGAGCTCTGGCCCACTGATTTCAATTCATTTTTCTGAGGACATGAACTACGTGTAAAATTTCATTGAGTAAATTTTGATTTAATTGAATAGTCAAATGTGATAAACACTGACCATAAAAAGAACTTAACTTGGCTAATACACCTGAACTTAAAGGCATTACCAGTCAACTATTCATCAATACTATACATACTTAAAAATACATGATTTTTACTGAATTCAGAACAAATAGGGGAATATGAAAAGGTGCTGTTTCTTGATTTAGGTCCTAAACATCAGATTTATGTTGCACTTTAGAGCCAATCAAGGAAAAGCTGGCCACTTTCTATAACTGGCACTGATTGATCCTCACCGCTTTACACTTATGTGCTTGACATACCTCTCAGAGGCGCTTGGACATTGTGTAAGGCAAGGCAAGGCAAGGCAATTTTATTTGTATAGCACACTTTCAACAGCAGGGTAATTCAAGGTGCTTTACATGATTTGGTGATTTAAAAAAACACATAAAAGAAACACACATTACACATGATACACAATAAAGCAAGAGAAAAATAAAAAAAAGCAAGAGAGCATGAACACATTTCATACATATGACATCAAGCATTTACTCAAAGGCAATTCTAAACAGATGGGTTTTTAGTCTCGATTTAAAGCAGTTCAGAGTTTCAGCAGCTCTACACTCGTCAGGAAGTCCGTTCCAGATAAGGGGAGCATAGAAACTGAAAGCTGCTTCTCCGTGTTTAGTTCTGAGTCTAGGGATGTTTAGTAGGCTAGAGTTGGAGGACCTGAGTGGTCTTGGTGGTTGGTACCGTGACAACAGGTCTTCAACATATTTTGGTGCTAAGCCATGTAATGATTTATAAACTAGTAAAAGTATTTTAAAGTCTATTCTCTGAGCTACAGGGAGCCAGTGTAAGGACTTTAGAACTGGGGTGATGTGCTCTACTTTCCTGGTTCTAGTGAGGACGCGAGCGGCAGCGTTCTGGATCAGCTGCAGCTGTCTGATTGACTTTTTAGGCAGACCTGTGAAGATGCTGTTGCAGTAATCAATCCGACTAAAGATAAACGCATGGATGAGTTTTTCTAGGTCGTGTTGCAAAATCAGTCCTTTAATCCTAGAGATGTTCTTCAGGTGATAGAACGCTGACCTTGTTATTGCCTTTATGTGACCCTGGAGGTTCAGGTCTGAGTGTAGAAGCATGGCCTCCTATTTAAACTATTTCTAGCACGGCTGAACAACCTTGCTCCACTCAGATATAAACAGTTTTCAATATGGCCTCCTAGCAGCACTGGTTTAACACCTTCTACTCAAAAGAGAGGAAGAAGAAAAGAAAAACTAAGAAATAGGTGATTTCTCACCATATTATCAATGCAGTTTTCGCAACCTTGTTGTCCCTGAGAAATGGGTGGTCCATATTAAAAAAAAAACACAGCAGGTCTCTCTCCTCACTGTGTTTCTTTAAAACAAGCGCCATTGTTGTTTCCCTTCTTCTAATCATGTTCTGACCCCTCTGTTTCTTCCTCTGCTGTTTGATCGGCAACACCAACTGGCTGAGGTTAATATCACATCACTGATCTTCCCATTTGTTCAACCTCTGCCTCCTTGTTCTTTTCACTTTTTACTATTTGTGGCCTGGAAAATGATCTACACAATATATTTTCAACGGGCCAGTATCAGGCATGCATCCTTAAACAGTAGTTACCGTTTGAGGATGATGCTTTATCAAAGTCTGAGAGACCAGATTAAACAGAGAAGAAATACTATTAAATAGAGAAGTACCAATAAAATGGCAAGAGTTCATTTTCTCTTCCTTTTCCTCCCTTTTTTTACTTTAAGAAAAATCAGATAAAGGATGCTACTTTGGTGCATAAATCAGGATGATATTGTAATTCATTCACACAATGTCAGATTTAAAACTATTTATGTCAAAGGACCAGTAGTAGAACCATTTTTATCTTCGTGTTTATAAAAGCTTGGGGGAAAATGGAATTGGTTAAAAATCATAATTAGCAGCTCAAACCTTGAAGAAAACAGGAAAACTGGATCAGGCAGGAAAAGGCTGGATTGGCACGCTCTACTACTAAATCGCATAATACTGTGATTCATCTATATATACAGAAACAATGATTTTGTCATGTTGAAGGGAAGAGCTGCAAACTTCCTGTTTAGAAATCAACCAGTTAACATAAATAAAGTCCAAACTCATATTGAGCCAATCACACTTTAACCTTAGTTGGCATAATTAGATTCCCGTGTCAGTTCAGGCACAGCTAAACTGATCAGATTACGACCCTGAAATGAGCATCTACAGGAAGCAGGAACTGGTCTGAGAGGTGCGTAAACAAAGCTGCACAGCACACAGATAGCCTTCAGCTGTGCGAAAACTGTGTACATTAGTGATTACAACGCCGACACTGGCCTCAACATCAAACTGGACACGATGGATGAACCTGGCTGAAGCATAAATAAAACTTCAAAACACAGGAACATGTCTGCTATCTGCCTCACGCAGTGCTTAGCTGGTAGCCTCCTTCCTTTAGTCTGGAGCTATCTGCAGATCCAGACACAAAAAATACCCAGCCAGAAGGGAAAGCTCATAAAATACACCTAACACACCGACGTTATCGTGTCAGGGTAGCTGCTAGCCGGCTTAGCTGCCTAGCGTTTATTCGCACAACACGGTTAAGGTTTAAACAGTACATATGGGAAGTGAAATAACTTCACTTCAACGTATTGCGTTATTTTTCTCTGAGCTCACAGCCTGTACCTTTTCTACCACCTCTTGTCGCGCCTGTCGCTTCTTTTCTTTCCTTTCGTCGATGCTGCTCGAGCTCTCAAAACTGACCCCGTGCGTCGCCATGACACCGTCGTAAATGTTTTTGTCAAACGTCGTGACGCGTCGCGGTTTACGTTAGGTATTGGCTTGTGGTTGTTGTAGCTCAGTAAGCAAATTAGAAACATGGACACATGTGTTTGCGCCTCTGGTAAAGACGTGCAATAAGCTTTGATATGAAATAACCATGTATTCCAGTACCATCAATGTCACAAATAATATCTGGGGAAAAGATCATCCTCCTAGCCGTCTTCGCTTATTCAGTTGGGGAAACATAAATGGGTATTTACCAATGCAATCTTTCAGTTTCTGGGATTTTTTTTTACATTTTCGTGTAAACTTGTTTAATTCGATACTTTTTGGTCTAAAAACGCCTTAGTGCTGCCCTCTTAGGGATGAAATTTGGCTACTGCATTTGAATTTTGTGATTGGTGGAGAGCGGTACATCTTTACGTCACAGGCATCGACTGTGTCACAGGCATGGTCTCACTGTCACGCCCCGTGGCGAGTTTGGAATTGGATTGCGTTTTTCAGGTTACCATTATTATCACATTAGCACTTAGTTAGCATAGCTAACATACTGTTTTGAACGTTAGCCTATGTTAGCATTACCACTCAGAGACGGGACCCACCCTGTCTCCCTCTGCCTCAGCGGCAGCGAATGGTTTGTCCGGAAACCCTAGTACCCCTCACATCTCGTAAACAGGCCTGCAGCTGGTTGGCAGTTGCATGAGGAAGTCTGAGAGCAGAGGCCCAGTGGCGGTTCTAGACCAAATTTACCAGTGGGGCAGGTAGGGCCAGAGTTTGTTCAATGGGGACACAAAAGAAAAGAATGAAACAATATTTTAACATGTCAGCGTTTAATATATTAAATGAGCCAAAGGGACTCTTGTGGCTCCTGATCCAGCAGATGAAACTCAATATGGCTAAAGCTAAAACTTCAACACATACATTTTTAACTCATTGTTAAAATAAAACTTCAAAGGTAAGAAATAAAATCGGCTCAAGAGATAATTTAGTTATGGTTTCTGTCTCAAATCATCTTAAAAAATTGATTTAGTATTATTTTTTCCACTACAGGGGCCATAAGAGGGTCCAGGATCAGTTCTACAGGGGCACTGGCCCCCGTTGGCCCCTGTCTGGAACCGCCCATGCATAGGCCCTAAGGCACTGGTCATCGTTGCGGACTGTCACTCGTGGGGCTTCACTCCTGGATCTGTCACAAACTCTGACAGTAGTTCTTTGTCTTGATGCAAGTCTTCTGATGACACTTTGAGACACACCAAGTTCACGTGCAACATCTGACTGACTGCCACCGACCCAAAGCCACGCAATGGCCAGGTGGCGCCACTCGTCCGTTAAGTGACGTGTGTTCATGGCTGTTTGAATGATGAAGTTGGAATGACTTACTGACAATACCAGCTTTTTAAACCCACAGAATGTTGAAATTGATGCCACATTGAAAAGGGTTGTCTTTAGTATTTTTTGGTGTTGGCCCCAACATGTAAGGCACACTGTACACAGTGAGACTATTACGTGAAAAACACAAAATGAGGTGTGTCTATCACCCCAAAACAATTGCCTCACTATATGTATGACATCCACTGAGTCTCTCACGATATCTCTAACTTATTGTAAGTAGTGTACACACACACACACACACACACACACACACACACACACATATATATATATATATATATATATATATATATATATATATATATATATATATATATATATATATATATATATATATATATATATATATATACATATAAATCAATGCGCCTTGGAATGGGGGAAATCATGGAGGAACCATGGGGTTCAGGAAAGTTTCCTGGCCAATCAAGCAGAGTAAGACCATGGTCATTGAATCAGCTTATGGTACCTTTGGCAGTGTGGGCAGGTACCAAATCCTGCTGGAAAATGAAATCAGCATCTCTATAAAGCAGATAGCAGGGCACCCTCCATGTGGAACATGTGGATAACAGTCTTCTGTAGATCTGTCAAGTCAGTAGTCTTTTCCATGATTGTGTAGGCCATACAATAGCTATTATATAGCATTCATACATTAAGAAAAATTTAATTGGTGTTATCTAATATTCTAATTTCCTGAGACACACAATTTGGGTTTTCAATTTATTTGTATTATCCATCGAAATAAAAATAGCACTTCAAATGTTTCACTCTATGTGTAATGAGTCTATATTATATATGTGTTTAACTTTCTAAAATGAATGACAAAAAATATTGAACCTTTTTACAATATCAAACTTTTTTTGAGATGTACCTGTGCTTGGTGACCTCTTTTACCCTGTTCACTGTGGTGTAAAGATAAACTTTGGTTTTTGTGAGTATGGTAAATGACTAAACTGGTCTCTGTGTCACACCCTATTTATACCCCAGGGAAAGGGGAAATTATGGATGAACAAATGGAAGTTCCTATCTGATCAACTTAAAAAAGTAATTATAAATTTGTTACATGTATATTACTGGGATTGTTAGTGGTACCAACAATACCCTCAAAATGTGTCAACATCATGCACATGGACTTTTTTATTTAAACAGCATCAACTTTCAGAAAATAAGTTATATAGTATTTGATAAAGATAGGGCTCCAACTTTGCATCTTTACGTGGTAAAACAAATGGTATTAGCCAAGGATCAATAAAGCTACACTCTGTGCTTACACCCCTTAAAAAACATGAGTGTTAGCTAGCGAAATGCCCTGGATCCCAGGTGGCAGTTCACTTCATAATGATTTAAGAAAATGAAAATTATTTTGAATCTTTGCCCAACTCCTATAAAAGGTTGCAGGTAGACTGTTGTGTAAAGTGTCCATCACAGAATCAGGTGTTCATCTACATTTATCCAAAAGCAGCTCAAAAGTAGCATTTTTGGTTAGATAATGGAGGGGAGGGGGGGTTGAAAACGGAATCTGAGTTTATTAATACTACTTATTTTTCAGCATTTTCTTCCATATCCCCCTTCACTCTAATCAATGAAGGCAAATGGACCATGTATAATTCAGACCCCACATTGGTTTGTATCTGTTGGTCCCAAAGGAACTGAGAGCTTCATGGGTGATTTGACTTGAACCTGATGACAAAATACTCTCATGCAGCAGAAGGGAAAGACTAATACACATACATCACATCATATATTTAAATATCCAGTTATATAATGAATGTTCTATATTTTTTCCTTAGAATTATATATATTGTGATGGGCTTATATAAGGTCGAAGTAGTCATACAGAACATTGTTTCTTGTGGCTGCAATGGGAACCACGATTACTATAACAATCATTGGTATGTTAATACAGTAGAAAAACCTACCTATCCTCTTGAAATAGAAAAGGTATCTCTCAAACCACAGCATCAAACAACCTGAAACATAATGCAATTTAGGTTTTATGGAAAATATTTCTTAAAAAGCTGCATATGCATGTTACAATGCTAAGACTGTAACCTGTGAGCCAAAAGGTGCTACTTCATATTTGTTCTAAAAAGAAAAAGTAGATTTGACTTCTTAAATGGGAGCAGATCACATAGAGCCAGAAGCGCCGCCTTACAATGCAGCCCTTTAACAGGAAAAGGTCTAGCAGAGTTTATATGGCTTAGTCACAGCTCAGTGAGTTCAGAGCAGACGCTGACCTCAAAGACAAATTAAAAGGGAGTGGGGTACAAAAAGTAATAATAATAAAGTTGAGTGAATTATTGAAAAGCCTGTGCACCATGAGGAACAATCAAGAGATTAAACTAGTTTCTGCATGAGATCTTTCAGCGCAAAAGAAGTCTGCTTGAGTTAGTTCCATTTACTGTCAGGATTTAGTATAAAAGAACTATCTAGGCCATACATCCTTAAACCTTTATAGTTCTGTTTTCTTTCCTGCCGCTCTAAGCTCATGTAGACCCAATTATAACAAAAGAGCTTGCAATGATCCACATTTAGTCACTGGACAAGTCTGTCACAGCTAGGCTTTAATGACAGAATTAAAGGGTCTGAGCTGACTCTACCTAAAGAACCTGAGATCCTCTGGAGTGCTCTTCAAGACCTTCTTTGACTCTGTGGTGGCATCAGCCCTCTTCTGCAGTATAGTATGTTGAAGCAGCAGCTTATCAGTAGCTGAGAAGAAGTGTTTAGATAAGTTCATCAGGAGCTCTGTCCTAGGATAACCCCTTGAACCAGTACAGGTGGTTGGAGACCGAAGAACTCTGGCTAATAAAGCATCAATGATGATAAATGTCTCCCACCCCATGCATGAAACTGTTGCGCTCCTTCAGTGACAGACGGCTGCGTCCTAGATGCACTTACCACAGATCGTTCCTCCTAGCTGCTATAACTTTAAAGCCACCACTACTCCCCATACATGTCTACATCCCTGCTGTTAGCAGTTTTTCACTTCTTGGATAGTCTGTTTTTTATGCACTAATATACATGCACATCTTATGTATTTTTTTCTTTATATTACCCTTCTCAGTTGCACATTTCTTTTAATCAAGGTATGCTATATTCAATAACTGTACAGTATTATTTTTCTTATGTTGTAAATCTGTCCCTGGTTTACAGTTTTTTCTTCTATTTTTTTGTTTTTTAAATATATATATTTTTTTCTTTTGTGTGAATATACATGCTTCTATTTGTCCTTAACTTCCTGCTGGTACACCAGACCTGAGTTTCCCCACTGTGGAACAATAAAGGATAATTTTATTCTATTCTTGTAATAAACCCAGCACCATTCACTTCTACCACAAAATTTTCTTTAATATTGTGTGATCTACATTGCTGGATGAAGATAGATTTACACCATATCCACATCAATTACAAGAAAAGGTCCTAAAGCATTCTTTGAAAAAGTGTCTTTTATTGGCAGGGAAAATCAAAAACATAAGCATAAATTGTCACCTAAGCAAAGATTCAAGTAAGACCCTCGCATTGATTTTCCCTGTATTTAGAAAGCCAGACCACTCACAGATCATTTATCTGATCTGGTTAAATTCCCAAATCTTTCAATTAAAAACTATGTATGAGCACAAACATTACTTTAAACTGTTACTCTTTCTGTAATACAACACACCAGTTTCCCTGGTCATGATAGCTGGTCTGCACCCTGACTCTGGTCACCTGAGTGCAGAGCTGCTCAAGCTCCCCCTGCTGGAAGACGTGGTAATAGCGATGAAAGACGGGCATTGAACTCCCACCAGGAATCTGAGAAGAGACGTCACTAAGACTGGATTTAGAGTCTGGGCTGTTTATGGTGTCAGAAGACATACTGGAGTCCAAACCAGGACTGGATTCCCATCTGGAATTGACCCTACAAAATAATTCTTCTTCCCCTTGTGTTTTCCTTCCTTTAAGGTGCCAGGGAACCAAAAGGTCCTGGGAATTAAAGGCTGTGCGGTTAGTGTGAACACTAAGCTTGCCTTCAGTCATTTTGCTGGCATCTTTTAATACTCCAGCATGGCTGCTTTCTAAGTGGCTGGTTGCGAGGACACTTGGCTCTTCATGACGTTTCTGGTCCTCCTCTGGTGTGCCTTTATTTTTCTCTCCATTATGTTGTTTATTGTGGTCTTTAAGGTACTTAGACTTCTGCTTGTTGTACTCTTGTTCATAGGCCCAAACATAGATGAGCGCCTGACCTCCAGGCTTTAGAAGTCTCACCAGCTCCCTCACTGCTGCCAGTCGGCGCTCCTGCAACACATGCAAATATTTAAATTGTGAGCATCTCAAGAAGTAATGGAGGGGGGACAATAAAATAATATGTGAGCAAAAAAAAAGGTAATTTTGTGTGAGATTTCAACAGCATTTCAAAATTGTGAGTTAGAAAAATTATATGAGACTAAAATCAACACTCTTTTACAATTTTACGGTGGATTTAAAATGTGAACCTGCAGGTATTACATTTTAGCCTAAATAAATTATTCAAGTATGTGTATAATAGCATTAATAGCATTTTTAGTTGTGTCCTTAATTTTAAAAACGGAAGAATCCAGACATTTATCATCAGAAAGACTCAAAGGAAACCAAACTATCAGAATTATTTTTTTCTTATATAAATAGACCACAGTAACATCACTTGTTTAAATATATATTCTCTTACTATTTAATTTACAGCAGCTTGCAAAACTATTCGGCCCCCTTGAACTTTTCCACATTTTGTCACATTACAGCCACAAACATGAATCAATTTTATTGGAAGTCTGCATGAAAGACCAATACAAAGTGGTGTACACGTGAGAAGTGGAACGAAAATCATACATGATTCCAATTTTTTTTTACAAATAAATAACTGAAAAGTGGGGTGTGCGTAATTATTCAGCCCCCTGAGTCAATACTTTGTACAACCACCGTCTGCTGCGATTACAGCTGCCAGTCTTTTAGGGTATGTCTCTACCAGCTTTGCACATCTAGAGACTGAAATTCTTGCCCATTCTTCTTTGCAAAACAGCTCCAGCTCAGTCAGATTAGATGGACAGTGTTTGCGAACAGCAGTTTTCAGATCTTGCCACATATTCTCGATTGGATTTAGATCTGGACTTTGACTGGGCCATTCTAACACATGGATATGTTTTGTTTTAAACCATTCCATTGTTGCCCTGGCTTTATGTTTAGGGTCGTTGTCCTGCTGGAAGGTGAACCTCCGCCCCAGTCTCAAGTCTTTTGCAGACTCCAAGAGGTTTTCTTCCAAGATTGCCCTGTATTTGGCTCCATCCATCTTCCCATCAACTCTGACCAGCTTCCCTGTCCCTGCTGAAGAGAAGCACCCCCAGAGCATGATGCTGCCACCACCATATTTGACAGTGGGGATGGTGTGTTCAGAGTGATGTGCAGTGTTAGTTTTCCGCCACACATAGCGTTTTGCATTTCGGTCTCATCTGACCAGAGGACCTACTTCCACATGTTTGCTGTGTCCCCCACATGGCTTGTGGCAAACTGCAAACGGGACTTCTTATGGTTTTCTTTTAACAATGGCTTTCTTCTTCCCACTCTTCCATAAAGGCCAACTTTTTGCAGTGTACGACTAATAGTTGTCCTATGGACAGATTCCCCCACCTGAGCTGTAGATCTCTGCAGCTCATCCAGCGTCACCATGGGGCTCTTGGCTGCATTTCTGATCAGCGCTCTCCTTGTTCGGCCTGTGAGTTTAGGTGGACGACCTTGTCTTGGTAGGTTTACAGTTGTGCCATACTCCTTCCATTTCTGAATGATCGCTTGAACAGTGCTCCGTGGGATGTTCATGGCTTGGGAAATCTTTTTGTAGCCTAAGCCTGCTTTAAATTTCCCAATAACTTTATCCCTGACCTGTCTGGTGTGTTCTTTGGACTTCATGGTGTTGTTGCTCCCAACATTCTCTTAGACAACCTATGAGACCGTCACAGGGCAGCTGTATTTGTACTGACATTAGATTACACACAGGTGCACTCTATTTAGTCATTAGCACTCATCAGGCGATGTCTATGGGCAACTGACTGCACTCAGACCAAAGGGGGCTGAATAATTACGCACACCCCACTTTTCAGTTATTTATTTGTAAAAAATGTTTGGAATCATGTATGATTTTCGTTCCACTTCTCACGTGTACACCACTTTGTATTGGTCTTTCATGCGGACTTCCAATAAAATTGATTCATGTTTGTGGCTTTAATGTGACAAAATGTGGAAAAGTTCAAGGGGGCCGGATACTTTTGCAAGCCACTGTATGTTTAACTGTTTGAGCTTGTAGCTTAATTTCAGGATATGAAGAAAAAAACTACTATTCCAGCATGAAATTCTATCACTTCATTTTTTTCCTCAGTCAGAATAATTTGTTATGTTTTGGTAAACATGTTTAATTTGTAGAGTGTTTTAAATATATAATGGTTATGTACGTCACAAGTAAGAGGTTGACATGTTATTATGGCCTTTGGGTTTAATAATGACTGCATGTGGGTGGGGCCTCATTCACACAAGACTAAGTGTCCCCCACAACATCAAAAATCAACCAGAAGGTGGATTGTCTCTGGAAGGTCTTATGGGATGCAATCTGCTTTTTATAAACACACAGTGGAGTGTAAGTTTGATCAACTGCTTGAAAATCCACAAAACTTTTTTGGTTCATTGTTGTAAAGGTGCCTGGTGGCAGCAGTGACGACTTATCCCTGATATGTGGCTACAGTGCATCTATATGACATGGTAATTAGGAAATCTGAGAAAGAACTGAAAACACTGGCCTCATGCCAAAGCTGCGACCTTATCCCTCCCAGACTCGGCTGTTGCACTCTACTCCAAATTGCACATACAGGCCGGTTAACTGGGATAGGACAGGAAGCTGAGTTTTTCAGGCAACAATTCAAATCTAAAATGTATTTGCGAAGCTATTAAAGAGAAGCATCGTATAGCTTCAAATTTAGCTATAAAGAATTCAGTCCTTTAATTTTAACAGACTGACAGAATTTTATCCCCTTTTAAGAACAGAAATGTTGACCCCCTAACAGACAAAATATCTTTCATATTTAGGTTTTAGTAAATTTACTTCACCTTTATTACTTTCAGACAATAACTATTAGAATGAACTGCTCATACCTGTGTGGAAAAATGGTGTATGACAGCTATAGAGATACAGGCATCACATGAGGCCGTCCGAAGGGGGACACTAAGAGCGTCGGATACAAACGCGTGGAATCCCCTCTCTGAGCAGATTTGGACCAGAGCGCTGCTGCGATCACATCCCACCTGAGATCAGACAAACATAAGGAGAGCTAATGAACACCGAGCGGAAAATTTAAGCACAACTCGTAAATAATAAAGACATCAAAGAGGAGGATAAGAAAGAACTGAGAAAGCAGGGATTAAGCAGATAGAGAGAGAGTAAAGACAGCTGGAATGAAATTGAAAAAGAGGAAGGAGGCTACTAGATGATTCTGATGATATTTTTAAATATGTTCAGAGTCAATTTAATCTGGCTTCATTTGGTCTTATCCCAAAAGAGAGAAGGCATGGACTGTGGAAAGATTTACAACACACATGCATGAGAACAGCCATTTTTTTCTTTCCATTAAATCTGAAATTGTTAATGGTGTCAAACTGCAGAAAAAAGAAAGGAGGGGAGCAGGCCATAGAGCCAGAGAGGAAAGAACTAAAGAGCAGAAGAATAAAACACTAGGAGGAAATTGGAAGAAGCTGAATCAAACTCAGAAAATTGGTGCACGACCTGCATAATCACAATGTTCTCACTGATGATTTATTACAGCTACGGTCTGAGTCAAGATAAGCTGCTTACACGCTTCTCCTAAATCCCCAAACATGAATATCCTCATGTGCATACGTAAACAGAAAATTTGGATATTACCATGGAAACCGAGCTAATGTGAAGGACGGCATCCTGCAGAGACTGGAGCGAGAACATTGATCTCATCCTCTCCTTCGCTGCACATAGATCCATACATTTCATGTCTTTAAGAGCAATGCAAGATATTCTGCATCACTGAAGGGTTTCCTCTACAGCTAATGTGAACAACACAAGGATGTAAGCGTTTTGCTCAAAGAATGTGTGATGATGCAAACCCAACGGGACTGTAGCAAAGACATGTGGCTTATGCAACACCACTAACTGCCTGTTCAGAACTTGAGATAGCTTTTCTGTCCAACTTTTACATCAACAACAAGCCACAGCAGCCAGATTGAGACCTTTGCTGAGTTCTTTAAAGCAACTCTTCTGTCGTGGAGCTAAAGAGTCCCTGTGAACTTCTGAGCTTTGATTAGGTGTGCATAAATACAGGTAGAACCTTTAATCGAGATATTCTTTGGACTATTTATAAAACGTATAAACTAAACGATAAAAATACAAAATGACGTACAGACTTTTTTCTGCTTCAAGAATCAAAGCTCCTTAAACTGTCCAGACGTCTTCTTCAAAGTAACACAAATAAGTTGGATACAAATTGGCAGATGGTCCTAAATATAGGAAAACGTCTGCTTGAAGACTGGAACTCACACAGATCACCAGCACTTAAGGCAGATATCTTCTTTATATGAAGGTCTTTCTGTCTACAGGATTCCATTCAAATTATTCCTTTTCGTTTTTAAATCACTCAATGCTTAGGTCGACTGATCAGTTAGTTTTACCGGTCCCCAAAGCGCGTTGAATATCGCGGGGGGAGAAGCAGCCTCTGTCTACGCCCCAAAGTTGTGGAATGAACTCTGCTTAGCAGTCGGGCAGGTGTCCTCCAAAGCTGCTTTCAAATATCTGTTAAAATCCCATCACTTCACCCTGGCTTTTAACTCGTAGCTCCTGGTCGGTCTCCTCACTTTTCTGAACATTGCTTCTGTTTTTTATTCTTGTTTTATTCTTTTGCTCTTTTAACTGTCGCTTAACATTTAGTTGTTATCGGTATTTCAATGTTTGTTGTTTTATCTTTGCTTTTACTGTTCAAGCACTTTGGTCAGCTGTATATAAAGTGCTGTACAAATAAAGCGGTATGGTTTGGTACAAAACCAAAAGCTACTTAGTGAAATCAGCTGGTTTTAAAGTGAATGCCTATGGATGGTATACAAGCCTCAACATTGTAAAACCGCCTTATGCTGGAATAATAGCTGAAAGTCTTTCAGGGTACATCTCTACCGGCTTCGCACACCTAATGATGGACATTATGTCCGTTCTTCTTTGCAACATAGCTCAAGCTCAGTAAGCTTGGATGGAGAGCATCAGTGAAGATCAGTTTTCAAGTCTTGCCACACATTTTTAATTGAATTTAGCACATTCTAGAATTGCGCTGCTCTGGGTGGCTGCATGTTGGAGTGGCTCTGTTGGCTACATATTAAGTTTTGGTTTTTTTGTACATTGGTTCCTCTTTTTTCTTAAAGAAGATTGCATTTTTTTGACCTGTATACTTTCTAGTTTTTGGTGCTGTGAAGCTGGAAGGATTTTTGCTGTAAGTTTTTCCCTTTTTGACAATTTGTTATGATGCGTAACCATGGCAACAATGTGGTTTACAGCCGGGAGCAGCTGATTAACATCGCAAAAGCTGAAATAATACCTCAACTGAAACCACAAATCCCTGATGAGTTGATAAGGAGGAGACGTGGATGCAGAGCAGGAGCGAAAAGGAGACAGAGAAAGAGGAAGTTCAAGCCATCTCTTCCATCGATCATGATGGGCAACGTAAGATCACTGGCTAACAAGATGGATGAACTTCAAGCCCTTACAAGGACTCAGCCAGAGTACCGTGAATGCAGTGTTATGTGTTTTACGGAGACGTGGCTGCTGGATCATATCCCCGACTCCAACGTCTCTCTGCCAGGCTTCCTGACTGTACGAGCAGACAGAGATCTGAAGACGAGTAGAAAAAGGAAAGGTGGTGGAGTAGCAGTGCTTGTAAACAACAGATGGTGTCATCCAGGACATGTTACTGTGAAGTGTCGTCTCTGCAGCCCAGATGTCGAAATTTTGGCAGTAGGTTTTCGTCCATATTATTTGCCAAGAGAGTTCACCAGTGTAATTTTGGCAGTTGTTTACATTCCACCTTCAGCCGTTGCCGACAATGCATGTGATGTCATCAGTTCCATTGTTGCTAAGCTACAGACACAGCACCCCAATGCATTTGTGGCAATATCTGGTGATTTTAATCATGCCTCGCTCTCTACTACACTTCCAACATTTCAACAGTATGTCAGCTGCTCTACAAGAGAAAACAGGACCTTGGATTTGTTTTATGCAAATGTAAAGGATTCATACACGTCCAAACCAAGACCTCCTCTGGGACAATCTGATCACAATCTTGTTTTTCTCTGTTCAGAATATAAACCACTTGTTCAGAGGCAACCTGTGACAAAACGAACTGTGAGAAAATGGTCACAGGAAGCTGAAGAAGCCCTGCAGGGTTGTTTTGCAACCACAGACTGGATGACTCTTTGCCAAGCACATGGAGAGGACATCAATGCCATGACTGAGTGTGTGACTGACTATATAAACTTCTGTGTAGACAACATCATCCCCACCAGAACAGTGAGATGCTTCCCTAATAACAAACCCTGGATCACCAGTGACCTGAAGGAACTGCTAAACAAGAAAAAAAGAGCCTTCAGGGAGGGAGACAGGGAATTACTGAGGAGTATACAGAAGCAACTGAAGGTCAAGATCAGAGACAGCAAGGAGGTATACAGGAAGAAGCTGGAGAACAAACTACAGAGGAACAATATCCGAGATGTCTGGTCAGGAATGAGAAAGATCACAGGTTTTAAGGACAGGAAGGATTGGATAGATGGAAGTCTGGACAGAGCCAATGAACTGAACACATTCTTCAACAGGTTCAGTTCAGGAACTAGCTCAGCATCCCCCTCTCCTGTTCCCAGCCAAACAGACATCCCACTATCCTCTGATCAACGGCTTTCCTGTTACACCTCGGATGTTTTATCCTTTACCTCAGCCATGTACTCTTCTAATTCCACAAGTTTGACTTCAACCACGTCAGGAAATGCTGCTACCCCCTTGGCCTCCCCCTCCCACTTGTCTGTCTCCAAAAGTCAGGTGAAGAGGCAGCTGGAGAAACTGAACCGGAACAAGGCTGCAGGTCCAGATGGTGTCAGCCCCAGGGTCCTGAAGGCCTGTGCAGAGCAGCTCTGTGGGATTCTGCAGCACCTCTTCAACCTTAGCTTAACTCAGGAGAAGGTTCCAGTGTTGTGGAAGACATCCTGCCTTGTTCCAGTACCCAAAAGAACTCACCCATCAGTCATCAATGACTATAGACCCGTTGCCCTGACATCCCACATCATGAAGGTCCTGGAGAGACTCCTGTTGGCACCCCTGAGTAAGCAAACAAGAACGTATCAGGACCCACTGCAGTTTGCTTATCGCTGTGGAGTTGGAGTTGAAGATGCCATCATCCACCTACTTCAACCAACCCACTGTCATCTGGACAAAGCAGGCAGCACTGTGAGGATCATGTTCTTTGATTTCTCTAGTGCATTTAACACAATTCAGCCTGATTTGCTTTGTCAGAAACTCCTGAAGACACAGGTGGAGCCCTCAACAATCGCCTGGATCAATGACTACCTGACCAACAGACCACAATTTGTGAGACTGAAGAATTGTGTGTCAAACCAGGTGGTCAGCAGCACAGGAGCGCCACAGGGGACCGTACTCTCACCATTCCTTTTTACTCTGTACACCTCAGACTTCCAGTACAAATCAGAGACCTGTCATCTGCAGAAATACTCAGATGACTCTGCAATTGTCGGGTGTATCAGAGATGGACAAGAAGCTGAATACAGAGAGCTGGTGGACCGCTTTGTGACATGGTGTGGAAACAATCGTCTCACCTTGAATGTGAACAAAACAAAGGAGATGATTGTAGATTTCAGAAGAAACAGGGATAAGTCAAAAACTGTTTCCATCATGGGAGAAGAAGTGGAGGTGGTTGAGGAATATAAATACCTCGGAGTTCACCTTGACAACAGACTGGACTGGAGGCGCAACAGTGAAGCCGTCTACAAGAAGGGACAGAGCAGACTGTACTTCTTGAGGAAGCTTAGGTCCTTCAAGGTTTGCAGCAAGATGCTGCAGATCTTCTACAAGTCTGTTGTGGAGAGTGTAATCTCTTCAGCCGTCATCTGTTGGGGTAGCAGCATCAGAGCCAGGGATTTAAAAAGGCTAAACAACCTGATAAAGAAGGCTGGTTCTGTTCTTGGGACGACTGTGGAAAATCTGGAGATGATGATGCAAAGAAGGATTCTTCATAAAATCAAAAAAATTATGGACAACCCTGAGCATCCTCTTCATGAGACAGTCATAAAACAACAGAGTGTCTTCAGTCGGAGGCTTCTTCAGTTTCGCTGCAATACAGACCGCTACAGGAAATCCTTCCTGCCCACAGCCATCATCATCTACAACAACTCCTTAAAGAATTAATTATATGAGCTATACCAACACTTAATTTCCCTCTGGGATCAATAAAGTATTTTTTGCATTTTTTTTTTTTTTGAATTTTTTTTACTTTGTGGCACGAACACATGAATATGCTTTGGCCTAAACCATTCCACTGTTGGTATGACTGTGTTGTTTAGGGTCGCTGTTCTGCTAGAAGGTGACCCTCCAGTCCAGTCTCAACTCCTCCAGACTCTATAGGTTGTATGCCAGGATTTCCCTATTTTCGCTCCATCAATCCTCCCATGGACTCTGATCAGCTTCCCTATCTCTGCTGAAGAAAAAAAAAACAACTGCACATCATGATGCTGCGACCACCATGTTTCACAGTGGCAATGGGGAATTGAGGCCAAACACTTTTATTCGCTGTCTTACCGAGAACAGAGCAGCTTTTTCCGCATGTTTGCCATGTAGAGGGTACGACTGATGACAGACTCTTCTACCTGAGGTGAGCTGCTGACCTATGCAGCCCCTCCTGAGATACCATGGGCTTTTGGCTGCTTCATTAATTGATGCTCTCTTTTTTCTCCCTGATCTGTTTGACTGGAAACACACCTCGAGTGTATGCCACATTCTTTTCAATGTCAAAATAAAAAGTACTTGTTGGGAGATTAAAGCTTTGTGTATTGTTTTATAAACTGCTCCTGCTTTAAACGTCTCCACAATGTTATCCTGCTCTTCTGTGATACTTATGATGCAGTTCGGTCTCCAATGTTCAGCAAAAACTCTCTGAGGCGTTTTTCAGAAAGGCTGGATTTACACTGAGAATATATTACATACATGGGCACTCTATTTGCTAATTAGGTTATGTTTCAAGGCAATCAGTTTTTATTTAGGTGCATAAGAATGAATGGTGCAGGAATGCTTGTTAGGAAAACAAGCACCTTCAGGATCCTGTAGAGGTTTGTTTTTCACTTTAATGATACTTTTGGTCATGTTAACCAAAATGAGGCTACTTAATTTTATATATTCAGTTTGCTGCGTTAGTGATAGCTTTCTCATTTTCAATTAAAAACTTGATTTTAAATCGGTACAAAAGATTTCCATTCAGAGGTCACAGATGGTTTCTTGAACTAGACGCATCATTAAATGACGACACCCACCGTGACCAGCTGTGGATTGACTCCCAGGTACTTCCCGTTTCCACACCCCACGTCGGCTAGCACGCTTCCAGGTGGGAGCGAGGACAGGAAGTGGCAAACACGTGGCCATGGAGTGTGGCGAGTGCGGCTGAAGTGAGAGGCGATGGCATCATACACCCGGTGCACGTACTCCTCCTCCAAACGGGTTGCGTCGGCGTGGCAACTAGGAAGTGAGGGCTGAGACGCCGGGCAGGGGGAGGTTCCTCCCTGACTGTCACAAGCAGAGGTGAAGGCTGGAGGGGGACAACAGAGGGAGAGTCATTTAAATCCAATGCAAAATGCTTTACACGGCAGAAAACTAACACTGAACATCAGTCTCAATATGGTGGTGGCAGTATCATGATGGGGGTTCTTTTTCTTCAGCTGGAAGAGAGACACTGGTCAAAAATGAAAGGAAGTTGGATAGAACTAACATAAACTAAACATACACCCAGAGTTACAGTTGGATAGTTTCGATCAAAGCATATTCATGAGAATGGCCTAGTCAAAGTCTAGTATTAAATCCAATGGAGAATGCGTGGAAGAAAATTGTTATTCAGAGACGCTCTCAACTAGGAAACAGTATTGGTGAGTGTCTACCCTTAAATGACTCTAAATAGCATTTTATACAAACTCTGGGGGTCTGCAGTTACCAATTAGATAACCGCTGAAGACTACTGGTGACACTGGATTTTATTTAGGGGTACCAGTTAATGACAAAGATGTCAGTCTGTAGATTTGCAAAGCTAATAGACGCATAACCCAAAAGGCATGCCACACTTTTCAGATCTTCGTTTGTAAGTATGTTTGAAAGTATTTTTCTTCAGCCATCATAGATACACATTGCTTTAGGTTAGTCTAGCAGATAATATCCCAATGACATACATGGAGGTCAAGGTTTAAGCAACTAAATAAACACTTAAAGTATATCACTCAGTTTGTAATGAACCTACATAATAAAAGAGTTTAACTTGCTGAGTTGAGCATTTACTCACTCCGGCTTTAAGTAGTGACACATCTGAGGATATATTTAGACATGGTTCCTACACCATCTATAAATTCAATACCTTTCCATGTTCATAAGTAAACAACATTTAAACAATAGCATATTAAATTTAACCATTTTTTCATATCCAGTTATATATTACTTACTCCCTTACTTATTTGAAATTCCTTAAATTAAATTCCATGCTTTCCCAGACATTCTTCTATTTCTTCTAAAGGTTTATTTTGCTCAGTCTTTTAACCAAACATCATATGTCTCAACGCTGTCATATCAGCAGCATGCCAGTGTATTCAACAGTCTCACCACAGCAGCAGGGTTCGTGTCTGATTTTGCGGAAAGTAAAGGAGGTGCGGGTCCCCCTCTTGCTCAAAGTGAGACCAACGTCGGGCTCTGAATGAGCAGCAGACTGTGGCTTACAAGCTGGCACCAGGTCAAACTTCCGCGGGGTAATCCTAACAGAGAATAAAAGGACACAAGGAGATTACCCACAATCTTAAAGACCAGGAGACACTGGCATGATCAAGCTCGAGAAATTTGACTGTTGGAAGAAAAAGCCTCCACACTGAGAAACCCTTGAGAAATGTGAAAATGGGCTGTGATAATACAATTCCGACACAGTCCAGCTCACCCGTGTGTCCACAGGTATCTGCTCTCCCCCTTCATCACCAGCAGGCTCCTTTCAGGCAACACCACAGGAACAACCCACCCGTCCGGGTGACGAAACTCCATCACGGCCTGCAAGAAGATGCGCCCAAGCATGAACATGCAGTGAAAACATTTAACTTTTACATAAAAAACCAACAACCTAAAACAAAATGGCAGTCAAAAGGCAGGCAGACTACAACTCATGTCTTCATTGCAGAGATGTATAGCCTCAGTCTAATATTAAGCCCAGCAGGGTTAACAATTTAAAATCTGCAATACTTTAAAATTACTTGACTTAAACCAGTTGGTCCATGTCCTGCTACAGAAACATCTCATTCAGTTGATCAGTCAACCAAACTTAATTTTTTCTGTGATTATGTCTCTAAAAACTGAAATACTTGAATCAATAAAAGTGTCTCTTTTATTTAATCCCCCACAAAGGATTGTGCATCGTCCATAACCTTCCCCGGTAACATGTCTAAGAGGAAAACTCAGACCTCCCTCTTCTCAGCACCCCCCTCCTAATTATTCTGGGACATCCCAAGATGTTCCCAGGCCAATAGGAATAAATATTCCCTCCAAGTAGTTCTAGGTCTCCTCCAAGAGAGACAAGCTGACGAAACCTCCCATGATCCAATGCATGAAGCCCCTCTGCTGACTCCTTTCAAAGCAGAGTAGAGGCTCTACTTCGAGCGTCCCCGTTGACGAACCTTCTCACCATATTTCTGAGATGAGCCCGACTCAGCTCATTTCTACCCAGCTCCAGAAATAAAGACACCAATAATTAAAGAGCAGAAGAATAAAACACTGGGTGAGGAGGAAATTGGAAGAAGCTAAATCAAACTCAGAGAATTGGTGCACGACCTGCACCAAGATACTTGACTTCGTCAGTCGGAGACAGCCCCCAGACCTGGACAGAACTATTCACCCTTTTCTCTGGGATGAGAACAAGGACCTCAGATTTAGAGAAGCTAACTCTCATCCTGGCCATTTCCCACTGGCAGCAAAATGCTCCAGTGTAGCACTGGGCGATGTTGCCTTAAATCCACATTGTGATATAATATGAGGCATGTGCAGTAATGATATTTATTACGATATATTGTTTTCTTCTGTTAAAATATGTCAAAATGATTGTTTTTGAACATGCTCACAAACCGGACACATTGCAGGAGAACAAGGACTTCAAAAAGTATAGAATTCCATTTACAGAAAATGTATTGTGCAGAATGCATTTAAAAAAATACAAAACCATTCAAGTAATTTTACAAATCATTTTCCAAACAATGCAACACAAAAATTATCTTAACATGAATAAAGAAATGTATATAATTCCTACCTTATACCATTTATATTGCCCACTACTATTCCAGTAAAGGGCAGAACAGGGCCACATTATCTACAATAAGCAAAAAATGATACTCTGAGGTTTAGACATTGTATAATGTATTTTGATGCTGACTGAGACCACTATAAAAAGGATTGGAAAAGTCCAGAGTGGGAAGGATCAGAACGCTGCAAAGAATACCGACACAGCTCTTGCTTTTGTTATACAGATTATAGATAGCTGGAGGTATTTTGCACTCCAATAGAACCCACCACAAAATGCCTTCAGGGTCCTACATGGTTCTCCCAGTCCACAAAACTCACATTGACTGGACACTCTGAGAGTAAAGATCCGGTCGACAATAAGAGTCAAACTTCATCTGAGGCTGAACAATCAGTTAAAGCCCTAAAGTAATTTTTCCCCAAGGAGGCTGAAAACCGCTGTCTATAACTCCATAGTTGGGCTGTAAAGGGGGAAAGTTTTCCAGAATCGTTCCATGGGAAGTTGGTGTTGGTGAAATATTTCCAAATAGAACACTTATCATGGTAATTATAGGAGTTTATGGGAATTAGCTGGACTTTGGAGGTCATTAAAACAAACTATTATATTCAAACATAAAAACTGTAGATTTGAAGCTAATTTTAATCATTTTAGTGAAACTTTGATTCCTTTACTGGACAACGAAAACATGAAGGCAGATGAAAATATTATTTATTCCCTGACGTGACACAATGTGCATTTTATTTACTGAACTTCCAAGCATATTCCCATAAGAACACATCAATTCCCTAAAAGTTACCAACTTTGCAAGTTCCTAAAGTTCTGCAACTCTAATCCAAAGCTCTTGTCCCAGTCCTCCATTTTATGATTTTCTGGAAACTTCCTTTGGCTTTAAGTATTTTATCAGAAGTTGTAAAACTGGTAGGGGTGCCAAAAAAACTGTAATTTTCCAAGGAACATTAATATGTATTTGGAATTTTTACAATGAAAACAGAGTTGTTTTTATGCATTAATTTGTTCAATGTTCAAATGAAAATCTATCTTCAGATAATCCAGATGTTCTGTATAAATCTGCTGAATATGTCAGACCACCATCAACAAATTTGGTTTGTGTCTGCTCCCTGTTGTAACCAGCAGTCACCTCCATCCTGGCGCCTGTGTTTGATCCTAATGTTTCCTTACAGCACGTAACCGCTCGCGCTCTGCAGGGAAATTACATTCACACAACTTCAAACTGCATCTCTCCAACTTCTGACAGCAGGAAAATTGGATTCTGTGAAGTGATGGTGTGTGTGTGTGTGTGTGTGTGCGTGCGTGTGTGGGTGGGCCAAAGGGAGAAAGAAGGACATGAGTTTGCATTTTCCTGTGAAAGAGCATGAGAAGCTCCACCAAATGATCAGATCTTCCCCTCAGACCACAGCTGAACTCATTCCTTCTTTCCCCTAGAGAGGTAGGAAAGGTCTGCACTGTTCCCATCTGAAAGAAAATTAACAAATCAGTGAAAGCAGTGGAATGTGACGAAATCGATGGTGATGCGGGGAGACTATGCTTTTCTACACCACTCATCCTTGTTCATCTCAAGTTCCTCTGTGACTGTTGTGAAGAATAAAAAAAACATTTTCTCTTCCTTCTAAGTTGAACACAAACATAACTTGCCTTTTAGCCTTAAATCCCCCATAATATTTCCTCTGAAGTGTTGGCAGATAATACCCTCTATTATTTAGGGAAACATGATGCAGTCTAATGTTAAAGTTGGAGCAATTTTTCAAAACAAGAGTCTTTATTCTCGTGCAGCAAAGATAGAAACTTACAGTTTCACACCCCTGTGACCTTTTTCACATTTGAAAGTATTTTATTACGATTTTATATGATTGATTAACACTAAGCAGTGCATAATTGTGCAGTGGAAGGTAACTGATACATAGTATGTAAAATTCTTTAGAAGTAAAAGAGCTGAAAAGTGTTTTTGCAACATTTTCTGCGTACAACAAAAGTGTATCATAAGGGGCTCTGGTCACGTGAGACAAACACTTAACTATCTGGCTTACATGCAAAGCTCTAGTTGTGAATACCATCCCCACAGTGAAGCACAGAGGTGGCGGCATTATACTTAGGAGATGCTTTTTTCCATCAGGGACAGAGTAGCTAGCCGGAACCAATCTTATAACGGATGGAGCTAAACACAGGGCAATCATTAAAGGGAACCTGTTAAGAGGCTGAAAAAAACAAGGATCTGTTTTAATGGAAAAAATCTGCACTTTTTCAGACTCAAATGTTCAGAATTCCCAGTCGTTTGTGATCATTTTAAAGTATAAAACACTGAAGTTCTCTTTGTACTTCAACAGTGGGCAGTCTTTAAATTTGGGAACTGGAAAAACAGAAGTAGGAAAGGAAGAAGGAAGGGAGAGAGGGAGGCTGAACATGAAGAAAGAAATGCATCAAATTTATGAGGGAGTAAAGTCTGCTAATATGAAATGTTTCCATACTTTGAAACCTGGAAAAAAAGTCTAATTCCATTCTTTCAGTAGGACAACAACCCTAAATATATAGAGCAGACATAATAGAGCTACAATGGAATGGTTTTGATCAGATCACACATTCTCTTGTTTCAGAATGGCCCAGTAGTCAAAGTTGAGACATCTGGCAAATCCTAAAAATTGATGTTCCCTCAGTGTCCATCCAATCTGATGGAGCTCAGGCCTTTATTAATCTATGGATATACAAAGCTAGTAGAAACATACAACGATTTTCAGTTGGAAAGAAATGTTTGACATTTTGTCTAATTTTTCTTCGACTTCACAATTGTTCACAACTTTATGGTGATCTATCACATAAAATACTTAAAAATACATCAAATCTGTTTGAATTTGGCTGTAACATGACAACAATGTGGAAAGGATTTCCAGAAAATTTGAATATCATTGAAAAGTTTATTTATTTCCGTAATTCCATTCAAAATGTTAAACTTTCAAGGATTTGGTTCTTTATTTGTACATAATTTGGGCTTCCAGCTCATAAAACCCATGAAATCAGGAATTCAAAAAATTAGAATACTGTGAAGAAGTCACCATTTCCTTCTCAGTTTTTGCAGAAAAAAGAAAGAAAATAGGATCACATCAAATCCATCACATAATGGCTTCAATTTGGTTCAATTGTCTCAGTTAGGTTCAATATGGGGAAGACTGCAGACTTGACAACTGGCCAGAAGACCATCATTGATACTCTCCATAGGATGGGTAAGCTACAAAAGTTCATAGCTAAGGAGGCTGGCTGTTCACAGTGTGCTGTCTCCAAGCATGTCAATTGAGAATCTAGTGGAAGGGCAAAATGTGGCAGAAAAAGATACACCAGCAGCAGCAGTAGAGCTGACCGTGGGCTTCAGCGGATTATCAAACAGAGAAGATTCACCACATTCAGATGTATTCGGGAGATGGGCTACAACTGTCTGGTTCCTCGGCTCAAACCACTTCTGAGCCTGAGCCAACGTAGGTAGTGTCTCAACTGGGCCCAGGAGAAGAAGGACTGGACTGTTAACCAGTGGCCCACGGTCCTCTTTTCCAATGAACGTAAATTGTGCATTTCATTCGGGAATCAAGGTCCAAAGGTTTGGAGGAAGACGGGTGAGGAACAGAACCCAAGCTGCTTGAGGTCTAGTGTGAAATATTAATTATCAGTCATGATTTGGGGTGCAATTTCTGGTGCAAGTGTTGGTAAACTCTGCTTTCTTGAATCCAAGATCACCGCATCAGTCTACCAGAATGTTTTAGAGGACATCATTATTCCTTCTGCTGAGGATCTGTATGGAGATGCAGATTTCATCTTCCAGCAGGACCTGGCTCCTGCCCATACCGCCACAAGCACCAAAACCTGGTTTGATGCTGATGCCATCACAGTGCTTGACGGGCCAGCCAATTCGCCAGACCTAAACCCCATTGAGAATCTATGGGGTATTATCAAGAGGAAATTAGGGGGACCAGAACCAAAAACAAAAAAGAACTGACAGCAAACATCAAAGAAATTTGAGCTTCCATAACTCTCAGGCAATGCCACAGGACGATGCCTCAATGCCACGGCGCATCGAGGCAGTGATTACGGCAATGGGATTCCCTATTCCCTATTCCTAGTATTGAAGATTGACATATCGTTTTGAAAGCACCATATTTCCATTGATTTGATCTTAATTTCTTTCTTTTTTTCTGCAAAAACTGAGAAGTATATGGTGATTTCTTCACAGTGTTCCAATTTTTTGAATTCCTGTTTCACTGGGTTTTATGAGCTGGAAGTTGGAAGTAAACAACTAAATACTTGAAATCGTTTAAGTTATGGGCCCTGAATCTATAATCGATGAAAGTTTAACATTTTGAATGGAATTATGGAAATAAATAAACTTTTCCATGATATTCTAATTTTTCGGGAAGTGTCTGTAAATCAGCATAAAGTCTGGCTTTTTGATTGTCACATTTTTACAGATGAGAACAACTGCTATTAGATAAGCCACTATCACTCAAACAAGTGGAGTCAGATGGGAGTAAATGTGCCACAATATGCCCAAAGAGACTAAACCATATAATTTTTTTTAAATAAGCATAATTGCTGCAACCATCAATAACATTTTAGAAAACAAATAATGAACCACGTTGGCAGAACAAAAAATTATGATAGCATGTGAGAATAAAAACAATGAAGCTAACAAACTGTTCTGAGCAGAATTATAAGGGCGAGATTCAAGTATCAACAGCAGTCTGAGGAAAATGAAACACAGGTTGACGAGGTACCATTTCATTCATGTCATTAAACCTAGAAACTAATAATATCAGATACACACAAGTAAAATTTGACCTTAGTAAGTTTAAAGCTAAATGGGATATTTTTTTCTTTAACATATAGATCAGGGATCTGCAAAACCAGTCCTGGAGGTCCTGTGTCCTGCAACTTTTAGATGAGTCTCTGCTTCAACACAACTCAGTCAAATATTTAGGTGATCAGCCAGACTGTCTGAAGAACCTGACTGCATGCTGTTAATTTAGTACTAGTACACCAGACCTCGAGGACTGGGGTTGCAGACCTCTGGTATAGATTCTTGCACAAGCAGAAAACCAGAGTGAAAATTTGGATTAAAGGACAAAAAAAGAGATTTTCAAAACACAAACGATTACCTTCGCCCCCAGACTCAGCGATAGGATGGTGTCCTCAAAGGCCGAGTGAGTGTCCACATGAGGGGGGATACCTGAAAGGGACACAAACACAAAAGATTTCCAAAGTGAAGTTAACCCAGACAATTATGGTAGACTGAAAACCAAAGGCTTTTTGACATTTCTGAATTTATGAGATGTTTTCTGGCTAACAGAAGATTGTTTTTAAACCTTTGAGTAAAGTACTAACAAAAAGATGAGGAGGCAAGGATGACAAGCCATAATAGTGTGTTAAAGAGAATCTTCTGCCACCTAGTGGTAAGTATAAATAAATTCTTTCTGCTCTAATTTTAAGAACAGTTACATAAATAGTTATGCAAACAACATAAATAAAAAACGGAGGACCTTTTAAGATTATTTTTCACACGTGGTAATTTAAAAATGAAAGAGACCCCAAGATTTACTCCAACTAAAAAGGGCTAAAAGTACAGACAGGTATATTAGATCAGGATGACCTGATGATAGATGATAAATAACCAGCATTTTGAAGGAAGTTTGAACCTCAGATATTTAATTTGGTGCTCTTGACAGTTGAGGTAGGAGTAAGTAACGTGGTGAGACCAAAAGAGTTGTCTGAGGCCTTCACAATAAAGACTGTAGCAGCTTACGAATCCTGTAAGGGAGTTAAAGAGATCACAAAAGAACTTAAAATCAGCCATTTCACTGTCCGAAAACAAATATACAAGCAAAGGAAATTGTATTTATTCTGTATTTTTGTTATTTGTTTTAGAGAATCAGACAAAACCACTTCCGTAAAAACATGTAGTATTTATGAGACATGATCTATAATGCTTAAATAAATACCTTATCAAGTCTTATGTGCTGTTAATGCAACCCAAGTTGCTGCCATTGACAAAATGAGCAATTGTGTGATAACGGTGTAAAAAATGTCACAGAAAACTGTGATTGGAAACAAAACACACTCACCCTGCCCGGCCTCATATTGGTTAACGGTCAGCTGGTCAGGCAGGACGTTAATGTATCCGTCCTGCAAACATCGCTGTAAAACAGGCACACACTCCTCAGGAAGACCTGTACAGACAAACAGTTTACAATAAGTTCTTCTCTGATTTCTGCTCATCGCTGTAATTATGAGAATCATGTAAAAAAAAAGAAAAAAAAGACTTTCTATGAACTTCTTGAAATCTGGAAGACAGAATGGAACATCGGCAAAGCAACTGGAAAATATATAATCAAGATAATACTGATATATTCAACACATGAAATTCTTATGTTCAGATCTGTTAGAATCTGGACACTTTAAATGCGGGCTGTATAAAGCAATGTATGGATTAAAATATTTACCTGTCGGTAATGGTTTGTCTTTGTCCACATTGTTGTTGTCGTAGCAAAATTCAAAGCCATAATGCTTGACTTTCCTGTGCTTCAAAGCTTTCTGAGCTAAAAAAATATATATGAAAATGTACGATTATAATCAATAAAATAAATGTTTGACCCTTTGCCAGAATCTGACAAACTTTACAAGGCTTATCCATACCTAATTAACACTAAATTCAATAAAATAAGTGTGCCGTGTGTCTATTTTTTTTACTTTCACTGATCATGGTCTAAGCTCTAACTAGTAATACCTTCATTAGAAGGTGACCAGTCCACAGCAGCGAGGAGCAGAGCCTCTTCCTGTGGAGACACAAAATCCTCCACCAGGGATAATCCCAGAGGAAAATGGACCAATGCTTCCTCTTTATGTTTTACTGCAAACAAATATTAGTAACACATGCAGTGGGGTTATAGACACTGGCTGCAAAATTAAGTTGCAGAAAGAAGACAATACCCAGAGGCACTTTATCTACTGTACCGTGAAAAGTCTTGAGCCGTCACTCATTTCTTTACATGTTGCTACCGAGGAGTCAAACTTTCTTAAAACAAAGCATTTACGTCAGGTTTATGAGAGTCCTTTAAAGTTTTACTTTGGACTTTGGATATTTTTATATCAAGTGTGCCCTTAAAAATTAGGAAATCTGACAAGCAAGGGTAACAGCACTAAAAATATCTTTCTGAGGCAAATGAAGAGCATCTGAAAGTCAGGTTTTTAAGGAATAGTATATTAAAAATAGCCCAGCAAATGCCTCACAAATTACATGAGAAATGCATCATCCTTCAGATGATCATCTACTGAATGCCAACGTTTTCAGCAAATAACTCCTTTGAGTGTTTCGGGTATTAGGGGCACTAAAAAAAACATTAAACGTAGGATTGGCTCCTCAGAAGCAGGACAGAAGGAGTTAAAGGATGAATCAAGACTTTTGTAAAGTTCTGTATGTCTAAGCTATATGTGTTATACTATCCTAATGCATGTACCTGATTCAACATAACTGAGATAGAGAGTAACACTGTTCTCCGCAGATTGCAGCTTCTGCCCGTTAAGTTGGGCGTGAGCTTTCCGAGCACCATCTTCAGATCTGGTAGAGGCAAAGACAATAAAATCAGAAACCAACAAAACAATTGGGTTAAAGAGACAGGTTCTTAAAATCGGGCATGGTTGGGTAGTACTGACTAAAAAAAGAGAGAAAAAAGCTGACATTTTATAACATTTTCAAGTAACAGTTCAGAGTTGCAGATTACAAGTTTTGACAAATGTATGATTTGTAAATCAAGCTGACACTTGGAAATAAAACCCCAGGAGATGCCTTTTTTGCTAGCATCTATTGGACAGTCTCAGTATTTAGAAATTTTGTTGCTGGTTTTTCTCCAGTTTTGTGTTTTTAACAGTTCGTGTTTAGTATTTCAACATAGTCTGGAAAAGTATGGAAGCTGATTCAAGTATTTACCCAGTCTAGATAAGCATGGAACAATATAAGCATTCCAGGCTTTATTTTCTATTCCATTCTCCTCAAGTTATATGCATCCATTCATCTGTTGGTTTGTCTATATTCCCTCCATCCCTCCTGCTGACACTTAAAGGTTGATCACTGTAGAAATAACCACCATTAATTCATAGTAAAGTTTTGCAACATCTTAAAAAATAATAACAAAAAAGATTTAAAACTCTGGGAATTTCAGTCTGGAAACACATTTTTATATAAAAAGTGTGTAGGTGCTAGTGGTTGGCGAAATAAAAGATATTAGGTAGAAATGTTGTAAATTTAGCCAAAGGTAGAGATTTTGACTATACCAGCCAACCGCGATTGCACATTTTGATGATGTCATTAAGCTGTCATCAAGGAGGATAAACACTAATGTTCAGTGTTTGTCTTTACACTACAAGTTTAAAATTAGTTGTTTTCCATTCAATAAAAAAGCCGGATGAACCTGAAGCATTTTTAATAAAATATGTACAGGTTAATTTTTGTGTTTCTTTAAATATGACATTCAGTTTTTAACTTATTTAAAATATATTCATCTTTATGTTTTGAGAATTTTTGAGTTGCATCTTTTGGGAAAATGTTTTGAATGCATTTTGCACAATACATGTTCTTTAAATGGCATTCTAAACTTTTTTGAAGTTGTTGTTTTGCTGCAATCTATCTGGAAAGTGAGAACATTCACAAACTGTCATTTTCTTTTGTATAATGAAAATAATATATCGCAATAGATATCGTTACCGCACATGCTGTAGATTATATCGCAACATAGATTAGAGGCCATATCGCACGCAGCCCTAGTAAGAGCCTTGCATGCATTTTTTTGTGCTTTGATCTGATAATACACAGCGAACTATTAGGTTTAATTAACAGGTTAAGTTGAATTCTAAGCTTTAAGTGACTTTTCTTGCTGCGGCGGTACCTGTATGTGACAAAGGAGTAGGGCTTCTGAGGAGGCATGAGCAAACTTTCCACGTCTCCAAACTGTTTCAGGGCAGCAGAGAGATCCTCACGACTGACACCATTCCCCAGGCCTCCATTAGCCACAACCAAACTCTGCAGCACAAAAGAAGCACAGGATCGGTGTGTCTACAACAGTCAGGTCAGCTGAATATTTCACAACTAAACAAAGAGTTGTACAAGTTTTCACCGAGTGGGTTAGGCTTTCATTGGAGAGCGTTTTGTTTGAAAGGTTAAACTAGCTTTACAAAAATAGCCTATAAACCCCCCAAAAAATATCGCACAAAGAATATTAATTGTTTGTTTTATATTGGTGTTTAAGTCACTGATATTACCTATATTTTATAAGCTGTTTGTGCTCTGTCAGAGCTTCCAATGTAGAAAAAGTTCTCCATTAGCAAACAATAGTTTTATCTTGTTTAAAATTATTATGGAAGAAAAGAATTTAACTGAAGTCAAGTTAACATTGAGGTGCATTAGAGCTTAAATGACCAGAATGGAAAAGACCAAAGCTAGGCAATGGTGTCACCTTGTTCTAGAAATACACAAGTGTTTAATGAGGTTTTGTTCTCTTATGCAAAAAATGTTGTTTATTTTTAATAGAACAGGTTTCTCATGTTCATAAGACTGTAAACATTAAAGTGGTCATTTACTGGACTAGTGTAAGCGTTGTTTACATGTTTTGGTCGGGTTTGTGTTATGATTCTGAGCCGAGCCAAAGGCGAAAATATCTTAAAAGAAAAAAAGGCAATTTAATACATGGCGTATAAATTTGATTAAAAAACCTTTTTAAAAAAAATTACATTTATAGATTCTGATGCTTGGGAACATGTGTGTATTGAAGCTAACCGTCCTTCGTATTAAAGTAATTATTTCCGTTTTATTTGTTTCTTTGTTCACCTTGGTAGGTCGCGGTGCTGTGCTGATGCCTTCATGCTTCAGTAAAGTGTGACTGGCCTTCAGCTGTTTTTTCAGCACTTTCTTGTCTTCTTTTCTCCTTCTGACGGCGGCATTCACGTTGTTTACCACCTCACAGTCCATGATCCGACCATCTAATATGTCCGGGTGCAATAAGCAACAACAAGCTAACGTTCCCTCGGTGACGAGAGCTGAGATGAATGTTACCGAAGCAGAGCAATTTTATCCAACATTTTCTGGTCAAAAGCAGCTTCAGCAGCACAATTTAATAATAACAACAGGATATTATTATTCAACAATTAAAAGCATGCGAGGAATACACGGGAACAGGTATAAAAGTTGTAGGATAAGTAAAAACCGTTATAGGTTACTTACAATTTCTAGCAGAAATAGACTGAGAAACATGCTTATGTTTAAAGATCGTGTTATAGAAAAATGCAGTGAGTGGTAGGGAGTAATTCACATCAATACAGTGCAAACGAAGTAGCTTACAGCCGAACAAGCAAGAAAGCAAGAAAGCAAGCAAGAAAGCAAGAAAGAAAGAAAGCAAGAAAGCAAGAAAGCAAGAAAGCAAGCAAGAAAGAAAGAAAGAAAGAAAGAAAGAAATACATTGACAAATGTCAGCCCAAGACACTTTACAAAAAAGGTCCATCCATTAATTAAACCAGATTCTAAGTCAGTTACACATGTCCCGAATTGATCCTAGATATCAAAGCAATGAAGTCAACAGATTTTTATCGCAAAACAAGAGCAAATATGCATATGCAAGTAAATTGTGACGCCTGTCTTTGCTTTTTTCTTTTTTTTCTTTTAGAGATTAACATGATGACTGGGACTATATGTGAAACCTCTTGGGTAAAAATAAAATCAGATGAAAGGGAGTCTGAACTGAACTACCATCGAATTTCATAACAGGATAATTCCTACAGCAAGGCAAAGTGGTGGTAGCATCATAATGAAGACAAAGCTCATAGATGCACTGGGGGAAATGCAAACTCTACACAGAAAAGACCCAACTTGGATTTGTACATTGATTATGTTTTGCTGGGAGGCAACAATGCAAACTATTTCTTTACAGTGCTACCGAATTCCCAAGAATGCAAGGGAAAAATAGTTCATCACACCACTGGCTGTCACTTTCTTCCCCTTTACCTTCTGTTTTTCCCAACAATGGATAAGCTTACAAATTAGCACATTTCTGGAAATCTTTGTGGATTAAATAAAAAATCCATTAAAGTACAATAAAAGACAAAAAATAAAATAAAATAAAATATGTACATTAGAATTCAGACATTTGATTTAAACAAAGAAGAAGTAAAATGCAGATTTAAGTACATGCTGGTGCATTTCATCTGCTGCTGATTTGTTTTCCCTTGGGCAGAAGCAGTTTGGATATACTGTATGTATCAATTTTAAATAAGAACATTTCTTTATAAACCAAAGCAGAACCAAATCTATCCCTGTTTGTAATCCAAGCAGGATTAATCCTACAGTGAAGCATGGTGGTTGCAGCATCATGGTGTGCAGTGAAAATGCTATGAACTGAGGGAAGAACAGAATAGAATAGACTTTTGTTTTTGACTTACAAACTAATTGAAAGTTCTCAATTTGGGTCCAAATTCCAGACAGAAAACCAACAAATTAACTGAGGATAGAAGTTGGGCAACTCTTAGGATCATAGGACACTATTTCTGATCTATAGTGTTTCATGGGCAGGACAGGGCACTCTCCCAGGCAGGAGGGAGGATACAAGCTCCACACTGAAATACACAACCAAGATTTGAACCTGGAACTTTCTGATATGAAGCAACAGTGCTAACCACTGTACTATTCTGCTTGCAGGGAAACAAATTGATCAGTTTGAAGCTTTAGGAATATAAAAAGACTCAAAGCCTTCACTTTTTTTTCACAAATAGACAGGCTAACAGCTTATTTTTATTTTATTATTTTAAAGGTTTTTGGGCCTGAGCGGCCTTTATTGATAGTGGACAGAGTTTTGAAGGGGGAGAGAGGTGGGAGAAGACATGCGGCAAAGGTTGCCCGGGACGGGACTTGAACCGGGGACAGCCGCGTCAAGGACAAAAAGCCTCTACATGTGGGGTGCCTGCTCTAACCACTATGCCACACAACACCCCAGCTTGTTTTTATTTCTAGAAATGTCTGAAGGCTTCTCCCTGTTTTTTTTTCTTGAGCATCAAGGCTAAATGATTATACATTACACTGAACAAAACACAAAACTTTATGACATATGTCTTGATTAAATGTAAGCATTCACAACCGTTGACAGATCAGCTCAGATCCAAAGCTCCTCAGCAAGAGTAGTGACTCTGGGTTCCCTTTGTGTATGAAAAAGAATACCTACATGAATTTTCCACTTGTGGATATTTGTCCATCTTTGTGTCCAAATACATTTATAGATTGTGGGTTAATTATGTAACCAAGCCTTCACCTGTCCAGAGCCATCTCATGAGAGCCCTTCGTTGTTGAAACAGCCCGCTCTGTTTAGTCTGCAAAACAACAGCTGGTATGAGGGGAGAACACCCTAATTCCCTCTCTAACATGAAAACAATACTCTGCATATCTTTTCTAAGCAAGCTAATAAAAACTTTCATTTGTCTCCATTTGTTGACATTGCTTCGGGTATCACAACATGAATTAACCAGGTGCACAATCAGTAACCTCCTGTTCACCGTATTTAAATGCATGCAATATTCTTTGCAAAGATGAAAAATAAAGTAAATGTATGACAATCTGTTTTTTTCTGTTCTGATGCAGTCTACTCTCCTGTGCTCACACCAATGCAAGCTGATTCCAGCAGTGGCTTTACAGAGCTCAGGGGCTGCTTTACCTAAAGTCTCCACCAAGCTCTGAAAAGCTGTGTAACAGGGAGAAGTTGAGTGAAATCCCCTGCGTAAGCTGATATATGTCATCACCTTCTGGAATTCAAGGTCAGCAGCCAAACAGGCATCTTTGTATTCTAATTGGCTCAGCCTGCAGGACAAAGATGGACAGACAAAGTAACCAGATGCTCCCTTTTAAAATAACGACGATGATCTGCTTTTCTTCAATGACTGACTGTAGGAAGACATCAATATAAAGATCTGAGAAACAAAAAAAGGAAATGAAACAATTTTGTGGAGAAAGGAAGTATGAGCAGAGGTGTGGATCTGAGGACGTGGTGATTTGTGAATCTTTTTGCAGCTTCAGTTTGGCTTCAGTTCATCCTCAGTTTTTTAGGATTAAGCCCTGTTCTGTTTAGTTATTGGTATTCCAGTGTTTCTGTTGTGTTTGATGTTTAGCCTTGGTTTTAGGGGTTTAAAGTTAGAAAATCCCCTGTACATTGCTCACTTACTCTTACTTATTCAGTTAGTACCACCATCCACTAAAATCTCCTCAGTTTACACTAACTCTCGCCTCATCCCCAGAGTTGTCTCCTCTTTTAATCAGTCACATACTTCTTGGTCAGTAATCACCATTTACCACTTAGCTCTTATACCATCTGTTTTACCAGTTCCTTTCCAGATCCATCTGTTAGTTCCTACCAATGATATTCTATGTCCTGCCTGCTTCTGTTATTAGCAAAAGACTTTGTTTGTAAGTTTGTCTCTTGTTTTATGAAATCATCATATGAACTTGATCTTGCCTACTTCCTGCTGGCTATTGGGTCCACAACCAGGAAAGACCTGACCAGTTTAAACCACAGTGAATGCATCTTGTTGTTTGCACAATGTCTGTGCTAATCATAATTTTGCCAAGAAAACCCCCACCGAGACTGATTTTGTAATGGTCGGGCAAAAGGACACATCTGGATATCCAGCAAGATACTTGTTGAACCAGAAAGGGGTAATAATAGAGAAGGAACAAATAGATCCACACACCAAATGAAACGGTTATCTGTGCAGATCTATTTAATCTCCATGATTTGTAATTGTGTTATCCAATCTGTGCTTATTTGCCTCTGATTTCCTGCTGCTGCAGTGAACTGATCAGACCTAGGAAATAACTGGGATCATTCTGTATGGGATGGTGAACCTAACTACCTGATCGGAGTTTGTTGAGAATTTTTTTTGAGTTCCAACTCTAGATTTTTATTTTTTTATTTACACCTCTAGCAGATGATTTCCATAGCCCGAAGTGCAGCTGGATATATTTTGTTGACTTAGCAGTTTTCATAAAGCAAAGAATTAAGACCTTCAAGTGTGACTTAAAATGAAGTAGCTGCCTCATTGTGTTGGCAGCAAGACACTTAAGGTGTTTTGTGTTCTGTATGGGTTGTGCAGATCTGTGTGTTTTCTTACCTTTCCCTTTCAGGGTGTGACAGCCAGGAGCTGCGCCAGCTGATCCGGGTTTAGGCTAATCAAGGAGGCAGCTTAAAAGAGGAGCAGTTACCTGGAGCAGATGCCAGATGATTAAACTCTATTGAGATGGTAATTAGGCCACCTCTAGCTTCCTACGGTCCTTTAGAGAACTGTTACTTACCTTTCTCTCTGTTTCTTCTTTTTAGTTCCTTCAACGTCTTAAATCCTCGATCCTTCAGTTCCTTCCTCCCCACAGAACTCCTCGCTGGCCAACGTCTGAACTCCTCGCTCCTCGCTCCTCCCCAGCCTTTTGTGCCGCTTCTCTTACTGCACTTCGGGGAATCACCTGTCTGATCTCGCCAAACCCACCTGTTTGTCCACCCTCGAGGCCGAAGCTCCTCATCATCCTCCTTCCGTGCTGGATCCAGACAGCAATATTTATTAATACAATTCTTTTATCTGACTTTCTGCTGTGCGTCGGTTGTGTTCACACTGGAGTCTCTTTGAAAACATGGCAAAGTGGGGTGAGCAATGCCTTTGCCAGTGCTGTTTACATTTGTGATAGAGTTCTGTTGAATTCAGCTGAGGATGTACTTCCTCGGAGTAATCTGTCGATCTTCTAGACTGGAGATAGGGTCAGGAATTTCGATGAAGACTTGTCTATCTTTAGGACAGAGGTCATCAATGTATTTGGGAAGATCAGGCCAAGTGGATGTGTGAGATTCCTCAAAGCTCCGGATGATGTTGGACTGTCTGGTCTATTGCACCTATGCAATACTGCATTGAGGTCAGAGCTTGTTGGATTTTGCCAACTTCTATTTTTGCCATTGATGTGTGACAAGCTGCCAGTGTCACAAAAAGTCCACAAAAAATGCAACCAGGAGTTGTTCTTTTCCATTGTTTATATGTTGAAAAAACATTGACTTATTCCTTCAGTTTTTGCTTGATTGATCCATAGATCAGAGTTATGTGGTTTAACGAACAGCAAAACTGATACCTCTGATGTATTGCAGATAATAGCACCAGACTTTGCTGCTTAACAGGGAAAATGCATAAACACACACACTTTGTGACCTACAATGCATGGAATGGTGTCTCTGAGGCTTTGTTGACACTCTCTGTCTCTCTGCTGATTTAGGCAGTAACTCTCCCAGCTCACGTCTGTCTTAAATATGCTCACAGCTGTCACGGCGGGTGCCCCACTCCACTTTATTCAATCACCTTAGCACCGGATATGTATTACAATGGGAATCCCTGGGTCACTTACTGTAGTTATTGGTGTGGGGCTGGCAGAACAGCAGCAGGATAAAATTACATTTATTTCCATCTGTTAAATCCTCTGGGAATGACCTTGGTATTCTTGATGGAAAAGATCAAGGCAGCTGGGCCTGCGCCTTGTCCTGGTGTGGCCCTTTTGCGGGCAGAAAATGGTGCAGGTCGAGTGTTAACACTCGTTTAGAGATAACGTGGTTGTTGGCAGCTGTCGAGTGTGAGATGAGATGAGCTGAGAGGTTTGCTGTTAAACGTCAAAACCCTTTTCTTAGCTCAAGTACAACAGAGGAAGCAATTTAAAGGAAGGAAGCAACTTCTACTAATGGATTCAAATGAAGTTTCAACCGAGTGAAATCACGCAGTTTTTTTCTCAGTTTTGCTAGTGGTTGCTGGTTCAGATATGTCCTTTCACTTCCTAAGGTTTCTAAATCAAATCAAAGTTGCCATATGCTTTTTAAATTTTACTAACTCATTCAGCAGTTTCAAAAGTAAAATGTTGTGAGGAAGCTAAACAGAAAATTTAGGAGGAATTTAAATGTCATCATTTTAAGGTTTTACATCCCTTTCATTTGAAATACCTTCACTCTAATACCCCTAAATATAATGTAGCATTGATTAGCTGTATTTAGTCAGAGATTTGTGACAGAGGAAAATTGGTTGAAACTGGATTTTAGGGTCGTCAGAGAAATGAGATGACGACAAGTGTGCAAAAACACTTTTACGAATATCTGTTGTAAAAAATTTTTTGGGGAAACCATGTATTATTTATGTTTTGGTGGTGTACTGTTTAACATCCCTAAATGATACTTTTCCAGTTGTGTTTGTAAATGTACAAAATGCAAAAATGTTTGTTGGGTATTAATGTGTCTGCAAGGCACCTTATGTTTATTTTGGAGTCATTGCTTTGTTATTCTCCTCTCCTCAGAGTATAGGTCTGACCTGGATATTGTTACAGTTTCCAATATTAATCCGATGTTACAAGGATTCTGTTTGGAACAACTGCAACCCACCAAGTATCTACAACAAGGCTGCAAAAATAACCCTCCGGTGGACGATACTGTGGAAAATAACAGCCTCTATTGGCCTTTTAGTTGGTGTGTGACATCAGTCTGTGTGTATGTGAGCCATGGGCGGTCCACTGAGGGTGGGCTACATTAGGAGCAGAACCTGTCTCCGGCTAAACCAGAAAACTGGACAAGAGTGAGCAGCAGAAACTACAGAGGTACAGCAAACAGAGGGAGAAGCTTCCAGCAAGCAGAGTACAAGAAACTGTCAGCGGTCAAAAAGGACACAAAAAGAAGCAGAACATCTGAACAATTTCTACAAATATACCAGGTAATAGTTGATTAGTTTAATAATTCCATCCAGTTTCTAGAGTAAAATCTGGCGGTGATGGTTAAGACTTCTGCAGGAGCTTGAACAGAGGAGATTTAACCTGATTTCATCAAAGGTCCGCAGAAAAGTAATTTACTTTAGAAAATAATTTATTTGGCAAATCATCTCTCCAACATAACTTGATACGGATGGAAAAGTATCAAATGCTAATTTACAATTTAATGCTGACAATTCTGTGATGCATTGTTTGGCATCTGCACCTTAGGAAATTGGGAAAAAGCTAAAACCTTGATTAAATTATTTTTAGACAAAAAAATATCCACTAGTTTTACACAACTGCCAGTTGTTCTACGTATGTGTTGGTCTTCACAGTGGTCTTGAGAACTGTGAATTCATTACAATCTTTAAACCTCTGACTGATCATTGTAGATCATTCTTACATTGAGTGACCTGCATTGTTGCTGCGACAATCAAACCATTGGCATATCCTCAGCTTTAAAGTCTAATTTTGCCCTGTTCCTTTCATATTTAAAATCTTACATCTACCAAAAAGCTGGAAGAGCTATCATGTTGGTCCAAAACATTTTTCTGGTGATAGTGGGAAATGCTCAGGGGAAAAGCATTCAAGTATTTTTTACTTGTGGAATCAGCTCCCAAATCCACTATATTTAGAGAAAATCATCTCACTGAGTGCACAAAAATGATTCACGTCTTTTTTACCATTACTATGTTTAATGATGCTTTATATTTAATGATGTGCGAACGTTTTATGCAGGTCTTATAATCTGTTGCTGCTTTGTTGTGCTACTTTCTTCCTGACAAGCGCAACCTTGTAAACAAATCTCTAAAACTCATTCCTGGTTAAGTATAGTAAAAAAAGGTTTCTCATCAGGATTTGTGTTTCCATGTTGTATCATAAACATGTTATAATATTGTGGCTCTGCTGAGAGACACTGACTGCATATCTGAGGGCTGCTGAGCCCTTTGACCTTTTTTTCCCCCAAGACAGCCAACACTGAGGCACACACATTACATGCTTAATTTTAAATCCCAGCTCAGAACATCTCCACCTCTCCTTTCTTCTAGATCTCGTAAGTGTTCAGAAAGAAGCTTCTTGCCTATCCTCTTCACTCATCATGGACCGCTCGGCACAGGAGCTGTTCCTCAACTTCATGATTGTCTTAATCACCGTGCTTCTGATGTGGCTACTGGTGAAAACTTACCAGGACTGAAACATGGAGCCACCAGGAGGGAGAGAGTATAAAGGAACAGATGGAGATAGTCCAGCGTTTCAGACTGTTGGTGCTGGCTAGATTTTGTCTGAATGCAGTGTTTACACTATTTCCGTCTTTTAGTCTATGAAATCAGAAGAAGACTGATTCACAGTTCAAGTCTTCATTTAGGGTCAAATAACTTATGTATTTGTTGTGTGAGATGCATTTAGTTTCTAACATAAAAAAGTGGAGAAGCATGAAAGAGATGGGAATGTGAACAAAATAAAAAACAATGTACAAGCAGCCCATGTCATAGAGTAGGTGATATAATTTTAAGCACACTTTAGGCCTAGTATTATCATCGTCTCTTGTTTCATTGACATTAGGTATGCTCACTTCTTGTCCTTAAACTCTTATTTGTAGGTTTTTGTTGCATTACACGAGTTAGTTATGCATTCACTAAAGACATTTTTTTCTGCTTATGCCTTCTTAAATTGTATTTTATTGGTAAAATAAAAAGGTCTGCACCCCCTGCTGTCCAGGTGAGGAATTGCTTAGCAACAAGGGAGAAGTATAACCCCAAGGAAAACGTCTCTGTGAATACGTGTCCGTGTGGGTGCAAACTTGCTGACAGATAAGCATATACTAGGCTTTACGTGTAATAAACAAAAATATTGATTTGGCTCAGGTGTGATGATCTTTGAAGAAAAACACTGATTGTCATTCTCTTTTGAGATGTCAGTCATCCACAATTTGCACATGTTTAAAAGCCATAAGGGATCCAATCCAGACATGCACATCCAGTAACATTTTCCTCCACGTGTGAGTGTGTATATGAAGGGGCGTTGTCTGTTGGGCATCATTCTGCCTCAACCCATGGATCTCTGTATCGGTTGAAGCTGATGATCTGACAGTGGAACTCGGTGAGTCCTCTGGGCATGGGCGTCACTTCCTCCCATTGACTCCTCCCACTGTAGTACACCTGCACAGGTAGCACCAAAACAGGCAAGTTGGGAAAAAAAGTCGTCCTTTAACAAATTTCTTACTTTATGTCAGAGAATATCCTAGTTTTGATATTGAAAACCAAGGCATTTAATAATGGAAAATTAAAAACATTCTCGCAAATGTACAACTTTTAAACCCCAGAGAATATCTTTTTTTTTATTGTAGACATTTGAAAATAATAACTAAAATGTTTGTTTTCTGTTGAGAATGTATTCTTCCGTGGCCATTTTTTTTCCACAATAACCCCAATACTTGTCATAGTTTCCCGTTTCAGTTGGCAGGGGACTCAGGGATCTTTAAACACACTACAATCTAAGACAAATTTAAAAAAACTAATTCTTAAACCTTATTATGATCCCAGACATATTTTCCTTTTGGTCTAAACTGTTTCATTTTCAATAAGGATAATTCTGTTCACTCGTTTTGGAGTTGGTTTAAATTGTAGAGGTTACTCTTTAAGAAATGTTTAATTGTAGCAGCTCCTATAGTGAGGGGTTGAAGTTTACCTGAACTTCGTCTGTGATTTCGTCCGGTGAATAGTCTCCACCCAGAATGTAGATTCTGTCCCTCATGCCTACAGCTCTGGCGTTGAACCCTGCACATTCAAACGAGCCCTCACCCTTCCACACACAGGTTTCTGGACAGAAACTGTAAACCTGAATAAATAAATAAAAACTGTGTACTTCAAGCTAAATATGTAAACGTTCTGGCAAATGCATAAAAATGAATCTAATGAGTTATACACACTGGTCACCTTGTATGTTGACAGATCACAGAGATGAAGCGTATTGTTTATTGACACCGCCTTAACCAGTGTGGCATGGAAGAACTGCCCAAATTCTGCCACCAGGCGGCACCACTGGTCCTGCTGGGCTTCATAGCGGAAGAAGCAGTCGAGTGAGGGATTAAAGGAGTCTGTGATCTCCACCTCAGACCCAAGCGTGTAAATAACACTGCCACAAGCACTGGCCTCTGGGTAGAAGATGGCAGTCGGCAGAGGGCTGACAGAGGACCAGCTCTGAGACAGAGGATTATAATACTCCACCTTCAATGCAATATGGAAAAGGTACAGGTTTACAAATCTAAAAACTTTACAATGAAAGGTTATGCTAATCAAGGAAACTCTGTTATACGTCCAGCAGACTCGGGGCCTCCCCTCTAGTTCCCTTGGTCCTTCCTCCAATGACATACACCCGGTCGAGGCAGGTCACGGCTGTGTGCATGGTTCTGGGCTTCAGCATGGCCGGCGCAGGTGTGCAGGTTAAGGTCACAGGGCAGAAACACCAAACCTCATCGATGGCATCGTGGTAGGGTTCTACCACATGGAGGCGGATTGCCCGGCAGCAGTTCCCCCGGCAACCACCTATGATAAACATCTTGGAGACAGGGGACAGCCGAAATATTCCTTTCTTTAAAAAATATGTTACGAATTTTTTAGAAAGAATCTGCAACAAGCAGGATTACATTCTAATGTGATTAATCATAATAATAATAAAAAAAGACAATCTTATCACAAACCAAAACAAGCTCTACTCCAAAGAGTACCTTCTCAGCATAGCTGGTCAGGCAAGACCCAGGTGGATCTGGCATGAAAGCTTCCCCCAGCTCTATTTGCAGCTCTTTCCATTGGTCCGTTTCCAGGCAGTAGCAGAAAGTGTGGAGGTTCTGTCCGTTCTCCTCCGTCTTGTGAATGTAGATGTAGCTCTGAGTAGTTGCAGGCCTTGCATCAGTGAGCAGGCCATTGTACTGAGTCTGCCTGCTTCGGGCCTCCGATAGGATTACCAGACAGGAGTCGTCACTGCAGAGGAGCGGTTCTGAATCGCACAGATTCTGTGAAGTATACCACAGGCAACATAAAACAATGATAGGATGGAAAGCTTCATTGCAGGAAAGTTTCTAACTGAGCAAAATTACTAGAAGTCTGGATGTAGTTTTTAAAGTTCTCTAAAATGTCAAACAGGGGAGATTAAATGCTTTTTATTTGTCTCATTTAGCCTTGGAAATTTTCCCCCATCCTTCATCAAAGTATTATTTTTAAAAACAAGAATTGGTTGCACGAGTTTGAATATACCGTAGATGTCCTTCACACACAAGGTCAGAATTATATATACAAGCTTACATACATACACTCCCAATAATCTTTCATTAAAAGTCTCATCACACTAATTGTTGCCACCAACAAGCTTCTGGTATAATTGTGACTGGATATTTGACCTTTCTGCTTGGCAGAATTTCTATAGTTAATATAAACTAGTTGGTTTCCAATGATCCACCTGGATTTCAAGAAAAGGCCACACATTTCCAGAGACTCTGGGCAGGGGTGTAACCATCATCTCAAAAGTGAGGGAGACATGTCCCACGCGTACCCAGCGTCTGTTATGCCCATGACTCTGGGCATTGGGAGGGCCCGATTATCACATTCCAGAAAGTTTTGATGTGTGTTTGGGATTATTGTCCTGCTGCAACATCCAGTTGTTTCCATGTGTCAACTGTTGATTTGAGGTAGAGTTAAGGAGATCAATGGTAGTCCTCTTCCTTTAACATTGCATATACTTTGCTATGCACCTGTACCACTGATGGCAAAACAGTTTCACACCATGATGCTCCCACCACTGTGCTTGACATTTGGTACTATGTTCTTAAGTTTGAGAGTTTCAGCTGACACCAAATATTTTTCTCATCCGTTTCCCATCTGATAAATATTTTCTCCAGAAGGGAACTGCAACTTTTAGTCAAGCTTAAACATTGGGGATCATGTTTAAATGTATTTTAAAAAGTCCCAAATTGATATGACGGACACATCCCGATGGGCCCAAGTTCTGATGCAAACCTTGTAAACATAAAAAAAATATATGGTTCTAAGCTAACTAACAGACTTAGAGTTGAACATCTGAAGTCTTATTGTTGCAGTTCACAACATATTAGCTATGGTTAAATCCTTGCCAAACAACATCTCAATCTATTGGACAATATGAGATAAATCCTCTGTCTTATTAACTGTGCCCACAGAGATGGGTTGTACCTTCAGGGAAGCTGCGGGCAGGTGGTGTAGTCGGGTCAGAGACATCAGTTCTGAAAGCAGGTTCCGTCTCCCTGCCAGATCATGATAAATCCATCTAAGAAGAGACATCACAACTGCCTCCTCACTGGGAACATTCAGAGCATCTGACCTTAGGCAGGCCTTTAGGACATTTTCCTAAATACAACAACAGAAGCTGTAAAAAACATGTCTGAATAAGCAAAATACAAACAGCAACTAGAAAAAGTTGCATTTCCTGCGAAAATGCAGTGTGAATGCTGTAAGATGAATTTACTTGCAGAAAATGGCTTAAGTATTTGAAGTCAACTGTAAAAGACTTGCTGAAGTGTAATAAACAGAAACAGCAGAAAAAAGAAAAGGGGTGTGCCAACCCTAACACAAAGAAAAACTGTCACAATTTGCTAAAATAAAAAGTTGAATTTCATGAAAAGTAAAAAGGTTATGAATACCAAAAGATACACCCGGAAAAAGCAGAATGAGCAGAATAGTTGAAAAGTAGAATGGTTAAAATAGCACAAAGTATGCAGAAGTAGTTGAAGTTCAAAAAACGTACGGAAGCAACCAGAAGAAGGTAAGAGGATCTCAAGAAAGCATTCACACTAAATAAAGAGAAACAGGATCTCAAGAGTGTGAATGCCTACAGCATTCACACTAATTAGTTTCAAATTATTCTTAGGCTAGAATGAGAAAGAGCCTTATACAGCCTTTTAAGGTTGCTTTTAAATTAAATTTTAACAGCTTATAACACAGTGTACAAAGATGAGTGCTAATAAATTAACTTAATTGATACTTCTTGCCCAGCGCCTCAACATCCACCACAACTCTTTAAAGATACTTGGATGAAATAAGTTACAACAACATTTAGTTTCCCTCTGAGACAAGTAAATTCAACAACAATAAACTACAATTTGCAGAAGATACGGCTAAAGCCTTTCTGCATGCATTCAGCACCCAGTCACATGATCACCTGCATGTCCAAGAACTCCTGTGTTTTAGACAGGTCACAAAAGTTCCCGACCACAAACTCGCTGGCACTGTGAAGGAGAGAGGCTGAACCGTATGCCTCTGCCAGGGACAAGAGGGTCAGACAGTTACAAAGATCCATCGTTCCTACAAGGAAGTCACTGCATGCTCGGGACAGGATAGGAACCTGAAGAGACGGCAACAATTGAGATCCATATTCATTCATCCTAAATAACAACATAACGGTTAGCTTAAGCAAGAATAAGATACAAAAATGAGCAAACTATAAATCCAACACAGATTGTACATCATCACAAGGCAGATATTGGAATTAATTACCATCAATCTAAACATGATGTACAGTAGTATGCACAGCGGAACATCCAATGATTGCAGAGTTACCTGCAGAAAAGAGGCAAGCTGGAACAGTATGTCAACATTGCCATCTGTGATGAGAACCTCCCCAGAGTAGGCAAAATCCAGGAAAGAACCCACAGCCTCAGGGCACTGATTAGCAAGGGTTACTGAGCCATCTCCACGCTCTCGCATGTCAACCTCAAACATGGCCCTATACACAACACGAGCACATGGCGTTATGTTAGACGGATCAAAGGGTGGACATACATAGTGCATTTTAAAGAATTAATGCTCGTTTAAATTTGATCCCATTTTGTTATATTCTACAACCATAAATTTTTGTGTACTCTACTGGTATTTTACAGAATAGACCAACACAGTGTCATGGTGTAGGATGGATGAGGACCTATATGCAGACTTATATTTGATGAGAATAATTTAATGAGAAGGGGAGACTTACAATAAATGTTCTGGCAGGGAAAACACAAGGGCGAGGATTTGAAGGACAAAACAGAGGATGGACAGAAAAAACAGAAAGGGACTCAAGTAAGAAATAATAATTCTAAATGTATGGTGATAATACAGCAGAAACACAAAGAAACGAACTACAAATGACCAGACTGAAGAAATAAATAACACAAAAGCACAAATAAGAACTCAAAATAGGAAGAATCTAGAGTCCTAACATAAACAAATCCCCAAAACAACCCAGCATCATGACACAAAGTAGTGGAAGGAAAATGATTCAGGGTTTTTTTTTATTTACGAATAAAAATGTTCTAAATGTGTCATGCATTTCTTTTAACCCCCTTTACTTTGATACCCCTAACTAAAATCCAGTGCCACACATTTCCATTTAGAAATCTACCAAAAGGAAAATACAGTCTACCTGCATTTAGTTTAATCAACATTATACAAGCTGTTCTTTGAATGCCCTAGAGGTTTGTTAGTAAAAATATATATGAAAATAGCCTAATGAAAGTCAAGAAATCCTGCAGGCAAGTCATATGTAATGCTGTAGATACATTTAAAGTAGGTTTTAGTAATGTAAACAATAGTCCAAGCTCTGGACATGTCACTGAATACTCTACTTCATTGTCCCAAAAAAGGTAAGCGTATGAGACAACTTGACCAACTATAACACAACTGATGACACATTATGGTGTAAAAAAGACAAAAATTAGGGAGAAAAATGTTGGTGGATAGTAATCAATTCTATTCTCACATTATTCAACAATAAACTTGCAATCTAACGTTTCCCTAATATTAGGCAGCCATACCCTGAACACATCTTGTTCAGAGTATCATGCATCTGTAGCGTTAAAGTCCATTGTGATTACAATGGATGGGAAAGCTGGACATAACTAATGGGACGGTAGGTGGAGCTTTAATATACAGGATAATCCTGGGGTCTGGTGGAGGCTGCAAAAGACTCGAGAGTGGAGCAGAGATTCATCTTCCAGCAGAAAAAAATTATATTAAAGCATATTCATGTGTTGGCATAACCTAAATAAAGTCCAGGCCTATATCCAATTTCCCAACACAAATATTTAAAAATATGGTAAAGACATATTTCTGATGATCATTTAGCCTGATGATCTTGATAGATCTTGGTTAGTTCAATCAAAAGTAAATGTCATAAAATGTTACAGATAGATAGATGGATGGATGGATGGATGGATGGATGGATGGATGGATGGATGGATGGATGGATGGATGGAAGGATAGATAGATAGATAGATAGATAGATAGATAGATAGATAGATAGATAGATAGATAGATAGATAGATAGATAGATAGATAGATAGATAGATAGATAGATAGATAGATAGATAGATAGATAGATAGATACCTGAAGAAATCACTACATGCTGCAAGAACACATCTGTGACAGGGGAATTCGTGTTCCTGGACAATGATGGTGAAATCAAACAGCAGACCTCGCTCCCTGAACGATCTGAGCACACCAAGGAGCTGCAGTCCCTGGGACTCAGCCACCCGCAGCTGCGTCTTCCTCTCCGGGGCCTCGTTGCATTGTGGGGTATTCCCAGATTTACTACCTGCAGGGCTGCTGCTATTGTGGGAGGAGGTCAAACTTGTACACACCCCTCGATGTTCATCCATATTGTCAAAATCTGAAATCCTACAAAAAATAAAATTAAGTTTTTGCAACTAATTGGTAAGTTTGAAACTATACTTCATAATTTTAAATGTGCGTGTTTGTGGGTAACAATAAAAAACACATATTGCTCACTTGTTTAGCGGATTTCAAACATGTTAACCCTCGGTTTCTAGTGTAACACATCAGAGATTCCAGCAACTTTGGGCCCTGGTTGTTCTGAATCAAATAAGCACAACATAACGTACAAACACAGATTACATATTTGTGCAATATCTCATAATAGAATACCTGTGAAAAATACCGCAGGCTCAGTCATTTAAAATAGAAAAAGCATCTCTTACAGTATCAGAACCTCGGACAGTTCTCTTCTCATACCCCTCTAACTTCCGTAAACACAAAATCACGCGATGACTCGAGCGGCCCGTTGTTTTTGTTTCTTTTTGATGATCAGACGTGTCGTTGCTAAAGTCTCTGCGGGAAAGAGGGTTATTTTAAACATGTGAACGACTCGCTTGTGTCAGCCGCCGACAGCTAGCTGTAAATGTTAAGACCGAGGTTTTGCCTTCGGCAAAATTGGAGAGCCGCAAAGGCGGCTGGGAATTGTTGTTCTCTCTAATTAGCAGGTCTACTGACAGGGACCGACAGAGCAAGCCCTTAGTGTTATACTTAAACTCATTTGGCTGTCATTTAGGTTTGTCTTTTAACCAATCAAAGGATTTCCCCTTTAATACCCATAAATAAAATCAAGAAACCAATAAGAGGCTCTGCTTGTTTACCACAAGCTGTAAGAGACTGAGCAAACATGTGGAAAAGCTGAAAGTCTGCCCTACAAAGCAAAACACAATGTAGGGTGGACAAATAACACGACATATCACCCTAAAAAATCAGCATGGTGGTAAATTAACCGGTGTTTGCATACTTTACGTCAGCAGGGACAGGGAAGCTGTACACAGTTGATTTGAAAATTGATGGAGCTGAAAACAGGATAATCCTGGCTGGAAGAAAACCTGTTAAAGGGTGCAAAAGGCAGAGGTTCACCTTTCGGTACGACCATAAACATACACTCAGGATTACAGCAGAATGAGTTGGACTAAAGCATGTGTTAGAATGGCTTAGTCAAAGTCCAGATGGATCCGTTTGAGAATCTGTTGCTGCAAGACATGAAAATTGATGTTCACAAATGCCTTTTATCAAATTTGACTTTGCTTGAGCATTATGTTGAAAAAAAAAGAATGAGCAAAATTGTGGGTCTCTATACTGTATGTGCAAAGTTCTTATTGAGAAGCCATAAAAGACCTACAACTGTACTTCCAGCAAAAAGAGGGACTGAATATATATACGTAACTACACAGCCTAAATATTTTGAAAATTATCTATCACTTTCCTTTCACTTCACAATTATGCACTTTGTGTGGGTCTGTCACATAAAATGCAATTTCATGACTGTAACAGAATCAATTAAGCAAGTGTTTCAAAAGTAGTTTATAAATAAATAGGCTATGAATGTGTTTGGGCTCATATAGGATCCGGTATTTAAACCATTAACTCTGGTGTCATAATAATAGTATAAATTATTATGCAGCAATCATAAAGACAGTCAGTACCATGCATTTTTTTATATCATACCAAATAAAAGACAAAGGAAGATGATTCCTCCTCCAATGTACATAAGAAATGTATTTATGTTAGCAGTTGTAAAAAAAAAATAAAGTTATTTATTTATTTATTTACTCACTTAACAGCATGAAAAATTTGGAAACCCAAAATTCTGATTTCAGCGATGCTCTCAAATGCAACGTATTCAGTAATCCGTCAGCTGTACTTGCTTTTTTATCCTTTACCACTTGATGGCGCTGCCTTATTGTTATTATGTTACGCATGGGGGAAAGGTATGTAACGAATCTGAACTCTTCGAACCAAAACTTCAGATAATACTGCAGTTTCATCTGACCACCTCATCTCATTGCCATTTATGACCGAACGACACACGCCTGGTGTCAAGATAATAACACCCATTCCGATAGCAAAATTGTATCCCCACTGTAAAGTAATAATAATGACTTTTTAATAACTATTTTAGTAGTGCTTTCTAAAACTATGCGCTTAAAAACTATTTGAATTTAAAATGTTTTTGCAATTTTGTTTAAGATGAACATGAAATGTCGAAACCTTTTTTCGCAGATAAAAAAAACAAACAATTAACTACCAGTATTAAACGCATTGATCTTATCAACCTATTATTAGACACCATCCACTTTTTAGTTATCTATGTGAGTCGTGCCCCCTCCTCTCCGCTTGCATCCCTGCATCCCTCCGTCCCCCCTCCCTCGCCCGCCTTTCTCCCTCCCGGCAGTGCATCCCCATCCCCCACACACGGTGGCCGTCTCTCCGGGTGAAAGCTGTCTTCCCAGCGCTACTGGCCCGACAAAACGTTGCTGTAGCAGAGCCAGTCCGCAGCGATCCAAACCTGAGCAGACCCACGGGGAAAAGAAACGCACACCGAGAGTCTATTTACTGTTCCACCGAGTGGTTTTGGTAAGTTTAAGTCCAGCGCTTATTGTAGACGGGAAGAATGTCTCATATGTGGGCTTTTTAAGTTTTTTTTCTTCTCTCTCCTCCGTATCCCTTCAATTGTCCTCCGCAAAGGAACTAGCGGGTTATGCTAGGCTAAACGGCTAGCTGGAATAGCGGGATCAAACACTTGGCGAATCGATTGGGTTTTTTTTTACTTTAAGTTGTACTTTTTGGTTGGTACCTTTGTACTCTCTGTAATCCAGTTTGAGCTACTGTTATCAGTTTCCATGATACATTTCTAATATTCCCCCCCGGCTGGGTTGCTAATTAGCGTTTTGAGCAGATGGATGCGGGGATGTAGCGGCGGGGCTAGCGCTTGTCTTTTCAGCCTAGCTTTTAATGCTAAGCTAACGCTAGAGTTATATGACTCGCACACTTTCCTGCGTGGACTGCTTCGGAGTGGGTTGGATCGCCATTCCAGCGGTAGCCAATCTAGTGATAATTGGCAAGATGGCATCTCGGGGTTGTTTTCCAGAAATCGGTGGATTTTTCAAAATGGTGTCTTAAGCTTGTTTCAGTGTGACCATTTTTGTCCACCCATTGCTGTTTTTGGCTTCTATTTGCTATTTCTGGTATGCAAGCGCTCTGCCAGCGCATGCCACGCTCCGATATATAAACATGTAAACCACTGATGAGGTGGTAGACGCAAACGTTTGCAAGCTACGTCGCGCCCCCCAGGCTACAGGCTTTGTTTCTTATAAATACAAGCGCGTTTTTTTTTGTTTTTTTTTGGAGTTTGGTTTACGGCTTTCTAATATCTCCGCAGGCTCAGATCCGTCAGTTTATACTGTAAGCTGCAGAGGGACATGACTGCAGGCGGCTTCTTAGATGGTTTCACCAAAACGCATTATTTAGACATGATTTGTACGTCTGGGCTTCATAGATACAAATTTATTATCGCCCGTGTACTCTCTGTGACATGATCTTTGGTGATTTAGTTTAATTTGTAGCAAAGTGTTAATCTTCCAGTTTTCCCCTTGTTTGATAAGAGTTGGGTGTTAAAATAACCCAAAGATTCACCTGCGATTTCTCATCTGCTTTAAAAAAAAACTTACGTTTGAACATATTAGATAAGTGGATTGTGAAATTACATCTTAATGACTTTTTGCATATGTAATAATTTATAATAATTTACAGCATCAGTGCTAATAGAATGAGATTCTAACTGTACAATAACATTCAGCTGAAATAGCACAATATTGCTGTAATCACACAAAAATTAAAACCCAAATGTATTCTAGAGCTGGACAGCATGTGACATCTTAGACATTTTTTTTCAATATTAGGTTAATTGCCACAAAGATCTTTATCAGGTGTTGGCATTAAGGACTGTGAAAGTCCATCCAGGTACCAAATATAATAGTGGCAATTAAGATTATTAGGGGTACGCCATCTTGGGTCGCGATTCGATTACGATTTGGGTGCCACGATTCGATTACAAAATGATTATTTTTGTTGCGTTTTTTTTTTATTATTAGAAATTATATTCTGAGAAAATAAGTATTATAATCTGCCGCCATGTGTATGGTGCACTACGACACAGGAGCGAACAGGACGGTATGAAGGAAATTTATTTTGCGTTTCATCCGTAAAGCTACACTTGGGTTGACGTCTGGTAAACATGAGCTGTCTGGGGAAAAGACGACGTTGCTGCTAACATGATAGACAATAACATAAGATGCTCCTTTCACAACTAAAGTGCAAAATATTGGCTGTAGTTTGTAAATTTTGCGCTGGATGGCTAAAACGCTAGCTGCAGCCATACTGTTTCCGCCGGTCCGTCCCTTAAAAATGTCAGTGCGGCAGACTGGGCTTTTATGTATTTAATTATTATGAAAAATAATCGATTTTAAACATTTTTGAATCACTATTGAATTGGGACATTTCACATCACAATTAATCGATTTATAGTGAATCAACACACTCTAAAAATTATAGTGAATGGCACCTGAACTACTAACAGCTCCAAAGTGTTGCATCCAAACAGTCCTTTAGGGTTGTAATACTGCTCACACTGATATTGTGATTTATAGGGATGTGTATTGGCAAGAATCTGGTGGTACAATATGTATCACAATACAGGAGGGACAATATGATGTATTGCGATACTATGAGTAAGGCTATATATTGTGATTAAAAAAACGGAATAATTTAACTGTAGAAAAACTCAAAGCATTCTAAACACTCCAACCTGTTTCATACTTTAACACATCCAGTTTTATTATTAGAGCTGGTTGATCCGCTGGAACAAAGAAGGTGAAAACAGCCACCAACTAGCTGTCATACTTTTAATTTTAAAAGCTATTAATTACATTCACTTATGGAATCAATTTGGTTTTGAATTTGAGAATTTATGTGAATATGATTAGTACTAAAATAAAAATGTCTTCATCATGAGCATCAGAAGTTAATCAATGCTTCTTGATAAACAAACCATGTGGGGCTAATTCAATAGCTCTTGCTCAAAATTTCATCAGACCAAAGTAAATGAAATGCAACAATATTGCTTCTTTCTTGAAGCACAAATGTGTTCCATTTTTGCAGAGAATAAGCCGCAGTCAATAAAAAGGCTGAACTATGTGCTTATAATGCTTGAAAGTGATGAAGTGGCTGATTTAATTTCGTCATCACCCTAAGGTGACCCCTGTTTGTCACATGAGAAAAGGAGTGTGTGCAGACTGGGGTATGAATGGTCGGTGGGCTGCACAATGTGGCCGTAAAAACGTCAGACAATTGAAAGATGCATTCACTTCATGTTTTGACAATCAGAGGCTCTCTTCCAGACTTCATCACTTATTCTCTGTGTGATTTACTCATTACTGATGAGTAAATAAAAAACAGATGGCGCTGAACTAAATTGTGCTTCCCTCTGGTTCACCTTGCTTTAACTCGCAGTCACTCAACCTGATCTTTTTTTTTTCACTGCCAGATGGAAGAATCTGCATTGTTCTACAGTTTGTTAATAACAGTATTAGCACATTGAAAGCTTGATTTTTACTGACTTGTTTATTGTTGTGGTTTAGTATTAACATGGAACAGGAATATAAAAATATAAAGACAAATGATTAAGAAAAAGGAACAAAAGAATTAAGGAAATGTGATTGTTTTTCATTTTGGCTTCATAGTTTTTAGATGACATACAGAGATTTTAAATTTTTGAGTAGTTTAGAATGACGTGTAACAAATTAGTAACACCATTTTTCACACTAAGATTCAAAATACAATTTATTTGATGTTTTTTTTATATGTATAATTCAAAAATGAATGGCCTTCCTTTTTTGGGAAAGGTCGGGTGCCGGAGTTCAAAATTTGGTATGCTTTAGAAAATAATTAACCATCTAAAAGAGTTGATTTTAGCTGTTTACTTTTGGAAGATTTCTAAATAAATGTGTCTATGCTGCTGTTACTGGAAAAATTAAAGTTGGGTAATATAGCAGTTCTCATAATATCAAATGTGGAGATATTTTGTAACGTATTTTGATGTGTGGGTAAATGAAATTTGTGACTTCAGAGATGTCCGTACAGTAGGCTGTGACTTCCCATTTGAACCATTTGTTTTGTATTAGGGATGTAAGAAAATATCAATACACCAATATATTGCAATATTTTATTTCCCGATATTGTATTGATATTTTAAAAAAGATCAACCAAATTGAACCATTATTGATGACAGTCATTTTTGTAGTAAATAATAAAGTATGACTGGTATTTTGGTTGTTTTCACCTTCTTCGTTCCAGTGGATCAACTTGATTTATTAATAAAACTGCATGTGTTATGTATGAAACAGGTTGGAGTGTTTAGAATGCTGTGACAGTTTTTCTATAGTTGAATTCAGTTTTAAAAAAAAATTACAATATATCGTCTTACTCATAGTATCACGATATTTTGTATAGTCTCCCAGGTATCGCGAAACATATCGTATCGCCAGATTTTTAACGGTAACAAGATGGTCAACATCAATTATTGTTTTGGTCCAGTTTTACTTATGGGACCTGAACCTAAGAATTAGGCAACTAAGAATAGATCATAGAACATCTGCTAATACTGATATTAATGCAGACATATCGTGTATCCCTAACAATACTTTGGCAAAGTTTACTATTGCCACTTTATACTTAGGCAAATTTATGAAAATGTTATACCATGGCTTTTGTGTTTTTGAATGCATCACAGTTATCTGATTAACTTCAGCATCAATGTTACCTTTATTGTTAGCTGTAGTAGTTGTACTGTTTTCCATCATTTCTTTACACTCTCACCAACACACTCATGTCTTCTGTATTAAATTATATTCGTCGGGATGAATTAGTCTGGAGCCGGTACACACAATATACCAGGCATTCACACTGTATTTATGAGCAGAAAGGCTACTGTGAGCAGTTTAAATTAGCTTTATGCTATTGATACACGTTATACTTGGATTAGGCTTTTTTGTGTGTTGATGCTATAAATAGAGGCATAAACCATTGTGTTATTGTTCAGGCAGTCCTGTGGAGTGTAGTCAGAACCTCAGCTACAATACTGGATTGGACGATATAGAAAAAGAGGATATCAATAAAGGGAATAGTCATATTGATCGATACCGATAATTATTAACTATAAAGAAATATAGAAAATGTATTTTAAGTGCATCCCTGGTCATTTTTGCTCTTTTTTTAATGAACTAATTTTAATAAAAAATTAATTTCAATTTCTTTATAAATTATTTTTTACCATAGCTGAAAGTTTGTAAGAAACTAAAACAAATAAAGTTAAGAGACCTGGGTGACATTAGTAAATACAAAGAAACGTATTATTAACCATTATATTATAATTGTTTAAAATCACGTTAGTAATTTAAATTAAAGGATTATCTTGATGCAACAGCAACTTTGCTGATCATTAAAGATGTGCATTGGCAAGTAACTGGCGATATGATTCATTGGGATACTATGATTAAGACAATATATTGTGATTTTTAAAACTGAATTTAACTGTAGAAAAACTGTCACAGCATTTTCAACACGTTTCATACTTTAACACGTCCAGTTTTATTTATAGATTTAGTTGATCCACTGGAAAGGTGACAGCCACCAACTACCAGTCATACTTTTAATTTTATTACAAATATTACTGTCAATATTAACTGTAGCTTTAAAATTCTAAAAAGGAAAAAAAAGTATTGACACCAAATATCGCGATATATCGATATTCTCTTACATCCCTACTGACCATAGTATTTCCTGTATTTTATTTGGTTTTATTTTTATTGAATCCTGACGCTATCCAGCCCTCCACAAGAATCCAGCTCAATATTTATTTTCTTACTTCAGCTAGTAGCAGCTGGAGGAGAGCTACACTCTCATAGTTTTCTTCTACATGTAGTGGAATTCAGAAAGCCCGCCCCGTGGAGTCTTATGCCACGTTCACACCGCCCAAAGCGTCAACGCCAAGAGCAGCAAGATTACATGTTAAGTCTATGGTAAAGGCTGTCAGAGTCTCAGCTGCATTTGGCCGCGTCAACTTTTCACGCTTTTGACACTTTTCAAGCTTCAAAGCGGGAAAAGCGAGAAACGCAGGAGTTCAGCTAGCTGTACTTTCAGGCGTCGTCCCCTGAGCGTCAACCAATCAGTGTTTCACTGCAGTGATGTCGCTACAGTGAGACGCTCTGATTGGTTGGGTGGGCTTTGCAAGCTTTACAAGCGTCATACTTAAAAATGTACAGGCGTTCACACCGCGCGCATTGTGAGCGTTGTTTGCCGCTCATAAAACGTGCGGTGTGAACGCATTAAAGTTGAAGTTTAGCTACATTTAACATGTAGTGCTCTTTGGTAGTTAAAATATTCCCGCCTTACTTTCACTGCCTTTCCTTTTTAATGCAAAATCAGCATAATGAAACTGTTAGATTTCGGCAAGAGCATAGAATTTGCCTTACTTGGCAGCTCGTCAGCATTTTCTTATGTGTCATGATCTGAGATCGTCCCATCACCCTCTGCTAAACGCGACTTCTTTTTGTCACAGTATAGTAAGCATTCATTAACAATTAGGATCCACGGTGGTATTTTACTGTGTTTTCTGTTTCTTTTGGCTGAAATTCGGTCAGTTACAGTGGAGCAAAAAAGCAACCACCAACTGTGCAAATTGTCCCAGTTAAACAGATGAGAGGTCTGTAATTTTCATAATGTGTACACTTCAACTGTGAGAAACAGAATGTAAAACAAAATACCGGAAAACTCATTGTATGATTTTTAGAGAATTTATTTGTATAATGGAGCAGAAATTAACGATTTGGCAATAACAAAGGGTCCCACCAATATTTTGTAATGTAACCTTGGTTGAAAATGACAGAAGGCAAACCTTTCCCTGTAGGTCTTCACCCATAGCTGTCAAGTCTTCTGTTTTGGCCGGGAAACTACCATATTTTACCCCTCTTTCCCGCCTTCCCTCCGTATTAGTATTATCCCATAAGTCTCCTGTATTTTAATGTAATGGAAAAAAATTCTCTGCCTCTCTATTCTAAATTGTCACTAGCCTCTCAAGAACTGCCACCTGCAGTAGCCTGGGTGGCAGTTCTTGTGTGGCTAGCGCCGAGAGCAGGAACAACAAAGAGATGGATGGGATGGACCTGAAGAATGAGAAGTCCTTCCTGCCAAAAAAAATTCCAACTAACAAATCATGTAAATATCTGGAAAACTGGGACAGCGAATTTACTTTCTTACAGAGGAGCAGGATGGGGCGCAGCATTTGAATCTCAACAAAGGTAGGCATTCGCATCACATTCTGATCTCTTAATTGTGGTGAGTTAGTGGTCGACAACACACCTCCGGAATATTGCTAAAATTAGAAACATCCTGACCAGGAGTGATGCTGAGAAACTATCCCATACATTTGTTACCTCAAGGCTGGACTACTGTAATTCTTTACTATCAGGAAGTCCACAAAATGCCATTAAAAGCCTTCAGTTGATCCAAAATACTGCAGTTAGAGTTCTGATGAATATTAAAAAGAGAGATCTCTTTATCCATAAATCCTGATGAACCCGGTCAGTGAGGTAGATTACAGGCATGTCTGGAAGACATAAAAACATGGATGACCCTAAACTTTTTGCTTTTAAATTCTGACAAGACAGAAGTTGCTGTCTTTGGACCAGAAGTTCTTAAACAGAAACTGATTAGTCAATCACTTCATCTGGATGGCATTAAATTGTCCCCCAGTAATAACGTAAAGAACCTCGGCGTTGTTTTTGACAAAGACTTGATATTTAAATCCCATATTAAACAGGTTTCTAGGATTTCTTTCTTTCACCTCCGAAATATTGCTCAAATTAGAAACATCCTGTCCAGGAGTGATGCTGAGAAACTAGTCCATGCATTTGTTACTTCAAGGCTGGACTACTGTAATTCTTTACAATCAGGAAGTCAACAAAATGCCATTAAAAGCCTTCAGTTGATCCAAAATGCGGCAGCAAGAGTTCTGATGAATATTAAAAGGAGAGATCACGTTTCTCCTGTTTTAGACTCCCTTCATTGGCTCCCTGTTAAATCCAGAATATAATTTAAGATCCTCCTTCTTACATATAAAGCCCTTAATAATCAAGCTTCATCATACATCAGAGAACTGATTGTTCCATATGTTCCTAACGGAGCACTTTGCTCTCAGACTGCAGGTTTACTGGTGGTTCCTAGGATTCCTAAAAGTAGAATGGGAGGCAGATCTTTTAGTTATCAGGCTCCTCTCCTGTGGAACCAGCTCCCAGCTTTAGTCCGTGAGGCAGACACTCAGTCTACCTTTAAGGCCAGGCTTAAAACTTTCCTTTTTGATAAAGCTTATAGTTAGTGACTTAGGTTATCCTGACCTATCTCTGTAGTTATGCTGCTATAGGCTCAGACTGTTGGAGGACAGACTGACCACTTTTTTTTAGTCTGCTACTTTTCTCTTCCACTACTCTCCAGTAGCATTATTTGCGGTTATCTCGACTGTTAACTTTGTTTTTTTTCTCAGTGTTTTCTTTTCTCCATAGAAGCTACACCTGGTCTGGTATCCTGCTTATCCTGTTGGACGGGGGGCATCCCAGTAACTGAGCATCCCCCATGTCCTGTTATAAATTCTTTACTTTCCTTAATATAGAAAGTACTCTTACATCAGTTCTTCTGTTCTTTCTATGTCTCTGCTCTGTCTTCTCGAACCCCCACACGGTCGTGGCAGATCCGCTCGTACTGAGCCAGGTTCTGCTGGAGTTTTCTTCATGTTAAAGGGGAGTTTTTCTTCTCCACTGTCGCCACATGGTTGCGCAGTATGAGGGATTGCTGTGGTTTGAGTCTGCATCAACGGGGCGTATCTGCTAGTCAATGACTCGACGTGATCTGCTGGGATTACTTGCGTAGAAAATTAACTCAAACTGATTTGATGAAATGATGAAATGAAATGTTTTATGATTGAAATTACTTTTCTTGTAAAGTGCCTTGAGATGACAGCTGTTGTGAATCGGCGCTATATAAATAAACTGAATTGAATTGAATTGAACTGACAAGTGGCAGTGTAAAACATGTGTAAAACATGTTGGAAATGACCAACATAACACATTGATGACCAACATAACACATTAATGATTATTTTAGGTATAACTTCCTAAATAATTTTTATTTAAGCTTTAAAATCCTTAATTAAGACTGCTGAGCAGGGGTGTATCCAGGAAGTTTTTAAAGAGGGCTAAATGGGGCCCGGTGATGATCTTGGGGTGCTAAACGAAAATAAAAGCAGGGCTGTAATACAAAAGGGGGCTGGGCCTAGACTGAGTAACAAAGATCAGGCTCACAATATGTGGGTCAAAGATTGACGTCAACATAAATACATAAAACCCATAAATCGAACTAATTAGTTAATTCTCTCTTATTTTATCATTCATTAAAAATATTATCTACATAAGAACCGATCATGTAGCATCTTTATAAATGCAGAGCATAATGAGCTGCTGCAGAAAGCAGGCCAGGAATAAAATCACTGACAAATCAATGACAAGTTAAACGTTCTGACTGATTTATTGATAATTATTATTCACTGCAGCTCTAGAATGTATTAAATAGAGAACATCTGCATTTAAAGTGAATTATCTGGACTAAATTTAAGAACCAAAAACCTAAGGACCAACATGTTCAGCAAGAAACACAATATACATGTAAGACAATACATACTAACATGTAGCCATTATAAATACAGATCTGTAGCATGAGAGTATGTTTTAACTATGTCCTGTCTAAGACACTCCCATGTCTGCCAGTGTGGCGGGCATAGCTCAAACATTCAAACTCGAACATTGCAGTGTAAAATATGCAAATGTTAGAGGTCACTACAATCACCACTATTAAGTAGATACAAATTTTAAGCAAGCGAGTACATTGTTCTACGTTCTACAAAAATGGCAGATGTGAGAGTTTTCGTGAATACTAGAACTTGGTTGGAGTGGTGGCATGGCTCGCGCTCGAAAATTTCCCTTATTTTCAAATCCAAAACTTGACCAGTATGTCTTCACCAGGTTTGCACACACTGTAGCTGGTATTTTGGCCCATCCTTCCATGCAGATCTTCTCTAGAGCTGTGATATTTTCAGACTGTCACTGGGCAACACAGACTTTAAAATCACTCCACAGATTCTGTATTGGATTGAGGTCTGGGGACTGGCTAAGCCACTCCAGGACCTTGAAATGTGTTTTACGTAGCAACTCCTTCGTTGCCTGGACGGTGTGTTTAAGATCATTGTCATGCTGGAGGATTTGGCCACGTTTCATCTTCAGTGCTCTCACTGATGGAAGGAGGTTTTTGCCCAAAGTCTCACAATACATAACTCCATGTATCCTTGGTATGCAACTCAGCATCCTTTCCCCTCTATTTAGGTCTCATCTGACCACATGGCACTCTCCCAGTCCTCCTCTGGATCATCCAGATAGGCTCTGGCAAATTTTAGTTGGGCCTGTACATTTGCTGGTTTAAGCAGGGGGACCCTTCAAGCACTGCATGATTTTAATCCATGACAATGTAGTGTGTTAATAACAGTAACATTTGTTACTGTGGTCCCAGCTCTCTTCAGGTCATTGACCAGTTCCCCCAGTGTAGTTCCGGGCTGTTTCCTCAGCGCTCTCAAAATCATGTGTACCCCAGCAGGTGAAGTCTGGCATGGAGCCCCAGGTCGAGGTAGATTGTCAATGAGCTTGCATTTATTATCTAATAATTGCTTTATCAGCGTTATAACCAAGCTGCTTGCCGTTTGTAGATTGGCTAATCCCGGTTTTGTGCAGGTTTACAATCTTGTCCCTGGTGTCCTTAGACAGCTCTCTGGTCTTGGCCATGCTGGAGGGGGGGTGGAGTCTGACTCTTTAAAGGCGTGGACAGGTGTCTTTACACAGACATGTTCAAACAGGTGCCATTATTACAGGTAACAAGTGCTTATGGAAGAAGAAATAACAGGTCTGTTAGGGCCAGAATTCTTTCTTGTTTGTAGGTGCTAAATACCTATTTTTAGCACCATAATACAGATAAATTCTTTAGAAATAATACAATATGATTTTTCTTTTACTTTCTTTCACAGTTGTACCTATAATGAACATTACTGACCTCATCCTTTTAAGTGAGACAACTTGCACAATCGTTGGCTGCCAAATTCTTTTTTGTCCCAATGTATATAGTAGTACAGCAGTAGTACTGGTAGGTAAAGGGTTCACTATGTGCATCTAACGTATGGCTGGCTAATGTTCGTATGCATGTATATTTATACGTGCCTAAAATATCCGGCCACTGAGGAAACACATCAGGAATTCTTCAAAGCTGTCGCTCATTAAAAAGAGCTGTATTTGTGTAAAGAGAGTTGAATAACACTATTTTATATGCAATGAAATGCTCTTATTTTACCTTCCTCTGTGTGCTTAGTTCCACCACAAGCAATAAGGCATCTCTTCTGCTAATATTGCCCAGAGTTATTGATTGTTTATCTTGGATTTATCTCCCAAGACCTAGATGATGGGGTTGAATGTGTTGCAGGAGTGTGTGCACATTTGGTTTCCCCCTCCAACTCTAGAGAGCAGATTATTCTGTATAGGAATCCAGTGGTTCTGGGATTGTCCTTTGCAATGAAGGTTATTTTTGTACCATTCAAATTTGGCTCACGTTCAACCGTTTTCAGTGTATTCTGTGAGTCTTTACTGTAATAATAATGAAACTGGGACCACAGCACATTGTTTTCATCCTACCTGATATAATACAGTGTAATCTGACTGGATCTTTCCAGCCGTTCATGCAAACAGGCCCTGAGATGTAATGCACCGAAAAATTAAATTAAGCACTTGTTTGTTTCTCTAAAACGTGTCAGAAATGTCAACTGGAAAACATCCTGGTAAAGCGCACCCATAAACAAGGAAGCTCTATTTTATTTTTATTTTTTGCTTTTTTAGACTGATGATGTTAATACTAATACATTCCTACTCACTAATGAACTAGAGATGAGCCGATCAGAGATTTGTGACAAACTTGCTCTGTCTTGCCAATACTGCTAATAGCTGATTTTTCTTCGAGAACGATAGTAAAACAACCCTCACTATTTATTTTTATACGCTTTGCCATTATTGGGCAATCTTTTTTTTATTTTTTTTATTCAAGGAGCAGAGGCAGCCCCCCACTGTATGAGAGAGTAGTTGGTGCAACAGACGGTTTTACCTATTTTAATAGACACAATTATAAAGTCAACATTTTTAACGTTCTTTAGCGTCTTATGGTAGCAATTACCACCACTATCATGGTTTAGCATTAGTAACTGTAAACATCAGTCTGTGTGTGTTTCTTGGAGAAAGTAGACCCTATGCCTATACCATGCCTATGCTGAGCTTTTCAAAAGGCTGCCAATATTTCCAGCCCAAATACGATATGCAGCCAGGGATTTAACTATTATTTTTACCAATGGTAGGGGTACTGTAAATGTTTTTTTTTTCTTTTAAAGGGTTTTATAAAGTCCAAAGTGCAGTGTGTATGCTGAAGGTTTTTATTGTGAAGGCTTGGAGGAAATAGTTTCTCAGTTCATTTGCCGTCTCTACGCTATTAAATAGACGACTGTCTAACTGCTTCAGACTCGAGCGTAGGCAGACCCTTGGATACAAGGCCGGTAGTCCAAGCTAGAATCAGGTAACCCAGACCTTTCTGAAGGTGGTAACCCAGACCTTTCTGAAGGTGGTAACCCAGACCGTTCTGAAGGTGGTAACCCAGACCGTTCTGAAGGTGGTAACCCAGACCGTTCGAAGGTGGTAACCCAGACCGTTCTGAAGGTGGTAACCCAGACCGTTCTGAAGGTGGTAACCCAGACCGTTCTGAAGGTGGTAACCCAGACCGTTCTGAAGGTGGTAACCCAGACCGTTCTGAAGGTGGTAACCCAGACCGTTCTGAAGGTGGTAACCCAGACCGTTCTGAAGGTGGTAACCCAGACCGTTCTGAAGGTGGTAACCCAGACCGTTCTGAAGGTGGTAACCCAGACCGTTCTGAAGGTGGTAACCCAGACCGTTCTGAAGGTGGTAACCCAGACCGTTCTGAAGGTGGTAACCCAGACCGTTCTGAAGGTGGTAACCCAGACCGTTCTGAAGGTGGTAACCCAGACCGTTCTGAAGGTGGTAACCCAGACCGTTCTGAAGGTGGTAACCCAGACCGTTCTGAAGGTGGTAACCCAGACCGTTCTGAAGGTGGTAACCCAGACCGTTCTGAAGGTGGTAACCCAGACCCTTCTGAAGGTGGTAACCCAGACCCTTCTGAAGGTGGTAACCCAGACCCTTCTGAAGGTGGTAACCCAGACCCTTCTGAAGGTGGTAACCCAGACCCTTCTGAAGGTGGTAACCCAGACCCTTCTGAAGGTGGTAACCCAGACCCTTCTGAAGGTGGTAACCCAGACCCTTCTGAAGGTGGTAACCCAGACCCTTCTGAAGGTGGTAACCCAGACCCTTCTGAAAGTGGTAACCCAGACCCTTCTGAAGGTGGTACACAGCCGGCTAGAAGTGAAGTTACTTAGCTTTAGATGTGAGGCATCTTGTGTTTGCGAGAGGCGGACTCATGTTTCTTACTTCTGCATCAAGTGGGGACAAAACGCCTTCCCTTGTGCAGTTACAAAGTGCTAGTCTTCTGTGTCTGTCGCGATGGATCTGAGATGCTGCGTTTGATGGACAATTAGACAATTAAAAACTTTGAGATTAATTAATTATGATCTGTAATTAATTAATCTGATTAATCTCTTTTTAATCTCACCTAATAATTGCAGAGAAAAGCCCTCATTTTGAGATATTTTCTTTTAAATTCATCACGTTATTGTGGTAGAACAAAAGTTTGATACATGTAATAAAAAAAACTGGCTTTATGAAGTCATTTATTGTATTTAACAGACTTGGAACAGATGCAGTCCCAGCCATTTACATTCTGCTGTTTTTGTGAATAGTCCCAAGTGGCGCCTGCGACCTTCTGCTTTGAGCATGCGCGATTCATTAGCGTTCTGGACGCAGTGGGGTAAATATCTTATCTGATTTCAGCTGCATTACAGGTTAAAACAACACCTAATATACGCGTTATTTTTGATACCAATGGCTTGCCATACCGGTGGACCTGGGCGGCCGGGTGGAGGCGAGCTGCAGTGTGTGGTGCAGACTGGTTGCCTGTTGTGAGCTCTGAGACGGGAGAGCGCCCCGCTGCACGGTGAGAAGAGTAACAGCGTTACATGTTTCACCCAAAAGTTTCTAATAACCCCATAAAAATTTGCTAGATTTGCCGGTAGTTGGTTTTTTTTTGTGTGTTTTTTTTTTTTGGGGAGAAAGAATCGCTAGAGGTGTCTAAAAACATATATAGCAGAGTTGGCAACACTGTCGGCAACTCACCGTTCCTCCTCACCTCGCCCTCCCCACCACGATGGAACCCAGTCATCTTCTGATGAGTTTACAGCCAACCGATGTCCACTTCAGGGTGTGGTTAACCACGAACAACTCAAGCACAAGAAGCCCAGTGAATAAAACAGGTTTTATTTAAAGGGAACTCGCATGCAGAAACTGTAAAATTAAAGATTAAAAATTAGATTAACGCGATTAAAAAACATAACGCGCTAAATATGCCTGTAATTAATTGATCGCAATTAACGCGATAATTTGACACCCCTAAGTAATATTGACTAAATACTAGTCATATACCTACAACACATATAAGATAGATGATGAAGTTGAAGGAGAAGGAGGAAAACAAAACTGACACAGCAGTACATAGAATGTGTCCTGTAGACGACCCTACAACCCCTACCCTTGAGAAATCTTAGACAAATTCTAATCCTTCATAATCTGTTCTCATTCTGTTGCCCAACTCTAATTTCTAGAACTAAATAAATAGCATTCTGAATATTTATTGGAGTTTTTTGGGGCTTTTCTTCCCCATTGTTATTAACAGTTGTTCTGTTTTGCGACCAACAGTTATAGTTGTTCCTTTTCTGCCTGGAAAAACTTTGAACCGGTCAGCAGTTGATGATATTTGGATTTGACACCATTGAGCGTTACAAAGATGCAGCCTGGGTTGTTTTTGTGCTCTGATAATATATTTACCTGGTTTAGTTCGCTTGTCATTTTACACTGTATTCAGTAGAAATGAATGAACTATAATTTTATTAATGTACGAGTTGAAAGTGGAAATAATTCATCTCAAGCTCCTAAATAATAAAACTACAATACAGAAGGATTTGTTTGTTGCTTTGTGTGTCTCTTCAGTAATTATCAAGAAAGATTACATCTTTCTCTAACATTTATCTTTTAAATATCCTGAAGATGAGCAAAAACATAATTTATCCAACACAACCATCAGCTTTCTAACATAAACTCCCCCACACTGTTTACCTTTAATCATTGAATGTCCCTTTTTATAGTCGATGCGGGTGAATGATACAAATACGTTTTAAGTCCCCTGGCTGTTTCTCATCCATCCAGCCTTCTTTGTTGTCTGCTGTCTGTCTGCAAGGATAGCTTTGTTGTGCACATTCAGGCTTTTATTGCCAGTCTACGTTAGTAACTGCATGTTTTCAGAATCAAATCATATGTAACATTGCATGTATGTAAAATAATTATTGTGCAATTATGAAAAACGAAGCTGTTTTTCTGTCACATCTCTCGTTATCACAGCTACAGCAAATATTATTCTTTACAGTAATGTAGCATCTATCACTAGAATAGTAATCAAGGACCACAGCAGGGATGGAAAGCTACATAAATAGATTATGCATCTTATTTAATGGTGCGAGCGCTTTGTGTGTGTATTATTCCCGTCCTCAGTGAAACGGCACAAAGATGTCAGTTTAATCCAGGAATGCAGAGACCCCATGAGGTGTGTGAGGGATGAGTTGATTTTATAGAGGAGAACAGAATGAGAGGAAGCCGGGAGGCGGTGTCCTAGATTGAAAATAGCCCAGAACTGTTCGGAGGTCCTTGCTACAGGGCAAGTCACATTGTGTGAAAAGGAGGAATGGATTTAATCAGGGAGGTTATCGCACAGTGATGTGATGCAATGGATTCGGTCTTGGACGCTTTTATGGATAACCATTCTATGCTATAGGCAATAAGAAGCACACAGACTCTGAGCTGCAAGTCTGTGTTATATTTGTATGGTGTCAGTTCAGCTGACATTTACCTAAAGTTTATACATGCACCAGTCATTCACCCATAGACCTTCATTGGCTCAGGTCGGGTGAGAGGGAGACTAAATCTAAATTCTTAACTATTCATTAACTTCTAAAAACAGCCACAATTCCAAGGTATCTGCGGGGTCTTGAATAGTATTAAAAGAAGGCCCGCTCTGTTCTAGGATGCCCCCTGGATCCAGTGCAGTTGGTAGGAGACAGAAGGACTCTGACCAAAATAACATCGCTGTTTGACAGTGTCTCCCATCGCAGGTCCTTCCTCCCTGCAGCTGTTGGACTCTACAACCAAAACTGTTCCCAAGAAACCCAATAATGTTTACACCCCTGCTGTAATTTGCACTGTTGAACTCACTTAATTGACATTTCTGCTGCTATTTGCACATCTGTTTTTCACAGTTTTATTTTCTGTTAACTTCTTGGAAATAATACATTTACTTTTTAGTGCACAACTAAACATGCACATTCTGTAAATATTAACCGTTTTTAAATTCTCCTACTCAGTTACACCATTCTTATGAGTATGCCACTTTATTTTTAATAACTGCACAATACTTTGGTTTTGGAATTTTGTACTTAATGTACATAGTATTCTGTTTTTCTGATGTGACTAAATACTTCTATTACCTGCCACGTTGCTGCTGTTACAGCTGAATTTCCCCTTTGTGGGACAATAAATGAGGTCAATCATAGGGTCAATCCAAATTAGGCTTTTACTACATATCAAGACGATCGAAGATGATATTTGAAAAAAGAACAAAGGATATTTGCTGTTGACGCATCAAAATATGTCTTCAGATTTTTTTTTCATCTTTAGTTTTCTCTCCATGTGATCCAAGTGAAATGCTTTTTCTTCTGGAGGGTTTAAAATATAAAAAAGGCGTTTGGTTCTATTCTCTCTCCCCATGTGGGAGTGTGATAACGCCCACCGGTTTTGATTTGTTGCTTAAAGAGTAGATGGCTGGTGAGGTATTATGTGGGTGGATCCAGGCGATGTGGGGGTTGTATTGAATTGTGTGTTCTTCAGGACTGGTTCTTTTGTGTGTGTGTGTGTTTTGCCATCGTTCCCTCCTCCCCCTCCTCATAATTTTCACCTTCCCAGTTCCTCTAGAGAGGCTCCTTGTTTATGTACTGAAACTATCATTAGTATTTCGATGGTTCAAGTGTGTATTTATTTAGCTTAATGTCCACAGATGAAGGATGGAGGCATCATCTTTAAAAATAAGTATTGAGTTAAACACATTTTTTGTTGTGTTCTACTGAGGGCCTTAAGGCTATAGCCTGTGAGTTGAGCCCAAATGAAGCCCCTCTAATGGAGTTGAAGCTGAACAAAGTCCTGAAAAATAACTGGTTAAGTCAGGGAGCAGGAAGGCTTCCTTAACACTACCCCCCACCCAGACGAATCCTAGCTCTTGAGTGTGAGCTTGTAAGACGATGCATGTGAAAGCATTCCTGCTCTACCTAAATGTCATTACTATACCAACCAGAGCTAACAATTGCTTCAAAATTCAAACTGCTATTTATTTATTGAACATTCTTAAGTTATTAGTCATCCAGATAGGAAGGTTTATTTTTATCTCCATGATCTCAATGCTGAACAGTTTTCTTTCTTGAACTTTAGCTTTTTGCAGGTTAATAAAGCGATACCTGAATATAATATACCAGAACTAATGGTTAAATTAAAGCTTGATGACATTACAGAAAAGATTTAATTAAATTGCATTTTTGCAACAAATCATCCATTTTTAAGTATGTTACCAAAAGGGCATATTCTTAAACAATTGTATGATAAGAAAAATTATGAATTTTCGATGCACAATTTCACAAATATGCTCTTCTATTTTAAAAAGTCTGTTAATAGTAAAATAAAGTCATTTCCACATATTGAACATCCGGGTCACTGATTTCCTAAGGCTTGACCTTGAATGGAAAGGAGTATTTGTTGGCTTTGGCAAACACCAAAGACGGGGACACACTATACACTATTTTTTTTTTTCTCCCTAATTTTACCCTGGATACTCAGTGTGGGTAAGTCTGTCACTCTGTTCTAGTCGTGGTCCGTGGGCAGAGGAGGTGAAGACTAAAGTCTGCAGGTATGTGACGGGAACCGACCGGGTTGCAGCCCAACATTCGAAGTTTTTGAGCTGAATCTGAAAGCTCTCTAGTATTGTCACCTGATTACCGACCAACTGCAAATGTGTGCTGCTGTTTGTAACATGTCAGTGGGTAGACCTGAGTGACTCCGAAAGATCTTCCTTTTCAGTTGAGTAGTTTTGTTTAGGAAAATGTAACATGTTTGCATAAAGACTTGGTACCCAACAGCCATTTTACAGTTTTGGGTTTTCCCCCTAGCATGATACAATCAGGAAACTTGACCATTCTCATTTTTCCTACGATTAATCAACAAATAACGGTACACATTGGTTTACTCAGAATTCATAGCTCTTTGGTAATTTTTTTTTTTTCTTGCCAAGCAAACTCTGTTTTTGAATGGGATAATCCACCTTTTGCATTAGCCAAACAAATTGGGATCAGAAGATAAACATGTAAAGAAATGTTAGCCTGTGAGCAGCAACACCAGACTAGTGCTGTGTCGAGAAAAAAATCGATTCTGAATCGATTCTTATAAAAATTCTAAGAATGGAATCGATTCACAAGCCCAAAAATCAGTTTGTTTATCATTGTTTGGCCTTTTTTTACAGCTAAAATAGGAAGGAAAAGTCCAGACAGCCATTTTAAGGCTTAGGTACAGTTTTTCCCGGTGAACTGTTACTCAGTGTTGCGTTATTGCATTACAGCCATATAATTAAGGTAACAGTTGAAAAAAACGTTTTTAATAGCTCTGACCCATATCAGTATTGAATTGGAATGGATCGGATCGGATCGTGATAATCAATTCTAACTCGAGAATCAGAATCGAATCGATACCCAGCTCTACAGCAGACTATAGAAGGAATCTCCTTTTTATCAGAACCACAACCTCGTTCATCCTGACGTCAGGCAGGATTGTTAGACAGTTTCTCTTGCATTGCCAGAAATTACTGTATATGTTATACAGTAATTTCTGGCAATGCAAGAGAAACTGTCTACCTGTTAGCATTATATTGCTGATGGCGCCTGTGTTATGCTGCACCTGTGTCCTCTGTGTTGAAAGAAGATTAGATGGCACCATGACTACGCCTGCAGGTCCTCCGTCTCTCCACAGTAAATGATCTGTGTAGAATGGTTTCATCTGGCCAGATGCACAAAGTTTACTGGTTAAAAAAAGGAGAGCTTTTTATGGGTAGAGACCTGTTCATCAACCCCCCCCCTTCCCCAAACAGAAAACGCAGTGTGTTAAGGTTGGACTCTCTACTCGACACATGCGTTTCTGTGTTCCTCTGTTCCGCATATACACCCTCATTAAAAGGATTGTGGAGCGCCTCTTGTTCTCACCCTTTCTCTTTTTCACCACCTTTTTTTCCTGCAGTCCAACTCACTGAATCAGGCGAACACACCCGTGTCTCCCTGCTCTATTCATGCACAGCTGTAATTGGGTACGTATGTGCTTGGAGGAGAAGACCTCGGGCTCTCTGTAGCCACCTGTCCATGTGTTAATGGGCTTTGGTGCTTCACCTCAGCATTTTTACGCCTCTGTCTATGAGCGGTACTTTTATTAATGTAATGCTCTGATCAGATCACTTCTGTTACTTGTGACATTGATTGATCAGTTTTGTTGGACCAAAAGATTCTAAGAACAAAATGAGACAATTTTAAAGCCCTAATTTGAGTGCCTCTAATGGGGTAGAATTGAATGAATGAATTGCAATAATTGTAACGATGTGATGTTTTTTGGCTGTTTATTAGAATCAGACCATTTAATTTCCTGGGTTCGGTTCCCTGGTCTCTGGCCGTTTCCTACATGTCTTACCCTACCCTTCTCTCTTTCCCGTCAAATTTCTGTTCAACAAAGGCTACTAGTGCCAAAAAAATCGTTAAAAAGACATTGCCATGTGATCTGGTAAAAATGTCACAATTTGTATTGTATTTTTATTTTATTTTTCATGATTCCCTTACATAAAAAGGCCTAAGAGCTTTTCTAAACAGATTTATATCCATTTGCGCATTGGTGCCAAAACGTGTCAAGCAAATCTGACCCTTAATAATACGTCATAGTAAAGAGTCGACGGACACGGTGTCTCAAACCGCTTTGCCCGACTCAAAAAGTATTTTCTTTTTTAATAGGTATAGCACACTATTGCTACATGAGGTATGTTATATGAAAACTTTTTATTATGATTACTGTTGTAAGCCCATCAAACTTATTAGTTTAACAAAAAATTAGATGCTACTATAAGCTGTTGGTGGTAATGTGTGTTTTCAGTCTGACACTAGAAAACAGAAGCACAAACCGTTGTTATTTTGGCGGTAAGAAATACAGATGCAAGGCCTATAGTCCCAGTAAATCTGACAAAGTGGTAAAAAGTTAAGCAGACGAATCGAGCCACCCCAAGGAGCCCAGATATCCAGCTTACTGTTTACTTAGCAGAAGCGTTTGCTCCTTCCAGCTAGTAGTAGCTGGAGTCGGGTGGTTTCCTTCTGGTTGTTTTTGTCATCCTGTTGGACAAAACGGCATCAAAAAGCCTTGCTTGCACATTTATAAAGCCCAAAGCAGAGCTGCATTAAACAGTTGATGCCCTGTGGTGGGTGGAGCATACCTGCTACAATTTCACTGCCTTCTGCTCAATGCTGGAGCGACACATTTGAGATGATGCGTTTCCTAAGCAACCAAAAACTGACCAATCTTTAATATGTCAAATTTGACATTGGCAGCAATTGAAAGTGGCCAAGAAAAATTGAATCTGTTTTTTATTTTATTTTTTTATTTTTTTTACATGGTTCAAACATTTTAAATAATCTAAAAGTTAGGTTTAGGGCCAAATTATTGCTTTACACCACAAATCAGTTTTTGTGAATATTTTAGCATCCTAAAGTTGAGGCCAAAGCAGAACAGTCCAGAAGTACAGCTTTTAATTCGGCTTCAGAGGCATTTGCATGTAAAAACGCAGATTAATGATGGTGGGGAAAGTAAACGATGAGTTTAACAAAGAAGAGCCTCCGCTCGGGGGGGATGAAAGGTGGTAGATTTAGCAGAGCTAGAGGAAGGAATTAAATCACAAAAGATTAATGAGGATTGTACTTGTTCAGTGTTCAGGCAGGTTAATCATCTCCCCTGAGACATTATTCCAGTGTGAGACACGAGTTTAGGAGGCGAAATAGAGCTGGTGTATATACACAATTGTTTTACGAGCAGGTTTGGGTGTTGGGGCACGCGTTGAGGGATTTTTACACCCTGTGAAAAACCCTTTAAAAATGATCTGCATGTACATTTTTTGTGCTTTTCTTGTACTAGTGTTTTAGGTATTGATGTTGCACAGAGTCTTGAACCGAGCCTTTATATGCCACGTGTGTATGAAATGAGACTAAAAAACGGATGCAAAGGATTTGTTCAAATTAACTGACTGTGAAGCACAAGCTGAGGGTGGATCACTTCACAGTTAATTTGCGTTTAATTCGCCTTATGTGTTTTTATACAGGGAGAAAACATTGACGGAGTAGTTTTAATTGTTTGTTATAATGAATGGCTGGGATTTGTGGCGTTAACCACAGGATACTCTGCACCCTCTTGCACACAGCAAACAGCAGAGCCACTTCTAACACCGCGTCCCGTCTCTCCGAGGAACACATCAACTCGGATATAGAAACACACACTTCACACGCATCTTCTCCTCGGTTTTTATTTAGAATCCCTCAGTCTCCTTGTTCTGTGTTTTCTCCAGCACTTTTGCAGCTCCGGTTCATGCTTGATTCAGCTCTCAGCCTCGGTGTTCTGTGTTTTGTTTAGTCGTTCTGCTTGCTATCACCTGCTTGCTCACTGGGTTTGTTGTGCTTGTTCATGGGCCGATTCAGTGTTTGTGTTTTCTTGCAAAATGCAGCACGTTTCATGTGTGCATACTCATACATAGTCATGGGTCGCTACCACTCTGACACACATCCAATAGGTTTTAGAAGATGAGGAGACGGTTGTTGGATCAGTTATTATGGGGCTCCGCCGTTACCTTTAGCTCTCACTCAGAAACGCACTCAGCCCTGCTGCTGTCACTAATCATTTACCGTTGCACCGGTGCTTGCTTTTCTTCTCCCCCCCCCCCCCTTTTTTTTTTCTTTGCTGTTTTTATTATTTATTTCACTATATTTTCCTGTGTTCATTGTAATCATGACCTCTCGCTGTTTTAATTTCAGATTTGCATATCCACTTCCACTCCTTCATTTGCATACAGCGAGAATGGCGAGCGGGCATCCCACAGACAAATTCAGTTTCATGTATCAACCAGACACGCACAAGAGGTACGGGGCACGCATGCACACACACTCACACTCTCTCTCTCAAAAAAAAAAAAAAAATACTTTCAGAATACCCGTGTTCATGATCAGGAGGTAAGTTGGACATATCAAAGCTGTGCATGAGGCGGGAGTTTTTTCTTTTCTTTTTTTTTTTCCTTTTGCAGGGCATGCAGCATTAACGGCACCTTTACCCTGACCCGGTTCTAGCACCTCAATCCATTAATTGATCGTCCCTCTCTTTCTTCCGCTAGTGGAAGTCTGCCGCATTCAAGACGAAACAGAAGACTTTAGTTCTCAAAGAATCCACACCTTCTTGTGCTTTCCAGCCAGTACTTGCGCTCCATGTTGTTTTAATGGTTGGAGTATATACTTACGTTGAGCCTACTTAAGGGTGATGATTCACAGGGCTTGATGACTTTTTTTTTATTTTTCTTTCTTTCTGCTAGCCGAATCCTCTAGATTAATGTAATGTGAATAGTATGTGTTTTGTTTTGTTTTTTTCCCCCAAAACTGACATGGATGCATTTTTCCTTTTTTTATTTCAACCCTCTTCCCTCTGTTCCACCCTCCCTGTGTTTCTTCTTAGTAAAAGCAGGTTATCTTCAGCCATGAATCCAGTCTACAGTCCCGTTCAGCCTGGCACTCCTTATGGAAACCCCAAGAACATGGCCTTCACAGGTGAGTCGAGCATCCACTTATAAGCTGGCTTCTTACACAGTATGGATTAGAATAGGGGAAAAGTAAAGACTTTGATTAAACGTATTTTCCTGTTCTATTTGAAAAGAGGTATCCCATTTTCTATAGATTATTTCATCTATCCATTTAACACATTTCTCTATTTTCTGTCTTTTTATCTGTGTTCCTTCATCAGTTCATCCATTAAACATTAATTTACTCCATTTATCCATTAGTTTCTATTTTTGTCCCTTAAGTCCATTGATCCATTCATTCATCCACCTACAACCCTCTAACCATCCATTCATCCAACATCCATGCAACCGTTATCACCCAAGGAGCCATTTTAGACCTTTACACGAACCTTTTGAAAAAAAGACAACATAAATATATAGGAAATCAGCTGTCATTCATAAAGAAGAATCATTTTATTTCTATTTTTAGGTTTAAAAATAAAGAAAAACAAAAGTTTAGCAAAAAAGGATGGATGCATTTTCTTTGCGATATGGAAAATTATGGAAAAAAAACCCCAAACATGTAGTTTCAAACCAAGTGACTAGAAAAATACATCTAGAAAATATTACTGGTACTTTTAGGGTGTATTCAGACCTGCACTGTTTGGTCCACTTTTATGCAAGTGTGAATACACACAAACGAATCCTGGTGACCGACCCTGTAGAAATATCTGCCATAAATTAAGAGTCAAATATTTGGTTTTAGATTTTAAATATGTCTAGAAATGGACTGAGAAATCGGGAGAAGTCTGAAATTCTGACTCAAAATCTATGTAGTAGCACTACTGTGTACAGGTTACTTTTAAGAGTAGGTCTCCAACTGATGTTTGCAGGCTGTAGTCAACTAATCTGTTAGTCTGATTAGTCAGCAATTTTTTTAATGCCTCTCTGTTTTGTGTGGGCTCGCTTTCTATTATCAGTGCTAGCACATGGGGCCGCACCTTCTCAATTCTGCATACCTATGATTCACCCTGAAGAAAACCCCCACAGTTAATTTAAAATGACAAGTGAACTAGGAGTCTGAAAGTACGTTTTGTCTTGCTTTGGTCCGCTTGATTTTGATCTTATTTTACCCTTATTTTTATTACTGATTCTATAAAAAATTTAGTTTGTAATTTATAGCACCTATTTGTGGTCTATAAAACGAGATGAATTCAGGTTTTTATTTGGCATGTAAGATCAAGTCGAGCAGGGAAGCTGCAAACAGACTGGTTAAAACTAGACTGGGTCATTCTACACTGAATGACTTTTTCACAAACAATAAAAAAATGTTTAGAAAAAAATCACAATCTGTTTAAAGAGTCTAAAGTGTATTTTAACATGAGCACAAACTGTCATGAGTACATACTTGGGTCTGGTTTCACAGTTTTCCTCTGCTAAAGACTTATAACGGGTGAAAACTTCAATTCTATTTACTGAATTTTAAAGCAGTTAAATTTGTTTCTTTTGCAGAATATTATAGATTTTTGTAATTCTGATTTTTCATACAGTAACCCTGGGACTGTAACAAGCTATTGACTGATTATTTAGTCTGGTTATCGGCTATCCTTTAACTCTTCCTTCTTTTCTTGACCATTCTTCCTTCCTTGCTTTCTCCCTTCTTTGTAATTTTACTTCTTTACTTTTGCCCTTCCATCTTTCATTTCCACTTATTTTCCCCCTACCTTTTTATCTGTCTGTGTGCTCCCTGTCTTTACTTTATTTCCTTCCTATTGTTTATAATTTATTGCTTTTATCCTTCTGTCGTTCTTTTCTTTGCCCTCTCTCCTGTCCTTCACTCTCTCCTTTCCATTTTATTGGCTTCCTTCTTTACTTAAAGCATGTTGAGTGTCATTGGTTTTGATTTTAAAATGAACAGAATGAAGTGAGAACTCTGGAAACTTGAGTCTTAAAGACTAGGTTTCTTTTTTACATGAAAGTGTGTCTGTGCTCAGCAGTCTGATCAGTCCTGTGTGTATTGATGTGCCACAGCTGTACCAGTAGGTTTCCAAGCACTTTAAGTGGTACTTTTAAAAAAGCTAAGATTTTTCTATTATCTGTAAAAAGTGAAATGGCAAAATGTAAATGACAAATCATTACATTACTTTGTTAAAAGGGTCCACTAGCAGAATTGCATTTGCCCATTTCAAGGTTTCTCTAAACCCCTAATCCTGGTGTTATTGACTCATTCCCTCTATACACAGAGACTAGTTCGAGCCTTCACTCAGACCATTCAGGCAGAAAATTGGAGACAATAGAACAAGATACAAAAGCAGACTGTTTTGCATTTCCTAAGCCTTGGTAGGCATCGTTGCACGTATTAAACCGTCCCTCTAAACTATTTACTTCACCAAGTTAGTGAAAAAGCTGAGGAGCTCCAGCTTTTACCGAGGTCACCATACCACCTGAATGTTAGTATTGTAAAAATACAAAACAACTAAATTTGATTGTAAATGGGTTAAACGTCCCACTTCTGTTTTAGGCTGCAATTTTCTTACTTTGGGCAAACTACTTGTTTTAATGTATTAAAGTTTTCCCACAATTTCCTAAACAGCCAAAACACATTTTGTGTGTTATCATCTGTGCATTATGAGTTTAATCGTGATCAATCAGCCTTGAGGTTGGAGGTTTTCCTTTAAACTTTTTCCAGGTTGAGTGAGACAAAATGCTCTTTAGGTCATTTTTATCTACACGTCTTAACCTCTCGTTTTTTATAAAATCAGTGAGGGGTATATTGGGATATTTAACGCCTCTCCTCAAGACTTCTTCAAGTTTTATCCATCAAGGTGTCTTTACAGTTCTACAGTGAGCATTTGATCCTCCCTCTACAGGAGTTCCTGTAGAGGATCACACCTCCGAGAGATAGTTTGACTACAAAAATCGCATTACTTATATCAGTATCCACACAAGGGCCGAAATAAATCCACTTTAGCTTACTAACACTGTATTAAACACTCTGAATTCTTCTGCAATTCTGACCAAGGTGGTCTCTGATCTGTAATGACCAGCCATGCTGCGCAAGTTAAAAACACCCAGACTTTTAAGCAGGATTTATTTAAAGTACCTGCGGATGTTGTTGACATACGGACAGTTTTACTGAACGGATTTAGGAAATATTTCCTGCTGCAAACAGCAGTTGTCAGTACAGCTCTTTGCAGTGCTGCAATTTACATATAGCTGCTCTGACGGCTGCTGTTTGCAGCTGGAAAGTTTTCCAAAATCCATTGGATATACTGTAGCTATGTGGCAGACCGCACAGTCAACTCAACATGACAACTATTAACAATACTGTACGTTAATAGACATTCTTGGGAAGACCATGGTCTTGTATAATCTTAGCAGTCAGGTCATATAAGTTAATATCAATCAAGTTAGCCATTTAGCAGGCTATTGTTATCTTAACTGATGGTAAATGAGTTAAACACATTAGCCTGCTGTATATGAACAATCCTGGACTTCAATGATGTTTCCCTTTTCAAAGACGATTGATGTAACATGAGGCTTCTCCCTCTTGCTTTGAGATCTGATGATCCGGGCCTCTTAATTTTAGTTTTATGTAATTCCACTTTAAAATTGTATCCATCGCCCCTCGTGCCATAATGCCGATGTTTCTGAAGGCTCCTCGAAGCTATTGTTGCTGCCTCCAAAAGTTATCAAGAGCCTCTTTAGGAATAGTTGCGGCATTGACCTTTATCATTGCTGCGACGGCTTGTCCGAGTTAGCAACAGTAAATAAGAAGGACAGGACTTAACAGGACTGAGCGACAGGTCCATTGTTCACATGGGAAGATATACCGTCGTTCAGATACTAGTAGATCAAAGAGAAAAGCTATTTATGCACCTTTTTTACACAAACAATATCAGCAGCATGATGACTTACTTTAATGCCAGCTTAAAGTGGAGTCCCAAGGAATATATTTGACATTAACTGTAGTCATTTAAATATATATGTGTGTATGTGTATATGTGTAGGTAGGTAGGTAGGAATCTTCTCAGTAGAGATTGGAGTTCAACTGTTTTTCAGTCCAATGTACTCAGACTGTGGATGGCAATTAATTTGCTGACAATTATATGAATAGCTAAACAATCCAACATGCACAACAAAAATGGATAAAAGTTTTTATATATTACAAATGTAGCTAAAATGGCTGCTAAGTTCAATTGGTCAACTAACCAGTCAATTATTAAATGTATATTAGTAAGCAGTGGTTATCTTTGTTCATTATCAACTATCTTTCACCTGATACGTTTTAAAGTATTTCTACATAGTTTTTAAACCTTTTTCAGTTTAAGTTTAAATCATAAAATAAAGTGAAATTTAGAGGTAAGCCATGTTTGATTTTGTTAAGGTTTTTTTTAGCACCTTGTGGGCTTGTGCACATTTCTTGTAAAGCTTTTTAAAGGCCATCCTTGTGCAATTGTCAACACAAATGCATCCAATAGATATGTGAAGCCTGTAGAACCTGATTTTGTCTCACTTTAGTCCAGTTTAGATACAGTCCAGGTCAGTCCTAGTTCTATTGAAATACAGCCTGATTTAGTTAACCATTCAATGCCGCCCTTTTGTTTAAAGAAAAGCATTATTTTAAATACAATTTCAGTTTCTGTTGTTGGTAAAAGCAACATTAAGGATAATCTGCTTAAATTAATTACATTTCAACTGTATTTTGAAGCTTTTTCTTCTGTCATTACTTGTTTGTATCTCTCCGTAACGTTGAATTATATCCCACAAAGCTCTTTCTCCGGTCGGATCCTTGTTTTTCCTGACATGTGAATTATGACGCACAGCAGTGTGTGTCTACCCCCTCGCGTGTGTCCTTATGCACCGCTAATGTTTCTGAATTTATCTCCTCCCACAGCATATTGGCAGGTGTGCCTCGTCTGCCTAATCGGTGGATGTTGGACACATTCAGCCGACTGTGTTATTGCTGCAGACTTTTTTTTTTCTTTTTTTAATGACTGCCATCTGTGCACAACCTGCTTCAAACTAAATTCTCTCTTGTACCCTCAGTGTGTTCCCTGTGCTTGTTAAGTTGACGTTTGTAACATTTTCTTTTCCACCTGTGAACTTCCCCTTTCAGCCTATCCAGGAGGGTATCCAGCCACAGCTCCCACCTACACTCCCAACCTCTATCAAACAGGCAGTCCTGGGTATCCACCAGGTGAGCTCCTTCTCATTGTTTTTCAACAACATTATATAGCTGTCAGTTATCACTACTTTTACTAAGACAGATTAAAAGAACCCATTGATTGATTTTTTTTATTTTATTTTCTGCAACAAAAAAAAAAAACCTGGTTCAGGGGAATAAATGCAATATTTCTTCTTTCTATTCTTTTCTTTCTTTCTATTTTATATCTGTATCACGCGGCTTGTGTTTGTCGTCTGCATCTATGTTTCTCTTTAAACCTTGACATGCTGCACATAGCAGGGTTTCTGCAAAGCTGAGTTATGGTCATTAATATTACCGATTTTTATTTTAGGGTGTTTACCAAACATTTGGGCCGATATCGAGACTCAAAATTAATACCTGTATTATGCCCAATAACCAATATTTATCGAGATATAGCCTATATATATTTCCCTACCCTTTTGACTTTTTGAAAAAACAACCATACTACCTACATTCCTTCCCTGATTCAGTAAAACACATCCACAATGAAGGAATAGGAATATTCCACTAGGAATACGAGTATAAATACCTCTGAGTTCACCTTGACAACAGACTGGACTGGAGGCGCAACAGTGAAACAGAAGGGACAGAGCAGACTTTACTTCTTGAGGAAGCTTAGGTCCTACAAGATTTGCAGCAAGATGCTGCAAATCTTTTACAAGTCTGTTGTGGAGAGTGTAATCTCTTCAGCCATCATCTGTTGTAGCAGCATCAGAGCCAGGGACTTAAAAAGGTTAAAGAAGGCTGGTTCTGTTCTTGGCACTACAGTGGAACTGCTAGAGATGATGATACAAAGAAGGATTCTTCATAAAATCAAAAAAATTATGGACAACCCTGGGCATACTCTTCATGAGACTGTCATACAACAGAGCGTCTTCAGTTTCGCTGCAATACAGACCGCTGCAGGAAATCCTATATGTACCAACACCTAATTTCCCTCTGGGATCAATAAAATATTTTTGAATTGAATTTAATCCAGCACTGTATCACTGTCAAACAAATCCCAGAGAAATACACAAACGGCGATATGTAATGCATCTCTACTTCAAACTCATTCAGATCAACACATTCAGATTTTCCAAGCTGGATCCTAATACTTGGTATCCAACATTTTGTTGCCTCTTCTGTCAACAATTTATTTTATTTTAATGCCCAAGTCAGCTGAAACGGGTTCATTGTTTGTTTGTTTATTCAAATTCAAAATAAAAACGAATTTGTAGATTATCCACTAGTTTCAACTAGGTGAAAGTTTGGATTTAACAAGATTGGTCTTGAATATTTTTCTAATTGTTATAAGTAACCATTATGAAACTTAATGTATACTGCAAAAACACATTGAATTTAGGTAACATAGGTTACTTGGCTTCCAGACCAGAGTCAAAAAGACATTAATTTAAGCAGATTGTTGTTTATAACTTGTTTAAGACAAGCTAAATAGTTTATAGCGCCAATAACTTAAATAACTCAAGGTCATTTTTGTAATTCTTTCATGTTTTAAATTGAATCACAAAGATCTTAAAGGGTCTCTTTTACTAGCAAAACTTTTAAATATTCATTTTGTGCCCTTTTTAGTAAGCATTTAGAAGATTTTGATGGTTATATTTAAAACTAGAGCTGTCCAATGTATCCGATTGTATCTTCATGGCAATACTCATCAGTGGTAGATCGCATAGTCCTACTTCAAACTGAGAAATCATCAGTCCTATTCAATAAATAACTTGAGTGATTTGCAGATGTTGATGTTAGACTTAATAAAAAGCAAACCTGCAGGTTTCATTAAATGCCTTAAGCGATCTATATTATAAATAAGTATTTCAGAAAGCAACTTATCCCCTGAAGAGTAAATATGGTGGTGTTCAAGGTTGGAGAACCAAATGATTAAAGAGCAACTCACCAACAAAAACATTAGAATACTGTGAAAAAAATCGCTATTTACTTCTTAGTTTTTGCAGGAAAAAAGAAATTAGGATTACGTCTAATCAATCAAAATCTGGTACTTTCAAAACGATATGTCAGTCTTCAATACTAGGAATAGGGAATCCCTTAACCTTAATCACTGCCTCGTGGCATTGAGCCAATCAGCCTGTGGCATTGCCAGGGAGTTATGGAAGCCCAGATTTCCTTGATGTTTGCTGTCAGCTCTTCTTTGTTTTTGGGTCTGGTGCCCCTCATATTCCTCTTGATAATACTCCATAGATTCTCAATGGGGTTTAGGTCCAGCGAGTTGGCTGGCCAGAAAAGCACTGATGGTATGGGCATCAAACCAGGTTTTGGTGCTTGTGGCGGTATGGGCAGGGGCCAGGTCCTGCTGGAAGATGAAATCTGCACCTCCATACAGATCCTCAGCAGAAGGAATAATGATGTCCTCTAAAACATTCTGGTAGACTGATGCGGTGACCTTGGATTTAAGAAAGCAGAGTTTATCAACACCTGCACCGGACATTACACCCTAAATCATGACTGACTGTGGGAATTTCACACTGGATCACTGGAGTTAGGGTTCTGTTCCTCACTTGTCTTCTCCAAACCCTTGGACCTTGATTCTCGAATGAAAGAGACACTTTACTTTAATCAGAAAAGAGAACCTTTGACCACTGGCCAACAGTCCAGTCCTTCTTCTCCTTGTTCCAGTTGAGACACTTCCTACGTTGGCTTACCCCTCCTTTCCACCGGTGGCAAAAGCAGCACGAGTCTGTCTCAGGAGCGTCATGTCGCAGCACTTTTCTAAATATACGCAGCAGTCCTATTTCTATTTGCTATGCGCCTCATACGCACCCGGTTGAAAAGGCCAAGCAGCAGAATACCCAAGTGAAACGTGCTGCTCCTGTAATGTGCCACTTATGCATCCGGTGGAAAGGAGGGGTTGGGCTCAGAAGTGGTTTGACCCGAGGAACCTAACAGTTGTAGCCCATCCACTCTTTCTGGATCTCTGCTAGATTCATGAATCTTCTCTGTTTGATGATCCGCTAAAGCCCACAGTCAGCTCTTCTGCAGGTTTATCTTCTTCTGCCACATTTTGTCCTTCCACTAGGCTTTCCATTGATCTGCTTGGACACAGCACTGTGAACAGCCAGCCTCCTTAGCTGTGAACTTTTGTGGCTTACTCATCCTATGGGGGGTATCAATGATGGTCTTCTGGCCAGTTGTCAAGTCTGCAGTCTTCCCCATATTGAACCAAAGTGAAGCAATTTAATGACACCTGGAAAATCTGTGCAGTGCTTTGAGTTTAGTAGATGAGTAGTGTGTGACACTCAGTTTAAAACATTCATGCCCTGTAAAATGTGGGCTGATTTCTTCACAGTATTCTATTTTTTGGAATTCCTGATTTCGTGGGTTTTATGTGCTGGAAGACCAAATTATGTACAAATAAACAACTAAATACTTGAAATTGTTCATGTTGTGGGCTCTGAATCTATAATCTATGGAAGCGTAATGTTTTGAATGGAATTATGGAAATAAATCAACTTTTCCATGATATTCTAATTTTTTGGAAAGGGTCTGTAGGATATCCTGGTTCCTGGAAAGATTCCTGCAGTGAAAGCAGACCTAAAGGCATTCTGCTGGACAACAGTCAAGTCAACAGTCATTCATATGATTGTGTAGGCCAAATACATTGGCACGATATAGCATTTCTTTATTAAAAATGTGTTTTATAGTATTAATCTATTTTAAGAAACTGTTTATTCTTGGTAAGCCTTAGTAATCCAAATGAACAGAAATAGGAGCTTGAAATAAAGCCCTCTGTGTAAAATGAGTTCAAAATCCAGAATTACATTTCTGAAATAGGTTAACTGTTTAATGACCTTTTATATTGCTCCATAATGTACTAAACACTTGAAATGATATCTATAAACAATATGCTTAGACTTTTTTAGGTTTGTGAAACAAAACAAAAACCAAATGGCTTTATTGTTGCAACATGCACCTTAGAACGTAACAATATTTCAATACAATATGCTGTGTGTTTCCAGACTCTGAGTAATCATAACAAGTAATGATTTTAAATAATGATCAAAACTGATCATTCTTTATTTTTTCTTATAATGGAGTAAATCCAATTATTTGAGCAGTGGGGGGAAATCAGGCTCTATTATGCATTAGGATTGAAGGGAGCAGAGGGCTAATGCTTTATATTAATGTATAACAAAATAATATCCTTCAATGATTTGATAAATGTGTCAAACTGATTGGCAAGGGAAAATCCATCTGTTTTTAAGTGTTTTCCTGTCCTCTTGGATTTGGTTTGTAGCAAAGGAAGGAGCAGGTTCTGGTCTCCGTTGCTCCTTCTGAAGCTGCGTCCTCTCTTCTTCTGAGTTTGGCTTTATCCTTTGGAAGTCGAACAAAATATCAGAGCTGCTTTTGTTCACACAAAAACCTGAACCTTTATTGTTGTGGCTGTGTCGTCTGATTGCAGGCTCCTTTCTGGGTTTCTGCTGGGCCTAATTTATGATGGGATTAAAATAGTTAATTTTCTTTTCCCCTCAGCATGAAGGAATTGCCAGATAAGCCAGCTGTAGTCTGATTAGAAACGTGTCTTGGCCGTTATTCTTAAAGACCATTGACGAGCTGGTTTTTTTTTTTTTTTCTGTCGGCGATTCTTTTGTGTAGCAGTCTCGCACCATTGTCCCCTAATGCCCTGGATGCACTTTGGCGCACAGAATGAGCGTGAAAGCATGCACACACATGCTCCAACATACGAGCACCGGCAGAGAGAGCAGCTCCAGCATCTCTTTGTTCCCCTGTCCTTGTCTGAGAGAAGGGCTTTTCATAGGCTATGCAGCAGCTAGCTAGTAGCATGGTTGACCTTCAAGCTCCTCCAGGTGGCTGCTCAGAGGTACTGCGCCCCCCTGAGAGCAAACGGATGACATGAAAACAATCACTGAAACGTCAAGCTTTCAAATAGTGATATAATCGTGGTAAAGTGTGGGTTCTTTGTTAAATTGTTTAATAGTCACATTATTTCTCTACTATAAGAATGACCTGTTAAATTTAGGCCGTATTCATAGATTAAACAGCTCTTTCTTTTCTTTTCACTCCAAAGTAAAAATAAGGCTTTGATTGAAGCTCCAGTTTAAGCCTGCTAAATCAGATTTATTTTTTAGGATAAATGGGCTTTTCCATGCTGATTGTGAGGCTGAACTCTTCATTGGATACACGCAGTCCCCACCTGGTGGTCTTTATAGGAAATGCAAATATTAAAGTGCAGGCTGGTGCAAAATCGATTTCCCTTTGTGCAGTCGTCTTGAGACATGTTTGTTTCTTTGGGGGTTTGTTTTTTAAACATTTGGCTTTGCATTTTATTTGCACTTGATATTAATCTGCTCTATTTTCTTAAGTTATGGTGGCGTGATGGATTTATAGCAGCGTCTGAGCAGCAACAATAGCTAATTGCCAGAGGTCTGCAAAACGCTCTGCTCAGAGTGACAGGCCCAATACAATAATCACCTTACTCTGCAGTTCCTTTTTTAGCTCCCTCAGAGGGTTTCAGCGTCTAATCAGCAGTTACTGCTTTAGGTTTTATTGCTTTTATCAGCTTTGGTTGAAGAGGCAGTTGGTTGCTGTTTTTTAGCTTGGAAAATGCTTCAGACTTCATGGAAAAGTAAAGAATAGGTGCAGAAATATTTCTCTCAAATTAACTGATAGGTACCAGATGTTTTAATTACTCAGTAAAACTCTAAAGATGTCGATGTTTCACATTCTCAGGAAATAAAAACAAAATGTATTTTATAATTTTATACTTTATCGTATAAATTTGTATAATTTTTTTATTTGTGTTCAAGTTTTGTTAAAATGTTAGTTTGAATTATATTTTATATATTGTAAAAGAGTTAACTTATTTGAATAACCCCAAATTAAGTGTTATTTATACATTTCATTTGGAATTATGTTGCATTTATTTGTTTTTTGTTTTTTCAAATTGTATTTATTTAGAATTTGATCACTTGTCCTATTCTGGATATTTGCAGGATATACCCCAGCGGGAACCCCATACAAAGTGCCCCCCACTCAGTCAAATGGAGCACCTCCTCCCTACACCCCCACTCCTACCCCATACCCCACAGCTATGTACCCCATCCGCAGTGCCTACCCTCAGCAGAACATTTACGCACAGGTAAGGATGTCAAAAACCACATTACCTTGAAAAGACGCTGGGCTTGCTGTCTCCACCATTTAACAGGATCTCCTTGCCGGCTACATAATTTCTCCATCTATTAAAAAACAATTTCTTGAAGCGATTTTGCCAAACTTGCGACCAAATGGCGTCCAATCTGTGCAGTAGTTAGGGAATAAGACATTTTCCAAATTTTGTCGTTTAGACACATTGTCAGAGGATTATTTTCTCTTTGTTCATTATCTTTGTGTTAGGAATTGCTGAATGTGTTCTTTTAATGGAATTGAGTTTGATGAAGCATTTATGCACGCTTTCTTCCAGTTCTGGCTCATGTATTAAATAAATGTACATGAGTTAGTTAACCTCTAGTTTTAATCTCTCAAATAAAACCCGCTGCCTTCAGAGAGCTGTGATTTGGCACTTTAATGCTAGTATAAGCCTTACATGCCCGTACATGCCCCCATCCCTGTCCTCCCTAAACGTTCTCTAAATTTGTTTTCTATCGACAGGGAGCATACTACACCCAACCAGTATACGCGGCTCAGCCACATGTGATCCATCACACCACTGTGGTGCAGCCCAACAGCATCCCCTCCACAGCCCTCTACCCTGCCCCGGTCCCTGTTCCTGCCCCGCGGAACAATGGCATGCATACCATGGGGATGGTAGCCGGGACGACCATGGCCATGAGCGCAGGTAGGACAAGTGTTCACTCCAGTCTTTGTACAAAATGAGACCCTGCAAGTTTCACCTACTGTTCCTTGTAAAACAATTCATTCCCAATTCAAATGTTTGTGAAGTGGAAGGAAGGTTACCCATTATCTAAATTTTTTACCAATAATAATCAAAGGTTTGGTATTAATTTGTATTCGGCTCCCCTGATTGGATACTATTTAGACCGTGCTTTCACTGAAATGACAGCTGGTATTTCTCTGCATTTATGCTCTGATTTGTAAAATAGCTCGGACAGACTAAATGGTGATTATCTGTGAACAGCAGTTTTCAAGTCGTGCCACAGATGGATTAAGATTTGGACTTTGACTGGACCATTCTAACACATGAATAAGCCATTATCTAAAGCATCCTATTGTACCTCTGGTTGTATGTTTAGGGTTGTTATGCTGTTGGAAGGTGAACCTCCGGGTCAAGCTCAAAGCTTGTGACATTTAAGTTTCACCTTTATCTGCTGGTTTGTGTTGGTCCATCACATAAAATATACTGAAGTTGTGGTTCTGATGTGACATAAAAGTTAACGGGGGTCCAAGGCACTGTTTAACAGAGTTAAATGTGTGTAGGGACTCTGCTGACAACGCCCCAGCACGCACCAATTGGAGCACACCCAGTTACTGTGCCAACCTACAGGCCCCAAGGTACACCCGGTTACAGCTACGTACCGCCTCACTGGTAGAGCCCACCCATCATGTGAGTATCTGCAGAGAAAATCTCTCCTCTTTTTTTTTTGGTCCTGTTTTTCTTCCCACGCCGTCTCAGTCGACATGAACAAACTGTGCAGCCTCACGTTTCTTCTCACTCAGAGACTGTTTTAAATCAGTCCCTCATGTCAGCCTGTGCTCTTGTTCTCTGTTCTCCCCACCAGATCTGGAGTCCACCATCGTATGCAACTGCTCAAATGTTACACGAGCTCCCAGCGGTAACCATGAGAACTCGGCACCTGTCTGCAAGAACAAAACTAAAGTGCAACAGCCACTTTACTATTATTATTATGCGACATTCTCTGTTTTTTACTAAGGCTGGTTTTATTTTTATTATTTTCTTCTCGCTTTTGTTTATTTGCCAACCAGTCATCACCTTCGTATTTTATTTCCTCTCGATTGTTTCGCTAGAATTCCTCATTTTCCTTTTTGCCGTGCTGGAACTCCAGAAAGGACTCTCGACCAATTACCAGTGTCGGTCGGTCGCTCCCGTTTCTGTGTTGTGCTGATGTGTATGTGCTCCCCGCCTGCTGCCGCCGCTGCTCAGTTCGCTGGAAAATATTAGGCATCATCATCATAATCATCATTAAAGACTTGACTAATGCTGCCAAATTTTCTAACTAGATATCAGCACAGGGTTTTAACATAATCGGATACAATTTTTTCCTGCTTTTAAAGGGGTAATATTTTTAAACATCCTTTATACTACCCACCTCAATTGCTTCACTTTTTGAATTATTTCCTGCCTTTGCTCTTCATCCCTTTATTTTGGGCGATGATGTTTGATTTTCAGTCCGATCTCACTCGTCTTCCAAAGCGTAGTAGCTGTGTGTCTGTCATCCCTTCTGTTACATTAGTCGGTGCTGTGAGCACTTGTAGACCACGACCCGTCGTGTCCACATCAACGTTGTACCTAGTACACACTAATGAAAAGGTTCGCCAACTTCATGCTACATACTATGCAGCCTGGTATGTTGGGACACTATTGGAATCTTAACCTCGCTAATTTGGGTCACAACAGTAGCTTTATTGGGTGGGTGGGTTGGTGCATTTAGAATATTAGGGGAGGGGAACAACACATAAACACACTTCGTGGCACTTACTGTACAGTAACTCCAGTTGTAACACACACAAAAAGAAACCTTGAGTTTTCTGGCAGACACTGCCAGCAGAATAGGAGTTTAAAGGGATTGTGTTGGCAGTAGGTAATGAAAGGAGGAGGGGATATAGCACATTCATAGGCAGGCGATTCATTTCAAGGTACAAGACATTTAAGTGTGTGACGCTTCTACTTTAAAGGGGGACGACACGTTGCGGCTACTTTTTGTACTCGACATGGGTTTTCTGTCGTGTCTTTTGCTGTGAGCGTGCAATTTCCTTCCATTTCCCAGGCGAGGACTAATAAACACGCGGCAGATGAAGCGAATTTAATGAAGGGCCAATAAAGTAGACGCGCTGATAGTCTGACTTCAGCGTCATCCACTGCTGCTGAATGATAATAAACTTTCTGGGTCTAACAGGAACGCTAAGCACTTGTTCTGGTGAATGTGCAAGGACAAAACCAGGCTGTGATCATTCTTCTTCTGGTCCTCTCCTGGGAAAGATTTGTGTTGAAGGTTAAAGATTGATTGTCAGGTTTAATTTTTAGATAAGGCCTGTGGCATTTTTCAGAATTTACTACTAGGAAAAAAAATCTACTTTCATCTAGGCATAGGCCGGTTCTTAGCATGTAGTTATGACCAATGTTACATTTCCTGTTATACCATTCTTATGGTTTAAAGTTATTTACTGAGATGCAGGAGAAAGCTATCAGAACTCATGGAACCCCTCCCCCAACTGTGTTGGTGGACTGCTGGCCAGCTGGCTGAAAGAAGCCTACTACATTCCATAGGCTGTCTTGATTGCAAAAAGACAAATTTGGCCATTTCAGAACAGGGCTGCACAATTTAAGTAAAAGATGACATTGCAATGTTACTGTTGACTATTGTGATGACGGTATTAGTTGCGACTCACACTTTCCTCTGTTTTCTATCATCAATATAACCACTCTTTTTTTTTTATTTTCTTTTTTGTTTAGCTTTGTTAGATTTGTATCATGTATGGGCATCAAAGACAGCAAAAGTTTATCCAACTGGCCTTATATTACCAACATTACGATTGCAATGATGATTGCAATTCAATAAATTGTGCAGCCTTATTTTGAATATTTTATATAATAAGCACTTCAAAGCAATTCATTTGAGTATCAGCATCAAAATAACGACAAAGTTTATAACATAGTTATAAATCTAGTAATTGATATGTAATTTAAACTGCAAGAGGAATAATTTTTGTTTTAAATTAAACGAATTTAAAACAAAACATGGGTTCCAAATACAGCATGTTTTTGTCTGAATAGTTTGTTGTTGTTTTTAACTCAACCAGGATCTTGTGCCGGCCCATGCCTACTCGCAGCCTAACTTTAGGATCTGTACAGTACAGGTTGGTATTACAAGAAGCATTTACTGCTGGTATGTGGATGTAGTGGTTTGATTTTGGCAATAAATTAAGAGGGGCCGCCTCCAGCCTATTGGCATAAATTATTTTACCAGCCTTTTTGAATTTTTTAAAAAGTCGCTTATCCGTTGTGAAATCCAAATAGGGAGTCGAGGCTGCTCACGCTGCCAACATTCAATAAGTAATACTGCAAAGACGTTAAGAACATATCAGAACTTTGGGGTGTTGAAATACATTGTAAGGAATTATTGCACAAAAGATAAAGAAAAAAAAACTTGACTATACTATAAGTTAATGCTAAGTAACAGGTACTTAGGCTTTGTAGTGCAAAAAGAAGGAAAAAGCAATTTATATCATAATTAAAACAATAAGGTGGAGTGTTTGAATTATTATTAGTCAAGATGTTTGTACACTAGTAGGTTAATTCTTAAGATATCGCATTATGCCGCTGTCGGAGGAAAATAAATATTTGACTGAATATCTGGTGGATATTGGGGATGAAGAGTTCCGACCATGACCAGATCCTGTATATTTGAAAGTGATTATAAGACCTAAGAAGGGGGGAAAATAAACAGGATTTTCTTGCGACAGCAGTAATGTTACTCTACATTACGATTATTTAACCAACCACTACTTTTGTCAGTATTTCTGAATAAAATCCTCTTGTTTGCTTTTTTTTCCCTCCTTCTCTCCCATTGATCAGTTGAGCGTAATGGGTATGCATAATATTCAGGTGTCTTTCACTATATCATTGGATTTCTAGGTAAAAAAAAAACAATAACATGCAGTATATTTAAAGAGCAAGTGGTACAGTAATGTATTTCTAGCTAAGCATGGTTGCATTAATGTGGCAGCTACTGTTTGTGCTTTTATTTAATTTTCTTTATTTACTTCTTCTGCATCCTTTTCCTCTACATATCTTTTCCCTTTGAGGCCAGAAGTCAACATGGTGTCTGTAGATAATTAAAAGTTGTGGAATTTGCCGTCAGATTCCCAGTTTTTTTTATGCCTGCTGCCTGAATTCAGACATGTTGAGGGAAGTAGAGGATGAGCGACAGAGCTGAAGTGGAGTATAAATGTGTCTAACTCTGTTTTAGCTCCGTAGCTGCAAGGATGTATCGAATGATGTCTATAAAAAACCCTCAGCCTCCATTTTTTTTATTTTAATTTAATTTTCCTGTGCCATATTTCACCAATTATTTAGTAACTATTCGTTTCTTCTCACTAATAACTGGTGAGCTCTGAGACCTTGTTATGTCTTGCTTCTTGTGAAATCAGTGTTTTCCTATTGCTGTCCTTTTTTTTTCTCGGGTTGTTGACTCTTATTACCTGTCTGACCTTTTAACCTGACTGTATCCTCTGTGTCCGGTCTTGTTTTTACTCCGTGTCATTTTGCATCCCCCTTCAGACACTTAATTTCACCACCCTCGGGATGCAAAAGGATGTCTGTCCCCAGTCTTTTTCCACGCTTACCTCGATTGAACTTATTTATCTTACAGATTAATCTTTTTTTTTTGTTTGTTTGCTACACACACTACCCTCACATTAAATGCAGTCTTACTGAATTTCGTCATGATTGCTGCCGTTCTCAAAAGTCAACTTACCCTGTTTAACACTAGATGTCACTAGTGACAAAGTCATAAAGTGGCTTCTTTGTGGTTGAAGGCTTTGAGCCTACATGCATAGAAAAATTGGGTGTCGTATCTTGAGCACTAGCTTATTATGATCCATATAGTCTTTCAAGGACGTTTCCAGAAGTTCTCTTCTAAGGTAACAAAACAAGACTTTAGATGAAGTCTCGTATTTGTTGCACTTACAAGTTTTCTGAGCTGTGGACCAAGCTGGTCTGTGCATGTTGTGGTAATTTCATTTTTCTCCTCAGACACCAGTAATAAAAGAAATTGGTTATTGTTGTTTTTTTGGGGGAGGGGGTGGGTTAGCTTAAAATATGAAATTGAAGTGAATGCAGTCTTTTCAGGAAAGAAACTTGATAAAAATACCATAACAAGCAGTAAAGAGAAACTCAAATTTGGGCATCATCAAAGTGTTTTTGTACAACTAGTTTCCATACCATTTTAAAAACTACTTGTTTTTTCTTCATTTACCTTTCCTCATCCAAACTCATCAAAGTTTCATAAATGGGTTTGTTGTTTAGTCTTAGCATATTTATCAATGAGCTAGGTGCCCATCTAGGAATATTAAAAAGGGTGGGACCAAATTTCCATTTCTTTTTGCAAGTGATTTTACTTTAAACATGAATAATAAATCTAACAAAATTTAACTTCTAATTTTTCATGTAATATTTTGGGTTTTTAAAGGGAAACTCTGTCCTTCTTAGTTTCTTTTCTTGTTTGATGAGAAGATCCAATTACCAGAACATGCATGGTACCAACACTGTATAAGAGGCAGATCCACAGAGCTGGAGCTGAGAAACAAAACAACTTTTCTTCGTAGCTTTCCTGCTTTACAGGAAAAGCAAGTATGTGCCTGCCTATTTAGTTCGCTCCATTCCTCGTCTCCTTTATTTTTTTTTTTCAATTTGCACTTAAAGTGAAAAGTAAGTAGTTGAACATTTTTAGCGTTCTGAAAGAGGGAACGTGTGCAAAGTTGTCTTAAATATGAATCTTTGATCAACTCTTCCTCTTTCCATATGTCATCCTTTCCGCTGTAACATTTCCAAACCTGGAAAAGGTGAAAAACTCTTCAACCTTGTTCAACTTTGACAGTGAAGACATGACCAGATCCATTCATTACCTCCTACGTCCATTTCCCTTCACCTCTTCTCTCTCTCTTTTTTTTCTGCCTTGCAGTTTGAGTCTTTTTTCATGGGTATAAATTACAACACTACTATCACGATAAATAGTAGGCTTTTAATTGTCCTTGATGTTCTTGCTGCAGCTTTTTATTTTTCAACTTGTCAGATGTCTCTCTTGGTTTTGATTTGACACTAAATGTGATGCAAAAAGTGGAAAATTCCTTGTCTTCCAAAAGAAAAAAAAAAGGAAAACAGAAAAAAATACATGTGCTCGGATCGAGTAATAGGAACAACCCCATCTTTGGAAGTTTTTAGTTTGGTACCCAGTTTGCACATGCTATGGTATCTCTGTTACCGTAAGGTTTGTGTTTGAAACTGAAGCCCAACGTCTGTTCAGCGTTGAGAGAAGTGAATTGTATGTTAGCTATTTGGTCCGGAGTGAAGGACCAGCGTCAGGCTTGTGATATGAAGTGTAAATCTGTTTTTTTTTTTTTTTGTTTGTTTTTTTTTTTTTGTCTTTTTTTTAAATGTATTTTTGTTGTTGTTGAGGGTTTTTTTTTAAGATCAGTTAGTGATCTTAGTACTATAACTAAGCCAAGTTTGTAATTGTATATTTACTGTAAAATGTAGAACATTGAATAACTATTAAAATTTTCCTATAAAAGGAAGAAGATCTCTTGAGCTTTTTTTCAAATCTTTCATATTGTGGTGAAAGGAAACAAACTGAAGAACACTCTTCACTTTCACTTCTCCCTGTAACCATCCGCAGACATCCGATCAGCTAAAGCAACATCAACCATTGCTCAGACAGATTTCCACATGTCTAAACGCTGGTTATCTTTATTTTTTGCACAGAACACAAGCTTAACAAAGCATGCATTTAGTTCAGCACAATGTTTAAAATAAACCTATTTACAAGGGTTCCCAAGCAGTATGGAAAAAGTCTGGGATTTGATTAGTGTTTTTCAGGTCTGAATGGACAAAAATATTTACATTTCCAAATTTTATTCTTTATTTTTTTTAAGGTTTTATCTATTCCCCCCTCCTCTTCATATCCTTCCTGCATTCATTTTTTTTCTGCCCTTGCTTTTTCTCCTTGTACCATTCCTTGCTTTCTTCTGTTCTTCCCTCCTCGTCTCCTAGCTCTACTTCATACTTGTCCTTCCTTCTATCCTTTTTTCCTTAACCTGTCTGCTTCCTTTCTGTCATTCCTTTTCTTGCACCCTTTCTTCCATGTGCCCTTCCTTACATCCCTTCTACCATGTTCCCCTATCTGAACTAATGTAATGTGTGTATAACTACCTGGTGGTGAACATGCAGTAACAGGTAAAAACTAGTTATCATGAACTGAAATCTCAAGGCTTAACCCGTCTCCCTTTATGTTCAAAGTGAAGGGTTTCAGATGATCCTTTTGCACACTCGGTCAACAAGGATGAACATCCTGCCGCAGCTGACTTTACAGATCTCTTCAAACCTTACATATAATCAAACGATTAACTTCGTCAGCTCTTCTATTTAGCTTTACACAGATGTGACTGCAATGAACAATCAGGAAAAACCAGATGCCATTGGAAGTACTCGGCAGTTATTTAGCTGCTTTTGCGTTGAGCAAACAGACGGTTTTTGAATGTTTCCAGTAAGCTCGAAGATCTAGTTCAAGTGGTGCACATTAAACCTTTTCAACGGTTTTTTTGTTTGTTGAAACCATTTTGATAAAGTTGCTGATTTCTGTAAAGGAAAAGTGTCTTTCAATAAATAAAAATCGCTGGCAAGATGAGTAACGAGAAGTTTGTGAAAGGTTTGTTGTGGGTATTAGAAGCTGCTCATCTTCGTTTGTGGGAGCGATAGGAGTACGTTTACTTGCTGAGGTAAGCAGCGCTGCACTTGCATCAAAGTGGTTCCATTTGAGGCTGCTTTATATGTAGACCCCACTCAATCGCAGTTGGTCTAATAATTGAAGACTAAAGACAGTTCGTGATAATGAAAAACTAAAACCCGGTTGATTTTATTTTTTCACCTTTGGAGATTTTGTGACGCAGTTTAAACTATGGGTTTGGCCTAGCATGTAGAGGAGGTAGTGTTAAAGGATCAGAAAAACACTTCTTTACACCTTTTTACACAACTTTATCTCTATGTCCGTACACGTCTCAATTCCAACATGACTCATCTTTAATCATCAAACTTGTTTTGACCTACAAATGCTTTTTTCTGTGCACATAACTGGTGTAGCAATAGTGAACAACTGTATTGCCATATCAAAATTCAGTCAGCCTCAAAACATTTTTTTTCTATCTGTCAAAAATCTAGGTAGAAGAGGAAAGTTCTTACACATTACCAATAACTATAGTCCTTGATTATCACATAAGATCTATTTGCCAATAATTTAAGTGAAAAAGAGACAAAACAGACAATACAAATACATCAACTCTAGACTATTACTACCGGGAAAAAGGTTTGTGAATTAGAAAGGAGTGTTCAAAATATGATATAAGCTGATTGAAAGGCTTATTCTTATCAAAAATGTTGGTCCCCCTCTCTGAAGTTTGAAGAAAGGAGTTTTGCAGGAGAATTTTGACTTCTAGTACCTAATCTTATTGTAGGATTTTGCAAACTGTACCTGGGCACATCCATTTCCATCCTCGGAACACCAGAGATGGAACAGGGCCTTCTAAGAACTAAGTTGCATTTCTGCTCTTGGGTTTCACAATCTCTGCCTCTCGTTCGGCTGGAAGGATTATTGTGCTGCTCTAGAACTGATACTGTCCACTCAGAGGTTATTTAGGAAAAGGGAGCCTGTACTGCTCTCTCATCTAGATTTTTATGATGTCTTGGTGGCTCCTCCCTTTGAATTCACAACCAGAAATGATTTACAGAATAATAAGGAAAATTGCTTGTGGAGCTTAATCTAGTCTTACCAGTTGATTCGGGGGTGAAATGAGCAGATATGTAAACGTAGTAGTGTACATTGCAGCCAAAAAGGTTTGACACAACCCAATCTTGGCAGGGTGACGAGTCCTGGTTCTGGACGGTCTGGTAAAGATTCCTTTGGTTTTGATTCTTTTCGTGTCTGAGCCCATGCCTCAGAACCCGGGTGTTCTCTGGCAGCTGTAGCCTGGAGGAGAGGAGATGCCACCAGGACTGATCAGCCAATCAGAGACAAAATTTATTTTTTTTCTATCATGCATTCCTGCTACATTGTTTAAACTCTCAAAGAAAGAATGGAACATTAAACATAAATAATGTCCTTGACTGAAGCAGCCTTTTATGTATTTGTGGTTTTTGAGGCGTAAACATTAAATTGAATAATGAGACAAGAAACCGTTGATAGTTAAATATGTGTGAAAGGTCATATCTTGTGCTTTTGGCCGCTACGCTCGTCACTTCTGTTGAATCACCAGTGTTGTGACTGCACAGGTGGCACATGGTCACTTTTGAAAGTGACTGATAATCCATTGAGCGGTTGTGTTTACTTACTAGCTAAAGAAAATTCCTGCGAACATCATAGTTCTGATGGTTAACATTCCAGCAAACATCCCCGTCTTTTATGTCCGGGGTTCTCACCAGTAACAAGCACACTCTGATTAATGATGCCTATCTGCAGGCAGCCTCTTGGGATGTGTTAATGTAAATCATCCAATCTTCTGACCTACCAAGTTCTCTCCACACACATAGAAACACAAACTCTGAGTTAGGCAGCTGTAATTTAATCTACAGAATCAATAGAGACCAATAAACAGCTTTACAGCAGCTCAATACACTGACATTTAAAGAGTGACAGACAAAGAGTGGAAATCGTCTGTCTTCATAATCATATTGCTGTGGAAAGTCAACCCTCACTCCTCTTGAGAAGAAAATCAATTTCACACTTATTGAATCAGAAATTAAAACTAGAAGTGGCGACTCCAGATTTAACTGCTGACAACTGTGGCAATGATGAGTGATTGTGTTCTGAAGGACAAACAATAAAAAAGGAGTTGATGTGGTTATAATTCAGTTGCTGTAGCGCCGTGGACAAAAGCACTAAAGAACACAGAGCTACTGAATTATTATCACAGTTAGAGTTCCACAATTTGTCTAAAGCTGCAACATCTACCTCACCTCTTGAAAAAAGTCCATTCAAGTTCTATTATAGAGCCAGGGTTTTATTTCTAAAATTGGGCTTCGGAACAAAGAAAAATACTGACCTTTTACAAAGAAGAAATAAAAACTTTTCTTGAATGGAACATTTCACCTTTATGTTTAAAGAAGGAATATTTAGTGAGCTGACAAATAATAGAAATGGGATTATTGTACTATTACAATGAGATATTGTATGAAAATGGATTGAAAGCCTGTTAAAATTAGCAGCATCTTTGCCCAGAGTTATTGGGAGCCACTTTGATTGAACGGAAGATCCACATGTGACTTTTGACCCAATACCATAACTTCTAGTATCATGAAAGTGATCCATCCTAAAGATTCATATAAGGTTCCTAAGTGTAATGCTGCAATAAGTGCTGAATACCCTCTTTAATAAGAATATTCAACACATGAATAAAAAATGCAAGAAATTCATTGTTTGCTGTCTCCATATCATTACTGCTTCTGAACCTGCATGTACTGCATTAAATGAAAGCAATGTCAATGTGTTTCTGTATTATTTCCCCTGGTCAGTCTGGAATATTGACTAGCATTTTTTATATTTAGTCATTTAGTAGACGCTTTTATCCAAAGCGACTTACAAATGAGGAACATAATCATAAACTAGGTCAGGGTTACACAGTGTAAGTAAGTGCTGTAAGAAAGAAATCTCTCAACAGTTTTGCTTAGGAAGCTGCAATTAAATTACATCAGTCAAGGAAGGAGACTTCGATAACGGAACCAAAACTCTGCGTCAGTTTGTAAGCATCCTGTATGTCTAATGATCTGCAATAGTCCATCTGGACTTTGGTTAACTGCCTTTTGAAGACTTGTGAAGATCCCTTTGTGTCTACTTGAGTTTCCTCTCTTTGTGGAGGAGTCATATGGTTTTATCAGAGGTATAAATATATGAATTAGAGGTCTGGAGAATAAATAGATTTACTTTTTCATTCAGCTTGTTTGAACAATGCAGATAGTTCAGGACTTACTGAATGCACAGAATCCAGATAACAGGATGGGGTAACAGAACAAATAAATACTAACATAGGTGAAACCTGGAAAAAAAAAGAATATCGTGAAAACGTTCATTTAGTTTAGTAATTCAACTTAAAAGGTGAAACTAATATATAAGATACATTCAAAATCTCAGAAAATTAGAATATTGCGAAAGCGTTCAATTTTTAAGGCTCAAAGTGTCACACTATAATCCAAAAACCTGCAAAGGGTTCCTGAGTCTCTCAGTCTGGTTCAGTAGGTATCACAATCAAGACTGCTTACCTGACAGTGGTGCAGAAACCATCATTGACCCCCTCCATAAGGAGGGAAAGCCTCAAAGGTAATTGCCAAAGAAGTTGGATGTTCCCAAAGTGCTCAAAGCACATTAATAGAAAGTTATGTGGAAGGGAAAAGTGCCTGGAGAGGATTGTCAGGAAAAGAGCATCCAAAAGTGTTGGGGATCTTCACAAGGAGTGGACTGAGGCCGGAGTTAGTGCATCAAGAGCGACCACACACAGACGGATCATGGACATGGGCTTCAAATGTCATATTCTTCTTGTCAAGCCGCTTCTGTACAACAAACCATGTCGGAAGTGTCTTAAATGGGCTAAAGAAAAAAAGAACTGCAAACTTTGTATCTCATTTGGAGACCAAGGTCCCAGAGTCTGAAGGAAGAATGGAGAAGCCCACGATCCAAGATGCTTGAAGTCCAGTGTGAAGTTTGTGTTGATTTGTGGAGCCATGTCATTTGCTGGTGTTGGTCCACTATGCTTTATTAAGTCCAGAATCAAAGCAGCCGTCTACCAGGACATTTTGGACCATATAATGCTTCCTTTCACAGATGAGCTTTATGGAGATGCTGACTACATTTTCCAGTAGGACAGGCACCTGCCCACACTGCCAAAAGTACCAAAACCTGGTTCGGTGACCATGGGATTACTGTGCTTGATTGGCCAGCAAACTCACCTGACCTAAACCTCATAGAGAATTTATGGGACATTGCCAAGAGAAAGATGAGACATGAGACCAAACAATACAGAAGAGGTGAAGGCTGCTATTGAATAATTATCCTGGTCTTCCATAACACCTCAGCAGTGCCACAGGCTGATAGTATACATGCCACACTGCATTAAGGCAGTAATTGATACAAGAAGGGCCCAAACCAAGTACTGAGTACATATGCATGATTATACTTTTCAGAGGTCCGACATTTCTCTTTTTAAAATCCTTGTTTTATTGATTTCATGTAATATTCTATTTTTTAGAGATTTTGAATTTAGGGTTTTCGTAAGATGTAAGCCACAATCATCAAAATTATAACTAAAAATGCTTGAAATATCCTGTTTTGCATGTAATGAGTCTATATAATTATTAGTTTCACCTTTAAAGTTGAATTACTGAAATAAATGAACTTTTGCACGATATTCTATTTTTATTTATTTTTACCTATAATTCAAGAGAAGGGTGAATACAATTGGACTGTATATGAAGTGGTGCTTATGTAGCGGCCTTTCACTTCGAGTAGAACTTTGAAATAAATGACAAAATGTTTAAAAGAACAGGCACATGCCAAGAGAATTAACTAGAAAAGTTGACCCCCCCCCCCCCCCCCCAAAAAAAAAAAAACATTTACATTGTATTAAGGTGACCCTGAGGGGAGAGCCTTATGAAAAAAACAACACTCCTTGTTAATTTATCCATCTTGCACATACTTCATTTTCTGTTACATTGTTACACAATTCCTAAAAAAAATGAGGTAGACTGGATGTCAAAGGAAGGGGGAAGGGGCAGAGTCCACTAACCAGCTTAAAAGTACTCTAAAAGTAAAGTAGCTCTAAAAGTAGAGCTTTAAGGGTCGTCTATGTTGAGAGACGTTTCACGTGCTTGTTGCCTTTGTGTGGTAAGCGCGCGCACTGCTTGACGCGGTGGTGCTGGAACAACGAAGCAGTCTCAACGCTACCGTGCAGCAGAGCAGGTAGGTCCGGGAGACCTGCTCACACCTCACTACAAGTCCCAGAGTGTTCCCACTGACTTGTCCTCAGCGTCGACTTTACTTTACTCCACGTTTGGGATACAGAAGAAAGCTCGGGACGAAGGAATCGTTCCCTCATGGCCAGTTCGAGTACTTTCTAATGCTGTTCAGGGTAAGTTCTTCTTGTTTAGGAGTTGCTTATATAGCATACCTTTCTTACTAATCTCAAGAGGAAACTACCTGACTAAAAGAAAAAACAACAACTTCGAACCGTCAATATGTCAGTGTTGCCAGCGGTGAATCGCATAACATTGTGGTTAAATAGTTAAGTGTTTTATGGGAGATTGCATACTTTCTTTATAGCATTAGAAACTGAGAGTAAAAGTAACACATAGCCTACCTCAGGGAATAAGACGCTTCTGGGATCAGCTGAAGTTGTTTTTATATGTGTGTGTTATGACAGACACTTGTGAAATGACAGATCATAAAGTAGCCTACTCACCGCCACACAATACAAGGACCTATTTCAATGTATTTTCTACAGATTTCGTGTGATAAACCAACAAAAGGTATAATTGCAAAGTAGGGCTTTGTAGTACCGCCATTTGCTTCGGTTGCAGCTGCAGGGCATTAGTGACATCTCTCTACAAGTTTTGACAGCCGTTTTTGTTACCCATTAATCTTTACAAATTGGCTCAGCCCCAGTCCGGTTGTATGGAAAACAAATGCGAACCTTAATTTTCGCGAGTTGTTACAGTGTTACCTAGCCCCTTCTCAATTGGATTTATGTCATGTAAATGGTGAAGAACACCAGACCCCCCTGATCTAAACTGTTGTACTGTCTCTCTGGCTGTATGTTTAGACTTGGTGTCCTATATAACAGTGTCCCCCCCCCCCAAAAAAAAAAAAATGTAAGAGGGTCGTGTCCCCGATTCTTGGTTGAGCTGGCAAGCATTTTTACCAAGTCAGTTAAAAAGTGGTACAATGGCAACACGATCAGCATCAAGAGCCACAATTTTGACCTATATGTTGCTTTTATTTATTCAAGTCCTTCTGTAATAAAAAATATTTTACACTATTTATAAAATGCACGTTTTCTCATTGGAGTTTTTGGTTTTTGTCCTATTCTCTCACGAGGACCTCAAGACCCCATATCTGTGACCTTAAGTGGGGTCCCAATTCCAACTTTGGGAATTACTGCTCTATAAGGTCGACATTCCGTATTTTACAGCTTCTGAAATGTTTTATTCCCATTTTGTCCTGTATTTATCTCCAATTTAACAGATTCTCCCACCTAAGCTGTGGATCTCTGCAGCTCCTCCCGAGTTAACATGGGCCGTTGATGCTTTTCTGATTAATGCTCTCCCTGCCTTGCCTGTAAGTTTAGAAGGGCAAGGCAATTTTATTTGGATAGCACACTTTCAACAACAAGGTAATTCATACTACCAGGGTGGCAAATCCCTGATAGTATGTAGTTGCGCCATACTGTTTATTTTCCTTGGCAATTGATTAAACAGTACTTTGTGAAATGTTTGAAGGTTGGGATGTTGTTTTATAGCCTAACCCTGCTCAAACTTTTCCACAACCTTCTCCCTTGCCTGTCTGCAGTGCTCATTGGTCTTCATTAAGCTGTTTGTTGACTAATTTTCTCTAACAAACCCCTGAGGTCTTCACATAACATCAGGATTTATACTGAGGCTAAATTACTCTCAGGTGGACCCTGTTTACTAATAAGCTGGCCTCTGATAAAGATTGGTAGCAGTGGATTTTATTTAGGGATATCAGAGTAAAACCTAACATAGTTTACCAGTACTCTGTGTCGGACTATCACCTAAAGTCCCAACAACCCCCTTTGAAGTTTGTGGTTGCAATGTGTATTAAAATAATATTCAAGGGTTATGGATAGACACTGTAACTGATTTAGGTTCATTCATCGCGTTTTGTACAGAATATTCTGTTTTAGTGAGAACCCAAGTTCCTGTACGCTCAGGCTATAGAGGTTTCATTCTTTCAGTGAGCGCTGCAAGGTAGTGCTGGAGGTACACAACAAGTAGTGATGACATGACTGAGAATGGTATGAAGTTTTAAAGGTCATCCAGTAAAAGTAAGCCAAAGATTTAAGCAGGAATGTGGCCGTGTAATCATCACAGGTATTCCTCACTATGTTTTTTTCCATCTTTATGTTACTTAGCTGCTTGGAAGTTGACACTTAAATATTTAAACAACTTTTTTTAAATACAATCACAAAAATGTAATAATTAACAATAAATAAACTTTTATACCACTTCTGTAGCCATACAGACCTCTCAAACCTCACGAGAACCACATTCACCCATTCACACTCATCCACACTTTCATACACCTATAAGCAGATCAGTGGGCAACCTGGGGTTGATTTCCTTACCCAGGAGCACATTGGCATGTAAACGGGACCAAGCTGGAATTAAACTCGCACCCTTCCAACTCCAAGACGATTACCCTTCCCATTAAGCCACAGTCCTCATGAATGACTATAAAAGGTTCTTGGAGATTTTTATGAATGGTCACAGCCTTGACAAGTGACTTATCTTTTGTATGCAAAGTGTTCACAAAACAAGTATATTTCTGTGTAAACCAGGAAAGAATGCAGAGTGCAGAGCTACAGGTAAATGCACTCATTTTGGGTATTTTTGATCGGCGTCTGGTAGAGTAATGGATTAAGTGAATAATAACATTTGCAGGGATCCAAGAGATTATTATGGAATTTGTAATAGTCATCCTAAAATAAGTTGATGTTTAGAAAAATTATTGATTAGTTTTGTTTTTCCATGTAAAATACCTTAATCTAGGGGTGTAATGGTACACCAAATATGTCAGTTTGGTTCATACCGTGGTTCAATTTCACCGTTTGGTTCATTTTTGGTACAGTCAAGGAACAAAGTGAAAAAAATTGTTTTTTGTTTAATGATATTTAAAGAGCAGGTTGCAGGTTCGAGCCCCCTTAAACCACTCTTAAGAGAAGCATAAGGATGTTTAAAAAAAAAAGGTACTCATACATAAATTATTTTGGCTTTTGGAGTCTTTTGTGAGAAACTTTAACCTCCACCAAACCGGACGTGGCGACCTGTCAGCTCAATCAAAGAAAACTGGATTTTAATGCCGACTCTGACACAAAAGAAACTTCAAAACATTTACAACTACACTTATGATGGAGCACAACCAGACAGCTATGAGCCTGCTGCTCGACCTAGGGAGTATAGAGATTAGCGGGGCCAAAACATTGCAAAGCGAAGCTAACATTATTAGCCTGGGTGCTGCAAGTGTAGCGTGGTACAGATGCGTAGCCGACCTCCACTACACATTTAATTTAAAGATTTATTTATTTATTTATTTGTAACCCTGCAGAGAGCACAAAATATACAATTAATATCATTCGTTCACCACACACTCTCAAACACAACGTAACTGAAATGTGTGGGCTCGATTCTAACGGCTGTACGCCGCGGTCTCGCGCAACGCTTAACTTTTCCACACACCGTGTAGCGAACACGCCCTCTGCTGGTCGGAATTAGCAATTTCACCCTACTGCATCACAATTTCTTCCAGTCTTAGAATTAAATTATGATTACATGTAGAACATGAATGGTACCCAAACTGAACATGTAAATCATCTTAGTACCAAAATAACCATATTAATAATAAGGATAATAATGATACTGATAGGATACTGATAATAATAGTAATAACAATAGTAATAATGAAAATCAACTGAATATGGCTCTGTACGCCACACAAGCTAGCTTTACTGTTTCTTTAACAACCCACATATCACAGTGCTTCTAATCTTTTGATATCATTCTTTCAATAAAGTTGGTAATTAGCAGATGTTAGACAACAAGACTTAAAATGCACAGATCCCGTCTGCGTAGAGCTGAGCCTCTGATGGATCTGTGATCCTGTCTCCTGCCTGCTACAGGTCCCGAAGCAGCCGCTGACAGCGGTCCTATGAAGCTGTATGCACCTGATCTTTGCTTTGGTGTCCCATGTTATGCTCCATCCCATCGTTTGGATGATAATCCTCAGGTCGGAAGTGAGCAGCACCAACGTCTGCATTTTTCATAGCCGAGGCAAAAATGAAGTCCAGTCTTGGCAGCCGCACAAAACGCACCCAGGCACAGAAGATAGTGCTGTTTTTTTTACTTTTTTTCTTTTTCTGTTTTGCGTTTGTGCTGTTTTTTTTTCTTTTTTTCTTTTTCTGTTTTGCGTTTATAAATCTGTGGACCCAAGTCTGGTGATTGTACAGCCTCCACGAACACAATAACAAATTTTTTTTTGGCCATAACATCTGCAAGCAGAAGGCTGGGTTTGTTTACAGAGGTGCATCTGTTGCTGGCTAAAGTGCAACGCAGTTATGCTTCCCAGTGGAAACTTGGTACACATATGTACAGGACTAGGGATGTTAGATAATATCGATACGATATCGTAATTTTTTTTGTTACGATATTGTATCGATATTCAAATGCAATGTATCAATTTTTATTTTATTTTTTAGAATTTGAATGGAACCATTAATGATGACAGTAATTTTTGTAGTAAAATTAAAAGCATGACCGCTAGTTGGTGGCTGTTTTCACCTTCTTCTTTCCAGTGGATCAACTAGATCTAGTAATAAAACTGGATGTGTTTTGTATGAAACAGGTTGGAGTGTTTAGAACGCTGTGACAGTTTTTCTACTTAAATTCAGTTTTAAAAATCACAATATATAGTCTTACTCATAGTATCACAATATATCGTATCGATACATATCGTATCACCAGATTCTTGCCAATACACATCCCTGTACTGGACCAGAGGGTGTGTACCAAGAAATTCAGGTGTACCGCCACAGCCCTAACTTGATCATTTAGGTATTACCTACATTCTAAATGCTTTCAACGTGGAAGAATATCACACGTTAGTCTATAATTTTTGGGTGTTTTATTACAGCAATATGATCCAGTTTAGTAAAGATAAGTTTTCACAACACAAATGTTGTAAGTGTTAGTAATTTACACAGGCTGTCGAGTGAAGAGACTTGTCCAGCCCTCTGGGGAACTTTTGCCAACTGTGATTTTATCGGAGATTTCCTTCTGCTTGGCAGTCGTTGGGCTTCTGTGGGCGTTTTGTCTGACTCAGAACAGTATAATGCGGCTCCGGTTTTGAGGTGCTAAATTACTGCAAGGGTGAGAATAAAGAATCAGGGGTAAACCTGGTGAGTAAATAGTCTGAAGTTCAATGCTTAAACCATGCCAAATAGGTAGAGTTACAACCTTCAATGAAAACTCAGAACAAATGTTGGTGTACCGTAATTCTCCACAACTGTCAGAGATGGATAGAGGAAGCAGTCAGTGTCAATGCTAAAAAAAAGTTCCTTTGTTTTTTTTTTCACTTCACACACTCTGCTCTCACCAGACTTGCATTTTTTGGCTGTCTCTGCAGCAGTTTCATGACAACATCAACCACACAGCATCTATCTAGAGGCTTGTTAAGCCCCTGATAAGCTATGTGTCTGGCCAAATGTGTTAGCAGAAGTTACAGCAACCCACAGCTGCAGAAGTTAGGCAAAACATGTTTTTACGACTAGATTACATTCCGAACAATAATAATTAGGACAGAAAGAAACAAGTTCTCAGTGGATGATGGACAAAAATATTTGTGAGCTATCAGAAAGCCACTAATGTATCCTATTATTTTTTAGAGATGCACCAATCAGTCAGCCACAGATCAGATCGCCCGATTTTGGCTCAAAATAATCTATCAAATGCATTAAGAGTATTTTCAGTCTTTAAATTGATCAACAATAGCATGAACCCTGATTCACCTTCTCAGAGTTCTAACAGGGATAATAAATCCCTAATTTTCTGTTAAATTCATTCTCCAAGCAACCTGTAGCACATTATTTTCCCTGTCATGTATTTCAGTCCTTAGAAGGGAAAACAATTGGAGGCGGAGGTCAAAATTGGAAGTTCAAAGGAAACACTTCATGCCAACTGTGTGTTTATTTGTTTTTTTTACAGTTATAAAGGAGATCTGCTTTTTATTTCAATCATCTATAAGGACCTAGCAGGACAAATAATTTATACAGATTTATGTGTTGCCGTCTGGGGGTGTGCCGATTCACCGTAATTCGGTTAATTGCGATGTGAAACGTGCGAAATCGATTGCAATTCAAAAGTGTTGAAAAATCGATTATTTTTCATTATAATTAAACTCGAAAAACATAAGTCTGGCGTGTCGCACTGACACTTTCAGGCAGAAACTGGCAGAAACAGTATCCTGCAGCTAGTGTTTCAGCCTTGCAGTGCGACATTTACAAAATACGACACATATTTTGCACTTTAGTTGTGAAAGGAGTGTGTTTGTTGTGTATCATGTTAGAAGCAACGTCTTCTTTTCCCCAGACATGTCCACTTTTTCGGTGCTGTCTGGGGCATCCTCGCCAAGCGCAGCGCAGGGCAGCTCATGTTTACCAGACGTCAGCCCAAGTGTAGCTTTAAGCATGAAACACGAAGGACATTTCCTTCATTCCATCCCGGTGTCGACTAATGTATAGTGGAGAGCACCGTACTCATAGCTGGCAGATTTGTTTCTGCATGACAAGTGGCAAACATCCATTTGGTCAAACTGACCTAAAAACTGTGAAAACACTGTACAAAGTTAGAGTTCATGTATTAATTTGACACCGGGGAAAAACAAAGAAGTACCCAGTTTAAGTGTCTTCGGGAGAATGCTGCTGATTATTTCCTATTACTTTGAATAGAAAACTAATATTTATTTGATCAGAATATCATTTCTGATTTTTGTGTAATTGTTGTCCTGTATGACTTAAAAAGAGAGCTATTATTGTTATAGGTTTATTTTCTGATAAAGAAAATGATCTAATTCTATTTAGATTTTAAAGTTATTTCTGTAATGGTACCCTCGAAATTGAATTGAGTTCATTTGACTATGAGCACTATTGACTATGTGACTATTGCACACAGATACATTGGGATAATGATGCTCTAACGATTTATTGTGCAGCTCTAGTTGCCATTGTCCAATAAGTTTGTTGTTTGAGACTGTGGTTATCACAGAAAAGGGCAGTTTTTTTGCGGATAGTTTTTGATTTGTAAAAGTAGTGCCTTGGGGTTATTTCTGTATACAATTCACTGACTATTCAACAAATGTGAGTCATCAGATTCAAAAGATTAAATGAGGGTTCTCAGCTGATTGATGTTTTCCCTTTGGAAAAGAACTTGTGTCATCACGCCTTGGCCACACCTACTAAATCTGCATGGCTGAACACATTTTTAATGTGTGTTGCAATTCATAGGTTGGGATCTAAACTATTCTATGCATGTGGAATTTGTGCAGAAAATGTAGAAAAGCTGTAAAAGTCCAAACCAAACTGACTGATCCTGTCTCACAAAAAAATTCCAAGAGGTTCCCAATGTAGTCTGGAACATTCTGGAGTTTGAGTTGATCATTTTCCAAGTCTATATTAGCATTTAAAAAAAGTTTAAAAATATGTTTCAGTGTTTATTTTTTAAGATTTTTATTAGGATAAATATCTGAAATTATTACACATTAAAATAATCCGTGAAATCGTCCTTTTACACACTGCTGAGCCATAAGACAACATTAGCATAGTGCTGTTTCATGATTTCTGCAACATATATGTTTTGTACTTAAATGGTCCAGAATGTTATTAAATCTGAAAAAATGTTAAATTTTGAGTACAGGCAAATACAGAATTTGGACAATTAAGAATTTTTGAAAAAATAAGACAAATTGATGTAACCTGCTTTTGAGATGGCCGTGCTGAGAGGAGGCAGTTTTTTTCCCGATGCAGATTTAAATGTCCAATCCATCCACCTGAGTACAGTACAACAGTACAGTACAACCCTAAACTTTTCTTAGGACTCCTGGCTTTAAAGGAGACAGGAGGCACTGTTTCCAATGTATTCTATTTTATTCAGCCATAAATTAAAATAAAATGTTTTATTATTTGAAAGACAATTGCTTGTATTAATGCTGCTGTGTCCTGTCAGTTAAAACAGATTTGGGAGTAAAAGATGAAAATGGGAACCAACATAAGATAGCTCCATGTGTGGACGACATATTATTGTTTATTGAGAATCCCATTCGCTCAATCCCGGCCCTCTTACAAAATTTTACGGAATATAGTGTAGTATCTGGCTGTAAAATTAAGCATAGTAAATCAGAAGCTTATATCCAGGTTCATTTGGCAAAATAAGAGACCAAGAGTGAGGCAGAAAATATTCACTCTTGGGAAGAATCGGGGTGGACTTAGCCTCCCAAATTTAAAATATTATTTTTGGGCAGCACAACTAACAGAAGTGTTAGCTTGCATTAATAATGACATAGAAATGGGATGGGTAAAGATAGAACAGAGTTAATTGCCAAATATAACTTTATATCCTTTAGTGTTTTTGAACAAGCAGTCCCAAAATAAATTGGAAATCACAAATGTATGGGTAAAACACACCTTAAAAGTTTTGTCGACAGTCCAAAGGAAAATGAAGGGGACAGCAGCTACTTCATGGGCGCTGCAAATCTCCGGAGACCCGGACTCCCCCGCCCTCAACAGTTGGTGTCACGTTTAAAAGTTGGAGAGATAAAGGCCTAAGGGACATTGACCAGCTGTTCGGAAAAGATGGTTTACAGCCATTCTCGTATCTTCAAGACAAGTTCCTTCTGCCTTAATTAGGTATATTCAGGTATATCCAGATTCCGATCACAAACCCTAAAGACTGGAATACAATTAAAACCGCCCTATCAAACATAGAAATATTCTGTATTAATATAATTAAACACCACCTACCTAAAAAAACAAAACATGTTACCCATATATAAGAGTTTATTCTTAGATGCACCCGAAAATAACTTTTATATAAAATATAAATAGGAACTGTAGCTTAACATTATGAATGAGGATGGAGATTGGGAAAAATTGTACATTGGATGTCATAAGAGTATTAATAGCAATATGTGGAGGGAATTCGATTGGAAGACAAAGACCAGGGGTTTTAAGACCCCCTTGGAGGTTTCTAAATTTATAGCCAATCCAGCTACAAAACTCTGTTGGAGAAAAAGTGGAGGGGTTGGTGACCACTCACATATTTTGGGATTGCCCAATGACGCTTCCATCTTGGAGAGGGATAAAGAGTGACATAGATAAGATTCTAGGAACTGAGTTACCGTTTACCCAGAGACAATTTCTTTTTGATCTAACTCCTGAAGACAGGTACACCAGTGACCAGAAGTATCTTGTACATATACTTTTGATGACTGCTAGTGTAACACGAAAATGGAAGACTGCCCAGCCACCTACAGTGGCAGAGTGAAGGCAGAAACTGAGGGAGGTTTATGGAATGGATGCTCTTAACTGCACAGTTACAAATAAGAACTGAGGTCTTTTAAAGGAGATGGCTACCCATAACGAGATACTTCTCTAACTGAGGAGAAGCTCATAATATGTTGAGGTGTCCTAAATATATACGTGTCAACTCGCTCATGTTTTTACTGTGATTATACATCCTCTGCACCCTACTGGGGAGGGGATATAGTTATGTCTTCTTACCTTTCTTTTTATCTGTACTTTTTCATGCACTGCCATTGTCAATATGTTAATATGTAATATGTTGTCTGGGAATGTTCAACTTTGTTTTTCCTGTGTTAAAAAAAAGGAAAAACAAATAGTTCAAAAGGAAAGAAAAACTGATTTGGGGTCAGGCGTATGTAAACAAGCAATTGGGGCGCATTATAACAAATGACTTCCATTTCTCCCCTGCTCTGGAGGAAATGAGCTGAAATGAGCACAGTATCCTGCTGAAAATGAACCAGAGGTGGAGAACTGTAATTCTTGTTCTAGAGGCATAATTGCGACCTGTCCACATGCTTTGATCCGTCGTAGTTTCTTCTCCGCTGTTCATTATGCATACTTAAAAACCAGAAAGCATGTTAGTCTTTTTTTGCATAATTAAATCTATCCAGATTCCAACAGCGACAGGCATCAACAAGTCTTTTTTTAGAGGGGTCTATAGGAATGTGCCTCATTCACCGTCATTCATATAGTGCATTTAAGAAATGGATAAAGACCGGATTTATTGCACAGTATTTGTATTTCAGAAATGCTAATATTTACTCTTCATGCTTTTACATTTGTCTTTAACAGCAGAGCAATTCATGCAGAGTGCCAGTCTGACAAGAACAGGAAGAGCAGGTGTGGACTGTGCAGTTAGCCTGGATGGATGATTGCAGGGTTTTTTTCACAAACATAAGGGTGATTTATTACCTTGATACCATATGGCAAGCGGCGTGCTCGGGTCATCACCCCAGCCCTCCTCATCACCCGTCTTATCTATTTATGGAGCTGCTGATTAGTTTAAAATGTCCTGTGTAAAGGCCACACTGGCGGTCCTTACCACTACCAGCACAGTGTCCGCTTGGATAGTCGGAGTGTCTGTTTTTCTGATTGAAACAAGAAGGGAAGGTATCTGCAGCATGCAGCCATGTGTCTGGTTTCAGTTGCTTATTTGCTGCCGATTCATGTATGACTGCAGATACAAGTGAATCGTTTATGCATTTTCTAAAGTGTGTGGGGTTTTTTTCCGCATGTCAGCTTGGTTTTAGATTAAGAAAAGAAAAAACATGTGCGACAGGGAGTGCATAGCAGTTTTGTTTAGCGTGGCCAAGGTCAACAGAGATAGAGAGGCGAATATTTCCCGCCTTGCTCTCATTGTCTTCCCCTTCTGGTCACTTAACGTTTCCTGCTCTGTGAAATTACAGAGAAACAAATTCTCTGAGCACAGGGTCATGATTCATGTGGCCTTATGTGCCTGTTGTCTATTAGATAAAGCATAATGCAGCTGGATGGCAGCTGAAGTCTAATAAGTCTGATATGGTAAATGGCCTGCATTGGTGTAGCGCTTTTTCAGTCAAGAGGACCACAAAGTGCTTTACACTACATTCAGTCATTCACGCACACATTCACACGCTGATGGTGGCAAGCTACTACAAGCCATAAAGTTCAGAGCCACATGGCCCGAGACAGACAGAGCGGGGACTCGAACTAGCAACCCACCGATTACCGGACGAATTCCTACAACCTGAGCCACAGTCGTCCCATCCCATATGTTGGTTGATACTGGCTAAAAAGTTTAACAAGTTGAATATTTTTGCTTCAGACGTGCATTTTTTTTATACACTCACCACCCGCTCTGCTGGTTATTCTCATCTCTGCTGCAGAACTTAGTTTTTTTTTTCCTATCTTACTTTCCAGCAATCAGTGTTTAAAAGTCCTGATGTTAACACAACCACAGGCTTAGCCTTCAAAACAGTATCAAGCACTAAGTTTACAACCCAGGAATGTTTAGTCTTCATTCTGCCATATTTGTACTTAGTTGCTCTCTCAGTCTTGCGACTCTAGTGTAAAAATAAACCTCGTGTCACTCTTAGCTGCCAGCTCTCAAAAGTGAACAGTAAGCAGCAGCATGACTCCTGTAGGAGCATGCATGTGTGGATGGTAGAGGTTAACAGAGTGCAGGGAGAGGAAGCCATCCTGGCATCGATTTGTAATATTACCCCTCCAGACACAACTCCTTTGGGACCCCCGAAGACCCTGGAGGATCAGGTGTTTTTTTCCGTGTGAGAGGGAGAACTAACTCAAAAGCAGAAGACTCAATTAGCATGCTAGCTCTAACACTGGATTTGAAATCCTGTGTTAGAGGTTTAAAACAGCACAGGAGTTCAGCATGAAAAAGCTTCTTCGTTAATCAAATTAGTTTTTTTGCTTTTGCGGAAACCGACGAACAGCCGCTCCTGCTTTAAATGTTTTTCATGCACTTTCTCACATTGAGAGGGAAAATATCTCATTATGCATGAGGAAACCCAAAGCTAATTTCACGTGAAAGCGCATCATTTGCGTGAGATGGACATGCTTTGTTATTTAGCTGACGAGATGAATATAGTTCGAAGTTCATCGGTTCTTGTTTTCTATACAGTTTCATCATTATTGAGGTTTTTTTCATGGCTACACTTGTTTACGCACTATATGTTGTGTTTAAAGATCCATCCCTGCTCTGTTGTTGGGGTTTTTGTGTCTGTTTGTGCTATTTATTGTATTTTACTACAAGGAAGAAATGTCAGCACTAATGAATACAATGATTTCCCCTTAGTTTATTTGTATCGCACATTTCAGCAACAAGGCAATTCAAAGTGCTTTCCGTGATTAAAACATTAAAGAACAGGCAAGCATTACATTGCAGGGACTTGATAAAGGAAAGTAATTAAAAATGTATGATGTTTTAGATGTTATTATTCAAAGACAGCTCAGAACAAAGGAGTTTTTAGTCTTGATTTAAAGGATTTTAAAGCATTTCTGCAGTTTTCTGGAAGTTTGTTGCAGACTAGAGGAGCATAAAAACTGAATGCTGCTTCATCATGTTTGGTTCTAATTCTGGGGATGCAGAGCAGAAGTTTAGTGGACTTCCTATGGATTAAATGACAATAAATAAATCGATTTAAATAAGTACCAGTAGTAAACTAATTAATCCATACTAAACTGGCTGGGAAAGACTCATCTCTTATTGTTATCCAAAAATTACATTCAGACATGCTCAGAAGCTCCTAAAATAGGACAAAGTTTCAGGTTATGTTACTGTGTTTTAGTTTGATTAAATTACAAACTCTGGTCAAAACTTGCCTTTGCCAAAACGTGTATTTTAGTCTAAGAAATACCTATTTAAACTAGTAACAAACTGACCACGACCGGCTGCATTAATGGTTTACAGTTTAGGTTTACAGTTTTAATAGGCAACTACTCATTTGTCTCTGGATCTTACCTTTTTTTCGGTGAAATTCTAACTCTGACTTCCCTCTCGCATCTGTCGAGAGTGCTTTATGCCAGATCGTGAGATGTAAATGTTTAGTCTAAACAAAGCCAAATAAATAGCTGATTTTTTTTCTGGATTGTCATCTCATATCACCATTTTTTTAAGGAATAAGGCATTGTTTTTGTTTTTGCCTCTATGTTAAAGTAGCCAAATGTTGGTGAGACAGGGGTATCCTCTGATGAATTTTTATTATGGGATCTAATAAGCCCGAGTAGCACTTATTTTGCACTCCTCTACTTGCTGACTTGCTGTCATGAAAGGTGATTAAACCCTTCATGCTGATGCCAGGACCTTTTACTGAACAAAAACCTAAATATTACTTCCCTCCTTCTTGTGCTTTTGCATAATAAACCTCTGCTAAATTACTGTATGTTGAAGCAAACAAAAAGTTAATATATACATTTGGATCCTATTCTTGTTAGAATAATTGTTGGAAACATGTGTGATACTAATTAAAGTAACTATTTAGTTTGAAATATCACTATGATCCAGTTATTTATTATCTTTTCTAAGGGGTACCAACAAATGTGTCCAGGCCATTTTAGAATATCTTTGTAGAATAAGCAATAATTCAACTCTTTTCACAGCTTCTTTGCTTTATTCTATGACATACCAAAGGCATGCAAGTATACATGATAAAATAGCTTTCAATTTCATCACTTTTCAGGAGTAATGCAGCATTATTTCAATGAGCTGTAAGGGTACCAACAAATTTGAGCACGTGTGTACATCTTTTAAAGGAATAGCTGGGATCTAGAGAATGATGGTTTCTGTTGTAATGAAAACGCCTCCTCACTATGAGTTTGTAGAAATGTAAATAAGTCTGATAACATTTTAAGAGAATCTAACTTTCTCAGGGTCAGTTCCTTGATAAAAATGACTTGCAATACATCAATACAATAAACAATAAATGTGCAATTACGTGCATCTTTATAATTCATTTTGATTTCAGGCAAAATTGGTCCATATCATAAAAAACCCCACGTAGACACAAATATAAACATCAATCTTCAAGCAGATTAAACAAATATTAAATAATGAACATCCAGTGTTTGCGATGAGAATCTAGAGATTGTGATCTTGCAAAGTGTTTAAAAATAGAAACATGACAACATAAATCAGACAAACATGCTGCAGACTGCAGAAGCACCCTGTGTCTTTATAATATAAACATACCGCTCAGAGTAGACTAGGTCAAAGCACTGAAATAACGCAGTGCCGTCACTGGCAGTGTAATATGAGTTTGTGTCCAGGATCTGTTTTCCTCCTGTAAACATTTCTATTTGAACACATCTCTAAACATCAACAAAAAAAAGTGCTGAAATCGTTAACATAAACTTGTTATAGAACTTGGTGACCCCAATACGCCTCTTTTTGCTGCAGTGCTCTAACAGTGAGATGTGAAGATTTTTTTTGCTGGCAAGTTTTTTTGCGTCAGTTATTTTAAATTATTTCATTGTTGCTCTAGCTGTACATATGGACAGGTTTGTGTGAGTGTTAAATTTGTGTCGCAATCTTATCGCCCGCCTTATTTGAATGACATATTCTCTCGTCTTTCCCATTTTGAAAACTGGCTTATATAAACTGGCGACTTGTGAATACAGAACAGAGCATGCATGTGGCTCTAACTAGAGTAATAAGAAGAGCTAGATTTCAGAGTTCGTCCATTGAAAAATTTAATAAAAATTTAACAACAGTCTTTTAATATTATTAGACTACAAATTATGTACTTTGTTATTGTACTTTATTGCAAAGTTCTTTTTTTTATTTTAAAACCTAAAAAGAAATAAGATAGTGGTTACTTTGTGTCACAATAAACAAATAGATATATAGTACATATCAATAAAACCTTTTTTTTTCAAGCATGAAGTAGGTTAAAAAAAACAAGGGAGAAAAGAGGGTGTTTTGGATTATAAAGGTTGCTGACCTCACTAAATGTTGGATCCCTAAAAAATATTTAAGTATACATTAAATAATCTTTCAGTTTCATTTATCTTCTTGTAATTGTTGAGGTTGTCAAGAAGTCTAGCATCATGTAAAAAACAACAACATATTTTTCTTAATGTGGGTTTTGTGAGATCATGCTGCTGCTATTTAAAATGAATTTTAAACATGTATTTTTATATTTTGTATGAAATCTTTATACAACCAGATAAAAGACCCACTGAGATCAAGACCTCCTTTACGACGGTGACCTGGTCAAGAAAGGCAGCAGCACACATTATGGCAGACACGACAAATGGGCAACAATGAAAACGAACCATAAAATATACATTTGGATCCTAGCGCACACATAAAACCCCAGCTCATCCTTCTGTGTTGTTTAATAATATCAGGGTTAGGTGCGTGCTGCTAAGCTGAATCTCAATTTTAAATCAGTTTTTAAAGGCAGTTTCAAATAAGTTTCAAAGATAAGCATCAACTTGTGCCTTTTCCAGTCAATGAATCTTTGTTGATGTGTAACTGTAATTTATACGCCAGTCATTTGTTAGAATAATTGTTGGAAATCCTGTTGAACTCAGAATGCCTTTTATTCTTCTAATCAATTTCCTGTTTTTGTACTCAACATGTCTGACCCAGTGGTGACCTTTTCTTTAGAAATGAGTTTCTTTAGAATGTTTTTACAGCATACAGTACGCAACCTTCATGGCTGCTTAAAAACTTCATGAACAGAAGGGAGGGTTATTAGATGCAGTTCAGTCATGAGGAAATTTAAAGGTTAAAGTTAAAAGGATATATTTTACACTCCTGTGAAAACTGCATTTTTAATAAGTTTAATAGAAATTTGTTCATTTTTAAACAAAAAACTTGCTCTCCCTTTTTTTTTTGCGCAATGATTCATTAATGTAAAAATGCATGATCTCCTGGCCCACTTCTTCTATCCTCTTCCTTAATTTTCAGGAACTCTGACGTCAGACGTCACTGTTCCCGCGCCCACTCAGAGGGATGGGCCGGAGGAATCTGCAAACCCGTTAAAAAAAAAGCTTTAAAACACACAAACTCAGGCAGTTTCAAAAACTTCTAGCTTGTTCTTACAAACACCATTGTGAAATAGCTTGAGTCATGGTTTTGTGGAGGTAGCAGCTTTTGTAAATAACTTGCTCAACTCCTTGCTTCCCTGAAAGACTTGGATGTGACTGATGTCTTAGGGGTTTCATTATTTAGGATTGTTGCATTAATTCCTATCTGTCCCAGACGGTGTGAGGTCTGAGGAGGAGTCCAGACAGTCTGCAGACAGTGTTTATGTTAATAGTTTTGACACTGATTAAAGCACTGTATTTTATACACCCAGGATCTCCGTAGACGCCCTTTATTCTTGGTTTAGTTTTTTACAGTGACAAGAGGCACAGTGCTTGAAAAGGTTTTCATACCACTTGAACTTTTTCTCATTTTTCACATCACAACCACAGAGTTCAGAGTACATAACTGGGATTTTAGGTTACAGACCTAAACCTAAAGTAGTGCATAGTTGTGAAGTGGAAGGAAAATTATATATGATTTTCAAAATATCTTAAAAATAAAAGCCTTAAAAGTGCATTGGTGGCACAGCTGGTAGCCTGGCTCACCTCACAGCTAGAAGGTCCCGGGTTCGATTACCGCCGGGGACGCTGTGGGTGTGTTTGTTCCCCCACATCATCGCCACCCACACCCTGGGTGGGGTTGGCGAAAGGGCCTTTCTGTGTGGAGTTTGCATGTTCTCCCCGTGTTCCTTGAGCAGCTAATGTGAGCTACTCCCACAAAAACATGCATTAGTCCTGGGGCTGTATACTGCGTCCTCCTGGCTGGCCGGGGCGCCCGCGGGGTTGGGGAGGATCTGGCTGGAATAACGTGATCCTTCCACGCACTACGTCCAGCCGGAGAAACCCCGCCCCGTCAGGTTAAAAGAAGGGCCTGCCCACTCCCCAAGCATGAAGGAGGCTTGGGTTTCAGTGAAGGGCCCCTCCCGGGGCCGGTACAGAGGGAGAGTGGAACCCCAGGACCTGAACTAAGGAGCACTGGGTGATAAATAATGGGGAAAAAATCGTGGGATAAAAAAAAAAATGCATTGTGCATTTGGAATAAGCCCCCCTGAGCTAGTTTTTTGTGGAACCACATTTCGATGCAGTGAAAGCTTCTAGTATTTTTTGGGTATGGATGTATTTACCAGTTGCACATCTATGGACTACATTTATATATAATAATGAAGCGTGGATAGTGTATTAACTCCATTTATTTCATGGGATTAGGTTTTAACACCAAAAGTAAATTTCTGCATTCTGGGGATAAATTACGACCATCTTTTAAAGTCCTAAAAGAAGGACATGTTACATAAATTAATCTACCACGTTTAGCTCACTCATTCGACTCATTTGATTGGTGAACTCCATGCAGCATCTTTTAACATACAGTTAAAGCTCACTGTATTTTTGCTGTATATTGTCTGCCCTCTGGTGGTGAGTTGTTGTATGTTGAATGTGGAGTCATCAGTATGACCTCAGAAGAGCTTTAAATGCATCAGATCATACACAGTTTGTTTTTTGTTTATTTACCCCGGAAGAGAAACCAACAAAGCACAGATCTGTAGTATAATGGTAAATATCAAATCTGATTTTAGCATTTCATTCTATGTCTGTCTTGCAGGATGTGAAGATGCAACATTTCCTCAACTCCCCTTCTACTGAGTCGCTGACCTCAAGAGCGTTCCCTTTGGACTTGCTCTCCACCAGTTTAGAACCCACAGAACTAAACACCACAGACCTCTCTGTGAGTAACTTTAGCAACGCTAGCTCCTTACGCTGCACCTATAAGGAGGACTTTAAACGGATCTTACTCCCTGCGGTGTACATTGTCGTCTTTGTGCTCGGCATTCCCCTCAACGCGGTCGTCATCCTGAAGATATGGAGGACGAGGCCCCACGTCTCCCGGAACAACATCTATATGCTCAACTTGGCCATTGCTGACTTCCTGTATGTGACGTCACTTCCTTTACTCATCTATAACTACGCCAGCCATGACTACTGGCCCTTTGGGGAGTTTGCCTGTAAACTGGTCAGGTTTCAGTTCTACAGGTAGGTTATCTGCTGCATTTTGGCTGATTTTCACTCTGTATAGGGACTTGAAGTGGTGTCACAACAAGAATGGTTGAACTGTAACAAGTTACTAAATACTAACCTGTTAATCTGTCAGGCATAAACATATTGGACTCCTATATTAAAGAGATAAAGGAGCATATTCTTAACATCATTTTATGAAAGATATCGCCAGTACACTGTTGGCCACAATTATTTGGACCACTAGTAAAAACGGGTAAAAGGAGGTGAAATGAGTGTATCTTTTATTGCAGTAGCGTAATCTCACATAATTTTTTTTTTATTAAACTCAAGGTTAAATTTGAGGACTTTTATTTATCAAACTGGGCATCCATTGTTTATACTCATTTATCTCTCAGCCTGGGATAAAAATCCAGTGTTAAAAAATCCCTTTGTCACAAGGACAACAAGTAATCTACTATAACACTGCACAAGATTGTATCATATAGAGAGAGGGAACTTTGATCTTTGGATCTTTTTATACTCTCTTCACTTCTGCTCAGTTATATTTAGGATTTAGGTCTTGGTTGATTTTTAGTCATGACTGAAATATTTGTATGTTTCCCTTTTAAAATGATTTACAGATCCCTTTTCTACAAAAATCGCACTCCTTTTTGGTTTCGTTAAAATCAAACAAAAAGATATACAAAGTTTTGCTGAGCAGATAAAAACTGTTTTTTATTTATATTTGGGGGGGCTAAGGCCCACAAGGCGCTTGACCACTGCATTAGTTTATTATTATTGTAATATGAAGCAATGCAATAAAGATGCACAAATCCAACTCTCCGTTGATACTGACCCGTTTGTTTTCCTATTACAGTAATCTGCATGGCAGCATCCTCTTCCTCACCTGCATTAGTGTGAATCGCTACATCGGGATTTGCCACCCCTTCGCAGTGTGGCACAAAGAAGGCGGCCGCAGGATGGCGTGGGGCATCTGCGTCGGGGTGTGGGTGGTGGTCCTCCTCCTTTGTGCACCGACTTTTAACTTTGCTGCGACAGGAATCCAGCGCAACCGCACCGTGTGCTATGATCTGAGTACGCCGACGCGCTCGTTGGATTACTATCCCTACGGCATGGCTCTGACCTTCCTCGGTTTCTTGCTGCCCTTTCTGGGCGTGATGGTCTGCTACTGCCGGATGGCCCACATCCTCTGCCGTCCCGTGTCCCACCACGGGGTCTCGATAGCCACGAGGGACAAACGAGACAGAGCCGTGAGGATGATCCTCGTGGTGGCGGCCGTGTTCTGCGTAAGCTTCCTGCCTTTCCACCTGACTAAAACCATGTACCTGATGGTGCGCACTTTGCCCAGTGCCCCCTGTGAGATGAGGAACCTGTTTGCAATCATCTATAAGAGCACAAGGCCGTTTGCCAGCATGAACAGTTTCCTGGACCCGATATTGTTTTACTTCACCCAACCACGTTACCGCAACAGCACAAGGAAGTTTATGCTCAGGGTGACCACCCTTAGGGACAAGGGAACCACAGTGTGAGCACAGATTACTGATGTCCTTTCAGCATTTGAACAACCATTAAGTACGCAAGCCCTTAAAGACAACCAGTCAAATTCTCAGCTACGACCAATGAGACTCAGGGTGTGTTCACTATTTACATGTGAAGAGACTGTAACCCGTGACTCATCAGCTCTTCACACAAAATATGATTAATTAAGTGGTTGTTTTGTCATTGTACTTGCAGAAGTAATACAGATTGAAATTTGAAATGTGTTTTTTGCAACTTAAATCATCTTTTTTCTTATTATTTTCATATGAAGATCTGTACATTTATTCAGCGCAGAAACATATAAACTGTAAGGCATGTTGTTTCATGTTTTCACCACTGGAGGGCGCGTGTCCTCCACTGCACTTAAACATTGTCTCTGCAATGAATCAATATGATTTCTTCTGCATGGACCACATTATCTGTGCTGCAGTTAATTATGAACTGATTACAGCCATAGTCCAGCTCACAGTGCACTAAATTTGGCTGTTTGGACAGTGTTTTATTGAAAGTACATCTTAATGTTTGAGTTAACATTAATACGTCATATACACTGTTAATCTGGCAAAGAACTTGTTCAGAGGTAACAAAAAATTGCCATTTATGGGCCTAAATGAAAGGTCTAAAGTAAGTCTAAGTTTTCTGGTTCTCCTCTTGGTGTGGAAGTGAGATAATTTCCTGTTAAACAAGGGCTTCAGTTCTGAGATCTGGAAGAAGCTTGTTGAAGATTGGATACTAAAAAAGCAAGGATGTGGTATTTTATAATTACCTGGTAGAGATGTGTACAAAAGCTTCTAAATACATTATTACAAAAACTTGCTGCATTTTCCAACACTGAGCTTTGAGGATTTCTTTAGCTTCCCTCCAGCCTTGTTTGTCACAGTTCCAGTTATTTTCAACCCTTTCATTACTAGTCCTAGTCTTAAGTTCAGCTTTAAGCCAATAGCTATCTTTCTATTGGTCATTTTCTGACTGATAAACATAAGCACTCATCTATCTATCTTGTTAAATGATGTGGTTTCTTGTGTTACCCATTTTGATGAGCAATTCCATATTTATTCCCCAAGGAAACAGGAAGTCGTGAATTATAAATTGAAACTTCCTAGACATTGTTATTAACCTACAGGAAGTAAGGTATAGATCAAAAAATCTAGATGATTTTATACGATTTTGTAAAAAAAAATTTTTTGCTCTTCTCAAATTAACAGTTGGATTAAAAAAGTCCTTGTGTTCGATTACCCTGTTGCGATTAAACCAGAAATCACTTGAAGGTTTTTCTCTCTCACATCTTTACCATAAGGAGGGTCCTAAATTACTAAGAGTTCTTCACTCTACTAGAAGTAGTCCAGAGAAGGAATGCACTGCTTAGCATTGCACTATTTTAAAAGCTCTAACTGGATACAGTCTAAATTCTGGTCTATATTTAAATATAAAATCTTTATATTTTTTAGATGAATTGCTTTCATGCAGCGGAATATAGTTTGCTTTTGCTTGCACTGTGCGATTTTGATTGTGAGCCCTTGTTTTTCTTTCATCCTACTAAAAGTGGTTTTTTTATGTTTTGTTTGAAAATGCCTTTTTTAAATGGAGAAACTGTGAATCTGTGTGTCACATTATCAAGTATAACATCAATGCTGCACTTACGTTTTCCCAACAGGTTTTGTTTTGCTAACTAAGCCACCATTTTAAGAATCACATTAATGAGGCGGCTTGTGGTGAGATTTCAGCTCCACCCTGGTCTTTGTATGGGTTTAGCTGGGTTTATAATAAAGCTCCAGCTGACTTTGTTTTTGATAAATATGGTATGTGTGTGAAATGTGAAATTTATGTAATTCATATGCATAAACATTTAAAGCAGAAATATGAAGTGGCCCCTTCCATGTGCTAAATGTGAGGCTTAGTCATGTGTCTGATGTGAAGGTGGAAACTTGTATTACATTTGTACTGTGCCAAAATTATTGTTCCCTTTCAAAGTGTTTTGAAAAGTTTTGAAGATTTATTTTTTAGAAATACTGTACATATGTCATGAAAAGTGTTCTGTGTCCAAAACATTTTTGTGTTTATAAATGTTATTTTGTTTTCTTGAACCCCGTTTGTAGTTTCCTGTGAATTTTTTTTTTTTTGAATGGTATTGTCATGATGGAAAACTTAACTGAAAAAGCTAATTAAAAGCTGATGCAAACTATATGACTTTTATGTATTATGGTTTTAAATGCTCTCATTACAGGCATGAATTCCACATTAATTTTAAATGGACTTGAATGATAATACGACAAACAAGTTCAATGTATTTTAAAAACAAGAATTATGTGCATGCAAGCTGGATTTGGTGTAAGTAAGTAATCCTCAGGGTCAAAATCATACTTTCAAGCTCAAATGTTTTCACTAATACTTGGATGAAACTCACTAAGGGGGTTTCAGACAAAGCCACAGTCTATAGTTATCAGTGAAATCCAGCTAAAATCCTGGCTCTTTGTGAAAGCATTGGCAGCGTTAATTTAAACTGCTTGTGGCTTTGAAGCATGGCTGATACGTTTTTAATCGAGTTGAGGTCAGGGTCATTTCAGAAGGTTAATATTAACCTTTTGTAATATTCAGAAATCAGTTTAAATGCATGTTTGACATCAATGTCTTCTTGGAATACCAAGCTGTGTCCAAATTCCAAGTGTTTTGTTGATTTGAGGGGAAGTTAAACCAATTATGACGCATTCCTCTTACAGTTTCCACCTGCTCTTTGCAATGTTCCAGTACAATTAGCGGGAGAAACATCCCACACCATGATGTTACCACCACCATGCTAGAGAGTCAGTACAGTATTCTTAAGTTTGACAGCCTCACCACAACTTCTCCAGCTGCACCTTAATTGCTGTCAAACTGTTCGACATTTTGTCTCATCTAATCATAAAATCTTTCTCCAGAAGCCTTTTCATTCTCTTTGTGTGCAGCTACAAATTTTAGTTGAGCCTAAAGTGTCCATTCTTACCTTCTGTCTTGCTAAGGAGTATGATCAAGTTTACAATTGGCTTTTGTTTTCCTCTGAGGGTGACAGTTTAGGTCCGACAGATGAAACCTGGACACAGCTGGGTGTTCCAACAGGTCAATGTCAACCCCAGCATGCATAAACTCTGGAATACATAAAGGAGACAAACATAAAGCCTTTTCGATTGCTCCACCACTTTATTTTGAATAACTGCACAGTACATTGGTTTTGTAATTTTGTCCTTAATGTACACATATTATTCTAAATTCTGTTTTTATACTTTTCTTGTGTGAATCCAAATGCTTATATTACCTTTCACTTTGCTGCTCTTACAGCTGAATTTCCCCTTTGTGGGAGAATCTAGGATTATTCTATTCTATTCTATGATATTGAAAAATGTATTAATTATGCTTAAGAGTCAGGCCTTTTCTGATTATTTACATCCAGAATTATACCAGAAGCTATGTGGTAAAGCCAGTCATTCCTCTCCAACTTGTTAAGGGACATTTAGTAACATAATAATTGGGGCACAATTTATTTATTCAAACCTATATTTAAAAATGTTGAGCCTTTGTGGATTAGAGGACCCCCATGCATTGTCTCTACTTATCCTTGCAGGGTCTGAGGGAGGCTGGTGCCTATCTCCAGCAGTCAGTGGGAAGAGGGAGAGTACACCCTAGACAGATCCACCAGTCCATCACAGAAAACCACAGGACAAACAACCACACTCAGTCATAAGGGCAATTTATAGTAACCAATTAGCCATACAGTCATGTTTTTTTTTTTTTTTTGGACAGAGAGGAAGCCATAGTACCTGGAGAGAATCCAAATAAGTACGGGAAAATCATGCAAACCCCATGCAAAAACAACCATTGCTGGAATTCAAACCCTGGACCTTCTCGCTGCTGTTCAAACCAGTTCAAACTCTTGTGTACCTATTGTTGTTTTCAAGAATACTTCAAGCTGTTTCTTGTATAAAAACCCTATTCTGGAGGGGGAAAAAAATCTATTCACATTTTTTTTCTGTCTACTGCAACACTTTTTAAACAATCTAAATCTTGTTGGGTCAGATATGCAGACTCGGTGCTGTTAAAAGGTCGGCATTTTTGCTTTCACTTTAAAACAAAAACATTTAGTAGTTTAGCAAATGACAACCCAAATTCAGCAGGAGTGCTATTAAATCAGCATGCAGCGGGGTTTCACCAGGTTCTGTCCTCCAGCTCAGACCTGAAGGTGTAGGGAACCGGCCGGTGGGGGGCGCTGCAGTGACACCCCCCCTCCCAACTCTTTCCTTTGTGAGGGACTGGAGCACAGAGAATTCCCCTCTGGAACAAAAGGACCTGTTAAGCAGACAGCCACATGGGAAGCACCACAGAGAGGTTATTGTGCATGAATGAAAACTTTTATCTTTGCCCCCCTTTCTACAAATGCTGACACGACGCTTCTAGATCTCCTCGCTGTGCCAGAGCTGTTGTAAAGTACGCACTGATTTGGCTTCTTTTCTTTCTAGCTTAATTCTGTAGTCAGTATAATTCTAGAAATCGGTTCTGTTTTATAATGGCTGCTTCTTTGAGAACTTTTTTTCCCCCTGCTCTGACAGTACTGTTGTGTTTTTCACAAGGGAAGAGGCTATAATTACATCCAGTTAGTCCACTGTATCTCCTCTATCAACAAGGAAAAAAAACTTTTCCTCTCAGTCCCCCAGGGGGGTTATGACAGCCTCTATACCCCCTAAGTCCCGCCCACCCCCTCTACCCTATCTCAAGCATTAACATGAACACGCAAAAAAACCACACGCAAAAAACACAACATATGATGCCAAAATAAGGAATCCACAAACAGTTTGGGGGAGTTCAGAGTGGTCGGTGTGCTGGGCCCGTGCAGGAGGATGTGCGCAGAGTTACAAACAGCAGGAATAACAATGGAAAAGCTGTGTTTGTGAGGAGGCTGGCTGGGGACGTTTTTGGCCCAAAAAAAAAAAAAAACTCACAACAAAAATCCTGTTTCGCCTTTCTTTCTTTCTTGCACTGATGCGGCTTCGGTATTCGATCAAGTATGTAAGTTTTTGATCAAGAGGTCTGCGCTCACCTTTTTTTTTTCTCCCCCACTGTCTGATTGTTTTGTTGGGCTTACACCACAGAGCGGCTTGATGTTTTACAAACAGCTTCAATGAAGAAGTGGTTGCTGTTTGGGGTTGGTTGCGGTTGGACTGTGAGAAGGGGGAAGAGAAGCAGAAGAATGGAGCCACGACTAGAAAAGGTGCTTTGAACTGTAACAAAGAAAGACATGAACAATGGCAGAAAGAAAAGAGAAGAATGCGGCCGTGTATCGCAGCGTCTCTTTCAAAAAGTTGTGCTCCAGCGGGAGTGAGGAGCAGCAGCAGCAACACAAATCAGGGAGTTCGGAGGCTGTCGGCGTCGCCCTCCCCCCGGAGCCCAGCCGAGCGGAACAGTCCTGGGCGACGCGTAATGTCAGTGTGTCAAGAAAAGTTTCCAAAATCTCCACCACCACAACAACAACCGCAGAGCCAAAGAGAGGCTCCTCCACTCCTCCCTCCTCTATTTCTCCATCCATCCGCCAGCTCACGGAAAAGTTCAGCAGCAGCAGCACCAAGAGGAGCGGCGGGTCCACCAGGACGCAACAAGCCCCACCGGGAGATGGTGCAGCGCTGACGCGGGGGAGCAGCACTCTACCCCGGGCCCGAGGCGACAGGGGAGACGGATCTCCCTCTCGTAAATCTTTTCACGGAGACAGCGGCGAGGGGTGTTTCCTGGAGAGCGAGCCGACCAATGCAGAGTCTCTCTCGGACAGTAAAGCGCCGAAGTTTCACTCCGGCACCGAGTCTGTATCGGGTTCGGATTCGGAGAAGTGGAGTTTTACGCGTTTATTATCTGAGAGCAGCAAGTCTGGTAAGAGAGATTATTCTCACATCAATGCCGCTGATTTTAGAAAGAGCTTGACTACAGATGAGGAAGATGATGTTAGTACTAAAGAGGTTGTCCCACCTTGTAAATCTCCCAGAGGTTATCGCCACATCCCCACACATTCTGAAAGGTGGCCAAGTGTTACCAAAATCAGGCAACTCTTCGACGAGAAAGCTTCTGAGCCACTCAAGACTGACACATGTGGAGGCTTAAAGGCAGCTACCAGTGGGTTTTTACATGAGCCCGGCTGCAGTGAAAGTGACAATAACTCAGTATACATTTCTGTTTTTGATAAATGCAAGGAAACTTGCTCTGCTAAAGAAACTTCTTATTGTGTGGACTTTTATTTCAAAACTGACCATCCTCAGTACTCAAATGACAAGGAGGGAGATGCAGAAAAAGCTGAATTGTCTTCCAGAAGTCGTTTAAACACTAGGTGTAATCACCACAGGATTAACTCATCTACATGCAGATCTCATAGTGTCAGTGCTGAGGCAGAAGTTACCTGTAAGTGCCTCAGAACAACTGGATCGACACCTGGCCCTAAAGCTGACCTTCAACCCTGTGCTGCTCCGTCTTCGAGGCGTTCAGTGGGCTTAGACACCTCCTCCTGCTACTCCTCTCTACAGCAGCCGACAGAGAAGGAGAGAAAGGATAGACAGGGGGTCGGGCTGCCCAGGGATAGTTTACATTCCTCACATAGCTCCTCTAGAGCACCAGCCCCCACCACCTCCTCCATCTCCTCTACTCCATCTCCAGATAAAGCCATTACCTCCTGTTCTTCAGCTAGCGCTCCCCCCTCTGAGCCAGGAGCCTCTACAAAAGTTAGTTCTCCTCTCAGCTTCCATTGGAAGTTGAGTTCTGGAGACGAAGAGGAGGTGCACATCAGGAGAAGGAGGGGAGGGGCTTGGGGTTATCCTTCCTGTCCTGCTTCCTCTGCCACTTGCTGGGGAGGGGAAAGGAGTGCCACTGAGCGAGGGGGCAGCTATTTATCCCGCAATAAAAATGGCCGTTGGGGTGCAAAGGTCATTGGCAGATCCTCAGGCAGCGAGGAGGACAGCCCTGCTTCTTTAGGCCCCCACAGCCGCGAGGCAGTGCGCCGTCGCTCTCTAAGAAAAAAGAAAAAGGTCAGCGGCGCTGCTCCAACAGCAGGCAGTGATGATTACAATGATCAGTATGGTGAATCAGAAGATAGCGATAGTGAACCAGCCCTGACCATGGATCACACAGAGAGGCTACAGCAGCAGGAAAACACTGGAGAAGTTACAGCGATGATACATCGGAGCCACTCAACACGAGAATCTGGAGGTCATAGCAACAGAGCCAGGGTGCAGCACTGGGAGCGCCTCTCCTCACCTCCAATATCCACCACACTTCCTGCTGTATCACGAGTGTCAAAGGTGAAGATACCCCCTATTGTTTCTAGTCCTGGTGATTCATGCTCCAGTAGCAGATACTCAAGTACTGAGACACTAAAAGAGGAGGACCAGGGGAATGGCAGCTGTGGTGCTAATATGCTCCTTAACATGAGTGGATCAGAAGGTGGTACAAGCAGAGCTGCTTCATCTTCTGTGTTGAGTAAAACTTACCACGGGAATTTCACCATGTACCGGTCCCCAAGCTTTGGACATGGAGACAACTTCTCTCGGGCCCCCGTCCGAGTGCGCCCCAAGATCTTGCCGACTGTAACCTTCATACCAAGTTTAATGCCCAGAGAATGTGGAGGATCTTCAGGAGTAAGAGGTCTTGACACTGTTGTTTTAAAGAAAACAACAGGGAGGGAGGCTGCAAATAAGGATAACAAAATTTCTATGTCCAACCCTGAAATCACATCAGAAACAATGACTCTCCTAAATTCACTGAAAAATGACGTGCCAAAGCTCAAAATGCGAAGACCAAGTGGAGGAGACCGAAGCGGGACTGGGGAAGGGTTGTCGGAGTACTGTAGAGACTCGGCCCCTCATGGTGGGAGCATTTTATCTTTGGGTCGGCGCCCTTCACTTAAAGACCTTACGGCCACTCTAAGACGCACAAAATCCTTCACTCATTCGGACAAACCTACAGCAGGTGGAAGATCTTATTTGATAGGTGGTACAACAAAGAGGAGTTCCTCTGAGCAGCAACTTGACTTGGATGATGAGAAGACTGAGGGTAGACTGGTGGTGTCAGACAGAGAAGTAGAAAGTGATGGTGGGGATTTTAGGTTCGGACGACAAAATTTGAATACTTATGGGCTGAAGGATGATGATAAGGAAGTGATGCCAACTCCCCTAGAGGAGAGATGTGTGGAGGAAGCCAGGCAGGTCATTCAAGATATCTGCCAGATGTGCACTAGGGACGATGATGAAGATGTAGTTTTAATGTCATCTGATAGTATTTCGGGAAATGAAGGTTTACAGGTCAAGCAAACAGATGAAGGGCAGGAAGAAGCAGGAGGCGTTAAAGATGAGACGAGAACAGCTCAAGAGTCTGAGAACACAAAAGACAAAGATAAACATGAGCAGGAGAGGGAGAGCAAGGAGAGGAGTGTACCAAGTATGCAGCTGGAGAAACTAAACAGTAGGGGTACAGACTGCTGGGAGAAGTCCAATAGACAGAGCAGAGAATTTGAGAGAGCATTATTGAAAGGCGACTCAGAGGAAAGCATGCTCTATGACCGCTCTATGGATGAACTTTCAGGCCATGACTCCAGCTTAACAGATGAGGGGATTGTGACAGAGCCTGAGACGGGTCCCAGTGACCTCTCAGAGAGGTCCTTCCTGGGATCAGCTGGGGTTAATTTAGGGGCAAGAGTAGCAAGAGATATTCTAGGGCAGCCAGTAACTGGATGGAAGCAGTCAGCTCTCCATGACGTGGAAGGCTTCAAGCAGGAGGAAAAAGCAATGCCAGAGAGCTGCTTGAACTGTACAAACCGTCTGAATGAAGCTCGTTTTCCTCAGCCTTTGATCTATCCTGTATGTACAGCTCAGACTGACAACCGTATTATGGAAATGAGTGCTACTACTTTTATAAACAAACCCAACTCTGAGGTAATCAACACCAGCAGTGTTGTAACAATGGGGTACACGTCGGCTACAGCATCAGGCAGTGGAGGTGGAGGATTTGAATCTCCTGCAACCCCAAGTGCAGTCCGCCGAAGACGCAAGTTCTCTCCCTCTGGTAACAACAACACGGGGTCAGATTCCAGTAATGGCAGTCATGCAGAGTCAACAATAGCAGCTGTAGGAAATGGTGAATCAACCGTCTACCGTTCTCTTAGCGACCCCATGCCTCAGCGGTGCTGTTCTCTGGCAGAAAAAGGGAGCAACAATTTTTCTTCAGTTGACAGCAACCTTTTGGGTTCCTTGTCTGTCAAAGGGGGATGTCCTCCTGAGGCATCTGTTGCATCGACACTGTCAGAATACAAAGGCAGTGTGGCAAGTGACTTGTCTGTTTACAGTGATGGCGGTTTACGTGATGATGGCATTCAGGATTACAGCAGGGTCATCAGGAACATTGTAGCTGAGCCAGGTGCAATGGACAGGTTGATCACAGATGATCATGGCAATGGAAAGGCCCCCAAGAAAAAGTCTTTCAGTGATCCCAGTCGCCGTAGTGAGGCCCCTTCAGTGTCCCAAACGGACCCTCAAACTGGCAGCACGCATCAAGTCAGTGAGTTGGATCAATCTGGACAGATTCCACCCTCTAGCAGTGAACCAATCCTCAGTGAGCAGAGAGAAGAACGCTGGGAATCAGAGGCCAAGCCAACACAACTGCTTCAGGCTGAGACCTCAGCCTCCCAGCCAGAATGTAATCCTCTTTCTGATAACCCTGAGGATGAAGAAGATTCAATAGACAATGAAAAGGAGAAGTTTAACTTAGATCTCAAACTTGCTGAGGTTTTGTCTCCTAGAATAACACGTCGGCTGGCTAAAAAACGTCCTAACCGGTTACAGTCTTTTCCTGACAACGGCCAATTTCAGACCATTGAACTGGGTTCAGAGGACCAGGAGGAGCACAGCAACCAAAGTAAACTTATCTTGTCTCCTCCAGCATCCCCACTGAAATCTAAATCCAAAACCAAACCCAAGCACATTCGCAACACCAGCGAGCCTGCCGCATTCATTCCCATCTCCCCACCTGCACATCTCCAGCCCCTGAAGGAGGTGGACTTCCAAACAGTGCCTCGAGGAGAGGAGCCCCCATTTATTGAGGATGTGAAGCAGAGATATAATCTTGAGGACACTGATGCCAGGCATGTTCCTATAGCAAGTAATGGAGCTCAGGGTTTAGTTCCTAGTGCAGAAGGCTCTGGTGGGACCAGTAACGTTGGACTTACTGAAGCTGGACCTCAGAAGATTGGCACAGAGGACACATTATCTGCTTCTGCTCCACAGAAGACCAAACCCAAAGTGGTGAGTTCAACATTTTTCTTCCCTTCCTTTAGTTCATCTGTTATTGTGTCTACTGCTGAGTGCTCTTGGTTTAGGCTCTGATGGTTTAACTTGAAATTTGCACACCCAGTACAAGACACCTATTTGACGTGCTTATTGGGATTTTATTGAGTCTGTATTGCTAGATGAAGAAACCATAAAATATTCTGATATCATATTAATGTGTTACATCAAAAGCACAGCTAACCTAATTGTTGGGGTTTCATGGCACCATTCAGTGCTCCTGTTTATTTGCTCCCAACAAACACTTACATGGCTATTTTCAGAGGTTGTTTGGGTTTCAGGACTACAAGGCAGAAGCCTGAAAGGCTGACCAGTGTTAAACAAACATTAGTGGATGCTATTAGTTTGATTAAACAAAACTCACACAAAAGGCATTAGGGGATAGTGGAGGGCCTGTTGCTTGTTTTCGTTTGTTTTGCCCAGCATCGATTGTGACTGTGCCAGGGTTGGAGTCATAGAGAAAGAATACAATAAACAGTTCATCCAATCAGAGTGTGTTATGTGATGCTATGTTTAAAGGCTGAGTGATTTATTTAATCTTGTTTGCTAAACCAGATATTAGGGTGATGTGAAGCATGATCCAATGTTTGTAGTTTGTAATATAAATAAAGCGATGCTCTGTTTTGTCAGGTTTTTTAAAACAATAGCTTGTGCTGAGTAGTGGCTTGTTTAATAGTGCAAGGAAAAGAGGAATTAAATGTGCCTGTGTCTATTCACACCTCTATATAGACACAGACACCGTCTCTCCTACAGATCCCTGACCCAGGTCAAAGTTATTATTAAGATTTGCAGTCATAGATGTGGCTATGAGCTATGAAGAAAGTAAAAACAACTCTTGGGGCTCATGCAGGAAGGCTGAACCCAACACCCTGGGCCTTGGGGGTAACTACATCATCACTGGGATAGCTTTATACCCCTGTATAAGGCTAGGCTCAATGTTCTCTCAAAACGCCCTTTAGATATTGGTGTCTCAGTGTTGCCCTGTTATAGACTGACAACCTGTCCAGGGTTAACCCTGCCTTTTGTTCATTAGGCCCCAGCTACCCCCACAACCGCTGATCTAGAAAATTGATGTATGTCTGGCAATTTATACTCGTTTGATCATCCCTTTGCCATATAATGCAATCGCAATTATGCAGCCCGCTCCCCTAGAAATGGAGCCATCTGACAGAAGACTTTTTTTTTTTTACCCACCACAGTAATTTTCTGGGTCTCTATAGTAATTTTCTTCTCATAGTCTAGTAAAGTTGTTGGACTCCAATGAATAATATCTACCAGAAGGAGGTTGCTTAGAGGTAGTTTAGTTTAATAACTGTGATATTTTATAGAATCCAACATGTTCATACAGGCAGCAGAACTGAAAAAAAAAATAAAAAAAAAAGGCATCAGAAGATATTTACAAATTAATAACATTTTGTGAAAAATTAGGACATTTATATGACTCTTCTCTATAATCCAGAGGTTTTTTTTGTGTGTTTTTTTTTTCCTGAGCAATCATATTCGCTTGTGTTGCCTGTCATTTTTCAACTTTAAGGCTATCATAGGATGCGTAGCTGCTAAAATCACTCCCCTTCATTACTTTGGTGTTCATTAGTTTTCTCTCTCAGTTGCTGCAGTCACAGAAGCGGTAGCTGGCAAGCGACCTTTCCGATCAGGAAATGGGTTAAGGGAAATGGGAAGTTGTTGTGGTAACTGGAGGGCTTGATGATGTCCAGCACTATTGGCGCTCATTGCTCTGTGTGTGTGTGTGTGTGTGTGTGTGTGTGTGTGTGTGTGTGTGTGTGTGTCTGTCATAAACTGGTTTTTCTTTTCTTCTGCTTTGTCTGTGTGCGTGAGCCTTTGTGCGTGTTGTTTGCCTGGAACATATCAATGTCTTGTCCAAACGTTTTGGAGCCAGCACATTAGGTTTAGAACGGTGCCCTGAAGCTCTGGTGAACTCTGACGGCCTTTGCAATTTGGACTGAATGTAATAATGATGATGCCAGGCTAAAAATGATTCCTCAGAGGTTTGACGACAATAGAGAGAAAAAGTAAAAACAAAGTTAAATGTTAGAGGGGTAAGGGAGAAATATTTTCCCTTCTCTTTCACCTTTGTTTTAATTAGTTTTACCAATTTTTTTCCCTTGCAGCAGTGTTATCTTTTTAATCTAGATCCAATCTTCCTCCCTCTTCCAGATGTTTTTGCCAGTCGTGGCCTTTATTGTTTGCGTGCCTGTAATGTTGTGCCAAGGTGTTGCCTTTTCACAATCTCCTTTCGTCTTTTTCAGTCAAATTTCCCCAAATTCCACTTCATGCTATCTTATTCTCTCTGCTGTGTCTTTGGAACATTGCAGTGAAGTGAGGTCATAACTTGTCGTGTAGACCATGCCGACAAGCCAAATGTCAGGTAGACGGAGAAAGCAAAAAAAAAAAAAAAAAGAAGAGGCAGTGGGAAGGGAGCGTACTGTCTTAAAAAAAGTAGCAGGATTAAAATAGAACTAAGACGGAGTTAAAGAATGAAGCAGAAACAAAGGGAGGGGAGTGCATGGAAAAGGGGAACGACCCTTGAAAGTGAAGGAAAACTTTTTAACTGTTCTTCTTTGTGGTTCATTTAAAAACAAAAATTCTCACATACCCAACAAGTATATTAAACTCTGGTCTCGAACATTTGGACCGGTGTGTTCATGATGAGTATTTCTCAGGGACTGAACAAGCAGACTGGAACAAATAGTACTGTGAGGTGTTGCTGTAACCAGCAGTGTCTGTCATTTGCTCAAGAAATGTCAGTGCACATGCAGTTTTTGCACTTTATTTTGATAGGGTTTCTCTTGAGCTTGTATGTGTGCATGTCTTCTGCAGTCTTCACTTTAACAGGCATCAGGAATGTGGTCCATTCTCAGGCTCTCCTTTTGTTGCATAACAGCTCGCAACTTCCCAAAAGAAATAAAGATTTACCGTGTGTGTCATCTCATAATGACCCAATTTGGGATATTTCATGTTCTAGTATTAGAATGCATGTTCTAATTCTAGACCAAGACATTTGAAATATTTCTACAATTTTCTTTACTTTCCATAACATATATCAGCCTGCTAGGCGACATGATTTCTTGCAAACTATCTGCAAACTTTTTCTGCAGATCAGGCTGACTGAACTGTGCACCACGTGGTTCATTATCATATGAGTAATGAGGCCAGGACGTGTCAACTGAAGGTACGAGTTGTGGTGTTTAAGGAAGACTGATGGAGGAAAGGATACAACTGGAAAGGGAGAGAAAAGCTGGTTTAGATAAACTCTTCATGGATTAAGTTTAAAAGCAAAGTGTTTATACCTATAGATTTATAGGTGACTGTTTTATCTGACCACCCACATAGAATCAAATACTTTCCATCTACCTTTTTTTTTTTTTTTTTACAGCCACTCTCATAATCCCTTCTTATACTAACCAGATTTAGACGAATGACAAGGTAAGCTCATTTAATGTTGACTTCATAGTTATGTTAGTTGTTACCTTGAACTACAAATTGGTAAATTACAAAATTAAAAACCTCTAACACAATACAGAAAAAGACTAAGTTGCACTCTATGATCATGTGTCATTATCTGTTAAAGGTAAAAGTAATACTTATATAACAGTAAAGAAAACCAATTACAGAGTATGTCATAAAGACTACTTTACTTGACTAATGTGATGAACTGTGTTTTTAGTTTAGAAAAAAATGCTTTGAATTAAAAAAGGGGATAATCATCATCCAGGGGTCTGCAACCTTTACAATCCAAAGGGCCATCTTTGACCTCAGTCCAACTAAATAAAACTTGTTTAGAGCAGCAAATGTCACATGACATAAAAAAGATAACTTATAATTTTTGATAAATGTATATTACAGGAAGTTGCCATTTTTACAAAACCTCAATTTTATTTGTACTTTTAGGTTTAAAAAATAAGAAAAAGATTAGCAAAAAAGGGTGGATGCAGTACATTTTATTCCATGTGATGTTGATATTTGTGGAGAATGTGATGAAATGGAACATAGTTTTAAGCCTAAGGATAAGAAAAATGGATCTAAGAAAATAAAGAACTGAAACAGTGCTAAATGTTATTAGGAGCCATTGTGGAAGGTCCAAAGAGTCAATTGCGGCTCCTGGAATGCAGGTTGCAGACCCCTTCATGTACGGTAATCCTTTGAATGGAACCGTAATCAATGAACTTACTGAGGATATTTCTGTTATAGTAAATATGGATTAATTTTTTTAGTAAACAAAACAATAAAAATCCATGAACTATATTTATGATGTGAAGATATCCAGCCTAAGTGGTTTTGGGTGGCTAAAACCAACCTGACTGGCCATTAGGCTCCTAATTGTTCTTTGGATTTCTTTAGGTTTCTACTCACTTGCTGAGATTTGACATCTCTCAACTACATGTGAAGGCCGTTTGCCCCTCTTACAAACCTACACCCGCTGCATCTGGTCAGTGACCGATGCTCCAAGGCGCATCTTTTCCAAACAAGTGCTTATAGATTTCCACCAGATGATGCTGTTAATTTTTGTAAGCTCACAGGTTCTTTGTGATAACCAGTCGACTTTGCTTCTGCTCTTTCTTGTCACCTGCTGCCATTACTGTCAGATTTTTCCTTATATTTATTTTGTTCCAGCATTGCTGGAGCTCTACGCCGTCCTCTACACTAATAGCTACTGCACCATTTTTGAAAATTCCATCAAGTAGAATCTTCTATCTGTGCTGCTGTTCACAACGTCATATCGATGACAGACGGGCAGTTATTGTACTATTTATTGGTATTGTGAGAAAAAAGTTATCATGACTAGAATTCATATTTATTGGGACAGCAATAAACTAATTGATGATTGCAAAACCCCCAAAACTGACAGTATGGTTAGCATCATTAGTTTTGCTAACGTTGGTTTCATAAGAGCATCATTTAAATAACTATATTGGAAAGTAGAACTCAGTGTGATTATTGTGTACAGTTAGTGGTGAAATTGCACCTCTTTATGTAACTCGTATACTAAAAAAGCTTTTTAAAAAATGGGGAGTTTTACTTTATCACACTATTTGTGTTTTTTGGGGTCCTGGACCATTTGCACATGACAGATGTTTGTCAAAAGAGGATACTGATGCTATTTGATGTTCTATAAAAGTTTTTTTTACGGCTTTTATCGTTTAAACAATAAATCTCAACAAATTATTGTGATATAAGTTTAAATCCATATTACCCATCCGTAGTAGCTACTTTAAGATACAAAGTGTGTGATTTGCTAATTCAGGCTATTAAACTCGTTATTAGATAGAAAAGAAAATGTCATTGTTGTGTTGTGCCTTTAAAAACAACTTGTTTTATATAAACCCTCCAACAAAAATCAGTCAAAGGAAAAACAAACCCTGATCCATTAATCAACTCTCTTTAAAGGCCAGCTTGAAAGTTGACTGAAAGGCCACTTCACACAGTGAATATTGAACCGGTGCGGGGAGCTCTTTCTTTACATGCAAAGGTCAGCAGAGGTTTGTGGTGGTCTAAAGAGTTGTGCTGCTGAGAGAGGTTAAAATGTGCTGCAGAGATGAAAGGTTTAGGATACGGTTTGTTCTGGCTCTGCAGATGAGTGGGAGGAGGTGAGATGAATCGGAAGATAAAAGATGATGCTATGGATGTCTGTGCTATCTGTGACACAGAGGTGGTGTCTGGTGGGGGACGCTTTACTCTGAAAACTGTTCCAGAAAGTTCTTACCCAGGAGAATGAATCACTAGACTGGCTTTTGACTGGTATGTGCAATTACCCAAGATATTTTGACAACACCACCACCTAAAATCCTCTGGGGCCTGATTATAACAGTCTGGTATTGGTTTTGTCTCCTACTCTGATGAAATCTAACACATATCTATATGTGCATCATTTTTCATTATTCAGAGCTGTAGTTGTCCTTTAAAAAATCAACCTGTTCTGTACCGACAGAAACCTACATTAATCCTTATTTTGGATCCTAAGTTTTAAAACCCAGCTAGACAACAGATTTCAAAATGGAACAATCTGTGAATCCCATAAATTACTATGTTTTGAAAAGAGACACCTTCAGCTTAATAACTTAAAGTAATACAGCAGACCCCCGGTATTCGTGGGGGTTAGGGAACACAACCGGCAGCAAATAGCTAAAATCCATGAATACTTGAGACCCCATTAAAAAACTGTTTTCACGGGACTACCACAGAAGCTAATATCTACAGTCTTCCTTATCTCTGCTCTTGGGGGTACAAGCAATCAACACCAAGAAAAATGAAAGACACTTCAGGATTGTTTGCTTTGCAAATGCCATCCAATAGTGTGTCAAGCAGCATTGCGTCTTGGTATTTCAGCTTCCCAAATTGCATTTTCTTGAGAAAATTTTGGGTATGCTCTACAAAAAAATCAACAAATAGGAAAAATTTCCACAAATAATTTCGAGTTACGTTCCACAGAAAATTCAGCACATAGGTGAATCTGCCAGCACTGAACTATGAATAAGCAGGGGTTCACCGTAGCTTTCTTCAGAACTCTCTCAGCCTCACATTGTTGTGTAGTAGTTTTGGCCCGCTTCTTTTTCTTTACAAAATCTATTGACTTAGTGGAGGTTTGTGGGTATTTGTTTTTGCACAGCTCTTGAAAGTTTTCCAAAATCATATCAACCGAGTTGAGGTCTGGATTTTGCCACTGGGACATTACAGCTCCTTGATTATTTTTCTTCTTCCTCCAGTTGGTAGATTTGCTGCGGGTTTTGGAATCATCCTCCAGTTTTCACAGGGCTGTTTGGACCAAGCTTTAGCTGTCAGACAGATGACGTCACATCTGACACTAGAATATGTTGGAAAACAAATGAGTTTATGGTCAACTAAAAGACTGCAAGGTGCCAAGGTTTGGTGGCCGCAACACAAGCCAGGATCATCAGTTCTCCTACATGCTTGATTATTAGAATGAGGTGTTTTTGCTTGTGTTACATGGCTGAACAGTTCTACTGTGGTCTCTTCTGTTTAAAGCACAGTGTTCCAGAAGTTTTGTGGTTCATTTCGATTCAACTTTGCAAAACGTGCCATATTCTTTGAGTCGGAGATGGGGAGCTTGGGGGTTTTTTGTCTCTTGGGTCCACTGCTGAGATGATGTGCAGCTGAATTAAATTATTTTTGCCTTACGATCCCTCTCAGATTGATGAGTAGCTTTTTCAAGGTGATTGCTGATGTTTTTCCTTTTCTTGGCGACACACAGACTGGCTAACTGCCAAATCTCCTGGTGATACAAAGATGGTTACACCAGCGGATCATTTATTTAAGAATGTTTAAGTAATAGCACCCAGCTGTTGCCTTCCCCCTAAATAACATGGAAACATCAATGATAGACTTGGATGTTTTATGCACTGCTTTACTTCGGGTGCCTCTTATCCGTCTGTGAAGTGAAACACTTTGGCCTGGAATTGTTTTTTTTAATCCTTGAATCTGCTCATGTCCAGGGATCTCACACAGCCTCATAAACTCTATCATGCAGCGCTTCCGCTCGGCTCTCCCAGTTTGTCCTTTTATTCTGGCGAGGTTTTCTTCATACTGAAAAGGTGTGCAACAGTACTTGCACACAAATTCAGATCCTACGAGAAAGATTCATAAAATTGTTCATTGTCTTATGTATAAGGGCCCAATTTTTCCTACAGCAAGTTTGGCATTTTTAAGAGAAAACTGACCAGAAGTAGAGTATGTAGTAACTCTATTGACTTTTGTGTGGACCAATCTGTTGTGGTTTAAAATAGTGGAACAATGGTCTGTTTTTGGCAAGCTGCACATCAGAAAGCAGGTATTGGAATACATTTCCAAGCGTTTTATTTTAAGCTTTTGATAGAAGTAGCTTTCAGCTAAAGCTGTTAGCTGTTAAGATAAAAGCTTAGGGGCTATAGTGTTATTCAAAATATGTTTTTTTTTTCTATTTCTGGTGGTACTTTTGAATTGCTTTTAGCAATTTTAGCTCCCTTTTTAGAGTTCCAGTACTAACAAATGGATGATGAAAGTTTGTCTTTTAAAGCCATAAAAACAGACGTGTCACTCCATCTGTAGTGAGGCTCCATCTGGTTTCTCACAGTGTATATGAGTGTGTATATATAAAAAAAACATCTGTGGGAAAACAGTGCTGAATGTCCTTGCTGGGTTAGTGACAGTTGCACTACGCTTTGAAAAATTTTAGCATTTCCTTTTAGGGTAAGCCTCCCATGGTTTTTGTTTTGTTTTCTGTATTTCAGATTTATTTATTTTTTCAAATTTATTGTTGCCCATGTGAAAAATGAACTTATTTCAGCATGGTTGCTGGTCTTTGTCTTCGTTTTCCTCCTTGTTCCTGACTCCTGTCCCTTTCTATCTCTCCTCTCTCAGTTGATGTGGATCCACCCAGTGTAATTACAGAGCAGTTTGCTTGCGTAAGGAAAGCCTCTCCTGAAACAGCACTTTCTAACAGACTTGCCATTTCAGCCGTTTTGCGTGCTCAGAAAGATTTTGGCACAGTTTGTATGTGCGATGCAAAGGAAAAAAAAAGGAGGCACTTTAACTTTAGCCTGATTCTACTAAACAAGTTAACCTTTTGAAGACTGCTTTTAATTTGGTCCGAGTATGCAGGACATTATGGAATATCTGTGGTATGCCCAGTGAAATTTTAGCCTTCCTTTTTGATTTTTCTCTGAGTCAGACATCTGTTCCCAGTGTGGCTGCAAATATGTTAACGTGAGAAACATAGTATTCAGTCGCTGGATGACTGACGTAATGCTGACTAACTTGTGCCAGCTGGTGTAGATACAATTTTTCCAACATATTCATGAAAAACTTTTTGTTTTTTTTTTACAATTTCTTACATAAATAAATTACCAGGTAGTCAATCCCTGGTTGTACTAATACCAAAGATTGCAAATTAACTCAATTAGATTAACCATTACAGAAAAAAGGGTCATCTTATCTTTCTTCACTGTAAAACCCTGTATGCAGCTGAGATTAATAAGGTTAACCTAGCTTTTATGTATTACCAGTGGCGTCTCTGGCATGAAAAGTTATGTGGGGCACAACAACTCAACAGCTATTAGCATTAAAGGAACATGGGGCAGGATTTGTAAATAAAGTAAACATCCATGTCCAGTTTATTAATGATGTTGGGTGATGAAGCGTTATAAACCAAAAAGAATGAGCCCACCAATGTATCGTTCCATTTTCTTAAACTGGCTGTGTGCTGCAAAATGTGCTGCAGTTTGGGGCCTGAATTTCCCGCGCTGTCCTACCGGTGTGACGTCAATTGACACTACTTGCGCGTTCTCGATAGCTTTAAAAGAGGAAGAAAAATGGTCGCAGACCTCCATTGATTCAATTGTGGGAATGGATTCTTCTGCAACTGGGAAACGACCAAGGATGACTCACAGCCCACTAAAAAGTGGCACTAAGAAAAAGAAGTATGCCACTATGAAGAGGTATGTTTTCTTTTGTGAAGCATTTGTGCGCGCTCCCGTGTGGCTGGCTGCAGTTACTGGCAGCGCCGGCCGCGTCGCTCGTGAGTTTTGTTTATTTTTTCTGCCCCATGCTCCTTTTAAATTCCCGGAAATCCCAATGTAGGATTTTTAAAGACTTTATTTGCATAACGGTGCAAAAAATGTTAATTTTAATCCTTTGTAACCTTTGTTGGCAATGACGGAGGTCAAATGTTTCCTGTAGGTCTCCACCAGGTTTGCACACACTGTAGCTGGTATTTTGGCCCATTCTTCCATGCAGATCTTCTCTAGAGCTGTGATGTTTCGGGGCTGTTGCTGGGCAACACGGACTTTCATCTCCCTCCACAGATTCTCTATTGGATTGAGGTCTGGAGACTGGCTTGGCCACTCCAGAACCTTGAAATGCTTTTTACGTAGCCATTCCTGCACAGCAGTGTGTTTGGGATCATTATCATGCTGGAAGATCCAGCCACGTTTTATCTTCAATGCTCTCACTGCTGGAAGGAGGCTTTTGACTAAACCTTCATGATACATTCATCCTTTCCTTAATATGGATCAGTCATCATGTCCCCTTTGCAGAAAAGCAGCCCAAAAGCATAATGTTTCCACCCCCATGCTTCACAGTGGGTATGGTGTTCTTGGGTTGCAATTCAGCTTTCTTCCGCCTCCAAACACGGCGAGTGGTGTTTATACCAAAGAGTTCTATTTTGATCTCATCTGACCACATGGCATGCTCCCAATCCTGCTCTGGATCATCCAGATGGTCTCTGACACACTTTAAACAGGACTGGACATGTGTTGGCTTAAGCAGGGGGACTGCAGGATTTTAGTCCATGATGACGTAGTGTGTCACTAATCCTTTGTTACTGTGGTCTCAGCTCTCTTCAGGTCAATGACCAGTTCGCTCTGTTTAGTTCTGGGCCATTTCCTCACCGTTCTCAAGATCATATGTACCCCACAAAGTGAGATCTAGCATGGAGCCCTAAGTCGACAGAAATTGTCAGTGATCTGGTATTCATTTCCATTTTCTTTTTTTTTTAGCCCAACAGATTTACTTTCACAAGGGGTAATATTTATTACCCCAAAAATGTAGAGAATAACAAGGGTAGCCCCAAATAACACAAATTGACAATGTCAGTAGCGTGTTTCCACCATTTGCCACAATGACAGCTTGACAGCGACGTCTCATGCTCCTCACTAGCCTCATGATGTTGACCTAAGGCAATGTGTTCCACTCTTCCACAAGTGCTACACACAGTTCTGCCAGGTCATGTGGGGGTGGGGTATGATCATCCAGTCTCTGCTTCAGCTTTTCCCAAACGTGCTTTATGGGGTGCAGGTCAGGGACATTGCTGGTCATACCATATGGGGCACTCTGACTTCCGGAAGTCGAGCTGTGACAATTCTGGCACGATGTGGTGGAGCATTATCCTCCATGAACAGAAAGTTGGGCGTGTGCTGACGGAATTGGGGGGGGGGGGGGAGAGAGAGAGAGAGAGAACAAGAAAAGAAACATCCCAGTCTTTCTCCACACCCGCAGGACGGCAGGGAGAGGGAAAGAATACAACAACAAAACAAATAAAAAAATGCAAACTGAGAACTACACAAACACAACCCACAAATAGATACATAAATACAAGAACAGCGTCCCTGAAAAGCTCATGGTACCAATTATTACAAGATTTAGTAATGGTTACCTAAGCCCAAGAATGCATCTGTAAACACCAGAGTCCCCACACCTGTGTGTGTGTATGAAAATCCTGGTGCATATAAGGTTTCTCCATACGAGTGTTCAATAGCTGGTGTGAGAAGCCATCGATCCGCCTCCCAGGAAAAGACACAGACACGAAAGAGATCAGAGACATAGACATCCAAAGGACCCCCAGAGCACAGGAGCCCCAAGCAGACGAACGCAGGGCTGACCGCACCCCCAAGAGAGGAGCAGAGGAGAGCCCCTGGAGAACATCCAGCAGCTACAATGCAGGGCCCCGGGGGGCTGCAGCAAAGAGGCAACGGGCTCAGCCGGCAAACGGCCACACCAAAGGGGATCCAGCCATGAGCTCCAAGACCCGAGGGCGCCCCACCTCTCAGCAGGGACCCGACTAGGGACCAGCCGACGGGGCCGCCATGCCGCGGGGGCCACGGCCAGCCAATGGCCGTCATGCTCTGCCGCCACCCCGGGCCATTCTCCACGGCCGATTCATTCCATTTTCTAATAATTGCTCCAACAGTTTGTACTCTTCACACCAAACTGGTTGCCTATTGTAGATTGTCTCATCCCAGTCTTTTGCAGGTGTACAATCTTGTCTCTGGTGTCGTTGGACAGATCTTTGGTCTTGGCCATGGTGGAGGTTGGAGTCTGGCTGAAAGTGTGGACAGGTGTGTGTTATACAGATAAGGAGTTCAAACTGGGCTTCTTAAAGAAGTGACAGGTCTGTGAGGGCAGAGTTCTTGCTTGGTTGTAGGTGCTAAATACGTATTTTCTGCACCATTATACAAATAAATTCTTAAAAAACGAAGTTGACGTGTACCTATGATGAATATTACAAATCTCTCTCATTTTCTCAACTTGCACAATTGGTGGCTGCCAAATACTTTTTCTGTACTGTAATTCTTCTGTGATGCATACAATGTGACTTTGACCAATAATAAATAAACTACATAAAACAGCACACACCTGCACACTACAAACACCATTTTATATAAATGTAATTGAAGAATGAAACCTTTTTTATACATGAAATTATAAAAAAAGGGTCACTCACAAGTGTTAATTTCTTGAACAAAACAAATGCAGATCTTTAATATGGGCAAACCTTTCAATAACCATATAATCTTTCAAATAATCCCCTTTAAATCTATAATAATCTTTCAAAGTCCTTCAACGAAGGTAAAATCCACTGGCTGGTGATGTCACAAAGGTTTAATCCCCAATTCTTGTTCAAAAGGCAAGATGCTAAATTCAGATTTCATTAAAATAATTACTTCATCCCTTTTTTTGTCCTGGTAGCTAGCAAGGAAAACCAACATTAGATGGCTGCAAACTTCTATCCAACAGAACGTGACCATGGCACGTGCTATTACGATATTTTAATATGAGTCATGTACGACCAACTTTTGCATTTGGCAAAACAGGGCGCATCACTTCCGGTTTGGAGCCCCATGATTTGATAGGGGGATCTCATCTTTGGGCATTGACATTTGTTCGGCATGCATTTGTAGTCGCACTTTTCTCTGATACCATTAAATAAAATCCACTACTACTACTACTACTTGTGTGTAATTTAGTATATGAAGACCTCAGAGGTTTGTTAGAAAACATTAGCGAAGAAAAAGTTGGGCTGGTGCCTATCTCCAGCTGTCACTGGGGGGAGAGAGGCAGGGTACACCCTGGACAGGTTGCCAGTCCAACGCAGGGCAACACAGAGACACACAGAAAAAAACAACCACACACACTTATACCTAAGGGCAATATAGGAAGACCAATTCACCTAACAGTCTTGTTTTTGGACTGTGGAAGGAAGCTAGAGTACCCGGAGAGAACCTACGCATGCACAGGAAGAACATGCAAGAAAGACCCATGCCAGAATTTGAACCCAGGCCTTCTTGCTGCAAGGCAACAGTGCTACCAACTGTGCCACTGTGCCTAACTACATCCATAGCTATATTGGTTTAGAACAAAGATTATTCATGAGTTTGAATGGTCAAGTCCATGGTCCACTTTATATTATATATATATATATATATATATATATATATATATATATATATATATATATATATATATATATATATATAATATCCACATCTCTCTCTGCACATTGTAGGTGCATTTCCACTGTGAGAGACTGCATTTTAAAAAAATCAGGAAATCACATTGTCTGATTTAAAAAAATATTTGTATGTTATGGCCTGGCATTTTAACACTTGCCAATCAACAAGAATTCTGGCTCTCAAAGACCTGTTACTCTACCTTTAAAGGGTCCACCTCTACTCCACTTATTCATCTATATAGTACCACCTGTCTGAGCTTGTTAAAGACACTTGTCTGCCCCACAGTCAGTCAGACTCCAACTACTACCATAGGCAAGACCAAAGAGCTGTCATAAGGTACCAGTAATTAAACTGTAGACCTCCACAAGGCTGGAAAGGGGTACAGGGCAATTGCCAAGCAGCTTGGTGAAAATAGATCAACTGTTGGAACAATTGTTAGAAAATGGAAGAGGCTAAAGATGACTGTCAGTCTCCCTCCCTCATACTGGGGCTCCATACAAGAGCTCACCTCGTGAGGTATCACTGATGATGAGAAAGGTGAGGAATCAGTCCAGAACTACACGGGAGGAGCTGGTGAATGACATGAAGAAAGCTGGGACTAAAGTTTCAAAGGTTACTGTTGGTAGAACACTACGCCATCAGGGTTTACAAAGATGCATGGCACAGAGGTTTCCCCTGCTCATCACATGTCCAGGCCCGTCTAAAGTTTGGCAATGTCCATCTGGATGATCCAGAGGTGGCATTGCAGAAAGTAATGTGGTAAGGTGAGACCAAAATATAACTTTTTGGTCTAAACTTCACTTGCCGTGTTTGTAGAAAAAAGAAGAATGACTTGTATCCCAAGAACACCATCTCTACTGTGAAGCATGGGGGTGGAAACATCATGCTTTGGAGGGGCTTTTCTGCGAAGGGGACAGGACGACTGCACTGTATTAGGAAGAGGATGAATGGGGCCATGTATTGTGAGATTTTGAGCAACACTGATTTTCTCAGGTGTTCAAATACTGATATTCAACAATAAAATACAAAGAAATTATTTAAAAATCAGACAATGTGATATTCCGAAAAAAAAAAAAGCTGCTCCTCACAGTAGAAATGCACCTACTGTGTGAATTTCTGACCCCTCCATAATTTCTAAGTGAGAGAATTTGCAGACTCGCTGGATGTTCAAATACTTATTTTCCTCACTGTGTGTGTGTGTGTATATATATATATATATATATATATATATATATATATATATATATATATATATATATATATATATCTCGAGAAAGAGAAATTAGTCTCTCGGCGTGGTAGAAGAATCTCATAGCACAACTATTCTATAAAAATACCATGTTTCGTCATACTGTAGTATTTACTAGGAAAAAGGAGTACAAAACACTCAAATGTATATAACAATTTAATCACTTTTATTTGTTTCTTTAATGTATAAAATCTATGTATTTTTATCCATTGTGTTTTGATTGGTTGGGCTACTTGCTTATTAGTAAGCTAGCATGTGCTCAATTGCTTATCATATTTTGCAAATAATTGATTAAAAACAACTTTACCATAATTAAAGCAATGGTGGGGACAAGTTTAGCCTTTGTACCATTACTGCCCATGTTTTTTCATGATCAGAAATATTTTAAAGCATCTGAGTTTGTCCTCCTTGTGAGGGAAAATGTAGGGATCTATTCTAGCCAACAGTGTACAGCAACAGGTTAGGGAGGGGGAGCTCTATGTTTTTTAATTCTCCACCAGCATTTTCTTTGGCATCTACTAAATCAACAAATTAACTGTAGGAGCAGTGTGATGCGATTTTTTTCATTGGTTTATAAAACAAATGTTAATGACCAAATAGTTTGCTGACATCAGCATTCAGAATGTGGGTAGCTCCAGTTATATCATCATGCATTTATGCATCTTCGATGGAAATGTATTTGTGGTTAATTTTACAGGAACTTATTGTTAACGACTTGCTCCCAGTCTCTGTCACACAGTGCTACAACTGTGCCCTCCTTGCATCATGCTGCATATTACATAGCGTGTTTCAGAGCGTGGTTGGACCCAGGCACAGCACAAAACCCTTCATACATAGACGTTGGGCCCCAATCTAACTGTGGGTTGATTTGACCATTGAGCATTCTCTCATAGTTTTGTCACCCAGAGAAACATGAACTATGCAACTCTCCTCTTTTCTTTGTCTCTTTATCTTTCACTCACCTTGTCCCTCGTCTGTCTTATGGCATCTATTCGTCGGTTTGGCTCGTGCTCTAGCTGCAAGTTAAGAAACGTGCACGACAATGGGAATGAGAGGCGTCGTAAGTGTCGCAGTGCTGTTCCCGAATGGCTGCTTGGCTCACGGATCAAAGCTCAGGGAGAAGAAGATGAAGATGAAGATGGAAAGATGGGAAGACCAAAAACCAAAGATACCCCACAGGCAGGTGGTGTTTGTTCTTTGTGTGTCCAGAATAGATTTGGTTTCAAACTTGATCATCAGCGTCAGTCTCACTTTTTGTATTCTTGGTATTTTTACTGAGGATAAATTTAGCCGACTTGGTTGCTAAAAACTTCTTCAAAAACCTGTGTGATTTTGTTCAGAGCTTTTGGAGCAACTTGTAATACTTTGCTCTATTCATCAACACTGTCAGGACATGGATTAAACATCTGTGCTGTCATAACATAATTCACAGAACGTGGTTTACATCACTCCAGTCTTCTTTAGAATTTTCTTGTGTTTCTTTTGATTACGTTGTGATAAAAGTCAAGTGAATCAGTGACATTAATCCCTTCATTTTAATGATATTGTTTTTAACATTCGCTCAGCTTTGGCTTCTGCAAACCAGTTTACATTTGCTACGTGCTTACTGGCTCTAAATACATCAACCACGTTCTTAGTTTGTATCCTAAACCTTTACGCTCTGCTTAATATTTTTCTTTTTTTTTGTTTGAGTCCAGTGTATCTGTGTTGTTCCTCTGTCTCTCGGCTGTCTCTCACACCCATACAGCAAAATGGATATCTGGCCAAAAATAACAACACTAATCGCCATGGCAATGATGATGGTTAATGATGATGACTACCATTTATCTGACCGGAGGAATGCACTTCTGTTTGCGTGTCCTTCTCAGACATGTTGGAAGGGTTCACACGAGGCTCCCATCACCCGTTGACAGCAGACAGGGGGTTGTCGCTAACTGTTTTCTCTGAGACAATGTAGTCCTTCTTCACCGCTCAATGGGCCTCTTATTATCAAGAAGGCCTCAGTATTTTGTTTGGAATATTAACTTTACAGTTCTGATCTAGGACAGTGGTTGTCAATCACAATTAAACTCTACTGGAAAGCAAAGTTTCCAGTAAATGTCACGCAAACACTTTAACATGGTGTCTTATCTCCAGTGTAAAGCGAATGAATGATTTTTATCATGTAGGAATGTAAAAAAAAAATTCTTCAAATGACTCCTGAAACAAGAATGCGTTACAGTCTGATGCTTTTTTTTCATTTCTGTTTTATGACTTTTTTTTTATGACTACTTTTAGTGATGCTTCGATTTCTGTTTGTTGTATCGCTGTTATCTCATTCATAATACTTGTACAGCTACATATTCAGCTGAAATGTTACAAGGCTCTAGATGGATGATGAGCAGGCAAAAAGTTCAAGATAACAAGATGCCAAAATCCTAAAAATAGTTCAGAATCTGAATTTGAAGTAAAATATATTTCTTTAGGAAGATAATAAAGGAAGTTTTGTCACACATTTGTCTTTAACCTTTTTCACTTTTAAGTAAATGGTTTATTAACAACACCTCAAATTTTATGTTTTTCTTATTTACCAAAAGGCATCAACATATTTGTCTATTCTAACTGAGGAAAATGTTATGACACAGGAATGCCATTTTAGTTGAAATAACTAAAGTGAGATGCTTCTTGTAGCTATTTACCAGTCATTGACATCGGTCTGAGGAATGTTTGCGCCACTCCTCATTTTCAGCTGTGAGATAGTTGAGGTGTTTGTGTACTTTGTGTATGTTCAGCCCATTTCAAGTCACCCCGTTGCATTTCGATGAGATCAAGATCTGGGCTTTGACCCTGTCCAGGACTTTCTATTTCTTAATTCTTATCCAGTTCTTGATAGATTTACTGGTATGGATGCTGGATTTGGTTTATTTCTAAGATGTCCTCTGTTCTGGTGTCCAAATTATTTAATTTCAGAATTATCTGTCCAAAAGAAATTATTCCAGTAATCCTGGTTTTTATATATGTCTCTGGAAAACCTTGGTCTGGCCTACATTTTCTTTTATAGAGAGCTTCCTGCACTTCTCTTATTAAAGGTAAACTTGTGCAGTCTGTTGCTGACCGTTCATGCACTTTTGTATCAGCAGTAGCAACAACCTGCTAGTTTCGAAGGTTTCTTTTAGCATCTTACAATCAGTGTTCTGCGTGAACTTGCTTGGATGGCCAGATCTGGACATGATCGTGGTTATTTTGAATGCCCTCTTCTTGTAGACGGGTTTGGATACAGTGGAATGGCTGATTCCATTTTTTAGACTTATTTATGAGATGCTATGGTTCTCTTTCTGAAGACATCAGACAACCTCTTTGATCTCACCAAGATGTTGAACTTGTCTTCAATAGTCAGGTGTACACCAAACTAGATGTTTGAGATTCAAAAAGGGGCAAACCTCCCTCATGATGCAAATGAGGTTCTTATCATATGTAAGTTATTATTAGCCAGTTTGAATGGGAATTAATGTGGAGTGATTGTAACTCCTCGCCAGAAAAAAGTTTAACAGAAAATTGAAGGAAGATATTTTCTTCAGTTTTAATGGGTTATTTCCATTACTTAAATCAAGATTTTAAAATTGACATTAAATATGTAAGATTAACCCAGGCTGTCAGACAGTGTTCCAATATGTTTGCAGTCTATAAAGTCATTTTAGTCCTTTTGTGCCTGAGTGTTGATAATAGAGAACATGCATGACATAAAAAGACAGCAGAAAAGCACATGTAAAACCGGATCCAGCTTGTTAATAACATACAATTTCATGTAAACAGGCTTTCTGTTGGTTTGGCGGTTTTGCAGCTGGCAGCTTCTCACAAATGATTTAAATCTGCATCTATAAATCAAGCTGTTCAATCTCTCTAATCTGGTTGCACATTTTGATTAGTGCAAACTGTAGTTAAGTTTGCAATAATTTATTTCAATTTCAAGTGAAACTGCATTTAGATTTATAGCAGTGAAAACACATATTTCTGTCCAAACTGAAGGCTGGGCTTGAGTCTTTTTAAATGTAGAGATGGGAACCACATTACCATTAGGCTTTGAACGCCGTTTTGCGCTCTTCTCTAGCATCTGCAAAAACAAAGAATTTTAGATTCAAAAACCTGCCATATTGGCTTTTAATTTGAAAAATGTGTGCAGAGGTGAAAACAACATGAATCCTGCCTTTTATGGAGCTATTTCTTCAGTGTTATCCTTCTTGCAAAAACCATAATTGTCTTCATTGAAAGGGCAGGGCAGGAAGTGGGTTTGGGGGAGGCATTTTCAGAGCATCGTGGACACACTCATGCACACACGCATAAATGCACACTAAACGGTCCATGTATCTGGTAAGGAAAAGGAGAGAAAGGGGATTTGGGGGAACTTTTCTAGGCAGCTGATACTTTAGGAAAAGCTGGGGGCTTTTTTGTTGGCTTGTGGAAGTTGATGGTCACCCTTTTGTGTATTTTTCATCATCCATGGCATCAATAAGTGTTTTCTCCTTAGGAATGTAGTGACATCAGATAGGCTAATGTTTCACCTCAAGTGAGAGAAGAAAAGAAGGATATTTATTTTAACTTGTTCACCCTTAGGCCTACTTTCCACATCTACCCTCTAATATCATCGTTACTGTTTGTTCAACTTGCTTCCTTTATACCTTGTTTTGGTCTTTCTCTTTCTCCCTCTCGTTCACCTCTCTTCCTCTATTTTTAACTCCTCTCCCACTAAGTTCACATCTGGATCTTATATCCAAAGGGAACAGGCTTTCAGCCATAAAAGACTGCGTGTGCATGTGCCTTACAAAGCATGCAGTGCTCCTAACATGAGTTATCCACCACAACATGGACAGCCATATTTAAGCAGAAGTTTACAGTTTTTTTGTGCATCAACAAAAAGAAAAGAAAACCATCTCTTCTACCTTCTTGCTAAACCTTCGTTTGTGTCTTATTTAGATGTTTTGCTACAGAATAAATTACAGATGGTGCCTTCATGATTACACAAGTGAAATTTTTGATCTTATTTTTTTGTTTGCTATAGAATCTTCAGTGCCTAGTCATATTTATTGGTATTTCATTGTTTTAAATGTTAGACAAGTTTATCACTAGAGCTTTGCTATTAAAGAGCTATAGTTTTATAATACACAAATAGTGATTATTTGTTTCTCCAATTTTCTTGCTGTAGTTTTAAAAGGTTTTCCCTCAATTAACATGTTGGACATTTGGATTTTCCCCAAATTATTAATAAAACCTAGTCTTGATTATGACTCCACAAATAAACATACACAAAGTTGTATACACCTTATTTCTGAAACCCATGATGCTTTGTGTGGCTGGTATATAAATGTAGAAGGTATCATTATATCTTTAAACCAACTCCATGTAGATTTCAGAGTTGGTTATTCTCAACCAAGATCCTGAATATCTACATCCACTTTTAACCAGACAAGCTGCTGCTCACAGCCTTTGATCCAAGGATCACAATCTGTTGGTTGCTTCATATAAAAGTACTTAAGAGAGTACTTAATGTTGCTGACTCTGTGGATGCTTTTACAAACCAGTTAAAAATCTTTTTGTTTTATCAGGCTTTTATGTGATGATTTTATGCTGTGAAGCTTTTTATTTAGTTTTTTAAATCTGCGCTTTCTGGTGTTTTATAAATAAACTTAAGCCTGTGTGCTGATAGAAATCCAGACTGTGGAGAAAGCAAGAACAACTGTTGTTCTTGCTTTCTCCACAGTTCAGCGTTACAGATGCAGAGAAATGAATTCCAGCACAAGTCACAATTTTAACCAAAATAAATAAACTGCTGTCTCACCGCTTCAATGATTCTGGTTTGAATGTTGGCTGGAGGATTTCTTTGTGGAGTTTGCAGGTTATCCTCATGCATGACTGTTTTTCTCCCTGTTTACTCCAGTTTCCTCCCGCACTTTTCATATACCATGATATGTTGACTGGTAACTCTGAGCTGTCATGTGACTGCAGTGGACTATGGACCTGGCCTTTTACCAATACGCTGTTAAAATAAGTTTTCTACCTTACCTCAGTGGATTTATAAATGGTTTCCATCTCAGAGAAGTTGTGGCATTTCAAAGATTTAACTTGCTTTTGTTGTTTTAGTAAGAATTGTTGTCCATGACGGTGTTTCATTTCCATCATTTTAAAAATGCCTGAGGACCACTGGATCACTCTCACTTAGAATTTTTTTTCTTTCACATGTGACAATATTCTTCTCCTCCTCAAAGTTATCTGAGCCGTTATATCACACGTTTTTGTCTAAACGTAATTTTTTTTCCTGAAATGTGTTATTTGCAACAGCTTTACAGAACAAGAGTGGTCAGAGAAATCCACTTTTACCAAGGCTGACGGCTTATTTAGCAGCTTCATTAAAAACGACCTTGGTCCAGAGAGAAAACTGAATGTGTTCTTCCTTTGCCAGAAACTTTACTTTGAATGTTTTTTCTGTAGCAATTTTCTGTTAACTGTAGGTGAACTGATCAGATTTTTATTTTTTAAAACTATTTTTGTCAGCCTATGAAATATAGAGGCTGTAGGCCTTCAAATTGGTGGTCCACAGAATATCATCAATCTGTCATCCGCCTCAGTTGCTGAACTCTGAGAAACGTCCCTCATTGCTTTCTGAGTGTAGGCTCCACCAGATCCTTTAAACTCTTAACTCTGACGCAGTAAAGCACTGTCTTTACCCAAACTATGATTTAAGAACCATTGACATGATGATCTCTAATCTTCCTAATGGTAGGCTGTGTTTCTGACTAGAGAAAAATATGCTTGGTACTTCCAGAGGTGGGACTGAAAACGCCCTGACCTACTGACTGGTTTTTCTATAGTCCTGTTCACTCTGTTAAACAGACAACTTGAGCTGGCTGTTAGTGTTAAAGTGTGGAAATGTTCCAAGTAGAAAATAAATCAGATGGATGTTTGTTGTAAGTATTCAACAGTAACAATAATAGGAGGTTTGAGATAACAGTAAATACAATTTTAACTAATTTCAGCCTCTAAGTCTGACCTGCCAAATCTGATTAATCCTTTATTACCTTTCTTCTCCTTTCTGTGAAATTTGAAAATTAAACAGTCTCAGCAATGAAAATATTTTTTGTAAAATAAAACAATATGCATGTGTCTTTTTTTCACCAGGCCGGGCCGACAGGGCAGTTTTCGGCGCCATTTCAGAAAACCAACAAAGTACCTGTATGGGTGTATGTACTCGGAATGGCCCGATCGAGTCGCTCAGTGGGAGATGTGATCAGGTCACGCTGATTGGTTGTAATTCAGAAGGAAATGATCAGACGTCGCCAAACAACGGGCTTTGTAAAAATAATAAGAGTTGCTGGTGAAGCAGTTTATAACAACATAGCAAACAGAAACACAGCAACAAGCCCTGCTTCTTCCATCTTGATCTCTTATTTCTGATGCTGTGGGCGGCTTTTTGCGCTGATCAGTGACGCTACTTGCTGCTGAAATAGGCGTGATATGTAGACGTCTTAGCTGATTCCCTAAAGCGCCGATTGTGTATGGAGTCATGACGGCTGAGAGGAGCAGGCCAGCAGATTACGCCGTCCAAAAAAGATCTGGTTAAATTACTCTGAAGTTTCGATAGTGGAAACGTGCCTATTGAAAATCTCCAAATACAGCACAGTCCTCCAGGTATGGGACAGACTTATGTATAAATAAAACCCTATTTCCTATACTCTACTCTACAAGACAAATTAGGTTTACTAATATTTTTGCACATTTCACTAATTGTTTTTCCTCAAAATACCTAAAAAATTTATTAACATCCCAATTTAACATTTGAGCAGGAGAGGCTCTGACTTACTGTTATCTGTTAGATTGTTAAATCATATGTTAGTTTACAAGAGCTTTGAGGAGACTTGTGACAAATCATTATAGCAGATTTGGAGAAGTGGGGGGCGGGCACCCTTTTTATCTGGCTACTGTTCTCTCTCTGACAAACAGGACTGCACTAATATTTCAAAACAAAAAAAAACATTATTAAAGAGTTGACATTTTATGCTATTTACCATATTTTATTAGAGATTAGCATTATTTGCTTCGTTAAGCCAATCAGCATTACAAAGTATGTATAGTATGTAAAGTCAGTGGACTATACACGTTTTTGCAAAAAGCAGCTGAAATGTGTTTTCTTTGAGATGTTTTTAAATGTCTTGTTTTTTTATCTGTGAAATTTGCTCTATGAATAGAGTTTACTTTTTTAATTTTACCTTAATGTGAGATTTCTCAAAGATTGCCAACATTTCCGTATCCACTATGTTTTATAGACACGTAGAATTGGACTTTTCAAAAGGATAAAGCAGAACATCTTTTGCGTCATATGTCCAACTTCCAGTTACTGGCTAAAATCTTTGTATCTAGGTTGAAAGTATAGGTTTTTGTTAATGCTTCCTCTGACTTCACTTCTAAATATCTCAGTGATATTGAAAATAGCTGAGTATTCTTACCACAGCAAGACATTCTGCACTGAAGATCGTTGTATTCAGCTTGACATGACGCTTTATATGGTACGCTCACTAATTTGGAAAAAAGATCTGAGTTTTAGGGATGTATTCACGGCTGTGTTAAATTGAACTCAAGTCGTTTGCTTGGAAAGTCTGGTTCATTTCAGAAGGTGGGAATGGTTAATCCAACTGCAGTGCAAGTCAAAGAAGCAAACTCTGGTCCAGCAAAAACATTGGCACGCGTCTGCTTCAGGTAAATAAATATAGGAATCGAACTATAACCCAGGGCATTGTGGGTAAGCACAACTAAAACAAACAACCATGCAGTACAATAGCTGGATAGAAAAGGTTTTAGTGAGATGTGGCGTGAGAGTAAGGTAATAACGCTGATAGAAATACGACTAAATCGAAATATATGGCAAATACTTTTCAGATGACATTCTTAAAAGAAATTTCATTTCAAGAGATAAAAAGTACAGGTTTCCTGTGTGTGCAAAACTAACTGCCATTCTTGTTATTCAAAGCACCGCCAAAGGCAAGAAGGGAACTAAATTATTCAAAAGGTCCGGTTATTTGACCAACTGTATTCTGAAAGCAAATTCAGATCGGCAGAGCATTGCAACTCCGATTAAACTAAGTCTCCAATCATGATCGGTCTTCCACACTTCTTCGTTTCCAACTGGTCTATCACCAATCAGGGCCGGGCAACCATAAAACGTCATCAGCTGATTTCTCTAACTATCTCTGATGTTCGATGAAGTAAATATACCTATAATTGTTCATCTGCTCTGTACACGATAACAACAGGAGATTTGGCTTTCAGATTCGGTAGTAATTCCAGTGATTGAGTGAGGAGCTGTTGTTTGCATTGGATATGTTTGTGTCTGTGTGTGCTCTAATAATAGAGAGAGGAATGGTGTAGGCCTGGGAATGTTGTCCCCTCTGGACAAACAAACTTTTCTTTCCTCTCTTTCTGTCCCCCTTTCTTTCTGTTGCTCTCCATGTGAGATGTAAATGACATGATGGGGAGGGAAGTAAAAAAGATAAGATGGAGAAAGATTGCATGAGAGTAATGGGAATAGATTGTGTTTGGAAAACAATGACAATAGCTAGTTTTAATCATTGCTTGAAAGAGTATTTTTTTCACACCAAGTCTTGTTTTATTCATTATATAAGGGATTTCGGGTCTGAATTACTGTCAGGTATTGAGAGAAATGAAGGAATTTCCAATATGTCAGAATCCAAAATGAACGTACATTTTTTAAAACTTGTAAATCCATATAAATTATCTTAAAATGTTGTCTTGATCAGATCAGATATTAACTTAAATTATGGAGCCCATATCTTTAGAGCTGCAAGACTTACTAGATGGTGTTTTACAGTAAGCCCTGTTTTGGCTCCATGCATTTTTCCATTAATTCCGACCAGCTTTACTGTTAAAGAAAATCAGCTACATACCATAACGCTGCCACCACCATGTTTCATAATGGGGTTTTTGACTTCAGGATTATCTGCGGCCTTAAACCTAGTTTATACTTCTTTGTCAGCAAGTTTGGACCCACACAAAACACGTATTGACGGATACATTTTCCTTTTGTACTTCTCCGTTGGTGTGTCAGTGTTGCTAAGCAATTCTCCACCAGGACAGGAGGGGATGTAGGCCTTTTCTGGCTGGTCTGCCTACCAATGAAGTGATGTCACTGGACGATGAAAGTTTATTTACTTCAGCTTGTAAACGCACATCCACTCAAGGACCAATGGCCGACAGAGAGTAAGTTTTGATTGAGCTTACGGATCACAGATGTGCGCTCTCCGTTGCGTTTTACAGATAGCTAAAAAATTGGGCTCTACTCTGTGTGTCCTTGAGTGAGTGGCGGACAGCCCTTGCATTGACGGATAATGGCACTACTTGCCTCCACACCTCCGCTGACAGAGAAGTATAAACTAGGCTTTATGCCCCCATTCACAATGGGATGTTTTTTTTTTTGTAAAACGGGAACGTTTCTAACCATGTTTGTGATTGTGCTGCATCTGCTGCAGAAAGTTCTACAAAAAACTCCTTGTTCTTTGTTGTTTGGCATCCTTGCTTTCTTGTTTACCACTAACTTCGTGTGGAGGCTTTATGCACATACTCAAAGTTTAGCACCACTTACAGGCCTGGGGGAGTAAGAATGACGTTTGGGCCACTTAAAACCCATTTTAAAAAAACGGTTAAAAAAAATAAAACGTTCACGTGTGGATGGGGCCTTAGTTTTTCAACCCTTCTTCCACATTTTTGCTGTCATGTCTTTTGGCAAACTCCAAACGGGACTTCTTATGTCTTTTTTTTTTTTGTTTACAACAGCTTTCTTCTTGCCATTTTTCTCTTAGTGTTCCTGTTGGGTGATTCTCCTAACCAAGATGCAAATCGCTCCAGTTGTCTGTTAAGTAACCTAAAATTAAGGGCACTAATGAATGATGTATGATTTAAAGTAATGGATGGAAGAACATAAAGATGAGCATATTAGATTTCCTATTAAGCTCAAAGAAAAGAGACAGGAATAGGGTTTTTTTGAGTTTATAGTAGTTTTAGACTTAACTTTTTTTTGTAAATGTAAAGAATAATTGTAAAATTTCTCCTAAACTCTTGTTTTTGTTTATAACAGCCGTTGGACTAATTTCTGTGTGACAGACTTCAAAATATATTAATCCTTGTTCCGGGGTGCCTCTGTGCCTCCATCTGAAACCCTTTTTAGTAGAAGAAAGTTATTCTGATTGATGGTGAAGAATCAAAGGTTTGTAAGAGTTGCTTAGAGAGAAATGAAAGCATACAGGATCATAAAAGTTGTACAGTGTATTTCCAGCTGTGAGTCTCTCTGTTTTTGTTCCCACTTACGGAAATCTTTGACTTCAAAGCAACATCGATCACCTTGTTTGCTTGGGTCTGTGCTGGGGCTACGCATGCAACAAATTCCTTTTTGTGCAGTGTGTGCGGATGGATACGTTGTTTGTGAATGTGTTTATGCAGACATGCTACCTGGATTCCTGCATTCCAGTCCTGCATTTGGGCTCAGGCTACAACATTCTGGGAAGCATGGAGGAGGGAGGGGTTGAAATGAAAATATAAGGGAGGAGAAGAAAGAGTGAGAGGAGTCTTGAGTTGAGTTCCTTCCATTCTGAGGCAGAGATCCCAGGGGATATTTTTGCTCCTTAAACAGACTGATTGTGATGTAACTTCTCATAGTTTTTCTATTTTTGCTTTTTAGTCTGTGCCCTCGGCCATATGCACAGTTTGTTGAATTTTGTCGGGTTATGTTTAGTTACAATCCTAAAATTATAATCTAGAATATCTTGTTTAAAAAGTATTAAATTTTAAATGTTATTTTATTTTTTAGCTTAAATGACTGACATATCTGCAGCATTGATGAGGGGAGCAGCTTTGGTTTGGATTTGGTCAGCATGTGTTTGCTGATCTAATCGCTCAGTTTGAGAGCAACACTGGGACTGAGCCCGTATAACACACACATTAATGCTGAGACACACACACACACACGCACAAACGTAACACTGCCATATAAGGAGAGAGCAAGAGGAAATGGGACAAGGTTGAAAAGGGGGGTCTTCCTTTCCTCTGTTTACTCCCCACCACCCCTTACTTTATCTAATGCTGTCCTGAAGTTTGTTTTGGTCTAAAGCTTTCATTTTCACTCATTCATCCACTTGTGTTTCTCTTATGTACCATTTTCTTTCATTTTCATACTTTCCCGTCTGAATCAGTATGTCTCTTTCGCTTATCAGATGCCGGCAGCACACCCAGTTGTTTTTTTTTTGGGAAAGTGCTTTAGCTGCCATTGAAATGTTTTCTTTCCTCCTCAGCCTTTGCTCGACCTTACACATTAACTAAATGTCCCTCATTGATACAAGCTGCATTCAAACACAAGGTTTTCCTAAAAAGAAATTCCAGGTATTTTTATATTGACCCTGCAGCATGAGACTGAGCTATGCAGAAAGCCTGATGTGAACTTCAGATTGTCTTTTTTTAGTGTTTTGGTATAACTTAATTTTGTCATTTTGTGCTTTTTAGCTTTTGGCACAAATATATAAGGTCAAGGTCAAATTTATGTATATATCACATTTACAACAGTGACACTGCCCAAAGTGCTTCACCAGGTAAGACAAGATCAAAAGCATAAAAGATTACAGTGATGCTATAAAATATATGAATAGCGACATAGAAATAAAAACACAATAAAATAAACAAAAGTGAAGTTCAAAAAAATAAAAATAATTTTTTTTTTTTTTTTTGAAATATGACAGTAGCTTAAATATCATACAATAAGTTAGAGTATAGTTCAAATGTGAATAAAAGCCAGTTCATAAAGGTAAGTCTTCAGTAGAGATTTAAATATTTCCAGAGATTCGGCAGACCTAATATTAAAAGGCAAACTGTTCCAAAGTTTGGGAGCTGCCTCAGAAAATGCTCTGTCTCTACGAGACGTGCGTTAAATACATATATCTATAAATATACCACTGTTTTGGTATTTACAGATAGTTTTTTCTCCCTACTGTACAAATGAATGCTGATCATTTCCTCTCTTTACCGTTTTGTACCTATGTAATTTTGGTTACAACTTACTTGAAAAAAATTGCCACCCATAATCTCTACAGTCATGTCCCCTTTGACAAGCAACAATTTAAAGACCCACTCTGATAATCTTTTTGAGCTATTTTAAAGTGTTCTCAGTGGTCTTTAAATTATGATTATGCCGTTTTTAGCCAAAATCACAAAACCTGTGCCGTTTTCTAGGACATAGCTTCAGAAGAGTGGCAGTAGCTCATTAGCAATTCGCCTCTGTGTTGTGGGCGGAACCGTTGGCGCAGAGGACCCCTCCCTCTCCGTCCCCCAGCAATGGCTTCTGTGTGTGCATCTGACCCTGCTTTTGTATAAAAAAAAAAAAATAAAAAAAAAGATAATAAAAAAATACCTTGTAAAACACATTACTTTATCTTATAATCTACATTGCTTTAACACAGAAGTATGGAGCACTGGCTGTTGACTCATAAATAGCTGATGTAATGCTAGCAAACAAGCGGATGGTTGAATTGGCTCCCGACAGAAAAAAATAAACTTACCGGTAAAGATACAGGCTATCCACTTCATGGTGTCTTGATGGAAGGCACTGCACCTGGCTTCAAAAGTAGTTTACTGGCGAAGCCCATTTTTTTCCCTGTCAGTTGGTGAAACAGTCTTCTCTGAAATGTTGACTGCAAACCGATGTGGGGTTTTTAATCTTGCTGTGGCCAAGAAACTTTATCCATTTCTCTCTCACTGCAGATGGTTTTGGCAAAGTATGAAAGCTAATAATATCATTCTTCTTACCATTGCAACCCGATACAGCACACAGGTGTTGATCCGCCATCATCTTCTCTACTCCTCAGAACCTGAGCAGGCGGGGCAGAGCGGAGCAGGAGCTTGTAGCCCGCCCAGTGCGGTTGCTATGTCACAAACACAGTTTGTTTTAGATGGCCTTTTAGCGTCTGCGATTGATTCACAGCGATTTGAAAGCAGAAATACTCAGAAATGCAATTTTGAGCTTAATTTTCTTAAGATATGTCCTCTGGCATCAAAAAAAGGCCACAAGATCATGTAAACAACACAAAAAACACGATTTTCATTGGAGTGGTTCTTTAAAGTGGTTGTTTTTATGATCTACCTATAGTTTACTGAAATGATATGTGCACATATGAGTCCAATAAATTTCATCTAATATAATGTAGGTCACAGAGAGCTACTCTAGCTTCATAATGTGCCAAAATCTGCCGCTTATCAGAATCAAAAAACACCTTTTTGGCCGTGATTGTAAGCACAAACAACGAATCCGACTTTGGTGTCAAGAACTCACAAGAGTACAGATGTTAAGAATAAATAACTAATCCGTTTATTTTTGTTTCACAGAACAGTAGCTGAATACTGAGGCTGTAAGGTCTTCATTGTGTTCATCAGATAGACAGCCTGGGGGATGAAACTGACTGTGGTAGCTGGCTTATGCAAATTTGTTTGTGTCCAAGATGTGTGGGATCTGCAGAGATGTTATCTTTTCTCTTATCTCTTATTCTGACCCTAGACCTGTACAAGTCCTGGATGGAGGGAAGGTCAACCCCGATGATCCTCTCTTCAAATGAGTCTAATTAGTTCACTCATTTGAGTCATAGTTGCCTGGACCAAAATAGAGTCTAAGCCAGATGTTTACATGAACTATATACGAGACATGTAATGTGTAGTGGGCATTTAGCTGCTTTAGGGACTGAACACTTTACAAAATGAATTGCATCGTGATGATAAACATGTGGAACAATTAAATCAAGACATACAACACAAACTTGAAGCTTTGGCACAAATTGGTATTCTCAAAAGGACAATGGCCCTAAAATATCATTAAATTAGTTACAAGATGTCTTAGGAACAACAAAGTCAGTGTTTTGGAGTGGCCAACCTATAGCCCTGATCTCAGCCCTACAGAAAATTTGTGGGTAGATTTAAAAAGGTGTGTGTACAAGGCAGCTTACCAACCCGACTTGGTTCCTGTTCCTGTCCTGCCACACCATTCCTGTCCAGAGGAATGGGCCAAATTCCCAGCAAACTATGAAGAGAAGCTGGTGGAAGGACACCCAAAACATTTGAGTCAAGTTATGAACTGTCAAAGGTAATTCTAGCAAATATTAAGGACATTTATGTAAATTCTGACTCAGAAGAAAGTTATTAGAGAATAATATAAAATTTAGCAGACTGAAATAATTTTAGTATTTCTAACTGACCCAAACAGTAAAATGTTTGGTTGTCTTTAAAGTCGGCGAGAAAAAGAAAATGCATTTTTAACACAGTGTACCTTAATATCTAGTTTTGACTGTTAATGGGAATTGAGTGCAATACAAGTTGTCCTAACAATAACATGCAAGGTGTATATGAGGAATATAAACTATAATATACAAGTTAAATTAAATGTGAGATTTAAACCTTTTTATGACCATTTATCTCCATAATTCAAGTGAAAAAGATTACTATAAGTGCCAACGCTTGTGGACAGGTGAGAAATAAATGCTGCGTTGGAAGGGTTTCTTCTAAATCAGTGTGATGTAATGCAACATAATGTGTAATGTTTCTTTGTGGACCCCATGGTGTGTTGAGGAGGAGTCAGAGAGTGGAGTGTGACACATTTGGTGAATATTTTAGCAAGGCAGTAGTTAATATGTACAGTTAAGGTGACTCAGAGCACCTCCTGTGGATTATATGCAGTCTCTGTGTGTATTTGTGTTTGGAATGTAAGTGTTTCATGCTCAGTTATAAACAGCTCCTTTTTCCTGGGAGTATCCGGTGTGTGTGTGTGTGTGTGTGTGTGTGTGTGTGTGTGTGTGTGTGTGTGTGTGTGTGTGTGTGTGTGTGTGTGTGTGTGTGTGTGTGTGTGTGTGTGTGTGTGTGTGTGTGTGTGTGTTGGTGAGCATGTGTGTGTGTTGGTGAGCATGTGTGTGTGTGTTGGTAGTTAAGATACAGAACATGTTTCCCTTTTTTAGTTTTATTCCACTGGGAAAATAACTTATGAAGGGGGGGCATTGGCCTTTGGTAAGATCCTCCTCCTCTGTTCACATAGACTATGAACTCTGAAGTTTAACTGCATCTTCCAGAAGCTTATGTAAAATCTAAGTGCTTATTTAGTAAATGATGCAAATAGCGGCTGGTAAATTAGCCAAAGCACAGGTTATTACTTTAACAAAGATCTTTATTGGGGCTGTTTTCCCCTATACCTACCAAATCATTGTGTTCCTAAAATTTTTTGAAGAAATACAACAGTATGCATCCCTTCTCTTCTCTACCCCAATCAAAGGTCAGTCTTTCCCATCATGATTTTTTTTAAATGCTAAAATGTTTTTCTAACCCTGACCAAGTATTCAGAAGTCCTTGATATCACAAGGCATCAGAGTAAAACAAAACTGACAAAGAACCCAAAAGAGATCTTCGACATCAATCAAACTGTGAATCGAGCAAGATTCTCCAGGTGAAAATAAAATAATATTGTTTTTTTTCTCACTTGCTTTTTGAAGGTCTGAAGTCTTACAGATTTTGTTCACTGTTCCCAGGCAGAGAGGGAGAGAGCATGTCATCACAGATTTTTGTCTTAAATCAAATTAACCAGTGTTAACCACACAGCTATCTTTAAAACCAATATCTGTAAAAACCTGGGATTAGTTTTTTTTATTTAAAAAATGGAGAACAATATGTCAGTTGGAGCCAATTACCATCCAGTAAGATGAAATCATATTGGCCTTTTATTTGCTGACTTTGTTTTCTTCTTCAAATTGTTACTTAAAATATTAAATGAGACAGATATTTCACAAAGATAAATAACAAGTTTAAGGTATTTTGGCAGCATTGTGTAGTTTTATGTTAGAATTTGTATCTTCTACACTATCTTCCTATGGATGGTTTATGGCTGTTCTAACCAGCATATCAGTCTGGATGAATCTTCCTATTAATTTCTTATATATGATATGCACTTGTTTTCAGAGCAACACTGAGTCATACTTGGCTTCCTAATCTATTTGTCACACTTTGCTGCTGCATTATTCAGTGACCTACATCCTTGACAAAGACGTCTCCCATGTATCAATTTCCATCCGTGTACTCTTTCGTGTGGATCAGACCCAGTTTTGGGACTTCACAATGGGGCACACGTTGACCCCTGGTGATTTGTGATTCAGCTGCCCTCCATCTCTAGTATGACTCTGCAGTGTTTTATTGTTTGGGTGTATATGGTAATAACTGGGGTCCTTTTTTGTTTCGATATTTTCTTTCTCATTCGTGCTTCTTGTACCATTCGGCTGTTTCTGTGGTAACTGGAGTTACTTAGTTACTGACCCGCCTGTAGCAGATGTTGATTGCTCTGGGTTCTGTCTAACATTCAAAGAATCTCTTTGTAGGTGCCCTTTCTTGCGTTTTAAAGGGAAACATGCCAACTAACTGCTCTTGGCACCAACTCCACCAGTAATGGTAACATTTATGTTTGCAGAAGTGACTTACTCTTATCCAATCACACCTACCACATCTTTATCTGTAAAGACCTAACCTTTTATATGTGGCTGAATTGAGACCATTCATCTGACAGTGCTTCCTCCTCTGGTGCTCTGGAGGAGCAGGTTCATGAAAGAAGTTTACAAGCTTTCTGAGAAAATCTGTGCGAACTCTCAGCTTTTCATTCACTGCCACACAGAGGGAAGCTTCTGGTGCTGTGATGCTCAACTTCCAAATGGGTGACTGTTTGATAGCACAGTGGAAAAAGTCGGTGACTCACTGATGCTGTTAGCTTCGTGAGAGGTTAAGAAGGAGAGGATATCGTAACAACAAATGAGTATTTTTTACAAAAATATGACTTGTTGCTTTTTGATGGTTGAAATGCACCTCTTCCTGCCCTATCTGCTGTCTGCTAGTGTCTGCGATGATGTTATGTTTCATCACTGGAATCTTGGACAACCAAGTTTTATTTCTAATAGTGCTGTGCCCTATTTGATTTCATTAGTTATTTTATTTTAAAACAGTTACACAATTTAAATTTTCCTAACACTTTTTAATTCCTAAGATTGCCCAAAATTTGCACTTTTAACTGGATGAGGTGCATTTAAACCACTGAGCAATTAGTTTTACTAATTGACTTCTGCTTCATATTTGTCATCAAATATTTACAATGTGTACAAAACTGAATCATTATCATTATTTCTCCGGCACTTTATTTCACAACTTCACAAATTGCCCAAACTCAAGGTGCTCATGACACCATTTTCCATGTATAGTTCATTATAATTGTCATACACAATATAGCTGAAATGAAAATAAACTTCTCGCAGACCCTGGCTGTGATTGGGGAATGAGGCAGAAGTGACATGATTAGTAGTATGCCGTCAGAGAGAAAAATAACTTTTCGAGTTGGTTGTTCTATGTTTTTTCCAAATTCAGTCTTCATTTTTGAAGCAATGCCACACCGGTTTGTCGCAGGATATTGGTCCAACACCAGAGAAACAGGTTTAAACCTGTTTAGGTTTCTAAAAGATCTGCTTCGTTGAGAAGAGTGGGGAAAAAAATGGTGCGTCAAACCAGAGACAAGTCCGCCCCAACGGATGCATCAAAGTTGTGTTCGGTACACTTTGAGATAAGCTAAAGTAAAGTAATTAGTCTAATTAATATCAATATTTGACATGTGAACAATACATAATGATAATAAATGGAATAAATAGAAACGATATAGATCTACTGTATACAGTAGATTAGATTAGACGTCATCTAGATCTACAGTAGATCCAGGAACGTCCCACCAGGAGGAGACCCAGAGGAAGACCCAGGACACGCTGGAGGGATGATGTTTCTCGGTTGGCCTGGTAATGTCTTGGGATTCATCCCGAGGAGCTGGCCCCAGTGGCTGGAGAGAGGAACGTCTGGGTCTCTTTGATCAAGCTGCTCCCGCCATGACCCGATCCCAGATAAGCGGAAGATGATGGATAGATGGATTGTTGTCCAACTCACCATTCGTAGCCTGATATACAGGTCCTTCTAAAAAAAATTGCATATTGTGATAAAGTTCATTCTTTTCCATTAATGTAATGATAAAAATTAAACTTTCATATATTTTAGATTCATTGCACACCAACTGAAATATTTCAGGTCTTTTATTGTTTTAAAACTGATGATTTTGGCATACAGCTCATGAAAACCCGAAATTCCTCTCTCAAAATATTAGCATATCATGAAAAGGTTCTCTAAACGAGCTATTAACCTAATCGTCTGAATCAACTAATTAACTCTAAACACTTGCAAAAGACTCCTGAGGCTTTTAAAAACTCCCAGCCTGGTTCATTACTCAAAACCACAATCATGGGTAAGACTGCCGACCTGACTGCTGCCCAGAAGGCCATCATTGACACCCTCAAGCAAGAGGGTAAGACACAGAAAGAAATCTCTGAACGAATAGGCTGTTCCCAGAGTGCTGTATCAAGGCACCTCAGTGGGAAGTCTGTGGGAAGGAAAAAGTGTGGCAGAAAACGCTGCACAAAGAGAAGAGGTGACCGAACCCTGAGGAAGATTGTGGAGAAGGACCGATTCCAGACCTTGGGGGACCTGCGGAAGCAGTGGACTGAGTCTGGAGTAGGAACATCCAGAGCCACCGTGCACAGGCGTGTGCAGGAAATAGGCTACAGGTGCCGCATTCCCCAGGTCAAGCAACTTTTGAACCAGAAACAATGGCATAAGCGCCTGACCTGGGCTACAGAGAAGCAGCACTGGACTCTTGCTCAGTGGTCCAAAGTACCTGTTTCGGATGAAAGCAAATTTTGCATGTCATTCGGAAATCAAGGTGCCAGAGTCTGGAGGAAGACTGGGGAGAAGGAAATGCCTAAATGCCTGAAGTCCAGTGTCAAGTACCCACAGTCAGTGATGGTATGGGGTGCCATGTCAGCTGCTGGTGTTGGTCCACTGGGTTTTATCAAGGGCAGGGTCAATGCAGCTAGCTATCAGGAGATTTTGGAGCACTTCATGCTTCCATCTGCTGAAAAGCTTTATGGAGATGAAGATTTCATTTTTCAGGACGACCTGGCACCTGCTCACAGTGCCAAAACCACTGGTAAATGGTTTACTGACCATGGTATTACTGTGCTCAATTGGCCTGCCAACTCTCCTGACCTGAACCCCATAGAGAATCTGTGGGATATTGTGAAGAGGAAGTTGAGAGACGCAAGACCCAACACTCTGGATGAGCTTAAGGCCGCTATCGAAGCATCCTGGGCCTCCATAACACCTCAGCAGTGCCACAGGCTGATTGCCTCCATGCAACGCTGCATTGAAGCAGTCATTTCTGCAAAAGGATTCCCGACCAAGTATTGAGTGCATAACTGAACATAATTATTAGAAGGTTGACTTTTTTTATATTAAAAACACTTTTCTTTTATTGGTCGGATGAAATATGCTAATTTTTTGAGATAGGAATTTTGGGTTTTCATAACCCAAAATCATCAGTTTTAAAACAATAAAAGACCTGAAATATTTCAGTTGGTGTGCAATGAATCTAAAAAATATGAAAGTTTAATTTTTATCATTACATTATGGAAAAGAATGAACTTTATCACAATATGCTAATTTTTTGAGAAGGACCTGTAAGTGACCAAACTGAGAAATCTCAGTCAAAGACGGTCTTTTTACATCCAAAAAGGTCCGATTAATGTCCTCCAATAAAATTGTTACTCCACTACAAGTCTGAGGTCCATAAACATACAAGATCCGGAATAAACATCAGCTCTGACTGCAGCTGGTCCTGGGCGGGCAGGTGCAGCACAAGGGCTGGCTGCTTGCAGTAAGCGCTCCGGAATGGAAGAAGAGCCCACAGCAGCACCGCTGCTCGGTTTAGAAGAGTAAGGATACAGGGATATACTTCACATAGGTCTCCAAAAGTCTCCAATGATACCAAAGAAGGCGGTGTCATGTGCACTTTAACTTAGCAATTACATTTTTGAACTAACTGATGGGAAAACAAGCGGGCCTTCTTGAGAGCTCAAAAGTTTTAAAAACGGTATGGCTGAAGGTTTTGGCGTGGCTGTTTTATCAAAGTCTGCACCCAGATCTGCCTGCGATGATGTAGTGTGACTGGATGTTCATGCTCAAAAACTCTAGAGTGTAGCTGAATTAAAACAATTCTGCAAAAAACAGAGTGGACTAAAACATTTATTGCCAGTTTTCACAAATGCTGGAGGGCACTGTTTTATCCTAATAAATGACATCATTTGAAAACAGCTTTTTGTGTTTATTCAGGCAATTTTTATGTAAGTGAAAATTATTTTGATGAGCTGGATGATTTGGCAAAGAAAACAAAAATACAAAAAAAATCTATTGGCTGGCAAGTGCTTTTTCTTAGCACTGTATCTCACAGGATTCAAAACACCACATAGTATAAGATTAGAATGGACCGGTGAAAAAACATTCTTGTAGTGCGGTGTTTCGTGTCTAGCTCCCCTGGTTTGTTCCGACAGTGAAGTGTCTCTGTTTACACTGCTTTTAAATATTTTCCTCTTGATTAAACAAAGGAAAACCCTTCATCAGTCACTCTTCTGATTCTTCCTGTCCACCCAGAGACATCTCATTTAATCTTACTTTGATTTGTCACAAGTTAACTCCCACTCTCATTTATTGCTCAAGGTGGATCATATCATCAAACCTGGCCTTTTTAAAGCCACAAGGTTTGCATGTCCAAAGGCATGACAAGAGAATAAAGTTCTTTACAAGATGCATAGGGATTATAGGAAGGAAAGGGCCTGGAATGTTGTAGAAAGAACGAGTATGATGGACAAATAGAGGTAAGGAAGGAATTGGTGAGGAAGGGGCAGAGAAGGGGAACAAATAGTAAAAAGTAAAGCATGAAGAGAGAAGGGGACTGTAATTACAGTACAGTTTTGTAAAAATCACCTCTATTATTAGACTTAGTCTTGATTTTGCTTCTATTAACTGGATTGATAACTCCTTCATTTCCTCCTTTTTCATCTTATCACATTCTTACCTCTGTTTTAGTTTCGTATAAATATTGCTGTGCCTGTGTGAGGACATGTTTAAGTGCTGCTTAAGGGCCACTGTGTCAATGAGAAATCCAGCTGTTGGCGCCTTTAACATTTTTGCACCACTTGAATTTTCAAAAATAACTCAACAGACACAGGATAGCGATTTAGTGGTGTGGGAGGAGACAGGAGGGGAGTTCTAGAAAGTTGAGGGAAAAGAAAAAGAGATGGCAGAGGGCATCAGAAAGGACAAACTGGGTGGGAAGGACAGATGCAGAGAAGTTATTTCCGGAGCGGTGTAGGGGTTAAAGTTGCTTTGTGTGGCTGATGGCTATCGCTGGAGCCTGTTGCACTGTGGGACAGGGTGCTGGACAGGAAGTGGAAGGCACGTCAGATTACAGCTTGCTGTAAACCTAGAAACTGAAGACGAAGATGCTGCAGAGTGGATCAAAGGCTCCTCCTGGTGTACCACAGCAATGCTGTCCTCTTCAGAGGAACTTTATCAGGATCGCTCCACCCATGTTCAAGCGAGACAAAAACAGTAAACTTGCATGCACATGATTTTTGTGATTTATTTTAATCTGAAACCAACTTGATAAACCATTTTTAAAAACAGTATTGTTTGGTTTGAAAAAAATCGACCTTTTTAGATGGATTTAAGTCCAACCCTAACCCACTATTTGTGTTCCACATTTATTTTTCCTTCCTCAGAAACTAGGTTTATGTTCAAATAATAAAGTAATAAGATATTGATTTCTTGTTAACGGGATAGAGACATTCCTTTTGAGAAGTTATGAGCAGTCAATATCTGCAGTAGATAACACTCTTAGGCTGAATCTCGTTTCCTAGTATTAACTGTTCTCCTAGCATTCCTCCCTCCCTTGGACCCTAATTAAAGGACATGGTTAAAATATTTCCCTGAGAAATGAGACACTCCTACAGGAAGCAAGATCAGTTTTCAGCAATTTCTTCTGAATAAACATGCCTTAATATCTTCACATACTATATGGTATGTAACAAGTTAAGCAGTGAATTTTGCAAGAGACAGCATACTTCTTTCTTATACTTGTTAAAGAAGTAAAACATGTCAAAAGTTTTCATAATCTGACACAAAAAGTACTATTTGGTATCTTGCAGTTCCAAACAACAAGTTTAACATTGTTTGAATATACTTGGAGAGTAGTGATGATTAGTTTTACCCTGATATCTTTGGGTAGGTCAAAATGGATCTACTTTGTAAAATAATGTTTCACATTCCAACCTCAGTCTCAGAAGTCATAGCGCTTCATGGATACGAAGATTTATGAAATTTTAAATCACCTTCAGATTTGCATTAGATTGTTTATATTGAGGTCTGCAGTTAATTATAATCTAGGCTGTGGAAGGTAGCAATCTATGAATGTGACCTCATGTAAAAAACGTACTGCAACGTGACATCTGGTTACATAGATGGTTAGCGTCTATTGAACTGAAGTCTTGATTGGCAGCGTTTAAAGTTCCCACCTGAAACATAAAACACACTTTAGAAATTGAATGGGGATATATAGTTACTGACTGTGGATAGTTGACTAACATACAACAGCCTTCGGCATAAAAGCAATGTTTTCTTTATGCTTGTTAATATCTGCATCACACGGTTCCATGTCTGTTTAGCATTTAAATGGCATACAGTTGGCGGTTCAGTATATTACACATTTTGCCTTATTGCTGTATCACTGTGTGCAATATCAATGTTGCAAAGAACTGTTTGGACGGTTGTAAATATCAGCTTATTATATATGCATTAGGGCTCTCTATGCCCAGTATTATATTTGGTAATGTTTGTTGTTTGTTGTACCAGAAGATGTTTTAGGAGGGATTTCAGATGTTCTGGTAAAAGTAACTAGGAAGCCCAACTCTATCAACCCAAAGCAAAAATATGTATATGTATGTATTTATTTATTCCAAGTCATATCACTTCACGACATTTTATGACATATTGTTCGTATTGTCAAGTAACGATCCAGCATATTCTTTCAATATATCTTCTTCATATTCTTACTCATTTGTAATTTGACATATTGTAAGCTAAGCAGGCTGTTGTGTATTGATTTTGAGCATGTCCAGAAATTTTGTGGCATGTGTGTATGCAACTTTGAGATTCTATATATAAACCTCACATTGGGGCTACTGCTACAAAATCTATGCAAAGACTGCTGAAGTGTCTCAACAATGACCCAATAATACATTTAAGTAATCATATGCTACACTATGCAGACGCTTTGTCTACTGAGGAAGAGTCACTCACCTTGGAATGTTGAAAGAAGCATTGAGCTCTCATCCCCTTGTGGTCAGAGAGTCTTTAACCATATGAAAGGGGGAAAAAACAGTGAGTGACATCACTCAAAAAGTTTCTTCCTCTGTTCTGATACATTAACATACTGTAAATGTTACACCTTTCTTTTCAAAACGCCAGTCTTGCACAAAACAAGGGATGAAATGTATGTGACACAGATATCTCACAGATGTGCCAAGACTTGATGTTTGACAAAATGTGTATTTTGACACATTTAGACCCACATAAAACCAGTTTTTAGATGCACAAACATACATGGCAAGATGAACAGCATTACAGTAGGTTAAGGACAACTGGCAATGGTACAGAATGTAATGCATTGTTACCTAGATGTAAAAATTGTTGCTAAGAGGATAAAATATTTTTAAATGCCACTTTAAGTTTAAAAAAGAATAACAGCCATACCAAGCTTAATTTGTTGAATATACCAAACAGAACAAATAAAATACTGTAAATGGAGAGCTACTTTTAATCTCTTTGCTCATGCAAGTTTTACTTTAAAGTACATAATCCCCCCTGTCTTCTTCCCCTGGAACAAAAATGAGAATTCACAAAAGGGAGAAAAGAGTAAGTAGATAAGACGAGAGGTGAGATAGGAGATCAATACACAGAGCTGCTTAATTATTTAAATTTAACTTTGAGGTCATTTTTCAGGTCTTTAACATGTGATAGAGACGAGAGAGTTTTTGAATCTCCATTATTTTTACTCAGATTCTGCAAAGGGAAGATCCTATTTTTTGGAAAATTACCTTCATAACAAAAACTCCTTGGAATGAAGTAGAAAACAAGTCTTTGCTTTAGTATCATCCTAGTTTGCTTCTTTTTAAAAACATGATACCAGGTGATTTCACATGTTTGTACAAGAGTAAGGGAGAGTCCTCGCTCTGACTGTGTGAGTGTTTGTATATGTGAATCTCAGTCCTGTGGCTAGTGCTGTCCTTGTTTAAGCCTCACCTCTCAGGGACAAAAGGCTCTTTTCACCACATCTCTCTCTGCCACACACACACACACACCCTGACACACACACACACTCTCTGATGCATGCCATAAGGGCGTATTTGGAGCTCAGGAAGATCTTGTTACCTGTGAATTCTCTGTAATATACAGACATAAACTATGGTTTTTATAGCTGTGGAAGAGCCGCTTTGATTCTAGGCTCTGTTGTTTTTTGTTTATTTATCTCCCAATCATTGGTTTGCTGACTTTGTGTTTTACATTAACCCTATTATCGAATGGTGCAGAAATGTTTTTAGTTTAGAGTTGGTTTATATTGGTATTTTTCCTACTTCCTTTTCTTTTAGTTTACCATACATTTTAGTTGGACTTGTTGGCATATTATTGAAAAGAAAACCTGGTCAATAAATAATGATTACTCCCATTTATGAATGCTGCCCCCTTGTGAATATGTTTTTTTTCAGTCAGATCTGCTTTAATGTAAACCATTTAATGTTTTATTTATTTTTTGATCATGTATTGCCAGCAATATGCTGCATGGTAAATAATTTGTCCATAATAGAACACTTACTTCAAACATACCAGAAGAATATTGATGATCAGTGTTTTTGCAAATATACTTTAGTATGTTACACTACACTAAGAATATACATTCAGGACTGGGAACATGCATCGAAAGGCCAGGCTTTTGTGATGTATTGTTTAACTTTTCCAAATGGTAAATGCCCTGTATTTGTATAGCGCTCTATCTAGTCCGGAGAACCCCACAGCGCTTCACACTACATTCACTCATTACCCCTTTTCAACACTGGTGATGGTAAGCTACACTCTTTGCACACTGAGAAAAATGTCACTGCCTGCGACAAGCACGGGACTTTCTAGTGCGTCATGTTAGTTGTTGCACTAGCCTGTGGCAACATTAGGTGTTTGGGTTAAACCCAACATTTCCAGTGAGAGTCCAACTGGTGGTGGAAATGCTCTACTGAATATGCCAGACCATAAAATAACATACTGACCTTTTAACCAAAACAACCACACAAAGCATACATCAAAATCAATAAAAGAATGGTTTCACAAGAAGACCTGACCAGAGCCCAGAATCTGGTTGAAAAATCTTTAAAGATAGTCTGAGTCAGCATGTCCAAAGGGGATGCCCTTGCAGTCTGACAGATGGAAGCGTTTCTAAATTAAAATGTGCCATACTGATGTACTCCTAACCAAGAAGACTGAATGCTTTAAAAAAATCTGGTGTTTCAACAAAGTATGATGTTAGAGTGGCCACCTTTACTAAAAACAAACAAAACTGAAAAACAGAGTAAGTATTAAACATAGACAAATGTGACACCCTAACCTTTAGAAACATGTCCTGGAGAGAAGTGGGATTAAGCCTAATGTCTCGTTTTCTACTGCGTGGTACAGAACAGGGTTGGTGTGATTCGGTACGTTCTTTTATGGCCCGCCATATTCAGGAGAGCTTTTCCACCAACAGTTGGGCACTCACTGGGTAGGCCGAGTTAAACCCAAACACCTGTTGCCACCAGTGACGTTTTTTTGTCCCCCAATCAATGGACTGTATATTGTGACGCCAGTAACTTGACCCTAACAATACAGTACTCTGAATGCACAACACATCAAACCTTGAGGCAGATGGGCTACAGCAGCAGAAGACCACACCGGGTGCCACTCCTGTCAGCTAAGAACAGGAAACTGAGCCTACAATTCGCTATTGACCTACAACTGAAGGGGGGCCCAGGAATGGTGCAGTCCGGGTCGGTTGCACGGGCCACTATTACAATATTGAAAGACAAAATAGTGTACTGAACTGTGATGACTTTTGCCGTTTTGTTCAGTAGAAATTAGGCCTAAGTAAAATGTCTCTAAATTTCTCAGTGTTCCCTTTTTTCATGTATCTAAACATGAATAGACATAACAGATCTACAGTTAAGAAAAAGCTGTGGCTTTTGTGATGAGAGTCAAAAATGGAGAGACACAGATGAGAGAGAAGTTATTTCTTCTTTATGGAATGAAGAGTTGGATTCATTTTAATTCTGTAAAACACTTTGAACTGCAATCATTGCACCAGTACGTTTCTGTTTCCCAGCACCAGCATTCGGAGACATGGGACCACCGGCACACCAACACACTCACATGGTAGAAGCTGTAAGCCTTCACAGGTGTGGAATGAAAAATGTGTTTTGATCGTTTTAGACAACCCTCCGTTGACCTCTCCTGAGGTAACGCTCGGTGTCTCACACGCCCGCACATTTAGACCTGCATGTCTGCTGACAGGTGCAACCCTTTCTGTCACATGTTTATCAGTGACTGCCATCAGAACGACTCAGTTTTTGTGAGGTGACAAAGATGGGTCAGAGGCTGTCCCTCAGCAGCTCTGGGTAACACTGACTGACATAATGAGGTGGGGCGGCCAGGCAGGAATTAAATCATACACAGATATCCAAAGGGGGGGGGGGGGGGGGGGTTAATTTAAGGTCAAACCATATGTATCTCTGATGGTTTATTTCTTACTGCTGTTGAATTTGCTCTCGGTCTGTACCGAACCATCAACACTATTTCCTTGATGAATATTTTCCTTGTGGAAGTGTTAACTGAAAACAAACCCAGTGCCTCTCACTTGTCTGGCTTTTTTATGCTTTTTTTATTTTTTACATCCCCTTCTTGTCCTCTAGCATGCACCTGGAAATAATCAGAACATCCTGTTCACTTGTTGAAAAGGATGCAGTGATCTTCAGTCAGCCATGTAGTTACAGCCTGCGTGGAGGATGTGTGTGTGTGTGTGTGTGTGTGTGAGAGAGAGAGAAAAAGAAAGATGGTGATTACACACCACTGGGAAATCTGGGTCAGCTTGCTACTAGCCAGTAACACAGACTGTGTTCTCCTTCTTCTTCTGAGTGTATTCACACTCTCTAACACACACCCACTCACATGTATTCCTCTTTTTCAGTCCATCCTTCATGACCCAGCAACTACATTAGTCCCAAGTTAAACAGGAAATGCTGATGAGTTGCTATGGAAACAAGATACCGCTGAAGCTGATGGAAACAGGTTTTGGTGGTGACCGTGACTGCTCTTGTGTGACTTAGAAGACATGTATGAGGATGTTTTTGTAACTACTTCATCTCAGTTAAAACCTTCCAGAATCCACATAAACTTGAGCAATGATAGCAATTAATCCACAGCTTTAATAAACACAGTTTGGTTCTGTCTGATCAACATTTACTGAAAAATTCAGAAACCGTGAAATACACTCCTTATGCATATAGTGACAGCAGCAAAAATATCAATTTGGTGTTTTTTCTAATGTTGTCCATGATGAAGCAGAATTGTGCTGCCACCAGTGCAGAGCTTGGTTAATATTGGCAACAGGTGTTAGCATCTGTGTACGCACTGAAAGCCACATAAAATGCACTTTAGGAACATCAAGGACACACTGTACATTTTGAGACCTTTTAGATCATATTTTCAATCTGGTATCTACATGTGTTATAAATGTCTTGGTGGTCAACTAAGAGCCCTGACATAGTATTGGGGGTTGAAGTTGACTTACTGCTATTTGGTCTTGATTCACCTCAGGAGGTGGTCATCGAGCTATAAGGGCCCGAGATAAACGGGTTGTCTTTGAATGAGTCCAGGTCACAAGCAGAGCAGCACCACTGGTTGATCTCACCAGATCAGCCTGTATGATGTGAATTGTAAAGAGAATCAATGAAAAGAGATTTGTAGTTATGGTTTGGAAGTTTGACCATTTACACCAGTTTGATGTTGCATTAAAATATTTTAAAAGTCTAAAGCCACAACACAGGATTTGTGTTGCTTCAAAACTTTTACACCATTGCTGTACACCCAATGAAAGAGGAGAAGAATGTGACATCAGGAGGGAAAGACCAATGGGTATATTAATCTGGAAATAATTATGCTGGTTAACATTGTTTCATTTTCTGTGTTGTTTTCTTTAGCCAGTCTTAACTATGAGCTGAATCTTTGCATTTGACCAGATTATTAGTACAAAAAGATTGTCACCAGACCTTAAAAGCTGCTCTAATGGTTCCTATGGCTACAGGGATTAAGGGCAGTTTTTCCTGTCATGAACTTGACCTTTAAATATCCCCCTGTGACCTTTTTTTTCAGTCACCATCTGATCTCAGCTGGAGGAAAGAGTCATTTTTCATTTGAAATCAGCTTGAAGCAAAACATAAAAGTTAGCATTTACTATTGTTGGTGAAATTTTTCTAGTGTTATTTGTATGACACTTTGCCTTCAGTAGAGTGACTATGTAGAAGTGTCTAACACTGAGCTGTGAGACATCACAGCCACATAAACCACATTATGGATTATGTGGGTTCATTTTAATTCTGTAAAACACTTTGAACTGCAATTTGTGTATGAAAAGCGCTCTATAAATAAAGCTTGATTTGATTTGATCAGAACTCATGTAACTGATAAGTAGACCCATCTCTCCCTAGTTTAAAAAAAACATTTGGATTAAACTAAATGCTCCGACGCTGTTCTTAAGTTATTCTTGATTGTTAACACTTTATTTTCCATGGTGTTATTGGCATCAGTTTTTTTTCTTCAGGAATCCAGACTTTATTTTTGATTTATATCAGTATAATAACTCTAACACAGTTCTTGCTTGCAGCATTGTCCCATTTCTTGGTTTGCTGTTTTAAAAGAAAAAAAATCACCATTCTAAGGTCCAGACCCTTTAACAAATGTTAAAGTGTAACTGAACCCCATGAAAAATCATAACCCCGCCCCCAGACAACATTTGAAAAATTCTACAAAGTGGGCGGTGCCAGGAAGAACGGAGGGGTATGGCCAACTATGGAGGATGAGCGGAGGGGGGAACAGGGGTGTGTTCAGGAGGACAGTGACAGCTCGCTTAATCTGACACTGAAACATAGACGGTGACCAAAGCGACGTTGGCAGTTTTGCGACTGATCGATCTGATCAACATTCATCTGTTTTGAACGTTAGCCTATGTTAGCATTACCACTCAGAGACTGGACTCCTCCTGTCTCCCTCTGCCTCAGCGGCGTCGGCCTCGGGCAGCACTGACTCAGCGCTCTGAGCCACCATCACCGGAGGCTTTATGGAGCCCAGCGGCCGCGAGCCGTATCAATTCAAGCCGCTGGCTCGGGGCGCTGAGTCAGTGTTGCCCGATGCTGGCGCTGCTGCTGAGGCAGAGGGAGACAGGGTGGGTCCAGTCTCTGAGTGGTAATGCTAACATAGGCTAATGTTCAAAACAGTATGTTTGCTATGCTAACTAAGTGCTAATGTGATAATAATGGTAACCTGAAAAACGCAATCCAACTCCAAACTCGCCACGGCGCCGGTATGTCTGATAGTTTTATACCCAAACCCACGGGGCGTGTCTGTGAGACCATGGCTGCTGTGACATAGTCAATGCCTGTGACATAAAGATGTACCGCTCTGCACCAATCACAAAATTCAAATGCAGTAGCCCCCGTTCAACCTTAAGAGGGCAGCACTAAGACGTTTTTAGACCAAAAAGTGTAGAATTAAACAAAAAAAAGTTGTTTTGGGGTTTAGTTACTCTTATCAGACAAAGATAATCTAACAAAATTTGAAAAGACTGTTTTCATGCTATGAATTCATTTATTATAAGACAAAAAAACTAGAAAACTATCCCAATGTGAAACCAGGGCTGACTATAGCCTAATCTGTGGAGTCTTGAAATCCCTTAAACAGTACCTGTATGACATGAAGTTGGCTGAAGGACCTCAAAAAGCACTACATTATGCATCGATCTAAAGAAACCTTTTGACAGATGAAAAACAAGGTAATTGATGTTTAGTCGGAGTGTTACAAAGAAGTTTCTAAGGCCTTGAAACTCCAGTAAACCAGTGAGAGATTTTTTCACAAATGTAAAAGACTGAGCTATATGGCCATCCATAAAGGTCTTTTTTTCCCATCAATGTTTCTTCAGGCCTGGGACAACTGGCTGTAATTGATTCGAGCATAACGTCTTCCCTCTAACAGAAAATCCTGGAGGATAATGACGGGCAATCAGATTGATATCTTTAAAATCAAGTGCACTTGGGTTCTACAGCAGTACAATGATCAAAAGCACACCATCAGATCCACCTCTCAAAAAAGAAAAACACAAAAAAATGAAGATCTTAGAGTAGTCAACTGATTGCCATGCATTGGCATGATGGTGTATAATCAAACATGATCTAATTCAACAAACAAGAATAACGAGAGACAAAAAGCCAGGTGAATTGCAAAGCTTGATTGCACATGTTGCCGTCAAAGGTTGCATAACCAGCTACTAAATTTAAGGAGCATTTGGTTGTCCAGATCTTTGTTCCTTTAATAAATGAAATCATCATTTGAAAGCTGCTAATAACATTCACGGTTTATTTTTGTCAGATATTAAAAAATATGATGTAGTTGGTAGCACTGTTGCCTTGCAGCAAGAAGGTCCTGGTTTCAAATCCCGGCCTGGAGTCTTTCTGCACGGAGTTTGCATTTTCTCCCTGTACATGCATGGGTTCCCTCTCACAGACCAACAACTTGACTGTTAGGTTAATTGGTCACTAAATTGCCCTTAAGTATGAGTGTGTGCGTGCATGGTTGTTTGTCCTGTGTGTCTCTTTGTTGACCTGCGATGGACTGTTGACCTGTCCAGGGCCTCTCGCCTGATGAATGGTGGAGATAGGCACCAGCCCCCTCCCGCAACCCTACAGAGGATGGACGGGTATAAACAATGGATTAAAAATGGGAAGATTTAAAACATTTATGTGACGAAAAAGCAAAAACAAAAGAAAATTGTAACAGTGCAAACCCTTTTTTGTAGGACTGTATGTGCTCATGTGACATATTCTTAGGTAATTCCTACATTATAGACCAAATGCTTTTCAACTTGTTCATAGTTTTTCGTCGGGCTGTTCAATATTAAAAAATCATGACGTGGCAATATTATTGGTTTATTTTGCTACGATATCTTCAGTTATAAATCCATATTTTTCTCCCTTTCTTTCTCCATCATTTGTGCTTTCAACATTGTGTAACCTATAGCATCTTGATCACCGTCATCTGTTCTACGTGTGGGCATCTAAAGTGATGGGATTTTATTTTATTAGTATGCAAGGTTTTAGCTCAAGACACTTGACATGTAATAGCCAACAATTACTCCATCCCAAATAGTCACATATTTATTGTGAGGGGATATATATGGATTATATTGTTCATTCCTATTGTTTAGTTTCAAAGTCTTGGTTGGTTGAGGATATAGCAGACCAGAGAAGATGCTAAACTAATTTTGTAGCCGCATTACTGGATTGTAGGTTACTCATAAACATTAAATATTTCTTATTTAAAATACCTGAGATGATTTTATACAATGATGTCATGTTAATATTCTTTTAGTTGGTCAATTTCATTGCAATCTTTGTTTTATGCAATTGAAAGGTCATGATATGTTACTTGTTATGCTACTTGTTATGCCCATGAGTGTATGCAAACTTCTCTCTGCTCTTATAGATGCCAGCTTTAAGATTAGTCATTCATGGATAAAGCTTCTTTTGATTTCAGAGTTTGCTCTTGGCTTCCACTAACTCTACCTGCAGGGAAGCAAAAAACAAAAAGCAAACAATGAAAAAAACAGATAAATATATTACACTGAATGTTTTTCTAAGTTGACAATTCACCTGAGGTTGAAGAAAGACATTCTTAAACACCGTTGCAATTAATAATATTCTTTGTTTGTGAGATATAAGGGCATTAGGGGGATTTTCAACCCCCCCCCTCACCTTCCAGTTCTTTATCCATTTCCAAACTCAGCAGATCCGTTGCTTTTCTGATGATTGGTCGAGTCTGGCTGGTGTGAAGCGGAGCTAAGCGCTGTGAGCGTCTGCCCTGCTTGCTGCCTCCTATTATACACATACCCAGAGGGAGGGCTGTGACACACTCACACACACCCACACACAGGCTCACATGCTGGGCGTCTCGCCCGTAGCTCACACACACACACACAGACACCTCGACGTGCGCTCCAGCTCTGCTTACATCACCCATGCAGTAGAAACAGATCAGACATGCTGAAGTGGGCTCCTTCGCCTGGCATTTGGGATGTGCGCTGCGCAGGATACATGCTTTGACGAGCTGCGCGGCTGAGCATAGGTGCTGCAGAACAAACCCATAGTTTGAGCCTAACTGAAGACTTGAGACTTCATTTATGGAAGAGTGGACAGTTTGCGGATAAATGCTTTCCTGAAGGACTAAATTATAAGACAGCAATTGTTTTGAGAAGAGAAAATCGAAACAGGGAAGGTGCATGGTATGTTTTTTTTAAGTACAAGGAGAGGCATCAGGTCCTTCAACCCTCAGCTGTCTGATTTTAATTTTTTCGCCTTCTTTTCAATATATAATGGCTGGCTCTGTGTACATAAACAGTTAGATTAAGACATCATTGCCTTGAGTTTGTTTTGAAGTCTATGTGCCAAACCAAGGGTACGTTCGGGCACACTGAGCGGTCCGTATGCTGCAGATGGTTCGGACCCTAGCGCAGTTCAGCATCGCTCTGGAAGAAATGAACGAGAGCGGGGAGAACACAGGGGATGAAGGAGGAGGTGGTGGTGGTGGAGAAGGTGGTGGAGGAGAAGAAATGGTGGACAGAGATGCAGCGGATCTGTTCAGGAAGAACAGCATCGGCAGCAGCAACACTGGGAGCTCTGGTGGCAGTTTGAATGGAAACAGACTTTGTTCCTGGAGCCCTGGTGGAGAGGTAAATTAGCTCGCCCGTTAAGATGCCCCCCTCCCTGTCTGTGATGACATCCTCTGGTTATCTGGGACACCATCACCTGCCTGTCCAGTTCAATTTCGATGTTACTCCATCCAGACTCCTACCTTTTCTCCTCTCTCTAGTTTCCCTTTCCCTTTAGATTCTCTCATTTTCACTGACCTTTTCTTTACTTGCCTGTCTCGACTGGCTGTCTCTCTCTTCAGGAGTTCTGTCTCTTTTCCTCATGCCTGTCCTTTATATAATTAGGGCTGTATAAATGAGATGATAATCTCCAGCGCCTAAAAGCAGAGTCTTGAGTAGTCTTACCGTTGGTCCTTCCATGCTTCTTCATAAATCTATGACTGGAATCTTTTAACGCTCATAAGGTTCGGATTAAAGCGTAATTTGTTTTGGATGTTTTTCTATTTACATCAGATTGGTTTGTGTGGTAAAAGGAACAAACTACAAATATAATATGATATTCAGATTCTTCCTGTCTTAACCATGGCTTATTATGCTACAGTCAGGGTTGATGTGTTTTAGATTGTGGGTTTGTTAGGGTTGCACAGTATTAGGAAAATATTGATTTGTGATGTTATTGGTTTGCTTGTTTGCACAATGTAGCCAAATTACTGTTCGTTATTTAGGGAGTTGCCAACACTTTTAAATACTGCACTGGCTGGTATTGCCTCTGATAAATCCAAATTTTTCTCGCTCTTTTTTTTCTCTCATCTAGAGCTTATTAATACCCCTGGTGTATTTCAATTTAAAACAATTTTAATCCACCTTTAAGTTTGTTTCTTGTAGGAAATGAGAGAGCCACTGCTTAAAACAAAATTTAATCATTTAAAAGAAGCATCCATTTGGAAGAAAACTGTTTGTTTTAATAGTGGCATGTTCAATGATTTATAACATTCTCAGATAGTTATCTTTGTTGGTATTAAAGCAAATAATTTGTTCTGAGAATTGTTTATTGGTATTTATAGATATTTTTTTATGGTGATGAACTTCCAAGTCTTTGAGGTTGTATGGCCTCCTTGCAATGACCCTAATGTCCATTTCCCTCCATTAGATTCTGTTTTAGATTCAAGTTGGTACTCTGGCTGCTCCAAAATGTTAATGTTAATGTTACTTTCAGTCAGAGGAAACAGGCTGGTAAAATTAAAGGATTGCTTTAAAGTACCTTGAATTACCTTGTTGTTGAAAGAGTGCTATACAAATAAAATTCCTTTGCCTTTCCTTGCCTTAAACCTAAATCTTCCAAGGATTTGCTGAGGGATTGCTGTGGTTGGAGTCTGCATCAACGGTGCTCAACTGCTAGTCAATGACTCGATACGATCTGCTGGGATTTCTTAAATAGAAAACTAGCTAAAACTTTAAACTGATTGGAATGTTTGTATTGAAATGACTTTCTTGTTAAATGCCTTGAGATTACATCTGTTATGATTCTGCACTATATAAATAAACTTGAATTGATATGAATCATTTTAGTTAGAACTGTATTTTCACTTAACTGGTCAAATTCTTTATATTCTTTGAGTGTGACTGCCTGTTGCTGCTTTACATGCCATGCAGGTGAAACTTGAAAATTAGAATATCTTGCAAGAGTTACATTATTTCAGTAATTCAACTTAAAAGGTTAAACTAATACATGATATAGACTCATTACATGCAAAGTGAGATATTTCAAGCCTTTTTTGTCATAATTCTGATGATTATGGCTTACAGCTAATGAAAATCCCAAATTCAAAATCTCAGAAAATTAGAATATTACATGAAATCAATAAAACAAAGATTTTAAATAGAGATATGTCAGACATCTGAAAAGTATAATTATGCATATGTACTCAGTACCTGGTTTGGACCCCTTTTGCATCAACATTGCTGACGTTATTTGTTGTTCAGGAGTGGCTTGACAAGAGGAATACGACATTTATAGCCCATGTCCAGGATCTGTCTGTGTGTGGTCGCTCTTGATGCACTAATTCCAGCCTCAGTCCACTCCTTGTGAAGGTCCCCAACACATTTGAATGGCCTTTTCCTGACAATCCTCTCCAGCCTGCGGTCCTCCCTGCTGCTTGTGCACCTTTTTCTTCCACACTTTTCCTGTCCACATAACTTTCTATTAATGTGGTTTGACACAGCACATCCAACTACATCTAACTTCTTTTGCCATTACCTTTTGAGGCTTATGGAGGGTGTCAATGATGGTTTTCGGCACAACTGTCAGGTCAGCAGTCTTCCCCAAGATTGTGATTCTTACTGAACCAGACTGAGATACCATTTAAAGACTCAGGAACCCTTTGCAGGTGTTTTGGATTATTTAATTGATTAGAGTGTAACACTTCGATCCTAAAATATTGAACTTTGTCACAATATTCTAATTTTGTGAGATTTTGAACTTGGGGTTTTCATAAACTGTAATCCATAATCATCAAAGTCATAACAAAAATAGGCTTGAAATATCTCGCTTAGCATGAAATGAGTCTAATATATTAGTTTCACCTTTTATGTTGAATTACTGAAATAAATGATTTTCTTCATGATATTCTATTTTTTTCCGAGTTTCACCGCAATCAGAAAGTCCTTTGGAGTTGCAATATTACAAGCTCTGATACTGACGATAACAATGGGGATTCAACATGTTGTGCAGCTCTTGAGGGACTTAACATGAAAAATGTTGGTGTTTTGTGTAAAGACAGAAAAATAAAACTATTATTTCTTGTAAGCTATGTGACGATCCAATACATTATAAACAACAATATATATTTGGATTACATTATTTGGACATTGATGGAAAAATATGTTGCCACATTTATGATGTGAATTTCAACTGATTAGCAGCTTGTGTTCATGTGACTGTTGATCAGTACAAGTGTCAGCTAGGAAGTACATGCATTTAAAGAGACATTTTTTTCCCATCTTACATCTGCAAGCCAGAAAATAAAGATGGAGTTAAAGATTAGGATTCTAACTTTCCTGCACTGCCACCTTCAACAGTCCAGGTCTGAGTTTTACAGAGGCGGATGGGTGAACAGAGAAAGCTGTGGTTGATGTGTTTCTCTTTGGATTAAGAGACAGCTTATTGCCGCTTTCACCAAGCTGTTGCCAGGGGATACAGTCGCCAAGAAAGAGAGGATAGAGGAGAGGGCGAAGGCGGAGGTGGGAGAGGTGTGACGAGAGCAGCGACAGGAAGATGGAGCCGGGGTTTCAGTCACTGATGCTGTTGGCAAACTAACATTAGTCAAAGTCTGTATTCCTAAATTGATTCCTCTGTGAGTGTTACCTGCTTCATTCACACCTTTATATAATGTTGATCGATGATGTGGGCTGTTTGTGGTATGATCTTCTGCCAGGATAGTGTTTATAGTCCTGGGACGAGATATACAGTAGACCAAATAGTTAGCAAATATTCAACATTTCTCTTGTATCATTATATGAGGGTCTGACAGAATCAGGCTTGCATTTCCACTTTTTCCATTCTATGGTCATAGCTGAAACCACAGGTTTATTTATGTACATCAGGACAGTATAGACAATGAAAACTGCAGGCAGTGTGAATCTGGGAGCTGTTCGATTCATAGAATAAATACATTGCATAAAAGTAGTATAGTTGTCAAAAATCACTTTATAAGATTTTTCCAGGAAAACAGCAGAAAAACCTTATTATAAAGCTACTTATAGCAATGTTTTTGTAAGTGGATATTTTGTCCTGAATGTCTTAAAGGGTAGTATTTATAATAGTTTTTTTTTTTACAGTGTTCTGTTGATCTGTTACAAAACATAACACTGTATTCCAAAATTTGTCGCAAGAGAAAAATATTCAAATCATTGACCAACATAAAAAGAAAATTAAAAAAATTCCAGAATGATTCCTGAGGATTGAGCAGGTTAAATGAAATATATGTGCAAACAAAATTTGTTTGAGACAGCAACAGCTTAGTTGGATATCACTGTTATATGGGCTTCACCTCTGGCACAGGATGCCTATCCCTCACTCTCTCTTATCATAACATTACTCATAGTTTGTTGACTGCTATGCCTTTTTTCTCTCACCACTTCCAACTCAATCACTCGGAATCGGTTAGATGCTTGAACACCTGCTCCTCTGTTTAAAATTGTTAGGGAGTTTGGTAGCTAAGAGACGGACAAAATGAAACAAATTTGAGTTATAACCTTGTCGATGCCGTTTTTTTGGCAGAGATTACATGCAGCTGCGGTTTACAGTGTGTCCTATAAAGGCATGTGTAAGTCGGGTTCTTTTGGGGGGGATCAAAGAGGTCACAGGGGAAAAGACAGAGGTCTGAGGTTTAATGGAACGCAACTAATTACAGTAGTGGTGCACAGAAAAACTGATGATGCGCTTCTGGACCTTTGGCCTGTAGTTTAACTGATTTAATGTAAAAGGGGAATCTGGTGGGAGAAAATGATTTTTTGGGTAATAATTAAGGTCCTACAGGCAGTGCTACAGGGTTAAACAATTACATGAAGATGAAGAAAATAAATTTTTCCTTGTTGCTTAAAATTTTCACAAATGAAATGTTGTAAAACAAACATCTAGACACACTATATTAAAAGACATAATGTAGTCCCAAGTCAAAATCGGCTCTTGTAATTCCTTTGTGTTACTTAATATTTTCATTTGCAATCAATATGATTATTGAGGTCACCAGGAATAATTAGGATCATTATTGGGTAATTTGCATGACCTTTGGACACAAAATGCTAGCTGTTACCCTTCACTTACATTGTTTATGCTAAGCTAAAGCAAAAGGACCGCTGCCAGGTTAGGAGTATGACTGGGCTGGTTAAATGCTTCTTCTCACTTATCTAAGTCTGAGGAATATGGCAACAAGCTTAACTTCACCTAGGGGTGGAATATCCCTTTAATATAGATGGCATCATAGGATAATAAATTACTTGATCACAGGTTGGATGCAAATGGGTCTTCCAAATGAAAATACCACCAAATTAGTGGCTTAAGGACAGCAAAGTCAATGTTTTAGAGTGACCATCACAAAACCCTGATCTTACTCGCATAGAAAATTCATGGGAAGAGTTGAAAATGTGTGTGTATAAGACAGCCTACAAACTTGACTCGGTTTAACCAGTTTTGCTTGGAGAAATGGGCCAAAATTAAGGAACCTATAGTGAGAAGCTTGTTAAAGGATCTCCAAAGTTTTTGACCCAAATCATACAGTTTGAAGGACAATTCTACCAAATACTAAACAACTGTATGTACGCTTCCAAATGTGAAGCAATTTTAAAAGAATCATGAAATACTTATTCTGGCATATAGGAAATATGAATAGTTTTTGTAATCTTAAATAAATCTAAAACAGGAAAGGTTTAGTCTGATTTATTGTCAAACAGCTAAAAAGGTTAATATCTGGTTTAAACTGTAGAAGCTGTCTGTGATTGTTCTCCTGTGTTTGTCGTTACCATGTTCTTTTTAATGCCAGAGTATTTAGGGGTACATCTCTGTATCCTCTTTGGCCACACCATCACTAAAGCTCATAGGACTTAGATAGCCTTAGAAGTACATGCTGTTCCAATACACACACAGACTGTTGAATGACCTTATTAATGACGCTGACGCTGTGAACGTGTTGGAGAAAAGAAAAATCCAACATGTAACGTTTCACTGCTTCACTCATGCATGTGAATCCCCTCTCAGACGGACAGACTGTGATGTACGGACTTGTCTTCCCAAAATGATCACCACTCCTCTGTTTGTGTGGTGATTGAATTACACAAACAGACTCCGTCTTTAAAGCCACATCATTCCTAAGATGTGCAGTGTTGACAGGATGAAGGTTCTCCGATTTCCCTTTTAAAATGAAGATGACTCATTAGTTCTGTTGGGTGTGTTTAATTTTGATAAAGCTGATTGTGACACACCTATCTATTTATCTCAACTTTACAAAAGATATTAAAGAAAGCAAGTAATATCTTGATGTGTTTGTGTTAGGGATTTATGAGAAAAGAAATTGCCTAAACATAAACAGAAATGTGAAAGATGATTATTATCTTCATTAGGCTGATCCCGATGGTCAAAAAAAATTTCTTTTTAATTTTATACTCTTTTTTTTTATACTCCTTTTTTTTTTTTTAAAGCTGAGAATAAAGAATTGAGTTCCAGGATTCATTGTCAAAATTTTTTTTCTAACTGAATATTTATTGTGAATACTTAGTTGGGTTTACATTTTAAAGACATCTGTGAACTAAAGCATTTACATTTCCCTACTTCCAAGTCGGTTTCACTGTTTAAGCAGATGTAAGTATAAACTTTAGACATATTGTTGGAGAAAGTTAAGCCAGCTACTGTAATTTGTCAAAGGATCTTGATCAAATGTGCTTCAGACTTTCCAAAGATTTTTGTATGTTTTTTTTGGACTTTTGTTGCTTTCCAAAGCTTTTTCAGACATTAAGGATCTTTGCCCTTTTAATTAATGGCTAAAAAGACTGAACCAGCAGTGTGGTACTTTCTTCTGGAAGAACATATTTTAAAAGGGATCCTTAAACTGTTTACTAAAAGTCTGTTACTTCAGCAATACACACACATGCTTGAAGTAGCTTTAAAATGCAGTGAAATAGCATTACATTTTCCATGAATATACTTCTATTCATTTGCTAATGATTACCCAGCCACTGTAGCAGTTTACTGGAAAGCTAGGCTGATTTTAGAATCTTTGCTTTCTGTTTTCATACAACTTACTAATAATCTGACTCGTAACATATTTTCGTGCATAACTACCTAATATTGTGTAGAAAATAGTAAAAAAAAAAATCCTGCTGCTTCAGAAACTTTTTATTCCCCCAAAACTTTTTCACTTTGAATGTTATTAAATTTATGTGCAACTGTTTCAGTGCCCAGCATTACAGGAAGAGAAAAATATATTTGTTAGATGCAGTGCCAGAAAGGGTTCTGGTTGGATCTGTGTGTAAGTTTTCATGGTTGATGGCTCACTGATGCTTGGTGTCAGCTGAAACTAGAAAAAACAAATGATTTTATAAGCTCATATGCTTTTGTCCTCCTTTTTATAACTGGCTTTGTTTTCTTTAAGTACTCTAGGCACATATAGTCTGCAGTTTGTACCTTGGATGATCAGGTCTATTTGTTTCCCTTTCTGGCAGCTTCACAGTGGTCCTGTCTTTTTACTGTTCTTTCAAAAGTAAAGTTTTAATGAATTAATATTTAATAGAAATTTTCAAATATTATGCAATTAAATCATGTTATACAACCACTAGGGATGTAAGAAAAATATCGATATGCCGATATATCATATTTTATGTCACGATATTGTATTGAGATTCAAAAGCAATGTATAATTTTTTATTTTTTTTTATTTGAATGGAACCATTAATGTTCACAGTAATTTTTGTAGTAAAATTAAAAGTATGAATGGTAGTTTGTGGCTGTTTTTACCTTCTTTGTTCCAGTGGATCAACCAGTTCTAGTAATAAAACCGAATGTGTTAAAGTATGAAACAGACTGGAGTGCTTAGAATGCTGAGACAGTTTTTCTACAGTTAAATTCAGCTTTAAAAATCACAATATATAGTCTTACGGATAGTATCGCAATATATTGTATCACCAGATTTTTATTATCCCTAACAACCACTAAGATTGTCTGTCACAAATTTCCTCTCCTCTCTTTGTATTTCTTTATCTTAGTCTCCTTAGCTTCATGAGCTGAACAGTGAACATGGACTGTCTTAGTGTAGTGGTTCCCGTGTTTTTTGCTTAAGTTTGACAGAAACTGGACTTAGCGTAGGCTGACGTTCGTCCCAAACTGCTGTCAACTTTGCAGCAAAACTTGTCGTCTTGTGATTGTTCAGCCTCTCAGCTGGAGCTACTATGGTAACCTGGCTCATGAAGTGAAAGTGGCATTCCTAGCATTATTTCACCATGTTCTGATTTGTGTCTGTGAGTGTGTGTGTGTAATCTAATAAAGACAACCAAGGGAAAAAAGAAGAACATTCTTGTCTTTAGGGAAGTTCCCCTATTTTTTTCTTCATAGTTAAACATATCTTACTGTATCGCTCGTTTTCCTGTCGGGTCATTCAGTCAGCAATATCATCATCTTAGCACTTCTTACCAGACATCAGCAAATCCTACAGCTGGACTGGTAAATTGCTCTTATTATTCGCCGACTCTGAATAAACAGCAACCTATTTAGTTTGATGATTTCATTTTAGCTTCCATGAGAAAAAGAGCTGTGCATTTGTAAAATTAATTGTTGTAAATGAGGCTTAATTCAAATTAGAAATTCACACAGAGGCAGCTGTGGTCCTGTGAGGAGTGTATTTTGTGCATTTGCATTTTGTGTGTGCATATGCCATATCTACATTTAGCCCATAGTTATATGAGAAGATTTTTGTAACGTAAGATACTGATGAGTTGAAACTGCAAGAGTCTGTGTCATTATGCTGCAGAACTAAATCTTGCGATAAATGACAATCATTGTTTTGAATTACTGTGGGTGGGATTTTAACCCACTCTCTTTTGCAGAATGTTTTAATTCAGTCACACTGGAGGGTTTTCAAGTCTTAAATTCATGTCACGGCATCACTAGCAGACCTGAGTTTGAACTTTGACTGACCATAAACTTCATTTTGTTCATCTTGAGCCATTCAGGACCAGACATTCTTGCTTTTGGATCACTGTCCTACTGCATGACCCAAGGACTTAAGGTCATGAAATAATGGGTGGACACTCTCCTTTAGGATATCCTGTTGGAGAGCAGAATTCATTCCTCCTTCCAATCCAGCAACAAAGCATCCCCAGACCTTTACACTATCACTAACATGTTTTTGTGGCTGTATGATTGTCTTTTTATTAGATGCTGTGTTGGTTTTTACACCAGATGTAACAGGAAGCACATTGTCTGACAAATATCACTTTTTTCTCCCCGGTCCATAGATTATTTTCCCGCCCTTGGGGATCATCAGAATGCTTGAAGCATTTATTCAGATTGAAACATTTAACAGTGACAAAAAGATTTAAAAAATAAACGCAAGATATCTGTGATGGAGAAAATCGTTTTTCGTGACACTGTAAGAGATTGTTACCGGTTGAGTAAAACCTGAAGGAACTGTCACAGATTATTAAGGAAGACACCGACTCTAGTTCTGGGCATGATATAATAGGGTACTCAAGCACAAAGTTTTCAGAGTAATTCCCCACTTTCAGGATAATTACGGAAAACAAAGGGATGATGATTACTCTGTGTTGTGCTTCGCTCTGCAGCCTTGTTTAGTCCTATTGTTCTTTCCTTCACTGTAAGTTTCTGTTCATATGACAGGCGTGACTGGAAGACTGGAACAGCAACATTGAGTGAAACAATTTTGACAAAATACACAAGTTGGTGTAACTTTTTAAACAAAAAAAATGCTTAATACTTTCTCCCGTACTGTAAAAAGTAATTTTCCTCACTCACAGGCCCCTCACCCACAACAATACACGTTTCTCCCATCCAAGCACCACCTTTCGGCCTCCTTTGGAACCCCACATCGCCCCTGGGACCTTTTCAGATGCCGAACACTAAACATACCCTTTCTGGGAAGTTATTGTTAAGGTTATTTATAGGGCACAGAGCTGCTGGCAGAGCGGAGCAGACGAAGAGGGAAAAAAAGTCCTCCTCTGTGTATTTTCATGCGACCTCTCTCTCTAAGACGGCGAGAGGGAGAAAGAACTGCTGTGGTTGTAGAAGCACCATAGGGTTCTGCCTGTGGCTCCCTCTGATATTTATGTCCTGTTTGGTACCAGAGTATTTTGGGAACCTCCCCTGAGATCCCCCCAGATGATACATCTGACACGTTCCATGTTCCTCAGACCCCCCCCCTTTTTGTTCTCAATTTGTTTGTGCCTGCTGTAGTTAAACAGCCACAAAACGTAACGGTACAACTAACACTATCAGCTTCTTGAATGAAGATGAAAGGGAGGAATTGTGCTCTTGGTATTTACGGCTACATTTTATTCCAGAAAGAGCCAATGAAAACTGGGATTTAGGCACCAGTGGTTCCCTTACATTCAACAAATCTTCCTCTGATTTAGTTCATTCTCACGTTATGTGATTGTGAAACACAAGTACAATTCCTTTTAGTTTTAATTTTGGGCAGTTTAGGTAATAGAATTTCTTGTTCTATTGTCAATAAAATTCTGAATATCTTACATTGTTATGGAGTTCAGGCTGATTTTTCTTTTATAGAATCTAACTTATTGTCACACCCAGCACTTTTTGGTCAGAATGCATAGATATTTAAATTGTTCAGGGACATCTTGGCTTAAACTGGGAAATTGTCTTAACTTATCAAGTGCTGACAAGGATTGGTGTTTTAACTGTGTAGTTTTCGTAGGCTTTTAATGGGACTCATTCAGTTGAATTTAAATATACAATTAACAATGGAGTGTTGTTACAGTTGTGAAATTGTTGGGATTAGAATCTCACAACAATGTATGATCAATTTAAAATTAAAATAAAAAGACAATTAATATTTAACAGCGAATAGATTATTATTAAAAACAATATGCTAAAAAAATATAGAGAAGATATGTCAACCTAATGTTTTTTGTTCTGTGGTTGAACTTCCTGCATTCCTTTCTTAACCTTTGCACTTTCCTTTCTTTTTGTTCTTATTTCCTTCCCATTGTCAGTATGTTGAAGCAGGTTGTTAACTCACATCCACATATCATCTTGAGTCACTGCAAGGGCATTTAGCTGAGTCAGGTTTTTCTTGTGAGGATTTCATTGGTTTCATCACCTCTATTCTGGTGTGTTTTTGTATTAGCTGTGCATCTGCAGTCCTGCTGTATGTTTTCCCCATGAAGTCTGCAAAATGCAGCAAACTATTTAAGACGTGAATAGATAGCAAGAAGGAGACAAATTAGCTTGCTTTGTTTCTAATTTTGAATTGAAATCAAATTTTGATAAAAAACTCCTTGGTTTATGTGTTTGTGTGGCTGAACATGAGATAACAGCTGTGATTTAATTATTTTTTATTTCTTTTGGTGCTGGTTTTTAGAAAGGGACATGCAGAAGTAGAGAGGGGAGAGTTAAATGTTAGAAGATCTACCGTTTAACCCAAACTTTAATAATATTTGTATAGTCTTATAAGATGCAGACTACAGAATTGTTTTTTATGTGAAAACCAGTAAAATACATTCTCATCCCTTTCAAAATATTAACACCTCACAACCAGTGATGTCTTGCTTTCTGTATCAAGCACCTTCCAGAAGTCTTTGGGGTCCTATGTGCTCTTTTATCCTACTTTTTAAGTTTAAGAATGTTAGAAGTGCTTTAAAAATACACGTGTGTTTTATAACTCCAACTGTTAAAAAACTAGAAATTATTTGAGAAAAAGATTAGAAAGAACATCTAATATTATTAAATCTTACTGATTCTGTATTGTCAGCTCACAACAAAAGCTACCTAGTGATACAAAACAAAGAACCGAGTCGAATGAAATATTATCTTATTCAGTTTAAACCGGTAAAACGGCATTGAAGCACAAAAATGAGTCAAAGCTAATCTTGAATTTAATTCCATGTGACTTTGGCCTCAAATTACCAGATTGTTAGACATAATAATGACTGAAGTGCTAATCTGCTAAGTAATCATATGAAAGAAATGTGAACAAATGACTGCTCATAAGTGAGAACATTCCCTGAGTTGCTGTTAATCTTTGTTTGTCATGTTACGTTTCTTTATATTCTACTCTCTTCTGACATTTTCCATCCGTCCATTTTTCTTAGCTTTTCTTAGTCTGTTTTTGACTGTTTTCTTCTATAATGCTTTTACAATTAGGCATGGATCAATACCACAGCTTCACAATTTACACAAATGTATAACTTGATCGAATTCCTTTTATTTAATACAGAAAACAGAAAAGCAACTGCTAAAATAAATTATTCTTTAAGTTAGAGATGCTAATGTTATAAGATTTATTGCCATTTAGAGTTTCGTGTATGGACTTATTTTTGAATGCATAGTGCTTAGAACAATTTACCTTAATATTTACGGCTCCACACTGCGTAGAGTAACAAAAAATGTCAAATATTTGCTGATTGAAAAGTTGAGCTGTCTTCTCAGGTAGCTCACCTGCAATTGGGCTGCATTACATATCTTGCCAACCTAAATGGCTGTATCTGAAAAGAGTGATATGTGGCTCTACTACTCTACTAATAAGTTTCCATGTTAAGTCATTCTGTATTTTTTGTGATGCAAAAACTTTCCACAGACCTACGTATTTGGTTGTTGCGAGGGTTTGATATCCTTCTTTCAGCATGCTGACTGGCAGGGCGCGGTAATAGGCGGGGAGGGGGACTGCTGCACTACTCTATGCTTCATGCAGCCAGAAAAAAAAGTCACTCCAGCACTTCATCTGACCTTGAGACTTATCTGACTTTAAGATTGGTATGATGTAAAAGTCAGTCAAGATTTCTGTATAATTACTTAGAAAGATGGTTGTGATTACATTTAACAAAATAAATTAACCCCAGTTGAATACAATCATTTGCCAAGCATTTATAAAACTGACGTCAAAATCTAAAAATCGACTCATGTCTTGTTTGAATACTTAGGTATTTAAGAGTCTCCTCACATTTTTATGTATCACTTCACAGATGTTTATATATTTTCTTGTTCTGTATATGTGGGAAAAAAATCATACATCCCACATACAAGGATAATTCAACTGTTCCTCATAAGCTGGAAATATGTGTCTGGATGCCAGTGTTTAATGTGTTTCCTTGCATTTTATATTCTAGAAAGTTCCAGTTACATATATCAGTATTAGTTGTGTTTGTGAGAAATGAATCCAATGACTAATCTTCATTTATTCATCCTGTTCCATTTCTTTGTAGGACATGAGAAAACATGTAATGATGACCCTCCTGGACACAGAGCAGTCATACGTTGAGTCTCTACGCACTCTTATTCAGGTGACACACTCAAACACACTCTCCTGCTGACATTTCTCGCCTCATAAACAAACGTTGGTCTCAGAAGCACATTATCTGTACACACAAAAGGCAAAAACTAACAACCGGCTTGTAAACTCAGAGCGCTGAGACAATGAATAACAAATGTAGGTAGCAAAGGTATTATGTAATCCACTTACTCTCATTCACCGGGCCAGGATTATCTGCTAACCTTATCACAACTCACTGTCATCAGCAGTATCTGTGCACACTCGCACACACACGCGCATATACACACCCTCCTGTATATCCCACACCTGTCTGTACTCTAACAACTAACTAACCAAATATTCAGCTGTAGGATCCCTCTGTCTCTCTAGCACCGTCAGAATCCGAAAGGTTTTATTGTCATATGTTTGAACAGGTTCAGAACATTAGGAAATTGCTGCGGTACTTTTGTGCAAACATAAGATAAACACTTCTAAGCATGGAATAAATAAAACTAAAAATAAAATGGGGTAAACAGATATATATATATACATGAGTGCAGGTTAGGATCAGTGAAAAAAATCAGACAGGTGCAAAAACACAAAACAGGGTAATGTGACTGAAACAGAGCGGGTGGTGGGAACAGTCTTAGGGTCTCATACACACAAATTCAAATTTTAACTGTGATCACCTGGTTGTGCAGCCTGTCATGTTTGTGATAATTTTTTTTTAGGGGCCTCTTAAATCCCACATGAATGCTGACTGCGCTCTTCTTGCTCATGTATTTCTGAGTTTGTGTGTGGCCACAAAGTGAATAATCCTCAGCTGTGTTCCCATGACTACACTGGGAAAAAGAAGCGTTACCACGGAGACTGCAGAGACCGTGCAGATCCTTAAGGGAGGGTTTCTGATGTGCTACAGCTCAGACCGCTCTGCAGCAGCGCTGGTTAGGGCTGAAGTTGGACCCTCTGGACTTTCTTTATTGGAAACTTTTTGGAAAACTTTTAGTGAATAACATGGTCATGTTGAATATTGTAGCTGGGATTGGATCAGATGTCTCTTCTGGGACGAGCTTATAACCAGGCGCTTCTAATACAGCTGTTCCTCTTAAAATATATACAATTTCTTTATGTTCCTTGTTAAAATTAGGTAGAAGGTTTGCACTTTCAAAGATGCAATAGAATCTGTCAGACTAAATTCTTTACTGCCATTAAAGGGTAACCGCAGCTGCTTTTAAAGATAGTAAAAGGTATTTCATACTGATACAAGCGGACATTTTATCTATAAAGTACTGTGCAAAAGTTTTAGGCCGGTGTCAAAAATGCTTTAAATAAAAAACGCTTTCAAAAATGGAAGTGTTAATCATTTATTTCTATTGATCAACAAAATGCAGTGAATGAACAAAAGATAAATCTAAATCAAATCAATACTTGGTGTGACCACCCTTAGCCTTCAAAATAGCATCAATTCTTCCAGGTACACTTGCACACAGTTTTTGAAGGAACTTGGCTGGTAGGTCAATCCAAACATCTTGGAGAACTAACCACAGATCTTCTGTGGATGTAGGCTTTCTCACATCCTTCCTCTTCATGTAATCCCAGACACACTCGATGATGTTGTGATCAGGGCTCTGTCGGGGTCATACCATCACTTCCAGGACTTCTTGTTCTTCTTTACGCTGAAGATAGTTCCTAATGACATTGGCTGTATGTTTAGGGTTGTTGTCCTGCTGCAGAATAGATTTGAGGCCAATCTCACGCCTCCCTGATGGTATTGCATGATGGATAAGTATCTGCCTGTTTTTCTCAGCATTGAGAACACCATTAATCCTGACCAAATCTCCAACTCCATTTGCAGAAATGCAGCCCCAAACGTTCAAGGAACCTCCACCATGCTTCACTGTTTCCTGCAGACACTCATTATTGTACCCCTCTCCAGCCCTTCAACGAGCAAACTGCCTTCTGCTGCTGCCCAATATTTCAAATTGTGACTCATCAGTCCAGAGCACCTGCTGTCATTGTTCTGCACCTCAGTTCCTATGTTTCCGTGTATACTTGAGTTGCTTGGCCTTGTTTCCACATCAGAGGTATGGCTTTTGGCTGCAACTCTTTCATGAAGACCATTTCTGGCCAGAATTATCCAGACAGCAGATGAGTGTACCTCGGTCCCACTGGTTTCCGCCAGTTCTGAGCTTATGGCACTGCTGGACATCCTCCGATTTTTTTTCTTTTTTTAACGTGTCCTGTCTGGGAGTGTGGAGCTCAGAATTGGTGTCTGAGTACCAAGTAGAAGCCCTACAGATTTACTTTCACAAGCGGAGCAGTACAGCTTTTGCTATAGTACTACACTTGATATATATGTGTGAGAAATCTTTATTATGAAGAGCAGTGGGTTTTATTTTCTCATGTTATGGACACAGAGACGGAAAATAAAGAGGAAGAAAGAAAGAAGATGAAGAAGTGAGGTAGGAAACAAAAAGTCAAGAGAGAGGGTGAGTTGAAAATACAAGAGGAAGGGGAACAAAGAAAACACAGGAAAACATTGAAGTCTGCATCCATACCCACAGGATGGCAGAATAGCCCAAGAATATATCCTTAAACACCAGAGACCCCACACCTATGTGTGTGTGTTAGCATGCTGGTGCATATAAGGTTTCTCCATAAGAGTGTTCGATAGCTGGTGTGAGCAGGCATCAATCCGTCTCCCAGGAATCGATGCAGACATGAAGGAGATCGGAGCAAAGATTGGGTCATAGATTTCTAGCCCCCTAGAGTTAGATCAATTTAAATATGTTCAAGTAAACAGAGTATGAATTAAGTGTTTCAGGACTGATAGAAATGTCCTCAGTTTTGTAAATCAAAATATGGTCACCCTGCCCTATTAGTAGTTATCTAACATTAGCTAAAATTTATCTATAATTTGATGTTAGCATATTAGCTATTGCATAAAAGCTGCTGTAGGATAGACGATGGTGCAAGCTACTGTTAAATCGCATGCCATTAGTAATCGATTTGCTAAGTTAAATGATTAATAAATGAAACTGTATTTTTGAAGGTATAAGCAAATGCGAGAAATGACACAGGTTAATAAGTAAATTACTTGGTATCAGCATAACAAAATTTTTACCGCCAGTATGATTCCCTTTAATTTATTTCAAATTGGTTCATCCAATTTCTCCGTCCAATCGACTGGAGCGAGCGTGCACACACACCCACACACACACACCCACACACACACACCCACACACACACACACACATATATATATATATATATATATATATATATATATATATATATATATACACACATATGTATATATACACACATATGTATGTATAAAACGTTCAATTAACAGACTTTAAATAAGCATTTATTACAGACGGCTTTAATGTTTTGTGTCTTTATGAGTTTGTGGTACGTGTTAGTGATTTAATCTGCTCTGAATGAGCGACGTACAGCCGCAGGATCACAGCATCACTCTCCACTCTCCATCTCTCTATATATATATACAGTCAATGTCCAGGCCCCACAGTGCTAAGCATGGGAGTATTTCCGGTTCGTTTACACTGAGTCCGGCAGCGCCTCCCTGCTGTACGGCATAGGCATTACCCACATATCCCAAAATGTTCTTGACAGCAGGACAAATGGAGCAAAAGGAGGAGCACATGGAAAAAGAAGGTGTGGCTTGTAAAGCAGTTTTTGCAACTCGCATCAGCGGTTTCGTGCAGTTGCATATACCGATTTGTATCTGTGTTCAAGGAAAAAATAGGATTTAAAAAAGTTTCTGTTGGAAGATTTTATTATGGGTGTGTGAATTAGTTTTGCTCCAAATGTACTGCACTAAGTGAAGCAAAAATATTAGAACAGGGTTTTTTATGTTTGTGGCTTGTAGAACCGAATCTGTAGCTGCACTGAAGAATTTGTGAAGGTGTAACGGTAGCTTTGTGTCTGTGAGCGACAGAAATGTGTCCACAAGTTTTGTTTTTTTTAATACACAGGTATGTGGATGTGTTTTGCACCATTTTTTTGGATCAACTGGGTAGAAACTGTAAATGCAAGGAGTGTGAATCAAAGAATGCAATTTGTGCATTGTACGTAAGAAATTGAAAAGGTCTAACTGATGTTTTGTATTTATGAAAGAATAAAAAAAATCTAAACTTACAAAACTGCTACAAAATTTTCTTCTTCTTCTGTGACTTCAACGTCCCAGTTACAAGACACCAATACCTTTACACCAAAAATACCTCCATAAAAAAGGCAACGTTATTTAGAAGCTCAAATACAATTCAGGTTAGTTTAGTTGAGGAGGGGGTCTATTAGTCCCTAGCTAATACTCTGGTCCAGACAACAAAAATTAAAGCTACTGGTAATGCAGCTGTTCAAGCTTTCATCAGTGATTTTGTCAACAAAATAAAACCCAGTATGTGGTACAGTAAACGTTCCCAACAGTAACAATTTGAGTGTGTAAAACGACAATGATCTTAATGTGGGTTGTTAATACTGGTTCTGCAGTTTCTGCAAACGGAGTCATTCTGATTCAGTGAAGATAATACTGATGCAGAGAAAAGGAGACATTCATCAGTTTATATGTGGGCTCCCTTTAAGAATTCCCTATCTTAACAAACAGCAGATTTAGCCCATCGATCTGTTAAGAGAATAAAAGCACCCCGTGGCTTATGCCCAGCGCTGCTGTGCTGAAAGAACGGTGAAGGGAAATAGTAAAACTCTTTCCAGAAAACAAAACGTTTCTACAACCTGCTTCTTTATAAAAGCTTTTGCAGACATACAGTGTAACATAAGTAATGGGGATAATCACCAAGTTATCACAAATAAACAGTTTATTTGTGATCTTGCAGATGCTGCTGAGCTGATCTTCTAACTCTGAACTGAGTTGGTGTTTATTGCTACCTCTTACCAGGCATTTTTGAGGGGATTTATTAACCTTTAGCTGCGTGTGGTGATCCTAATTCTCTCTGTAGTCATAAAAACACCTGTTATCACATGAAGGTCCCATGCATTGAGCTACAGTGCCTTGCGACATAAATCATACCCTTGAAAGTTTTTGTCACAGCAACAACATTTTTTAATGTTTTTTGGGGGAATTTTTTATGACTGACCAACAAAAAGCACCACATAACTGAGAAGCAGGATACGTCGTTTTCAAATGTTACAAATACAAAATGGAAACGTGTGACATTCATATTCAGGCCCCCTTTCAGTCTAAAACCCTTAAAAAAAAGTTGTGTAAACAATTACCTTTAAAATCACCTGATTATGAAATGAAGTCTACCTTTGTGTAATTTAATCTCTGTATAAAACAGTGGTTCTCTGGTGTCTCTATGGAATGGTAGGAAGAAGAAAGTATTTGTTGATAGAAAAGGTGGTGAAAATATATACGTGCACATCACCCTGAACACACTATGCCTGCAGAGGAACAAATAAAAGTTCAGATTTTGTTCACACTGCAGGCAGAAATGACCCAAACCCAACGAGATGAGGCAAGCTACAGGAGAGAGGTGAGCGACCTGGTCCAGTGGTGCAAAGATAACAATCTCTTCCTCAACGTGGGGAAGACCCAAGAGATTATCGATTTCCGAAGAAGGCCACCACAGCATGCCCCACTGATTATCGATGGTGCTGCTTGGAGAGGGTTCCTGGGGGTTCACATCTCTGAGGACCTCTCCTGGACAATAAACACCACACAGCTGGCCAGGAAAGCTCATAAACGCCTCTACTTCCTCTGCAAACTAAGGAGAGCACACGTACCACCCCCCATCATGTGCTCCTTCTACCGTGGGACGATCGAGGCTGTCATAACGGGCGGCATCACAGTGTGGTATGTAAGCTGTACTACCTCCTGTCGAAAGACTTTGCAATGTATAGTCAAGGCAGCCAGCAAGATCATTGGAGCCCCTTTGCTCTCCATGGCAGACATTTTCCACACCTGTCTCACTCAAAGAGCCATCAAAATTGTCAAGGACAATTCCCACCCTTCACACCCCCTCTTCAGCCTCCTACTGTCAGGAAAAAGGTTTCGAAGCCTTCGGGCACGCTTCACAAGACTGTCAAACAGATTCATACACCAGGATGTCAGGGTGCTAAACTCCAACCACAACCTCCCGTCGTCTTTCCTGCCTTCCACTTAACAACGGTTAATGTGCAGAAGACTCTGCAATTGCACTATTTTTAATATTGTTGTTTTTAAATTATTGTGTAGACATGTTAATTTATGTTTTTCTTTATTTTAACTGTTTTACTTTACATATTTATGCTAACCTAAGCACAAGAGAGAGAGAAACAGTATCTCGGTTCCTCTGTCTGTTGAACACACAGGGTAAATTGACAATAAAGATTGATTGATTGTTTTTGCCCATTTGTGACTTGTATCTGATTTATTTTTCTGACTATGTAAACAACACAAATCCAATTTCTTTTTCTTTCTTTCTTTTTTTTAAACCAAATACAGGCCAATTTCATATTAACTGAAAACTAGATGCATATCTGGTCTTTTTTTCAAGGAGGCCTCTGTCTGAACATGTTGTATTTCATCCCATGTTTATGTTATTGTGTGTAAAAGATTCATAATTCTGTGAGGACGCTCAAAGTGGCTGAATCAAATGTGTAAAAACGAAAAAGAAAGAAAGAAACAAGCACGGCACACACTGCTGATGGATAATGATTGTGATCTTTTTGCATCCTCCAAACACACACTGACTTTTATGCTGCCTCGATTATTTATTTGTAAAAAGAGCCCAATTCAAGCACAAACCTAATGCCATAAATGAAAACGGTGTGATTGGTTGAATTATAAATAATATTTTAACAACAAATTTTATAAATTCACAAACAGATTGTGAATTTGTCCTCCAATCCTCCTTAAGTTATCTAAAACCTTCAATTGTTAAGCTGTCCTTTTCTTCCTTCAGGGCTACATGCGTCCTCTAAAACAACCAGACGGCAGCTCCATTGTGGACCCTCTGCTGGTGGACGAGATGTTTTATCAGATCCCAGAGATCCTGGAGCACCACGAACAGTTCTTGGAGCAGGTTGCAGGCTGCGTCAGCCAATGGCACGACAGGCAGACAGTTGGACACATCCTCATCCATTCAGTAAGTGGAACTAAAAGTTGGAATTGTTATAGTCGAGAAACTATCAAGAATAATTTTGTTTCCACTAGTGCTAAGAGACTTGCTACAAATCTAGCTGCACTGTGTAAATTTATACAATTCACATCATTTTTGCATTTCCTCTAAGCCATTTTATCATAAATTGTAAGTGATGCACCAAAGAATGGACAGGTGACCAAAACGTCCCGGTTTATTAGCTTGAATGAATCTGACTGATGATCATGGAGTTTTTTTGCCCTACCAACATTACAAGTGGCCTGCTGATGGCAGCGCTGTCTTTACATGGAAGTTGATTCCCGCTTATTAGTTGTCAGGACCTTATGGTGTCACAGGACAATCCAATGCCAGTTTCTAACGTAAGATTTATCAAAGTTTGGACGCAGGTCGATCAAAGCCAGTTTCAAGTTACTTCTACATGCATTAGTGGTAAACAGACCAGCAATAACAGTTGGACTCACAAAACACACATCGCTACTGAAGATTTGGTTAAAAACCTAAAAGTCACATCTAAGTGATTAGAGACTGGAGTCCTGACAATTATATGAAGATTGTTTAAATCTGCATGCCTTTGTAAAAACACATTTTTAATAAAAGATAAAATGGTCAACCACTCCCTGATGTACCTTTCAAAGCCCAGGGCCACTTTTGCCTAAACACCATGGCACCTACTGCTGCCAGAATTCATTATCCAATGTTAACTTGGTTAGCTGATGTATGTAGAATGTGGACTGACTGTGTGAGACAGTCACCCTCTTTTGCCTCTAAACTTTCTACTTCGCTTAAGACCTTGGAATGCAAAAGGGATATGAAGTGTGAAACAGCGTTCTAATTATTAAATGCACTGATCTCCACTAATATGGGAGCCTGAAAAATATGTGAACAAAATTGTTATATATGGTTATAGTTGCATTTCCTTTTCAACAGCAGTACAGATATTGTACATAAAACAGTTGGATACATATACTATGGTTTCCCAATTCACGGGCCAATTGCAAACAACCAGAACTGACACAAATGAGCAAGTTTCAAGTTGATTTGTTGGCTTTAGTAATTGATTGATTGTCTTTTCCTTCAGTAATACAGCTAAGACAGAGGGAGCCTTCCTTTTGCAAGGCCTTAGGCCTTGATGGATGCGAACAGGAGGCTGAAACAAGCTGTGATCAGGATGACTGTCTAAAAATCTAATTTTATTCCATTTGATATTTTTCACTTGACCAATTTTATACTAATTTCATCTGCTCTCACCTTAATTTGTGACATGCCTACAAAGCAGTCATGCAGCTGATATACAAATCGATACAAAGCAGGTACATGAAATACTCCAAAAATCGCATTAACCTCCACAAATGAAACTTTTTGTGAAAAATTAGAACGACACAATGAATAAATAGGGAAAGCATTTACAGAATATTGTTAGATACTTTATGAAAAATACATTCTTGGGAATGACAAGTTTACTATATCTCCTGTATAAAGAAACTAGCCACATTAATGGATTATGGCCCATTCTTTCACAAAAACTGGAGTCCTTGCTATGCACTTCAGTCATCAGTTCCTTCTTTAGATTTTCAATTAGACACAAGTCAACCTTGTAGTTTTACTCTCTTTCTCTGAATCCAATTATATTTTCTTGGCTGTGTGCTCTGAAAATGTGTCTTACTTAAACCACACTTTTTATTTTCAGATTCTTATTAACAATGTTTATGTACATTTCTCCACTCATTACGCACCAGCACCATTGCGCTTTAAAACTTCTCACAGTATGAGGTTGCAACCTGCAAAACTTCACTGGTTTTACAGGTGATATGCAGAACCATTTCCCTCCAAACATAGTGTGTGCAATGACATCCAAAGTGTTCAGCTCTGGCCTCATCTTACTGTAATATAGTATCCCAGTATTTCTATGGCTTGTCCAAATCTTTTGCAGTAATGTTTAAACGATCATCAACTTTTTCTTCAACAGTAGGGTTGTGCACTGTGACTGTGCACATTGCGGCTGGCACTATTTATTGTTTTCATTCGAAAAACTCCACCCGCTCTTTCTGGTGGTCTCTGTTTGTGCTTCTTGGGATTTGAACAAATGTTTTGATCATTGCTTTGATTCCTCTGTCAGAAATCGTACGGCACCAGGCGGAGGCTTCTTTACAGTCAAATGATGTTCTTTCCACTTCCAGAAAACAGCCACACTGTGCTCACTGTAACATAGATAAGTTTAGAAATACAATGGGGTCATCTTTGTTTTTGGTAGTTGTACCACTCTGTGTCATACCTTGGTACTGTATTCAATTGCATTTTTCTAATTTCTGCAGTCTTATTTGATAATTATTCCCTGCACCATTTCCAGTGTTTACCCATAACTTCAACTATAAACTTATTTGTTTATGTGGATTACTTGGGTTGTTGCTCACATCTGTTGTGAATTTTTTTGTCAGTGGTCCTATTATTAATATTTGAAGTGAGAAAAACCGTGATGTGTCCAAGACAAATTTTACCCAGTGCATTTATGGAAACTGAATTGCATGTTACGTTAGTTTGTTTGATTTTCAGTCTTACTCTGCCCAGCTTGTTAAGCCAAAAATGCTACTCTTTGCGGCAGTTCTTTTGCAGTGGGCTTTTGGGATGGTTTACCTTCCTTACTATTCTCCTGATTGTGTGCGGTCTTTGAAGCTTTTTCATTTTTGCTCTTACTGTAGATATGGGCAAGTATCGAGGATAATCTATTTTCCTTTAAAGATTCACGCTGAAAGTTTTATTGTCCATGCATTACGAAGTTAGTCTTTTGTTTCAACCCACCTGACTTACACAGAATATTTGTGTTCATCATCATTATCTCATATAAAATGTTTTAAAAAACACTTTTAAATTTGCTTTCAGTAATATGAAGATAAAAACAATATAAACTGTTTGTTTAACCTGTAGACTGGTAACAAACGGGCAAGGGTGGGATCTCACATAGCCGCGGGAACATATTCTCAGCAGGGGGTGCTGAGAAGAAGAAAAAAAAAAGCTTGGCTGCCCTTAACTCACAACTCACTACGTACAATTTTAGCATTGCCTACGTGTAGTATACGCATTGATATGAGTCTCATTATTAGAAATCAAATGCATAAATTACATTTTTTTCGGTTCCAGTGGAGATTTCATTAATGAGGGCGGGTTAGAACTTGGAAGTGAGAAAATTGTTTTAATGTTTTGTTAAAAAAACTCCCAAAGAGGATCATGTTGATATATTGTTTTGCTGCTTGTATTTTCTAATGTTTACTTGAGGGTGATAATCAAACTTTCTAAGCAATAGGTGGAAGTGGTCATTAGTAATTATTTTCCTTCCTTGATTGGTATGATTTCTTGTCTTTCCCAAATTGATAAGTAACTAAGACAAATTTATCTCAGTTATATTATACCCCAAGGAAATAGAATGTCATGGGTTTCTGATTAAAGGTGACAATCCAATCAAGTTAAAATCAAAGTATACATTTAAGAAGCTTCAGCAGCATTTATTGTACAGGAAATACTTGAGTTGCTTCTAACTCTCTTATTTGATTGTAAACAATTATTTTCTTAACATCTTTATTTATAGTAAAGAAAAGTACAGTAAATTGCAGACTGGGTTTTACATAATTTTTCATTGTAGGCCTATTCAACAAACTTCAGTAACTTCAATAAAATATCAACATATTTACCAAGAGTTCCAATGAATGTGGACGATGCTGTAGATTTGTTTATGTAGACAGCTATTGGTTTTTAAATGGTTTTTAGCTCGGTTAATCTAGACTTCACTGTCTAAATTCATTAGTGTTTGATTTCTTTATTGAATATTATCATTTTAGTGGCTAGGAAAAATGTAATTTGTATAAATTGGATGTACCCCTGAAGAGACAAATAGTTGTTTAAACGATGAGAAGCTAGAATAGAGTTGCTGGACACCATGTGGTAACATTTCAGGACTTATTTTTCCAGTGGCTGCTTCGTGCCCCTTCTTAAAATTTCCCATGACCCAAGGATGGCTCTAGACCTGGATGTTAAACAAACACTGCTCCAAAGGATCGACATCAATCTAAATGTTAGGTTAGGTCTTTGAGAAAGGCAGCAAAGAGAAAAACTGAGCTGAGCAAGCTAGGCAGAAATAGATGTTATAGATGAATCTGAAGTTTTGGCAGTAGATTTATTTTGTTCCTTCCCTTTTTATGCTTTAAAGTGATTACCCACACCCTTGATAAATACAGTTTGAAAGCATGTTAGAAACTATTTTACTAATGATGTGTATTGGTAAACATATGGCGATACGATATGTATCACATTACAGGGGAATCGTCACGATACTCTATACTGCGATATGAGTAAGACTATTGTAAATTTTAAAACTGAATTCAACTGTAGAAAATTTGTCACAGCATTTTAATCACTCCAACCTGTTTCATACTCTAACACATCTAGTTTTATTACTAAATCTAGTTGATCCACTGCAACAAAGAAGGTGAACACAGCCACCAACTAGTGGTCATACTTTTTATTTCACTACAAAAATTACTTGTTAATGGCTCCGTTCAAATTCTAAAGAGAAAAAAAATGTATACATTGCTTTTGATATCGATACAACATCGTGACATAAAATATTGCGATATATTGGGGTACCGATATTTTCTTACTTCCCTATATTTTACCATTTACATGTGTATTTCAAACGCTTAACCTTATTTATCATTTCTCAAAGATTTTTTTATACATTCATTGAGCTACATGTAGCTTCCATAGTAGGTGGTTGGTGGTGGTATTTCTCTCCCACTAACTTGCCTTGTTGCACCTCCACCTCCGACTATCTAAACAGCAGTGGTGGTTGCATGCTGCAGGCCTTGTTGGCGCAGTAGGCACCCATCAGTCTTATAAACTGAAGGTCGTGAGTTTGAGCTTCACACAGGGCAAGCCTTTTTTTTACCCCTCAGTCATTTCAGTTAACACAACAGTTCATTTCATTCTGTTGGTGCTCTTGTTTTTTGTGCGTCTGTTAGCAGATCTGTCTCATCACAAAGTCTGCTATAAAGTATTAATACATAGCATAACAATAATCCTTAAACTGATGCTGATTGTTAATTACAATGCAAATCCTTAGTAACATTGACACATACTTTATTTTAATTAACGTTTTTTAAAGTCATTTAAATTTCCTTTCAAAGTTGGCTTCACTGTCATTGCTAATATATTATAGAGGGCATAACTGTGTTTTCTTAATCATTTAAATCCTTTGGATAGAATCAATTTTATTGAAAAAAATAAGTAAATTGTCAATAAATTAGGCGTATTGTATCAATAGTTTGTCAGAAGGATAACAAGGAAGGAATGTTAACCTGTGTTCTTTTGCTGTAAGCAATTATAAAAGTTTTTACAAATAACTACAATTCTTGCACTGGGAGAGTAGCAATCAATTTTTGTTTTTGTTTTTTACTGGGAAACAGAGGAGATAAATACTTTAATCAAGACTGTGAGGGTATTGCATACCTGAAGATGGAAAAAAAACAAAAAACCGCATGCCAAGGAAAATGACAGTAAGTGGCTCTCCTCGACATGCTGGGGGGATTTCTTGTGTTCCGTGATCTTTGATTCTTGTGATTAGCGAAAGAAGGTGGACTTCAGCGTATACCAGAGACTGGGGATCACACAGACCCCGCAAGGAGAGCGGAAGGGTTAAGGATCTGCTTGCAGCACTGTCATCTTATCTGTTTCCTGGGCCCTCAATATTTAACCATTTAATCCTTTACCAAAATCACAAAATATTCTCAGTCCCCCTAAATGAATACTCTGTAGAACCACCTTTTGCTGCATTTACACCAGAAGCTTTGTTGAGGTGTGTCTCTACCAGTTTTGTATGACTATGTAGAGCCCGTAATTTTTTTAAAACCATTTATATTTGCAGTCAGAATTTGGATCTAGACAATGAAAAGGTCATTCCAACACATGAATATGCTTGGTCTTAACCATGCCATCATAGCTCTAGCCATAATTTTAGGGTCGTTGTCTTTGTGGAAGATGAACCTCTGGAAGTCTCGGTCTCAAGCTGCTAACATTTTAGTTTTGGGGTTTTTTGGGTTTTGTTTTTATGAATTTCCCTATAATTAGTACTGTTCAATCCTCACATTGCTGCCGCCACCATGTTTCACAGCGGGGATAGTTTGTCTAGGTCATCATGCAGTGTTGTGTTACACTACATTTTGGTCTCATCTAACCAGAGCACCTTCTTCCACATGTTTGCTGTCTCCCCTATAGGATTTGTAGGTGACACACTTGTGGGAAACAGTGAAGAGAGCTTTTCCTAGATTTCTTTCAACACTCTTCCATAAAGACCAGATTTCTAAAGTGCGTGACTAACAGTCTACTTCACAGTTTTGCTCTACAGTACTTTATGTTGGTCTATCGCTTAAAATTTAATGTGGTTGTAATGAAATGTTTCAGGGGTATTATTACTGTAACTTTAACTTCAAAGTGAATCGTTTCATGTATGAATCGAGTAATTTTGACAATCAAATTCTTACTCGAAGTCACTCTTAAATGAAGCCATAAAACCGCAATAAAGCCATTTTATTTTCCCCTGCTTGACAATTTAAAAAATAATATTTTCAGGAGTATGAAAGGAGCATTTTAAAAAGCTAAGACTTGCATATTCACATGATAAAATCCCACAGACTAAGCATGTTTTGAATCGGAAAGTCAGTGCTTAAAGAGATTTTTTTCTCTCAACCGTATTAAGTGTGCAAACATCAGGGGATTAAAAAGTTAAACACAAGGCATTGTGTTATCAACTCTCTGGCAGCGCACAGTTTAATCTTCCTGTTAACTTTTAGACGAGTGGACACTCTTAATTAAGCCTAAGTAAAGATCAGAGGGAACTATATTTAGAGGAAAAAATCTGCTGGAAAGAACTTCACCTTTTTACCTCATGTGTCCTCAACAACTCAGGCTTTTGTTTTGACGTTGCTTGTGAGTTCCCAAAGTCTGACAATGAACAAGTTAAAGAGGGGAGGGCAGTGGGCATGAAGGCTGGGAACAGGGAAAACAGAAAAAATGAGATAATTAGGAAAAGGTCAACTCATATTTGATCGAGTGACAAAAATCTGTTTACTCCGTAATCAGGTTAAATAACAGCTCCCCACTGACCCTCCCTTTCTGTTTGGATCTGTGCAACATTTTCAGCTCTCTCTATGTCTCCCTGTTGGTCTTCTACCATCTGGGGGGAATCAGGTTAGGCTGAGTCATCTGGGTTCATGTCTGTGATTGAAGGAGGCAGAAAAATACAAGATAAATGGATTGACTGAAGGATTTTATTTTTTCTCAGAAACGTGGCAAATTTTGCCTGGGGAGATTGGGACATGTTTTAGGATTGTATGTGTTCACTCTAATTTGTGTTCCTGTAGCAGTTTGGAAGTCTTTCTATCAGCAATTAACACATTTTCGAAATAATCCTTTTAAAATTAAGAACAGTAAAAAACAGCCTTAATGCTTCCTATACCTTTCTGCCTAATAATGCAATGGTAAACCACAGAGGGTAAATTTTTTAGGGTGGTATTTTTTAAACATTTCTCTTATTTATTTATTTATTTATTTATTTATTTATTTATTTATTTATTTATTTATTTATTTATTTATTTATTTATATATATAAAAAGTATATATATATATACTTGTCACTTATTCTCCGAGAACTTCGATTCTAATGTGTTTTCTTGTTTTTTCTTGATATATGAATATGCATTTTCAATTTTAAAGCACAAGCATGCTGTTTTTTTGTCTATTGAATGAAGTTCATGATTTTGGTACATACAGATTGATCAACAGATCAATATGTAATATGAAAATGTATGTAATATTTTTGTATCCTCATAGTGAATTCAGTTCAAACTACTGGACATTTCTTTAAAGGTTTAAACCTCATTTACAGGCTGCTGTCCCTGAAAGCTGTTGTCAGCATGTAATCGGTGATCTTTCTCTTCCCGTAGTTCTCCAGAGATGCTCTCGCTGATATGTATTCAGCATACATCGACAACTTTCTAAATGCAAAAGACGCTGTGAGGATTGCTAAGGAGGCCAAACCAGCGTTTCACAGGTTTCTGGAGGTGAGTTTATTACCCGGTTTCTGGTGGTTCTGCGGCAGCTCGTTTTTCTATTTATTTGATACATTACCACAAAATTTGGATTCTCTGCTTGGGTTTAATCAGTCAAACCTCTCATCTGATATTGTAATGATTATTACTCTGTGCGGATTCATTAATAAACAAGATTTTTTTACCATGTCTACTGTTAAGTTCAGCACTGCTGTCAATTGTTTTCAAAATAGAACCAGCTTGCCACCTTGTGGTGAAGTTGGGAAGTTCACCACAGACCAAATTTTAAAGGGATTTTTTTTTTCATTTAAATACTTTCAAAACTACAATAAAAAACTATCAGAGGATCTTAGTTTAGAGAGTCAGGGAGAAGTTCTCAAATGGGAGTTAATCTAACAACTACCTGACGCAGGGCTCTTCTTAACATAATAGAATACTTTTCATTTAAAAAACAAAATAACATTTTTGTGTGGGTAAAACTGCGTCCAGATGATTTGCAATTTTTTCCTGTATTACATACACCTCTTTGATGGCAACACTGTCTGCTTATTTACTGTCATAACAGTGGACTGTGTCAATAGATCATGCACCTGCCACAGCCATCCTTCCTTATCTATGGAGGTGAATTTATATCAAGATTAGTATTTACAGGTTACAATGTGTGTAATCTAGTCACATAACCTCATTTACTAACAGTCACATATGAGCAGAATATTGTTATTTTAAGTTATCAGTTTTCAAATCCAGTTAATTGTACATTATGGACTGACTATGAACCACTGAATGAGTGAAACATGACAAAGTTCATTCATTCATTGTCAGCCTTGCCAATAAAGATGACCATTATTCTTCCCAGAATAAGCCACAGTTTCTTCTTATTTATGTACACCCACTGTTTTCTATCCATGTGTGTTCAAGGAATTAGACTAGCAGACCTAAAACTCGTATGATAGATTTAGCATTTTGCAGTCGTTTTAGTAACACAGAAAACTCAGGAAATAGGGTGTAAAAAATTGTTAAAATAGGATTTGCTTTTTTTTAATGCAGCTTTTAAGTTTTATATGGTCCTACTTTCATTACCTGGTAGTTTAACTCCCCCCCCTTCTCACAGACTCAATCAATCAATCAATCCTAGTAGTACAGTTTTTTGAAACTAAGAAGTGTAACACAAAGTGCTTCAGAGAGGTCACAGAGGTTAAAAACACTCAACAACACATAACTAACATATGTTTACTTTTTAAACCAAGTAAAGAAACAACAAAAAATGATGAAGAAATCAAAGAATTTAAGAGGACAAAGAAGTTAACTAACAAACTGAGATCACTCTGATGGCTGTTTATTTCAGTGAAATGGCTCCAAGCAACCCTAATAAAATCTATTGAAGCAAATCGCTCCTATTTTAAATGCTGTTTGTTGTGTCTGTGTGTCAATCATCCCCATTCCTCCAATCCAAAAGCAAAACATGCGTGAGAACAAGGAGAAGCAGGCTCTAGGTGATCTGATGATTAAGCCGGTGCAGAGGATTCCTCGATACGAGCTGCTGGTTAAGGTGACTTCTTCAGTTTTCAATACATGTCCATTTTTCTCTTTGCTATACAGCTAGAAGTGAACGCTTGGCTACACTAGAGTAGTATAGAGAGGGATTCACTTATTTGTGTTGCTTGTTTAAGGACTTGCTGAAACACACACCTGAGGATCATCCAGATCATTCATTTTTGCTGGATGCTCAGAGGGACATCAAGCGACTGGCAGAGAAAATCAACAAGGGGCGTCGCTCTGCTGAGGAGGCAGAGAGGGAGGCCAGGGTTATCCAGGAGATTGAGGCACACATAGAGGGAGTTGAACATGTAAGATGTTTTGGTCACATGACATAAATACAACAAAAATCAATGTTTTTGCTTCTGAATTTAGTCTTTAACGGTTTATGCAACTACCAACCTAAACTAGTACTGGTGTTTGTATTTCTATACTTATCACTTATTATTCCTGTTGCATAAATTAATTGCTGTATGTTGTTTATGACAGATTCTAAATCCACAGAGGAAATTCTTGAGACAGGAAATAGTCATGGAGGCGGTAAGAAGCAATGTGTAAAATCATTCATAACAATACAAATAATTAAAGTCTTTTCAAAGTTCAAGTTAGAATTACTGCATAAATATCAAACAAACATTACAAAAGGTTTGTGGTCCAGATTATCTGACCTTTTCCTTTCTCTCTGTAGAAGACTGTAGGGGGTAAGAAAGACCGATCCCTCTTCCTCTTCAGCGATCTGATTATCTGCACAACTCTCAAGAGGAAGTCTGGCTCGTTAAGGCGCAGCTCCATGAGTCTGTATGTAACAATCATGCACACCATCACAGCACTGTCTTTAAAGCACACGGTGTTCAAAAATTAATTCAGCTTCTGTTTCTCTCATTTCCCCTTTCAGATACTCTGCTGCTAGTCTGATCGATACTTCCAGTAAATACAAGTTTTTGTGGAAACTTCCTCTAGAGGACGTGGAGGTAGTGAAAAGTAAGACCTTTTGTTTTTATTTTTGTACCATTACATCAAATCACTGCATTTTTCATAAAGAAACGTATAACCTAAGGTGTGAATGTTTCTCATGTCTCTTCTGAAGGTTCTTCTCAGGCAACCAACAAAGAGAGCATTCAGAAGATGATTAGCCGATTAGATGAGGATCTCAGCACCTTGGGTCAGATCAGCAAACTATCAGAAACCCTCAGCTTCCCACATCAGGTACTGTCCACAAACACAAACATAGAGTCCGTATTTGAAAGTATAGAAAATTATGGGATTTGCTTTTAGTTTTTTCCAGCTCTGGAAACAGAAATAGAGAATCTAAAAAACTGTTTTATTCTTTTTTTATTTATTTGCCTTTTTCTTAAATGAAAAAAAAAATCAGGAAGTGGCATTTATGTGTATATGGGTACAAATGCACAACTGAATAACTTTACTAATTATAGTACTTATTGTAATAATATTGTCAGCTATGATGATAAGGATAAGATACTTACTAAAAATTACATAAGGAAATAAAAAAATAAGATTAAGTGTTCATACAAATAGAGTGCTTTTTATATTACCTAGATATAAAACAAGTGGTGTTCATAGTATTAGTCATAGTTTTAAATAGTTAAATAGAACTCTTCATGCAGATAAACTATTTCCTATTTATTTGGACAAACCAGTCAGCTTTAACTTATTATTCTAAAGCATAGGTAACTTTTTTCTGTTTTGCTAGTAATAAGCTTTTGAGTAAAATTAGAAATGTATGATGTTGTATTGAAGAAGACTTATTATTAAGACCATAAACTCACTAGAAAAACTGAAAAGAGTATAGATAAACATTTTTAGCTGTCTGTGTTATTAGCATTAAAAGTTGCATGTTAAAAAAATGGCTCAAAACACACAGAAAACTCTTGAAACGCAAGTCTGGAATTACAAGTTAGACATTTACCCAAATCCAAGATGCATATTTCAACATTACTACTTTCTTCTAACAAGAGCTGCACAACTATCGCAATATCAATGTTTGCAGTCTCAAATCGATTTCTTGGATGCAATTTTTGTAGGATATTCGAAGCACCATTCATTCCTCCTCTTTATAATAATAACTGATTTTGTCAGCTTGAAGCTTTCTAACCCCCTTTGATGCCTACACTAGCGTTCTTAAGTGTGTAATGTACTTAAACAAAATGAATGATTTCCATAGTTTATGAATTTCGGTCTTCATTATAGGTAGGTCTTTTTTAACTGCAGCATATTTCTTAACTTCTTTCATGCTTTACTTGCTCATCTCAGTCCCTAGATGAGGTCATAAAAGATCTGATGGCATCAGTGCACAAAGAGCTCTCAGAGAAACAGTCTTTGGCCTTCAGCATGACTTTCCTGCCCACAAAACTGGAATTCACAACAGCCTCCGCTGAGAGCACCTTTGTCTTTGAGTTCAGTTCGCCTGACGCTCGCTCAAGCTTCGAACAGGCCTTTGAGGATGCCAAGAAGAAGTTGGGTCAGTAATGAAAATGTATAATGTGACAAAATAAATGTTATCCTACAAGAAACAGGTTGTAGAGTTTGAGGTTGTTCCATTTAACATTTATGCCTACCTAAACTGAGAAGCTATGTTTCCTTTCAGTTTTCAATTGTTGTATTTCATGTCTTAAATGAATCAGAGCAGCCTTGGTCTACTAGCAAAATTAAAACGCTCCTGATTATTTTTGTTTTTCGTGTACTTTAAGCCATAAACAAGGACCAGTGGGACCCAGAATTCCTGAAGGCCATCCCTATTATGAAGACCCGCAGTGGGATGCAGGTGAGCTTATTTTTTACACCCAAAGCAGACTACTACTGTGTGTGCTTGTCCATGTTTGGATCTTACAAATTTTGTTTATGTCGAATGGTCGAATTATGATGAAAAAACACCTTAAACATGTCCTTTAAAAAAATGTATTTATGATTTGTTTGTCTCCAGTTTTCATGTGCCTCGCCCAGCCATAGCTGTCCTGACAGTGGCTGTGAAGTTTGGGTGTGTAACAGTGATGGATATGTAGGGCAGGTGAGAGGACAGAATATAATCATTTTATAATACTTCTTCCTTTTACAGCTAGTTTGAGTGACATGATGTCTTCACTCCAGGTTTGCTTGTTGAATATCAAAGATGAGCCCACTGTGGAGGCATGCATTGCTGTCTGCTCTGCCAGGATCATTTGTATTGCTGCAGTTCCAGGACTCAAAGGAAGGTGGGTGTGCTCATACAACTTCTAACACTGAAAGGAACCCTGAAACTGTTAGAAAAAGGTCTCGGAATATTAGTTAATATGTATGTTATTCATTTTATGCTTAAATGTTGCAGATATTGTTTTAAAGTAATTTGGATCCAATAGTTTCCCCTAATATCTTATATAAAGCACCAACAGGCTTTTTCTAAAAGTTAACCTAACCCTAAATGCAGGTAGGTGATTACCCTGTAGTCCCAGCTACATTTTGGTTACAAAAAAAACCTTTAATATCATCTTGTATAGCAATAGTTAAATCTAACATTGCACATTTTGGAAAAATCCAATCTTAAAGGCATTTGTTCAGCTGGGAAAATATCCCATGTTTAGAAGTTGTTATTTTTTAGCAAGTCTCCTCACACAGTCAGCAGGATGTAAGGGAGATAAAAAAAAATGCTTGCTGGTATAGACCTGCAGCAGAGGAGTCTTAGACTCAGAGAGTCTCCTTAACAACCATTAGACAACATTTACATGCCAATCTTGTTGTGGCCTACCATCACTTTTAAAAACAGCTACAGTTTGGGATTTTTGGTATTTTGAAGGAGGATCCATTAAAGTATCATAGACGTAATTCAGTCTGAATTCAATCATTCTTAATCCCACAGGGAAATGAAATGTCGTAACTCATATCATCGAAGTATTTTGAATGGTGATGCTATGGACAGGAAGAATCTTTGGTAGCAGTCAGTCTTGCAGCACATCTTAAGAGACCTCTGACTAAAGACTTTTTCTGTGTGACAGACTCATGGCTGAGACTGGCTGAGTCAACAGCTCAGTTTCGGGGCAGAAAAGATGATAATCCACAGTAGCATGTTCTATATGACATTAATTATATGAGCTACAACAACACTTAATTTCCCTCTGGGATCAATAAAGTATTTTTGAATTTGAATTTAAAGTATGGGTGCTGGGAACATGGTGGATGTTAATGGCTTCCTGAAATCTTTGAAAAGTAAAACACTGATTAACTCTGAATTCAGAATGGGTTATAATTGGACCTTGTAACAGGATAATTATTCAGAACATTCAGAAATTAGGCCATAATTTGCAAATCAGACTCAAAATCAGCCTTCTTCCATTGTCACCTGAGTTCACGGGGTAAAATCCTGTAGTAAAACTGATGGGTCAGCTGAAGAGAAAATAGCATAAGAGACAGATGTTGTGAAGAAGGAACAACTACTAAACATGGGATTTTTTTCCCTCTATATAAATATACCAAATATATAAATTTTTATTTTTAGTATATTCATTTATCTTATGGCTGCTAATATGTCTTGAAGCCAATGTGGCCAATACATGTAGGGGATTATTTTCTTTTTGTGGAATTGTGCAAAAAATGCGCTCAAAGAGTTCCAATTTAGCTTTAAACAAGAGAAAAGGTTTAAAATCTTATGGGGTAGAAACATGTCAGACCAGAAAACATGTGTTCTTAAAGACAACACGTTTATGGTAGTAGATTTGATTAAAGATGGCTCCAATTTTAAGCTGTGAAATATTTCAGAAAATCATATGTATATTATTTAGCTAAATGTATAGAATCCCAGCATTAATTTCAGAAACTCATCAACAGAAACTGTTGATGAGTGTGATTGTAAAGCTTTAACCATGTTGGCCTCTCAGGGATCGTGTGTCAGAGCCTGCTCCGACCTCCGGACCTCCCAGTCACCCCCAGCAGCAGCTCAACATCTCGATCTCACCTTCGACCCTGGAGCTAACGGAGCAGCCTACAGGTCAGCTCCTGCCACAAAAACCTCCTGCAATTTGCTTAAAGCCTCTTTGAATTATACTCCCAGTTTGTGCTGGTAAATACTTTAAAGTTTAAAAAGTCCATACAGTTTAAAGGGGCTAAATGCCATTTTCTGAAATTTAAACTCGTGACTGACACCTGTGGCCAAAAAACAGAACTGCTCTTCCTTTCTGCTCGCTCTCGCAGCGCGCGCTCCTACGCCGGTCACTCTCAATCTTCGATCTTTTTCGAGCACTTATCAGATGTTTAACTTTTTTAGTCTTATGTGGAGTTACTGTTGGTGTCAGAGTTGTCCTTGGTCTCTTCTGTGTATTCGCACAATCCATTGAACTGCTTGCGAGTGCTGACTAGCGGTGGCGGCAGAGTGATCTGAAACATTTAACATGAACACGCTTGACGTCACATCCGCAGACAGCGCGGGAAAATCGGACCCGACAGAAAATAGAAAAAATTGGATACAGGCTTATAGGTGCATTCCACTGTGAGCTGACAAGGTGTCAGTATGCTCATCAGGAGATGTTTGAGTCATAAATGGTCAAATAAAAAGGCAATTTTTACGTTTATTTTGAGGAAAAAGTTGCATATAGCCCCTTTAATTAGGATAAATTAAATAAAACTGTGCATGGCTTTCATAGTAGATTGCTATCTGATTTAGTAGTTTGCTGTGTACGTATAAAATAAATGTAATTGCTTTTGTAATTTATTGGCCCACTTACCCTATGATGTCACCTAATTTTGTTTTTATATACTTTTTAACAAAAGAAAACTGTAAACGCTTAGAGAATGTTTTCCTGAAACATTGACCAACTTTTATCTGACAGTTTTAACAAAATGATTAGAAATTGAAGTCAATTGTGGACCATGTAAGATCAGATCAGATCAGATCTTTCATTTCTGATTTGTCTTAAGATCATGTGATAAAAGGTGATTTTGGTTTAATAAAGCAACTTAAGGAAGTTTAGAAAATGTAATCTATCAACACAAGAGCCTGCTGAAAAGGCTGGGAATAAATCTTCAAAATTCTTGAATTTGACCTATGAGAGTCTGTAACTGTCATGGGAACTCAGTTTTCAAAAAGTACATTCATTCAGACTATTTGTTCACCTTTTCCAGGACCAGGGGCGGAGCTTGTGCCATTCGACAGCGATGACTCTGACGATGAAGATTCACCCAGTCCTTCTTCTACTTTGCAGAGTCAGGCCAGTCACTCCACCATATCATCCAGCTATGGCAGTGAGTAATTGTTTCACGTTTACCCAGTTAAACCATCATCTTTACCACTTCAACAAACTGTCCTCCATTCATTTCCTGAAGATGACGAAGGTTTGAGCTCCAAGGATATGGCCACGGAGACCACCAGCAGTGAAGAGGAGCAGGAATTTCCTGTCCCGAGCTCGTTTGTTGCTCCAGGGATGCTAGGAGTAGGCGGAGGGAGTCGCCCCCACACAGAGAGTCCTATGGACGGCCGGGCCATGCGGCGGTCCTCCAGGGGGTCGTTCACCCGAGCGAGTCTGGAGGATCTGCTGAGTATCGACCCGGAGGCGTATCAGAGCTCTGTGTGGCTCGGCACAGAAGATGGATGGTAGGAAAATTAACTATTTTCTATTCTCCTATTCCCTGTCCCACTGTCTAAAGATTCCTTTAGTCCTTTTTTTTCATTTCTTTCTCCACTCCTCTCTTATGACCCCTATATACATCTTTTCATTTTGTTTGTTCTTTCTTGTCTCTTGTTTTTGCAGTTCCATATTTAAAGCCAACACTGTAGTAGTAAACTATTGTTTTTAGTGTATTAAGATAAGTATAAACAGCTGGGTGCTCCGGAAATGGGAGTTTGTGAAAGTATAGAAATTAAACATGAAGCTTTTATTTTCTAGTTACTTTCTTGGTTGATCTCATCCATCTAACCATTGTCTATACACGCTTATCCGTCCAGGGTCATCCCTTGATTAACTGTAATATCTCTGTGTCTTGCAGCATCCATGTGTACCAGTCCTCAGACAACATCCGCAACCGTAAAAACAGCATGAAGATGCAGCACTCGTCCTCCATCCTCTGTATACTGTAAGTCTGCATTTTCAATTACAACTGATCAGTCTTTAATCACAATAGTCTTACAACATTGTAAAGCTTATAACTTAATGTTTTCCATGTTTGTTTTTTCCTCCAACGTCAGGTATTTAGACAACAAAGTGTTTGTATCATTAGCGAATGGAGAGGTCATCGTCTATCAGAGAGAAGCAGGTGAGCTAACATCTAAAAATATTATTATTAAAATCATTTAATTCTGAATTGAGTATTTCATACCACATCTTTCATTTTAACTGAATCCTCCAGGTAGTTTCTGGGATCCTCAGTCTTCCCAGACATTAGTTCTCGGTACACCTAGTAGTCCAGTTACCAAAATGGTTCCCGTTGGAGGGAAACTGTGGTGTGGCTCACAAAACAGAGTTCTTATAATCAACACTACTACACTGGTACAGGAGGTAAGTTTAGCAGAGTTTTAGATAAAGTCTTTACTGATATAACACAATGACATACAAGAGTGATGGAGACACGGATCACTGGTCTTTCTGCCTCCTTCCTAGCATTGGTTCCAGGTCGGTACTGACACCAATCGCTGCGTTACATGCATGGTGGCGTATGGTCAGGGTGTGTGGCTGGCGCTGCAGGGCAGTGCACAGGTCAGGCTGTACCACGCTCAGACCTGGGAGAGCCTGACAGAGGTGGATGTGGCACCGGCTGTGCACAAAATGCTTGCAGGTGAGCACACACAGTTTCTGAACATACACAGAGGTTTACAAAATGTATTAATTCCCCTTGAGCTTTTTTACATTTTGTCACAGTACAATCTGTAATTTATTTTATTGAGATTTTATGTGTATGGCATCAGATTACTGTATTTAATATGAGGCCATAATGCATAACAAAACAAGCATTAAACAGGTTAAGGGGAGGGTTAGAAGAACTCTCACGTCTTTTTTTATAGTTTTTGTGTCCATGTGACCTACAGGATCTTTGGCACCCGTCATGCACCGAAACACATATGCCAGCTATGAGCACTGTGCACTCAGCCACACATTTGTTGTGCACAAGGAACACTGACCAGAAACACACAAATTAAAATCGTGCATTGTTTAGTGTAGTCTGGATCTGGAAATACGGAACCGAGAGAGCACAGCCCTCAGAAGTGAGAGGGTGTACATCGAGTAAGTAAGCATAGGAAGAAAAAGCTGAGAGTTTTGCAAAAGTGGGAAAAGATTTTGGAAATGTGAGGTAAAAATGTAATTGTATGTGGACTGTTAGAAAATTATTGCGCCCATGATAACAGCTTTACTCTTTGCAATATCACTTTACCCTCTCCCCAACCTGTTTTTACGCTGGTTTTGTTATGAATTGCGCCCTCATATTAAAGAAATTAATCTGACACCATATGTGTGACTGTCCAGCACAAAGTAGTGCATAATATTGAAGTGGAAAGAAAATTATGCATGGTTTTCAAAAGTCTTTGCAAACAAAAATCTTAAAAGTGTGGTGTGCAATAGTTTCTTTTAGCAGTTCCCTAATAAGTAAATCTAGTTCACATGTCTGCAATTTAATCTCAGCATTAACGCAACTGTTTTGTGAATGACTCTCATCAAGGAACACAGGAGACAGGTCAGGGATAAAGTTGTGGAGAGGTTTAAAGGAGGCTTGGTTTATAAAACAACATCCCACGCTTTGAACATCTCACAGAGCACTGATCCGTAAATCACCCGAAAGTGTTTAGAAAATGACAGGTTGGACAAAGAGAAAAGTATTCAGAGATGAAACCCAAAGATCCATGGTAAGTCTGGAGAAGTTGCAGGCATACATCTCAGGTGGGATGGTACAACTGTTAGTCCTACAATCCACAAATCTGGCCTTTGTGGAAGAGTGACAAGAAAAAAGCAATTGTTAAAACAGTGTGGTGGAAATGTTTTTAAACCATCCGTATGATAAAATGTGGCGGTGGTGGAGGCATCATGTTGTGAGGATGCTTCTCCTGAGCAGGTACAGCAAAGCTAGTCAGACTTGATTGGAAGATGTCCAAACATCCTTTTTTTTTATACTCTCTTTTAATGCCCTCATAGGTGGCTTAGTCTCTCTCCAGTGATCAGTGGGTGTTATGTGGGGTACACCCTGGGCTGGTCAGCATTAGATCACAGGACATTACAGAAACACACAGGACAGAAAACCATGCACACAATCTGATATCCAGGAGCATTGTAGAGTGACTATTTAACCTAATGTTGATATGGACTCTGGGACAGACGAGAAAACTTCCTGTCAAAGTCCAGCCCTTAATCCAATGACAAATTTGTCAAGTAATAAAAATGTATTTCTACAGATTCTCTCCAACTAATTTAACTGAAATTGAGGCAATAATTGTAGAAAATAAAGACATACTTGATAATGACTTGCTGCTACATTTGCCCAAAAGGGGGGATTCTACTTAAGAGCTAGACTTAGGGGGAAAATGTACCCAACAATATTCAGATTTTTATTTAAAAAATAAATAAAACCAGATATTGTTTTCCTTCCATATTACATTTATGCGTTGCTTTATCTTGGTCTAGCACATGAAATCTCAAAAACTCCCAATGAAATACATTGAACTTCATGGCTATAACCTGACAAAATGTCGAAAAGTTCATTGGGTATGAATACTTACAGGACCCTGTATGTATGACCAAAATATAGAGTGAACATGGATTTCTTTTATTGTAAAAAAAATACATTAAATAAAATACTGTATATCTAGGGGTGTTTGACCCGCTGTCCTGTTTGACCCTTTGTATTCAGGTGCAGATGCAATCATAAGACAGCACAAAGCTGCCTGCCTCAGGATCACAGCCTTGTTGGCCTGTAAGGATCTGCTGTGGATTGGCACCAGTGCAGGTGAGGACACAGAGTTTACAAATTTAACTACGGTGGTCCTGCGGTAGCACAACGCTAATAGTACAATAAATACAGAAATAAAACAGGAATTGGAACAATAAAAAAACAACTAAACTGGAGTCAGCTTTTAAAAAAGGAACAGAGTAATAACCAGAAAAAGCCAAATACTAGAGAAAACAGGGAAAGATTTTATTTTTTCTCGTATTTTGTTGGGTTATACATAAGTTTATGTTGAGGTTTTAAATTGTAATTCTAAAGTCAGCTAACATTTGTAGCAGACATCAGCAAATCACAATCTAAAACTGATTTACCCTCTGAACTCTTAAGTTTGAGTTCTTGCTTTCAAATTCAAGATCTTTAAGTGTTACACTCTGATTTTTAAAGAGATGTAATATTCTACAGGGGTGGTGCTTACACTGGCAATCCCAACGGTGAGCACAGGAACTGGTGCTGGCACTCTTAAGTCCCCATTGGTTCCAATAGGATCGGCTCATGGGCACACAGGGCACGTTCGGTTTCTGACTTCTATTGAACTACCAGAAGGATTTGACATGAACTTTCCTCCAACAACGCCGGACTCTACAGGTTTTTACTTATTTTCTTGTTTTAGCAAAGGCTAAGGCACATTTACAGTGTTGTCAAAAAGTATTTGCTTCCTTTTCATTTTTCTTAGCTATTTGCTTTTTGTTGCACTTAAATGTTTCAGAAAATCAAACAGATTTTAATATCAAACAAAGATAACCCTAATTTTTCCGTACTCTAGGCAATCAGTCTCAGAGCAGCAGTATAGACGGTGGGAGCCTCCAGAGGCGTGACTCCACACTCCGCAGAGCCTCCACCCACATCCCTGTAAAGACCAATCATCTTGTCATTTCTGGCGGAGATGGCTATGAGGACTTCAGACTGACCAACAGCAGTGAAACCATTGGTCGAGATGACAGCACCAATCACCTATTGCTCTGGAGAGTCTGAGACAATCGAAGTCCCAGTCTGGCCAATCTCCCTCCAGCACTTTTTGCCGTTGTTGTGTTGGTTTTCTGCTCGGTCCACCAGTCTCTATGTGGGTGACAGAGGTCTTTCCTGGATTTATGATTGAATATGACCACATCAAACCCACAATCTTTGTTGTGTCCCTGATGGTGTGTACGTCTTTGGCTGTTTTTTGAATCTGAGTGTTTTCCGTTTTTTGTTGAAAGAGACAAAAAGAAATAGAAGTTCCAAAAATAAACTTGCGTAGATGGACTTATTTTCCTACTGAGGACCAATAATGAACTTAAACAGGTGGACCTGGATTCTTCAGGGTGTCAGTGTGCAAAATAAGAAGATTGAGTAATATGATGTGAATAATGAGGCATCGCATGTTCTTTGAAATTGTCTTGTGGAACTTGAAATATTTCAGTCCATCATTATTTCATCTTCGCTTAAGTCAAGAAGCCTTCAGTTGAAGAACAGAGGTAACAATGTACATTAAATGTAACATAACTCAAAACAGTAGTTTGAAATTCTTAGCTATTATTTTTTATTTTAGTTATATTTTTTCAGCTGAAATTTAATGCTAGCCTTAAAGTCAGATGTAATGCCAGATTTTTCTGATTCCAGGAAGGTGGTGATGATCTCTGTTGCACAATGGCTGGTCATAGTTGTGAAACTGCCAATGTCGTCTTTCCTCCAGTAGAGGGAGCATAAGTAAGAGCATTGTTTTTTATTTACAGTGCAACATTGCACACATATAATGCACGGCCTTATTAAACAATAAAAAAGAAGATAAAGGATTTTTGCAGAAAATCACATTAGGTTCGCCCATTTAGTTTTGATTTTGCTGTCAGTTTAGGCTTAAATTGTGTCCCACTACTGGTTGGGAATTGAAAACTGCATTACTCCTTAACACAGTCATGCCAAAGCCTTGTATACATTAAAGATATTTTTTTGCCATGAAAAGTCAGTTGAAGTTCTGTCACGTCTGGAAAGAGCTTCTTAATAGATGACGCTAAGCTGCGGTTGCAGAAAAAGATAGTCGTGTACAGTATTTATGCTTTTAATATTAGCGCCTTCTTTTACAGCACTTAATTTATAGAAGATGTAGCTTTCACTTTTTCTGTTGAAAATTATGAACACAGAGGCCCTGACTTGGTCATGAGGTGTAAATGAAAACAATTAGTTTAGCTTCATTCGCTCATGGCTCAGAAGAGTTCACAACGCAGGGTTCTTGTTGTTTGGACTAGACCAAAAATGATTTTGTCACTGTAGGATATATGTCCCACAATTTTGCCTTTATAGTATCTGAAAGCAGCTGTTGGACTGCTTGAGCACAGTCACTCTGAGGCCTGTAAGTCTGCCACATATCCTTCATAGTTCAGTTTCATGTCAGCTCCATTACATGTGCTGGGGCTTTTTATCTTACGAAAACCCCATATTCAGGTGTAATTTTACACCTGGTATTTACAAACAAGATAGTTTGTCAGTCGGACAAATGCTTAGTGCCTACATGTGCCTTCAGAAGGCTAAAGGTTAAGCCATTTCTGTCTCACACACACAAGTAAAAGTGAGCTGTCCTTGATTTTTTCTTGTCCTTGCACACACAGCCTCAGGCTTTCAGGGTTAAGCGGTGATTGTCTTTGATCCCTCAAAGCCATGATAACCTCATTGCACTTTATCAGCCATCTGGGCTCTTCACCTCAACCTCCCCACTTCCAAATACATCTGCATTAAGCTCTTTCTCCCTGTGAAATAACATAAGAATGCTTTAGCTGCTAAATAGCTAGTAAGCATCTGTTAGCACAGCTTCTTTTCCTCAAGTGCATTTGTTATTTAGGTAAAATGAATAAAAGGAGATGCCTTTTTCTGTTTTCTGCCCACTTCCCACTTTGTTTGTTCATGAATTCTGCTAAGCTACGCTAATCAGCCCACATAGCTGTACCTTCAATATTACTGAAAACTCTTCTCATTCCCAGCACAAATTTTTCCATAAGAATCCATACAGTATACCTAATTGTGGATGCAGAGTGTTATTTTCATGAACTGCATGATCAATCTAAACTTTGACTTTTGTGTTTTCTGGGTGTAAAAGATGTACATTTATGCTGGCTGTAGGACCTTCACATATTCTGTTCTACACAAACTGAGAGCTTGGTAGCAGAAAAGCCCTCAAAAGTGGTATTTTGTTTTCATGTTTTCGGAGAAGAACTGTAGTATTGACTGATTTTGCATAAAGGTTGTAATAAATAATTTCAGCTGAATGGTTTCATTAGGTTCAAATGTTTTTAAAAGAATTCATCAGAAGTAACAAACATATTGTTGATGTAATTCCAGAAGAATCAGATAGAAACAAGTGAAACTAGATCCTAAATATGAAGGTATGAATATCATTCTGCGTATTACTTTTAACATGATTAGGAGAAGGAGGCTCGTGGTAATAATTTGTATCATCCCAACTCCATAACTCTCACTGACTTGTACCTAACTGCATGTGAACTAAGTCTTACTGATGTAAATATTGGTATATACTGCTTCATTTGTGTAAATAGTTCACTCACGGTCCTCAATTGTTGATATAGTTCATATGGCTTATTTTTATATGTTTGTGTAAGGTTTGTCTCTATATATGCCCCCCTTTTAATCTTCTGCATGCGCTTTCAGTCAAAGAAAGTTTGAACTGTCAAAAAGAAAAAAATATGTTGCCCCTGACGAAATAAGGGTAATGTACATATTTCAGTTTTATTCATGGAGTTGCATTTACAGTACTGTCAAAATGTTTGCTTTGCTGCTTATTTCCACAGGGGGAAGAAAAAGGAAACAAAGTTTTTGCTCTGCTGACTTTCTGTTTTTCTCTGCCTCTGGTTGACATCTCATCATGGCTGCAGTCTATCAGAGTTACCTCCTGTATGTAGTGTTCTAGTTTTGTCACTGTGTGTTCCTCTTTGTAAAATAAATAATTTCACTGGGGCCAGCTTGTGGTTGTTCTAACTTTGTACAGATTTCTCTTAGTACTTGCTTCTTGGTAAGAAGTGAGAACAGGGAGTATTTCCCTTTTTCATAGGATTTATAGTTTTAATTATGGGTATGTATTGCAGATGCTCTTGTTACTTCAAATATTATGCACATCATTTTTCTAGTCTTTAAGAGCATAAACTATTTTTCTGTGAAGAGACCCTCTGCACTATAATATTTTGTAAGGCACACTTAAGCAACAATATCTTGATCTTAACAGTCTTTCACATCATTGTGTGAAAACTCTGTTTTACTCTTCATACCATTTCCTTTCTGTCCAGTTAATTGAGTTATGCAGCATTTGCTTTTGCACTGATCTGTTAACTTCAATTTAAAGCATTCCGAACAGGTTGTGCTCTAGACTTTGACTAGGTCATAGAAACAACTTGTTTCCTTTCCTTTTTTGGTCCCTCTGTAGATTTGCTGCTGTTCTTGGACAATTTGTTCTGTTGCATGACAACTTTGGGGCAGAGCTTCACTTCTTGGACTGACAGTCTTATATTTGACTCCAGATATAGTGGAGCTTGTGGCTGGCCTAATGACTTCAAGGTGCTCAAATCCATCCATCCATCATTTGTACCTGTCCATCCTGTGCAGGGTGGCGGGGGGGTGGGGGCTCACAGGGCGAGGGGCGGGGTATACCCTGGACAAGTTGCCAGTCCATCACAAAGGTGCCCAAATCATGTGTAAAGAAAAAGTCAAATCATAAACTTTCTTCCACCTTGCTTGACAGCTGGTGTTGTAACAGTTTGTGCTGCTGTGCATCATATTCATACAGCGACATATATGGCATGCTTTATTTGGAGATATTCAAGAAGCCTTAAGGTTTGTTCAGATTTAACTTTCTGAACTCGTGTTCATTTTTTCCCCAATCATATCCAAATAGGTTATATAAATCTCAGATGCGGAATCTTCTGGTTTAAAAATAAAGCTCCTGTTTTTTTAAATAGAAAATTATTTGGTCATTGCATGGTGTACCCTCTGTTTGCCTTGCAGACAAAAAAACCCCCCAAAAATCTCCTTGTAACATTTGGGAATGTTTTGTATCTTCCATTAAATATTTATTTTCACTGTAATATTATGAGTTCCAAATTACTTGTCAAAGGCCTTTTAACCATTTCTGGATTCAAATGCTGCTTTCATAAACAACAATGTCTTTGCTTCATGGTATCGTGTTAATAGACATCTGAATGCTCCAGAACAGCAACTGAAAAAATTAACTTTTTAACAATCAAAATGAGAAAAATAGCATAGCCTTTGATGAATAAGAGTGACACTCAAATATTGCTATTATTACAGAAGAAATGATAGCAAAGTTTGTTGTCATACTTGAGAATATTCTATTCAATGGGAGTTTTAATGGAACTAATATGGTTACTTTTTCTGGCTGCGTCTAATTTCTCTTATTCCCTAAATCTTCCAATTAAAAGAAGATGAAATTAATATTTCTTTCAACAGTAATATAAGTTGAAAACTAGGCATACTTAAAAAAGCAAAGTGTGATGTTGAACAGGTTTGCCATAGCTGCCTGTAAGACGTCTTTAATACATCTTATTCCGTTGACTCTGCTTCATCTCCATAACTGGTTGCCAGTTAAACCAAATCCATTCTCACATTCATCAGGAAACAACTTTAACCTACACACAAAGTTACTTGTGTGGCTTATTCCTTCAGTATTACTCAGCAAAACATTTCACTTCAACCCATTGACCCACAATGAATTGCTATGACAGTCCATCAGTGTGTGGCTGAAAACGGGCCCAACAGATGACATGCAAGCACAAACACAGTCATTGCTTTATAACGACTCACACATGCTCACAGCGAAGATCTATATGATGACTAAATGAGGCAGGAAAAACACCAGCACAATGCTTCATCTGTGTCTCACCAGAATGACCAACTGATATTGTAAATCATTCACTTGTAGAAATCTCTTTCATTGACTTACTTAGTGTTTTACATTGCTAATTAGAGTAGTTGGAAGCCAGATATATAGTACATATTACCTCCTGATCACTGAACATATTTACAACATTTTAAAGTATTTGTACATTTCAAGAAAATGTCCCAATAGCTAAGACATTTATTGGTCCTCAAAAAGGTTCCGTTACTTATTTGAAAATGCTGTGAGGAAACAAGGGTAAATTAAAAATGTGAACAGCTTTAGCTAGGAGGACGCAGAACAACGGTCAATCCAGGAATTTTTGGAATCTTGATCAACTCTGAAACATACAAGAGTTCTCTGTGTCTATGCTTCAACTCAGTACAAACATTTTACAGGTTATTTTCGATAAAAAGACCAAATCACTGAACTTACGGGTCATCTGTGCCAAGATAAGGGTGAAAAAAACCTTTTATTATTCTGAAGTGAGTTCCAACATTTATTTATAGATCCTAACATCCTGTTGATTTTTTTCAGAAACTCAAAAATGAAACTTCTGTACAATTATTATACAGAATGGAGCTGTTTTTTCTGAGTTATGTTAGGTTCATCTTAATATTCAATTGTATGTTAGACTCTATCCTAACAATATTATCTCCAAAAGTGTTCCCTTTTGATTATGTTTTACAACTAGAATCAAAATGGAAGGTTTTTTTGGATTGAATTTACTTTATTTCACTGGATCCCAAACAATGTCGGTTCTGTGTCTGTCCACATTTGTTCAAGACTCTGGGACCTTGGTTTCTAAGTAAAACAAAATACTTAAAAAAAAAAAGGAGTAACAGTCCATTGTTGTTGTGTTTTTTTTTAAGTATAGGTCTTTCTGATCTCCCTGTTTCAGCAGTGATTTAGTACAAGGACAGCTGTAGCCTTTGTCCTGGAAGCATTTACTCCTGGACCCCGGACTCCAGCTTCAGTCAATGCCTTGGGACACTCGAGTAGTTATCATGGTTACTTGTACAACTTTCTCTTCCATACTTTTTCCCTCCACTTAACTTTGTTATTGCGCTTGGACACAGCACTCAGTGAACGCCCTGTTTCTTTTTTGCCTTACTCTCTCTGAAGGATATCAATGACAGCATGACGGAAAACCGATATGTCTTCCCCATGATTGTGGAGGCTAAACCATGTCCACATAATTTCTTTCTTTTTTCTTAAGTTTTGGAATATAATAATTTTTATTTACATCGATGCTTGCTGTATCTCAAACTTCAGCTGCATTCAAATATGTTGTCGATAATGAGCTCTTTGCTTCTGTCTGCCAACTACAAGCTGTCTTTATGCGACAGACTGTGACCCGCAGCCCCTTGCCTGGGAAACGCACGCGCAGTGACGGGGGTTTCAGCTTGCGACCGCGACACACCGTGAGCTCAGTTGACTGTGAGCCAGCTCAGCATTTGTGTCCTCTTTCTGTCTCCCTCTCACACACAGAGCAAAGAAAGGGAGGGGGGATACTCGCTTATACCGGCTTTGTGATTTTCATCCCCTATCAATCGTTTTAACAGCGCCTGCCAGCTCAGCTCAGCCCCGTGGATCAAATGATGATGATTATGCTCGTTTTTTAACTGTTCATTTCAGCTGCAATCATTCACTGAACCGGTAAGTTTTCTTGAACTTCCCGTTAAACATGAGAGGAAGCAGCTAATGGGCTGCTGGAGCAGGTAGTTAAGTTTTTTCTCCTGTGGGTTGTCACTCGCCACAGAGCCTGCGCTGCAACTCGGCATCACCACTTTTACGCACGGTGGTGGTCTGGCTTTTTTTCCTTCTGGATTGCAGGGCTGTAACATAGCTAGTAGTAACAGTAATGGTAATGGTAAAAGGCTGATAGTTGCATATTTACTCAGAGGCGGCAAAAAAAAAAAAAAAAAAAAAATGGTTTGAGGCCTTGAGCAGCTGCTTTTTTGTTTGTATAGGAGGCTGAATGGAGGTGGGGCGGTCCATGCTTTATAATTTCAGTATTGTGCATTTGATGCAACTTGTTTCAAAGTTAAGTAGTGACCCACTAATGACTTACATTAACCATATGAAGGAATGTGTTTTGCTTGTGAGTTACATCACTTCTTTTGTATTTGACAAATAAATAAAACTTGACAAAAATGCTACATTTAACCACTTTTATTTATATTAATTACATTAATATTTCAATTGTCTTAAGCTGTCATGAGCTCAGAAGATGAGGATTCTTCTTCATTCCAACCTTGTTATTTCAGTGGATTTTAAAACCTTTCCTTTTCAGTTGTGTTAAGACTCCCACGAGCCACATTTATTCCCATGATTTAAATGAAAAACTTAAGTGATTAGGCAGCTGAGAACATAATGAAAAAATGGAGGTGAAGAGTGATGATTTTACATCTGGGATATCAGCAACAATGCATAACAGCGTGATCGCCCAACACGAAAGTAATGATGGCAAGCTTCAGTTAAGTTCATAAAGTGAAGATTTGTTGCATTGAGCAGGAAATCAGAAGAAATGTCTGAGTACAGTACCTAGTTAACCGAAGAAACCTGTACCCTTTAGAGTGGCATAAAAGCTCTCTGTCATCACCTGTCTGTGACAAAAATTAAAATTCAAAAACCCCTAAAGTTTTGTCAGCATTCTGATTAGATGTATTTTTTTGCTCCTGTTCTGACCAGCATTGTTACCCCAATCCCCTCCAATTTCTCCAAACAGTGAGGCCACCAAAATACTTCATTTTAGGGAATCATGCAGTGATTATGCAAGTCTCGCTTTTGTCCACATAACCAGTCAGTGTTTTATACCTTATAGTTTAATTTCACTACAGTAACATAGCAGACAGAACATGATTCTGAGGCCAGCCAATCAAACTCTGTAAGTTCATTTATGGTTAGGTTTCACACAAGAACACATGTGTCGACCCTAAAAGAATCACTTCAACCTAATGCTACCGAAGTGGTGGAAGGAAAGGAGATTACAATTTGTGTTTCATCCTTTATTTGGAGCAGAGACATACTAAATGCTGCTGTTAAAGCAAATTATTAGTAAAAGAGTGTATTTTCTTACCCACTGAATGTAATGCTCTTAAACACAAATCTTGGTGGTCTGGTTGTCGACTCCCTGCTCAGGCTGTGTTACCGGTGCCACAACCTGTAATTTGTTCTTTTTTCCTCATCTTTAAGTTGTTCCTTCTGTTAAATATAAGTTTAATTGTCTTTTTTACAATCTGTGGCAAAAAGTGTTTCCTTGTAGAAAGCTTTTGGTGGATGAAGGGAAATCTATCCTTCCTTCCACAGAGCTCATCTACTCTATGTGCATAGATGATCTTTGTAGCAAAAGTGCTCACTCCATTTTGTTTCTGTCACGTCCATTTGACATAATCCTGTTAAGTTTTTTTTGTCATGGAAACAATCTTAATGATTACTGTAAGAAATGTCTGAACGAGCATGACTCAAATTAAGTTCAGTTAGTAAGTTGAAAGCATTTAGTGTTTTGCTTATGTTTTTTATCTGCTGTTGACATTTTTTATTGGTCGTAGATAGATCTTCTGCAGTTTAGTTGAACAAAAAAAAGATTAAAAGCAGAGACATTGAATGGTTTACTTAGACTGACAGACTATGAAGAAACATTTTTTAAACTAATGTTGCACTTGAATAAAAAATATTAAAAAAAGCAAAAATAATTTTGTAGCAAAATTTAAATTCAAAGATGATAACCACATGTCTTTAGGCTGTTAACAGAGAGACAAAATAGGATTTCTTCATAGTAAAAAAGATTCATAGATTCAAGAGTAGCAGGGGGTGCACAACATGTTTACACTCTGACAATAACATTTGACATCACAAAGCAGAAATCATCATACTGTCTTTAAATTATAACTCTGTCAAGATGCCATTCAAACTTTAAAGGTTTTGTGTGCTATTGGTGCATTTATATACCTGTCCTTGGTGAATTCAAGTTCTCCCAGAGGCCAGGAGTGGGGCCTTAATTTGCCTAAAAGTCTGCTCATATTCCAACCCACCCCTGCTTTGACATTATATGCACAAATACATGCTTTGTGATTAAATAATTGTATCTTTTGAAGGTCTTTACCCTCCCCATGAAGTAATCTCCATTAAGAGAGTAAGGGTATCTTATTGTGCATCGATATGAGTAGTCTATGTAATGACCTCACTAGCCATGTGATCCTCCTTGTCCTCCTCACTTTTTAATGAGGTTTGTAGTCCAAACTTTGGCTCAGACTGTATTACCAGGTGTCACTGGTTTTGGTGCCTCTAATCAGTTTAGTGAAGCCAGCTGTAACAAAACAAGAAATTGTTGTAATTGTATAATTTTTAAAAAGAATTGTTAGCTAGTTCTGTTTTACTCTTGTAGTTGGTGATTTACGTTGTGTCTCATCATTCGTCATTTCATACTACAGCGGTTTTGGCAGGATGCACCAGTGACCCCAATGAGCACACTCACGTTCATAAATTCACCTCAGATGAGCTTGTCATCTTTAGCAGAGCGCATCCATTGTCTGATTCCAAATTCCAACACGCTGTTTTAAATAAGAGGCTTTTGACCTCTCTCTTTCCCTCACGACTGCGCACATCTGTAGCCACACACGATCCACACACATCCATCAGCAAAGGGCTACGTGGCTTCAGTGATCTATACATTTTTTAAGCTGATGCAACCATATATTTGTTGGATTGTCTTGACTTGAGGATAAAAATGAATCAATAAATGTCCATTTTGAACAAGTGTGAGATGGTAATATTTTACATTTCAGGAAAGAGCTTTATGTGAAATGATTTCATTTTAAGCGATTTGTTGTAGCAGTTTTTGGCTTTAAATGTGTTTTCCATGACCAGTTGGGAAGCAGCAAAACAGGACAATGGTATCATATTAGCTTTGTGATAAAATAATTAAGTATTTTAAAGTTTTAAAGAAGCCATAACAGTCTGAGAGTGCAAAAGGCTGGCTGAAGCCTGTTTCCCAACCAACTGCAAGCTAACCAATTCAGTCTCACTTGTGCCTCTTTTATTGTACTTATGATGGCAGAAATCCATCCACCAACCCCCCCCCCCCACACACACACGCGTTGTCCTCCTAGTTGGATGGGCCAAGAAAACCTCAAAAAAGAGGCTAGATACCCAAACCACAATACACCCCTCAAACACCTAATCTGTTCCAGCTACTGCCCTCCATTGGAGCTTTAAACATAGTAGCGCAGATCCACAACCAAAAGTTAACAGTCTACTGTGAGACTTTGTTTCAGCTGCCATTTGTCTTCTGTACTATTCTTAAGTGAAGAAAAAGATTTTGTGAGGTTGAAGATCATAAACTCAAGCGGGCATGTGTGCACTGCCTCATCTCTGTCTGAGCGTGTGCAAGGGCATGTAGGAGTCAAAGACTTGAGTTAAGCTCTAATTAAGCCATCAATCCTGTCATCTGTCTCCACAATCTTTGAGCCAGCATGGTTGGGAATTCTGCCCGACGTGTTTCCATGCCCATTCCTCAGCTGCCTGCCTCTCCAATGTCAGCCAGGGACTTCTGTGCCAAAAGAAATTCCCGCTACACTACCAGTTAACAGATCATGATCCAAGCTCGCTCAGTCAGCATCCATGCATGGCGTTGAATAATTACAGGGGGATAACCTGAGCAGACGCAGCCATGAGCGTGCAGACAAGATCACCTCTTGATATTCTTACTCATAGCACACATGCAGGACAGAGACAGGCTTAATTATAGCTCTGATAAATATTATCTGTTTCATATTAGGATTTTGCATTTACATTCTTCTTCATAGTGCCTTCCAGGGGGAGCCCTTTTGTTTATGGCGTGATTTTCTTTGGCTGTAGGTGGGGAAACCGCAAGTCATTCTGCAGAGGGTTTCCGTCTTACTCTTTTGAAAGTCAGGCTGTGAATAATGAGTCACTTCCAGGATGTCTCTCCTCTTTTGAAAATGAAGTTTACCCATGCTGAGTCTGTTGTGTTTTGTCATATTTCATCACAAGTTTTATTGGGAAAAAAACTCAACAGCTGCTGCATACAAAGGAGGATGTAATGTCATGTCTAAGGTAATTTATTCTAAAATAATACAACTCATACTAAAGCATCCCTTCCAAATTTGAAAACAAACTTCCTATGCTCCATTTAGAAATGTACAACCCCGTATGCTTTTCATACCCATCAACAACTTCCTGGCATAGGTCCTTGAGGTCACTCTTCCTGTGAAGTTTCTTTACATTGGTTGGTTTGCTGGCACAAATCGACGGTAACTTTATCAGAATCAGAAATACTTAATTAATCACAGAGGGGAAATTCAGGATTAAGCATATTCTATACAATTTTAATACAATTAAAGTCAGGACCATTAAAAAAGTTAAATGGTTAACTGCTTAATCCATTTTAAAATAAGGTCTGATGTGTTTTTTTGGGATTATTGTCATGTTGGAAAACCCAATAATGTCCATCTATCAGACTGTTTGGGGGTGTAGCTGAAGAATTTGGAGGTAGTCCATCTTCTTATTGTACCAACAGCAGCAAAACAGACCCTTGGCAAAACGCTGGCACCACTATGCATGACTGTTGGAACAGTCTTTTAAGATTTGAAAGTCTTGCCTTGAATGCTCCAAACATACATTTTGTCATTGTGACCAAATAGCTCAATCTTTGTTTAATTTACTAATAAAACATTTCTCTAAAAGGCATTAGATCGTTCATGAGGGCCATTGCCATTTACAGTTCAGATGTCAGTTTCTCTCTTGGTCACCAACCTCTCAGTCCTTGGGGATGCAAACCTACTTTACTGTGAACCCTAACAAACTCTAAGAAATGACATTCTGGTTCTGGTTCCACTAAACTAGTTTGTTTAACTGGAACATGAGTATGTTAACTTCAATCAACAAAATACAATAACCTTAATACAACTCAATGATGATGAATAAACTCAACTGAACTGGCATAAGTAAATTGCATAAGTAAATCTGTTAACAGATGCCATTACAATTTTCAAGCATCTTACAGTTTCTGAAAGGCTTGAGCCTTGGTGGTTCTTCTTAAGCAAGTTTATTTCCTCTGAGAGTGATACTTTAAAAACAAAATAGATACAGCAAAAGCTTATGGAAAGGCCTCTGCCTTAACCCTGTTATATGGACTATAATTAAGAGTCAGGTCCTTCACAGGTAAAAAAATAATAATAATAATAATTTAAAATGCTTACTTCTATTCCTGATAATAACATTGATCAAATATCCAGTCTAAAGGTGGCAAAAGTAAGTGTTTGGTTTCTCTGCAATTTCCTCCATTCCTCCATATATTAGTGGCAGTATATGTATATATTTGACCTATTGTGGATTAGAGAAAAGCCACATTAAATTTATATTTGTGCACCAAATTATTGTTTTCAGATTTTTTTTTTTATCATTCAATTGTTTATGGAAAATGTTCTCTGATAAGTATCAATGTGAACACAAAAAACATTTACAGCTTAGGGAAGAATTGATTACCTTTTAGGTAGTTTTTTTCATCTTCTTTGGGTAGTTAGAAGAATAACAGGAGTGCATTTCCAGATTAAATACGGTCAACAAGGAGTTATAGGTTTTTAAAATATCTCCTATTTAAAAGATATGTAGAAGTTACAAAATCCAAAGTAAAGTCACAAAGTAAATATTCAGACAGCTTGGTCAGCAGTTTATACATAAAAAGTATATGGTTAATTTTCTTTTAAGGAATTAAATCTGATCTGTTGTATCAGACAATCACTTATTTATGTATCAGCAGGAAATTACACCTTTAATTTAAAAAATATACTTTAGTTTTCTCTCCATAAAGATTTTATTTTTCTAGACTTCAATAAACTTTATTTAATTATGCTGATATAGCTCTGAAAACCTCTGTAGTGAGTTCATTCAGAAAGAACTTGTTTGGCCTAATGACCTCTGCTCTCTGCCAGAACCATCTTCCCTGTCACGCTCTTCTGTACGCTGTTAATCAACATTTTATTTTAAAAAATGAGTAAAAACCAGGTTCTGGTTAAGGTCAAGCAGTTCTGGCTATAACCACAACCTAACAGTTGATACTGCTGGTGACCTGCTGCCGGCATTTAGCTGCCAGAGCAAATCATATACCACATCAGAATCAAGCTCTTTATGACAAGGCACAAGTGAGTGACAGAGCCAGGATGCTGTGTATGTGTATGTGTCATGTTTTGATGAGCACACAATCCCTTATATTTAAAGTGCTCCAGATAGCCCGCTAAGTATGGGCAGTGTAGCAGAGCAATGCAGGAAACTGAACCTCTCATTTCTGTTAGTTATTGAAATGAATTCAAAGCAATCCATTTTTAGAAGTCTAAATGTATGTTGATATAAATGTGTTTGTCTGCGGTTGTTTTTTGCATGTTGGGGGGAAATAACAGGGTTGTAAAATTATATGGGTTTGCCTCTGTCAATATTATTTGATTCAGATTCATTAGTTTTTTTTAATGTGACTTTTTTCAATACCATTGGCTGTTTAAGCACAAACAACTTATTCACAGAGGATTATTGAGATAAAGGTTTAAATTGTGAGTGTTTGGTGGGGTTTTTCAGCTGTTGATGCCTAAAAGAATGGTTGAGTGGAGTACAACAGAGGGTTGGGACTGCATTTGGAAGTTCTAAGGTGTTTCTCTGAAAATGTTTTCTGGCCAAAAGTTTTACTGGCTCATCAGCTGCTTTAGGTGTCCAAGAGCAGTGCTGTTGGGGCACTGGTTGGAGCTGTAGCCTCTTTGGAGTGCGACAGGATGAGGGACTTTGTGCTGCCTGTACACATACTACTGCTGACCATACTGGGGTCGCCACCAACAGAAGCATTTCAAAGAGTGTGTGTGTGTGTGTGTGTGTGGGGGGGGGGGGGGGTTGGGGGGTTATTCGTATGTCAGCTGGGTTTATGAAATTCCTGTACTAAGCATTTTAACAAGCCAATATTAAAAGCAATTCCCAGCAAGAGCTGGGTTTCCTGGTGCAGTGGACTGTAGCATCATGATGTATATCTTTATCTTTACAAAGCGTCTTCATTCAAAGTTCATTCATTGTAATGAATTCCTTGTTTTGGTGTTGGCTGGTAGTCCACTACAAGCAGAATGGTGGTTTCTTGGCAACTGTGCCTCAGTGGGAGGAAGATTTATTTTGCATTCAGAGAGTTTATTTTTTGATTCCTGTTTTCCTTAGCCACATGTCAATGTGCCCCTCTTCAAGGCCCTTAACCCCAAGTTACCTTCCTATGTTCGTATAGGTGACATGTTTGGGTGAATGTGGGCCTATTGTGAGGCACTTTGAGTTGTCAGTATGTCCAGAATAGCACTGTATAAATCCAGTCCACTTACCATTTACGTTCACTAAATTGTCCCAATATTATTCCTCATGACACGATACAGTATGTAAGCTTTTACACCCAGAAAAGATTAGCAGTTGAGTAATAGTTTGATAATTATATCATACTTTCTTTCTGTTAATCTTGATTTTTATCAGCCTGTTTCTCCTTTGTAGTTCTGTTTCAACCACACATTTGTTTTCACTCTTTTCAAACTTACATAAGATTCAGAGATGGATGACTAACGGAGATGACATGATAAAAGTCCTGTTTTCCTCACCTGAGGTCAACTTCTTAAAAAGATTTCTCCCATGACTAAAACAGTCATTAACTGAATCCTTCATATTTGTTTCACAAACTGAGACAAAAAGCTTAAATGGCTGTTTTCACATTCTTGTACATGTTGGTTAGTGAAAATAAGATTAGTTTTACATGAATATGTCCTGACATACTGTAATTTTAGACTGGTGTGGTCAACATAAGGATATATGATTTACATCATCATCATCATCATCATCATCATCATCATTTACATTGATAACAATAGTGGTAATGGAAAATAAAACACCAGTCCATGAAAAGAGTTAGTTATAAATAATAATTAGTCACTCATGTAGAGAGATTTGTTTTCTAAAATTATCGTAATATTATTTAACATTTCCCTTGCACTTTTCATCTTCAGTTGTTAATTAGGTAGATATTTGAAAGATGTTTGAAATCAACTTCTTTATAGATCGCCTTTTGTTTATTTCAATCCACTTAAAGAAACAAAAAATATGTTTGTTTTTTTAGTAAGGTAATGAGTAACACATTTTTACACCTTTGCAAAATGAAATGTGAAACTGGACATGGACACAGTGCAGCATATCATGGGTTGTAATGGCATAATTGTAATTCAAATAAATATTTTGTTTAAATAAAACTAATTTCCCCATGTTTCATGGTAACTGAACATTTGCAGACCAAGACTAAATGACACAAAGCTGCACAGAGGATTACTGACCTTAATATGATGATAATGCAGCTGTAAACTTCCAATATAATGTGGAATCTGCTTTGTTATGATGAAAAGTCGGGGGTTGATTTTTTTTTGGGGGGGGGGGGGGGTTGTTTTGTTTGTATGCTTGCTGTTCAAATTGTCTCATGCATATCCTTTTCTGCAGTATCATATTTCAATTGTATGTTCTACCCTCACCTTTTCTTCTTCATTACTCTCTCTGATCAAATCAACATATTTTGTTACAGCTGGTGATGCAAGGCAATATACGCCAGCAACACTAGAGAAGGCCTGTTTATCAGTTTATACTGGTGCACAGTTGCACTGGAAATCGTGACTGATGCCACATAGGCCCAGGGACAAATATGAAGACTGACAGACAAATGCAAGGAGTAATGACACCTGCCCATTTATCAGACATGCTTCCCATAATGAGACATTGTCTAAGCACCAACGTACAAAGTGTTGGCGTAAATCAGCCTTTCTTTTGCCAATAATGGGCACCTCCATGAAGTCAAACAGAGGGTATGGTTCTCCCAATCACGTCGTTGTCATACATGTGCATATTATCTTCACGTCCACCAACTGTCTGATGAATGGCGGAGTATAATTACCTTAAACCTTTCTTTTGCTACCTCAGTTCTTTTCCATTGTATTTTCGCACCTTAGAGAATAAGATCATGCTCATGTGCATCACAAGGAGGTGTTCCCCAAGGCTATGACATTGTATGTGACCTGATGGGTTTATAGGTAGCCTTTACTGGTATGGTCTGACCTACATGCATCATAATTAAGAAGTAGACTTTGTGCACATGAAAGGTCAGATAAATCTCAACATGGTGGTTCAGCATTAATATCTATGCTTTAAAATTAAAACTACAAGAGAATTCAGAAAAACGTTTCTCTTTCATATCTTAGCTTACCCTGATATCTGCATATGTACAGGTCCTAAGCAGATGCTAATTTTTTTAGAAAGGAATTTTGGATTTTCATGAGCTGTATGCCAAAATCATCAGTTTTAAAACAATAAAATACCTGAAATATTTCAGTTGGTGTGCAATGAATCTAAAATATTTGAAAGTTTAATTTTTATCATTACATTATGGAAAATAATGAACTTTATCACAATATGCAAATTTTTTGAGAAGGACCTGTATGTGGATTAATTTAACAGGTTGTTTTGACAGTTTTCACACGATTTTTTTTGTAAATCTGTGTGAAGGTCCAGGTCACATGAGGATTTGAAGTTGACCTGCCAACTTTAGCCACTGTGGAATGTAGTCAGAATGCTAAAATGTTATTCTGGTGAGAAGGGGGGTAGGACAAGCAGAGCTTTAATATACCAAAAGGTGTCACTTTTATTATACGTCTGGTCAATTTTTTTGGAACCTTCATCGTTGGTCATGGCTCAAGTGTTTGACTTGTGAAAAACCAAGGCAGCTTAAAAAGTGACTTGTCTTTGCAGCCTTTATGCATAATCATCTGAAAAAGCACCTGAGCCCATAAGTGTATCCTCTGCTGTTTTTTACAAATTTTATCTTATTTTTAGGAAGAACCTGTGCAACCACATGTAACTCCATACAACCCGTAGAACAATGCATTTTTTGTGCCATTTTTTTGTTTAATTTAACTATATTTGATTCTGAATGGCTTTTTCTCTGATATATTTTCATGGTACCTGATACCCAGGATAAAAGAAAATGTACAAAGGTATTAGCCAGGATAGGAGCAAATAAAATCCATAGCTTTATACAAGATCCATGGCACAGTGAAGTCCAATAATTGGAGAGAAAAATGGGACTACAAGGATGTTACAAAAACTGGAAATTTTTCCAAAAATTATGAAATGACACTCAGGGATATAGCAACACTAAAAGACGCTGCAGAGATTTCTGATGAAGACTGTCTGTGTTCTACATGTCTCTAGGCCAGAGGTCTGCAACCTTTATAATCCAAACAGCCATTTTAGGCCTCAGTCCAGCTATCAGAAACTTTCCAAAAATGTTACATATTCTTTTGGAAAAAGAAAGCTATTACTTTTTGATCAACATCTACAATACGAAATTTGTTGTAATTTATTTTTATTTTTAGGTTTTAAAATAAGGAAAACACAAAATAGTTTGCAAACAGAGGGTGGATGTTTGTGGAAAATTGAACAAAAAAGTTGTGTATGCATAGTTTCCAACCTAATGAGAACACAAAATAGATTAAAAAAAGCTACTGGTACACTTGTCAAGCTGTGTCATTCTTTTGTAGAAGTTAATGTTTTTATGTTGTTAAAAAACTGAAAACAGCTAAAACTCATTTAAAAACTGTTTAAAAAAATCATTTTTAGCCAAAGATATTGATGGTCATTGTAGAAGGTCCAAAGAGCCACCGGCTGCAGATCCTAGGTCTATAGGAGAGTTTAAATAGAAAAACACAGGCCCAGAATTATTCTTCCCAAAATTTTGTTTTAGAATGTTTAATGGTCTGATGAAACCAAACGGTCACAAAAACCTTACACACCAAAAGAACAACATAATCACAGTGAAACATGGTGTTGGCAACATTAGGCTCTAGGGCTAATTTTCTCAGATTGAACTAGACTTTTTGTCATTGTGGTTAAAATTTTGAACAGTTCTTAATTACAGTGAGTTTTGGCCCAAAACCTTCTTTTGTCTGCTATAAAGCTGAAGATAAAGAGGGATGTATTTTTTTATTTTATTTTTAATTATTTTTGCTACAGTGAGTCCAGAGTTATTTATATACATCCAAGCCTGTTCTCAAAAAGCCTGGTATTTTAACAAGGGGCGTGTAAACTTTCTAGATTCATTGTTAATCTAGAAAAATTATCTTGGAATAAAGCTTTATTTACAGGCTTTACTTTTCTTCAGCAAATCACAATGTATCTAGTCAGACTTACCTATTTTAAGAGCTAAGGCATGTTTCAGTACAACTGGAAAAAAGTCCCATTAGGCATAATTAAGATAACCAGCAAATACAAGTGTGCTGTATAACTTGAACTGTCATCATCAAATCTCCTTACAAGGTATCAACAAACTGACATCTTCCGGTATGTAATTGGAAAGTAGGGGAGACTTTTGTTTGTATTTGCTAATGTTAGCTAAACTGATTCGTCAATCTAAGGTAGGATGTAGGCACCAAAATATGTTCTCACTAGACTGCTCTTCTAACAGATGCTGTTAGATGTCACATTTTTTTAAATATATTTTGGTGTGCCTAGACTTGACACCAAAAAGTAAAATAGTGTCTGATGTCCAACCAGAGTCATCTCGTCTGTTTGAGAAAGACAGATCAGGGCTTTGGAAGCCAACAGGGTTTTAGCCTGACCCATGATCTTCCCCCGCTCCTCCGTCACCTCAGGTTTAAAGGCCTGGAAGTTCCACTCATTCTTGTGTTTCCTCTTCTGTGGTTCCTTCCCTCCTTCACAGCTTCATCCAGGAGGATTTCTTAGCTCAGCTGCGACATGACATCAAGAAGCCAGAAAAAGCTCTCAAACACGTTTGGCTTGTCCTCGCCTCCAAAGCCACCACAGAACGGAATAATGTCCCTGTTTTTGTCATCCTGTTGACCATTGCTTCTTTATTAGTGCTATATTTAGCTCTCCTGAGCAAAACAGAAAATTTGACATGTCATCTGACGTTGTAGTGGCTTGTTTTTGCGATGCGTCAAACAACAGAACAGAAGGTGTCAGCTAATTACTGTTTTAACAGCATTTAGGAAAATTCACCATACTCCACTCTTCCTCCTTGAATGTGTTTTCTGGAGTTTGAATCGTGTTTTGCTGTTTTGTCCCGTCACATAAAATGACAAAATCACTGAGGGTGTTGTTGTCTTTTGGCATTTTTGTTGTATGTGCCGAGATATTCTGAGAGGTGCTAATGCCCTTGTTGTATCCCATTTTTCCGCCTCCTCTCGCTTTGTTCTGTGACTTTTGTCTGCCCTCTTCTCTTTCCTCTGTCTGTACCCCCCAACCACATACCCATATGACTACACCCTTCAAACCAAAGCACATGGCAGACCCGGGTGTAGCTGTCATCAAAGGCAGGCTTTGAAAAGAGAAACGTGCAAACAATAAATTGCAATTAAAGGACTGACAGCACAGTCAGGCCAGCAGGGACTGAAAAGGCATGTGGAAGACGAGTAAATGAGTTCAAAGATGTCAGACGATGTTATAAGAAGCAGAAAACGACCTCAAAGCTTTTAGATTATGTAAGGTCTGTGCTGGAAGTGGCTGAAAGTCTGTTTTAGTCATGCTGCTATACACGTTTTACCTGCAACAGTAACAATGTATCTAATTTGAAGAGTGTCCCCAAGTAGCTTTGTTAGAGACCATTAGGGAACAATTAGCATCACGAAATATCAGGAAACATGCCACATTGCATTTGTGGAGAAGTCTAATGGTTAAGCTATGAAACAACATATCAAATATAGTATTAATCAAATATGCTGACGATTGACCAAAGTTTATTTTGGAGGAGCCACAGAGATCCACAGCTCTGGTTGCTGAAGGGATCATCTATTAGTTATGCCCTCCACAATTCTTTCCTTTAGAGAAGAGTGGCAAGAAGAAAGTATTTTTCCATAAAGTTCACAGTTTGGATTACATTTTATTTGTGGTTCAAGGAGAATGAATACTTTTGCATGGTACTGTATGTGTATGTTTTTCCAACCTATACTATAGGTCAACACTAAGAAAAGGCACGTTTAAATCCAAACGATGATCTAAACCCGAACCAAAGTCACTCATTTTTGAAATTGAAGATTTCCTTCATACACATCGCTTTGGACTTAAACTACATTTTCAAACTGAAAGTAATCTTGGTTCTCTAAGACAAAAGCTGAATTCATCACCACTTTCACGAATTCAGGTCTTCAAATTCAGGCACAATTCTTGAAATCTTTATAAAATATGGCTACTTAGAAGGAAGATTTTTACGTATCTCAGAAATGATGCTGGCTTTGAGGAACGCGTCAATTTCGACGTAAAATCTTACTTCTTGTTTGGTTTAAGCAAATATTACATAACATAATGCTTACATGGTTCTAGCATGGAAAGCCCGAAAAAAGCAAGAAGTACAGTAGTTGCTCCTTGTAAATTATTTGGCTGAAAGATGTGATTGCAGTTCCTATTTTATTGTCCAGCTCTCATCAAGCACAGAGAAAGTGTACTTCGCAAAATATTATGTTTTGCACATTAAGGATTTTCTGCTGTTGTACTTCTGAGAGGTGATGGATTGGAAAAAGTAAAGAACAATGGGTTTATAAAGGCCAGCAAGGCATTCGAGGACATGAGAGCACTCACGTGTCTGTGAGGCCAACTGAAGTCTACATGTGACTGTCTTTTGTAGTGGGTTTGTTGGGAAAACCTCTGGCAAACTGGTTTGTAAAGGCATCACATTTATAGACACTGGAGGCTTTGGTTGCCTCCAGTGTTGCAGTGGTCGAACAATTGACTTTCAAAGACAGTTTTTGGGCATCCCTGTGTATTTTAAAATTTAAATTCACTTTAGCTACCTGTGTTTTAGCAGCATCCACATTCTGTTTGCTGAATCATTAGCAAGTGCTGTAACCTACTGGATTCAAACACTCTGCAGCAGTTTATGCACAGCTTTCTTGGTGCTCTGTTGGAGGTCAAGCAAGGTTCTTCAGAAAAAGCCAGCATTCCTCAACCCCTGTAGCAATGTCCAATTTGTTACTTGACACTTTCCAAAAACAGACATTTAATTGTGGGTCCCATTTTCGTTTTGCTCTCTCTATCATTGTCGTTTTATTGATCCGTTTTTTTTCCAGATTCTTCAGCCGTATGTGAAGGTGCATGCATGGAGTAGTGTGTAAGTGGATGTAGATGTATGTGCGCATGTCTGTCTTGTAATTAGCCTCGTGCTCTGGTCTGTATGGCATTTTAACAAATGCTTCTATATTTATTTATATGCACATGCTATCAGACTGAAGTTTTAGCAGAGTAACTCCATCCACCTCCTTTTCTTTCCATCTATTTGGATTGGGGCTATGTTTTTTTTTAAAGTTTTGTAAGTTTTAAACAACTCCTTATTTCTTTATTCTTTGCTTCCAAGAGGTCTTATTTTCTAGAAATCTTTATAAAGTGTTCCCAGTCAATGTGTCTCTAACATCTGTGCTTAAAATATGAGGAAAGCAGACAGGTGGACTATTCTCAGTAGAAAAACACTATCTAAAAGTCAAGTTTTTAAGAAACAGAACCCAATCCTGGATAAGTAGAAGGCAATGGATGGATGGAAGCAATAAAACCCCTATCTTGAAAATAGTCAGATACTGAATAGCAATGCAAAGATGAGTTTACCATCTGGTATTTGAAGCTTTGACTTGTCATTATTGATTTAAGCCTTTTCTAAGATCTCTAACATCAATAATTAACAACAAGTACTGTAATTTCCGGACTATTGAGCGCACCTGAATATAAGCCGCACCAGCTACATTTTAAAAGAAAATACATTTTGTACATATATACGGCACACCTGAATATAAGCCACACATTTTTGTTGTATCATTAGATTTTTACACAGAAACGCAGTACACTGAAGATTGTTTAGTTTTAATTACCTCCGCCAGGAGGTAATGTTTTCGTGCCCCTCTGTCTGTCAGTCTGTCTGTTAGCAACATAACTCAAAAAGTTATGGCCGGATTTTGATTAAACTTTCAGGAAATGCCCACATAGAGACCAGGAACAACTGATTAAATTTTGGAGTTGATCCGACATAAAGCGCGCATCCACCCACTGACCAGCGGTGCTAACCTCCACTCCTCTCCCGTGTCAAGAGAGCTCACAAATGGCTCCCCTTGCACAGGAGTCCCGAAACTCCACTGGATAAGCCTGTAACACCACGAACAGAACAGTGCGTCTCTTTAAGAGACATTTTGTTTTAAAAAGTACCAAAAGTTAGAATTAGATAACAACATGGGGATGGGGTAAATGAGTGGCCCTGTACTCTGAGTGCTTTTCAAGTTTAAGACATGCTTTTTTTCAAACTCTGCCTGAAAATCGGCAGTACAGCACCAACACGGCATCAACACAACACCAACACGACACTAGCATGCCTAGTTAGAAAATAAAACATATTTTAGCCTACCAGAAAAGTCTTGGTCACTATCTTCATCTTCCTCCTGACCATTAAAGCCAACATCTCACCATTGATTCATTGATGCCAAGCTTACGTGCAGTAGCTCTATTTCCTTCTTAGACGGCCAGCTCATTTCCCTTTAACTTTAAAGCTGCATCATATGCATTTATTCCTGTGTTTTCCATGATGAGGGTGTGTGCATGAAATCTACCGGTAGTGTCTTTTCCCACATGTCTGTCTCACTTTTGCGCTCCCTGCTATAGTGCCCCCGAAGACCGTTAGCCAGTACAAAATCTATAAATTAGCTGCTTTGTTGTACAGGCTGTAGGGTCCAAAGCTTGTGAAAAAATTAGTGGCCTATAGTCCGAAAATTACAGTATTTCTTTCTAGCCTTCTTGCCTTAAGCATCCACTCCATAACAACTTTAATACTTAAAATGTCAGTGGTTATTCCATTCTAATAGCATTTACATATTGTGTTTTAACTGATCTGTAAAATGTGTGTAGATTTGTTGATTTTCTTGTTATGTAACAGTAAAAACACAACATGTTTTTCTGCTTGTTCAAAGGTGTAGAGCATCATTAAACAAGCGTCACCCACACACATGCACAATGTGCATGCCGTTTGGCTGTTTAAGCAGTGACAGACAGGGCATGTCCCGAGGGTGTGAGGGGTGTGTCTTTGGTCACACTGACTCTATAAAACACAGCTAGGTACTCTAAGATTTTCATTCAGCTACACTGAAGAGTGTCAAACTCAGCTTTGACTTCTGATTTGACTTTGATTTCTGTAACTTTTCAAGTTTTATTTATTTCATTTGTTTAGTTTAGGTTGAAAAAGAGTTAGTGTGTCTTTTTGAAGTTTTATTTTCAGTGTCACTTAGAACATTTTTTAATCAATTGTTTGGGTTAGAGAGAAAGCTACAGCATCTTAAAGTTTAGTGTTGATTCAGCATTTTTAGCGAGTCAAGCATCCTTGCTGAGTTGCCTCAGCAACTGTGTGGGTGAGCTGCAAGTCTGGGGTGAGTATACTGCTCAGTTGGATTTTATCTGGTCTCCTTCCTCTGAATTATCTCTTCAGGTTTTTTGGTCCAAATTAATTGTGCTTTTGTAAGTGTAGACCTACTTTGGGACCCACTACTTTGTCATTTACATTTCTTAGGGAAAGAGCTAACAGAAAAGCACATGCCTAACATTTTTTGTCATTCTTCACAGGAACCCCTCAATATTTTTCATTGAGCAAATAAATCTAATAACAAATATAGAAAGCAGTTTGCATGTCTTTTGAAGCAGCATCTCAAACCACAAAGTACCTAGCTGTTTGGTGGCAGGTTCAGGTCGACCGTGATAATGCTAGGGTTCTGCAGATTCACAGCCCTATAATTGTGGCTTTAAATGAGAGTGCTGTGGAGAGGAAATTCCTGCTGAAAATCCTCATGGTTTATCTTGACATTTTTCCAAATTAATAATGTTTTAGTGCACATCGTGGAACTGCAGCAGAGATCACATTGAGCAATTTATCACTGTGACATTCTGGTTTCAGCTTGAACTTTGGGAATATAGCATATTTATTCACATGCTTATGCACACCCAGTCTTGGATACGTAATAATTTATTTGATTTGTGCACCTGAGTCATGCAAATCAGTAGAATTAGAGCAGGGATGTCTGGCTGAATGAGGGGCTGGTGTCCTGCAGGTTTTAGATGTGTCCTTGATCCAACACAGCTGATTTAGATGGCTTAATTACCTCCTTAACATGTCTTGAAGTTCTCCAGAGGCTTGCTAATGAACCAGTCATTGATTTCAGTTGTGTTGACCCAGGGTGACATCTAAAACATGTAGAACACCGGCTCTTGAGGGCTGACTTTGGACACCACTGGTTTAGAGGATAAAACCAAAATATGCATCATCATAATCATAATAAAAGTTTGACATGTTTGATTAGATGATGGACATTATTATTTCAGAATGAAAAAGTGTGTTAGTCAGCCCTATAATTGCATTTTAGTACATGGTATGAAACTTTAGGTCCCATTTGGAAGTTTCATCACTATCATATTCTAATAGCTTGTCATCATGTTGCATGTACCAATGATGGTATATGCACGTAAATCTTTAATAATCATTGGTTTGCTCATAAGTACTTTAAACAAACACATGCATTGCTTTTTTCCGTTAATCTGTCAAAAATCTCAGAATCTCAATTGTCCTCGCCTTCAGCTTAATGCCAGAAAACACCGTTTCCAGGGTCAGCTGATGTCACGTGTTGAGAAAGTCAGCATGTGTTGGCAAATGAATGTGCTGCAGGATGAATCACTGGATGAACTGTTGGTGTGAGTAGCTACAGCCCAAATATAGCCGCAGAAAATCCCTGGTTCATTCACAGGACAACACAAAAAGGTCCCGAATTATAGTAAATGTTATTTACAACTCTAAGAAGTGCTTTTTACGCATCTGCTTCCAGAGTTGCTGCTGCACTATTGATTACTAGCAAAAATGACTCGGCTGTTTTTTGTGTACATGCATAAGCATGTGCTATACTTGTATGCATATTTGCACGGAAGAGATAGTTATGTTTTTGGTGTCATGTCAGGGTTTTTAATTTTTATTTCATATTTGAAGTTTCCAAAATTGCACATTTATGTTTACTGTGTTTGCTCTACTGTAGATCATATGCACATAGAAGAATACATTGAAGAAGATGAGGAACCACCTTTGCTGCTCTGCTCTCACCCTCCTTGCGGTACATCACATCACATTACATGCTTGTGTTTTAATGTGTGCAAACATGTTTGTACCTCCCCTAACTCTGATTTCTGCATCTTCCAGGTGTTCGGCTGTGGTGGGACTGCAGTGGTGCGGTGTCGGTGGGGAGAGGGGTGTGTGTGTTTGCAATGCCCTCCAGGCCAGGAGCCATCCAAGGTGAGCAAATAAGCCAGAAGAGTTACCAAACCCTTTTATCATGTTGTTAAATTATTTTTGCTCTTCTCCATTTTGTTTGCTGTGCTTTTTTCAGTACATTTCCCATTGCTTTCATAATACAAAATTAAATACAAATGTTACTATATGTGTTCATGCATGTTTTTTATCCACACCATCCAGTGGTTCGTTTGCTACAAATCAAAAAACAACATATCCTTGAGTCACATTTTAATCCATCCTTCCATTAACAGTTATCTAAGCAGTCAATAATTAAAGTAATGCCACTAGAAGTCAAGGAATAAATGCCAGTATTTAAGCTTGCTTTATGTTTGTTGTGGACTCATTTTCAGCTTTCTTGCAAGTCTATTTACAGTGTATTTCAAAAGTATTAATACCCCTTCATCATTTAAACAGCTTGTGACACTACAACTTTGAACTTCACTAGCCACAACCCCAGTCACCCAACATCACTCCCTGAATTAATACTTTTTCAAGCCACCTTTTCCTTGCAGTTGCAGCTGAATGTCTTTTGGTGTATGTCTCCATCAGCGTTTCACATTTAGAGACTTACTTCTTTGGCCATTCTAATACAATAAGAAAAATACTTAGATCTTAACCATCCCATTATAGATCCTCTTGTATCTGTGGTGGTGTTGTCTTGATGGAAGGTGGATCTCTGCTCCAGTCTCAAGTGTTTTGCCTCTTCCAGGTTTTCTTCCAGGATTTGCCTGTATTTAGCTTTATCCAACTTCCCATAAACCTTAACAAGCCCGTAGTCCTACTAAATGGGTGATGGGATGTTAGTGTTCCTCCATTCATGGTGTGTTCATGCAGTCAAAAAAAGTATAATTTTATCTGGCCAGTGTACTGTTTTCCACATACTTGCTGTGTCCACTATGTGGTTATTGACAACTTTAAACAGGAGGTCTTAATGCAAGATTCACTAAATCAAATCATGAGGAAAACATTAAACAGTAACTTTCTTAGCTAATCTTGACATTGTAAAGCAGTAGAAAGTTGAGTTATTTTCAGTCTTCTTTCCCAGTGTTTTGAAGTGTTTTCTTTCTCCTCAGTCTTGTGGGCAGATGCAGAGTCCAGCTGAGGAAGTGAAATGTCAGTTCTGCCCAATTGGAAGCTTTTCAGATACAGTCGACTCTGAGCTCTGCCGTCCACACACATCCTGCGAGGTCCAGGGCAGAAACATTTCAGTCTCTGGCACTCTGATGTCAGATGCTGTCTGTGGTGACTGTCTGCCTGGGTGAGAACTGCCCCTTCAGTCACTCCGCTGCTCAGCCTGCACCCACAGTCTCACTTTAATTTTTCTCCTTTTTTTTCTCCTCCAGATTTCTCTCCCCTGATGATGGACAAATTTCCACTCAAAGTCATTGCGTGAAAGGTAAAATTCTGCACCCCTTAATTTGCTCCTAATGTTTCTATACATCTATTCCTCTCATCTATTTTTCTATTTTCCTCTCTGTGTTTTGGCAGAATTGCTTGTCAGAAAGGTTCGCACAGTGGGACAAGGATCATCCAATGGGGCAGGAGGACCGGCCAACAGTACAGTGGTTCGGAGTGCGGAGGAAAAGACTGCAGAGTATGCTGTGTTCGCCTTGGTGCCCATTTTCTGCATAATGGGCTTGTTGGGCATCCTGATCTGCAACATCCTAAAGAAGAAGGGATACAACTGCACTGCTGAGAAGGGGGGAAGAGATGAAGAGACTGCCACACCTCAGAAAGAAGGTGAGAAAGACAGAAAGTGTAACTTTGGTCACATTATTGTCATATAATCTAGTAAAGATGCAATTTGTCCTGGAAGTGCTTTAAAAGCATCAGGTCAGAGGTAGCGGAGGCTTTTTTATCCCATACAGGAGTGGGTTCAAGAGTCAACAGAACAGAAGAGCAAAGGGGGGATCAAACAAGAGGTAGATATAAATAAATAAAAGCTATTCTTATTCAAAGTTAGAAGGACAGAATAAAGGATAAATGATAGAGGGGTGGGAGGCAAGCTCTAAAACAAATATTGATTCATCACACCCACTCTCTGCACTTTGTACTGTCTACTTTTCAAAAGAACAACCACTTTGAGATTGTGTAGCTGAGCATAATAGCCTTAGCCTTGGACCCAAATACATGTAAATCACATTGTATAGATAAGATGGACGGAGCCTTCGTAACATCACCCGTAGGTTTCTGAAGAGTTGAACTGAAGCCAACTGTGCAGTCCCCAACACCCCCATCTTGGCTGCGTCACGCATCTCGTCACGCCTGGAAAATACAAAAAATGAACAGAGGTGGAGCTGATAGTGGTGAGGGTGGGGCGGATGATTGACACTCCGAGCCAACGTAGCTATGAGCCAACTGAAGGTAACGGAAGTTAGCGGGCGCTTTCAGCCAGAAAACCGCAGTTAAGCGACTCTGCTCCCCCTCTGCCTTCTAGACAGATTCAATAATTTTGTCAAATAAAAGCATGAGGCCTTGTTGGTCCATAACCTTCACTAAAACTATGTGAATTTTAATTAACACGTTTTAATAATTAAAATGTAAAGAAGAAATTTGATCATTTCTACCCATTTTCGAACAAGCAGCGTTATCTTAAATGAACAGCAGAAATATAATTTTACTTACCGAAAAAAATGAAGCAGAGACTTCTTGGATGGTCTGTTAGTGCAAACATTACCACAGCAAACCATCTTTGTCGAATAAGTGCACGATTAACATCCGAACATGAATAAACATTGGAGACGCAACTTATGGTCAAGTTCAGAGAAACAAAATAACCGAGAATGTTAACGTGAGTCCGAGGCTGCAGCCTTCCCTGGAGAAAGCGGGGGGGGGGGGGGGAAGCAAGCCATTAGCCATCAGCGCTAGCACTGATGCCCTGTCAATCAAAAGGACACGCCCCTTATTATTCATAATTTCAAACTTAAATTACATCTAAATGGATGAGTTATTAAAAAATTCACCTCCCTCAGAGTTGTCATGACGGTAAACTTGACCTATTAAACTTAAAATGTTTTTTTGAACCAGGATGTAAACATGTTTAATACTTCTGTGAAGTGGCCATTTTTAACATGGGAGTCAATGGGAACTGCAATGCAACCGGCGGAGTTTGGGCCTTTGTAAATAGAGAGTTGGTGATACAAGCAGTTTTTAACATTACAATCACAGTGTCCAGGTCACCCACACTGCTTTGCACACAATGTGGTAAATAACACCAACTTCTCCCTTATTCTCCTTTTCTATTTGGTGTGCTGTGGCAATTGGGCCCTTATTTCTGCAAAACACATGGGACGCATTGCATTGTCCACAGGAAGTTGTAGGACAAACGTTGAAGATTTTATTGAGAGATGACATAAAGATTTTATGTCACAGAAGGTTTTAATGTTATCCAAGAAACAATAACAAGGTTTGGATGGTCTACAAACTGACTTATGTCCGAGTGAAGTTTTCAGCAGCCATTTTATCTAACAAAAACCACATGACAAAGGTAATATTTAGTAATCAATTAACAAGGTTGTTCATTAATTCTACACGCTGCCCAGAAAGAAAGAGAGTACATTTAAAATACAAGCCTTAACAGATTAAAAGCTGACTAAGCTGCTTTCTTCTGCTCTCACCTGATGGTGAGAAGCAGAGCCAAAGGAGTATTATGTCCTACCAGGAGCGTCAGCTGGGAGCTCAACAGATCCTGTTAAAAGGCTGTTTACGTCTGCACAACATCTGTTGCTTTTAGGTTTCTTACATGTTGCATTAAAACACGCTCTACGTTAAACACACATTCTTTTGGCACAAATGGCCATCCAGTCCGTTTGTATGGTATACATGTTTATACTCCTGTCCCATTTTTGCAAGATTCTCTGCCTTTCATTTCTATGAATTAATAGCTTAGGGGAAACATTTATCGGAATCTTTTAGTGTAGCATTTTTAATACAATCTCTAACTACGCAAAGTTGCTTCAGAATTTTTGCTAAAAAATCTGAGGTATGAATTGTAGAAGTAAATACATTTACTTGCAGTGATTAACATGGAGGAAGAGTAGGATCTATTTTTTGATTAATTCAATTAAACTTTCAGCCCAAGATGGTCAGAGATTCTGCCATGCTTGGACCTTGCGTTGTGCACTGATATGCAGTCATTTTGGAACAGGAAGAGGCCACCCCAAACTGTTTCCACAAAGTTGGTATTGTCATAGTATCGAAAATGTCTCCATATGCTGAAGCACTAAGTGTTCCTTTCATGGGAACCAGAGAAGCCTGAAGGCCACAGGCAGTTTTTATGAGCATTGTTCATTTTAGCATCCTATAACTCACTGGAATTCACTGAGTTCTTGAGGGGGCCACACTTTTTTCTGAAATATTTGTAGAAGTGATCCGAGTGCTGGATCTATGTGGCCATTTAAAGCTGCAGTCCGGAGAATATACTAATGTATCAAAGTTTTATAAATCTTTAAAATGATAGTGGGGTTCAATACTATGATAAAAGGCTAGTGCTCCACAACATTTGTTGTTCTTCCCAAGTCCCCGCTTCTTCCCACAGACCGCTATTGATTTTACGCTGACCGCCAATCTTTTTTAGCCAATAGAATTCAAGTTTCCGCCTCATCGGCGGAGATTAAATTTATGCTATTAAAAGTGATAGAACGCATGTAAAAGCAGTTTGGAGGTAACTGGGAAACAAGGAAAAAAAATTCCACTTAAAGAAATTAAAATGAAATTAAAGAGCATATTTAGCACATGGTAGTGAAGACGTTTCCACTTTAAACTTGTTACTGGTCTCTAGCTTTAACATATTTTTGTGTACTTTACTGTATGTGTTCTGTCAAGGAACAGACCCAAGGAGGAGCTTTCTTGTTTCCTACAAATTTTGCCAAAAACTTTCACCATGTCACCTGAATGTCAGCTAAATGTGGTTAAATCCTGATTGTATGTTTGTGTTGCTGTTGTCTCAAAACTTCAATTGCTCTTGTTGCTCCAAAGAAACCCCCACAAAACTTTTTTTTTCTCTGTAGCGCCCTTATTCCCTACATCTCTTCTCCGTTTATCTACTTTCCTTACTCTCATAATGCAACAGCCCCCTCTCATTTGGAAATGAACCCAACACCACCCAGCCATCTCTCCTTTCTCAGCCAGATCAATTATTCAATCAGCTAATTTACCTCATTGTTAATGTCCTCTGTTTCACTCTTCTTGCCTAGCACTCTTTTATTTGCTTTCTGCTCTCAATTCTAGGACTATTTCTATTGAGTTCCCAGCAATAGGGAAGCTGCTAACTTGGATAATTGGACGCTTGAGGGAGACATTGGAAACTGAGAGCAATAACCTATATTTATTCCTTGAATACACTAAAATCAGGCTTACACTCATTGAAACAATGATGTATTACACAATTTAAAACCTGATATTGCATGTTTTGGGATATGGGAAGTGTGAGAAAGAAATCGACTGCAGCTGGAGAAATTAAAAGCATGAAATAGTAAATGGTAAATGTACTTGTATAGCGCTTTATCTAGTCCTGAGTCCTAAGTGCTTTTATGAGGTCAAAACAGAATCAGGTCAATGTAAACTCGAAAAACAGATTAAAAACTCAAAATACTGACTGTAAACTTGAAAAAAAATAACAACTATGAACCTAAAACTGCAACCAAACAAAAAAATTCCAAAAATGAAAATCAGAATTAAAAATATATCTTTATATAAAACTGGCTACCCAAGCTGTATTAAAGTAATAATTTTTTGTTTGTTAAAATTACTGTTTTGTATATTCCGATTGTTTGACAGTTTTCACATTTCTCTTCTCCTTCACTTTCAGTTCTCAGCTTATACTTTCAATTTAGCCTTTTTGTTTTCGGAGTTGAACCTAATTTTATTTGGGGGGGGGGCTTAGGGCCGCTTGGCTACCGGGGACATGATTAACAGATGTTCGGCCAGCGTCATTTCCGCCCAAGTAGCGCTTCTATTGTTGGCACCGTTCCCTCCGGGTACCCTGACTTCCTCCCACAGTCCAAAAACATGATTGTTAGGTTAATTGGTCTCTCTTAATTGCCCCTAGGTATGAGTGTGTGCGTGCATGTTTTTTTTGTCCTGTGCGTCTCTGTGTTGCCGTGCAATGTACTGGCGACCTGTACAGGGTGTACCCCGCCTCTCGCCCGATGATTGCTGGAGATAACCCCCCCCAGCCTTCCCTGCCGTAACCCTGCATAGGATAGACTGTACAGATAATAGGTGGGTGGGTGTTGGCACCAATGGATAACATGATCCTGCCTCTGCTGATGAAACTGAACAAATGCTGGGATGGCAGACAATATCTCATCTGCAGTAGGTGTAGTTATTGGATCATGTATCATTTACACAACTTATGTTTTAATTTCAGAAAAGCTTCTAAGGATCAGAGGTTAGATTGATATAATTTCCATCGACCTTTATGTGATCTAAGGAAGCGCTATGAAACGAAAATATAACTTGTAACTGTTACCCAATGGGCTCTAGACCCGCTCCCACGTAATATTAGATTCAACTCCGAAAACTAATAGGCTAAATTGAATGTGTAAGCTGAGGACTGAAAGCAAAGGGGAAGAAAAACGTGAAAACGGTCAATCTGAAAATACAATAAAAATGCCTCATCAACAAAACCTGTTCCGGTCTGTTTCTTTGCCATCACTGCTGCAATATGTAATTGTTGAGACAGTCTGTCAGACTAGTGTTGCCTTAACTTGACTAAAGTCAGCAAAACTTCTTAGTCCTGCACTTTTCTGTTCAACTCTGCCAGAAAGAACACCCCAGAGGCTAAATTACAGCAAGCCAGCAGTTGCCTTGCAGGGCTAAAACAGACCTGCTGTGGCAGCTCTGCCAACTTACACGTACAGGGAGGGCAAAGTTTCAGGTGTAGTAGCATCAATGGAAGTCATATGTCTAACTCTGTGTTCAGGCGTAGTAAGGACTCGTTAAAAAACTCTATAGTTGCAGCAGTTCTCAGTCGGCTGCTGCAGTTTACCAAGGAGTCATGGTGTTTATCGCAGATAAAGAGTGCCACTCTGTGATAGTGGTGCTGTTATTTTTCCATAGCAACAGCCACTGTAGATACGGAGCTATTGTTACACTCCGACAACAGTCTAATGCTGCTCATGCAAGAGATAGAAATAAAACTCTACACACACGCACGCACATATAATTGGTATCAATACAGTTGCAGTTCACATTAAGCTCAGCGTCGGCTGGCATTTCACACCACTGTGCACCAAACGCACCAACACACTCAGCTCTGTGTGCTCCAGCAGAGCTGAATGGAGGATAACTGCTGAGTGAGTCTATTCTGTTCCCCTCAGGCCTTCATTCCCTTCTCTCTGCTGCCTCACTGTCCTCCTCTATTATGGGATAGTGGGGGGCTGCCATGGAGGGTTTCTATTCTTTGCATTTTACTTATCTCCGTCCAGCCTAATCAGTTGCTGCGATTGTTAATACTTAAAGTCATAGCAAATGAACATTACATTATGTATGGAAGTGTTTTGGGCTTCCTCTTTAAAAATGTTTAGATTTACTTGCTGTTCACCTTTCTATATATAAATGTTTTTCCTACATGATGCAAAAGTGGCAAAAGTTATTATTCAGATTATAAGTACTTTAACTGGGTTTATAGGGGATTTTATCATGTTAGCAACTGGTTATAATGGTTGCCATCATCTGTGTGGGAAGTGGGTGTTGGTGTCGGAGCTGCATCACCCTCTGGTGGTGGGTGATGGCCATAGAAACTTTACGCAACAATCAAACTACAAACTTAATCTTCACTTGTTGTTTTTGTTTAAATGGAGGGAAGCTGTGGCACTGCAGCACAGCTAGCTGCTACAGGAAGTTAGAAAAACAGCAGTTTCAAAAAGCAACCATTTATGGAGAAAAAATGGGTAGTAACTCTTTACTGCTTGAATATTTTGTGGTACTATGGATTTTACTTGAATGTCCAATAACATCGGCCACCATGATGAAGGATGCTCTGCTATTGGGTGGTACACGTTATACTATGGTAGTGTAGAGAGGGGCTGTAATCCTTAGGTTAAAAATATAAGCTTATTTAACCCCAGTATTCATTCATTTCTGGCATTAGGCGTTACAATGCTTAAAAGGCAGACAAAATTAAAAGGAATAAAAAAGAAACACGCTCAGGTTGTGTGCCAGATTTTCCAAAAGTTTACAGCTCTTGAGTTTCCAAACTGTGTCAGTTTCAGACTAAAACTATTTAAATAGAAATAAACCGTGTCTGTTCTTACACTTGTAAGTATCGCCTAGCTAATATTGTTCCCCCTCTCCTTTAGGCAACAACTGCCCCTACATATCTGATGACCTGAATGAAGACACAATCAGTGTTCTGGTTCGCCTCATAACAGAGAAGAAAGGTACAAGTTGCAATCCTATAACACAGCTAGTTTGGCCTGAGCTATTATCATCTCTTTAGGCCCATGTGGGGAAGTTTCCCTGCAAAAATGTCAAACATATAAAGATATGTCTCTTTCGACCAACCCAGCAGCTCCTTCTGTACAACTTATATTGATACTTACTGTTTAACATTGTGTGCTTGTTATTTTTAACCAATTTTTTAGATGGTCAAAAATCTTACTATTACTAAAACATGGAAAACCATTTTTCCCCTGTTTACCAGGGATGATGTTACAATAAACTGTTATTGTCTGTGTTTCAGAAAATGCCGCCGCGTTGGAGGAACTGCTGCTGGAGTACGAGAGCAAACAGATGAGCAAAAGCTCATCAATCAAGTATGTGACTCACACACAGACACACACCTACAAATCATTGCATGCTTTCACTGATTCATGCTCGTTGAGGTCAGATTTAACAAGAAGAACTTCACTGCATAAATTCTCTCTCTGCAGTGAAAATATAATTTTTACCTGGCAATGAGGGTACATAAACTTGACACTATGCTTTAATCTTTCCCTATTGGACTGTGAATATTTGTTGTTTAGAGCTAGCATAATTATACATATTAATGCAATTCATAATTTGCAGTTTTCTGAAACTGTTTCAACAAAAAAATATAGTTTTAACAGTCTTGACACTTCAGATTCCTTCAGTTGCATTTTTATGAGCTGAGGTAGGGAGCAGTTTGACGCTTGGCTGTGACTCACTCCCACAGGTCTGCAGCGAACGTCTTACACAGTGATATAAAACTGTCCAATTATGAGACTTCAACAGTCATTCGGTCACTGAGCTCACTGGTGGTCGCATAACTTATCAAAGTCTCAACATTTACACGACCAAGGGTGGTTGTGGTTTGAACTTGGGTTGTAAGCTGCGGCTTTAGGAATCACTCAAGTAGTACGAATCAAATTTAACATGTCATTTTATACCGCAGTGCTTCTCCATTCTCTTGCATGAGATTTTGTTTATTTTTTTTAATCTATGTTAACATTTGAGCCTGTAAAAATATTGAAAAAGGTCTTGTTGTAAAATCTGTATGTAGTTTAGCTGGAAGGAAGAGAATTTGAGATGCACCACAGTGCTGTCCAGACAAAATGTAAAATAATCTTGGACGATCAATTAAATGGATGGATAACAATGAAATGAAAAGAGATAATAAAAAACAGGAAGCTACTCAGCTAACCAATTAAAAGCATGAGCATGTTACTCATATTTGGATTTTGACTTGCCCCCCATTTGTTCTGCGCTGATTTTTATCCAGTTCCTTCCAGTGTGTAAATGAGACCACAGAAACACAGTAGCTATAGTTTCAGGAACATTCTGACACACTCACACAATGTCCAGGCACAGTTCTGGAAACCTTTCAGATGGGTGGCTATGCATGAGGGGGTTACCTGGGGGTCGACCACTTGCTGCAACAATAGAGAAAAATAGCTGCATTCATCTCTTTGGCTCTTTGCCCTAATCAGCACGATATACTGTAACAATGAAGAGACCTTAACGTCTCATTTCAACTTCTAAATTGCTTCATGTCCACACAGCTAGTGTATAGAAGCTAAGGTAGTTACTGCTGGTACTTCTTGAAACTATTAAACTTGATCTTTTATTCTTTGTCTTATTGTTACACACAAACAGATTTAAGTTTTACATCAAGCATCTGTAGATGAGGAAACTGTGGTCTGTTCGTACGCACATAAAATAAGGAAGAAAGTTTCTAGGCAAATTTGATATAGGAGATTGAAATATAAATCTGCAGTATGAATTGAACTATTTTGCCAAATGTATTAGGTGACCCGTCCAAATAATTGAAATCAAGTATTCACTCACTTCAATGGGCACGGGTGACAAAATCCGGAAACATGCAAATTGTTTCTACAACCATTTGTGAAATAATGGGTCACTCTCTTGAGCTCAGTGAATTCCAGCATGGTACCATAATGGAATGGCACTTGTATAAGTAATTACATTACAGTTATTACATTTCTTTTCTAATAACATTTTCATAGTCAACTCTCATATTACAACAGATTGTAAGCGATAGCAACTTTCTGCTGATTCAACAGCAGCAGATCTCCAAATTTCATCCGGCCTTCAGATTAACTCAAAAACACTGCCTAGAGAGCTTTAAAAAAGTGGGTTTCCATGGTTGAGCAGCTGTAGCCAAGCCTTACCATGTGCAATGCAAAGTGTTGGATGCAGGGGTGATGAAACACCTTTTGGATCAATCAGGGACAAAGACTGTGGGCCAGGCCTTCTTGTCCAAGAGTAGTTTCTGAGCTTACAAATGGCCTTCTGGAAGAATGGTTATATATTCTCAATAACACACTCCTAACCCTTTCCAAAAGAGCTGAAGCTCTTGTAGCTGCAAAAGATGAGCCCATACATATGAAATTGTACTGTTATCTAGAATGGGATGTCATTACAGTTCATAGGAGTGCAAAGACAAATCAAACATTCATTTGGCGGTAAGATGTTTTATTGTCTCTTGTCAACTAATTTTCTCTGAGACAGAGAGTGAAGGGAGTTAACCCATCATAGGATGGAAATGTGTATATTTAGGATCACTCAAAACAAAGCCATATATAGATTATAGATGTAACAGGTGTTTTTTATGACTCTAGTCATCTTGTGGTTAAACCTAAGTTCATATAAATTGCCTCACTGTTTTCCTACCCTTCTTTGCCAACAGGTTCCCGATGCTGTCTCCTTTGTCCACCTTCCGCTCCATCCCCAAGTTTTGCCCCCATCAGTCCCACCTACACACAATCTCAGGCCTTTCTGGTCTGGCCCCCAAACACGGCTACCGCTGCTCGCGCTGTGCTCAGAGAAAGTGGCCCCCCGTTCTCATTCCACCCTTGGATTCTCTCGAAGCCCCACTGAAGCCCCAGAAGGGCCTCATTCTGCCCTCCTTGGACTCGGCTGTTGACCAGCAGAAGAACCCTCTCTTGGGGAGGGTTTGTGTGGACACTCACTGTATCCAAGCCGCTGTTGTGCCAAAAACTGTTCAGAGCAAATTGGACAGCAGTGAAGGAAGAGAGAAGAAGGAGGGAGAGGTGCTGTCTGTGGGGAGGTAAGCCTAGCTAAATTTTGCTAAAATTATTTGTTCAAAGTGACGTTGTGAGGCACTGCTACTTTGTTTTGCACTTTTTTTAAAACTGCTTCCAATTTGGGATTAAAGTCATCTTTAATTTGCATGTGAAAACTCAACAGTGGTCTGTACAGCATTCTGTCTGAAACCTTGGTATTGTTGCCATAAACCATGTTTAAGATTAGGTATTTTTGTTTCTTTTGGTCATTTGCAGTAGTCTTTCTGACACTAACAATGGATGATTTTATGACTTTGATTCAAAGATTTCAAGTTGCTCACATACCTGAGTACAAGCCTGTTACCATAGAAACAAAAGCATCATCCCAGGAGCAGAGGAACTCCCTGTTTGGTGGGAAACATTTTTCCTCCTGTTCATCATCTGGCTTCAAGAGGTACAGTCCTGAAAACTAAAACAACAACAACACAGAACACAAACAAACTCCATGCGTTATCACTTTACTTCTGATTCTCTCTCCAACCTAACTTTCTACTTTTTTTTTTTTTTCACATACTTGAATTAACTGTGAATGTGTGGTGAATGATAGTTCAATGGCTTTGATAATAATCAAGATATGACACATGTATTTAATACATACATAAATAAATTAAATGTTTATATACACTGGATCAAAATACAAGTAACCTTCTTTTTTAGCTGACTGCCTTTTTCACGTCAGTTAGAAACACCAAAATTATTTCTGTTTTAGTGAAATGACAAAATAGGGAGAATATCTTTGAAAATGTTTTAGTGCTTCTTCAAACTGAGAAGTTGCTATACCCCAAGATTGCTATACCTTTAAGCAATTTGAGAAAACACAGATTAAAATGTTTGGCTTTGTGATGGAGGTATTGCATTTTAGGATGATATCTCAAAACACTGATTCCCTCTGTGCATCATGGAAAAATCCAAAATAAATCAACAAACATATCAGGCAAAGAATTGAAGACTTCCGAAATACTTGTTCCTGATGTCTGAAGGTGTCACGTTAATCTGTTCAAACAATTATATACAAATAGCAAAACTCAAGGTAAACTCAAGCCATCATGCTGTTTTTGATCTCAAACCAAGAACAAAAGCTAAGGAGCTTGTGAAGATGATGGCTAAAACCAGCGAGAAATTATTGTTATCCACAGTGAAGCAACTCCTGTAACAACATGGGCTAAAAGGCCACTCAGAGAAAAAGAATTCAGCACTCCAAAAGCAACATAAAAATACAAATTATGGTTTGCAAATGCACTTAAATCTTGGGAAATTACCTAGCATCTGAAGAAACTAAACTTAGAAATTTTTGACCATAATGGTCATTATTAAATGTTGAGGAAAACAGGGGAAGTTTGCTATCCTGAGGCAGTATCCCAGTTGTGGAAAAAAGGGGATGGCAGCCTCTTCAGCATTTGTCCCAGTTTGAAATATTGAGACACCACAGCTATGAAATGACTTCAGGGTCATTACATCACTAGGCATTTTAGTGGCTCATTGACATTCCATTTGTCTTATCAGATGAAGAAATGCAGAGATGCTGCATGATCATGCTACCTCGTGGAAGAAGACCTCATCATCTGATGGCAGCTTAAACGCCAGAATGGAGATGGTCTTCAGAAAACTTAACCTCCACCTGCATGCAGAAGAAGGAATTGCTTCTCATCACACGATAAGAAGATCGCATGACAGCTTGATCTTATACTGCTTAAAGCTCAAAGTCCAGTCAGCAACAGTGCTGGGAAGCTATTGAGATTAATGCAAGAGGAGAATTATTTTAAAACAAATATCACTGAAACTAAAGATCCAAAATCGCTCATTGTTACTGATCAAAATATGGTGGTTCTGCCGCTTTGGTAACAACATTTGTGCCCCGTTTCCCCCATTAACTTTGAAGAAAACAGGACAGTAACTGAAAAAGAAAGATAAATCCTCTTTGCAACAAACTTCTGCACACATTAGAAGTATGAATGCATTTGTTTTCCCAACAGATGGATTAAAAAAACAAAATGGTTTGTTCTTTGTTTTGGCTTTTCTAGAAATTACAGATGTGTTGAGGGTTTTAGACTTTTAATCTGTTGAATGTATTGACAGAAACTCATTGTATGCACTGAAATAAGTTATTCAGTTATCTTTTAGAGTCAATATTTAATACATGCCTAAATTGTGCCATGCAATTATATATGCTGATGCCAGATCAACAAAATCATTTCAGTCTTCCAGATTATAAATAAGGGTTTAGCATATTTGCTCTTAGGTTAACTTGTGAAAGTCTTATGAAAAGTTCAAAACAGTTGTTACATGTCCGAGACATTTTTTCTTTCCACCAACTCTTTATTTGGATTACATCGAAGCAGCTTTTGTTACATTAATGATCAAAGCCCGGACTCGATAAAAGATTAATTTCCTTGAGATGTTTAAAGATATCAACTCAACAACTTCCCAAAATTAGCATTAAGAACCTTTTGGTACGTTTTACCCTTTAGATTACAGTCCAGTGTGAACGCTGCTTTGGATGTAAAGGGGCTTCTTGTACATTCTCATCATATGTGAATAATATTTCAGCTCAAATGCTTTTTATAAGCAACAAATATCATTTTGGACCACAGGTGAAAAACTAAACATTGAGAAAGACCGCAATTAAACAAAACTAACTCTGTATATAGGTGTAAATATGTAAATAAGACTAAGATCATACCGATGAAAATTCTTATTTTGATTTTATACTCTAACACGCAGTATGTATGAGGTGATTCAGAGGTGAGAACAGCTGCTCTGCACCGGTAACAGGACTCACGAGACATTTATATAAGCTGAACTGATGTCTGAAATGATTTATTTCCTACCCTTACAGTAGGGTTAAACATATCAGTGTTTTCCACTAATCATGAGCTTCACAAACTCGTTTCTTATTTGTTGTAGTTTTTTGATAAACTAACAAACAGTAGATATATCCCAACCCTCATGCAGGCTTTAGTTTACATTCTCATAGGTTTCCAAGTGTGCACTATCCAACTTACTTACTTTACTATGTTCATATTATGCTGTTAGGAAAATAATACAATATATGTAGAGGACAGGACGTTCATTATCCCAAGCTGATAATTACATGTTTTGATCTGCTTTTATTGCTATGGTATTGTCAGCATTAAATGTTTTCAAGCTAGGCTGGAAGAAAAACAAATATCTTCAGATTTTTTATATTTATTCATATCATGCTTCATTTTATTATATCACATCTATTTCTGTATGCTGTTTTTATTCATGAAATAAAGAAGAGTTGTATTTTAAACAGTCTTACTGTTCCTGTTAATGACCTGTAGCTTATTATTGTTTTAGTATATGCATGTTTGCCTTTAAGACATGTTTGTTGTTGACACAAATCTTGAGGAACAAAAATTCACTTGTTACTGTCACCCCCTAATGGTGACCTTTACGCATTGCAAGTACTAAGCGTTTACGCCAGTCATGCTTCTCAAACTTCTTTGGTGGTACTTTGGTTTATTACTAGAGGTTGCCTTTAGAGACACTCAAAATAAATGAAAATATTAACTATTTACATACATGCAAATTAACTGAGATATTAAACAGATAAGCACAAAAAGCCAAAAATATTCAAGTCCATTGATTGTCACTAGAAATTCATCCAATCAGAAATGCAGTGGAGAAAATGTCAAGAAAGTCCAGTACCTGCTGAGACGGATAGGAATAAATGAGCAAGACATGGTGCTGACAACTTATATGTGCCATTTACCTCTGATGCTTGATCTTTAAATGACATTAAACCCAGTTTCACCGAGTCCATGTTTCAATTAAATTTCTAATAAATACCTTTTACTAAGCTATTATTAAATTTTATATGTAAAGTAGCCATGTTTTATTTTAACTTAAGAGAGAAAGTGATCTTTTAACAATCTGGAAAAGCCACAGCCCGGTGGCAAAAAATATGGTGGTACTTAGAAAAAATTGGGATTTACTGAGGTGGTACTCATTATAAAAAGATGGACAATAATTGAACTATACAATTACGATCAATGCTGGAATAGACACGGAAAACTCTTTAAGCAAAATTGCTCCCCCTTGTTTCAAATAAACAGAGAATGATAACATTTATATAATGAATTGGATAAACATTAAATCATATTTATTATATATATTATATATTTGTATAACAACAAACACACAAAATTCAGAGCAAAGTGACTTTGGTAAAAAATAAAAAAAACCTTCACGGATTCTGTGAGGGTCAGTTAAGATTTTATAGATGCAATTACTGTTGCTCATTAGTATTGGATTAATGATAAATCCATTTATAACCTGCTTGAAGTCCATTGATTGACAGTGACAAAAGCACCTGCTGGTGTTGTTTCTTAACATTAAAAACATGTTATTTTACTAGAAGTCCTTTTTGAAATGTTTGACAAACCACAGCTTTGAGAATTAAATTAGCAGCTCAGTGATTTATTCTTATTTTGACCATGAATATACAGTATTATTTCATAGACGATACTCTTATAAAGGGGCTCCAAGTTCTTCCAGTTGGAACAAGAGAGACCGGTTACTGGCTAAGAAGATGTAGGGTCTATCAAAATATGTTGTGTGTTTTTTATTTTGTAAAAAAATTTATTTTCAGTAGAAATTCAGATGTTCTTAGATGTTAGTTTCCGAACACTAGTGAACAAACAGCATCATGATGACCAAAGAACACAGTGTCTTACAGAGATCAATCCATCAACTGCACAATGTGAAAATGGGAAAGAGCAAACCTACCAAGATATGATTGTCTACCTAAACTAACAAACAAGGAGAGCAATAACCAGAGAAGCGTTCAAGGGACCCATAGTAACTCTGGAGAAGTTACCATGGACCTCTTATAGCTGAGTCATATTGACAATCAGTTGAGGGACATAAAATTGATGTTCACAGATACTCCGCATCCAGTCTGTCTACGCTTGCAAAGAAGATTTTGGAAAAAAATTTAGTGTCTAGATGTGCAAAACTGGTAGAGACGTACCTCAACATACGTAATCATGTAATTGAAAAGAAAAGGTGGGTCTACCAAGTCCAAACTCCAGGGCACTGAATACAAACGGCACACTTTTTTTGTTTTTATTTGTAAAATATAATGTAATATATATAATATAACATTTCAAATTCTGTCTGCTTATGATTATGAATTAAATTGGGTTTTGGTGCAGAAATTCCAATAAAGCACATTGACATTTGTGGCTGAAATGTAAAAAAAAAAAAACTTTAGCAAAGTTCAGGGGGTATGGAAAGCTTTACAAGTAGTGTACATCATGTGATTGAATCGGTTAACAACAACACATTCTTCATGAAGATGTTTCAGCTCTCAGGGCTGCTTAATGGGCTGTTTAAGATTTCGAGTTGAGTCCTTTCAAGTTTTAGATAGGTCAGAGTTTTGTTGTCAAGCAATGGCTCATTGTGGGTTTCTGTGAGGACAGTTTTTTCTTCTTGGTGAGATTGCTGCGCGCGTCCCGTCCTGCCAAGAAGTAAAGGATGGGGTCCACACAGCTGTTGGCACTGGCTAAAGGTCGCGTCACCTTGTAGGCCACGCTGGCAGCCTCCAGCAAGCTGCAGCTGATCTGAAACACATATTGAATATCTGAGGAGTTTTAAAGAAACTGTAATGCAATTTAAACCAGAAACAGACTAAGGGCTTACCTGTGATGGATTGACCTGTCTCAGGTATCTAAATGAGTAGTAAAGACTTCTGGTCAGGTGAAAAGGAAGGAAGCACAGCATGAACACTGCCAGTACAATAATGATCATCTTCACCGACTTCTGCTTTGACCGTTGGGCTGGTAGACAGCCTCCTTCACCTTCAGTTCCCTGGTCAGACCCCCACCCGGGCTCCAAAAGCTTCCGGACCATGAGACCATAGCAAACCATCACCACCATGAAGGGCAAGGTAAACATGAGCACTGACACGACTGAGCTGTACACCAGGAAGTCATCGAAAAGCTCCGGGCTAGTAGTGTCGTAGCAGATTCGCTCCGTCTTTACATCCCTGGCAGAAAACATGCATAAATACATACAAAGCTGCAGAAGCAGAGAGGCGGTGAACTGTAAATCGAAAATGTGAACAGGCCAACAGTTCAGTTCTGACCCATTCAGAAACTATAAGATGAGATGGCTGGCAATACTTGTAAAAGAACAATAGAGTTTAATCACCTTGTTCTTGAAAAGTAGAGAATCGGAGCCTGGCAGAAAAAAACACAAGCCCACACCGCCACAGACACCAGCCTGGCCCGACGAGCACTGACCCAGCTGAGCGAGCGGATGGGATGGCAGATACCAACAAACCGATGCAGACTGATGCAACACAGGAAAAGAATAGAACCTACAAAACAGATAAATAGCTTTAATTCTTCATTAATATTAGTATGGGAAACATTTATCTACTATAATTTATTAGCAACTTGATGAACGTTTTAAACATTTCTGTGTATTTCAACGGCAAACGGCAGATTTTATGTGACTAATCAACAGAAAGTGATGCAAAATTGTGAAGTAGAAGGAACATATAGATGCTGTTAAAAATCCTTGGCATCTATAGTAGGCTTGGAGTTGTACCTTACTTTTTCCACTTTCAGATGAGTTTGTAATGCTATTTTGTCATTTTATTCATTCCCTATGTTCCCAAACATACTTCTGAACCCTTCACAGAACAGCTGGATTTATATTGAGATACAAATATACGCCACACTTTTCAGAATTAATTTATGACTGTTTTTTTTAAATAAAAAATCTATCATTTTCAGGCTGCACAGTGGCAGAGTTGGTAGCACTGTTGCCTTGCAGCTAGAAGGTTCTGGGTTTCGAATTCCAGCCTGGGGTCTTTCTGCATGGAGTTTACATGTTCTCTCTGTGCAAGCGTAAGTTCCCTCCGGGTACTCCGGCTGCTCCCACAGTCCAAAAACATGACTGTTAGGTTAATTGGTCTCTCTAAATTGCCCTTAGGTATGAGTGTGTGTCTGGCAACCTGTCCAGGGTGTGCCTTGCCTCTGAATGCTGGAGATTGGCACCAGCCCCCTGCAATCCTGCTGAGGATAGTCGGGTATAGATGATTGATGGATGTATCATTTTCCTTCCATTTAAGTGATCCTCATCTTGAGCTGCTCTATCGCACCAAATCCCAATAAAATAAAGTGTGTGTTTGTAATGTGAGAAAAAAATTGAATAGTTCAAGGGTTAAGAACTCTTCAACAAGGTGCTGCATTAGTTAAGTAGGGTTTCAGCATAGCTTGGTATGGCAGTATTCACTCCGTTTCTATGACGTAAACATTATCTGACACTAGAAAAGCACTCAGAGAGTGCAGACCTCCGCCAAGGCAGCTCAGTCTTAACCCCAACCCCACCCCACCATGCCTACAGGCGGTGATCTGGATCATCCCCAAAATCAAATCACTTGTTCCTGGTCCCACTGCGGACATTTCCTGAAAATGTATCAAAATACATCTATAACTTTGTAAGTTATGTTGCTAACAAGTAATAAATGATTGAAACAGAAAGTCAAAAGAAAAACTTTAAAAGTAAAATTTAAAAGATTAAAGAAAGTCTGATCTATAGAGGGTAAACATACTAAGTTGCTCTGTATTGTATCTTTTGGTTTATAGATTTCTCAGTAACAAGCAATCAAGACACTTAAACCAGATTTCAACATGCTTTCTTGTTGAGGGATTACAAACTATGGCATTATGTGGAGGAATGTTAAACTCTAAAATACCATATGATAGGAATTTCCTTTGCACTACCGCATCACATTTTGGATTCAGATGTTATGCTGTGTCATAGGTGTGTGTAGCTTGGCCAGTACCGTACAAGTTGGCATAAAACAGGAAGCGTATCAGCTTGCAGACCGGCTCACTGAAGGGCCAGTCGTTCTCATGGGCGTAGTAGAAGATGAGGAAGGGTAGGGTAAAGATGTAGAGTGTGTCACACATCGTCAGGTTGAACATGTAAATGGTGGAGGGCTTCCAGCACTTTGTGCGGAACACGATCACATAGAGAGCTGTGGCGTTCAACGCCAGGCCAATGACGAAGACCAGGGTGTAGCTGACGGGAAGGAGAATGAATTTAAAGTCTTCGTTGAATCTACAGAAATAGCTGGAGTTTGGGTGGTCGGTCATGTTGATGTCAGAGTAGGCCATGTTGATGGTGAGAGCACCTGAGGGAAAGATTTAGAGTGGTTATGAGTGAGTTCACTTTAATATTCAGACTTTGTTCAAACAGCAGGAGTGTAGATACAAGGAAATGTGCCATCATCCTATAGGCTGTGTTTTAGGATGCTCATTTTTTAAAGCTTTAGCAGCACAGTTCAGAACAAAGTATGGAAAGGGATGGTCAAAGTTACTCAGCAGAGATTGAGTCATTTGATTGCTGACTTCCTTTTTCTCTCTGAGTGGGTGATAGAATTAACGAGAAAAATATATAGTCATATCTAACATGGAATAGGAATGTTGAATGTACATTGTATTCAAATCCATTATTGTTTTTTCCCGAATGAGTACAATTATTTGTAGATTGCAATATGTAGATTTTAAAGGTTATTCAACAAAATGTAAGACCTTTCTCCACCTATTTACTGATTTACACAGAATATAGTGTTGCAAGACAATGTTTATTGCAGCCCTATTCCAGTGCAGATAATCATCCCTCAGCGTCACACTCTGCATGCCTGAGCTTTCTGAAAACTGACAGCTGCGCAACAGAACAACAGAGGAATAACTTTCTAACTCAAACCAGACTCGGTCTCAGAGCTGTTTGCAAACTTTCTCTCCTGCAAGCTGCAACATTGCCTCACTCAGCTTAGTGGGTATTTCTGTTCAATAACAAGCCTAAATCAGTCATGCATTAACACCAACAAAACGTATTTATGCATATTTAACTGCCAACCTTACTAGCTTTTTAGCTGAAAGAAACCTCTCTGATTCTATTGCTCTCTTTTTATCTTCTATATGTAAAACCAGTGGCTTCGGTTCCCTCTGAGCAGTCATACAGTGTCCTCCCTGAAACGGCAGAAAGTTAACTTTCTCAGATACCAGTCAAGAATCAGATGCTTGTTAAAAATCCACTCTGTCCTCCCAACCATCAGTGTGCAGAGCAGAAAAAACTAAGCACACGCAGCTATGCAGCGACATCCTAAACATTTTCTGTTGAAGTGGCTCCTCACAAAGATCCATAAAACTGAAAAATTAGAAAGATACTCACATTAAATGAGAGCTTTAGTGCTACCTCTCCTTAACACTATGCTCAGTGTGCTGTTTTTGGCTGAGTGTGCGTGTAGAAACATTGGGCTGGTGAAGAACTTCTAGGTGTGTGCTTGTCTGACGAGCTGCAACCTGCATGCTTTACCCCAAGGACTCAGATACTAATCGTCAAATGGACAGCCACCACCTTGAACTGTCCTAATGTTTCATCTTACAAACATGTTACCTGTTTTGAAAACTTTATTGTTCATTCTTCCATTTGTAGAAGAGACATTGAAATTAAAATTATTCCCCCTTCATCTCATTATATAAACAAATTTAAAAATCATGAACAAATGAAGACACAGACCACAGAAGACAATTAAAACATGACATAAAATAGATGTGAGTATAATATGAAGAATACAGAATGTAAGTAATAACAGGAGGAATTTGGATAATTGGCATGCACACAATATAGCAATTTAATGTTAATTCATAAAATTTGAAATATGGACATTTATCATTTATATCATCATCATATAAATGAAAAAAGTAAAATATGACATTTGCATTATAAGTTTAATAAAAAGAAAGAGAAACATTAGCTATAGACATAAATGCTTCTTTGTTAGGGATTTGCAGGGACTGGTTATAATAAAAAACAAAAAATAAAACTGATTTAATTTCAAAGAAAGTTGTCTGATGCTGCATTGAACTCTACACAACACAAAACGTAGCCATATTTTTGATTTACCGATTATTTATTTGTTGTCTTGGGTATTAATCTTAAACATTTGGAAACTGACTATTTCATTTATATAGTACCATGTTTGTAAGTAAAATTGTGGGTTGAGCAGCAGATTATGTGGGTTGTGCTAAAGAAAAACTTGACAAATTCTCTTTGCCAAAAGTATATTCTCCTATAATGGATCTTGTTTAGTGTCAATCTATGGAGAGGGTGGTTGAAAACTGAAGAAACAAGATATGTTGGCAATTTAACAGTTTATTCATTAAAGAAACGGGGCATTAGAGAACCGTACGCGGCCACAAAGGCTTGACACGTTCTTTTGCTGGTCACCTGTATGGTCACACACTGTTGTGGGATGGCATCAGGTTCCTCAACCAGCATTTGTTACAAGTCAGGTAGTGTGATTGTGTTTGCAGCTCTACACTCAAGCTGATTCCACGTGTGTTTGATCGAGTTGAGGGCAGGACTGCAGGCAGGCCATTCCATCGCCTTCACTCCCAAATTCTGGAGGGAGTCTGATAAACCCTGCACTGGGGTGGATGCATTAACACCTTGGAGGATAGAAATAAATCACTAAGTGTAAACATATGGGACTGCTACTGGTTGCAGAATCTCTTTTTTTTTTTTTTTTTTTTTGTTGGGGGGGTGTTTTTATTTCCTGATGTTATGGAAAATTAAGGAGAAGAAAGAAGGAAGATGAAGAAGAGAGGTAGGAAACAAAAAGTCAAGAGAGAGGGTGAGTTGAAAATACAAGAGAGGAAGGGGAACAAAGAAAACACAGGAAGACATTGAAGTCTGCCTCCATACCCACAGGACGGCAGAGAGAGGGGGAAAAACAAAACAAAACACGAAAAAGGAACATCGACAAAACCAACCAAACATTGTGAACTAAGAATTACACAACCACATCACACAAAAATAGATATAAAAATACAACAACAATGTCACAGAAAAACTCATGGTACCGATTAATCAAGCTCTAGTAATGATAACCTCAGCCCAAGAATATATCCTTAAACACCAGAGACCCCACATCTATGTGTGTGTGTTAGCATGCTGGTGCATATAAGGTTTCTCCATAAGAGTGTTCGATAGTTGGTGAGAAATAAATCAATCCGTCTCCCAGGAATCGATGCAGACATGAAGGAGATCGGAGCAAAGACGTCCAAAGGACCGCCAGAGCCCCAGGCGGACCCGGGCGGGGCCGACCGCATCCCCCAAGAGAGGAGCAAAGGAGAACCCCAGGGGAACATCCAGCGGCCACTATGCAGGGACCCGGGGGGGCATCAGTGACGAGCCCACGGGCCCCGCCGGCAACCGGCCGCGCCGGGGCGGGCCGGTCACCGGACCGGGGGAGCCGGGGCCCAGGGGCACCCCACCCCCCAGCAGGGACCCGACAAAGGACCGGCCGCCAGGCGCCGCCTCCACCCTAGGCCAGTCCCCACCGCCAACATCCCAGCGCCCCACCGATAGCCGCAGGGGACGGACAGCATCCCCAGGCCGGGCTCAGCCAGCATCTGGACGCCAAGTTGTACCAGCTCCCGGGTCCTGATCCCGCGCAACGCAGAATCTCATTTTGATATATATCTGCACTAAGATAGCCTCCAATTATGAAGAGACTTGTTTATAGGTGGTGGTACCCCACAAAATCACATTGCCTGCACCAAAAGCTATTTGACATTGGCAGGGAGAGTTTGGCGAGTCTTTTAATGGGGACAACCCACATACTCCATGTTAATTCAAAGATAAAATCAATCAAACACACATTTCTTTACTTTTGGGCTATATTTATAAATGATTATAATTATTATTAATACTATCATAAATGTGTTGCTTAGACATAGCTTCTTCTTTTTTGTGTAAACTTGATAAAACAATTGACAGCTCTCCCACTTTGAAACTAAACTACAGCAGACATTCATAGGTAAATGAAGGAACCCCGATCAGAATATTTTTTACATGAGCCCTGATTGCGAAGCGATGATCATTCCTGATCCTCAGTCTGAAATAAAATAATGCCAATATTCCCCATATTCCTCTGTGTATATTTTAAATACAGGACTCTCAAAGTTATGTTCTTATCACGTATCAAAACATTTCAAGCAACGCAACCTAATTTTTATTTTATGTTTTGTAAAACTGTTAAATCTTCGGCAGGCTGTCCAGGAGAATGAAACAACCAATGTATGCCAGATGTTTTGTTACCAACTCATGTAACAAGGTGTACTTATCCCCTAGGTGCTCTGTATTCCCTTGATGTGGTGCGAGAAATAAAAACATTTCTTGATGATGTTACATTCACTGGGAAATGAACAAGTTTGAAATAAGAAAAAAACATACCCACAATGTAGCTTGAAGAATCTGTTTTCTTACCTTAATTTGGCCAAAAAAAACCAAACCATACATCAAAGCAATCTTCTAAGTATCCTCTCGAAATACAATATCATCCAGAAATGAACATCATCCATTTTCTTCCTCGCTTTAAGCACTAACTGTGAATGTGTTCCCTTTCAATGAATAGCCTAGTGTGGGTGTATGTGAGTTGTTAATATTAAAAAGAAACGTGGGAAGAGGCGCTTAATGTCTTACCTGCTCCAGAAACTCTGTGTATTAATCATTAGCTGTCCCCTTAACCTGTACGCCACCGTAAAGGGCAAGAAATAAATTTCCTGCCCTTCCAAATAAATGGCCTTTTCCTCTGTTAGCCAATATTACCTTACAGGTGGAGTCATAAAATGTGATAATATTTGCCTTTTTAAGTAGTCTGTAAACACTTTTACTCTGAAAACTTTGAAATTAAAACAATCTGCTTTGGCAAACGTGGAAAGTTTCTCAGAAGCAAATTCATGGAAGGGCAGTTCCTTCCATTATCACTGCTAAGTGATAACCTTGAATGGTTTGGACCATTTCTTTTACCAAAGGTCACTTTTTAAGGTGGAGAGAACATGGTGGGGTGAGAGGAGTGGTTCAAACTGTTCTGGGGCAGAATAACCAAGTAATTCTAACTATGTGGATTATATATCAGAGACAATTTATATATAAATATCGTTTACCTTTTTTTGCGTTATATATGTTTTTATTGCTTTTTTAACTTTTTGTAAGTTTTTGTTACTTTACAAATATATTTTAGTGGGCTCTTTTTAAAGTGTTATTCATCCATACTGTATATTCTCTATTTACCACATATCCTTACTGGGTATCCTTGCATGGGGGCGCCATCTAGTCCATCACGGGACAACACAGAGGCACACAGGACAAGCAACCATACACAATCACTCACTCAGTGGTGGATCTAGAGAAATATTTATGGGGTGGTAAGAGGGGGGCAAGAATTTTTCAGGGGTGGCACACACACACATATATATATATATATATATATTGCACTCCATTTGATTTGAGGTAGTTTGGGTCAGTACCACCTCAGGGTGCACTTGTGAGAGTGCGTACCATGGGGTAATGACTCACGTTAATCAATAATGCGTGTTCATGAGTAGGCAGTGTTTACCATCGGTTAGCCACTAGATAAGCTTAGCTGGTCAGTCCAGACACCAACACAAACTCCCCGTAATTCAAAGAAGAGAAGAATTTTGTCCAGCGGTACAAAGGAGCAAAAATGCCCTCTGAGCGTCGTAGTGTTCGGACTAATGAACATGCACCTGAACGTCATGGGAGTGCACATTTTGCTGATTGCAGTTCATCTAATGACCACATGGTGCACTCTTTGCAGCACTCTCAGCAAACTCCGCAGAGCAGCTTTAGAGAAAATAATGTGACGATTTTCATGGCAAGGCAAGGCAAGGCAATTTTATTTGTATAGCACACTTTCAACAGCAGGGCAATTCAAGGTGCTTTACATGATTTGGTGATTTAAAAGAAACACATAAAAGAAACACACATTATACATGATACACAATAAAGCAAGAGAAAAATAAAAAAAAGCAAGAGAGCATGAACACATTTCATACATATAACATCAAGCATTTACTCAAAGGCAATTCTAAACAGATGGGTTTTTAGTCTCGATTTAAAGCAGTTCAGAGTTTCAGCAGCTCTACACTCGTCAGGAAGTCTGTTCCAGATAAGGGGAGCATAGAAACTCAAAGCTGCTTCTCCATGTTTAGTTCTGAGTCTAGGGATGTTTAGTAGGCTAGAGTTGGAGGACCTGAGTGGTCTTGGTTGTTGGTACCATGACAACAGGTCTTCAACATATTTTGGTGCTAAGCCATGTAATGATTTTTAAACTAGTAAAAGTATTTTAAAGTCTATTCTCTGAGCTACAGGGAGCCAGTGTAAGGACTTTAGAACTGGGGTGATGTGCTCTACTTTCCTGGTTCTAGTGAGGACGCGAGCGGCAGCGTTCTGGATCAGCTGCAGCTGTCTGATTGACTTTTTAGGCAGACCTGTCAAGATGCTGTTGCAGTAATCAATCCGACTAAAGATAAACGCATGGATGAGTTTTTCTAGGTCGTGTTGCAAAATCAGTCCTTTAATCCTAGAAATGTTCTTCAGGTGATAGAACGCTGACCTTGTTATTGCCTTTATGTGACCCTGGAGGTTCAGGTCTGAGTCCATTACTACACCTAGGTTACGAACCTGATCAGTAGTTTCTAGCTGTATTAATTGAAGCTGTGTGCTGACTCTTGATCGTTCCTCCTTGGGTCCAAAAATAATCACTTAAGTTTTGTTTCTATTCAGCTGGAGAAAGTTATGGCACATCCATCCATTTATTTGGTCAATGCATTGATTTAGGGTTTGAATGGGTTCAGAGTCACCTGGTGACATTGTAATGTAGAGCTGAGTGTCATCCGCATAGTTATGGTAGCTAATGTTATTGGTCGCTATAATCTTGCCTAGTGGGAGCATGTAGATATTAAATAAGAGGGGCCCCAGGATGGAGCCCTGGGGCACCCCACATGTGATTTCTGTTCGTTCTGATGAAAAGTTTCCTATTGAAACATAGAAGTCCCTGTTCTTTAGGTAAGACTCGAACCAGCCAAGTACTGTACCAGAGAGTCCGACCCAGCTCTCCAGTCGTTCCAATAAAATATCATGATCAACAGTGTCAAATGCTGCACTGAGGTCCAACAGAACCAGCACTGTGGTTCTTCCACAGTCTGTATTTATGCGGATGTCATTAAATACTTTGACGAGGACAGTCTCGGTGCTGTGGTGAGCGTGGAAACCAGACTGAAAAGCATCAAAACGGTTTGTCGTTGTTATGAAGCCATTTAACTGCTGAAACACAGCTTTTTCAATAATCTTACTGATGAATTGGAGATTAGAGATTGGCCTGTAGTTCTGCATTAACGTGTTGTCCAGATTTTTCTTCTTTAGCAGTGGTTTAATAACTGCTGTTTTTATAGCCTGAGGAAAGACACCTGATAGCAGTGATGAGTTCACTATTTGAACAAGATCAGAACCAATAACAGGAAGAACTTTCTTTAGAAAAGCTGTGGGTAGGATATCAAGACAGCAGGAGGAGGAGCTTAATTGGATAATGATTTTTTCAAGGCTGTTCTGGTTTAATTCGTGGAATTCAGACATTTTCTCTACATTGTTGTTGATTGGGGATGGCACTGGTTGTGGGTTCGATATTGAGGTACAGATTGACCGTCTAATTGTTAGAATCTTTTCAGTGAAAAAGCTGGCAAATTCATTGCAGGCCCTGGTAGAGTTTAGTTCTGGGGCTACTGTCACTAAAGGATTAGTTAGTCTTTCCACTGTTGCAAATAGAGTCCGTGCGTTATTAATGTTTCTGTTGATGATTTCAGAAAAGAACGATTCCCTAGCATCTTTTATAGTTAGCTGATATCTATTCAGTCTCTCTTTGTAGATCTCATAGTGAACCTGGAGTCGAGTTTTCCGCCATTTTCTCTCGGCTCGTCGACACTCTCTTTTTTCACTACGTACCAGTGGATTACTTGTCCACGGAGACTTCTTTCTACCTGAGACTACTTTCACTTTAGTTGGAGCAATGGAATCCATGATGTCTGAGATTTTCGCAAGGAAATAATCTACCAACTTATTTACTGAGTTTGAGTTGGGAGATGAGGGGGATGTGGTGGAAGGATAAATACGTTTAAAGGTTTCTACTGAACTGTCCCCTAGAAAACGCTTTTTTATAGTGGTCTTACTGTGGCTGGGTAATTTAGCAGAGATGGTACTTTGAAAGAAAACACAGAAATGGTCAGATATTGCAATATTAATTACAGAGATGTCAGAAATATTTAAACCTTTGCTGATAATTAAGTCCAGAGTGTGTCCTTTATTGTGTGTTGGTTGTTTGACATGCTGGATCAGTCCGAAGTTGTGGAGAGTATCATCTAATGTTTTTGCTTGTCTATCTTGGGGGTTGTCGGTATGGATGTTAAAGTCCCCCACGATGATTAGTTGGTCATAGTCGATACATATTACAGAAAGAAGGTCATTGAAGTCATTAAAGAAGTTAGAGTTAAGTTTCGGTGGTTTATATAAACTTAGAAATAACGCTTTGTTAGGCTCATTTATCTGGGTGGCTAGGTATTCAAAAGATTCAAACGCGCCCAGAGTTACCTTTTTAAAGTTCATTGAGTTGTGAAAGATGGTGGCTACACCTCCGCCTCGTTTGTGTTTTCTGTTCTCGCTTAAGAAATTATAATTTGGAGGACTGGATTCTATTAATGAAGTTGTTTCGTTATTTTCATCTAGCCAAGTTTCTGATAAAAAAAGGGCGTGTAAATTATGCTCAGTGATGAAGTCATTGATAAGAAAAGACTTTCCGGATAGAGATCTAATGTTTAATAAAGCTAACTTAAGTATTGTGATGACGGGCAGCTGACCCTTCCGACAGGTTATCAATTTGAGATTTTGTTTAATATGAGAGCGTGTGGTTAACGGTTTATGTTTCCTGCTGCTGATAATCACTGATATAGCCTCAGGGGTGCCGGGTGAATTCTGGGAGACGGTAGGGGTGGATTTATTGCCCGGTTCCCTCAAATATCAGATATCTGTAATAATCAGAGGGGGGAAGCTCCCAGGCTTATGGACACTAGTCCCAGGCGTTTGGTGTAGTCTAAGTTTAGGTGTTAATTGTGTCCCAAGTTTGATTTGCTCATTCAGTCTGTCTGTAAAGTTTCTAAATGGAGACTCATTTGATGTGGCTGAGTCACAGGAAGATGAAGACTTAATCTCTGATGGTTGTTTATCTGTTCGGTCCTGTGGTGTCATCATGACTTGCTGTTTTTGTTCTCTGATATCCATGGGCGCCTCAAGGTCAGCTTTTGGGAGCAAGTGTTTTGCTTTCTGATGTTGATAAGAAAAAATGTTTGCCGCCAACAGCCTTACTCCGGACCTGTTCAAATAGCGCATTCCTGCTTTAAACAGATGATTAGCACTTCCAAATACTTTGAAATTATTAATAAATGTGAACGACTTCTCAGCTGATTGTTTCTTCAACCATTTATGGAGCATGCGGAGTCTGCTAAATCTTTCATCATTCCCTTCAGGGACTGGTCCGCTGATGAGGATGTTTACGTTAAGTCCATCAAGTCTCTGTAGGAGATCAGAAAAGTCTCTCTTCAGAATCTCTGATTGTCTCATCACGATGTCTGCTAATCCAGCGTGAATGACGAGCTTTTCCAAAGCAGGATGTTGGTCCAAGATTTTAGGGATTTTTTCTGATATTTCTCTCACTGTATTTTTGTAGCAGCTATAAACTTTGGTATTCTTGCTACAAAAAGCCTCAATTCCATTAATTGATCCGTCTTGTATGATAACAGTCTTTGCTGGGGGCGCTCTTACTTTATGTGTCCGTTTGATGCGGCTGGGTTTCTCCTGGTGGCTTTGACTGGTCCCGGGGGATGCGTCATCTTTCTGGGAACTCAGGGCTGCGAATCTGTTTTTCAGCGGGATTCCAGGTGGAGAAATATCTCTTGTTTTTGGCTGAAACCTCTTTTGTTTACTTTTAGCAGAAGCGGCAGTTCTGGGTTCAGAGGTTTCTCTGTGTCGGAGTTTCTTTTGTTTTTTCTTCCTCGGAGAACAGGCTGGGGTTGATTTCATGCGTTTTAAAGCTGGCCAGTTTTCATTGTAGTGAGGAGTTCTGCCGCTCAGACGCCTGTAGGGAGTCTCTGTGACACGGTTAGACCGATGTAACACCGGGCTGATAGGCTGTTCCCTGTTCAACGGTAAAGTTGTTTCATTTTGTCCATAATCAGCGTGGAGATCAAAATTAATTTCCAGACGACGTAGCTTCGTTTCAATGCCCTCAATTCTGTGGAGCAGTTTTTCAAAATCCTCAGCTGAGCAAAAAGCCATGTTGATAAGTCCATAGAAGAGTAATCCAAGAAGAGATCTGGTCCAATACAGTAACTCCAGGGGCTGGGAAAATAAAGTAACTAAGAAAAGGTTAAGAAAGAAAACAAGAAAAGCAAACAGAAAATAAAATAAAATAAAATAAAATAAGTGAACGGATCTGGAGAGAGACAGAGAGCAGCTGCTCCTCCTTCAGCAGACAGACAAGCTATCAACGATTTTCATGTGCCATGAAAAAGGAGCTTCACGCTTTTATTGTCCAATTTTACATAACTATTTCTTGAATTCATAGCTGACGGCTGGAGTGGCAAGGCTTTCTTTTACAGGGGTGGCATAGGGTGGCAGTTGCCACCCTATGCCACCCCTTTAGATCCGCCCATGCACTTACTCCTAATTTATACACCAATTAACTTCACAGTCATCAATGCCACGCATAAATATGCAGTTTGTTTGACTGCATTTTCTAAAAAAACAAAACGTAACAGTAAAAAAAAAAAAAAAATAAAAAAAAAAAATATTGCTTTTGAATTTTTTGGTTAGATTATAGGATACAATCTTTAACAAAACGGTCCTGCTGTCTAAAACGCCAGGTTACTTTATTTTCAAAAGCTTTATTTAAATTGGAAAATGTTCCAAGTGACCCATATAAAGCTGAAGAGAGGTAGACCAATTCGTTTTTTTTATTTTAGATATAGCTTCGTCCTGATTGGAGAATTAAAGGATCAGGAATTTCAGCCCTATATTATATTATATTATATTATATTATATTATATTATATTATATTATATTATATTATATTATATTATATTATATTATATTATATTATATTATATTATATTATATTATTATGAAGAGGTGAGAGCCCTTTTCATTGTGCTTTTAAAGACGATCGATTTTTCCTTGATCGACTGCGGTTTCTTGTTGCTATGCAGCTCCGTCTCTTGCCTTTTCTTAATCATGGTGGTAGACTTTCGCGGGAAGGAGGTGGTGGAGGTGGAGCGGGTGTTATATAGCCTACACATTCGTTGGATAACCCGAAAAAAAATTGCCGGCAGCATCTCTATCAGTCATCTTGTCCCCATATTTGCTTTCAAAAACCTCTGCGGGCGTGCCAATCGAGGCCATGCGGGCACTCGTGGAGAAACAAAAAAATGATGCTGTGCTGCTCATGGTGTTTTCCCCCTTCTAATCAGATACCATATGTGTCCACAAGGTGGCGCCGTTGAGCTTATTTTGCTGATAACACTCCCCTCTCTCCTTTCCTCTGCTGCCTACAACAGTACAGTAGCACACTCTCGTAGTGGCAGCAGCCAGCACAAGCGTGCCTCCTCGTAGCTTCGGCTCTCAATAAAACTGGCCATTTATCATCAATCATGGCCGCCGGAGTACAGATTTAACTCCCCGTCTTCTCCTCCCTGTCGGCTTTTTAAAAGGAAAAGGGGGAGGATTTCTATTTGCGGAGAAGACGAAATATTATTATTAGTCCCACACGGATTTGGATTTCCTCCTGGAATTACAGTACATCTCACAAGGGAAATACCATTCATGTCAAATCTCCAAAATGCAGCCGCCGCCGAGGAAGGTGAGTGATTTCCAGGGTCCGTTATGTTTTTAAGCTGGCTGCACACACAATGACACATAACGGTGTTGTAAACCTCAGATGGAGGTAATTTACTGACCACACATTTAAAAAAAGGCGTTTGGCAACGCAAGGTTAAAGATATCAGACGGACGAGCTAGCATGGCGAGTTAGGAACCTTTACTGACATTAACGCGCATCTGTCTGTCCAGCCGTCAAAACGTCAAACAGCGTTAGCCACAAGACGCTAGGTGGGCTGCCACAAGACGTTTCAGACAAAGCACCTCACTGTTGTGTTTACTGTAACACCGAGGCTGTCATTTCGACGCGCATTGTTGTACAAACAACTTTAAATCGGGTGTTTATTCGGTAAAAGCGTTGCGTTTAAGTGCACAGTGCAAGCTAAACCAAGCGTTGTTATTTTTGCTAATTTATGTATTCTGTCAGATTTGTGACAGCTTTTGTTTCCAGACAGTGCGAAAAAAACAAAACCAAAACAGCTTTTGTCCAATGTGTCGCACACTGTTTTCTTCTTTAATGGAAGAGTTTAAATCAAACGAGGGTCACATTGTTTTTTATCTGGAAGGCAGCTGAGCTGGCAGAAGCTAAAAATCACACGCCAGAGAGCCAGGTCTGATGCTGGCTTATTGATTTGTGTTTGGCTCTGGAGTAGAGCACAGTCTCTACAGCACAACTGTCTGTGAGCATCACGTTTGATCGGAAAACTAACGAGGAGTCCTGTTGGAAGTCAAATCGAGAGCTTTTCATACAGTGGAACATGGTTGTTGTTTTTACAAGTGTTAAGGTCTCCTACACTCTTTAGTGGCCGTATCAGTTCACAACAAAAATCAGCTGGAAGCTTTTCAAAAGACAAGATATACAATCCAGTACAGTCAGATTGAAATTCCGATTTAATTACAGATAGTTCAGTTCCATCAGATTTTAATAGAACATAGCAAGATCTTTGTTTATCACATAGTGCTAGTTGGTCAAAAGTTGCTATTGATTCTTCACTCCTGTGCCCTCCCTCATCCTGAGTGAGCACAGAGAGACAGAAAGAAACCAGGAGAACTCTGGCTCTAGATGATATGCCATCAGCTTGACCGACTGGGGGTTCAGAGGAGAGGAAGGAGACAGAGAAAAAGAGTAAAGGAGTTCTTTTTATTGGTGGATTTGATAGAGGAAGGGGAAAAAAACTCCTGACAAGCTGTACTTTCAATAGGAGTGAAAAATAGATGACTCTGTCAAAGAAAGAGACTCTACTAAACCCCCCGAAGCGCTGGGTTTGGAGTAGAAACAAAACAAACAAATAGGGTACGAGTAGTTAATGGCACCAGTAGCTATGTTAAAGGCTTTGGCCAGGAAAGAAGCACAACTAAACAACTTTATTCAGGAAGGAGACACAACTAAACACAGAAGAACTTTGGCCAGAAGTACCTTTTTTTTTTTTTTATGAGAAAGAGAAACAAAGAGTTCACAAAAGCAACTGCTCCACAAATGACACCGTCCAGGAAAGAGACTCAGTTAAACAAAGACTCACTGGATTATGAGTCATTTCTAATGGAAATAAAAATAAAGGGAGTATAGAAAGTTTATTGTGCAGCAATAAATGTGAATAATTCATAAATGAAGATAGAGTAACGAAAACAGAGGGAAGGAAGTTGGTCAGTAAGTCATGTAGAAGCCTCAGCCTGAAACTGCTCATCTATAGAGATGACCTAAGTTAACTTTAAGCTTTAGCAGGGGTCAAGGGTTTCTGGTTTCAAAAGTCTTTTTTGGGTTGAAGTTCAATGTATACTAACAAGTTAAATTCTATAATAAAAATAAACATGTGCTGAATAAATCACAGAGGTTGACTCTATTTTCTTTGGATAAAAGCTAAAGAGTCTTAAGTAAGCGGTTCCTATCACAACAAGCGAGATCATACTTGTTACGATGATTTAATAATGCATCTAACTGGTAATCATTTCTTTATCTCCATTTTCTTCAAACAGAATTGGTTCAATACTGTAAAAAGCTGAGAAGTCCAGTGTTGCCTTTTTATGGAAATTAAGAAGTAAAGTAAATGCATGGCGTATCTGTACCCAAGAGAAGTGTGTGTCTCACTGTTTTTTTGATATGTTTAGTCTTAAAACAGATGGGTGGTAGGCAGCGTCCCCCTGTAAGCCTCTGTGCAGATGCCTTTTAATTATCACATATCTCCCCTTTGTGCTTTATAGGTGCTGGCTTTCAACATGTCGCGTCTTGTCTTTAAAACTCACCCGCTTTGCAACCTTCTGTTTTATTACTGAGGCTACGGTAGAGCAGAGGAGTCTCTTTGCCTTCTTTTTGATCAGTTTTGTGTTAAAATACTTTCAGGAATCAACACTGGTGAGCCAAAGTACTGATGATTTTATTTTATTTTTTTTAAACACTCTGCCAAGGTGGCTGACACACGCTGTGTACTCAGCCCGCAGCACCACAGCCAGAGTGTATCAGTGTTTGGCTGTTGGATTCAAGTATTTTCTCCCTCCCACAGCGACACATCCAGCCCCTTAAGTGTTTTGTCTGGGTCTCAGCCCATCTGCTAGCAAACCGAGCTCTTTTGAGCCCCATATATTAGTTTGATGTGGCTTAAATTATAGATGGCTGCTCCTGGGTTAACACAGACTAATAGATTAAGAGTGTCTGTGTGACGCGGAGGCAGGAATGAACTCAGCAGCTTTTTCTTGGAAGATGTGTTGTATTGATTCCATATTTTGCATTTTCCTCTTCTCGCGATTTTAACAACACATATTGATATATTTCCAAAAAACATATGTATATAAGAATAATTATCCATAGCAAAGGAATGGTTTGTAAAAGTACTGCCTTTGAGAAATACAAAAAGTGAAGCAAATTGCACCTGAAACATTTGACATGTATCATTCAGTATTTAGCTGAACGATGCTGCTTTTACCGCATTTCCACACAACTATGATCACAAACTTTAATGCGTTTTACTGTGACTGACCAACACATTTATGCTTCGTTGTGAGAAAAAAAAAAATCCAGGTTTTCATAGATGTATACATCTTAGAACAAACTTTAGCCACCAGTAGAGCTGCAAATCCTATGGAGTGTGTCTATACCAGGAAACCCATGTAGGAAAGTGTTCCCTATCCTTCACTGAAAAATTCCTAATGGAAATGGAAAGCATCTGTGCAGGTCAATCTGTCAAGTCAGACACTCAATTGGATTTAAGTGACAAAGTAGTTCTAACTCATGAATATGGTTTCCTCTAAACTACTCGGCATCCTTTTGCATTAAAGAGACCATTTTTTGTCCCTGTTCTGATTAAATCAAACTTGTCTCAAAGTCACAAATTGAACATGAGTTTTTCCAAGTCTTTTTAACTACCTACCATTTAAAATTATGTTTGTCTTATAGTTGAAGAATCCCAAACCCATTACTGTTTTGGGGTTTCAAAACAACAAAGCAGATGAAATATTTTTTTTTTAAAGAAAGGGAAAAAAACATGGTGGTTACTGTCTAAGAGGAACGTGTTTCCTTGTTCCATCAATGCCAAATTAATGTGGGAATTTTCTGTTTATATTTTAAGGAAACATAGAAAAACTCCTGAAACTTGTTGTTTTTATAAGCTTTATATTAAGAAACCCTGTTCAGTTATAAACAAATGTTGTGCAGAGATAATCGAAGCCACTGAGGAGGGCCTGAAGCGCTGCATGCGGTTCTGGAGCCATAGGTTGCAGACCTCTGATCTAAACATCTCCCTTGGAGTGATGGCTGTGTGTGTAGGGTCGTTTTCCTGCTAGACACTGACCCCTCGCCCCAGTTTCAGTCCTCTTGAAGCCTAACAGTTCTTCTTCTAGGATTGCCCTGTATCCAGCTCCATCCATCTTTCCATCAACCCTGACCGGCCTCCCTGTCCCTGCTGAAGAAAAGCATCCGCACAGCGTGATGCTGCCTCCACCATGTTTCACTGTGGGGTTGGTGTGTGACATGCAGTATTAGTTTTCTGCCTTATATAGCATCGTGCATGTAAGCAAGAACTCTAATTTTTCCCTGTAGCTCCATCTTGCTGTGACCCACCTCTGCAACCTACTCATATTCAGTAAAAAAATATTCTAACAAGTCAACTAGAATCATTTTGCAAAGAGTTCATTTACTCTGATTAGATACACACCTATTGTACTAGATATGCTTGTGATACTAAATTAATTGTAAAACTTGATGATACATTTTCTTGCTGATTTACAAAAAACAAAACGTAAACAACAACAACAAGAACAAAATAAGTGTACACATTTTTATTTATTGTCCACTGTCTCTTATCTACAAAGGGTCAAAAATATACATAGATCTACATATATACCTACCTAGGCCTGTCACGATAACAAATTTTGCTGGACAATAAATTTCAACAAAAATTATTGCGATACACAATACCGTAATATTGTCGTTTTGAGACTATTTTCAACTAATGTAATAATAATTAATATATACCCTCTGAGCGATCAATAAACTTTGGTTTATAAAAAAACAAAACATTTACCACTGCAACTGGAGGACATTTTTAATATCCAACATAAATAAACAAAACAACCAAATCAATAAAAAATATGGATGAGTTTTGTAAGCTAAAAGTGCAAACTAACAACAAAAACACAAAAAATTTTATTTTTATTTTAGTCTGCCAATGTGTGTATATATATGCCTTTTTTCATCCAGTCTCTGGGGTAGAAAGAGGGAGACATGCAAAGAAAACAAACACATCCATTCCAAAACCCCTCATGATGCATGAGGCCATCCTCCTGCTGGTCTACCCAGTTGTTTCTACTGTCTGACTCAAAGTGTCGCCCTCGGATGAAAGGAAATTGGGCTGGATGTAAAAATGAAAAATCCAGGAACCACAGAGACTGAAGTCCATCGTAAAATAGTAGATAGTGAAACCACAGAAAGGCCAGTTAACCACATCTCCCCACCCAGCGACTCTAAAAGGCCATTTCCAAATACACACCTCCAGACTGGTACTTGGTTGGTTCCTGAAATGGCTCAAAAAGCGGCCCCATCGTGGCGGCCCGGTGTAATGGAGACGCACAACCGTGAAGGTCCGGTTAAATTTCACTGAAGTTCCAGTTGTCAAGAAGGACCTTTGAAGAACTCAACATGGCACTCTCAAACCAACTATCAAGCATGGTGTTGGCAGCATGATGCTAAGAGTCTTTTATTTTTTATTTTTACTAACAGTGGCACAGATAAAGGAGGCTAACATTTAGCTTCAGCTCTTTGTACATTTTGGACATTCCATCCTGGAAAAATAACAGCAAAATGATTCCAACATTAATGCTGATGATGAGTGTATGTAAACCTATTAGCATCACTATATATACGCTAGAGTGGATGTTAGATTTATTGTATCAGAGGTTATGTTGTAAGATCTCAGAGTAAACAAACATTCTTCACCAAGTGCTGCTCCCCCTGTAAGTTTACATACTTTAACTTTGTCCTGTGTAAAAGTAAACATAAGAAATTGAGCACTTATTTAAGCTATTATGCAACTTTTTACACATTTTTACTCCGACGCCACTGAGGATTATATTCAACCAGTTGGGGGAACTGAGAATAAATAAAATAAATCTTATGAACATCAACAAGACGCTGTGTTTCAAAGCTAAAAAGTGCACCATGTTTATGGGCACGTTTTGCTTGTAGGAGCAATAAAAAAGAAAAGAAAAGGGAAAGTAACTTGGAGGAATCAATCTGTTAGAAATTGTGGTCCTATTTATTTCCCCAATGAGTCTCCCAACAATTGCCAACTGTGTTAAGATCGTCTTTAATGCAGGCGTCAACCTTCTTCCTCCCAACCTCCACCTATCGTTTCTAGTCTCGCCATCTCATTCTACCGTCTTCTGTTCTCACTCTCATTTCCTTCCTCGCTCTTCACGGTTCACCTCCTCCTCTCTAACCCGGCTCGCCTCCCTTGGCCTCCTGATCCCCACACAACCCCGTGCTCGTCCCTCTTTACACATCGCTCCTCTTGTGCTTCTCTCTAGAAGGTGAAATCAAGTGAAGTGCTCTTGCCCTGATAATGTAATGAGCCACTCCCCCCTTATCTTCAAAAGGACAGCTAATGGAAAAAAGGAAGTATTCTCTCTCTCTCTCTCTCTCTCTCTCTCTCTCTGTCTCTGTCTCTGTCTCTCTGTCTCTCTCTGTCTCTCTATGTGTGCGTGTGAGACAGTGTAATGTATGGGGAGGTTGTTGATTGTTTCGTCTGGAAGCGTCATGAATTTGCCCACTGTTCCCCCGGTGAATAGATGATAGCATTCAGGCCCCAACGCTCGGTGACCTTCTCTGTTTGGCTGGAGATGTGTGGATGTACGTATATTAAGGGTCTGCTTTGTCTCTGTGGCGGTTTTTAGCACAGGACAGTGTGAACGGACTTGGCTTAATCAGCAAACCCATTTTGTGTGTGAGATGAAACTTTATTTATCTTTTTATGGCACTCACAAGGGTCGGTCGGCTTCTTAATGCTGCAATCTTCTGTCACATCTAACAGCAAAGAAACGGCAATTTCATTTTGTGAACCAGATCTTTTTGATCCGATATCTGAATTTAAATATATATAAATGCTGACTTTTTTTTGATCCAGAATGCTTTTACTTAAAGATTTTGTGTTTTTGGCCAGATGGATGAATAAAGCACACAGTTGTGCTGCTGCTCTATGCCTGGATTCACAATCTTGTCAACCACAGAGCTTCTAAATCTGAGCTATAGGCTGCTGAGAGGGAGGGGCTTACTAAAGACGTTGGAGCATAACGGTAGTAAAAGCAAAAAAAAAAATTGTCATATCTGAACCCTTTTGGAGGAAAAATATTTACATTTTTCTAAAAAAAATTCACTAAATTAAGCAACACAATTACTTACCAAGCCTTTCTGCCATGAAGAAACACTGTTGTAACTTATTTATCCAGATTATAAATATTCTTACTACAGATGCCCCCATATACTGCTGCTCAATATTATAAAAACATACTGCGTGCGTCACTGTCGCTGAATGTTGCAGTGAAACTTCAGCTGTCAAGAGTCTATCCGCCGACAGCAGGCTTCCTTAACTTGCTCCACCAGTATAGAGACTCCAACATATCTATTTCTGAGATAACTCTTTTTTTTTTTTGTTATTATAAAAGTGTGCAACATTTTCTTTGGTGCCAAGCTTACACTTTCAGAAGAAATTCGGCCGAAACGTCACCTGCACAGCAACACAGAAACAAAGAGTCTGGATCTGAGACCTCAAACTCTTCTTGTCTAATCCAAGAATTATGTCTGGACCTGGTTTGATCCCAGTAGCGGATTGGATGATTCCCATCTCTAATTTTTGTTTCCTTGCTTTTAGTAAAAACAACACTTTTTAGCAATTCAAAAATTAGAGTCAAAACCACTCAAATTAATGTCAGAGAATGTGCAGTACTGAACTTCACAGCTCTGCCCTTCCCCCACTTTGCTCTTGCATACAAAAATGACAAATTTGTCAGTCAGTCATGTTTATAGAAACCAAAGGAGTTTGATCTCGATAAGGTCACGCTGTTTTAAAACTACAGTCGGCAAGCTAGGACAAGCATTGCTGCTGAGAATCGCCTTTCCAGTCTTACTGACCACTGAAAGTGCTTCGCACTGCAGGTAAATTCACCCAGTCACACAAAAGCGCACACATTCATACACAGATCGACAGGCAGCCTGGGGCTAAGGGCCCTGCCCAGGAAAACATCAGCATGTGGAATCAAACCTGCAACCTTCAGATTGCAAGAGGACTACCACTGAGTCCCCAGCTTGTCATGGGTTTTTGTTACTCTGTAAGAAACAGGACAGCAAAAATCTAAGACATCTCATAAGCATTTTACATGCATTTATACAATGTTTTTGCTTAAATCTGCATTAAAACTATCTAAATAATCAACATTACAGATAAAATCATAGCTGTTATTTTTAATATGGTAAACTGTTTTGCTTTTGTGTTTTTAAGTGAATGAAATCAGATCATGGTTTTCTTCTCTGTTTAAAATCTTTGGTAAAACCCAGTGATCGCATGAAACCGAGGTATTTCTACTAAAAGTTACCGAACCGTGTGAATCCAAAAGCAGCCCATGCCTGGATTCAAGTTTGTTGAATGTAAGGGTATTACTCCTTTAACATGTTTAATTTTGTGGTTTTTTTGAAAATTTCATCAACCCTCAATCCAAGCAGGCGCAACCAATGAATAATGAATTGGTATGGATCATTAAGTAAAAAGCTACCTATGCAACATTAAGTTGGTAGGATACACTCTTTTCACTGTAGATGCTTTTGCAACCAATAACAAGGAAAACTTGCTTTCGAGAAGGGTTATTTGTTCGTGAGTGACAGTCAGTCAGAAGATGAGCTAAGATGCCTGCAGGGTAGAGAGATGAAGAAATGATCATTCTCTCAGCTGATGATGTCATTTTTTGTTGTTGTTGTCTTCTCCAGGTCAAAGTGACGCAGGAGCTAAAAAACACTCACACGGAGCAGATGACAAGGCTGCACTTTAAACATCAGACTGAATGTGACCTGCTGGAAGACATGAGGTATGACGGCTCTCTGCTCCGCACGATTCGCTCTTAACAGGATCCTCTTCCCGTTCCATGTGAACAAAGCATGAGAAAATGAAAACCTTGAGCCAAGTGGCAGATGTTTTGAAATCTTTTCATCCTCGGTGGATGTGATTTGCACGGCAATGATATGCGTGCATCGCAAACGGCAAGCAGCGAAGGGACGTGAGAAGGATGCAAACGAGGAGGGAGGTTGTCATATTTGTGAAGCAAGACAAGTCATAAAGGAATTTCCTGCCGTCCTCTAATTCCTCCACGTTCCCATTTCTTTTCAAAGTGTCAGTCCATATCACTCCGTTTTTTTGTTTTTTCCATACATTTAGGGTCCATTCACGCTGTGATTCTTCAATCTGGTTTTCTTTCCGTTTTCCCCGTATGGATTCGGCTGTGGAATAAAACCTGGGTTCCTTTTCTCAGTTTCATTTTATCTGTTGACTAAACATTGATTATTTATGACAAGGGGAAAAAAAATACTGTGTGCCTTTCTGCTCCCATTGCCGTCCTCTGCTCTGTCTCAGCTCTTCACTCTGTCCCACTCCCTGGACTCTGGAGGCAGCTCCAGCTGTTTGTGACCAGATTGGCCTGTTGCTGCAGGGGTTTTGGAGAGTGAACAAGGCTCAGGTCTCACTTATGCATACCACTGGCTAAAGATCTCAAAAACTGTCCTTGTTATCCTCATCAGTGGGGGAAAGACAAAGCTGTCTGCAGTGTTTTCTCTGTGGGTTACTCAAGCTTTTAATGTTTTGTAATTATTTGTGATGACACATTTTGACGGTGGTGAAATGGGGAGCAGCAGGGTTTTGTGGTGATTGGGGAACTTGTCCTTTGATTAGGTGGCCGGGGCTCGGGCCCCTGCAGTGACCCACATCTGTTTGCTGTTTGTTTCCTTAAGCAAGTCATCATGGCTCTTGTATGTCTCCCAGCTGACAACAAAATATTACTGCAAACCATGAAACGAGTCAGAATAATAACTGAACTGATTCATTGAGGAACTCCACCGACTTTATTACAAAAGGTCCTTCACGCAAAGTCTTTGATTTCATTGCTGTGTTACAACATACTGTGCAGTGATCACATGGGACAGTTACCGTAACTTGCAAACATATGTTTACCACTAAAACCTTTTCACATTTCGTCTTTATTCAGCTGCAAAACCGTTTATTGGAATTGTATTTATTAGAACACTACAAAGCAGTGGAGGAGAAATGTGCTTTTCCATTGTTTGTCTTATTTGTTTTCTGCCCCATGGGTCAGTCCTCTGTAGAACCACATTTTGCTGCAATTATAGCTGCAAGTCTTTTAGGGACCAGTCTAGAGAAAGAAAAGATTTATGGCCGTTGTTCTTTGCAAACATCATAAGCTCTGTAAGACTGGATGAACAGCAATTTTAATATCTTGCCACAGACTCTCACTTGGAATCTGGACTTTGACTAGGCCATTCAAACCCATGAATAAGCTTTGATCTAAACCATTCAAATGGAACTCTGGCTGTGTGCTGGAAGGTGAACCTCTGACCCTATCTTAAGTCCTTTTCATCCTCCTACATGTTTTTTTTCTTAGAAGGTTTTCTTGTATTTAGTTTCATCCATCTTTGTTTTATACCATTGTTCCTGTCCCTTTGCAACAAAAAAAAAACACTCCATCACCATGATGCTGCCTCCAACATGTTTCATGGTGATAGTAGTAGGTTCAGCGTGATGCGTGCTGTTAGTTTTCCACCGCACATTACTTGGCTCTTGGCAAACTGCAAATAGGTCTTCTAGATATTCAAAGCTTGGGATATTGTTTCATAACCTAGCCCTGCTTAAACAGCTCCACAGCTTATCGGAATGCAAAGGCATCACACTTTAAAATATTTTTGATATATTTTCCTTACAGTTATGCATTAATTTGTGTGGATCTTTTCCATAAAATCCCATTAAAGTCTGTTGTACCTTGCCTGTAATGTGACCAAATGTGAGCAAGTTAGTAGAAGATAGGTTTTACATTTAAATTTACTGTCATGGTAAAAGTATATCATCTTTAGATTACACAGGTTTTACACACTTAATATTTTTGTACTATTGAATCTGTTCTTTTAGTTTTCTTTAGTTGTAGACTGTAAATTTTTTTTATTTTTACAATGCCTGTATATTAAAAAAATGGCTCATTAATTGCTGGATAACTGGAAAAATTAATCTGGTAAACTATGGAGACCGACCTATCTTTGAAATGATTGAAGCATACAGCAGGATACAGAACCTCTGGCCTCAGGAGACATTTTTCAAAGTTGAAAAGTGCATATTTTTCCACATGTAGAATACATTAAATGTAGCGCCTTAATCCCAAAAGCTGCTCTGAGGTTTTTCTGGGGTTATTTACTCTAATCACACCACTGGGGAACTTGAATAAAAACACTGACTGCACTTGTCGGCAAATTCTATAAGGTTCAGGATGACTGTAAAGGAAAAAGAAATGGTAGTAAGGAAAGATGAAAGAGGAAGGTTAGTGGTTTTAGTCTTCTGGTTTGGTGCCTTTACTAGACCAGTCTTGAGTAGGGACGGCCAGAAAGACAGGGAAGAGAAAATGAGGAGTAGTCGGTGGGCTCAGGGAGTCCACTTGGTGTCCTCAATCCAACTAAATCCCCCTATACCCTTATATCTGGCTCAGCAGAGATGCACAACCACCCACTACTGCTGACTATTGAAATCGGCTCACAAAGAAGACATATGTTTGTATTGCTCTCGTTTTGTAAAACTGAAGTCCATCATGTGGTTAAAGTGTGCTTTACTGGGTTTCTGCAGATTCAAAGTGTATTTTATGAATGCCTCGTGTCTTTACCTCTTTAAAATATTTTCAGCTCTAAGAATACATTTTTATGAGAACAGCTGGATGAAGTTTACTCGAATCTAGTCATTTATTAAGACTTTAAGAATATTAAAATAATCAGTAAAAGTGCCAGTGTTGTAGCTAATGGCGCAGGTTTTGACAGGGATGTTTATGCGATTGCCTCCCTGTTCAGCTGGAAGGGATTTATGAAAACGATAATTGAAATCTGCTATTCACACAGATTTATTGACAGATTCCTGGGAATTATCTGTGCATATCGTTTAAACATAATGGCTCTCTATGCTGAGTAGTGAGATGAAGCTCACCAATTTGAATCCAGAAGTCTCTCAGGGTCCTGATGAGGGCACGTCGCTGCGGCTTCCATAATTTAAAAGCCCGGGGAACAGAAAATCAAAATTTCAGATTAATGCAAAACTAATCTGCAAGCTGGTAAAAGCAATTAGACAGGGGTGTCTCTGCATTTTACAGAATTATACTGCAGAAAACCGCAACTGCTACTCCAAGCAACAGAGAACTTGTAAGTAGTAAAGTGCTATTAATCATAATCAACATTAACACAGCAACACTATTCCCATACCACTTGAGTAAGAGCAGAGATTGATCATCTTTGGCTTCGTTCTAAGCAGCTTCACTGTGTACAAGTATTGTTACTACTGTTAAACTGTACCAGTGACAGTCCCTGAAAATAGCTTTTTGAAATGAACAATGACTCCATGTATCCACAGAGATCTGTTTGACAGGTTCACTGTGATGTTGTTCTGCTGTGGTTGAACAGAGAAGGAAGAACTTAATCTGTCTCTTTTCCTATTGATTTTTTTTGTTTTGTTTTTGTCAGACCATCATATAATATTACTAATCATCTGTGGCATGGTCAAGGCTTTTATGCCATAGTTCATAAATTAAGAAATAAAGGGTTGACGTCGGGGCTATTTCAGAGGGTGAATGTTGGCCTGCAAATGTTGGCCTGCTTTATCCCTTCTAAAAGCAATCTTGGTGTATGCTTGAGATTGTTGTTCTGGCTCATCAGCTCAAACTGAAGTCCAAATTCAAATTGAGGAAAAATAAACCTCAAGTTTTGTAGAAAACATCTTTGATGAGTTTCTTATTTAATGGGAACATTGACCAGTAATTGTTTGGGGCATTAGGAGTCAGACTGTATTGACTTAATTTTCTTAATCAATTAAAGTGAAAAATCAACAAACCGTTTTCTATGAGCCAAATTTGGCGTTTGTTGCAAACCGCAAAAATAAATGTTAAACAATGACTCAATACACTAAAGAACATTAATGCAAAGCACCACCTGTAGCATGACAAAAATATATAAAACAAAACCTTTCATATTTATGTATTTCAAATGGGGAAAAAATCAGACCACATTGTGAATGTAAAATATGCTAAATGGAAATGTGAAAATGTGAAATTGAACTAAACAAAAACGGGCCTTATTTCAGATATGAGTTTAATAATAGAGACTGTGACATTTCTGTCTAACACATAGGATTTTTATTTCTTCACTGTTTGAGGTTTAGAAATTTAAATGATAAATCACATGTTCTCCCTGTGAATGCATAGGTTCTCTCCTGATAGCTTCTTCCCACAGTTCAAAATAATGATTATTAGGTCATTTGGTTTCTCTAAATTGCCCTCAGTTATGAATGTGTTTGTGCGTGGTTGTTTGTCCTGTGTGTCTCTGTGTTGCCCTGCAATGGACTGGCGACCTTTCCAGGGTGTACCCTGCCTCTCGTCCAATGAGTGCTAGAGATAGGCACCAGCCTTCGCTGACGAATATGCTATTAGCTTTAACACATGCATATCTAAATCGAGCTATAACAATAATTGAACCAATACCTTAACCAGAATGGGAGCCTTTATCTAAGTTTACATGTTGTGTATACTTGGATAAAGTTGTTCTATAAGTAAATGAAATTATTGAATAAAATGCCTTGGGCTCCGCGACAGTAGGTGATTACACACGCCCTTTCACCTTGGCATTCTTCCGGTTGGCATATGGCGTCACACAAATAATAAACAAATGTTGGCGGCAGTGAAGTGAACAGAGTAAAATCAGGATATGCACAATGATTGAAGAAACAATACATTTTGTACGTACTGTACTGTTTGTGTTACATGACATGTTGTCGCTGCTGTGCTGGTATTGTACTGGTGTTATTCCTGTTTCCCCTGTCTCATCACTTCCAGAAGAGGGGGTGCGCACGCCAGTAATAGTTCGACTAACCTGTGATGTTGTTTACATGCAGAGGAATTCGACTTTCTAACTGCATTATCTGGGTGCTTTAGCTCAATTAGAAGTAGGCCAGTTCGGTTTGACTTCAGCCAGGCTAAAGTGTATACATGTATTTCAAAAGTCCAAATTTAGTCGGATTATGGCAATAATTCGGTTTTCTCTTACTGCATGTAACCCCATTGTCTGTTGTTATAGGTGATGACAAACAAACCCCATCACAGCTGAAGCTAAATTTCTTTTACACAAGCTAACATTAGCACTGTTCCATAGCAGGTTGCCAAAGGAAGTTGGAAAAGTAGCAGTTTGCACCTCACGTTAGCTGTTACTTTAAAAGTAATAAATAGATTATCTATTTTAATGATTTTCACTTTGACTATTTAGGCAGATAATTATTAAAAACCCACTAGACGGTCTTGGCATGCTTTTGCAACCACTTGTGTTTGTTTTCAATTAGTGTTGTGAAAAGGAACTGTTTTCACCTCACTGTGCGCCCGTGTTTTCAAACCAGCGGACCACAGAAACACATACATGGCTAATATAAACGCAGCCATGTCAACTGAGGTAACCAAAGTCATAATTTCCTTCCAAATTATGTTGATTTTTGAAGTGTGTTAACACACATTACTGGCCACTTAACATGAAAAGAATGTTAGCAATATTTTTCTAAAGTTTTATTAGCAAGGCATATAAATGGATTGCCGTAAAGTGGTACTGCTTCTCACGAGATACGTGACTTTGCAAGACTTCAGATCACTGGAGATGTAAAAGTTGGAAAGGCGGCATTCATAAGGAGCCGAGCGGGGTTAGAGTCCCTGTAAAGGGTAATTTCTAGCTCCTACTGGCTCAATAAAATTATAAAAAACCTTGACAAAGTTACTTTGAGTACCTTTTTAAAAGACAGTGTTTAGTTTCTATCTGTATCATCACGTTGATCTTTCCATTGTATTCCTACCTATAGATTACAGAGTTTTCCTAAATAAGATGAAACCCTTATATGTCCTGTGTCTGCATGATCTGAAGAATTTCCCGCATCACGTCTTGTGGTGATCATGCAGTGTGAAAACAACGTCTCTCCTCTGTTCCTATTTCCGTCTGTGACTCAGGTGGCTGATCTCAGTCAGTGTGCCGTTAACCAGTGATTTCAGCTCTTTCCTCATGTTTAAGTCCTCGTTTTCTTTATCAGTGAACCTTTTGCCCTCATTAAACCAAACACTCTCACAACTTAAGAACATGCACAAACAGACACTCATAAAGTAGATCCACTTCTTGCCCACTCTTTAAGGACTTAAGTATTTCCTGTCAGGCGCGTTCACTCTGTTTTCTTTTCTTGTTTTCTACTTCATGCACAGCTGATGCCGACATGATTTTCTGACTCGTACACTTTGCACATACAAAGATGAATTCATCATAACCAGAGCGAAGCTGAAAGAGCATTGGGGGAGAACAATAGGAACAGTGGAAGAAGAATTACAAAAGCAGAGTGCAAAAACCCAAGATGGATAAAAGACGACTGCAGAGATTAATGAACAGGGTGAGCTGTTTTAGGAAGTAGAATAAAACTACAGTACAGTATACTGTTGCTCAATTGTTACGGTTTTTCCACCACTGTAAGAAATAAGTAGTGTCATATAAACATGTAAGATAAACCTAAGACATAACTGGGTGCCCATGTTTACAGATCCAATCTCTGCTGTAATGTCACCATGACATCATGAATGGTCTAGACATGCCCCGGGATCCCAGCGCGATTTGTGATTGCGGATGTGCTTATTGGCTGTGAACTGGTGTTTATTTCTCTTCTGGTTTTTTTTTTTTTTTTTTGAGCCACCTTACTGATAGGGCTGGACGATATAGAAAAAGGGCATACCGATAAAGGGAATAGTCATATTGATCGATATCGATAATTATTGGCAACTATCCAAAAATGGTTATTACCCATTATATTATAATTGAAAAAAAATTATGTTAGTAATTTAAATTAAAGGCTTATCTTGATGTTTTTTTTATATCTTTTAATTTATTTATTTGTTTTATGACACTTTATTATTGGCTCAGACAATTTGTTTACTTTTCATGTAAAAACCGGCTCAATAAAGCTAATTCTCTGTTCATGTGCTAAAGCTAACCAGCTACTCACTGATGACTGAGTGTAGAGGGTGCCCAAAACATTGGAGCCCAGTCCAGACTGAGCGCTGAAGCCAGCAGGTCTGTCCACCCCGTTTGTATTTTTTAAAAACGTTTTTCGCTTCTGAGAATGTAGTGGAGAACGGGGGGTGGACAATTTAAAATTTGCGGATGTTGTTAGCAGCGCGGCCAGGGTGTGTTGAGCTGTCTCTGTGCGAACGTGAAAGCAGCATCAGCAACTTTGCTGATTGTATTATTTCCTGTATTTTATTTTGTTCATTTTTACATTTAGTGTTTATGTGCATTGAGGATGCGGCATCTTTTGCAGTTAAAGTCATTCGCTCTTTTTTGTGGTTTGAGAGCAGCGAGGGCTCAGTGATGGAGCTGCCTGGGTCTGTGTTTGTGATTGGTTTGGGATAAGTAATGATTGTAGTAATAAGCTACCTGATAGAATATAATAAAAATTCCACCACATATCTATGGATCAATAGATATTGTTATTGAATTACTGTCCAGCCCTACTTACTAATAGACAAATATGTAGCAATAAAACATAAGTCTGTTAAAGCAACACTAAAGAGTTTTTAACACTTTAACAAAGTTATTAGTTTTAAGCTGGATTCAGTGGTTCTTGAGCCAGAAACTTGAGCAGCTTCACGTGGGTCAGCACTCAGCAGTCCTCTGCTGGCCAGAAACTGTGCTAAACAACTTTGGTTCGAGTAGACAGTAGTGGGAGGTCTCTACCTGCTTTACGGCCACACTGCTCTATCAGATCATTTTTACAGTTTCAAACCATCTACTGAACTGCCAATAATCATACATTCATTAAAACATATGAAATACATCCCCTTGTCTGACGACATCGTTATCTGCAAAGCCGGTGCGAGCAACAGCAGGCTGCGGCATGGTTGTTTACGACAGTTGTAATTCCGCTTTCAACCAGTAGGGAGGAGAAGCGGGAAACTTAAAGTGTAACTGAACCCCCTGAAAAAGCATAACCCCGCCCCCAGACAACATTTAAAAAATTCTACAAAGTAGGCAGTGAAAGGAAGAACGGAGGGGTATGGCCAAGTGTTGAGGAAAAGCGGAGGGGGGAATGTGGGGGTGTGTTCAGGAGGACAGTGACAGCTCGCTTAATGTGACACTGAAACATGGACAGTGACCAAAGCGACGTTGGCAGTTTTGCGACTGATCAACATTCATCTGTTTTGAACGTTAGCCTATGTTAGCATTACCACTCAGAGACTGGACTCCTCCTGTCTTGCTCTGCCTCAGCAGCACCGAGCTCGGGCGGCGCTGGCTCGGCGCCCTGAACCAGCGGATCTCCTCCGTCATCACCGGAGATAGAGGAGTAGAGGGAGGCTTTATGGAGCTCAGCTGCCGCGAGCCGTATCAATTAGAGCCGCTGGCTCGGGGCGCTGAGTCAGCGCTGCCCGAAGCTGGCGCTGCTGCTGAGGGAGAGAGAGACAGGATGGGTGCGGTCTCTGAGTGGTAATGCTAACGTTCAAAACAGTATGTTAGCTATGCTAACTAAGTGCTAATGTGATAATAATGGTAACCTGAAAAACGCAATCCCACTCCAAACTAGCCATGGGGGAGGTGGGGGTGGGTGGGGGGGGGGGGTATGTCTGATAGTTTTATACCCAAACCCACAGGGCGTGTCTGTGAGACCATGGCTGCTGTGACATAGGCAATGCCTGTGGCGTAGAGATGTACCGCTCTCCACCAATCACAAAATTCAAATGCAGTAGCCCCCGTTCAACCCTAAGAGGGCAGCACTAAGACGTTTTTAGACCAAAAAGTGTAGAATTAAACAAGTTTACACCAAAATGTAAAAAAATCCCCTGAAACTGAAAGACTGCATTGGCAAAGACCCATTTATACAGTTTAGAAGCAAAAAAAGTTGTTTTGGGGTTTAGTTACTCTTTAAAGAGCATATTGCAGGTTAAATGTTTTCTAAAATGCATATAAATGTTGTACAAAAATTACTATATGAAACGTTTATTAAGGGTATTTTGAATTTCAAAATGCATAAAGGGACAAATTCTAATTTAAATGTTTCATAATCTTGACCTGTGACATAAGAGGGGGGAGTCATATGCAATGCGCTGCCTCAGCTCATTTGGTAGTTATCAGGTGGAGCGGTCATGTCATTGAGAGTGTTCACTAGTTTTGGATTGTGTTCATTTTTATTAAAAATGGTAAATTATTGTGTTTGCTGTACAAACACCAGCTGGTCAGGACATCGAGTCCACAGGTTTCCCAAAAGAAACGGCTCTATCTTATGTTTGTGGGTGCGTTTTGTGCAGCTGAAACTGCTATGAAAAACGTGGTCATTAGTGGCGCTCACTTCAGACAGGAGTTTTAAAATCCCAGCAATGTGATGGAGTTTTACATGGGATACCGAAGCAAAGATCAGGTGCGATTCACACCAGCTGCAACAGTGCCTTCGTTGCTTACAGCGTAGCTGGGGCCGCTGTCAGCGGCTGCTTCTGGACCTGCTGCAGGCAGGAGACACATCGGAGGCTCAGCTCTATGCAGACGGTATCTGTGCATTGTAAGTCTTGTTGTCTAACATCTGCTAATTACCAACAAAGAGTAGAAGCAACGTGATATGTGGGTTAAAGAAACAGTAAAGGTAGCTTGCAGCACCCTGGCTAATAACGTTAGCTTTGCTTAGCAATAGTTTGTTTTGGCCATTAATCCTTTCCCTGCTCTCCCCCTGGTCTCTCTCTGCTCTCTGGAGCGCACAGCAGGCTCATAGCTGTGTGGTTCTGGTCCATCATATGTTTAGTTGTAAACATTGGAAGTTTTTTTTCTGTGTCAGAGTCGGCATTAAAATTCCTAGTTTTCTATTGATAGAGCTGACAGGACTCCCTTCTTCTACGTCACTTCTGGTCTGGCGGAGGTTAAATCGTCTCACAAAAACGGCTCCAAAAGCTAAAATAATTAATGTATGAGTACATTTTTATTTAGCAGTTCCTATTACATTTCTCTAAACCGTGGTTTAAGGGAGGCTCTAACCTGCAACCTGCACTTTTAAGTGTGGCTTTAAGTGCTGCACGCCTCCATAATTTCTAAATGGGAGAACTTGCAAAATCGCAGGGTGTTCAAATACTTATGTTCCTCACCGTATACTTGCTTTAATAAGATGGTAACTGAGAACTCTGTTAGGAAAAGGTGTGGTGAAACCTAAAAACAGCTCTGACGGACGTGTTTGTTTGCTTTGCTTTGGGTAAATACACCGGTATTACAGAGTATATAAGAACTGCTGCTGTCTCCTGATGAAGTCTTTGTATAAAAAGATTTTCAGGAAATAACACACAATTACCACTTCAAGTGTGAATCAGATTTATTTCTGTTTTAGCGCTAAATGGTAATCGCTGATCCCACACACTATAAATAAAAGCTAAATGAAGTCATAGTTTAGAAACTGCTATTTTAGGCCGCAGGTTCTGTATTCAGATCAGGTGTAACTGTCTTGTAAACATGAGGTGTGGGTTAGATAGGGGTACATAAAAGCTGTGTGTACAACAAGGTATATTAGTATGCTAAAATGTCTACAAATTATGTTTTTAATTATGAAATTGTTAAAAGGTTATTAATCTTAGTTTTTTTCCCTTTAAACTCCTATGGGAAAATAAAGGTTTGGAAAAATTTTTTAAGGTTTTATTTGTGGCCACTACTTAGAAGGGGGAAGACATGCGGTAAAGGTTCACCGGGACGGGACTTGAACCCAGGACGACCACGTTGAGGACTGTAGCCTCCGTACATGGAGCGGCTGCATTTACCACTATGCTAAGCACTGTTTTAAGCATCACAGTGATACAACTATAATCAGTATAGATTTGGGTTTAAACCAAATTTTTCCATGTTTAACTGCACGTAAATTCATCCATCCTTCCATTATCTTTACCCATCCATCCTATGCAGGGTTGTGGTGGGACTGGTGCCTATCTCCAGCAGTCACAGGGAGAAAGGCAGGGTATACCCTGGACAGGTTGGCAGTCCATCGCAGGGGAGAATATGAGATATATTGGTACCAAATGTTGCATCCAGGAAGTGATTCTTGGACTGCAACAGTCTTCTTCGATTGTGATATGGAACGTATTTATTTTGCGAGGACCATGGTTATTTGGTATGTTGAGCAGCTCTATATTCAACCATGCACACGCCTGTAAAGACAAACATATTTTCAAATTCTACTGCGCTGCTCTTCCTGTTTGGTGAGCACCACCTCTTTAGCCGAGAACAAAAGCAGGGATTGGCCCAACAGACCCACAGGGCACATCAACTTAAGATGTTTTCTTATGTAGTGTTTGTGTGGCGCTGTGGCTTAGTTGGTTAAAGCGCCTGTCTAGTAAACAGGAGATCCTGGGTTCGAATCCCAGCAGTGCCTTTTTTTTTTATGCATACTTTGCCTTTCTTCCTATTTTTCACATGGTACCTCTTTCCTAATAATCAGAATCAAGAATCTGTTTTTTTTTGCCAAGATTGTGTACACAAACACTGAATATTATGGCACTGTTAAACTATAGTAATAGAAAAGGACATGCACTGGCTGGTTTTGGAACATAGCAGGTTCTGACTAAATGTCCAATCAGCATGTGTTTTATTATTTAACGTATGAAACGTGCAGACTCTCACTGACCGTTAACCTGTGATTGCTGCCCAGAACATAAAATGAATCTCCTTAAGTCTCGAGATAGTCTGGATAAATTTTGATGGAAAAAAGAAATTATTCTGCTCTAAATTGATTGATTAGGCCAGGGGTCCCCAACCCCCGGGCCGTGGGTCATGTGGTACCGGGCCACACAGAAAGAATAAATAACTTCCAGTATTTCCGTTTTATTCATTATCTGAGTGTGACCACTGTTTTATTTTGAATGACCGGATTCCTCCGTTACATAGCTCAGTCAAGAGGCTTGCATTGGTCGTGTGATAGTTACCGCTAATATTAATCCCACAAGCTAGCAAGATGGATAGAAAACAAATGTCTCTCGATCGTTTCTTTGGAAAAGGGAAAAGGCCCAAGGCTCTCACTGATTGAGTGTTGTGGTGAGTTAGATTTTTCATGCACTTTGTTTTTGTGGTAAATCTTGAATTATTATGTATGTTTATTATGTAGGTATGTTTAAATGTTACCATGGCGACCAGAGAGCGTTAGGGGGCTGAGTGTATGTTACTCGTGTTATGTTGTCTGCTCGATGTTAGGAGGACGCTGTTAATAAAGCTGCGAATACACATTGGATTTACGTCTATTATTTACATTTTTAAAATACCCCGTTTTTATACCGTCTGTTATCATTTATCCGCCACAGCTTAAAGGCCGGTTTGTAAACATATTGTCTCATATTAAACCAGTCCGTGGCGAAAGAAAGGTTGGGGACCACTGGATTAGGCTCTTCGTCCTCTGAACTTCAAGGGTTATTTTGCTTTACTGTAGAAGATTTCATGTCCGTTGTTTCTGGTTCTAATTCTACCTTTTTTACTTAAATAGTTAACCACTAAGCTTTCCTTGATAGTCGTTCTGTTTGACTGTGTTTATTTAGAGTTTATGAAAGGGATTGTGTTGCTACAAAAGACTTGCCCCGTGTGAGGCTCGAACTCACGACCTTCAGATTATGAGACTGACGCGCTGCCTACTGCGCCAACGAGGCCTCTGTGTTGCCCTCCTGTTCCCCTCCTGTTCCCCCAAAAAGGCTGAAAGCCACAGGCGGATGTGTTTGTGGTTTGAGGTACTACTCATTTTTCAGCTGATAGAGAGCTGGGGGGCTGAAATGTAACAACTGCTGCAGCCTACTGCAGTAGCCTGGGAACAGAACCTAGTCGCTCTGTTTTGTTTCTCTACTTGATCTAAAAAGTCTGTTGCTACTTTTAGCTGATGAGATTAGAAATCTAAAGCGATTTATGTTTGAAAAATAACTTTAACATGTCAAGGGAAAGGTTTGACAAGGAGGACTGCCTTATTGGTTTTCTCTGTAATTTGCACAGAGAGAATTGACTGTAATTATGCTGTCTGCAGTGTTGTTTTCTGTTTTTATGCGTCTTCTTCCACTGTTTGGATTCGCTTATGATTTTGGATTCTACATGTTAACATTTAATTGTATACAATAACATTTAAAGAGTATTATAACACCGTTAAAATATATTTTGGTCTCTTTTAATTGTTGACTTAAACATATATAGAGCGTGATTCATTCCATTTATGAATACATTTGAAAAGGGTTTGCCTTTGATTCTATAAGCTTTGTATGAACTAAATTATTTCTTTAGGGCATGTTGTTTTTAAAACATCTGGACTTTTTTCATTTTAAGCAGTAAAAAAGAAGTGAATAAAAAGGGATTTTCCAAGAAGGTCGTCTAAGTTGCTCATGTCTGCCAAGTGAAAAACTGATTGTCACCTAAGATCTCCATTCTCACAAAGAAACCAAATCTTTTCAGTCCACCCTTATCTTCACTCTCCTTAACAAACCTGTGATTTACAATAGATTAAACAAATTAGGAGAAACTTTGATCAAATTCTCTAAAGGCCCATTTACTTTCCACGTCGCCAGGACTGTGTTTTGTTGCGTTTTTTGGCAACACTCCAAAAATTGCAAAGGTTTGACAATGAGCTCCAAAGTGAAACTTTTTAAAAACACAATGTGACTCACGTAAACACGAGTCGAAAATATTCGGAAACGATGACGTCAGCCATGCCATCTAACAGTTGACTGATCGCCATGTTCTGTCTGTGGAACTGCATCTCTTCGGTTCATTTGGAGTGTTCAAGCAGAATCTGCTCAATGTGAAACATTTATGCCGTCAACGAATTTACACAGATTACAGGCATCAGATCCAACATCTGCCTCTATACAAGCAAAAAAGTTTCACCCTCTCCTTCATGTCTGGCATGTGCACGGCATCGTTCCCAGAACTATTTGCGCTTTCATTCGCATGCAGAGCGTTTACATTCCGCTGTTGTAAAAATGCATTTTGTTCAAGATACGTGACAGAAAACATTTTCGGAAATGTCTTGTTAACAGGGCCTTTGGAGCCCGTTGTCAAAGCTACGTGTTTTTGTCCGGCCAAGATGCTTTTGCCATGTAAATAAGAGGCCAAAGCCCAACAAAACATTTAGCGTTTTATTGCCGTGGCATTGTTGTGTAAATAGGGCCGTAGTCCTTTATTTGCTATTATGGGATTGTACAATGCAGAATGAATAAGTTGGACCCAGCCTCCAAACCTATTTGCTGTGGGGTTTTTTTTTTCTTTCATCTGGCTGATGTCCACACTGATTCCAATCAGTAAAACCTATATTAGGTCTGGACATCATGATTACTTTTACAAAAATATTGCTGTCTTTGCTAAAAAGCAAAGTTTTTAAACCAGTCTAGATACGCTGCGGCTTAAAGGAAGAAGGTTTGATCCTGTAGCCTTTTATCTTGTAATGTTAACTCCTTTTAGGAGTGTCACATTAAATTAGGATTCTTAACCTTTCCCAGGACCTTCAAGCAAATATGGTTATTTAAAGTACAGCCGGGTTTCAATGCAGGTATTCTTTTTTTTTATATTCTTTTTTTTACATGTGAAGTCATTACAACAAGCTTATTAAAGTTAAAGCGATGGCTTATGTGAAGTGCACATTAGTTGTCCGTGTCTGACCTGCCTAGACAGATCAGCAAACTCTCAGTTTGGAATAAAAAGAAGAATCCTGCTCTGTCTTTGCATCAGCAAGGATGGATAATTCTGGCCTGAAAAGATGATTTAACACACTGATGAGAATCATGAGATATGCTGCACATACTTCAGGAAGCCATGTGAACCAAATGGAATGAGAAGTTCAAGTCCTTTTTTTATTTACTAGGGCCAAATGGCAACTATAATTCATTTGAAAAGGGATATTTTTTCAGTGTGTAGATGAATGATGGTATTCTCCAATGTACAAACTGTTTGTTTTTTTCCCCTCACTCACTCAAACTGTGCAATGTTGTGCTTCTCATCGAGAACATTCCTGAGCTTTGATAAGAGCTTCCACCGTCTCTGATGCCAGGATGTTGTTGTTTTTAACAGAGAGGGCATGAAGATGGCTTGAATGGGTTGGTGGTTTCTGTTGGTCGGAAATGTTGTAGTTATTTTCAGAAAGATCTGTTAAGATCTGCTGAAAACATGAAGTTTGAAGCTATGAAAACACACCAGTAATTTCTTTCTTGAATCCAATGTTTCCCTCTGCGGCGTCCTGTGAATTCATGTTTTTAAAACTCTTTTGGTGGGAAATATGTATTTCAGCATCATCCAAATTGGCTTTTAGTTGTTTTTGTTCATCCCTCTGTTGCCAGTTGCTTACACAAGTTTGTCTCTCTGTCTGCAGGAGCTACAGTTTGAAGAAAGGACAGCTGGAGAGGGACTATGCACAGGTAAGACTGGCTGATAAATAGAGACATCTGAATTGCTACTAATGAATTATGTTGGCTGTAGCTCAGAGTCTGAAGGTCTCTGGAAAATACAAATACCTGAGCCAAAACTCACATTACATTAAACACTTGTCAGATTATGTGTACGACAATATCAATGCTGTTGGAAAGTATTGCTGATATGTAATACAGGATCTGTGGCGGGAGACACAGATTAGGAGCTCATCACCAAATGTAAATAATTTAAAGTCCAGTGGAAACATGCAGAAAGCTGATCAGCAATACAGGAGACTTTTCTATCTATTATAGGGAAGGGTTTGAATCATTTTTGACGTGATTATTTTTATTACAGTTAAAAAGGGTGAACAGCGTTTTACATTTTTAAATCGACTAACCTCACATCTATGTTGCCCCTGTTGCACATTGCCCTTTGTACTGATATTGCTCTGTTTGTGATGCAGTTCTGTCAAATGCAATATGGACTTTTGCTGGGTTTTAAAAGTACAAAAACTAAACCCAAATGGACCTTATGCAGGCTATGGTTAATCTTATACAAAACCTGGTCTGCTCTGTAATTCAGTAGTTATTTGTTGAATAGTAGTTACATTTTAAAATAGCCCAAACAAATTTGTCTTGATCTTATTTTTTCTACTGGCACTTGGTTGTGCTGCAGGCCAGTATGGTGGGAAAAGGCCAAATGTTCTGGGTTAGATAAGTCAGATGGCTTGTTCTGTTTTTGTTTTTCACGGTTTGGTGCCACTAGTGGCTTTTATTCATTAGCTGAACAGGAAGAAGAGCTGAGAGAGACTGGAAGAGATGCAGCAAATGGCTTTGATCCGGGTCTCAAACCCAGAACAGCTGCATTGAGGAGAAGTAGCTTCTATTCATGGTGCGCCTGCCGAACCAATTCAATTCAGTTTATTTATATAGTGCCAATTCACAACACATCATCTCAAGGCACTTTAGAAGAAAAATCATTTCAGGTCAATCATACATTGCAATTAATCATTCAGCTCATTACTCCAATCAGTTTAAAAGTTTTCTATTTACGGAAACCCAGCAGATTGCATCGATTTATTGACTTGCAGCATTGATTCCTCCTGAAGGAACACATAGCGACAGTAGACAATCTCCTGCGTTGTTTCGTCGACTTTACAGCAGTCCCTCATACTGAGCAAGCATCTAGCAGCGATGGAGAGGAAATACTTCCCTTTAACAGGAAGAAACCTCCAGCAGAACCAGAACCTGGCTCATTTGGAGCGGCCATCTGCCACGACTGACTGGGGGATTCGAGAAGACAGAGCAGAGACACAGATAGAACAAAAGAACTGATGTAGGAGTACTTTCTATGTAAAAGAAAGTGAACAACTTTCTTTTACAGCTGATACTAAGCCACTTGGTGCTCCAGGATTTACCATTAGACCCTGAGTAACATGTTATTTTGTACTTTGTACAGTAGATATCTAGTGGTCCTGTTCAGACAGTGACGGGTACACTTACCAGATTTACACACATACAGAAACATTCAAATGTCCCAAATCCTTGTTGAGTTGAAAAGAATAAAAATTCACATAAAACAGTTAAATAATGTAGTAATGCTCAGTGCCTTGCTTAAGTATTCATGGGCTTTGAACACCGTAACAACATCAACAACATCAGTTTACTTTATGTGATAGACCAACCCAACTCTACATAATGAAGTGGAAAAAAGGATACGTGGTTTTCAAGATTTTTTGCAAACCCAAGTGTGGTGTGCATTTATAATTGGCTCCCCTGAGTTCAAAATTTGTAACACGACATTTCACTTTAGTTCCAGCTGCAAATCTTTAGGGCTTTGTTTCTACTAACTTTGCACAAATCAAAAAGAATAAATTTGTAACAAAACAATAGATTTTGTTGTTATAAAGCTAGAAGGCTTAGTAGCTTCTGCAGCACGTGCAAAATCATGTAGTCCGCCATTATTGTTGTTGCAGTTACAAGTGAAGCAGCCGACACATGATGTGATGAGATCATCGTTTTAGAAAATATACGGATTGGCTGTACACACGAAACCGCAAGGGTATCGTTTTCAGATTTATCGACTTTGGGACCCGGTTTCAAAAAATAGCGGTTTCAGTCTCCGAAAACGCCGGATCCGTGTGGTTGAAAAGCTAATACGGTAAAAAATTTACACGTATACAGCGAAACGCATCTCCGTGTGGACGGGCACTCAGAATATTACATGAAATCAATAAAACGAGGATTTTAAATAGAGAAATGTCAGACGTCTTCAGATCAGCCTTTACAAGTCAACCATTACAGAAATGACTAAAATCTAAATAGAAATAATTAATCTTCTTCTTCAAAAATAAACCTATAACAATAATAGCTCCCTTTTTAAGTCATACAGGACAAAAATGGCAAAAATCTGAAATTATATTCTGAGAAAATAAGTATTATTTTCCATTCAAAGTAATAGAAAATAAAAAGCAGTATTCTCCCAAAGACACTTAAAGTGTATACTCCTGTCTTAGTTTTTTTCACTGTCGATTTAATACAGAACTCGAACTTTGCACAGCGTTTTCATAGTTTTTATCAGTTTGACCAACGGGATGTTTACTACCTGTCAGACACAGAAACAAATCTGCCAGCTATGAGTACGGTGCACTCTGCAACACATTAGTCGTGACCGGGATGGAATGAAGGAAATTTCTTCTTGTTTCATGCTTAAAGCTACACTTAAAGCTACACTTAAAGCTACAGACATGTCCACAAAAAGTGGACATGTCTGGGGAAAAGAAGATGTTGCTGCTAACATGAAACACAAAAACAAAGAGGCTTCTTTCACAACTAAAGTGCAAATTATGTGTCGTATTTTGTAAATTTCGCGCTGCGTGACTGAAACACTAGCTGGTAGAGCTCGGTGTCCGAGTGCTGGCTGGGCTTGGCCTGGGGTGGGCGTCCGTCCGCTGTAGCTATTTGTGTGAAGCCCCGGCGTGGGCCCGGGGGTCTTCGACGTTTTTCCCTTCCACATAACTTTCTAATAATGTCACACAAATTTTTTTTAAATAGCTGTATAAGCTACAATACATGAAAAACCATGGGACCACCATTCAAATTCACTTTCAAACAGGGGGGTCTTCGACGTTTTTCCCTTCCACATAACTTTCTATTAATGTCACACAAAAAAATTTAAAATAGCTGTATAAGCTACAATACATGAAAAACCATGGGACCACCATTCAAATTCACTTTCAAACAATTTTTTTACAATATTAAACATGTCTATTCAAACAACAAATGCCTAACACAAGTACTGTAAACTTTTGTACTGCTGTATTTTAATATGCATACATGTAATACAGTACTCCTTTCCCATTTGGCTCACAGTTCATCACAGGATAGGTTGGGCTGAGAAAGATCCGTGGGACCCATCCTTCAAATTGGGGGAAAAGAAGGCCAGATTTGTGCGTTACTTTTGAAGGAGCCTTCGAATCTGTACAGCCATCATCATATCGCTGTGACATAATTGGCCTTCAAAGGCTGCAGCCCCCTAAACAGAAAAGAAGAGGGAAAAAGTAGTTTGGCTATTCAAGAAAATAGCTGCCTATAATCAGACTTTTTCTCCTGTCTTCCATCTTTTACCAGAAGTAAGGACAAACTATTCTTTTTACAGGTAATGAATGCAACTTGTCAGCCAGTTCGTCCCAGTACAAGATAGTCCAAATTTCACGAGTTGGGATTTTATTTTTCCTTCAAAAAAGGATAAGCAAACGACACTAACTTTCTGGGGTTGTCTAGTCTCCAGAAATTATATTTGTTAATAAAAACTAAATGACTAATTTCAAATATGATGCAGCGACTGTCTTCCTTTGTCCCCCACCAGCATCACATAACAACATTATCCATATTGAGTACATTTTAGACATTTGAACCATTAAAAATAAATGAAAATAAATTAACCTAGATAACAAGGTAAGAAACACCACATGTCTTCTCCCCGTCATGATTCTTTCATCTAACTGCATCATGGTTATCATTATCAATCTTCTCAAAATGTAAGCTAAAGATATAAAAATTACTGATAGAAGGTACTGGAGAAAGAGAATAATCCAGTATGATAACATTTTTGAGCAATAAAACAGTTTAAGTACAATATTAGTTCTAGTTTTATAACTAGCGTTTAGGTAAGATTTGCTACTTTATGGTTGTAAGAACTGTCTTAACTTCGCTCCTGGTTAGAATAGTTTTATAAAGCTGGGAACTTTCAGATACAAGTCGATGCTTGTTAACACAAGAAGGCGGACCCCCTTGAGTTTACGGCTCCATCCTAATCTAACAATGCACATTTATGGCCATTTCTAATGTAAAGTTGACATTTAAAGCTTTAAATATACTTCAAATGTAATGCAAAACACATCAAAGCATATAATATATGTATATCTAATGAATATCTTTGCTCATCTTTGCAATCTTACACTCAACATTGATATTTTCCTCGGTCCCATCCTTGGTCACAATAAAACTGAGTGTGAATAAAAAACATCCAGGTAACGCTCTTCTTCTTCTTGTTTTAAATGGCGTCTGCCAAACAGCAAGCCACTCAGTCCAAACTCTCATAACCAATGAGATCGGAGCGCTGATAAGCCCCTCCTATTTTCTGAGACTTTCTATCTAACGCAAAAGCAAACACTTAGAGCAGAAGCAAAATCCAGAGGAGCAGTAGCAAAGATCTTGTTGGCAGGACGAAAACATGCTCTCCACAATAAAAGCCTGAATAGTGAAGAGCCAAAAAGTTGTTTTAAAGAAATAAAATAAGAATAGTTAGGAAGTAAAAATACATTTTATGTTTTGAAATATTAATATTTACTTATGAATTAGTTCATTTTGTTTCAGAGTGTTTTTTGTTTGTTTGTGAAACTCACATTTTTGCTTCTGAAATGTTCTATTTGGTTGCTTTATTCTGGTAGATTTTATGTGAGACTGTATTTTTTGGTTTATCCTTTTGGCACAAATCTTATCCCATAGGTGTCAATGATGGTTTTCTGAACAACTGTCAGGTCAGCAGTCTTCCCCATGATTGTGATTCCTACTGAACCAGACTGAGAGACCATGTAAAGGCTCAGGAACCGTTTGTAGGTGTTTTGGATTGATTAGCTTATTAGTGTGACACTTTGTGCTTAAAATATTGAACCTTGTCACAATATTCAAATTTTCTGAGATTTGTAATTCGGGGTTTCATAAGCTCTAAGCTATTGGTTCTCAATTATTTTCTGTCATTACCATATTTCACATGTGCAACTGGACTTTTCTTGTGGTCTTGAATTCGTTTCGTCTCTCATCCAAGAGGCTTCTTCAGTTCTGAAAACTGTATCAGATTTATAAGTGTAAGGTTCCTCTCTTCAAGGTCGGTGTCTAACCAAAAGGTTTAAAACCAACCTTGAACAGAGGAGGTGGTTTGAGATTCCCCCTTTTCAAACACATACAAACCCGCCCCACTATTTGAGAAGCACTGCTCTAAGCCATAATCATCAAAATTATAACAAATTCTTGAAATATTTTTTTTTCCACTTGCCATGCCCCCCTTTATGTTGGTGGAAGTTTGTGGCTGTAATGTGATAAAATTAGTAAATGATTTTTTTTTAACCACCAGTCATTACACATACAAATAAGGAGGGACAGCAGAAAATAGCACAGCAAAGGCAGAATACTTGTTTGTTTGTGTGTGTGCGTCTGTGTGGTGTGTGTCTTCATTTGTGTGGTTCTTGAATGATTTGGTTTCCTGTGGTCACACTGACAATTTTCAGATGCTCATTATCCCCCGGTCCCCGCCCACATTGCCTTGCCCTTCCTCCGCCTCTAGATGCTCTTCCTCTGCGCTGTCTGCTCCACCTAAGGGTTAGAGGCTGCCTAGCAACAAGCCCTCTAATCAGTAAGACAATGGAGTTCCTCCTAATTGTGGGTGTCTGTTTGTGTGGGGATGTCTGAGCACAATGGACTTTTTTAAGTAAGAATTTTTGAGGGGAACCCTAAAAACACAAAAACAAAACTGTGATTTACCCTTTACTGTCATTGAAAATAGTCATTTGCTCCAAGTGTATCTTTAGTTGCTCTTTCCCACAGGCACTCAGATAAACATTGCTATTGATTGCTCCAGTGAAGAAAGGGGAAAGCATTAAGGGGACATTAAAGATGCTCAAAAAGAAAATGAAATATACAGTTAAGACAGGGAAAAACTGAAATAAACTGGGGCATTTGAATGGGAAGAGAGCAAAATGCCTTTAAACTGCCATTTAACCTCTGTCCCTTCAGTTTTTCAAAGCAGGCGTCTCCCTGTTAGGGAGTCGGCTGCAATTACCAGCAGCTAATTAAGGGATCCATGTCCTCCATGTATGTGATTGTGTGTTTTGTTTGTAAGGGTTAGCTGCTTGTTTCATGTTCCCCTCCTACGACATCAACATTACAGGAATAGTTTCAGGCTGAGGTCACACTTTACTGTTCATCCCAAAAAGGACTGCCTGCCTGCTTTCTGTGGCTGCTGCTCTGTTTCTCTGCTTCTGGAGATGCAGAGTGCACTGTGACATATATCAGAATTATTATGATGGGGAAGTTGAGGTTGTGTAAGGTCTGCAAGGTTTTATGCTTAGTAATAACCTGATATTCCTAAATATAGTGGTTGATTTAGATAAAAGCTGTTTTTTTTAGTATTTCTGTTAGGGCTGGGCGATATGGCCTAAAAATAAAATCTCAGATTTTTTCACACCAAATCCGATTTCAGATTTTAAGCAATTCTTTTCTTTCTCCCTTTACTTTCTTAAACAGAAATAACAAATGACAGAATCTATTTTTTTGAAACTTTTATTTTAATATCTCCTTTGGGAGTCTACCTGAATTCAAAGTTGTGTGCAAAGTTGGTAGCACACACCTGACGTCCAAAGTTTTCAGTAGGTAAATAAAGCCGGGCTTTTCCATTGTATAAACAGACACCATATCTTTGGCAATAAAAATTGTGATGGGATCTTTGATTGCTTGAGCATCTCGTAGAGAGCAGCACTTCTCCCACTCGACGGAGTGCCTCTGTTTCAGGTGTTGAAACTAATTCGTTGTACTCCCACCTTTGGTAGCAACAGCCTTCAAACAGATTTTGCAGCGTGCTGTTTGTTGCTCCAAGTCTGAAGTCGCAAAACCGAACCAGTTCAATATAATTGAAGAAACTGTCCCTTTTTTGGGAACAAGCTCCTCTTTGCTAGTTGCTATTGTGACGTCTACGCGTGGCGAGAGACGGACTGGCTGACCTTGCTCCAAACTACGGAAGCCCAAGAGAGCATCTTCTCAGGTGAAGAGAAGATTGTTGGGAAAATCTCGATTTTCCCAAAACTAAATCTTCTTAAACGGCAAATTCGAATCAATCGATAAAATCGATTTATCGCCCAGCCCTAATTTCTGTGTTTTCCTACTTCAACTTTATAATTTTTGGTGTCTCTTTTACTCTATTTCTGTCTTGATTTCGCTCACCTGCTCTTCACATGTGCTATATAGTAAAAGTTCATGCAACCATCCAAAAAGCATATTTTTCTGATCATGCAGTTTGGTCAGATTTTGCTTGTTCTCATCACAGCTTTGCATTGTGTACTTTGTTTTCTTCTCACCATCCAGTAACAGGCATGTTAGGTTAATCAGCCCTCAACTTTTGCCACATGTTCCCCTGTTCTTTGCAGTTATTAAGCAGGTATTAAAGATGGATGGCAGGATGGGTAGTTGTTTTCATTTTAGCTCATTTGCTGTAACGGGTGTGCCCTGTTCTGTGCACTGGTTGGATGCACTATTCTATACATTTGTAAACAGTCACTAATGACTAACTGGTAATTACTATATGTTTATCATACACTAAACATATATTATGAATTAGGGATCTTAGAAAATATCAATACGCCAATATATCGCAATATTTTATGTTACGATATTGTATCAATATTCAAAAGTTCAAAATGTGTCGATTTTTATTTTATTTTTTGGAATTTTAATGGAACCATTAATGATGCCAGTAATTTTTGTAGTAAAATCAAAAGTATGACTGCTAGTTGGTGGCTGTTTTCACCTTCTTCGTTCCAATAGATCAACTAGGCCTAGATCTAGTAATAAAACTGGATGTGTTAAAGTATGAAACAGGTTGGAGTGTTTAGAACGCTGTGACAGATTTTCTACAGTTAAATTAAGTTTTAAAAATCGCAATAACTAGTCTAATTAATAGTATCATAATATATCGCAATATATCATCTCCCCTGTATTGTGATACATATCGTATCACCAGATTCGTACAAATACACATCACTATTGTGAATATATGATTCTTCACAATTTTCATTGATCTGAATTTGTATTTCTGTAACAGTATAAGTTATGACATTTAAAAAAAAAGTATACTCAAAACAGCAACATCCACACACCTCTAATAAAACTGTGAAAAAGCCTTTAAACTAAATTCAAATTTTTTTGCCTTAGGATGATTTATCACTCCATTCTATAATTAAGTTGTATGTTTTAATAGAGATGAAACCCCACAGAAAATAAAAATGTTTTTTTTACAAAATTCCTGACACCTGCTGTTATATATTGTGTTTACGACCTTAGAAGTTCAAATGAGTCGTTCGGACCCAAACTTAAAGTAATGCCTCCCTGCCTAGACCCACCTGTAACCCTAACGCACCTCCTGAGTGATCTGATTGTGTCCAGACTGACCTAAATACAGGTGTGAACACACAAGAGGTCTTGAGGGCAGTTGTCTTCTGAACACCTTCAAAGGACGCCTTGGACATTTGAATCAACCATCTGAACGTATTCTGCCAGCCCCCTTAAGAACAAAACCTTCTGGAGACAGTTCCTAGAATCAATACCGCCGTCAGATGTTCTAAAGCAATTAAGCAGCTATCTGAAATACTCTAAATATAGGATTTATTTTTCATTTAAAACTTTACTTGTCACAATCCTCCTCAGTAAAAAACTTGTTCTGTCACAAGTCAGGATGTTCTTGATCAGGATGTTGTATGAAGGGTTATTCTCTCTACTATGTAGTCAATTTGAATCTCATTTGTGGAATCTACTATCAGTACACAGCACAAAATGGGAATTATAATAAATCAGTGTAAAGAAGAAGATACTTTATTTATATAGCACCTTTCACAGAGAAAATCACTAAGTAATTTACAAAGACCTAATGGTAATAGCAAACCATTACCTGTTTTAGTGCTGTGCTGTTTTATGTATAAAATCTTTTGTGTCTGTGCGCTGACACTGAGTTTGGAAAATGTCACATTAATTTCTTCTCCTGTTCCATTATATTACATATGTTGATCTACCCTTCTAAACTCTTTCAATCTTTAGCCAAAATACCTTTTCAATGTGTGCCGGTGCTTGAATTGTATTGTTACTGAATCGATCTGTCATACTACAGAAACAGGAGTTTTTTGCACAGCTGATAGCCCTGTTTGACTTGGCTACATGTTTGTTTGCATATGAAGTGTAACTGAGATCACCTTGGAAGGATTGTAATAGCAGGTGTGAATGGTCGCTGCCAGGTCTTACCCAAGCCTCTGTCCCTTATTGTTTCAACAGATTTGGCCCAGACAATAAAAGCAAATTACAAACCCATGAGTCACATGTGAATGAAATCAGAAGAACTACTGTGAGAAAGTCCGTGTGTTGAAAGTGTTGAAATGGTAATGCATTGTCAGTAAGGGTTTTTAAGCCATGAACAAAGACATTTTGCTGAAAGAAAAGTTATTTTACATTTAGTAACAATATTTGAGTTGACATAAAAACATGGATTTTAACTGTGTTACCGGTGGCTGGACAAACAGACATGACCTTATTTTATTCCTCCACAGCTACTGTCTCCCAACATGCAGGACTTTTGTTTTACACACCTATATGAACACATGCACTTCCCCAGCAATGCCTTCCACACAGCATTAGGGTGCTGTCAGCTGCAATCTTTTCCTAAACTAATAATCTCTCATCCCTCACCCTGTGCGGGCCCTCTTCCATTCACACTCCCCTCCATCACCGGTGACTTTACCTCAGCTCTTACTCAGCGGATGAAGAGGTCAGAGTCGAACTAAACCAACACACACGGCTGCAGGAGCAGAAAAGTGCAGACGGGAAGAAAATCAAGTTTGTTGATTGAAGAGGAAGTTGAGAAAGTGAAGCGGTTGACCAGAAATAGGCACTAATAGGAGATAGGCATCAGAAACAACAGATAGACAGAAGAAATGAAAGTGGTGACTGGCGCAGCAAGAGTAAGCACAATGCAGAAGTATCAAGGTGACTTTAGATTTTTCATTAGCTTCATGGGAATTAAAAACTTCTTAATGGATTAAGTAAACCACACACAGTAGAACAGAAGGCTTAAATAATAGCATAATTAAACCATTTCAGTATAAAGGGCAGTTTCCTTTAGACTGCTGTTTCTTTAAAAAGAAGCACTCACTACAGGTTGTAGGTTTAGTACACTCATTGGTACCTGTAAACTTTCTTTGTTTTTTAAATTTAATTCTATTTTACGTAGCTTTCACGTTGTTTATATAAACTGCTTGAAATTTGATCAGTTTGTGCTTGGATTACATTACATTTGTCCTTTTTTTCTAAGATAAGATAAGATAAGATAGACCTTTATTGTCCCACAATGGGGAAATTCTCAGTGTTGCAGCAGCACAGTGGATGGTTAAAAAAGAATAAATAATTATAATAACAATAATAATGTAAATGTTACATACAATAAATAAACAATATATGAACAATATTAAACTTAGTCCTTGGCGTGTGTGTGTGGTCTACAAGGAGCAGTGCTGGTGTTAAACAGTCTGACTGCAGCAGGAAGGAAGGACCTGCGATATCTCTCCTTCACACATTTAGGGTGAAGGAGTCTATCACTGAAGGAGCTACTCAGTGCAGGGATGGTGTCCTGCAGGGGGTGGGAGTCATTGTCCATCAGTGATGATAGCTTTGCTACCATCCTCCTCTCTCCCACATCCTGCACTGTTTCCAGAGGGCAACCCAGGACAGAGCTGGCCTTCCTGATGAGCTTGTCCAGTCTCCTCCTGTCAGCAGTAGACATGCTGCTGCTCCAGCGCACCACCCCAGAGAAGATGGCGGATGCCACCACCGCGTCATAGAAGGTCTTCAGGAGTACCCCCTGCACACCAAAGGGCCTGAGCTTCCTGAACAGATGGAGTCTGCTTTGACCCTTTTTATAAAGCGCCATGGTGTTCTGGGCCCAGTCCAGCTTACTGTTCAGGTGAACACCCAGGTACTTATAAGACTCCACTCTCTCTATCTCCATTCCCTGGATGTTCACCGGTGTTGGTGGGGCGTGACTGCTCCTGCGGAAATCCACCACCAGTTCTTTTGTTTTCCCTGCATTGATCTGGAGGTGGTTCCTCTGACACCAGCCCACAAAGTCCTGGATGAGCTCTCTGTATTCCCTGTCATCGTTGTCTGTGATGAGGCCGACGATAGCAGAGTCGTCACAGAACTTCTGCAGGTGACAGCTAGCAGAACTGTGTCTGAAGTCTGCAGTGTACAGGGTGAACAGGAAAGGAGCCAAGACTGTTCCCTGTGGGGCCCCTGTGCTGCAGACAACTATGTCGGAGACACAGTCCTTGCTCCTCACAAACTGTGGGCGGTTGGTCAAGTAGTCCATGATCCATGATGTGAGGTGGTGATCCACGCCAGAGAGCTCCAGCTTTTCCCTCAGCAGCAGAGGCTGGATGGTGTTAAAAGCACTGGAGAAATTGAAGAATGTGATCCTCACAGTGCTTCCAGGCTTTTCCAGATGGGAAAGAGCTTTGTGAAGGAGGAAGATGACGGCGTCATCCAACCCGATGGCAGGCTGATAGGCGAACTGCAGTGGGTCCATGGTTGGTCCCACTAGAGGGCGGAGATGGGCAAGGACCAGCCGCTCCAGTGTCTTCATCAAGTGCGATGTTAACGCTACTGGCCTGTAGCTGTTGAGTTTCTTTGGGTGCGACGTCTTTGGCACCAGTACCACGCACGATGTTTTCCACAGTTGTGGAACTCTCCCCAGCTTCAGGCTCAGGTTGAAGATGTGCTGCACAATCCCAAAGAGTTGGTCTGCACAGGTCTTGAGAAGCCTGAAACTGATGCTTTCTGGACCCGCAGCTTTATTCACCTTGATCTTCCTGAGCTCCTTCCTCACATGATCAGCAGAGAGGGACAGACTATGGCTCTTTTTTGCCTTTTAGACAGATTAACTCAACCTTTTTCCCTTCAGCATTTCTTTTGTTTTGTTTTTCATAAAAAGCTGACTTTATTTGCTGACGCTGGTATTTAACAGTTTAAAATATCAGACGATTCATGAACATTTGTTCTGTATGGTGAGGATGAAGTTAATAATGGTGTTCATTAAATGAACTAGAAAAAAATACTGATACCTGCTATTTCTACAGGAGTCATTGAAAGAGAATTTGGGTATTTTTTGAGTAAACCTCATGCTTTTTAAATTAATTTTAAACTAAAATAAGCATAATCTTAATGTCTACTGATTTTTTTTTTTTACTCAAACTTTTAATTGCCCAAACTTCCATTGTTATTGGACATATCTATGGAAATCCCTAAAACAGCATTTATTTATTTTTTGTCCAAGTGAACCAATTGACACAATTTTTTTATAAACTACCTGATCAAAGTTAATGTTGCTCCCAATAATGGAAACTACTAGGTTTAGATAACAGTCCCCATTCCACCTGAAAAATTTAATTTGCATTTATGAGGAATGGAAAAAAAAAATACTAGTGTCATCCTACTATCACCAGTAATTGTAGTCTCCCCCTTGCACTATAATGGGAAGTCCAAGTAGTTATGCACTTAGCACAATAAAATAAAGTTACCGTGGATACTTTATTAGGTTTTATGTGTGTTTAAATTAAAGTAATTACAGGATGTAACTGACCTGCTCACAATTTCTTATATTCATCCTCTTTCTTTTTTGTTCTCTTTCCCTTTGTCTGTCAACCTCTCTCTTTGGCATAAACACACACACACTTGTCCAGTCAGGACATCCTGCTGTCGGGTACCATGTTTGCCACCGTGACCACAAAACAGGATGTGTGTTAACTTTTGTATCATTGTTTAACTGTATGCGTTATAAATATATAAAAGGAGAGTCGTTTGTGCCTAAGCTCGGACACATAGGAAGGACGACAGGGTTGCCATAGCAACGTGCCATTTAGTTTGGTGTCTGGTGATGACAGAAAAAAGGAGGATGGAGAGAGGGGGAAAGTAAAAAAAACAATGCGTGAGAGAGAAGAGCCAGAAAAATGGCCATCTGGTTAAAAAATGTAGAAGATTTGAGGAAGCTAATGGAATGAGGCTACAAATGAAAGCAGAGGTAGCAAATGAGAGGCAGATGCAGGAAAATGAACAAGAACTAAGTTATTAAACACTCAGGCTGTCAGCAGTCTGTCTTTGCCCAGATTGTCAGTCTTTGCTCTCACTTACAGTAGATAACAAGTCTGTCACCATATGACTTAAGTTGCCTGCTGGGCTACAAAAAGATTCTGAGACGGCACACAGAGGAGGTCAGTGACAAAGAGAGTATGACAAAGAAGTGAATGGAGACAACAATACTTTTGCTATGTGATGTTTTTTGGCTTGTGGACGTACTTTTGCAGATGAGAAGTATCTTGCAAAAGCATTCCTAGTCCCTGATTCTTTTCTTATTTTGCCACATTTCAACCACAAACCCCCACTGTGTGTTTTATTTGGATTTCATCTGACAGAGCAACACAAGGCAGAGGTTAATCCTGCAAGAAAAGTATTTTTATTCAGCCCTCTTTACTCTGATACCCCTGAAAATCCAGTGCAGCAGTTAGAAGTCACTATTGTGGAAAAATGTAATATTAAGAATGATCTGTTCTGTGTAGTTCACATACTGATAGTTACTGATAGTTACTATGTGTCTTTTCTTTATGATATGGTAACCAATCTGATTATATGACACTGTGTGAATTTAGGTCAGGACAAACCTGCTGATTCAGACTCTTACAGCCTGGGTTGGCATGGCAACTCTCTTTTACGTCTAAGAACGTCCTGACATACATTGATTATGCTTTCGATATCAAATCTTCTACGCCTGTGAGTCAAATGCTCTACCGACTGAGGAGATGTTGTCTTATTTGATATAGATAGCCTCAGCATTACTGAACCTATATAATCCTGTGTCTTCTTTTGGAAGGCAGGTCAGTATTACATATTTTCTGTTAACACTGTACCTCTTTGCTTGATCAACCAAGTCTGTATTAAAACCTCAGAATATCTGAAGGAATCTCTCTCATCTCCTTTATTAAAGAACTTCGATAACATCACCTAATTAGTAAATGGAGTCCATCTGTATGTAACATAAGCTCTCTATTAATCCACCTGTTCTGTGAAGGCCTCAGAGTTCTGTTAGAGAACAACCAGCATCATAAAGATCAAACAAAACAGCAGACAGGTAAGGGATGAAGTTGTGAACAAGTTTAGCTATTTTAAACAAAATGAAAACATGACTGATTACCATACTAGCTAGACTGGCCATGCATTGGTCGTAATCTCTGCATATATATCATTTTATGTAAGATTGGTAAGAGGAAAAATATAGTTGTAGGAAAGCCATCACAGGTCTGTACCTTATTATTAATATTTGCAAAAATAATTAACAATTAAATCAGAATTAAATCAGTCCCAGACCATCACGTTTCACTCACTATATATATTTGAATTTAGGGCTGATGATTTTTTTTTTCTGAAATGCTGTGTTAGTTTTATCTCTGATATAGCAGGATGCAAACTTTCCTCAAATGTTCCAATTTAGTCTCATTAGCCTACAGGATATTTTCCCCAAAGTTTTGGGACTCATTGAGGTGTTTTTTAGTAATGTTAAGCAAGCCTTTGTGTTCTTTTTTGGTCAGCAGTGGTTTTGGTTTTGATACTCTCCAATGGAGGCCATTTTGTCCAGTATCTTTTTATTAAGTATGTTAGAAAATATTGTGATATTTTATATCACAATATTGTATCAATATTCAAAAGCAACGTATCGATTTTTATTTTATTTTTAGAATTTTAATGGAACCATTAATGATGACAGTAATCTTTGTAGTAAAATTAAAAGTATGACTGCCAGTTGGTGGCTGTTTTCACCTTCTTCGTTCCAGTGGATCAACTAGATCTAGTAATAAAACTGGATGTATTAAAGTATGAAAAAGGTTGGAGTGTTTAGAATGCTGTTAGAGATTTGCTACAGTTAAATTCAGTTTTTAAAATCACAATATATAGTCTAACTCATAATATCACAATATATCGCAATATATTGTATCATCCCCCTTGTATTTTGATAAATATCGTATCACCAGATTCTTGCCAATATTAAGGATTCATGAACACTGATCTTAACTGTGGTGAGTGATGCCTGCAGAGCTTTAGATGTTCTTGGTTCGTTTGTTTGCTCCTGGAGTAATTTTGAAAGGCACGGCATTCCTCGGCCACTGGTCTGTTTTTTCCCTTTGTGTATCATGGCTCGCACTGTGGTTCACTGAAGTCCCGTAACCTTAGAAATAGTTTTGCAACCCTTTCCAGCCTGAGATGGAACTTTGTTTCTCATCTCTTCTTCTTAAATTTCGTGTTGTCAGACAGGTTCTGTTTAGGTGATTCTTGATTTTACAGCTTCAACATTGATCAGGCCTGGGTGTGGCTTGTAAAACTGCAATCAGCTTCGCAAAAAAAATTTGTTTATCACAATAAACTCATGGGGGGCATTACTTTTTCACATAGACCCAGGGTGCTTTGGAAATATTTATTTATCTGAAAGTGTAATCATTAAATGTTAAATATTGACTCATTTTCTTTGCCTGATATTAAAGCTTATTTGCTGATCTGAAACATTGAAGTGTGACAAAACAAAACAAAAGAAATCTATTAGAGAGTAAATATCTTTCATAGCAATGCATGCATGTGCTTCCATACATACACTGGTATAAGTCATTCAAATGCATGTTCTTGTTTTAGGAAGGAATTTACTTTTTTCTCCAGTTTCTCACAGTCTGTAAAACTTTCATCACCACCGTTCACACCCACCCCACCCTTCCCTCCAGGGTCAGAGAGGAAGAAAAGGTGACTATTCTTAAAGCAAACATGTTTTCTCATGCATGGGACAGAGCGTTTTTTTTTTTACTGGATTATGTTTTTTATGTGTGGTTATTCTGTTTGGGTAAAATTTTCACTTCTCTTTGGTACTGACCACCTCTCAGTGTTGATTATCTAAATAAGTTGTGGCTAAGCAAGGCAATTTTATTTGTATAGCACACTTTGAACAACAGGGTAATTCAATGTGCTTTACATGATTAGGGGATAACGTAAAAACAGCATAAAGAATACAAAGAAGAACATATGACACATAAAGTACATAATAATGCATGAAACGTACACAAAACATATGATACATGAAAACATTATTGAAAGGCAGCTGTAAATGGATGGGTTTTTAGCCTTGATTTAAAAGAACTCAATGATTCAGTAGCTTTGTAGTCATCTGGAAGTTTGTTCCAGATTAGAGGAGCATAGAAACTGAAACCTGCTTCTTGATGTTTGGTTCTAACTCTAGGGATGCTGAGTAGACTGGAATTAGAGGACCTGAGTGGTCTGGGGGGGTTGGTACTGTACAGGGACAGTAGATCTTCAAGATACTTTGGCGCTAAGCCATTCAATGATTTATAAACTAGTAAGAGTATTTTGAAGTCTATTCTCTGAGCTACAAGGAGCCAGTGTAAGGACTTTAGAACTGGGGTGATGTGCTCTACTTTCCTGGTTCTAGTAAGGATGCGAGCAGCAGCGTTCTGGATCAGCTACAGCTGTCTGACTTTTTAGGCAGACCTAAGGACACTGTTGCAGTAATCCATCCGACTAAAGATAAATGGATGGATGAGTTTTTCTAAGTCCTTTTGCGACATCAGTCCTTTAATTCTTGGAATGTTCTCCAAGTGAAAGAAGGCATACCTTGTTATCGCCTTTATGTGACCCTGGAGGTTCAGGTCTGAGTCCATAACGACACCTAGATTTTGGGCCCGATCAGTCGTTTCTACCTGTATTAACTAAAGCTGTGTGCTGACTCTTGACCTCTTGACTCTTTACGTCTAAAGATAATTACTTCAGTTTTGTTTCTGTTCAGCTGGAGAAAATTATAGTACATACATCCATTGATTTGGTCTATGCATTTACATAAGGTCTGGATGGGTTCAAAGTTACCTGGTGACATTGTAATGTAAAGCCGAGTATCATCTGCATAGTTATGGTAACTAATCCTATTGGTTGTTATATTCTGGGCTACTGGGAGCATGTAGATATTAAATAGGAGATGGCCGAGGATGGAGCCCTGGGGCACCCCACATGTGATTTCTGTTCGTTCTGATGAAAAGTTTCCTATTGAAATAAAGAAATCCCAGTTCTTTAGGTAAGATTCAAACCAGCCAAGTACTGTACCAGAGCAAGCTGTAGATGTGTAAAGGAAGATGTAGTCTCGTACTGGCTTTGACAGTGAAGTTGTACTACTTGTAGTTGGAAACTGTTTTACACTTTAAATATTTAAAGTTTAACAATTGTAAAAGAAAAATCAAGATTTGAAATTTGTGTTGCAGCAGAAACAGTAGTTCTCATTTGATGCTTAGTTGATACTACACTTCAAAAGAGAAGAGAGAGGATACACAGAAAGCAATGCGGCATGCATAATTGGAAGGAAGGGAACCACAGTACAGCACCTGATAAAAATAACTTTGACAGACACCATTGGAGGGATAGACAGTAAAGGAATTACTTGGAAAGAGGGGGGGGGGGATTTCTAAATGAGAACTGAGACCAGATTTCCATGCAAATATGAAGAATTGAACACTGAATGTTGTTAGGATGTTGCTTCTTCCCTAAGCTGCTTTTGCTGGGGTTGTTGTACTATATCTTTGTAGTTTGTTACCAACTACTTTATTAATGAAGATTTTGCTCAGCCACTTCTTGCAGATACACGCAACGACACAAGTGCAGTGTCTCTTTGTGCTGACACACTGACATCTTCATCACAATGTGGTAACCACTCTTTGTGAGTGTTAGCGGGTCTGTTTTTAAATATAATCTTAAAGTGTGGGCATTAAAGGCAGTGAAAATCTTACCCCTGCATTCCACCTGACGCATAAGCGACGCATAACTTAATAGACGCGTTTTACTTGCGAACTCAGCAGCAGGTCCCTTCCCACATATTTCTGTCTGTGTCTTCTCTTTTTACATGGTGTCTTTGTAAAAATGATTGCTATAAAATACGTGAAGGATTAACTTCTTGTTGTTCATGATAAAAACCAAAAAATTAGAACCACAGACGACTTACTTAAATCTTGGTGTCACAGGTAAGGACTTTTTTTTTTCTCATAGTTGAGCGATCAGAAATCTGCACGTGTCTTTTATTTTTAAATTCTGATTTTTTTACACTGCTCCAGTGTCTGATGTCCTGTCTGGCCCGAACTAAACTGCTGAGCTTTTAACGCTCTGTCGTTCTAGAACGATAGAGCGTAAAAAATAGACCCGCAGCGTTAATTTAGGAGATGGGCACCACAACGGTTCTGAGACGCCTCCGATTGGCGCCCAGTGGAAACGAACCCATTGACTAAAACGGCAGAGATCAACTGCATATTATGCTTCTCAGACCTTACGCACCGCTTACGCTTCCGGTGGAAAGTAGAGGAAACAGCCTAAATTGATAATTGCATACATAATTTGTCTGCTTAGCAAAATATAATAATCCCAAAAAATTGTGACCAACCTTGGATTGTGGTTTTTACACACATTGACATTGGTATGACAATTGCTCTTCAAAATGCTGCTCTAGTTACTTATCATTTTAACTCTCCTTTCCTCTATCTTTGAATCCAAAACAAATTTCTTAGCAAACAAAAACCAATCTAAGTGCCCACTTTTTCATTACATGTATTTATTTAAGTGACATAGAAATCAAATTTCATAAAATTTGATAGGCTTATGGTAGTAAACAAGCAAAATACTGACTGAAACTAGCTTTACTACAATAAAAGTTAAGAAATCGGAAACTATTCGTTATTTCACAAATATATAAATATATAGTAAAGTGGAATTCTGCTTCTCTTGTGCAGAGGACATCAATGATTTTGTATCTTGCTCGAGAAGTAGGAAGTAAAACAGCAGCAGACGTAATCTTTGCTACTTCAATTAAAGCTTCAAACTTGATCTCACATGTGTTCCAAAGTCAGCTACAAGGTGGTGCTGTTGGCAGCACTGTTGCTTTGCAGCAAGAAGATCCTGGGTTCAAATATCAGCCTGGGGTCAGACCCGGCACTTTGTCCAATGGACAGGAAGATGTTTGGTACCAGTGCTATACTAAGCTTGATTCATAGAGGTTGCCATGTTCGTTCTTACAGGTGAACATGATGCGTGTACATCCATCTATAAGAAGTCCATCACTGCAGGAACATTAGGTTGTGTTGTAGTTGTTTCATACAGGTCAGATGGCACCGGTGGTCAGCTAGCTGTTTTGCGACCCAGCCTGTCCTCACTCAGACAGCTGACTGCCTCCTCAGCAGCTGACCCTGTTGCTCCTTCTCCATAATATTATGTTTCATTCGTCATTGCAGAATATCCTTTAAGAAGATCACCATTGCAGTGGATCAAGTTGAATATAGACTAATAGAAGATGGTCTGGCACTCTTCAAACTATTGTCCTTATTTGCATTAATAACTATTATGTAGTATTTCATTTCATTACTTAAATTGATATTTAGGTTTGTCATAGCACCAAATATGATATTCGCTTTAAATTATTAGAAAAGTATTGTGTTATCCAGCTTTTTATTAAGTCTCATGTTCCTGTGCTTGTGCTTTCAGGCTCTGCAGAAGTTAGCAAGTCAGTATTTAAAGAGAGACTGGCCTGGAATCAGCCCTGATGACCAGAGAACGGATTATAGGTAGGTTTGCGTATATCTTGTTCTTTAAACAGCAAAAAAATCTGTATAACTCATAATCAAGCTATTTTAACTTAGACAGAATATTTATGTCTATATGCAGAGTAAACCTGATCTAACAGACATGCAGTTATAACCTCAACTATAAAAAGTGTTGATTATTTATCCGTCTGGCACTAAGTTGTGTAAATTTAACTCCAGTTATTGAGTACATTTTACATTATACCAATGGCACTGAATGTTATCTTAGATAGAGCTAAATTTGACTTTTTACTTTGTCAAAAACAGGTAAAGCATTCACATTTCCTAAAAGTTAGACCCTTAAAAAGCAATTTTTTACTACTTTAGTGATCTTGCGACATCATAATTTCTAACTTAGGTGCATTTATATGCTCTGTTAAGCTGAAAACATCTAAAACTCAGTTTTTTTAAAGTTACATCTGATTAGTTAAAAAGGAAATACCAGTAGCTGCAACATTTCTACCCAGTTTACTTCACACTGCCAAATTAAGCCCTGCTTGTGAAAAGACGCTCTTGGATGTTTAAGCTGTACTTTGCATCTCCAACCAGGAATGTGTACGCTGTTTGGAGGGCTTATTTAGAGGGAACTGTACAGGTGAGCCAGTCGAGACTGAATGTATGTGACAACTACAAGAGTCAAATATCAGAACCTGCCAAGACTGTTAGACTCTATAAGGAACAGCAGCTAAAGAAGGTGAGTAGATGTGTAGAAGTGCGAGTCAAACTTGTTTCTCCTTTACTCTCTTAAATTAGCAACAATAATGATGCTTAAGCTCTTTGGCAACTAAACTTCTCCTAACTTGCTCTTCACAGACCATTGATCAGTTGAGTGGCATTCAAGCAGAGCTGCAGGAGTCGGTGAAGGAGTTGGCGAAAGCCAAGAAAAAATACTACGATTGCGAGCAGGTTGCACACGCCGTACGAGAGAAGGCCGACATTGAGGCCAAGTAAGTTCGACAAGGTGCTGCATCTATCAGTAGAGATTTTGTAACACAAAACAAGAACCATGCACACAGTAAAATGCACATATCTTATGTTTTTTTTGCCTTTCGAGCTCAACAGGATTTTTCATTGCAAAGCCAACTGAGTAGAGGAGCTTCTGAGGCTTTGCAGTCTCACCATTAGTTCCAGATTTTGACTCAGTGCTGATGAGTGTTGTTTTCCTGCCACCCCTAGGTAGCTGTAGCTATGGTGACATTATCACTTCACTGAGTCCTCAGCTCTGGTTAGCGCTCTCATCGACTGAATTAAATGTTCTTTATTACTCTGTGTGTTAAGACAAAAAGATGATGATAAATTGGTGTTTTACACTTAAATTGCAAAGATAATAACACTAGAAACAGATGCTTAAAAACCTAAATGCTCACTGAATGATTTTACCACAGAGGTCGCTGTTAAATTTCACCATTGATATACGTCAAAATGACTGTTTCAGGCAGAAATGTATTATCATGCTTAAGACTATTTAAGTATAACTTAAACTTTAGAAAGGTAGGAATAGTTTTACCGTAATTTTCTCCAATCAGGGAATAAGTCATAGCAAAGAATATCACACTAACTTTCTCAAGATAAGCTGAGATAATTTACAAACGATTTGTTAAAATGTATTTATTTTTTATTTGCATGCTTAGATAAAATCGGATCTCCTTGTCTGTCTTGTTTTATTCTTTCAGATCCAAACTTGGACTTTTTCAATCAAGAATTAGCTTACAGAAGGCAAGTGTAAAGGTAAGAGGGCCTTATCCCCCTGAGACAAAGGTGCTATGACATCATGAGACCCTCATCATGTTTGACTTTTCTTCTTGTGAACACATATTCTGTCACATTTAAATATTTCTTATTGAAAACTCTTCAATGTGGCTGAATTAAAATTATTTTGCAAAGAAAAGTTGGTCAAAATTCCTCCAGAGTGGTGCCGCAAACCCTTGTTAGCACAAGGGCTGCAGAAATTGTTTTCACACACTACCAGGCTGGGTTTGATACGTTTTTTCTGTTAGTAAGTGAAGGCACCATTTTTGTATTTTGCATTTCCACAGACCGTCTTTGTCTGATATAAACAATTGTTTTGATCTAAAACCTTTAAATGTAAAAAAAGCAAAGCAAAATAAACTTTTTTTTACAGCACTTTAGTAATTATGAATTTTCTTGTTTTATTTCAGTTGAAAGCCAAGAGAAGTGATTGTAACTCCAAAGCGACACATGCCAGGAATGACTACCTGCTAACGCTAGCTGCTGCAAATGCCCATCATGACCGCTACTATCACACAGACCTGCTGCACTGCATACAGGTATATACCTAAAGATGAGTTAAGCCAAGTTTATATTTCTTCATCTGAGGAGGTGCTGCGACACACAGTGCCATTATTCGTCGACGCAAGCGCTCTCTGTCACTCACGCAAGGACGCACGGAGTAGAGGCCACTTTTTTAACTATTCGTTCAACACAACAAAGAGTGCACATCTGTGATTGGTCAGCCCAACATCAGTCCCAGATCACTTCAGCAGAGTGGTGCACTATAGTCGATGTAATTAGTGGTCAATGAAGTTTTTGGGCACTTCTAGTAAAAAGCTTTCCAGTTCAATCAAAACTCGCTCTCTGTCAGCCATTGCTCCTTGAGTGCAAATGCGTTTATAAGTTAAAGAAAATAGGCAGACCAGCCAGAAAAAGTCTACACCCCCTGCTGTCCTGGCGGAGAATTTCTTTGCAATGCTGACACACCAATGGAGAAGTATAAAAGGAAAACGTCTCCATCAATACGTGTGCGTGTGGGTGCAAACTTACTGATGGAGAAGTATAAACTAGGCTTTAGTAGTGGAAATTTGTTGCGGGTGATAAGACGGTATTAGATTGAAGCATTAGAACATGCTTATGATCTGCTAATGTGGAAAGATCATCATAAATTCTGTATCATTGTTTCCCAAAGTTAGAGTGGGACCTCACTGCGTTCAAGTCTTTAGGTCGTTTTCAGAAATTAATGTCAACAGCAATTATAGTAACAGTAAAAACATACAGTATTTATTCAATTTCTTTTTAATTTACATGTAAAAAAAACAATTGAAATAGTCACAGTCAGAAGTCTCTTCACTTTGGTTTAATATGTCATGGGAACCACCGATCTAAATGCCACTTCCTGTTTACAGTGGTCGTCGCCCAATCGCGGTTCAGTAATTGCGGATTCACCTATGCGTGGATTTTTCTGTGAAACACGACTCCAAATTATTTGCGGAAAATCCGCCTATTCATGTATAGTTTGTTTTGTAGCACATATCCAGAGGTGTCAAAAGTATTCAATACTCAAGTAGAAGTATAGATACTAGGGTTTAATAAGACTTTTGTAGAAGTTGAAGTATCAAGTCAAGTTTTTTTACTCAAGTAAGAGTAAAAAAGTACTGGAATAAAAACTACTTAAAGTATAAAAGTAAAAGTAATGTAATTTAAAAATGACATTAAAGAATAACATTTAAGCCACACCTCCCCTCAAAAAACTTTTACTTAAGGCCATAATGATTGTAATGTTATATAAAAATGTTAATATTGAAACATTTGGGATACACTAGGCTACCTGTTTCAGATGCATATATGTCCATTAAAATGTATGCATTTTAGTGCAACGCAAATACATTAAAGAACCATATGTTGACTCCTGAGCATTAAAAAGCGTTTCATAGAGTGGAAGATATGATGACTAATTGCCTATAAATATTGCAATGCTACATTTGCCTGAGTCTCTACCACCGACATCTTCGAACTCAGCAACATACGTCTGCTTTGTCCTGGCTGGACTGTGAAGTGGTTTGTGTAATACACAGCCAGAGGTCAGCTACTAAAGAATCAGCATTTTTAAGTCATCAGGTGTGACCTACACACACAGTTTGATTTAAAAATATATATATTTTGTTGTTTATTTTTTAAATTAGTTTACCTCATTAAGACAGAAAGATAATGACTCAAGATAGATCAATTTCTATATAGTTTTCTTTTCTTCTGTGTGTCACCAAGTCTATAAAATATGAAGCATTATATATCAAAAGTCTTACAGCCTCAGCACAGACAATATTGAGTCTGTGCTCCGCTGCCACACTGGAGACTGGAACTAAAAGCTCCACTTCAGGCAAAGTTTTGATATCAGGGAACATTTCTAAGATTGAAGTGATCAGAAGTCAGAAAGACTCTCTGAACCCAGCTTCCTATGGCTTCAGCAGCAGAAGATGTTGTAGCATGCATTGTTTTGCACGGGTGGTTGGCACGACAGCGGGTTCCTTGAAGCACGTCTTTAAACAGCAGTAACAGTCGCGTTCCAAAGCCTCCCTGTCTGAGAAGATGCTGAGATGGCTTAATGGGAATCTTTTTATTATTAATTTATTGATTCAGTTACTTGTACTCCGTGCATTAACTCCAAGCTAAAAATGTCAGTGTCTGCACCAAATGCTCAGAGGTGTGACTTGTAATCTGTCAAAAAGACAGGTGGCCTTCAGATTTTTCTTGACTGTTCTAAAAATCCGGACAAGAATATTGAAAATATTTGGTTAACGTGACCCCTGTGTGCATTGTATGCAATGGATCGCATACAAGCAGAGTATCAGAATGGTAGATGTTTAAAACTACTATCAAACCGGAGTCAAATTCTATCCAGTTAGTGAATTTTTTGGATACGTTTCTTTTGTGTTTCTTTTTTAATAAAGGACTGAAACAGAAGTAACGACGCTATTTTTAAAACGTAAGGAGTAGAAAGTGCAGATATTTTCTTGAAAATGTAAGGAGTAGAAGTAAAAAGTAGGCCCATATAGATAATTACTCCAGTGAAGTATAAATACCCCAATTCTCTACTTAAGTAAGGTAACAAAGTATTTGTACTTCGCTACTTGACACCTTTGCACATATCTAAAATATTCAAAAGAAAAAAGGCTGCTTGGAAAGCTAAAATACCTAGACACAATGCTACTTGACACGATATTGGCTAGCATTTGCGAACCAGCCAATCCAGTAGCGTCATTCATTTCAGCGACTCTTTTTTTCATCCCTTTTCCTTAGATTCACAAACTAAATTTCATATAACTTTTGATTTTGCTGTTTAACATTTAAATTAGAATACTTGTTTAAGTTTGAAAAAACACTTTTAGATTCTATTTGAGAGTGTTTATCAAAAGGTGACAAAATAGAACAAATGGATAAGAATTTGTTCAACAAGGCTTTTTGATTGAACTTCTTTGTTGTATTTTTTCTCTTGTGGTAAAACTGTGAGAAAATAATTTTTTTTGTGAAAAAAGTAATATAATTGCCCTATAACCCACCCCTAGGTTGATCAGTGATGTAAGGGGAAATCCAAATGAAAACAAGACGAGCAAAAACAAAAAGAAAAGTGTGACTCCAGTATGTTTTGCTACATCAACATTTCGACTGCTGACTTTAGACTCTTATATGGATAAAACCCAGAGGGAGTTTTCTATTCAGCAGAGGTGAAACATTTCCAGGTTCCAACCTCAAATTGGATGTTTTTATTTTTTAGGAAGGCATCTTCATTGTAAGTCTGAAACTGCCAGACAACCAATATGAATGAAAGGAAATATTGTGCCTAAAAAAGTGATGATTTCACAGTTTTTGAGTCTCCAAAGAGAGTTGCAGTCTTCCAGGGTGTTATGATTTGAAATTCATATGTGGGTAAAACGATTTTGCTAAATAAGGAATTTTGATGCCCACTCTTATCAAATCACTGGCTGGTTGGAAGTTAGAATTTTCCTATAGGCCTAAATGGAAAAAAGTAGATCTTAGGTTTTGGGTAGTTCATTAAAGTTGCTATACCAAATCTGCAAAACAAGCTAGCTTTAAGCTTTGAAGGTCAATACATCAATCTTGCTGAACCTAACTCGGCAACAGAACCTCTGATTGGGGGTCCGACTGATTACGCACCACGTGGCAGGCCCCTTTTTTTAATTTCTTGAAATTTTTCTAGTTTAACACGAACATTTTTGAGGACCAATTTGTAGTTTTCAAGTAATCTTTCAGCCTTGTTGCAGTTTATCTCTGACATAATGACCCTCAGGCATGTACAATGTGAGCATCTCTGCTCTGAGGCCTTCTTGAATAATAGATCCTCACTTCCCTGTAACAGAAGGACAGAACTGCAGGGAGAGCTGCATGTACACAAATATGTGCATGCAAGCACATATAGAGAATAGGGGGACACTGCTAGGAGCATGAAAGCTGTTCTTTCTCTCTGCTTATCACTCTTCTTTTACTGTAGTTGTGGAATTTAGACGTCACATGGAAATCTGTAATAAATGCATTTCTGAAAAGTGGTGCCAAATTTATAAAGCCATTATGCCTGCTTTCTTTTACCACTTGCTTTGTGCAGTGAGTCTCAGCACAATATGTGCTTGAACTTTTAACAGTTGCTTGCAAAATTTTCTACATCTTTTCACATTGCAATCACAAACCTCACTGTGTTTTAGTGGGATTTTTTGTGATAGACCAACACAAAGTAGTGCATAGTTGTTGTAAAAATGATAGGAAAAGGATATCTGGTTTTCAAATTGTTTAAAATAAGAATATAATTAGTCTGTGCATTTGTGTTCTGCCCCATTTAGTCTCATTTAATTTTTCTTTAATCTGAATCCAGATGTTTTATGAACGCCCTCAGAGGTTTGTTAGATAACATTAGTGAACAAAAAGCCTCCTGAAAGCCAAGGAACACAGCAGACAGGTCAGGGATAACATTGTGCAGGGTTGGGTTATAAAGCAATATTCCAACCTTTTAACATTTCACAGAGCATTGTTCGGTCCATCATCCAAAAATGGAAAGAGTATGGCACAAATGTAAAACTGATGACCGTCCGCCTAAACTGATAAGCCAGGCATGAAAAGCGTAAATTAGTGATGCTGTTAAGAGACTCATAGTAACTAGGTAGGAGTTGCAGAGATCCTCAACTCGGGTGGAAGAATCTGTAGAGAGGGCAACTGTGGGCCGCATACTCACTAGCCTTGAGAAAACCACTATTAAAAGTAGCCATAGGAAATCCTTTTTGGAGTTTCCCGCAGCAAACATGTTGAGAATGTTCTCTGGTCAAATGACACCAGTGTTTCCTTTTTTTTCCTGTTTACAAATGCCATGTGTATCAGAAAACTAACAATGCACATCTTCCTGAACACACAACCCTCACTCTGAGGCATGGTGCCGGCAGTGTTATGCTATGGGAATGGTTTGCTGGTCAGAGTTTTTATTGAACGAACGAGGCTAGAAACTGGGCAATCCTGGATTTAAAAAAAAATCTGTTTAAAGCTATAAAATATTTGAGGTTGAGGCAGAGGTTCACCTTTCAGCATGACAAAACCCCTAAACATACAACAGGGGCTACAATGGGATGGTTTAGATTTAAGCATTTTCATAGGTAAGAACAGCCTTGACCTAGGTCCGATTGAGAAGCTGAGACAGAACTTGATCATGATCACAGACACTCTCCACCCAGTTTGACCATGAGCAACAAGACATGGCAAGAATTCACTCTGTAGATGTGAAGCTGGCAGAGAGGAACCCTAAAAGACTTGCAGCCGTAACACCAGTCCAAGGCTGTTGCTTAGAATTGACTCAGGGGTGCTAAATACAAAGGCACGCCACACTTTTCAGATTTGTACATTTGTTTTAACATCTTTCCTTTCCTTTCCCTTCATTTTTTCATTTATGCACTACTATTTGTTTTCCTATCACATAAAATTCTAACAAAATGTATAAAAGTTTGCCGCCAAAACACTTTTCAAAAGCACAGTAGAACAGTTTGTTTTTATATTAGTTTTGTTTTGGTTACCATTTTTCCATTTATTTAATTTTGACATAAATCTGTAACTATTTTTCGATAAGCTATGTTTTCATTTCATGCCACCAGTTTTGTAAGGCACTGTAGCACTAGATACAGTGGGTGGAAATAGATCCAGTCTCTTCAACAAAATAAAGATACATCATCTGTCATTATTTTTTACATGTGGGAGACAAATGAAAGAAGGATTTTAAGTAAAAGAAATGAAAAAACTTACATTATTTTTTTATTTTATTTTATTGATTAGACATCAGCATCTGGATGCAGCAATAACTTCCATCCTAAACATAAACACTGTTGCCCTTGTCAATGCAACAGCTGTAGTAGGAGGTCAGGAGCTGCTCCACGTCTCCCTCTGCTGGTAGAAGCTGGGGCTGATAGTTTTGTTTTGCACCTCTGCTCTCCTGTGTGTTCCGCTTTGTTCGGACCGATGCAGTCATTCGCCTAAAAACACACACACAGTCCAACTGGCGGCTGTACTGGGTCTGGGCTTTTTCTGGAAGCTGACTCACTTTGTTTCAATGCTACCGTAAATGGATAAAAAGAGGAGGGGAGGAAGGGAAGAAAGAAGGAGAAGGAAATGACCAGACTGATGAGGAAACAAGCAGAGTGGATCCAGCCAACTGCCCAACCTTAATGACATAATTTCCTTGTCAATATCCTATTGTTTTATGAAGCTGTGGTATGTGTGCAAAATACAAAACATGTTATTGTCTGATCGGGTACTTATTATTTTGTACAGCAGCATCTCAGACTGCTCTACAAAGATATCAGAAACATCAAGTCAAATAAAAGGGAAAATAAAATCATGCGGATGCCATAATTTAAAACAGATCTAATAAAATATTTGTTTTCTTTGAAGAGAAAAAGGCACTTTGGGAAGGGCGCTTGGGAAGAACTTTGACCGGATTCATTTATTTGTGCCTGAATACTTGAAAGCTGAAGTGTTAGTGTGTGGTCAGTGTGTTGCTGAACTCTTTCCCCTTCCTTTGCAGCTGTGTGAGCGCCCCACATCTCCACACACAAAAACTATTTCACCCTTAATTTTTTTTCCTCCCACCAAAAAATGCTGCTGGCACCTCTTCAGTGGCTCTCCTCCTCACTACGAGTTTCACTCTTTCCTTTTCTCTCTGTCTGCTATGTGTGTTTGGCAGTGTGGCCTTCTCCCTGGCTGTTCAGTTGAGCCTTATACCTCATTAAAATGTCCTTCTGTCTGTGCACCCAAACTCCTAATGGTTGCTGTCAAGTGAAAACATCTGCTTGGTTTCAGTCTTTTCTCCTTCCTCATGCTTTCTCTGTGTTGCTCGTATCACTCTTTTCTTGACTAAAATGTCATGCATTTTATTCTCTGACAGCAAACAAAACATTTAGGCTTCGCAACATGCAAACACATCTCTGCTGCTCCACCAACAAATGTATTTTCCGTACAAATCCGTCATTTAAAGGGAAATAAACAAGCTTCCAAGGGTATACAATTAATTGCCAATAAGCATTGGGTTAATAAAGAAATAATTGCCCCAAACACAAATGTCCTTACTTTTTTCTGCTAAGTTTAAAGTATGAAATATTATGAAATCATACCAAACAAACTCTTTTCTCACTGTAACCCTGTTGTTATCTCCACCTGTGTTCCTTCCAGGCCTTGGACGGAAGAATCTATGAGCATGTCAAAGACTACCTGGTGGCTCTGTGCCGCACTGAGCTGGAGGCCTCTCAGGCTACTCACAGCACCTTCCAGTTCCTTTTAGAAAAATCCTCCAGGGTGAGTCAAATTAATTTACAAGCAATTCTGTAAATGTCTGAGATATTCAGCCTGAGGGGGCTGGATTTTAATATTGTTTTCAAACAAAACCATCGACCTGTCGGTCTGCAAAATACAGACAGGAGGAGGATAAACTGGGTGATGCCTGCTGTGGATACCCAACCGATTAGAAATGTTCACCAAACCTTCTCAACCTTTAGCTGATGGTCCATCCATAAAAGTCCTGCCTACCTACCAGGGCTGTTTTTGGGGTAGATTTGTATCTGTTTCTGCCTGATTTGGCTCCCTGCAGTGGTAATGCAAACTACACCACTTCCTGAAAAGGTTCCTGCAGTGGAAACACACTTAAAGACAACCTAAAGGCATGTGCATTAATTCAGTATGTAAAACATACCGCTGCTAAAGCTTTCCATCATTTTTTGTCATCGTTTTAGCTCGCCACTTTATCAGCACGATGTGTCCTAGCCTGCGAAACCAACCTACTGATTTCTCAGTATTGCAAGAACATACAACAAATGAGCTGGGTTATAATAATGTGGCTTATGGAGTCAAGCTCAGCAGCAAGTCTGGGACACATATGTACTGTTTTTTCGAAAACATATATATTGTTTGTTTAGCCTTTTTTGAACACAAAACCCAGTTTTTGTTATCTGAAAATTGACGTTTTAAAAGACTTGTTATAGGAACTGGTTCTCTAACTGCATGAAAATTATTTGCACATGAATCCCACTAACATATATTAATAAAATATCAAGAATTTCAAAGAGCAAGCGGAAATTTCTCTTGCAGGTAGACGAGACGATTCATCTGGCTGTTTTCACAGTTTCTTTACAAGAAAATCTCCCATTTAAGCAAAAAGCTTTACATTCAAAATCCTGTTGCATCAATTCGACAGTCGTGCTCCATTCCAGGAACACCACTGAGTCGATCATCAAAAATGTCCGACTCATACTTGAAGTCTAATTGTGAAACACTCACCTTGTGTAATCTTGACTCCTGCTGTAAAAAAGTTTGCCGTTTCCTCCCTCACCGGGAATCCGCAGCTGCAGTTAGTGCAGATTTACTGAAGTTAAATCAGACTGCAGTGTTAGTGTCTCTTGAGCTCGTATGCAAAATGAAATGATTAACAATCTGCTCATGTTTCTTTCTCAGATAATACAGGAGTTCAACCAGCAGTTGTTCATGCAAGAGAACCCTGTGTTTCATAAAGCGCACGACTTCCAGTTCCAGGCCAGCGAATATGACACGGTGAGAGTCACAAAGCTGCATGTACTTATGATGACTTAATACCTGTACAAATTAAGGGTTGCTCTGTTATTGTTTGTATATAAACCCGTTTGGAGCAGGACAGTAACTCTATACTGTGACAACCTGGAAACTCTGACCCTCTCTTAGACTCTGACATAAATCAGCCTCTTTATTTGCCAAATGTGGCATGCTTCATCTGCAATATTGCATTTTGTTCTCTACCCTGATGATTATGAAGAATTGCATTAATACGAACGGGGCTGAGATGCAACTCGGATGAGTTGCATGACTAAAACATGAACCATCTCTTTGTTCCAATTTAAATATTAAATGATATGTGTCCACTGAGAGCTTATCTTTTTAGCCCTTTAATCTTTTTTTTAATCAATGCAGGCTAAAAATCTTTTGAATTCAACTGGGTGTTGAGTGTCAAAAAACATTTAGGAATTTTGTCAAATGATCAGAGACATTGTGAATAAATCATCTGGAGCTGTGCTGTCTCACTCCTCTGGGGTCTAGTTAAGTGTTTTATGGCTACAATGAAAAATGTTTCTGTGGACAAAGTTTCTAATTCCTCTGTGGCGCAACTGCAGTATCTATTTCTCTTGTGTACGAGTCACTTTGTGCTCTCATGTTTCTCATCTACTTTTTGTGCCTCCTGCTGCCTTCTGCCAAGTTTCTTAGTCCTTGTCTAAACTTTTTCTAAACTGCCTTGCTAAAATATTCACATCTATCGATCTTTTATTTTACATTTTTCATGTTACAACCTCAAATATCATTGTATGTGGAAGGAAAAAGGTACATGTTATTTTAAAATAAACATTTCAAGACTGTGGCAGGAGATTGTATTCAGCCTCCTTGAATACCTTGATAAAGCCCTTTTACCTGCTAATTAGACCCTTAGACTTTTGGGTTGTATTTGATAATTTTGACCATCTTGAGACTAAAATTGTTGGCTATTCCTCATGGCAAAATAGCTGAAGATCAATCAGATTGGATGGAGAATGTCTGTGAACATGACTTTACAAGTTTTCCCTCAGATTTTCAGTTGAATTGAGGTCTACACTTTGACCTGGGTATTCTAACCCCTGCTTTCCACCAGATGCGTAAGCGGCACATAATTTAATAGACGCGTTATACTCGCAAATTCAGCAGTGCGTCACTTGCCACCGGGTGCGTTTTAGACGCGTATCACTAGCGAAAGCGTTCCACCCAGCTGGTCCCGGCAGATCACGAAATCCCAGGAGAATTGTAATTGGATAACTTAAAGGGTAGTATGCAGGGGGGGAAATGATTCTATCTTAATAAATAGCATAAACTATAAACTATAAACTGAAGTCAGTCAGTCCCACAGACTGACTGACTTCAACCCTAGTGTCACAGGTAGTGATGTTTTTTTTTTTTTTTTTTTTTTTTTCCTCGTAGTTAAGCAATCGGAAATCTGCACGTGTCTTTTATTTTGAACTGGCTTCTTCACACTGCTTCCGTGTCTGATTTCCTGCCTGGTCCGATCTAAACTGCTGAGCTTGAAGCGTTTTAGAAGCGTAGAGTGTAAAAAATAGACCTGCTGCGTAAATTATGGAGAGGGCCATGTTTTATTATAAGGATGGTGCTTTCAGGATAATGTGCAGTGTTAGCTTTCCTCCCCTCTTCTTTACCGACCTGTTAGTTTAGGTGGACAGCCGTGTGTTAGTAGGTTTGTTGTTGTGCCCTTCTCTTCCTTAACCCTGTTTTTGCTATCAGCCATCATCCATTTAAAACGGAGGTGAACTCTGTTTACTAATGAGGTAACTTCAGGAGGCAATTGGTTGAAGTGGATTTTATTTAAGGGTATAAAAATGGGATGAATACAAATTAACTTTTTTTTGTTTTTAACTAATGAAACCATTTGAAAACCATACATAATTTTCCTTTCTCTACTTAATTATGTGCTACTTTGGTCAATCAAATAAGATCCAAATAAAATACATTGATGTTTGTGGCTGTAACATAACAAAATGATAAAAAGTTCAAGAGGTATGAACAGTTTGGCAAGGAGCTGTATTTCTACATAACAATGCTCTAATCCTGCCTTGTATCTCCCTGTTTTTTCCATTTTCTAACACTTTTCCCTGAATTCTTTGTTTTTCCAAATTAACCCCTCCCTGTCTCTGTATACCTTTGTGCTTTCACTGCTGCTCTTGTGTGTTTGTGGATGCCTCCCATCTATGTGCGTGCATCTGTGTGGGAGCGGGCTCCAGACTCTGAGCTCGGTGCAGCAGTTGGTGGACATAGAGCCGTCGCCCGTCAGTGCCATGAGAATGACCCTGGCACAGGTAGCTTTATCAGTTGCTAGCATTCCCATCCTCATTCCTGACACAAACCACCCACTCCATCCTGATTATATCTGTTTGCTGTGGTAATACTGTATTTACTTAAACAAGTATTCATGTAGTCATCAGCCAAAACTTTGCTTAAAGCTTATTGACTGACATCAAGCGATTTCCCCCCTGGGCAAGATTTAAAGGCACATTCTTGTGATTTCTAGTCCTTTTTTTACTACCTAAATATTTATTAAATTTATTCAATCGGTTCTTGATAAATGAAACCAAAGGTGCTGTTGCTGCATCTCTTGTCAGTTTCAGCACAACAATAGTGTTGCCATGTAAAAATTTGTTGTTTGGAATTACTTAGAAGCATTACTTTTTTATGTTGTAATATTGCCTGATATTAGAAACTCATCATAAAACCACATTTTTCTTACCAGTGTTTTCTCTTTTGTCATTATGCTGCTTCTACTCTTACGGACGTTTAGCATCTTAAGGCGAGTTCCAATTATGAAACCCAGGACGTTTGTGCTTAAACCCATTTTACAGGAACTTCCCTTTACCCTGGTTTCTTTTGCAAGGTTTTCCAATGTGAAGTCCAAAACAAGGACCATGATGTCTGCAAACACCAGGTGGTAGCTCCCACTGCTGTGGTGTCTCACTAAGCTGCATATAGTGGGAGAAAAAAGTCCATGGCAAAATCAAAAGCCAGGATTTTCAGCCGTAAAAATTTAATTGCTGATTCTGGCACAGTGACTACACTTTGTGACTTAGATAAAACCACTACTTAAAACTCCATGGGAAGGTGTAACCTTAGCAGATTTGACAGGGATTTCACTGATTCAAACTTTTCCGTTTTCTGTTACTTTGGAAGCGAGAGAAAAGAAGGACCTGTACCATTCGGGATTAAAACCAGGCCTTCTAGTCATAAACTTGTGATCATTTCACTGTACTTACAATGTGAAACTGTGTTCAAATCAGAGGAGGTTGTAAGATTCATCAATCTTGTTTTTCTTTCCTTTTTTTAACAAATAAAGTCTAACAGATGTGTCCCACAAACCACATATAACAGTGATTTTCAACTCTGCTCCTCAATGCACACCGCCTCCATGTTTTAGATGCATCCCCTGCTTCAGCTCACCTGATTTCACTTGAAGGCTGGTTAACAGACTTTTCTTGGACTGGAATAATCTTAAGCATGTGTGTCAAAGCAGGGAAATATCTAAAACATACAGGACAGTGGGCCTTGAAGACCAGGGTTGGGACACACTGATGTAGAGGAGCAGCAAGCACCAAGGATTTTAGAGGATCGTGGTTGTTTTTTTATTTTCTGCTGCAGAACATAGACATTTTAAAACCCTAAAATATTACTTTGACTAGAGGATTTACTCTCTCCTGCTCCATAGATGGCTGTAAGCAAAAGTCAACGATTTAAAATCTATCACACATAAAATTAACAGGAAGTATCAGCTATAGTATGTTATAAAAACTAATATGATAGTAGTGGACAGGTAAATATGTTTTTCAGGTGCTACCATCCACTGCAGTGATACTCCATCTAACAGACTGAAATCTTATTGGTATGCAAAATGTGAAATCATAACACTTCGGATATGATACCCAACAAATATTGTATATCGAACAGTCCTCAGAGATGTCAGTGTTACTCACACTGACATTGCAATGATGTCACACTACAATGTCATTTCTACTATTTTGCACAGCCCTAAAATATTGTATTTAAATTCCAAGTAATTATCTTATAATATTGAAAATATCATTTTGGAAGTTTGAAAAATCTTACTTTTACCATGACTGGCTAATGCAAAGTGTTGTTGATTAAATCAGCCAATAGAACGACCCCTATCATGACTAACAACATGTTTAAACAATCTCTCATGATATATATTTCCCCTTTTGTTAACTATTATGCAAGTTAGTTCCAAGGATCCTCAGTTATCATTCAAATCTATCTGTATAGTAGGCAGCCTAATTTCACCATCATGGCTACAGTTTTCATAATTTAGGAGAACACAAACATTTATTAATGGAATGCAGTGGTTGTGATGTAGCAGGGCTTGATTGTTGAACCAACAAGACAAAAAAGAACTTAAGCAAAAACCTCCAATCTATTTTTTTGCACATTTAATGAATTCATAATGTCATAATATTTCTGATTCTGAGATTCTTGTCATTTGATTCTTTCTCCTATCAGCCTCTTTGCTGAGATAGCGTTAACAATAAAGCTCATTTAGATAGAGCATTACTATAGATTAATACATTTGAGTGTCTGTGGTTGCTGATTGGTTAATGCTCAGTATTGTTTTGCAACAGAAAGCAAGAGATCCTCTGTCCTTCCAACTATAATGTTGCCATGCATGCTTTGATAAATAACTTCATCCTATAAGCATGATTGTTTATCTGCTGCTTTCATTTCAATTATCATTATTCAAGGGTGTAGTGAATCAGATTTTGTATGTGTTGTTTTTATTGGATATTTTTGCAAGATTTAGGCTTAAAAAATCTTCCTAGGGAAAATTAGATCTCTACTTGTGTTTTTTTATTGCTTTCTGTTGTTCCTCTGGGATTTTAGATTCTGTATTATATATGTATTACCTCATTATATATTATATATTATATATGTATTACCTCATTACAATCCAACCAAATGTTGAAAATTAAAACCCATTTCTGTTTGTTGTTATTTTGGTAATTTTAGTCAGATATTTAATTTTTGCTGTCTGTTCAAAGAAGATACAGACCGACTCAGAACACTGCAGTCTGTACTAGGTGTCGTATAATGTCCAACTTTATGTTCTTAATGGAATGGGATAATTCAACAATCGGCCTCTGTTGGTACTGCGGTGGAGCATTTTCTCAAAGTAGGGATGGACAAACAGTCAGAATAAAGCTACTCCTTACTCTACTGCAGACACTCTGGAGTCTCAGGCCCCATTTGCTTAAAAAGGAATCCATTAAAACTGCTCTTATAGAAATTATGCTGCCCTGACTTAAGTGTGATGCATGTCTTGTTCATTATAATATTTATATTTGTCTGGGCAGCACTACAACTCCACCAGCTGTAGTGCGAGATCATTTTCTTTCTTGGAAAACAGTAGAAGACTATGTATGCCGTAAATGTTCCAATTAAAAAAAGGATGTTGTTACTTAGTACCACAATCTAGGGTTAGTCTATTTGTGGCAGCTGTTTACTCAGAATTACTCAGAAACGCATAATTCCATTCATTTCTGTTGGTTATAACTAGCCAATTAGTTATATTGTCCTACACAGTTATTAGCTTAACTTAAATAATGTAGCGGCATTATCTCACATTGAAAAATAAAAATCTAACCTTCGATTTGAGTAAATTTATTCAGAAGAGAAATTATTTAATATGTTTAAATAAATGGCACCCTTTATCAATTACTATAAAATTAATAACTGAAGTATTTTTCAATGTATATTTTTACATTTTAAAATTGATTAGAGTAAGAGGAACTTTTTACTTAGCAATCCATGATTTACTGTTTCCTGGGGGGGCACATGACATTACACATTGCATATGACATTCACTGTTAAAAATGGGAAACACAAGAGAACATTGCAGTCAGTAATCCAGATGCATATTCTCATAAATTAGTAACTCTTGAATAAAATAAAACAAAAGAAAGGCTACTTCAGTAAATTTGGTCATTTAAAAAAGAGTCCAAGCAATTTTTAGGTTTAATATTTTTTCATCCAGAATAGATAATTAAATTAACAAATTAATATTTTTCAGTAGTGTCCTGGGTAAAGCCGACAGTGTTATAGGCTAAGACAGGACGGGTTACAACAATCAACATGGAGCCCAGGTGCACATTCAGAAATATTGTCTTCATCAGAATTTATTTTTTAAACATCTACGCCCAGATCTCCCAGTCACCATGTCAATAAGAAAACATTCAGTGATTAATTTCAATCAAACAATTTTAAAATATTTAAAACTGGAACTTTGACCAACAAGGCTGGACCCATGTTGATCTGAGGAGGATGGCATAGAAGGTGAAAGAAATCTCTGAATCTTTGTTCGAGAACAAAGCAAAGCAATCTGTCTGATTATGCAACAGTAATAAAATATACATTTACACTGTTTTTCTAGGGGTGCCAATAAATGTGGAGAATAAATCGTATCCAGTTTACTGGATAAGATGAGATGCAGTTTACAGTTTTATTTTATTGTTATTTATTGTGAGCATTTAAACTATAGGTTTGACATTTGTACATAAATCCTCTAGTATCCAACTACAATCCTCGAGGAGTGTGCTGCCTCTCCTGAGAGGTTTTCTCAAACTCACGCAGTATGAGGGCTGTCTTCAAGGATGACCCTTAAGTACTCTCTGCATAAAGGTTTTTTTGTTTTTTTAACTGCATTCAGAAAGATTATAGAATTGCCGCATTAATTTTAGCACCCTGGCAAGGAACAAATTAGCTGACCCTCTTTCCGTGGCATTTTATCTCACAGCCACTTGTTTTTAATCTAGAGATCTGCTTCGCTCTCTTAACTCCCCTCAAATCTCCAGCGCCCAAATGTAATTAAGCTGTAAATCTCCTGTGTAATACTTTCAGATTCACACCTATACTTAGCTGGATTAATGCCCCAGTGTTACTGAATCAGCGCTTAATTAATAGGTATGACTCGCATGAAAAGACACAGTTAAAATATTCTGCACAAGAGCCTGATGCATGTTTATTATCAAATTATGGGAACCACATCCTATCCGGTTTATGAGCACATAGCAGTTATGAATAACCGTGCATCCTGAGGCTCAGTTTACTTTGGTTGGCTGGTAATTTCTTTTGCTTTCAGAGCTAATGTCTTACTAATGTGTCACTTTTTATTCATCTTCCTTTTCTGTTTTTGACACAGAGGGACCACATACATTTGTAAATGTAAGAAGCTCTTTTTAATGATCAGTTTAACTGATTTTGTCAATAGTAAGTGATTGAGACACATGGCTGTAGTTAGGCATAAATATATTATTTTGTTTGTTAAAAACAGATCAAAGCATCATATAAACAGAACTGGACTGTTTCTATTCACCTCCTGCTCTCTTGCTTTGTTGTTGTGTGCACAAATACACACTTTCATTTTTCACACACTGTCAGTCTTCCACATGCGGTTTTAATAGCAGTTATTTTGATCTGGGAGGATAACAACCGAGCTTTGGAACACATGCTGTATTAATTATTTGATAAAGAAACATTCGCTCTCACATTTTCTTCAGCTTAATTACCAATCTCAACAAAATCACATGCCTCGAGCATCTACAGTATTCAAACCTCCTGACATTTTTCACACCCATTATGTTTACAGCTTTTAACATTGAGGTTTTAGAGGTGTTAGACCAACACAAAGTAGTGTATAATTGCCAAGTGGAAGGTAAGAAGAAATTATTTTCAAAGTTATTAAAATAACAAATCTGTGTGCCCTGCATATTTATTTAGACTCCCCTGACCAATGCTTAGTAAAGCCACCTTTGGCTCTACCAGCTTTGCACATCAGGAAAGTGAAGTCTTTGCCAATTTGTCTTTGCAGAATTGTCTAGGCTGCGTCAGAGTGTAGCTGTAAACAGAGATTTTTAACTCCTGTCACAGATTCTTAATTAGATTTAAGTCTGGACTTTGACCCGGCCATTATAACACATGGATATGCTTAAGCATTTCATTGCAACGCTGGCTGCATTTTTAGGTTTGTTGTCCTGCTTGAAGCAGTGAACATACGCCCCAGTCACAAGTCTTATGCAACCTCCAACAGGTAGCTCCAACTATTTTCCAACACCTCTGACCAGCTTCCCTGGCCCTGCAGAAGAAAAGGGTCCACATACAATGATTCATTCAATCGCCCTTTTCTAATTTTAATATATACAGGGAAGTCCCCCTCCTTTTCAACAGAGACTGGTTTCCTCTGTCGTACAATATAAAATTTCAATTTGTTGCAAGCAAAAATCATTGAGATGGTATAGAATACAATACTTTAAATCAATACTGCCAGATGATGCTATCACCACCATGTATCAAGGTAGGGTGAACACCTGCTTCCACAGCTTTGGTGTGTCCTCTACATGACTTGTGGCAAAACTTCAGACATGAATTGTTATGAGTTTCTTATGTTATGGTTTTCTTTTTGCGACTTCTTTTGGAGTAAACAAGTTATATATCCATAATATATATGATATATATATAGATTTCCTCACCTCTCATTTTTCTTCCACTTCACTGATATATGCACTACAGGGTGTTGCTCTATCATCTGACATCCCAAGTAAACACATTGAGGTTTGTGGTGACAAAATATGAAAATGTTTATTGAGTGTTAATTCCTTTCCCAGGAACTGTAACATTGACTTTCTACGTATCTGTGTTAACATGCCCGGGGCTGGATATGTGTGTGTGTTTACCTATGCCTGTTTCTTTGTGTGGCTGTGTATATCAGAGTCGTCAGCTGGAGTCGGAGGCGGGAACGACCGAGGAGCACAGTCTAAACAAAGAGGCCAGAAAATGGGCAACCAGAGTGGCCAGAGAGCACAAGAATATCATTCACTGCAAGCGAGTAAGGCAAAAATATTGTAAAGCATACAGTTTTTAAAGTCAACCAAGTTTATTTCGGTGTAAGCGCACAAGCACACACTTCTAATGAAGATGTCTTGCTTTTAGTCTCTGGAGGAGTGTGAGAGTCACGGCCTGCCTCCCACTGAGCAGGGCAGACTAGATCTGGAACTGAGGATCGAAGACACCAAAGAGATAATGCGCAAAGCTGAGGTCTGTAACTCAAATGAGATTATGTTCTGCTTATCAGGATTCATCTTTCAACTTTCTGTTGTTGTAAGGTTTTTGTGCTCTAATGACTTTTCCCTGACACTCTAAAAACACGAAACATCAGATGAATTTAACCAGGACTTGGCATGACTGTTGTGTATTTATAGGAGCATTCATTCTGAACTGGACTGTCACAGAAGATTTGATCTGCTCAGTACCTGGCAATCAACAAACTCTTCAACACTCCTCCGTTAGGAGCATGAGTTGGTTAATGACAAATGGAGACATACTGTCAAGTTAAAAACTGTATTTTGATATTTTTGTTTTAATTTAAAAGCTTAAAAAAATGATTTTAAAATGCTAAACGATGCAAGTATTCATCAATAAGCTTTGTTTCTCCAACTCCCATTGCAAATAAGAGTTCTGCTCAAGTGTCCCTGCCACCTGCTAACCAGTCTTTGACCATATGGATGCAAACATGGTGGCTTCCTTCCTTCAACAGTTGACAAATCACTTAGTTTCATCATCAATAATCACCCAGACTAAAGCCAAAACTGTGACTCATGTAATGTTCTTGACGTGCTTTCAGTTCATTTGGAGAAATGTAAACGTGAAAACAAAAAAATGCCTGAGCTGAATAAACGTAGAGGAACATATCTGAACCTTCAGGGTCATAACAATCTTTTTTCTCTGACTCACATCTTTTCTCTCTGCAGGAAAATAAATTATTTATGCATTAATCCTCACAGATAAGACAATGTCTCACTGTTAATGAGGACAGTGTCATCTCCTATCTTTTCAACTAGATTCTATCTGCTTCTTTGCCAACTCTTCAAGGTCTAAATGTCTGTGTTCTGTCTTCTTTTCAGCCTTATTGACACCATTGTTTCCCTCCTTTTTCTTTGCATATTCAATAATTTTACCCTTATTCATAATTTTATAGTGAGAAATTTGGTCTATAAGTGATCATTTAATGACAGTCACGAGTTAGTGATCTTACTCTGCTGTAAATTGTTGAACCTATTTATTACAAAATACCAATATACATTCATATCACCTTCCTTACACTTTTCTTTCTCCTTCCATATGCATTTTTAAAATCAAATTTTGGCTCTTCTGCTCTCGCAGGCGATCATTTCTTTCTCGACTAAGTTGCTGAATATTTTATGTGCTCATTTCAAACAGATGAGCTAATCACAGAGTTCTGATGTGATAATTATTAAAGCAGGACAAAAGACATTACTTGGATTCAATTACAGCACTATCTAGATAGTGATTGCACCACCCTGCCTTTAACTGAGGTCAAGTATTAATCTCTAAGGTTCTTCTATCGTTGATGTTGGCTTTTTGTTGGAAATATACAGAGAAATCGTTTCAGTCAGAGCATTACATGCACTCATCATGGACAATTATCTTCTGTTAATTTGGGGCTTTAATGGATTTGTTTCACTCATTTTCCTAGGGTGAAACGTTTATACACCATGTAACTTCGGTGAAATTTTAAATACAATGATTGGGTGCACATGTTTGAGTTTATTGTGGATGTTCTTTAATCTTCACATTATGAAAATGAAACATATAGGCTTAAATATATACATATACCGATTGGGTGACCAATCTCCTCAGCAAAACTGCTAGATTTCATTTGAATTCGTGGTTCCTATGCAGTTTGTTTTCTGCTGGAAATGTTAATTTCCCTGAGGGAGTCATCCCAAAGGGATGAATAAAGTTAAGTCTAAGTCTCTACGTGTTGACAAATCTGGAGAAGTATGGAAATAGAAAAATGTAGTATGGAAAAATGACTTTCTTTACTTTTTTTCCTCCTCTTCCATATTCTGAAGGACACAAATCTAATGCATTGATTGACATAGAATTAGTATACAAAATCTACATGAATTCAAATGTAATTCTTTAATAGGGTGCTGCTTCTTCACATGTGATCCTTCTTACTCTCTGCAGAATATACCAAGCATACCCTAACAATTTGACCAATCTATAGAAGTTGCTAAGCATCTGGCTGCCCTCTGCATTTACTTTGATGCTTCCAGCTTATACTTGGTTCCCTTCAGCCCCTCCACCACCCCATCACCTCCCTTAGGCTCCAAGGTCAGAGATCCTCTCCTCACTTCCTGACATGCAGAAGACATGTTCAGCGGTACAGAAAGGACTGTTCATTCAATGACATGTTCAGCAGCACATTATGGGATGAGATCAGAGCCTAGATGCCAAACTCAAACTTATACTTATATTGGCTTATAAATTTGTATAGAAATATCTATGTTGTCTGCATAAAAAGAAGCATAGTTACTAAGGCTCTCTAAACATGTTTGAAAAATTTGTCATTTTCTACATTTTTCTTTGTTATGGGATTTTCCAGTTTACAGAAGTTACAGATAGAGCTGGTCTAAGTTAATATTTAAGCAGTTCCAAAATGATTGGCTTCTTGGCATAGACTTGATACATTTACCCTACTGAATTTTCAATAAGGTATATTTTTAGGGCCATTCCAAGAACTTAATATTAGTCTGCTTTATTGATTACAAAACCAGATTAAATGTCTGTTTAATATTCCTCCGGTGACGACAGTTTTCTTTTGAGAATGAATATTCTGACACAATTGGATGTTTTTGTTTCTTGATCCAAAACACAGTTTAGAAACGATTTTTCGAATTGATAAAGGGAATATTTATCTTCTGTAATCACATTGCCATAGCAAGGGAAGATTCTTAAAATATGTGTGTGTGCCAGGTCACACATTTAGACAATTACATACTTTTACCTGTTGAAGTAATCTATATAAGGCTGCCATATCACATAAAAAGTGTCCAGTTTACCTGTCCACTCGTATTTAATGACACGCTTTTTATCATTTCAACCAAATATGTGACAATACATGGGGTATTATGGGGTATACATGGGGTATTATTATTAATACTTCTTTCCATCTGAAGTTACAGAGCTTCATTTCACACAAAAAGCTTCTGTCATTTCTAGATTGATGTAAGTGATACATTTCTGTGTTTTTTGGCCTTTTCCCTTCAGGTTTTGAAATCACCTGCATTCTGCCAACTTTTACAGTCTCTTTTTCCAGATGTCTCTGTCCGTTAGGATTTATTGTTTTTAGCTGTATTTTCCTCCTGTAGTCACTCTCTGCTGGTCTATCTTTCCATCCAGTTTTCCACTTTCTTTTAGTGATAATTGTATCGATTAAAGCTCCTTGGCCAGACTGATTGTCTGAGTTGAAGCTGTCTGCTCACCAGCTTTCACTCTCACCACTACCTGCTTTTATTGACTTATGATAATGATGCACTCCCGATAGCTCTATAAAGTAGCAGTGTATGGCAGCGTAAAAGCCAATATTTCAAGTTTTCTTATCAATTTTGAATGTTTGGGGTCCAGTAGAGAGAGCCAAGTTTGGTCTTTTTCATCTGGTATTCATTGCTGCTAACAGAAAAAAGTAATGCACTTCAGTGGAGCATGTCTCTATTGATTAAATTAAGCGAGTCTGACTCAAGTCCCCTGTGCGATTGGCCTGTCAGCTATCAGTCTGCTCTGTCAGCATTGGCGGGAGAGGAAAGACACTTGAAACAAAGGAGTAAATTGATAAAAACAGGTAAGAGAAACGCAAACTGAGGAGAAAGGTTTAAAGATGGAAGAACCTTCTGCTTATGAATATCAAAGATCACCCTGCTAGTTATTATAGCTTAACCACATTCTCTCGTTTTGAGCACACAGTGTCTACAGTGTATTAAAAGAAACTGGCAAGTTTTAATGTTGTCTTGTAAAGGTCACAACATGGGGCAGATTTGTCACTTTTTAGGTGTAAAATAATTTACAGCTTCCACCTAGGAGGAATTCTACCGCTGAAAGCATAAAAATAATCGTTTTTACCCAAAACAGAAAATAGATAATGGAAAAAGGAAAAAAAAGTTTTATCTCTTCTTATCCCTTCTCTCTCCAAAGACAATAAAGTTGAAAGCCGAGGCTCGACTGGACCTTTTACGACAAGTGGGAGTGGCTGTAGATACCTGGCTGAAGAGTGCAATGAACCAGGTTTGTGATTTTTGTCAGGTGGGAAGACACATATGATGTCTGTGTGCATGTGCATCACCTCCTCACTCCCTGACTTGTTAAATTAACTGTGAAATATTGGGTGCTATATGCGTTTGTTTATAAATATCTTTTCAGTGAGAATGTGTGTCCCCGTTTGCCTTTCTCTGTGCATGCCGTAGGTGATGGAGGAGCTGGAAAATGAACGCTGGGCCACATACACTACCAACGATCCCTCACTGTCGGTGAGACACTTCCCCCTCACTCTGTTTGTGTTGCTCCAAGTCAGCATGTTTGAGCCTCTTAACATAATTCAGGGAGTTTATTTCGCTAATATAAAAACAGTGGAAGGACTTGGCAGATGCAACCACTTTACGACTGCAAAGATGGTAATAAGAATTTGTAGTTAATATTTTTTAGCAACACCTTTAGTAGAACAACGTAGGAGAGTATACAAAAGTATTACAATCTAAAACCAAGTGCAATATGAATAAACTAAAGTACTAAAATATTAATAGAAAAAGAGCATAAAAATTATCAACTGTCCTTCTCGCACAGTTTTAACAATATATTTAAAAGTTGAGAGAGTGTAAGAGTTTGGAAAATGAAGTGGAAGGGAACTGTAGAGGTGGAGGACAGAGTTTAGTCGATAAAATAACTTAGTTAAAATAAAAAACACTGTTCTGTTCACGCTTGGAGATTGTTTTGTTACATCCCCAAAATATATTTGTATATTTCAAATAGCCAAAATATTGTTTTTAAAGAAATTATAGTGCATCCATTATGCTATTGGACATTGTAGGGACGGAAATCTTGATTGGATTCCAAGGGACTAATGAAAGTTCTTCTGGCCAGTAAGCTTGGTTTTTGTTTCCTCCCATTTATTTGCTGCTTTCTTTAAAAAATATTTTCAGCTATCACCTGACCTTTACTCAGTGTAGATTATAAAAAAGGACATTTAAGCATAAAATATTAGAAATGCACAAAGAAATCATCTTGTGACTGAAATCCACCAATTTTACTCTCTTTCTGGTCCTGGGTGCTTATTGGCCCATCTGAAACCAAAAATCCAAGCTTTTCTTTTCAGTCAGTGAATGCAGCATATGTAATCTCTAACAGGTCATGCTGGCAGCCCTTTTGTTGTAGAAGTTGTTACTAAGTGAAAAATATTCAAAGATAGCTTTTTTCAGTATTAGTGAGGTTGACCTGAGTTCAAAGGACGCACAAAATGTGCAAAATGCTCCTGGCAAAAAAGCAGCTTTCTACCACGACATGGGTGATTATTCCAGGTGCTTGATTCTGATGCTTAGATTAAACTTAAAGGAAGATGTCAGGAAGAAATATATTACAGCAAAGCTGTTTTGTTTTATCCTATCAGAGAGTCAAGTTCCATCTGTCTTGGAATATGCTAACTGTAAAAATGTTGGCCACCTTTTGAAAACTCTAACTGAAGTTAAAGGTCTAATTGCTGGGAATACACATAGAGACTGCTGAGAATGTGAGCTACTCTAAGTAATAATGTAAGATTTTAAAGACATTTTAAAATGCACAGCCTGTTACCATGTTGGTTTGGTTTTAAAGGACCGATTCCTGTTAAACAGCAGAGCTGTGTAACACCGACTGCTCTCTCAGACACAGGGTTTGTTGTCACCTCTGTTCATGAAATCAATAACAGTAGTTTAAAAAAGTAAGGATTTTCAAGGTTTTTGTGTCGTTTTAATAAAGTGATGAATAATTTAACAATTCAATTCATCTGACAGGAAATTGGAGATCTTGCATAAAAAAATTAACATCTTGCTGCATGGTTTTTGCTAAAAAGTAATTTAGTAATTTAAATGTAATCTGTCTTTTGCATGACGTTTGCACAATAGGAGCTGAAATCTAAACTCCAGAACATTCTGCATTTTTAACTATAACGTATCTTAGAATTTCATATGTTGAAGCTCTTTTAGTTAAATTTTGCTTTCTACATATACCTCTGTCTGATTTATTTTGTGAGCCAATTTCTAATGATAAAAAGAGAAATAGCATTGTAACTTTAGCCTGTTTTAGAGAAAGTTCTTGTTTGATTTTACTATAGTAGTTATTACTATAATAGACTTTAGAATTTGGGTGATGTGCTCTACTTTCTTGGTTCTTGTGAGAACACGAGCATTAGCGTTCTGGATCGGGTGCAGCTGTTTAATTTACTTTTTAGACAGACCTGCGAGTACAGTAATGCAGTAATCGATCCCACTAAAGATAAACACATGGATGAGTTTTTCGAGGTCCTGTTGCGGCATCAGTCCTTTAATCCTAGAAATGTTCTTCAGGTGATAGAGCACTGACTTTGTTATTGCCTTTATGTGCCTTTAGAATAAGTACTGACCCTAATCAGAAGAATATGTATGTAAATCAAGGATGTGTACTACTATTCTATGTATGACTACTATCTAATTAGAGTGTGTGCAGATTTTTAGATTTTACACCTTAAACTAGAATCAATCACATTTAAGTTTTGGGGTGTTTATCCTTTTGCACAATTTTTAGTTTACAAAACTGAAAACAATTTAAGAGTTAACTTAAATGCTTTCTTTTAATCTGAATTTAAAAAGAATCAATGTCAAAGTTTATTTTCTTCATCGCATTCGCAAAACCGTTTGGGTCTCTACGTTAGCTTGACTTTGAGGTAAGTGCTGCTCCCTGGCTAGGAGAATTATCCCTTATAGGTTGTTTTTTTCTTTCTTCAAAGACATGTTTGCGTCTGTCAGTCAAGGTGGCTAAGCATAGTCTGCCTGCTATGTGGGAATCATTTGGCATTCTGCTCACATGATATTGCAGCTCGCAGCTATCAGCGGAGAGGAAGAGGGTGAGACATTGGGGTGTAGGGAAAACAGAGGAAACACGGAGAGAGGGAGGGAGAAATCTTGCAGGAGATAAATGGAAAGAAGTGTGGATAATAGGTGGAGTTGTGCGCTGCAATAGTGGAGCAGGTGGGGAGACAATTATGAAGCATGAGAAGAAAGAACGAGAAAAGTGGTGTGATGAGATGAAGGGAGGGAGAGGTGAGGTGAAAGTAGCAGCAGAGTGATAAAGCTGAAGTGAAATTGGATGCACGGGTGATGAAAACAAGAGAACACCTTAAGGCCACTGTGTACTGCAAAATCTATACCGTCTTACCCTAAATACTGCACTGGCTTACAGTCCAAATGTCTGAACATTTCGGAGTGCCTCCAAATAATCACCTACTATTAAATTGATCGTTTTATGTTCTTTCAACTGCATCGTAAAATGCAGTGCAAACACTGTCTGAAAACCTTTCATCTGATCAACAGTATCTTACAAAAACTATTCGTACCTGTTGTAGTACGAGATAGGCCAACAGAAGGGTTGTACCAAGATGTGGTATGACCTACAGTTCAGAAGTCTTTTAAGGTATGTTTACCAGCTTTGTATATTCAGAGACTGGCCCAGGTCTCTGAAGGTCTTTGAGCAGCAGTTTTCAATTTGAGGTCTGAACTTTGACTAGGCCATTCTAACACATCAGTATGCTTTGATCCAAAGCATTCCACTGTAGCTTTGGCTGTTGGTTGAGGGTGTTTAGCTCTAGTCATCATCCTATCAACTTTGACCAGGTTCCATGTCTCTGCTGAAGAAGAGCATCACCACAGCATGATGTGGTCACCACCGTGTTTCAAAGCTGTAATGGTGAGTTCAGAGTGATTTGCAGTGTTAGCTTTCCCCCTTACATAACGCTTTGCATGTAGATCAAAAACATACATTTTGTTCTCATCTGGCCAGAGCACTTCTTCCACATGTTTGCTTTGCCTCTTATGTGGCTTTTGAGAAACTGCAAATCTGACATCCAATGACTTTGTTTCCACAATAGCCTTCATCCTGCAATTTCTGTAAATACCTGTAAAGACTGAACAGATTTTCCCACCTAAGCTGTGGATCTCTGCAGCTCCTCTAGAGTTACTGTGATCATCTTGACTACTTCTCCAATGCATGCTCTCATTGGCCATTGTTAGGGAACATTTCCATGCAATTAGGATTTAATTAATTATTCCCTGTCTTAGTAAGTGCATCTAGTATAGTAGGTCATGCCAGGAACAGACAAAGCCTTCTGTGTGCAATGTTTTGATAACAATGTATCAGACTGCTTAAACAGACGTCAGCCAGAAGATATCTACACAGCGTTCTGATATGAAAGTGTACCGACTGTCAATTTAACTAGAACTAGTACTGACTAGCAAACTTAGCTCATGCCGTTAGAAGATAAACATTGATTGCTAAATACTGTTTGAGGGTTTGCATTAGAAGGGTTGGGGAGGACTTGAGTGATGGCAACTCTGTTTCTCCATGTTGGCCAACATGCTTATTGAATTCCAAAAAAGCCTGAAGGACTCTGTTTCATCTTTGTTTAAGAAGAAGCTATTTTTGCCACAATAGCCATCCTAGCTGTTTTTGTGGCTGCCAATGTCTTGGTAGGATTTTGGTTGCTCCATGCTTTTTCCATTGTAGGATGAAATTATCATCCAAAACTTCATCTCTGACTTGTCTGCTGTGTTCATTGGTCTTCATAATGCGGTTTGTTCATTAATGTTGCTTGTGGAGCTGGATTTATGCTTAGGTTGAATTACACACAACTGGACTTTTTATTAATTTGATGGCTTTTGAGGGCAATTGTTTACATTGGGTTTTATTTGGGAGCATCGGAGTAAAGGGAGTTCTTAGAAATACACACCACACTTTTTAGATTTTTATTTGAAAAATAAATTTTCGTTTTCTTTACACTTATCAAATCGGTAAAGAACCAAGCAGGGTTGGGGATAGATTAGACGGATCGAGGAATGTAATTGCTGCCCGGCAGCCCTTATTCATATTTTGAATGAACTGAGTCCTTAAGAGAATGGCATCAATAAAGAAAGAGATTGTTGTTAATAGTTATAATGTGCAATTAAGAAAACAAAGAAATGCATGTTAATGACTTCAAACTGTGGTTTTCTGATTGCCAAGAAGTTACTATACAAACAGAGAAAAGGGGGGATAAACTTTGAATACTAATAAGACGAAGAAATTCAAAGCATTGCTTCGGCCCTTTCTTTATATTTGTCATCTTTATTAATGCCAAAAGAGAAAGACTGGCACAAGCCCACAACTCTCTCAGACAGCCACTGCCTTCATTAAAACATAACTTTCACAGTTATTACCCCCAAGACCATTAAAATCAGCCATTGGTCTTAGTTTTAGCAGCCCTGCTTCAAACATTGAGATCTATGCTAGGTGATTTTTATTGGGTTATTACTGAAATACATGCTGGATTTTTCGCTTCAATGATTGAATTGGATCTGTCTCACAGACAGAGCTGATTTTGTTTGTTTTTTTAAATCCACTTTGTAGAGTGAATAAAAGTAACTTCTGTGATGCAGGCTTAAAAAAAGCTATATCACCATCTCCAATCTTGGAAAAAAAAAGGAAATTGGCTGGAAAAACCTGATTGGTAGATATTCAAAGTTAGTGGCTTTTAATAAAAAGCTACATGAGAAAAATCATGTATTTTTTGAAATTTGCATTCCATCCAACATGCTGTGCAGAGTTATCAGATAAAAAGCAATTATTGCAAAGTTAATGGAAAAATTTGTTTGAATGTTTTTCTCTACAAACTTTTGGTATAGGTAAAAGCTATAAACAGTGATGGTATCTTGTTTCCTCTTTTGAATCTATAATGAGAAGTTGAAATTTAGGAAACTCAATCTATAGGGAACGCCATCAAATGAGGTATGAACATCTCTCGTTACCTAGGGTTACGATCACACTGCAGGTCTTAATGCTCAGTTCCAATTTTTGATGAAATCCCAAAAAAAATTGTGGATGAAAAAATCTGATTTTTGGTGTTATGAATGTCATAATAAAATCAGATATGGGTCACATATGGGCAAAAAGATTTGATGCGCTTTTGCCGGCAGCGTGAGCAAAGCCTAAAATTTCAGACAGCTTTTTTATGCACTGATAAAAATCTGTGTGATCTACTGTACATGCAGAACAGAAAATGAACACATTTTTCCTAATTTTTGCGTGCACTATTAATATAAGAAACGTATACAAGTTGCGAGACAGCTAACTAATAGAGGAGACCGGTAGCCCAGTGTGTCATCGTTTTGTACTGCTTTTGTACATTAAAATGTTCCTCTCTCATTGAATGTGGAAAAGAAAAGTTTATTCATGCACAAGTATTCTAAGGACATTTTCTTTTCTTATTTACCCCTTAACATTCCTGCAATTTATACCCTACATTTTTCAAACGGATACGCAAATTAAAATTAAAGCTGTTCTTGAATAATGTTGAGTAGAAACATGGTTGGGGTCTCTTTGGAAAGAAAACACTCAGACATAGTATCAATGTTCTGAGAGAAATTTCAAAGTTCTATTGTTACCAGGTAATATGATTTTTAATACAGTGAAAAAGATTAAATTAATTATAATTGTGTCCTTGATTGGCATATATTATTGGAATCACAAGACTCGTAGCTTTCCAATGATATAAAGTATGTATAAGTTCATAGAAGTTAGAAGTCAGAAAATCAGTGGATTTAAACATGGAAGTGGGACTGACCCAGTGGTGGGCCCTAGGAACACTTACGGGTTTAAATGGCAACAGCTTCTGAAGTTTGTAATTGAGAAACGCCGCTTATTGTTTTTAGAACTAATAATTGCTGGATTATGATTTTTTAAATTCATATTAGCGATGAATCAGAGGCTACAACTCCCAATAATTGTAGTTTTTTTACCGCTTGTGATTGTGTGTTAGTTGTACACACACAGTTAGCCAGCGTGGTGCATGCATTCACAGCCTTTATTTATGTGCAGGGCTTACTAAACAGTTTTTTTTTAAGCTCTGCGCATTATGTTGATCTGATGATTCAGGTTTTCCCTAAAAAACAAAAAACAAAACAAGAGTTATTCATCCTTTATATTAATGTTCACAGTGAAAGAGAGACTGTACTGGCTGCTGCAGCTAATATAGTCAGACTGTTTTGTGATTTTCTCCGAGTGCTGTCCGATTCTGGGAGAGTATATTGAGGCCTAGATTTTTAACATTGTATTTTTTTCTTAACAATAATCCTATATGCAACACATTTTTTACTCTGATAGAGAAACAAGAACTAAACACTTTTCAAAAGAAGCATTTGAAATTGAAATTATGTAGCTGTTGCAGATCAAGTGTAAGTATTTTTCCAAACCATTCCCAGTGGAAAGCTATGTGTTGTTTTTTGTGTGTGTGTGTGTGTGTGTGTGTGTGTGTGTGTGTGTGTGTCATTCCTTCAGACCACACCTGAGGGTTTGAATTACCCTGAACATTAACTCCCCTGTACAAGAGATCGACACTGGAGATTAATCCATGTACAAAACACACATCAGTTTTGTTCTAGTCTGATGCAGGGTTTACCGTGTCAACAGAAATTTGATGTCTAAACACAACCACCCTAGAGCAAACACACACGCATACACAATCTATTGTTATTGACCAAGTTGGCTCACTGTGTGTGTGTGATGAATCTTTCCATTAGCTGGGATCGTGTGACGTTCATGTGGTCTGGGAAACACATGGAACAAAACAGGGAGGGGCTCCATCATATCAGACAGCAGGGCCTCGGCACCTGATTCAAAAAGCTACAGAGCAAACACAGGAGAACCCAGGCAGGAATAAAAGGTGACGAATAATCTGTATAGGCTGGTGTATGAGGTTAGAATAAATAAAACGCTTAGTGGCTGTTGTAATTACAGACTTGTTCAATTTCACTTGTTTTATTGTATCTGGATAACTGTGTTTGATTCGGAGCTCACAACGGTTCTTAACTCTTTAACAGTGAGAAGAACCTTTGTCATCTTCCTCCCTGCTTTATCCCAAGTTTTGACTCTGTCTTGCTGTTTGTGTGTTAAAAGGGCACAGTGGACTTGGAGCGTGAAGAGGGAGAGGAGTGTGAAGAGAATATGGAGGTGTTCGATGACAGCAGTTCCAGCCCCTCGGGAACCCTGCGCAACTACCCGCTAACCTGCAAAGTGCTTTACTCTTACAAGGTATAACACAGCACTGAGACAAACCTGTCGCTGCTATTCTTTTACCTGTATATTTATCTCTTTTATTTATTTTTTTGGTCTTTCTTGCAGGCGTCTCAGCCGGATGAGTTAACCATTGATGAACAGGAGATGTTGGAGGTCATTGAGGATGGAGACATGGAAGACTGGGTCAAAGTACTCACACACGTATATGAGTAATTTTAAAGATCGGAAGAAGGTTTCTATTTCTCTAGATGTGCTCCTATCTTGTTTTTCTTTCTCAGGCACGCAACAAGACAGGTCAAGTGGGGTACGTCCCGGAAAAATACCTCCAATTCCCGACTTCCAACAGTCTGCTGAGCATGCTCCAGTCCCTGGCCACGCTGGACGTTCGGTCACACACCTCCTCTAATTCAACAGAACCGGAGCTGCACTCTGGCTGCATCAATGGAGACACAAACAGTACGTATTCTGAGTTGGTTCTGCTTGTATCACTTAAAGGTAGTTTTGTGAGTTTTTTTTTAGTTTAAAAAAAATTGAAATAGGTATATCCCTGGTTAAGTTTTCCATTTATTGCGTTTCTGGAATCCAGCTAATGATAAAACACAAATTGGGCTAAATGATCTGTTTTGGTAATTTGTGCTAAATTAAAATGAATAGAGCAAAACTGATGAACATTTAACCCAACATTGGGAGGAAAAAAAACTGTTGTGTTAAAGCAAATTATGGTGCAACCATTTTTGTGTACACTAGACCAGACTAAACAGCTAGAGTGCCTTGCAAAAGTGTTCATACCCCTTAAACCTTTATTTTATTCACATTTTGCCACATTATAACTACAAGGTTATTGTATTTTATTGGGTTTTATAGATAGACCAACACAAGGCAGTGTACAACTGTGAAGTGGAAGAGAAAAGATATATTGTTTTAGCAGTTTTTGCAAAAATCTGAAGAGTATGTCATCTATTTGTATTCAGGCCCCTTTTTACTATGTGAACCCTAAATAAAATCTAAAGCAGCAGATTGCCTTTAAAAGTTATCTAATTGATAAAGATGTTCCAGCTGAATATAATAAAGCTCGTTATAAATCCAGCTGTTCTGTGAAGGCCTCAGATGTTTGTTTGAGAACATTAATAAACAACCAACATCATGAATTCCAAGAAACACAGCGGACGGGTCAGGGAGAATGTTGTGGAGAAGGTTAAACCAGAGTTAGGTTATAAAACAATACGTCAGGCTTTGGATATCTCACACAGCCTGGCTCAGTCGATCGTCTCGGAATGAAATTGAAGAACTGCAAACCATTGGTGTTCAGACTTTTTTGCACCATGGGCCAAAATTCCCAAGCTGAAAGTACTCAGGGGCTTTTGTTTTCTCAGCTAAAAGCACAAAATCATCTTATAGTGAATAATTTTATTTTACCTGCTTGGCAATAAACATGCATTAACAACATTAAACATGTAATGTTTTAATGAAACAAAGTAGAAAAGAACTTATTACTTTATGCCCAAAAAGATTATCTCAGATAGTTGCCTGAATAAAGGAAATATGTACAATTTCATAACTTTTTGGACCGATTGTTTACAATATGCTTCACAGTGGCTCAGTTGGTAGCACTGTTGCCTTGCAGCAAGAAGGTCCTGGGTTCAGATCCCGGCCTGGGGTCTTTCTGCATGAAGTTTGCATGTTCTCCCTGTGCATGCGTGGGTTCTCTCTGGGTACTTCGGCTTCCTCCCACAGTCCAAAAAACATGACTGTTAGGTAAATTGGTTTCTCTAAAAATTGCCCTTAGGTATGAGTGTTTGTGTGCATGGTTGTATGGCTGTATGTCTCTGTGTTGCCCTGCGATGGACTGGCGACCTGTCCAGGGTCTACCCTGCCTCTCGCCCCATGACGGCTGGAGATAGGCACCAGCCTCCCCCCGCAACCCTACATAGGATGGACGGGTACAGAAAATGGATTGATGGATGTTTACAATATTGTTGGTCTAAAAAAATTTTTAAGTCTTTTCCCAGCAACAAAAACACTTCCTGCATTTAGCCAAGATTAGCATATAGGTGTACCAGAGTAAAGTTATTGAATGTTCTTGGTCCTACTTACTATCATATTGAGATAAAACAAATACAATTTGGCTAATGAAAGAAAAAAATACTTTGTGTTGTACTTAACATGTTCCATTTAAAATAAGCCAATGTAATGCAAATGGGGACCTTTGACCTAAGCTGTTAGTAAGGCATTAATCAGAGAGTCAGGCAAGAGCCATGGTACTTCTGGAGGAGCTGCATGTCTGGCTCTCAGGTATGAGAAACTACTGACATAGCAACTATTAGTCATGCTCTAATGGACGAATGGCAAGAAGAAAGTCTCAATTAAAGTTTTAACATGAGTGAAAGAATTGTTACATCCGGTTAGATGAGAACAAAATGTAAGTTTTTGGCGAACATTTCAGACACTGTATTTGGCTGAAAGTGAACACTTCACTTTACCCTACATCAGTGGTTCCCAACCTTTTTCCTTGATGACCCCCCTCACTTGTGTCCAAGAGAACCCGGGACCCCCAAACGCCAACTCTTACCCACATTAAAAGTGATTCATCATTACAAACTTTTACTAGCAAAAATTAAACTGCAATTGTAGGTTTTTGTTCTTATTCGTCTTGTTCATACTGTGGGCTGTGTAGGCAATTTTCTTTTTGCCTTTTGGATTTTATAAATGTAATATTTACAAATATAATTTTGGTAACCTCAACCTCTGCACAGACAAAATTCTGTGAAACCCCTACGATCTCTAGGGACCCGTGGTTGGAAACCACTGCCCTAAACACACTATCTCCAAGCTGGTTGAGTTGATGCGAAGATTGATGGAGCTGAATACACGCAAATCCAGGAAGAAGATCTGTCCAAGGCTGAAAGAGACTTGAGACTAGAACGGAGGTTCGACTTTCAACAGGGCATCACCACTGCAACATAGAGCCAGAGCTACTATAGAATGGTTTTTGTTAAAGCATATTGATGTGTTAAAAGGACGTAGTCAAAGTCCAGACTTTAATCTGATTGCTTGTCTGTGGTAAAACTTGAATGTTTTTGTTCACAGATGCTCTCAGTCCAGTATGAATGAGCATGACTGGTTGGTTGGTTAAAGGGACTATCAACTCAAATGCAGCCCACAGTTTTCAGATTTTTATTTGTAAAACATTTTTTTATAACCATGTTTCCTTGTTCTTACTCTAAAGATGCATGATCTACTTTGTCAGTTGAAGTTTATGGTTGTAATGAGACAAAATTAGGAAAGGTTTAAGGGATGTGAATACTTTTTCAGGGCACTGAAAATGGTTGCAGAAAACTACAGGTCAATTTTAATGTAATAGGCCACAATTTTCTTTTCATCAAACCATCATGTGTGATTTGCAAACTCGGTCCTCCTAATGGACACTGGTGTTGTAAAATAACCTGGAGTGAACAACACAATAAGGTTCTGTTTTATTTCAGAGGTATTTATGCTTTGGTTCCTAAGGTTGGCTTTAGCTGCATGTTTAAACCAAACTCCTGAGGAAATCCCATCTCATAATTATTGTTGCGGCTGCTTGTGTCCTTTATCTCCCTTTCTCCAGCTGGGTGTACAGTTAAGAGAAAAGCAGACAGAGAAATGTATTTTGCTGAGAATAATTACTCCCTCTGAGTAACACTGATTGCGTTCCCGCCTGTCTTTGTTGGCTCCTTTTTCTCTCTGTGCAGCCGCCTATGTCCGTGCGCTTTACGATTACGAGGGCCAGGCGGACGAAGAGCTCTCTTTTTCTGAGGGTGCTGTGATCCGCCTTCTGAACCGCGACACTCAGACGGACGACGGCTTCTGGGAGGGCGAGCTGAACGGGCGGGTGGGGGTTTTCCCCTCCGTGCTGGTTGAGGATCTCACCGAGAATGGGGAGACGAGCGGGGGAGGGCCGAATGACACGCAGGTACAGTAACACCTGCACGCACAAGAAGTCTTCTCACAGATAACAGAGGTTGAGCTGTCTGTGTACAGCTAGAGGAATCTCAGAGGGAAAACTCAGGAAGCAGAGCTGGAGATAAGCTTCATAGGTACCAGATTACTCTTGAAACGAGCTGCGCATTCAGCTTTCCTCAGGGCTAGGAAAGAGTTTAGTCTGCTGTGCCACTTTGTTCCAGGACCCCCCTCCCTTCCTGTCTGTCCTCCAGCTAATCTATCAGCAGAGTTCACAAACAGTGAATCAGAAAAGTTGAGTTCAAAATCCAGCATCGCAATCAGAGAAAAATGTCCTTATCTGTGGCACCGAGCGCAGCCCTATTAGAGGTTTGGCAACAGGAAGGATATAGCCTCTCCCTTCCTTTTAGCCCGTAGGCCAAACATAACAGCTTTTAGTTACTGTTAAGTGTTATATGGGGTAAAGGGGTTTAGTAATAAAGTGTTTTAGGTAATGGCTTATATGCAGTGGAGTTACAGTGATGTGACGAAATAAGATGACATTAAATATTTGGTTATTTGGAAGAAATTTTCACATATTGATGATAAATATTTTTTTATTTAAATTTAATTCCGAGTTTAACTCAAGAAACAAAATACATTAAAAAAGAAAAAGAAATACCCTTCCCCAAAATAGCTACTTTTACCCCTTTTGGCTTAGTGGGGTGCTTCTTGTAGCCATCTGTCATTCTCTAAAACCGGTCTGAGGAAAGTTTGCTCCACTCCTCACTTTCACCTGTGAGATGTTTGAGGAGTTTCTTGCATGTTCCGTCTGTTTTAAGTCACCCCATGGCATCTCAGTGAGATGAAGAGCAGGGCTTTGATCCCAGGATGTCCAGCTTCTTATTGTGGATTTCCTAATATGTTTGCAATGCTTCAGGGCCCAGGGGTGCTTTAGCCTTAATGTGTTTTTTTTTTTACAGATGACACATTTTCATCAAGCACTGTCTGATTTACTGTAGAGTTCTAGATGGATTATATGACATTGAGTAGGTCCTGATGCAGTAAAGCATCTCCAAACCATTACACCTCCAGCTCCATGCTTCACAGCTAGTATGAGGGTATTTTCCTTAGTGGTGTTTTTGTTTTATGCCAAACAACTCATCTGTTCTGGTGGACAAACAGACTTATTAGACTTATCTGTCCAAAGATAATTATTCCAGAGATCCAGAGGAATAGCTAAGAAATTCTTTTGAGACTTCTTTCAATCTCTTACCAGACTCATAAGCTGCTGTAGTCGTCTTTCTGACGGCCTCTGACTGCTTTTTGGATCTTCCAAAAGTGTTCACTCTTAATTTACCAGTCAGGAGCACAACAAACTAAATACCTGTTTAAACAGGACAAATCTCCTTCAGATCCTGAATAACATTGTTGAATATAATGTGCACCTGATGTTATACAGCCATGTGCATTTTTAGCCATTTGATGTTTAAATCTTGAGGTGTCTTAATTCATACCTTGGCAGAAATCACATTTTTTATTACATTTTACAGGCATTTTTTTGTTTGTTTATATTACTTACATTTCTTAGTATCGTTAAAATGTATATTTAATTTCCATGTGTCCAGATACACTTTTTGTATGATTGAAAATGTCAAAATTCAGCAATAAATCTTTAGGTTACACTATTCCTTAAATGAAAAAATATCTTTTATTGTATCATTTTTACACTTTTAATAAATACTACCAGCTTAATGTTTCTCTAGCCACTTAATTCATAAATATATAAAATGTATTATATTATTTCATGTGATATTACATTTTGTTTGGTTCTCTGCAACTTAACAAAGTATCTACTGAGGTTTTCCAAGCCCAGCCTTTAATGTTGTCATTTCAGTTCAGACTTACTTGCACTGATTTGTTTCTGTTACATTCAAATAAATGTACAGATAACGTTTAAGTTGTTTTGCCTTGGTTTATCTTGTTAGTGTTCTGTTTTCTAGTGTTTGGATTAAATGTTTTAATCAGTTGGGTTGTTGTAAATCAATGTAAATCAAAATCATAGCAAGACAGGCAAGAATGAGCTTCAACTACTATTGAAATTTATTAATGGTTTTTGTTTTTCATGTATTTATTTTTAAGAACTACTTTGTACTTAAGCCTGTGCAATTGATTTTGATTGTGTGCTGCTTTTAAATGTATCAAGCCCTATAAATTTGGTTGCTGCTTATTGTTTTGCTGCACCCCTCCCAAAGATTATCAGTACCCACCATCTGGTCGCGCCTTTCAAAACCTTCTGGAGGCGCCCCTAAACTCTGAGCTTAATTTCTGTCACTCCCCCCCCCCTCCAGATTTCTCCATGTTCAAAGTTGCCGTCTTCCCTGCCACCGTTGCCTCTGTACGACCAGCCTCCCATCAGCCCTTTCACCAGCCCGGAGACCTCCACGCCTCCTCCTCTGCCGCGCTCTCCCTCTACTGCACTTAATGGGGAGCATAAGCTTCCGCTGCTTCCGGCTTCCTCACACAAGGGACAGCTGTCCTCTCACAGTGAGATAGGCTCAAAACGTTTTTTGAACAAATCGATCGAGAGAGATGGCTTGCTGGGGGGGAGCTAATCTAATGCTGTTTTTGTCTGTCCTGCTGTAGATCAAAGCTCTGGCAGGAGTCCAGTGTCTCCAGGATTTCCTCAGACTCAGCCCCCACGATTCACAACTGAAGGAGGCGGATCGGGAAAACTACGACCGGTTGGTATCAAAGTTATGCAGGATTTGATCAACATGCTTAATATATGTTGATAATAAATAAGTGAAGTATTCATTCATGAATGTTTTCCTCGCAGTTTTAATTTCACAACTAAATAAACAATGTCTGTTTAAAAAAAAGATATTCTGATCATTAAGCTCCTTAATGATCAGAAGATAATTTGTCATAATTGATAACATACTACGCTTTAATGGAGTGAATGTTGGAGCGCCCTTGTGTAGAAAGTACTAGTATAGGCCTGTCTTAAGTCTGCCAGTAAATATCTAAATGACTCAGAGGAAGATAGTTAGAAATGTCTGATTAGATGAGGGCAAAATCAATGGTGTCTTTAGAATCGACTAGATCCACCTTGAAGAGAGAGAGAATTGCTAAGCACAGCTAGAAAAACACAGTTTACACAATCAGGGTCGGTGGTTGAAGCGTTATGTTTTGAGGCAGTTTTCTGGTAACGATTCAGGACGGCTTTACAGCCTGAAGAGGCCAGTGGAACACACACCACAAAGTCTTGGACAAGAGGCAGAATATTAGAATAGGTCATGGATGAGTCCTCCAGCATTAAAGTGACACAAAACATACGGCAGAGGCAACAAAGGACTGGCTAAAGAAGCACATTAAGGCCATGGCATCGCTGCTATCTGGCCAGAACATCTGTGGGTCGGAGCTGAAGATACAAGTTACCCTGGGGCAAATATTGTGGCCTACTACTTCTACTACTATTACTAGTATTACTACTATTGCAAATGTCTTATTGCCAAGAAATTTTAAAGTCGTGTTTTGTTGGAGGAGCTGATATTTATCGTAACACCCAAACCAAATTTTATCTTCCATTTTTGTTTTTTGTATAAATTGAAAAAATATATATATAATAATAATAATATATATATAATAATAATAAAATATTAGCGATGAACCCTCTTATTTAGAAAGAACCTAACAGAATCAGATTTTTTTTTTACCCCACTGTAACTGGATCTTTTTCATTTCCTAATTAAGTCAAGAGTTTCACAAGTCAAGATAAAGTTATCCCACACAGAGGTTAAATGATTTAGCTTTTGTATAAATACTGTAAAAAAAAAAAGTTATAGAAAGGCAGGCAGTAAAAAAGATAAATCAGAAATAGGTTATCCACCTGTGTGACTGCCTGTGTATCAATTTTGCTTTACTCTTAACTTTAATTTGATTTGTGTGCTGCAGGTGCGGGCCGCTCCGCCTCCACCCAAACAACAACCTCGCCGACTTCATGAGAAAAGCGACAAGACGGAGGAAGTGGAGATCACGCTGGTGTGACAGACAAGCTCGGCAGGTTGATTACGTTGCACAAAAGCAGACCTTGATGCAGTGAGCGTGAACTGCTCTGAACGGATGCGAATGAAGTGATGAGAAGTTAATTTAATTGAACCACACACACTGCCGAAGGCTCTGCATCTTCTCTTACCCCCAAGCCGAAGAAGAGGAGAGCCGGGAGGCGGGAATATGGTTGGCGTGTCCAATTAAATCATCGTCATTTTAGCCTTCTAATGAAGTTCAGCATTAAGTTCGTCAAGCCTCTGTTCACCATACCCTGTCCTTCCAGTCAGGCCTTAGAACATCCCCTCACACAGCGAGGAGGAGGAGGAGGAGGAGGAGGACTTCAAGAAGGGGAGCTATGGGGAACCCTTAGTGAAGGGTTCTTTTCAAGCTTACAAAATATGTAAGGCAGTTCTTCTCCTCTGCACTTTTAAAACCCCATCAGGACACTAAATCATGGCGCATCAGTAACATCTCTGAGACCCAAGGTTTATTTTCTTTTCTTTTCTCCAAACAAGGATATAAATCAGCAAATGTAATGGTTAATGTTCCCCAAAAATAGATGTACTAAAGACTATAACCATGACTGGTAAAATTAAGAGTGTGTGATAGGAAACCATGGCAGGAAAAAAAGCAACAATTTAAAGAAGTCAAAAACACTTGAAGCGGATTGGATTGGGGGCAGTTGTTACAAAAGTTTTTAAGGATTTTAGAGATTACTTAAAATCAAAAGTAGCTTTTTTTATTGGCAGCATTTTATTTAAATGTATCAACTGTTTTATTTAAAACAACTGACATCGTTGGATCAAATCTGTGAAAATATATGAAGGCTACAAATTGAGGCTAACACAGTAGTCTTTTGAAGAGTCTTAGGTCAACAAACAATTTGAGTGCCTGTGCCAGCGAAAGGTTTATGAACATTTACCGTGGACATGAATATCATGGTAGTTTTTGGCCTTTAATAATCCACTTGAAATTCTCTTTTTGTTGTTGGTAAAATATTCATATAGCAAATAACTTTTTTTTCCAGACAAGAACTGAGTGCGCAAGTTTGAGTTCATTGAGGATTTACTCCAATGCAGTGATCAACATTATACACTGTTGCCCAAAAAGTGGAATAACACTGCCAGGTACAGGTCATACAGCAAACAGTTAACCTAAAGAAAAACAAGAATGTGCCTAAAGAACTGAATTAATGTGTATTTATGGGCAACAGTGCACAAACAAGCTCAAATATATACATACACCCCTACAAATATTTGACTAAATATCCCTGAGAGAGTTTAACTGCATTACCTTTGTGGCCATCAACAATCTTCTGATATAATTGTGGTTTGATATTAAACCACTCGTCTTTGCAGAATAAGGAGAGGAACTTTAAATTGGTTGGTTTCCAGGATTGGATCCAGCTTTGAAGCATATCCCATACATTTTCAGTTGGTCAGCACTTTTGAAGGGGAATTTCAAAGGCTTAATGCTAGCCAATGGCTTGTACTGTTGGAAAACCTGATTGTGTCCAAGTTTCAATCAACTAACGGAAGCTTTTATCCTCAAAATGTTCGTCAGGATGTTTTAGATGTTTTAGGGGTTGGACCCACCTGGAACACCAGCATCATTGTACACAATTATTCGTATATGGCCATGGACTAGGAGGGTGGCAACCAGCAAAAAATAAAAATAAAATGCTGCTCCTGCTTCCAAGTCACCACCTTCAGGCTTGACTATAACAGGTTTAATAGTCAGACAAAACAAACATTAGGGTATATCTACTCAAAGAAAAGTTGAGATGAGGCTTTTAGCTGGTGGTGGCAGCATCACACTGAGGGTCTGATTAGATCCCAGTGGAACTATAAATACAATAAAAAAAACAAAATCATTTACAAAGGGCTACACAGTGTGTGGTTTCTCTACAACTCACTCAGGGACCTGTAAGAAAATATTTGTGGGAAAAATATTTAAATATTTGAGTCTGTTGCATTTAAAATCCAATTTGTATGCAGCCAAGTCAGGTTTTTTAAATTCAGTTGTCGTTGGTTATTGTATAAGTCTACCATTAATGGAAAAAACCCATTTGATTCATCTTTTAAGGCCCAAAATTAACCCAATATGTTACATGTACACAAACCCTTCACAGTGACAGTTGGTCTCTGGTGTCTCGATTAAATAAATCTAAATTTTTTACGAGTGTTGAGTCTCCATAGAAGAGAAGATGTGAGAGGAATAGAAAGAAAAAAACAAAACTTTTTGTCAGGGATGTTTCAGAGTGCAGAGCAGGACTGAGGGAAGTGGATAGAAAACCTCCCTCGCCATATATAGTCATTATCATTATACGTACTTAATGTGTATTAGTACAGTACATTACTGTTGTCATAGGAATGTTTATGCACAAGGTTTCATATAGACTAACTGAGCTGAATGGAATACCCTGTCTGATATGTAGTGGAAGTTTTACCTTCATCATGTACTGAAAAAGGGTGTTGTATATACAGCAGGAAGGAGAGAAAGGAGGAGGGGACGGAGGAAGAAACAAGAGCTGTAGGAGGCTGGATCCTCGCTTTTCTTGTACTCTCCTTTCCTCCCATCTCTGCTCTCCCGTCTCTCCTCTTAACGTTCGTTCTGTCATTGGGCAGTCTGTGTGAATCAGTGGCTATAATACACATGCATACCGTCACAATATATTACACACACAACTTGTTATATCTTCTCCCATTCTGTGCGCTGTGTGGTTTTTATCACCGATCGAGGAAGGCTGTTGGTATTCACTATGTGGTATCAAAAACATTTGCTTGAAACTTTAAAAACTATTTTGGCCCAGAAACTAAGACTGAAGAGTAAAGAACGTAACTCATCTTGCATTGATTTTGTTCATCAGTTCAGCTTCAACATTCATCCATGTTTACTTGACATGATTTTATTCACAGAACTAAAAATAATGCTCAAATAGAGCTGAGTACCAATATGTGGTGGTTTTTTACTCAAAGTAAACAAATACCCCTCGTCATGTACTATTCTAGCCTTTAAATGTCCTTGCTTAAAGGGCGTAGTAGCACTTTTATTTATTTGTACCTTCCCTGGACAGTAGCAGTACCCTCTTCTAGCATCAGCATGGACAGAGATAACTCTTATAGGCTATTGTAGCGACACATGCAGAGATGTGAGTTTTATCTTTTCATACTGACTCTACAGATGCTCTTTAATTAAGGGTGACTGATGCATAAAACGATGATACAATCTTCAAAAGAGATGACTTTGTGAGAGTTAATTTGGTGTTTTGCTTAAATTATGAAAGAAATTAAGGATTTGTGGGTTTTTTGTTGTGCTTTTTTCGACTCTTGGGATAACTTCAGCTGGTCAATTTGCCTCCTCATGCTTTATTGAATTGCAGTTTTCATTGTTTTGCATGATTTTGTACCCAACTTCAACAACCAGTTGACCTAAAATAAATATTTACTGTCCTAATGTAGGAAAAATGGCCATTTGATTCCAATTATTAATATCTACAGTCAGAGCTTATAGTTATTTTTGATTTAATCAAGGGTCAATCATTTCATAAGAATCAGCCTTTCCAAACAGGCATTATTAGAACCACAATTGGTAGATAATAGATGGAATCTAAAATATATTAAAGAAAACTTACAATACAAATAATTTATACACGGAATGAGCATATTAAAGATGTTTTATAATTTATTAAGTAGCCAAATTAAATAAACTGCCAAGATAAATAAACCGATACCAATTGGTTGGCTACACTGGTGCAAAATGGGGCGCCGAAGAGGCAAACTGACCTGAAACCCGAATACCCCTGGCTGTTCAACGAATAGCTGAAAAGGCCCATATTTGAAACACACACTGACTGTGAGGATGGATGTACAATTTGCTTTAATGGGTTTACTGAACTGTAAAGCTCCCCAATCCAACAGTTTGGGAAATTGCAGGAAAAAACTTTTTTTCTTTGTCCTTTGTGGTTCCAGAAACAAGAAAATTGGCAATACATGTGTAATTTTTCCTCTTTGTGAAAATTATTATAAGTAATATTTCTAAGATGTTGCTAAAACTGTAAAGAACATTTTCAAGCTGTAGTGGGAAACAGCTTTAGGCCTCTTCAAGAAAGGTCCGGGTTCAGCTTAGCTGGTTTCCTCTTTACAAAGCAGAGAAATGTGATGTGAGGGATGTACTGAAACAGAATAGCAGCTCTGGTTGCAGCACACTCTCCTTGTTCTCCTTGTAAGCTCCTTTACAATGGTTTTCAGAGCTGTTATTAAAACCTTAAGATTTAGAGCAGTGTCCCAAGTGCAACGTTTGACTTTTTTTTGCCAGTTGCCACTTTGAACATGCCTATTTCCCCCTTTTTTGACAGTCTCTTTTATCTGCTCCAGTGTTGAGATATTTGTTACTTTGGTTTTTATGTTTTATATGATTCTATATTCCTCATGTGCTGATTCGGAGCAGCGCAGCCTGCTGGTATCAATGGTGCGGTGAAACAAACTGGCCTTCTCCCTTCATAGACTGTTGCCATTGTGTCTATAATGAGAACATGCGCAAAAGTCTTTCAGCGTATTAATATTGGCTGTACAAAAACAGAGTTTGTATTTATTGTGTACAAAAGTTAATTAATAAAAAATGTTTAAAGCGGTTTTTGTCTGATATGACTGAATAATTGCATGAATGTGTTGAATATTTCTAGTACAGTGACTGGCAAAACTATTCAAACCCCTTGAACTTTTACATGTTCAATGTTTTTCTATGAAATATCAACACAAAGTTTTTCACAATATAGGTGTAAAGAAAATGTGTGGTTTTTAGCACTTTTATAATTAAAATCGGAAAAGTGGTTTGCACATCATCACCTTTTGTAAATAGACTAACTATGCACATTGAAACATGGTAGTGGCAGGATTTCGCTGATGCTTTTCCACAGAAAGAACAAGGAAGCGGGATAGAGTTGACAGGAAGAAGGTTGGACTGGGGCAGAAGTTACTTTTCCCGCTGGACAAAGACCCAAAACATACAGCCAGAACTAAAAGGGAATGGCTCAAAGCAGAGCCTATTCTTGTGTTAAGAGTGGTCCAGTAAAAGTCCAGATCTAAATCCAATTATGAAACTGTGTCAAGATTTTAAAATAGCTGGTCACAAACTATCTCCATCCAACCTAAGACGGCTTGAGCTGTCTTGTAAGAAGAATGGACAAAAATGTCAGTCTCTAAATGTGCAAAGCCAATACTGGTAGAGAGATACTCAAACAAAACAAAAGGTGGCTTTATAATCTATTGACTCGAGCTGACTGGATGCTCATCATGCACACCTCTCACTTCCGAATAGAATTTACTTTTATTGTCCCTTAGTGAGGAAATTTGGGAATATCAGCATCAAAGTGACAGGCAAACCAAAATATGCAGATTCACACAAAGGTACAAATAAAAAAGAGACTGCACAGGCAAACTTATAGCATAAGAAAAAAAGTGAAATTACAAAAAATAGCATACTTGTATCAAAAGAAATTGCAACTGAAAAGGATAATGAAAACATTTTTTGTATACAGTATTTGTACACAAAAAAAACAGGCTGTGAAAGGGAAACTGAAAACCTCAAATAACAGCATGGATGTAAACATGCATTGAGTTTGTTGGAAGCGGTGATGGTTATAAATTCTTAGAGCTGCTGGGAGGAAGGATCTGCGATAAAGCTCCTTTTGTGCACCTAGGATTACTGAAGGAGCTCTCCAGTTCTGCAACAGGTTCATGCATGGGGTGGGAGACGTTGTCAAGCAAGAATCTATTGTTTGCCAGAGTTCCTCTGTCTCCCATCACCTGCACTGAGTTGAACGGGGGTCCTTGGACAGAGCTGGCCTTTCTGATGAGCTTATCGAACCGCTTCCGGTCAGGTGTGGATGTTTGTGGTTGTAACCTGACAAAATGGATATGAATACTTTAGCAAAGTACTGTAAGAATGAAATGACAACTGTGCAAAAGTGTATAACTGGATGATACTGTATACATAAGGATGTGGTGTGTATAATATGTGTCTATTGTGTTCCAGTCACTAGAAGTGGGCGTAGTCATGATATAAAAAAAACCTTTTGTAAACAAAACCTAAGGCCAGAGTTTCCTGACTGCAGGAGACAGAGGACAACTAGCTCAGAAGAGAGGGATTAACTTGCTGGATTAGCCGCTTATTGTATTCTTAGAAAAAGTTTTACTCCTACATTTATTTTATTTGAAGGTCATAGACTAGGCATGCCCTCTAAAGGAAAAGGCTGGTACTCTACACATTGCTGCAGCTCATCTTGTGTCAAAATCTATTTGTGCTCCAACCCAGAAGGTACTGTATTTACATGCATACATTTATCTAAAGTGTCAGCTGAAATTCTGAGCATTTTGTCTAGAAAGTCCATTGTTTTTTTGTTTTTTTTAGCAGTTTCCTGTTTGTGTTTATGTTGCATGTCAGACAGCGTGATTGAGCGGCGAGCTCTCAGAGAGAAAGTGTTTCCCAGGTTTAGAGAGCAATGCAGGAGCTTACTGGCACTAGATGTCAGGGTGAGTACACAGCTCTGAATCATGCTCACTGCACTGAAAACACAGGAGCTAAGAAGTCCATGTTTTGAATTAAACAAGATAACTCCTTCAAACGAATGCACATTCCCTGGCTAAGGACAAAAACATTATTGCACATAAATTATGTTGTAAATAGCTTTAAAAAAATAAGAAATGCATCCCTATATGTCAGTGGTTGCTATTTGTTCGTCTTGATATTTTGCAGAAATACACATTAATTCTTTTAATATTCCGAGGGTCAAATTAAAGCTGTTGCCAGTAATTATTTTTCTGTCAATCAACTAAAAAGCATGGTAGTTTAAATACAAACCTTTATGTAGTAATTGGGCTCAAACAGTGAGATAAATAAAGGTACTACATTTGATTTTTATCAGCTTTATGATTGTGTATGGTTTGTTTTTCTTATGCTCACTGCCTGAAGCCACTCCTGGAAACGTACAATCAATTCTGCCCAACTTCACTTAATCACACATGACAACAAAGACAGTGAGCAGCTGCCACATGACTGCACTGCATGCTGTGTGCTCTCAAATGTGTGCATGTTAAGTCACTGCCGGACAGGCCGATCAGCCCATTGTGTAGCGCATTCAGTAGCTTGTGTAATTAGAAACAAACATCATACATCATTCAGCCATTTCTTGGTTGTTTGCGGTTGGTGTTACTAATGAAGTTTCTGCATCAACTACCAGTTATGTTTCTCCTAGGTTGTTTTACTGCGTGTGTTTGTTTCTGCAGTTAATCGACCCATTTGAGTCCAGTGATCCCCATTGTTGGCCAGATACAACCACCCGGCAGCAGCTAATTGAAGAGTGCAGAAAAAACTCTGCTGGGCCTTTTTTACTGGTAAACGAAACTGCACTACAGAGAAAGTAAATGCACACTGAACATGGGAATGTAAGCCTGCTCCCTCACTCATTGCACTAGCATTAGGAGCTCTAACGGACCACTATAATTAGGTACACAAGCTTCATTAATTGAGCTAAAAGCTGGGGTTTCATCGGATCTTTTGAGAACAAGGATCAATGTTGTTGGTCATGGTTTAATCCCAAAGTGTACTGATTTAATACAGGATGAAGACAAAACAACTGAAACTGTTCCCTTTTAAAATGAGAAAAAAAAGAAAACTAACCGAATATCATTGAAACTTACTCCAACTCAAAGTAAGTGCTTGATTATTACATAACAGAATTAAGTAAATGGCTAATTTAAAGTAGACTTTACATTACAGCCCCAGATTGCATGTTAATGTAAAAAAGTTGAGACAAAAAAGTCAGTATTTTCCAGCTTCTATTAAGGGTTTTACAAAAATAAAAATAGCTTCACAGTACCATCAGTGAAAGAGCCCCCCCAAGTCCTTTGACTGCTATCCTTTTGTATCCACATGGTGGTGCTACAGGCTCTAGTTGGCCACCAGTATGGACCAGCCCACCTGCCCACCCAGGTGGAGGTGTCTGAGTACCAGCTGCTGCTGCAGCAGAGCCAGCAGGCGGGTGTCTGCACCAGGCAGCTGGAGAGGGCGTACCAGAGAGATGAGAACGCCATTCCTCCTTCCTACCGCCTGAGACCTTCTGTGAAATCCACCTGCAGTCCTCTGGTGATTATGATCAGCCTATTTGTTTTGTCGTGTGGTGTTTTTATTTAAATTCATATTAACTCTAAATACATTAAGGTTGTTTCGTAATTTTATTTTAATGATCAGGAAAGTTTTTAGATGCCAAACAGCTAACAGGTAAAAGTAAAAATGAATTTTCATGTGTGTCATTTTCTTTTTAAAAGATGAACGCTTTCAGGATATGTGACATAATATATAGCATAGTGTATACGATATAACATAATGCTTAAAAATATAGAAGACAGTCTAAAATAACATATAAAATAAAAAGTATACAAACTTTCTGCTCAGCAGAGGGAAGAGACGGAAGAAAAAGACAGTAACATGTTGCATAATGAAGATTTGAGGATGGTGTTGCAGACAGCTGTGAGTCTGTGTGTCCAGAACAGACTTATGAGTGCAGAGAGAGCCCAAATCTTCTACAGATCAGGTAAAAGCAACTCTTTTTTTTTTTCCATGAAAGATTTGGTTCATTTTGTACAGAGTCTGCAATCCTGAGAGGGTAGTCTCTTGGATCCCTGACCCTGGATGTGTTCAATAAGGAGACGCGATCCCCCACAGAATATTCTGGGTCTTTGGTGGTCTTCTTACAGTTGGAAGTACTTTCAGGCAGTAAAACGGGACGTTCAGTCTCGACTTTGCTGGCATTCCTCAACTTGTTACTATTTAGTTGGAAATCTAAATTTCTAATTATACACTTCTTTTTACATTAATGTATTGTTAAATTACAGGTTTTATCTTTAATGTGTTAAATCAGCCAATGGATTTAATATTTCAGCCATCAGTATTTGTTGAGTGAGTGTTTTGTGAGTTTTTGAGTAACTCACTACAACATCTGTTTTAGAAAAGGGCCAATTCACAGCATTTTGGTCTTTTGTCAACTTCAAATCAGCGTTTTGTGCTAAACCTGTGGTTCTTAAACTTGGTCTAGTTTAGATGCCAACAAAGCACTAAAGCTGCTATATTTTTATTTTATAAACCAGTATTAAAAGGAACAATTTCTGGTTTGCAGAAGTTAAACATATTGTAGGAGATTCCAGTCCTGAGTTAACATATCCAAGTGATACCGTTTTTTTTTTTTTTTTTTTTTTCATGAGTTGGGTCAGGTACTAAAAGAACTGTAATATAGCACTTTAGCATACTGCAGATTCAGAAGCCAATTTCATACCATACCATTTTATTTATATAGCACTTTCAATATGACTTACAGTCAGCCAAAGTGCTGCACAGGAGGTATACACATACAAAAAAATATAAAATAAGAAAATAAGAGATAAAGACACTAAACGGAGCAGATAAAAGAAAACATTAATAATAAAATCACAAATGCAATAATAAAAACAGAAAACATTAATGTACCAGGAATTACAAGAGACCTAGGGATGGTGAAATGCCAAGCTAAAGTAATGTCTTCAAGCGTGCTTTAAAAACATTTATCGATGGTGACTGCTTGATTTCACTGTTGTGTTTGGTAAGGATTTGTGTAAGAAGCAGATAATAAATTGTAACTACTGTACAAAACTTTTCCAAATATTTTGATGTTCAAAACCCCCCCCCCCCCCAAAAAAAAATCTAGAAATTTGAGTCTGGAAAGAGATGTGAATTTTGAAATTGAAAATGCAAATGAGTACTGATCCTCCCAGCTGTTTACACCTGATTCCTTGTTGTGTTGGATTCTGGGGTTTTCTTCCTGTCTCCAGCTCTTGAAGCAGATCTACGATTTGCTCTGGAGAACTGCCCTGTTCAGGACATCATCAACAGATGTATGATCTATGTCCACAAAGTCATCAATGCAGACGGAGAGAGAGGACAACAACAAATAAATTTAGCGCTGCAGCCAGAGCTGAAGGTAAACGTTCATTAGACGTTTCAGAAAGAGCACTTATATTTTTCAGAGATATCAGAATATTGGTATAAAAGTAGTTCAACACATTACTAAGGAAAAAATGTCTGAAATTTTAAATGTTGACTCATACAAATGCGACAGGAGTCGATGTTCCTTTGAATTCATCAAGATGATGCTGGATAGAGATTCTTTTAAATTTCTTACATTTGCAGACTGACACCTGTGATCAGACCATTTTGAAAATGGTACCTACTCCATCTGAGTTATTATCACAGCTGTGTGAAGGCTTCCTTCCAGCTCTGCTCTCTTCCCGCCAACTTCTCCTCTACACCACAACCACTGAGTGTGACCGCCGCCACGGCTACACCACAGCCAGGAGGAGAGCCTACGCAGACTCTTTGTGCCAGCAGGTTTTCTCAGACCTTATGGCACTGACTGACAGTTCGAACATTCCTCAAGTAAGAGGACAAGCTCATGTTATTGATGCCCCATCTAGAGAGTGGGCCGAGCAGGAGCAGCTGTGCAGGATCCTGGCTCAGTTTTACAGCATTATTCAGCCAGAGGAGGAAAAGGTCAGAATTAACCTTTTCGTTGGGTGTTTCATTACTACTATTTTTATAACTGCTGTTGCTGTCGTTGTTGTATTGTAAAATATAACCCGATGCCAAGAGATGCTTCAGCCTGATTTTTGCTCTTACTGGTTATAGATTAGAGCTTATGTGAAAGGGATGGATCAACAGGGCCCACTAGTGGTGAAAGGAGGGCCGTGCACAGGGAAGACAGTGTTGGTCGCACACTGCGCTGAACAGGTGAGTAGACAGTGAAATTATGGAATGTGATTCCAGTAGACAAACTTTTAAAGTTTTAAGATTTTTTTTTTAGATGATATATACTTTATTTTCATTTAATATATTTTTCATTTTTTTGTATTTTAGTATGCGTACATTGTAAGACAAATATATTTTTTTATTTTACTTTTGTTATTGCGTTTTGCTATGTTTACACCCTCCTGAAACAAGGAATTTTATTTGAGGCATTTGATTTTTATTTTGCTATGTTTACAAAATGGTGAAACAGATTTAATTATTTATCATTTTTACACAGTGGTTAGACATATCACATTTTAGATAGAACTATTTGGTAATTTTTTGGATAAACTGATTTGAATAATAAATATAGCTTTTCAGATCTCAAACTGAGTCCATCATGGGGTATTTATGTATTGAAATATTTTTTGTCAAGATGTTTTTTTCATCTTAAATTTTAAAATAATTCATTTAAAAAAATGCTTGAAATCAAACCATTCATTGAAAAACTGGTTAATCAAACAGAAAGAGATTATTGCTGGGTTTTAAAAATGAACAAAATGTCTGTCCACAGATAAAGGCCTGGCTACCAGACTATGATCCGGTGGTGATCAGTTGTTTTTGCAGCCTTTCAGTCAACGCATCTCCCAAGCATCTGCTCTTTAGTATCTGTCATCAGATAGCTCGCAGATATGAGGAGCAGTCACTTAACGAGCTGGAGCCTGAATCCTTCCCCTGCAGAAACCAAGATGAGAGCAGCTGCAAGACTAACTACAGCTCAGTATCTGTTCTGGATCCTCAGAATGACTGCTGTCACAGAAAACAGGTCTGTGACCGTGACCCAAATCTCTGTAAAACACCAGATTTCATTCCTCCAGAACTCGATTCTAGCATCATAAAAGTGGATGTTTCGCTGTCTGAACTTGAAGAGCGTCTTGCGACCCTTCTCACCCAACTTCCTTCCACAAAACATCCTCTTGTTCTCATCCTCAGTGGTTTGGATAAACTGGGAAATAACTTTGGTGCTCAGATTATCAGCAGCATGCCGTCCCCGCTCCCTGACGCTGTCAAACTGGTTATCACAGTCTCCTCCAACAGAACAAGTCTCCTGCAGGCCATCAAACTACACTACCCTCAGCAAGGCAGTCTTCCTCACTCTGCATCAGACGACAACAGTGAGGAGCAGACTGGATATGCTTGTATACAGCTCCGATCAGAGGACCGGAAACAGTGTGTGAAGCTTTTGGAATTGCTGCTGAACAGCTCAGGGAGGAAAGTGACGTCAGGACAACAAGCGCTGGTGAACCAGGCACTGACCTCCTGCTGTCTGCCACTCTATGTTCGACTCCTACATGCACACACTTCGCTGTGGCTCTCTGGTACGACTAAAACAGAAAGTACATCGTCATACAGAAACCGACACCCTGTTGTCTGTAGTTTTCAAGTGAACAAAAACAAGAATTATTTTAGTATGTCTCTGAATATTGCGTGCCTCATGTAAATTGGTTGTTTAACACAGATAATTCTTTCTATCTTTTAGAATAACTTACAATAACAGTGGATGGTAGAACACCGTAAGTGTATGAAACCCCTACAGATGGCCTTCAGTATCAACTAGGATTTTAAACATATTTCTCTCGAGTCTTTGAAGCAAAAAGAAATGCATAATATTCTAGCTTAGACACATACATTGTTCATGTTTTTTGTTGGTGTAGATCCTTAAGATAAGATACAATACTAGCTTGAAGGTGCCCTGCCACACAAAACCGTTTTTACTTGTATTTTTTGAAATGTGTTAGGGCCATATGTGTTTGTGTTATGCCGTGAATGTAAAAATGAACTGCTACATCCTCTGTCAGCTCCAGCCAATAAAACGAAATAAGTGGAGAAATTAGACCAATTCGAAAAGCTCGTCAGTTTGACGTGGAAGTGATTCGTTACTCATTACTATTCATGAGCTCTCCCACTTGAGACGCGACCACAGAATTCGTGTAGCTCAGTCAGTTTTCCTAAACAGCAAAGATGGCTGAACGTCATCGGGCTTGTGCCCTATGCAAGAATAGAAGTTCAACAACGCACATGTTGCCCAAGAACCCAGAGTTGAGGATGAAATGGCTTCAGTTCATGTTTGGAATAATGCCACAACAGGATCATATGAATTTAGTTATCTGTTTAACACATTTTGAAGAGGGAGACTTGGGGAGTACAAATTACAAAGGCTTCGTGACACGGTTGCAGTTGAAGCCTGGAGCAGTGCCATAGCGTCAGTCTACGGCCAGTGCACAGCCCATAAGTTAAACTCTATTGTCAACTCAAGAAAATGCTATGTTATACAGGTTTAATGCACTCGCTAGCCTACAGTGGCTTGTAAAAGTATTCGGCCCCTTGAACTTTTCCACATTTTGTCACATTACAGCCACAAACATGAATCAATTTTATTGGAATTCCACGTGAAAGACCAATACAAAGTGGTGTACACGTGAGAAGTGGAATGAAAATCATACATGATTCCAAACATTTTTTACAAATAAATAAGTGAAAAGTGGGGTGTGCGTAATTATTCAGCCCCCTGAGTCAATACTTTGTAGAACCACCTGTTGCTGCAAATCCAGCTGCCAGTCTTTTAGGGTATGTCTCTACCAGCTTTGCACATCTAGAGACTGAAATTCTTGCCCATTCTTCTTTGGAAAACAGCTCCAGCTCAGTCAGATTAGATGGACAGTGTTTGTGAACAGTAGTTTTCAGATCTTGCCACAGATTCTCGATTGGATTTAGATCTGGACTTTGACTGGGCCATTCTAACACATGGATATGTTTTGTTTTAAACCATTCCATTGTTCCCCTGGCTTTATGTTTAGGGCCGTTGTCCTGCTGGAAGGTGAACCTTCGCCCCAGTCTCAAGTCTTTTGCAGACTCCAAGAGGTTTTCTTCCAAGGTTGCCCAGGATTTGGCTCCATCCATCTTCCCATCAACTCTTACCAGCTTCCCTGTCCCTGCTGAAGAGAAGCACCCCCAGAGCATGATGCTGCCACCACCATATTTGACAGTGGAGATGGTGTGTTCAGAGTGATGTGCAGTGTTAGTTTTCCGCTACACATAGCGTTTTGCATTTTGGCCAAAAAGTTCCATTTTGGTCTCATCTGACCAGAGCACCTTCTTCCACATGTTTGCTGTGTCCCCCACATGGCTTGTGGCAAACTGCAAACGGGACTTATTATGGTTTTCCTTTAACAATGGCTTTCTTCTTGCCACTCTTCCATAAAGGCCAACTTTGTGCAGTGCACCACTAATAGTTGTCCTATGGACATATTCCCCCACCTGAGCTGTAGATCTCTGCAGCTCATCCAGAGTCACCATGGGGCTCTTGGCTGCATTTTTGATCAGCGCTCTCCTTGTTCGGCCTGTGAGTTTAGGTGGACGGCCTTGTCTTGGTAGGTTTACAGTTGTGCCATACTCCTTCCATTTCTGAATGATCGCTTGAACAGTGCTCCGTGGGATGTTCAAGGCTTGGGAAATCTTTTTGTAGCCTAAGCCTGCTTTAAATTTCTCAATAACTTTATCCCTGACCTGTCTGGTGTGTTCTTTGGACTTCATGGTGTTGTTGTTCCCAACATTCTCTTAGACAACCTCTGAGGCCGTCACAGGGCAGCTGTATTTGTACTGACATTAGATTACACACAGGTGCACTCTATTTAGTCATTAGCACTCATCAGGCAATGTCTATGGGCAACTGACTGAACTCAGACCAAAGGGGGCTGAATAATTATGCACACCCCACTTTTCACTTATTTATTTGTAAAAAAAGTTTGGAGTCATGTATGATTTTTGTTCCACTTCTCACGTGTACACCACTTTGTTTTGTTCTTTCACCTGGAATTCCAATAAAATTGATTCATGTTTGTGGCTGTAAAGTTACAAAATGTGGAAAAGTTCAAGGGGGCCGAATACTTTTGCAAGCCACTGTAGCAGGTTTTATTTTTATTTGGACAATGCTAGCACTCGCTGTGAACAGCTGTTGCCAAGCTGTCATGTTATGGAGGAAACAGAAGAAAACAGGGCCGCATTATGTTAGCAGAGGTCCCTGGGCACAAAATGTTCGAAGGGCCCCCTCGCCTATACCTGAAGAAGCCATTTCTGCCGCGATTCCAGAAGATAGTAAACAAAGTTCCTCTAGCCTACTTGTTGCGCTGGGTGAAGGAATAGCCATGCTCTCATATCTTAGCGATTAGCCAATCGGAGTCAAGCAGCTTAGCTCATTGAATATTAATGAGAACTGGCGCAAATCGAGCTAAGTCTTCCTGCAGGCTTTAATGCTAGAAGCTAGAATGTCTTGAAACAAGGTAACCAAGGGATTATTTCCACAGAAAATGTTACAGAGTCCATGGTAAACTTCAGAAATTACCACAAAAGTAATGAAATAAGTGTGGCAGGGCACCTTTAAAGTTGCACTATGTCAGACTTTTACAGTGAAAGAATCACACAGCAATCTAATGTCTCAATCATGTGGGAAGGAAGGTTCATTGAAACAGATTTCCTTCTCAGCCGGCTGGGTGGTTGCTAGTTTTTATCATTTTAAAAGGCTGCAGAGGGACGTAGTCATTGTTTACAATCTGTCCCGCCTCTATACTTCCTGGCTCCAGAGCCAATCACATGTGACTTGTTGCCAAGTCCTCCAAGTAAACACAAACGGTGCGCCAGCATCTGTAATTCGATACAAACAGGTTAACTTAGAGCTAACAATGCAGTAAATTATAAAAATTGTCAGCTCTAAAACTGTCTCAAGCTACCCTTTTCTACAACTCAATATTGCAGTGAAATGTATCTATCTACTTATCAACTTAGTGTGTATGTCTGGTCTTTGCTCTTCATCTTGAATCTTCTGGCGCTGATCTGTAACTGGCAACCTAGCATGAAACTCGAAGGTGAGGGGGTGAGTAGCTGAGAGCGGACTCCTGTTTTTCAACATGGACTGCAGCACTCACATTTGACCACAAGATGTTATTCTTAAATATTGCACCTTTAAGTAAAGTTCAATTCAGTTCATTTTACTTTACTCATTTAATTTCAATATGCATGCACAATATTTCCAAAAGAATTCGGTCACTTGTTTTTACGCACACACAAACTTTTATGGTGTCCCATTGTAGTACAAAGGCTTTAATATGCTGTTGGCCCCACTTTTGCAGCTACAGTGGGAGAAAAAAGTATTTAGCAGCCACAGATTTTGCAAGCTGTCCCACTTAAAAAGATGAGAGCGGTCTGTAATTTACATCATAGGTACACTTCAATTGTGAGAGACAGAATGTGAAAAAAATTCCAAGAAATTCCATTGTATGATTTTCAAAGGATTTATTTGTATAATGTTGCAGAAAATAAGTATCCCGAATCCTAAAATGAGCACCAACTTACTGGCTGCTAAATACTTCTTATTCCCACTCTACAACAGCCTTTACTCCTCTGGGGAGGCTTGCCACAAGGTTTCGGTGTGGGTTTATGGGAATATGTGACCATTCTTCCAGGAGAGCATTCGTGGGGTCAGATCCTGAGGTTGGATAGGAAGCTCACAGTCTCTACTTTGATTTCTCCCAAAGGTGTTCTATCCTGTCTGGGCAAACCAGCCAAGTTCCATCTCGCCAAAGTTCCCCATTGATATCTTTATACCATACCATACCATACCATACCATACCATACCATACCATACCATACCATACCATACCATACCATACCATACCATACCATACCATACCATACCATACCATACCATACCATACCATACCATGTATTTGATAAGGCCCATTTAAAACAGCATGAGAGCTGACCAAAGTGCTGTACAATTTGGACAAAGACAAGAAAAAACAACAGCTAACACAATCAGACACAAGGAGGGCAGAAACACATGTAGTAATCAATACAAGAGGAAAAATACAAGCAGGATAAGAACAATAAATTATAGGTAAAGGCATAGACAGAGACTAAGGGTTAAAAACAAGGGTGTAAAAGTATGTCTTTAAACAGGACTTAAAAATAGAGCAATAACAAAAGTCTGATGTGCAATGAAAGCTTAGTCCAGATATTTGGTGCACAGATTGAAAAGGCTCGTTCGACACAGGTTTTGCATCAGGATCTTAATATTTCTAATAAGTATTGGTCAGCGGAACAAAGGGACCTGCCGGGTTTATACGGGGTGAGCAACTCTGAGAGACAAATAGGTGCCAAACCATTTAGAGCTTTAAAAATAACTAATTCCAATTTTAAAACCTATCTGGAAGTGTACGGGAAGCCAGTGAAGTTAAGCTAAAACTGGAGTAATATGCTGAGGGCGGTTAGTATTAGTTAGGAAGCTTGTAGGTGCATTCTGAACCAGCTGCAGGAGAGAGAGGGCTGCTTTTGAGAAACCCCCCCCAAAAAATTTGAATATTCCTGCCTTGAGGTGATGAACGTGTGAATTGTTGATTCAAGGTGGTGCATTTTAACACCAAGATCAGAAACTGTCTGATTAAAATTAAAGGGAAGTGCAGAAGAATCAAAAGCGGATGATGATGAGCCATGAGGAGTAAAAACAATAAGCTCAGTCTTAGAGTCATTTAAAAGCAAGAAATTTGAGGCAAGCCAGGCCTTGATAATAGCAAGACAGTCGAGCAACGGTTGGCTTGAAATATGGGTTTTTAAGGGAACATAAATCTGCCAGTTGGCTGCAATTTCCCCACAGGGATTATTAAAGTATCTCTTTTTCTTATTATTATACAAGCGGTAATTAATATTGTTTTTTTAAAATAGCGCCTAGTGGGATGATATAGATGCTAAATAGGAGAAGGCCGACAATAGAGCCTTGTGGGATGCCCGAGGGGAGGGCAGCAGAGGGAGAAGCACAGTCATTCATCCTCACTCTAATTGACCTCTCATTAAAGTAAGATCAAAACCAATCTAATGCTGAACCCTTAATACCAACCACATTTTCAAGGCGGAATAATAAAATTTAATTGTCAATCGTGTCAAATGTAGCTGAAAGGTCCATCATCATTAAAAAAAACATGAACACCGGAATCAGTGGATATTAAAATGTCGTTAAGAACTATAATATGGGGAGATTCGGTGCTATGGAATTGTCTAAAACTGGACTGGAATTTATCTAAGACACAGCAAGCATGCAAGTAGGAAGAAATTTGGTTACAAACAACTTTTTGCAACAGTTTAGATACGAATAGAAGCTTTGAGATTGGACAGAAGTTACAAAGGTCATACAGATCGAGGCCTTGCTTTTTCAGCACAGGTTCGAGGACAGCATGATTAAAAGGGGATGGTACATGTCCAGAGGCAAGGCTGGTATTTATAATGTTAAGGACATAGGGGCCAACTACTGGGGAAACCTCCATCAGGAGTCGGGACAGTGTCAACAAGGCATCCTGATGGTTTCATGCTAGACATTAGTTTCTCAAGAGTAGGCAATGTAATCGGCTTAAAGGAATCAAAACAACCATTACAAGTAGGCACCGATAGCGTTACATCCCCGAGAGGAGTAATCTGAGTCCTAATATTAGAGATCTTGCCTAAGAAGAAACTTAAAAACTGTGAGGACAGCTCATCAGTGATTAAGAAGGAGGGAGGCTCATCAGAAGAAAGAGCAGCATTCAAGGTTTTATACAAAATTCTTTGGTTCCCTTAATGGGCCTTGCTTTATGCAATGTTGCACAGTCATGCTGGAACTTAAAATGTCCTTTTACAGTGTTTTTGAATTGCTAAAACACTTCCTGAAACCTCCACCCATTTTCTCAAAATCTAAAAACACAAATCCTACTACATTCACAAAACTCCAGACTTTTCCTTCAAAATCAAACTTTCACCTCAAAACCCGTCATGTGTTCAAAACCAAGCAATGTGTTCATCTCATACAAACAGCAAGTAAAATATAATCACCACCAAACATTTGTTAGACACTACATTAAATAACTGAAGACACAGCGTCCAGGGCATGAAGTTAATATGAAAATATTTTACTAACATTTAACAAAAAAACTATTGTGGTCCGAGAGATATGAAGTGCTGAATATAGATAACAAAAATAAATTAATAAAACAAAACAAAAACACCAAAATAAAAACCACATTACTGTAATTCACAGATTCACAATAGTATAATATAGCTGGCTGAATTTCCTTAGTAATGACTGTTCTTGCTTGTCCTCGACCCCTTCCTCCTTGTCCAGCACCTCTCACACGGACTCTTCCTCCTCTGCCTCTCTGTATGTGTCTATCCATTGTAGATGCACGTGCGCCACCTGTGAACTCTAAACTGACTTTTATCCTGCCCAGTTGATCTAATCACATCCCCAAATACATGTGTGTTGAATTGTAAGTTTGCTGTGTGTAAAAGATGACAGCTGTGTTTTAGTTGTGTTCACATTTTGCTGCCAGTGTTTAGGGTTTTGCTATACAAGTGTGAAATGTGTTTAGTGATTTAAAATGTGTTTAAGGTTTTGAAAAAAAGATTAGATGAGTTTTTCAAATTGTGTCAAAGTACCTGAACAGTGTTTTAGGTTTGGGCGAAACACTGTTTGATTTAAAAAGTGAGTTTAGGCCCCTGAGAATTTGGTTTAGAGAATGGAGTTTAGTGTTTTAGCAATTCAGAAAAACTGTGATAAAGGTACGTTTTATATCGCATTTGTCCTTTCTTTTCTTATCAGATTCAGATGTGACCGAGTCGTCTCTCCCTGATGGTGTCCATTCGTCTATTTCTGCTCTTTTGGATCAGTTGGAACAGAAGCACGACTCATCCCTGGTGGCTCGTATGGCCTCTTATGTCTCCCTCTCCAAGACCGGGCTATGTGTGTCGGAGCTTGTGGATCTGCTCACCTGCGACCATAGCAGTTCAACTGAATGTGAAGGAACAGTTTCACAAGTTGATGTTGAGAGGCTCCTTATAGAGTTGAAAAACTTCCTAATCGAACGGCCAATTGCTAATTTGCAGGTTCTGTTTTGGGTGAGCCGACATTTCAAGCTGGTCATGACTAAAAGGTATCTGGGCACTCACGAGGCGAGGAAGAAGATCCATTCAGAGATGGTGGACTATTTCAATGGGAGACGGGTTGGTGGAAATGAAAAACCTTTTTTTTTAAACCATACATCTGAACAAGAAAATCCACTAGACAGTCGGCCATTTATTTTCTCTGTTACTGAAGATGTTAGTTGGGTAAACATGAGAAAAATCGTAGAGTTGCCCTATCATTTGCAACAAAGTGGCAGGTTTGAAGAAATGGAACATGGGTTGTTGATGTCCTTAGGGTTTCATCGAGCCATGGTTCAAGCTGGCATGCTGAGTCATCTGGTAACCATGCTGGAGTCTGATGAAGGCTCAACAAAGTTTTTAAGAGAAAGATGGCTGCTGGCAAGCATACTGAAGTATTCTTCTTGCTTCCTGCAGAGCTCACCCCTGCAGCTGCCTACAATGATGGAGACAAGCCTCCTCCCTTACCTGGATGTCTTTCCTGCCCTTGTGGGATATGTCAGAGACATTAGACAGGACAGGAGGAATAAGGGAAAAGGAGTAGGACTGATGCTTTGTTCCAATCCCTGTTCTGTTCTCCCCATTCGCTCTGTACGACCCAATCTTAAAACCAGAACAATTAGTGTTGCAGAAACTGCTTCTACAGAATGTGATGTTGTGGCAGAGATCATGGATGATGGTTCTGCCTGGATTTGGACAGGTTCAGTTTGTGTTTTTGACAAGCTATCAGTTTGCCAGCATCAGCAGGAGTTAAAATTTGCAGGAGTGAAAAGTAGCTGCAAATTCCTACTGCTTTCAACACAATGCAACAAGCTCTTTCTGTGGGATGTGGCAAATCCAGAAAGGCTCATAGAGGTGAAGGAATCACTGAAAATAGAGTCTGAGTCAAGCAAAACTTTGAGTATGGTTGAAGGATTTGTTTCATGTCAGAAAATGTTATTCATGTGGTGGAAAAAGGAGAGTTTTGTCAGCGTGTTTGATATCTCTAGTGATACCTCTACTCGTTTTCAGTGTCAAAGCTCTGTAATGTGTTTGGTTGCCTCCTTCAAGAGTTTCAGCATTTACTGTGGACAGGAGGACGGCACAGTATCGATATTTGATCTGACAACCAGCAGTCTTCTTGGCACTTGTATAAACTCAACCAATAGTGCAATTATGCAGATAATCCTCTGTGAAGAGGAGCAAGAAATTGCATGTGTGGACAAGAGTGGGAGCGTAGTCTTATGGGACATTGCTGACAAAAAACGACCACCCAGACTTGTCAAAGAAAGCTTCAATCAGGGTAAATCTTCCAGCATTCTCAACACAGATTATTCCAAAGCCATCAGCACTCTCTTGGTGTGTCAAACTCACTATGTGACATTGTGGAATACATGTAGCTGGGAAATGTGGGACCAGTTCTTGGCTCCACAAGAGAGAGCATTTGCTCAAGCAGTACTCTCCCTGGATGGACACCTCTTCCTGGCTTTGTTGGACCATTTCCCGCTCGTCTTAGTGTGGAGGGTCAGCACTGGTGAGTGTGTTCTCTCTTTAGAGACAAACACACAGCCCTTTGCACTCCTCAAAACAGCCTCAGATATTGTTTGCGTGAATCACAATGGATGCCTAACAGTCTGGGACTCAGAGATGATCAATGCTGCAGGTACAGCAACAAAAATGAAGAGTGGAATAAAAGGAGTAGTGGTAGAGCAAACAGGAAAGTGCTTCTACACCACAGACGGGTCAGAAAATGTATGGAGGTGGAGTTTAGATGGTGGACTTCCACAATTTACCTTCCTGCATGATGGCACTGTGGAAAAGATGCAGCTTTCTCCAAACAACAGCCACCTTCTCTCCATCTCAGTAGGGGAAATTTACGTGTGGCAGACAGAAACAGGTGAGAACATTGCCCGGATCAGCGGCGGCGATGCTGCAGATGTGCTGATCACTCCCAATAGTAAGTTTGGAGTGAGCATATCTAAACATGGTCTCTCCCATGTTTGGAAACTGCCACACGGAGGAATTGTTTGCAGCATTCACCAGTATCTGTCGGCCGCTCAGGTGTCAGCTGAGGGGACGTTTCTTGTTGGCCTCCGCCATGGAGACCTGCTGGCTGCCAGCCTGTGGTCTGGTTCAATCAGCAAACGTTTCTCCTGCGTGGAAAACTCTGAGCGTGTTGTTGCTTTTCACACTCTTTTAGAATACCCAGACTTTGTAGTGGTGCTGACTGCCACTAGAGCATTGTACACCTGGAAGCTGTCAGAAGAGACGGTGTGCCAGCACTTTCAGCTGCCATATATGTTTCACTGTCAGCCACAAGACTTCCAAATGTCCCCAGATGGGAGCTATGCACTGCTGTCCACTGATAATAACTCTATCAACATCTTAGACCTGTCTCGGGTCATGCTGTGCTCCTTCAAAGCAGAAGGTCCTGTCATCAAGGCTTGCTTGGACAAAACTGGATGCTATCTTGTCTATGTTTGCAACCCGAGCAGCCAGGGGAAAAGCTGTGCTTGTTACCCACACTCAAAACTGGTCCTCACAGTCATGCGTCTTTCAGACAGGGAAAGAATAGGAAGCGTACATCTTCATAAAAATCCATCGACTGTGATTGTCAGTGAGCTGCAAGCTGTGTTTGTGGGATATGATGATGGATCTGTAGGTGTGTTCTCTATATCAGATGCTACGATCATTGAGGAGGAGTTAGTCTGGGACAGAATAAAAAATGTAAAAGCAGAACTGATTAAATGTCCCTTTGACAGAGAACCTTTGAGCTGTTTTTTTCAGTCCAAACCCAATATTACATGGTCTTGAGCTTACTACAGCTGTTCAAATACAGTGCAAGAAAAATGGCAGCTGGTCTTTTTACCTATTGGCTTTTCATAGTTTAGTCTTTTTTTTTTTGTTGGTAGCCATCTGACATGGGACCTCTCGTATTAAATGTGTACCTATATGGGCAGAACTTTGTGCCATTAGAAACTGAATTTGAATATGTTCTGTATGAATTTGCTTCACTCAGATTGAATCTGAAATGCTCAACTTGAATAAATGCTTTTAAAAACTGAATCTGAATTAGCCTAATTTAAAATCCAATGTATTAGTTTAAAAATTGAAATAGAATTTTATATTTTGAAAATGAATTCATTTGCTTTGAAACTGTATTTTATCCTATTGCAAATTTCAAACTTTCAGTTTTACTTCTCACTATTCAGTTTCAGTTCCGTGATTCCATTTAAATTTTTAAATTCAGCTTTTTTTGGTCGGACGTCCAGGTCCTCAAGAAGTAATCGTGCACAGAGTAATAGAACTACTTAAGCAAACCTATGGCATCCTGATCTGGAGCGGTCATACTTGCAGGTTGGTATTAAACGTATAGAAAGAAGCATCATATAAACAAACGATAGTCTAACAGTAACTGCTATCCTAACTGTAGCTAATAGCTAAAAGTGCTAAGTTAGCATAGTTTTCACTGGGGCGTTTGTGTACATAACGTGAAATCTGATGGTACAAAAACCAGAAGATAAAAGCGGTTGTTTTGTTGGGCTTTTGCCATTTGCATAGACATATTTTTGAATATTGTTTTTGTGAAAATCATCGATGTGAATGAGCGCATGGTGGTCCCATGGTTCTTTATGTATTGCCACTTATATAAAGCTGATTTAGATTTTTGCCAATTAAGCTTTTTGTCATATGTTTTAGGGACCATGATAGTGGATGGGTATTTTAAATGAGAAATTATCAGCTCTTAAATGGGGCAAATAATTCGGCCACTGTAGCATGGAGGTAGAATAAATCCAGTTACAGATTTTATGTTTATAGGCAAGGCAAGGCAATTTTATTTGTATAGCACACTTTCAAAAACAAGGTGACTCAAGGTGCTTTACATGATTAGAGGTAAAATAAAAACAGCATTAAAACACAGACAAAGCATATAAAGTAAAAACAGCAATAAAAGAAGAAGTACACATAGATACTTCAAGGCATTACAAAGTATATAATGTAGAAACAGCAAGAAGCATAAACAAAACAAGATATATGAAAACATTACTCAAATGCAGCTCTAAACAGATAAGTTTTTAGTTTGGTTTTAAAAGAATTCAGTGTTTCAGCAGCTTAACCCTCAAACACTACAGAACCTTTGATCTTAGTAGAGTATAGTTCCTCTTGCGTTCTGCTGTAAAAACTATAGTTTTGCGTTCACAGATTAACACAGTTGCCTGTTTCCCCTCTTTACTTGTTTTCTGTCTGTTATTAGTACAATTCAGGAGAAGATGGACTTGCAAGAGAAGGTCACCCTATTGCTGACCAAAAACAAATTAAATGATAAAAGAAAATGTAATAAATATATCATTTTTAACTGCTCAAGTTAAATGTAAATTTCCTAAGATTTCTTCTATTTAGGAATTGAGGCAGCAAAGGGAGGCTGAAGAAAGGAGAGTCCAAGAGAACAGGGACTAAATGGATAAACTGTTTTCTGTTTAATTAATTTGTTCTTGTCACTATTTTTTTTTGGTTGTATGATATTTATGAATAAACTGATTGAAACAATTTGTATTTCTCATTAACTCATAGTTATTGACAGTTTATCAAGCAGTATTAACCTGAATAACCTCTTCCTGGACCGTTCTTTAAACTTTAATAGAATAAACAGTAAGGCTCTGGCAGTTGTACTGGATCTGCTGAAGAAAAATCAAAGATGTGGATGGAGTGACCCGTTCCTGGTCTTATCTGGTTGACAAGTGGAACATCATGCAGGGTGGTCTATAGAGAGTGCTTTGGGTTGCTACCTTGTACTGTATACTGCATCGTCCAAAAATAGGCTTTGGCGTGAAAAATAGTGTGTCCCATTTTCTTTTTTTATGTGATTTCCTATAAATCTATCCATTAATTCATCCATCCATCCATTTTCTTCTGTTTATCCGGGGTCGGGTCACAGGGGCAGCAGCTTAAGCAAAGAGACCCAGGTTTCCCTCTCTCCAGCCACTTGGGCCAGCTCCTCTGGAGGAATCCCAAGGCGTTTCCAGGGCAACCGAGAAACATAATCCGTCCAACATGTTCTGGGTTTTCCTCTGAGTCTCCTCCTGGTGGGACGTGCCCGGAATACCTCACCAGGGAGGCGCCCAGGAGGCATCCTAACCAGATGTCCAAGCTGTTAGGTAAATAATAATGTTGTATTATTATTTTCTTAGGGTGTCTTTCTAATGTACTTTTTAAATGTCATTTTGGTTTCAGTCACATGGTCATTTGCATGACATCCTGTTCTTTTAATATGTTAATGAAGTGTGACTAAATAAAGAGAGACTGCAGAGGGGGTGCGAGTATTTTCCTGGTCTCCCTCTGCAGAACTGATTATCCACATCTACCTCTGCAGAGCTTATTGACTCCATATTCTCTCCGACCTTTGTGTGTGATTCATTGTAGGTCAACCACTTTTTTAACCTAACACAAGCCACTTCAACTGACCGCTCTCGATGAGATCACGTTCCGATGAAGCCAGCAGGACCACATCATCTGCAAAAAGTGGAGACCCAATCCCGAGGCCACCAAAATGGATCCCCTCAGGACAGGACTCTCCGAGGGACATGATCAAATGCTTTCTCCAACTCCACAAAACACATGTAGACTGGTTGGGCGAACTCCCACGCACCCTCCAGGACCCTGTTGAGGGTGTAGAGCTGGTCCAGTGTTCCACAACCAGGACGAAAACCGCATTGTTTCTCCTGGATCCGAGATTCGACTATCTGCCGGACCCTCCTCTCCAGAACCCTTGAATAGGCTTTACCAGGGAAGCTCAGAAGTGTGATTCCCCTATAGTTGGAACACACTCTGTGGTCCCCCTTTTTAAATAGGGGGACCACCATCCCCGGTCGGCCAATCCAAGGTAACTGCCCCCGATGTCCACACAATATTGCAGAGCCAGCACAGCACCACAACATCCAGCGCATTGAGGAATCCAGGCGAATCTCATCTACACCCAGAGCCTTGCCACCGAGGAGCTTTTTAACCACCTCGGTGACCTCAGCATCAGAGATTGGAGAGCCCCACCCAAAGTCCCCAGACTCCGCTTCCAGTTTGGAAGGCGTGCTGTTTGGATTGGGGAGGTCTTTGAAACACTCCGTCCACGGACTCAGGACGTCCTGAGTCGAGGCCAGCAGCACGCCAGCCCCACTGTAAACAATGTTGGTGCCCATCACTTCCCCCTCCTGAGACGCCGGATGGTATACCAGAGTTGCCTCAAAGCCGTACGGAAGTCGTTCTCCATGGCTTCACCAAGCTCCTCCCACGCCCTAGTTTTTTTGCCTCAACGACCATCGAGCTGCACTCCGCTTGGCCTGCCTATACCTATCAACTGCTTCTGGGTTTCCACTGGCCAAAAAGACCCGATAGGACTCCTTCTTCAGCTTGACAGCATCCCATACCGCCGGTGTCCACCAGCTGGTGCGAGGGTTGCCGCCACCTCCCAACCACACCTCTCCAGGTCTCACTGTCATTGCCCATGTGAGTGTTGAAGTCTCCCAGCAGAACAAGGGAGTCCCCTGGGAAGAGGACTCTCCAGCACCCCCTCCAAGGACTCCAAAAAGGGTGAGTATCCCATTTGGCGCATAAGCTCCAGGACCTGTCCCCCCAGCCGTAGGTAGAGGGAAGCTACCCTCTTGTTCACTGGGGTAAACCCCAACGTACAGGTACTGAGATGGGGGGCAACAAGTATGGCCACCCCTGCTGGGCGCTCGGTGGGGGCAACTCTAGAGTGGAGGAGAGTCCAACCCCTCTCAAGGAGACGGGTCCCAGAGCCAGAGCCATGCACCGAGGCGAGTCCAACAATGTCCAGTCGGAACTTTTCAACCTCGCATACCAGCTCTGGCTCCTTACCCACCAGAGAGGTGACATTCCATGACCCAAGAGCCAGCTTCTGCAGCCGATGATCAGACCACCAAGGTCCCCACCTTTGTCCACAGCCCATCCCACATTGCACCCGACCCCTATGGCCCCTCCCACAGGTGGTGAGCTCATGGGAAGGGGGCCCATGTCACCTCTTCGGGGCTAAGCCCAGCCGGGCCCCATGGGTAAAGGCCCGGCTACCAGGCGCTTGCCAACGTTCCCCACCTCCAGGCCTGGCTCCAGAGGGGTGATTCGCGTCTGGGCGAGGAAACACTAACTCCAACATTATGTTTCTTCATAGGGGTCTTCAGGCTGTGCTTTGTCTGATCCCTCACCTAGGACCAGTTTGCCATATGTGACCCTCCCTGGCACAGAAAGCCCCTGACAACTTAGCTCCTAGGATCATTTGGACACTCAAACCCCTCCACAACGATAAGGCAGCAGCCCGGGGAAGGGGATTTCCTATCCATTTAGGCCTAAAAAACACCTTACCATTTCATTTTTTAAGCATATTTTTTATTTTACCGCATGTCCACTGTAGTGGACAACTGGACGATTCACATCTGAATACAACTAAATTTATGACAAAAAATGAACAACATCTGATGACATTAACCCAATACTACATTCAATTTGATCAAAAAACTAAATTATTCATGAGCTTTTTCTTTCCTAGAAACCATGAGTGGCTTTCCTGCTCCCTCTCTGGCTCTGAGTCTGTCCCTTCATCAGATTCTCCTGCATCTTCTTCTTCTCTGTTTTCACAATCTTCCCCTATCACAGGCTAATACTCATCCTCATCTTTTCCCTCATCTGAAACTTCCAAAGCTGAACCTCCCTCGACTATCTTGCATAGAATCTTTTCTGCCTTATGTGTTTCTCCCACAACGATGAAGTCATTCAATTCACTAAGATCGTCCTTGCGTCCGCCACAATAGACCTTCAAAAAAAGCACTGTTATTTCAAAAGATAAACCATTAAACAGTTTTCAGAATTCAAAATATTGTTACTGAAATGTTATTTAATTATAATATATATAATTATCATGGTAAAAATAGCACAAGATGAAGATTATTTGACTTATCTCTCATCTTTCCATAAAATGTGGTTGCTGATAAGCCAGCCATTTTGATTGAGGAAAAAAGGAAACTTCCCAGCATGTAAACCTATCAAATGACACATCACTGGAAAGCCCAGGATGCCCTCTAAAACTTACTGTAGGGCTTAATAGAATAACTCAAAATAGTAAAAGATAAAGGTGAACAAACTGTCCACCATACAGGACACATGTCCCGGGTCTCCTGTTGCTGAGGAGGTACAGTGGCTTGCAAAAGTATTTGGCCCCCTTGAACTTTTCCACATTTTGTCACATTACAGCCACAAACATGAATCAATTTTATTGGAATTCCGCGTGAAAGACCAATACACAGTGGTGTACACGTGAGAAGTGGAACGAAAATCATACATGATTCCAAACATTTTTTACAACTGAATAACTGAAAAGTGGGGTGTGCATAATTATTCAGCCCCCTTTGGTCTGAGTGCAGTCAGTTGCCCATAGACATTGCCTGATGAGTGCTAATGACTAAAAAGAGTGCACCTGTGTGTAATCTAATGTCAGTACAAATACAGCTGCCCTGTGACGGCCTCAGAGGTTGTCTAAGAGAATGTTGGGAGCAACAACACCAATGAAGTCCAAAGAACACAACAGACAGGTCAGGGATAAAGTTATTGAGAAATTTAAAGCAGGCTTAGGCTGCAAAAAGATTTCCCAAGCCATGAACATCCCACGGAGCATTGTTCAAGTGATCAATCAGTCAATATTCCTTCAATGGAAGGAGTATGGCACAACTGTAAACCTACCAAGACAAGGCCGTCCACCTAAACTCACAGGCCGAACAAGGGGAGAGCGCTGATCAGAAATGCAGCCAAGAGGCCCATGGTGACTCTGGACGAGGTGCAGAGATCTACAGCTCAGGTGGGGGAATCTGTCCATAGGACAACTATTAGTGGTACACTGCACAAAGTTGGCCTTTATGGAAGAGTGGCAAGAAGAAAGCCATTGTTATAAGAAAACCATAAGAAGTCCCGTTTGCAATTTGCCACAAGCCATGTGGGGGACACAGCAAACATGTGGAAGAAGGTGCTCTGGTCAGATGAGACCAAAATGGAACTTTTTGGCCAAAATGCAAAACGCTATGTGGCGGAAAACTAACACTGCACATCACTCTGAACACACCATCCCCACTGTCAAATATGGTGGTGGCAGCATCATGCTCTGGGGGTGGTTCTCTTCAGCAGGGACATGGAAGCCGGTCAGAGTTGATAGGAAGATGGATGGAGCAAAAAAACAGGGCAATCTTGGAAGAAAACCTCTTGGAGTCTGAAAAAGACTTGAGACTGGGGCGGAGGTTCACCTTCCAGCAGGACAACGACCCTAAACATAAAGCCAGGGCAACAATGGAATGGTTTAAAACAAAACATATCCATGTGTTAGAATGGCCCAGTCAAAGTCCAGATCTAAATCCAATCGAGAATCTGTGGCAAGATCTGAAAACTGCTGTTCACAAACACTGTCCATCTAATCTGACTGAGCTGGAGCTGTTTTCCAAAGAAGAATGGGCAAGAATTTCAGTCTGTAGATGTGCAAAGCTGGTAGAGACATACCCTAAAAGACTGGCAGCTGTAATTGCAGCAACAGGTGGTTCTGCAAAGTATTGACTCAGGGGGCTGAATAATTACGCACACCCCACTTTTCACTTATTTATTTGTAAAAAATGTTTGGAATCATTTATGATTTTCGTTCCACTTCTCACGTGTACACCACTTTGTATTGGTCTTTCACGTGGAATTCTAATAAAACTGATTCATGTTTGTGGCTGTAATGTGACAAAATGTGGAAAAGTTCAAGGGGGCCGAATACTTTTGCAAGCCACTGTAGTTGGACCATGTTAATCAGCTTTGTTGAAGCAGAGACACGTCAAAAATGACAGGACAGCAGACCCTGAGTACCGGAGCTGGACACCCATGGTTTAGAGTATAATTAATTGAATATCAACATATACTGTTTGGAATAATTTATTAACGTTTTGGAAGTTTTGTCTTCCGATCAACGAAGGCAATGTTATAACTGCTAAACAGATTCCCTCTTCTCCTTTTGACACCAACTAGCGAAGATTATTGATGGAATGTTTGCTGCAGTAGCCAAGGCAAGGCCATTTTATTTGTATAGCACACTTTCAACAACAAGGTAATTCAAGGTGCTTGACATGATTAGGGGATACAGTAAAAATAGCAATACAACACAGACAAAGCATATAAAGTAAAAACAGCAACAAAGCAAGAAGCACACACAAAACTTATGATACATGAAAATATTACTCAAAGGCAGCTTTAAACAGATGAGTTTTAGCCGTGATTTAAAAGAACTCAGTGTTTCAGCAGCTTTGCAGTTTTCTGGAAGTTTGTTCCAGATAAGAGCAGCATAGAAACTGAAAGTTGCTTCTCCATGTTTGGTTCTAATTCTAGGGATGCTGAGTAGACTGGAATTAGAGGACCTGAGTGGTCTAGTGGTTTGGTATAGTAACAGTAGATCTTCAAGATACTTTGGCGCTAGGCCATTTCATGATTTATAAACTAGTCAAAGTATTTTGAAGTCTATTCTCTGAGCTACAGGGAGCCAGTTTAAGGACTTTAGAACTGGGGTGATGTGCTCTACTTTCCTGGTTCTATTATATGAATGAATGAATGAATGAATGAATTCATTCATTCATTCATTCATTCATTCATTCATTCATTCATTCATTCATGTGGATAGAACTTTCTGCTGTGTAACACATAAACAATGTACAATAATAGTGCTAAAACATTTAAAATTAAGCAGCTACTTTCTTACCAGTGTCTAGTTGTGCTGTCAAGTCAACTGGGAAAAGCTTTAGGTGCTCCAAATGCCCTGAATTTCCAGTTCTAGAATATAGAATCCTATCCCACTCTTCCTGGTATGGATTTAAGTCCTGCATGTGCAGGTCCAAAGGTGTGTTCAGATAAAATATCAACAGACAAGACAAAGAGGAAACACACAACTAAAACAAACACCCAGTTTGGATAGCTATGGACACCTGTGACTCACTTCAGAAATACTTTTTCCTATTGTAAAAGTAAGAATTAACTGCTAAGATATTTCAAGCACAGATTATTAAACTGAAAAAAGTCAATAATGAAAGCTGTGAAACTTGGATGAACTTTTTTTTTTGGTATGAGAACATCTTTGAGGTCAAAGCTTTTCCTTATGGCTTTTCATCAACTTTGATGCTCCATGGTTTGGTGCCAGTCCAGGCAGAAAACTAGTGGATAGCCTACACATAGAGGGGAATGATGGCCCACACAAGCATGTCATACTGAGGAACAAAAGACAGAAAAGGTGAAGTTTTATGGAATTGTTCTGAATTCAGTTACTAAAGAAATTAATTCACAGGAAGTCATCCTAATGGTCTTAACATAAAAACTACCTTTATTCAACTTCTGTTTGACAATTCAATTCATGAAATTTACTAAGCCAACGTATTTAATTCTATTCTGTTTATGCTTATAATGGTTATTCACAAACATTTTAATCTCTAGGCAATTTACAGTATTTTTAAAATACTCAGAAAAATTTGACATTTTAACGAGAAGTCATTGAGGTCATAAAAAAATATTAGAAGTTTAAGAATATCTGTTAGAATAAGTGTATATATGTATAGATATATTAGTATTATGTACGTAGACTACGTAATGTACTTTTTATATTTGAATACGTTCTGAATAGTTTATTTTGAAAGACATTACCGCTATGGGATAAGATTATCCCATATTGCCGCTTACGTAATTAAGCTTTTGAGATTAAACACCGCGTAAAAAGTGCTGTACGCAAAAAAATATTTAACGTCATTCAACGTCTTATTTTAAAGGCTTGTCTTTGTTGCTGTGGGACTTGCAAAGGTAGGCTATATTGTGTGAATATAATTATATATAAAAACCCACTGAGTAATGATTAGGGCCATGATGAGAGTAACTTTCTACAGTGTGACACAATGTACAGAGATTATTCTATGCACTAGTGCTGCCTTCATGTGCCTCCGTAGATTTGTGTGTGAAGTAAAATACAAATTGCAATTAAAAATGTAAAACTATATAATCAAAACGTTGCCTATAATGTGGGGTATTTTAACTAATTCAGAGTACTTCAAGGTTTTTTATACGCTATAGTCGCAGAATAATTAGCTTCTGGCGCACCTCACAGGGGGACTTTTATATTTTCGATAACACGTGAAGGCAGCAGCTGCAGCTGATATAGTGCGCCGTTGTGGACGTTTTGGTCAGTCAGTCTTCGTGCAGACATGCAGCTGTATTGTTGGGGAGACAGCTCCAGTGGCCAATTTGGTGTCCAGGCAGCCCTGAGCCCGGTATGCTGGACCAGGCCAGGGGTTGTAACCAGCATCTGCTGCGGAGAGCAGCACACGTTATTCCTCAGAGCTGACCGGAAAGTTTTATCATGTGGACACAACTCACAGGGCCAACTTGGACGAAGGAACCAAAGTGGAAAGATGCTTGGTAAGTAAATGTATATTTCTATTCAGAATGAAATAACTTTGTTTTGAAAGGAAGTACATTTACTTTAATTTGATCATAATTATTTAGTTATAGAATAGCTGTTATATATTAGAAAGAGTCGTTTTTTATTATTCATTATATATTTCTCTACAACTTGTTGCTTAATTGTTTTGCTTCAGGCAAGAGTCATGAATCACCTACGACAGGCATAATTAACTGATTCTAAGTTTCAGTTTCGTTTCATCTCAGTTTGTTCATGCAACGAAACTTAAGGTGCTATGTTGAGTTCAAAAGGAGCTGGGAAATTTGAAGTATTTTTGTTGTGTTTATTTTTTGCCTCTAGTGACTGCTTAATGGGTAATAGAAACATCTGTCATATGTTTCATGATGCACTGGCTGGCTCATTATATTGGAGTTATACAAGGCACTCTTATGAAAACACTGAATTGTAGTGAATAGTATATATTGTAAATCCTGTCATACTGAATCTTTGTTTCCTACTCTTTAATATGATAGGTCATTTGATCGTGTATAGAGATGTATATCACATAAGATCCAACGCAGAGACACTCAACCCCACTAGTCTTGCTTTATTTTAATTAATTCATTTTTTTAATAGTGTGATGTTGCTGTTTTGATAATATGAGTTATATTTTAGATTAAACTGCTTTATAATGTCTTTGTGTATCATTACTTTCCTTTCTCCCTGTGTTAGGATGTGTGGAGGGGCTTGGTGATGTTGTTGCCATCGCTTGTGGTCAGAACCATTGTCTGGCTTTATGCGCATCTGGACAAGTGTTTTCTTGGGGAGCAGGAGATGATGGACAGCTTGGGCTGGTACCAGGGCACCCCTGCAACAATCAGAAACCAAGGCAAGAACTGAAACTCACAAGTAAACATGCACTCTTTAATGTAAATATATCTAACCCTTTATTGCCTCATCAACTCGCAGCCAAGTACCTATCCCGATGCCCATACAGGTAATCCAGGTTGCTTGTGGAAACTCCCATTCCCTCGCACTGACCAAAGGTAAGGCAATCAACCTGCTGAGGAAAGCTTTGTCTATTTATATGCGAAAGACACAACTCATCATTTTATTTTGTTTCGCTCCATGTCAGGGGGAGACGTCTTCTCCTGGGGTTCAAACAGTCATGGGCAGCTGGGCCTTGGGAAGCAGGTGGCACTGATGCAGCACAGACCTGTCCTGGTTTGTGCCCTGACAGGAGTTGCAGTGACCCAGGTTTCAGCTGGAGGGAGCCACACTCTGTTCCTCACACTTCCAGGCCTTGTGTACTGCTGTGGGGCCAATAAATCTGGCCAGCTGGGGCTCAACAGGGTGGATGAAAAAGGTAGACAAGGTTTATCTTTTTTTGTCCTAACGGTGGAGCTCACGGGTAACTGTCAGACTCCTCCATAAAAAAAAAACATTGTGTCCAACTCTTTTTGATATCTTGTGATCTTGAACAGGCAGGTTCAACATCTGTATGGTACCTGCTCTCAGACCTCTGGGCGTGTCTTTCATCAGCTGTGGAGAGTCGCACACCGCTGTGTTAACTAAGGTATTACCATTGTTGATTGAGATTATTTGCATTAAGTGAATAATACCTTCTGACTTCAGCCTTTTTAAAAGAAACCAGTCTGAGGTTTTGGGTGTCATGTGATGCTGGGGTTTTGTAGGAAGGGAAAGTTTTCACTTTTGGAGATGGGAGCCACGGTCAGCTTGGCCACAACTCCACCACCAAAGAGGTTTGCCCCAAGCTGGTTGATAGTCTCAATGAGCCGGCATCCCAGATTGCATGTGGGAGGTATATATGTTTTTTGCATACAAGCTGACGTTGTAAAATGTCCAAAAAAACATGTTTCATTGTCCCACTGAATACTATCTCATTAAATTTTTATTTGGTTCTGGCCTTCTAGGCATCACACTCTGGTGTTGACTTCCTCTCTACATCTGTTTGCCTTTGGTAATGGAAACAAAGGCCAGTTGGGGACTGGACAACGAGACAGCAGCCTGTCCCCCTCCCTGGTTCAGTTTCCATGGACCTCTGACAGTGCTGCAGCCATACCTAGTGGTATGTATGCAGTCGGCCTGGGTGGCAGGTGATAGATTAAATAATGTATAAAGTTTGCATTTTACTCAAAATGCAGCAGCTCGTTTGTTGACCGGTGGAAAACGGCGTGAACATATTACCCCTGTCCTTGCTGCTTTACATTGGCTGCCTGTTAGTTACAGAATGCAGTTTAAGATTTGATGGCTCCTAATTTGTCTGAACTACTGCACCATCATGTTTCCATTAGGACTATAAGGTCATCTTCTTTGGTCTTGTTGGAGGTTCTTTTTTCGAGTCTTAGATCCCGGGCGACAGAGCCTTTTCAGTGGCTGCTCCTAAATTGTGGAACAGGTTGCTGCTCCATATTTGAGGTGCACAGACTATTTCAGATTTAAATCTTTACTTAAGACTCATTAATTTTTATTGTCTTTCCACTAGGTTATCTCATTTTTTATCTATTTGTGGTGGGAACTGTAATATTTTTATTGTGTTTTACTACAACTACAATTGCTTTCTTTCGTGTTTTATTTTATTTTATTCTATTATTTATTTGTATTGTTTTACTGTTTATTAACTTGTACAGCACTTAAGTGAAACCATGTTGTAGCAAAAGTGCTTTATAAATAAATTTGAATTGAATTGAATGTTTTTTGATCGCTTGTCAAAGAATCATTTTTGGTGATATTATTTTATATTTTTCTGGCTTTTGGGGACAATTTTGACATTGGAATAAAGCTAAAATGAAATGATCCTTTGGACCCCTGAAAAGAGCTTTTTCATTTGAAAAATAACAGTTCCAAAGACTCATTTTAATCATTCTTTATGTCGTCAAGCAGATTTGAAGATATCAGCTGGATGGAACACAAACTTCATTTACTCTTCACCTGCAAAGGTAACACGTATATAACTAAAGTACTTATTAATGAACTTAAAAAAGGAAACATAAAACTAGCCTCACTTTTAACTTTTAAGACCTTCGATCATGGACAAATAATTGGCCGGCTTGATGAGACAAAACTGCAAAAATGGGTGGCAATGAAATACAGCAACATCGAGGCAAAAAGGTAACCTAATAATTTAACTTTGGATATTCACATTACAAAAGGTTTTTCTTTTTAGCTGCCTTAAGTTTTCTTCTATCTTTGCTTTTTTTGTCACACCTTAAAGCTTCAGACCATTTAACAAATGTTATTTTATTCCAACAATTAACCAGAGTAAATACAAAATGTGGTTTTCAAATGATGATTTTCTTTGTTAAGGAAAAAGCTATCAAGTCCAACATGCCCTTATCAAAAGAAATTCATAAACATGTGAAAAACAAAGTTCCTGGCATCATTCGGTCAGGAAATATTTCAAGCCATTGCTGTTTGTGGTGCTTGGTGATTTCAAGCCGTTGTTTTGGTGCTCCAGTAAACCACAGTGAGAGCCAATTAAACATGGAGCAGAGGTTAACATTCCCCGGATTGGCCAGTCTACCAAAATTTCTCCAAGAGATCACTGAGGATGAGATCCAAGAACCCAGAATAACATCTACAGCCCTGCATGCCTCACTCCCTTCAGTTAAGGTTTATGAATCAACAGTAAGAAACAGACATAGGAGAAATGGCCTCCATGGAAGAGTACCAAGGTCAAAACCACTGCTGACCAAACATGGTATGTGCTGGTCAGTTTCAGACTTGCCATAATTGATGGAAACATTAATCCTGTTTTGTGATGTTAGGCTTAGACTAACTTGGATTATACAGCAGGACAATGATTGAAAACTAACAAAGTCCAACTCTGAATTGCAAAAACAAACAAGACATTTTGGAGTGGCCTAGTCAAAGTCTGTACTTAACGACTGAGATGCTGTTTGGATGTTTTGGATTCAAGCTATCAAGAAAAGAAGAAAACTGGTCCTGGTAATTGAAAAGACTTATCACAAAGCCAAGGATGACACGACCAGCTATTAGGATTGGGGGGTGATTTTTAAATCTGTTTGATAATGTGAAGCAATAAATGTTTAAAAAAGAAAGCAAAAATAGAAGAAATATGCAAGGGAGCAGATTTCACAACACTTTCTCGTCTTTTGTGAATGTAGGAGTGACTAATCTAAAAGTATATATAAGTCACTTCTCACGCTTTATTCTTTTTGTGGAACAGAGAAATCGAGTCGATGTTTTTCACAAGTTCAAGTCTTGTTGCAAGTTTTACAAAACCAGAGTAAGTATGATTTTCCATCAGCTTTAGCGTTTGGATTAGAGAAGTGTGTTTTACAAATAACAAATTGTTAACAACAAGTTGGATTTCTAACACTGCTTTGATCTCGATACCAGGGGGGCTCCGCTGGAAGCTGGTGCTTTAACAGTAGACCTCGAGGCTGCTCGACAAGCTTTCGACCAGATGTTGGCAGTCCCATGGATCAAACAAACAGTTAAGGACAAAAACGTATATGCATTTACTCAAAGTAAATGAGAAATATGAAAGTTTTATAAAACAAGTAAAACCATATAAAACAAGTTCACATGACAGTGCACAGGTAAATCAGATACAAAGTGTAAAAGTCTTATGCAATGCATATTGTATGAGCCATGCACAGTTTTTTCAAATGATTTCTTTCTCATGCAGGTGAATCTGCAGCTCCTGATAGAATTGCTCATTGCCTCAAGACACTCTTTAAAATCTCCAGAGATCTTCCTGATTTTGCTGACGTGCCCCTTGCTACAAGAGGACTCAAACGTCATGAATGGAGCTTTGCATCTGGCAGTTGTTATAGCGGATCTGAGTGAGAAGACTCTGGAAACTTTAAGTAAGAAACTAATGGGTCGACTTTACATTTAGATGTTTTATTGTAAGGTTTAGAAAGATTTGCCATCCCTGAATTTAATATTTTGTACTGATAAATATTATTTGCCACCCCTTGTCATAAAATGGATGTACTGCTCTTGAAGGTTTGTTTATTTAATCATATTTTTTCTATGCAGGAAGCTATTGGTCGTCTTTGTCAGCCACTATTTTGATCAGGCACATCATGGTCTTCAAAAATGCCGTGGCTTTCATGCTGAAGAACGGCCTGTTAGAAACCCACAACCCAGGAGTCAAACTACTGCTGGAAGCCCTGAAGCTCCTTTACAAAGTCAGTACTGAATGCTTCATTTAAGTCATCTATATGTTTATTTAAAATTGGGTGAAATCAGACATTCATATTCTTATGATCACTTGCTTGACCTTTAACCTTTGGGAGATATTCTCTACTGCCAATGACTATTCAGCAAGCTGATGCTTTCAAAATTTCTGTTGCCTCAGCATAACCTCTACTGATAGTTTGACATGCAATCAAAAATTTCTATAGAATTACAAAACTCTTCATTTCTTTCCGTATTAGTGAAAGAAAATATTGTTTCTGATGGTTTCTAGTTTGTTCCATTTTTTTCAGGCAAACAAAGCTGGGAAGTCCTACAAAGTCCCACTGAGCACCTTTTATGTCGAGGAAATCCCTGCTGCTCTTGAGGCACATGTGGATGTCACTCTTTGGTTGACGTTCTCCGAACAAGAGGTGAAAACAGTGTTATGTGGTGTTTGTTCTGCTTTTTAGTCAGATGTCCCCTTGTTCATTTTCTTTTTGCTGAAATTCCATCTTGATCATTTATTTTGATATTTTCTCAAAGGACGACCAGCAAACACCCACCATCTTCTGCCGCTACCCTTTCGTTTTGCCTCTGATTTGTAAGGTTGCCGTCTTCAACATCTTGGCACGTGTGATGAAGGTAAAGTGCTCTATAGGCTATGCATCTTGTATATGGCAGCAAAGATCTTGCTCCAGGATTTTATAATAGTTGTGAGTTTTGTAAATGCAGGAAGCACATCATGTTGTCCGTGAAATGGGTCTGCCGTGGCCTCAAGAGTTTCTTGGAGACACGCTGGACTCCCCTGTCCCGGTCTTCCAGCTGAACCTGAGACGAACTCACCTGGTGGAGGACACTTTCAGACATCTCGCTGCAGCCGATCACTCTGTATTTAAAAGGGAGCTTCTGGTAAAAACGACATAAAAATATTTAAATATCAAGCTTTTATAGAGTCTGAAATTTTAAACTAAAAGCTACATTTAAAATATTGAAAACTGCAGAACCATTAATTAAACAAAACAGTGCTCAGGCACATGATAATAATTAGTTCAACCGCAATGAAATACATGTGAAGTCTTTTGGAAGAAGTTTATGATTTCACCTGTTTCCATATTTGCAGCACAAGACAAGTTTAGTTAAATTAAAATCTTTATGTTGGAGAACAGATTGTTGCAGATAAGTAAAGAGCAGTTTTTATGTTGTTTTTTGATATTTTACTACGCTTTTTTATCGTTCTACTGTAGGTGCAGTTTGTAGACGACAGGAAGATCATGAACGTCAACAAAAATGACTTTTTCCTCCACTTGTTTGATGAGCTCATGGCTCCTGAATCGGAGATGTTTATGTACAACGAGAGTAAGACTCTGGCCTGGTTCCCACCCAGGGTAAGACCTGGATCAAATATAGAAGTTAGGTTTATTAGTAGGCATGTTTAAAGGCTAAACTGATCTGTACAGGAACAGGTGAGCATATAAATACAACATACACATAGCAATCAAACATGTGAATTGTGTTGAATATCAGTGTTCCCATTTTCTTGCGTTTGTTTTTGCTTTGTAAAACAAATAGCCTAAAGTGGAAGAGAGGAGGTACTTTCTGTTTGGCGTTCTGTGTGGCCTGGCTCTTTACAACAACAACATCATACACCTGCCGTTCCCGCTGGCGCTCTTCAAGAAGCTGCTCAGAGTCAAAACATCACTGGACGACATGAAGGAGTTTGATCCTGTCCAGGCAGAGTAAGAAACATAAAAAAATTCATGCCTCTCTCAGCAGACTATATAAATTAAAAAAGGAACTTCTGTTTAAACATACACATATTTTCTTTTAAGAAAAAATTATCAGAAAGAGATTCTTTTTTTCTTTATATTTACTAATGTCCAACTCAAACATTTATTAGTGGTGAGTGCAGGTCCTTCTGGGTTTCTACAAGGTCTTGAAAAGTAAGAGGACAAAAGTAGTACTCTGGGACAATGTTTCTAGACCATTCCCTTTTCTGTTTTCTAAAAGATAAGGAATGTATTATAATAAAGTGGTTGTTTTATATTGATTTATATTTAATTTCCATCCTCTATCTTTGAATTGCCACATCTTATGTTTTTTAATCTCACCCACAGGTTAAAAAAATAGTTAGAGACCTTGTTGGATTAGAGTTTTAGTCATGACCTTTGTATGGGTTTAAAACCTAGACATCAAACAGCGCACTGAAATTTAAAACTGTTGGACCTTTACAGGTATTAAAATGTACAAATGGTACTAAGACAAAACAGTGCCCTTTACCAAGACCCTGAATTTTGAACTGGCTGCAGCCATGTTTTATAAAGCATTCAGATCAAATCAAATCAAACTTTATTTATAAAGCGCTTTTCAAACCACAACAAAGCTTCTCAAAGTGCTTTACAGATTAAAAATGACCCACAATCCCCCCCACCCCCTTTTCCCAAAACCCAAAAGTAAAAAACATCACCACAGCTATATACACCCCCCCCCCCCCCCATCTCCCATGCACACACACACATAAAAGCAACAATAGACAAAAGCAAAACGGGCTGAGTACGGATGAGCCTGGAAATGTCATCATGGGAGCCATCTACATTGGCAGCAGCAGGTCAACAGCAGCAGCCAATGCACTGACCCAGGGAGCCCAGAGGAGGGAGGGCTGGTACCCCCACCTCCACCCAAGCACCACCTGGAGAGCACCAAGGCAGCCACAGCCGACCACCGCCCCCGAGGCAGAGGGCTCCCACGGAGGAAACACTGGAAGGAAGACTAAAATAAGTTAAAACATTAACATTTAAACAATTATAAGATATGATCAAATAAAAATGCAAAGCAGATAAACAATAATTGATAAATAACCAGCTAAAAGCTAAACTAAAAAGAATTCAATCAAATAAAACATGCAGATAATAAAAACTCAACCTAATAATGTCCAGAAAATCTTTGACTCTGGAAAATGTACCGGTAGCATCTTGCTCATGCTTGTGTTAAATTAACTTTTCTCACTGTTGATTGTGTGTTAAGGTCATGGAGGTGCATTTTGGAGGACTACACCCCCGATGATATCAAAGAGCTGGACATGACTTTTACTGTAGGTTTTCTAAACACAAACTGAGTTGCATCCAGTTCGATTTACTGTCTTCAAAAGATAATCATTTTTTAAAAATGTGTGAATGTGGGTTCCTAACTGATTTCTCATCTGTGGTGGCAAAACAGTTCTCCTGGGGTGACGAGGAAGTTGAACTTGATCCAAACGGACCTGGAAAACTTGTCACTGTATCTAATAGGTTTGTTTCAACTTACATTTCCAAGTGTTTGCATCTCATGTTTGTGTAAAAGAAAAGTCTGTTTTTGCTGGCATCTGCCTGTGTAAATGTTGCTCATTACAGTTAGAATTAACAATTATGCAAGAACCCTCAGATTTGTGATAAACTGGTAATTAGTCATTTAACCATTAAGTGTTGTTTGTATTATTGATTTTGTCTACAGGAAGGAGTTTGTTGCTGCCTGTGTCAATCATGCCTTTAACAAATCAGTGGAGGGGGTGTTTGAACTCTTCAAAAGAGGATTTTTCAAAGTGTGCAACATAGATGTTGTGGAGTTCTTCCAGCCTGAAGAATTACAGACAGTAATGGTGGGCCAGGAAAACTACGACTGGGAGGTCTTCAAGGAGGTAGGTTTTATTCTTTTAATTTTCCATATTACCAACACATATTTTATCATGTTTAACATTTTCTCTAAGGCAACATCACTCAAATAAAACTTCAAAATTCAATTTGCTGCAGTAATGCATCAGTAATGTAAGTTGAATTGTTAGCTGCAGTTAGAAACTATTCAAAATGATGTCTTAAGTGCATGTTGGGTAAATAGGAGTAAGTTAGATTAATAAAAACATAGGCATAGATTACATATTTTACTCTGAATGCCTTATGTTTTCATGTCTCATATTTTTAATTGTTACAGAACACAGTTTATGAGGGAGACTACCATGCTGGCCATCCAACCATCATCACTTTTTGGGAGGTGTTTGAAAATCTCTCAGCGGAAGAGAAGAAAAAGTTCCTCTGTATGTTTTTCACTTAAATATGCTGTTCATTTTGTGTCTGTTTTAGATCTACCCATAGTTCTGTTTACATTAATTTGTTTTCATCTGTTCCCAGTGTTCCTCACAGGCTGCAACAGAATCCCCTTCCTGGGGATGGAGTGCATTAGGATGAGAGTGGCCGTGTTGCCTGATGCCACAGAGCTCCATTTGCCTGAATCCCTCACCTGCCATTGCCTGTTGTTGTTGCCCAACTACCAGCGATACCCGGTGGAGAGGACGATAGAGACCAGGCTTCTTCAGGCCATTAATCACAACAGAGGCTTCTGGAAAGACTAGAAATCTTTCTTGGAACCCCCCTTATTGGTTGCTGGATTTTCTGGGTTCATTTATCTTCTAAAGAACACAAACTATATTATTAAACTAAACTATATTAATATTTTAAATAACTGCCCCATTTCATTTCTGAATGTCTGTGATTGAGGTTAATTGAAGACAATAGTTTGACTACATCTTAAATTCAGAGTTCACTTTGTTATGCACCAATGAAGCAGCGCCTCACTGAGCTTTAGTCATGCAACAGAAGTTTTTCCATGTAAATGTTCAGCTTCAGTTAACTACAAGCAAAAAAGGTGTTTGCTCCAAAATGGACAGCGAAGCCCACAGTAGACATGTGGCCTCAGTGCAAAACAAAAAGCATCTGAGAAGAAGCAGTGAAGATTCATAATTAAACCACATGTATGACTTCATCAAAAAAAAAAAATTCTGACTTCTGTTTCAGACTTAAATTTGTTATTTGCATTATTTCTCATTAGGTTGCACATAACTACAGTCTTGCATGTTTTATGTTTAAAAAATAAATAAAAGCAAAAGTTATTTCTGCATTATAATACAATCAATAAACATTCTTTTCCACAGCAGCAATGTCTTAGTTTATTTTGAAAGAAATTAATAAAATGAAAACAGTGATAAAAACAGACAGCTGTTTCCAACAAGGTGATGTGTGAAATCAGATTCATTTTACAGATACATTTATTTGCAGTAATTGAGTAGATCATTCAGTTTCTGTGGTGCAAATTTAGCGACAAACATTTTAAAAAACAAGCAAATTTTGACATCGCTTAATCAGTCAAAGGGTTTCAGTGACTTCATTTGATCAGCTTTCCTTCTACTTTCGGTAAACTTCCAACTTCCAGTCAGCATCAAATCACAGCCGTGCTAGTGGTAAAACAACCCATTGGTTCTAGACAAAATGCTTCTTATTTAAGTGCACATTAAAAGTAACTTCAGTAGCACATTAAGAGCTCATTTGCTATGAACTTTTCCTTGAATAATTCATGCCTATGTGAATTTTTAAACAAATAAGACTTAATATTGCAAACATAAAACAACAATGTATTATGTTAAATTACATTTATTCAGCAATAAACTTCTAAAGTCTATCCTTGTGTTTTTGCTACCAACGTTGTTCCTTCCAGCCGATCTCTCTGTCCAAGAGGTTCCCGGCTGCAAAGCTCGCACATGTAACCAAGCACAACCTGAAAGATTAAACATTTGAAGCTGCATTCGCCGTGTAAAACTTTTTCTCCACAGGGTCTGACATCTCTCAGTAAACGAGTGACAGAAAAAGTTACATAACACATTTAGGTAAAGCAAGCCGATCAGTTAAACTGGAGTTTGTTCACGGCATCAGATGGAGGTTAAGTGAGAGACTGATGTGCACAGCACCTGCGAAGGCCAGACACGAGCGATATGCACAACATAATAGCTTAAACAATTCACAAACATACATAAATATTCATAAAAAAAACAAAGCTAACATGCAATTATGCAGTAAAGACGCAGAAATATTTAAGCCACAAGTTCTTGCTACAAAATCTGAAGACATTAAATATGAAAAAAGCAAAACTAACAAGGTGGCTATGCTCAGAGGAGGCAGAGATGTCTCACCTCTTTATTGTTTGGAAGCAAGTGTTCTGCTCAGTGAGCTTAGCGATGTGGTTGTTTTTGGAGAGTTTGTTTTTTCCCCTTTGTTTCTGAGATGATATAATGCAGACAGCAGAGTTCTTTTTCTACAAAAGTGAGTGTTGAAGCTTCTATCTGATGAGATGGTAGGTGAGCCAGTACATGAAGATGGGTTGTGCCGCTGCAATAGACATGGTAAGGTACATCCTCAGTTGGTTCCTGGCTCCTCTCACCAGCTTCCCTTCAGCCGCCGCCTCGGATAAAAGCTTCAGGCGCAGAGTGCGAATCTGCTTAAAAACATGCAAAATACATTGTTGGAGGACAGGATGATAAATGTTCCTACTCTTTCTAAATAAGCAAATATGCTGGAGGTAAGAGCTGTGTGTGCTCATTAACTGAAGTTTAACCTGTGAACAGAATTTGTGATTATAAGTATTGTAATTTCAAAACTTTAAGCCCCCTGGAGTGGCCAGAACCGCTGCTAAACAAAAAGGAGAGAAAGTTCTGCCTCACTTTAAGCCAAAGACCTTTCAGAAAATATTCTGTGGCCTGATTAGACCGAAGTGGAATTTTGTAGAAGGCGTTACATGCATAAAACCAATACATCAGAAACAGTACATCATACCAAGAGTCAAAGAGTGGAGGTAGTGTGAAGGTCAGGGGTGCTTTACTGCTTCAGGGCCTGTCAGTAATTAATAGAACCATAAATTCTTCTCTCCAATAGGAAATCCTGAAGGAGAGGTCCAGTCATCACTTTGTGACTTTAAATTGAAGCTCAAGTGCACTTCGGTTATATAGCATGACAACGTCTGAGCAATAGCTCAACAAAACCAAAATAAGGTTTTAAGGTGGTCCAATAAAAGTTTGGACTTAAATACAACTGAGATGTGGTAAGAACCAAAAAAAAGAGAGAAAAAAAAGACAGATCATGCTTGGAAACCCTCCAGTGGGGCCAAATTGAAACCATTTCTCCAAAGACAAGCAGGTGAAATTTTCTCCATAGTGATGTAAATCACTCACTGCCACTTTACGGCAGCTGTTTTCACCAAGGGTCAACAACAACAACTTTAGGAGCTAGGCTGATTTAGATCTTCATCAAGTATCTTTTTTTTAATCTATTTTTTAATATTAAAACTATCTTGACAATCTGAATTTAGCTGTGACCAAAAAGCAAAAATAGAACAAATCTAAGTTGGCAAATATTTTTTTCCACAACACTTTAAATAAATTGAATGGGAATTTGTTTTTGTAATAAAGCTGGATTAGGACACCTGATGCAAATGCTGAGTATTGAAGGGAAGAATAGGGATGTAAAATAAATCAGGAGCAGGATAAAAGAAATCCTGCAATGGTCTTTAACAACTTGTGACTTTCATTTGTCATTAATGTAAGCTAAACATTCTTGTATTAACTGGGTCTGGACTTGGAGAATATGGAGGAGGTACAAGCATCCTGAATGATGATCTGGGGAACAATAATGCTTCATACTCACCATAAAGACAAAGATGGCGGCACAACACCACAGTAGTGAGAGATAATACGCTAGCTTTCCAAATAGAAGACCCGCGACTACACCTAAAATCATTCTGGAAAAACAGAGACAGTCTGACGGTTAATTAAAGATACAGCAGAATAAAAATTATGTTGACAGTAGAACACACCAGCACATACCCAACATATTTATATCCTGAAAAGGCTAAAAGGTCTATGGTGGTGAGGTCTGTGTTCACGGTGACGAGGTAGAGGGAAAGCAGGACCGCCAGGACCTCCATGATCAACCACACCAACGCTGAGCTGGCCTGAACTCCCAGAAGCTCTGGGGAAAACCTGACAGACATATGAGATTTATTTAGCCGAGGAGTACGTCATAATCACAGTGATATAATCAGTCAACATTCAGCCTTTATTTACCATTTATTACTAGTTTTTCCACTCCGAGCTCATCACTATAATTCATATTGTTATCCCATTAAATTAATCAACTCTTAACAGTTACCATCCAGATCGGTTGTCTTGTCAAAGTCTCTGAATGGATTTTTTTTTTCTTAATTCACCAGATGCTAGAATCTATGTATTCGATGTTTAGGACAATGATCAAGTATATTAAGGGTGGGTGTGGCTTCTTTTGCTCCAGTTAGTTTCCTTCAGGCTGTATAATTAAAACCCAGCTCTTTCAGGACATAGACATCTAATTAAAACAAAAACCTTGAAGTAGCCTCAGAAATGTGCATGTCTTTGAAAGCAAACAAAAGATGGAACCGCCTATTCTGTATTATTTCACAGCAATAAAACTGCAGCTTGGACACAAGGATGGCCCCTGTACCTGTTCTGTGTGCCAAGAGCCAGTCCAGCCACCAGGATGTATGTGATGAAGCCCATAGAAGGAATGTAAAGGTCAGGAGCGTTGACATCGAACCGCGGGGCAACAGGGATGTCCTGCTGATAACTCACCTCCCAATTCTGCAGAAAATATCAATTTTACACAATTATCAGGTCTGTAAGTTCAAATTTGGCTAAAGTGTTTTATGGCTAACTTTAAAAGGTTGAAACAATAGCAAGAATTTTGATGCAGAGTTTAAACATAAAAAAAGAGAGATCCTCTGATTTATAGCAATCAAAACAAAGGGACATGGATGTGTCAGATGGATTAAAAAACAGACAAGATGAACATAAGTCAAAATTAAGTTTTCACATGTCTAGATTCACATGTCATTCATTTCTAACAATAGATTAAATTCCAGTGACTTTATAAAAAGTATGTCTTAGTAGTATACCCAAGCGTACCTCGTGCATGTAGGGAAAAACTAAGATTCCAAGCTTCTTTCCCACGTACACCGTGTCAACAGCAAAGTAGTATTTCAGCTTGGATATTGGAATAAACCTGTCCAGCTAAAACAAAAACAAAAATACACACTTTATTCAATTTTTCGGATATTCCTGCAGTAGATTTTGTTTGAGCCTATGGTGATCAGCTAAGAATTTTGTCAGGCTTACATTTTTGTCCACCATTTCCCTTCCTTGGGACGCCAGTGAGCTGCCGTACGCCATGGCCAGGTTGGACATGGGGTCTGACAGGAAGGACTGGCCAGGAAGCCCTGCTGCTTCAGGGCCAGCCTGCTGATTTCTGCCAATCAATTATTAAAACATGATAAGAACCAGAAACCAAAATTATGCCTTCTTTTTTCATTAGTTGCTGATTCAACAACTGGTCAACATCCAGTCTATTATAGTCTAATCCAAGGACAGCTCCTACCTGTAGACTCCTTGAGTCCCAGACCCAGCTGCACTGGTGTCATCAAACAGCTGGCTGCCATCTGAGCCATCTATTGAGTTGTTCCTCAAACGCATATTATGCTCTGTGTGGGGAAAAAGAACATTTAAATAGGTAGATCTGAAAAAAAGAGAAATTACATTGCTTTTCTGACAGAAAATTGCATTATCAATCAGAATTAGCAACTCAAGCATCAATCAGCCAAGAATTTTTAAATAAACCAAAATGCATTTCATCCAAGCGTTTATATGCTTTTAAATACATGTGTTTAACTCCAGTCATTGAGGGCCAGTGCCCTGCAATTATTTGATACATCTCTCCCTCAACACACCTACTTTGACACCAGATCCTTTGTATACAAACTACCTGCTGATAATGGCAATTTGGGCTTCACTTTACATATTGAAGAGAAGTGGACCCAGCATGAAGCCCTGTGGGACACCAGAATGGCGTCAAATCCATTTTGTAGGTGAAGAAACACAGCTCATACAGCATAATTGTAGAACTGTTGCCAGATATTCATTTTGAAATAATTGGCAATTTGACAATCAAGAGATTTTCTTAATTTCTTTGATATTACAGTCAAGACACCAATTGGTCTATACTTAAAAGTCATCTAAGGATCACCATCTTTTAAATATAGGGTTGACAACGGGAGGTTTAGTTAGGAGAAATAAAATCCATCACACGGTACAGTATCAATAAAATATGATGAAGGACAAATGGCTGAGGAGTTAAGCTCTTTAAGGATGATCATGTCTGTTCAATAAAAATCCCTTGAATATTTAGACAACAAATTTAGCTACTTGTGTTTCAGGTACTGGTCTTGGTGTACATTAGAGCTGAGCACATTCCTTATTGTGATATTGTTGCAAATAACTACTTCCATGCAATATTTGGTTGGATACGATATCTCTGAGTATACTGAATCAGCACTCCGCATATCCTTGATATATTGGTAGGGATGTACTGACATGATAACTTGGGCCGATATCGATATCCGACATTAATACTAATGTTATGGCCAATAACACATTTTTACCGATATTTTATGTATATATATATATATATATATATATATATATATATATATATATATATATATATATATCCCTGCACTTTTGACACCATCCGACCACACTGCTGACATTGCTTCTCAACTTCAGTTAAACATCTCCATAATCCTGTGCTTCATCATGACCGAAAAAACAGCACATGATCAACACGTCTTCCTGAAACACAAATGGCAACAAGATGAAAATAAACATCAGTTAATATTTACTTAGTGGACTGACGCATCTCAATATAATTGACGTGAATTTGCTTTAAATGCCCTCAACTCCTACAACTGATGTATATTTTTATAGACTCAGCTACTGAACAAAATAAAGTTTAATTCAGGCACCTTGGCAGGAAAACTGTTTTGACCAAATCCCATATAAATTTGGCGCACATTAGCAGCCTGATTGCCAGAAACAATATTTCAAACTTTTCACAATATTACAACAGTCGCAACAACACTAACTACAGGTTAAATGATTATATCTTTATTGTGTAAATCCATACATCACAACGAATGTTTATTTTAGCATTCTGAAAAAAAGACAGACGCTTTACAGTTAGCCAAAAAAACGTGTATAATGAAGATACCATTGCGATCAAAAAACCCAACCACATAAATGTACCAGAGTTGTTAAAAACGGGGGAAACAGCTAATTTTGGCTGATTGAAAGATAAATAAGTTGGTTATTAGTGTTAACAAAGATGATAGTTTGTTAATGAAGCCGCAGACAACTAACTAAATATAAATAAAATAAAAACTATTAGAATAGAGCCTTTGCGTATTATACATTTTACTTATTGTTAGCTTCAACCAAGTACAGCCCAGAGAGCTGCGTGTAGAAAGCTAGCAGCAGCCTCCAAGTGTGGATGCTACAATCTACTTCTTTGTTCCGAGTCGGAATCACGTACGTAACTTACGCTGTCTGAACCCACTCTGTGCGGCGTCGTACTCCATCAGAGCTGATCTTACAGAAGCAGCAGCAGACAATCTATCCGACTGAAATCAGATGAAGTTAAGAAGACAAGTCCGCGATCAGCAAGGGGAAGGTAATCTGATTCATAGCATTCACACGGAAGTGAACGTTAGGCCGACTCTGATAGTTGAACCAGGTGGGGGAAAAATACCGCCCTCTAGTGTTCAAAAGGGTAATCTTCAACTCAGTCTGAGGTCTCTTTTACCCAGTTTGTCAATAAAATCAAATGTTTTAATGTTCGTTTCGCGTACAATGTTTTTCACATCTAAATAAAACTATATAGGTTTTTATTTTATTTTTGTTTGTCCTATAAAAACTGGAAGCGTTTCATAACAGCTGGCAGATACATTGCCAGAAGTAATGATGAGCAGTAACAGAGGAGATTTCCTAATGGTTTACTGGTGAGAAGAGGTGCCACCCTAAACCAGGGATCTTCAACTCTAGTCCTCGACTCCCATTGTCCTGTAACATTTGGATGCGTCCCTGCTCCAATACACCTGAATCAAATGAACAGTTAATGATTAGGCCTTTGCAAAATGTGCTGACATGCCAAGATGGTAATTTAGCCTTTTGGTCCAGATGTATTGAGCTGGGATGCATCCAAAGGTTGCAGGACAGTGGCACTCGAGGACTGCAGATGCAGACCTCTGAGACCTAAACGATGGACAGTCTGTCTGTCCAAGGAAGTTTAGTACATCCCTGACATTGGAAAACATAGATGAAAATGGACCTTGAGATATCAAAGACTCAAAGATTACCTGCTGTTTAATGCACAAGTAATACTGTGCATTGAAAAATATATTTATACCCCTTCAACTTTATCATTCTTTGTCACATCACAACCACAAACTTCAATAATAATTTAATTTGTGACAATCATTCAGGAGACATAGAGCTATATAGAAGGGAAGGGACTCTGGTCAGATGGGACCAACATTACTCTTTTTAATCTACATGCAAAAGGCTACTTGTGTCAGAAAATTGACACTGCACATCATCCTAAAGAACCCAATCCCCATGGGGAGACATGGTGGCAGCAGCATCTAGCTATGGGGTGCTTTTCTTCAGCAGTAACAAAAGAAAACCAAATATATCTCCTAAAGACTTAAAACTGGGGTAGAGGTACACCCATCAGTAAGACAATGACATTAAACACAAACCCAGAGCTAAAATGGAACAGCTTAGATCAAATTAGATTGTACTCACTTTTACAAATGTAATCATATTTAGACAAATCCAGTTAAGAATCTGTAAAAGATTTACAGTCACTTCACAGCCAATCTGATTGAGACTAGGGTATTTTGCAAAGTAGAACGAGCAAAGCCTTCAGTCTCTAGACCTGCTGCTGCAATTACAGTAAAAGATGTTTCTTTTTTTAAATTGAAGTTTTTATTGAAGTTTTTTTAAGGCTTACATGACAATCTTCATGTATTTCAACAACCAGGGATAGGTGGTTTAGAAGTAACAAATGACTTTGGTTACAGATTCAACATATTTTATTTGCGGGCATACAAGTAGAGGAGGAATGGTGGCATTTATCTGATTAGATAGACTATTGTGTGTATATAAATATACATTCATGAGACCACAGTCATATTACATAATTTCAGCGAGAGTCATTATCCATTTTTATATAGCCCTAGAATCTTTTCCAGTGGGAGACTCCCTCCCTCTATCTTCACTTAATCTACTAAGTATACATTCATAGGATGAGGATTCTGCCACTGCACAACCCATTCTTTTACCTGTGGAGATTCTGCTGCCTTCCAGTTTCTTAAAAGGACTCGACAGGCTGTTGATATTCTCACTGTAATAATTTGAAAGTTACATTTGTGAAATATGTTTCTTCACAGTTTTAACCCAGGGGGCTGAAAACAAATGACTCCCTTTTTACATGTAAAATATTATGATTTAAACATCCTTGTTACAAATGTCATGAATAAAACTCAGCGAAAGTGTAACTAAAGATACAGATACTTTGCTTGTGATTTTTAATGAATATCTGCATTGTTTGATTATTACATGCTTTTAAAAGAATATTACTACTACTACTTCTGTGCTCAGGGTTCGGGTCATCAAAGCTGTCAAGAGATCATCCTTTGACTCATACAGTATGTGATAACATATAATGCTAATGTGTAAAAAGTAATATGATTAAGAAAGACATGAAGCTGGCACTCTTGATGTTTCATTGTATCCCTAAGGCACTGATCAAGGCAGCTTAAAATAGTAACTCAAATTAGTTATTTGGGTCATTGTTTAACCAGTCAACAGTTATATAAGGATATTTACTGATGATGATGGACGTCCTGCTTAGGTGTTGGCTCATCGATTAATTAACCATACAATGACCAAGAAGCTCTGGCCAGATAAAACTTTGCTACAGGAAGTGCTGAATTCTGAGACTCACGTGAGTTTTTAACAATAGCATGAGGCTGCTCATGATGATAATTATGATGATGATAACAGCTCTGGGAAATCAAATGCAAGACAGATGTTTGTAAACACAACAAAGAGCTCCAAATGTGCTTGACAATGTAAAGTCAAAGCAAAAATAACAGCTCTGTGTTACAACCCATGAAACAGCAAAGGTGTTGTCTGACACAGGGTGCCACACGACGTTACTGAATAGTTTAAGTACAGTATCAAACAGATGAAAAAAAAGACAGACACAAAAATAGCAGAGAAGCCCTAACAACAAATCTCAGCTGTGGCAGTAAGGCAGACCTGAAACTGAAGGTGGATAGATAGCTCCCTCGTGAGGACTGCCCCTAGATGTCAGAGACCATAATATTCAACGTACAATACATTAAAAAACACCTACATATCTTAATTGGCCACAAACCATTCTATGGATTTGTTAAATGCAGCTAATAATTTTTTTTCATCATGACCTGAACCATAGGGATTTACTTCAAAATGACCATTTGTGCTAAGAAGCATGTACAAAATACTTTTCATCATGAAAACTCATTCGAATGTCACTGTATTTCCAACAACATACGATGCATTAATTAGCTCCTAATAAATAAAAACCATCGTATACCTTACTGCCATCATTATTGCTTGGATCTCTGACAATAACCTGTCATTTCTGTGTGACTGTATGTTGACAGGCGTAATGACTGCAGTGGGTTTGACATTCAGAGAAAAGCAGAACAGACACAGCAACATTCCAGTGATGACAGTACACCTAAATCTAAATATGTACCTGCTTATGGGAAGTTGACATTGTCCTGCCTGAGCGTAGTACTGTAAAGCTTTTAAAAATGGAAGGTTTAATCATTTATTTTAACCAATCATCAAAATGCAGTGAATGAAGAAAAGAGAAATCTAAATCAAATCAATACTTGGTGTGACCACCCTTAGCTTTCAAAGCAGCATCAATTCTTCTAGGTACACTTGCACACACTTTTTGAAGGAACTCGGCTGATAGGTTGTTCCAAACATCTTGGAGAACTAACCACAGATCTTCTGTAGATGTAGGCTTCCTCACATCCTTCTGTATCTTCATGTAATCCCAGACACACTCGATGATGTTGAGATCAGGGCTCTGCGGGGGTCATACCATCACTTCCAGGACTTCTTGTTCTTTTTACGCTGAAGATAGTTCTTAATGACTTTGCCTGTATATTTAGGGTTGCTGTCCTGCTGCAGAATAAATTTGGGGCCAATTATACGTCTCCATGATGTCATGCCATAATGGATAAGTATCTGCCTGTATTTCTCAGCATTGAGAACACCATTAATCCTGACCAAATCTGCAACTCCATTTGCAGAAATGCAGCCCCAAACGTTCAAAGAACCTCCACCATGCTTCACTGTCACCTGCAGACACTCATTATTGTACTGCTCTCCAGCCCTTCGACGAACAAACTGGCTTCTGCTACTGCCAAATATTTCACATTTTGATTCATCAATCCAAAGCACCTGTTCCCATTGTTCTGCACCCCATTATCTATGTTTTTATGTATACTTGAGTTGCTTGGCCTTGTTTTCACTTCGGAGGTATGGCTTTTTGGCTGCAACTTTTCCATGAAGACCACTTATGGCCAGACTTCTCTGGACAGTAGATGGGTATACCTGGGTCCCACTGGTTTCTGCCAGTCCTGAGCTGATGGCCCTGCTGGACGTCTTCTAAATTTGAAGGGTATGGGGCTTAATGTGTCTTTCATCCGCTGCACTAAGTTTCCTTTGCCGACCACTGCATTTATAATCCTCAACGTTGCCAGTTTCTTTGTGTTTCTTCAAAAGAGCTTGAACATCACATCTAGAAACCCCAGTCTCCTTTGAAATCTTTGTCTGGGAGAGACTTTGCTGATGCAGTATAACTACCTTGTGTCTTGTTGCTGTGCTCATATTGCTACAACATGAAACTATCTTCAATAAACTCACCTTAGCAAAGTTTGGCTGTTTCTCACCCAGTTTTAAGTCTCCTACACAGCTGTTTCTGTTTCAATTAATGACTGTGTTTCAATTTATTAGCACCTGTTTGGTATAATTGGTTGATGATACACTTGACTATAATCCTACAAAACCCCTGACTTTGTGCAAGTGTACCTATAAGAATTGATGCTGGTTTAAAGGCAAAGGGTAGTAACAACAAATATTGATTTTAGATTTTTTTTTTGTTTTCTCACTTTGCGTTTTGTAAATTGACAAAAAGAAACAATGATTATTTGTATTTCTGAATTATTAAATTTTTATTTTTATTTTTTGAGAGCTTTGATCTTTTACACATGTCAAACTTTGACAAACTTCCAGGGTATTTGTTTCAAATTTGGGGGTTAACAGCTATCAAAATGGTGAATTTTTAAGTATGTATAAGGGAGGTGGCCAGGCCTCAAACTTTGCTTTCTAGCCAAAAGATTTGAAATGCTGTAATCTTCACATAGAAAGTCAAATTTACATTGAAGTTGATATATTTTGTACTATATGGTCATATCCTGACATCGCCTAAGCCCGGGGGCGTTACTAGACCTAATTCACTGGGGCACGTGCCTTAGTAAAAGTCTCCAGTACCCAAAATTATAGCGCATTCATGAGAGCATCTCTGTGTCTGCTTTAGTCAATTTAGGCTACAAACAAAGCTGTTATGTGAGTAAAATTAATTCAAAAATAAAAAAGAAATCAGCAGGTAGCCTATATAAGACCGATAAGCCACACAGGAACATCACGCAGAAGCATTTCTCTGCATCGCACACCTGTGGTGCATTCAAGGACCGTTCGAAACGCATGGTGAGTTCACAAACGTAGAACATTTAAAGTTTACAACAAAAAACACTGTAAATAATATGCAACGTTCAATCCATACTAAATATGCCCTACTTATTTTTTACAAAGTACTAAAAGACACAAAAACTATATACTTTCTATTAATGTCATCTTCTTGAGATATCTCAACATTTTTTTCAGAACTATAAATTTTGTTTAACAGGTCTTGGATGTCCAGTTGCAATTTGATATCTTGTAAATATTTTGTATTACTTCCCTTCTCTCAACAGAATAATTGAGCCAAAAATAATATAACTGTCTCTTCTTGAAGACAAAAGTCACAACAGTAATGTTTTCATGTTGCTTCAGACTAAGTGGAGCCAAGTAGGCTAATTGACCACTTTGAAAAATGAAAACAAGACGTTACAGTTGAGTTTACTTCCCAAAATATGATTCCCTGAAGAGACACACTACAGTTGTTCATTTATTTTTTATACTATGGAAATAAAAGAACCCAGAGATGTAGAGGTGCTATTATTTAATTTTTTTTACTTTTGTAATTGTTCAGTTTGCAGATGTTTACTGAAATAGATATTTCAAAAAGATTTATTGCTCTTCCTTTTTGCTTTAATCAGTAATGGTTTAGAAGTTCAATTCAATTCCATTCAGTTTATTTATATAGCGCCAATTCACAACAGATGTCATCTCAAGGCACTTAACAAGAAGTCATTTCAATACATTTATACAAACATTCCAATCAGTTAAAAAGTTTCCTATTTAAGGAATCCCAGCAGGTTGCGTCAGTCATATGTGTATGTTTTAGAAGTCTAGAGTAAAGTGCACAAGTAGGGCAAATGCGTTATCGTAGGGCATTTCAGGTGGTTAATCAAAGATCTAGACAACAACATAGTCTGATAAGATTGAATAGTTCAAAGAACTATTTGGTTTTTTATGATAAATAAGTGCTGAATGTTTTTTTTCTTGCACACTTTGCGCTCTCTCATGAATTCTTTGTGCCCCAGTAGTATTAGTTCTAGTGACGCCCCTGCCTAAGCCCTGTCCCATGGGAACAGGAAGTTACATTTTTCACTTGGAATGGTGCCTATCTGACCCTGTTAACCTAATCAAATTGAAACAGAGTCCGATGACAGATGACTAGTTTATCTCACTTGGTTGACGAACACAGATAATTTTTTGTGGAGTGTGTGTCTTACGTCACGCCATAGACATGCATTTGGCTCTAATTTTAACAACTTGAACATGATGGATATTAATCCAACTACTAAAGTATATTTCTTTAAATAATCGGGGAGTGTAGCAAAATACCCCCTCAGTAAACTTTAAATAAAACTAACTGCAAAGGTAATAGATGGGTAAAGTATCAATATGTATTTTGTCTAAAGATGTGTTTCCTGGACAGAATCCTGGAAACTGATAGGATTTCTGACATTAACTTGTCATTTCTTTGTGAATGTATGTTGAAAGGTGTAATGACTATATTGGGTTTGACATTTAAAGGAAAGCAGAGCCTTTTTTTTCAAAACTGACACAGCAACATTCCAGTTGTGTGACAAGTGGTGACAGTAAATCTGTACTTGCTAATGGGAAGTTGGTTTTTAACTCAAAAAACAAACATTGTTGTCTTTTTGGAGGAATAAATTCTAAAAAAGATAAAAAAGTCAGCTTGAGTTCTGACTGGTATAAAGCCGTGCACCCTGCTGAAGAAATCAGAGCTCCATGAGAATTTTTTCCTGCAAAGCCATGAAAAATCGAGCTCAGAGACAGAGGCAGCAAGCTAACACTGAGAGACCAAATGCGACATACCAGAGGACAGGTAACTTGTTTTTAACATTTCATAGACATGCAAACTGTTATTACTATAAAAGGATTATAGTGATTCATCACATTAAAACAAGTAAACAGAAGGATTTTTCTCGCAATTGACATTCAAACATTATCAGGTTGTTTGGAAAAAGATTCAGTGAAACAATGTCTGCCCTGAAAACTTGTGCAAAAAAGTTATTTTAGTAACAACATTTAGCCAAGATCCTGTTTGTTTAAAAAGTTATACCTTCAATGGCGAAACTCTTTCTACAAGGACATCATCTAGTCTTTATGTCACTTTCTGGAGCTTGTACATAACCCTGCAGCATACCCTTAGACACTGATACTGGCCTCATTCCACAGATATTTTTTAAAGATTTTATCTTGTTGCCCCATCTTATCTCCAGGATCTTTGACACCAAGTTTAATCTAGAACACTTAAATCAAACAGTTGGATGCTTTTAGATGATCAAAGCACTAAAACAAAGTGGTGATCTCGTCTTTGGAGTTGCTTCTCTTATTCTGTTGAATGACTTGCCTTCCCACATAAAACATCCACAGGGCTCAACAGGGCTGCTCCTTGATATCACAATTAGATATTCTATATTTTATAACTTTTGTCAGTACTGTATTTTATTGTTTTTTTAAATTTATAAATTGGTTGTTTATTTCTCATGGTGTGGTTTTATTTTTACAAAGTTACAAATTATTTCTCATCTTGGGCTGTGCAGCACTTTTTGTGTAACTATTGTTTATTTGAAGTGCTGCATATATACATCTGAACCCTGACATTGGCAAGATAACCTTATCTTGTGACGTCTTGTTGAAACAAGTCAAGAAATAACTGTATTTTCTCCTTCATTCAATAGATTTGGGTCCACTTGAAGCTATCCGAATAGTCCTGATTGGAAAGACAGGAAATGGGAAAAGTTCCTCTGGGAACACCATCCTGAATCGAGAAGCATTCAAAGCTATTCTCTCACCCAGTTCTGTGACGTCAGAGTGTAGAAAGGCCAGAGGTGTGGTGAACAGATCCAGAGTTGCAGTGATCGACACACCAGGAATTTATGATACAAAGTATAAAGAGGCAGAAGTATTACAAAAACTGAAGGAGTGCATCTCTCTCTCAGCTCATGGTCCCCATGTTTTCCTGATTGTGATTAGGTTGGGTAGATTCACAGAGGAGGAACAGAACAATATCGAACTTCTGGGGCACAAACCAAATGTACCAGGTGGCTGAGAAAGCGATCCAAGAGCAAACATTGAAGATTTTGAAGGAGAGTGCTGAGAAGAAACAAAGAGAAGAAGAAGAACTGGAGACCAAACTGGTGGGAGAAGAGTTGCAGGAAAAGCTGAAGAGGCTTGACAAAGAGTATAAAAGGAGATCAAGAGACAAGGCAGAGAAGAAAAATAAATTCCTTCAAGAAGGTCTGGTGGTCACATTAGCTCAAGTGGGCCTCACTGTTGGTGCTGGTGTAGCTGCTGCTGCAGGTCCACTGTGTATAGCTGTTGCAGCAGGGGCAGGGGGGCTCATTGGGGCTGCGGTAGGACTTTTGGGACCAGCTGCAGCAAATGCTTTGAAAAATAAGTGTTCTGTACAATAAAACCTACCATTTTTAATGAAACTGAATCATATACAATCTCAAGAATCAAACAAAACTATCTTCAAACTTTATTTGCATCTAGAGAGCCAAAAAGCCTGACTTGGATAAACAAACAGCAAGTGCCGACGACCCTTTCAGGCCCTTTGAATAGGGGGTAGGTCCTGGGTGTCACATGATTTTGATGGACTCATTAGTTGATAAGGAAATGATAAAAGGGGCCTTGTTAGTGGTCTCTATTGTACTATTAGTATGATTGTTCCTGATGACATCTTATAAGCCTGATACTCCAAACCTAAGTTTTAGAACTGAAGAAGCCATTTGTATGAGAGGTAAAACGTCTTCAAGATAACAAGAGAAGTCCTGTTACCATCACTTCACAAGATAAACAAAGAGGAAAAGACATGTATCTCTATTTTGTGTGAAATCCAGGACACCTCTGCCTGACATGCAAAAGAAAGGACAAGTTATGAAACTGATCATTTTAACTGGAACATTTTAGCTGCTCTATTAATAAAAAGTCCTGTTGTTTTTGACAAAGGCATTATATACTCAGTGGGTGCTGCTGCAAATTTCCTTGATAGATATTGTTTAAACTCTCAAATGCTTTTGCAAAGCTGAACTACTGGTTTGGCTGCAGCAGCCATTGAGTCTCTGTGGGTTGGTGTAAATTCTCAGTTAACAAGGACATGGTAGTCTTAAGATTCTGTGACTCTTAAGAGTTGCATAAGAGTTGCAAACCTGAAATGTGGTGAGAAACAGTTTAAATCTGTGTATGTTCATAAAATTACATCTTGTTTAACATCCTTGTTATCTAAGTACATAATATCTTTATGCACATTATATAAATAGCCTATAGTTCCATACTGTATAAAACACAGCGACCAGATGTTTGGGGAAACGGATACAAAACAATCACAAACCTAATTCTCTTAATGCAAAAAAAAGGCTGGAAGTTTGTGAAAGAACCAGATTAAAAATGTGTATTTCAGTTGAAGGGGTTAATTTGTGAAAATTGTTTAAGGATTAATTAAAACCATGCAGAAATTCAGATTATTATTAAAGAAGAAAATAATTCCTATATAAGTGATACATAAATCTAAATATTTTGTTTATTTCCTCCTTGTTATGAAGATTGTCCTAATTATAGACTCAGAACAGTAATGCTAACTTTCTTGTTCTCTCAATATTTGATGTATATGATCTGTTTAAATACACAATGGATAAAGTGCCGTCTATTAAGCATTGCTTCAAGCTACTGTAAACATTTTTGTTAATTTTGATTTTAAGTTTCATTATAATTTGTCTTCTTTTTCAGTTTCATAAATGACAATTAACCTAAATAAAGAAGAAAATGAAATGCCATCTCAAATGTTTTAAACTATCACTTTCGCACTACAGCTGTATTTAATAAGTTGGGATAGTTTTGAAAAAAATTTTTATTTCAGTAAGTATTTCAGTAACTAGTTAAACAGTTTATATAGATTGAAAGTCTTATTCACTGAGAAACTGTTTAAAACTCCCTATCTTTGAAATATGATCCGTCACTCTGAGTAGGACATGTATGCAGCACGTGATACTGTTGTCCCACCCTGGGTTGTCTGCATTAGCCACAGAAAGGAAATAGACGGCAAAAACGAGCGAGTCAGAAAAAGTCATGTTATCTAGGTAGAAGAGTATCCTGGCTACGCCCACCTTGGCTTGTGACCAACCACTGGAAGGTGGGTCTGGCCAGAGAGAGAAGGCCAAGACTTTTTATTTTAACATATTTAGAGCACTCCTTTTCTATCTGATTACAAAGAATCGTTGAATAACAAACTTCAGATAGGCTTTCACAAGTACAAAAATGACTTTAAAATCTCTGGAAATAAATAATTATAGAAATGATTAAGCCTTCCAAATTACAAAATTTACCAGTAACAATAATAGTTCACTTTTTAGGTCCCACTGGACAAAAACTCAACAAAAATCAAAAATAATATTCTGAGAAATCAATTATTTTCTTTTCAAAGCAATAGAAGTAAAAAGGAGCAGTCTCAAAAGACAATAAAAAAGTGCATACTCCAGTCTTTAGTTTTCATCTTTATCTTTATCCTCATCCTTTATCCTCATCCTTTATCCTCATCCTTATCCTTCTGTTATCCACGGTCTTCTTAGCAAAATTGTTTAAGCTCACTAAAACTGGATGGAGAACAGTTATAAATGTCAATTTTGAAATATTTTTTTATCTGTGTACTTTATGCTGTGCACTGTGACTAGGCCACTTAACACTTGGATGTTCCAAACCATTCTATTGTAGCTCATGTTGTCTATTTGAGGTTATTGTCTTTGTGGAACACAAACCTCCATCCAAGTCTCAAGTCATTTGCAAGTTTTCTACCATACTTTTCTTGTATTGTATTTAACTTAAACCATCTTCTCATCAACTTGATTAGTTTCTATGTCTCTTTTGAAAAGAAAGCATACCCACAGCAAGATGGTACTAATTAGGTGATTTCTAAAGGCAATTATGTGCACCTTTTGTTCTACTGCACAGTTACACATGACAAAATTGTTGGTACCCTTTGGTTAATGAAAGAAAAACTCACAATGGTCACAGAAATAACTTGAATCTGACAAAATTAATAATAAATAACATTTCTATGAAATTTAACCAATGAAAGTCAGACATTGCTTCTAAACTATGCTTCAATGGAATTAAAAAAAAAAAAAAACTCATGAAACAGGTCTGGAAAGAAATGATGGTAACTAACCGTAGAAAAAGGGACATGTTAATTCAAGGTGTGTCCTCTAATTAGCATCACACAGGTGTCTACAATCTTGTAGATAGATAGATTATATTTATTTCTTCTGCATAAGGGCACTCAAAAGTGTTTGCCTGATGGAAGGTGCTGGTACTTTTCGTGTGGAACATAAGAGTCTACAGTTATCTTCTTTGCTAGTCTGAAGGTTTGAGAGGGCCAACTACTAAAGAAAGAACTCTCCACAGATTTACCCACTATTTTGGAGCAGAAGTTCAGGAGTTTCTCTATTCTTGACTCAGACTGGACCAAAAGGCTGCACAGCCAAACTGTATTTCTATACTGCAGGATGGTCAATATAGTAGCGCTGTAAAATATGTGGAGAATCTTAGTGTTGGCACCAAAGGACCTGAGTGTCCTTAGAAAATAAATCCTCTGCTAAGCATTCTTGCAGATGTAGTCCACATGGGGTGACCATGAAAGTGCATTGTCCACATATACACCCAGGTATTTGAAAGAGGAGGATTGTTTTAGAGGTTTGTTGTGTATTATTACAGGAGCAGGAGTATGATGAGTGGTCCCAAAGATGACCTCTTTTGTTTTAGTCGGATTGAGCATGAGCGCATTTTTCTCACACCACTGCAGTTGCCTACTTCCTTCACATTCACCGGAAAGATGTCTGGTGCATCCCCCTCTGTCAGCAGGCTCACCAGAGCTGTATTATCAGATAATTTGATGAGGTAGTGACCAGGTGACTTGATAACACAATCATTAGTGTCGATGGTAAATAGCAGAAATGAGCTCTCACACCCCTGAGGAACTCCACTGCTGGCTGTGACTAAAGGCGAGAATGCATGATTAACCTTTACCAGCTATGTTCTGTTAGTAAGGATGGAGCAATACCAGTGGATAAGATGGGGATTAATGTCCAACAGCTGCATTTTAGAGAGAAGTATATCTGTTTTCACTGTGTTGAAGGAAGAGGAAAAGTCAATAAACAGCACTCTAGCGTATGATTTACTTGAGTCCAGGTGTTTGGTGAAAAGGTGGATGAGTGTGGCGACTGCATCCTCACTACTATACGCCTGTCCCTGTAGGCGTACTGATAGGGATCGAGTTTGTCCTGAACAGCTTGAGACAACAAGGATATAATGATCCTTTCCAGCGATTTCATTAGCATGGATGTTAATGCAATAGGACAATAATCATTCCAGTCTTCTGGAAATGTTTTCTTTGGTACTGGGATAACATATGACCTTTTCCAAGCTGTGGGTGCAGTGTAAGTGTCCAATGACTGTTGGAATATAGGCTGGCATACTGGGGCTAGTTCCTTACTGTACATTTTTAGGAATCAGTAATCAGTCAGTGGTAGGGATGCACCGATACCGATACCGGTACCGGTATCTGGTATCGGCCTTGATACCACATTTTCTAAAGTACTCGTACTCGTTAAAAGTCCCCCGATACCGGGGACCGATACCAGGGTCTGAGAAATGTCTATGTTTGAGCGGCGTGTAAGGGGTTAATCACAGGCGCCAAGTGCCCGCCCCCAGGCCCCGGCTGCAGCTCAGAGCGGGGAGAAGGCGAGGCGAGACGAGACATGTCAGCCATGTGGAACTATTTCAAGGTGAATGAAGACGACAAAACAAAGGCGGACTGCAAATTGTGCTCAGCGAAATTGTCCAGAGGAGGCTAAAAAGGTAGCGCATTAAACACAAGTAATTTAATCAAGCACCTAAAATCCCAACACGACGAGTGCAAAGAGTTTACCCACGCTTCTAAACCAACACAACCCACGCTACAGCAAACTCTTGCAAGACGAGAGAAAATGTCCAGAGATAATCCACGTGCTGTCAAAATAACACAGGCAATTATCGAGTACATTGCATTGAGTGACCAGCCACTCTCGGAGGTAGAAAATGTGGGATTCCTGCGTCTCCTCCATGTTCTGGAGCCTAGATATGATGTCATCAATATAATTATTTACTCTAATATGTTGCATACAATATGCTTTTCATTTTAAATAAATGTTCTTAATTTAAAACTAGTCCCTTGTTTTTTTGTTAAATTATATGACTAAAGCTGTTACCTGTAAATTTAAATCATGTTTTTATTAAGTACTCGGTATCGGTATCGGCGAGTACTGAAATGCAAGTACTCATACTCGTACTCGTTTTCCAAAAAAGTGGTATCGGTGCATCCCTAGTCAGTGGGCCTATATATAGGGCTACAGTTAGTCACTGTGCTGTTTGGTGACATAGTGTGTAGCACACTCAACAAGGAAGCAAAGGAAAGAGTTGTCTCAGGAGATTAGAAAGAAATATATAGACAAGCATGTTAAAGGTAAAGGCTATGAGACCATCTCCAAGCAGCTTGTTGTGCCTGTGACTACTGTTGCACATGTTATTCAGAAATCTAAGATCTATGGGACTGTAGCCAACCTCCCTGGACGTGGCCGCAGGAGGAAAATTGATGACAAGTCAAAGATACGGGTAATACGAATGGTAACAAATGAGCCCAGAAAAACTTATAAAGAGATTAAAGGTGAACTTCAAGCTCAAGGAACATCAGTGTCAGATTGCACCATCCATCTTTGTTTGAGCCAAAGTGGACTTAATGGGAGACGACCAAGGAGGACATCATTGTTGTAAACAAATCATAAAAAACCCAGACTGGAATTTACCAAACTACATGTTGACAAGCCACAAAGCTTCTGTGAGAATGCCCTATGGACAGATGAGACAAAAATTGAACTATTTGCCAAGCCACATCAGCTCTATGTTCACAGACGGAAAGATTAGGCATATCAAGAAAAGAACACTGTCCCTACTGGGAATCATGGAGCAGGCTCTGTTATGTTCTGGGGCTACTTTGCTGGATCTGGCACAGGGTGTCTTGAATCTGTGCAGTGTACAATGAAATCCCAATACTGTCAAGGGATTCTAGAGAGAAATGTGCTGCCCAGTGTCAGAAAGCTTGGTCTCAATCGAAGGTCATGGGACTTACAACAGGACAATGAACCAAAAAACACAGCTAAACACACCCAAGAATGGCTAAGAGAAAAACATTGGACTGTTCTAAAGTGGCCTTCTTTGAGCCCTGACCCAAATCCTATTGAGCATCTTTTAGAAGGAGCTGAAACATGCCGTCTGGAATAGGCACCCTTCAAACCTGAGACAACAGGAGCAGTTTGCTCATGAGGAGAGGGCCAAAATACCTGCTGAGAGGTGAAGAAGTCTCATTGACAGTTACAGGAATCATTTCATTGCAGGGATTGCCTCAAAAGGTTGTGCAACAAAATATTAAGCTAGGGGTACCATCATTTTTTGTCCAGGCCGGTTTTATGAGTTTATTTTTTTAAATAATTCTGTTGAAGCATGGTTGAAAAGCAATGTCTAAATTTCATTTATTGAATTTCATAATTTTTTTAAACTTATTATTACTTTTGTCAGATTGAAGTTATTTCTGTGACCATTGTGTATTTTTTTTTCCATTAACCGAAGGGTACCAACAATTTTGTCCACGTGCGTATGTGCTACCTTTTCTTATGCTGTTACCAAACAAAACCTAATCCTGAAGAAAATCCATTAAGCTAGTGTTAATGTTAAAAAATCAAGTCAAGTCAAAGTTTGTATCTCTAGCTTCTATTAGACAGTACGTTTTTATTGGCGCTTGCTTTAAAATGTACATGTTGTATGATAAAATACCAACAAAATGTTTGGTTTACTTGTTGTTACACAATTAACACATACTTATTTTCTCACCTAATATGGTTTTAACCAAAACAGTTTTATTTCAATTAGCCTTTTAATTAATGAATTACCATTTACAGTAGTTGTCTGGCTTAAAGGACAAAATAATTAATATATTTAATTAGTTTTTTTTGTAAATGTTTGTTACACAATTACTTTTTATTGATTAGAAAGATGGCTAAAAGTTTTGAAAAATGGTCACTGTGAGATAATTTTTACAGTTACTGGAAGAGGACATAGGAAATCCTATCTATATCAATTAATCATCATCAGATGACACCAGGAAGGCTTTGAAGATAGGAATGCAGACTATTGGATTCCATCATCAGAAAGGTATGATATGTCTTAAAAATATTGTATTTCTGAAGTTAAATGCATAATCAATTTACAGCTATCAGCTTTGTCAGGGCACATTCTGGCTTAGTTATATAGTTTTTTGATGTTGTGTTCATGGGTGTGTGTTTATAATAGTGGTTGTTTAATTTGACCACTTTTTTAGGGGTAAATGCATTCTCAGAATGAGGACACTCGATAAATATATTTAATTTCTATCTCAACTTGGGTTTACAGTGAGGATGATTGTGACTGACCCCCATCCTTTCAGCCAGTACCATCAATCAAAATAAATAATTTTTTACAGCCCTGAAGAAAACCCCCTTTCAGACCAGTTACCACCCCCCCTGCCCCTCTTGCCGAAAAAGAGGAAACTTCAAACAAGCAGAGAACATAGAGTGAGGAGGAAGACATAATACTTTATATATATGTATATATATATATATACATATATATATGTTCTAAAATGTGTTCTGAAATGTATACCAGGTTTAAATTAGTTGAGTGGTGGGGATAAATTCTGTAATTCTATTAATTCAAACAAAGAGTGATTCTCCTTTCTCATCCCAAAGACAACCAGTACCATCCGAGTTTTCTGCAGTCCAAAATATGTCGTATTATTGAAGAGGAGAAGATTGGATGCCACCGAATGCTTAGCCAAAAACCACAGACATGGCAATCTAAAAGCAGCCGGGATCTTACCTGACCTTATTGCTGTATGGAATATTTATTGGCTACAGAAAAGACAAAACATTTAACATAAAAAACAACAACTTGTCCTACAGTTTAGTTACTAGAACATCAGTCTTTGTACAGGACAACAGATCAAAGCTTCACATAATTCACACACAAACAGCTGGACCCACAGTGAAACATGCTACAGGCTAAATAATCAAGGATTCACACCAAAAGCCTGTTCCTAAAGTAAACTTTGTCACCAATAAACAGCATGAGTGGTATAGGACTTCATTAAAGACTGAAGCTGTAGGTTTCGAGTCAGATATTCTTTAGAAACAAAATATAAAGCTAACTAATGTGTTATTAACAATTCAGAAAAAGAAAGTAATCAGTAACAACACCACCACAGCTTTAAGAACGTCATTGCTAATTGAGTTAAAGGAGTCATAACCTATTATTATCTTGGATACCCACGCTCTATTATAGTCTTTCAGGCCCTTATAATAATAAAAAAGTTGAAAAAAAGTGAAAAAATAAACACAGAGCTCCTTTGACCCTTATTTCTGAAGGCATTATTGTCTCGCAAGATCTGATGCGATACCTTGGCTGTCGTGGACGGGCATTGTATTAATGCAAATGAGGGGCGCGTTGATTGGTGGAAGGAAGGAGGGGGGTTGACACCGCAGGTAACGTTTCAGCATATCTAACCCATATCTACTACTCCCACTAGCATACAATAGCCACATTAGCAGTTAGCTGCTTTTTGTTACACACAGCAGAGCAATAAAAACACAGCCTTACCGTTTCAATTGCAGGCAAGTCTCTGATTGTTGGAATTGCCTAGGGCGCCATCTGCTGGAGGGGGCGCCGAATTGCCGTCAAAGAAAAAAACTAATTAAATCATAAAAATTAAAAACTAAAAAAAAAAAAAAAAATGTACACGCCAGGTGTTTTCTGTAAGATGATAGATAAAATATTTGACTATCTAAAAATAAATCTAATAATATGTGACAATCATGATCACCGTCCCCTGACTTGCTGCAGCCTGCTGCACACTAAGGTGAGCGGTGGGGTGTGGGCAACATAGCGCATCCCAGCGCTGATAGTTATTGGATGACAAGAGATAGATGGACGAGGTTGTCGTGACGTGTTGTTGTAATTTGGACAAGTTTTACGATGAAAAGACAGTCCAAGCTATCAGGTGCTGCCAACAGAAAACGAAGAAAGGAAGAGGAGGAAAAATGGGCCCAAAGTAGAGGTATTTGTCACAGTGTGTTAATATGATGACTTTTCATTTACATCATCGCGCATCAGTGTGCTAACGCTAGGCTAGTAAAGGTAGATTAAATAAAAAAAAGCTACTTCTGTAGCAATTAACTTAATTAAATAATAACTGTAGTGCCACCCACTGATGCAATATTATATCCATGCATACATGTTAGAAGTTAAGGTTGTTTATGTAACAACTAGATTCATGTCATGTTAATTATAGGGGTAGCACTAGTAATATATGTTATGTTTTTCCAGATGCATTGAGAAAATATTTGCAGCCAGCAGTCACAGAGGAGGCCTCAGGCTCAGGGTCACTGTCTTCTTCACGTGAGGTTGTCAGTGTCAGTGACAGTGATGAAAGTAAGTATATTCAAAGAAGGATTATGGCTGCAGTACTTATTATTATTATTATTATTATTATTATTTGTTGTTGTTTTTATTTTACTTTTTCTCATTTACATTTTTAAAACAAAAGCAAAGCGGGAATTATTTTATAGTTTGACTTAGTCATAGCATTTTTAATTATAACTGTGTGTGTAGTTTTTGGCTAGTTTGTTTTTCTTTGCACCATTATGCACTGTTTGGATTTGCCCAATTCCTTTTTTAAAGCCGGGATTTATAGTCTTTACTTGAAAGTGTTATTGATTTGTATTATCTTTTCCAATAATTACAACTGTGTGTATAGTTTATAGTTTGTTTTTATTTTGTTAGTCTTTGCACTGTTTTACATAGAAATTGGATTTGCACCATTGTTTTAGTATTGTATTGTTGTTTTGTATCATTTTATGTCAATTTTATAGAGTTATTATATTTCATAGTTATTTTATTTATTATATTTATCATTTTTATAATTAGTGTAGTATTGTTGTGTTGCCTTTTGCACATCTTGTTTTGTGAATTGAGTTTGCCATGTATCTATAAAAAAAATAAATATATGTATATATTTATATATATATAAATGATTGTTTTTTGTTGTTGTGATGTGTGTGTGTGTGTGTGTGTGGGGGGGGGGGGGGGGGGGGGGGCATAACACAGTTTCGCCTAGGGCGCCTGATAGCACAGGGCCGGCCCTGACCACGAGTGCGACGTGGACATCATCTTTGGCCGGACTTTCGCCGCCGCCAACAGCGCTCAGCTGGCGGACACAATTCCTTGCCAGCCCGGTGAAGCTGCGGAGGGGGGATCCATCGCTGGACTCGGACTGCCGAACGCCAGAGGTGCGACAACAACTGCAGAGGAGGACCGCTGGTTCCATCTGGGGGCTAAGCCAAAAGCCCCCATCAGTTCAACACCGGTGCTCCAGGGTGTCTGGTCCATGGTCGGAACCGGCCGCAGTGGGGGGGCCCGGAGCAGCCGCCACCGCTCTCCTTCACCCGGCCTACCATTATCAAACCGCTTCGGTGCCCTGGAGCACGACTTTCCTCCTCTGACTGTCCCTCCGGCTGCCCTGAAACACCGCAGCTTTGCAGGACTGCCGCCCATCCCCTCCCAGCAGCCGGAGCAGCATCCGGACTCCCGCAGCCCTCCACGTCGCGCTAAACCCAGGACTCGCCGAGGAGCGCTCCACTACACCCCGAACCCACGGAACGAGCCCTCGGCGCCGACTACACATCGGTGCAGTCCTGGAGAAGCTAATCCGCCCAACATCCAGCAGGTCCTGGACGGTGAAAGATCCTCTGCCCAGCATCAACTGGGCAGAGGATCCAGCCGCCCACCACGCTCATCATTGGAGACTCTATTATCAGGAATGTAAGGACGAGAGGAGCCGTAACACTGTGTTTACCTGGAGCCACCGTAAAGGACATTACTGAACAGATACTGGACCATATCCAACATCACCCATCTGAGTAGAGTTATTATTCACGCTGGAACCAATGACATTCGTAAACAGCAATCTGAGCTCCTGAAGCTGGATTTTATTCATTTGTTTAATCTTTTAAAATACACACGTGTCTATTTTTATTTTTGGCCCCACCCCCACTGTTGGCAGAGGTATTGGTCGACTTTCATCTTTGAACACTTGGCTTTCCTCGGCCACCGTGATGCACAATACTAGTTTTATAGACAATTTGAACATTTTCTGGGGCAGGAGTCAATTGTTTGGACCAGATGGACTACATCTCAACAGACAGGGTTCCCGCATGCTGGCAATAAGCCTGACATGCCCTCGCCCCCCCTTGTCTACCACACCAGCCCCAGCTGCTCCTGCCCTCTCTGCCCTATGAACTCAGTTCTGATTTTAACAGTAATTCACATATCGGACTTGGACCTTGTTTTACATCATTCATACCTGTTATCAGCAGAGAGCGAAAAAATAATATAAAACATAGCAAATGCAACCCTAATAATCTCAAACAGTTACCAAAAGTCCTACCTCCAGTAAACCATACAGTCACTCGATCTCCAATCACCATTAATATGGCACTTCTAAATGTTCGCTCTCTGCTGAATAAAACTTTTATAATAAATGACCTAATTTTAGACCATAATATTAATTGTTTATTTTTAACGGAAACATGGCTGAGTGCAGATGCCCCCATTGTTCTTACAGAGGCCTCCCCACCAAATTTTAATTTCACTTATTCCACGAGGAGTTGCAAAAGGGGAGACGGAACTGCTTATATTAGTTCATCAACGCTTTCTGCTAAACCTGTTTTATTTGATAATTTTAGCACTTTTGAATATACTGCCTCTGTTTTTAGCACTCCTCAGATTTTATGTGTCACAGTTTATAGGCCTCCTAAAAAGAGTGCACTTTTTATTCAAGAATTTTCAGAGTTTTTATTAATTTTACACAACTCTTATGAACGAATAATTTTAGCTGGTGATTTTAATCTACATATAGATAACATCTTAGATCCTTTATCAACATAATTTTTAAATATTTTGAATTATACTGATTTTAGTCAACATGTCACGCAGCCAACTCACAACAGAGGACACACCCTGGACTTGGTCATCACGTCTGGCCTGTCCACCAGTGTGTCCTCTGTTGTTGACTTGGCTGTCTCTGACCATTACTGTGTGTGTTTTAATATCACCAGTTTTATCCAGAAGGAGACCTCTGTGAGAACTGTCAGGAAGCGCCATCTAACCCCTGAAGTGGCTGCAGGTTTTCTGGAAATTTTTGAAAAGAATCCTCCTATTGTTTTACCTGCCCCCTGTGATTTTATTGTTAATAATTTTAACAGAAGGCTTCAATCCGCTCTTGACCTGCTGGCTCCATTTAAAATTAGAAACAAACACTCAAAACCAACAACCCCATGGAGAAACGAAGACCTTAAGAGATTAAAAAGGAGCTGCAGGGTGGCAGAGAGAAAATGGAGGAAAAATAAAATCACAATAAATCATCAAATGTACATCGAACGTCCCAAATCATATAACAATGCAGTAAGAAATTCCAGAAACGCATACTTTGCCAGAATCATCTCACAACATAAAAACAATCCCAAAATTCTGTTTTCCACTATAGACAACATTTTTAACTGTACTACTAATGCATATCAGAAAACCCCCTCAAATGCTCTTTGTGAGGAGTTTGCAGACCACTTCAGAGGGAAGGTAGACATGATCAGATGTACTATTTTATCTTCTCAGGGGGGCGGTGGTGAGGCCCCTGCTGAAGAAGAGCAATTTAGATTTTAATGATTTAAACAACTTCCGACCGGTATCTAACTTACCATTTTTAAGCAAAGTTTTAGAAAAACTTGTTTTAATTCAACTTAATGATTTTATTAATGCTCATAATGTCCTAGAGAAATTTCAGCCTGGTTTTAGGGTGAACCACAGCACAGAGACGGCTCTTATAAAGATTTTAAATGATTTTAGATTAAATTATGATGCTCAGAAGGTGACAGTGTTGGTTCTACTGGATCTAAGCGCTGCCTTTGATACAGTAGACCACACTATCCTTTTAACTCGTTTAAAACAGATCGGCCTCTCTGGTGCTGTTCATAAATGGTTTACATCCTATCTCACAGACAGGACTTTTATGGTAAGTTTAGATACCTGCTCCTCTAAGGTCCACAAGATCACATACGGTGTGCCCCAGGGTTCAATTTTTGGCCCAGTGCTTTTTAACCTCTACATGCTCCCTCTTGGCAGTGTCATCAGAAGACATGGAGTTAACTTTCACAGTTATGCTGATGATACACAGTTGTACATCTCCGTGTCTCCCGATGACACACGGCCAATGGATGCACTTTTTAACTGCATTTTAGACATCAAATCCTGGATGGCAGATAACTTTCTCCAGCTCAACCAGGACACAACTGAAGTTTTAGTCATCAGTCCTGAGGCTCAGAGAGAGAAACTTTTACCAAAACTACAATCACTGTCTTTTAATCCTTCTTTACTAGTGAAGAACTTGGGCGTGATTTTTGACTCTGAGCTGACTTTTATTCCTCACATAAAAAATATTACAAAAATAGGTTTTTATCACTTAAAGAACATCGCCAGCCCCATTCTCTCTCGGGCCAATACGGAGACGCTGATGCATGCTTTTATCACCAGTAGGATTGATTACTGTAATGCCCTGCTTTCTGGTCTTCCCAAAAAGACTACCTCAAGTTTACAGCTTTTACAGAATTCAGCAGCACATGTCCTGACGAAGACCAGGAGGCGGGAACACATTACACCTGTCTTAGAATCACTGCATTGGCCCCCCGTATGTTTAAGGATCGATTTTATTTTTAATCTGTAAAGTACTTTGAGAAGCTTTGTTATGGTTTGAAAAGCTGTTTGTAAATAAAGTTTGATTTGATTTGATATCTATTGAAGGTCATAAAGGCAGAACACAGCATTTTCTGGTTTTAAAGTAAAGCACAGAAACCAATCAAATCAAATGGAGAAATTTAAACAGGAATAGACATAAATTCTTATCAGTTAAACTTCTGTAAACAACCATGACCATTATTATCATCACGTTGCAACTCAAATTATGCTGGAAGGCTTCAGGTTCTTTGCCAAAATCTTTAAAAGATTGCTCTTCTTTAACAGTCTTTACTAATTAAAGCGTATCAACTTGATCCTTGTATTATGTGAAATCTAGCATATAAAATCCATACTTCATGACCCAGCTCAGCTCTGTTTTTACAGTCAGTGTACACTTGTTTGTGAAAAACAATTGAATGAGAAAATATCTTTAAATTTTCTTAATTTTTCTTCATAGGTATTAGAAGAAAAACTTCTAAAATCTGCGGAGAAAACCAGATAAGGTGTTCAAACTGTGAAGCATTACTCTTTCATTTTCTTGTCAGCCCCGTGCTCAAAATGTGAACCCTGCCCAACTGAAAGATTTTGATGAAGAGCTTCATCTGATAGCCATCTGTTCCCAGACAGTTAATCAGATGTGCCCAAAGCCAGGTCTTTAATCACCCTGAACTATCTGTCTCTGAGATATCTGAGGTCAGAACTGTAATTCTGTTACTTATTTAAACATTAAAGTAAAGCATAAACTTGTGTAATGATTTCTTTATGTTGAGATTCACTGGGGTCATTCTTGCGCTGATGATGGATGTCCTGTTATTTTGACTTGAAATGAGCCGTGAAAAATATTGTCAGCATATTTATGACATGTGCATATGTACACAATCTGCATTCATTTGAGATTTATTTTCAGCTCTCAATATGGTAATGACCATAGATGCCGATGCTATTCCTGTAGCTCCTTCTTGAGCAACACAATCTCCAGGAGTGAGATTAACTTGATGACTTCTTTCTCTTTTTAACCCCAAGGCTCATGTAAATGCAAGAGTGGCTTTAATTAAGAAATGTCCATCAAAGTGTGTGTAATGTAATCTTTGGCCACATTATCATCTGATAAGGAGTTTATTGAGTTCTTTATGGGGAGAGCAAACCAAATCAATCAGGAGCAGGTTTTTCTTTAGAAGGTAATCCAATAATTTGTTGAGTGCAAAAACACCAGCATCCCTGCATCCCTGCATCCCTGAACAACTTTTATTCAAGAACTTAGATGTCCTAAAACTGTTTAAAACACCATATCTTCATGCAACCTGACAGAACTAGAAGAGTTTTACAAGGAAGAATAGAGTAAAATTGCTGTGTCCAGATGTGCAAGCCTAATTATGAACTATCCACACAGCCTCCATGCTGTGATTGCTGCCAAAGGTGCATCTACAGTACTAAATACTGACTTGAAAGTGGTGAATATATATATGTATTTAATTACTTTATTTTACATAGCTTGCCTTAAATGTTATTATTTGGTAAAAATCAGTTTTCACTATGACATTAAGTGGGATTTTTTTGTAATTATCTTTTTCAAAAAAGCCACATTTTGTTCAGCATGATTGCTTTGTAAAACATCCAAGAGCAAAATTGACAGAAACAGAAATAAAACGGGTGTTTCGGGATACATTTGCATATATCAGATCCTTGGTTACACTGTTATTAAAGCTGATTTCCAAATACTTGTTCAGCTGAATCCATGGTACATACTTCCATGAAGTATATAGGCCCTCTAACAAGAGCTATCTTGTCTACTATTTTGCTAAACAGGAAAGCAACACTTTGAATGGCTTCTGAATTTTCTACTACATAGCTGTTTAGCACTAATCAAGATTACACATATACAAGAACCCGTTAATGGAAAATACCAAGAAAACCAATCAACAGAATTGAAAAATAACACATGTCATCATAAGTTGTGTTTTGGCTCCTGACCTGTTAGATGGTAACACTGCTGAGATTCATAAAATCCTCATGAAGGTGGGCTGTTTAGAAAAGGAGAGACTTATGTAAAGGGTTCTTCGTCTTTTATTAACAGGTAATATCCAGTGCAGTTAGATCAGAGGTTTTAGAAATGAGCTGCATGAGTTTCAGAAATATTGTCCTTCTGTTGCATTTATTCCTTGAGTTGTTTGGTTGCAAGTTTGCTCATTCACCAAACCCTGAAATTCATTATATTTTAATAAGACAACACTAAATGTTTCATAGCTACAATTTTGTTTAAAAGGGTTATTTTTGGACTAGGTTATTGCTGAATGAATAGAGCAAAAGCAGTTATACAGCTATGACGTTTTATGCTGTTTAGTTTTGCTGCTTTTGTCGTGCAATAAACTTGTCTTTTAAGTCTTAATGGAAAAAATAGAAAGTCCAATAAAGAGCCCTGAGGAGAGCTGCTTTTTTTCACCTTATTAGTTTATGTTTTTAACTCATGTTTTTCTTTTAGTAAGAAAATTATCTTTATCTTTTTTGTAGTTGACCTTATTTTTAACTGTCTGTTCTTCACTTGTCAGGACGTTTTTGAATGCAATGGTGTCTCATAATGCATGACTCAGTCTAGTTTGAACATGCGAGCAGTTTGATTTTTGGCTTAAGATTGTGAGACACTCTTTAATCTTTTTCCTTTCTGCCTCAATAAGCTCTTTAAGATTCTAAAATCACTGTTTTATTTTAGGTCCAATAATCACAGAGAATTTAACACAATAACTGAAGAGTGCACAGTTCATCAGACTTATGATCTTCGCTCGTTAACTTTCATTTGAAGAGATGTGATGGTATTTTTGGGTTCTGATTTGATTATAGTTCCTGAATTTAAATATCTGCCAGTACTATTTTATGATCCAAAAAGCTTTTCGTTTCTTATTTTGTGTAGTTTTACTCTGCTGCCATGAAAAGAATATGGAAAAGAGAATAATCACACACACACATGAATGAAAATGTCATAATGAGTCTTGGAACAACCCTTTAATGTCTTTAATTACTATAGAGACCTGCCAAATCTAATCTAAACAGTTTGCCGAGACTAAAAGCCTATTTTTGCTCCCTTTATGCATGTCACTAGGTCTGGGCGTTCTTGATGTTGTCAAGCGTCACTGTTCCCATGTTTAAATGTGTTTAAGCTGCCATGGTTGTTAAGCATTGCAGCCACTAGAGCACAGTTCTAAGTAAGCATCTGAATCTAGTTGAAAACTAGAAAATTGCGCAGACCTCCGTCAAGGCAGCCCAGCCACCCCCCCCCCCAATGTTGTGATCTAATTGTAACTTTGTAAGATTCCTTGACCATGAAAATTTACCTTTAGCAGCTGAATCCACACTGATACCATTATTAGTGCAGTAGTTATTCACAAATATCACTTCTTCCATAATAGGAGTTTTCGGATCACCCCCAAATTCTAATCACTTGTTCCTGGTCCCAATGCAGACATTTCCTTAAAATTTTGACCATGTACACAGCCGAGTTTGAAAAAAAAGAAAAATATTCTCACCACTTCGTTTAAAAAAAAAATCTCCGTCCACACCATAAACTGTATATAAAGAGGTCAACACCTAACCCCATACTGTAAGTGCGTTGTTAAGCACATTCATAGACATGGCAAACCTGTAGGGGGCAGTGGTTCCCCCAAATCCTATCCACTCAGAGTAACTTTCTATGTTCTAACAAAAGGCTCTTGGACAATTGATGATGCCAACACATCTCTGAGGGCATAAATGCTGTTTCTGACTGTAAACACTGGGCGAACAAATTTTGTCGGAGCATTTTTGTCGCTGAAAGTGATGTTGCGGAGCCGAAAACTCCGGTTATTTCTGTCCACATGCAAACGCTTAAAACGGAAAAAACGCAGATCTTCACTTTGGCCGGAGATTTTAAAAATATTTGTTTTTGGTGCGGTAGATGACATGCCAAACTTTAGAAAAATATCTTTGTTTTGTGAGATAATCTGATTGGAAATATGTGGAGGAAGCTAAAGATTAGGGTGATGGTAAGAGTACTTCCAACCTCAAAGAATTGAACCTCATTACCAAAGATAAATTGTCAAAATATCAGTGGAAACATGCAAAAAACTGCTCAGCAATTATAAAAAGGGTTTTCTTGGTGTAATACCAATCCAGAATTTTCCTCTGATTACTGAGAAAGTTATATATAATTTTTATCATGGACATTTTATGAAACAGAACATTCTTTTTCATAACTGACAGACCCTGTATATTTTTTTCATTCTGCAATCTTTTGAGAGATTCTTTTCTCATTTCCTATCAGAAACAACATCTTGGTTGAATGAAAATTATTTTAAATCTGACATTTTTGACTGACAGCTTAAATATCTAGAGGGAAATCTGTCAAAATATGCCCTCCAGCAACACAGGACCATGCTGTCTGGATCAGTGGATGGACTAGTAGCCTCAGCCAGATATTTGATCCACTGTGTCGGATACTGACAATGGATTGCCATCCCCTGTCCTTTGGGATAGGAAAAAGTGTCATTGAGCCTTCATGATCCCAGCAAGTGGTTGAGGACCACGTCCTGTTTTATGTTTCTGTGCAAAGAAGCTTGTCCTTTTTTACCCTAAGCTGAGATCATGCAACTTGTATAAGTCCCTCATTTTGAACTCATTTGCTTCTTTTTTTCTCTATAATGCTTGCTCCCGCCACCCCTAGCAAAAGGCCAGTCAGCTGAGATTTCTTGAGGACATATTTGTGCTCCAGCAATTTCTTGTCAACACATTGCTCAATAACTTATTAAGTTATAAAGATCACTTCAAGCCACTACTACTTTTGATTTCATTTGCTTGGGGTCCTTTATTTCAGGGCAAATGTCCATCTACTGGGACTCATTTGAATTTAATTAAATTAAATTAGATAAGGTGCATCACCAATGCGCACATTAGGCAGGAGACATTTAAATTTTATTTTTTAATCAGATGACCATTTGGATGATTATAAGGCAAAACTGAATATTAAAGTAGAAAATGAAAATTTTGTGAATTATGGTATTGGCTTGCTCAGGCAATATTTTTAGGCTTAGAAAATAGTTAATATTTGTTTATTATATCCTCATTCTACATTTTAATTGCATTTTTTCAAGCTTACTTTCACAAGCTCGTCAGTTTTGTCAGTGGCTGAGGGCTATTGGTCCAGTTTTACTGAAGCAGAATAAACATATTTGTCACAGGTCTCACAGAGGTTGTTTCTCTGCATTTGTGTAAGCATTTCTGCCCCCAGTCATGCTAATATTATAGTTTTCTTTTAATTGATAAAACGTGGAATGCAAAGATACAAACCTTTCAAAAATTTGTTGTTCAAAACATATGCCTTTGATTTAATAAAATTGCTGGTCAGTTTGTATCGTACTTATATTGTACATAGTGGACAGGCTTAGGTCATATGCAGTTCAGATGTAACATACAAACATACTTTCTACTAAAGATTTAAGTAAACAAGTCATAATTAGGAATGTTTTACTATCTTTATCTTTTTGCCCTTCCCATGTGTGTTTTCATCCTCTTCATCTGCATTCTCTTTGCTTTATTCTCTTGGTTACCATTTTTACAACAGATGTTTCAGATAGAAGGGGAACATCTGGCTGCTAGGAGGCTGTTTATTCACTCTTTCATTTCTCTCTTTTCTGTCCTCCCTGCCTTTTCACAGTTCTTCAATTTTTTTTCTTCATTTATTTTTGTTATAGTGGTCAATGATGGAGACCCTGAAAATATCTGGCGTTGTGAATAAAACATTATAAATTGCAAACATACAGTTGAAACTTGAAGTTTACATACACCCAATAAAAAAAACACATACACATATTTTTCTAATTGTCCGAAGTTAAATCAGATAAGGTGAAGACTCAAGCAACACTTGCTTGGCTTGCAGCTTTCATCCGGGTCATTGACCATTGGTCGCATTGTTCTTCTAATAAAGTTGTTTCTTAGCTTTTCAAGTGTTGCTGGAGTCTTCCCCTTATCAGATCTGTGACCCTCTGCATGCACTTTGCAAATTGTTGAAGTTGTACCTGAAACATTTTTGATTTCTGAGGTTAAATTAGAATAAACGTGGTCAGTTAAAATTACCTAAATTATTTTTTGTTTGCTAAATGGATAATAATAAGAGAAAAGATATATCAGAGACTTCTTTATTAATGTCTTCATGTCTTCTATCAGAAGTTTCCAAAGCCTTGAAATCACCATCTCAGCTTTCCCTCGTTGTTTAAAGAAATAGTAATAATTTTGTATGTAAACTTTGGATTTTAATAACATTGATAAATAAACCTAGACATGTTCTTTTATCTCATCATTGTGCTATTTAGCAAACAGAAATACTTTTGGTAATTCTAACTGACCTAAAACAAGAGATGTTTGGTTTAATTTAACTTCAGACCGTGAGAAAATAAGGTAAATGTGTCTTTTTATTGGGTGTATGTAAATTTCTAGTTTCAACTGTAGAAACATTTCTCCTTGTTTTTAAATCATGTTGTTAAGCAGATTACATTTTTTGAATCAGGACCTCTTGGGTTTTAGACGACAATTCGTAAACTGACCTCTTTGCTCAGGTTAGTTATTTCGTGTCATTTTTTTAAACAAACATAAGGATGACTTTATGACAGATTGTAAATTGCATTAACTACTGTAGTAATGGTTTGGTATGATTTTTTCACAGTATGATAATCTGAGTAAAAATACCACAGTTTGATCTTATGAAAGTATGAATATGAAAATTTAAAACAGAGTGATTAAGACATTTTTAACTGCTGTCATGACACACGAGGGGTGTTTGAGCCATAAAACTGGATAAATCCAGCTGACTGAGCAGCTGGTTTCCTGTTGACCCAGACTGGTCTGTGTTTTCATTTGTTGTAATTTTGGTTATGTGAGATGAAATGAGTGCTTATGTTTAGCAGATAAATTGATTTTCTTTGGTGTCCTCATTATGAGAGGCAAAATTGTTATTTTAATTGAACATTTTTAGCAATGCATGCAGATTCGTGGTTCATGATTACAAATTTAGTATGATTATTGCCCTTCGTTTACTATAATTCAACTAAATAAAGTGATTGTAAATTAATTTACTTAATAACATCACAGTTAGCCTGGCAGTTAAGAGCACAACAATGCTTTTTTCCTGCCACTTGTCAAATTTGAAATCGTTTCATTGTCAAGCAGATGTTTTTTCATTGTTCACAAAAGACCATGCAAATAAAACATACAGGAACACACATGATTGCTCATGCTTATGATCCATTCTTACACGCATAAACAACAAAACAAATATAAGCCTACCCTACACACATTTGTATGCACATTAATGTTATGCAAAAGTGCATATACATTTATGTATATTTACATATACATTTAAAAAAAATTATCTGCAAGTCTAGGGGCTCCCATGTGCAAATTCAGAAAGACAGATTATTATTTTTTTTTTAACTGGTGCTTTCTGTGATCATGGCTCTGTGGGACTTGGTGTTTGCATGTACACTCTCCAATGTCACTAAGGATCATTAGGCAAACCAAAAAGCATCTTCAGCACTCTGTATGTTGTGACTCGAAGTGATTCACTCATGACAGCACAGAGCTGAACAACTCCCCTTCTACTAGCACCAGTGTTTGCTTTTCTAACTTTGTTACTTCCATGGATGAACTTGATCATGAGTATCCTCTCATGTTGTCAGCCTTTGTGATATATTATTAAAGATGACACCACAGAATAATGGAGAACAATATTATAATTAAATTGCTGTTGTGGGAAAATATGGATGAACATGATAATTACATAAAGAGATATTTGACTGTGAAACACATTTGAAAATAAATAAATAAAATATGCATATTTATCATGGATATGGTTAGTAAGAATGTTTATAATAGTTTGGCAAAGTCTGGTAATCAATTTCAAATGATTTATCTTATGTATTTATTTATCATTCATGTTGTCATCTTCAAGTAACATCTGGATATAATTTCTCAGCTTGCTAATAGTAAAGTGAACTGAACTTTACCATTGTCCAGATAAGCTGCTGATGCAGTGAGTGTGTTAATACATGTAAGAAAAAACAGAGTATTGTGCCTTTTGAACATAGCAGCTTCATACGTGCAGACATTTAGAAATCTTTGTTTTTTCTATATCTTTTACCATAATTTTTGGACAATTGAGCACTCCTGAATATAAGGCGCACCAGCTAAATTTTTAAATAAAATAAATTTTCTACATATATAGTGCGTACCTAAATATAAGCCGCAGGTTTTAATGTTTTAACATGAGATATTTACACAGAAAGACAGTACACAGAAGATTTTTTTAATTACTTCTGCCAGGATGTAATGTCTTTCTTTCTTTCTTTCTTTCTTTCTTTCTTTCTTTCTTTCTTTCTTTCTTTCTTTCTTTCTTTCTTTCTTTCTTTCTTTCTTTCTTTCTTTCTTTCTTTCTTTCTTTCTTTCTTTCTTTCTGTAACATTACTCAAAAAGTTCTGGATGGATTTCGATTAAATTTTCAGGAAATGTCCGCAATGGGTCCAGGAATAACTGATTAAATTGTGGGGTTGGTCCGACCTGAAGCGTGCATCCACTACCCACCAACCAGTGGTGGATACGCTCTCTGACTCCCCTCATGTGTCAGAGAGCTCATAAGCGGCTCCCCTCGCGTAATTCATCTTCCTCATTAAAGCCACTGAAGTCATTTTCTTCAGTCTCTTTATATCCTCTGAAAGCTTTTGTCGTCTTTTTACACTGACTCAATTTATTCTGCGGCCTCCTCCAACATCTCACCATAGCTTCATTGATGTCAAGCTTACGTGCAATAGCTCTATTTCCTTCTTTGACGACCAGCTTGATTGCCTTTAACTTAAAAGCTGCATTTCTTCATGTGTTTTCCATGATGTGGGTCTATACATGAAAACTACCAGTAGTGTTTTCTTCGGTGCATAATCTTTCCCCACGTCTGTCTCTCTTATGCTCTTCCTGCTATAATGTCCCCCGGAGCCCGTAGTTAAAAAATCTATAAATTAGCCGCATCGTTGTATAGGATGCAGGGTCCAAGGGGTGTGAAAAAAGTACCGACTTGTAGTCTGAAAATTACGGTAGTTAAATTGTGGTATACTATCATCAAATTCTATTCAAAGCATTTATTGTCATTCAGCTACCTTGAGTTTTTATTTAAACATTTTTGAGTGGAATATAAATAAGTATAAAAAATGTTGTCATGTACTAATTTGCGTAATTTATTTACAGTTTTTATGTTTTTGCATAGTTAACTGATTAAAAAGTGACTCATTGATATTAGATTTGACCATTGTTTACATGGTCATTACGAAAAATAAATATCTCCTATCTCCTGATTTTGTAACCGTGCAGCCTGTTCTGATGAAGTTACCATCTATCAAATAAAATGAAATTGTTTTTGCAATGAATTTGGATATATTTAACTGTATAACAGTGGTTCTCAAATAGTGGGGCATGCCCCCCCGGGTAAGGGGGGGCAGGAGGACTTTTGTCTTTATGGGGAGCCAGTCTCCTGTCCTTCCAGTTGGCAAAACCTAAAGTAACTTTTGACGTCCGTTGAAAATTTGTGCTTACTTGACATCAAAATGTGTCTTTAAAATTCACGGACATCATCTTTTAACTCTATGGCACATTTCAAATGAGATCAGAAAATAACTTCCATTACTCCTTTGACTCTCATTCATTATTTCTGACAGTAGGGGACAGATGGACTGATGGACCCATACTGAGCAGTCTTGATTAAATGTTACCATTCGAGTTCATAAACTGAACTTGGAAATAGTGTTAAGACTTAAAACAATACAATTAGCTACAGCAACTTAAAACTGAAGTTGTTGCAGCTCATTTTATTAATCTATTTCGATAATCAGGAGATTGTTTACAGAATGCTGGTACCAGTGGTTTGTACAGATAAATAATTACTATAAATATTATCAGGTTCTCCAATAGTACATCAATTCAAGAAGGGTGTGAATAAATGTATGTTCCCTAGGGGGGCAGGACAGAAAATAAGCCTTCAGCTTGTCCAAAAGTCTGCAGCGAGACTCTGTACTGGCACAAAAAGAAAACCTCGGATTAGTCATGTTTTAATATTTTTGCACTAGTTACCTGCTCATTTTTGAAACCATAATAAAATTCTGACCTCAACTTTCAAGGCTCTACATTCTTACATTTCTGAATTAAAACCTAAGTTCAAACCATATACTCCATATCAATCCCTCAGCTTCTCAAACCACAATCTATAAGTAGTCCCAAGGGCCAGGTATAAAATTCAAAGGGATCACTCTTGTTGCAACTTAACTATGGAAACAGCTTTATTTGTTTTTACCTTTTCTTCAGAATCTTGACTTATTTGAAAAGCAGCAGAATATATTTTCCTTTAGATCTTTCTCCAAGGATCAATATTTTTGACTTGCTCTTTATCTTTTATTTGTGTTTTATTTTAATCACGTTTTGGTCTTTATTTTCTTTGTGATGCACTTTGTGATTTTTATCTGTGAAAGTATGGCTGTGGTTATAAGTGATGTGTGTGATCAGCCTAACAGGGAATTTAAAAGGATCAGTTACAAACTATGTTACAGCTTAACTATAATCAGCAATAGTCTCAGGAGGACATTGTGTGGCCAAGAAACAGCTTGTCTTCAAGGAGGAGTGTAGCAAAAAACTTTAAGATAAGACAGCATCTAAAGAACTATTATCAGTAGAGTAGATAAGCAACAACATGTTCATGAAACAATTGTGTAATCAAGATTGCACATATAATAAGAAGGTTATAAAGCATCCAAATTTTGAACAAATCAGTGTAAAACTCCTTGTTCTATTATAATTTCTCTTCTCTGATTTTTACAAGTCAAACTATCATTGGGAAGGTTATTGCATGGTCAAGAGGAATATTCTATAGCAATGGGAGGGCATGTTAAATGTGTTGAACAAAAAGAAGGTTGTCTACTTGTTTTCTAACATCTTACAAAATACGTTTGAGTTATTCCATGCAGGAAAAAAAAAATGCATTTCAGGGTTAGGGATCGCATATTTTTGAAATGCTCCAACGCAAATGAGATGAAAATCTAATTTCTCACTACCCAGTTTCCAGGCATTGTTCTAAAATCATAATGAGGGACTTCAGTGTTTTTTTTAATGCAATAGGTCACCTTACATGCCAACACTGCTGAATTAGATGTCATGCTTCCTCTGATTACACAAAAACATAATGTTGGGTGAACACACACACATGAGCAAGGTTACTTAAGGTTAACTTGTTCAGTGTGAATGAAATGAACATCTTTTGCTGTATGGTGAAACCATTGTGTGAAGAATGTTTAAGACATTGCTTTTAAACCTGTTCTTAATGTAAAATATTCTTGGACAGTTCAGAAGAGACATGATTTTTATTTAGAGGGAGAACAAGCTATAACTTGGCAACTAACTTAATTTTGAGGATTGGTTCTAAGGTTGAAAAATGGGCAGAGTAGCTGTAGTCTATTTGCATTACATTACTGATGTTTCAATCATTTACCGTAAATGCGTCTTCTGGAACTCCCTCAAATCAACGATTCTGTCCAGACAAATTCACGGGATGTTCACAAACCTCCACAGAAACACACATGCATTAACAGCAGTACTGTCTCACAGCAGGATCTGTCACGCACACTCATGATCTCACAGTGCATGCTGGGAGCGATGTCTCTCCCTCTTAGTGTACACTCCAGCTATCTCACTCTGTCTCTCAGATGGAGTTATGCCTCTCACTCTTATGAGGCGCTGCCCTATCCCTGTCTATAGATACCCCCACTCCAAGTCAGAGAGTAGGAGAGGACACGCTACAACGCAACAACTCATCTTTTTCTGCTAACAGCAGCCGGAAGTAGGTGGAACTCTTTTCATTTCTTTCTTGCTTTTTCATCAATATCATCTTCATGTTTTAATATATATATATAGCATGATGTGAGTAGAAAGTGTATTTAAAGACAAATTAAAAGTAGAAGGCAACCTATGTAAATATCTTTTTTTTTTGCTCTAATTGCATATTAATTTTAAAATATTCAATTTTTTTGAAGAACCTCAAGTGATTGTAGTCCACACTAGAACATGAATCAAGAATTATTCCTGACAGAAACAAGTAGTGAGAGCTTCTAAGGATTATTTTTGCATTCGACATGCAAACACTACGTGGGCTTGATTACTGTGCAAAGTAAAATTGCACAAGATAGGATCTTAGAGCCATTAAAGTGTATACAATTCCATTTTATTTGTGTTAGTTAGTGCAGTAAAATGTCACTGATTTTTGCTTCAAAGAAAATAGTGTTATTCTCATAGTTTCTTTGCTTTGTGTGTCCAGAAGTGACTGACTTGAAGGGACTGCATGTGTTGTTTTCATCTTGTGCAGTTTTTTGAGAGATTAATATTTTGATAAACCATAAGTTACCTTGCTTTACAAAATTTCATAACCTGTATTCATTAATAATTGTTATTTTTAAGCAATGGAGGACTATTTAAACAAAAAAAAAAAGAAAAACTAAATTGTTATTGTCACTTTTGGTGTCTCTTGTTTTAGCAAATATCTTTACTGGGTCTCTTGAACAATGGGCATTATTACTTGAGTCATACATGTTGTAAGACTAAAACAAAAAAAAATATTTTGGAAAATGCTGAGTGTCTAACACCACTAAAACAGATCACTAATCAGCTGCAGCCGTGTTGTTAAGAGGTTGTAAACTCTGTTTCCCTGTAAAAAGCTGTGGCGGATGCAAAAGAGGTCAGTTACTTACATAACTAACTTAAGTCTGTGCGAACAGATTGCTGCTTTTCTACACAGCTTAGTGTTGATACTGGGTGCAGTGAATTTAAACATGGTTTAATGTGTCTGTCTGGAAGTGCTCCTTTTCGCATTACATATCTGCTGATGATTTAGCTCATTTAGCATTATTGAAAAAGATATGGGAACCAAAAGGATAAATAGGGATTTTATTTTGATCATACATGTGAATGGCAGTCAGCCATTCAGTTCTCCTTTAATGAGTTATTAAAATTATTCTTTAAAACATAAATCCTGTAAAATACCTTAAATATGTAAATCTGGTGATTTTTGCTTTGAGTAGGGTTAGGATGTTCAGGGGGTCGGGGGCACATGAAAATCTTTTAGTAAAAATGTATAACTACTGACTTTCAATTCATTACAAAGCTGCACAACAAAAGATATGTACCTACGCATTACTTAATGGTTTTACGCTGATCTACGACATTATTTGGAATCAAAATAATGAAAGGTCCCGATTTAGCTCAGATACTGCAAAATCCCCAGAAATGAATTGTTAAAACTCTAACCGCCAACATAATTGTTCTGAAAACCCGCAATCGATACATAAATCTGCAAAGATGCACAACTGCCTCTTGATAAGAAAATGAGGGCTCAAAGCTTGAGTGAAAATGTCAATAGATGAGTAAGTATAAATTACTTATGACTACCACATGGAAACCATTTGTATAAATTTTCATCTTATCTGAGCTGCAATAAGCAGTAATGACAGAGGAAATAGAGAGATTGTGTAATTAGCCTTTTAAAAGCAGACAGAGTCTAAAAGCAGACCTGTAGTTTGTATTCCAGACATGTGGTTTAATAATGCTTGTACATGCTCTCGGGTTGTTCTGTTGATGACCTTTGTTGTCCTGTTTCAAAACAGGCCTCTACCCTTAGGCGGAGACTTTTAAATATGATAGTAAAGTTCAGTGATCTCTCTCGTAGAAAACATTTCTCTTTGCACTAATTTTCTGTATGAGACAAATGAATGGGGAGTGAACTTTTCCAAATGGTCATTTTAGGACAGGGATTATATTCCGTACTTACTTTATGAAAACTAAAGTGAGGCATAAAAAAAAAAAAAAAGAAGTTGAAATTGTTGGTCTGAAAATGCAAGTGAATCTAAATAGTTAAAAAAGGATTTTTTTAAATCAAAAGAAATAAGCATGCAACATTCAGGTAAATGGGATTATGTGATGCTGGAAGAGATAACCCGGTTTTGGAAGGATAACGGCAGATACAGTAATTTTTATACTGTACATCAGTAGGATTTTAAAGATATCATGAGAGGTCTTCAATCCTCTTACCTACATTAGATGGACTCAATTTCAAAAATACAAAGTTTTGAAAAGGTAGATTACAAATGTTGCACTGTGTGAATTCTAAGACAAGGTCACAGATGGCAATAAGAATCAACAAACCTGCCACTCATACATGCCAAATTCTGCTTGTTTCTCATAACAAGTTACATGATATGCCAGTAGATCTTTGATGATAGAATCTAGTTGCTTATAGTTTGCCCATGTCCTCTTTATAAACTGCTTTTATTTGTTTTTCTTGCTGCAAAATCATTCAAAAGCCCTGTATCTTCAACTATGGCTCAGTCATTTTTTTGGCAGGCTACAAGAAACACCATAGAAAGACAAATTTGACAGAGAAAAATGCTGATGGATGTACTTAGATGAACTACTGTATGACCTTTTGACTTATGTCTATGTCACATCAACAGGGGAAGGGAGATGTTGTCTTATAGGTGGCAAACTATCTAAAATCCTTCATTAGTGTTAGTAAAACTAATACAGTATATCCAAGTTTGTGTTTGTAATGAAAACGATTTTATGTATATTACGTATTTTAAGTATTTTTGAACTTGCTACAGAAGATTCAATATACACATCGATGAGTCAACTAAACATCTTGCGTACCTATTTATAGGCCCACAGAGTTTACAACAACACAAGCAAGTCAGGAACTGTTTTGTGAATATTAATGTGTGATTCTATGAAAAAAATAAATACATGAATAAATTTGTATGCACACTTATTTCTTTCATGTGGATTTGTTAGTACCATAAATATTTATCTCTTCTCTTTTCTGTGTTTTAAGTGTTATGGAAGCCCCCCTGCACCAGACAAAACTGGATTATTTAACAGTGTACAGATTTTTTTCCCTTTTTGTCCTGTTTTCTGTTTGTGTCTGTCCCTGTGGCTTCAAGCAGCTCACTTTGTTTATCCCTTAGAGATGTTGTCCTCTATTCGCTGTGCAGTGCAGCTGTCCTGAGACCAGACACAGCTGTGGGGTTAGCCCTCTAAACACAATATGTCATTATCTAGACATTATACTGTCTCCCTAAAATGTTTGCTCTTCTCTTTGAAAATATAAAAAGAAAAAGGAATGTTTATTTTTTATTTTCTGTATCCAAATATGTTGTCGGTAATAGCAGGAATATTTTTTCATGAACTATAAAAGTTTCTTTACTTCTAAAGATACAAATTCATTGCTCCTACTAAAGGTACATTTCCCTCTACAGGGAGTTGTGGAGTGTATGGCGGTACAGTGTTTACCTCTGCCACCTCTGTTTATATCAGAACTGGGGATTTTATGAGTAGAGGTTGTATGGTGTTTCTGTGCCTTTGTGGCTTTTATCTGAGTAGTCTGGCTCAGTGTAAAACATTCATGGTTGGCTAACTGGCAATGCTAAATTGGTAGTTGGTCCATAGTGCGCAGTTTTTTCCTCAGGTTTTAGTAGCACATAAAGTAAAATAGTAAGTAAATGTTTGTTTTTGTGTTTTGCAGAATTGTTCCTACCGAGATGGTAGTTAACGTCCCTAAAATGTACAGCTAGAGCAACAGAGAAGGTTATCATTTCTGAGGACCAATCCTTGTGAAAATATAACAGTGAAGAACATATGTGATGACACACTCACTGTTAAAGTTAATACTTTTGTTAGGAATGATTTTCATCAAATGCATAATCTAAATTAATGTTGTTGCATCTGTCGATGCAAGTGCTCTGCGGCAGGCTCACAGAGGGGGACAGAGACATGCCCAGTCTTAGAAATGTCCGTCGAGTGCAAACCTGTGATTGGTCAGTACGCCACCTTCTTTAAATTCATCAACAGTACCATTTCCAAAAAAGCACTAAGTACTGAAGATATCTAGTAGCAGACATGGAGCAGAATAAAGAACGGTTTGCATAAGACAATTTATGAGTGTTCAGTGCCCTTTACAATAGGGAGCTAGCAGTTATTTTTAAATCATATTTGTGCACGAACAGCTCTTTTGCGTACTGAAAGATGCTGAAGTTGTTCTAGTGAAGAGTTTTGGTTTAAAAATTAAAAAGTAAAAACATAGTTAAACTTTTGACGACCAGAAATGCGACTGCAATGGTGGCAGGAATTCCCTGGAAAACCGCTATACCCCCTGTTGTCCAGGGAGGTAATTACTTTGCAAGACTCCCCAGGCAACGGAAAAGTCTGAAAGGAAAACGTCTCTGTTAATACGTATGCGTGCCTGTGCAAACCTGCTAATGGAGGACTAGACTTAATCTGCTGAAATATGCCAAGTGGTAACTAGAAGGCAACACTAAAGCCATCTGTAGTCAATATTCTTATCTCTTCTTTATTTAAAACATAATAAATTTAGACTATATGATATACTGTATTTCTACACTACAGTGTTTTTATTAGTGTTTTTTTCTTTGGTGCTGATACAGACCCGAGGCTTTTAAAATTAGGCATCTGCCTTATTAACTACCTTAACTACCTTCCCCCTAAAACAAGTATATCTTTAGCATTTTTTTCCAAAGATGTATCTCCCTCTAAGCATAAATCTACAGTCTTCTATAAACTCTGATCTTAAGTCTGCTGACAACGTTTTAATGCAAGTAGTTTGATGAAATGTTAGGTAAATGTTAGCATGTTTCTTGTCTGTTTTCGATAAAACCCACTCATTACACAGCTTCAAACATTTTAGAGTACTTCCAAGTAATTATGTATGCAAAAAAAAAAAACGATAGAAAAAGTTGTTCTGCAACGTGCAAAGCATTTCACATGCCACAAGCAAACTGGTGGCTGCAGCAGCCAATATAGTCTTTCTTTCACTTCGAACATCTTTTTAAAGCGAGACTTCCATTTGCTTCTGCAGCTTATGGTCTTTACTGTAAAAATACCTTGTTTATCTTGGTGTATTTAAATAAAAATAACCAATCAAATTATTTTTCTCAGCACTTTTCCACCATTTTCTCCTTAACTCTCTTAATGATTTTGACTTTCTAACTATAACCACAACCCAAAGAACAATTATTAACTCTATTTGCAAAGAAGGATGAATTCACATTGAATAATATCTTCTCTCTCATCCTCCCCTTCTGTCTCTTTTCTCTGCAGCATTTTCTGGCTGTGAGTGGGGCCTTCATGGATTCTCCATACAATGGCAATGTGTCTTTGCAGACGTCCACATCCAACCTCAATGCCAGTTGCTCTCGACCTTCAGAAGCTGAAGATGATGGGAAAGTGTCCAGTGACACCATTTGGCTGTGGATTGCTGTGCTTGCGACCATTGGCAACATAGTGGTGGTGGCTGTGGTGTGTGCCTGTGCCTTCTGACACAGAAGAGGAGGAGGACAAGAACATCACTGCTGTCAGACATTTTAACTTTCGTTATTTTACCCTTTTTTCCTTGGCTAAAATGGAAAAAAATGTTTTATTGTTAATTCAACACAGAATCATTGATTTATTTAATGTTTAGGGTTTATTTTTCGGTATGCTGGTTAGATTTTAATGAAAACATTGTGCAGTTAAAACCACAAGAAAAGTATTAAACCCAAACAAGGAATAAAGCATTAGCTTATTTAAAGCAGCTATGAAATAAAATCAACTAGAAAAGCACTGACTCTGTCAGCCCCCCGTGTTGTTATCTAATTAAAATTTTTGGTACTTTTCCAATAAAATGTCTGTCAATTAGTGTTCTTGCTGTCGCTGTGCTCTTCCAGCAGAGATGGGAGATTCGCACATGTGCGATTAATTTGCTGTGCATATGCTCCAACAGCGGGGCTGCTGCGCTGTAAGCTGTCTGAGACTGGAGATAAGTCCACTATAGCACCGCCAGTTGGTGGGTGGATACTCGCTTCATGTCGGATCAACTCCAAAATTTAATCAGTTGTTCCCGGTCCTATTGCGAACATTTCTTGATAATTTCATCAGAATATGTCCATTGCTTTTTGAGTTATCTTGCTAACAGACAAACAGACAGATGGTACAAAATTGGGCATAAACTTCAATAAAAGCCACAAATGGCCTTTTATGTTTACTAAAAAATATATTTTTAATCTTGATATAAATTGCTTTAAGTTTATGCTCTAAACTCACATATTGACTTCTTCTGTGACCCTAAACTATCTTCCTCATTTTTTAGTAATTTGTGACTTCAATCCTTTCAATTTCAAGAACATAGAAATATATAAACAGTAAGCTGTTAAAATTAAATATTAAGATATTGGTTAGTTTGTGCATAACCAATTCAAATTACGTTTTTGATGAAAGATGGTGTTGATTCAGTTCAAAATTAGTATTTTATCCCTGTAAATGGTTCAGACTGTATTCGGAGGAACATGTCTCTAGTTCCGTCCTTTTAAACTGAATAAAGTTAACTGGGTCATGGAAATGTCTCATTTTAGTTTCCACATGAATTAGGTAAACTGAAAGTTTTTAATGAGCCCAGAGCAAATACTTGCCTTTCCCCCACTTTGTTGTAATGGACCTGGTTGAAAAAAAAAGGCCTCAGAATAAAAATGTCATGCTGGCCACTGGTTATGCAAATTGGGCTACAATTATATAAACCCATGGTATATAAGCTTATACATTGCTGATTACAGCACAAGCTTAGCAGAAACAGGATTAGATCAGATCATAACTCAATCCCTTAGTGAAATCAGAAAACAGGACATCATCCAGTTCAAGTTTAGGTTTTCATACAGTGAACTAAACAGTGAATCAGGAATTCAATGTTTTAGTCAAGGACGATGCTTGATCAAAACATTGAATTCCAACAGGCTATTTCCATACTGTTGGGTTTTTTTCTCCTTTTGTTTTTATTGTTATTTTTCCATCATCCAGCATACTATTTTCTTGAATAACTTTCCATACTTTGGCTGGTTGAGTTTCAAATACTTTTTGCTTCGATTGCTGCTCGATATTTTCCTGCACTGACTTAATGACCTTACAAAGCAGTACATACTGATCCCTACAGCCGCATAGCTACAGTATCCGCCATGTTTCTATTTCCTGCAGTGTTGCATGCCATGTATTTTATAATGTCATTGTTGCTGTAAAATCCCCTGCAGGATTTTCCCCAAATTGACTAAAGCAGTGTGTTGTTTTGGGGGATTTTAGGCAGAATTGCATTGCTGTTGTATATAAAATATATATAAAAATGTATTATAATAATATTATAATACATTTTTAATATAATAATTATCAGTTGAAATCCATGTGTGTGTCTTTAAGGTTAGTAAAGGAGCAATTTAACAATTCCACTGGATCTCTACAATGTTAAAAGGAATACAGTGATTTGGAAAAAAATATATGTGCTCCCTTGCAGATTTAGTCAAATGTAAATGTTTGAGATCTTAAGAAAAAATGTTATCAGACAAAAATCACCAGATAAAATAAAAATGTGGTTTTAAAAAGATTGTTGTATTTTAAGAGTAAAAAATGTTATATAAATTAAATGGGTCCTATGAGAAAATCGTAAATTAACTGTGATTAAGAGCTTGTTTTAAAAGCAACATTTTAGCTTCTTTAGCCAAACCCAGACCTGATGACTGCCACACCTACAGAATTAAGAAATAACAAAAATCTGTCTTACAACATGGAATAGGCTAAAGGTTCTCAAAAAGCTAGACATCATGCCCTTGAAGAAATTTTAGAACCTTTAAGAGAAGCAAAGTTGTTGACATCTTTCTGTCTGGAGAAGGTCACAGTGCCATTTCTAATTAGGAAAAAGAGCACATCAACAACTACATAGGCGAAGAAAAAAGAACCCAGGACATTTTATGAACTGCACAATGCTTCCGAACAGGGGTTAATCCTGGCCAGGCAAAATTAGTTCCAGAGCACAGCGACAACTCATCCAGAAGAACAGAGCAATATTTAAAGAACTACCAACTTCACTTGCCTCAGTTCAGGTCAGTGTTCATGATTTATTACTAAGAGATAGACTGGGGACTCCATTGAAGAGGTCCAAGGACAAATCCACTCCTGACCAAAAATAACACAGAAGCCCACCTCAGATATGTCGGAAGACATTTTGATGACTCCTAAGACCTTTGGAAAAAAATATTCTGTGAAGTTATAACATAAAAGTAACACTTTTTGTGAGATGTGTTTCCCACTAAACATGGTGTAAACCCCTCCAGCATTTTGAAAAAAGAAAACCATATGGCCAGTCAAACAGGATGGTGGTAGAGTGATGGTCTGGGGCTGCTTTGCTGTTTCAGTACCTGGAAGATTTACTGCTATTGATGGAACAAAGAAAACTGCAAAACTCCTGAAGGATAATGCCTATAAGTTTGTAAACTTAACCTTAAGTGGACTAAAGTTATACAGGAGGAGAATATTCCAAAACTCACCAGCAAGTCGAATACTGATTAGCTAACACAAAAATCAAAGGTTAGGCGTGGCCAAGTCAAAATCTGGACATATCCTATTTAAATTGAGTAAAATTAAACTTGCTGTTCATGCCTAAAAACGGCTGAATTAAAACAATTCTTGAGACAATTCCGCAACAAGGTAAAAGACAGGTTGACAAAAAAAAGCAAGAAATCTGCAAGGAGGAAACTCTTTGTTATCACACATCCAAGAATTAGGAAAAACAATTTATCCTCTCAACCATAATTCTTACTCAGAGGCTACAATGCTGGGAAACTCAATGCTTCATAGGTCAATGTTGTGGTTCATTCACAATAATAATTAGCTGCAAAACCGAGGTCAAGAGTAGGTTTTAGCTATTTTTTTTCTTTCAGCTGAAGCCTCTTTTATTTTCTGCTACTCTGTGCTTCACCAAATTCATACTTTTTAAGTAGTAATTATTTTTCAGACTAAAGCCGCGTTCACACCGGTCAGCGCGTCCAGGCGTCAAATCGCTCAAACGGACGAAAGTCGACGCTTTAAAATTAAAACCCAGCTGCTTGCACACTTGTGGTCTGCGTCGGCGCGTTGGGGCATCAGCGCGTCACGTCATTACGTCAGCGTGCGGGCGTGGATTTGTCTGTTGCTAGTTGTTTACAACATGGCGGATCTTGTCGGATCAGCAGCGCGTCTTCAACTACCGGCTCTCCCGGGCCCGGCTGGTGGTGGAAGATGCATTCGGGATCTGGTTTGCACAGTGGAGAATGTTTCACCGCAGACTGGAAGTCAACCCCGAAGTTGTGGAGAAATGTGTGAAGTGTGCGTTAGCTAGCGTAGCGTTAGCTAACATAACAAGAAAGTTAAAAGAAAAAATATTTTTTTCTATGTTTAACTGCTTACCTGGCACTCCAATATCCTCCGATATCTTCCTCCAAATCAGATCCGATCTCTTCCTGTCTTTGTAAAAAGACGAAGACGGGTCATACAGTTCACGGACATTACATACAGCGACGATCAGTTTGTCCTCCATCTTGAATAAAAAATTTGCCGACTCCCCCATGGAAGGAGTTACTACGTCAGTACAACGAGTCGCTCTGATTGGTTGACGCCGCGCGTCTGCTGCCCAAAAGTTCAATTTTCCCAACTTGAGCAGCAGACGCCCCGACGGACCGTCGGGGCATCAGCCGCGTGGACGCGCTGATGCCAGCTGCGCCGATGCGCGCGACTTGCTGCTTGGCAGTTTGACGCCCACTAGATGCGTAGATACCATAGACTTGCAAGTAATCTAGCTGCCCTGCTGCCTGGACGCGCTGACCGGTGTGAACGCGGCTTAACTCAAAAACTTCAGCTGACTTATCTTGCCTAAAATGAAACTAAGGTCCACTTTGAAAAAGTCCAAAGGATAAAAAACACTTTTCATAGGGTTCAATTGAGCAGTGACGTGCTCAAATTTAACAAGCAAGAGAGGGGTCACACCAGGGGCACCTCTCTTTGTAAGGGTTACTTTTCCCCTCGTTATTAGAATAAGGGCATCATTAAAACTTGTACTAATACTTGTATTCAGTTTCTGTCCATATTATTGAGATTATTAGTGAGGACACTAGTTTTCAAACAGCCAATGGGGGAGAATAAATGGAAGAAGACACCGAAGCAGAGAGAAAGTGTGGTGACATGAGAATAATGAGCCAAGACTAATCCAGGGGATATCTAAAAACAATAGAAGACAGTTTAAAACTCTGCTCTTTTAATTGTATAATCTGTTGTGTCAAGAAGAGCTTTTTCTCCAGTATCTCAGGGAAACCATCAAAGATACATGAATGTTGTCGGATAATTTTCTTGTAGACATTAAGATGACAGTGGATACAAGAATCTGATTAAATATAAAATGTTCCTACTCAAATCTGATCTGAATGTGCTGTCCAAGACATCAGCTGCAAACTGTGATCTCCACTGAAAAAAGAGTCTTTTATATCATTATAAGTATTATTAGAACGTTGTGGTCGAGGGGAAATAAAAGAAAGGTACCTTTTACACTTTTTTGTAATATACAACCAAAATCTTTGAACTGAGTACTTTTAACAAGGATGTATATTTGTTTTTAACATAGGAAAGAATTCTACTTTCTCTATGAAGAGCATTATGTTGCTCATCTCAGACTAATGAGCTGTAAAGCACCTCTGGAGCATCCCATCCATATTTTGTGACGTGCTTGTTTGACGTGCAGCACAAACAGCTCCCAGAGACTTGAAGACTGCATTGTGGTTAACAACTTAATAATGATACAATTTAGAAGTAGAACAGTGTTAAAGCAGTCAAAGTCCAAGTAAAACAGAGCAAACAAACAAATGAGTAAAAATAAGAACATTAAAATTTAGAGGCCAATGATGGTGTTTACACTACAACAGTAAGATTGAGAAAAAAAAGAAAATTACAAAAACAGGAAGCACTTGTCCTCTCAGAGCAATGATCAATGTAAGAAAGACATCAGATGAGATGGAAAAAGTAGTACTGAAGAAAGATGATGAATTAGAGGAGACAGAGGAAGAATAAAATAAGTGGTGTGAGGAGGAGGAGGATGTCTGAAGAAAAGTAGTCATCACAGAGTACTGTTCGTCAGGATGACAGGGAAGGAAAATGGAAAAGTTGTAATATCAGCTTTAAGCATAGAATATAAAAAGCAGTGAGGTAGGGAAAGTAAAGGACACAAAAAGACACATTCGACAAAAGAAGACATAAAGTTTCATTTACTGAGTGCCAACTGGCTGTCTCTCTTTTTCACATGATTCATTTTTATTGTCTCTGTCAACAGCAATAAGCTCAAAGTTATGAATTTTGAATCCATACTTACTGAATATTTGCACAAAATGTCAATAGCATAAAAATTATGAAAATCATCCAGAGTTTATTGTACTTTGTTAGATCAAATATACATTGTAACTCTTAATAAACATATTAGAAGCAGAGCGTCTGTAGAAATTTCTCAAGTCTTGCAACTGATTTCAATTGGATTTAGGTCTGGACTTCAAGCCATTCTAACACACATATATGTTTTGGTAAATGGTATATGGTCTGTACTTGTATAGCGCTTTAATTTAGTCCTCAAGGACCCCAAAGCGCTTCACACTACATTCAGTCATTCACCCATTCACGCACACATTCACGCACTAGTGATGGCAAACTACCTTGTAGCCACAGCTGCCCTGGGGCACACTGACAGAAACCTCTCTTTTTCTAGCTTTTATTGTTTGTTTAGCAGGCAAATGCAGAGAGGGGTGGTGGAGGCTTGGGAACCAGCCATTTTCCCCCATGATGCCCAAAGTGCCCGTTTTTGATTTCGATTTTTTTGGGGAGGGGGGTGTAGGCCTGCCTGTTCCCCTCAACAGTGACATTTAACTATTAATAACAATTTGGATGAATACAAAGATCTTGGTGCCATCAGTCACATGATGACCATTAACCAATGCTCATCCTTGACATTCCTCTGCTCTGCAAGAGTAGCTGGGGTAATACTGGTTAATAGGTGTGCTGGCAGAGTTAAGTTTTAAATAAAGAAAGTTGAGATAGTTCTTCAGTTTCTTGTAGTTTATTTTCTTGCATGCAAGGAGGCACAACTCAGCATGGCATAGTGTGGTCAGTGTCTGACAAAATCAGACTTACGATTCTGTTGTATACACAGTTAGGTCACACCCCATGTTTCACAGTTATTTTCCACTAACCCAAACTCTTAAGAATTTTAGGGGTTTTTATTACCCCATCAGCCAGTTGTAGGAAACAGATTGTATAAAGGAAATTGTTCCCCCCTCATAAACCAGTATCTCATCACATCCTCCAGAGCCTAAATTCTGTCTCTCTCCAGATCCGTTCTGTCTCTCTCCAGATCCGTTCACTTATTTTCTTTTCTGTTTTCTTTTCTTGTTTTCTTTCTTAACCTTTTCTTAGTTACTTTATTTTCCCAGCCCCTGGAGTTACTGTATTGGACCAGATCTCTTCTTGGATTACTTTTCTATGGACTTATCAACATGGCTTTTTGCTCAGCTGAGGATTTTGAAAAACTGCTCCACAGAATTGAGGGCATTGAAACGAAGCTACGTCGTCTGGAAATTAATTTTGATCTCCACGCTGATTATGGACAAAATGAAACAACTTTACCTTTACCTTTGAATACAAACAGCCCTGTGTTATATAGTTCTAACCGTGTCACAGAGACTCCTTACAGGCGTCTGAGCGGCAGAACTCCGCACTATAATGAAAACTGGCCAGCTTTAAAACGCATGAAATCAACCCCAGCCCGTTCTCCGAGGAAGAAAAAACAAAAGAAACTCCGACACAGAGAAACCTCTGAACCCAGAACTGCCGCTTCTGCTAAAAGTGAACAAAAGAGGTTTCAGCCAAAAACAAGAGATATTTATCCACCTGGAATCCCGCTGAAAAACAGATTCGCAGCCTTGAGTTCCCCGAAAGATGACGCATCCCCCGGGACCAGTCAAAGCCACCAGGAGAAACCCAGCCGCATCAAACGGACACATAAAGTAAGAGCGCCCCCAGCAAAGACTGTTATCATACAAGACGGATCAATTAATGGAATTGAGGCTTTTTGTAGCAAGAACACCAGAGTTTATAGCTGCTACAAAAATACAGTGAGAGAAATATCAGAAAAAATCCCTAAAATCTTGGACCAACATCCTGCTTTGGAAAAGCTCGTCATTCACGCTGGATCAGCAGATATCGCGATGAGACAATCAGAGATTCTGAAGAGAGACTTTTCTGATCTCCTACAGAGACTTGATGGACTTAACGTAAACATCCTCATCAGCGGACCAGTCCCTGAAGGGAATGATGAAAGATTTAGCAGACTCCGCATGCTCCATAAATGGTTGAAGAAACAATCAGCTGAGAAGTCGTTCACATTTATTAATAATTTCAAAGTATTTGGAAGTGCTAATCATCTGTTCAAAGCAGGGATGCGCTATTTGAACAGGTCCGGAGTAAGGCTGTTAGCAGCCAACATTTTTTCTTATCAACATCAGAAAGCAAAACACTTGCTCCCAAAAGCTGACCATGAGGCGCCCATGGATATCAGAGAACAAAAACAGCAAGTCATGATGACACCACAGGACCGAACAGATAAACAACCATCAGAGATTAAGTCTTCATCTTCCTGTGACTCAGCCACATCAAATGAGTCTCCATTTAGAAACTTTACAGACAGACTGAATGAGCAAATCAAATTTGGGACACAATTAACACCTAAACTTAGACTACACCAAACGCCTGGGACTAGTGTCCATAAGCCTGGGAGCTTCCCCCCACTGATTATTACAGATATCTGATATTTGAGGGAACCGGGCAATAAATCCACCCCTACCGTCTCCCAGAATTCACCCGGCACCCCTGAGGCTTTATCAGTGATTATCAGCAGCAGGAAACATAAACCGTTAACAACACGCTCTCATATTAAACAAAATCTCAAATTGATAACCTGTCTGAAGGTTCAGCTGCCCATCATCACAATACTTAAGTTAGCTTTATTAAACATTAGATCTCTATCCGGGAAGTCTTTTCTTATCAATGACTTCATCACTGAGCATAATTTACACGCCCTTTTTTTATCAGAAACTTGGCTAGATGAAAATAACGAAACAACTTCATTAATAGAATCTAGTCCTCCAAATTATAATTTCTTAAGCGAGAACAGAAAACACAAACGAGGCGGAGGTGTAGCCACCATCTTTCACAACTCAATGAACTTTAAAAAGGTAACCCTGGGCACGTTTGATTCTTTTGAATACCTAGCCACCCAGATAAATGAGCCTAATAAAGCGTTATTTCTAAGTTTATATAAACCACCAAAACTTAACTCTAACTTCTTTAATGATTTCAATGACCTTCTTTCTGTAATATGTATCGACTATGACCAACTAATCATCGTGGGGGACTTTAACATCCATACCGACAACCCCCAAGATAGACAAGCAAAAACGTTAGATGACACTCTCCACAACTTCGGACTGATCCAGCATGTCAAACAACCAACACACAATAGAGGACACACTCTGGACTTAATTATCAGCAAAGGTTTAAATATTTCTGACATCTCTGCAATTAATATTGCATTATCTGACCATTTCTGTATTTTCTTTCAAAGTACCATCTCTGCTAAATTATCCAGCCACAGTAAGACCACTATAAAAAAGCGTTTTCTAGGGGACAGTTCAGTAGAAACCTTTAAACGTATTTATCCTTCCACCACATCCCCCTCATCTCCCAACTCAAACTCAGTAAATAAGTTGGTAGATTATTTCCTTGCGAAAATCTCAGACATCATGGATTCCATTGCTCCAACTACAGTGAAAGTAGTCTCAGGTAGAAAGAAGTCTCCGTGGACACGTAATCCACTGGTACGTAGTGAAAAAAGAGAGTGTCGACGAGCCGAGAGAAAATGGCGGAAAACTCGACTCCAGGTTCACTGTGAGATCTACAAAGAGAGACTGAATAGATATCAGCTAACTATAAAAGATGCTAGGGAATCGTTCTTTTCTGAAATCATCAACAGAAACATTAATAACGCACGGACTCTATTTGCAACAGTGGAAAGACTAACTAATCCTTTAGTGACAGTAGCCCCTGAACTAAACTCTACCAGGGCCTGCAATGAATTTGCCAGCTTTTTCACTGAAAAGATTCTAACAATTAGACGGTCAATCTGTACCTCAATATCGAACCCACAACCAGTGCCATCCCCAATCAACAACAATGTAGATAAAATGTCTGAATTCCACGAATTAAACCAGAACAGCCTTGAAAAAAATCATTATCCAATTAAGCTCCTCCTCCTGCTGTCTTGATATCCTACCCACAGCTTTTCTAAAGAAGGTTCTTCCTGTTATTGGTTCTGATCTTGTTCAAATAGTAAACTCATCACTGCTATCAGGTGTCTTCCCTCAGGCTTTAAAAACAGCAGTTATTAAACCACTGCTAAAGATGAAAAATCTGGACAACACGTTAATGCAGAACTACAGGCCAATCTCTAATCTCCCATTCATCAGTAAGATTATTGAAAAAGCTGTGTTTCAGCAGTTAAATGGCTTCATAACAATGACAAACCGTTTTGATGCTTTTCAGTCTGGTTTCCGCGCTCACCACAGCACCGAGACTGTCCTCGTCAAAGTATTTAATGACATCCGCATAAATACAGACTGTGGAAGAACCACAGTGCTGGTTCTGTTGGACCTCAGTGCAGCATTTGACACTGTTGATCATGATATTTTATTGGAACGACTGGAGAGCTGGGTCGGACTCTCTGGTACAGTACTTGGCTGGTTCGAGTCTTACCTAAAGAACAGGGACTTCTATGTTTCAATAGGAAACTTTTCATCAGAACGAACAGAAATCACATGTAGGGTGCCCCAGGGCTCCATCCTGGGGCCCCTCTTATTTAATATCTACATGCTCCCACTAGGCAAGATTATAGCGACCAATAACATTAGCTACCATAACTACGCAGATGACACTCAGCTCTACATTACAATGTCACCAGGTGACTCTGAACCCATTCAAACCCTAAATCAATGCATTGACCAAATAAATGGATGGATGTGCCATAACTTTCTCCAGCTGAATAGAAACAAAACTGAAGTGATTATTTTTGGACCCAAGGAGGAACGATCAAGAGTCAGCACACAGCTTCAATTAATACAGCTAGAAACTACTGATCAGGTTCGTAACCTAGGTGTAGTAATGGACTCAGACCTGAACCTCCAGGGTCACATAAAGGCAATAACAAGGTCAGCGTTCTATCACCTGAAGAACATCTCTAGGATTAAAGGACTGATTTTGCAACACGACCTAGAAAAACTCATCCATGCGTTTATCTTTAGTCGGATTGATTACTGCAACAGCATCTTCACAGGTCTGCCTAAAAAGTCAATCAGACAGCTGCAGCTGATCCAGAACGCTGCCGCTCGCGTCCTCACTAGAACCAGGAAAGTAGAGCACATCACCCCAGTTCTAAAGTCCTTACACTGGCTCCCTGTAGCTCAGAGAATAGACTTCTACATCCCTAGACTCAGAACTAAACATGGAGAAGCAGCTTTCAGTTTCTATGCTCCCCTTATCTGGAACGGACTTCCTGATGAGTGTAGAGCTGCTGAAACTCTGAACTGCTTTAAATCGAGACTAAAAACCCATCTGTTTAGAATTGCCTTTGAGTAAATGCTTGATGTTATATGTATGAAATGTGTTCATGCTCTCTTGCTTTTTTTTTTTTTTTTTTTTTCTCTTGCTTTTTTGTGTATCATGTGTAATGTGTGTTTCTTTTGTGTGTTTCTTTTATGTGTTTCTTTTAAATCACCAAATCATGTAAAGCACCTTGAATTAGCCTGCTGTTGAAAGTGTTTTATACAAATAAAATTGCCTTGCCTTGCCTTGCCTTGCCTAAATTACCCCTCCTGTTCAGGGCAGATGTCCTATGGGGTTAATGACCTGTGAGTGTTCATTCATGTGAGACAAACTTAAAACAACCCCCATAACTGTTAAAATTCCTTCACAGTAGGGTATACAATATACTACACAGGAGTTCAACATTACTATACAGGTTAAGTTGTCCTGTGGCAAAGGACAAAGTGAAATGAGCATCTGTGTGTGCACCGTGCAACCACACCACATAACATTACCTGTCATTTTTACTAACGAGCATGACCGCTGACATTTGTCCCGAGCCCGTGGTAGAGGTACTTAGAACTGGGCCCTCCAACTAGTCAAATTATAGGCAATAATATTTTTTTCAAAATAAATTTTTTTTTGTGATTAGAAATATAGTCCTGATTTTAAAGTTGCAAAAAGCTGTTTTTATTTATTTTTTCTTCCCCTTCATCCTTGCAGCAGTGGTTTCAGATCCCCTTTGCCCCCCTCCCCAAACACAGGCATGGTTTGGCCTCAGAGAAACCTTTTGACCTTGAGTTTATTAGGCTGCTCCAACGCTGTAGCTACAAACTCCTCAGTCTGCTACAGGCTGGGAGAAAAAAAAACACAGCCTCAGTTGCTCCCTGTTCTCTGGGTCTGGCAGCCTCGATCACTTTTAAACAATCGGCACCCCGACTTTCAGCTGAGGAGCGCACCTCAAAGCACAGGTACAGCCTATCTTCGGTTTGCACTCCGCTTCTTTTTACCTAATGTTATCAGGCGCTGCACACCAGATCTGGGCTGGAGGTGAGCGGCCATGAAAGAAATGAAGTTACTGCTGTAGACCCTGAGCCACTAAAAGGTTCGGGCCATAGCTTTTGCAGCTCACATCTAAAAATGTCACATAGACAGTAGCCTAAAAATACTGTACGAACAATTTTGATCGCAGAAAGTATGGTGAGCTAGACATGCCACAATATGATAAATCAAATGTCCAAAAAGTTGTTTATATATGTGAAAATCGTTCTAAAACTTGAAATAGATTTTTTTTTATCCCAATGAATAAATAATGTTTTATATTTTAATTATTATTAATTGCATTTGTTTGTTTTTTTACCTCATGGCTGTGCCGAAGATATCATACTTTTAAATTATCTCTACACCTTAAAAATCTCAATCTCTCAGAGGTGCTAACACTACTATAGAAAAGTAGAGGTAGCCCCTCTGAGATGTTTTGCAGTCTGCAGCTGAGTTTCTGTGGAGGTTAACTAGTCAGATATTAGAGTTTATTTTGTGATACACTGCAGCAAGTTAAATTATTCTAAAATGTGATTTATAACATTTGTTTAATCAGCTACCAGCTCTCTTGTTGTATTTTCATTGTCAAGGCAATTTTATTTGTATAGCACACTTTCAACAGCAGGGTAATTCAAGGTCTACAGTGTTAGATCAACACAGGCCAGCAGCAGCGTCTCAACATGGTACCTCATTAGATAAAAATAGGCTGCTTTTGCTTTGCATGGTCCTTATCTGATGACGATGATATATTATGTTGCGATTCCCTATCAGATGGGGTGAACCTCCACCTCAGCAAGTCTTTTGTCTCTAAAATGTTATCTTCGACTACTGCCCTTTGCTTCATCCATCTATAAATGAACACTGACCATGTTCTCCGTCTCTGCTGAGGAAAAGTCTTGTGCTGCATGATGAGCCTTCTTTTATGTTTGCTTTTTGTTCCACATGACTTGCGGCCAATTGTAAACAGGACCTCTTTTGGCTGTCTTTCAATAACGGTAATGTTTCTTTCGTTTTTACTTTATTGTGATATGTTCCATGAGAACAAAGGTTAATTTTCATTACCTGAACTTACTTTTATATACACCTAAATAATACAGGGATCCGAGAGTGTACTTATGCAAACAGAGACATACAGCAGCATACTTCTAAGATATTAAACAAAATCCTGGTTTTAAATGGATCTCTGTGGAATAGGAGGAATGTTGTGACATAAAAAACAGAAGAACGTCACTGTTAGGTGAAAATAACTTAAATAGTTCACGTTCAGCCTTTAAATTGCTAATATTGCAGCATCATCTCAGCTGTGCATTGTGATCCCTCTGTCTCTTCACTTTGATGACTAAACTCTTCATATCTTCACAAATGTGTTTGTCATCACTAAAATAAATTTTTTTGTTTATATGTTGTCTTTATTAGTACATTATAAAAAAGAAGGGTTTAACGTCTTCTCTTTCCAGTCTCCAGCTCATTCCATGTTTTTATTAATTAGATGACAAAGCCTTATTAGGAGACCAAAAAGCTAAACCAGTTTGATGCATCGGATTTGTTCATTACCTGTCTTTTACCAGCAATATCCTCCTATACTGATGCATTTTTAAAACAACCAATAGTAATAATTAATGTGCCCCTTTAAAGGCGTCAAGAGTGTATTCAGACTTTTATTTTTGCATGTGAATATCATGACTGTTTGTTTTGTTTTTTTGTTTTTTTTTTGGGTGGGGGGGGGGATTTTTCTTAATCTCATTTTGCAACTGTAATGAAATTTAGTGCCTCAAACAATGATTTTTTAAAAAGTGGTTTGTCTGACAAAGAAAACTTTCACTTATTCTTTGAAAAAATTGAATTGAATAAAATAACATTTCCACTTCTGCTTCCTTTGGAGATCATCAGAGTACAGTTTGAGTCAGCTAAATTGCAGCTGACAGTATAGTGAGTTAATAGCGCATGACTACATTACTAAAGAATTGTCACTGGTCCTTTCCTTTGCATGTACTGTTTGAAAAGACTGAATTCCAGTGAATGATTTTATGTATGTGAAATGACAGAGTTTAATTTTGATGTCACTCTAATATAAACAAGTAATGTGATTATGTTATCATTATAACTACTGCTCCATCATGGAAATATGAGAATTCATCCTGAATCTACCACAGGATAACATCTCACACAAAAAGCACGGAATAAGTAAGTGAGTATTTTAAATGTTCTCATAGTATGTTAGTTTTCATTTACATTAAAAAAGAAATGAAATTAAACTGTATGCTTAACAAAAGATTCTGCACCTGAAATATATTATATTCTCATGTCAAACATATATTTGCTAATGTATTTAAAATTAATCATTGAAAAAAAGCAAGTAATTAAATTATTATTGTTTAATTATATACTCTTTGGTTTTTAGTCCACCTGTTATACACATATTTTGGACAGCAATGTGGTGCCATCATGGGGACTTCTCTTTACTCCTCTTTGTTACTTTTAATTAGTCCTACACATTCAGTGTTTGGTTTTATCTTAAAGGGTCTGATAAAATTGACTGCAAGAGACTCTAGGGTCAATGTGGAGCTGGGAATCTTGCTGAAAGAGACTTTGAAGTGTGGGCAAGAAAGTTCAAGGACCAATTTATCGACTGTATGATTGATAGCCATCTTTATCTTTCCTCTAAGCAAAAGCCACCTCAAATCCCTATGTTGTAGCATTGTCCCAGTATGGGTAAAAGACCCGCTGTCATGTGTTGCAGAAATGAGGACCCAAAAGCAGAGCGTTGTTTTGAGCTCCTTCTGCTCATCTAATAATAAAGTCCAAACTCTGTCACTGGACAGCACAGGTAATGAACTTGACATGGGTAAGGACGACGACGAACCAGCAGAGACATGAGGGCACAGGGGAACATATATACACAGGGATGTAATCAGGGGAAACTCAAAACAGCTGGGGGTAATCAGGACGCAGAAACAAACAAAGACAGGGACAAAATGTCACACCAAGACATTACCCCCCCTTAAAGGTGCGCCTCCAGGTGCACCAACCAAAAACAACCAGACAGGGCAACCAGACAAAGTCCCAAAAAAGACACAAGGAGTCCCAAAATGTCCAGAAAACAAAAAATTGAGAACAAACTACAAGAGGAGCTTTGGTGGCTGGCCATGGGGCAGTAGGAACCAGACAGAAAGTTCCGGAGGCTGCCCGTGGGTCAGGTGCAGCTCATGGAGTAGCAACACGTCAGAGGGCCGCCTGGGCGATGTTGAACCGGGAGGCTGGGAAGCCGGCGGAGGAGGACCTTGTGGCTGGGAGGCCACAAGGGGACAGATTGCTAGGGACCCTGGGCGGGGCGCTGGGACCGGAGCTTGGGAGCGACGTGGCACCAGGACCGGAGCTTGGGACGCGATGCGGTGCCCGTCTGGACCCAAATACAGAACATTGTTTTGAGCTCCTTCTGCTCATCTTTAAAAATAAGGTCCAAACTCAGGCACAGGCCATGAACTAGACGTGGGTAAGGACGACAGTGAGCCAGCAGAGACATGAGGGCACAGGGGAACATATATTCACAGGGAAGTAATCAGGGGAAACTCAAAAAAGCTGGAGGTTATCAGGACGCAGAGACAGACAAAGACAGGGACAAAAAGTGACACCCGACCCCACAACAATTGTAAAATAATGTATATATTTTGGGTGAAGACATCTGTGGAAAAGCTCCCAGGTTGCAGTGGGGTTACCTTGTATGAATGTGGCTAGCATTTTTGGGTTACACAATAAGTGGTGTTGAGGAGAAAGAGTTCACGACTCCTCTGTATGTGCATGCGTGTGTGCGTGCGTGTGTAAACACTTCAGGCTATCCCAGACACTCCATCTGGAGTTCTGCCAGGCATGGATGTCTTTGGAGGACTGAGGGATCCTCAAAAACACAGACAAATGGGTCATTCAAACACACACACACGCACCCGCACACACACGCTCATACACACACAAACAAGCACATTCCTGTGCACTAATGCACAAACAAACACACAAACACACAATATTTCGGCATTAAATTTTTTTTATAAATGGATGTAATCTGATGTAGGTTATACTTTCCTGGACCAATATGTGGGTTATTGTCACTTTTTGGCCTGACGTGGATACTTCAGCCTTTCTGAAGGATTTGCATTGTAGTTGTACCCTTAACATAGGCTGATTTAACGCTACAACATCTTGCCTCCTGGGATTTTAACCTGTCAGTTGTAATGCTAACCACAATCAACTCTGGACCCAAAGAATAGAGACCTAAAAGGACGGAACCAATGGATTAAACTGGTTTTATTTCTGCTAGAATGTATAAATAAGTTATTAACAAGTGAATAAACCAGCTAATAAAAGATAATACAATTTGGACTAGTCTGTAAAAAATTTTTTTTGCAAAAAAGGTAAACTATCCAAAGAGTTGTTAGTTGGAATAAATGGTTATAAGGCCATTAAAAAGCTCTAAGCTGACATTTAACACTTTAATAAAGAAAAAAGTATATATTCAATAAACAGCATTATCAATACTATACACTGTTACTTTGTAATTTTAACAACCATTCACCTCTCTAATGAAAAGTAGCATGGATGGGTTTTTTTTGGGGGGGGGGGGGGGCTTGTTTCAAATACAGTTTTGACAGTCTTTGGATTCTTAGTTTCACTAAATTTCTCTGAATGACACAGCATGCACAGGGGACACCTACCTTGGGTGCATCAAGACACTAAAAACATGATTTTTAAATCCTCATAAAATTTTTGATTTAGGCTAATTTTGCCTCCTGCCTATTAAAGAGTAACTAAACCCCAAAACATATTTTTTTTTGCCTATAAACTGTATAAACGGGTCTTTACCAATGCAATCTTTCAGTTTCTGGTATTTTCTTATATTTTCATGTGAACTTGTTAATTCTACACGTTTTGGTCTGAAAACGTCTTAGTGCTACCCTCTCAGGGTTGAAGTAGCGGACGTCAGTCCGTTTCTGCTCAGGCCAGAGCGCACATCTATGAGGCTGGAAAGGAGCTGTAATCCCATGTGATTGCTAGCTAGTCTGTTTACACTGACGTCACGGTGAGTTGTCAAATGAAATAACGTGACTGAATACAACTAATGTCAAACAACCATTTCACAGAATTTTGTATATGTTACTGAGAATTTATTTATTTATTATATGTTTTATTTTATTTTTCCACCATAAATGAGAGGGTGTTGTGCTGTTTTCAGAAAAAAACCGCCATATGTGGGCAAAAGCAGCCCAATTTTCATCCACCTGCCCAATGCATTTTCCCCCGCAAGGTGTAACTAAAAGAAGCCCAATTGGGTGGAAAACCGCCCAATCTGTCAACACCAATCCCACCCCCACCTTCCCCCTCCGGTCATCCTCCACACTTGGCCATGCCCCTCCGTGCCTCCTGGCACTGCCCACTTTGGTAGAATTTTTCTAATATTGTCTTGGGGCGGGGTTACACTTTTTCATGGGGTTCAGTTCCACTTTAAGTGCTGCAAAAAATCTACCAGCCCTCTATGACTCTGCATGAATTAAGTAGGTATTGAAAATGGATGAATGAAAATAAGAGCACGAAAGAAAGAGCAAAACTGGTTCTGAAACTTTTAGGAGTCTTGGTTTTTGTTTGTGTGGTGTTTTCTCTCTGTGTCGCTGTTCCACAGGTGGTCCACCATAGGGCACAGCAGAGTCACAGGCTCCAGCCCTGGTGGGTGGAGGCCTGCAGGTGTGTTCACACACACCTGCAAATCATTACGATTGCAAGACGATAAAAGGAGCTGGCAGTCAGTCATTCCTTGCCTGAGTGTTAACCACATGGTAACTCCAAGCCCACCGAGCTCCTTTACGTCTCCATGCTTTTTTTGTGTCAGTTCCTAGAACCATTCCTTAAGCTTTTCCTTAGAAACGTACCATCTCATATTCCTCGCATGTTCCTCGCTTTCCTGGTTTCCACTCCTGAGACTCAGCTTTTAAGATCAAAATTCTCCGACAAGATTCTTCTCTGGTGACTTCCTCCACTACTGGCTGCCGGCTTCTGCAAACCACCATCATCCCCATACTCAGATTCTACTCACCCACCTGAAATCCTCACCTCAAGTTCCACCTCCGCTCCTGTTCGCCCTTCTTTGACAACCAGTAAGACAAACTCTGTTATTCCTCATTTAAATCTATCAAGACAATATACTCATCCGCCAGCTCACACCCAGCCCTCGGATCACCGTCACAACTCCTCCTGGACAACCACCACACTAACAGGTTTCACTCACTCCTCCCTGGCAATTCAATTTCTTCATCAACTGTAAGCAAATCTGTTAAAGTATTCTACACATCAAGATCACCGCTCATTTTCTCCTCCCTTACAGAAATCCAGCTCCCGATCCCCAGCAGATCCCCAGGAGCCCCTGTTCCAGATCCACTCACCTCCACATAATCTTCATTAGACTTTTAAATCTGATTTACCTGAAGGTTTTGTGCATGTGGGTCAGAGAGCTTGCTAAAACCATGACAGAAACCTATTCACCTTCACACCGAATATGCTTTAAACACACATCAAACAGTTATATATATATATATATATATATATATATATATATATATATAACTTAAAGAGCATGAAAGATCATTGTTGTGGGTTGCTAACCTTTCTTAGGGTGAGCCCGGAGAAGGGGATTTTGTAAATTCACCTAAATTGTGTGACTCAAGTGAGGAGAAAAAGACTGAGAAAATAAAAGTATTTGGTGACTCTGTCAGCCCAGATGTGTGTGTGTGTGGCTGGCTGCTTTTCCAGTAAAGAATGACTCACCCTTACTCTTTCTAAAGATTAGCACACTTTAAAAACCACGTTTAAATGCTGTCTGCAGAAAATACTTCTGTGTTTCATGCCAAAGCTCTAATCAAGTCAGCAGATGTAAACTATTTACAGTTTCAGAAAAGACCTGAGTTTTGGGAAAACACAAACTGAACAGCAGTAGATACTCTCTAGGCTTGAACCTGGACAACAACTACAACAACAACCAAAAAACAAAGCTTACTTTAGCTCATTTAATGGAAATTTGACCATGTTGGCTTTAACGTCAACATAACTCCAATAAAGCAATTCTCCAATGGGAGTGAAAAAAGATATGAGGACCTATACATGTCTTTCTCTTGTGAGGGATTATAAATATGATAAATATAAATCCATATAACTGCTGGAACTCTGTCACACCGTCTACAAAGAGTATCAATTGAAGGAATAATCACAGTAATCCAGGGTGTACATCTGGAACAAACAGGCCATGTACAGATGAAATACTGTGGTTCAGGACTGGGTTTTTGACTCTTTAATCCTCTAAACATAATCTTATTCTCTGAGCTGTGTGTTTATCCCGGAAAACCTGCAGAGCCACGTTTCAACGTCACACCTCCAAAATCTAATCCAGTTCCAGGTTATGTCCTCATTCCTCATGCTCTGGGCCATAGATGTGGAGGCATGACTAAATTTATACCAATAAAGGTCACAGTTTTATTGGTACGCTTTGCAACAAAATATACATCACTAAATTCTTTTAAGCAGAATGGAATCTACCACAGCCTAATTATAAGATAGTTGTATTTTCTCACATAGTCTTCTCAGCATGTAATATGCAAACTGATTTTTGTTTGACTTTTCCACTGAGGTTGTGAATCTTGTGAATCTTCTTAACCCTAAAACTAAGCCCCTTTGTCCTTTGTAAAATTTTATTCTGAAATATTCTTCAAACACATTGCTCAAACTGACGCAAAAACTATGAAAACACTGTCCAAAGTTAGAGTTCTGTATTAAATTGACAGCAAAAAAACAAAGACTGAAGAATGCTGCTTTTTATTTTCTATTACTTTAAATAGAAAATAATACTTATTTTCTCAGAATATAATTTCAGATTTTAGTGTAATTTTTGTCCTGTATGACTTAAAAAGGGAGCTATTATTGTTAAAAGTTTTTTTTCTGATAAAGAAGATGAATTATTTCTATTTAGATTTTAAAGTCGTTTTTGTAATGGTTGACTTGTAAAATATAATTTCTTTTAAGAAAGTCATTTATTTGGGTGGGCTCTGGTCCAAAGTGGGTGGGCCTCTGCCCCTCCAGGCCACATCCTTGCTGTAGTCATAGCAGCACAAAATTTTGTGTAAAGGGAAAACTGCATTTTGATGACAAAAGCAGAATAATTGTAAGCTATTGTGAGATACACTGCAAATTTTTGCATCCAGTATGAGTGTGTATTGAGATCTTGGGACATGACATCTCACAATATTACCTCACCATAAATATTTCTCACCAAAGTAAAAATCTGTTTTGTGAAGCCTTGTCCATTTGCTGTCAACATGACTTCATCAAATGTAAGCTTTTATTCTGAGTACTGCATACGTAGCTGAGTCCTTATCTTGACACTGTTTTATATCAATGTTGAAACTCTTAATTTAAAAGAAGAACCTCTTAAACTGTTCTGCTGACAAAACACAGTTACAGAACCACTAAAGAGGGCCCTACAACTTTTAAATCATTTGTGTAGCAGCATTTGGACTGGATAGAAAGAACTGGGGATCTGGTAACAGATAACATTTAGATGATTTGTAAGCACTGTGAGAATATTGTGACTGATTAACAGCCAGCACCTTCAATTCGTCTACAATGCACATGTCCCACAATCCCAAATGCTTAGGGCCTGTACATATTACCATGGAAATTTAGCAAATTTGACACTTTCTGCTGCTTTTGCACTTTCTATCCACATGCAAATGATGGCTTTGGGTGAGAAACTAAAAATCAACAGCTTTGGATAATGTACTTTTCTAATGTTTTCTAAAGAGCAGATTTCTATGTTTTCTGATGGACTGGATATCCAATGATAATTGATAAATTATTAAATAGAGATCTACTTTGCACATGTTCATGATCAGTTTTAGTCCTAGAAACCACAGAAATACGTTTATTTTCTTGCTTCATCAGGAATGTGTCTCTTTTAAACTTCAAATGTAAACTAAAGAGGCTATGTGACTAATATGACAGGCTAAACAGTGTCAGAGGAAAATACAAACTTCACTTTGTTAGAATTTCATCCTTACATTCCTTAGACTTACTTGGAATCGTCATTTGAATTTTGATCTAACTAAAGTTGACATGCTGAAACAACATGTGTTAATACATAATTTGTACATCAGATTGTTTCAACAGGCAAAGTAGATGTAGACGTTTCTCTAAAATGAAAGACTTTTTTATAGAATAATTTTCGAACAGTGCTGCACTGTGGTGTAGTTGATAGCACTGTTACCTTGCAGCAAGAAGGTCCTGGGTTCGAACCTCGACCTGGAGTTTTTCTGTTTGTATATTCTCCATGTGCATCCATGGATTCTCTCTGGGTACTCTGGCTTCCTCTCACAATGATAAAACATGACTTTTAGGTTAAGTGGTCTCTCTAAATGAACAGTTAGTGGGTGAATGCATGATTGAGTGTCTTTGTGTTGCACTGTGGTGAAATGACGACCTGTCTAGGGAGCACCACCCTTTCACCCTATGACCGTTGAAGATAGACATCAGCCCCCTGTGACCCTGCAAGGATAAGTAGGTATAGACAATGGATAGATGTTTAGAATGATAGATGACTGTCGTAGACTGATCAAACCTGAACTGGATTACTCGCCATTGAACAATTTGAGATTATGCAATCCTTATCATATTTTCAACAAAACGTCAATTTTCTAATTTGTTGTTCAAGAATATACAATATATTTATATTATAGAACCCTGAGAAGAATATTTTTATACTTTGAGTATGGTTAATTCAGTAGTGGATATATTTAATTTTTATCCAAGTCCTTATTGTATCTGTTTGTAATTGCTTTGTATTTGTGTTTGACTGTTAGAGAAATGACTAAAGCCTAGTTTATGCTTCTCCATCTGCGTAGGTTCGGAGACACGCAGCACCATTATCCGTTGACGCAAGGGCTCTCCGACAGGCACAAGGATGGACGGAGTAGAGCCCAACATTTTAAGTATCTGTCAAACGCAACGGGGATCGCATGTCTGTGATTGGTCAGCCCTACATCAGCCCAAGATAGTTTCAGCAGAAAGGTGCTCTATAGTCAATGTCATTAGTAGTCAATGCAGCTTTTGGCCGCTAGAAGCTTTATATTGCAAGGTGAGTTTATCTAATATGGTTTTTTTCGGGATTTTGAACACCAAGAGGTGTAGAGAACAACAAAACAGACCACTGTGTTTGTTTGTGTACATGCATTTTCAGAGTATTCAATGAGCTGCATATCTAGTAAAAAGCTTTCCAGTTCAAGCAAAACTCGCTGTCGGCAATTGCTCCTTGAGTGGATGTGTGCTCACAAGCTGGAGTAAATAAAATGTCGTTGACCAGAGACGTCACTTCAATGGTAGGCAGACCCACCAGAAAAGGTCTGCACCCCCTTCTGTCCTGGTGGGAATTTGCTTCGCAACGCTGACACACCAACAGAGAAGTATAAGAGGAAAATGTTTCTGTCAATACATGTGTGTCTGAGTGCAGTACTTGCTGACGGAAAATTATAAACTATAGATTAATCCACAAAATACAACACGCTCCCTCTGCTCCACTCACTCAAACCTCCTCCACATACCCAGATCCAGACTGAGGACTATGGGAGATAGGGCCTTTTGTGACTCTGCCCCACTGTGGAATGCCCTCCCTGACACCTTGAGGGCACCACAATCCACTGACTGTTTTTTGAGACTTTCCTTTTCCTTGAATTGCTCATCTTTTGTTGTTTTTAACCTGTAGCACTTTGAGATCTTTGATGTAAAGTGCATTATAGATAAAATTTATTATTATTATTATTATTATTATTATAAACTAGGCTTTTGTAAACGACTCATCCATGCGTTTATCTTTAGTGGGATTGATTACTGCAACAGCGTTCTCACAGGTCTGCCTAAAAAGTCAATCAGACAGCTGCAGCTGATCCAGAATGCTGCTGTTCGTGTCCTCACCAGAACCAGGAAAGTAGAGCACATCACCCCAGTTCTAAAGTCCTTACACTGGCTCCCTGTAGCTCAGAGAATATACTTCAAAATACTTTTACTAGTTTGTAAAGCATTAAATGACCAGTTTCTATGCTCCTCTAATCTGGCTTCCAGACAACTTCAAAGCTGCTGAAACACTGAGTTATTTTAAATCCCAGCTAAAAGCTCATCTGTTTAGAGCTGCCTTTGAATAATGTTTTCATGTGCCATATGTTTTGTGTGTGTTTCATGCTTTATTGCTATTTTTACTTTATCCCCTAATCATGTAAAGCACCTCGAAATACCTTGTTGTTGAAAGTGTGATACAAATAAAATTGCCTTTTCTTGCCTTATTTGATAAAGTACCCAATAATTTGTTTAATAAAGAGTGCAACACTGCAAATGATGTTTGTTTCTGCTAGTTCTGAATGATAAACTGTCTGGTAGCCAGCTAGCCAGACAGCAGATACTCTATGACCTGAGGGAGGCTCTGCAATAATGAGAAACAGATGGTAACATGATATTTATACTCCTACAAAAGGCTTTATGCCAAATATGTAACCACAGTACTGATCTATCTTATGGATTTCTCAATAGACTGCACCACTTCATCAACCTCAAAAAATAAAAAGATGATGTTCACATGAATATTTACTTTTAATGGAGAAAACAGATTTGATTCACTTTATTCATTCTCATAATGATGCAATGTCTTACATTTCATGAATAAATGAAACACAAAAAAAAGAAGAAAGGAAGCCCTCTAGGTTAAATAAATCAAATGGCTTAACAGCTTTGAGATTGGATCCATGTAATGTTTTGTTAATGCTAGTGCGTGCATGTGTGTGATACTTAGATTTTGGCATTTGTGTATAAGAAAATACATCTTCCTTACAAGTTAGCACATTTTAATATTTAAGCTACATCTTATTTGTTATTGAATATAACATAATGTGTGTGAACAAAAAAGATTAAAAAAAAGCACTTTAAATGCTTTACAAGACTAGGAGTGCATAATTTATGTCCACTGTGCACTTACAAAGTATACAGAGAGAGCTATAGGCAGTTTCTTTCACATGTAAACTATAAACTGGAATAAGGCTGCAACATCTGAATTTGACGCCAAATTCTGACATTCATTTGCTAGGATTCCAAGCATGATTGAGAGCAGTCAAATTCTGAGACCTGTGGATACAATTTATAAATGATCATCATAAAAGGCCAAACCCTACATGCTAAACAGTGACTAACTTAAAAATTTAAACTAAATTTCAGCTCAGTGCACAACAAAAAAGTATTTTGGACAACAAAATCCTAAAATATTGCACTTTTACACAACTGGTACATGGTGAAAAGTAGTAATTTAACATCTGGCATTTGTTTTTCACTGTCTGTACCCACACTAGAATGTGGTAGAAGCCTTGTGGCTCAGACTGATTTTCACTTAAATTAGTCTAACAAAATGGCTGAGAGATGAAAGTTCCCCAAAAAACAAAATAGAAGGGAAACTGAAAAAAGATAAGCGTTTGCCAAATTGTAACATACAGGTCCTTCTCAAAAAATTTGCATATTGTGATAAAGTTCATTCTTTTACATAATGTAATGATAAAAATTAAACTTTTATATATTTTAGATTCATTGCACACCAACTGAAATATTTCAGGTCTTTTATTGTTTTAAAACTGATGATTTTGGCATACAGCTCATGAAAACCCCAAATTCCTCTCTCAAAAAATTTGCATATCATGAAAAGGTTCTCTAAACGAGCTGTTAACCTAATCATCTGAATCAACTAATTAACTCTAAACACCTGCTAAAGATTCCTGAGGATTTTAAAAACTCCCAGCCTGGTTCATTACTCAAAACCGCAATCATGGATAAGACTGCCGACCTGACTGCTGACCAGAAGGCCATCATTGACACCCTCAAGCAAGAGGGTAAGACACAGAAAGAAATCTCTGAACGAATAGGCTGTTCCCAGAGTGCTGTATCAAGGCACCTCAGTGGGAAGTCTGTGGGAAGGAAAAAGTGTGGCAGAAAACGCTGCACAACGAGAAGAGGTGACCGGACCCTAAGGAAGATTGTGGAGAAGGACCGATTCCAGACCTTGGGGGACCTGCGGAAGCAGTGGACTGAGTCTGGAGTAGAAACACCTAGAGCCACCGTGCACAGGCGTGTGCAGGAAATGGGCTACAGGTGCTGCATTCCCCAGGTCAAGCCACTTTGAACCAGAAACAGCGGCAGAAGCGCCTGACCTGGGCTACAGAGAAGCAGCACTGGACTGTTGCTCAGTGGTCCAAAGTACTTTTTTTGGATGAAAGCAAATTTTGCATGTCATTCGGAAATCAAGGTGCCAGAGTCTGGAGGAAGACTGGGGAGAAGGAAATGCCAAAATGCCTGAAGTCCAGAGTCAAGTACCCACAGTCAGTGATGGTCTGTGGTGCCATGTCAGCTGCTGGTGTTGGTCCACTGGGTTTTATCAAGGGCAGGGTCAATGCAGCTAGCTATCAGGAGATTTTGGAGCACTTCATGCTTCCATCTGCTGAAAAGCTTTATGGAGATGTAGATTTCATTTTTCAGCACGACCTGGCACCTGCTCACAGTGCCAAAACCACTGGTAAATGGTTTACTGACCATGGTATTACTGTGCTCAATTGGCCTGCCAACTCTCCTGACCTGAACCCCATAGAGAATCTGTGGGATATTGTGAAGAGGAAGTTGAGAGACGCAAGACCCAACACTCTGGATGAGCTTAAGGCCGCTATCGAAGCATCCTGGGCCTCCATAACACCTCAGCAGTGCCACAGGCTGATTGCCTCCATGCCACGCCGCATTGAAGCAGTCATTTCTGCAAACGGATTCCCGACCAAGTATTGAGTGCATAACTGAACATAATTATTTGAAGGTTGACTTTTTTTTGTATTAAAAACACTTTTCTTTTATTGGTCGGATAAAATATGCTAATTTTTTGAGTTAGGAATTTTGGGTTTTCATGAGCTGTAAGCCAAAATCATCCGTTTTAAAACAATAAAAGACCTGAAATATTTCAGTTGGTGTGTAATGAATCTAAAATATATGAAAGTTTAATTTTTATCATTACATTATGGAAAAGAATTAACTTTATCACAATATGCTAATTTTTTGAGAAGGACCTGTATATTAAGGTCATATTAAACATGTTCCCAAATTAAAAATAAATATATGCTATTGTATATAAAGTTTCCCCCTTAAAGCGACAAAAATGTTGCTTTTCCAGTTGAGATTTTAAAAAGATTGGGGCAAATTTGTATTGTATTTTTAAGCTTCTGAGGTCACTTAACTGGATCTTTATCATTTTGTCTTTGTCAAAACCATGCTCTAGTTTCATGATTGTTGCCACTTAATTTGGTGCACATGAAAAGGAGGCAGCTCATTTCCAAAAATATTAAGGTCCATACTGATTAATGCCTGATGACAAGGATTACTACAGTGTTTCCCAACCCAAGGCACACCACCCTGGATGTTTTAGATGTTTGGCTGCTTCAGCACATCTAACTTCATTTGATGGCTGATTAACAGGCTTTTGCTAAACTGCAATCATCTGAATCACTAGGGAAACATCTAAAACATGCAGGCCAGTGTGCCTTGGGGACCAGGGTTGCAAAACTCTAATAAGCATTACCTACTGTTTTATGGGTGATCAAATGACAGTAAGTAAGACCACAATAATTGATTTGATGGTTAATCGATTTAAATCTTACATTTGGCACAAAAAGCCAACCATGTACTGAAGCTGTATTCAATAAGTCCTACCAGGAGCAGACTGGCCATAGGGAGGTTCGGGAGTTTTCCATGGCCAGTCTGTTCTAGGGCTGGTGACCGAAACTTTTTTTTTGGGTGGGTTGTACTACAAAATCAGCAGCAGTTGAGCCACTCTTGTGATCCTGCTGTGTGTCTGTTTGTATGTGTGAGTGAGGCATCTTCCTTTATAGAAGATGTTTGTGAGCGTTGCGGTACTGCTGCTGCGCACCTTCCCTGATCGCTACAGTCCATCAGCCAGGAGAGCAACAGATTGCATAGCTTACTCATGTTATAAATCCTTCACTACTTTTTTGACTCTCCGTTTGTTCTGCATGTGGTTTAAAACATTTCCTGGCAAGGCAATACTTTTTTGAAAGCCAATAGGTCTAATTTTCAGCTGAACTTTCTCTAACATGCTTAATATAACATTACAATGAAGTATTTCCATTTCATTTCCAACTGCTGACATATTTGATCCAGAGATTGCTGGTACAAAAACAAAATATGGTCCACAGTCCCTTGGCTAAGGTGACTTCTCCATTCTTGAATCACCAAATCAGCCGCAGAAAAGTTTCTCTCTCGCTGGATGCCCTCGATTCAACGGAGTTTGGACATATCCCTGCATGTTTTATGTTGCGACCAGAGGTGGGTACAGTACCCAGAATTGTATTCAAGTAAGAGTAGCTCTAAATTAAATCTATAAAGTAGCCAATCAAGAATTTACTCGAGAGTAAATATACATAAAAAGGTATTCAGAACAGAACATAGGAATAGTTCTATTGGGACTGATTATTTAAAATGATTTTATCAGACAGGCAAAAATATAAAGTCATGCAAATATTCTGTTTTAAAGAGTACAATGAAGGAATTAAAACAGATATAATTACAAAATACATTTAAAGCAGAAGAAACTATTTTTTGATTCAACATTTTCAACATAAAATTTATTAAATTATTACTTACAATAGGTAGCCTAATGTATCTGTTAGAACAGGGTTTCAGTGACAACATAGTATTTACCCTATACTCATGGTATAGGGTAAATACCTCGTCAGCTAGAAAATAACATTGGAACAACAAAGCTTGTGTACAAACAAGACGTCTCACTTTAGCAGAAATTGTGGGTTTGATTCCTGCTTCCACCTGCTACATGTCGTTGTGTCCTTGGGCAAGACACTTCACCTACCTTGCCTACTGGTGATGGCCGATGGGCCGATGGTGCAATATGGCAGCCTTGCTTCTGTCAGTCTGCCCCAGGGCAGCTGTAGCTATAATCATAGCTTGCTTCCACCAGTGTGTGAATGCGAGAGTGAATGAATAATGGAGTTGTAAAGCGCTTTGAGAGTCTTGAAAAGCGCTATATAAATGCGTGTGGGCAATTCTCTAAATTGCCCTTAGGTATGAGTGTGTGTGTGCATGGTTGTTTGTCCTGTGTTTCTCTGTGTTACCCAGCGATGGACTGGCGACCTGTCCAGGGTGTACCCTGCCTCTTGCCCCATGGCAGCTGAAGATAGTTATGAATGTAATGAAAAAAAAACTTAATCCACAGATGTTGTTGAAGTCTGCTACACCTGGGGATTAAGATTATTTTAGCATTCATGTAGAATTTGAAATAGACAACAATCAATAAACCTGCTGAAACTCACTGAAGAGTTTATGCATTACCATCCCTCTAATTAAAAAGTAATTCCCACAAATGCTCAATCGGATGTTTCATTGCTCTGGTTAACACACACAACTTTATGTGGAAACGTGGTTTACTTAAGTCCCAGAAGAAAGAAACCTCCAACATAATGAGCAATGTACATGTGAAGAAAGAAAAGCTTCATGACCATTTATAATATTTTAGCATACCTGATATCTTGGCTGTTTAGCTTAAAAAGCCACTCCAAGTATTTAATTTCCCATTGCACATAAAAGTAGAAAAAAAAAAGGTTGCCTCACCTGTCCCCAGGAGTGTCATTGCAGGAAGAAAGACGCAGGTAAATGCTCTGTTACCTTAAATACCCTTCCCACCTGTCAAAGATAGAATATACTATAATCTATACTTCTAAATCATTCAACTATGAAAGTGGAACATTTTAGTTTTTTACAAAAAAAATCTGTCCTACAAATCCAAATTTGGATTTCTTCAGTTCATGAACTGAAGAAGCATTTTGAATGAGAGGTGAAACGTCTTCAAGATAACAAGAGAAGTCCGGTTGCATTAATTTTTTTAACTCTCAAGCTTACTCTGTCCTGGATGACTGATAATGTACACCATTTTAAATAATGATGTGTTTGACTTGTCTTTGAGCTTGAAGCTGGGAATAAGATCACGAGTAGATAGTGTTTTTGGAAAATCCAACTTCTGAGTACAAGAACAGTGCACCATAAACAATCAAATATTTTTAGCAAAACTATATAAAGCATCCTAGAAATTTATTGGCCCCTTGGTGAAAATGTATATAAATCCTTAAAATAAATTCATCGTTATTTAGAGTTGCCTATTGTCCCAACTACCACCTTAAAAAGAAGCACATTTCTCTTCAACATGAAAGAGACAAGATAACATGTCATTAGAATGAGGTGGATGTGTGTTGATCTTGATCAGTCAAGAAACAACTACAAGAAAAAGCTCATGGCCTTAACTTGGACATGTTTACAGTGAGAGAAAAAATCCAAATGTTTAAAACAACCAAAACAGTGACAACCAATGTAACAAAAACAAATGCATTAGAATGTTTTTTGCAAATTTTTACCCAGAGTGCCAATAATTGTGTATGGCATTATATCCATTATGGATTTTCTCACTTTGTTGTGTGTTCTTGAGGTCATCAACTGATTGTTGTAGTCAGGCCCTTTGAGTTTTGACAAATTAGAAGCTTTGTTTCCTTAATTCAACTGGGTTAAATTCCTCAACAGCTTGCTACGATCGCTGTGTGTTTCAGCCTGTAAAGTAACTTTTTCAAATAAGGCCATTTAAAGGTTCTTACTTACAGACTTTATTTGTCTGCTCCAAGACAGGTCCAGGAAATAGTATCGAATTCAGAACATCTAAAAGCTTAGGATTTTAAAATATTGAAATATTTGACTATTTTTGTTTTAATACTGTTAAGTGTTTTTTTTTTTTCTGGAGCTTTGCTGCAGATGTACAGCAAATTTACCTCTGGATGTAAATGTTGGCTAGCTGTGGTCTTTAAAATAAGATTCAGGTTTGGAATTATGCCTGGAGAATCCATTGGACTTCACTTCCAGCACACGTCCTGGTTCATCCGACCACACACACACACACACACACACACACACACACACACACACACACACACACACACACACACACACACACACACACACACACACACAGAGCAGCACCCACACGCATACATAAATACACACAAACATACAGCAGCGTAAGTCTGTCTGGAGGCGGCACAGACAGCGAGGAGGTGTGGGAATGCTGAAGGTTGCGAGGGGGAACTCAGAGGGAGGAGAGATGAAAAGTTGCAACTCCAGGGCTATATGTGCCACATGCTACAGGAAGGAATGTCTTTGTGAGAGAAATTAAAAAGCCAACTAAGGGAGAGAGAGGAGGAGGAAGAGGAGGAGTGAAGACGCACAGTGGGAAGGCTTTCAGCCAAAACTGCAGCGTGGCTCCATGTTGAAATGAAAGAACCTCTCTCACACTTTTTCTGCTGTCTCTCTCTATGCATGGCTTTCACCCACTGCAGCAAGTGAGCATGTCCAGAGCAAACATAGCCAGAGTCTCAAGGTGACCTCACTCTGGAAGTAAATATTTTTCTGAAGCCTAGGACGAAGGTGAAACTCTATTTTTAAATGCCTTTCTTGAAGATTTGTATCCTTTTTAAAGATTCTGTATTATACTGTGATTTTAGTATGTAAAAACTGAGATGCAATGGACTCTCAAACTCAGCTACTGCATGATTTGTATTGTGATCCACAGGTGTTTTTGCTGTCTGAAACCAAACCACGGAAGCCTTCATAATAATAGGAATCCACTTGATCTGAGTCAAATTTTATGACATTTGCACACAGAATGAGGAAACTGTGTGGGGGTGTCTTGTGAGTTGATGATGTAACTCATTGTCTGTCCCTGGTCAACTTGCAGACAGGTGTGATGCTGGGGTAGTGTGTTTGACTTACCCACTTTCATGCTTCTAGAGACCAGCGGTGTTGTGTAAGTTTGCATGTCACATGAATTACTTAAAAATGTATTTCTACATTGGTCAGTATTTACCATTTTGTGTCCATTATTTGTTATTTGACATTCAGAACACGTTCACAGTCTAAAACTGCAACTCACCCCTAAATCAACTTTATTTACTGATAAACTGTATAAATGAGTTGCTAAATAGTGCTGTATACATGTCTGGTCATTATTTTTGGTATTTGATTTTTTAACTAAAAAAACGTCCGTGTGGTGCCCTCTTCAGGGTAAAACTCAACACTGCACTTGAATTTAAATCGGACAATGCCCTTCGCTCTGCCATCACAGCCTAGCAAAGTCCTGCAGCTGTGGATAATAAAACAAGCTGAGTCTCTGCCACTCCTCCGTAGCGAGTTGGCAAGGAATAGCAAGGAAGTGTTGATGCCACCCAGCCCTCTCCCCCCACCATCCTTCTGCCCACCAGGCAACACCTCCTTTTGGCACATTTTTCAAACAGGTAATGTGGGTGGAGTTAGACTCCGGTAGGGGGGTGAGTTGCTCTTTATATTCAACCAGTTTGGTAATTTTTTTTTACCTGTAATGCATTTGTCGGTAAAGACTGCTAAATGAAAAGTAAAATGTTACGACATACATGCATTTGGTCATACCTAAATGTTTCAGATCATCAAACAAGTTTCAATATAAAAAAAAGTGAACGGAAGTAAACTAAACACGCAGTTATCAAAAGATGACTTCATTTATTACAGGAAAATTGTCATTCAAACCAACTTGATCTTGTGTGAAAAGTACCTGCCCCCTAAACCTAATGGCTTTGCTGCCTTTAGCAGCAACAACTACAATCCTTGTGATCACTGGCGTTGTGTCTGTTACATTTATCTGTTGGAAGCTTGACACGCCTCTTTGCAGAATTAGGAATTAGGAGAGGAATGAAAAGTCTGTTTAAGGTTACGGTGCATCATCTCAATCAGATTTAAGTCTAGACTTTGACTAGGCCACTCACTCGGCTACTTCATTTTGGGGGGTTTTGAGCCTGAAATGCTGTGTTGTATTTACACCAGATGTAACAGAATGCCCACCTTCTGAAAACATCCACATTTGTCTCGTCAGTCCACAGAATATTATTCCAGCGTCTTTGAGGATGATCTAGATGTTTCTTGGTTTAGGCCAGACTCCTTTATTTCAAGTTTAAGAGAATTAGTAACATCATTCAACATTCATTCACAATATCAGGCACAGTCACGGACTGGGAAGGCTCTTTAGAGAGAGCAACTAAATAAAACCATCAAACAATAACAATCTAACTTTAGGTGTCTTATCTGTGTTCCATAGACCCTGTTGGAGACGGGGGAATTTTCACATTGAGGCTGCATTGGTTGTTTTTTAAAGTTTTTAAAAATACATTTCTGGGTGAAGAGAAAAACAACCCTGAACTGAGAGACAGCATGACTCTACATCCCAATGAATTGGTCTCTCAGAAGCTCGTGCAGCACACAGATTTCCTTGAACTACTTCCCCTCATCCTGCTGCTGCTCCTCCAGACCTGGAGGGGTAGCTGTCACCCCCAGTGCTTGGATTACAAACCTCCGTTTGCGCCTCAGCATCCACTTGTCTTCTGCAAAGAGTACACCAAGTTTGGATGCTGTGATTTGCAGAAGGATGAAGAGATATCAAGGAGGTTCAACTCAATTATGGAAAACTTCGACTCTTCGGGATCTGCAGTCTGTGGCAAATATATACACAGCATCCTCTGTCAGGTAAGAAAATAGTACCTTGATGCATCTTTGTAGTTATTTTGTATGTCTTAATGATCAATATCTGTCTGATTCTTTTGTATATCTGATGTAAATTTGTTCCACTTATTTGTGAGTTTTGCTCACCCTATAGACATACTAGAAATGCAGAAATGTCATTAAAGTTGAACCTCCATGAGCTTTTAAAGCTGTGCACATTATGCCTATTGTAATCATTAACATCCTTACACCAATGTTGGGTTGGTGGTGGGGCTCAAGCAATAAGTAAATAGTTTTGTTTTCACTTTCTTGAAAAAGTGAAAAACAGTATTTAGGGAAATAAATAAAAAAATATTTTAAACATCACAAACCATTTTCAACAATATATACTGACCCCTGCACTTATACTTCTTGCGTTTCTTATTACAGTTATGACTCATGCAGTTACAGCCTAAAATGTATCTCTAAATTTAGAATTTAATGTGATAATCCTGTTCCTGCCACAGTCTTTATTTGGAAAATTATTTAATCTGCTAACTATTTATATTTCAGTATGTTTTACTTTCCCCAGATTCTGGCTCTAAAGCCTGACCTCCCTATCACTGGAATGAGCCTTGAAGTCAGTTCCCCTCACTGATTACATAATTACGTGCTGACTTTGCAGCTTAGATGCCAACTACGTGCAGTTCTTGAATGATAGGTGCGGCACTAATTTGTTGTAGCTTTTATAGTTAAACTAATTTGGCTTATAGATTTTCCTTAAATATCATGAGTAACATGAACAAAATAGTTTATGCTTCATTTTTTGAGTACCACAATGCTATAAAAATACTAAATACATGTCTTTCTTGAAGTTTAATGCATCAAATTCTATGTAAAAGGCAGTGACAAATCACCAAATTCTAAAATATAGGTTCTATTGCTGTGGTAATTATAGCCCACAGCAGTTCTTTCCATGTAGTGAAGGCTGGGTAATATGTGTAATAACAGTGCAGAAAAAGTGTCTTCGAGTTTACTGCTGTTAGTAAGGTTTGACTGCTGGCTGACATCTGAGCAATGTAAATATATCAGGTTAAGAAGTGCTTTTAGGTTGTAAAGCCTTCTTTGGAGAAGTGTTAAATTAGAAATGACTTTAGTTTGACCAGCGCAAAAAAGTACCGTGATGTGTTGCTTTTAAATTTAGTTTCATATTTCAGATATCTTTGTTAAGGCTTTGTTTAAGTATTCGGAATAATAATAGTCCTAGAAATAAAAAAAAGAAAGCCTCAAATGTAATCAAGTTACCTCATTGACCCCAGTCTTATACTGCGTAAACCCGCCACACACAGGTTCTCTATTTAAGCCAGGAGAAACCTAGTATTAACTTCAGTCCCAGGATGAGAGGGGCAATCAGAGATAAAGAAAACTGAGTGGAAGGAGTGGAAGGAGTATAGGAAATTCTGGACAGAGCCAATGAATTAAACACATTCTTCAACAGGTTCAGTTCAGGAACAAGCTCAGCATCCTTCTCTCCTGTCCCCAGCCAAACAGACATTCCACTCTCCTCTGATCCACAGCTTCCCTGTTACACCTCGGATGTTTTATCCTTCACCTCAGTTATGGACTCTTTTGTTTCCACAAGTTTGTCTTCAACCAAGTCACAAGATGGTACTACCCCTTCTGCCTCCCCCTCTCACTTGTCTGTCTCCAAAAGTCAGGTGAAGAGGCAGCTGGAGAGACTGAACCGGAACAAGGCTGCAGGAACAAGGCTGCAGGTCCAGATGGTGTCAGCCCCAGAGTCCTAAAGGCCTGTGCAGAGCAGCTCTGTGGGATTCTGCAGCACCTCTTCAACCTTAGCCTAACTCAGGAGAAGGTTCCAGTGTTGTGGAAGACATCCTGCCTTGTTCCAGTACCAAAGAAAAATCACAAATCACTCATCAATGACTATAGACCTGTTGCCCTGACATCCCACATCATGAAGGTCCTGGAGAGACTCCTGTTGGCACCCCTGAGTAAGCAAACAAGAACGTATCAGGACCCACGGCAGTTTGCTTATCGCTGTGGAGTTGGAGTTGAAGATGCCATCATCCACCTACTTCAACCAACCCACTGTCATCTGGACAAAGCAGGCAGCACTGTGAGGATCATGTTCTTTGATTTCTCTAGTGCATTTAACACAATTCAGCCTAATTTGCTTTGTCAGAAACTCCTGAAGACACAGGTGGAGCCCTCAACAATCGCCTGGATCAGTGACTACCTGACGAACAGACCATAATTTGTGAGACTGAAGAATTGTGTGTCAAACCAGGTGGTCAGCAGCACAGGAGCACCACAGGGGACCGTACTCTCACCATTCCTTTTCACTCTGTACACCTCAGACTTCCAGTACAAATCAGAGACCTGTCATCTGCAGAAATACTCAGATGACTCTGCAATTGCTGGGTGTATCAGAGATGGACAAGAAGCTGAATACAGAGAGCTGTTGGACCGCTTTGTGACATGGTGTGGAAACAATCATCTTACTTTGAATGTAAATAAAACAAAGGAGATGATTGTAGATTTCAGAAGAAACAGGGATAATTCAAATACTGTTTCCATCATGGGTGAAGAAGTGGAGGTGGTTGAGGAGTATAAATACCTCGGAGTTTACTTGGACAACAGACTGGATTGGAGACAATAGTGAAGCCGTCTACAAGAAGGGACAGAGCAGACTGTACTTCTTGAGGAAGCTTAGGTCCTTCAAGGTTTGCAGCAAAATGCTGCAGATCTTCTACAAGTCTGTTGTGGAGAGTGTTATCTCTTCAACCATCATCTGTTGGGGTACCAGCACCAGAGCCAGGGACGTAAAACGGCTCAACAGCCTTATAAAGAAGGCTGGTTTTGTTCTTGGCACTACTGTGGAACCACTAGAGAGGATGACACAGAGAAGGATTCTTCATCATATCAAAAAAATTATGAACAACTCTGAGCTGTCATACAACAACAGAGTGTCTTCAGTCAGCGGCTTCTTCAGTTTCACTCCAACACAGAACGCTGCAGGAAATTCTTCCTGCCTACAGCTATCATGATCTACAACAACTCCTTACCATGCCATGCCATACCAATCCATACCAACTTTATTTATAGGCGACGTGAGAGCCGGACAAAGTGCTGTACAAAAGTGCAAAGTACAGAGTTCAAAAGACGTAACTAAAATAACAGATAAAATACCAAAAGTAAGAAAGGAGACAATACAGCATCCTACACGCAGATTAAACAATTAGGGAAATAAAAGTTAAAACAAAATTAAAAGCTACAGAATAAAAATGAGTCTTCAACCGAGACTTAAAAACAGAAAGGGATGGAGCTAGCCTAACCTACCACGGTAATTGGTTCTATAATTTAGGAGCACAAACAGAAAAGGTGTGCTCGCCTTAAAGAATTAATTGTATGACCTACAACAATACATCATTTTCCTCTGGGATCAATAAAGTATTTTTGAATTTATATTGAATTAAAGTGTGTGTTCATGTGGATTTTTATCAGAAAAACAGATAGGACTCAGACCATCTTCTCTGAGCTTGACTGACAAAACAACTTCCGCCTCTGGCAGCAAATATAGGACCTTTATTGGGCTCTTGTAATTTATTAAGCATTTTCATTTCTCTTGAGATGCTGGCTTTACAATGTATGCTTTATCTGGTGGAAGTCAGAATGCTTTCTTTCACAACAGGTATTAGCTTTTAACCATTGGTTAAAATCTGTTGCCCTGCTCTTGGTGTAAAAACATTTTGCAGAATTAATGCCCTACGTTCTAGCCCCCCCCATTCCAAGCGAGTTTTAACTCCTACGGTGGCCGTTTCATGCCAAGGTTAACATGGCCTCCAGTACTACGACTTCGTCCAGTGTTCCTTCCAGTGATGAGGGTACTTTAGAAAACTACATTGCATTTAGTTATATAGTCAGACATCTGCCGCATCGCGAGTAGACAATCTCCCTCTGGCATTCGTCATGGTGCAACTGAGTGTAGCCAAAGCGCGAAAGACGGAGCTAGAAATTCCAGGAATGTCCCTCGTTGGCGAAGTAATTCAAAGATGGAGGCTCAACATGGATTCAGCCATTCGCGCGACTTGCGCGTATGTATTCTGAATAGCAGATTCTACACTTACGAGAATACTTTCATTAGTGGGTGGAAGTAATTACACATGAATGAGCACATATTTTTGAAAGAACAAAGGGGTTTTTGCTAAAAATTAACTCAAAAAAATGCACAATGTTGCTTTAATCTATTGCTCATGTGGTGGAAACAACAATTTTTGCAGTTTTTAGTATTTCGTACGTAGATGCCAGAGGTCGGAACCAGATTAAACGAAAGCTGGGCTCACTTTATGGACTACCGGGGTTGAAGCAGGCAACGGGGGTGGGTCAACAGTATGACGTTCAGCATACATGTCCAACTCAGTGTGAAGGATCATATTTGAAAAACAGCAAGTTTTAAACGGTTTCTCAGTGGATGAGACCTTTAATAACTGAGGGAAAACTATATGTTTAACAGAATGTGCCAGTGTTGGGGAAGTTGAGGCTGTCAATATATCACCACATAGCGGGTAAAGAAACAGATCAAAAGAGTAACATGTCTAGACTTCTCATCTTTTCTAACAAAGACAACAATCCTGTCTCTATTACTATTGCATACCTGTCTGCAGTCTGTCTGGTAGCATTACTGTACATTAATACCTGGCAGATGGGTATTCAGCAAAAATGTCTTGGTAAACATAATACTGCATTTCTGACATTTTCTTCTACAGGTGAAACTCGAAAAATTTTAATATTGAGCAAAAGTTCTTTTATTTCAGTAATTCAACTAAAAGGTAAAATTAATAAATTATGTAGACTCATTGCATGCAAAGCGAGATATTTCAAGCCTTTATTTGTAATTATTTTGATGATTATGGCTTACAGCTTATGAAAACCCCAAATTCAAAATCTCAGAAAATCAGAATATTACATGAAATCAATAAAACAAGAATTTTATATAGAGAAATGTCAGACCTCTGAAAAGTATAATCATAAATATGTACTCAGGACTTGGTTTGGGACCTTTTTGCATCAGTTACTGCCTTAATGCAGTAATCACCACTGCTGAGGTGTTATGGAAGACCAGGATGCTTCAATAGCGGTCTTCAGCTCTTCTGCACTGTCTCATGTCTCTCATCTTTCTCTTGGCAATGCCCCATAGATTCTCTATGGGGTTTAGGTCAGGTGAGTTTGCTGGCCAATCAAACACAGTAATCCCATGGTCACTAAACCAGATTTTGGTACTTTTGGCAGTGTGGGTAGGAGCCAAGTCCTGCTGGAAAATGAAGTCAGCATCTCCATAAAGCTCATCTGGGGAAGGAAGCATTAAGTGCTCCAAAAAGTCCTGGTAGATGGCTGCCTTGACTCTGGACTAAATTAAGCATAGTGGACCAACATCAGCAGATGACATGGCTCCCCAAATCAACACAGACTGTAGAGACTTCACAGTGGACTTCAAGAATCTTGAATTGTGTTCCTCTGCATTCTTCCTCCTTACTCTGGGACCTTGGTTTCCAAATAAGATGCAAAATTTGCAGTTATTTTTTTATGTAGCCTATGTAAGACACTTTTGACGTTGTTTGTTGCTCCGGAGCGTTTTAACAAAAGAGGAATATGACATTTGAAGCCCATGTCCAGGATCCCTCTGTGTGTGGTTGCTCTTGATGCACTAACTCCAGCCTCAGTCCACTCCTTGTGAAGGTCCCCAACACATTTGAATGGCCGTTTCCTGACAAGCCTCTCCAGGCTGCGGACATCCTTGCTGCTTGTGCACCTTTTTCTTCCACTCTTTTCCCTTCCATATAACTTTCTGGTAATGTGCTTTGATACAGCACTTTGGGAGCATCCAACTTTTGTAATTACCTTTGAAGCTTTCCCTCCTTATGAAGGGTGTCAATGACTACGTTTACATGCAGCCAATATTTGAGTTATGGTCGGGTTAAGGTCACTATTCGGGTTTCTGAAACATTCAGATATCCCGTTTACATGCGTGAGCAGAGAGAGTTACTCCTGTATACATGGAATTTGTAATCAATTGGCATATCCCGATGTAAACAGAAAAGTGGTACCCCAGGGGTAATATTCGAGTTTTTGCCTGTGTTTACATGGCTGTGTGTAACTGGGTTATTGGTAATATTCCGGTTTTATTAAAAGTTTTCGGATTAAAAGTTGACAAGGGTGATTACTGGTGCACTCCTCAAAATGAAGGTAATAATAAAGTAGGAGAAAAATTATCCATCCATTGTCTCCTGCTGATCTGAGATCAGGTCAAAGGTGTAACAGCTTCAGAAGAAAAAGCAAGCTATCTGTCTCTCCAGCTTTCTGGGTTAATCTGAGGCATTCTCAGGCGAGAATAGATATAGTCCCTCTAATGAATGGAAAACCACTTTGGTCATTAATTACATGCTTTCTAGCGTCAACTAGGATCTAGTAAATTCCATCAAAAATGCTATATTGAATTTATTTACTACACGTTTTTATAAACAACAGTAGACATTTATTAGACACCACCTAGAGTTCAAAAATGTGTAGGGCCACATTTTTGTTATTATTAAACACCTGGTGATGCTTAACAGAACTAAACCCAGCAAAAAAAGAAACGTCCTCTGACTTTCAGCTGTTTTTAATTTCAGTAAACTTAATGTGTGTAAATATTTGTATGAACACTAAGAGTCAACACCATAAGACATAAACTAAAAATGTTTCACAGACATGTGACTAACAGAAACAGAATAATGTGTCCTTGAATGAAGGGCGGCTCAAAATCAAAAGTACCAGTCAGTATCTGGTGTGGCCACCAGCTGCTTGAAGTACTGCAGTGCATCTCCTCCTCATGGACTGGACCAGATTTGTCAGTTCTTGCTGTGAGATGTTACCCCACTCTTCCACCAAGGCACTTGCAAGTTCCTGGACATTTCTGGGGGGAATGGCCCTAGCCCTCACCCTGCGATCCAACAGGTCCGAGACGTGCTCAATGGGATTGAGATCCGGGCTCTTCGCTGGCCATGGCAGAACACTGACATTGCTGTCATGCAGAAACTCACGCACAGAACGAGCAGTATGGCTGGTGGCATTGTCCTGCTGGAGGATCATGTCCGGATGAGCATGCATGTCTGGTAAGGACCTGGCTTACAACAGGCCTACAAGCCCTCAGTCCAGCCTCTCTCAGCCTATTGCGGACAGTCTGAGCACTGATGGAGGGATTGTGTGTTCCTGGTGTGACTCGGACAGTTGTTGTGGCCATCCTGTACCTGTCACGCAGGTGTGATATTCGGATGTACCGATCCTGTGCAGGTGTTGTTACACGTGGTCTTCCACTGTGAGGATGATCAACTGTCCTTCCTGTCTCCCAGTAGCGCTATCTTAGGCGTCTCACAGTGCGGACATGGCAATTTATTGCCCTAGCCACATCAGCAGTCCTCATGCCTCCCTGCAGCATGCCTAATCCACGTTCACGCAGATGAGCAGGGACCCTGGGCATCTTTCTCTGGGTGTTTTTCACACTCGGTATACAAGTCTCTTTAGTGTCCTGCGTTTTTAGAACTGTGACCTTAAATGCCTACTTTCAATTCAATTAAATTCAAAAATACTTTATTGATCCCAGAGGGAAATTATGTGTTTGTATAGCTCATATAATTAATTCTTTAAGGAGTTGTTGTAGATGATGATGGCTGTGGGCAGGAAGGATTTCCTGTAGCGGTCTGTATTGCAGCGAAACTGAAGAAGCCTCCAACTGAAGACGCTCTGTTGTTGTATGACTGTCTCATGAAGGGGATGCTCAGGGTTGTCCATAATATTTTTGACTTTATGAAGAATCTTTCTTTGCATCATCATCTCCAGATGTTCCACAGTTGTCCCAAGAACAGAACCAGCCTTCTTTATCAGGTTGTTTAGCCTATTTAAGTCCCTGGCTCTGATGCTGCTACCCCAACAGATGACGGCTGAAGAGATTACACTCTCCACAACAGACTTGTAGAAGATCTGCAGCATTTTGCTGCAAACCTTGAAGGACCTAAGCTTCCTCAAGAAGTACAGTCTGCTCTGTCCCTTCTTGTAGAATGTTTCACTGTTGCGCCTTCAGTCCAGTCTGTTGTCAAGGTGAACTCCGAGGTATTTATACTCCTCAACCACCTCCACTTCTTCTCCCATGATGGAAACAGTTTTTGACTTATCCCTGTTTCTTCTGAAATCTACAATCATCTCCTTTGTTTTGTTCACATTCAAGGCGAGACGATTGTTTCCACACCATGTCACAAAGCGGTCCAACAGCTCTCTGTATTCAGCTTCTTGTCCATCTCTGATACACCCGACAATTGCAGAGTCATCTGAGTATTTCTGCAGATGACAGGTCTCTGATTTGTACTGGAAGTCTGAGGTGTACAGAGTGAAAAGGAATGGTGAGAGTACGGTCCCCTGTGGTGCTCCTGTGCTGCTGACCACCTGGTTTGACACACAATTCTTCAGTCTCACAAATTATGGTCTGTTGGTCAGGTTGTCATTGATCCAGGCGATTGTGTGGGCTCCACCTGTGTCTTCAGGAGTTTCTGACAAAGCAAATCAGGCTGAATTGTGTTAAATGCACTGGAGAAATCAAAGAACATGATCCTCACAGTGCTGCCTGCTTTGTCCAGATGACAGTGGGTTGGTTGGAGTAGGTGGATGATGGCATCTTCAACTCCAACTCCACAGCGATAAACAAACTGCAGTGGGTCCTGATACGTTCTTGTTTGCTTATTCAGGGGGGCCAACAGGAGTCTCTCCAGGACCTTCATGATGTGGGATGTCAGGGCAACAAGTCTATAGTCATTGATGACTGATGGGTGAGTTCTTTTGGGTACTGGAACAAGGCAGGATGTCTTCCACAACACTGGAACCTTCTCCTGAGTTAGGCTAAGGTTGAAGAGGTGCTGCAGAATCCCACAGAGCTGCTCTGCACAGGCCTTCAGGACTCTGGGACTGACACCATCTGGACCTGCAGCCTTGTTCCGGTTCAGTTTCTCCACCTGCCTCTTCACCTGACTTTTGGAGACAGACAAGTGGGAGGGGGAGGCAAAGGGGGTAGCAGCATTTCCTGACTTGGTTGAAGTCAAACTTGTGGAATTAGAAGAGTCCATGGCTGAGGTGAAGGATAAAACATCCGAGGTGTAACAGGAAAGCTGTTGATCAGAGGAGAGTGGGATGTCGGTTTGGCTGGGAACAGGAGAGGGGGATGCTGAGCTAGTTCCTGAACTGAACCTGTTGAAGAATATGTTCAGTTCATTGGCTCTGTCCAGACTTTCATCTATCCAATCCTTCCTGTCCTTAAAGCCTGTGATCTTTCTCATTCTTGACCAGACATCTCTGATATTGTTCCTCTGTAGTTTGTTCTCCAGCTTCTTCCTGTATGCCTCCGTGCTGTCTCTGATCTTGACCTTAAGTTGCTTCTGTATACTCCTCAGTAATTCCCTATCTCCCTCCCTGAAGGCTCTTTTTTTCTTGTTTAGCAGTTCCTTCAGGTTACTGGTGATCCAGGGTTTGTTATTAGGGAAGCATCTCACTGTTCTGGTGGGGATGATGTTGTCCACACAGAAGTTTATATAGTCAGTCACACACTCAGTCATGACATTGATGTCCTCTCCATGTGCTTGACAAAGAGTCATCCAGTCTGTGGTTGCAAAACAACCCTGCAAGGCTTCTTCAGCTTCCTGTGACCGTTTTCTCACAGTTCGTTTTGACACAGGTTGCCTCTGAACAGGTGGTTTATATTCTGAACAGAGAAAAACAAGATTGTGATCTGATTTTCCCAGAGGAGGTCTTGGTTTGGACATGTATGAATCCTTTACATTTGCATAAAACAAATCCAAGGTCCTGTTTTCTCTTGTAGAGCAACTGACAAACTGTTGAAATTTTGGAAGTGTAGTAGAGAGGGAGGCATGATTAAAATCATCAGATATTGCCACAAATGCATTGGGGTGCTGTATCTGTAGCTTAGCAACAACAGAACTGATGACATCACATGCAGTGTCGGAAACGGCTGAAGGTGGAATGTAAACAACTGCCAAAATCACACTGGTGAACTCTCTTGGTAAATAATATGGACAAAAACTCACTGCCAAGAGTTCAACATCTGGGCTGCAGAGACCACACTTCACAGTAACATGTCCTGGATGACACTATCTGTTGTTGACAAGCACTGCTACTCCACCACCTTTTCTTTTTCTGCTCGTCTTCAGATCTCTGTCTGCTCGTACAGTCAGGAAGCCTGGCAGACAGACTTTGGAGTCGGGGATATGATCCAGCAGCCACGTCTCAGTAAAACACATAACACTGCATTCACGGTACTCTGGCTGAGTCCTTGTAAGGGCTTGGAGTTCATCCATCTTGTTAGCCAGTGATCTTACGTTGCCCATTATGATCGATGGAAGAGATGGCTTGAACTTCCTCTTTCTCGTTCTCCTTTTCGCTCCTGCTCTGCATCCACGTCTCCTCATCAACTCATCAGGGATTTGTGGTTTCAGTTGAGGTATTATTTCAGCTTTTGCAATGTTAATCAGCTGCTCCCGGCTGTAAACCACATTGTTGCCATGGTTACGCATCATAACAAATTGTCAAAAAGGGAAAAATTTACAGCACAAATCCTTCCAGCTTCACATCACCAAAAACTAGAAAGTATACAGATCAAAAAAATGCAATCTTCTTTAGGAAAAAGAGGAACCAATGTACAAAAGACCAAAACTTAATATGTAGCCAACAGAGCCACTCCAACATGCAGCCACCCAGAGCAGCGCAATTTCTGTAAGCTGTTAAGGTCTTAACGACCATTCCACAGGTGCATGTTAATTAATTGATTATGGTTAATTGAACATGCATGGAAAACATTATTTAAACCCTTTACAATGAAGATCTGTAAAGTTATTTGGATTTTTACATTATTGTTGAAATACACAGTCCTGAAAAAGGGACGTTTCTTTTTTTGCTGAGTTTAGTTGGTGAATAGTGGTACAACCAGAAAACCTTCCTAAGTAGGTGCTCACTTGACATCGTGATCAGATGCCCAAACTCCCTCAACTGACTCCATTCAAAGCAGAGGAGCAGATCTCAGTATCGTGTTTCTAAGGCTGGCACTGACCACTGTGCAGAGGAAGCCTATTTTGCCCTAAAATATGTATCTGCAACTAGTCTAAAATGTTTAGTCCTAAGCAAAGGTGTCAACTAACAAAATACAAATACTTCGTTACCTTACTTAAAAAATTTTGGGTATCTATACTGTAGTGGCTAGCATGTACTCAACAGGCGGGTAGTGTAGACGGAGCTAAAGCTGAGCAGTAAACTCTCAACAGCGTACTTGTGCCTCATACACCACGTGACCCCAAGTGGCTGATTACTGGCAAATAGACAATATAAACCAGACAGGTTTACCCTTTCTAGCAACTTTATTAACCAGACCAGCTCCAGTTCTGATTCCTCCACACACCTATTTGGCACATGGTGCAACATGTCAATCCTGACAAAAGATAAAAATGTTTTCCAAAACGCCGAACTAAATAATAGAAAGTAACACAAACCTCATAACAGAATAACAGTAAACAAAGGCGATATAACCAATTTAATAACTAAATATTACCCATAATGCATCCTGATCACTGACTGCCCTTACGGCAGACAGGATCATTACAATACTTTACTGAAGTAATTATCTATGGGCCTACTTTTTACTTCTACTCCTTACATTTTCACACAATTATCTGTACTTTCTACTCCTTACATTTTAAAAATAGCCTCGTTACTCCTGCTTCATTAAGTCTTTTATTAAGAAGACACACAAAAAACGATCTAAAAATGCGCCAACTGGATAGAATTTGACAGCATTTTGATCATAATTTTAAACATCTACCAGTCGGACACCCCGCTGTAGGCGATCCATTGCGTACTGTGCACACGAGGTCCCGTTAACCGAATATTTCCATATTAGTCCGGTTTTTTGTTTTTTACAACGGTGACGGAAAATCCAAAGGCCTCTTGTCATTTTGACAGATTATAATTCACACCCCTGACAATTTGGTGCAGACGCGCAGACATTTTTAGGTTTGAGTTGAAGCGCGGAGTACAAGTAACTGAATCAATAAATTAATAAGAAGAAGATTTCCATGAAGCCATCTGAGCATCATCTCAGACCGGGAGGCTTTGGAACGTGACTGTTACCAGTGCGGCTGGTTAAAGATGTGCTTCAAAGAGCCCCGTGTTGTACCAAACACCCGCGCAAAAAGAGCGCATACCACGAAATTCTTTCCTGCTGAAGTGATATGAAGCTGGGTTCAGGGAGTCTTTCCGACTTCTGATCACTTGAATCAGAGAAATGTTCCCTGATTTCAAAACTTTGGCTGAAGTGGAGCTTTTACTTCCAGTCTCCAGTGCATCAGCGCGGATTCAGCCTCTAGAACAGTGGTTCCCAACATGAGGTTCGTGTGCCCCAAGGGGGTCATTAGAGATTGCAGGGGTCTGAACAATCTTGTCTGTGCTGAGGTTGTAAGACTTTTGTTGATACTATTCTTAATTTATATATATATATATATATATATATATATATATATATATATATATATATATATATATATATATATATATATATATATATATATATATATATATATATGTATATATATATATGTATATATATATATGTATATATATATATGTATATATATATATATACATATATATATATGTAAATATAATGTATATTGCATTGCACTAAAATTAATACATGTTAATGGGCATATATGCAGCTGAAACAGGTAGCCTAGTGTGTCCCAAATGTTTCAAGATTAACATTTTTATATAACATTACAATCATTATGGGCTTTCTTTTTTTTGGGGGGGAGCTTAAGCTTTATTCTTTAATGTTATTTTTTAAAATACATTACTTTTTACTTTTATACTTTAAGTAGTTTTGAATCAAGTACTTTTTTACTTTTACTTGAGTAAAAAACTTGACTTGACTTCTACAGAAGTCTTTTTAAACCCTAGTATCTATACTTCTACTTGAGTATTGAATGTGAATACTTTTGACACCTCTGGTCCTAAGTGCCCAAGTAGAAGGCAACTGTATTTATTCTATTGTTTATTGAATATGTTTTGGCTTTCATCAAAAAGGATTCTGAATTTAGTATGAGAGGTATATTGTCTTCAAGAAACAAGAGAAGAAATTCAGTTGTCTTGTTAAGCACTCAATGTCTGGACTCTACACCAGTGTAAAATGTTGCAGTATCACTTTTAACAGAGGGGAGAGCATATTACTCCCATTTTATCCTTTTTGCAATGACAACCTGTTCACTTTAAAATTAGTTATTTGAAAGTATTTTCTTTGTCAGTGTTCCTAGATTTGTTGTTAAGTTTTTTATTTTCCTTTTTGGGTTCCATCCTCTGTGACAGTCTCACACAGTGAAAATATCCATGTTGACCACATGAAGGTTTGTGTGTCATGCCTTGCTCTACATTTGCTCACAATTCTGGGTGTGGGCAGTGTGGTTGTGACTTAATAACAAAGTGGACCTGCTTTGCATCCATTTATACTGCAGCTGTAAATAACCCTGACCTGACCAGTTAAAAGTAAGACAACGAAGAGCTGTGGCTGTATTTCTACAAAAATCCTTTACCTTGCATTTTGGATTCATGCAGTTTACAATCTCCACTTCTGAGATAAAACAAATGATACGGGATGTTACATTGTTTAAAAGTAACCTTTGATTAAATTTAGTGTTCTGATAATAAACTTTGCAAACTTAAATATCCACAAACAAACAATTAATTAATTATTTTTTTCCTTTTTCAGGAGTGTTCTCCGTATGCTGCCCACCTATATGATGCTGAGGATGCCAACACACCAATGAGGGCTCTGCCTGGACTATGTGGATATTACTGCTCAGATTTCTGGCTGCAGTGTCGATACACACTCAGCCTGCTCTTGGAGGATTTAGGGAGGCCACAACAGTTTGCCAACTTCACTGCCGCAATAGAGGAGGACCGCAGAAGGTTCTGTGACTTTCTGGAACTCAAGGACAAACAGTATTGCTACCCAAATGTTTTAAAGGATGCAGGTATGGGTTCATTTAATACCCCTGACAGTGAATAATGAAACAAAGAGATTAAATATTCCTATAAACAGTGGAGCAAAAAAGTATTTGGCAGCCACCAACTGTACAAGTTGTCCCACTTATAAAGATGGGAGAGATCTGTAATTGTCATCATAGGTACACTTCAACTGTGAGAGACAGAAAGTGAAAAAAAACAGTAAATCACATTGTAAGATTTTTAAAAGTTTAAGAGTTTATTTGAATGATGTTTCAGAAAATAAGTATTTGGCCAATACCAAAGTTCATTTCAATCCTTTGTAATGTAACCTTGGTTGACAATGATAGAGGTCTAATTGTTTCCTGTAGGTCTTCACTAGTATTGTGCACACTGTAGCTGGTATTTTGGCCCATTCTTCCATGCAGATCTTCTCTAGAGCTGTGATATTTTGGGGGTGATGCTGGGCAAACATACTTTCAACTCCCTATTGAAGATTCTCTATTGGATTGAGGTCTGGAGACTGGCTAGGCCACTCCAGAACCTTGAAATACATTTTACATAGCCACTTAGCTACACAGCCTTCATTGCCTGTGCGGTGTGTTTGGAATCATTGTACTGCTGGAAGATCCAGCTACGTTTCATATTCAATGCTCTCACTAATGGAGTATTTGACCCAAAATTTCACGATAAATGGCCCCATTCATTCTTTCCTTAATACAGATCAGTCGTACTGTCCCCTTTGCAGAAAAGTAGTACCAAAGCATAATATTTCCACCCCCATGCTTCACAGTGGGTATGATGTTCTTGGGTACTTATTCCTTCTCCAAACACAGCGGGTGGTGTTTATACCAAAGAGTTCTAATTTGTTTTTCATTGGACCACATGACCTTCTCCCTATCCTCCTTTGGATCATTCAGATGGTCTCTGGCAAACTTTAGACTGGCCTGGACATGTGCTGGCTTAAGTACGGTTGATGTTTCAAGCGCTGCAGGATTTAAATTCATGACAATGTAGTGTATTACTAATAGTAACCTTTGTTACTATGGTCCCAGCTCTCTTCAGGTCATTAACCCGTTCCCCTTGTAGTTCTGGACTGTTTCCTCACAGTTCTCAAGATCATGATTACCCCATGAGGTGAGAGCATGGAGCTCCAGGTCAAGGGAGATTGTCAGTGATTTTGTATTTATTCCAATAATTTAATTTTTTTAAGACTTGATCCAAAAGTGGATCTCTTCTAACAAAGCTGCTTGATGATTGTAGATTGACTCATCGCAGTCTTATGCAGGTGTAAAATCTTGTCTCTGGTGTCCTTAGACAGCTCTCTGGTCTTGACCATGGTGGAAGTTGGAGTCTGACTGTTTCAATGTGTGGACAGGTGTCTTTCGTACAGATAACAAGTTCAAACAGGTTCCATTAATACAGGTAACCAGTGGAGGATAGATGAGCTTCTTAAAGAAGAAGTAACAGGTCTATAAGAGCCAGAATTCTTGTTTGTTTGTAGGTGATAAATTCTTAAATTCTGCACCATTATACAAATAAATTCTTTAAAAATCATACAATGTGATTTTCTGGCCGTTCTTTTACATTCTGTCTCTCACAGTTGAAGTAAACCTATGATGAAAGTTACAGTCCTCACTCATCTTTTTAAGTGGGACAACTTGTACAATACTTGCTAAATACTTTTTTGCCCCACTGTATATAAAGCTGCTTTTTTCCTGTCTCCAGAACTAAATGCTAACCTCGGCTTAGTACTTGAGGATTCTAAAGGCTGTCTGGAGGTCTGCCTGCAGGAAGTTGCCAATGGTCTCCGTAACCCTGTGGCCATGATCCATCCAGATGATGGGAGCCATCGCTTCTTTGTTGCAGAGCAGTTGGGTTATGTCTGGGTGTATTTGGCTAATGGCTCCAGAATTGACCGTCCTTTCCTCAACCTCACACATGCTGTGCTTACATCTCCATGGGCTGGAGATGAGAGGGGATTCCTCTGCATAGCCTTGCATCCAAGGTCCTTACTTCTAGTTCTTCATGAATCTTATGTCCAGAACTACACAATTTCATTTTGTGCAACATTTTTAGATGAAAATGCAACTAAACCTAAATGAAAAGTAAAAAGCAGAAATTTACATTGAGAGTTACTTCTTTTTTTAGGTTTACCACAGTCAGAAAAGCCTATGTTTACTACTCTGTGTCTGTCAAGAAGGAGGAGAGAATAAGAATCAGCGAGTTTACCCTCTCATCACATGATGATAACCAGCTAGATCACTCATCTGAGAGGTACAAACCTAAAGTTTTCCCTACATACATGTCTTTAAGCAGAAGCATATTCATCATTATATACATACATTTATATGTCACCTCATACAGAACAATCCTGGAGGTTGTGGAGCCGGCATCTAATCATAATGGTGGACAGCTGCTTTTTGGCCACGATGGATATCTGTACATCTTTATAGGAGACGGTGGACGAGCTGGAGACCCTTTTGGAAAGTTTGGGAATTCACAGAACAAGTCAGTATAATTTAACTTTTTCATTTTTGCTTACATAAATGATGTTTGAAGTTGCATTTGTAATCTTAGCTCTGTGAGCTGCACTGACTGGGTTAGAATAGCCATTTTTTCATTTCTCTTTTACCAATAAAGGTGTCATCACTAAATAGATTCTCTGACAATTAATATTAACCATTCGACTCATTATTTTAGGTTTGCAGACTAAATAATGTTGATCATATTTGCAACCCTTTAAGAGCAGGGTATAGAGTGCTTTGTCAAGTATGATATCGACACTACAAAACACTGAGTGATGTAATGAGGGTACAGTGTGTGGCTAGAAAAAACTGGAAAGTGGCAAGCAGCTAATCTTCACCCTCAGCCTTCAAGACTATATCTATCTCAACCTGTTGTGCTATCTTTGTAATTACCAGATCGACACTTCTTGGCAAAGTTCTGCGCATTGACATTGACAACAATGATGAAGGTGTTCCCTACAGTATTCCCTCTGACAATCCATTCGTAGAAGAACAGGGAGCAAAGCCTGGTAAATCCTTTCAATTCTGATCAGGTCTGAAATGAACAGATTATCTAGAATTTTAGATTACAGCTCAGATATGTGAAATCTTATATTGAAGAGTAGTGAAGAAAGCAGCTTCTGTTTTTTACAAAGATGCATAGTTAGACTTTCTTTATAAGTTACCTTTTTCATCCAGCCCATACAAAGTGTGTAACTATCCTGTCACCTTTCTTTCTTTGCAGAGATTTATGCCTATGGAGTTCGCAACATGTGGCGATGCTCCATTGACCGTGGTGACCCTGTTACAGGCGCAGGCAGAGGCAGGATGTTTTGTGGTGATGTTGGCCAGAACAAATACGAAGAAATAGATCTCATTGTTAAAGGTAGGAGGTTACAGAATATTGGGCTTTTTTAACCTAAAGTCCTTTATATTAAATGTGTGCAGAAGATGAAAATAGACACACTTTATAATTCCTCTTTTTGAAGGACTGCTTTAATCAGTAGTTTTTGATGTGCAAAAACAGCTTAAAGTGCAACACAAAAGACTCATGCAAAATCTCATGTTCACTAATTGGATAAAAAATAATAAAAAATAATGTTAATTCATTGACGGAATAAAACAAATTAAATGTCAATGCATTTCTACAATTCTGATTTAACAAGAGTGATCACTGAGAAGAGCCTGAATGTTAAAGCTTTAATGTTTCAGACAAACAGAACAAATTGCAAAGCCTGGTGAGTAAACAATTGCTTAGAAGCAGGGTCAAATTTAACTCTAAACATAAAGATGTAAAAAATAACAAAATCTGCCAAGTGTCCCTGAGGTGGCAAATATGACTGTGTTGAGTCTAGACGCGTGCATGAAGCAAGTCAAAGCTAAGAAAAAGGTAATGCTTCTGTTTAGTCCAGTTACTCTGTGTCTTCTCCAAATTGAGCTCCAATCTGCTCCAAAAAAAGTTAAGACAGAGATGACTTTTTAGCATCCAAACAAAGATGTTTAAATTCAGGCTTAGTTTCGCCATCTTTACCAACTTTTTAGCAGCATTAGACATCTTTATGTTCACATCTTCTCACGGTTTACCCACATTTACATAATGTATTAACTCAAGGCAATGCTTTTACTCCAGTGTTTTGAACTATATTTGGTTTAGAGGATAATCCTTTTCCGCTCATTAAAATATTATGTACAGGTTTGATGATATTTGGAAGAGAACATAAAATACAATTTCTAACCATATAAAAGTTGTATGTGTATGTGGGAGAGAGATTATTTTAATTATCACATTTCCTGCATAATTAAGTGGAGAAGTACAAAAATGAGAAGAAAAATAACTTTTGGTTGTGACACTTAACTTTGTGAGCCCTTTATTCAAAGGAGGAAACTACGGATGGAGGGCCAAAGAAGGCTTTAGCTGCTATGATCGCAAGCTCTGTCAAAACTCATCTTTGGGTGAGTTATTCTGCATTGTTCAAATATGATAAAATCATGAAAATATTTCAAGAAATGAAGAACATTTTCCAAGCAACTCATGAGGACTAAAAAGTAAAAACATGTGTTGTGTTAATGAGATATAAGGTTGTCCTGTATCTCTCAATTTCCAGATGACATTTTGCCAATCTTTGACTACCCCCATAAGCTGGGGAAATCGGTGACAGGGGGATACGTCTACAGAGGTTGCGAGATGCCAAACCTAAATGGACTTTACATCTTTGGGGATTTCATGAGCGGGTAGATGTCAACATCATTCATTAAAATTTTCCAACCTGTGAAAAGATATTGATATTTTGTGCTTTCTGGATAAATATGGAGAAGCCAGACATTTAAGAAGCTAGACAAATCGAACATGGTAAACAAATGGCTTGTATGCCAAAAAGGACTAACATGTTAAACTATGAACATGATTATGACTGTTGGGTTGTTAAAGAAATACATGTTTGAACAAATTCATTTTATATGTAGCACCTCGCTAGAGATACAGTAGCATTGATTTCTACATTTATGGGAATATTTATTTCTTGTCAAGTACAGCATTCAGTTGGATATTTCTAAATATGTGCTTAGGATCACATACATTGACGAGAAAAAGAAAATCTTAATTACTGCCAGTACAGTCATAAAAGGCATTAAGTAAAACTTTGCTCTTTCAATGGGATTTGAGAGAGAAAGATGCTTCCATATGCTGCTATTTAAAAGTGATTGATTAATTGATCATCAGTAGGTGTGACTACCTCCATTAAAAGAGATGTGGCGCTTTGCTGTTCTGAGTCCCACCAGTTTGTAATAATATAATGCCAATGTGGAAAGGCACCAACCATGACCTCAGAGCAGCAGACTGTTAATTTCTTGAAAACATTTAAGGCTGTTAAGTCTCTTGAGGAGTGCCAAGCAAAGCATGCTGGCAAAAATACTGCTGCTGAGGGTGGTTGGTTCTAGCTCCTGTTGAACTGTGGAGTGCACTTGCTGTAGGTTTTCCTAGACTCTATTGACTGTCTAACTATTTTGTCTAATGACTGTATTTAAGTGCATCCCTTTCTGTTTAGGCGTCTAATGTCTTTAAAGGAGAATGAGGCTACAGGTGAATGGCAGTATAATGAGATCTGCATGGGAAGAGACCAGACCTGCAAATTTCCTAAGCTCATCAACAGTTACTATAGATACATCATCTCCTTTGCTGAAGACGAAGCAGGTAATTGCTGTGTTTGAATATTCACATTGTTACTAGGATCTCCAGGAAACTATAGATATTTTTATGATCAGTAAATTGAAAAAACCTTAATAGGCAGAAAAAAAGTATTTGTACCCCACACATAGCATAGAACATACTGTACAGTTAAATAACCTTGTTTCTTATGAGTAAGGAGATGTTTACAGTAAAGTCTGGTTTGAATTAGCAGCTGCTGATTCATGAGGTAAAATGTTGCACGTTTCCACTTTTTCCTGTTTTTTTAAAGCTCTTTATAATTATTGCTGTTTATAGCAATGGATTAACAGTTATAGCAAATAATGAATACCTTTTAAACACATTCTCTGATAATTTAGAAAATTACATTATTTATAATGCTATTTATATTTCACTTAGTTTCTTCAGTATTAATCTTCTTGTTTAACCTATTTTACCATCTCGTCCCTATGATTATGGTTTTTCCTTTGTCTACACTTAATGTATATGATTTCCTTATTCTTCCTTCCTGTTTTTTGCTGTTTTCCCATCTGGTTCCTTTTATCTTTCCTTCCTGTGTATGACTATCCCTGCCCCATACCCCCTTCTTTCCTCTGAACATCTTCCAGGAGAACTGTATTTCTTAGCCACAGGAGTCGCGAGTGCCACAGCCAGATCTGGGGTCGTCTATAAAATAGTGGATCCTTCCAGGTAGCAAAATACAGCAGCCACACTTTCATCAACCTTTTTTTTAACAATCTGGATAGTGTTAAAGCTCATCCTTACTTATAGCCTCTGGTGGAAACAGAGAGAAGAAATATAACATTGCCGATTTACAAAGATATTAATTTTATGGAGGGATTAGTGAAAAATGTCATCAATAGGAAGTCAGGAATATGTCCTGGATTAGTTCACCTGTGCATTGAGATTAAATAATATGGAACAGGTTAAGGTAAATATCTTTTATTTAAAACTACATAAAAGCAAGATTCCTGTAGAAAAATCCTTCATAAGCTCAGAGCTGCGCTGAAATACCAAAGGGAGTTCAAAGGAAAACCTTAAAAATTTATCATAGAGCTGTTGATAGGACACATAAACCATGAGCCATTTATGATTCTGTGTTGTCTGCTAAGTCAAACACACAAATTAGATTGCAGTTCCATCTTTGAATTAAAAAAGAAAGCAGAACCCCCAAACCACATGTTGGAAATCAGCAACATTTTATTTTTTTGGCATTCATAAGACTTTTATGTAAGGTTTCCACAGCTTTGCAAAAACTTCTGCAAGCACATGAATAGACAACTATTCTAAAAACAAATTCTTCCCTTTTTCTTGACCAGCTGGAACCTCTCAAACTTCACCCTGCCATTGGTCAGTTGGACATTTTTGGTAACCAAACTCAGCAATACTTATGCTGAAACATCTGGCTTTATAGATAAGCCTTTTTCCTCTGATAATACTTGACAAAAGCAATGTAGTCACACAAGAATCCACTCATGCTGTTCAAACGTAATAACCAGACTTCTAGGTGTCATTAATTTGACTCCTATTGTTCCCCCTGAGCATCCAGGAAGGCTAAATACCCTAATAAAATGATTAATTAATTGAAGAAAATGCATTAAATGACACACTGGAAAACTGAATCAAGTACGTGAAAAGCAGTAAAATAAATGTAATACATTCAAAAAGTAGACAGTAATAGTTTTGTGGATCAGTTTATCAGTATACAATCTACTAAACTGTAGATAGTAACTTTTACCAAAACCATATGGGGGATATTCCCTTAGTCTCCATCAGGTGAGTACATACTCACTGTTTAGGAAAAATTAAAGCATAGTAAATTTCTCAACTTAAGTAACAAAAAATATTTTCCCCATGAAATATTTTATGACAAACACAGGCTGTTATATTTTCCTCAGTTTACCAAGTCAAATACATTTTAACTAAGCTATAGATGTAAGCCTGTAAGAAAAAAGAATGTAACCCAAGTAACATACAGTATATTATACACATTCACGTTCTGGTTAAATTGATTCTTATTCATTGTGAAATTGTTCTGAAGTACAATATACTTCAATTTATGAGTTACCAGAAAATAAATGTTTCTGTCTAAAAAAATAAAAAAATAAAAAACCAGAAATATTGTCCACTTCTATATGTCAAATTTATTATAGTATAAAGGTAACTCTCATCCTCTTGCCCTACCATGAGACTCTTGACTTTGTTAAGCTAAGATTACTCGGAAAGTCTTTAAAAAACATTTAGATTCTATGCTAACATGTCCATTTAAACGGCAACTGTTTATTTCTCTGCAAAAACATCATTTGCAACTGCTAATTCATTTGCTCTAAAAATCTATCAGTAAAAATGAATCATTAGTGGTATAGCCTTGGTCAAAGAGACACTGCAATGACAGTGGCTTGCTTCAATATGTATAGTACAGGAATTTAAATGGTCTCCCCTGCTCTACTTCCTGTTTTCTATATAGCCATTTTAATTCAGGTGTACAACTTGTAGACCTAATGCCTGGTTCAAATGCATTTTAAAAGTAAATCATGCAGACATCAAAAACAGGCCATACCACCTAATGCATGTGTAACATCTTGTTTCCTTTCTTGACCACGCAGACGAGCACCACCTGGAAAATGCAGCATCAAGCCTTTGCCTGTCAAGATAAAGGGAAAACTCATTCACTTCTACCCCAAAGAAGGTATGTAATGGAGGGACGGGGGATGACAGTAGCCTACTTCCACTGTGTAGCCTGAAGTGCCCAACCAAACTGAAATTGCACAATATTGTCTCGAACACAAAGTAAATTAGAATAATTTTCCCTTTAATCTTGGTTAGTGGGTGTAATGTTGTTTTTAAGGATTTATTTTGGGCAAGTTGGATTTATTCTTTGTGTATGATTAGAACCAGACTGATCCAGACTTTGAGAATTTCTCCAATGACTTTGGCAGTTTGTTACTATGTTTCACAGGAAGGTAATGTGTCAGTTGTTTTCCAAGTAAATTACTCTCAAAATAGGTTAGAGATTTCCCTGTGTGCTATAACTCATGTTGTCAGAAATATGTTTGTAGTTTACAGATAGTATAACATGCCTTCTATCATTTATGAAAGTCCAAATTTGTATTTTTAATTGTTATATAACCTTTGTTTGCAGAGTTTGTAATCAACAAAAAACCAACCACAACACCTGTTCCCACCACAACCACTCCAAAAACTACAACTACAAAGAAACAGACAATACGAAGACCAATAATTATAATAAAACCGCCGATGCCAACAAGACAAACAAGGAAAATAGTACTACCGAAGCCAACAACAGCAGCCGCAAGAAAGGCAACGAGACAGACGACGCAACGTGCACCAATAAAGACAACGTCAACCACAACAGTAAAACCAACTGTCCTGAGGGTCACAACAATTCCCGTCACAACTCCGTCCACTGGTAGGCCTGCTGGTGCACCTGCTTTTCATCCTAGCTCAACTGCCTATTCACATTCTGGCTCAGCTGTTAACACATCCTCTAAATCTGCACGCAGACCATTTCACACCGAGGTGCGAGGAGAGGGAACCCGCATTAACCCTGGTGCTTTTCTGTTCTGCACTATGTTCTTCCTTTATGCTATATCAGTTCAATATCAATTGACTGAGTAAACTCTAACTCTTAGGATGCCTTTAAAAAGGATTGCTTTCAATCAACAGTCAGACTGTGATTAGCTAAGCGTCTTGTTGAATAGCAACCCGATAAAGGAGACAGCTGCTGTGTTAGATAACACTGTGCCCTTGGTCTCCATAACTTTCCGCTCCAGGGTTCCAAAAGATTGAATATATTAGTTTTTCTTTTTTTTGCTTAACAGGGTAATGTCAAATAAAAACAGCTTTATAATTTTGTATCTGAGTCTAGGAATATCCTTTTATGGCTTTGTGAAAGTTTTGACAAAATTTAGATTTTTGTTGTTGTTTTTTAACTTTGTGTAGGACTTTATTAGTATGTAATAGATTAACAGATATTTTTAGGCTATATAAAGCAAAATTCATCCTGTAGAGCCCATACACCCTAAGTCACAGAATAACTTTACTTGTGTTTCCCTGGCAAAATGCTCTTTGGTGCTACTTCACCACCTTCTTTGGTTTTCATTTAGGGTATAAAATTCCATGATAAAATATTTTTCATGGTCAGCAATCGGATCTGCAAATTGTCAAAGAGAAAAAAACCTGCCTTTGAACTGATTTATAGACGAATATTCACTTCAAAGTGATGAATGATTCAAGTCGATTTAAAGGGAATACTATGCCAGGATTTGCAGTTAGGAGGAGTTTGCTGAAGTGATGATACTAATACTTTCCTCTTTTAATGTTTTTGACTAACTGTTCCAACCAATTGCAAAATGTTATGCTAAAAAACAAAGGATGTTGAGAAGAAAACTACTGCTCATTTTTGGCTGCAAATTTAACATCTCACTCACCATGAAACCTACCTGTCAGTTCTTGAAACATAATTAGCTCACCGTTAGAAAAGTTAATGGTTGGCTAAAACCTTGCAAACATAGATAATTAGTTATTCGTCAGCTCGTAGTATGTCTGCAGGGATATGACGTTAGTGTATCTCTCATGGATCGTGTGAGAATTTAGGAATTAATAAGGTGCTAAGATTTGGGAATGTGAAATCAGGCAAATCAATAGAAACATCATCTGAAGCCCTTGGCCGGCCTTTTGCCATTGAAGTCTGTACATGTTTTCACATACTGACAGTTCATTTTGCCCTCAATATTTTGAGAATAACCAGAAGGGTTTCCATAAAAATCCAAACAAATCAATTCATAAAAGTCGGATTTCCCTGCCCAGCTTGTGTAACAGAAGTTACACTAGTGCGGTTTTTGGTATAAAAAGCTAATTTTAAAACAACCAGACTGCTAAACATTCATGGTTTTTTGTGTGTGTTTATTTTAAATGAAATTATTATTCTGGCAGGCAAAGATTAGCATAATTTTACCATTATTATTATTATTTCTATAAGTCTATTCTACAATAGAGTTTCTTTGTTTGCACATTTTTAAAAAGTAAAAATATTACTCAAGTATTTATAAGTTTAAATGTTAAAAAAGTTAATTAAATTAAAGTAAATTATTTAAAATAATCACAAAAGTATTAATAATCTCTATGATTGTGTTGTTCTCTGATCTTGTTTTAATATTAATATGTACTCAAAAACAAACTTGAAACATGCCAGTTGCACAAAGTTATGTCAGACTCAGGTAAAGAAAAAATTTAAATGACCATCAATTCCTGCTTACATGCTTTTTCTTTGGCTGGTACAAAAATTTGTTGCAGGACAAATTCTTATTTATATGTCTTATATTTGCACTACTTTAAATCAAGTACCGGGGGCTAATTTATTTTGAATAAATGTTTCTTCTTCAGCTTCAGCTCGGACAATCATCCTTGTGTGTGTGTGTCAATGTTTTTTGTTTGTTGCTCTTCACAATAACATCACTCTCAAAAAACTGAAAACACTAATTTGGTTTAATATGGATATCATATAGATATCTTAAAGGGATATTCCATCCTGAAGTTAAATTAAATTTTTTTGCCATCTTCCCCAGAGTTAGATAAGTGAGTAAACACATTTTGTAATCAGCCTAGTCATTTTCCTAATCTGACAGTAGTCAGTTTGCTTTTGCTTAGCATAAACAACATAATTGAATGGGAACAGCTAGCATTTTGTGTGCAAAAGTGATGAAAATGGTTGGCAATTAGGCTTATACCCAGTAGAGCTTTTTGAAGGAACAGCATGGTAAGTTGCAAAAAAATGGCAGAAAACATGACAGACATAGATGATGACTCAAACTAAGGCAGTAAAAACTCCATGCAGCTCACACATTTGTGCTCACGGAAGTAGGTGGCTTTTGCGTCGCTGCGTCATTGTCCATGCCATTTGCTGTGGCGGCTTACAGCGTGCTTTGTCGTAACGTAGTCCCAATTCTAAATCGGCTCCTGTAAATTTCTTTGTGTTACTTATTGTCATTTGCAATTGATATGATTATTGAGGCCACCAGGAATAATTAGGATCATTATTGAGTAATTTTTATCACTTTTTTCACACAAAATGCTAGCTGTTACCATTCACTTGCATTGTTTATGCTAAGCTAAAGCAAACAGACTGCTGCCAGATTAGGAGAATGAATAGGCTGGTTACAAAATGTTTTTTTCTCACTTATTTATCTCTGGCAAAGCTGGCAACAAACTAAATTTCACTTAGGGGTGGAATATCCCATTAATGCTCAAATATCTTCCAGTGTGGTTCAATTGAAACGATTCAGCAAGAAAGAGAGGACCAAAATTCTCCTGGAGATGTAAAAGCGTCATTGTTGGTTGTCACAAATGCTTAATGCAAATGGTTGACACCAAGGATGGCAGAACCAATCATTAGGTTTAGGCAACTATATCTTTTGAACATTAGACTGTGTTGTTTTGGATAGCTTCCTGTACTTAACAAAATCCTTCTTTGAAAATGACATTTTATATTTACTCAGGGTCTTTTTGTCTGAGGCTAAAAAAAATTGATGATTGGTATCATTTAAATGTGTCAAAACAGCAAAAACTGAGAATTTGTAAAGGGGTGAATACTGTTTCATGGTACTGCAAATAAAATCACAACCACCTATAAAACACTCACAAATATTTATGTGTACTGTATGCAATTCTTCTTGCAATCCAGTAATTTCTGTTTCAGTCCCATAATTCTATAAATTTTGTAAATTGGATTATTTTCTGTTATTGGACTTAGCTAAAATATGTTGATAACAAATTGGCAAAAATAAACTTTTTATTCAAATATATCACATTTTAAACATATTTGATGAGTTGAACAATTACTCAATCTGTCAATTACATATTTGCATGTTTGTCATATAACTGTTGACACACATGAAAAAATAAACTCATAGCTTACACTCTCTTAACCTATTTGCATAATTTTGTTGCTAGAAATCCATTAATAAGTAACTGATGTGAATACTTTTAATTGCAGCCTTAATTTAGACGTGTTTCCACTATTGGAACTTTAGGGTTATTTCTCCGGCTCACATCTGACCTGGTAAATCTGTTGACCCACTCTTTTCGCCGTTGTGTTTCCATACAAAATTGAACATTTAAGGAATTAGCTAAGACATTCACATATCACGACCGTTTCAGCCGTAAATAGCGTCTCCTTTTAGTGCCAAAAGACGCCCACAGGTGCAGAAATAACAAGATAGAGTGGAAGAAGCAAATTGTGTTGCTACGTTTCTGTTTGCTATGTTGTTATAAACTGCTTCACCAGCAACTATTCCAGTTTTACAAAGCCAGTTGTTTGGTGATGTCTGCTCATTTCCCTCTGGGTTAAAAACCAGGTCGGCTCGGTGAAGTGGAGAAATGCACATACCATGAAAGTCTGGTAAAATTACCCTGAAGTTCCAATAGTGGAAACGTGTCTATTACTGCAGTGCACCTATTATTCTAAAACAAGAAGACTGATTTATTTGCTTTACAATGATGCATCAGGACCATTGTAAATGTAAATAAATAAAAAAAGCTGAGGGGACGATGAACTTTACAGTAACAGTTTATATTTGTCATATTTTTGATGACAAAACAGATATTGTAAACCCAGAAATTCGACAGAAAACATGTCTCAAATCTAACAGAAAATAAGTCTAAACATCTATATAATAAGTCTATTTATCCTGACTTGTTAAAGCCTCCCAATGATCAGGTAACAACATATGTAAAGATGATAAACAGGGTCATTCCAATATATGGATACCATTTATTTTTTATAGTTTTTAAAATGGAATTAAGTAGCATATATATCCAACTGCTGAAAATGGACAATGGTCAATCTCAAATTATTTTATTTTATTTTTATGAGGTTTTTAATCTAGAGATGGTTGCATTTTAAACCACAATGACAGATATCTTTATTGTGTAGATAGTGAACACCGGAGGATGCCTCTACCACACTCTCAGGCTAACTCTCAGCGCTCTTAAGCTAGCTCAATGCTAAAGGGGAACACACATCTGGAGTGCTGTGGTGCCTCATGTTAAATGATGAATGCCGTTGGCACCTTTAATACTGAGGGAATGCATTGTGCTGAAAGGCCGACACAAACTCCACAAGAGCTTTTCCCTTTAGATTATTGGCCTGAAGTGAAAAAGGCCAGAACATATTTCTTCACTTCAGCTGAGGACAGTTTTATAAGAGGTGCTTAAGCTTTGGAATGGAGCAGTGCTGGCCACCAACCTGACACTGCTGGTGTTAGGAATTTCATAAAAATTTCATAGCCTGGTTCTGTTGGAGGTTTCTTCCTGTTAAAGGGGAGTTTTTCCTCTCCACCTTCGCTACATGCTTGCTCAGTATGAGGGATTGCTGAAGGATTGCTGTGGTTGGAAAGTCTGCATCAACGGGGCCCAACCTCACACCAATGACTGACGCAATCTGCTGGGATTCCTTAAATAGGAAACTTTTTAACTGATTGGAATGTTTGTATAAATGTATTGAAATGACTTCTTGTTAAGTGCCTTGAGATGACATCTGTTGTGAATTGGCGCTATATAAATAAACTGAATTGAATTGAATTGAATAGAAAATGATAAGGGCATATTTTGCCTTTTGCCCCCAATGTCTGTTGCCCTTATGAGTGGTTTTATTGTCAATAATTGAGATAAGATTTTTTTAAAATGAATGTCTGTCAGCTTCAGCACAAGATTAAAATATATTTAAATAAAGAGGGTGATTCTGTCTCTCCCTCAGGTTACCGTGCAACCATCATGACTGCAGTCTACTCTAGGATTTCTCAAACATCAGTCAACAGCACAACATCAACAAAAAGATATTGGAGGCCGCCTACATACCCTGCTACTACCCTCTCCCCACCTTTAAACTCACCACAGTCTCCTTCTACTACATTACTGTCTCTGAAACAGCCACAACGTACTACATGGACACCTTATACTAGCCAGACACCCAACAAACCCCAGAAAACACTTGTTAGCACTACATTACCTAAAGTCTGGGATGAGAGATTGTGGCCTGGAGAGAAGCAGCAAAGTGCTGGGGAGAGCAACCAAGTCAACAAGAGGCAGAGAGGTCGAGGACGTGGTTACAAGAGAGGAAGGGGAAGAAAACGGCTTCTTTCTGGCTCCGTGCGGCTTGTGAGCGCTGATGGTTTTTCAGATCGAGGCAGGGTGGAGATCTTCATCCGAGGAGAGTGGGGAACGGTGTGCGACGACCTGTTCACGCGGAAGGCGGGTACAGTTGTGTGTCGGCAGCTCGGATTCACAATAGCACTGGCAGTGATGAAAAGGGCCGCGCTGGGCGAGGCCAGCAGCAGGGTTAGGATCCTGCTGGATGATGTGGAGTGTGAAGGTGGGGAAAGTTCTCTGATGGAATGCAAGAGGTCAAAGGTGGGGAAACACAACTGTTCTCATGAGGAGGATGTAGGGGTGATCTGCGGCTAGCAAACATTAAGAAGAAGAAGAAGAAGACTGTCACACACCCAAAGTTTTACTCTTGTTTTTTGGAAAGTCAACTGTTGTTTCTCTTTCTGAAAACTAGAAATTAACTGGTATGCATGAGAAAGTTTCCCAATATTTTCTGTATATTTTTCTTTTACATTAACCTGGTTTCATTCTGGTTTCTCTATTTTACCAATCTACCTTAGAACAACATTAAGGTAAAGAAAATATTTTTTTGTTAAATGGCAGTGACCAAAATGTACAAATGTTCTGTACATCATGCAATGAATCAACACCAGAAGCTACTTCCAAATAAGGTTTGAACTTTGCACATGACTTCGAAGAGAGATGTGTGTGTGTGTGTTGGTAAAAATTTCAAACATATTATAGAAAACATATGTAAATCTGGGCTCCAGAAACTTGGCAGGTTCTGTCGACAGTTTTCAGCTGACTGGTTAGGAAATTCTTTAGTATTATTGAGTCAACAGAAAAACAACAACAAACAGACCAGTCATAAATACTAATATGAAAACACAGCAGTTAAAAAATGTCAAGTTCTTCCACACATTTCCTGGTGTTTGAGAATTCATAATTTCCATAGCTTTGTTTTTTCTCATTTGATTATTTACATACCGATTTCTTTTTTTCAAATTATGACTGCTTTTTATATTCAGCTTTTCTGCTGGCCTCCTCTAAATTATTGAATAAAATTCATTTGACTTAGTCAATCTGCTGCTAACAAAGCTAACTAGTTGTCAAAGCACCAAAATTACATACACTGTTGCAGAATCTGCTGTTTTTTTGTGCACCATTCCGTTGATCCTAAAGTCCCTGATTAATGAAGGAGCCAAGCAAATCAGCATTTTAAATAGAAGATGAGACAGAATTGAATTGTTTTATTCTTGAAAATCAAGTCTTTGTGTTGTAAAATATGTATTTTTATATTTTACAATTTAAGAATTTTTTTTAAACTCAAGTTGTAAATCTTTAAAAAACAAAACATTTTGAATGTAATTTAACCCAGAAATGCTGGACATTTTGTACAGTGAATGGAAAAACATGGTTTGAATCTATTGGCACCCCTGGTAAAGATGTAAAAACAATAAAATAAATTTTACATTTCAGTTGCATAATCTCACAAGGGAAATATTTGAAAAATCCAACCTTTAATTAGATCAAAATTATTTCCAGTGGAGACAAAATAATGTTACTAAATAATTGTTTCTGTCACAAAATCACTGGTGGATTATGACATTTAGGATTAAGCAAATGTGGCAAAAATATTTCTGTTTTAAAATTATACTCTACTGTACAGGAACTTTTAATCAGTATTCTATTACATTCTTCTTTCCTAGGCTAAAAAATGATTGAAAGAGAAGCCAGTTTTGCTTTTCACACTGAATAAATATAGTAAAGTTAAATTAAGACTTTAAAAAATGTCTTTGTAAGTTTATGCTCCTGCAATAAAAGACCCATTTATCTTGTTTGTTTGTTTTCATGTCTTTACCTGAAGTGTCAATGGTTGAAGAAAACGTCAAATTTCCTACCCATAATAGGCACAGGATGCCTATTTTAGGAATAAAATTTATTGCAAATCATTATCTTCTCATTCTCCTTTTTTCATAAAAATGTTCCTTAAAAGAAAAACAAAATGGAAACACTTTACTGTTGCTTTTCTTCCACCGTAGTGTTTGGAGCTCAGATCTTTTGTTATTCAGGTCAGCAGTTCACTTTTTATCACCCTCAACAGGAATAAAAGGAATGCTTGCTAATTAAGATCGATTAATCATAATATATGAACTATCAATGTGGATTCCAGACCTATCTTTATCTACCAGATCATGACAGCTCCAGTCCTCCATTCAAACATGTTGTGGCCAAAGACAAAGGATAATCACGCATTCCGTCAGGATGGTTTTCATTTCAGGTCTTTAAGTGTTTAAAATGGGTTTCTTTGATGATTTAAACTATTTTTAACTGTCCATTTTTATGATCAATTTTAAAAAAATAGTATTCCAGACTATGAGACATTGCACTGTGTCGGCACTGAATGTAGCTAAAAATGAGTCTTAAGTCAGTGACATGGAAAGCAATGATATAGTGTTTGGTCAGCCTGCATGTCATCAAAAAAAGTACAGTGAAATAATCATTTAATTCCTAATCTATATCTTTTTACTGCAGCATCATTTGACTTTTTTTTTCAGGTTTACCATAAAGCATTTCATAAATGTACAGACGTATAAAAAAATAAATGTATTTTGGTTTTTTATCTGGCCACAAGGAGGCAGTCATGCAACTATTTATAACCAGTGAAAGCTGGGAAGAGGACACTTCTTTTCAGGAAAGCTTAGTTCAGTTTCACACATGTTCATTGCTGTAAAGAAAACCTATTTAATCAATTGTTTCTTTTTCGGTGTAATTAAAACTTATTCCATTTACTGCACTTACCCATGCACTAAATGGAAGAAAAACAGTTAAAATTTCTGCTTCATCATCATCATCATCATCATCATCATTTTATTTATAAAGTGCTTTCACATCAGCAGGAGCTGAACAAAGTGCTGTACACCAAGGACAACAAAGCATCAACCAAGACATAAATAATAGTCACAATATCATAGAAATAATAAACTAAGGGGAAAAAGATCTAACGCCAATAAAACTATATTAAAATAGGACAATTAATAGCAAGATAAGAGCAAATAAGATCAAGTCTCAGTTTGGGTTGAAGGCCAAAGTATAGGAGTGAGTTTTAAGAAGAGTGTTAAAAATCAGCAATGAGGAAGCCTGGCGAATGGTTAAAGGCAAGGCATTCCATAACTTGGGTGCACAAACAGAGAAGGCCCTGTCCTTGGCTTAATTGCTTAATCAAGAATCTTCATCTTCAGTATCAAAGGCACGGATGACAAAGACTCTTTGAGGTCAACATTATTATTTAGCAATGTGTAAAACTTGCAATGGCAAATATAATATATATATTTGAGAAAGCTAGTTGTTTGTCTACCTTAATTAGATTTACAAATGGCATTCAGTACTGTCGATCATTATGTTTTCTGATCTAAACTGACACATTTCAGTTTTTCTAAAAACACTATCATCATACCCTTGTAGAGTTCCCACAAGGCTCTATTCTTATACCAATGTTGTTTACACTTTGCAATAAGGATTTACCAGATGTCCAAATATATTCAGATGACAGTGATTCTATTCTTACAAGTACTCCTAAATCCAGGTTTGGCTTTCCATTCTAGTCAACATTTTTAAAAACAAAAAAATATATATGATGATGGTTAAATTGGCTAGATTTACATGATAAAGAAAACACATTTATTAAAGTGCCTTTGGTCTCTTTTAAATAAATAGAAATGCATTACTGAAGGCTCAATTTTAAGGGTTTATGCCATATAAGCATCAGGGCAAACCCACACTGAGATGAGTTGATAAGGGCACTGCTAATTTCTTGCATGAAACGTGCTTAATCAAGAATCTTCATCTTCAGTATCAAAGGCACTGATGACAAAGACTCTCTAAGGTCAACATTATTATTTAGCAATGTGTAAAACATGCAATGGCAAATATAATGTATATTGGAAAATACAATACAGTGTAACATTATAATATGGGGTACTTTAGTAACTATGGATATGCTATGGTGGAGTTGAAAAATCGTTTTTTACTTTTTCTTAATGGTAGAAAATCAGTGAAAAGTTCTATTTTTCATTGATTCCTCTATGTAAAAGCTTCCTGTTAAAATAGGCTTTTGGCTTTCTTGTCCCATCTGCTTGCTGTGTTGTGTTGATGAAAGCATCGGGGGGGGGGGGGGATTTTATGCCCTTTTTATCCAAGCAAAGTTACTGAGCACACTTTTATATATGGCCTCAGGATGGATTTCTTTGTGCAGTATAGTTGATCACAGCCATTTATATCTGAGGAGCTTCATTCAGTTGCATCCCTTGAGCTCACTACGGCTTTGTAGATCTTATAAGCATGTATCATCTGCACAGCCAACTCTTGGCATAAAGGAAATTTAGGCAGGTTGCTTAGGGTGTCACCTGCTGAAGGAGGCACTGCTCCAAGTCCCGAAAAAACAAACAAGCAATAAAGATTTAAAAAAAAGAAGTACTAATTTACCCTCCATGTGTTACCTTGTTTAGTGCTCTATCTTAAAAATAAAACATGTAAACAAAAAGAAATATGCACATTTTGGGTATAATTCTATCAAATACTCAAAATTATCACATGATTCACACAATTACTTATTAAGATCATTATTTTATAGGCTCCAGTTTTGGGCAAATCAATAAATAAATATATATTTACACCAAAAGTAAACTGGAAAACCTTCAAACACTAATGTTGTGTTCACAATTACAAATAAAAAAAAAACGTGAATCATACAGTGTGCATTCAGATCCTTATTTTACATTTTTATGCAATATAGTTACATATTTTCCCTTTATTAAAATTGTCCAAAAATATATTATAATAAAAAGCTGTAGAAATTTAATGCCAAAATCAATTCAGGCAATATAGACAACAAGCATCATGATTCAAGTTGTCTACAGTAGGCTATACACATTCAGTTTATTTATATAGCGCCAATTCACAACAGAAGTCATCTCAATGCACTTTACAAGGAAGTAATTTCAATAGAAACATTTTAATCAGTTTTAAGTTTTAGCTAGTTTTCTTTAAAGAATCCCAGCAGATTGCATCAAGTCATTGACTGGCAGTTGCCCCCATTGATGCAGACTCCAACTACAGCAATCCTTCATACTGAGCAAGCATGTAGTAACAGTGGAGAGGAAAAACTCCCCTCTAACAAGAAGAAACCTCCAGCAGAACCTGGCTCAGTACGAGCGGCCATCTGCCACGACCGTCTGGAGGTTTGAGAAGACACAGCAGAGACACAGAAAGAACAGAAGAACTGATGTAAAAGTACTTTCTATATTAAAAAAAGTACAAAGTTGATAACTGGACAAGGGGGATGCTCAATTACTGGGATGCCCCCCGTCCAACAGGGCATTGCAGCTAAGCAGGATACCAGACCAGGAGTAGCTTCTATGGAGAGAAAAACACTGAGAAAAACAAGGCTAACAGTCAAAATAACAGCAAATAATGGAATTGCAGAGTAGTAGAAGAACAAAGTAGATCGAAGAAAAGTGGTCAGTCTGTCCTCCAGCAGTCAAAGTCTATTGCAGCACAACTACAGAGATAGCTCAGGATGACCAAAAAGGAAAGTTTTAAGCCTGGCCTTAAAAGTAGACAGAGTGTCTGCCTCACTGATTAAAACTGGGAGCTGGTTCACAGGAAAGGAGCCTGATAACTAAAATAGCTGCCTCACATTCTACTTTTAGAAATCCTAGGAACCACCAGTAAAACTGCAGTCTGAGAGCAAAGTGCTCTGTTAGGAACATATGAAACAATCAGATCTCTGATTTATGATGGAGCTTGATTATTAAGAAGGAGGGTCTTAAATTCTATTCTGGATTTTAAAGGGAGCCAGTGAAGGAACGCTAAAACAGGAGAAATGTGATCTCTCTTTTTAATATTCATCAGAACTCTTGCTGCGGCATTTTGGATCAACTAAAGGCTTTTAATTGCATTTTGTGAACGTCCTGACAGTAAAAGACAGCAACTTCTGTCTAGTCAGAATTTAAGAGAAAAAAATTTAGCCTCATCCAGGTTTTTATGTCTTCCAGACAAGCCTGTAATCTATCTAACTGACTGAATTCATCATGATTTATGGATCAATATAGTTATGCATCACCAGCATAACTGAACATTTATCCCATGCTGTCTAATGATTCTACCAATTGGAAGCATATATATAGTAAAAAGTATTGGTCCAAGCACAGAACTCTGTGGTTGCCCTAGAGTGTGAAGAAGATTTATCATTTACGTGAACAAACTGGAATCTGTTGGACAAATATGATTTAAACCAGCCTAGTGCCGTTCCTTTGATCCCTGCAACATGTTCAAGCCTTTCTAAGAGAATATTATGATCGACTGTGTCAAAAGAAGCACTGAGATCTAACGAGACCAGAACACTCACAAGTCCATTATAACATATTATATTATACACATATTTAAAATTTTAAGGTCTGTGATGCAGCTGTTGTCTTTTAGTGTTTTGGTGGTGGGCAAATTTCTAATTTGCCTGGGGTACTAAAATCGACTGGGGTGGCTCTGGTTATTTTAAAGCAAATCCAAGTGAGAAACTGAATGGACAAAATGCAGTACTCAGACTCAAGCTCAAAGCAATGTATTTATTGAATCAGAGCTGGTCCAAGGTTCTATACCTCAAGTTAAGCCCACCAGGTACAAAAGCACCACTGAACTCCCTTTAATGCACCGAGCTTTAAAATAGCTGTTTTGCAGCAGTTACAAACAAACAGAAGACAATTATTTAAACTTAATACATGACTACCACACCAGTCACTTCATATAGTTTACAAAATAAATAGCCCTTGGGATGATATTTCCTATATGTTTTCAAAATATTATTTTAAGTTTCATGCAAATTTCTACAGTTAAGTTAAATATAAAAAGTGTATATGGGTAACAACGGTTATTAGTTTCGCTAAACTGAAGCCTAATCAGTAATAAGTTATTTTACTATGATGAAACGCATTGTTACGTTATAATGTGCAAAAAAAGATAAATTTAAAAGAGAAAATATAACATTTCAAGTAGGAAAGAGCTGCAGAAAAAAAGGCTTTCTGATCAATTTACAAAAACGTTGAAATGTGCTTGAAATGATTTGTCAGATCAGGCACAAGCAGCACAAATGATTAGTTTAGCTTTGAATTATGACTGAAAGCTGTAGACTGGGCTTATACATTGAGCTGGTCCTGTATGCAGCACAGCACACAAGCACATTTGATTCGTAAACCATCCTGCAATTCAAGAAATCAACACAAGAGAGAGCCACATGCTTAGCTGCTGACCTCAATTTGAAGTGCAAGTGGGGAAAAAAGTACACCTGTGTTTCTGCATGTATGTGAATATATATATTTATATATAGAGTAAAGCCTGTGTTGTCTTTAGCTTTCTCACTAGGATATGACCTGAACAAGTTATTTTGTTTCAAAATAGCTTGGTTGTGTAATTGAAAAGTCAATATAGTCAGGAAGTGATAAAAAAAAATATAGCAAGAGCAATTAATGGTGCATAAGTGACAGTAATCTTGGCAGAAGGTGATTTAACTATGACATTAATTATCTCTAATGCATATCTGTCTGTTTAAGACAGTGGATATCCCAGATTCCCATTAGACTAAATACTGGAGATCATAGATATGAATAGATAAGACAATGGAATGTCTTTATAGATCTACTTCATCACTCGTAGAGAAAGAGTCAAGATGAAAGAAACACTTTCTACAGGCAGTGTTTACATTGGCATAGCCAACATTTTTGTACTTCTTTATAATCCTAAAATCTGCTTACTGATCCGTTTTCCTTTCTTCTCATGCTGCTTTAAAATTTTGAGTAAAAATATTTTCCCCCAAAGCTACCAACACAACACAGAGTGGAAATGAGAAAAAATGGAATCAGAGGATTGAAGTGGAAAAACCAAATAAAGTTGTCTGAGTATTCAGCTTCCTGAGATATACACATAGACAAAAGATTGATGCACAGGTACATGCATGCATGAACAACCACACAAAAAATATACATTCAAAGGCAAACAGACAGATCCTCAGTCCCATATATCTAGTTTCCATCACTTTGAAGGCTCTAATCTTAATTGTCTTCATTAGGACAGTGGTAAACAAGCTTGGTGGTTTGTTTGCTTCCTAAGCCTCTTTTTTATATTACTCACTCCATATATCCTCTCCTTGTGTTTCCTGCTGTGTACTGTGGATCCCTTTTAATGAGAGAAGGGTGGGTTTGTAAAGTGAGTATGAAAATATAAGACAAATGGAAACAAGACAACGAAGATCAGAGATACAGCACAAAAATTAGTGAAAATAAGTATAGATCTGATGCTGTATGCTCATCTGTATGCTTAATTTCAGAAAGTATGAACATTTTATGCATTTATCTGTGTGTGGTTAATCTGTGTCTTGCTCTCTGAATTTTTAAAGTAAAATCCAAAAATGCATATAGACTTCTGCATTAGACTGACCACATATTTTAAAGTATTTAGTAGGATTGTCCATCATGTTTGTTATGCCCCCTAAACTTCACTCAGTGAGTTCAGAGTGTACACTTGTACAAGCACTAGTATAAAATCTGTACATAAGCTATGTAGGTATTATTATACAAAAAGAGAGGATATTTCCAAAGTTATTTGCAAGTCTGCCTTCACACATATAGTGTGAACTTCAATGACCTCTCACTCTTAATCCAAAGCCCACACTTTTCCTCACAAGATTTATGCTGTTGGACGAGAAAGCCTAGCTCACAGTCTCCTCTCCAATTCAGAATCATAAACAGATTTATTAGCTAATTTAGTGCACATAAACAAGGAATTTGACTTCAGTTCTGCTTTGTTCTCAATAAAGACATTTAGGATATAAATATATAACAAAAGGCAATAGATTTTTTTCTCCTTTCTACAAAAGAGAAAGACAAGCTAATTCATCCTAAAAGTTTTCTTCACTGCTGTAGATTCAACAATAGAAACCAGTTCAATGAACCTCTCTACACACTGTTCTAGTGCTCATCTGAAGGCCTCAAGCTGTAAAAGCTAGTTAGTAAAATGATAGGAGAAAAATCTATTTGTCCTGAATTTGTGCATCTCATGTTTAAATACATTAGTCAATCTGATTGGACATGAGTACAGATGCACAGAGTGAGGCAGAATGTACCGTGCCGCAATGATAGGTGGCAGTGCTGAACCCCATAGGGACAATGGGCTCTTCTTCTATGCATTGAAAAGACTGAGGCCACACAATATGATTAGAACCCATCTCCCTCAAAGCAGCCAGACTTATGAAGGCAAACAGAATTTTTACAGCAGAGTGATGAAGATATTCTCAGAGAAATATAGGCGTATAGACTTTAAATGCAAATAAATTTCAATCGAGGTCAAAATTAAAACATATGGTTCCGTGTTGGGTTTTATTTGAATACCTGACTACACAGGATGCCTCACCATCCACGAACCTCACAGCATATCACTGGCTAGGTCGCACCCTCAGTTTGTTTTATTGTTTTATGCTTGGATGATACATGGGTCAGTGTAAAGTGTTCCTTCTTTAAGAAAAAGTAATCTATCCTAATTTGCAATGCTACACAAAAAAAATGAATAAATTGAAACCATAATAGTATTAACTCTTAGCATTTGTTCAGAGAAAGCCTAGCTCAGTGGGTTAATACTGAAGTCCAGAATTGTGGACTTAATATTTGAAAGAAAAAAGTTAATTAGATTTTGACTCTTAAAATTCTGCATCTGGTTTGGGACATGGCCTCTAACAAGTTAACAAACCCCTGAAAAGAGAAATGAAGCAAACTGACAATGAAGTTCTGATTACTTTTCTTACAGTTTGGTGCCGTAGCAGTTTAAGCTCCCAGGCTGGGTTCTACTGTATATGTCCACTCATAAATTAAAAATGTGTTTTTAGGGTTAAGACAAGCTCGAAAAAATGCTCAACGGAGAGGGAGATTTGATTCATCACTCTTTCCTCCTCTTAAAAACAAATACTATTAAAAAAACAAGCTAAATTCATGGCTGAATAATAAAAAAAAATTATGTTTAGCAAATAGCAAAACAGGTAATACAGGAAAAAGCATAAACCTTTTGATTGTGTCACGTTTAGCTTTAAAGAATATATTTAGATTAGCAAACATCACGTTAGGATCTGGAGAGATGTTGCAAACTAACACAAAAACATAACTGCCTACGCTGCGCAATTTGTATGTAGAAAGGCAGCTTGATATGCTTGCTTTTAAGCTGACCCAGGTTGTTATAAAGTTCAATTTAAGCTTGGGCTCACTAGCCAGAGGGAAGCCATAGTGCAGCTAAAATTGGTTTCTCAATTTCTATTTGAAAAAAGCAGGATACATTGACTTTATTTTCAAGCAAAGGATGAAAAGGCCCATGTTATGTGTTTAATAAACTGTATACGTTTTCAGACGCTGAAAGCTGTGGGTGTGCCTGGATAGCCACAGGTTACTTTGTGTAGTGATCTGAATTATCTTGTCATTATAACTTAATTAAGGTAGATAAGCATGTGTATGACACTAATTCAGAGGGAGATGTGTTGCCTCTGCAGACTATAATTTTATTGGCTATGCATCTCATTTATCCCTGTCTCTGAATATTTTGAGATGTGTCAGTGGTTGTTGAGAAATCAGCCCCAGGCTCGGCTGTCCTTGTTGCTGGGAGAATGAAGTGAGTCTTTCCGGATGCCATTTAAATACAAAGTTTATATGGAAGGCGTTCAAAAACAACCTTATCATTTTGGATGAAGGTTGGATCAAAACATAAAGCCCAAGCTTCAATATTGGTGTAGAGGAGGAAAGAGGAGGAAGAAGATTGGAGATGTGTAATGATTCAGCCCACCTATGACATGCCCAATTGTCTTCTTTTCAGCCTTAGCCTCTCTGCCAGATTATCCACCGCCATGTACGAGTAGAAATCCAGCAGTCGTTCCCTTCTTTCTTGTGTTTCATAGACTCTGAACAAGTTTACGTCCCTGGATTACTCCTGCCTTGGCTGGCCCATGACAGATTTCTACAGTCCCTCTGATATCTGAGCTTCGATCCCACATCTGCCTGCCTGTTTTTGACCCTTGCCTGTTTACTGACAGAACTTTTGGATTCTGTATTCTTAAACTGAATTGTTTAACTTTTCAGTGGAATAAAACCAAAGAAACTGAAGAGGAGCACTGAAAGGATCATGCACCTGAACATTCCGTCCATTTGATCCGACTGTTCCCTGGGTTTCTCACTTTCTGCCTTCTCTGACATTATCATTACAGAAACATTTCTGTGTTATGTCAATTATTTGATTAAGTAATTATTAGTAAAGGTATCTGGGGAATATGGCATAAATGATTGGAGTCAGGGAAGAGGCCTTTCACCTACTCTGATTTAACTGCATGACTCCTCAGCTGTGGGGAGTGTTTTGCTTAACCTTGCAATGAAGACATAATATTAGGAGATTGAAGGCAGAAGCTGCTTGGAGAGAGGACAGACATGATTGGATATGCAAGAGAGTTCGAGCGTTGACCCAGACTGGCTCATGTACAAGACTGGCCGTGATAAAAATACGAGACACGTCGATCCAGACTCCAGACTCATCTTTATGGAAGGAACAAGATATTTTCTTCCCATAACAGGGTTCCGCGCCCATCTCTCTGTGCTGCAGGTTAGTGAAGCAGTTTGTTTCACATTCATGTCCCTTTAAGATACTCATGTCACCAGCCTGCCTCTTTTCTTCACACAGTTAAGAGTGGTGTCCTGTTACTTGAACAATAACCTAGTTGTCAGTTCAGTGAACAAATTTTCTTCTTGTGCTTACTCCTGTGTTGTGGCTGAATTTCCAGGTTATACATTACAGATGAGGGTGAAAAAGGACAAGAGGCGTCTCAAAAGGTTTATAATATAATTTAGAAATATTCGAAGCAACTCATGAAAACAAATTGAAGCTTCAGAATCTCCGCACAAAAAACCCTCACCTACATCCTCTCCTGCTGCTGCTGATAATGTAAGACTGATACTAATGATCAGTGCGCAGAAACTTTCAATATAAATATGAAAATTTGGCAGATTTTGAAATAGTAATCAAAACATCCTTCAGACATGATACCGGGTGCTGTATAACTCTAACACGATTCTGTGAAATCAGTACAGTTGGGGAAACACAAAGAACGATGCAGCAATACAATTACTATTCATCCCATGTTTAGTCCTTGAAGGTCAATGGGGGGCTGAGTGCCCGTTTCAAGTGATTCTTGGGTACACCCCAGACAGGTCGTCACTAGACAAATGACCATGCATGCAAATACTCACAGACAAATGCAATTTAGAGAGAATAATTCACTTAACATGAAAATTTTTGAGACAGAGACAAGAAGCCTGAGTACCCAAAGAGAATATGCATACCATATAGAAATCATATAGAAATCATATATAGAAATAGCTTCAGCCAGCGTTCAAATGCAGAAACTTCTCGGTACAAGACGACAGTTCTAAGATCTGCTCCACTATGCTGCCCTAGTTTCAAACAGAAATGAGGTTTGCAGAAGTGTTGTGACCAAGCCTTGTTGAAATGATTAATTCTGGTCAAATTAGGGTGGCAACAGAAATTGTTTGATGGAAGCTGACAAAGATCTTTCATAACTGCAAATACTTTTCCCAGCATCAATTGTAAAGGAAATTGAGATTCATTGATTTAATCTGACTGATTATCTGTGAAATCATGAGATGAGAAGCCTAAAAAATTCATGATTAGGAAAAAAAAAATTTCAACAGACAAGGAGATCGCACCCCACATGGATGACGCCATCATGTACCTCCTGTACCGAGCTCTGACTCACCTGGAGAAGTCTGGAAGCACTGTGAGGATCAGAAGGGAAACTTTCTTCTCTGAAGTCATTAACAGAAACAATAATAATCCACAGACTCTGTTTGCAACAGTGGAAAGACTAACTAATCCTCCAGGGATATAATTGCAGTCTAGTCAGCATCCCTAGAACCAAACATGGAGAATCAGCTTTCAGTTTCTATGCTCCTCTAATCTGGAACAAACTTCCAGAAAACTGGAAAGCTGCTGAAACACTGAGTTCTTTTAAATCCCAGCTAAAAATGTATCTGTTTAGAGCTGCCTTTGAGTAATGTTTTCATGTATCATATGTTTTGTGTGTGCTTCATGCTTTATGGCTGTTTATACTTTATATGCTTTATCTGTGTTCTACTGCTATTTTTATTTTACCCCCTAATCATGTAAAGTACCCTGAATTACAGTCTTTCCTCCCTGCAGCTGTTAGACTTTACAACCAAAACTGCTCACAACATAATCAATAATGTTTACAACACTGCTGTAACGTGCACTATCTGACTCATTTAACTAACATTTCTGTGGCTGCTATTTGCACATCTGTTTTTCTCAGTTTATTTTCTGTTAACTACTTGTAAATAATATGTTTACCTTTTTTCTTTCCATTGCACAGCTACTCCTATACATTCTGTAAATATTCACAGTTTTTAAAATTATCTTACTCAGTTGCACATACTAATCTGAGTATGCCACTTTATTTTTAATAACTGCACAATATTTTAGTTTTTGTAATTTTGTCCTTAATGTACATATATAATTCTTAGTTCTGTTTTCATACTGCTTCTATTATCTGTCAGTTTGCTGTTGTTACAGTCGAATTTCCCCTTTGTGGGACAATGAAAGGATAATTCTATTCTATATTCTAAAATGTCTATATAAGTGATTTCTGCTGTCATGTGAACATGATTTTAATTTACTTCTATTAAATATTCCATTGAGATTCAGGGGGGAAAAAACTCACTGAGCCCATGAGGCTGCACCACAGATATTGCTCAGGTATGCATGCATTAAAAAACCCTTGCTTCGTTTGTCAGGATGTTCAACCTGATGAAGACATGCATGCATATGAGAGGACATGAATGTGTTTGTATGTGTTTTATTCATAAGGTAGAGTTATGAATGCTGTTTCACATGTCCTGAGAGCTCCCCTCTCCCCAAGTCTGTCCACTGTGTTCTCGAAGCTTCCCTCAGAGAGGGTGGGTGTAACAGCAAGCATAGGATGAAAGACTAGATGAGAGGGAGGTGGAGAGGCACTGATGGAATATGGGAAGTGGGGGGAGGTGGAGACTGAGGATGGGAAGGGTGAACATATGAGATGTGGAGACAGAGGTACAGGCAGAGCAGGACAAATATAGAGAGAAGAGGAGCAAGGAGGCAAAAGAAGGGAGTGAAATGAGAGAGACAGAGAGGTGGTGGAGAGAGGGAAGCATATCAGTTATATAGCTCAGGCAGCAGAGGCTGCAGCAGCAGACAGGGAGCGATGAGGGAAGAAAATTTAAAAAAGGAGGAGCAGTATGCTTCAGAGAGGACAGGGATCCCACACAGGTAAAATATGAACCAGCAAGCAACAAATCAAATACTTACTGAATGTCTTTTCTAAATTTAGAGTCTTGATGAATATACCTAATGTCGAAGGGGCCTCTTCCGAACAGGTGCATGAAAGATTTCCTAGTTGAGGGGCCACTTACCCGCCAACTCATGCAAATGCCTTTTTTTCCCCTACCTCTGTCCATCTTTCCATCCATCCTTTCATTTGGCCCTGTGCCTCTTTCAACACATCCTCTCATCTCCTCATTACCCTGCAAACTCCCATGTTCCCTTAACTCTCCATCCATCCACAATCTGGTCTCCATTCCACCCACACAAAGGCTCCCTCCTCCTCCACTCTTTTACTCCCCCCCCCTCCTCTTCCTCATCTTTCCTCTCTCCATTTGTACATCCTTTGCTGTCACTTCCACACTTCCTGAGGGCATCTTTTTTTCACCCACATCCTTTTTCTACGGTTCTTCTGTTTTCCTTTCAGAGCACCTCTGTTATGTTGTGTTTTCAGGCAACATTTACTGTACTGTTTTTTTTTTTTTCTCATTTTAATCCATGGTTGTTATTCCTGTACTTTTGATTTTTCTGCACCCTGCTGTAATGCTTTTGATGTTTTATGTAAAGCACTTTGAATTGTCTTGTAACATGAATTGTGCTATACAAATAAACTTGCCTTGCCTTGCCTTACTGTATTTTTCCCCTTGACAGCCACTTGAAGAACCAACATCAGGCTTTAAATACATAGGGGGGGAATCAAAGACATACCTGCACCAGAGACCACAACACACAAGACATTTCTCCAACAAGAGATTATTTCAAACCAAGACAATTAGCTGAGTAAAGAAAGACGGAACATATATTTCGGCAAACTCTCGCCTCTTCTGGCTGACAGTTGTATTTTGTCTTTCTGCTTCATTGTCTGTCTACAGGCAACCCTTGGCTGGATGATGCAATGGCATGGTTTTAGGCATGGAAAGACATGCTGAACGAATCCTGATGGGTTCTTAGAGAGACAAGGCACCACCATAAAAACAGGACAAAAAAGGAGAGTGGGGGGGCATTTACAAGCTTCTGGAAGGAAAAGGGAGGAGAGAGTGGGCTGGATGACTCAGAGCTCAGCAGCAAGGAGACACTGTATTCTGCATGCAAGAGGAGCAGCAGAAGCAATGCTAGGGGAATGCTGAGGAGGAATATGGAGTAAATGCAGAAAGGGCTCGAGCAGAAGTAAGCTGTCACCGGACAGGCGAAGGACGGAATGAGGACGGAGGCTGGCGGGCAGTGAGAAATAGGCCGAGTGAATCAGCTTGCTGGAGGGTGAGTTTAGGAACTTAAGTGTTTAGTATGACTGAAGGTGGCTGAGGGAAGGTTGAGTGAAGGTTTGCTGCAAGGACTGTGAACAGGGAGCTTCAAAGGTCAGGAGGGCTGCATTAATGAACAATTGCTCCGTTTCCTACTGGAGAAGAAAAAAAAAAGTCCTGGGTGACTGTCTCTTCGCTTTAAGGAGAAGGCAAACCGGAGGTCTGCAAATGAGAGGGGAAGCTTGAATAGGGTTGACCACAAGAGACAATGGTAGAGAAAAAGTGACATAAGCCACAGCAAACTAAATAATTTAAGCAAGAATACAGAAACAGGCGAGAGAAAAAAAAGAGGATAATTCATCATGAAGATCGGAAAACTGTACTGGGATACAAACACATCACAAGGTACTTGTTTAACATTTATCCTGACTGCTACTCTGAAAAGAACTTTACATTTTTAGATTTTTAAAGATTAACAGACAACCTGTGTCACAGGATAAGGGATGCTGCTGTCTCACATTCATACAAGATGCCCAAAAAGTAGCCAGAGCTGACTTCCTGGAGGACCTTTTTCCAGCTATGAAACCCCTCAGAGACACTGGAATGAATAAAGGGAGAAAAGCTGGATGTTGACGTGGAACAGCAAAATCAAAAAGAAAAATCAATTTCCATGAGATAATGTGATCACCTCGCTCTTTTATTTGAGAACAATAGAGATGAACATGCTGGGCTGAAATGCTGCTCTGAATCTCTGTCAGGTGAGATTAACCGACATCCCTGAGGCTTATGTTATAATTGTCCTGTCATGGACTGATTAGAGAAGTTCCTGGTCTCTGACAATGGCTTTATTACAGAGATTTGGCAAGTGGAAGACCTCTTAAGCAAATACGCGAGGAGATTCTTTAATCAACCTCGGCACAAAGAATCGCTGGACTGGTGGTGGATTCGCACTCTTTCCTTTTGTCTCTAAGGCAGTTAATGTCATCAGGGTGTTAAGTTAGAAACTGCCTAGTCTCCAACTTGAATCACAGGCATCTCGAGGCGATTACGTAGGACGACACAGTGCCACGCTCTCCATCCAGCTGTGGACGAACCAGCGGTGTGTTAATGTGGGGGAGCCGTCATGTATTAACAGTTGCTTTTGCACATATGTGGGTGTGACCATCTATTGGTGGTTGTTCGCACTGAGCTTTAAAGCCGACTGTGTGAGACTGTGTGAGCATGTGCATGGATTCTCATCACCAGTGAAAGAGCTGGACCTGAACAGCAGCGGGTGGAAGGGGGAAAGGGAAGTGAAGGAAAAGAAAAAGAAGCAAGAGGAGGCGACAGAAACAAGAAGAACAAAGAGGGGGGGGAAACACCAGAAAGATGCTCGGTTAAAGAGAAGAAACAAACGACTCTTTGGCTGCCAACCTGGTGCAATGTGTGGTGAGTACACATTACTATCTGTATGCCACACTTTGATATCAGTGTCCTTGCATAGGTGTAAGTGTGAGTCATATTCCCTCAGGCCTGTTAAGAGACCACAAGCTTAGGGGTTTATTGGATGGAGGTCATGTGATCCTGTGAAAAGCCACAGGATGTCAGGGTCTGGATTGTGACACATTGTGCTTCCACCCTGTGATTCAAACTGTTTAATCTAGGTCACATGACGGTGGTAGCCGTGTGTCACATGACACTCCTGCCTGGGAGCAAAATGAAGACCAAACATTAGAGAGTCAGAGAGGGAGGATTCCTGGAAGTGTTCACTAATTAATGGATGCGTAAGCAAGATGATTGTAACTCTAAAAATCTGGTTTTTTTTTGCCACCATTATGAACTCTCTCCTACTCTTCTCTGTCATGAAATTTCTAATTCTTACACTAGACACATTTTCCATTCTTTATTGCCCTTTTGCGAATTACGGAATCTTGGACATGCGACAAAAAACACACAGGCACCGAGATGGACCTAGCAGAGCTGTGGCTGAAGAGAAGTGACAGTTGCTTGATGGCCGCTGGCCCTAAATGCTCGTCGAGCTGGCCAGCCGAGCTCGTAATGAGACTATGGAACATTCTAGTGTCATAAAGCTCGGGCTCGCACACCATCGTTATCTACATCAGTTGAGCATGCTTGAGGAAGAGGGACACAAAAGCTGGTGCCTCTCTGCTATAGAAGCTGAGTGTTACTGCATCTTAGAAGTGGCTTGAAGCAGCTTGTTCTGTGCTTGTGTTTGTCAGTGATCCCTGTTAAGACCCCACTCTATTGTTGAGACTTTCTGTGAAGTCAATAACAGCAGCAATCAATGACACCAGACAGTACGTCCTCTCCTGGATCATTGCTTGATGTACAGCTTAATAATACAGCTCAGAGAGACCGTTTTATGCATGACCTTATCATTCTGTCATCTGGCAGAGTGGTGATGGCATTGTGTACCTTTGAGCATGGCCAGGGTTAAAGAGGTCAGGGGTTTTTATAGAAAAAGTCAAACGATGAGGTTGGGCATACATTGCCTTGCAAAAGTATTCACACTTTGAACTTTTTTTCTCACATTTTGTGACGTTACAACCACAAATTGTAATATATTTAATAAAAAATGTATGCAATAGACCAACACAAAGTAGATAAAAATGTTTTTTTACTCAAATACAAATATGAACGGTATACATTTGTATGGTGAATTAAGATTTGTCTTAAATTGCTGATGTGTTTAATCATTGTGTTACTTTTTGTGTAAGCAAATGTGCTCATGTGGAGCAACTTGAGTAAGTAGAAATCTAGAATCTGGGCAAGTCTGACATCACTTTCTATTTAACCAACAGAGCTACAAAGTTGTCTTTCACATTCAAAGATTCAGACTTTCAAGGCCTATATATACTCCTCAAGAGATTTCTTTGCTCTCCCTGAGCTGAAGGAACCCTGCTTTAGGAATTATTTCATTTTTTTCTGATACATATTCTGTTTGGTGTCCTACCAGAAAGATCTTTGCTCTTCTTCTTGCAGCCTCGTGTATCCAAACACATTGTTCTGTTCCTGAGGAGTATGTACAGGCCTCTAGCAAAGGTGCAATCAATAATTTCTGTAAATATGTCAGAGATGTTTTTGTAACAAAATGCTGTATAACTAACATACCAAGCATGCTAAAAAAGGCAGCAAATGGGAAAAGGTCCTTTGAGTCTTATGGCAGAGTACAGGACATAGTGATGACCCTCCATGTAGTTTTAATAAACTATAGAAAGGAAAATGGAGTCTTGATAATTGTTCTAGGTGAACAATATTTTCTTCCTCTACAGTATTCAGCTCCTCTAAATCAATACTAGAGCCAGCTTTCACTGTGATTATAGCCGCTGGTCTTTTGAGGTATGTTTCTACCAGTTTAGTTAATCTGGAGCCAGAAAATTCTGCCTATGATTCCTTGTTAAATAGCTTAAGCTCATACAGGGTGAAGAATGTCTGCTTTTTACTCTTAAACCACTGATTCTAAAATGGATTTAGATCTGTACTTTGTGCCACACATAAAAATTGAACTAAGGCTGTACGAGATGGTTGTCCTGATGAAAGGTGAGCCTCTACTCCAGGTCATTTGCAGACTTTTGTCTAGGATTTTTGGTATCCAGTTATTTAACTCCATCCATCTTCCCATCTACTCAGATCAGTTTACCTGAAAAAACAGTCCCACAACACAATGATGTCACCACCATATTTCACAGTGGGGATGGTGTGTTCCAAGTGATGTGCTGTGTTAGCTGTCGGCCACAAAGCGTTCTGCACATCTGCCAATACTTTTATACCATTTTGGTCTCATCTGACCAGAACACCTTCTCGTAAGTTTGTTACTTCCCATTTGATTTGGGACAAAGTTTAAATAGTAATTCTTATGACTTTCTCTCAATAATTGTTTTCGTATAGCCAATAGTTGGAGAATCTAGTGACAGATTCTCCTCCAGGGTTACCATGGACCTCTTGGCTGCTTTTTACTTTTTCATGATGATATGAACAGGAGGAGTCTTAATTTTGTATTTTCTAACAGCAATCAGTCACATTTTATTTCAGTCAGGGGCTTCAGAGTAAGCTATGTTAAGATATAAATTTCTACATTTTGTTGAAAATATATTATTTTCCTTCCAATTCACAATGCATTCATTTTTGTTCCTCTGTCACATAAAATACAATAAAAAAGTAGATTGTTAGTGGATTAAATATGGAAATGTTCAAGGGACATACATATTTATACAAGGCAATGTATGTTACTGGAGATCATTTTAATTCCAGAGCTCAAATTCCCCAGGCTATTACTTTAAGACGCCAGTTTTAGGAACCTTTTATCTAACCCATCAATCTATAATGGATTGGATGTCTAATACAAGTGCTTCACTTGTTAATGGATTCAGTGTTGGTCACAGTACTGTATGTCAGGGTCTACAGAGGAAATAAAAGGCGAAGTTCTAAAAATGAGCAGATAGAGCACCTAGTATTTGTTGACAGCAGAATTGTAGCAGTAATGTTAAGAACAGCACTGATTAGAGAGTGGATCTCATCGGGCGAATATGAGGCAGCAAACCAAAAGTCTCTCATTACAATTATAAAAACAGACTGACTTGCAGCAAATGTGGAGCTTTACAGATTTTATAGTTAGCTTAAATGTCAGCAGCGCCCCCCCCCCCCCCCCCCCCCTTTATATTTTTGTTACCTTTGATTAGCATATTCGATAAAAGTTAGCAAGTTAGAGCATAAACGTTTGACACATTTAGGAAAGAACAGAGTAGTGATGCTTGATTCATGTCAGATGATACTATTGCACAGTTAGGAAGCTTTTCACTTTTGATATGCTAAGGGGGTCATTGTAACATTATCTAAAATGTGGCATGATTCATTGTTGCTTTATCTTTTATCTTTAAAATATGATCTTCAAAAGGATTTGGGGCATGGATTCAATTGGCCACTCTGCTTCCGGAGAAAAACAAAACCTTTCCGCTCTATGAAATTGGGTCAAATAGATTTGCATTTGCTGCTTTTTCTGGTATTTGCAAGAGTTAAAATCTGACCTTTTAAAATTGTACACAATGCCTTTGTTTCTTGTGTGTTCTTGATTATCTCTAGGTTACTTCCCGTTATCAGACAGGTTCTATTTACCAGATTTCTTCATTCTGACATGGTAACCACACCGGTAATCACAGTTAATTCAGGAATTGATTGGGGGGGGGAAATTACCCTGTAACATAATTCAGGTTTGTTTTAATAGCTTGGAAAATAGATTTTTTAATAACCTAGGATATCTTAGTCTGATGAAAAACTTTGTTTCATCATATGAAAAATTTAAGTTACAAAAAGAAGCAATCTGTAAGTGGATAAATAAATACTTTTTCAATGTACTGCCCATGCAAGTCAATTCAATGGTTTTATTTTGCAATTAAAAACAAAATACAATGCATAAAACCTTAAATCTTCCAGGTGTTACATAGTGGGGTGAAATTGGTTTAAAAAAAAAAAGGGAATGTACTTCAATTGAACATTTTATTTCACTAACCGCATTAATAGGCATGTTAGAGGTTATTAAACTTGTCAATGCATTGTTGGATATTGTTGAACATTTCATTGAGTGCATGGCCAATTTTCAAATTTAATTGAATCTATTATACTTAAGTTGTTTAAATAAACACTAAATCACAACAGAATTCATCTTAGGAAATGTTACATACAAATAAAAAGGCTAAGGTGCAATTAAAATTAACTTCACAACAGTCAGATTTAGATCTGCAAGGACAACGATTTCACAGGAAATCCGAAGATTGCATTGAATTTTCATTCCAGTGCAATGACCCATCCTGAGCTAGTATGGGGAGACAGTGGAGAGGGAAACCCTCCCTATTGACCAAAATGCTTCAGCAGAACTAGGCTCAGCATGAGCAGCCATCTGCCCCAACCAGGTTTGGGTGGAGAATAACAAAGGGAGACACAGGCAAACACTGATTCTGTTTGCAACGATGACCAAGAAAAGAAATACAACACAAATTCATTAAAGATGGGAATATAGTAAAATATCAAGTATGAGTGCAGTTCATGGTTTTCATGGTACATGATGAAGCAGATAGGTGCACAAACAAATAAAACTCAAAATTGTACTTAATTTAAAAGTCCCTGTCTAAAATTCTCAGAGATTGTATTGATGCATTTATCACCCCAGGGTCATTGTAGACATTCCGGCAGCGACAGCTCTTAAAAACTGTTTACTGCTGCAGGCGAAACTGATTTAGGATGAATCTCTTCAAATCTGGCTGGGTGTTTCCCAACAGCAACGCTCCTTAAGAGGTTTGTTTCGCTTTCAAAGCACTTTTAAAACTTCAGAATAAACATCAAACATTGAAAACTTACACCAAATATTTACAAGACTGCAATTAATAGTTTGGTTTATATCTCAGAAAGACGCAAACTCCCCACCAAACATCTGTGTTTGTATAGAAACACATTCAAGCCTGTGGCGTCTGCATTGCCCTGAGGCCAACCACTTATGCCTCGCTCACTGTACTACTGTAGATTTGCATCATGCCCAAAAAAATCCACAAACTAATAACTTAGTACACCGTCACTAATAATGCATAAAGCAAACTGTTTTATTTATGAAGCTTGCTGAGGTCATTTCAGAACTTCAGATGATTGAGTGCACCTGCAAAAAGTGATAAAAAATTAAACGTAATGTTTTAACGCTATGATTATTAATTAAACAATATATTAACTTTGATGGGCCTAGCGGACAAGCTTAGATATACATTCATGAGGTTTTGTTGCTTACCGTGTGACTTCTCACTTACAGTTCCAGAAGCACACATTGCACCACAAATAGATGATGCTCATAGAAATCATATTAGGTATAATGTGATCTGACAGGAAGAAGAGGCAGAGTGGCTATCTGCACTAACCATTATGAATAATATGCATGAGTTTCATGGGGCAGAATGTTTTGCTTTGCTTAGTCAGTGGGGAAGCTAATGGGGAATTCCCCAGTCTCCACTGCTCTGCACAGTAGCTGCTGTCCTTGTTAAGTTCAAAGCTGATTAAAATTCTTTCCCAGTTTCTCATAAATAGGCAAAATTATGCAGAAGTAGATTCCAACTAGGAATATTGCCTATATTTTATTACCTCTGCAAGAAAAAAGAAAAAGCTAAACCAACTACGAACACCGTTTGCATTTCTGTTTTTAGTCATACGGGAAGAAATGTGCGTAAACCAAACAGCACAATACCTAACAGCTTGCAAATGCTACAGACTGTCACCTCTTTTTTGGTGGCAAAACATTTATAAAAACTTCTTATAGTATTTGGAAAATGTCATTCGAAATTATTTGTTATTTGACAGAGGTTAAGATTTTTTACAGACTGTTATGGAGCGTTATTCAGCCCAGAAAACTGTTGAAAAACATCTTTAGGTCTGCAATTTTCATTTTTAATGTGGATTTAAATAGTGAAAGAATAAAAAGGAAATAGGTTGGAGCAGAATTATAACATGCGCCTGCTCCTAATTACAGTAATGAAGACGAGTTGTAGAGGCTTGACTATACTGGTTGTCTTGAAATATTAATTAGAACTGACTTAACGCTCGAGTTGCTGCAATTCATTATGATGCGTTTCTGAAAAGAAGGGAGAGGGGAGAAAGTAAGAGGGAAAGAGTGTGTTTGTTTGATATCAGGATGCATATTTGAGCCAGGAGCGGTCCAGTGTTGCAGCCTGTACCTGAAGGGGAGTGTAGAAGTCAATATGTATGTACAGTATGTACACTCCATGTGTCCAAATGGGAATTAAGAACTGTATATTTAAAAAAATAATGTAAGAAAAATCCTTACATTAAGGACCTTAATAACACCTATTCAACTTAAATCAAAAAATGAGCAAGAAACAGCAATAGAAAGTAATTAAAGGACATACTTTCTAAAATAATATTGATAGACAGGTCATGTGATGATTTAATCTACAAAAGCAAAACCTTATAATTAATTTCAATTGTATAATATAATCTTGCAATTTAGTATTACACTCCCATTCATTTTGGATCTGATGACGACTTGACCTGGTTGAGTCTCTGATCAAACCGAAATAGCTCTAAGTGATTTCCTGCTTATAGATAAACTCAGCAAAAAAAGAAACGTCCTCTGACTTTCAACTGTTTTTACTTTCAGTACACTTAATGTGTAAATATTTGTATGAACACTAAAAGACCAACACCATAAGACATAAACTAAAAATGTTTCACAGACATGTGACTAACAGAAATAGAATAATGTGTGCTTGAATGAAGGGAGGCTCAAAATCAAAAGTACCAGTCAGTATCTGGTGTGGCCACCAGCTGCTTGAAGTACTGCAGTGCATCTCCTCCTCATGGACTGGACCAGATTTGTCAGTTCTTGCTGTGAGATGTTACCCCACTCTTCCACCAAGGCACTTGCAAGTTCCTGGACATTTCTGGGGGGAATGGCCCTAGCCCTCACCCTGCGATCCAACAGGTCCCAGACGTGCTCAATGGGATTGATATCAGAGTTCTTCCCTGGCCATGGCAGAACACTGACATTGCTGTCATGCAGAAACTCACGCACAGAACGAGCAGTATGGCTGGTGGCATTGTCCTGCTGGAGGATCATGTCCGGATGAGCATGCATGTCTGGTAAGGACCTGCCTTACAACAGGCCTATTGCGGACAGTCTGAGCACTGATGGAGGGATTGTGTGTTCCTGGTGTGACTCGGGCAGTTGTTGTGGCCATCCTGTACCTGTCACGCAGGTGTGATATTCGGATGTACCGATCCTGTGCAGGTGTTGTTACACGTGGTCTTCCACTGGAAGGATGATCAGCTGTCCTTCCTGTCTCCCTGTAGCGCTGTCTTAGGCGTCTCACAGTGTGGACATGGCAATTTATTGCCCTAGCCACATCAGCAGTCCTCATGCCTCCCTGCAGCATGCCTAATGCACGTTCACGCAGATGAGCAGGGACCCTGGGCATCTTTCTTTGGGTGTTTTTCACAGTCGGTAGACAGGTCTCTTTAGTGTCCTGCGTTTTTAGAACTGTGACCTTAAATGCCTACTTTCTGTAAGCTGTTAAGGTCTTAACGACCATTCCACAGGTGCAGGTTAATTAATTGATTATAGTTAATTGAACATGCATGGAAAACATTGTTTAAACCCTTTACAATGAAGATCTGTAAAGTTATTTGGATTTTTACAACATTATTGTTGAAATATGCAGTCCTGAAAAAGGGACGTTTTATTTTTTGCTGAGTTTATTAATTGTTGGACTTCTACTAAACGTTTTCAGCAGGACTATGAGCAGAATATAGAAAAGTAATTTAAGCTGTCGATTGTTAAAGTGAGTTGGTATGTCTTCTGCAGATGATATTCATCTTCTTACAAACACTCATGTGTCTTGAAATTCTCCTTGTGATCCGATTATCTCCAGTTAAGCCAGGAGAAAATCTGAAGTTGTTTTAAAATTTTAATTAAGTTCCTGCTAACTTTATTGCCACAATCTGCTGCAGCATAGGTATTACAGCGTTTCTGCAAATCCCACAGACAGTGTTGTAGTTGCAGATTGTTTTGAAAATAAAGGACGAAATGATATCTGTTTCTAAAAAATATTCAGAGTACCTAAGCTGGAGCTTTAGACCACAAGTGGGATCTAACAGAAAGTTCAGTTCAGAAGTTTCCTTATGACAAAGTTCTACATGGCTTCTAATCATAGTTACTAATGTAGAGAGTTCAGTCTGCTCTGGAGGAGGTGTGATTTGTGTGGGTGCCAATTTAAGATATTGGTTCAAAAACAATGAAAGAGTCTTTTCTTCCATCTCTTTTGCCTTTTATTAGCAAAATCTTTATGACCAATATCTCTGTGGAATAGATACTTTTGTAGCCTAAAAGCAACCTCCTCCAAACAGAAAGATTTCTTTAACCAATGTTTTACAGCAAAGATGGTGGTATTGTCATACAGCACGGTCATACTCACCAAACTGCTTAATATTTTTAACACTCGGGTGTTTTATATGAGAGATCAAAAGAAGGCAGCATTTTTTTTCAATTTCACGAAGAAAGAGTCAAAAGTCTTTCATGTTTGTCAAATATTTAAACATGAACAAAATCGTTCTAATAAAACAATTATGTGGAAAAATAAATATTGAAGTTTAAACAAGGGGGTAAGCTTCATTTTCTGCCACAGATGTCTAGAGATGGAATATGATTAACTCTGTCAAATACTCTAAACACAAAGTTAAAGCATTTGATCATTACAGGCAAACTGGTGCAAAGTAGCTCCACTAGGTTTAGAATACATTTTCTTTCCCTCTTTTCTACCCTTTACTGCAGTGATTTGCGAGGTGTGCCGAGCAACTCCTTCAAGTGGGTTGGAAATAATCATGTTACACTGCTGAATGACTAAGCTGCATCAGAAGATTGTGCCATATCTCCTACTACATACAGATGACAAAACTGACAAAGACACAAACTTCCAAAAACAGACACACAACCCCAGAGTGCAAGAACAGCTGCTGGATGCTGAGATGGTTTGCATTAAGACCTGCAAGAAGAAAATATTTAACAGGATTGACGTAATGAAGGAAGAAAAAAGCAGAGTAGGAGAAAGCATTTAGAGGACAAATCTATGAAATCAACAGTTGGTGAACGAACTAATTAGTAAATAAACTACATTTATACAGCGCTGTTCCAGATATGCCGACCAATCAAAACGTTTCATACTAGGGCCACATTCATCCAATCAAACTAAACTGCATGTATTCAAACACTGATACTCAGATCCGTAGGTCTACAACTTGGTTTTGTCCAGGGCCAAATCGACATGTGGCAGGAGGAAGCTAGAATGGAACCCAGAGCTTTCAGATTGTAAATGATTACTCTTCCTACTGAGCCACAGTGAATTATGAGTATCAATTATGAAACAAAGTAAAACAGATGCTGGCATGCAGATTCGGTTCTTGCATTAATGCCACTCCAGATGAGCCTCTTTTTTCTGTCACCCCCCACAAATAAACACAAACCCTTTCTCTTGATCAAGGCCAGTCTCCAAAACAAAACATTTTATATAGTAACTATCAGGTTTGACCAGTCTATAAATTGTGGTATAATTATATATATTTATATATATAAATTATTGACGCTGTCCAAAAGAAGTTTAAAATAGTCTTCTTTGTTTCTACAAACAGAATAAGGGTTTCATTCACCTGAAACTGGATTTTAAAGAAACCGTGTTTAGCGTAGAATTTGCCCGATGAGGTCTGACCAGCCTAAGTATGTGACATTTTAAACTGAACATGGTCAAATTTAATGAATTGAAATTGAATGAATTGAAATAATAAATTGAATTGAACTGAAATTGAATTAAGTAGACTGCATGCAAATAAGAAACAGAAAACTCAGCTTTTTTTTTGTCTCAGGGCGCCCCCACTGTGAGCAGAAAGACATAGTTCCCATATTATAAACGGATACTGCATTAGTAATCTATTTCTTTGGGTTAATATGAAAGACGTTTCCTGAGAGAAGTATGACAATGGTACAAGACAAAATGTTTAATTAAACTTTTTTTTTCTACATCAGAAGTTTCAACCTACAAAGCGAAAACTCTCAGGGGTTTATGCTTTTAGCTTTCAGTGTCTGTTAATGAAAGCCATTCTTTCTCTGAAATATTTTACTCAATTTCTGCTTCTCTCTCTTCTGCATCATTTTGGTTCCTTTTATTAAAAATCCTTTTTTTCACCAACCCCCACCCCCACCCACATCCCACTGTCTCCACAGGCACTGTGCCCTCTGGTGGTGGGGTTCTGTGATGGTAACCATGATCCCCAGCAGCCACTATGTCTGTAGCGCTCACACCAGAGAGGATGACTCGACTAATGACCGCGAAGAGCGAATTTTAGCCGTGCTGGGCATCATTGGGACCATCCTAAATCTCTTAGTGGTCATATTTGTCTACATCTATACCTCTGTCACCTGAGGTTTCCTACCGGATTTCAACGAGAGACGCTGGGGCCGAAACTTCCTTATGCTGCCACCCTGCCCTTGAAGTACATACGTTTAGGTGTTTGTTCCAGTGGATGTTGACCTGCAATATTCAGACATCTTCAGGAACGCTTGTTCTTCTGCAGCCTGGAGGGGAACTATTCTGTCTTTTGGGGCTACGCATACTGAATTGTGTTTTCACATTTTACAATATTTACATTGCTAAAGGTACCTTGATAATCAAGACTATCAATGATTTGAGATTATTGAAGAACAAGTTTTTGACTTCACAGATTTTTATGCTGAAATCTGACTTTGAGGTCTAACCCTAGCTGTGAAAATGCAAAGTTTTGTGCTTTTCGTTTGTTTTTGAAAGAGTTGAGATCATCACTGCCACTAGAACTGCCAGCTAAAGTTATAAGCCCATTTGAGCAACAGGAGAGCTTTTAGCTAACTGGAGAAAATTAGAAGTTAAGAACAAAACTAACACCATTACTTCTGACCAAAAACTAAATCAGTAGCAGAACATTTTGAGTCAAATAGCACCTATATATTGCCTCAAACTGTACATTTGTATACTTTAAATAGCATACCAATTCCTAAATATCCATTCCTTTTTACTTTGTGGTGTTCCTGAAGATAGTTTTACATGGAACTGAGACGTCCATACCTGAGCACACCTGAGGAGAGGTTCCTGGCATTGCTGGGAGTTATTGGCATTGTCCTAAACTTACTTCTGCTTGTCTTTGTTTATATATACACCTCTATCTGATGGAGCTTTGTGTTATGTATTCAAATTCTTCTTCTTATGGTAGGTTATGAGATAACTGGCACATCTTGGTCATTGGATTTTTCATTTTGCTAACACAGTTGTAAATATTAAAATTTGAACTTGGCTCATAAATAATATTAAATAAACCTTCAATGGGTTTAAGATAGAATGAAAGTCCTAAGTATTTGTATTAAAAAGCTATGATATACAGAGTTTAACTAAAGGAGATGTTCATACCAAGAAGACACTGTTTATTTGGACTTCTCTGTGTCAACTTGTAGCTCTACAGTTAGTGTTTTTATGATCCAGAACTTTTGTTTTCAGTAAACTGTTTCCCTATGTTTGCATTGCCTCAGTTTGGTCCAAAAACAGAGTAAATGCTGCTGGCCCCGTTGGCTTTCTATTTCTGTTACATGCTCTCTGACTCTGAAAACACAAAGCAATGGAACAAGGTTTTGACTGTCATTTGATCTGTGTAGAAAGATCCCTCTGCTAACGTTTGGTGCCACAGAGTCATGGTTACTTTTATGCTGCCATGTTTCTTTGATTGGATTTGGGAGCCAGACATGGAAGAGCAGCATCAGAAAGAGCAGAAACTGAAATTGAGACAAAGCTGCCTGGATTGCGACGTTAGACTTCTGAGGCTGAACTTAAACAGCCACTATAACAAAATCAAAGAGGAGCAGCGTGCAATGTCTGAAAATGAAGGACATAATAAGGTTGTAAAGAGGTCCACCATCTGTTGCAAAACTGATGAGGGGGTAAAAAACCCATTTCAATATGCTGGAGCTGTATATCTAAATAGATGTGAGTTTAGGTTTAAGCAGTGTAAACCTAATAGCGGAGTCGACCTGAACATAGCTGACAGGAGAGCAGCACAGACCGGGCTAAATCTGCACTTCATCTTGGTGATTCTTTTCTCCACCAACAAACTAACACCAGAGAAGACATAGTAGCTAATCAGTCACCGCTGCTACTAACAAACTGTTGTAATGGAAACCGGTCCAAAACAAACTCCAACTGCCCATGTGTCTATGTGCAATTTAACATGTTGGCTGATGTGAAAACATGTTAAGATTTTTGATTAATTCTGTTAAATTTTTGTTACACAGTGAACTGTATCTCTACAATTTCTTCTTTAGTTTACTTTGGTTTGTAAGCTAATCTAGAGACCAGGATCCCAGTGTTGAACAATGTTTGGACTGAAACTGAACTTTTGTGTTTCTGGTGACCCCAATATATTTTTATAAGATGTTGAAGGTTGAAAAGGGAACGCCGTGGATGAACAACACTACAAATATTCATGTGAATGTTTCGAAAATGTACATGTTGTTGTTTCTAAAGTTAGTCAAAAAAAAACCAAAAACTGATGCATCAATTTTATAGAATCGAATTGTCATAATATTCACAGGTTATTTTAAAAATATCTCTTCCACATTTGCAAATTATGGGAGACCCTTACAGATAAACTGCCTGTGCCTCACTTAGATTTCTATTTGGCTTACTATTTGTATTATGACCGCTGTTTACTGCTCTGTTTAATGTTACATTTTTAACGGCAGAGTCATGGCAGCTTTTAAGGCTGGAAAATGCCTTAAAAAACTTAAATCATGCAGTTCCAGTTAGATGTTTACGTCTACCATAAATCGGCATTAATGTCCTATTAATCAAAGGCTTTTACTGATTTTCTGATTACCTGTTTCTTTGACTAGCTCAAACCTACAAAAAGATGCTTGAATCTCTGACACAGGATGATCATCTCAAACACACAATCAAAACTGTCTTTGTTATTGTTAAAGCAAGCAAACATTAACCTTTCTGACTTGCCCAGATCTCAACACTGTTGACAGTTTGTGGACCATGCTTAAAACCTGGATCTGTGTCAGGAGAGAAAACAAATTAAAGCCACTCTAGAAATTCAAAAAAATATTTTTCAAAGCCAAATGCTCAAATATTTAAACCAGAAATAAGCCAGAAGTTTGTTTCTGAATACAAAAAGAAATATGTTGTTGATCTGCATCCTGCCAGGGGACATGTATCCAAACTTTAGTGTGGGTCTATGTATATACATTTAAGCCTGTATATATAATCTTGACCATATGTGGATTAAAAGAAGTCAACAATAAATTCAAATTCGTGCTGTTAAATATTTCTTTCCAATCCAAATAACAAACAGAAAAAAAAGCTAATAAAATCAACACAACTAACATGACATTCATGCCAATGATCTGTGGAAATAAACAGTTGATTGGAAAACTAACATTAGAAAACATAACATTTCCATGGATTTAAAACTAAAATCAGCTGTTGGAAAGATCAGTATAAAATGCTTACTGTATGTTCTGATTCTTTAACAATATTAGTTTCATTTTATACAATCTTTTAGGATGACTGTGGTCAAACCGATTCACACTATGGGATTACCAGATTTATTTGGTTAATATACTGCCTTTAAAGATAAGCTAATTGTTCGTCCACTATTGACTATTGTTAAAGAGATCAATTAGAAATGGTCAGCAAGCATTACTTAGGTGAACTGTTAATCTTATTAGATCACTTTGTAATAAAGCACTTGTTTCTAAATGATAACATAATCTGTTCATAAGTAGGAACAACACGCTTCCAATAAAATGTATGCTTCCAACAATTTATATATATTACATGAAGCAATAGCAACTGATTTATATCTATTTAAAAAGATCTTCCAAATGATTTTAAAAAACAAAAAAGTCTGCTTAATTTTGCCTCATATATCAGCTATCACAATATTGATGTTTCACGTTGAGCACTTTGAACCTTCAGTACTTGAATTATCAAAACCGTAGAATGATTCCGCTTAAAAGACTGATATACAGTATTTAGCAAGGCAAGAGGTTTAAAATAAATCGAGCATTCCATGTTATAAGATCTATATTGAGACTAACTGAAAAAATACATGATATAAATAGGAATCATTGCACTGATAAAGTTTGGACTAATTTTGCATAAATGTCTGTATATCGATCACTTTTAATAAGCTGACCTATTGCCATGACTGCTTTCAAGCTGTATCTAAATGCAGTTCAAGTTTTTCCTCGGGACCAGTTTTAATGTATGCTCTATGGACCAATAGGAGGAGAGAGCCCTGAGGGTGAATCCTGACCATCTGCCGCCAAAATAGACAGACACCTTGTGCACACAAAAACACACACACATAGGCATATGCACACAAATACACACATGAAAACAGCATGGTTTTTTTTATCAACTAAAATTTTCATTCGTCACAATTTTTTTATCTACTGTATGCATGAAACCTTTTTCTCATGTAGCAGAATTTTAACAGAACATTGTTCCGACCTAAAAAGGAGTCTAACAGCAAAAAGCATTCTGATTTTCTTTGGCCAAACATAAGCAAGCCTTCTCTTATTGCATGAGCTGATTTTCATATTCAGAACACTTTGACACTGGAGGCACGAGCGGATTCAGGCAACAAGGTTGTATGCTATTTATTAATTCTGGAATCTGACAAAAATAAGTGCCTGGTGGGACAAACAGCAGAGGGGAATTTACTTCTTTCGTATATTTGGCCTTAACAGATTCCTTTTAAAAATAAGTAGTACTTTCTCCATTCAGCAGCACATCTCGACCCAGAGGGACAGCCTGTGAAAAGCCTTGATATGCATGACAATTTGTAGGGATTCTTTTCAGATTTGTTGTTTTTCATTTAAATGCAAACTATTTCATTAGTTTACCAGAAATGACAAAAAATGTGTGAGGTAAAGAATATTATCCATTTATCAAAGTTTTATATAATAATTGGATTTACAGAATGAAATTCTTGCTGGTGAAGCAAACATGAATGATGTCTGGAATGACTAACTGATTGTTCATGTTTGCTTCTATGAGCAAGTGATAAAAGCTACATCTTCAACAAAAAGGATTATCTTTCAGAAAACTTGACATGTTGGCATTTTTGAATAAGCTAACATAGAACAAATATGTTTTGAATTCTGATGTCCTTTCATATGTAGAAGTGTAAATATGTACCTGCATAGTTACAGAGATGTCCATAAAAAATAAAAATAATTCTGTCAAAGCAGCTTGTTTCAATACACCCGTTTTATTGTCATTTCATTTTGTTGGTCACATTATCTCTCTGATAATATTCTGCCGTCATGAAAACTTAAGAATGATTGAAGCACCACGCATTTTTGGCTCAGTACCACTGATACTTCTTAGAATCTAATAGGACAACAGACTCTTAAAGCTGCTCAAACTCGGTACTTTGGTACCCAAAACACTAAACTTTCTTCTTTCTTGTACACAAAGTTGTTTTTCTTTTTTGGCCCTTTTGATGTATTGTTATTTCACACCACCTACAGGTGGACTCGAGACAATTTATGTATAATCTCAATTAGAAGTGCACTAAATTTGATCATTTGAAACTGGTGTACTAGTTAGTGTTATACTGTTTGGAAAGTGGCAAAGATAGTGACTTGGTTTTAAGACTTGGAGTCGAGTAGCCAAAACAACGACATGAGAATTGACTGTGCTTCATTTACTAGCTAGTGATAATCATGGACCGCATGCTATTATGAGTTTACAACAATATGTTAGCTATAGTTTCACAATATTGACTACATTAAAGCTGCAGTCCGGAGAATATATTTATGTATCAAAGTTTTATATATCTTCAAGTCCCGCCTTCCTACCGTAGACCCCTATGCATTTAATACTATGCGGCGAATTATTTTAGCCAATAGAATTCGAGTTTCTTGATACTTCACTTGAGCTTACATCTCAAGAGACTTGCGGCTTGTCTTGGACTTTGATATATGACTAATCTTAAATGACAGTCTACACCAAAATGCACAATAAGTGTTGTGCAAACGTTTTCAGATGAAGGTTCTGATTTGGTAAGTAGAAGTTACCACAGACTTACCTCAGAAACACCTGAGACTTCACTTGGACTTGAATTTCAAAGAATTGTGACTTCAACTTTGGAAAAATTACTTGTGAACATCTATGTCAAGTGGATAGCACAATACCACCTGGATATGCTCACAGACAATCAAAGACTGCATACAATATTCAGTTTCCACATCTGGCTTTCAAGAACTAGTTTCCTGCATATTTTAGCTGTGACCCTACTCTAATGCAGTCGAATAGCTAAATTAAGTCCTCATCAAGTTCTGCAGGTGCCTGCTTATGACACACTCATCTTAATCAGAGGTACTGAACCAGGGAAACATCTGAAACCTACTGGACACCAGATCTTGAAGACTGAAATTGGACACCACCAGAGGAAAGGGAACTGTTTCTCCATATCCAAGGTTCCCTGGAAGGCTTACCTTCCACTTGTTACTGTGAAAATATAGAACGGTTTGAGCTTCAAACTGTTAATTTTTTGAACCGGACAGTAAGAATAAAAATGCAAAGCCTGGTATGACTGAATTCCTGCATGTTACTGTAACAACTCTGTAAGCAACTTCCTCAGCATGGCCTGTGATCTCCTCCATTCTATCACAATCAGGCTGCAGACACAGCACCTTCAGGCTCTCCAATATTTCTTCTGGAGACTGCAGTCATGCATCTCTTCCACCCACACTCACTCAGTATGACATGTGCCACAATAGAGACAGTTCCAACCCTTATGGTATTAACTCTTTCATCCCTGGAAGGTTTAGATCAAAACCTGGATTGTTGCTGGCCGGTGTAAAAAGAAAACCTTGCACACAGAACCTTAACTGTGAGCTACAGTATATACAGTGGTGAAGTGATCTATGGAGATAGAACTTCAGAGAGATTGTTATGACAAATGTAAAGCATGATGTGATCCTTATGCGAGAACAATGACACCACCGACAGCTGTGTTCCATTCTGTAGGGAAAACAGAGAACTTTCCAGGACTGTGTTTTTTCCACCAGTGCCAATTTGCTCCCTGATCAACACACAACAAAAGGTAATGCTTTATTATGGTATGATGCCACCTGTGCAATAAGTCCAGTCATGAAATGTTATTACAATTAAATATTCCACCGTCAACTGTTAGTAGTACTGTAACAAAGTGGAAGCAAAGTAGCCTATTAATCAATAGAGTATGGAAACGTTTATGGCAATCTATACCTCTGTTCTTATATTTCATGTTTATTGTTTGAGTCTCTTTTTTTAGGTTGTTTTATTACTACTCATGAGTTTTGTTTTTTATTTTTTATTTATATTTGTTTTGTACTTTTATAAACATTTTTAATGCTGGGACATTGATAAGGCACTCTAACCCTTATACAATGGAGGCATTAGAATAAAAATAGTCTCAGTTTGTTTGTTCTCTATTTGATATAACGGTAGCACCATCCAGAGGCCACTAACTGAACGTCTCCAAGATCCCATGAATCTTGGACGAAGTTCACAGCACAGTGGAAGCACAAAGAATTTTGAGAGAGAGAGAGAGAGAGAGAGAGAGAGAGAGAGAGAGAGAGAGAGAGAGAGAGAGAGAGAGAGAGAGGACACATTTATTATTTTCTCTGCTGGTGAGCCAAGCAGAGACATGCCAGCACTTGGACTGTCAAAACAAAGCTCTTTTTTTCCTTTGATATGCAGTCCATCACAGATGATTTGACAGTAAACCGCATTATTAGATAGTGAGAGTAGATAAAGTAGCAGTGGTGTGTAAAAAGGTGTAGAGGATTGGTCTCAGCACATAGCCCTGCAGGAGAACAGCTGCTAAGTCAGAGAAAACATGATGGCCCATTTTAGCTGTTTAAAAGCAAGAAATCAGTTCTGTGATTAAGCAACAGATATGTTACAAGAAACCTATATTGGCTTACAACAGAAGGGACAACAAAATCTAAAAGTCAGTCATTGCTGTTTTTATTTGTCTTTTTTTTCATTTTTAAACTTAATTCCTTAAAAATGTCCCCTCAGCCCATCTGAGTTGATCCCTGTGTCATGGTTCCTCTGGTTTGTTAAATCCCTGTTTTACCGATGCTGTCTTGAATACAGCAGAAAACAAGATTATCACCCAAAGTTGAGGTTTAGCTCAAAGCAGTTGCTTTGGCAAACCTGATTTGTTGTGTGCAGCCATGTTCAGCCAGCCAGATAAACTAACAGTGTTTCCTGAGGCTCCCCATGAGAGAGCTATTGACCTGGCTAATATGGAGGCTGCCCTCTGCACACCACAAACACACACACACACGCAGACCTATAAAGATCATACTAGGCTCCCAAAAAAAGACCGGAATCCTGTTAAAGTGCCTAATCTTGTCTGATTTGACAGTTAAGTGTCCTCCCTATCTGCTCAGTGTTGGCCTCTGTTCCTTATGTACCACAAACATTTATGTTCCATCCTCTGTGCCCTGGTGCATTGTTTGCTCTGTTACTATTTTAGACTTTGGTTAGATTGCCATCTCAAGCATGAACCCCATCCTTATCTGTGAGCCTAAAGCCACTGTCAACAGAACAAGAGAAGATGTTTTATATAAACGGTAAGATATTATGTCCTACTTGCCTTTTGAGCGTGAGAATTTACCCCGGAAGTGCAGCCACCCTTAAAGGAACAAACCAACCCTTTCTTTGTTCATTCTTTCTAACTTTGGGAAGACTAAACTTTCTGTTACAAACGTTTACGTTTGACTTACATTTATATAAAAACTGATTGAAGAAACAGAATTTGTGTGTACAGTATGCATAATCTACAAAATCAACACAATGTTCAATAGGGATGCTGAGTTGGTTACGTCATGTGTTCATGAAAATCAGTGAGATGTGACTCAAGCAACAACAAAGCCAGATCCTGTACCATTTCTTATTGGTTGCTCATAAGTTCTATGAATTTTTGTCAGCTGGAAAATAAAATTTTCTGATCAAATGTCATTTTTATCCATAAAAATCCAACCATGATTTTATTGAAACCATATGCTAAATTTTCATACTTTACTCTGAGGTTGCTTAGTTGTCATGTTTGTCTATATAACACATCTAGACAAACTGACTTATTTCAATCTACCTTAACCTTGCAAGACCAAGTTTTGTAATATTATAACATCTATATTTTAAATAAAAAACGTACAAATGTTGACTTTTCTTCTGTTTTTTTTACCAAAATCTAAAGATTGAACCCTATTGTTCAGTCTTGGAAAGCTATGGGATCAGAAAATTAGCATTTAAGTTACCCCCAAAGTGGGGTGTTTGGGAGAAGCGAACAATGTAGGACGTGTTTTTCGGTCGCTCCTGGGAAAGGTGATTATAATATAGTTTTAATATCACTTTAAGATTGTACACTGTCCGCAACTTTGAGGTGACCATGCAGTTTTTAGGAACCCTGCATCTTGAGAGCTATACCAGCATTTTGGTTGAGCGACTAGGAGAAAAATGAGTCTACCAGTGACTCAGCTAAACAGGTCAAAACAGGCCTTGGAGCCCGAATTACCTGAGAGGCTGAACCCTATGCTAGCTTCTCAGACACTTTGACAAGCCAAACGGTCATGTCATATTTTGACCCGAATAAACACACAATTCGTGGTGGATGCGAGTCCAGTCGGCCTGCAAGCCATTCTATACCAACTGGGGAAGGAGGACGAGCATCACACAGTAGCCTATGCTAGTTCAGCTCTAAGTGATGTAGAACGATGTTACTCACAGACTGAGACAGAAGCTCTAGCTAGAGTGTGGAGCTGTAAACATTTTTATCTCTACCTATTCGGACACCTTTTTTACGCTAATCACAGACCACAAAGCACTAGAAGTGATCTGGAACAATCCTCGCTCAAAACCACCAGCAAAGATAGAGCATGGGGTCTACGGCTTCAACCATACGACTTCCACATAGTCTACAGGAAAGGAGCAGACAACACGGCGGATTACATGTCCAGAAACCCAGTTGCTGATCAGCCTGAAAGAAACATCAGAGCAACGAAAGTGGGTGAAGAATATGTCAACTTTTTAGCACAACATGCAACGCCAAAAGCGATTACATTGGCTGAGATCTAGGACAACACACTCATGGATCAGGTCATGCAGAAGGTCAGTTTATACTTATTATTTTTTATGAAGTTCTTAAAAAAAAAAAAAAAAAAAGTTTGTACACAGATGTATCCATTGTTTAAATGGTCCGCGCAGTCGAAAGGGAAGAAAAGCTGTCTGGAAATGCTAGGAGCTAAATGGGAGCTAACCGTGTCTGTTGCAATGTTAGCGAAGAGATAAAGTGACGTAAGATTCACACATGCATGGTACTGATTGGGTTTCCGGTACGGATCGGGTAGCAACCCTACAAAACCCAGCTGTATCCGGAGAGGCGAGAACAGAACAGGGGAGGGAGGGGGATAGGGGAGGAGGGATTGGGGTTGTCAGGGCAAATGAATCAACCAATCACAATAAGAGCTCCAGTTTGTCCTGGGTTGTCCGGTCAATGCTGGTGTCTGCTGTTCTCCATGGCTCAACCTTATTATACAGTCTATAGGCTCAACAAGCCGAGGTAAATTCATTGTTAATATTTATTAGCTTCTTTCAGTTTGTTTATTATATTTTTAATGAACGGAGTAACAAACACCTACAGAACATCACTCTGCTAAGTCTGAGTACTTTAGAACGAAGGTAGAAATGCGCCATCTGGTTAACATTAATGGGCAAGACTTTCTAGAGTGTAGTAGTTTTCCCCCCAACTTTATTAACATAAAAAATGGCAAATATCTATCAGCGCGCTATCGTAGTTAATACAGTTGACCAGAGTACTTGTTGGATCCAAATTACAAGTGCGGATGTTTTGAAACATATCTACCTTCATACTAATGGTGCTGTGTGTCTCCGCACCTCCACAGACAGAGAAACATAAAATAGGCTGAGCCAGGCTTGGGGGAAGGGAGAGCTCACCAATGAGTGCCACATTGTCAGGTACGTGGCAAGGCAATTTTATTTGTATACCACACTTTCAACAACAGTGTAATTCAAGGTGCTTTACAGGATTATGGGCGAAAATAAAAATAGCCGTTAAACACAGACAAAGCATATAAAGTAAAAACAACAATAAAGCAAGAAGAACACAAAACATATGATACATAAAAGTATTACTCAAAGGCAGCTCCAAACAGATACGTTTTTAGTTGTAATTTAAAAGAACTCAGTGTTTCAGCAGCTTTGTAGTCGTCTGGAAGTTTGTTCCAGATTAGAGGAGCATAGAAACTGAAAGCTGCTTCTCCGTGTTTGGTTCTAATTCTAGGGATGTTGAATAGACTGGAATTAGAGGACCTGAGTGGTCTGGTGGGTTGGTATAGTAACAGTCGCTCTTCAACATACTTTGGTGCTAAGCCATTCAATAATTGATAAACTCGTAAAAGTATTTTGAAGTCTATTCTCTGAGCTACAGGGAGCCAGTGTAAGGACTTTAGAACTGGAATGATGTGCTCTACTTTCCTGGTTGTAGTGAGGACACGGACAGCAGCATTCTGGATCTGCTGCAGCTGTCTAATTGACTTTTTAGACAGACCTGTGAGAACGCTGTTGCAGTAATCAGTTCTACTAAAAATAAATGCATGGATTAGTTTTTCAAGGTCCTGTTGTGACATCAGTCCTTTAATCCTAGAAATGTTCTTCAGGTGATAGAAGGCTGACTATGTTATTGCCTTTATGTGACCCTGGAGGTTCAGATCTGAGTCCATAACTACTCCTAGATTTCGGGACCGATCAGTAGTTTCTACCTGTATTAACTAAAGCTGTGTGCTGACTCTTGATTGTTCCTCTTTAGGTCTAAAGATAATTACTTCATTTGTGTTTCTGTTCATATGGAGAAAGTTATGGCACATCCAACCATTGATTTGCTCAATGCATTTACTTAGGGTTTGGATGGGTTCGAAGATGTCACTTGGTGACATCGTAATGTAGAACTGAGTGTCATCTGCAGTTATGGTAGCTAATCTTATTGGTTGTTGTAATCTGGGTTAGTGGGAGCATGCGGGTATTAAATAAGAGGGGCCCCAGGATGGAGCCCTTGGGCACCTCACATGTGATTTCTGTTCGTTCTGATGAAAAGTTTCCTATTGAAACAAAAAAGTCCCTGTTCTTTAGGTAAGACTCGAACCAGCCAAGTACTGTACCAGAGTCCGACCCAGCACTACAGTCGTTCCAATAGTATATCATGATCAACAGTGGCAAATGCTGCACTGATGTTCAACAGAACCAGCACTGTGGTTCTACCACAGTCTGTATTTATGCGAATGTCATTGAAAACTTTGTCGAGGGCAGTCTCAGTGCTGTGGTGAGCACGGAAACCAAAGTGAAAAACGTCAAAGCGGTTGGTCATTGTTATGAAGCTATTTAACTGCTGAAACACAGCTTTTTCAATAATTTTACTGATGAATGGAAGGTTAGAAATTGGCCTGTAGTTCTGCATTAATGTGTTGTCCAGATTATTATTTTTTAGCAGTGTTTTAATAACTGCTGTTTTTAAAGCCTGGGGGAAGAGACCTGACCGTGGGGGAGGAAGAGACCGTGGGGCTCCCTTAAAAAGGCAAAAGGAAAACACGTTCATTTGGGCCCACTATCGACGAGAAGAGAAGTCAAGGTAAGCATGGTGGCGGGTGAGGGCAGGGATCTTGGCATGCTGATTCCTTAAATCATAATCTGTTACCCCTAGCATTTTCAGCAGCGACGTCCACTAAATAAAGTAGAATGCTGTGCACGTCAAGCGAAGGTATAAAAGTCAAGGTATTCTGTAATTTCTGTAATTTATTCTGTATTTATACATTTTTATATTTATTTTGTATTCTGTAATTTCTGCAATTCTGTAATTTCCAGTTTTCTTTAGTCAGCAGGCAAGTGAAAGTATAAATGTGGTTTTAAAATTTAAAACCCCATAAACCATGTAAAGACAGTGTGTACAACTCAGAATCTATTTGATACATTAATATCTTATTTGATATTTATTTATCAAAAAGGAACTGCATGTGTACTCTCATGCACTTTCCTTCAATGCCTGTTCTCCGTTTCCCTCATTAGACCAGGAAAGGAGGTTGTGTGTGCATCTGAAACCCCTGCGACTTGGTTCCTGTTGTTAAAGAGCGGAACAATAGATTTGTGGACAATTCAAGAATGTCTCAACTCTATTCAGAGAGTCCAAATTAGTCTTGACATGACACACAGTGAGGATGTTGTAAGGGAAGTAAAAAGAAATCTCCACGGTTCATTGGTAGAGCGGCAGTAGATTATTTTCAGCTTGAGACTGTGCTTCTTTAATAAAATATTTATTTATATAAAGTTTTCTTACACAACTTTACCGACAGTGGCAATAATTGAAGAGAGAGCTATATAGGCAATTAAATTGCAACTTTTGGATTACTGAATTAAAAAATGGCCTACAGTCAAAAAAGCAATTATGCTGCTTTCAGTGTCCAGGCTCTCCAAGAAGATTTCTAAGGAAGTCTGATTATGCTTCTGTTTACAGGAAAACAAATAGTTGTAATATGCCTGGTTCTGCATAGACTCGTCTACATACTTTGGTTAGTTTGTGTATTTCACTTTTGAATTAACCTACTGAATATAAGTTATACACATATTTGGAAATGAAATGTATTCATTTTTTAATTTTATTTATATTTTGAGCATTTCTCTTAAATTTTCACAGTAAATATACAAAGATTTGTCTGCAGATAAGAAATAAAAAGGTGTATTCTGGTACTGTAAGATTGCACTGAGATTAAAAATTATTTGTTATTACCACTGCAGATTTCACTTGAATATACATTTTAGGTAAGAGTTGTGGGGTGTGGTTTTAGCCTATTAGGTCAACAAATTGCAGTATGGTATTATTCTCTGTCAGTTATTAGTTTAAGCTTGCTCTTTTATTTATTTTTTTCCTTAGTTTTCATAAAGCCCGTAAAGCCTGAAGCTTCCTCAGCACACCTGGGACTGATACACACTCTTCAACACGCACAAACACAATTATTGGAGTGAGATCTAAAAAATATGATGCAAGAAATGCTTACTCCAATGTAAACTTTATTCATAAAAAGGATAGTTGCTTTCGAGTCCTTTATATCTTATTATAATCAGGTGGCTTCTGATTGATGAATCAACACAAAGTAGTATATGACTATAAAGAGAAAGAAATTTGATATATAGATTTTTTTTTTACATATAAAATTCCGAAAAGTCCGGCATGCATTTGTAAGCAGTACTGTACAGGACAATTCCTGGGGAAAAAACGGTTACAGGTTAGAGCATGAAAACTGGCAAAGTGGTAACTAGGGGATTTATTAGTATAAAATAATCTGTACATAGGCTCATCTTATTCTTTAGCAAAAAATAAACATAAGAGCACACATCCAGAAGAGCCCTTGTGACACTGGAGGCCTTTTGACCCCCTTCTATATTCATCCATTCCCAATGGATACACATACACAGATGGACACAGACAGTTTTGAGCCAACTTTAACTTGACCTTACGCCAAAACTGTTGGGAGGACAGCTGAGAAGTGTCTTTGCACTGTGCTGCACTGTCTGTGCAGTTAGCTGCGCAATAAAACAGACCTGCATCCTTTTATAACCCTCATTTATCACAGACTTGTGAGCCTCCTTAGCCCTGGGAGGAGAGAAAACAGAAGAATTAAGCTCCAACAGCTACGAAAGCTGCACTCACTTGTCCCCATCATAACCTGTGTAAACACTCAGACCATTTGCTACTTAGAATTGCTGAAGTCTTGCTTTTTACCGCTTTCAAGTTGAAAAGCTTTACAGGCAAAGAAATGGAGCGCACAGCGGTGCTGAGAGAAGACAGAAGACGGAGCAACACCACAGAGGTAAACCTAAAACATTTTATTTATCACAGTTTTTAGATAAAGTACTAGATAAAGGTTTTAAAGAATTAGTTTACCCTCTAAAGGTTATTGGCCAGAAAAAATGCTAGCAAATTATTTATTCTTTGTTTCCTAAAAAACAGGATTTCTTGTGATATTTTAAAGTGGTCTGAATTGGTTGTTCTCCAGGTTTTCTAAATGTCCTGCAAACATTTTGGGGACTTTATAGCTACTTTTTGCTCATTTTACAGTCCGTCTACCTAACTATGTTAAACTAGTTTGCGCTGTATGCTTGAAAAGATGAGAAAAGTAAATGTGTTGGACCAAAGAAAGGCCAGGTCTAAAACAATCTAAAGCAGGTGAACTGAAGGTAATGTCCTTAAGAAATGGAAAACAAATCCAAAGACCTGACACAAGACTTTGGAGATTTCTGATCCTTCTGTTTGTTATTTACTGTATGCCAAGTTCTCTTTTAATTGTACTTTGTTAATCACCCTGCTTTGCTAAGTTACTAAATATCTCAGTTAAACTTGTTTTTCCTTGGATTTTTTCTTAGAAATAACAAAAAATATAGGGACAGTTGGTATAATTCTTGTAGTTTAAAAATATATGTGAGGAGAAAGGGGGCGAATTATGTGTTAGTGGTCACTACAATGGACAGCAACTCAAAAGCGTTTTTCTTTTAAGTGTGTGAATGTTAATGGTTTACTTGTACAGAGTCAGTTCATTTGTCCCTAATATGTTACATTCTACACTACCATCTACTGGGTAACTAGTGTAAGTGCACAATAAATTTCCAACTCACATCGAGCCAGAAATGCCATACACTCATTTAATTGATTTTACATAAGTGGAACATTGCAATTAATCATCTGTCCATTAAAGTGGACATCATGCATCACTGCTTATGTTTTACCTGCTTGTTCTTTACCAATAACAACACTGTTGTGGAAAATACTTCAACAGCACAAAAACAATATTTTTTCCAGATTTGTTCAGTTGTCAAAGAAGCAGCTTCATTCTATTTTGCAAGGCATCAGAGCTTGACATAAGACCTTGTTCAATGGGTATGAAAAAGATAATTAGAAAAAAACTTTCTCTCAGAAAATTAGGAATATGGAGAAAGCTGAGGATTTGCTACGTGATTGCTGAAAAGCAAAAACTATTTTTTCCTGAAGGGCCACATAGGCAACTGTGCCTGTTATCAAGGCCCAGGAGATTGGCTGAACAAAAACACTCAAAGTATATGTATTAAACACCTGTAGATAAAGGTTTAATTATCTTCTAGCAACTGTAGACATTGAAACTGAACAATAGAATGTAACAAATCAACTGACGTATTATACTTGTTGGGGGTGCTTGTGATAGTGGTAGGGGGCCTGATCTGAGCCCAAGTGCCAAAATTTGGCAGCAATATTCAGTTATCTTTAGTCAAGTCATCTTAAAATGGATTTGCAGCAACACTGCCAATGTTATACAAAAACACATTTTAAAAAGCACAAACATGTTCAAGAACCCCAAGTATCTTTTAGAAAAACACACCCTGCACAATAACTGTGTAGAAGTTTAGCCTGAGGTTTGTTTTTGCCATGTTTTTGCCCATAGCTACAGAGCGCCATGGGTGGACAAACATATGTATTTCTTATATTTATATATGTAATTTTCTTATCTCTATTATTATTTTGAATGTCTATAGCATGCAAATAAACTCTGTTAATAAAGCTAAGCCTCTGATCCATGGGGCTACTTGGTCTACAAGACATTTAAAAATGTGCATCGATATTCTGCTCTTTTTCAGGCAGCTGATGCTCAGAGTCTGCACCAAAAACTGGAGAGGTGCAGAGTTGACCCTGATCATTTACTTGGAATTGTGGGTATTGTAGGCACCGTTCTCAACCTGCTGGTAGTAGTGTTGGTGTATATCTACACCCCTGTTTAAAGTCTACAGGGAGATGTTTAGATAAATAGTTTGATGTGTGGTACATTTTCTTATGCTCAATAGGTTGTTCTGCAGCTTTATAGATGTTTGTAATTGTGACTCTTCTTTTAATTCTACTGCATACAGTTTAAAATATATTTGATGTGTATTTTACTATGCAGATTCACAAGTCATGACTATGACATTAGGCTGCAGTTATGTCTAATAATGTATGTAATAGCATTTGCAACAGCACTGTTTACTAAGAAGTGTTTGTTCTACAAAATGATTAATTTGAACCAAGTTTTACTTTGAAGTGTCTCTTGATGTGAATGTCTCTTGCTCATTTACTGCAGTTTTGTGCAATAACCTTTTTGTGTTTAGTAAACCGTTGTCCATTTTTTTTAACCTTATGATTTTCCTTTGAACAACAATAAGCCACATATTATGGAAGCACCTTCTCAAAAGCAAAGTAAATGGTTCATTAAAATCAGTAACAAGAATGAATTGAAAACCTAGACTCCAACCACAGCAATCAGAGACTACCATTTTATTTAATTATAAGCCTTCTGGTTTTAAACATACAATTAATTTTTTTAACAATTAGACATTTCTTACTGAAGGAAGAAAAAAAAACATTCAGTTAAATTCATATTAACAGAAAGTGGCACAGTCACTGACAAGTGGCAACTTACAAATACATCTCATTTTTGTGCAAAAGGAAAATTGGCATCCATTTAAGTTAAACAATATGTAGTTCATCCTTGTGTCTTACTCTACAATTAATAATTCTATATCTATGATGCTGTTTAAAAAAAGTACTAATTTCAGTCAGTTTTAATGTATTTATTAGGGTGTAGGGGACATTAAACAACCGGGATTATTGATATTGATATCAGGGAGTATTTGACAGCTGGTGATAGTGTCAATCTTCTCAGACACGGCCTTCAAGTCTTCTAGGATTAATCTGATGCTGTGGGAGGCATTGATGATGGCGCTCTGGGATGTATTCAGCTGGGATGTTACACTGTGGACCTTATTCACAAAAACACAAAGTTAAACAAATGAAACGTAGACGGTACTTCTTACTGTATGGGTTTTAAGTCATTAGAGATCAAAGCTTCTTTGACTGCAGCCGCATACTTTTAATTACATTTTTACTTTTCACCAAAAAAACGTAAGGACAAGCCTGGGCATCCTCTTCATGAGACTATCCTACAAGGCTTCTTCAGTGTAACTGCAACACAGACCGCTACAGGAACTCCTTCCTGCCCAAAGCCATCATGATCTACAACAACTATCTACAACAACTCCTTAAAGAATTCATTGTATGAGCTACAACAACACTTAAATTCCATCTGGGATCAATATATATCAATATATTGGGATCAAGTATTTTTTAATTTAATTTGAGTACATACAAAAGATTTTACAAAAGAAACTTTGCCAGCTCTAACATGCATTTAACATGGTTACAAACTCTACTTTTTAACTAGGATTATTAAAAGCTTTTTAGGTTGCATTTCTGAACTTTTACTTTTTTAAGCCCTACATAATTCAAATCCATTGAAGAATTTCGTTAAAAATAATCTTTTATTTTGACCGACATGTTACTTCTGATTGGAAGGAATGTTAATGTTTTGGAGTGGCCAGCCAGAGTCCTAACCTAAATCTGATCTGAGCTAAAGATTATGGTGATGGTAAGGAGGCCTTCCAACCTCAAAGACTTTAGAGTGTATAACTAAAGAGCAGTCATTAAAATACCTGTGGAATAATGGAAAAAGCTGGTAATTTATAAGGGATTGATTGTTGTAATGTCAATAAAGATTTCTTCCCCCTGTAAATATTGTAATGATGAATAATTTTTTACTTACCATTTTTAAATATAAAAAAGGTAAAAACAGATTGTTTTTAAACAGATATTCATTTATTTTCTTTTGAGTCACATTTCTTATCAGAAATAAACATCTTGGTTAAATAAAAATTATTTTACATCTGAAACCGCCAACGGTATTTATAATTTTGGGCTTAATTTTTTTATGTGCAGAATTATTTCACCTAAATTAAATGACTGAGTTCTCCAGAAGTGGCACAGTAGGGGAAGAATTTAGATACCTATTAATGTATATATTGACAGATTACGGTAATAGTTTGGGTTGAAACACAGCATACCTCCTTACTGGCACTTCCGTAAACCTGCCGGACCATCTGAGCCACATCGGTGTACAGCCGGCTGTTGGACTCCTGCAGCTTCTGCTGTAGAAGGGTGTCACCTCCTAGCAGAATTATAAACAGGCTGAGCAGGGACTGAAACCTGAAAGCTACCCATTAAATGAAAAACAACCAAACAAGAAACTTCAGATCACATACAGTGGCGTAAAAAAGTATTTGACAGCCACCAATTGTGCAAGTTGTCCCACATAAAAAGATGATGTCTGCAATTTTCATCATAGGTACACTTCAACTGTAAGAGATAGAATGTAAAAAATAAAAAAATATTTTTAAAGAATGTATTTGTATATTGGTACAGAAAATAAGTATTTGTCAATAACAAAAGTTCACATCAATACTTTGTAATGTAACCTTGGTTGGCAATGACAGAGGTCAAACGTTTCCTGTAGGTCTTCACCAGGTTTGTGGCTGCTATTTTGACCCATTCTTCTAGGCAGATCTTAAATAGAGCTGTGATGTTTTGGGGCTGTCGCTGGGCAACACGGACTTTCAGCTCCTTCCATAGATTCTCTATTAGATTGAGATCTGGAGACTGGCTAGGCCACTCCAGAACCTTGAAATGCTTTTTACGTAAGAACTCCTTTATTGCCCGGGCGATGTGTTTGGGATCATTGTTATGTTGGAAGATTCAGCCACGTTTCATCTTCAGTGCTCTCACTGATGGAAGAAGGTTTTTTGCCCAATATCTCATGATACATGATCCCATTTATCCTTTCCTTAATACAGATCAGTCGTCATGTCCCCTTTGCAGAAGCACCTCCAAATCATAATGTTTCCACCCCCATGGTTCACAATGGGTATGGTGTTCTTGGGATGCATTGTTCCCCCTCCAAACACGGCGAGTGGTGTTTATACCACAGAGTTCTATTTTGGTCTCATCTGACCACATGACATTCTCCAAATCCTCCTCTGGAAAACTTTAGACGGGCCTGGACATGTGCTGGCTTAAGCAGCGGGACTGCAGGATTTTAATCCATACGACAGTGGGAGTAATAGTAACCTTTGTTACTGTGGTCCCAGCTCTCTTCGGGTCATTGAACAGTTCCCCCCGTGTAGTTCTGGGCTGTTTCCTCACCGTTCTCAAGATCATGTGTACCCCACGAGATGAGATCTTGCATGGAGTCCCAGGTTGAGGGAGATGACTATTTATTCCATTTTCTATTAATTCTTCCAACAGTTCATCTCTTCTCACCAAGCTGCTTGCCTATTGTAGAATGGCTTATCCCAGTCTTGTGCAGGTGTACAATCTCATCCCTTGTGTCCTTGGACAGCTCTCTGGTCTTGGCCATGGTGGAGGTTGGAGTCTGACTGTTTGAAGGTGTGGACGGGTGTCTTTTATACAGATAACGAGTTCAAACAGGTGCCATTACTACAGGTAACGACTGGAGGATAGAAGAGCTTTTTAAAGAACAAGTAACAAGCCTGTGGGGGGCAGAATTCTTATTTTAGGTGCTAAATACTTATTTTCTGCACCATTATACAAATAAATTATTTGTAAAAAATCATGTGATTGATTGTGAATGTGACTTTTCTGGATTATTTTTTACATTCTGTCTGTCACAGTTGTAGTGTACCTATGATGAAAATTACAGACCTCTCTCTTCTTTTTAGGTGGGACAACTTGCACAATCGGTGGCTTCCAAATACCTTTTTGCCCAACTGTATATATGTAAAGTCAGTAGTGGATCTGTCACAAATAATGTCCTATGAGCACATGCTGTCAGTATACCACATTATGTCATGTCTGAATATCAGACAAGAAACTTCTCAAATATTCCTCTCATATTCAGTGGAGGAGACAGCATCTGGATCCCTCTTTATTATATGACTAATGCTAATGTGGTCAGGTTATGTTAGGCAACAAACTAATACTAAATGTTGGAGTTGGAGATGCCCTGAGAAATTCATTGAGGACCTGAAATGGACAATGTTTTGCTTGATCGACCCAAACCTGTGACCTACCTGACTGGAAAATGCGATCACTGAATGCCCCATACTAAAGCATTACTAGGTTGTCCTAACAACAGAGTGGACACTGTTATTGAAGGATAATTCAAAATTAGCTTCTTTAAGGGAGAATTTGGTGCTTAAAATTTCAGCTGAATTACAGAGATGCACAAAGCTTACAGGAAACTATTTGTCAAAATACCTGCCATTTCTCTTAATACTCACAAGAGAAGGGGCGGAAATTGTAGATTCAATTGCTACTAATACTGTAATCAAAATATTAAACAACTATTTCACAAAGACATGTTCTCTTCAACATCAGTACTTATAGTGCTGAAAGAGAAATCGGCTACAACCAATATCAGCAACCAAAAACCAGAGATCTAATTGGTGGATATCTATTAAACATATTACCAAAGATAGTAAGTGAGCTATATATGTTGTATTTTAAGTTCTGTATCAATCAGTAAATTAACTGGTGGTCCGTTTAACCAATGATCCCCCTGTTGATGACTTTCTGCCCCCTCCTAAACCCACACAAGCAACAACAGAGCGGTGTCCTCACCGTGAGGCTTGTGTGAAGGGCTCGGCCTGTCCTCCACTATGGACTGCACATCAGGGTTGTCTCTGACCACAATAAGAGGGGGCAGCTCTCTCCTGAGTATCTGAGCACTCTCCTGAGCCATTACCGAGGCTCTGACCGCCTGGTGCGGATCATCCTCACTGTCCGTCTCCGATGCTTCCCCAGGAACCTGACAGCATCCAGAAACGCATTTAGAGAAATAGATTCAAAGCTCAACGTTTATTTCCTTTTTCTATTCACTAACCTTGGTTCCTCCTGTGGTAGTTTGGTGGGATGTCAGAGAGGTGATGTAGACTTCATCATCAGAGTCTGTTTCAGACGCCTCCCCTTGTACCACTATCGGATATCTGCTGCTGGACATGACTGGAAACACAACAAAACAACACTGGATTGGCGGCGAAAGGACTCGACTAGAAACTATCACTACACTGTGAAATAAAAGCAGAAGTGTCATACATTATAAATGGAGATAAGAGCTGAAATAAAAGCAGAAAATGTCAAACCCTTTTTGTCGAAAACAAATCACATGAGCGAGGAAGTAGCTAACTTTCCAAGATCCAATCAAATCGGGCTTCTGACGCAAGTGACAAATACGTTTTGTATCTTGATTGGTTCCCAGTCAAGTGGAAGGGTTCGTGTGTGTAAGCCGGCGTACTCCGAAGATACAACCAGCTGTAAAGCCCCTGTCTATCTGGTATCTAGGAGGTTGTTATCTTAACAGGGTATTGTAGTCGCTTACCCTGTCTTTAGCACCCCGTATAGGATTCGTCTCATGTTTCTTTTCTATATAGATGAATAAAGAACATTTAACTTCGCCTACACACTTTTTACGGGTGACCTGGCGTCAAAATCGAGTGCAACCTGACAAACAGAAGTAGGCTAGCATAGGACGGGAGAATAGAGAGATTTGACAGGTAAGCTAATATAGTGCTAAAATTGAATTTTATGCGATTTTGGTGTGGTTAATCCCCATAAGTGATAGTTGTGTTGTTTTTCTATCTACTACGTTTTATTATGGCTTATTGTGTTATGTTAAGAAACATTCCATCACTGGTTGCTAACCATATCCAGCTAGCTAATGCGAAACACAAGAACAGGGTTTTAATGTTTACAGCTGTTTTCCTTCCTTGCCCTCACCCTCTATACAGCTTTATGTTAATTTTGAGTGTTTTTTACAGAATGGCAGATGAGTCCTTGTTTGAGTTTCTCCATATGGAGATTGTTTCGCACATTTTCAACGAGCAGCAGTCAAGTAAAGGAGAGCTGGACAACAAGGTTTGTTCATTTTAAATACAGTGGCAATTTTATTGTTTTACTTTTTTAATATGCAACTGATGCGTTGAAGATACTCAAGTTTAAGGTGTGCATATACGCAAGTGTAGACATGTAATGTTATGTACCAACCTGTCTATGATGGCACTTATTTAGATCCTATTCTCCACAATTATCTGATCTAACCAGCCTTATTCATGGAGTGAAATTATTATTTAAACTTAGCATATTAAACAGGAAAATATTTATTTAAATAGCCCACAGCTTTGACTTATTTCATACTAGCTCCAACATCTGTGTACCTACACATGGTGGTGTGTTCTGTTTCTGTATTTCTTCCAGGGACATTGGTATTTAGTGTGGGTGTAACAAAAACTTGTAACACAAGACAGTAAATTTCGAAGCCATATTAAAAGTCCCAAATGTTACTGATCAGGGTTAACTTTGTCTCACAAAGCTCTGTCTTGTTGCTGTATTAATCCAAACTGTTATCATTGGCTCTCAAAAAGGTTCCAGCCCCCTTGTTTGAAAAAAAAAAAAGCCCCACTCAAATGTTGGTAACCCTGATTTTCCAGGTCTGCGTCTATATGGAAAATAGAGATTGCAAACAATATTTATCTATGTCTCACAGATGGCAATGGGTAACTGCTGCTAAAACAAGAAGCTACTGGTTTCAAGCAGACTCGGCTTATAATAATCATTTTGCTTTTGAAGTTTATAGAATAGTTTAGGCTGGGCTATCAAAATTAACACGTTAACGCAGGTTGAATAATTTCTAGAATAAACCCGATTAATTTTTTTTGTTTTTTAGCACATGCACAGAATGACCCTCTCTGTTAATCCCACAATTCAACACGCGCTGCTTATAGTGCTCGCTCATCACGTAAACAGCCTGGCAGACCCAAACTGCATCCATGGTTCCATGTGAATGTTTCTTCTCAGTCACGGACTGTATCGGTCTATGGTCACTTACTGCTCTGCTGTACATGTAGTCTGCAGAAAGAGACACGATTATGTCTTGTGCTGGTCACTTTGAATAAAAACAACAAACGTGCATTCCATTGACTAGACCCTTTCAAGGCAAACAAGACACGACTTTTGTTGCAAGCAATCAGAAGAAGCGATTGGAACAAGCAGATGATTAAAAAAGCAACAATCTGCAGCGATAAGTTCACAAGGTAAGCCTTGGCTAACAAACAAGCTAACATAGCTAATCAACACTGCACCTGCAAGATAACTGCAAATAATATCAGTGGGAACCAGGGATTAATGTAAAGGTTCTGTGTCAAACCATTTACGCACGCATATCACTGTGTTGATAAATAATTCCTCTATTCAGAAAAAAATATTTAAAGATACTTTATTGATCCCGGAGATAAATTTAAGTGTTGTTTTAGCTTTATTTAATTCTTCAAGGAGGTGTTGTAGATCCTGATGGCTGTGGGCAGGAAAGATCTCCTGTAGCAGTCTGTGTTGCAGAGGAACTGTTGAAGCCTTTGACTGAAAACACTAGGATAGTCCCATGAAGAGAATGCTCAGGATTTTCCAAAATTAATAATAAATGGTCAGCTTTACATTCACAAAAGGTTAACCACTTAGTTTGCCCGAGCAACTGGCTAAAAGATAAATAGGTTAAAGGGCCACATGTAAATGTGATTGTGGAGTTCAAAACAAAAGTTCCATGGATCTGTCCTATATTTCCTTAAAAAAAGAACAGCGTCCGGGTCATCAAATAACCTTTAATAAAATTTAGCCACATTACAAGACATTTTGTTGCATTTAAAAAAAATAATTCTCTTGTATATCTATATATTTTTGCATCCAAGGACAGAGCGACATGTATTTCTCTCTTAGAAGCCATGGGCTTCAGGGTGGGACAAGGACTCATCGAGAGGTAGGTGATGTTCACAACACTGGATGTTCAAAGGCAGATGCATATACCACTGCCAATCTCCCTTTTAATATGTATCTGATTTGATGTTTGTTTGCAGGTTGACACGGGACACCCCCAGCTTTAAGGATGAGTTGGATATAATGAAGTTTATTTGTAAGGACTTCTGGACCAAGGTGTTCAGGAGACAAGTGGACAACCTCCGAACAAATCATCAGGTAAAATATGAGTGGAAAAATCTGGTTCACAGAGATAAACAATGATTAATGTATGAAATAAAGCTTGTTTATAGGATTCATAGTGCTACAAAAATGTCAAAGAAGCAGGCACTACAGTTCTCTAGTGTTTATTGTGAGTGCATACTTATACACAGTGTTACTCAGGACCAATATGAGGAGTGATTTAACATACTGGCAAACAAAACTCAGCAATGGAATGCTCCAAACCTAGCTGCAGCAACAGTCTCACAAACCTTTGTTTTTGACTTGTGTCAAAGAATTAAATGTACATCTGAATAAGTAGGCATATAATTGAAAAGTTAATTTATATCAGAAATGTATTTAATAAAGTGAAACTCATATAGACAGTAATTACACGCAGAGTAATGTATACCAGGGTTTTATTGAAACAGCATTTTTATTACAGGAATGAAAAATATCCACGTACTGTTTAAGTGTCCTAAAATTTCCTAGTAGACAACTGTTCTTACTCTGGACTTGAGAAAACACAGTGGATCAACATTAGAAAAAGATATGTCCCACAAATTACCACCGACTGTGGAAACTTCACAGTGGATCTCAAGCACATTTGATTGTGAAGGCCATAATGGGTGTTAATATAAAACAATTCTGTGTTAAATTTCCTTTTATTTGGTCTTATGTAATGTTCAACATATCAGATAAAAACAACTTTGGATTTCATTTAGTGCAACTTTAAACAGCTGTAAAATATCACATTCTATGTAATGAATCTTTGTAATATTCACTTAGAGAACTGAATTACTAAAATTCTGATGACATTTTAAGTTATTTAGATGCACTTGTATTCTGAGTGGGCAAAACATTCTGTGCCAAAATTGGCAAAAGAGGCAACTTTAAGGGAAACCGTTCAACTCTGCCTAAAGTTCTTATAAATCAGAGACGGCATTTAAACCAAAACCAAAAGCCTGTAAAACTTTTCAAATGTTGATCATGACTTCTCATTTATTGGCAGAGTTTTTTTTAAAGATGTAAAAAAAAAAAATAAACTCCTCAGTGTAATGGCAACTATTCTAGAAATGTGTCCTTTAAGAGCCCATTAGCAAACGTTATGGTCGGAAATAAAATGTGGCACAATCTAAACATGTATTTTGCTCCACAGGGGACATATGTCTTACAGGATAACAAGTTTACTTTACTGACTCAGTTCTCCGGTGGGAAACAGTATTTGGATCAGGCCCCTAAGGTACAGAATTATCATCCAATTCACTCAAATAGATGTGTGCACTGCTGTTAACTTTAGATCTACAATAGGCAGGCAAATAAAATGTTTCTAACTTAAGGCGTAAGAAATCAGAATTTGTTTTAGCTGAGCTGTAGCTGATTTATCTTTTCTTTTTCTCAGTATCTTGCTTTTTCTTGTGGTGTGGTGAGAGGAGCTCTGTCTAACCTCGGTCTGGAGAGTGTGGTGACAGCTGAGGTCTCCATCATGCCGTCCTGTAAGTACTACTGGAGCACCAACGCATGATTTATTTTGCTATATTCAGGACTGGGGTACAATATGTTCAGAGGGTTTAAAAAAGTAACTAAAATTGTTTACTTGTAACCTATGAGTTGTTGCTTGGACAAATAATTGTCCTAGTTATAAGCAAGCAATCAAGTAACATTTATAAAGCACCTGTCCCAGACACAGGTCATAAGCCATCATCAAAAAGAGAGGTCAAATCACATTAAAACTGTATATAACCAAATAAACGTTTTGCATAAAGTGTTAGATAAAAGCCTGATAAAACAAAAAGGGTTTCAGCTGGTTTTTGAAAATGTCCAGGATCAGCAAAGCAATGTTTCAGAAGCAAACTTTTTCACAGCTTTAGAGCCACAGACTGAAAGGGTCTTTTCCACTTTAGATTTTAGCCTTGCATGAGGGAGCCAGGGATCGAAAGCTACGAGCAACAGAATGTTTATTTAAGAGGATGTAGGTGGGAAATTGATAATTTGTCTATACCTGTAAAGTGGTCAAATATCAATCCAAGCACAGTGACACAAATGTAGATTTACAGGGGGAAACAATATCTTATAATAGATAGAATATGCAAAATAAAGCATAAAATAAAACATAGCTTCTCAATTTTGTAAACTGGACTTGGCTGTAGAGCAAAAAGAAACAACCGCTTAAAATCGAGGCAGTCTTTAACTGTAGGATTAACAATGGACTGGGGCGGACAGCCTGTCCAGCAGGTGAGGGTTAATAGACTGAGCTAACTGAATGTCATCCACGTAGCTGTCTGATAAAAGTTTGTATGATGGCAGCTAATAAAAGGATGTAAAAAAATATATATTAATGGGCCCTGAACTGAACCTTGTGGAACTCCACAGGTAACGGAAATAGAGTTAAAAGATATGTTCTCTGTCCTAAAGCCTACTTTCCAAAGGATGCGCAAGTGGCACGTAACGTCTGTGAAACATAATAGACACCTGATAGCAGCCGTTATAGGCAATGGGTTTGTTTCCACCGGCCGCGATTTGGTCGCGTCCCAGAACCGTTGTCGTGCCCCTCTCCTAAATGTATGCAGTGGGTCTATTTTTTTTAACTCGCTACGCTTTTACAATGCGTCAAGCTCAGCAGTTTAGATCATAGCAGACAGGAAATCAGACACGGGAGCAACGTAAAGCATCTGGAAATTTTCAAAAGAAGAGACGTGCAGCTTTCAGATTGCCTAACTAAGAAAAAAACAGAACAAAACATCATTACCTCTGACACCAGGTTTGAAGTCAGTCAGTCTATGGGTCTAATTTGTTGGTTTTTATCATGGAAAACCAGAAGTGAATCCCTCGAGTTGAGAATCACCCAATTTATATGATACCAGTTAGGGCTGGGCGATATGGCCTCATAGCTATATAGCAATATAATTTAAATCATGTGCTGTAACAATAATTATTGCTAAGTATTCTTTTCTTCTGTTTATACATGTCAAAATGACAATAAAATAATATTCTTACATACCACTTAACAACTTCAAAAGAATATAGAATGCCATTTAAAGAACATTTATTGTGCAAAATGTATTTTTAAAAAGAAAGCTTTTCAGTCATTTTTAAGGTGTTACAAATCTTTTTTTAAAGCAATACAACAGACAAATTCCTATAACATAAATCGAAATGTAGGTATTTTAAATAAAACAAAAGCTAAATGTTATGAAAACACAAAATTCAAAATTGTTTGAACTGAAGTACAAACAAATTTAACATTGCACGTACAGTATCGAGTGTAAATACGAACACTGATCAGTATTTATTCTCCTTGCGTACCTGATACAAAGTAGGCGCAACTTGAGCTCATTTTCATTCTCAGTTTATGATACTTATTAACATAGAATTATATTTTTCCCCTGTATACTACCCATTCAGTTATGCAATTACAATTCTCGTGTGATTTCGTGATCTCCCTAGACCAGCTGCATGGAATACTTCTGCAGGGGATGTGCGTCTGAAACATTCCCGGTGGGAAGGGGTTGCTGAGCTCGCGAGTAAAACGCGTCTATTATGTTAAGCGCCACTTATGTGTCCGGTGGAAAGCAGGGGTAATGGAAAGATTAGCCTGTTCAGTAAAATTTTAAGGTCAACTGTATCTAATGCTCTGCTGAGATCAATTAGTACCATCCCAGAACATTTTCCGGCAACAGCAGCCATTAACCGGTCATTTTCCTTTAAGGCAGACTCAGTGGAAAGCTGCTTTAGAAGGCCTGACTGAGAAGGCTCAAATCTCCAACCTAGATAACCAGGATCAATGACAGTTTTGAATGAGCCACTGGTGTTTGTATGTGTATCAATAAAATGAAATAACTAGTGTTAGATGGCATAGATGTGCTCTAACCACTCATTAAGCTCAGTACATCATTTTTTTAATTTATTTTTTTGATGGATTAAATAAAATAATGGTTCCCTTTATCTGCCTCTTGTTTTACCAGGTAAGTTTCAGGTGGTCATCCAGAAGCTGTGACCCGGTTGTCTTGGTTAGCCTGGTAAACATGTTGGAAAGTTTTATCTGCATTTCCACCGATCATAGTGGACTCTGGAGTACATGATCACAAAGGGATCAGCTGGAACTTTTCTGATTCTGCAAACCGCTGTTTGGACTTTCACAGGCCAAAGATGACTAACAAGGCTTTTTAGTTCACTTGTGGGTTTGTGCAGCTTTTTCCTCTTAGTTTTGATTAACTTGTTTATTTAAACTGTGTAATATATGACGTTATCAGTTCTTATCTACAGTATAAGAGGAGGCTGGCCCTGATTGAACTCACTCTGCTTAATGTAGGAAACATTTATCCAGTGTACACATCTGGGTATTTTTTTCTAAACACATGATGGATATTAAGTATATTGTATTAACAGTTGGATGCAGCAGATGCAGTTAAAATACAAATAAAAAAATTAAATCACTTTCATAACTAGTGTGTAAGAAATTCTTCCTGTACTCTACTCCCTGATCACCAAATGTAATTTTAAACTTGATGCCAGTTTTCTTGAGCTTGAACACCCAACTGTTCGCCAAATTTTGGATGCTGTGATGTTTGCAGACCGTGATCCTGAAGTTTGTGAACAGATAAGAAAAAAATGATTTTTGTTACTGAAAATTCCAAAACGGTGGAATTGTATCAAGATATGTTGTTTTGTGCTGCCTTCTCTCATATTGCCTCTCACTACTGTCATTTGGTGGTAATTTGGATTTAATATTACTAATATAAAATGTTTTCTTGAGCTGGGTTGTAAACAATAACAATGTGTTCCTTATTTGTACAAAAATAAGGTCTTTAAAAAAGACTTTTCTACGTTTCATTTGAGTGATGTACATGTAATAAAACTGGGATGTAATAAATAATGCTAAACTCCATCATGGAAATATTGTCATCTTTGGCAGAGGAGCTCAAACTAGATTTAGAAACACACCTCACTGTTAAAGGCAGTAGCCTCTTTAAACCAGCAGAGGGACTCGTAAAGCAATCATTATCTGTTGAAGGCTTTATTAATGGACATTTGTGTTTTGCTTTTACACAATTACTTGTATTGGTCTTAATGGATTTTATGTTTGCTGGAGGGAAAATTGTGTGTGTGTTCTTTGTTTTTTATTAAAGGACAAAAGATAGCACCACTTGTCAGGTTTTCAGTCAGGAACATAAACATTCCCCAAAGAAGATTCGACTCTAGAGAGAACATATATGGGTCACATATTTATTAATTTCAGTGTTTTAGTGAACAATAAAGTATTTATAGTCATAACTTGTAAAATAATATTTTACTATTTCATCACACTAAAAATAACTTTCGGAACAGCGGTCCTCAGCTATTGCTTGTTTTTACATTTATCAAAACTCCACCTGTAAGCTAGTCCTAGTCACCGAGGATCAATAATATTTAATTTGCAACTATATAGCCTTATTATATAGGTTGACCTTTTTTGTAATATATCTGTAGCAAATAGATGGAGATAACTTTGTTTTTTTGATAAACTCCATAAAAGATTTTGCTGTCAAATTTTATGATTAAGACTGGTGAAAAGCCAACATACTACTTTACCATTCCTAGTAAGATGTTTAAAAAGCCCCATTTCTTTCTTTCTGCTGGAATATATTTTCACACTGATAAAACAAAAAATCCCCTGATAAACAGGGAATCTTTTTTTTTACAAATACACCGGTGGTGCAGTTATTGGCAACCGTAATTCCTATAAAAGAAAATGTATTCGTTTACTCTTAGTCAGTGTCTCTATGAAAAATTAAGGGTTATCCGTGAATTCCTGTTTCACTGGGATGATGCAAATATGAAAAGATGGGATATTTCTCTTAGCCAGTCACCAGAACAGGAAGGAAAGGAGAACATGCCATTCAAGTGAGGCTTATCTGAAATCGTTGCAGGAAAAAAAGGTACGCCCATGAACTTTTCCTTCTCTACAGTCAGAGCTATAAAAACACAGTTTACAACTGGAACTGTTTTCTTAAGCAGTTTCGAGGACATTAGAACTAGGTTAAAATCTCCAAAACTGCAACAGTGTACATAATTTTTCTTCAACCCATCTTTACACAGTGTGTCAAAACAAATGCATAAGTCACTGTGTTTATTTGCACTTTAAATGTGGACCCATCCACATCCAGTGGAAAAAGGAAATCCTTGAAAAATATTGGTTGTGTGAATGTATGAATAATTAAATAACTATTAGACATTTCTAAGCTCCTAATGCTTGTATTTGTTTGTGAGAGAATGGTAAAGAATTGAGGTGGAGGGGAAGCTATGAAGGACAAATCTCAAACATGTGATATTTGTATCAAACTGTGTAAAATAATGCCTTCCATCATCATCTTTAATCCTATTGGCATTTTAGTGTCTAGATGTCAAGTGTATCCAATTTCTAAAACTTTAGCCTGTAGAGAACCAGTCTTTATTAATCTTACGATCTTTTAAAGTGGTCTTCCGCAGTAATTGTTGTTTCCGGTCTTAAAAAAACACAATAGGTAGCATTTGAAATTGAAAATCCAGAAAAGAACTGGCTCTTCTGTGAATCCACATGCCATTTGCAAACTTTGTTACATACTGGTAAATACTTTGTATGCTATGGTAGATCTCCAAAAGAATTTTAAAGGCCACATTTAGAAGCCTCTGAGGTAGATTTATGTATGCTGTTAAATAGGCAATGCATGATTTAGTGTTTTTGAAAGCCTGTCTAGTAGGGATGTAAGAAAATATCGGTGTCGATATTACACTGATATTCAAAAGCAAGAAATCTATTTTTTTTTATTTTAGGATTTGAATGGAACCATTAATGTCATTTTTGTAGTAAAATTAAAAGTATGATTGGTAGTTTGTGGCTGTTTTCACATTTTTTGTTTTCATTGGATCAACTAGATCTAGTGTTAAAACTGGATGAGTTAAAATATGAAACAGGTTAGTGTTTAGAATGCTGTGACAGTTTTTGTACAGTTAAAATCAGTTTTAAAAATCACAATATATAGTGTTACTCATTGCAATATAGTACATCGTCTCCCCTATATTGCAATACGTATCGCCATATTTTTACCAATACACAGCCCTACTAGCTAGTGACTGAATTTAGATATCTTAAGACTGGTTTGACTCAGTTTGTGTTTTTTTTTATTCTAGTTGTGGATTATAAATATTTTATTGCTTGGCCACCTCTTATTTATTCCTATTGCTACTGCCTCAGACTGCTCTCGAGCTCTGTTGTGTTCTCCTGTAGGAACATCTCAAAAACAAGTGTGCTTGAATGACCAAGTTTTCAAGAGAAGTAAAAAATAATCCCTGAATATACTGTAAATAGTTCTTTTCCACCCATGGATTTGCAGTGTAAAGTAGGCTTTTTGAAACTTTTATTCAACCATAGGAATGCTGAGGAGAATGACAAAACAGACAAGGAAACTCAGTCATCTGTATAACTGTGCAGCTAAGCTCAGTCTTTTCCTGTTCGTTGCAAGCCATTAAACAGTCCAAACCCTCTCTTGAGAGCACGAAAATAATCAGGAGGAGGGATTAGAGAGAGACTGAGAGGGGGTAGAGTTTTAGAAAGTTGGTGGAGGAGGAGATTAGGAGAGTGGGCAAAAAAGAAAATTAGATGGAGAAAATTGAGCTCCTGGAAAGGAGGCTGTATAGAGAAGAAAAGAGACTTTCATTGGAGGTTCTTGGAAGCAGAGGGTTAGAAGGAAGCAAGAAAAGGTGACAAAGGTGTAATAGTGGTCTTCAGGGAGTGTTTCCTTTCACCTGCAAACAAATTCGTCTATTGAGAAATAGGATTATATGGAGATTGATTCTTACAGTGAAACGGAGGGACAATAGTTAAAGTTCAGCAGGGGTATTTTTTTTTTATCCTTTTCTAAATGTCTTTGCTCCCCTCCCCTGTGTCACCTAATAGACTCTCAGAGTGAGCCACTGGAGGTGGGTGCTCGAGAGTTTCTCTCAGAACCGGTCATGTTTCTGTAACCAAAGTTCACCAGACATGTATAGAGAAATACATGGTCTTCTGACCAAGTATTACTGATTAACTGCAAAAGCTCCTAATTATTTCCAACAGCAAAGGGTGAATAACTCTCTTTAAAACACTATAAGATCTTTTGTTCGCATCTTACCTCAGCCCTTATATTAAGGGTTTCTTCTGATGGGTTCTCTTAAACTTTCTCTAATCTCGTTTCATTAATAGAACGTGTTTCCTCACGTTCCCTCAGATCCTTTTCCTCTCTTCATCTCACAGCCCCTTCTTTTCACCTCGTCTCTATGGGAGCCAGAGCTTTTAGTTTCTTTGCCCCCAGACTGTGGAACTCTCTCCCACTCAACCTTTGAAACACTGACTCCCTTCTTTTGCTAAATCCAATCTTAAGACTCACCTGTTCAAACTTGCTTTTAATCAATAATCCACTCTTAGCCTGTTCTTAATTGTTTTAATGATTATTTTGTTGGTTTGTTTGCATTTCTGATTTATTCCTCTCTTCCACTGTACCTTCCTAAAGTGTCCTTGGGTGCTTTGAAAGGCACTTCAAATAAAATTTATTATTATTAATAGATCAGCAATTAAATAATGACATATGTTATATAGTAAGAGAAGGTAGGACACACAGAACAACCCTGTTGAACTTTTTCAACTTTTATGGTAAGTTTAGATACCTGCTCTTCTAGGGTCCACAGGATTACATGTGGTGTGCCCCAGGGTTCAATTTTAGGCCCAGTGCTTTTTAACCTTTATATGCTCCCTCTTGGCAGCGTCATCAGGAGACATGGAGTTAACTTTCACAGTTTTGCTGATGATACACAGTTATACATCTCTATGTCTCCCGATGACACACGGCCAATGGATGCACTTTTTAACTGCATTTTAGACATTAAATCCTGGATGGCAGAAAACTTTCTCCAGCTCAACCAGGACAAAACTGAAGTTTTAGTCATCGGTCCTGAGGCTCAGAGAGAGAAACTTTTACCAAAACTACAATCACTGTCTTTTAATCCCTCTTTACAAGTGAAGAACCTGGGCGTGATTTTTGACTCTGAGCTGACTTTTATTCCTCACATAAAAAATATCACTAAAATAGGTCCACCATCCGCCGTCTCAGGGGGGGAAAGCGGTCTGCCACCAACACTGTTTACAGTGGGGATGGTGTGCTGCTGACCTCGACGCGGGACGTTTTGGGTCGGTGGATGGAATACTTCGAAGACCTCCTCAATCCCACCGGCACGCCTTCCAATCTGGAAGCAGGGTTTGGGGACTTGGGGTCGGGCTCTCCAATCTCTGGTGCCGAGGTCACCGAGGTCGTTAAAAAGCTCCTCGGTGGCAAGGCTCCGGGGGTGGATGAGATTCGACCGGAGTTCCTCAAGGCTCTGGATGTTGTGGGGCTGTGTTGGTTAACGCGGCTCTGCAATATTGCGTGGACATCGGGGGCAGTTCCCTTGGATTGGCAGACCGGGGTAGTGGTCCCCCTGTTTAAAAAGGGGGACCACAGGGTGTGTTCCAACTACAGGGGGATCACACTTCTGAGCCTCCCTGGTAAGGTCTATTCAGGGGTTCTGGAGAGGAGGGTCCGACGGATAGTCGAACCTCGGATCCAGGAGGAACAATGCGGTTTTCGTCCTGGCCGTGGAAGACTGGACCAGCTCTACACCCTCAGCAGGGTCCTGGAGGGTGCGTGGGAGTTCGCCCAACCGGTCTACATGTGTTTTGTGGACTTGGAGAAGGCGTTCGACCGTGTCCCTCGGGGGGCCCTGTGGGGGGTGCTCCGGGAGTATGGGGTACCGGGCCCCTTGATACGGGCTGTTAGGTCCCTGTACGACCGGTGCCAGAGTTTGGTTCGCATTGCCGGCAGTAAGTCGGGCTTGTTTCCGGTGAGAGTTGGACTCCGCCAAGGTTGCCCTTTGTCACCGATCCTGTTCCTAACTTTTATGGACAGGATTTCTAGGCGCAGCCAAGGCGTTGCGGGGATCTGTTTTGGTGGCCTCAGGATCGGGTCTCTGCTTTTTGCAGATGATGTGGTCCTGTTGGCTTCATCGGAGCATGATCTACAGCTTTCGCTGGAGCTGTTCGCAGTCGAGTGTGAAGCGGCTGGGATGAGAATCAGCACCTCCAAATCCGAGGCCATGGTCTTGAGCCGGAAAAGGGTGGGGTGCCTCCTCCGGGTCAGGGATGGGGTCCTTCCCCAAGTGGAGGAGTTTAAGTATCTGGGGGTCTTGTTCACGAATGAGGGAAAAATGGAGCGGGAGATCGATAGACGGATTGGTGGGGCATCTGCAGTTATGCGGGCGCTCTACCGGTCTGTCGTGGTGAAGAGAGAGCTGAGCCAAAAGGCGAAGCTCTCGATTTACCGGTCGATCTACGTTCCTACCCTCATCTATGGTCACGAACTCTGGGTGGTGACCGAAAGAACGAGATCACGGATACAAGTGGCTGAAATGAGTTTCCTCCGCAGAGTGTCTGGGCTCTCCCTTAGAGATAGGGTGAGAAGCTCAGTCATCCGGAGGGGGCTCAGAGTAGAGCCGCTGCTTCTCCACATCGAGAGGAGTCAGTTGAGGTGGCTCGGGAATCTGGTCAGGATGCCTCCTGGACGCCTCCCTGGTGAGGTGTTTCAGGCACGTCCCACCGGGAGGAGGCCCAGGGGAAGGCCCAGGACACGCTGGAGGGACTATGTTTCTTGGCTGGCCTGGGAGCGCCTTGGGGTTCCTCCCGAGGAGCTGGAACAAGTGGCTGGGGAGAGGGAAGTCTGGGTCTCTTTGCTTAGGCTGCTGCCCCCGCGACCCGACCCCGGATAAGCGGAAGAAAATGGATGGATGGATGGAGGTTTTTATCAACTAAAGAACATCGCCAGAGTCCGCCCCATTCTCTCTCGGGCCAATACGGAGACACTGATGCATGCTTTTATCTCCAGTAGAATTGATTACTGTAATGCCCTGCTTTCTGGTCTTCCCAAAAAGAGTATATCAGGTTTACAACTACTAAAAAATTCAGCAGCACGTGTCCTGACGAAGACCAGGAGGCAGGAGCACATTACACCGGTCTTAGAATCATTGCATTGGCTCCCCGTACATTTCAGGATCGACTTTAAGGTTCTTTTAATGGTTTTTAAGTGTCTTAATGGTCTTGGGCCTTCTTATCTCTCTGAACTGCTTTTACCATATAAACCTTCGCGGTCTCTGCGCTCTTCTGGCAGCCGTCTCCTTGTCACTCCAAAAGTCAGGACACACAAGCATGGCGAGGCGTCTTTCCATTATTATGGCCCTCACCTCTGGAACAGGCTGCAGAGAACGTTCATGTTTTTTAAGAGCAGGCTCAAGACTCACCTTTTTAGTTTAGCTTTTAACTGATTATTATTTATCACTGTTTAATTGCTCTGGATGTTTTATATGATTATATTTTTATCAGTTTTACTTTTCAATCTTAGCACATTAATTTACTGTTTCTTTTTATACTTTAATTTATCTTAATCCCCGTTCCAGTGTTTCCTCTGTGGGAGCCCTCTGCCCTGGGAGCGGTGGTCGGCTGTAGCTGCCTGGGTGCTCTCCCGGTGGAGCTTGGGTGGAGGTGGGGGTCTTGGCCTTGCCTCCACTGGGTGCCCTGTTTCGGTGCCTCGGCTGCTGCTGTTAATCTACTGCTGCCGGGGCAGATGGCTCCTCTGATGGCGTTTCCTTGCATGGTTTCGTCTACACTCGGCCCAATGTCCTTTTAACTGTTTCTTTTAACTGTGTGTGCATGGGAGATGGGTTGGGGGGAGGGGGGTATAGCTGTGACCATGCTTTTAAATCTGTGGGGGAGGGAAGGGAAGGTGGTTTTATGTGGGGTCATTTTAATCTGTAAAGCACTTTGTGATGCAACTTCTTGTATGAAAAGCGCTTTATAAATAAAGTTTGATTTGATTTGATTTGAAGACTGTAAAGTAAGATATACATTGGAGAATTGGTCCAAGGTTAAATCTCCCATAATGTTGTGGGAAAATGTATTACCCAGGAACCCCCTTAAAAAAAACCCTCCAGGCTAGAAAGCTGAAGATAGATGTATTTTTTAGCATCACGGTGACCCGAGCTTTCTTCAAAACCAACAGAATGAACTCATATTAGAAACATTTACATTTTGGAATTGCCAAGCTCATGTTTAGAGTTACATTAGAAAGAAAATTTCTGGAATCATGTGAAGAGGATTGTGGACAAAAGTCCTCACAATCAGAGATTTTGGGAACTTCTAGGCAAGCATTACCCCAGGATGTGGGATACTGACATCTTCCTACCAGAGAAGATTGAATGCTGAAATTAAATCAAAAGATGTTTTGAAAGTGTTAGTATAAGGATGTGCACAGTCATGCAAGTGGATTATTGCAGATTTTGTATTTATACATTTGTTTTATACTACATTTCTTCTGGTAAACAACAACCTACAAAATTGAAATGTTTGAGCAGCAGGTTTAATTGTTTGAACTGCAAATGTTTTAATGGAGTTTTATATAAGAAGCTAATAGAATAGCAACAGATTTGTTATTGTGCTTTTGTTGATGACAGTTTTTAGGAACCGCAACACATTTAATTTTCTTTTAGGGTTTTTTCTTATTCTAAAAGTTTGGATTAGCTGCAACAATACTCTCCCCAGATGTGATTTTTTTTTTAGGTAAACTGATTCTCACTCGGAGCTACTAAAATGCATTATTGCACTAGCAAGTCTACATAAGGCCATACTGATGTGTTTAATTTGCATTATCTCAGGAAGACAACGTTTCTTCCTTTCAAAATCTCCCACAACTAAACTCAGCAACCCTTTTTTAGGACTGCTCATTTCAACAATAATGTTGTAAAAATCCAAATAACTTTACAGATCTTCATTGTAAAAGGTTTAAACAATGTTTTCCATGCATGTTCAATTAACTGTAATCAATTAATTAACATGCACCTGTGGAATGGCCGTTAAGACCTAACAGCTTACAGAAAGTAGGCATTTAAGGTCACAGTTCTAAAAACGCAGGACACTAAAGAGACTTGTCTACAGACTGTGAAAAACACCCAAAGAAAGATGCCCAGGGTCCCTGCTCATCTGCGTGAACGTGCATTAGGCATGCTGCAGGGAGGCATGAGGACTGCTGATGTGGCTAGGGCAATAAATTGCCATGTCCGCACTCTGAGACGCCTAAGACAGCGCCACAGGGAGACAGGAAGGACAGCTGATCATCCTCGCAGTGGAAGACCACGTGTAACAACACCTGCACAGGATCGGTACATCCGAATATCACACCTGCGTGACAGGTACAGGATGGCCACAACAACTGCCCGAGTCACACCAGGAACACACAATCCAACACATCACCATCGGACTGAGCTTGTTGTCATTGCAGGCAATCTCAATGGCTTGTGGTACAGGGAAGACATCCTCCTCCCTCATGTGGTACCCTTTATGCATGCTCATGCGGACATGATCCTCCAGCAGGACAATGCCACCAGCCTTCCACCAGGAACTTGCAAGTGCCTTGGTGAAGGAGTGGGGTAACATCTCACAGCAAGAACTGACAAATCTGGTCCAGTCCATGAGGAGGAGATGCACTGCAGTACTTCAAGCAGCTGGTGGCCAAACCAGATACTGACTGGTACTTTTGATTTTGAGCCTCCCTTCATTCAAGGACACATTATTTTATTTCTGTTAGTCGCATGTCTGTGAAACATTTTTAGTTTATGTCTTATGGTTTTGACTCTTTTAGTGTTCATACAAATATTTACACACATTAAGTTTACTGAAAGTAAAAACAGTTGAAAGTCAGAGGACGTTTCTTTTTTTGCTGAGTATATTTTCTCACCACTTTTCATCTTCCCCCACCCTTACCTTTTTTTACCCTTCTTAATTCATTCAGATTCTTCCACTCATGCATGGCAGGATGCTCAGTTTCTCAGACACAAATACAAACTTTGTCTCCACAGCCCATATGTTGACCTGTGGTGGACCTGAATGCAGCCATCTGCCTGCCTTTCCTCTGTCCCGCAGCGCAAGAGTGTGGGATAATGTCTCTAGGCAACAATGCCACATACCCATACAAGCACACACATGCCTCTAAACCCTGCAGAGCTAACCAATCACTCCCAGGACAGCCGGTCTGTCTGCTGTTGTAGATACAAGATAATAGGGCTTCATTGTGCGCATGTATAAGGGAGAAAATAAAGACTTAGGAGATAGTAGTGAGGATCCTTAAGAAGATCAGCTTCCTATTTTTACTGAACAGGCCGTTTCATATTTTTAAAATACATTTAGAGTAGACACGGAGGCATCACAGAGGGTAAGCCTATCATGTTAATACCAGTAACTTGAAAACTACAGAAAAACAAGCCTCTACAACCATGTTTTAGTCACTAGACTACAGAACAACAACATAGGTCACGCCTCAGGCTGCTAAGCTTAGCAAGAAGGTAGAAAGGGGTGTAACTAACAACTTTTTCTCCCTGGTTTTTGTATGAATTGTCAGTGGCATTAATAGTAAAAAACATTCTTACAGAGCCTTCATATTTTGTCTGGGTTAAATTATAAAATGTTTTGTGCCGTTGTATCGGGATATTATTTTAGAAACTAAGGCATGATTGTGTATTGGAAGGACCATAGTTCGTGGCCTTTTAAAACTTTTTAAAAGTGAAAATCTAAAAAGGTGTGGGATCTATTTATGTACATTTCATCCCCTTTATTCTGAGATCCATATGCAAAATCATTGTATATAGAAGTTAACTAATCAATATATAGTCCACCTGTGTGTAATGGAACTTCAGTATAAACACAGCTGTTCTGTAAAGGCCTTGGTTTTGTTACATAATGAACAAACAGCATAAAGGTCAAAGAGCACCGCGGAGAGGTCAGGGAGAAAGTTGGAGAGACGCATGCCTAAAGCAGGATGTAGATGTTATGTTATCCTCGGGCTTGGATATCTTATAGAGCACTCTTCAATCATCAGAAAATGAGAGTATGGCACACCTGAACACTAAACATATTGGCAAGGTAAAGAATGCATTAACCAGAAAACAGTCTCAAGGCCCCAGCAGAGTCTAGAAAAGCTGCAAAAATCCATAACTCAGGTGGGAAAGATTGTTGATAGGGCAACTGGTAGTCATGCAGTCTGCACATGTAGCCTTTGTTGATACCGTTATTCCCAATATTATAAATGCTTAATCTACAACTTTGCATGGGGAATAAGAAGCTCGACTGGTTTTATAATCTTCATTTCTTAGCATCTATGAATGTATATCTGACTCAGCTATTATAATTTGTGAGGTCATTGTAATATTCAAACTGCACTCGAGTCCATCTAAAGAAATACAAGACAGATAAAACACCTTTCTAAATAGGGAACAATAAAACTAGATACATATTTTTCAGCAGTGTTCTTTGTTTCATTCTTCGGTTTATTTCTATTTCATTCCTTAGCTGTTCAATTAAGCATTCCAAGTTGTATTTTTTATTTACCTGGGGTAATTCTCACAATAAACCCCTCGGTTTACTTGTCTCATTCACATATTTTGCTCATTTCCCTTGGATTTGTTGGCATTTTAAGAAAGAACAAAGAAAGCCATTGTTGAAAGAAACCCATAAGATGTCCTGGTCACAAGTCATGTAGGGAGCACAGTAAACATGTGGAAAAGGGTGCTCTGCTAAGATGACCAAAAACATACATTTTTTGTCGATATACAAAATACGTGAGGTGGAAAACTAACAAACCATCACCACTGTGAATCTTTGTGGTAGTAGTAACATGCTGTGGGAATGCTTTTCTTTAGCAGACAGGGAAGCTACATTGCAGTCCTGGAAGAAAACCTGTTAGATACATAAAAGATTTAGGATTAGGGAAGAGGTAAAGCTTCAGGCAAAATAACAAAGCAATCTATATACTTGGAGCTTCAGTGGAATTGCTTATATCAAAGTACAGGTCCTTCTCAAAAAATTAGCATATTGTAATAAAGTTCATTATTTTCCATACAAACAAAAAGCATTTTTAAGTATTGAATGAAAAGGGAGGGGTGACTGCAAATGGATAACACACTGTTGCATCTAAAAACTGTGAATTATTTTAAAGTAAAGCAAGGGCAGACCTCTGGACAAAATGCAAAAGTGGAATTATGGAGTAATAAATAAAACAGAACGAGTTTGATTTTTAAACTTCTAAGATTCCAGTATATAATAAAAATCTCTTAAGGGGCCATGCAGCAAAAGAGGCTTCAAATAAGTATCTTTCAGGTTTACCCTCTTACAACTTGTAGACCTCTACAATTTGACAGATGCTGGACCCCAAGCTTAAGTAGTATCAGTTTTTGTTCTAAACACCAAGCTTAACAGTTTAACCTATGTAGGCCATCTTTGTTTTAACTTCCATATTTGAATGTAGGCACTTTAGCAAAATGCAACAAAAAAAAAAATTGTAATGTATGCACTAAACTAATACTGTCCCTCATTTTTAGAAGGGAAAGTTCAAATTATAGAATGAAAAAAAAAATCTAACGTTTCTCACATAAACATTAAAGCAAGATATATTTTTTAAATTGTGCAATTTAAAGGATCAGAACAGCCCTGTGCTGTCTTCTATTTAGACACTTGACAGTGAAAAGTGCTGCAAATATAGATTAAAATAAAGCTTAAACTTTGAAGGTGAAATTTATGATTAGACAATGTAAAGCTGGTGTCAATAATTTTCATGTTTACACTTTGACCTAAAACATTTATGGTCACTGGGGAAATGCAGTCAGCAATGCAAACCGCATGACAGTTCACTCACCTCCTGTTTCCTTCCTTCCTGCACGTTGCCTCTTTTAAAAAAAACAACAAAAAAAAAAAAACAGAAAACCAATCTGTGAACGGCTGCAGTTGCATGCAGTCTGCATCAAAGCTAACACACGTGTAGAAAACTGCAAAAAGGCGTAGCAAACGGAAATCATACACTACAACAGGTCGGTTAACTAAATGCAAAAAAAGGGACAATCACAACTAATTTAAAAAAAGGAAAACTTTATTTTCGGTACAAAAGGCAGAAGAAACCCAAATATATTAAACTCGATACAAGCGTTAACTGAGAAGTCCTCTATAAATACATTAAAATAAATTAAAGAAATTAATTTACTAAAGATGATCACCTTTATCTCTAAACAGGTCTCAAACTTGTCGACGGAAAAGGCGAATTTTAAATAGACCAGGAACATCACGACGCCTGTTCGTCTAACCAACTACACTGTAAACACACACACAAAACAGCCGAGTAATGTTTCTAGAACACTAAGCATACGTACCCTAAACCTGTACAGTATGCCGGATCTAATTCAGTAAGGCAACGGACGCATTTCAAGTGGATCTCATCAGAACAGTGTGAAGTCGTAACAGCAAGGATTAACACTGAATGATGGAGAGATGCAACGAGATGAAAATCACAAACATTTGATGATGTAATGGTGCACCCGTGGATGAGAGCGAGAAAGGGAAACCAAAAAACGACTCGCTTATAGTTTGTGTCAAAGATCAAGTCAAGTACACCTACAATGAGGAAAAAAAAAAATACTGTTAAGAAGGATTTAATTTAAATATATCAAAGCCAATGACTGGCATGTCATTTTTGCTTCAAACTGTAGTTTACACTTGCTGATTAGACATGTTACTAGGGCCCGTAAACTGGTAACACATTAGAACATCCAGACAATTTGAATTAATGCTTCCTAACAAAAAAAAAAAGTCTCACCTGTTTCCGTCTCTCAATACAAATCAGAATCATGGCTCAATGCAACAAAACCTGATAAAAATTGTTAATGGCACATTTAAAAGAAAAACAACAACTCTAAAGTTCAGGTTTAAGGCCAGTAATCTAAACATAACCTCAGACTGCACATTTACCAAGAACAAAAAAAAAAAACTTTCACAAGCTTATAAACAACACTGTGTACAGTTATTGGAGCAAACTCCTGAACGTTGGCCACTCTGTATTTGTTCGACTGTAATTGAGCTAGAAAAACTTGTCATCTTTGGCTTTGTCACGTACTACAAACCATTCATAAAACATTTAGACGAGTAAATAAATGATTTTGGGGTTGGGTCACACTGATCACTGTTTTTGGCAGTTTGCCTTCATGGCACATATAAACTACTTAGAAAAAGAATAAAAGCCTATTTGTCGATGTAAAACTACCATTGTGTACTCTTTAGTTTAAGCATCAGTGTGGCTTGTGCGCGCTGAAGTTTAGCCACATATCTGCACAGGAATATCTAAAGTGTTTGAGTCTGCCATCAAGTCCTTGTTATTTTGTTTTTTTTTAATGCCACATGGTGCAAATAACATCTTATGTATCAGTCAGGCTGAAATACACCGAGGTTAAAAGGTGAGAACGGGTGTGTTTTCATTATAAAGCCCACTGCTGCTTTTAGTTGGGAACCAGCAGCATCTTAAGGAACAGAGAGCTGGCTGAACACTGCCAAGCGTTTCCCGTTGCCGTCATTACTCCCACCGCAGGAGTCGGAGCCACTGAGAGAGCTCGTGGAGCTGCCTCCGTCCTGGTCCTGGTCAGACAGGGAGGTGTAGGACAGGGAGCGGGTGCCCAGCGAGCCCAGCAGGACATCAGTGGCGCTGGGGCTTTGTCGGAGGGAGGGTGAGCTGGTAGGCGAGAGTACGCCGGGGGAGTAGCCCGAGTCAGGGGAGGGCAGGAAGGGGGAGCGCAGGTCGGCCTGGGTGAGGTGGGCCGTGGAGGGCTGGAACTGTTGAACGCTGGACGCCTCGAAGCCAGAGTCCATCTCCAGGAAGGCGCTGGAGAGGAGGTCGGTGATGTCAGCGCAGGAAGCAGGAGAGCCTGATGAGCCGCATGTAAAAGAGGCTGTGGGAGCAGGGGGAGGCGTGTGGCCGGTCAGGACAGACTGGAGGACATGCTGAGGAGCTGAAGGAAAACCAGCAAAGCTAAAACTCTGCCTGACAAGAGGAGGCCTGTGAGGGCGCAAAAAGGAGGAGGAACCTGCTGGCTGGCGAGGAATGTTTAGGGAAGAAGAGAATGACGAGGAGGAGCGAGAAAAGGCCGGTTTCTTCTCCTCCTCACTGTTGTGGATAAAGTGACAGCGGATCCCATAGGGGCAGAAGCCGATGGTGTGAAAGGTGCGACAAGGCTCAGTCTTGTATTTTGGATGTCTGCTGAGATCACGCAGCTCTTCTGGGCCGTGAGCGAACTGGCACTTCCCGCCGTACTTGCACAGGCCGTTCTCTGTAAAAGATCTACAGAGTTCGGTTTTGTAGCGTGATGAGGAGCTGGAGGAAGAAGAGGCGGCAGCTTGTAGAGCAGTGGGGCTCATCTCACTTTGGGACATCTTCAGTTCAGTCCCGGGCCAGTCTAGACTTGCTCCCGGTGTGCTCCTCGTCTCAACCAGGCTGACGGAGCGCTGGGAGAGAAAACCAAACTTTCCCCACTGGTTGGAATGAGCAGCAGGCTGGGACGGAACGGGGCTTTCTGATGGCTGCCCCCATTGGCTGGAGGTCAGAAACAGACTGTCTGAAGACTCCGCAGGAAGGCAGGACAAAGAAGTCGAGGCGCTTCTACACAACTCGCTGGCGTAACCTGGAGAGCCCATGGCCAGATTCAGAGGGGGAGGTGTTCTGCTCTGCTCTCTGAGGTCCAGACTGACAAAATGCTGTAAGAACAGAAAGGTTAAAATTTAAAGCAAAACATTCCTTCTTTGACTCTTTTTAAAATAAAGTTGTATGTTTTCAGACAATCAGGATGTTATGAAGTATGAAGCGCAAATCCTTACAGTTGTGTCTTTTGGGGTACTTTTACATCAGAACTGTAACTTTTTACCCACAAAAAAAGCTAAAAAATAAAATAAAATAAAAAAAGTAGTTAATAACCTTAAAAATCGTTTTTCCTTACAACTTCTACAGTTGCACTTTTGAAAGCATTAAGTTGTTTTCCCACCTGTTGCTCTGTTTCAGCAACCAAGCATCCTTGGATCCAAGCACCAAAAGCAAAAGGTTTTTTTCCCTGCATCTAAGTGACTCAGCAGCAAGTATTTCACTGCATTTTCCTCATTTTACAATCAAATAAAACATAGGAATGCACAATGTTAGAAAACCTCGCGATGGCAATAAAAGTATATATTACAGTAACGATATTGGTTGTTCTACACGTCCACTTTCCTCTTTTTTCCTCAACTGTGCTTGAAACACTCTGACCTTTAGCCTTTTGGTCAATGTCCAGTGTAAGCATATGCAGCAGTGAGGGCCTGTCCAACTGGCTAAACATTATATTTGCATGAAAAATAGAAGTTCATAACATTTGGAATATATTAACCAACAACTACTGCAGTCCAAACAGATCTTGGTAATATAAATATTGCACACACCGATACTGTGATGATATATTTGGAATAAATTCTGCAGCCTTAAGAAAAGGCACAAAATCTTTGACACAAATGGAGATAATGTTTGAATTATTTCATTTTCAGTTGCCTTCAAAACTACTACACATAATAACCTGTCGCACAATCTATTCTCTGTGGAGCAATCCTTAAAAACTGGAATCTGATATTCAGAATCGTGACGTCAGAGCTCCAATGGTACAGCAGCAGGACGTTTAAAACAAATTTTTAAACCGTTTGTGCCAAATATTTAAATGCCCAATGGCACTGCTGTGGGCATTCAAAAACAGGCTGCAGCATAGACATTCTATGTCACAAAAACATAGAACAGGTGTGGCCATTAACCCTTTAAAATTCCTAAATTTTTTTAAAACGCATACCCAAAATTAACTTAAATGTGTTCTTGAACCATTTTGAGTAGAGACATGGCTGGGGTCTCTTTGGAAAGCAAACACTCTAAAATTTACCCCAGAACTGTGTTAATATTTCTGAGTGCTATTGTTACCAAGCAATATGATTTTTAATACACAAAAATAATTTTATTGGTGTCCGATTATTTATTTTATATAAATACATGCTGTAAAAATGGCTTTAAAAACAGGTTGGGACCTAAAACACACCGTGGGTCTAAAGTCTGAAGTATTACCTTCATCCACACCAAATTTGACAGCAATAAACCAAACAATGAGTGTTCTGCACACATTTTTATAACTACAGGTCAAAGGTGGTCAAAAGTGTGCCATATGCGCCATCTCCTGGGTAAATGCCGTAGTCCTCACTGAATTAAAAATATCATCAGAAACATAACTGCATCTTAGCATATAAAGCTCCACGGCTTCCTTCAATGCTGTATTTTGATTATAAAGGGTGTTTGGACACGGTGCTGAAACAATGTGTTACTGGTACGCATTGTGCGTAATCTCTTCATGAATAAGACATTTTACGCACGTCATATACAATGGCTGCGAATAAGTCCGCCCGGTCAAGATTTATATCTACGTTCACAGCATTACATTGGCTATTTGATGCGTCAACCATCAGAGTTCTGGACCGCGATTGGTTTGAGTTACTTACCATAACGTGACTTTCCATCCATGCGCCATTGGTTGGAGATGTACCCTTCGTAAGGAATAAACTGGATGAATTTTTTTTCCCCTTCTTCTGGGCATGCTCAGTGACCTTTGTAGGCGGAAGTGGAAGCGAAGGAATCGGAAACAAAGCCATAAAGACTACAAAAATGGCCATAGACATTTCGGGAGCGCATTTACACTGTTTGTTTTACATTTTTTATCGGTTTTGCTGTTGTCTGGGACTAATCACTTTATCGGAGGACTTTAATCGGACCTTTATTGATGTCAAAAGACCGTTTTTGTTCAAAATGGATCGGTTTTGTCACGTTTATTGGACTACAAAGTGGTGAGTTCCATATTTTTATACCTCCATCAGGAGAACGTTTGTGTTGGCAAAAGCGCTCCCTGTGTCTTCAGTTATGATTGTATCCTTAAACGCCAGGCATAATTGGAATCACAAGACTCTTAGCTTTCCAATGATATAAAATATGTATAGGTTCATAACAGTTAGAAATCAGAGGATTTAAACTAGGAAATGGGCTGGGCCCACATTTCTATTCCATTCCATTTCTTATTCCATAAGATGTGTATTAAAAGGCAATATATTATTTCTGAGAAACTGAGTTGTGGCCTTTCATCAACTGTAAGCAATAGTCAGCTAAATAAAAAGAGGAATTAATACTTGACATGTAGCACCAAGTGCTTTGTAACTGAAATGCTAAAAACAACATTTGATGCAGATTTGCTTCAATATAAAAAGTCTTACAGTGAAATGTTACAGTTCTCATTTGATGTTTAGGGGCTGAACATATTTTTTAGAAACAAATTATTATTAAATCGCTGAAGATCAGAAGAGTTTATGTCTGTCTGTATAGTAATCTATAAACAAATGTAACTTTTGGAAATTATTCACGGAAAGACATCAGCTTTGATTATTTTATTGAAGTTACTGAAATGCGCCTGAATGACAATTAGAGGTAGGTCATTATATTAACAGCTTCATCGCTGTGTACTTTGTAACAGAGAGGGTGAGATAGTGAGCAGCACTACTGCTGCTGTGCAGATATTAAAAGTAGGAACTACACCACAGCTACTAGCAGCAGGGTACCAAACCCTGTGCAGCTGAATTAATAACTACCGAGTCATCCTCTTAAGCTTATTGAAAAGTAATCTACAAACAACAATAGGAGTCAGATCAAGTAGCTCTGTTGTTACCATCTGTCTAAGGATCTCTCTCTCTCTCTCTCCTGTGGCTGTAAAGCAGGAGGTGGAGAACATCTGTAAACAATATGTGGGAGTCAGCTAAAAAGGCTCCACCTCCAGATCTCCAAAACGGTTCCTTTCAACAAAGTAGTTCCAAGTGATCATATAGGGCAACATAATTATGTCACTATATCCACGCCTCATCTAATAAATGTTTGGTCATCTGTTTTAGTTAATATTTGTATGAACAATTACATACCCACACATATATCATTTACCTCTGCATTCCTGCAGGTAGATTCCCTAATGTTAAGTATCTCATTGTGTTAATGGGGTTTTAAACACTAGAGTGACCAGCTGAGCTCTGATCGCTACAAGCATTTAAAGCAGATGGCATTGATCAATTCTGCTTCATACACTGACACTATTAAAAGACTAATAATGTTTAAGATGAGTTGAAAGGGCCTTTCTCGAGAAAAGAATCACTGCAAGCGCAGCTCATTGCAGTGGATTTACTGATACCTAAAATACCACTGAGTTGTAATTTTAAACATCGTGTTTGAAACATTTTGATTGGTTGCTTAACTCCATAACTCCATGAGGTCCTTAAGGTCCTGATGAAACTTCTTTCCTGTAGCCCAGGTCAGTGTTGGAGCCAAAACATCAATAATAATTGCACCAGACTAGTGGACAGGGGGTCAGAAAAATAATACAATACAACTTCAGCTGGTCCATTTTGGCCGGTTTGTACAGTAAATGTGCAAGAACAAAAAGTTAAATCATGCTAAAAGAAAATGGTAAGATTTTGATACCAGGTAAAAATTGGCATTTAAAAAAATAGCCAAACAAATTTTTGTGGAATATCAACTATATACTGCTTATTTGTTTCAAATATTAGCATCAGCCAAAGAAAAAACTTAACTTAATGCATTTGGTAGAGATGCACCAACAAATTGGCTTTTGTCTGGAACTGGATGATTTTTGGCTTAATCCATCCTGACCAGTGACTGGGTGATTAAAAGCCAATAAATCTGATCTTTTTCTTCGTCAATGAAAGTATTCTGAGAACACTATCAGTACACCTGCATTTAATTACACTTTTTAAAAGGAGAAATCAGAATCGGTCAAAGCTTTGCCAAAATGTGATATTGAAAACTGGCCACAAAATTCTGATCAGTGCTCCTCTAATGTTTTGGGAATCTCAAGTTTTCTCAATTAAAATAAATGCACACAAGAACTAAAACGGGCACATTTTTTTTCATTATAAACAAAACACTGCTAGTGCAAGCAAAGGTTGTATGCAACACGGGGATTTGTTATGCCAAATAAAATAAAAAACAGAAGCATGTTTTGAGTAGTTTCATCACCATAGAAACTAGCTGACGCTCAGCAAATAAGTTTCAAGTTACACCAACTTGGATTTTACGCTAAAACAATCTACAGTATGTAGCAACATAAGCAATACAGAAATATGATCCGGCGCACAATGACTGTAGTCCTAGGAGAAAATGAAGGGGGGGAAAATCCCAAATTACTACTGAGTTTGACTTTGCCTCTTTAAGCACAGATAGCTGTTTTGATTGAACGTTTTTTGGGCGTTTGCTTTCGTTACGTCGGCCACTTTACTTCAAATTCAGTCTGGACAGGCAAAACATGTTTAACAGGTGTAATAACCACGAAAAGTTGTAAGAATGTCGCTAAGATAGTTTGATGATAGGCCGCTGTTATGAAGAAGTTGGTCAACAGGCGCCACACCGCTCTGACCGAGCGACTAATTAGCTTCAAGTTAGCAGACAAAACAACAGCAGGAACAGGATTAAAACTCCGCTTCGAACCTGAACAAACGACCTTCTCTGTAACACCAGTGAAGAAAACGTGAACACAGTAAACTATTTTCTGGAGTTGAGGGAGCAGCTAAAAAGCTAATGTTAGCAGCCCTTCAGAGTTTCAGCTAACCAACTTGTCCTCCGCTCAACTTTCCTTTTGCGCTTTTTCCGCCCCCTGTTCGGTTTACCTTGCTCATTATGTCTTCCAGTTCGGAAAACTGGTTGAGGGGGTGAGATGGCATTCTCGCCGAGATATCAGAGCCTCCGTCTCGTCCAGTTTATCCCTGCCGCGGCGGACGTGTGCAGTAAACTGGCATGAGTTTGGTCAGAAGTTTCTAACCGTGCAGGGCGCTGCAGCTAAACAAGCCCTGAGACGGAGACCACGTGTAGATTTAAAACCTAACAGCATCGTTTGGCTCCTCCCACACGAGGCTGAAAGTATTCAGAACACAAACAGAAGCTGCCATCTGCATACATTTTATTTCAGTAATCCAAGGCAAGTAACGAAACTCATGTAAAATTTCATTTTACACAGAGCTAGTCTATATAGTTCATATGAAGGAGGCACTACTGATGTGTTAAAGAAGCTCAGGTTGCTAAGGAAGTTTTGGTCTTCAGAAAAACTCCATAAATTCTGTAATGACTTTTAGTAAGACCAGTTAGCTGTCCAATCAAGCACTGTCAGTGATACCACAGTTATTGGCGTTTTTATCCATGTAGGCAAGTGCCTAGTCCTACTGGAAGATGAAATCAGCATCTTCATAATAAAGGTGAATCTCAAAAAATTAGAATGTTGTGCAAAAGATCAGTAATTCAACTTAAAAGGTGAAACTAATATATTAGGGATGTAAGAAAATATCGATACACCGAAATATTGCAAAAGTTTGTCACAATATTGTATCGATATTCAAAAGCAATGTATCGATTTTTTTATTTTTTTATTTGAATGGAACCATTAATATTGACAGTAATATTTGTAATAAAATTAAAAGTATGACTGGTAGTTGGTGACTGTCACCTTCATTCCAGTGGTTCAACTAAATCTAGTAATAAAACTGGATGTGTTAAAATATGAAACAAGTTGGAGTGTTGAGAAAGCTATGACAGTTTTCTACAGTTAAATTCAGTTTTAAAATCACAACATAGTCTTACTCATAGTATAGCAATATATTGTATTACCAGATTCTTGCCAATACGCATCCCTGTAATATATGATATAGACTCATTACATACTAAGCGAGATACTTCAAACCTTATTTGTCATAATTTTGATGATTATGGCTTACAGTTTATAAAAACCCCAAATTCAAAGTCTTGGAAAATTATAATATTACATGAAATCAATAAAACAAGGATTTTAAAAAGAGAAATGTCAGACCTTTAAAAAGTATAATCATGCACTATGTACTCAGTACTTGGTTTCGGGCCCTTTTTCATCAATTACTGCCTCAATGCGGTTTGGCATTGATGTTAGACACACTCTAAGATCCTAATTTCCCTTTGCGAATATTTTCTTTAATCTAAAAAAACCCAGATAGATAGATAGATAGATAGATAGATAGATAGATAGATAGATAGATAGATAGATAGATAGATAGATAGATAGATAGATAGATAGATAGATAGATAGATAGATAGATAGATAGATAGATAGATAGATAGATAGATAGATAGATAGATAACTTTATTCTATAGCTCTTTTTTCTTATTGGCCCTGTTAAGACCCATCTGTTGTCTCTGGTTCAGGAGTGGTTAAACACAGGGAATGCAGGGAATATTACAATTCATACACCACAGTCGCCTTGTGAATCTCTCAAATTGGTTTTGCTTCAAAATCATCTGAAGGGCAGCCGATATCCCTGATGCTTGTATCCTTTTTCTACCACACTTTTCCCTTCCTCCCAACTTTCAATTAATACTCCTAAACAGCTAGCTTCTTTTTTATTTTTCATGTGTGGCTTACCTTCCTTGCTGAGAGTGTCATTGAGTGTCACGTTAGTACAATGTCAAGTTAGTGGACTTTCCCAGGGACAGACTGGCAGAAGCAAGCTTGCCCCTCAGCCCCCTCTGACCACCAACAGCAGGCAAAGCAGGTGAAGTGTCTTACCCCAGGACACAACAACTTAGTCAGATGAAGAGGGTGTTCAAACCGGCAACCTACTCGTAACAGGACGAACAGTCTACTTCCTGAGCCACTGCCACCCCCAAAACAAAACAAATGTGCTGTGGTTTTTTTAAAACTAATTTTATGATTAGCTATTATATGAGTACTTCTAATAATGTGTGATAAATTGCTGTTTTTGAAGCTTTCTCTCAAAGAAGGTGTCCCATGCATGTAACAGCATTAGGCATATATCCACTATTGGAACTTCAGGTTAATTTTACCGGTCTTCCACAGTAAGGCAAGGCAATTTTATTTGTATAGTACACATTCAACAACAAGGTGATTCAAGGTGCTTTACATGATTAAGAGGTAAAACAGTAAAATACAGACAAACCATGTAAAGTAAAAACAGCAATATAGCAAGAAGTTAACACAGATACATCAAGGCATTACAAAGCATATAATGTAAAAACAGCAAGAAGCATAAACAAAACATGATACATGAAAACATTACTCAAAGGCAGCTCTAAACAGATACGTTTTTAGTTGTAATTTTAAAGAACTCAGTGTTTCAGCAGCTTTGCAGTTCTCTGGAAGTTTGTTCCAGATTAGAGGAGCATAGAAACTGAAAGCTGATTCTCCATGTTTGGTTCAAACTCTAGGGATGTTGAGTAGACTGGAATTAGAGGACCTGAGTGTTCTGGTGGGTTGGTATAGTAACAGCAGATATTTAATATACTTTGGTGCAAAGCCATTCAATGATTTCTAAACAGTAAAAGTATTTTGAAGTCGATTCTCTGAGCTACAGGGAGCCAGTGTAAGGACTTTAGAACTGGGGTATGCGTGTGTCTCCACTTCACCGGCCCGGCCCGACAGAGCCGTTTTCGGGGCCATTTCAGGAAACAACCAGGTTGGAGTGTGAACTCGGAAATGGCCCGATAGTCACTGGACGGGAGCTGTGGTTTAGTTATACTGATTGGTTGTAACTCACAGAGAATAGAGCAGATGTCTCCAAACAACCGGCTTTGTAAAATTAGAAGAGTTGCTTGTGAAGCAGTTTATAGCAAACAGAAACTCGGTAACTATTCCTGCTTCTTCCATTTTATAGTCAATCTCTCTCTCTTTTTGATGATCTCTTTTTATTCGCTGCTGCTGTGGGCTCCTTTTGGCACTGGTCAGTGAAGGCACTTACTCGAAATGGTCGTCCTATGCGGACATCTTTGCAAATCCTTTGTGCCAATTTTGTATGGAGACACAGCGGCTGAGTGGACCGGGCCAACGCATCTATCTTGTCAGATTTTTCCTCTCAAAAATGTCCCGAAGTGGCCTAGTGTAGCCTAGTGGTAACATGCCTATTGCTGCACCAATAAAAAGCCTGAAAACAAGGAGCTTCATGAAACAGACTAAATAACTGTAAAAGTGTGTAGTGTTACACCAGAAAGAACAGAAAACAGGCAGACAAGAAGACACCTGGACATATGGTTAGGAACGACTGCCTCTAGAGACAGCCTAACAGTGTGAGACAGATGAGAAGGAGCGATGTCTTTGATTTCAAAGGTAAAGGCAGATGTGTGAAAATTTTCCACTGCAGAGTTGAACCGTAGACATATCAGTCACACTCTCGCACACGCATATGAGTGTGTTTCTCTGTCTCGGAAAGTCAGCACAGGAAAATCGTATTATCACAAGCTGAAATTTTACATCTGCTGGCCCTAAACCTGCAATTTAGTCTGGAAAAACAGCACAGGACCCTAATAAGAAAATCTAATCCTCCCACCATCACAGGTGCAAAGGCCTGTTTTTACAAAAGGCAGAACAGACACATCCAGACAAGTTCACTTCAGTCCAGGAGGGAAGCTGTCAGATCTTTTGGGTTAGAGGGAATTTAAGGTAGCATTCTCAGAAGCCTCATTAGCAGTTGTCTCAAACTTTGTGAAGACTGTTTCAGTTTGCAACAACATACAGTAAGGGTATGGGACCATGAACAGAACTGGGAACTCATCCTACAATTTAAATAAACAATATTATTATTGTGACAACATTTCAAAGTAATGTTATTCTAATGTTTTTTTCCCCTTTGATTAACCCATTAAATTGGTTAAAAAGAAATTTATAATTTGGAAAGGATTACCATAAACTTTTACTTTAAATCCTCTCACTACTAAAAAAGTCTGTTAGTACTTGAATCCAACTCAGACCGCTTAGCTGCTATGGAAAGACGTGATCAGCTGAGAACAAAGCCAGCCAAAACGCTTTGTTTTGGCCCAGCCAACTGGTCCCTGTTAAGTGTGTGCATGTGTTTGTGTGTGCATATGTGTGTGTGTTCTTGTGTTGGAAAGTGTGTGTTAAACCCTCCCAGAGATCAGTCAGTACGTTTAAAAGCACATCTAAATCAAACTTTTGCCAAAAGGCAAGCTAATACCTTAACCAGAAAGGGATTCTTTATCCCAGTTTACACATCACTCAGAAAATCTAATTATTGAATGAAGTGGGTTCGAGTCCGCTATGCTAGGTGACAACATACGTCCTTTCGCGCTTGCATTTTTCTACTTGGCAACAGTGAAGCAGACAGAGTAAAAGGAGGATATCCACATTGAACAAATAAATGAATGACAACAATGCTGCAACATGGTACAATGTGTAAGTACTGAATTGTTTGATTGTGTTACACTCGTTCTTGTTGCTACTGTGTTGTTGTCGTACTGCTGTTGTTATTCCCACTTCCGCAGTCTCAAAACCTCCGGAAGGGGGAGTACCCTGGCTGATTATAGCCGGACTAAGCTGAGATAAGGTTTACATGCAGAGAAATTTGGCTTTCTAATCGCATTATCTGGGTATGTTAGCTCGATTGAGAGTAGGCCAGTTTGGCTTGACTTCAGCCAGATTAAGGTTCGTACAAGCATTTAAAAAAGTCCGAATTCAGACAGACTAAGGCAATAATTTGGTTTTCTCTTACTGCACGTGTAATGCACTGACTGTGTGTAATCCAAATCTATACAGCCTGAAGGTTGTGGACAGCCATCTTTCTGTTGATTGTCTTTTGAAATGGATAATGGGTTGAAGGGCGTTGTAGTATCACAAATTGACGAAAAAAGACAAATTTATTACATCCATAACTTCATTTGTGGACTAATTTGCTTTAATTCCTTTGTGTATGTGGATTACGTGGGTTGTTGCTGGCTCCTGGTGTGGTGTGAAGATGAATAGTGAGCATATTAAACCCCTTTTAGACTATTGTTACAAAATGCCTCAAGCCACCACACATGAGCACAGAAATGGCGGGGGGATGTATAAGACGCATGTTCCACACAAACCAAGAATTGTATTGGAAGTACATTGCCACCATCTAGGCGATTATGGCCAATTATGCCTAATTCCAGTGGCAAAATGTATATCTGTTGTATGTGTTTTATTTAAAGTAACAATCTGTTCTTAAGGGGGTACTAACAAACTAAGGGTAAGGGTACTAACAAACTAAGTGTACTTGTTAATGGGTTAGTGTTTGTTGTGTTTTCACTTGACATTGCTTTATTACAACACACTTAATGTTTGTTTGCTTCCCCACATTAGAAATTAGAGTCTATGATCCAAAGAGGCTGATTTTATGCTGTGTGAAAGCTTTTTTCAAGCTGTCACTCTAAACAACAGGTCATTAGTGCCTTAAAAAACCTGTTCCATGTGTTATTTTGGTTAGGTCAACAAACCTTGGCTATAAACAAGCTAAGTGGGTTTACGCTTGCAAAGAAAAGTTGGGTGAGTTGGGGATTACTCGGAGGAAGAGTTGGAGGGGTATGTGTGTGAGTGGGTGGTGGAGTGGAGTGGAACGAAAAAGGGGGAGGGGATGAGAGAGGAGGTGCGACATTTGAAAGAGAGTTCTTGCTTCTTGTTGAGTCCAGCTGGGCTGGAGAGCCTTTTGAGCACAATGAGCTAAATGAGCTGCTGAATCAACTAACAAACCAATGGCTCGCCTTCTGAGACTCTTTCCCCATACACACTCACACACAATATAAAAAACAGGAGATGGGTGGGACAGTGGGGCTTGTTAGGAGGAGAGACATGGGTAAGTGAAAAGGCTGAATTTGGGCTATTTAAGAGAATGAAAGGAAGATCAAGAGAAATATATGTCATTTTTTAAAGCATTGGAACAATTGAGGTTTTTACACACAAAAACATACAACCCTGAAATGGCTGGCCAAGTCATCAGAGCAGATATGTGCTGCCACATCCGTTTGTTGTTTGGTATCCCTTAAAGGTCAAATTTTTATATATATGTGCAAAAAACTTATATTGAAGGAATTGGATTTCATTGTAGAAATATAATTTTCTTAAACAGATTTGACTAAACTTTTAATATTGAAGAAATATCCTACGTTGGACCAAGGATTAGTCAAAGCCTTTTGGAACAATATTTATCAAGTGAAGTCATTCCTTCACAGCCAAGCACATCCATCTTCAGATAAGTGGCTATTAGTACAAGTGAAATAATGAAGAGGATGAAGGAGGAGGTGGTGGACCTGTTGAACATCTGCTTTTTTGCACCCCACCCTTCACTACTTTCTTCAGTTTGCTCTTCTGCACCACTATCTCACTCGTTACTGTGCGTACAGATTTTTTCCGTCTTTGCTTTTGTCACACTTTCATGTTTCAGATCACCAAAGAAAAAAAGAACAGACAAAGATATCCTATGTGAATAAAAACCACTACTTTCAAATATTTTTTTCATGTGCTATGGGAAACGAACTGGCCCTAGGTGAAAATGTGATTAACATCCAAACCTAGTAACTGGTTGTGCTGCACTGGGTGGAACAACTGCATTCAAGTGGTTGTAATAACTGGGATAAATCAGAGAAATTTAGCCAGCTCTCTTTTACAGAATTATTTTTACTCAAACCTCTTTGGATGAGTTTCAAGCATGAACAGCCTGTTGAAGGTCATGCCATATCATCTGGATCAGATTTACGTTCAGACTTTGACTAGGCAATTCTTGAGTCTTATAATAGTTGGACTTTGTCCCACAGAAGTTTCTGCTATAGAGCAGAATTCATTGTTTCATTTGGTATGGCACGCTGTCTTAAAGCACCAAAGAAACCCATGACCATCACACTACCATCAACATGTTTTACTATTGGTGTGATATTCTTTTTTATGAAATGCTGTACTAGCTCTATGGGAGGTGTAACATAAAATAAACTTTCCATTTTTCTTTTGTCAATCTACAGAATAGCTTTCCAAAGGCGTTGTGGATCATCAAGATGTTTGTTGTGGGGGAAAAAATATATATATTTTGGAATTAAATCAATAAAATTGGTGAAACAACTTGTATACATGTTATAGTGGCATAAAACAATGACTGACTGCTGACACCCGAGCAACAGAAATATGTATATTTAAATGCATGTATATGAAGCCAAACCACCTTCTTGTTTTTGTTCCAGTATATACAACCCTCTGACCACAATACACATGAACGTCCAAAAGCCCTACACAGTAGGATTGTGCTCCGAGGTCAAAGGTCAGAAACCAACCGTAGACCTCTGACATAACCTCCTCGCTCCTCTGGTCTCCTGCTGTTGGAATTCAGTCCTGTGGATTCAATTAAGACGCAAGAAAAGTGAAATAGCTTAGAAAGCAAGATAACAGTGACAAATGTCTGTAAGAAGAGGCTGCTGAGGCCATTAACGCAGAGATGATGTTGTGGTGGTGAAAAGAAAAGCAATTGATTCTGTATGCTGCACAGCCAATCGGAATTAGCTTTCTCAATGAAGGACCTGATGCAGATTCAATGTGTTGAATCGTCATGCTTTAGATTCTCCTTTGCTTGTTGGACCATTGACTTAGTGCTTTAAACAAAACAATAAATAAATAAACAGACACTGCAGATTCCAGAACACTGATCGCTCTGCATGTAAGACTTGTGGAGGACCACAGGGTTCTGTGGTTGGACCAATTCCTTTTACTATATATATGGCTCCAGTTGGTAAAATCCTTAGACAGCATGGGATAAATGTCCAGTTATGCCATGACACAACTATATTTATCCATAAATCCTGATCAATCCAATCAGTTAGGTCGATTACAGGCATGTCTTGAAGACATAAAAACATGGATGACTATAATCTTTGTGCTTTTAAATTCTGACAAGACAGAAGTTGTCGTCTTTGGACAAAAAGTTCTGAAAAAAACTGCTCAGTCAATCCCTTCATCTGGATGACATTAATTTGGCTACCAGGAATTGCGGAATTGCGCCGCTCAAGGTGGCAGCATGTTGGAGTAGCTCTGTTACTTTGGTTCATATTTTTTTCTTTTTAAAACTTTAATTCTTCCATTTTTGGTAGAAATATTGTTTTTGTGGACAACTGTTCTCTCTGGTTTTGAATGCTGTGCAGCTGGAAGGATTTTTGCTGATACTTTTTATTTTTGGACATTTGTTATGATGCATAACCATGGCAACAAGGTGGTTTACAACTGGCAGCAGCTGATTAACATCACAAAAGTTCAAATAATACCTCAACTACAGCCACAAAACCCTGATGAGTTGAAAAGAAGACGCCATAGATCCAGAGCATCCTCTACATCAGACTGTCCTACAACTACAGAGCGTCTTCAGTCAGAGGCTTCTTCAGATCTGCAGAGCACTACAAGAGATCATCCCTACCCACGGCCATCAGCATCTACAACAAATCTTTGAAGGAACTTGCATAATGAGTTACAACAACATTTAATTTCCCTTTGGGATTAATAAAGTAATTTTGAATTGAATTTGAATTGAATTGAATAACATAAAGAACCTTGTTGCTATTTTTGACCAAGACATGACATTCAAATCCCATATTAAACAGGTTTCTTGGATTCCTTCCTTTCACCTCTGGATATTTCTAAAATTAGAAACATTCTATCCAGGAGTGAAACTTAAAAATGTGTCAATGAATTTGATACTTCAAGACTGGACTGCTGTAATTCTCAGGAAGTCCACAAAATGCAATTAAAAGCCTCCAGTTGATCTAAAATGTGGCAGCAAGAGTTCTGATGAATATTTAAAAAAGAGATCACATGTCTCCTGTTTTAGCCTCCCTTCATTTGCTCCCTGTTAAATTCAGAATATAATTTTAGATCCTTCTTCTTACATACAAAGCCCTTAATAATCAAGCTTCATTATACATCAGAGATCTGATTGTTCCATATGTTTCCAAAAAAGCCCTTTGCTTTCAGACTGCAGGTTTACTTGTGGTTCCTAGCTGGGTGGGGGGCCAGGGTTGTTTGATATTTATTATATGTTTTCTTATTTTAAAAACATCATTTATTTATTTTTTCTTTTCTCACTGTCATTATTATCAATATTAGCACTTTTTTTTATTATCTGTCGTAAATGGGGACAGGGTCAGGGGAAAATTGGGTGGGGGGGGGGGGTCCCAACCTGAAGGGTCCCAACCTGAATAAAAATTTGATCACTAAAGACTCCAAAAACATTAGAGATCTGATTGTTCCATTTATTCGAAACTGAGCACTTCGCTCTCAGACTGCAGGTTTACTTGTAGTTCCTAGGATTTCTAAAAGTAGAATGGGAGGCAGATCTTTTAGTTATCAGGCTCCTCTCCTGTGGAACCAGCTCCCAGCTTTAGTCCGTGAGGCAGACACTCTGTTTACTTTTAAGGCCAGGCTTAAAAATTTCCTTTTTGATAAAGCTTATAGTTAGAGTGGCTTAGGTCATCCTGAGCTATCTCTGTAGTTATGCTGCTATAGGCTTAGACTGTTGGAGGACAGACTTACCACTTTTCTTTACTTTGCTACTTTTCTCTACCACTACTCTCCAGTTGCATTATTTGCTGTTATTTCAACTGTTACCTTGCCTTGTGGGAGGGGGGCATTGACTGGGATGATGCTCCCAGTAACTAAACTTTCCCCCTCTCCTGTTATTAACTTTTTACTTTCTTTAACATAGAATGTACCCTTACATCAGTGATTTTGTTATTTCTGTGTCTCTGCTCTGTCTTTTCAAACCCCCAGTCGGTCATGGCAGATGGCCGCTTGTACTGGAGGTTTCTTCCTGTTAAATGCGAGTTTTTCCTCTCCACTGTTGCTACATGCTTGCTCAGTATGAGTGATTGCTGTAAAATCAACGACACAACGCAGGCGACTGTCTACCATCGATGTATGTTCGTTCAGGAGGAGTGAATGCTGCAAGTCAATGACTCGCAGCAATCTGCTGGGATTGCCTAAATAGAAACTTTTAAACTGATTGGAATGTATGTACAATTGAATTGAAATTAATTTTCTTGTAAAGTGCCTTGAGATAACATCTGTTATGAATTGGCGCTATATAAATGAACTGAATTGAATTGAAGACATAAAAATAATCAAATCATCATAAAAAGCATCAAATATTTACTATTAAAACAATAATTATGATTTTAGGATTAGAGTTTTTGTCCCTTATTTCTTGCCTCTTTTGTTACATTTACATATTTTTGATCATTAAATAAATATATTTATATATCAGACAAAGATGAATACAAAAAGCTATTTTTAACCTATGGTTTCTTTTATTAAGCAAAAATGTTCATGTTTTGCATTGGATGCTAGCTGACTTTGCATCTTTATCTTACTCCTTCACACTCTTCTTCAGTTCTGTATTTGCTTTCAGATTGTTTGCATTATGTACTTTTAAAATATGCTATGTCTCTTTATCACACATTTAATTTTTGTGGCATTGGAACAATGTTTGACTGAAATGTTTGATGAGCTTCATACACTATTTTATTATATTGATTGACGTTTTTTGTGGAGAAATTTCTAATTTAAAAATGCAAATACCAACATTTAGAGTGGTGCAAGATTAGGCAGAAAACAAATATGCCTTTTTAACCTTGCTTTCCCATGAACAGCCAGCTTTTGTGTAATAAACTCAGTCAAGGACGTTGGTTTTTACCAACACCACATCCATTTCTACAAATGTATTATTTTGCATTGCATGTCAAAGAAATTGCTTCAAAATGCAAATTTTGTGAAGGGGCAGAATAAATGTTTTTTGTGTGTATTAAATGGGGAAAAAAAGACATCTTCATCTTGTATGGTGAATAAAAAAAGTGAGCTCTCTGGTATTTGCTGCCCTCTATTGGATTAAAGTGTATTTGCACCTCACGAAATCAGATGTTTTAAAAATGTTGCCTGAAAATGTTTCGGTACTTTTTATTTTTCTGTTTTATTTTTGTCTCATGTGACATAAATGTAATTTAACCCATTGTAAAAAGTTGCATTCTTTAATTATTTTATCAAACATAAAGATATAATAGCCAAAGTTATCAGACTCTCCTTTAATGCTATATAGGCCTCATTTTAAAAAGATTAGCATGTTTGGCTAAACCTTCCTTTGAAATTTTAAACCATAGTTGCTTCCTATTAGTCTGTTTAAATGCAACATGGTTATTCAAGTTGATCAGCGCGAGCACTAGTGTCTTGCAAAGTGTTCATAGCCCTGACGTTAACAGTGAGATGAAATTGTGAGATTTTACAACAAAATACCATACATTTGGGGGGACAAAATGTTTAATGGTTTTCAACATTTGTACAATAATCTGTAAAGTGTGCCACATATTTGTATTCACCCCCTCAGCGTCAACAGCTGTTAAGACCAATTTTCGTGCTAATTGGAACTGTAAGTCTTTCCAAGTTTGGTTTATAAGTCTTTGCCTGTTTTGCATATATGGAGATTTTGGCCATTCTTTCTTTTATTTTTTCAAAATATCTCAAGCTTAGTCTGAATACATGCATGAGCTACTTTATGCTGACATAAATTTTGAAGTTATACTATTGATTCTGAAATCAATTTATGTTTTAACTTTGACTAGGCCATTTTAACAAACAAGAAATTTTTTATCTGAACCATTCCATTCCACTTGACAAGATTGCCCTGTCTTTAGTTCAGTCTATCAGTCCATCAATCTGAACATTTCCCTGTATCCCCATAATATGATTCACCACCAGCATGTTGAATGGATTGTTAAAGGGAATGTTCAAAGTTAGTTTTCCTCCACAGATAGCGTAAAAACTCAATTCTAGTCTCTCATCTGACCAGAACACCTTTTACCACATGTGTTCTGGGTTGTGGCAAACTTCAGCTGGGATTTTTTCTTACTTTCTTCTAGCCACTTTTACAAAAAGGACAGATTTGTGGTGTGCACAGCTAATTGTCTTTTGTCAACAGATTGTTCTTCAGCTCCTCTAGAGTTACCATAGGTCTCTTGGGTGCTTATCTAAATTGCTATCCTGGTCCAACCTGTCAATTTAAATGGACAACCATGTTTTGATAGACTTGCAGTTGTGCAATACTCTTTTTAGTTTGAGAAGTCCAACGTTCTTCTCTATTCTTGACCTGTCTGCTGTGTAATTTGGTCTTTATGATGCTGTTTTTTTTACTATGTTCTAGAACAAACCTCTGATGGCTGCACAGAATAGTTGGATTTATAATAAGATTAAATTACACCAATGCAGAGTTAATTTTTTCAGTTTTTTATTTTTAAAACATGTTAAAACCCATGTCCTTTTTCATTTACTTTAAAGTTATGGATCCCTTTGTGTTAGTCTATCACATCCTAATAAATTTCATATACTATACTATATATACTATACTATACTATATATAAATATATACTGAAGCTTGTGGCTGTAACAAAACAAAATGTGAAACATTTGAAGAGGTTTAAATAGTTTAGCAAGGCACTGTGTTTTGTTTGCTACTCTATCAGTTCTTAAAAAGGTTTACAAGAAGCTAGTTACTCCCTGTGGTTGTTTTCGTATGATCCTTTTCTCCAAGATCCAAGTTTTCTTTTCTTTTTTCTATATTTCAGAATTTCATTATCTTTGTTTATTTTTTCTTGCATTGCTCTTCATCCGCTTTATCTACAATGACTGGGTTTCTTGGCCCCCTTGGAGAACCTTAATGCAGTGTATTATTTTTATACCCAGGTCTGACAACAGAGGTATTTTTTTTATCAAGTTGCTGTGTAGTCTCAGGTTTCATTAAAACATTCTGTTGGAATTTGAGAAAACTATGAGTGGCCTGGTAAATGCTTCAGAAGAAAAATAAATTTTGTCTAACTCGTGTATAATACATTCTTACAGGTGACTTTTTCAGCTCCGCAGAGAAATGTCAAACTTAAATCATTAATCTGTTTAACCAATGCACATTGTTCTTGCTGACTCATTGTGGCCAGAGAGCCAAATATATCATTGTTGCTTTACAAAGGTCTTCTGTTTTTTGTTTTTATTTTGTTTGTTTGTTTCTTGGGATTCGTGGGGATTCGTCATTTTCAGATGTTGCTGTATGTGTTTCTCGTAGGACTCCATAGGTTTGTATCTTGAGAAAATCTTGTTGCACAGATCTATGGTCAGTTCTCTAATTTTGTAGTTTTCCCTCAGGTATACACTGGAAACTGTGAGACGTTAAATAGATGATCTACAGATGTGGTTAAAACTATGGCTAGAAAGCCTCATCTGTAGAATTCCTGCAATTTCTCTTTAACTAATTTACCAGCAGAGGGAGCTGCTGCTCCATAACCCCTCTTGCTTTAGTGGAACTCCCAAGGTTAAAGTAATTAGGTCAGTTTGGTTTCCCTTTAGGAATATCATCCCTCTACAGATTACTTACCTTTTCATGCCTGTAACCATTCTTTGCCAGTAAATTGACACACTTTCATTAGGACTGTGTAACATGGAATGAGGCTCAGGCTGGCAGCAAGAGTTGCATGAGGATACTCTAGCAGATATGAGAAACTTTTGGAACTTTGTACCAGGACAGCTGGTGAATGTTTGCAGTTCTTAGAGATCCAACTAAAGCCACAACAAAACACACAGACAAAACAGGAATGATTTGTTACTTTACATGGATGTCAGCCCAGTGTACAACAATGGAGTAACAAACGCTGCTCAGGAAACAGAAAGACATACAGACTCCATGGAGCCAAAGAGTTAAACTTAAACTTCAGCTTACTTTCATTTGACTTTTGTGAAAAAAAGGGGTACACCAGAAATCTACGTAATAACAGTGGGAGAGCTCAATTTAGGCAGAGAAAAGAAGAAAAAAGTGGGAAGAGGAATGCAAAAAATAGGAGAGGCTTAGAATTGACCAAATAATAGCTGTGCATGTTATGAAACTTAAAAACTATGAGGCTGTGTGCGTGAGAGAACCTTGAGGGTGTTATGAAATAAAAAAGGAATGCAGCATGGGCTGTTTTTCTCAATGTTCTCCTGGCAGATGTACACAGAAACAGCTCAAATGTCTGCTGTTAACTTTCAAAATGCATCTCTGTAGAGTCCAAGATTCATGTGTTTATCAGTAGTTTCCATCTTTGATAGACAGAGGAAATTATCACTAACGTATAAAGAGTGAGAAGTGATGTAAGATGTTTGCATATTGAGGGCCGGCCAAATGTAGAACAAGCGTCACTTTGAGCCATGTTGCAACCCTTGCATTTACAAAAGAGGAACACAGATGAGAAAAAATACCACCACTGTGCTAATCTGCACTGTCATTTTTATGTGGAAAACTTCCCAAAACATTTTACCGCTGGTTTACAGATTTCCAGCCAGGACTGGTGGCGATGAGGAAAACACAAACTCACATCATCAATAAAAAAAATCAAACTAAAACAGTCAAGAAAAAACCAGCCAAATATGAAAGACAGTTAGAATATTCTGCAAACCTTGCAAAGGACATTTAGTAGTTTTCTCTGGAACACAATTATTAATTTTGTATCCTTTTATTCTTGTATAGTCTTCATTTTTCTGATGCTTTACCATAGTGTTAAACAGTGTTACAGAAGATGCACTGTCACACTGTTTAACACTGTAAGTATCTGCAAGTTATGCTTGTGCACTGTTTTTAGATTTTACACCTGTGTATGACTTACATGTTTAAGTCTAGAGACTTGATGACGTTGACTGTCCTCACAGGGGTTTCTTCGAAATGTTAAGAGTTAACTGTTTTGTTAAATATAGGAGCACCATAGGGTACAGTATCTTCACCACTGCTCTACTCTATTTACACAAATCAGTTTAACAGCCATCATGATCACTTTAGATTATTTAAGAACAGTGGACATAAAAAGTCATCAGACCCCAGTTAAAATGCCAGGTATTTGTGGTGTAAATGAAATGAGACCAAGATATGTAATTGCAGAGCTTTATTCACATTTAATGTGATGTAAACCCTGTACAATTCAATCCAAAATCAAAACAAAAACAAACAAAACAAAAACAATGTGTTAGCATTACTGTGAATACTGTAAATAATCTGTAGCTGCTTTATATTTTTTATAGAAACATATCAAAATGGACACAAGCAGGCTTTTTATATTTGAGTTAGATTAATGGATATGAGTGTGAGAACACCATTTGATCCAAATAGTATTGTCCATGAAGTCTTTTGTTCATTTTTTGTGTGTGGCTAAGAGTATTTCCCAGTTTCTGACACTGTTTCTGTAAACATGCTCAAATACAGCTTGTATTAGCTCTTATTTATGATTATTCTTTAAACTCATGAGGATTATGCACCTTGAAGTCAGGTAATCCATGTCTCCTTGAAACTGAACATGCACCTCAGAAATGAGAATGTATATTCTCACACATACTCATACAGCTGCCTCAAGGCAATTGCACATAATATTGATGGGATTATGTCAATAAAAGGTAAAGTAATATCCACAGGTGGAGTAATATCCACAGGGATGTGATCCACCTCCTTATTTTTGTATACCAGTCTCCAGACAGCTTGTTGAAAAGGCAAGGCAAGGCAATTTTATTTGTAAAGCACACTTTCAACAACAATGTAATTCAAGGTGCTTTACATGATTAGGGGATAAAATAAAAATAGCAAAAAAACACAAACGAAGCATATAATGTAAAAACAGCAAGAAGCATAAACAAAACATTATACATGAAAATATTACTCAAAGGCGGCTCTAAACAGATGAGTTTTTAGTTGTGATTTAAAAGAACTCCGAGTTTCAGCAGCTTTTGCAGTTGTCTGGAAGTTTGTTCCAGATTAGAGGAGCATAGAAACTGAAAGCTGCTTCTCCATGTTTGGTTCTAATTCTAGGGATGTTGAGTAGACTGGAAGGACATGCTGTTTATGCATGCCTCTGCATGCCTTGCATATGCATTAAGGAAAACATTTATTTCACTTTATTGGGCTCTCTCTTAGATATGTAACTACATAGGAGTTTATTGGATGTGTTATAGGAAGTGTTGCTGCGACACTTTTCCTGTAGCAACTTCCTTCAGTGGTTTCCATGCTTGTCCTACCCTATGAGTCTGTTACTGTGTGCCTAAAATAAGGGAATTACTTTGTTTCTTCATGTCAGTCTCAAAGTGTTGTATTTTATGCAAAGGTTGAAACTTGGCTGTTTGGAAAAAGCTGATTCAAAAACACTGACATTATATCCTTTTTGAAAACAAAACATGGTTGCGGAACATGGCATAGCCATGGAAACACATAAGTTCTGATTTATCAATATTCCAAATAAAGAGCGCAAAATTGTGTGCGCCGCAAAAAAGTGTGCAAAGGGCATGTTCCTGATTTGCAGGTGATCTTCGAAGAGGACTTTGTGTCCACTGCTGTGTCCCAGCCTTTCTGTCCCATGCACTGGGCCACAGTCAGAGAGATGAACAGGCTCAGTGGATTCATGATGCGTCTTTTGGCAACAAAAAAAAGGGGGAGGGAGGGAAACGACATACCTGTCGTGTCTATGCCTGTTACAATTAGGCTAGAATATCTGTGAATTATATTTTTCGTTTGTTATTATTAAACTTAATGCGTGTGGTCTACATGCACTGCTCTCTAAACCATGCAGGGGCCGTATTCCAGAGTAAGACTTATTAAAGCTGCATCTTGTCCAGAACAAAGCTGCTCGCTTAGTCCTAAGATGTCAATATACTACTAATGTTGCTGAAATACACTGCACTTTATCGTCGCCTCTATTAAACGTCAAGTTGAAGTTCAATCTACTCATATTCATAAAAAATATTCTCACAGGTCAACAAAATCCCTTTACAAAGAGTTCATTTACTCTGATCAGATACACACGCACTGTACTGGATATGCTTGCGAAACTAAATTAATAGTAAAAAGTGCTAACTCAAACTTCCTGCAAAAATCTGCCGCCTACAGAGCATCTCAGGAATGGAATAAATAATCTGAAAATATTAGAGAACTAAAGGGCAGGTATTCTTTTAAAAAAGAATTACAATCTAATTTTAGCTTTGGATCCACCTGAATGTTTTAGGTATTTCATTGAAGGCTGTAAATTTACACGTTAATTACATCTGGTTTTTGTATGTAATCTGAAATGTATGAAATGTAAAATGTCATTTGGTATTGTAGCCTAGATGATTATTACACTTTATTAATTGGACCCCAGGAAAGGTACCACTCCGGTGGAAACTAATGGGGATAAAATAAATAAACAAATAAACAGCAGATGACACGGTGAGCACACAGTGAGTTATAATGCGTCTTTGGAAAAAAATGAAAAAAATGACATAACTGTCAGGTTTATGGCGATTAGAGTGTTAATTACTATTAGTTTAATATGTGTGTGATCATTTGTCATCCTTATTAAAATTAAATAATCATTTGAAAATCGGTTGTTGTATTTACAAAGGTATCTTCGGTGTTAACATTTGTTTGATCTGAAACATTTTATGTGATTAAAAAGTACATTCAGAGGAAATCTGTACTGGGGACAATAGTTTTTCACAGCACTATGAGGGATTGTAGTCTGAACATAACATTAGAGATCCAAAATTTACATACTGCTTGCACGCAAACAGTACACTAACATAAAATTTGTCACAAATGTAATTCAGTAATCTTCACTTCACCTTACGGAAGTTTTTGACTGGCTTTACAGTAATCCGAAGACTGGTGTGACATCCCAAACGTGATTAATTTACCACCACCACACAACAGAATCCCCTCTAGCAGAAAAGGTGTTCCTAATGGCTTCATTGTATGTCTAATTCATGGAATCAGTGCTGTAAGTATTTTCAGTGAGATTAAAGCCCAGGGATATTGGTTTGGACTATATCTCAGAAAGTCACTGGTTGCCTTTGGTAATAAATGCAATCACGAAAAATGCAATCATGTATCTTCTTTCCTAATTTTTGTACAAAACCTGCTTGTGTTTTTTTTCTCTGAAGGCGTGATGTCTAATGCCAAGGTCCTAATTCTTTAGCAACATTTGTAGTCATTTATTTAGTGTATTGTGACCACAATGATTAAACCTTTATCTTATTTCTGAATTTGTACGTGGGATGTGTCTGTCTGTTGCATTTAGAACAGCTATAAATAGAGCAGTGAATACAAAGTCATACTGAATTGTGTGAAACTGCACTAAAAGTGTCTCAAAGGCTCATCCAAGGGCAATAGAAAGATACGTACACCCGGGGAACAACTGTCACAAAAAGCCCCATCCATCCTATTAGTTTTTTTTTGCTGTTAAACAGCGCCCTGCCATATTGTGGTTGGGCTCTTCCCAGCGTCATAAAATCCTTTGCTTCCTCTTTTTACAGCCGTCACTACCTGTAATTGTGATCCATCCTGCTCAGCCAGTCACTTCCCAAAAGATCAGCCTGTTTCTGTGTGTACAGTACATGTGTGCAGTAGCTGATACAAAGTTTCTGATGTAGACTGTGACTTCTCAGAAACATGTCTGGTCAACACTGCAACGAGCATATAGGTTTGCAAGAAACTGTAGTTTCTTTCTTTTCTTTTTTTTACGTGTCCAGCTCTTGCTATAGTGCTCCACTTGATACATACACACACAAGAATGCAAGAAAACATATTAGGAATCTGCTTTTACACCTGCAGAAAGGGACCCCCCCAAAAATTTATTGATTTTCTGACAACTGTTGTTTTGCAATCAAAGAGTTTGCAAATCCCACTGGGAGACTAGAGGTTGAAGGGAGAACACTAAAAAGGACAATAATCAGCAGAACACATTCAGTATATGAGGTGTTTTTAACCATGACACTGTCCAAACAATAACATCACATCAGTAAAGGGTGATACCAGTGGGGTCAGAAGAAATTTATGAGGCTTGCAAGACTGTTTAACTAAATGGTCCTTATCAGATAATTTGTGATGATCCCGTTATGGCATCTGATGCCAAACTGTTCTCATAAAAATAGGCACTGTGATTTTATTGTCTGAAGACGACAATTAGAGCCCAGCTAGTACATCATGCTATTTTTTTCTATTTGCATAAATGCATTACAATTCACTGTATCATATTCGTTTTGTTTGCTCGCCTTTAACCCCTTCGTTAGTCTCCTTTCCTAACATTTCCCTCCTCTCTTCTCTGTTTCCACGATGCTTATTTTCATAAGAAGGAATTTTGCTAGTGTCGGCGCTGCTAGTGTCACTGTGGTATGTATTCCTGGGAGGTCAGCCAAGGCTAAATACACACATGCTGTATCCATTCCTTTCCTTTTTAATAACCAAACCCACCAGAAACACACAAGTACACGCACACAGGGCTCACTGCTCACTTTTTTCTTCCCACCTGTTTAAACAGCACAGTGTATATGTTCATACACGTGCAAGCTCACAAAGAGGCCTATTGTGCTTAGGTCTTCGATGTCCGTGCTGTGTCATGAATTAACTCGGCAGCCACAAGCCCTTTGCTGATTTTAGCCCAAATATGAAATACGGGCCTAAAATAACACAGCCATGGACAAAAAGGCAACTGAGCCAAAATTGTGCCCCATCAGCATCGTGTTTTTAAAGAAAGGACTTAAATCACAGATCATCTTGGACACAGAAGTTATGGAGCATGATGCTTAAGATCTTATTGAAAAGCAAGAATAAGGAAAAGGAAAACTATATAGTTTTCCTTTTCCTTATTCTTGCTTTTCAATATATATATATATATATATATATATATATATATATATATATATATATATTTATATATATATATATATATATATATAAATGGGCAAGTTCAAGAAATAGTGTGACTGCAAACTGCTTCTCATCATGTGCTCTGGGATTTCATTTTCATCATGTGTGAAAAAAATGGCTGAATACTTTTCACTCAATCTGTTTATGATGTGGGTAAAAAAAAAAAGAGTTCATAACACTCATCTCCATGCAAACCAGTAATTCTTTCTAGGTAAGGAGAGGAAGTTTTCTGTAGATTTGAAAGAAAGTTGATCTGGTTTTTCAGAAAATTGCAAACTTTTTAGCATCACCTTTGTTGGAATTTGTTGTGAACATTGGTGACACATTTACAATTGATGAGTTAGGCTATGCTTTTTAGCATAACAGGTTTGCAAAAAGTGATTTAACCCGTTGGAAGGAACAACAAACAAGTTTTACATTAAGTAATTGATCATTTTTGTTGGTAACCAGTCACAAAATCTTGTCTTGGACATTTTTAAACCACTGTCACACTAATCAATATCTGCATGGTGCCTCTGATATGAAGATACACTACAGTAGTTGGTAATCCCCCCCACACGCTGCCAAGTTTTTTGGGCTTGTCACATGACACGTTACAGCTGAGAGAGACCAGAAATACTGCACATGGATGGCATTGTCAGAAAATTTACATATAGACTCAAGTAACGCTATGCCAACTTTCTGTCTGAACTGATGAAGGTGCACTCACTTGAAAGCTTGAAGTGGCTGACTAATTTTGCTAATAATATGTTCACCACTTTGGGGAACACAACAGAGTGATCAATAGGTGTGAATATAAATAAAAAATCAGACAGTAACTGTATGGCAAAAAGTAACTTACTCTGCTTTTACCTGGGGGCACTGTACACCCTTCAGCCCTACACAATATACATTATAAGCTACACACACACACTTCACAGCAGTGGCAAGGTTTAACGTGTCACAAGATTGAAGACATTTCTTCGTATTTAGATATAATACATATAATTACTGGATCAGTTTGTAGACGTGCCAATATGCTCAGTAAGATAAAAAAACTAACAAATAAATAATAGTGGAGTGTATAACAATTTTGACCTGTTGGAGGAAGCAGACCTGGAATTTCTTTTAAGGTATTGATGCTTTAATAATATTTAATCTTTAGGGTATTATTAGACTCTTTGACTTTACATGTTGTAAATTTTCTTTTCCCATGTTTATTTCTTCATACTTTTGTTTAAACATTGGTTCTGATTTGCTAACAACCGTACCTGTGCTGTGTGTAAATGTTTTATTCCCTGGGTAAATATTCAGCCCAGTTTCCTTTGTTCAGTGCCAGATCACTGTTCTTGTGAGGCTGCTGTTGTTCCTGGTTTTCAGTTTTTAAAAAAAGAAGCTGTTTGGCCTTCATAACTTTCTACATCAATGCTGCTTTTTCAGGTTTAACTTGTACTTAAGCGTTAAACATTCAAGCATTCCTTACCTGCTGTTTTCTGGCAACTCATTCCACATTTGGATTCTCCATCTTCACCAAACCAGTTTAGTGACAGATCTGAGAAAAACAAAGCACCTTGTACATTTATTTAGAGTGCAGTTCAGAGCCAACTGGTACATTTTGGGCTATTTATCAATTCTTTAAGTTAAAATCTTCCCTCTGCTCTCTTCCAGACAAATACTGATTAAAAGTTGTTGCTCTTACAAATTTCCCCGTATTCACTGTTTTATTACCAACTGTGTGCTGCTTGCGGTTATGAAGAAACTAGTGTTGAGCTAGAGATGAATCAATCCAGTCCAGATAATTAAAAGCAGTTTTTGAACACATAAAAACCAGGATGACTTTAAATGTTCTGCTTTGTAAATGAAGCCAAGGAATCCATGAGGTAGGGTCTGCTCATTCCAGTCTGCCTTGGTAGTTCACAATTGAAAGCAACCTGTGGTGGTAACATGATGCCAGCATGGTATTTTCAACTAGGGCTGAGGTGCAACCTCAAAGTTTTTCTCAAGAACCATGCCAATGTGGGGGGGGGGGGGGTCTGGAACTTGTTCTGAACATGGGCATTGTAGTACGATCAAAATGAAAATGTTTTATGGTCAGGGCCCAGAAAAATGTCTCAGACATGCTGAAAATTGCATGGAGGAAACGTTTTGGTAAGGACTAATCACTGCAGCAAAAGTTTTGACTTTACACAAAAAGATGTTCTTTACCACTATCCAGCCATGTTCTATTAGGTTATGTAGGCTGTAGATGGATGAATGGTAACGGTCATTCAAAACTACTATCTTATTTTTTAAAGAGAATGGACAGAGGACAAGACGACAGTAGATCAGAGTACAGGGAGGCACATTTTGGTTTACATGAGCATGTATTTGTTGGCTAGGATAATACCTTATTCTTTAGACTAGGATAACATTTTGGAACATCTCCATTTAATTGAAATTGACATCATTACTGCCCTTGTTTCCTCAAATCAGTTTTGTTTCTACTTGTTGATTAGTTTTAACTAATTACTAAATATAACAAACATTCAAAAGTTTGTAATTGAGAAAGTATATTTTTAGAATATCAGCATTAGTAAAAGAAAAATGCTGATCCTTACTTCACTGTCCATTTGTCAGTAATCTGTCCATCTTTGTAACATTTTCTCACTCTATACTTTGTGGTTTAAAAATCAAAAATTTTAAATGTATTTTTCTATGAAAGTATAGAGTGAAAAAATGTTGTAAGTACAAAATGTTGTAAGTTGTATGAATCCAAAAAGCACTCTATTTTTGGACCAAACCAGCGCTCTCCTGCACTAATGTTTTTTAGCAGTCAGTCATGTGCCCTTCAACACAAAAAGCTGTTTTTAATTCTGGTGTGTCACACATCTGCTGTCAATAAGCCCACCAAAACGGTTATAATTTATTTTCATGCAATCATAAGAAAAGGAAATAAAAACAGGAAGCGTGAAGTCTAAAAGGAGAAGCGCTTGCTGTGGCTGTAGCAACAGGAAGTGTGCAGTGAACATGTATGGGCTAGTGTGTTTTGAAAGATCTGTTTTAAAAACAGAAATAGATGTGAAACTGGCTGACGGGAGTTTCTTTTTCTGCCCAACACCCAGAAGAAACACATCAGGCTATAAAAGGCTAAACAGTGAAAAGACATGATGTTCTGGTTATGGGTTTGTGTATGTGAGTGCGTGCGTGTGTGTGTGTGCGCCAGTGGGTTGGGGGCTCATGTCCCAGAGACATGAGCCTATTAAACAAATGCAATCATTTTCCTACCTTCTTGCTATGATGTTCCACAAGTTATGAATTTGAATTCTACTTAGAGGTTTTACTGAACTTGAAAGATTTATTTTTGTGTTAATGAAACGAACCGGATGTATTAATTTGATACAAAATATTAAACACATTTTTAGGTTAATGGGATTTGTTGATTTTTTTACCATCAGGTTCTGTGTTTTTCCAGCTACAATTTGAAAAGGAAGGTAACTCTCAAAGTCCTGAAGTACTAAAATCAAGTCAGAGAGGCTTAGCTAATTTTAGCAATTTCAAACAAGTAAGCTGTAAATGTACATACACAGACACCATTTCAAAAATTTATTTTCATAATTCCATTCAGATCTTCCACAGATCATAGATTCAGGGCCAAGGAGGCTGGCTGCTCACAGAGTGCTGTCTACAAGAATATAAATGGAGAGTCTAGTGGAAGGAGAAAATGTGGCAGAAGAAGATAAACCAGCAGAAGAACTAACCGTGGGCTTCAGCGGATTATCAAACAGAGAAGATTCCCTACATTTAGATGTATTCGGGAGATGGGCTGCAACTGTCGGGTTCCTCGGGTCAAACCACTTCTGAGCCTGAGCCAATGTAGGAAGTGTCTCAACTGGGCCAAGGAGAAGAATGACTGGACTGTTAGCCAATTGCCCAAGGTCCTCTTTTCTGATGAAAGTAAAGTGTGCCTTTCATTCGGGAATCAAGGTCCGAGGGTTTGGAGGAAGACGGGTGAGGAACAGAACCCAAGCTGCTTGAGGTCCAGTGTGAAATATCCACAGTCATGATTTAGGGTGCAATGTCCGGTGCAGGTGTTGATAAACTCTGCTTTCTTAAATCCAAGGTCACCGCATCAGTCTACCAGAATGTTTTAGAGGACATCATTATTCCTTCTGCTGAGGATCTGTATGGAGATGCAGATTTCATCTTCCAGCAGGACCTGCCCATACCGCCAGAAGCACCAAAGCCTGGTTTGATGCCCATGCCATTACAGTGCTTGACTGGCCAGCCAACTTGCCGGACCTATACCCCATTGAGAATCTATGGGGTATTATCAAGAGGAAAATAAGGGGCACCAGACCCAAATACAAAGAATAGCTGACAGCAAGCTTTAGCAAGTTTTAGATGAGCCATCAGCGCTAGCGCTTGCTCCCCCTGCTTGCTCCCCCTGCTTGCTCCACGGAAAGCTGCAGCCTCGGCCTCACATTTGGCCATTTCGTTTCCCTGAACTTGACCATAAGTTGAATCCGCAATGTTTATTCGTGTTCTGGTGTTAATTGTGCACTTATTGAACAAAGGTGGCTTGCTGTGGTATTGATTGCACTAACAGACTGTTCAAGAAGTCTCTCTCCATTTTCTGCAGTAAATTTATATTTCTGCTGTGCATTTGGGATAACGCTGCTGGGTCAAAAATGGGTTGAAATGATCACATTTCTCCTTCACTTTACAGATTGATTATTAAAAGTAGTTTTAGATAAAATTCACACAGTTTTATTAAAAAAATATATATATCCCATTTTTTATCACCCAGTGCTCCTACCTAGTTCTAGTCCTGGGGTTCTGCTCTCCCTCTGCCAGCCCCGGGAGGGCCCCGCACTGAAACCCAAGCCTCCATTCTTGGGGAGTGGGCAGGCCCTTCTTCTCACCTGATGGGGCGGGGTTTCCCAGGCTGGACATAGCGCATGGAAGGATCACGTTATTCCAGCCAGATCCTCCCCAACCCTTCAGGCGCCCCGGCCGGCCAGGAGGAGGCAGCATATAGCCCCAGGACTAGTGCATGTTTTTGTGGGAGTAGCTCACATTAGCTGCTCAAGGAACACAGGGAGAACATGCAAACTCCACACAGAAAGGCCCTTTCGCCAACCCCACCCAGGGTGTGGGTGTCGATGATGTGGGGGAACAAACACACCCTCAGCACCCACAGCGTCCCCGTTGGTAATCGAACCCGGGATCTTCTAGCTGTGAGGTGAGCTGCACTACCAGCTGTGCCACCGTGCTCCCAAATTCACACAGCTTTAGTTAAAGTTGTGGACCAACAAGGCTTCATGATTTTATTTGACAAAATTATTGAATGTGCCTAGACGGCAGAGGAGTAGCAGGGTCGCTCAACTGCAGTTTTCTGGCTAAAAGCGCTCACCAACTTCTGTTAGCTTTGGTTAGCTCCAGATTAGCTCAGTTAACTTGTAGCTCAGAGTTTGATGGGTGTCAGTCTATGTGGCAACATGGACTAGCTGTCTAGCTAGCTACCTTCCACCATTCTGACTGTTGCTGTAGTTTCCTACAAGCTCATGCAATTAAATGTCTTTATGTCACAAATAAGGGAACTATTACTGTTAATCTCATAGAACCACTTTAAAATCTCCAAGCTGCCTCTTTAAGATGAATGATTCATAACCTTTTTTTCAAAGTCAAAAGTATTACATAAAGTTTACCTTGGCAATGGGTTCAGAGTCAGTTTATCACAAACAAATTTATGATGTTGAAAACACGGCCATGGTTACTAGACCAAAGCACAGACCTCCTGTCGCTAGGAGTGTTGATCACACAAAACTCTTAGTTTACAACAAGAAGAGGGGGAGTTATGATCGACCAAACTCAAAACAAACTACCTTCCGCTCTGGACTTTGACCTTTTTTGCCCGTGAGTCTAGCCTGATCACATCGGGAGAGAACAGTGAGCTATCTCCGTCCTTCTCTGGCGAGGGAGGGATCGAGTTTCTGGAAGAAACTCATTGGATCCGAAAGACTTTTACAGTCTGCCAATTGATTAGGTGAACTGTATTCAGCTAATGAAATAAGTCCTGAATGACTTGTTCCAAACGCCGCAGAAAGAATCTTTTGAATTACAGATTCCACAGAGAGAGAGGAAGCTTCTCTTTGCTGAAGTTCTGCCGGCCTGCTGCCCTGCTGCTGAACTGCACGCTACAGGAGCCGAGAGCTGAACGAGCCGAGAACTGCTAAGGCTGATTGGCGCCCGCGAAAGGGAGCGGTCCATAGGAGAACCATGTTCCGAGTTAACAGTGGCTAGCAGCCGCATCCGAAGCCTCCCTGTTAGCGCCCCTTGCAGCTACTGCTGACCAGCTATAACAGCTGGTTTGTCTGCTTTATTTCCATTCTTTTCAGACAACGGAGCCACCCTTCCCTGGATGACTAAGAAAGGTTCAAGTTTTGGATATGAACAGTGTTTTCTAAGGTTTCTGACTGATATAAACAGTCGTTTTAAATCATGCAACATGAGTTACCCTGTCCGACAGGAGTTTTCCTTTGTTCGTTGGTGCTAAGCTAAAACAGAGTGGCTCTATGCTGCGCTACACAAATAAGTTCTGCACGCTCAATCTGATTAGTGCGGTCTGCTTTTGCAGACTGCCAACGCTTCATAAACAATGAAGATTGGTACATAGGGTATGACAAATACAAATCAGCTTTAAAATAGATAGTTTGAACACCAAACACTAATCATATAAGCCGTTTCCAAAACCGCCGTCCTAGTATGTCAAAATACTAAATTAGGTCAATCACTGCAGTAACCGATCCATAAAACAGAATCCATTCTCCAAAGGTTATTGATTTCTAATTCTGCAAATGATTTAATTAACGAAACATTACTTCCTAAAAATAATATTTTGTCTTCACATCGGGTTTGCATTGTGAATTGGTTGTTTGAACACAAACCAAAAGGTGCTAATTAGTCTTAAACTAATCACAATTAGTTTAAGACTAACTTAGCTTCAGTCCGTAAAACCCTTCAATACAAACCTTGGTCTTTAAGCATACATATTCATACTGAACTTGCTGTTCAAAGTACACCAATAACTTATTCCTTCATATATTGTTTTACTATCTCAACCTTATCTGGCAGGTAATTGTAAACATTAACTGAACTATTTGGGTATTATTATATTTCCTGGATCCCCTGTGGTGCCCCAAACATGGTAATTTTGACATAAAATTATGAATCTTATTGACAATTGCCCTACGCAATTATTCATAATTATTCATAGCCAAAACCTGAGTCACAACAATGATCATACCTTTTAGCTTGAATAAAGGTTAAGACACAATTCTGATTTACAGGACATAAACTCATGGTAGAGTGTAATAAAAGCTGGTGTGGATTATGTGGTCTTTATAAAACCAAACCATTTATAACCCAGCAGCCCAACCTAAGGCTCTAATGTAAGGTAAGAAATCTGTGTTTTAACGTGTCCACCTCGCCCCACAGAGTTATTGTTTCATGCCTTTTTACAGTACGTTATGCATGCTGTCTAGATTTCAAAATAAGGAAGCCCCCCAACTTAAGCCAAGTACAACATAACTGTCAATGCTGTTATTTAGAACTTCTTACTTTTACACGTGTTTTGTGGTTGTTGTTGTCACTTTTTAGCATACCTGTAAGTGATGATTTATAAAGGTAAAGCACACAAGTGAGCCTTGAAATGTTTGAACTCTGGCAAAGTGATTTTACCATTGAAATGTCAAAACATATCCTGAGTTCTTTAAGACACATGTAAAGCATCACAACAACATGTTACTGTGAAGGGGAGGTTGTCACAAATCCTTCCAAGGCTACCTGTAGGGCCAAAGAGACTCACTAGTGAAAGTAAAATTTAAGAGAGGAAGAGTGGATAATCAGGAAAGGAGAAGTGGTGAACACAGCTACACAGGGAGGGGGGAGTTAGGGGATTTTTGCTCTGCCTTCTCCCTCATAGACTGCTTTCTTTCTTCTTCCTCCTCCTGTGTCTCCTGTGCTTGCTCTCTGTTGTGTTTGCGTCACACAAGTGGAGTCAGAGGACAGCACAGGAGGAGGGGTTGACTGAAGCCTGTAGCTGAGGAATGTAACTAAGTGATGGAACATGGCTATAAAAGGATTGCACTTCCCCTCTGTTGCTCTGATGTCACAACACAGACATCCCCTCCTTCCTTCTTCCTCACTTCTCAGTTATTGACAGGGCTGCTAATCATCCTTAATTTCTCCAGAGCCCACTGGCAGTTCCTCTCACTTTCTTGATAAATAAGTCAGTATTCACCGTGAGGAAAAATAGTTTTGTGTTTTGCTAAACCACAATGTCATTTGACACCGTGCTTAAACAGTGTTATAGCTACCATCAGGGGCTCTAAAGCTATACCACATAGGAGGATTATGTTAGGTATGGTTTTAATTTTGTCATGCAAGAACTTGCTAAACTAATGATCAAGGAATGCTTTTTTTGCATCCTGGTTTATAGGCTTCAGCGTAACAAATGTAAAATGTGGGCCTTTGATGTGACAGTTATCATTGGGAGCAGGGGCGGAGTGGGGCAATAAAATCCACAGGGAAATAACTGACCGCACCAGACCCCCCCCCCGATACATTTGGGGAAAGGAACTATGGATAGTTGGATGAATTTCCCTTTGGGGATCAATAAAGTATCCATCTATCTATGTGTATAAATATATATTATGGGTCAGTAAATATATTAGGTATTATACTATTGTTATATATTACATTATAGTCACATCATATTCAATATTAGGCTTTAGCTATATAATATATTGTTAATAACATTAGGCTATACATTATAGTTACACTCTATTCTATATTAAGCATAGGCTATATGACATTCTATGTAAGTTATATTATAGTTCAGTATCAGGCTTTAGCTATAAAATATATTAAATAACAATAGGCTATATATTATAGTTACACTCTATTCTATATTAGGTTTAGGCTATATGATATTCTATGTAATTTATATTATATTCAGTATTAAGCTTTAGCTAAATATCTACAGCACGTCCAATCAAAAGAGTAGATATGTCCTGCTGTATTTTATACCATTGGAAGACTAAGCTATGTCCCGTTTGTTTCCTTGTATTTTTATTGGGTGGGAAGGCACTCTGTTTGGGTGGGCACTGCCCATCCTTGCCCACCCGTAGAGCCGGCCCTGGCTCCACGATCATTCTGTGCAGTGCATTCAACCTAACCAGGGTGAAACAGTCTCACTCACAGGGCTATACTACAATCGACATCCACACAATGACTTAAACACCTCAATTTGGATAATACAGAGAATATAGTTGTTTGTTTTTTAATACTTTGTAAAAAATAAGTAGGGCATATTTAGCATGCATCAAATGTTTCTTGCCAACTGCCATTAAACAGAAGTTTATTGCTTATGGTACTATTTTCAGTGGGGGGGGGGTTTGTCATAACCTTTAAATGTCCTACGTTTTTGAACTCACCATACATTTCGAACGTTCCTTGAATGCACCACAGGTGTGAGATGCAGCTGTTATGCCGAAAATTGCATCCCCTGCTGCGGGAATTGCGCATCGTCCAAAACTCCCTCATAACGAAAACGGATTAAAATATCAGCGACGCGGCAACTTTTAAATATATTTGTAATATTACCATGTTTCCTATGCATGTACGTCCTGAAAATGTACTGTTTTATGGCAGATAAATATAAAAAAGGATGACTTTGACACCTTTTATATGAATACGTTTAACTTCACTGTTTTAACGTCAGTGTCTCAGGAGTATCTTTCGGTGCCCCGGTGTTTATGGGTCACATTCTGCGCTTTCATAGGTTCATAGTTCATAGGCTCATTCTTAACTTGCTAATTATTTGATAAAGCAGGGGATGCATTTCTCGGCAGGGCAAATTATGAGTTTTGCCGAGATTTGCATCCCCTCTTTTGAATCCAGAAATTATGCTAAAGAGCTGGAATTCACACCAGTAGCTCATAAAGCATGTGGAACTATATAGAAAATCTTACATCATTCATAACTTGGTTATTCTTTGAAATAGCAGGGGATGCATTTCTCACCAACCTCATAATTTGCCCTGCCAAGAAATGCATCCCCTGCTATATCAAATAATAAGGCTGCTATGAATGATTTACCATTTTCTATAAAATTCCACTTTCTTTATGAGCTACTGGTGTGAATTTCAGCTCTATAGGGCAATTGTTGGGTTAAAAAGAGAGGAGGTGCATACTGTGGCAACATTCAAATCTCCATTTCCAAAAGATGCCCTGCTATTTTAGAGATTTATGTGTGGCATAAATATTTTTTTATAGAACAATGCATGATCTTTGGGCTGCTGGTGTGATTTTCAAACCTGTCCCATGTATTTTTGGGTTAAAGGATGGTACACTATAGGGGAAGTTGAATATTTGGGCTCTATTTACAGTTTTTGAAGAGGGGCATACACAAACAAACAACCAGGGAGGAGTTTTTTTTATATACTTTATTGATCATTTAAATAATGAACTTCATAACAACAAAATGTCCAGGTATTGAACACCCCCAGAACAAAACATGATTTTCTTGTCTTCCATAACGGACATTTAGGGGGCATATGGTGTATTCTACATAATTTATGTGGGCTATTAATTAAGAGTTTTTAGACCAACCGATAACAAAATTGCGTACTCTGCCATTAACAGCAGATAAAACGTTTTCTTATGTAGGCTACATTGTGTCCTGTTTGCACCCATATCAGCCTTTAATTGCTAATTAAAAAAGTTTAGATGTTATACAATGCTTTAACTATCACGCTGTTGGTAGAAAAAGCGCAGAATGTGACCCATAAACACAGAAGCACCGAAAGATACTCCTGAGACACTGTGATGTTAAAACAGTAAAGTTAAACGTATTCAGATAAAAGGTGTCAAAGTCATCCTTTTTTACATTTATCTGCCATAAAACGGTACATTTTCAGGACGTACATGCATAGTAAACATGGTAATATTATGAATATATTTAAAAGTGTCCGCTTCGCTGATATTTTAATCCGTTTTCGTTATCAGGGAGTTTTGGACGATGCGCGTTCCCGCGGCAGGGGATGCAATTTTTGGCAGGCATGCATTTCTCGGCATAACACCGATGCAGCGTAGTACAGACAAGCTTCTGCCTTATGCTGCGTTCTATTTGTCCACCGAACTCGGTTTGCAAGTCGGTTTCCCGAATTACGAGCCGGAAGTTGCAAATAGAAAGCTCCCGAGGTCGTACAAACAGGTCATCAACTCGTCGAGGCTCAGAGGACCCCGAGTTCAGTTCCAAAATGGCTACCACGAGCATCACACATAGGTAAACATTGTGGTTTTCTACTATTTTAAGCACTTTTGTCTTTGTTGTAACCAAATGTAGAAGTCGTACACATAGCAGTGTATACGGTTACCTATAGGTATGTCGCTACAGTCTTATTACGTGCCGCCGAATAAGTTGTTTTGTAGCTTGTGCAGTTTAAATTGGCTAGAGACGCTCCATGTTGCTATGACAACAATGCTAAGTCTTGAGCTACGGAATTTTCGCTTAAACACCGGTTAAAACATTAATAGACTACAATCAAATAGGATGAAACATGAACTCACATTCTCCACTTGCTATCATCTTCTTCCATATTTTGATGATGAACCACAAACTTTGATATTAGCTCTCTGTACTCTTTCAGAACTAGCGCAACATGGAGTTTCCTGGAGGCGTCCATCTTTTCTCCGACCTGTCGTGTTGTGTGCAAAACAGAATGCAAAAACCCGCTGTAACTTGTTTTCCAACACGGATGTGACGTCACTCTCGAGTTGCAAGTCGCGCTCACAAGACAAATTGAACGCACCATTAATTCCCGTTGAAAGATCGGTCTTATATACATGCATGTTTATTTTTTACCTTTGAATTAACATTAACTACCAAACAACTTCGTTTGTTAGTGGGTGAAATTAACCGAAAAATGTTTATGATTAGTCAGTGGACATAGTCTGATCATGCGCAGATCATTCCCTTTCTGAGCGTCGGTAAGGATCAAGCTGGGTCTCTAAACTGCAGGAAATATCGGCAACAAAGTTTCACAGAAAGTAGCTAAGGGTGGTCAGAAATGTCGCTAGATTTGTCAAATCGTCGCTAAGTTGGCAACACTGTGTCTGAGACATTGACTGTATAGACGTTCAGACTTGACCCGCAATCGGTTCATTGGATAAACGCATTCCCAATTCCTAAGAGGCTTTGCTCCATTCTACATTAGATATATAGATAGATACTTTATTGATCCCCAAGAGGAAATTCAAGAACAAACAAACAAATCAAATAGTTTTATTTTTTTTATCTATCACCATGAACGTTCTGCAAGATAAGACCATGACTAAGATATAGAGAGTGAACATCTGATATAAATACTGGGTAGACGCTTGAGGTAGCTTAATCGGGAGTATATGACCACACTTCGCGGTGAATTCAATTACATCAATGATTTTGATAAGCTCAGAATCAGGCCTGTCGCGTTCGCCTCGCGGCCGCTTAAATTGTGATCCGCTGTGTAAATCCTTCAGCCGGCCGACCGGGAGAAGTCCCGGTCGTCCCGATTGCCACTCCGCCTCTGATTGGGAGTAACTACAATATACACAAAAGCATCACATACAGAAGGGCAAAAATGTATTTGACAGCCACCGATTGTGCAAGTTTTCCCACTTAATTAGATGAGAGAGAGAGCTGTAAAAATCAAGAAAATCACATTGTTTGATTTTAAAGAATTGATTTGTATAACGGTGCAGAAAATAACTATTTGATCAATAACAAAAGTTTACTTCAGTCCTTTTTTAATGTAACCTTGGTTGGCAATTACTGAGGTCAAACGTTTCCTGTAGGTCTTCACCAGGTTTGCACACAGTGTAGCTGGTATTTTGGCCCATTCTTCCATGTAGATCTTCTCTAGAGCTGTGATGTTTTGGGCTGTCGCTGGGCAGAATGCACTTTCAACTCCCTTCACAGATTCTCTATTAGATTGAGGTCTGAAAACTGGCTAGGCCACTCCAGAACCTTGATATGCTTTTTACACAGCCACTCCTTCCTTGCCTGGGCGGTGTGTTTGGAATATTTGTCATGCTGGAAGATCCAGCCATGTTTCATCTAGAATTCTCTCACAAATGGAAGAAGGTTTCTGTCCAAAATCTTACGGTACATGGCCAAATTCATCCATACCTTAATACAGATCACTTGTCCTGTCCCTATTGCAGAAAAGCTTATTTTCTGCACCATTATACAATTAAACTCTTTAAAAATCATACACAGGGATTTTCTGGATTTCTGTTTTACATTCTGTCTGTCACAGTTGAGGTGTACATATGATGAACATTACAGACCTTTCTCATCTTTTTAAGTGGGGCAATTGGTGACTGCCAAATGCTGGTACAAATGTGGAGCAAACATATGCTCTCCGAATGTCAAAGTAGGCCTCAGCCGTTGTATTTTTTATGTTTATATATGAGTTGTGAAAAAAAAAATCTTACAGCAATTTGCTTATGTGTTTATGTGTTTCTCCAATTTTCCAAGTGATCCTGATGAAAGATCTCCAGACCTGGACTTTGTCAGTTTTTTTGCCTTATTTTTTGATTATTTTCATCGGAATGTTTTTGTGTTTGTTCGTTAATGCCTCGTTTCCACTGAGCGATCCGGTTCAACTCGGTCCGGTCCGGTCCGGTCCGCCTTTTTGTCTTTTTCCATTGTAAAACCAGCCCATACAGCAGGCTTGTACCGGTCCATTAATGGTCCCCTTTCAGGTGTAGGTCCACAGGACAATAGTCATGTTACGGTTAGGGCGGAGCTTCTGGCATCATATAACAGTCCTTTGATTTGGTGAACTCATAAACACTGCAGTAAGTTTAAACGTCACCCCCGCGACAACTTTACCCACCGGTCCTCTGTTCCGCACAGAGCCTTTTATTGAAGACAGCGGTCGTATTTGTGTAAAGAAAAAAAAAAGCAAGAAAGACAACAATGAGCTACTGGATGGACTCCATTGTTGTTGTTTCTTCCTCTATGTTTTTAGCGCCTCACCCACTTCCTCGTCACTCTAGTATGACGCCACGCAAGCGTTCAGGGTAAACCCCGTTAAACCCCGTCAGGGTAAACCCTGCTCAAGGAGAGTTCAGTAAGCAGTGGAAATGCTCCCATGAAAAGTTAGAATTACGCTGTAGCGGACAAGACCGAGCCACTCCGTTCCGCTCAGTGGAAACAAGGCTTTAGTCACTAACTCGACCATATTCAATGATAAAAAGGCCAAGATCAAACTGGTACTTGAGACTTTTATTCCTTCAGCTATTGGCTTTTTAAAATTATCTACATGACTTGCAATGCTCAGTCTTGATATAATTTAGCAAATGTGTTTGAGTATTATTATTTTTCCTGCATTCTTGTAAATGTTTGCTGTTGTTTGTGGATTTTGTAGACTGTGCTGCAAATAAATTGTAAAAAAGTATTTGAATTCAATTCAACTAAACTATTTCAAATAGGATCTATAGCATATAGGGGATCTATACCATTTAGCATTTTATTCCTACCACCTTGTCACAAAGACGTGTATTTTCATTTTTTAAATATGAGTCTATTAAAAAGTTTGACTTACATTAAATTATTTTAGAAAGTAATTTCCAAAGAGTTGTTCATTCATTAACAAGCAAACAGTATTACATATTAGTTTTTTATGAATTTCTTCTTTGTCCTCTTTTTGTCCACTTTATAAACAGGTAAGCCAGCAAAGGACTAGACAACTAGCCACCTATAAACTGTGTTTTCACCAATTGCATCAAAGACTTAACGAATCATTAGCCATCTTTTAATCAGTCTGTAAGCAGCACGAAATAATTTTGCTCAAGACTTTAGAATTTGAACTACAAACAGGAAGCTACAACTCAGCTAACTACAGGGTCATTAGACAGCCGTTATGTATAACAAAATTTTTCTTTTTGCTGTGATATATAAAACATAATTTTGTGTGTCACAATTGAATGTGTTTTTTACTTGCTGTCCAAAATGCTGCCCCACAAATTAATTTGAAGTAATAAGGGTTTCTCCGGAGCAGGTTTGGCCAAAGGAATTCATACTACGTAACTGCACCAGAGTGGTGAGACACCAGACAATAAATATCTTGATGCTTTAAAATCACAATCTCTCCTGGCATTAGATATCCTACAACTTTTAAAAACCATTGAGAACTATTAAAAGAGGCTGAACTGAGATTAAACTGATAAAAGACAATGAGAACATTTGAAATCAGAACATTGGAAAATATGGAAACTGGACTGTTTTCCATTATTCTGCTCTTTAGTTTGTATCACAGGTTGAGAGGAGATTCAGGCCAATACTGTGGCAGTTATACTCCTAAATGCTGATGCTGGTCTTTTTACCTTTATCTGTTCTCCTCCCTTTTCAAAGCTTTGACCTACTTACTTAGATATCTTAACCCACCCTGTTCAAGTGACTCAACACTTGCTTCTATTCACATTTCTCTTCCTGGTTCACAACAGAGGACAGTTGATAAAGGAATAAAATGTGATCCGAACACGTGTAAGATTCTGTCATTACTGCCAGATTTCCATCATACAAATGCATGGTTTGCTTCCTCTCGGTTAGTGTTGCACAGTTGTTTACCACTCTCAAAAATAGCAGGAATATCCCAATAGAAATGTGTGCTATCTAACTAAGGGGTTTTGTAGTATTTTAGCAGGCTTTGACCCCTTCAGTGTTATTCTTTTTCCAAGAAAAATTGTGGTAACTTCCAATGACCTAGTTAGTGAGTGGTAAAACTTACATAACACACTCCGTCACACTCTGAATGGTTGACGATGTTTTAGGGTTAAAGGATTTCTCAACCACAAATGCTTAATCCGCAGGTTGTGACAGACATGGTGGAGGAACGGGAGAGGGAGTATAAGCTAAGGAAAGGCTGCACGTACACAGAAACATACACACACACATACTTGGTTACTACGTTCTAACCTGGAACCCATCAACAGCAAAGCCAGAAAAAACTGCCGACTGAAAATCCATTTGTTATCCCCTGTGAGAAAAAAATACATGTTAATCCTTTACAACTTGGCAGATTTCATGATATTTATGTTTCATTAAACCAGTTGTTCCTGTGTTTAAAGTCTCAGGACTCTGGATTGAGATTAAAGTGTATAAATGGCCTTTCTGTTGCTTTAGCCTATCCAGACAACTCTGTAGTATAGTCTAATTGTTACCTTTAGACTCCATAAAGAGCAATAGCTTCAATAAACCTGTCTGAGTGCATGTACAGTGCTTAGGATCAGGTGACTCGGAGAAAGACTGTTATTACAGAAGCTGCTTTGTGGTTGATTATTAACAGTTTCTCTGGGGGAGATGATAACAAGTCTGTGTTTAAAAAAAACTAAAATGTGATCTGGAAAAAGATGTCGATCAATGGTTAAAATAATTCTAGGGTTGGAAAAAATCCATCTTGTTCCCAAATGCTTAACATGCATTCCAGTTTCCTGAAATGTCCAGCTTCGTGGAGCTTTCAAACATTTGCCCTTTTGTTCCATGGGGCTGTTTAACCAGTCTGGTCCTGTGAACTGGCTGGTAAGTTAATGTTTGCGAACAAACAAACACATGCCAGTTTTTTTTTCTCTTTCTGGCTTTGCTGTTTACTCTGTGTGGTCATTGTCAGTCACCATGGCAACACATCCTGCTATTGCTCGAAAGGGGAACTGAGTTTAAAGACAATGCGCCATTGTGCCTCAAGTTGAGGTGTAGTCAGGGTCCAGTTTCAATTGGCTTCTTAGGAAAATCTGCATTCCTCGTGCGTTTGTAATGCGTAGACAATGGAAATAAGTCAATTTAGATTAATAAACTGTCTCAGCTGTGTTGAGAGCAAGGCAGATGGCATGATTCAGCTTTAGTAAGATGTGCTTAAAGTTTTTATTTAACTTGATGTTATTCTATTTTCTATCAAAAAGCAACACATCTTCACAGTTAGGAGACAAGTTAGAACACATGCAATGACAGAACGGTAAAGTGTGGTTTGTGTAACTAAAAGCACTAATATAATCATCATAATCATTCAAAGATAATCAATCTTTCACTTCTATCTTCATCTTAAAGCTAACTTTGTTACATGCCAAAGACGCAAAAAGCTGTAATTCAAAGTAAAAATATGAAAACTGATTATTTTAAATCAAATATTGAGTTGTTTTGTTTTACATTCTTGCCAAGAACATTAACCTCATCATACCCTGAAAGTTGGGCAAATCCATCACATGTTCACATATTTGCAAGCTTTTATCTGACATTATAATGTAGGCAGCTATGTAGGAACTGGGCCGTTCTCACACATGTATGTCTGTGAATCTAAACTATTCCGCATTAGCTTTGTCTGTATGTTTAAGATTGTTGCCCTGTTGTAAGGGGAACCTCTGCCCTAGTTTCAAGTCATTTGCAGACTTTAAAAGGTTTTCTCTCTGGGTTGTTCTGCACTTAAGCCATTCTGTCTCCCCATTAGTTTTGACCAGCTTCCCCGTCCCCTTGAAAAAAGGATCCCCACAGTATAATGCTGCCACCACCATGTTTCATGTCAGTGATGATGTGTTCAGGGTAATAGATAGTGTTATTTTGCAACCACACATGGCAAGTTTTACCAGGGCCAAAATGTTTGAATTTGGTCTTTTTTGCTTGTTTGCTCTGCCCCCTTCATGGCTTATAACAAACATCGAATGTGACTTTTTAGGTTTTTCTTTCAACAATGCCCTTCCTCTTGACACATTATCATACAGTCCATATTCATGTTGATAGATCCTCTCACCTGAGCTGTGGCTCCCTGCAGCTCCTCTTGAGTAACCATTGGCTTCTTAGCTTGTTCTGTGATTAATGTTTTCCTTGCTCAGCCTGTCAGTGTTGTTAGTTGGGCAGTCTGGATAGGTTGGAACCAAACAATCCGGGCAATCCATTTTCAAATAACAGATTGAAAATTGCTCTGTGAGATGTTCAAGGCTTAGGAACATTGTTTTATAACCTAACCCTGTTTGAAAGATCACCACATCTTTATCTCTGACCCTTCTACTCTGTTCCTTGCTCTTCATGATGTTATTTGTTCACTCATGTTCTTGAACAAACATCTGAGTCATTCAAATAACCATTGTACTTATACTGAGATTAATTTATACACAAGTGGTCTTTATTTACTTCTGAAGGCCACTGGTGGCACAAGTTATCAGAGTGAAAAGTGCTGGATAGAAATACAAACCAGTCTTTTAAACATGTGATCTATTAAAAATTCTGAAATCCTTCCTTGTGAAAATATAAACTATTCGTTATTGGTCTCTGACCTAAAATCCTAACAAACATGGAAGATTGCATTTACAATGCAATAAAATGTGAAAAAGTTCAAGGTTATGAATAATAATAACATACAATGACAAAAACTGTGTGAAAGTGTAGACAAGCCTAAATGTATCACAAAAAAGCTACCGAACTGAATGACTGAACCATAGTACAAAAACTCTCTTTGAATAAGGTTGTGTAATAGGCTTACGGTTACCCTGGAGACAGTCGCATTACAAAGGTATTTTCCTTGGCTTCATAGAAGAAAATCGTCTTCCATTTCTCTAGAAACATCATTCAACGTAGTTTCTACAGACACAATTTATCTGAGTCTACTGTAACATGCAAAGGTCGTCCTCAAATCTTTGTCAAGAGTCAAACCAGCTTAATATTAAAAGAGCATACAATACGTACACTTTACATACTGCATTCACAGAGTAAAATACTATGACTTCTAAGTGCAACACAGAAAATCTCAGACAATTTCAAACCATGTTCCAAAGTGCTTTTAGTGGCTAATTTTTCCAGCTCAGACCTTTTGTTTCGTTGCATGAGCTGCCCAAACCCTGCGAGGATGGTGGCGTGTTTGTTGCACAACACATTGTCTCACAGGGAATATAAAGTGGAAGTTGCAACAGGGTACTTTTGTGAACTTCTGCTTAACATCTGAAAGCGTCTTGCACAATCACAAGAACATTCTGCTCACGAGGCAGAACAGATCAATCAAATTGGAAGCTGGAAATGACAGCTGCTGATTTGTTTCCGAGGAAAACAGCATGTTGTGGAATCCAGTTACTTTCCCTCATTGTGTTTTATATATTAAAACTTTTAAGTTTTAGTACATTTCTAAGCATTGAAAGAGATGGGTGTTTGGCTGCCGCAGTTTTGATAGTAAGTCTGTCTGGTAAATGAGCTTCATGTGCAGTTTGGAAATTTCTTCAGTTTCCTGAAAAAGGAGGAAAGGCAATAGTTTCTGCTGTCACCCACATGAGTGGAGGGTGGTTACTTCTACTGTTTTAGTTGCTTTTCTTGGCAAGTGCAATCAGTGTTGCAAAATTAATGAATCTGAACCGAAAGGTCAGCAAATAAACATATTTTTGGAATTTACATATAAGGCATAGTTTCCAATGAGAGGTTGTGAAATCTGAGCGTGGGTGTATCATGCATCTGAAAGATCTTGCAAAATGTGAATAAATCTTCAGGTAGTTAATGATAATAGTTATAAATGGTTTTTAAATGTCTTATGAAAAGTTAAAAAAAATATATTTCATCTAGCAAAGCTGTCTGATCATGTCCTAAATGTTCTTGAAATGATACTTACGAAAAAAATCTTCATTAAAGTGACAAATGTTCTCACTTTTCTAGGAAACTGTTTGGATTATGCGTTTTTACCTGTAAAAACTCTTGTTCCTTGCAGACATTTGAACATGTCAGCCATTGTGTCCAAAAAAACACAATGGCTATACTCATCCCTTTAGAAGATTTTGCTTTTTTCATAATGGTGTGTTCATGGCTAACTGGGACACTTAATGGAATTGATCCAAATATTTCACCTATGGTTCCCTTCTGTCTGTGTTTAAATTTACACATTTAGTTGTCATGTTCTAGACAGAGAAAAAAACCAACAAAAAGTTTTCATTTATTTAGGAATTTATTGTTTCCTTTTCAGGCAATTAAAAATATAATATTCTCTTTTTCTGTTTTTTTCTCACATTGCTATTTGACAAAGTTGGAAATATCTCTCCATAAATAGAAGTAAAAAACACATAGATTCTTTTTCTTAAAACATGAATAAATATAATAAATACATTAGTTTAAGTTAAACAACAAGAGCCAACCAATAACCAAATGGAATACTGTGGTGTTCCCTGAACCAGGCTGTCAAACAAACAGGGAGGGGGTGGGGGGGGGGGGGGGGTTGGGGGGGGGTTATAAATGGTGTGCAATTAACAAATGAGCAAATAAACCAGAATGTTTTACAGAATCAAACACCATGAAAGCATGTCAGGATACAGATATTCAGTTCAAAATTCAACCATGTATAAGCACGCTTTGATCCTTCAGCATTCTGAAATATTTGCTTGCACCCCAAGTCTCAATAAAAGAAAAATAAACTCAAACATTCTTACATACATTCTTGTACAATCACTCTTTCTCCATACACACTGAGCAGAATTACAAATTAAGCTTTGGTTGAATGCTACTGGGACATTTTCCCCATTTGAATTAGCTGTAAAGTGCATACAATAGACACATGTCAGGTCTTGCTGATTAAGGCTACTGAATCAAACATACTGCTTGTGGCACAGAGGATGGAAAAGTCTTTAAGGCACAGGCGTTATTGATTATCACTAAAAGATAAGCCATTTTTAATCACCACTGATTTGTAGTGAGCCAAAATATGTGCTGGTAAGATCAAGACCTACAGAGGAGGTAATTCTCATGGAAGACCACATACAAAGGTCTAATAGGCTAAGCCATGTTTCTGAGTATAAAAATAAAGTCTGATAACATTTGAGTTCTAAAATCATCTTGTGTAGTTTGTAAAAGATAAGTTAAATTTATATAAGTGTTATTAAGTTGTCTTGTTCTGAACTGCTTTAAAAATAGTCAAGAAATAGAAACGCTACGTAAGTGTCACAGTTCTTTCTCTTTGGATTGTTTTGTCTCATCTGACACTTTGTTTAGTCAGACAGGGACAATCGCTCAAAAACAGTGAGCCGCTTGGTAGCCGACCCGTCGAAGGTTGGAGACTCTGTCCCGCTGGAGCTGCTGCTGCTGTAGCTATCCTCCAGGGAGTCCTCAGAGGAGAAACGTTGCAGCCCAGCAGGCCTGGTGAAACCCCCAGTGCTGCCGAGACCAGGAAACAGCTTTCCGCCGTCCTGGTCCACTGTGCTGGGGAAGGCTCTAGATTTGTTGCTGGTATAGTTATTTCCGTGACTGCACACACAGCGTGTGGGCTTCGGCTCCAGGATGAGAGGAATGTCTCCGGTGCTGGTGCGGGTCTGCTGGGGGCCAAACTGGAATGCTGATGTCTCCCTCTGCATGGAGTCTCCAAACACAGGGGAGAGGAGATCTACGGGGGGAGGAGAAACTGAAGGAGCACGGGTGAATCCCAGGTTTGGATCATTGAACAGTGCAGGGAATGATGGAGGAGAGGAGCTGCGGGAAGGACCCATAAAGCCAGCAAAGCTGACACTCTGACGGAGCTGGTGGCGTGGGTTGTGGCTGCCAGATGCTGAGGGATTTTGCTGCTGCTGCTGGAATTTGGCAGATGGTAAGAGACCACCACTGATTTTCTCCTCATGGATGAAGTGGCAGCGTGAGCCATACGGACAGTAGCCAAAGTTGTAGAAGGTTCTGCAAGGCTCAGTCTTATACTTAGGGTGGCGGTACAGTCCTCTCAGTTCTGCCTCGCCATGGGCAAACTGACACTTGCTGCCATACTTGCAAGTGCCACTCTCCTGGTAGCCACGACACAACTCAGTCTTGTAACGGTTAGAGGAAAGCATTGGCGGTAGCTGGGCTGGGAGGTTAGATGAGGGAGGAAACCCTGGTGGGGGGGGCACTGTAGTAGCAGGGCTTGGGGGGAATGGCTCCAGGCCTTTCAGGTGTCCGATTGAAGGAAGCAGGGAGCTGCTGGGCTCGGTGAGACTCATGGAGCGGTCAGGCCGGAAGGAGAATTGTTTTTTGTTGGAAACTGGAGCCTGACCCCAGATGTTGGATGACCAGATAGAGCTGCCGTTGTCATCGTCGTTGACATGCTCAGAGCTCGAGCTGAGGCTTGAGGAGGCAGGATGGGAGGAGGGAGAGAAGAAGGAGGCCGATCGACTCAGTCGGTTTTGCCCTGGGACTTTAAGCTGTGAGAAGCGTGGGTCTTCATTCAAGGCCAAGTTAAGAAAGTTCTGTAACACACAGTTTAAACAGTTACCACAAAGCATACAGACTATCTGTGAGGCAATACATATTTGGCTGTGTCTGACATGAATAAAATACACTTATAGATATACTTTTTGAACTTCAGAAACTTTACCAAAAAAAGAAAAAAAGAATAAACAACTTATGTTTTACTCACTTTTGCCAAAATGTCGTCAAGCATATCGGACATGCTGTATCCCTTTGACTACACCAAGAAAACTGAGCTCTGATCCTTTGTTCAATGTTAAATGCCTGCGTGTAGATTTGGCTTAACTCTGCGTTTTCTAAGATCTTTTATAAAGCTGTTGCCCCTCCCTTGTTTTTATGGGAGGGGTTTCCACAAGCCATGTTCCGGGATGATCCTCCTTCTAACAACCCCCTTCTCCTCCCCCTCCAGAAAAAAAGAGAGAGAGAAAAAGACAGGGGAGAACTGAGTATTTTTAGCCAGCTGTGTGAAATGTTTCAGTTTCGGAGGCATGTGAAGCTGAAGTGGCTTATTTACATAGCTCTCGAAGATACTCTGCTTTAAGGCACAGAGCAAACCAAATGTATTCATTTTCTCATGCATAAAGTGATTGACCACAAACTTCCTGCAGGAAGATAAATCCTCCAACTCTGTGAGATATTAAGTAATCTGAAGCATTCAAGCTACAAGAAAATGGCAAAAAAGACTAACAATTGCATCTTTATATTCTGAACATGTCTAAACCTAAGCACTCAATCATATGTAAACAGTATGTGACCTTGTATATTCCAGTGACTAATACTACACTTTCAGGAAGTGTGTTAAATGATCACATAATGTATAGTTTCTCAATGTTTCTTCGTCACATAGGGAGCAGAACACATTACTCTACATTTGTGTTTACCAGAATATGCCCCCACGCCACCGACTATATCTTTTCGTTTCAGTGATGATTACGTCAGAGTTGCAAATTAAGGTATTGATTTGTTGGAGAGAGAAAACTTTGGCTGCAAAGAAGATACGAGGGAGCTAAAAATATCAACAGGCCAAAAAAAAAAGTTAACTCTAATCAGCGCTTTCTTGGAGACTGATATCTAAATGTTTTTACATTTAACACCGTTTAGTGCTGTTGTAAGCTAATTTTTATTACAATGTTTGTTACATAAAGTAAATGATTTTTACATTAAAAATGACAACCAAAAATAATTCATACTCCTTGAAGATTTTTTTTATAAATTTTTTTATTCAAAGAGTAAGTTTGTTTCTGATAGGAAATGAGACAAAGATCTCTCAAAAGATAAGACAATATAAAAGCAGTTTTAAAAAAAATCTATTTTTAGTAAATCTAATATACTTTTCAATAATCCATGGAAAAATCTCCATCATCTTTAGCTGCTTCCGCAGACTGTCAGATTCAAGACTCTTGCTGGTTCACTCCAGATAATTAATATCATTTCTGGTCAGGAGAAACATGTTGGTAAAATTAAAATGTTACGTAAAATCTAAATCTACCAAGAGTATGAATAATTAAGGCATTTACATTGTTACCTGATGTTGTAGTCAAGTGTTATTTACATTGTCATGCAATTATTAAAAATACACAGGTATTGTCCTCTTCCTGAAGCCTTTTGAAGTTATTGATCAGGTGATTATCAGTATTTTTTTAATAATATGTGAGTTCCAAGCTCAAAAGAAATGCATATGCAATGAGTTTTGTCATGGGTTTTGCTACAATACTGGAGTTATCAAGCACATTTCAGCACATATGTGCTAGGGCAGACCGAATCCAAACAGAATCCGAAATGATAACTTTTAATGCAGTTATCAGTTTTCTTTCAATTTCATGAAATTCATATCAGATCATTAAAATCTCTTTTGTTTCTCTCTGCGCTGTAGCTGCGGCTCTTGTATGTGTCATCCACTTACTTGTATGAGTCATCCTAAGTACCGGCAATGACGGCACGTATATTCTAATCAATGTTGTGTAAGTGTAGAAGTAACGGTAATATTGGTGGGGATGTATGAAAATCCCATAACGAATAGGTCAGATAAAATAACAAAAAGCACAAAATACTCAAGTATTGAAATTTATTTCTCAAGAACCTTGAGTTAAATAAAGTGGCCATGTACATCTATCTATCTATCTATCTATCTATCTATCTATCTATCTATCTATCTATCTATCTATCTATCTATCTATCTATCTATCTATCTATCTATCTATCTATCTATCTATCTATCTATCTATCTATCTATCTATCTATCTATCTATCTATCTATCTATCTATCTATCTATCTATATGTGGCGTAGTTAACATTTTTAGAAACAAAAAACCCTATTTTGTGTCGTACTGTTTCCGGCTTTAAAATCTTTGCAATAATAATCTGTAGGTTTAAGCTAGTCAGGTTTTACTAAATTTATGACAAATTAAACTGAATGGTAGCATGTTAGTTAATACACACATTTTGCTACCAAGACTCACCATCTACTTTCTTGAATGTGTCATCAGAAAACTTTACATGTCACAATTTATCCATATCTCCACCCAACTATCAATAAAGTCTAACTCTATTAAAGTCAGTAGCATTGTTGACTTAAACCAAGAAGGTCCTGGGTTCAAATCCTGGCCTGGGATCACTCTGCATGGACTTGGCATGTTCTTCCTGTGCATGCATGGGTTCTCCTCAGGTATTCTGGCTTGCTACCACCGTCCAGTTATGGGTCTCTCTAAATTGTGATTGTGTGTGCGTGCATTGTTGTTTGTCCTGTGTGTCTCTGGGTTGTTCTCTGATGGACTGGCGACCTGTCCAGGGTGTTCCCTGCCTCTTGCCCAATGACTGCTGAAGATAGGCACCAGCCCCAGCTGATGCCTCATGGCTGATAGTAGTGCTAATTGAAATATAAGAACAGTATTAATCAGGAACAGTTCATGTTTTAAATGACAACTTTAAGGGGTTTGACAACACACACTGAGGGTTGAATTTAGTATCAAAGTGTATACTAAACCCAGATTTTCTGTACCACTGAACCCCAAATGGCTAGTAAAAGTTCTTTCTTTAAATACAATTAGTTTTTATGTCATTATTTTTCAATTAGTACAACAGTTTATGTGCTAGTGATTAAATTAATTAATAAAATGATCACATGTTCTTTACCCTGACATAATGATGCACTGATATCATGGCAGAGCCCAGGCTAACTTCTCATGTTCAGCTAATAATATCTTGAGCTAGATATAAATAATGTTGTTTATTATAAGCTTGACAGATTATATGAGCCTGTCAACAGTGTGTGGAAAGATTTGACCCCTTCTTTAGAAACAGTCCCCCTCACTTGGCAAGGAAATTGGGAAGGATACTTGGGAAGCAAAATTACATTCACATGTGTGTATGTGTGTTAACATTTTGGTGTGGTTACTTTGATCTACTTGGTTTTGCTCTGTCTTTTTTCTACAGTTGCAGGGAGTATCATCAAAACAGGGAGTGGCGCTCACATAGCAATGCAAGCTTAAGAGTGTTCTTGCTGACAGTGACTTGCAGGTTGCTCAGTGTGAGTGAGGGTGTGTGTGTGTGTTTGTGTGAGGTTTTTCTTTCCTTGGTGACTAAGAGAGTGAGTGATTCATTTCCAAGTTTTCCAAATGGCTTTTTCTTAGGCGACACCTCAGTTTATACACTGCAAAGTCATGTGACATGTTGGGGCATGATGACAGATGCGAGTTGATGTGTAACAAAGTGCAATGTGAGAAATGGCAGACATACAATGCAAGTCTGTTATTTATTTATAGAAAAATTATATTCTTGTTCATGTTAAGGTCTACCTTTCTTTTCAACCCAAAGCTTATATGTATCTAGAAGCAACACTAAATTATGTACATTTTAAATTCTGTAGGTTTTTTCTTTTACTTTATTTTCTACATTTGATTGAATGAAGCAAAAACAATGCATGTTTTGCAAAAAAGCTGATTGAAATTAAAATTACATGTCTATTTGAACTCACATGCATGAGAAGAAGAGTAAGAATTAGTATTATGTGATGTCTAGACTGGGTTTCAGAATGTACCCAAATTTCCTGTACCTTTATCAGTGTACTCTGACTGTGCACTGATTGAATCATTAACCAAAAGCCCTTTGTTCATTCCTGTTGATCACGCACTATCTGCTCTTCCACAGAATTGACTCAAATGCCTGAAAATCTGTGGTTAAAAATATACTAGACATGTTCAATACAATTTGAACTCATCTCTGGTTAGATTATTTCAAATGCTTACAAAGCAAGGTCCAGGTTGCCAAATGTGCATGTACTGTGATTTAAACTTCAACCTAAGTCTAAGGTGTTGGTAATTCTGGCAAGTGGGACAATATATTTTACATTTAACAGCCATTTACCAGCAGCAGAGATGATGTTGATATATAATACAGAGAGCTATGATGTCGTCTTCCAAAGCCTATTACTGGCATCTGATCCCAAAGCCAGTAATGGGAAGTGAGAAAAGATATTTAGATGTCCTACTTCTGCTTAAAAGATGTCACACACTATGCCTGAAATTGGTGTGGGTGTGTGTGTGTGTGTGTGTAGGTGTGTGTGTGTGGGTGTGTGTGTGCGTGTGTATGTGGTTTCCATTCTGACTTTTAAATACTCTTGTGGTGTAACAACTGAGACCTGTGAAGGTTTTTACAGGTTCTAGATACAAGCTGTCACAAAGCAGGAATGAGAATTAAACAAAGAAAAAATATACATATTAAAAACAATAAATGGAACAGCAAATGCATTGTAGATCCAAAAACAGCTGTTAACTAAATTTACTTTAAATATGTGGTATAGTGTACTTTAACCCAAAAGACATGATCCCAATGAATTTATTTTAAATTATTCTACATGGCCTATACTTACAGAAGAGGCATGTTTTGAAGAATAAACTTTGCTTACATATTGTTCAGAGGTGTATTTGATCGCAACAATTTTGTAACCCTATAACCATTCATGTTTAATGATTAATCCAACTCACAAAACAAGTATCTTGAAAATACGTAAATGGAAAGAATTTTCCTAGTTAAAAATAAAAGAAGCTTTGCTCCAAAACATACACATATTTTACTTTTACCTCATGTTACTGCTAATGGCATTAAATGGAAATATTAGCAAAGGTAATGAATACATTTTGAGTTTTGTTTCCTAAAATATACAACTTTTTGGTTAAATGAAAGTAAAACCTATATCTGCTACAGTTTTTGGTAAGTAATTTTGAGCTTAACTTTTAGCTTCTCACAGCTAAACTGCAGTTAAAAATAAATACGATTACATGACATTTATAACAGAGCTAAAACCAAACTCAGTGACCTAGTTCAGAATATTTTCATCCCAAGACTTCTCTGCAAACACTTATCAAGTGCACCTGTATGAGGAGAACTCAGGGAAACTTTTTAGGACTCTGACTCACCATTACTGGGTCTAAATTGTCAAGTCATCATCACATGGCTCTTGATGACAGGCAGGTTTAGTCAACACTGAAGAAGACGCCCAACAGCCATCATTTTGCCAAAACAAAATGATGCTTCTAAAATTGTTATTGCACTCTACTGTAAAGATATTTTTATGTATCTTATATTTTTACGTTACGCATCAAGTTATCCTGTTTTTAGAACTGACTGTGTTAGGTTTACTTTTTAAGTTAAATTTTGGGTTGTCATATCCTTCAAAACCTTTGCCTAAAGACCCTGATAAATAGAGATTGGCCAGGCTGAGCTCACATTAACTAATACATTGCAAATATTTAACCATACCCTGCATAGCATTGCTATGGTGACATGCCAAACACTGAACAACTAAATGAGCAGTTTTAAACAGTTACTTAGCAACAGCTGTGGAGCAGGTTTGTTGAGCTAATAAATATGTCAGAAATATGATTAGCCTGAGCTGCTAATACCTTTGAATTTACTGTATGATTCAGGAAAAGAAACAGAGGAAAGGCTGAAAGAGAGATGGGTTTCTCACTGCAGAATAGGGAAAGTGAGTCAGTGATTTAGGTGAGCAGCCTGTGTTGACATTAGGAGTGGGGGAAAGTACCCTCCTCTCCAGACTTCTGGCACACTTATATGAGACGTAACTGAAATGGAGGCTTCTGTGTTGGATAATGTAACAGGTGGGCTGCTACGGGATCAGTTTTCAGAGTATGAGCTGCATGTTTAAAATATGTAGACTTCAGGGTCATTATTTAATAAAACAGTTCCGTTTTTACTACATGTAACTATTGGTTAAACAGATCTTTAAGGACTTCATTTTTACTTCTGTTGAAGGGAAATTAACTGTTTCTCAAAATCAAAAAATAGACAGATTTTAATTTCTGCACATAAATAAAATAATTAAATGTATTTATAAGACATTGATTGTTGGGAAGCTTATACAAAACAAATTGAATGCAATCATTTTCTTTTACAATGTACTGTGGAGTATACACTTCAAAGTATATTATTCAATAAATTAAGACATGCGTTCCTTTGAGGCTAATTTGTGAGATTAATTGCCATTTAAAAAACAACAACCTTAAGACATGTATTAAACATACTTTTCATTAACCCCAGTACTGCATAAAAATAAATTTACCTATTGGTCCAATGGAAGATTAATGTAATGTTTTCATTGCTGTGAGCAGAATAGCATCAAATTATTACGGTGGTCGTGTGTGGCTGCCTGGGTGCTCTCCAGGTAGCGCTTGGGTGGAGGTGGGGGTCTCGGACTTGCCTCCTCTGGGCGCCCTTTGTCAGTGCCTTGGCTGCTGCTGTTGATGTGCTGCTGCCGGTGCACATGGCTCCTTTGATGGCATTTCTTTACCTTACCTGGCTCATCTGTACTCGGCTCAATGTCCTTTTTGTTGTTGTTCTTGAGTGTGTGTGGGCATAGGGGTTGGGTTGAGAGTAAGGGGGCATAATTGTGATTGTCCTTTTAAATCTGTGGGGGAGGGATGAGAATGTGGTTTATGTAGGGTTATTTTAATCTGAAAAGCACATTGAATTGCATTGTTTGTATGAAAAGCCCTTTATAAATAAAGATTTAATTAATATTTGGTAGAATTGCCTTTAAACTGTATAACTTGAATCAAACATTTTAGGTTTTCTTCCACAAACTTCTCACAATATATTTTACCGGAATTTTGGCCCTTTTCTCCTGACAGGTTTGTGGGTTGCCATGGGATTGAAATCTAGCCTCTATGGTCAATCCAAAACACTGACTTTGTTCTCATTAAGTCACTTAAAGAGATAATTAAGTTAATTCAACTCTTGTCAATTTGGAAGACCTATTTTTTAAACTTTGACTTCCTGGCTGATGTCTTGTTATGCTGCTTCAATAATTTTATATAAAGTTCTTTACTCACAATGTCTGCCATTTTATTAACCTTGCCCCCACTCCAGCAATAGATTTATACAACACAACATGTAAATATCATTAATTATATTCAAAAGCATGTTTGCATAATAATTATAATACAACTGTAATTTAGTCCTTCAACAATAACCCAGTAAAAATGTTAGACCTGACCATAAAGAAAAGAAAGGTTAGAGAGGTCCCTTAGCATGTGACTGAGATTAGTGTGAGGCTGGACTGGTTAAACTTGCTTCTCAAGCCATTCTTTACAAGGCATCATGATAGGAACTCAAAAGCAGAATGGGATTGTTTAGTGAGATAATAAAATGACTTGCTAATCACACATCAGATTAAAGTTCAAATCAGCTTTTCAATGTACTGGCTTAGGCAGATAAAATGCTGTTAAAAAGTACTGACGCCCTTGTGAATCAATCACATTTCCATGTCAGAGAAGCAGTTTTTAGTTAATGATTGATGTTTTTGAGGGAAAGAATCCACTATTCAAACCAATATATACTATGGGAAAAGTCTTCACTCTCTTGTTCCATGCTCACCAGCCAGACCAAATTACTACCAGGCCTGTAGGATCAAGAAATGTTTTAAATGGAACCATCTCTTTGACAATATGAAGTCCACTAAAACATAATTAAAAAAGCAACACATGACGTCCTGAATGATGAAAATTCAAGAACAAAAAAGAAAGTAAGTAATTGACATCATCAGCCAGGGAGGAGGTTAAAGTCATTTTAATGCTTTAGTGAACCACAGTAAGATCTATTGGGCTCGTTTCCACTATCGGAACTTAAGGGCAATTTGACCATATGTTCCCGATATGCGCGTCTCCAATTCATCAAACTGGGCAAACAGGGCCATTTACAGGGCCATTTCAGAACCAACGGAGTACCTGTAAGGGGGTATGTACTCGGAATGGCCCAATTGAGTCGCTCAGTGGGAGCTGTGGTTAAATCGCACCGATTGGTTGTAATTCAGAAGGAAGAAGATGTCACCAAACAACCGGCTTTTTAAAAATAAGAAGAGTTGCTGGTGACACAGCTTAAAACAACAGCAAACAGAAATGCAGCAACAAGCCCTGCTTCTTCCATGTCAATCTCGTGTTATTTCTGCTGCTCTGGGCGAATTTTTTGCGCTGATCAGCGACGCTACTCGCTCCTGAGACAGTCGTGATATGCAGATGTCTTTAGCTGATTCTTTAAAGGTCCAATTGTGTACACTGCAGTGGAGAGGAGGGGGCCGACAGATTACCCTGTCAGAAAAAGATCTGTTTAAATTACCCTAAAGTTCCAATAGTGGAAATGTGCCTATTATCCACAAATGAAGATATCATAGACCAGTGGTGAACCTTTCTAGAAATAGTCAGCCTACCAAAATTACTCCAAGAGGGCATTTATGTCTTATCCAGGAGATCACAAACCAAAATTAACCGGTTGAATAGATTTTAAATACTGCTGGCCTCCGTTGTCTCAGTTAAGGTCAGTGTACATAATTCAGCAGTAAAAAAGGGACTGGACAAAAATAACATCCATGGGAGAGTTCCAAGGCACAAACAACTGCTGACCAAAAACACAAAAACATATCTAGTACTTATTAAAAACATCTTTATGATCCCTAAAACCTTTCAAAAATGCCGGAATCACTTTAATGGAGAGGCATTTGTAATTGTGGGTTACTTGACCTATTGTCATATTCTCAAGAAATAAGATAGATTACATTACTAAATTAATAATTTAAATCATTAGCCCCAAGATGCTTAATTTTTTTTCAAGCAAATTAACAGGAGACCACAGACCTGAAGCTACAGAAAAGCCAGGCAGGTCCAAAAGTAAATGCTGTTATTGTACCCATGAAAAAAATAGCCCAGGATTGACCGAGAGTCACTTCATGTATTTTAAACTTTTTAACAGAACAAAATAAGAAATGGTTTTTAATTATTCCTATGTCAATTCATACTAAGTTTTGACAAGTTACATATTTTAAAGCTAGTAGCTCAGCAATTTGTCAAAACCTAAAAGTTTAAAAAAGTTCAAAAGTATTTTTTCATGCATTTGTTAGGCACAAAGGCATTTCTGCTGTGCTTCCTGTATCAGCTGCGAAAAGTGGTTTTGGAGGAATTTCTTCGAACAAAATAGGAGTAATAATATTAATGAAACAGCTGAAACTGTAATCTTGGTTGATACCACACACAATTAATGCAAAGGTTTTTCAGTGAGTTACTCAATAGTTGTTTATCTGATTTTTCTTGACAGTGAGAAATGGTGATTTTCCATAAAAGAGCAAAACCCATAACGTGTGTGTATGTGCCTCTGTTCTGAAACATTTATTCACAACTAAAGTAACCATTTCTGATCCCTATCCCACATAGATATTTAGTAATGATTGTTTTGTTCACTCTCACAAGCAGTCACATAACAAATAATGTGATCATGGATCTTTCACTTGAATTAGACCCAAGTAGTTTAAAAGTTACACAGTATGTCTGTTGCATAGTAGAAAATGTTAAGTTTTAAACTCACTAAAATAAAACAAAAACCCTAAAATAACTTCATCCGAAACACTGTGGTTATGTGAATGATTGCACATTTTGAAAAAGAGCTTTTAGGTTTTTCTGATATAATACTCAGGGGGGAAAAGAAAAACATAGTCAAGCACTTCTGTATGAGAAAATTATGTGAGTTGTGTTACAATGCATGCAGTAATCAAACAACAAGGTATATTTAGAGTGCCTGGAAAGGTCCGACAGTAGCTCTGGGTAAAATGTAATGTTATGTTTCTCATTTGGTGACCGGAAACCTAAATTATCAAGTGAAGGGTATTTCCCTTTTGGTTAAGAGTTGAATTTGACATTTTCTATAACAAAGGCAGATTTTCCTTTTGTACGGCAAAGAAAATACAAAAAAATATATAGAAATTAAAAATCTGTGCTTTTCAAAACTCTGTGCTTCAAAGTATAATCCGATGTGTACTCAAATCTGCTCCTGTGTTGCTTAAACTGTACAAGTACAGTGCATAGAAAAAGTATTCATACCGCTTAAACATTTTATGTTGCAACCAGAAAACCGAACTGTATTTTTTATTTATTTTTTTGTGATTGACATAGACCAACAAAATAGTAGTGCAAAATTGTGATGCAAAAGGGAGTGAGACAAGGTTTTGTAAATTTTTAAAACTAATGATTTTTATTTTTTACATCTTTATCTAGCTTCTCTTCTTCTGATACCAGCTGATAAAACCCAGTGCAAAAAAAACAAAACATTGAAATTACCAAGTTAGTAAAAACTGTATAAGACTTCCCTGTGTAATTTACTTCCTGTTCCTGTATAAATACAAATGTTCTGTGAAGGCCTCAGAGGTATTTTAGAGAAGATTAATGAACATCATCAAGACCAAGGAACACAGTAAACTGGTCTGGGATAAAGTTGTAAAGAAATTTAAAGCAGGGTTAAGTTATAAAGCAATATCTTATCTTCAATAAGCTTTGAAGATCTCAAGGGGTACTATTCAAACTGTCTTCTGAAATACTTTAATACTCGCCCTTCCTGGCAAAGAGTGTAACACAACTACAAGCATACCAATACTTGGCCATTCACCTAAAGTGACATACCAGCGAAGGGGACCATTAATGATGTAATCATTCAAGATGCCAGTGTGATTCTGGAAATACTGCAGAGATCCACAGCTCAGGTAAGAGAAATTGTAGATATGACAACTGTTAGCCCTGTACTTAAAAAAACTGTTACATCTCACAAGACTTGCAGAGGACACAGCAAACATGCAGAATAAGCTGCTTTGTTCAGATGAGACCATAATGACATAGGTTTTTAGTCCAAACATTTTCATGTAAAACAATGTTAAGACCTAAGACGGTACCCTGTGATAGACTGGCAATCTATTCAGGGTGTACCCCAACTCTCGCCAAATGACTTCTGGAGTTGGGGGCCAGCCCCCTACGACTCTGCAGGAATGAGTGGGGATGGATGGATGGATTGATTGATTGATTGATTGATTTTAAAAATAAGTTTTACAGATGCTATTGTTAAAATTGTACTGAGTTTGACCTAATTTGCAAATAAGAATACGCAGTAGTTTCAGCCTCTATGTGTCCTAGGTTTGCAGAAACATTGTATTGAAAAGTGCTTTTGCAAGCAACTGAATCAGGGGTGCTAAATATAAATGCTCACCATACTTTTCAGACTTTTACAGAACAGTTGAACAGTAAACAGTTGTGTTCCTAAAGTCCTGACTCACATACACCCTAGTAAAGGAAATGAACAGTCTGAACTTTTTGTCAGTGAACATGCCTTTAATTCTCATCCATCCTGGTGAAACATTGAAAGTGGGCAGAGTAAATGGTTTCTCAGCAAGTTGTTGACCCAGCCTTCTTTTGTGAGTGTTTGTCAGCTGGATGTTTTCCTGTGGTTCAAGGTCGCTGGTGTGGGAGTTTAAGGTGTTGTGTACTGTAATTTTCAGACTATAAGCCGCTACTTTTTTGATGCGGCTAATTTATAGATTTTTACTGGCTAACGCCCTTGGGGCGGCACTATAGCAGGAACCACAAAAGTGAGACAGACATGTGGGGAGTGACTATGCGCCGAAGAAGAAACTACCAGTAGTTTTCATGCACACACCCTCATCATGGAAAACACACTTGGAAATGCATTAAAATTCAGCTTTTAAGTTAAAGGTAATCAAGCTGGGCATCAATGAAGGAAATAGAGCTTCCACGTAAGCTTGACATCAATGAATCGATGGTGAGACGTTGGAGGAGGCAATGGGAAGAACTGAGTTAATGTAAAAAGACAAACGCTTTTAGTGGACATAAAGACACTGAAGAAGACGACTTCAGTGCCTTTAGTGAGGAAGAGAAAGACAGCGACCAATGACTTTTCTGGTAGGCTAAAGTATATTTTATTGTGGCAGAGTTTGAGAGAAATGCATGTCTAGAAAAGCACTCAAAGAGCGCAGACCTCATCCAGGGCCACTCAACCCCCCCCTCCCCCCCATTAATGTCAGTTAATGAGACACCATAACTTTTTGAGTTATGTTGCTAATAGACAGACAGACAAACAGACATGCAGACGGGCACAAAAACAGTAACTATAACTAAAAGAAATCTTCTGTGTACCTTCTTTCTGTTTAAATATATCATGTTACAACATGAAAACATGCAGCTTATATTCGGGTGCGGTCTATTTATGTTCAAAATTTATTTTATTTTCATATTTAGCTGGTGCGGCTTATATTCAGGTGTGCTCAATAGTCCAAAAATTCCGATACATTTGTTGCAAAATTACTCTGTGGCAGTGACGAAGAAATCACCCAGTGTCCATGGAGCATATCATATCAAGCCCTAAAGATGTGTCTGGGTTTTATTTTTGGGCTGGTTTAATAGATCTGCTAATTTTCCCCATCAAAGCGGAAAGAGCATTGGAGATTTTCAGATCTCTTGGTTACAGGAAATCATTGACTTGCAGCTTGCCAAAGCTGAGTTCTAATGTACACATATATGTATCACAAAATATGGAAGAATTGAGAAAAGGGTAATGAAATAGACGTTGATCATAGCTTTTCTTTTTCTTTTCAGTGCAGCTCTATTCTTTATCTAATTGCTTACAGTAAATCTTGCCTGAATTATAAGTAAAGTGCCTCTTTCTCAAAACCTCTCTGCTTATATTTCCCTTTCGGCTATTCGAGAGTAGAGCAGCCCTCTTCCTTCTCACACGGAAATTGGGACAGGGTGTAGAAAGCCAGAAGAATGAGGGTGGGAGGGAATGACGGGAAGCCACAGTAGGAAAATGAAACAAAATGTTCTCAACTGCACGCTGGAGCGGCTGCCAGGAAATGAGCTCGGAGTAGTGGCGAAACTTACCCCGAAAGTCAATGAAAAACATTCCTGATAACATGAATAACATTGTAGCTGTGCATTCAGAAATTTCACATTTGTCACAATTTGGATGGTGGTAACTTTAATAGAACTAGACCTACACCAATAATGCAAAAGTGCTCTGTGAGCCATAAAAAGATAAGTGCAGAATAGCAGCGATGGAGGAGATAGGAAAAACACAAAGCCAGGAGGAGAAAGAAAGGAATGTTTTCAATTTTTTTCTGTTTACCACAGAATGTTGGTGGTCCTTTCAAATGTAGTATTTTTTGAAGAGATATTTTGTAACTACACAAACTATGAATCAACTCATATACTTGCTTGTAATTATGTCTAAAAAATTAAGTAGTAATGGTAAAAATGGAAAGACAAAAATGCGATCATCTCACACAAAAGGCAAAGGGAAAGTAACAAAAAAGTAGTTTCCCCCTACTCTCACTGAAAATCAGTAAGATCATGATCATGAAATCACTGAAGTATCGACTCAATTTTTTATGTAGAATTCAACTTAGCTCATTGCCGTAGTATGGTAACTTGGCACTGAAGCATCATGGTTTCACTCTATTTACACAGAAAATTAAGCAATAATAACATTATGATATAAATGTAAATCAGAGGAGCAAAGACTTAAATATAACTCTTTCTTATATGTTTCTTCAGATTCCTTTCTGATCAAAAGCACTCTTACATCAGTTATTTTTGTTCTTTCTGTGTCTCTGCTCTGTCTTCTCGAAACCACAGATGGTCGTGGCAGATGGCCGCTCATACTGAGCCAAGTTCTGCTGGAGGTTTCTTCCTGTTAAAGGGGAGTTTTTCCTCTCCACTGTCGCTTCATGTTTGCTCAGTATGAGGGATTGCTGTGGTTGGAGTCTGCATCAACAGGGCACAACTGCAAGTCAATGACTCTATGCAATCTGCTGGGACTCCTTAAATAGAAATAAACTGATTTGATTGTATGTATGATTAAATTGAAATGACTTTTTTTCTCAAGTGCCTTGACATGACATCTGTTGTGAATTGGTGCTATATAAATAAATGGAATTGAATTGAAACATCTTTAGTCAATGTGTCTTCAGAAAATGTTTTGTGATAAGGTTAGTGATAATCAAGTAACCTCAATCAATAACGCAGGTAGTGCGCATATTGTATCTGTTGTTATCACTTAAACATCTCAGATTCAGAGAATTTGCAACTGCAGGACTAAATGTACAGCTTTGTTCTCAAATATTGAGCTAAACAGTAGTAGAGATGAAATCTTACTGGAATGGCATGACTTGAACTCACAACACCTTTAAGAACCACGAAAAGACTTTGGGAAATCCTCCTAGCATTTCAAAAATTACTTTTAACAACTATTCTTTTATGTGCTTAGCAAAAGCTTTTAAATCTTTGCAGGAAAACCCTTGAAAAATGCAATTCTTTCATGACACAATATTGTACACAATATTACAACATTGTAAGAAGTAAGACAGGTGTTGTTTTGGTAGGGTTGGACTTTGACATACAAAAGGTAATGCATGTATTCCATTGAGAGTCAGATAATTGAAGTAACACCACTTGATACTTTATAATCCTATTTGACGTCATTGAAAACCGGCTCCGTTCATCTTGATCTCATATCTTCTTTTATCTCCTAGTTGTGCCTTGCTGCATGCCAGACTTGGCTGATAAAACCCATTACGTTTCTAACCTTTATCCACTTTTACTGGCCCTGCCCCTCTGACTGTATGCCAAAGAAAAAGCTTTGCCTTACACTTTCTCTCTGACTCTGCTGCCTCTTTCCTGTTTCTTTAAAAGGAAAAGTATGTTCCCGGCTGGAACAGCACACACACACTCATACAAAGATGTGCCAAAATAAAGAAAAGGGGAGTTTTGCAGATGTAACTGGGATACAGACATAGTAATACGCAGAATTTAAAAAAGGTAAAATGTTTGTCTATTTACGTCACTCTAGCTTTTTTCCCCTCAGAGTTCACAGAAGCCCCACAGCTGACTGTTTCACTGGAATTTGATATTCTTTTTTGGTTGTTTACTTTTTTTTGCTTTAATGAGTAAGAAAATCTCAGTTGCTACTTGTCTGTTGCCACATTTACAAATTACCACGAATTATCTTGTCTGGTTGCTTAGTTGTTAAGTTAAATTAGTTATGTATTTCTAGCTTTTCTTTAAAGCAACCTGTTTAACTTTTGGAGCAATAAGTTTAGACTTTTGGTGCACCACAGCCATAACCAACTTTTCAAAGTATCCACCAGCCACAAAATAAGTATATGTTTAAAGATTACAAATACTAAAACAATTTTACTGTGATATATTTTTTTTACCTGCTAAAGTTTTCTCAACAAAAACATTTTAATCAAAGCAGTGTCAAAGTTTGCTTTCAGATGTTTCCCCTTGATGTCATGGGACAGCAAAAAACATGGTTAATAAAAGAGAGATGCTGTGTGTCCTAACTTTTCCTATTTTTAGAAGATTTTAGTGCCTATTTTTTGAAACCCATCAATGAAAATGTCAACCAAAAACTAAATCTTAAAAAGGTGCTTCTGTCATTGCTGCCATTCTTGAATTGTAGTTGTAGGCCACACAAAATTCTGCCAATGGCCACTTAGGTTAGATATTTCAAACATGGAGAGAGCAGTGCAAACTTTGACTTCAGGAATACATTTTGCTTTGTTTTGTAGCTTAGATACAAAGTGACATAACTGTACTGTGTTGAAATACTCCTCTGGATGTATAGTTTCTGACCTATTGTTCACTATCACTCTATTCTTTTCTAAAGAGTATTTGAACAGATGGAACGATTCAAACAAATTTAACACACAAGCATATGTTTTCACAGAAACCCATCTAATTAATAAGGCTACCAAGGAGATGAAATGCAGGGTGAGATACTGGATATCCTCTGTTCTCTGTTCCCACAGCTCGCTCCGTCTCTCTCAGGTACACTTTGTATTTCCCACTACACCACTACTGACACACACAACCATGGCTGCAACTCTCTTACACAAACGGTGTGTGCGACACTCATTCTTCATATTTGAAAGATGGTCTTGTGAGGTGTGTGAGACCATATAGAAGTGTAAAGATGCTGCAAGAAGGTTTTGTGTGTGTGTCCGTGTGTGTGTGTGTGAGATTTCATGTGGTTGCTGAAAACACAAGATCATGTTTGTACGTCACATTCCAGGTCTTCTGTGTAAACCCAAATGGAGCAAAACAAGTTCAAACTCTTGAACAGAAACTAAGACTGTTATATTGAAGCACAAAACAAGAGATAAGTGATTCTAGCAGACAATTATGCAGAGATGTTTTACTGTATGTTTAGTCTTAAACTTGAATTTGCTGCATTTGGAGTGGACTGAGTGGCCAGTTTACCAAACTGATTATTATCATTTCAATATGATGCAGTGATTCATTTAAATACTCTCATCTGCCAGTTTTTCACTTTGATAGGCACACTTTCAGACATGACATGGCCCTATGAAACAAATACTGTCTCTAAATTCCCAGCTAAAAATCACCATCTCATTTAAATAGTTTTAGAGTGAAAAAAGTAGACCAGAATATGCTCTGGAACAGGTGCGACACCCCATGCATTCTGAGGCTAATTATATTTGCACCGTGCATTATTCTCATTTACAGTTTAATCATCATGCATCTTCATTGTCAATTATGAATGATGGTTATAATGTTGATAATGCTTTACTTATTGAGACAAATTTAAATCTATTTAGCAAAACAATTTTATAAATCTATTTATACAGTGGCTTGCAAAAGTATTCGGCCCCCTTGAACTTTTCCACATTTTGCCACATTACAGCCACAAACATGAATTAATTTTATTGGAATTCCACGTGAAAGACCAATACAAAGTGGTGTACACATGAGAAGTGGAACAAAAATCATACATAATTCCAAACATTTTTCGCAAATAAATAAGTGAAAAGTGGGGTGTGCGTAATTATTCAGCCCCCTGAGTCAATACTTTGTAGAACCACCTGTTGCTGCAATTCCAGCTGCCTGTCTTTTAGGGTATGTTTCTACCAGCTTTGCACATCTAGAGACTGAAATTCTTGCCCATTCTTCTTTGCAAAACAGCTCCAGCTCAGTCAGATTAGATGGACAGCGTTTGTGAACAGCAGTTTTCAGATCTTGCCACAGATTCTCGATTGGATTTAGATCTGGACTTTGACTGGGCCATTCTAACACATGGATATGTTTTGTTTTAAACCATTCCATTGTTGCCCTGGCTTTATGTTTAGGGTCGTTGTCCTGCTGGAAGGTGAACCTCCGCCCCAGTCTCAAGTCTTTTGCAGACTCCAAGAGGTTTTCTTCCACCGGTCAGCGCGTCCAGGCAGCAGGGCAGCTAGATTACATGCAAGTCCATGGTATCTACGCATCTAGTGGGCGCCAAGCTGCCCCACAGCAAGTCGCGCGCAGCTGGCATCAGCGCGGCTGCTGGTCGGATGAGTTGACGGACCGTCGGAGCAGCTGCTGCGTGAAGTTGGGAAAACTGAACTTTCGGGCAGCAAACGCGGGGCGTCAACCAATCAGAGCGACTCGTTGCACTGACGTAGTTACTCCTTCCATGGGTGGATCAGCAAGTTTTTCATTCAAGATGGAGGATCAACTAACCGTCGCTGTGTGTAATGTTCGTGAATTGTATGACCCGTCTTCGTCTTTTTACAAAGACAGGAAGAGATCAGAGGATATTTGAGTGCCAGGTAAGCAGTTAAATATTTTTCTTTGAATATTTTTCTTTTAACTTTCTTATGTGTTTAGACGACATTGTCTGGCTTGTGTGGCTTCATTAATTAAATAAACCCAAGCCACTCGACATGATCCGCCATGTTTTAAACAACTAGCAACAGACAAATCCATGCCCGCACGCTGACGTAATGACGTGATGCGCTGATGCCCCGACGCGCCGACGCAGACTACAAAGTGTGCAAGCAGCTGGGTTTTAATTTTAAAGCGTCGACTTTCGACCGTTTGAGCGATTTGATGCCTGGACGCGCTGACCGTTGTGAACGTGCCATTAGTCTACAAAAAGATTTCCCAAGCCTTGAGCATCCCACGGAGCGCTGTTCAAGCGATCATTCAGAAATGGAAGGAGTATGGTACAACTGTAAACCTACCAAGACAAGGCCGTCCACCTAAACTCACAGGCCGAACAAGGAGAGAGCTGATCAGAAATGCAGCCAAGAGGCCCATGGTGACTCTGGATGAGCTGCAGAGATCTATAGCTCAGGTGGGGGAATCTGTCCATAGGACAACTATTAGTGGTGCACTGCACAAAGTTGGCCTTTATGGAAGAGTGGCAAGAAGAAAGCCATTGTTAAAGGAAAACCATAAGAAGTCCCGTTTGCAGTTTGCCACAAGCCATGTGGGGGACACAGCAAACATGTGGAAGAAGGTGCTCTGGTCAGATGAGACCAAAATGGAACTTTTTGACCAAAATGCAAAACGCTATGTGGCGGAAAACTAACACTGCACATCACTCTGAACACACCATCCCCACTGTCAAATATGGTGGTGGCAGCATCATGCTCTGGGGGTGCTTCTCTTCAGCAGGGACAGGGAAGCTGGTAAGAGTTGATGGGAAGATGGATGGAGCCAAATACAGGGCAATCTTGGAAGAAAACCTCTTGGAGTCTGCAAAAGACTTGAGACTGGGGCGGAGGTTCACCTTCCAGCAGGACAACGACCCTAAACATAGAGCCAGGGCAACAATGGAATGGTTTAAAACAAAACATATCCATGTGTTTTAGAATGGCCCAGTCAAAGTCCAGATCTAAATCCAATCGAGAATCTGTGGCAAGATCTGAAAACTGCTGTTCACAAACGCTGTCCATCTAATCTGACTGAGCTGGAGCTGTTTTGCAAAGAAGAATGGGCAAGAATTTCAGTCTCTAGATGTGCAAAGCTGGTAGAGACATACCCTAAAAGACTGGCAGCTGGAACTGCAGCAAAAGGTGGTTCTGCAAAGTATTGACTCAGGGGGCTGAATAATTACGCACACCCCACTTTTCACTTATTTATTTGCAAAAAATGTTTGGAATCATGTATGATTTTCGTTCCACTTCTCACGTGTACACCACTTTGTATTGTTCTTTCACGTGGAATTCCAATAAAATTAATTCATGTTTGTAGCTGCAATGTGACAAAATGTGGAAAAGTTCAAGGGAATACTTTTGCAAGCCACTGTATCTAATGATTTAATTGTCATTAAAAAAGTAAATAAGCATTGCTTGTAAAATAAATAGAATTCAAAATGTGTACCCTTATGAACTCTTTTAAATATATTTTGGCAGGTTTCTAGTTTGGAGCATTTCTGTGTTAATACAGACACTTTCAGAAAAGATATCTAGAAAGATCTTAGAGGATCAATTGTTTCTAGTTTAAAAGATTTCCACTTAAATAGATTCAGAAGACATGATTGTACAAGAAGGATTCTTTATAAAATGAAGAACATTACGGACAACCATGAGCATCCTCTTCATCAGACTGTTATACAACAACAAGGTGTCTTCATTCAGAGGCTTCTTCCGAATTCGTTGTAACACAGACCGCTACAGTAGATCCTTCCTGCCCACAGCCATCACCATCTACAACAACAATTTAAAGAAACTTGGATAGTATGGCATACAACAATATTTAATTTTCCTTTGGCCTTGATACAGTATTTTTGAATTAAACTCAAATATTAATTCAGGGAATGGAAACTGGAGATCAATGCTATAAGATTATAAACTGTTCAAACATGTCTCATGGAAAAGTAAGATAAAATGTTGAAAAAGTAATACTTCAGAACTTGAGAATCTACTGGTATTCTGTAGCGTGTTAAACGCTGAATTCATGACAGTAACATCTAACTGAGATCAGGTAAAGACTGAACAAATATGGATTTTTCAGAAGGGTTAGCTAAAGGAAATCTGGCAAAGCTTCTTCTAACCAAATCATAATTTTCAGGGAAATAATCCACTGTGTGTTTTCGGGGGAGCAAAGTGATGTTTGATACACCTAACCAACTTCCATCAACTGATAAACATGGGGGTGGAGTGCTTATGATTTATGCTTGTTTTGCATCCACAGTAATTGGACAATTTTCAATCACTGAGTCAACCTTGAGTCATAAAAGGACTAATTTACAATACAAAACATGATCTCACGCGCACAAGGAAATCACTCAGAAACAAAAAAACTGCTTTAGATTGCTAATTTAAAGGCCAAATTACAGTGTGTCAAAAGGCTGTTAGTGGGGCTCAAGAAAGCTGTGCATAACCAAATTCACACAAACAAACTTGATAAGTGTGAGTAAATACTCCAACAGAAAGATGTGAATAACTGATAAGGTTATTAAAAAAATGGTGATTGAAACTGGAAGCAGTTGGCATGTTTACGATAAAGGCTCTCATGTGTGGAGTTCACCTTCACAATAATGCTCCCAGTTTCAGTGTGAAGCCCCAGATTTCAGACTTCCAGATTATTTGCTGTTGTCATTTGTTGTTTTATTCTGTAAAATAACTGAGTCATAACAATATGACTAAACATTGCATTTTCATTGATATTTACAAGGAAGTCAACACAACCACCCTAAATCAGAAATATCTACAGACTTGCACAAATAGGCAGATCTGTTCTCAGCGACGTCTTTGTGTTTGTTTATTGAGCCTGGAAACATGTTCCAGGGTGTGACCTGACATTGCTTAAGTTTGAAAAAAAGGTGAGGCCATATGACATAGGCAGGTAAACCGGTTTGCTGTTTCTGGCTGGAAGTGATGCAGGTACAAGTGTGTGTTTTTTATGTGGGCACAGAGTCAAAACAATCCCTTTTATGTACATGCAAGCTTTGCAGGTGAAAAGAAGGTATTCAGCTAACATACACTGTATTTATGACATATTATATATTTACCCTGAAAAAACATCCACTTTTTCTGGATTTAAGCTAAACTTTAACAACACCATGGCTCTTCCACTTCAGAGTCACCAGATGTGTTTTGAATGGCAGTTAGTGATCAGGCCAGCGTTATATAACACACTCTGACTCAGTCACTTGTTTATATCACAGGCAACAGACGATTGTGCTTGCCTATACTGTGAGAGCCAGTGAGGGTAAGAAAGCTAGACCAACAGTTGTGAAGTTACACATACACACGCTCTCAAAGCTGGTGAGTCAGTGAGGAATGTGAGCTATGTGGGCCTAAGCTGAGGAGAGCAGGCTACACGAAGACAGCTGTTGGGATCCTTCATGCCGGTACTTGACGAGCAAGAAGAATCTTCCATTTCTCGCCAACGGAAACTTGAATTCAAGCCCTTTCATACGCAATGAGGAGTTGACAGACAATTAACCACGTTTGAGCTTCGAAATCTCTCCTCTGGGATTTGACCAATATGACACAGAGGCTGCACATGTCAACTTGCATGATTTTACGGGTTTGTTAATATCTCAACAGACAGCAACCTCTGAGCAGAAGTCCACTGAATTCAGTTGAATAAAATGTTGCCTTTTACACTTTAAGTGCAGATATGAGAAATTAAACAAAAGACAAACTAAAAAAAACTAATATCAGAACAAGTAAAGCATTTTAGGGGAAAAAAACTCTTCAACTTAGACACTGAAAAATGTGACCCACTCTTTAAATCCAGTGTACATTGCTTTGTTTTTGTTCCATCTTCACTATTTCCAAAAATTGGTATTTATGTACCAATAAAAATTTAAATGTCTCACTCACTTCTGTTAGAATTTAACAGACCAGTGAAAATGTTTGACAATATCAGTTTCTTTAATTTGATTTATTTTTGTTTTTATCGCCATCATGTCATCAAAGGTTTGTGACATTGTTTCAATTTTTTATTGGAGTCAGTTTTGCTCAGACAAAGCTGTGATGTTCAAACTACCCAGCATTCAAGTCTTTGTCATGATACAGATTTTAACATTTAGATGGAGAGTCTAAAATTTGATTTAATAAATTAAATATGATAATCTTCCCTGAAGCATATGTGTGGGGGGTGGGGGATAAAGCACCATTTTACAGTGCTTTACCCAAATTAATTACCCTTATATTTATAGTTATATTACAGCCACAAACTTATACACAGATTGTTTGGGATTTAATGTGAAGGACCAATCCGAATTTGTGTATAACTGTGTTGTGAAAGAATAAGTAACATTTTCAAGGTTTTCTTGTAAATAAATATCTGAAAGGTGTAGTATGCATCTCTGTTCAACCATCTTTGTCTGCATTTACAATTCCAAATCTTTTAGGGTATCTCTCTACCAGTTTTGAACATCTAGATACCAAAATCTCTTCCATTCTTCTTTTTAAAAGAGGTCAAGCTCAAATAAACCTGTGAAACCCTTACATAACAGCTGGGGTTATAGCTTGCGGAAAACAATTAAAACTGATTTACTATCAGGTGACTTCTGAGGGCAGTTGGTTGCAATCTAAGAGTATAGTTATAAAGGAGGTTGGAGGTATTGGCACACCACAATTTATCACATCAAAAATCTCGTCCTTTTCCTTTTACCCACAATAATGCCCTACTTGTGTTTTTGTTGGTCCATCATCCAAGAACTTAATACAAATAGTTCAAGTTTTTGTATCTGAATACAATGAAAAACATGGAAAGGTTAAATTTTAAATTATAAGATTAAAAGGTAAATCAATTATTTCGCAAAGGCAAATTACACACTACAGCATTCTATAAACAAAACAAAAAACTTGTAACATATTGCTAACTGAACACTGCTGACAGAAATAACTCCTATTCATAGCGTTATTAGTGTTCAAAGCCAGTTGTTGCATATTTGTCAGAACTAATTTATTATGAGTAATTCTCTCAAAGCTGCTGCCTGGACCAGTTTGTAGAGCTCGTTGACAAATGTGCGGGGGAACAGAGTTTTCATAATTGCAACCTCTTTGTTGGCTCAGTGCATATAGTGAATAACCAAAAACTATGACAGATGCACAGCTAAGCCTGAGTAAGCGATGAGTACTGGTTATTAGTTTCATCAAATTGCCTTGCAAGTTTAAGAAAAACACTGTGACTATTAACGGCACCTTTTATTGTTCTGCACATCTATTTTTGTAAATGTTTTTGGGGAAAGTACTGTCATGCTTCATTACTGCTTGAGTGGAAATATTTAAATTTGGATCTTCAAAGAAATATAGTTCCGAGTTAAAACCCAGCCCTAGTTTTTCTATTTATAAAATATCTATTCTATTCTATTATCTGAATTACTTTTTGTGTGTTTGCTTTCCGCTAATCATAATTTTTTTATAACAAAATGTGTACATGCAAATATTAGTATACACATAAAGTATAACTTTTTAAATATATAAAATTCATTCCATTCATTCTAAAGCTATTTGTCCCCTTACCATTTTTTTTTGCAGTTTTCAAGTGATGATTTTAGTTATTTGGGGAAAGAAGCTGTTCAATAAATCTGGTAATATGTGAAACTATAATTACCCCTAAACCTGATAACTAAGTGTGACACCCAAGCATTCTTTTGATGACTGGCAATGAGTCTTTTACATAGCTATGGAGTACTCTTTTCTGCAGAATTGTTTAAATTCAAGCACACTGGGGGGCTTTTCTCACTTTATGGGATGTTTAAGGTCATGCCACATTATTTCAATTGGATTTAAGTTCCGACTTTGAATAAGTCACATTAAAACCTTTATGTTGGTACTTTTTGACCCAATGAGCAGTGGAGGTGATGTTAAGGGTATTTGGATCATTGACCTTCAGTGTAACCCAAATGTGCTTTAGCTTAAGGTCAAAAACTGATTCCATCTGTTTTAAACTTTGTGATTTTTACATTTAAAATTGGTTGTTGGTCATGTGATGGCAATTCTGCACATAATCTTAAGTAATATTGTTTCCTTTGTTAGTGTTAAATGTAGGATGGCATTCAATTGTAATACTTCCAAAAGTGTATCTCAGATTTCTTCTCCTTTTTAAAAATTTGTTTCACATCTGAAATGTAGCAATGGAAGTCTATGAATACACAAAGCCACATTGATATACTTTACATTCAATATCTTTGATCTGTAATTGAATAAAAATTGTAAATGTGTGGTGAAAGTTCGAACAACTCAGTTTCTGTTTGGGGTTACTTTATTGTTGTTCTTAAAATGATGTTGTTCACACCATCTGAATGTCGAATTTTCCGTAGTGATTTTGAAGTTATCAACATCCATAGTAATATTTGTTGAGATGCAAACCACAAAGGTCCAACCCTGTCATTATAAAAACCATGCATTTTATAAACTTGCCTCCATTCAAACATGACTTTTAGTCATAAATAGAAAATGAGAACTATATCCAGCACTACCAACTCCACCACACCTTAAAGCATATAAAATGCTTTTTGAGTAAACAAAAAATGTTACATTCTGACTGTGAAATTATTTCTTAGTGACATGTTGTTTTGGAGCCCCCCAGAAAACCTTTACAGTTATTCTGACGTCACAAGCAACAGTTTCCACCCCGACTGTCTTCTTTCATGTCAAAACAGCACCAATCTTAGACGTACATTGATAGACGCTTTATTCCAGCTCAAACTTTGTTCAACAAGCTAGGAAATTACAGAAAAGTTTCCCTCCACTTCATGGTTTATTCCCCCCCACCACTTGTTTGTGATGGTACAAAGAGCTAGTGCGCAAACTCTGCAGCGACAAACCACAGTAAAACTGGCTCACATGATGAGTGCCATCAAAGAACTAAGTACAATGAGTCATAACCACAAACTTTTGATTTGAGTCTTAATCACATGAGGCTGTGTAGTTTCTCACGTATTCTTCAACAATTGTATATTCATTTCATAAGATAATAGCATAAGGGTACTATAAGTCAAGGCTGCTTCTTGTCTTTTTCACATTTACTATCTTTTACTGAGCAAAAAAGACTTAAAAATAACAGAAGGTAAGTTTACCTGACTGTAACTGGTTAAGAAATATCATAATCCCTGTATGGCACCGATATATACTATGTCATTTGTATTAGGGGGACATGCGCTCTAACCTAAAAATGTAATTTCTGTAAGCTAAAAAGAATACTAGCTCAAGAAAACAGGCAAAACATTTTGTGCCAAATCATACAGCCGAAGCACAGAGATCTTCTTATACTGAAAATATAAAGGGGAATAAGCATTAAACATTATTGAAGTACAAATAAAAATGTGCCGTCAAAGCACTCTTAATTATTGATTTAACTTTCTTTTGGGGGGGGGGGGTGCTTAAGCCCTTGTCAATATTCAGAATGCATAATGGAAGAAACACACCCTCATACAGGTTAGCAGTTCATAATACACCAGGCAGGTTTTAGATTTTAAATTATTCGTATTGAACCCCTGCAATGGATTGGGGACCAGTGTGATAATATTCTTTAAATATATATGCCGCTGTAGCGTCTAAACCTTATTATCAATAAACATAGCATCGAGAGCTACTGAGCTTAGTTTCTCAAGGTAAAGCCACCTTAGTCATATCTTATCTCATTATGAATTATTTTGCCTTATGTACAGTTTACGTCCAAGCACGGTGGTGACTGACATTAAACATCTCTTGAAGGCACCTCAGCATAACTGACTTTTACTTGACATGGCAGATGAACTTTAGCTGTAGCACACCCTGACTTAGGTACCTGTTAGGCGAACTTGTACAAAAACCCCCCTTCAGTTTCCAGGATTAAGCACCTTTGTGAATCATAAGAGGAAATCTAGGATTCAGCAAGTTGTTTGTGTACATACTTGTGTTATCATTTTCAGTTTTAGGACTGATGACATCACGTGATTCAGCCTCACCTGACCACACACTCATGGAAAAGCTGACAGGACAGATTTTAATAGAAACACTGATACATATTAGAACAGTAAAAATGCACAGTAATGTACAGTAAGTCATATGTCACATTATATGAACTGGGCTGAATTGATTTTCTGTTATGGAAACAATGTGATTATATCATCATTGATTTATTTATTTCTTATATAATAAGTGATGTGTTTTATGATGTTTTATGATGTTCGACAAATGTTTGAGGTTTGCCAAAGTACTTAGTATCTGTAAAAACTCACTTCTATTCTGACTTCAACCTTAGGCTAGGTAGCCTCGCATCATCCTTCAGTCTTTACTATAATACACTGTTCATACTTAAGTCAGAGACTGAAAGTAGCTCAGGCCTTACAACAAGCGAACAAGAATAGACATAACATTTACACTTGGCTACATCATTTCTAACCGGTATTTTTTCCTCTGTCCAACTGAGAATGTGAAATACTTTCCAAAATACTAAAGTATCCATGCCTAACCAGTAGATGGTATTAATGACCCCACAAAAGATGGATGTTCTGTGTAAAGCTAGCTAAATAAAAAATTGTAGCTTAGTTTTAGTTTGATATCTTCTATCATTTATTTTAAATAATTTCAGATTTAGTATAGTCTTTGATAAATAGTCATCTTAATAATGTACAGTGTATCAATATGTTCAGACCAATAAAGTACATTCTGATTTATTGAATGATAACTATGCTGTACCACAAGGTCCTGTCTTGGGTTCTAATTATTTTTTATAACATGTAAATGATACATATTGTATCATACAGTCTATGGGGGATGTCAAACTCCCTCATTTTGGGTCACATCAAGATCATGAACGTCCTTAAAGGGCCAGTTGTGGCAGAAAGTATTGATAAAACTACCCATCAAAATATTAATAAATAACTTTCTCTGCATTTGATGAGAGGTTAAAATTAAATAACACTGAAAATATTTTCACTTTGATGTAATTTGGCACTATTCAAATACAAACTAATTTGATTTGACTGATTAAATAATATTTAAGCGTACAGGTGCTATCTTGAAGGTTTTAATTACGTGGCCCTCTAAAGTCTAGTAGGCCACATAAATGGTAATGGGAGGCTGAATTCAGCCCATGAGCCTTGAATTTGACGCATGTGGTCTATATAATGTATCAAACAATGTAAACACAACATTAGTCTTGTAAAAGTTTGGAAGAGCTTCTGAATAAAAAGAAAACTTACCAGTTTAAAAAAATTAATTGACAAATAAATCAATACTATAGTTTAGAAAAATAAGACTTGTAATATTGTATAATAGTCAAATAAAATAAGGCCAGTCTCCCAAACATTGATGTTCAGACTGAAAGAGTGTGTGAAACCAGATTTTGGAATTGTCCTAAATAAGTTGAAAAGTAATTTTCACAAAATACTTGCAACATTTTCTAAAACAAATTAACCTGAACAACACAAATATCTTACATGCCTACAATTACCTATATTTACAAGTTTAATGCTTAATTATGTTGTTACTTATACCTCATTGAATATAAATAAATACATTTACCAATATCTGACTGGTAGTTGTGCCTTAAATAATTCCAAGTTCATAAATTATTCATAGAGACTTCTGAGAAGTTCAGAGAAGACAAACACACTCAATTTGCAATCCTAAAAAGTCACATTGTTAGAGTTTGTAAAGAAATAACCAAAATACAGAACAGTTTTAATTATTAAACAGAATATCAAGAGTTAACAGCGTATATGAGCCAACAAGCAACACTTGAACCAAGGAAACATGGCGTTTAAATAATAGGCAAGTAATTACAATTCAATTCAATTCAAAAATACGTTATTGTTCCCAGAGGGAAATTAAGTGTTGTTGTAACTCATAGAATTAATTCTTTAAGGAGTTGTTGTAGATAATGATGGCTGTGGGCAGGAAGGATTTCCTATAGCAGTCTGTATTGGAGCGAAACTGAAGAAGCCTCTGACTGAAGACACTCTGTTGTTGTATGACAGTCTCATGAAGATGATGCTCAGGATTGTCCATAATTCTTTTCATTTTATGAAGAATCATTCTTTGCATCATCTCTAGATGTTCTACAGTTGTCCCCAGAACAGAACCAACCTCTTTCATCAGGTTGTTGAGCCTTTTTAAATTCCTGGATTTGATCATGCTACCTCAACAGATGATGGCTGAAGAGATTAGACTCTCCACAATAGACTTGTTGAAGATTTGCAGCCTCTTGCTACAAACCTTGAAGGACCTAAACTTCCTCAAGAAGTACAGTCTGCTCTGTCCCTTCTTGTAGACAGTTTCACTGTTCAGTCTCCATTCTACTGAGGGAGGACAGGCATACTGATTACACCCGAATGGCAGGTGAGACTAAAAATAGGCTAAGACAGCTGAGGAAATTCAAGAGCTGAGAGTATTAAAAGGCAAAATTAACAAAACTACCCAAAGCAATAAAAAAAATAAAAGATCAAACAATCCAGACAAAACACTTAATATAATGACAGATATTTATAATAGTACTTAATTACGAGCATGTCATTGATATTAATAATGTATTCTGACCAAAATAGTCAGGAAGTAGTGTTAGAACCATATAAATTTGAATAGCATTGGCACAATGTATGTCTTTGAATCATTAATTGTTTAAAGCCAGATAAACTACAATACTAAAAAGTCACAATCAGGTCTTTCCGCTATTCTTCTTATTCCTCGTAGATTAAGGTTTAAAGTCATCTTTTATTTTGTTCCACATGTTTCTTTTAACTGGAATTACATTTATATTTTGGAGTGGCCTAGCCAGAGTTCCAACTTGTATCCAATAGAGAATGTGGGAAGGGAGCTAAAGATTAGGGTGCTTGAAAGGAGGCCTTCCAACCTCAAGGCTTGGAGTCCTTAACCAAAAATAAACAACCAAAATATTAGTGGAAACAGGGAAAAACCTGCTCAGCAATTATAAGAGTTTGATGACTGTGATGCCAAAGATTTTGCCACTGATTAGCATATTAAAGATTTTGAATTTGCCATTTTTTATTCAAACGTAAATTTCAAAACAGATACTCCTTACACAGGTCTGTTTGTGTAAAATGTTAACCTCTAACGCAGGAATTTAAATCTAAAAAGCTGAAAACTCTGTACTGTAGATATAAAATATGCATAAGTGTCGGAGATAAACTTTAACCTACATTGTTCTGATTTAGAAAAATCTGCATTATAATAGGGTAATATAAGCTCAGAATCTGTAAAGTTCTGTATTAGCTTTAATTGTATAAAATTGTATTTATAGCAACAAAGTCATTTGAGCAGTATGGTTGAATGATTCATTCATTAATTTTTTTTCATGTTACAGTCATGTTTCTGGCAAAAAAAAAAAAAGAGAAAATATATATATATATATATATATATATATATATATATATATATATATATATATATATATATATATATATATATATGTTCTTTACATTGCCACAATGACTGATAGTGTAGTGGTCTGATGATAAGACAATAACACTGACATAAGTTCTCTCGAAAATGAGATTTTACGTATCTTTAAAAGAGAAGACGAGATCTACTGTAACTAAGCACAGAAGAGGTGTGGGTGTGAGAGCTAATGTGTGCTCCTGTTCCTTGTTTGTTTTAGCCCACTGGTCAAGGTCATGCTGTGTGTGCACTTCAGTGTTGAAATGTCTGTTCAAGTGCCATGTGTAGAAAACAAGGAAGCACATTTTTTAACCTTGTAGATACAGCTCATTAAAATATTTTTTGAACCCCCCTGTTAATATAATTTTGAACAACAAAAATTGTATAATTGTATTACTATGTCACTCTCAGATCAGAATTGCTTTTGCAGTCTGATTTTAACTGTTTTCGAATAAAACCATCCTTTTTAAGAATAGTATAAATACCATTTTATGAGCTTCAGCTTTAGTCACCTGATTTATCTTAGCATATTCAGTGCCTAATAAATACATTTGAATATTTCTTTAAGAAAAGACTCATGTGGAACCGGAAGCAGCTGCGTGGGTGGAAACTATTGTCTTGCTTCTTTTTGATAATTATAGGTCAAAGGTCTTCCTCTGTTCTCTGGAACAAAATGACATTAAGAATCTGTTGCCAAAGAGAGAAATATAAAAAGGCTTTTTTGTACAAATAATATGTTAAAGCCTAAATGGCAGTTACTAAGAAAAGGAATTATTACAGTTTATATATATACAGAATTGGAGGACTTCAATCATAAGAGAATATGCATATTTAAAACAGTAAAATAACATACATACATGCACACATGCTGTTTAAATTCAAGTTTTTGTGATTCAAAAAAAATGAGACCATAATAGACTATGTAAAAAAATCTATACAATGCTATATTTTTCCTGTGCAATTCAAATGAAAAACAAGCAAATATGTAAGAAGGAAAACAATTAAAAAGATGCTATATGTCAGGACCTCATCTAGATCAACGACCTCCACCTGTGCACACTAACTCACCTTCACCTCATTGGCTCTCACCACAGTTAAAAGACAGCTTCACTCACCACAACACTGTTCTGTCATCTGGTCTCCAGCCTCGGAACTCCTGAGCTAGCCATTTCAGCCTGCATATCCTAAACACCACGTATCTTCTCAAGATCCTCCAGACCCCTCTACCAGCCTGATCTGCAGCCTCCTCTCGAACTGTCTGTCTCTGCGTGTGAGTTGTCCTCTTTAATAAAGACTGTTAAAACGATCCAGGCAGTCTCCTTGACACTATAGCCCAGTTGCATAAGTGTGCGAACCCCAAACCTAACACTTTATTGAATCAGCTCTTGATTCGCTAAGAGGATCCGCTTGTCAAGGCCATACGTTGGTGTAGATTCTCAGTCATCCAGGACATGATATTCTTGAGAGTTTAAATGAAGGCAACTGGACTTTTCTTGTTGTCTTGAATGTGTTTCCTCTCTCTTTCAAGAGCCTTAATCAGTTCTGAAAACTGGATTGGGAGTATCAGATTTATAAGTCTAAGACTTAGACTTAGACAGTTGCCTTCATTTAAACTTAAGAATTGTCAAGGCCATCTTCAGGTGTGCCCACAGATCTTCTGTTAAAGTTTAGTCCTGGATTCTGGCTCAGCCATTCCAAGATTTTAATTTTCAGTCTCAAGAGCTATTCCCCTCTTGATTCGGATGTATATTTAGAGTTGCTGTGTTGCTGACAGGTGAAATCCATTTTCATCTTTAGCTAAACTAGCAGACAACTGCTAGTCAGAGGAGCCTAAACTGCCTGGTATTTGAAACTATGTATAATTCCATCCACCTTAACAAAACACAGCTCTGTCTGAAGAAACTGCAGAGCATAAAGGTGCTATCTCCATCTTTTACTGGGCGTATGGTGTTCTTTCTGTGATGTGCAGTGCTTTTTGCTGGGCCAAACCTACCTTGTAGAACTGTTTGGCCAGGCCTGGAAGTTTTCTCTGAGAGGAAATGATTGTGTTCTTAACACCACTTTTCATATGCAGATAATATAGAGATTGTTGACACATGGAGACCAGAACCATCATTTGGAGCAAATTCTTTTTGCCTCTTACTAGCCTCTATTTTCATCAGTTTTTTTGGTACCTTCATTGTGCCACGGTGTACATATAATGCTCTGTTGTTGTTTTTAGTATCCTTCTCCTGACTCACACCAACGGACAATGATGATTTACCCTTTGTTACTTTTCTACATAGAGATGCAAATGAGATTATCCAGTACCAGTGCCAGTAAAAGTAACAAGACAGCTGAACTTTACCTGAGGTCAATCAAATTCTCTATAATTGATGAAGTCTAAGGTGTATGTTACTGACCAATCATGCTGGACAAGGAAAAAAAAAACTTCAGCAGTCTTTAAAAAACAAATGTCAGCTTTCTCTGATATTTTCAGTCCCAAAAGTTTTATCTGTAATCGTTTTTATTTAATTTTATCTGTGTTTCATGGCACTGGTTGAGAATGTGCAGTAAATGTCAGCTAACGTCAGAGTGTTTGATGGCTTGTGTGTGTGTGTGCATGTGTGTGTGTGTGCGTGTGTGTGTGTGTGCGTGTGAGTGTGTGGGTCCATGTTCATAAGTAGGTAAAGTCCATCGGGTTTATTGCTTTCTTCCATCCACGTTAGAGTGTTTTATGATCTCAAAAGTCAGACAGAGATGTCTCACAAAGCCTGAGTCACCACCTAATTTATGATCATTTGTCTGGAGAAATTACTATGATGGAGAATACATTAGGTGTCTAAAATATAAAGTCTTGCTTGGACCTTAGGTCAAAATAGGAATTGTAAAACATATAGAAGCTTTGTTTTAAGCAAAATTCTTACATTTATAAAACACTTTTAGCAGATTTGGCCATAAAAATATTAATTGCCACATGGGGTGAGAACATTTTTAAAAAGTGGGGCAATGGCGAGTATTTTCTTTATTTTTTCATCTCATCTAGACTTTGTGTATGTCTTTTTGTTTATATGCTTAGATAAACACAGTTGGTTGATGTACAAGTAGAAAGATCGATTTATATGTTTAAACATATTAGAGTTAAAAATGTATATTGTTTATGAGTCTCATTATTGGGAAGTCTGACCCCACTTCTCAGATGTAGTCAGATTTCCCACTTCAAGTGCAGATTATGACATGGGGGATTAAAATTTGATGAAGATGATGTAAAGAGATAGCAGATGTCCTAACTGTATCTTGTAAAAGAAGTCAGATTGAAAACGCACACTCACATAAGTAGTTAGAAGATGGACATGGTTTGAACCTGGTGTTTCACTCTGAATCACATATGATTAATCTCATATTCATCTGTTGACTGCATCTGTTCTAGTATATAAACAATACATGATTAAATGTATTCATTTATTCATTTTGTTTGCATATTTGAGATATTCTTTTTTTCTTAACTGTTACATCTATTTTAGACACCCGTTGCAGCAAAACATCAAAGCTCTCTGGGGTACTCTGTTGTGTTTCTCTGGCTGGCAATAAACAGTCTCATTGCTGTGTTAAATTAGAAAAATCTGAAAAACACATCTGAAAACTGAGTGTGAACACTCAAAATGTCATCTGGTTGGTTAGAGTTATTAAGAAGCCAAGTGTTCATTTTTGTAAATTTAACCAAGTAGGTGAGTATTAGCCAACATGAGCCACCTACTCATTTAATCAGTGAAGCTGTACTCTTACCGGAATTTGGTTGGGAGCTATCCACATACAGTAAAACGTTTTTCTAAACTGGTTCCATATTTTTATTTTATATATCTGCTGATTTTTAAATGGGGTTTATGTTTCTGACAACCACATAAATACAGACTGTGGCAAAACCACAGTCCTGGTACTTTTGGACCTCAGTGCAGCATTTGACACTGTTTGTCATAATATACTATTGGAACGAGTGGAGAGCTGGGTCGGATTCTCTGACACAGTACTTGGCTGGTTTGAGTCTTATCTAAAAAACAGGGACTTCTTTGTTTCAGTAGGAAACCTTTCATCAGAACGAACAGAAATCACATGTGGGGTGCTCCAGGGCTCCAACCTGGGGCCCTTCTTATTTAATATCTACATGCTCCCACTAGCCCAGATTATAACAACCAATAAGATTAGCTACCATAACTATGCAGATAGTACTCAGCTCTACATTACAATGTCAACAGGTGACTTTGAACTTATCCAGACGCTAACCAAATGTATTGAGCAAATCAATGGATGGAAGTGTCATAACTTTCTGCAGCTGAACAGAAACAAAACTGAAGTACTCATTTTTGGACCTAAGGAGGAGTGATCAAGAGTCAGCATACAGCTTCAGTTAATACAGCTAGAAACTACTGATCAGGCCTGAAATCTAGGTGTAGTAATGGAGTCAGACCTGAACCTCCAGATTCACATTAAGGCTCCGTTTACACGAAGGAATAACGCAGATATTTCCCTGCGGTTTGGCCTCTCATTTACACGAAACCCCCGTTTTTATCACAGAAAACTATTATTTCTAAAAACTCCGGCCAAAGCGGAGATTTGCGTTTTCTTTGTCTTAAGTGTTTGCGTGTGGACAGAAATAACCAGAGTTTTCAGTTCCGCAACGTCACTTTCCGTGACAAAAATGCTCCGACATCACTTGCGCTATCTGTGTTTATACTCAGAAACAGCATTTATGCCCTCAGAGATGTGGCATCATCGATTGTCCAAGCGCTTTTTGCTTGCTAGCTTTTACAAGCTCATGTAGAAGTTAGAGGTTAGAACATAGAAAGTTACTCTGAGTGGATAGTATTTGGGGGAACTACTGCCCCCTACAGGTTTGACATGTCTATGAATGTGCTTAACAACACACTTTATGCGATTAGGTGTGGACGGAGATTTTTTTTTAAACGAGGTGGCAAGGATATTCGTTAAAAAAAAAACCGGCTACGTGTGCACATAGCCCAAGGCAATAACAAAGTCAGCCTTCTATCACCTGAAGAACATTTCTAAGATTAAAGGACTAATGTCACAACAGGACCTCGAAAAACTCATCCATGTGTAAGGGGTGCAGTTAGTCCGTGCGAAGCCAATCAGAGGTGGAACTAATCGGGGGCCGGCTGGCCTATTAGATACTGTTTTCTGTTTGCGAGAGCCAAAGTATTGATGCTTGGCACACCACACCTTAGGCAGCTGAGTTGCTCCAACTTGCCAAGTGTGACTCTAATCCCGAGCATTGGGGTGGCTGCCAGTCCACGTTATGAAGCACCGGAGCCGCCACTGGAGCACAGCGAGTTCTGCGGTTCTTTTGAGAGGAGCGAGCAACGCAGCAGTTTCGTTTTGGACGAGCAGCAAACTCGGTTATTGTGCAAGCTTAAGACTGACTGAAGGGGATTTATTGCGAAAATTGGAGCAGCACCGGAGGACGGCGCGCCCCATGGATCTACCAAGCTACTGACGAGGAGGAGGTTTGGGGTGTGGCTGGGCAGGAGAACGGGACAGCACACTAGAGCGGGCAGGGCAGCGTATTTGTGCCAGTCAGGGAGACGGCATACCTGGGCCTGAAGAGGGGGACTACGCACCCAAGTAGAGGACGGACGCGGACGATTTCTGGGGAGTTTCTGCAGCAAGTCAGGTTTTCTTTTTTAAATTCTCAAAGAAGTATCCCCAACCATACAGCTTCCATCTAAGCGATTAACCCCTGCCCCAGCCGTAAATGAGGAGGTGTTTTCCGCCATCTGCACTCGGGCACCAGTTTAATGTTATGTGTCAGAAATCAGGTAAGATTTTCCTTTTTTTCTTTGCTTAAATTGTTGAGAAGGTGGGCTGCCGTTCAGTGGTTAAACTGTAAGAAAGAAACTGAACTCTCTAAGTTTGCGTTGCAGCCACACTACAAATAAGACTGTTATGAGGTTTTTGTGTCGGTTTTTGGCTACATCTTTCAGAGGACTGTGCAAAAACTAAATATTCAGATCTTTTTGGTCTCAGTGAGGGGTATTTTCTGTGAAGGCCTTTGCATGTAATTGATTGTTTTGTTATCCCTGTTATATCCACTAAGTTACATTCTCACTTTGTGTATTGGGAGTTGGAAACGCTGGACATCGGGAAGCGCTCCCCTGTTGTTAATGAGCTTGTTTAAAAATACTCTGTTTAAAAGTGATTCTGTGATTGTGATTGATTGTGACTGTGACTGACTCTGAGGTAATATAGTCATTTGATGCTGCAGAAACCTTGTCTGGTGATCAATTCTTTGCTCACTTACTAGATAGATAATTCAGGTTGACAATTTCTATTTTTTTCTTGTTTCTTAATAGCGGAACAAAAAAATTTAACAAAAATAAATTAGCATTTAGAAAGAGAGAAGAAGTGAATGCTTCTGTGGGAGATTAGTGTGGCAAACCGGTGCTCATCAGGATCCAAAATGGAAATTCCAATAAATTGAAAAAAGAGGAGTGGATCCGAGGCACTCTGGTAAATAAAAGTCCTTTAATTCGGTCTAGAGGGACATGCCAACGCGTTTCGACCACTCAAACGGTCTTCCAGTTTGAGCGGTCGAAACGCGTTGGCATGTCCCACATTATTATTATTATCATCATCATTATCAGTAGGCCTATCATCATTACTAGGCTATTGCTATATAATTAAATGAGGTTACATGCTTTGTTGTTGTTGTTATTACACTCAACAAAAATATAAACGCAACATCTTTGTTTCTGCTCCCATTTTTCATGAGATGGACTTAAAGATCTAAAATTCATTCCAGATACACAATATTACCATTTCTCTCAAACATTGTTCACAAATCAGTCTAAACGTGTGATAGTGAGAACTTCTGCTTTGTTGAGATAATCCATCCCACCTCAAAGGTGTGCCACATCAAGATGCTGATCTGACATCATGATTAGTGCACAGGTGTAACTTATACTGCCCACAATAAAAGGCCACCCTGGAATGTGCAGTTTTTTGCTTTATTGGGGGTCTGGGGACTCAGAACCGGTCAGTATCTGGTGTGACCACAATTTGCCTCATGCAGTGCAACACATCTTCTTCGTATAGAGTTTATCAGATTGTCAATTATGGCCTGTGGAATGTTGGTCCACTCCTCTTCAATGGCTGTGCGAAGTTGTTGGATATTAGTGGGAACTGTTACGCGCTGTCGTATACGCCGGTCAAGCACATCCCAAACATGCTCAATGGGTGACATGTCCGGTGAGTATGCTGGCCATGCAAGAACTGGGACATTTTCAGCTTCCAAGAATTGTTTACAGATCCTTACAACATGGGGCCGTGCATTATCTTGCTGAAACATGAGGTGATGTTCATGGATGTATGGCACAACAATGGGCCTCAGGATCTCATCACGGTATCTCTGTGCATTCAAAATACCATCAATAAAATGCACCTGTGTTCTTCGTCCATAACAGATGCCTGCCCGTACCATAACCCTACCACCACCATGGGCCACTCGATCCACAACATTGACATCAGCAAAGCGCTCACCCACACGACGCCACACACGCTGTCTGCCATCTGCCCTGAATAATGTAAACCGAGATTCATCCGTGAAGAGAACACCTCTCCAACGTGCCAGACGCCATCGAATGTGAGCATTTGCCCACTCAAGTCTGTTACGGCGACGAGCTGGAGTCAGGTCAAGACCCCGATGAGGACGACGAGCATGCAGTTGAGCTTCCCTGAGACGGTTTCTGACAGTTTGTGCAGAAATTGTTGGGTTATGCAAACTAATTGTTTCAGCAGCTGTCTGAGTGGCTGGTCTCAGACGATCTTGGAGGTGAACCTGCTGGATGTAGAGGTCCTGGGCTGATGTGGTTACACGTGGTCTGCGGTTGTGAGGCCGGTTGGATGTACTGCCATATTCTCTGAAACGCCTTTGGAGATGGCTTATGGTGGAGAAATGAACATTCAATGCACGAGCAACAGATCTGGTTGACATTCCTGCTGTCAGCATGCCAATTGCACGCTCCCTCAATGCTTGTGGCATCTGTGGCATTTTGCTGTGAGACAAAACTGCAAATTCCAGGGTGGCCTTTTATTGTGGGCAGTATAAGGTACACCTGTGCACTAATCATGATGTCAGATCAGCATCTTGATGTGGCACACCTGTGAGGTGGGATGAATTATCTCAGCAAAGCAGAAGTGCTCACCATTACACATTTAGACTGATTTGTGAACAATGTTTGAGAGAAATGGTAATATTGTGTATCTGGAATGAATTTTAGATCTTCAAGTCCATCTCATGAAAAATAGGAGCAGAAACAAAGGTGTTGCGTTTATATTTTTGTTGAGTGTATTATTATTATTATTATCATCAGTAGGCCTATTATCATTACTAGGCTATTGCGATACTTGGGAATTGGCACCAGACCTCTGCTATTAATTTATCCTTTATTATTGTTATTATTACTAGGCCTAATAGTAGGCATCATCTGCATTTTTTACAGAAGTTTGCGGGTAGGTGATGTTAATGTGAGACCTGAGCCTGCTTTGCCTTGCAAAGATCCTCAATTCTTGGCTCAATGTTTGATAAACATGGCCTCAAATCATTCTCGATTTGTGCACGATTGCAGTATTTTGTTTTGAGTGCATTCATGTATGAGAATCCTGCCTCACACAAATATGTCGATGTGAAAGGAAGGAGAATCTTCCAGAATCTCTGGAAATAAATTATAATAGAAATAGTTACTCTTCTGAATAAAAAAAAGCAACAATATTAGTTTACTTTTTAAATTGCATTGGACAAAAACTGAAGAAAAATCTGAAATAATTTTCTGAGAAAACAAGTATTATTTTCTTTTCACTGTAATAAAACTAAACAGCTGCAGACTCAAAAACAAAATAAAAAAGTGCTTACTCTGTTTAGTTTGCATCTTCATCCTCCACAGTCAGTTTATAGATTAACTCTCACTTTGCTCAGGCTTTTTATAGTTTTTGTGTCCATGTGATCTTTGGGATATTTGCCACTTTTGTCACACAGAAACACACATGCCAGCTATGTGAATGGTGCACTCCGCCACCCATTTGTTGCGACTTGACAGTATATCTTTTGTGGTTAGTGCATGAAGCTTGTGCTTTGACTTCTTGTAAACAGCAGTAACTAAGCGCTGCGCAATTGCGTTGCGCAATGCAGGATAACGCGGTACGGTGCAACTCGGCGCAGAGCAGCGCTGCTGCGCCGTGCAATGCATGCGGCGCGGCGCAGCTCGGCGCACAGCTTTGTGGCGTCAATAAACGGATCAGAACCAGCTCGGGAGGACTTACATGAGAAAAGGCTGTCATAATGCATGCATCACACCAGTAAGTTTAAGCATGGTCCTATGAAAACAATAAAAACCCGGACATTTTCATCATTCTATAAATCCTCCCGGATGATCCAGACAGCACATGAAAAGTGGACATGTCCGGGGAAAAGAGGATGGTTGGTAACCCTGAATTGACAGCTCGTTTGCTTTCCACACAAACGGATCTTGAACCCACGCAAAAGAGCGATAATCCTCTTTAAAGTAGGTCGCAAATCGTTTTCTCATTGCTGACAGGCACTCAGACGCTGATTGAATAGAGAGGAGAAATCGTTTGACGTGCCTGCATCAGTGATAAAGTCTACAAGGCTAGGGAACATGTCGCAGTTCCCTCCACTAATGCGGCCATGCATGCCAGAGGTCTAGTTTTTGAGTGAAAGCGTGCACTTTGTCTGCAATGAGCAAAACATAAGTTTCGCGGCCCTGCAAAGACAGGTTAAGACCATTCAAGCGGTCAAATATAGATCAAATAGGACAGAGACACAAGCCACATATAGTGTCATCCAGATGCTTCACCAAATCTGATTTGATTTCTGTCAAAAACCACTTCACCTCCTCTTGCAGCTCATACAACCACTGTAACACCCGCCCCCTAGAGAGCCAGAGAACTTCAGTGTGACTCGCTGAAACCGCTTATCACCTGCATTTGCGCTCACCATCGACAAACAAATCAAATTTGTTCAAAACTTCTTTTTAAATCAGTCCAAACACATTTTAATTTCTATTCAGGAGTTATTTATATACAAAACTAGAACTTTTTATGACAGTTGTTTAATAATAAAAAAAAGATTGCAAATTTTCTTTTTCAGTTTTTTTCCTCCCATCCTGTAGCCTACTGGCACGCCCCACCGGTTGAGAATCACTGTTCTAAACCAATCACTTTTGGCACTTTTACCCTAATTATTCACTGAACAAAACAAACATTGTGATTAGGACACAAAATGAAGCCTCCAGGGTTAAAGTCCTGCATTTCTGGTAGAGGTAAATAGAACCAGAAATGATTGTGCTGAATGTATTTTCCTAAGTCCAACCAACTTGTTTCATGACTAATGGTGACATAGTCTTTGTGTTAATGTTAAGCATTTAAAGCTATGTGAAACACCCTGTTCCCTCTACCCTGTACAGAACATACCATTAAGTCCAAATAGTATGTACTGTACTGTGATAGACTGGTGACCTGTTATGGGTGTACCCTGCCTCTCGCCCGATGACTGCTGGAGATAGCAGCTCCCCTTGCAACCCTGCAAAGATAACCGGGTTTGGGTGGTGACTGGATGGATGGAGGGATGGAGGGAGCATATACTGTGAAAGCTATTCATACCTATGGCAAATTTTGATTTAAAACTATTATTGGATCTAGAAAATATATAGGGGATAGGCATCTCTCAAAACCAAAGAAAAAAATCTGCAAAAAAGAATACTTCATCAGTTTCTATTACATTTTAATGATAAGTCTTTTCTCATGTTTTACTGTTTTTTTTGTGACAATTTATCTTCAGTGATGGGCTCCAAGTTGAAATGCCTCCTTTACATTACCCTCATGTTTAGCTCTCTCCCAGAATCTTAATCTGATTCAAGTTGGAAATATGGCTATTTCACTGCAAAATCTTGAAAAAAAAAAATTCCACTCAGAATAAACATGTTGGTTAAGATTTAACATGATTTAAATTCAAGTTTTTTTTCTGATAGGAAATATAACAGACTCAAAACTTTCTCAAAAAATCATTGTGGTCACAACTGTGACAGATTCTTCAAAAACGTGTGTGGAAGTCCAGTTCTCAGAGAAACATTACTACATTACATTTCTACAAAGCACAAACAGATGTCATTTCAGAATACTCAGTCAGGAGTTTGTAGTCCTGTAGTTCTTTTTGGGTAGTGCTTTCTTCTAAGGAGATAGTCACAGTTTTGGAATGTGGGAACGTGGCGTGAAAGAAATCAGCAATTTTTCACTACAAGAACTATTGCTTTTTGCTGAATAAAACTAGTTGCTTTTTTTAGGAGTTTAAACATACTTATTTATGTTGTTAAAGCAAGTTTAGTGTCTTTATTTCCTCACAGGAATTTAGAGGGCTTCTTCTTTACCCAGCCTGCATTTCCTCACCAGATGTCATTAACTGTGCAGCTTAGAAGTTTTTGTATAATCTTGTTAAGAACAAGATAAAGAGACCTAGAAGGATCCGATAATTCCACACTGACCTTTGACTAAACAAATGAAGCAAAGGTCTCACACAGGAATTAGGACAAAATAAACCCAAACATGAGCAAACGACAATGGTATTACTCTAAAGTCAAACTCAAGACTGTTTTACCATCTCACAATATTTTGTGAAACAACCGCTGTTGTTTTACTGTTACTAGAATATTATAATGTCTCTCTATAAATGGTGAAGAGTGAAAAGACTTTTGTCAACATAAAGATTATTACATTTAATTTTACTTCACTTGCTATGGGCCTTTTTCCACCAATTCCAGCAATAGTTCGGTGCCCGAGCCCGACTTGGAACCGGTTCTTTGGTTTTCCACTGCCTAAGTACCTGATAGTTGGTTCAAAACCGGTGCCTAACCTAGCCTAGCACCATTGCTGGTTCTTTCTAATAATTACTTTCTCCCCCAGCCGCATGGTGACCCAATCAATGTGTGGGGGCGGGATTACAAAAGCTTAGCACAGCGAGGCAAAACACATAAACACTATTTTAATTTGTTACAATGGAAAATTGATGTAACCAAGAACATTTTATGCAAACAAATTTGCAAATCCAACAAAGTATGGAAATACAAAAGCAGTAACTTTCTCTGTTCACACGCTTCCTGTTTTCATCTCCCCATTTGGGCGCATACAGTTGCATTGCATTGCTTTAGAAGCATCATAATGCAGCCCCGACTGGGGCTTAGTTAGTTAGTTAGTTAGTTAGTTAGTTAGTTAGTTAGTTAGTTAGTTAGTTAGTTAGTTAGTTAGTTAGTTAGTTAGTTAGTTAGTTAGTTAGTTAGTTAGTTAGTTAGTGGAAAAGCAACCGGTTCTTTAAAAGACCTGGCTAGGAACTGACAAAGCACTGGCTCTGGCAACAGCATCGACCTAGCACCGGTTCTTTTTCAATGGAAAAGCCCAATAAAATGTCATAATTTAGCTTAAAAAACACAAGTTTACATTCAGACTCTTATGACTTACCTTGGTCAAACATTATTTGTGTCTAAATTTAGAAGCTGGATCCTTCAAAGGCCGCAATCAAAAGCCGATCACATCACAGCAATGTGACGAAGGCTGTCCACATTCTATCCTGGTAGAATAATTTTTTCCCGTAGCTTACTAATAAACAGTTGGGCCATTGCCTGGCTATGGCCCCTGCGGCCTGACAGCCGTCGTCGGCCGGTCCCTGGTCAGGTCTCTGCAGGGGGGTGGGGCGCCCTAGGGCCCCAGGACTCTGGGCCCATGGCTGGATCCGCCCTGGTGTAGCCGGTTGCCGGCAGAGCCTGTGGGCTCGTCACTGCGGCTCCCCAGGCCCCTGCATTGTAGCTGCTGGATGTTCCCCCTAGGCTCTCCTCTTCTCAGCTCTTGTGGGTGCGGTCAGCTCTGCCTGGGGCTCCTGTGCTCTGGGGGTCCTTTGGGTTTCTATGGCTCCGATCTCCTTCGTGTCTTTGTTGATTCCTGGGAGGCGGATCGATGGCTCCTCACACCAGCTATTGAACACTCGTATGTAGAAACCTAATATGCACCAGCATGCCTATACACACACACACACAGGTGTGGGGATTCCGGTGTTTACAGATACATTCTTGGGCTTAGGTTACCATTACTAAATCTTGTAATAATTGGGACCATGAGCTTTTCAGTGACACTGTTATTGTATTCATATATCTATTTGTGGGTTGTGGTTGTGTCATTTTCAATTTGCATTGTTTGATTTGTTTTGTCATTGCTTTTTTCCCTCTCCCTGCCGTCCTGGTGGTGTGAAGGGGGACTGTGATGTTTTCTTGTCTTTCCTTTGTTCCCCTTACTTTCTTGTATCTTTAGCTTACCCTCTCCCTCTTAAAGGCAGGGTATACGATTTCATTTCAAAACACTTTTTTTAAAACTGCAAAAAATGCTCTTCATATACCAGTGGCAACCTATAAGTTAGGAGTTCTTAAACTTGACAGAATAATTTTTTTTCTTTCTACAGCGAGAAAACCTGGGTAAACCTCATCCAATCAACTTCCACGGTCCGTCTAAGAAAATAGGCTTATAAGCAAACCTTCCAGCACCTCCCCCTCTGCGCGTCCTCTTCCTGTGCACGCAACGCTTGTTCGAGCCTGTAAACAGGAAGTGAGCTCGCGCTAAAATGAACCGAAAACGCGAAGCTGTTGTGGAAATAGCAACGAGAAAGAAGAAAGCCGACGAAGAGCTTGCTTAAAGCCGAATCTGCATCGGAGCTGATGCATTTACACGGTGGTGTCAACTCAAGGAAGCTAAGGGCTTGCTAAGGGATGCGTTGGTTGCTGATTTTCTCCTGGACAGGTAAGATCACGTTATATTTTGTGACTTTGGTTGAAATAGCGGAGTGAAGTGTGAAGTGAAGTGGCGGAGACCCAACGAGACCATGCTGGCTGTGCTTGCCTGTGTTATTGAGGCGTGGCTTAGTGGGAGAGCATGAAGCAAGGGGTGGGGCTTTTTATTTTTCAATAACACCCTCTCAAGGAGCGCTCTCACAATCATATACCCTGCCTTTAACCTTTTTTTCATATCTCTCTTCATCTACTTTCTTTCTTCCCTTTTATTTTCCATCTCTGTGTCCCTGGCGCATCGAAAAAATAAAAAAAACACTGTAATTTCCAATAAAGATTTCTTACACATATATATCAAGCGGAGTACTATAATAAAAGCTGTAGTGCTCCACTTGTGATAGTAAATCTGTTGGGTTTCTACTTGGTACTCAGACACCAATTCTATGCTCCACATTGCCAGACCGGACACGTGTTAAAAAAATTATAATAAATAAATAGTTCACACTCCCTACAAAGTTATTTGCAGGCATAGAGGTACTTTGAAAGTAAATGTAAAAAAAATAAATAAGTACTAAGAAAATATGTAAGCAATGCAATAAATAAGCAAATAAGTAAACAAACGCCTACGTTTTTTACTCCTTGATCATTAAAGATCTAGCTGCCCCTATATATATATATATATAACCAGAGTGCTATAAAAAATGTTGGCAGCTGTTAAAAAGCGCTGTAAGCAAATATTGCTTTCTGAAATATAAAATAATGATTGTTTATTTGATTGTTTGCTTTTGCCTTCAAACCAGTATAAATTCTTATAGGTACACTTCCACAAAGTCAGGTATTTTGTAGGATTATAGTCAGGTGTATGATCAACCAATTATACCACACAAGTGCTAATGATCCTCAATGTCACACGTTGGTTGAAACACAATTATTAACTAAATCAGAAACAACTGTGTAGGAGCCTTAAAACTGGAGGAGGTGAGGAATAGACAAACTCTGCTACCAAGGTGTTTCATGTCATGGAAAGATTGAGCACAGCAACAAGACATAAGGTAGTTATACTGAATCAGCAAAGTCACTCCCAGACAAATATTTCAAAGCAGACTGGGGTTTCTAGATGTGCTGTCCAAGCTCTTTTGAAGAAGCACAAAGAAACAGGCAACATTGAAGATTGTAGACAGTGGTCGGCCAAGGAAAGTTAGTGCAGCAGACGAAAGACACATCAAGCTTATTACCCTTTGAAATTGGAAGACATCCAGCAGTGCCATCAGAACTGGCAGAAACCATTGAGACCCAGGTAACCCATCTACTGTCTGGAGAAGTCTGGCCAGAAGTGGTATTAATGGAAGAATTGCCACCAAAAAGCCATACCTCTGACATGGACACAAGGTCAAGCAACTCAAGTATCTACGAAATGGCAACTGGGGTGCAGAATAATTGTACTAGGTGCTCTAGACTAATGAGTCACAATTTGAATTATTTAGCTGTAGCAGAAGGCAGTTTGTACGTTGAAGGGCTGGAGTGTGGTACGATAATGAGTGTCTGCAGGCTACAGTGAAGCATGGTGGAGTTTTCCCTGAACGGCTGCATTTCTGCAAATGGATTTGGAGATTTGGTCAGGGTAATAGTGTTCTCAATGCTGATCAATACAGGCAGAAAGTTATACATCATGCAATAACATCAGTGAGGCGTATGAATGGTCCCCAAAACTATTCTGCAGCAGGACAACGACCCCAAACATACAGCCAAAGTCATTAAGAACTATCTTCAGTGTAAAGAAGAACAACAAATCCTGGAAGTGATGGTATGGCCCCCACAGATCAGGGCTCTGTGGGGGCACATCATCGAGTATGTTTGGGATTACATGAAGAGACAGAAGGATGTGAGGAAGCCTACGTCCACTGAAGATCTGAGGTTAGTTCTCCAAGATGTTGTGGACAATCTACCAGCCGAGTTCCTTCAAAAACTGCATGCAAATGTACATAGAAAAATTTATACTGTTTTGAAGGCATCGGATTGTTATGGAGCTTGAGAAAAGAAGGAAGCTGGAAATTAACCTGCAACCTTCATCCCAAGAGGCCAATTCTTCACTCACCCCAAGTAGGTATAAATAAGTAAGTAACCTATAACTGATAATAAAGTAAATAGATGAATAGGCAAGTGAATAAAAACAGTATGTATGCAAGGAATTAAGTAAATAGGTGAATAAATATTAAACTGAATTAGTAACTAAGTAGGTAGCTTAATACGTTTACAAGTGATTAAGTAAGGAAACCATTAAATAAGTAAGTAAGCAAATAAGTAAGCTGGAAAGTGAATAAGTGGGTAAATGAGCAGATTTAAAAAAAATAAAATCTGTGATTACTGTAAAACGTCTAAGCAAGCTAAGTAGGTAATTAAATAAGTAATAAGCAAACAAATAAATAAATATGTAAGCAAGCAACTCTAAATAATAGTAAACAAGTTAGAATATAAAAAAGCAAACACATAAGTTAGTTAGCAATCAATAAGTAAACAAGTACATAGCTTAGTAGATAAATAAGTATATATAAGCAAGAGTAAGTAAGTACATAAATGAAATACTAATTTTGCTGCATTTGCAGTTATGGTCAGTTGATTTTCCTGTTTTATCCCCCACCATCCCTTCTGACCTTAGTTGTAATTGTTTTGAATTGCAAAACAGAAATGTCATAATAACCTTTCACGACTTTCAAGACATAAATTGTTAAGATTTTATTCCAATAAAATTTCCTGCATGGTAGAGTACAAATGTCTCTGAAGACACACTACAACACATCACAGCAACTATGGGGTTAGGAGGTAAATCAGTAAAGAAATCAGATTCTTTGCTCAGCGACTTTAAGAAGGTGTGGGAGCTTAACTGTCTTAATGTACAGTACATTATGTACCAGACAAGCTTTTGCGTTCATTTGAATAGCATTCTACACCCCCACTGGAACGTTTCCTAAGTACTAAGGGGCCTCACTTCCTTTTCTTAAAGCTTTTCCATTTCCTCTGTTTGAGGAGGAGCTCTGCCTTTAAAGAAAAACTTGTTCCACTCGTCTTAACTAAGAATCCTCAGAATTAAGTAGTCGTAGCTGTCTGTTTCTGTCATATTTTGGGGCTGATTAAAACCATACAGTCTTCAATGTTGGTTATTTTAATTAATAACACAAATATTTCTTTCCCTTGCAGAACTGTGTGAAAAATATACCTAAAAAGCTGCCAAAGAAAATAGTTAATGACCTTTTTTAAGCATGCACATTCTAATTTCAATGGACTGTAAATGTCACAATTGTCTAGAAAGCCACCATACACAAGCCAGACTTCACACAAACTGAATTCGTGGAAATATTTTCTCTCAAAATGTGCTTTAATGTCAGCTGAGTTTACCTCATAACACTCAATTCATGGTGACTCGCCCACAACAACTTAGGCCTGTGTGGAGGGAAAACAAGGTCACGTGAGGCAAAGCAGAACTCCAGACCTATAACAATCTAAATATATTTGATTAAAATGGAATGGAAAACAATACATACTTCAACAAAGGGTAAGTGAAAAAGCAGAAGTTCAGAAATGTCTGACATTTATGGGCTTAAAACATTTCCTATTATGCCTACATTTTGTCTGCAAAAGCTCTAAAAGAGCTGGGTTATCATGATATGATTATTCTCTCAAAAATGTAGCTTCAACTATGTATAAATGACCTATCACTAGGAAATCTACATACTGCAATAGCCAGCGCAGATGTCAAAACATGTTTTCAGAAATGTTTCTTTTGATATTATATTGATGCTGGTATACTGTCTTGTAATGTCTGGTTACTGATCAATTGCTGCCACCTACTGCCTGATGATTGTAAAGAACCAGCTGTAAAGGGAGTCACTAACTTCACGTAGTCCATTATAAACATATACTACTCGCAAATCTGTATTTACTTTGATATATGTGTATATTTCAGAAATGACTCTCCTGATAGTAAGTCATGAAGACAAACTCCACTAAAATGTTCTAAGTAACAGAGGATTAAACTGGATCAAACGACAAAAGAGCTGTATAGAATGACTCTCAGATGTGGTACTTTATTTTGAGCAAAGTACCTGTTTCCATTATAGGTCTGAGGGGTCACTATGTTTATTATGTTTGCTTAGACTCTGCTTTACCTGAACAGTTTTAAGAAAAATCTGATTTAATCTAAAACTTAGCAAAAGTTTATCTAATATTATAAGATGGTAATATACATATGGTACATCTGTCTTTAAACATGCTTACATTTACATGAATGTAAATGTACCATTCAAACAAAAAAAGTCAAAATGATATGCTTCTCAACACAGGTCAGTACACACACTCATGCGAGGTGTCTTTCTGTTATTATGGCCCTCACCTTTGGAACAGGCTGCCAGAGGACCTCAGAGCCGCAGAGGACGTTCATGTTTTTAAGAGCAGGCTCAAGGCTCACCTTTTTAATCTTGCTTTTAACTGATTATTATTTATTATTTTCCGTTTAATTGCTCTGCATGTTTTGCTTCTTACATTTTATCAGTGTTTTTACTACTTAATCATACCATACTTATTCTCTGTTTATTTTATACTTTAACTTGGTACTTTAATCTTCCTTCCAGTGTTAACTCTGTGGGAGCCGTCTGCCTCGGGAGCGGTGGTCGGCTGTGGCTGCCTGGGTACTCTCCAGGTAGCGCTTGGGGGAGGTGGAGGTGGGGGCCTCGGCTCCTCTGGGTACCCTCGGTCAGTGCCTTGGCGGCTGCTGTTGATTAGCTGCTGCTGGTACAGATGGCTCCTTTGGTGGCGCTTCCTTACCTGGCTCATCTGTACTATTGTCCATTTTACTGTTACTTTTAAGTGTGTGCTTGCATGAGGGTTGGGTTGGGGGCAGGGTGGTATAACTATGCTTTTAAATCTGTGGGGGAGAGATGGGAATGTGGTTTATGTGGGTTCATTTTAATTCTGTAAAGCACTTTGAACTGCAATTTGTGTATAAAAAGCGCTTTATAAATAAAGTTTGATTGATTGAATTATTGGTTAAACTTTATTTCAATTTCACCACTTTTTGTTTTCAAAAGGCTGCATTATAACGCTACTCGACTGAAAAAAATCTTGCACTAAGATATTTACACAACTCTGTTGAACACTGTATGCAATATTAGAAATGAAGTAGAGCAATCTATATCAATGAGACAGGGTAGACCATCATCAGATCATATTTTGTTTGTGAATCTGAAGCATTTTGTCTAAATAGAATTATATCAGGATTTATAAAAGCTCTCTAGCCATTGTTTAGAGACCCCTATTCATCACAAAAGGTGACGTTAATGATCAGAAAACGTTTTTTTGTAGCTTAGACGGCAAGTCAGTGGACGAAGATATAGTTATTAGTCAGAACAATTTTGTTAGGTCGAGACTTACTATTTCCTCTTACTGATGGGTCTTTTTAATATAAAAAAACACACAAGTGATACATATGAAAAGTGAGATTTATTTAGCCAGCCTATTGTTTTTATGCATGTGTCATCAAGATACAGAGGTGAATGGGGTTACTGTATAGACAATAGATTCAAACTGCTTTTATAGATTTTAACTATCGTTTTTTTCCACCTTCTATTAAATATTCAGACAGATTTTAAACGTAATTTTTTTGTTGATTTACCATTTAGTTGTTAGTTGTTTTAATGTCCTGTCTTTGGCATTTCATGTATACTTTATTTGTTTTCATTATTTTAAGTTCCAAGATACATATTCTTTAATAAAGCAAAATCATGCAATACAGCATGTAATCACCCTTATTTATGTCTGCTACATCTCCAGGAATACCTGGGTTTTTCAAAAGCACAAGAGGTTACTGTAAACTAATGGCATTGTTTTGGTCTGTGGAAGCAAAAACCCCTGTTTCAGTTCCTCTTGAACACAGGCACATGTTCAAAAAACCAATCACAGAAACAGAAAAAAATTATGATTTCTTGGCAGGTCCATCAGAGTGCCACCTCAGTTTAAGCATAGAAGAAAAAGTGCCAAGTATGTTTGTATTTCGTTTTTTTTTTCAAATCAGTTTTGCTTTGCCTGAAAACTTCACTCCTCTTGACTATGTTGTGATTGCATTTCTCATAAGATGAACTGAACAGACTTTTGGATGTCTGGGAGCTATTTCAAAGATGGACTGAGCAGACCACATTTCCCAGCAATCCTAGCAGTGACCCCCAACACACTCCTATTGGTCCGTGACCACCCACGGTCACATCAGCGATGACATCACAGCCAAAGGGGGCTATAAGAGTAGTCGCGCCCATTTTGAATTGTTCTACAGCTAGAAGTTCTTGGATGGACGACTGCTGAACAGAGGACATCTCACCGGTGAAGATTCTCTTTTGTTTCTGACCCGCTGGACCGGGGAAGAACTCATTTCAAAGCTTCGAAGTGCGCACCCCGTCTGCGTAACCAGGGTGATATAAGAACTGTTCCAAGACAGTTCATTAGACGTCCATCCTGCAGGCCATCCAGCCTGCATTTGGGCCACACGGTCCTTAAATCCTGTACAGGTTTTTTTTATAACTGATCCTTTTCTTGCTCAACCACGAACACAATTTGCTCTCCACGTATAAGTCTAAGCTGAAATTGCTGTTTGAAACTGTTTGTTTTATCCTGAGCAGATCACGCCTTTCTTTCCTTTTCCCTCCTCTCCTTTACTCTCTCTCTCTCTCTCTGATCACTCCGTCGGCAGAGTCGGGCTCGGTCTGGCCTGCGTTAGCTGGTCTTAGCTGAAAAGTTTAACTCCATTGTCTTTGGTCTGTCTCTAAAGCAGAGGCCTACCACATGGATGCTTTGCCCATGTGCTCCTTTAGCCAAAGCTAGTTTTGACTCTTTCGTAGACTCCATGTGCTGTCCTCCATCTTGGCACAGAGCTGAGATTTATGACTTTGTCCCACAGGCTATCTGTGACTTGGGCTCCTTGGAGTGAGGGCTCCCCTCCTTTTCTGACCCGAACCTCAGCTGTCTCACTGATTTCATTTCATGTTAATTCTGTTTAATGTTCACCTATTATTATTGTCTAAGATCTGTAGTAATTTTTCCATGCTTTAGAATAGATGGGATTTTCTATTTTCTAAATAAAGTCCCCTTAACTTAAAGAGAAGTTGTCTGGGATTACTTGGAGTGATGCGTACAATCAATGTCCACAGCGTAAGAACTTATTCCTTCACCTATTGTTTAATTATCTCAGCCTTATCAGGCTGGTAATCATAAACATAAACTGAGACTGAACAATTTGGCTATATATATATATATATATATATATATAAATGTTCCTGGAATCCAACAGGATGGTGCCCCTAAACTTGGTAATTTTTACATAAAATTATTATTCTTATTAATAATTGCCCTAAGCAATTATTCATAATTATTCATAGCCAAATCCTACCTATCTGCGGCACAACAACTATTAAAAGCTATTTTCTATTTAGGACCAGTCAGCCAAGGGCATATGAAGGTGCATGTCAAACTATCACTGGGCTTTAGTACCATCCATGTGTTATCTGAAGAACATTTTAAAATTGACTATAGGAGTAAGTAAATGTATGCATGTTTATTTCTCCAAAGTATTTCTGAATTAGCCCTGGGATCCATCCTCAAACTGTTCAATTTCCACCTGACTATTTGAACTTGGAATTAACTTTTCCTTTGTAGGACATTTAGGATTAACAGAGTTGTTCATCTTTCTTAAATGACTAAATACATTTACAAAGAAACTGGAAAGTTTACATGCACTAAGACATATAGGTCTTTAAACAATGTAGGAAGATATCATGGCTTTGTAAGCTCATGATAAAGTGTTTTAGATAATTTTAGTTAAATTCAGGTAAATTCAGAAGCCATTATCTCGACAAGCAACATAAAAAAATGGTTTAGTTTGTGAAATATCTGGTTTTGTTGGTATGGTTGGACTGGTAAGTATTTTAGAATCTGGGATTCAAATTAGTAATTTAATATGGAACAATATTAAATAATTGGCTCAAATATTTGGCAAAGAACAATATATTCTGAGCCAAATATTTGTTTCAAGCAAGTCAATACATTCAACAAAATGTTTTGCCAAATTCAGTGGACACTTAACGATTTAGTTACTATTGCATCCAATGGGACTTGAGCTCTGCCGCCTCAGTATGAACTGAAGTCCTCCCTCCATCTGTTAGCTAACTTAGAATTGTTTGGGTTGATTGCTTCTTCTAAAAAAACTATGCAGCAAAGAGAAAAAAATTGTAGCTGAATGATGGCAGCTGGACTGAGGGTAACCTGAGTGTATGCACGGAATGGCAATTAGGTCCCCCACATAAAGGTTTTGAAAGGCAAATGTGTTTCCTTACGTTGGGGAACTGAGTCATTTCTACAACACACACGTCTGTGTTCTGACCTTCTTAGTGAAACTGAAATGGCTCATACTGTTCTGCAGGTGTGGATGTGCATGTGTCTCTGTGGGTGTGCAGTTCTCAGGCTTCACATCCTTCCCACTCGTTTGGCCTTGCCACTGTTTCTCCAAGACTTTGATTGTTGGCGGTGTGCGTATTTGTGCTGGGGGGCACAGAGAGGTGTCTCAACTCCACAGTTTTATGGTGCACCACCCCTTCCTGAACGAGCTCATCAAAAACACCCAGGAACATCTGAGAACACATGAATCAGATGTGAGAGATGCTCTTACAAAACCTCCTCACCACATATTGACTTATGAACCGTTACACAATCTCACCCATGTACTCTGAAAGAAAATGAAAAATCCTGGAATTGTTTGTAAATCTCCTGAGTCTGTTTACTGTAATCAGACAGTCATTTGGTAGTGGGCCAGCATGTAAATAAGGGCAGAAAAGTGAGAAGAAATTACTTGTGTCAAAGATCATGAACTTATTTGACACACAAACACAGAAGCATGCAAAAATTAGAGGGCATAAGAGTTATCTTCAAGAAAATGTAGTTGAATGTTCAATTTAAAAAAATCGAATATTAAGAAGTACAAGAAAGACAATTTTTTTGTCTTGGCCACAATTAAGCTTTTAAGTGATTGAAGCCCAAGTAAAATAATGCTTTGCATTGTAAGTGTAAGTGTTTATAACCTTTAAGCTCAGTCAGATTGTATGTATAGTGTCTGAAGAGCAATTTATTCAATGCGATTCAATTTGGAGTTGGATCATTTTAACACATAAACAGGTTTTTATCAAAGCCATTCTATCGAAGCTCTAGGCATAGCTTAAGGGTTGTTGTTCTGCTCAAATCTTTTTCAACTACAACTACTACTTTACAAGTTTTATACATTTTCTTCCAGGATCCATCTCCCCATCAACTCTGATCTGCTACTCTGTCCCTGCTGAATAAAAACACTTTCACAACATACTGCCACTGCCATGTTTCAAAAGGGGGAGGGTTTGTTTAGGATATTCTGCGGGATAAGTTTGGTGCCACACAAAGTGACAAAGACAAGAAAGTAAAATTTGGTCTCATTTGACCAGATGACTTTCTTCAACATGTTTTCTGGATACATAAGTTATGTGAAGCTGCAAACAGAACTTTGTTTTACTTTCTTTTAACAATGGCTTTTATTTTGTTGCTTTTCGATGAATGTCCAATTTGTGAAGTGCATGAGAACTAAATGTCCAGTTGACAAATTTCCCCATCTGAGCTGTGGATCTCTGCAACTCCTCCAAAGTTAACATAGGCCTTATTGTTGTTGCTCTGAATAGTTTTCTTCTTGCCGTCTTTTTAGGGGGGTTGACTTGTTATTCCATACACAAAAGGTGCTTTGTGTGATTTTCAAAGCTTGGGATGGTGTTTCATAACCTTACTCTGCTTTAAAAACTTTTCCATAACATAATCTTTGACTTATCTGTGTTCTTTAGTCTTCATGATGCTGTTTGTTCAATAATGTTCTCTAACAAAACTCTGAGGGCTTAATTGAACTGTTGTATTTACACTTACCCCTGCTTTCCACCGACGCGCAAGCAGCGTAGCGGAACACGCGTAATATGCAGCTGATAAGCCGCCATTAAATTCAATGGGGCCATTTCCACCGGGTCTAATTTGTTGGTTTTTTATCATGGACAACTAGAATTTAATCCTCGAAGTGGAGAATCACCCAGTTCATATGATACAAGACATCATTTTTACAAGGACAACATGAAAAAGGAGAAGACATGGACAGAAATATGTGCAGTTTGGGAGGTGGATGGTGAGTTTATGCTACTTATTAACGTAGAATTTAATTTTTCCGCTGCATACTACCCTTTAAGTTATGCAATTGCAAATCTCCTGTGATTCCGTGATCTCCTGGGACCAGCTGGGTGGAACGCTTTTGCCAGTGATACGCGTCTAAAACGCACCCGGTGTGAAGTGACGCACTGCTGAATTTATGAGTAAAACGTTAAGCATCCGGTTAAAAGCAGGGGTTGGATTAAATTTTGTGCAGGTAGACTCATGCCTTGTACACACATAGCCGGATATCTCACAAAACAAAGATATTTTTCTACGATTTGGCCTGTCATCCACATGAAAACGCAGATTTACAGCACCGAAAACAAAGATTTCTAAAAACTCCGGCCAAAGTGAAGATTTGCGTTTTCTCCGTTTTAAGCATTTGCGTGTGGCTAGAAATAACCAGAGTTTTAGGCTCCACAATTTCACTTTCCGCAACACAAACACTCCAACATCACATATGCGACCTGTGTTTACAATAAGAAATAGCATTTATGCCATCAGAGCTGTGTTCGCATTATCGATTGTCCAAGCGCTTTTTGCTTGCTTGTTTTTACAAGCTCAATTACTGCTCTATGTAGAAGTTAGAACATAGAAGGTTACTCTGAGTGGATAGGATAGGATAGGATAGGATAGGATAGGATAGGATAGGATAGGATAGGATAGGATAGGATGTGCCTTGCTTACAAGGACACTGTCCTTCCTTGGTCACAAAGAACTGTTAAATGGAACAGACTTACATCACGTGACCACGGCTGCCCAGAGCCCGCCTTTTGCTTATGCGCTCTGTTTACGTTCCGCCCCTTGTTATACTATATAGGTATAAGTTTCAATATAGATGTATAACGAGAGTTTTACTTTTTTAATTGTGTATATATTGGTTAAATCAAATGTGTAAGCGAGTTAGTACCTGGTTACTCTAGCAGATCAAACTGAGAGGAATAATTTATCAGAGGATGCCATTTTGAGTCGTTTAGATGATGACCGACATCAGAGTTATTAATGATATCTTATCTTTGTCATCCTCCGAGTTGTGGTGGATGACACAGAAAACATATTAGCAATAACTCTAAAGTCGGACAGTACTACAGTCTTTAGTACTGGACCTGGGATGATTTCAAAAATATCATCCAAACGACTCAAAATGGCATCCTCTGATAAATTATTCCTCTTAGTTTGATCTGCTAGTGTAACCAGAGATGAACGAAGTTCATGCAACTCCGACTCTTGACTTGGCATGTTGTTGCTAGCTGTACAGCAGGCTGCTCAGTCACAGTGAGTAAGAATGGGTGTCCAGGAAGATCAATATTTAAGAACCAGCCAATGACCATGCAGGTCCCACCCACTGACTCTGATTGGCAGATGAAGTTATTCTACTGAAAAGTTACATTCTGAAATAAATAAGCCACTGGGAAAAACACCAATATGAAATAAAAGCTGATTTTGGGAAAATGAAGTTTGGAATAAAAACTGATGAAATTAAATAAAAATGGCTAAAAAAATAATTCCCATTATTAGCAAAAAATTTACATTAAAGTAATGTATTATATTGCCAAACAGATTTTTAAAGGAAAATGAAAAATATTTCATACTATTGAGCTTAGAATTTTATATATATTCAGTTTTTTAACAATTTCATTGTCACGTTATATTTTTGTAATTATTGTTCATGTAGACATCTATTTCATATTGGTTTTTTTTATTTATTTAATTTTGAGTAGTTTGGTGTTCCATAGTTAGGTGTGGACGGAGAAAAAAAAAAGAGGTGGTGAAGATATTCATAAAAAATAAAAAAAACCTGGCTACATGTGTACATGGTCTCAGTTTACAAAATAATTGACTTTAAAATGCAACTGGTTGGACTGGACTTAAAATGGTGCTAAATACATATATTGAATGCCACAATTTTTATGTCGTTCTTTGTAAAAAAAAAAAAAAAAAAAAGGTTTAAAAACAACAAAACCTTTTACTTGCACTGGGATGTGGTAGCCTCTTCATACTATTCATCTATTACATAAAATCCCCAAAATACACAGTTGTGACATGACAAAATGTGGGTATGAATACTCTTACAAGGCACAGTAAACAAATTATATACACAAGAAGAGCATTGTCTCTTTGTGTGACCATACCAGTCATGTTTCATTTACGCCATGATATCAGCACTGCGCTCTAAAAAACACAGCCCAGACTGTACCACACAAACACAAACTTTGTTTTCACTCCAGATCAGATTTAGTATTTGTTGTAAAAATAATTCCACAACTTTAAGCACAAGTACAACAGCAGTCTGATCATGACTATAAAGTAATACCTTTGCTCTGTTTGTGTACTCTTTGTTTGTTGAACCATGTTTGTGGCTTTGTTAGGCATACTCATTGTTTCAGATATGCATGCTGTGTTGGATGACTGCACTTAAAGGAGATCCCAAGAGAATTTGGAGGCATGAAGCAGAATTGTTGTGATCATGAATAAATAAATTCATCAGGGGAACCTAAGCACTTTGCTGATTTGGCTGCTCAGCAGGGAGCTGTGTTGCAGGGGCCAGGAGCTGAATTTTAGGGACTCAAACTGGTTCCTCCAGTCAACACTTTATTGACATAATTGACATCACCTTTCAAGTATCTCTGTTAGGCATACTGAGCAAAAGGCTATTTAGCAAAAACACAGGGAAGAAGGTTTTAGCATAAAGTGACAGGCAATCAGTTCTTTGAAGATAAGATGGGACACTTTATTAAAATGCATTGACAGGTACTTCAACACAGACATGACCTTGTGCCATCTTTTCAGCTTTGATTATCTACACTGCTATTGCACCTTCTTTTAAGCTCTACAGGTGAAATCCCTTGTCATAAGTATAGGTTCTGTGAGTTAGAGGAGCTGTTTTACCTATTACTGGAGTTTAAAATGTTTTGTACCATTGTTAGACTACTGCATTTGTCTCAGTCCTATTCAATGACTGTTAATAGCTAAACATAGTCAATGCCAACAGATTTCAACATCAGGAGCCTGGGAAATCTATTTATCCCACCCCCTGAGCAGTTGCACAACACAGTTAAACAGCCTCATGAAAAAACTTACAATGGCATAATGGCATCCTGAAGGTTCTGGTGAGATTCACACTCTGTTAATTGTTTTTAGGATGCTCTGGCTACTTTCTGATAGCTCAGCTCATGGTGCCACCACATATGCTTGATGATGCCACTTTTATTGACATACCTGATCTACATGTGCATCTAGTCACACCCAAATAGGATTATTTCATGTTCAGTATGTGCAGGTCTTCAGATGGGTCAAATGTGAAAAAAATAAAAATAAAAAATAATAATAAATAATTTCTACATTTGATCTACATGACAGATGAAAATATGTTTAGCAAAAAAAAGACGCTTTTAAAGTTTTTGTCCTTCTATTATTTTTTGGAAATTGGAAAGAAAAGTGTAATTATAAAAACTGGTGTGAACAAACCACATTCTTAAATTATAAAATGAAATTATTTGTTTACCATACATTTTTTGCCAGTCTTAGAATTTTGCAAGGCTGGACAAAACAAATGAGTAGACTACTAATAAACTGTTTGTCCATCAGGAGCCAAAAAAACGGTTTTACCAGCCCCAGAATCACAAATATGTAAAATAAACATATATAAAATTGTCATAATCTTTATTCTGCCATGTTTCCTGCTCAGTCTCCCTGCATCAGCAGCTGATTGCTCATTGTCCTCACCTGTGCTGCTCCCTATTTAATCACCTGCTTTCCCTCTGCTCAGTGCAAGATTGTCTGCTGCTTCTGCCAAAACATTCATGCCTTGCTACCAAATTCTATCTTAATTTACCAGACCCTTGACCTTGCCTGTTTGACCGCTGCCTTTGCCTGCCACTTACTGTTTCCTGTGAGCTGCCTCCTCTGCTGCTGAACCTTGCCTGTTGATCGACCCAGATTTAAGCTTCAACGACTACAGAATAGTTGCTGACCCTCTGATTCACCTGTGTTTGACCCTGGACTGACTGTGGAACTCGAGCTGCTGGATTTTGGACTCTTTCTGCTTCTGTTCCCTGGCTGTGTCCCCTGTGACTCTCAAGGTCAAAATCCTTGTCACTGGCTGCCTGTTTTGGACCCTCTGGACTCCAGGCCTGGACCGGCCAGCAGATCCTGTTCCCTGCAAGAACCCTTCTACCAGCACCACGATCACTGTTAATAAATCTTGTTAAAGGGGCTGTATGCAATATTCTGAAATTTAAATTCGTGACTGACCCTATGTGGCCAAAAACGGAAGTGCTCTTCCTTTCTGCTTGCTCTTGCAGCGCGCGCTCGTGTGCCGGTCGCTCTCAATCTTCTATCTTTTTTGGGCACTTGTCAGGGTTTTAAGTTTTTTAGTCTTATGTGGAGTTACTGTTGGTGTCAGAGTTGTCCTTGGTGTCTTCTGTGTATTTCCACGATCCATTGAACTGCTTGTGAGTGCTGACTAGCGGTGGTGGCAGAGTGATCTGAAACATTTAACATGAACGTGCTTGATGTCACATCCACAGACAGCGCGGGAAAATCAGACCCGAAAGAAAATAGAAAAAATTGGATACAGGCTTATAGGTGCGGTGCACCCACTGTGAGCTGACAAGGTGTCAATATGCTCATCAGGAGATGTTTGAGTCATAAATGGTAAAAATTAAAAGGCTTTAAGTTAGATAGACTGGATATTTAATTTATTTTGTTTTGTAGGCAAGTCTTTGCCTATTAGTCAGTTTTCAGTGTCAGCCCTATCATCCACCTCTTCTTCTGTATTTGTATGTATATATTTATTCACTGCATGTTTTGGAATTTTGAAGAAAGTTTTATTAGGAGATGAATATACATATCCGTCATATTTCCACTATCGGAACTTCAGAGTAATTTTACTGGTTTGTGTGTGTCTCCACCACACCGGGCTGGCCTACAGGGCCGTTTTGGGGCTATTTCAGGAACCAACAAAGACCAGTCCGAGGGTATGTACTTGGAAATGGCCCAGTAGAGTCGCTGGGTGGGAGCTGTGGTTAACTCATGCTGATTGATTGTAATTCAAAGGGAAATGAGCAGACGTTGACAAAGGAAGTCTGATTTACAGCACCAGTAAAAGATCCAGTTAAATTAGGCTGAAGTTCTGATGGTGGACATGAGCCTATAGTAAGCTCAATCTGACTTGGAACAGCAATATTCAAGAGTTGTTTCTGGTTTGAGACAATACATAGCAGACATGAAACATTTACCTTACAGGTCCTTCTAAAAAAGTTAGCATATTGTGATAAAGTTCATTCTTTTCCATAATGTAATGATAAAAATGTAACTTTCATATATTTTAGATTCATTGCACACCAACTGAAATATTTCAGGTCTTTTATTGTTTTAAAACTGATGATTTTGGCATACAGCTCATGAAAACCCAAAATTCCTATCTCAAAAAATTAGCATATCATGAAAAGGTTCTCTAAACGAGCTATTAACCTAATCATCTGAATCAACTAATTAACTCTAAACACCTGCAAAAGATTCCTGAGGCTTTTAAAAACTCCCATCCTGGTTCATTACTCAAAACCGCAATCATGGGTAAGATTGCCGACCTGACTGCTGCCCAGAAGGCCATCATTGACACCCTCAAGCAAGAGGGTAAGACACAGAAAGAAATCTCTGAACGAATAGGCTGTTCCCAGAGTGCTGTATCAAGGCACCTCAGTGGGAAGTCTGTGGGAAGGAAAAAGTGTGGCAGAAAACGCTGCACAATGAGAAGAGGTGACCGGACCCTGAGGAAGATTGTGGAGAAGGACCGATTCCAGACCTTGGGGGACCTGCGGAAGCAGTGGACTGAGTCTGGAGTAGAAACATCCAGAGCCACCGTGCACAGGCGTGTGCAGGAAATGGGCTACAGGTGCCGCATTCCCCAGGTCAAGCCACTTTTGAACCAGAAACAGTGGCAGAAGCGCCTGACCTGGGCTACAGAGAAGCAGCACTGGACTGTTGCTCAGTGGTCCAAAGTACTTTTTTCGGATGAAAGCAAATTTTGCATGTCATTCGGAAATCAAGGTGCCAGAGTCTGGAGGAAGACTGGGGAGAAGGAAATGCCAAAATGCCTGAAGTCCAGTGTCAAGTACCCACAGTCAGTGATGGTCTGGGGTGCCATGTCAGCTGCTGGTGTTGGTCCATTGTGTTTTATCAAGGGCAGGGTCAATGCAGCTAGCTATCAGGAGATTTTGGAGCACTTCATGCTTCCATCTGCTGAAAAGCTTTATGGAGATGAAGATTTCATTTTTCAGCACGACCTTGCACCTGCTCACAGTGCCAAAACCACTGGTAAATGGTTTACTGACCATGGTATTACTGTGCTCAATTGGCCTTCCAACTCTCCTGACCTGAACCCCATAGAGAATCTCTGGGATATTGTGAAGAGGAAGTTGAGAGACACAAGACCCAACACTCTAGATGAGCTTAAGGCCGCTATCGAAGCATCCTGGGACTCCATAACACCTCAGCAGTGCCACAGGCTGATTGCCTCCATGCCACGCCGCATTGAAGCAGTCATTTCTGCAAAAGGATTCCCGACCAAGTATTGAGTGCATAACTGAACATAATTATTTGAAGGTTGACTTTTTTGTATTAAAAACACTTTTCTTTTATTGATCGGATGAAATATGCCAATTTTTTGAGATAGGAATTTTGGGTTTTCATGAGCTGTATGCCAAAATCATCAGTTTTACAACAATAAAATCCCTGAAATATTTCAGTTGGTGTACAATGAATCTAAAATATATGAAAGTTTAATTTTTATCATTACATTATGGAAAATAATGAACTTTATTACAATATGCTAATTTTTTTAGAAGGACCTGTATATTCCAAGAAAATGAAAAGTAGCCACTTAAAACTAGATGAAAAAAGGTATTCTCCTATTTTAATTCTTTCATTTGTTGTTTATCCTTGTCATTATGAGTAGCTAGCTAGAATAAATACTTTAACCCAAAATAATGTTGTTTTGTCAAATCCTTCCTTGTACATAATGATGTGAGAAACTTCAATGGAGTAAACACTGACGTGTTCCCTGATACTTATTGTTGTTCTGTCCAAATATTATTCGTTTTCTAAGCTCAGAAGTGGTTAGTTTGCATGCTTTGGAATAGATGGGAATTATTGAATTAATGCTTTGGCTGTAAGGTTGATCTATTTTCTTAATAAATTCCCCTTAGCTTAAAGAGAGGTTTTCTGTGATTACTTGGTGTATGCGTACAATTATTGTCCACAGCGTTTTTGAGCTGATACATTTCAGAAGAGACTGGGTGTCTGGTATTACAAGCGCTTCTTGTGGAGAAGCTGGTGCCCCGAACATTAATTAATAGATTAAAACTTGAACTTCATCAGTAATTATATTAATATTAAATTATTGATCATAATTATTCATGGTTATGTAAACCAGACAAAATTGCATATTCTGTGTCACAACACCATTCAGTTTCTTCTCTGCAGGTGGTATTGATCCTAAGACATCCTCAGTCATCTCTCAGTTACTCTCGCTGGATACAGTCAACAGTTAATCTATAAAGTTGTAAACCAAATGTGCAGACATGCTGGGGTAAAAGAAATGGACAGCAACTCTGATAAATCCTCCCTCACTGACAAAAGGTGTGCGGTTGAAACACAATAGCACTAAATAAATTGGTTTATTTTACATGAACAGATTCAAAAAGGTGTGTGCTTGAATGACAGTTTAATAAAGATAGATGAAGCAAATAATCTAAAAAAATTCTGTTAATGCCCATGTTATGTAAAGCACATTGGATTACCTTGTTGCTGAAAATGCGCTATACAAATAAAATCCCATTGCCTTGTCATGTCCAAGATTGCCTGATTTACTCATAAAAACATAATAGTATTTGGGATATCAAAGGTTGTTTTAATAAAAACATGATCCTCTGGTTATTTTCACACATTCACCATAGATCTGTAGTGAAATGAGAAAGGAATTTCAGAGGCTGGGGAAAGTGTGAGCTTCTTGATGTTGCAAGACAGTCTCGCCAAAGTTCTCATATCTGTCATAAAAATGTAACACTGAAAAGTGCCGTCAGCAAAATTGTTTCTTTCTTCATGCACTTGAAAACCAACAGATATAGGCATACGCTGTGAGAAATGTGCAAAACTGTCAGGAAAGGGATGATTATCAGCTCTAATGAGCAGGAAAGTCATCATATGAAGCAATTTAGTTGTGAAGCTACAGACAACTGACAATCAAGAGACCTGAGTCAGTCTCTCGTCACCGGGGACTGGTCTATTTGACCAGATAAGACAGTGATAACTTACACAAGAGGGAGAAATAATGAAAAAAGAATATAGCAAAAAATGGCATTTGACGATTCAAATAGTGTCTCATATTTTAATATTTACTGCATATTTCTCAAATAAACATCACGTATTCCGGCCAAAAATCTCCGCTGTTCTGTATATGTTATTCAGAGTGAATTGATTTGCTGTTGACTGGTAAACAGATGTTTTCTCTGAAGTTTTAAGGTTATGCTCCCCTGTTAGAATGAGTTGTAAACCTCTTTGTTAGGAAAATATGGGAATCTGGTTTATAGCATACTGGTATTGGCTTCCAATATAAGTACATCTGAAGTCAATAAGTGTACTGGTTCTGTTGGAGATTGACTGATTTCAAACTGATTAAGTTGAGCATATCATTTGTTGACCTAGTATTTCATACCTAAAAACAGCTGTCTTGGAAAAGTTTTCACATCACTATTTTGTTGGGATTTTATGTGATGGACAAAGACAATGTAATGTGTAGTTGCAAAGTTGAAGAAATCTGATTCCTGTTCTTCAAAACACATTACAAATGGCATGCTATTCAGTCAAATTGAGTCTATACTTCACAGAATCGCCTTTCACTGTAGATATTGTTTTGCAATCAAACTTAAAAAAATTTCCACAGTTTAATTTCTTACCAGTCTGGTGTTTTTTTCTGATTTTTATAAGGCTGTTGGTTCCCTATTGTTCTTGATTGATTAGTTACATGAACTTTGTGTATAAAGTTGAAAAGTTGAAGAGTTTTGTAGAGTACAAAAACAGTCAGAGAATGCTAAGAGGGTTCCTGTGGGCACTCTGTTCCAACAACAATGGCCACAAATTCAGATCTTCTAGACTATCATAAAAAAAACATCTTTTTTAAAATTAAAGCAACTGGGAACCTCAGATGCCTTGAGCTTATCATGTTATTAATAAAAGAAATGATGCAATACAATGGATAATTCAGAATTTGTGTTGTAGTGTGATACATGTAACTCAAATAACAGACTTTCAAGTTGTTTTGGCATTTGGGAGTGATTTAAACAAGCTGCACATAGATTTGTCATCCACCGAAACACAACTAGGCATTACAAAATGATGTATGACTGAAAAAGCAGTGTGCTGCAGTCCCAAAAAAGTTGTTCACACCTGTCTGAGTGTACAAGCCTTAATTGGTATGCAAACACAGCTTACACAAACTGACATCTGAAATGCCTTGATCTCTCCAACACAGACACCCTGAGTGGAAACAGCATGTGCTCTGAATTCTGTTATTTGTTCTGCTTTCATGTCAACTAGGGTTAAAAGACAACTTTTCTGAAATTGTCAAGACCTTTTTGGTTTGCTGTTGTAAAAAAATATTGTTTTGATCATATTGTGCTCCTCCCAGAGTATACTGGGGCAGCTATTGTTTTAGTCCTAATCAACAAAATTACATTTCAAAAAGTATCTACAAGTGTACAACTTGAGAGATAGACCTTGACACAAACTGCTAAACAGACCCTAACAACCTATATATATATATATATATATATATATATATATATATATATATATATATATATATATATATATATATATATATATATATATATATATATATATATATAAGATATTTGGCTGTTAGGGTCTGTTTAGCAGTTTGTGTCTAGCTCTATTTCTCAAGTTGTACACTATATATATATATATATATATATATATATATATATATATATATATATATATATATATATATATATATATATCATACAGTAAAAAAAAACTATTGTTAAAAACTTTTACAAATTTCAAGATAATGCCGTTATGATTTAAGATTATCTATTTTTTCCATTCTAAAGTTTAAACAAACCACTTTATGAGGCACAACTTGTTAGTACTAGGCTGCACCTCATTTTGACCTTAGAAGTTGTGTGTGAGCCCAAAAGATCAGCAGTTTCAACAATCATTACAAAGTCAAAATGGATTTAGTCTCCTTTCTTTTCCCATTTTTGTTGAAATTCAGCAAGTCATCTTCACCATGTCTACATGATTGGTTGATTCGTTGATTGGATTGGTGTTATTACTTACTTATTAGTGTTTACCAATTTAATAGGTGTACCTAATTAAGTGGGTAGTGAATGTATGTAGGAAATATAATCGAATATATTCTACAGGAGCTGCTAAATTTGATAGGTAACACATTTTCATTTTAGCATGTTTTGCTCTTGCCTTCTGTTAGAGGTATTTAAAAAAATATCTTAGAGAACCAAATTTAAAATGAAAGAAACAAATATGGTCCAGAACAAAGCACTTTTCTAATGCTTGTCTAAAACTGAAAGACATTTGTCATAGTTTACCCATCTGAATCTGCATTCAGCTCATTAAGTATCTCTGCATTGCCTTTCTCAAAGTCATCTGACAAACCTTGAGGTGCTTTTCTGAGTTGTCCCTCCCTGAATTCCTTCAGGTCAACTATGTAATAGCCTCCTACTAGTGGCTCCCTACAGCCACTACTTTAAAATCCCTGATTTGTGCTGCACCACACCTTCAGGCTGACAAATAAGCCCATCCTCTTTCACTTTTGCCTCACTTGACTCCAATTTCCCCCACTAGTCTGGCCATCAATACACCAGAAACCTCTCCTAAAGTGGAATAATCTTCCTCCTTAATTTAGATTTAAGAGAGCTCATAAATTTGACCAAATCATCCTCAAGCACTCTCCTCTGAAGTCTGCATGTTTTATTAGACACATCTGCACTCCAGAAGCCATTTAAACTGATATTTTGTGCAGATGTTATGTGTTAAATCTTAGTATTATTCTAAGTAGGTGAAAATTAAATTGAACAGAATTAGGAATGACCAAGTGCAACAATTCCTAAGCCTAAATAACAAAAAACACAAGTAGCTGTGGAATTTTTGAGGTTTTGCGCAAATATTCTCTAAATCCAACAAGACTGTTATTTTAACAAAATGTACAACTGTTTGACTGCGTGGGTAGGTGTGTTCAGACATGTTTCCATTCAACGTCATCAAGACATGCCTGGAGCAAAAACAGAAAAAAACTCAACTGGAATGATTAAGTTTGGCTCGATAAAATATCAAAATATCCATCATGTTCCAGGTTTGGAAACAGATGTGTCGAACTAAGTGCAGCTGAGGGATAATTGCTGAATCGCAAAAGGTTTGCATGCAGTTTTAGATAATTAATTTGATTCCCATAACAACCTGGGAAATAATTTACATAACACTAACACATGTAGTAAAAAAATTATACTACATGTTAACAGGTTAACATATAGAATTTTAGTGCCGGAGCCTCTGTTTCTCATTAGACATATTCAGATTTTTCAAAAAACATAAAACTTGAACATTTCCCATTTTGCTAGGTTGTAATTACAAAGTCACTGGGATCATTGTTTTTATTATTAGAATTTTATGAGATAAACAAACACAAAGCAGCGCATAATTGTCCTGGGAGTAAAACTCTTTACAATTGTCACATAAAGACAATCATAAGGTCAGTCTTCTTTCAACTAAAGAACTTTTCTAGGATTAAAGGACTAATGTGGTTTTGTTCTCACCACTTTTATAAACCTGACACGGAAGATCTTACCAGTGTAGATCTAACAACTACTTGTACTCCCAGCACAATTTCTGTGCCATGAGTACCCAAACTGACTGGTATTCCAGGCTAGAAAGAATGCTGAATGAAGAATTCTGCGCAAATGCTGCAGCTTTCTTTGCTGAGCTTGATATTAAGTTAAAAAAGAGTTTCATTCAAAAGTAGGTACAGTATTAACTGGTAACTGATTAACTCATTTCTCTTTAATGCAAGGTTTTCTAATTATGCAGCGTCACCTGCTCCATGCATATATGCACAAATGGTGTAGGTCTGTGTGCACTTCTTCTAGGGGGCATGGGGGGCATACACTGTGAGATTTTGGGCCCATTCTTAACCTATTTTCAAATCAAATCAAATCAAACTTTATTTATAAAGCGCTTTTCATAAAAGAAGTTGCATCACAAAGTGCTTTACAGATTAAAACATCCCCACATAAAACCACCTTCCCTTCCCTCCCCCACAGATTTAAAAGCATGATCACAGTTATACCCCCCTCCCCCCAACCCAACTCCCATGCACACACACAGTTAAAAGCAAAAGTAATAAAGGACATTGGGCCGAGTGCAGATGAAGGAAACGCCGTCAGAGAAGCCATTTGCCCCGGCAGCGGTAGATTAACAGCAGCCGCCAAGGCGATGACACAGTGCACGCAGTGGAGGCAAGGCCAAGACCCCCACCTCCACCCAAGCTCCACCTGGAGAGCACCCAAGCAGCCACAGCCGACTACCGCCCCCGGGGCAGAGAGCTCTCAAAGAGGAAACACTGGAACAAGGATGAAGATAAATTTAAGTTTAAAAATAAACTGTAAATTAATGTGCTAAGATTAAATAGTAAAACACTGATAAAAATATAATCATATAAAACATGCAGAGCAAATAAACAAACAGTAGTAAATAATAATCAGTTAAAAGCTAGGCTAAAAAGGTGAGTCTTGAGCCTGCTCTTAAAAACATGAACGTTCTCTGCAGCCCTGAGGTCCTCAGGCAGCCTGTTCCAGAGATGAGGGCCATAAAACTGGAAAGAGGCCTTGCCATGCGTGTGTGTCCTGACTTTTGGGGTGACAAGGAGACGGCTGCCAGAGGAGCGCAGAGAACGAAAGATTCATATAGTAAAAGCAGTTCTGAAAAATAAGAAGGCCATTAAGACAGATAAAAACCATTAAAAGAACCTTAAAATCGATCCTAAAACGTACGGGGAGCCAATGCAATGATTTTAAGACCGGTGTAATGTGCTCCCGCCTCCTGGTCTTCGTCAGGGCACGTGCTGCTGAACTTTGTAGTAGTTGTAAACCTGATATACTCTTTTTGGGAAGACCAGAAAACAGGGCATTACAGTAATCAATTCTACTGGAGATAAAAGCATGCATCAGTGTCTCCGTGTTGGCCCGAGAGAGAATGGGGCGGACTCTGGCAATGTTCTCAATGTTCTTTAGTTGATAAAAACCTGTTTTAGTAATATTTTTTATGTGAGGAATAAAAGTCAGATCAGAGTCAAAAATCACGCCCAGGTTCTTCACTTGTAAAGAAGGATTAAAAGACAGTGATTGTAGTTTTGGTAAAAGCTTCTCTCTCTGAGCCTCAGGACTGATGACTAAAACTTCAGTTTTGTCCTGGTTGAGTTGGAGAAAGTTTTCTGCCATCCAGGATTTGATGTCTAAAATGAAGTTAAAAAATGCATCCATTGGCCATGTGTCATCAGGAGACATGGAGATGTACAACTGTGTATCATCAGCATAACTGTGAAAGTTAACTCCATGTCTTCTGATGACGCCACCAAGAGGGAGCATATAAAGGTTAAAAAGCACTGGGCCTAAAATCGAACCCTGGGGCACACCACATGTAATCCTGTGGACCTTAGAAGAGCAGGTATCTAGACTTACCATAAAAGTCCTGTCTGTGAGGTCAGGCTGCTGTCGCAGGTCAGACGAGACAGCAGCCTGGTGACCGTCAGTTTGCTCACCAGGCTGCTTTCGCTTCTGACCCCAGCGCATGTTAACATGCTCATCTTTCAGTAGACTGGTGCTAAAGTTATATTTAGGTTACGGTTTCTTTTGTTTTTGTCTTTTTTACTCTATTAATGAGTCTAATTTATTGTTAGGTACGCTGATCTCTCTCATCCTCTTTCTCGACTCTTTTTGCCAAATGTAACACAAAACTATAAGACCTATATGTGTTATATATTTTTTTATCAAGTTGTTGTTTGAAATGATTTTTTTACTTTTTTGGAGAAGAAAAGAATATGAGCGTCAGTTGTGTTAATGAGTACCGTCTTCGGCTCCGCTGCTTATAGCGCATATTTTCTTTGTGCAACTACCGTGAATTAATTCTGTTTAACTGCCATGAGAGGTGTCCCACTTGTAATGAAGATCTCAATGAGGAAACACGCTATTTTTCTATTCTCACTGGATTTTAATATAGCCTATTAACACTGAATTTTAATATAAAAATATCAATTATTAATCAAAAATCGATCATTAATTCTCCCGAGGATCGATGAAGACAGTTAAATCGAATGCCCATCCCTACTGTTAATACACCCCTGTGCATATTGTAATGAAAAGTCAAACGGATGAATGCTTTCAATAATAAAGATTTATTGTCCCCAGCAATCCTCAAACCACACCCAAGTTTATGGTTATTGTCCCTAGCAATTTTAAAAACAAACCAATGCCCTTGACAACAAGTCTTGCCACATATGTTTATTTAGATTCATCTTGACATTGCTTTGATTTAAAACATTTCAGTGTAGCTCTGGCTGTTTGTTTAAAGTTGTTCTGCTAAAAGGTGAACATCCACCCTAGTCTCAAGGGATTTTGTAGCCTATAACATGTTGTCTTCCAAGATTGCCTTCTATTTACCTCTAGTCAAAATTTAGGAGGGTTCCAAAAAATGATATGAATACTTTTTTTTGTACAAGGCCCTGGGTAAATGTTTTGTGAGATAACATCAGATGCCCACAATAAAATTCTAACATTGCCTGTTTAAAAAAATAAAATTAAATAAACTAGTGATTTACACACCTACACATTTGTACCCAGAATGCTTTTGATGCTGTTCACTTTTTCAACACTAGAGAGCAGTAATATATCTCAAAGAGTAAAATGCGGTGGGGAAACCAGCAAGTATGAAAAATGGCAAAAGAAAAAGGATCAGGGTAACAAATTAGAAAAGTAAGATTTAAAGAAACCCAAGGGCACCAAATTTTTATACATTGGTCAAAAACAGCAATGTTGACAGGAAGGAGAGGAGAAAACTGAAGATAAAAGGCAACACAGAAGAGATGGATACTCTGACAAGAAGGCAAGGAGGAGAAGAAAAAAAGAGTAAAAAGCAAAGCAAAGGGATAATCAAATAAGATCAGATACAGAGAGGGGTGGATAAGAAACAATCTGTGTGGGATGTTAAAAAAAGGAAAACAGTAGATTGGGAGATAAATTAATGCACAGACGTGAGGGGATGTTCATAGTGAGGGCAGAGATAGGAAAGATATCTGATTTGAAAGTGTGTTTTTTTATCAGAATCTGGGCGTTATGCTGACAGCAAAGAAATAAATTATCTTTAGTCCCCCTCTGATCTGATTCATTTGTACTTTTTCATGTTTTGCCATTCGCTTTTTTGTTTCCCTCCCTTTGGGATTCTTTATACATTGCCTTTATAATTCTCTCTTACAAGTTGTTTTTTTAGGAAATTACAATCCTTCTTTTAAATAACCCTCATAAATCAAAGTTACATTCACAAAGTTGGAAAAATAAGGCATTAGTATGCTGCGAAGTATAAGGCATCCTCAGAACTAAAGCAATTTTTAAATCTTCGTTTTAGCATATGTGGGATGCTCAGGAGTTAAAACAACTGAAGCTGACACTGCAGCACTTGTCAAGGCTTTAACATAGTCTGACACATGATGAAGCGCCAGAGGGTTAAGTCGCGCAGACGTTTTGCAACACTCCTTGTCCCTAAACAGTTATGATATAAAATAGTTGCAGGATGTTGCACTAAGGTAATTTGCAATAGTATGTTCTTCTGACTTTGTTTATTCTCTAACTTTATAAACAGATCCTATACAGCAAAAAAATATGCCAAGCTCTCTTTTCTGCTTGTTACACTATAAAGACATCTTTTTAATGAAACAATGTTTGGGAGCTAGTTTTATTGCCCAACTTACTATGATTTTAAAGAATTTGAAGTGATCATATTCATACTCTCTAAAATACACCTTCAGTTTATCTTGGACTTTATTTCAGATCTTATAATGAAATGTAATTACGTGCTAAATTTGGCAACTAAGTCATTCCTCCTCTGCAACCCATGACACGGTTTAAATAACCGTCTAGAATCATCTCCAAAAACAACTTAAACTGTCTGATCTGATTCCTTTGGGGGAATTTAATAAGCAGGTCAAAAATATTGAGAAAATGGCGGTAGGCTCGTGCTTTTGTTTTAACCATAGTTGGTCATTGGATATTATCTTAAACATTTTGACACTGTACCTTAATATGTGTTAGTACTGTTTTTTAAGCAACCTCTATGATTTTATGTAATGTTTGAACAGATCTCTCAAGAAAATGAGAATTTATCAATGAAAGTTATACTGTGTAAATAATGGGCAAAAAAGAAGAGTAAGTCTTCTAATGCCAGACATCACAAAAAGAGTCTCAGATGTTTGTCACTTGTAATCTGGAATGTGTACTGAAGATGGAAAGCACACTTTTGATGACATTTTTTCTTGTTAGAATATGCCATGATAATGGAATAGTTTTTTAAAGACAATTTATGTTGTTAGGTTATGAGCAGTGCAGAGTGAGGCTCATTTTCAACCCTGGAGTTTCAGCAATCAGACCAGTCCACTTTATATCTCTACATATTTTTATTAAAGTCATGTAATTATAACCTTACATGTTAAAGCTACAAAAGCACAGTGTTCTGTAGAGCGTTCTAATATAGAGTATTTTTCAAAAAAAATAAAATAATTCCAATTCAGTGCAAATAAGGGTTAATTGCTTCGCAAGGTAGATTTATTTCAGCAAGCGTTCACATGTACATTATTCTTTACAACACATCCATTAACAATATCAGAATCTATATTTTTTTCTCCTGCCCCTGTAATTAGTCCCTGAGTAGACTCTGCTCTCTCTTTCACACTCCCTCCAATTTCCAGCACAAATCTCCCAATTTTACAAAGCCTTTGATTAATGCACGTCAGTTTTATTATTGTAGTGGTGAATCAGCTAGCATTGCAGGGCACTTTTCATATGGAGCAGTTCTTCACCATGCTCTTCATTATCTTAATACTAAAAATAGTCACTCAATAAGTAATCCTGCCTACTCTGAACTTGTGGGCTTATTTTGCTTGGTGCTGAATTTACTTTCTAACTCTGAGGAGCTACAAGACAAAGTTTCACACACAATTTATTGACTTGATGATTAATTAACCCGAATGGTTGTTTGCAGGCAAAGTTCAACGTGTTGTCTTACTCGTTTCATCGTCCTTGTTTGTTGTCACAAACCAGGAGTTTGTTTTAGTGAAAAAGTGGGCTATTTTTGCACAATTTGCAGCATCTGTTTGAGTTTTCCTCTTTTTCTCTTCACCCTTGCTCTTTAAACTTTCAAACACCACTGACTGAGTGCTCTGATGTGTTACGCCAAGGAGTGCTAAAAATAAAATTAAAAAAACGAGCTGGCAGAGGAGGCAGAGGAATGGCAAGCCTTTTCTGTAAAAACTCCATATTCTTGATATCTGTTGTGTCTGCCAACTGGTATAGGACTACACGGAACTAGTTAAACATGTTTGCCTACTAGTTGAACTTTTGCCAAACTAGTTCAGAAATACTCTTACTAGTAATCCATTTTTGCCTAGTTGCACCTTTGGCACACTAGTATGACTCGGTCTGCCTTAGTACACTGGCCCTTGCGGCCCAAACATCAGACAGGCCCACCGGGAATTGTCCCGGTTCTCCGGATAAGTCACTCCGGGCCTGTGAAATCCTGCCTGAGAATAAATAACTCTCGTTGCGTCTTCATTTTGTAAAATAGGGATTTTTTTTTTTTCCTTGGGGGCTAAACTTATACCCCTTCACGCACATTGATAGGCAATACTGTCAGTTTTTACTGTCAGTTTTTTAGGACAATCCCTGACATTAGAGTCACAATTGAGACACAGTATATTGCTGCACATAAGAGCCAGTGAACACAAGAACACAATGTATAAAACAAGGGAACATCAAAGGCAAAACCCATTTTTCATAGATTTCACAGTCTATGCCCTTCATTTCTTTAGGTAGTGCATCATATAATTGAACCTGTAAAAATTCAATTACCACTGTAAATTATGTTTATACTGAAAATACAGCAATTATAAGCTTTTTGCAATATACAAACAGTAACAATTTCTTTTTTTTTCTTTTTTTTTTCTTTTTTTTTTTACGTGTCCTGTTTGGCAGTGTGGAGCTCAGAATTGGTGTCTGAGTACCAAGTAGAAGCCCAACAGATTTACTTTCACAAGCGGAGCAGTACAGCTTTTGCTATAGTACTCCACTTGATTTATGTGTGAAAAATCTTTATTATGAATTGTTGGGGTTTTTATTTCCTGATGTTATGGACACGGAGACGGAAAATTAAGGAGAAGAAAGAAGGAAGATGAAGAAGAGAGGTAGGAAACAAAATGTCATGAGAGAGGGTGAGTTGAAAATACAAGAGAGGAAGGGGAACAAAGAAAACACAGGAAAACATTGAAGTCTGCCTCCATACCCACAGGACGGCAGAGAGAGGGGGAAAAACAAAACACGAAAAAGGAACATCGACAAAACCAACCAAACATTGTGAACTTAAGAATTACACAACCACATCACACAAAAATAGATATAAAAATACAACAACAATGTCACAGAAAAACTCATGGTAACGATTAATCAAGCTCTAGTAATGATAACCTCAGCCCAAGAATATATCCTTAAACACCAGAGACCCCACATCTATGTGTGTGTGTTAGCATGCTGGTGCATATAAGGTTTCTCCATAAGAGTGTTCGATAGTTGGTGTGAGAAGACATCAATCCGTCCCCCAGGAATCGATGCAGACATGAAGGAGATCGGAGCAAAGACGTCCAAAGGACCGCCAGAGCCCCAGGCGGACCCGGGCGGGGCCGACCGCATCCCCCAAGAGAGGAGAAAAGGAGAACCCCAGGGGAACATCCAGCGGCCACTATGCAGGGGCCCGGGGGGCAGCAGTGACGAGCCCACGGGCTCCGCCGGCAACCGGCCGCGCCAGGGCAGGCCGGTCAACGGACCGGGGGAGCCGGGTCACTGTCACTGCAGTTTTAGACTTCTTACACCCCTTTATCACCTGCGTGTTTAGTAGTTATTAGAGCGATCTGCTGAAACGTGAATAATAGGCAAACACCAGCTTCTGGCAGCATTCCTAAAGAAATATTAGCCAACTCCTCATGGGCAAAGGCCTTCCGTTTTTTTATATCCTCAGGGCTCCCTTCTCAAATCACAGCAAAAATTGCTAATGATGTTCAAGTCAAGCAACTATGATGGCCACTGTATTTTTTTTCAGGACTTCTTCTGAAAACAAGCCTCAGCAGACTTTGAGATTTGCTTGAAATCATTGCTAATGTCTAATGACGCCTAGTCTTCAGCTTCCTCACAGATGGAATGGGATTTTCTCCCAGACTCGATTGAATCTATGCTGCTTTCCACATGACACAGATTGATACATGATGCAAGAGTGCCTTAATAAATCAAAGCAGCGCCCTTCAATAAGGCAGGGTTTTCTTTTTAGCATATCTTTATTTTTCCTCCTCCAGAAATACAGATGACCTTTAGACCTAAAGAGTTGAAGATTTGATTCATTGCTCCACAGAAAGGATTCAAAAGTCCTCTTTTACTTATTTCTACAATTGTAAGCAAATTGGAGTCAATGTTTCTTGTGTTTTTGGGTTGGTAGGGTGTACATCTTATGGGTACGGGCATGTTTCCCCACAGTGTTTAGTGTATTATTTTCCTTACTGTGAAAACTGAAACCTCAATGGCTGGAGCCACCATAACTTGCTTCAGGCTCGCCTCTGCACCTGTGACGGTCATGCCCTCCAGGGACTAGAACCGTACACTGCATCCAGTTGGGGTTCCCAGCTGGGGTTCCCAGCTGGACCTGGCCAATGCGGACCAGACCGTGGAGGACGTGCTAGAATTGGACTATAAGGACGAGCTCAAGGACACCAATGGGCTCCTCATATCAGAAGATAACTAGAAGGAAGATGTGTTCCTGCCCACCGCCCAGGCTTCACAGCCAGGTGCCTCATCCTCTCCCCGGGATGGAGCGGCCTCCCCGGCCTCACAGCTGGACATGCAGTCCGTATGCAAATGCGCTGTGTCCAGGCTGAACATCCCATGGCCGACCATCGTAACTGAGACCCTCAGGTCCCATTATAAGGTAAAGAAGTTGTCTCGGTTCACAAGCACGGCGAAGCCGCTCCTTCCAGTCTTCCCGGAGCTCCTTGAGGAGGTGAAAACCTCCTGGGCCGACCGCCCTTCAGTGGAAAGACCCTTCTATAAGGGGCCTCTTCGCTGGATTTTGAGGGCATGGAGAAGGCTTGCATGCTCTGGATGCCGCCCAGAGAGCCACTAGTGGCAGCACACCTGCACCCACGCCTGTCTGCGACATCCTCCAGAACCCTCAAGGACTGACAGATGCGGGCTGAGGTTTGGACGTCGAGCTGGTCACACCAGCTTCACCAAAACGTGACAAGCACTCATGTTATGTTCAAACAATAAACCACATGTGCTGTTTTCCCAAAATAAATGTTTCGCTGTCGCATCCAGACACAAAGTCAAGGGCGCAGCTGAAATCATTAAACATGAGCAGTGCGATTCGGGGACACCCCCTCGTGGCAGTTCTGGCGGCCTACAGGGTTCCCCATTGTGCAGAGTCGGTTGTTGCGCTAAGTGCTCGTGCATGCGCAGTGAGAGACGTGAGCACCTCCCCATTGTACCCACTAAAGGGCTCTGTTGCACCATGTGTGGCAGCTTTGAGAGCCGTGTCCCCGCTTTCCATGGATATGCAGGAATGACTTTGGCTTCAGACTGGGTGCTAAAATCGTTTTTGGGAGGTCACAGGCTTCAGGTCGCCTCAGTTCCTCCTATAACAAGCAATATGCGTAGTACCTCCCGATCAGGCTCAGAGTGGCTTCTAATCCAGGTATTTTCTGGTCCTCAAACGGGGAGGGAGGAGAATTTGCCCAATCATGGATCTAAGAGCTCTGAACCGATGCCTCAGAAAATACAAGTTCAGAATGCTTACACACCCATCCCTTCTGCGTCTGATATGTCAGGGCGATTGGTTCACTTCAAACAATCTGAAAGACGCGTACTTTCATATTCCCGTGTACCCCCCAACAGGAAATGTCTGAGATTTGCCTTTCAGGGAATCTGTTACGGATACACCGTACTTCCCTTCGGTCTCTTCCTGAGTTCGAGGGTGTTTGTGCAGTGTACAGAGGCAGCGATCGCACCGTTGAGACGGAGGGGCATCCGGCTGGCTACATATTTGGACGACTGGCTCCTGCTGGCACGGTTCAGGCAGGAGGCTGCGTCTAAAACACGAATAGTGATTCAACATTTGTGTGGCCTGGGTTTCAGAATAAACCGTAAAAAAAGCATGTTATTCCCCTCACAGAAAATAACTTTTCTGGCATTGGATCTGAACTCAGAAAGCATATACTGCCCGCCTCTCTGTGCCGCGTGGAGACGCACTCCGATCCTGTCTCGTGCGGTTTCGCCTCTATCGGTTGGTGCGGTTCGGGCTCTGCCTTCGACTGCTTGGCCTGATGGCATCATCCATTTTGGTGGTACCATTAGGCCGCCTATACATGAGGGATGTTCAGCAATGGGTGGCAGCCCTGAAACTGTCTCCAGTGCACCACAGAGTGAGCAGGATGAAGGCTAACAAGGAGTGAGTTATGGCGCTCCGTTGTTGGCATCACCCGTCCTTTCTGGCATGGGGAGTGCCCTTAGGGGTGGTCCTTTCCATGAGCGTACACTCCGGGGAACACACATAAATTATTTTGAGCTCCTCGCTGTCTTTCTAGTCATGAGGCACTTCCTGCCGTTCCTCACTGGCTATCATGTCCTGGTGAGAACAGACAGCACCTCCACTGTGGCCCACATAAATCACCAAAAGGGGGCTACGCTCCCGCCAGTTACACATGTTGGCACGCAGACTGATCCTATGGTGCAGCAGGCGTTTCCTCTCAAACAGAGCCACCCAATTCCCGGGTGTCCTGAATCGGGGAGCGGACCTGTTGTCGAGGGGGACACTCCTGTATGGGGACTGGCCTATGCATCCAGCTATAGTGGAGCAGATCTGGATTCAGTGCGGCCGGGCAGGGGTGGATCTGTTTGCATCCAGAGAGAATGCTCTGTGCCCTCTGTTCTTCTCAATATGCGATCAGGACACTCCGCTTGGCGTGAATGCGCTGGCGCACGAGTTGCCACAGGACCTGCTTTATGCTTTCCCCCTAGTGGCCCTGATACCCCCTACCCTGCTCAGGGTACGGGCTCAGCGCCATATGCTCATTTTAGTGGCCCCCCCATTGGCCCGCCATGCAATGGTTGGTGGACATTTTTCAGTTCCTGAAGGACCAACGTTGTCTAAGGTGGTCTCAGGCAGGGGGACAATTTTCCACCCACATCCTGAGCGCCTAGCCCTGTGGGCCTGGCCCATGAGTGCCACAGCTTAGAGGCAGCAGGGCTGCCCCAAACAGTCATTCAGACTATTCAGAATGCTAGGGCTCCCTCCACTAGGTCCCTGCACAACTCTAAATGGCGGGTGTTTGAGGCCTGGTGCCAGAATAGGGATGTTCTGTCTTTTCAGTGCTGGTGGAAGCTATTTTGTCTTTTTTGCAAGAGTTGCTGGACAAAAAGAAGGCATTCTCCACAATTAAGCAGTACCTGGCAACGATTTCTGCCTGCCACGTGGGTTTTTGGGGAAGGCTGGTAAGTCAACACCCCCTGGTGTGCAGGTTTATGAAGGGAGCACGGAGCCTTCTCCCCATGTCTTGGGCTTTGGTGCCCTCTTGGGATCTGTCCGTGTTGCTGAAAGGTCTTCAGGGGCCTCCATTTGAACCGGTGGATAACTTTGAGCTTAAAACTCTGTCATTTAAAGTGGTGTTGCTCCTTGCTCTGGTGTCAGCCAAACGGGTCAGTGATATGCAGGTGCTCTTGGTGCACTCATCCTGCATCCATTTTGCACCAGGGGACACAAGGGTGTCTCTGAAACCCAACCCGGTCTTTGTACCTAAAGTGGTGGGCTCTTTTTCTCTTACTGTTCTCCCCACCACCTTTTTCCTCGCCTGAGGAGGAGCGGCTACATAAGCTGTGTCCAGTTCGTGCCCTGAGGGCATATGTGGACAGGACAAAGGACCTTCGTAAGGGCGACCAGCTCTTTGTGTCATGGGGCGGACCCTGTAAGGGCAAGCCCATCACAAAGCAGTGGCTTTCCCACTGGATTGTAGAGGCTATAGGGTTGGCTTATTCCTGCCAGGGCCTGCAGGCTCCGGTTGGGCTTAGGCCCCATTCCACCCGGGGCCTGTCTGCTTCCTGGGCCCTCTTTAGGGGGCTATCTGTCTAGGAGATTTGTGCTGCATCTCCACTCGCTTTTGCTTGATTGTATAAGCTGGATGTCTTGGCTCCTGCTATGACCCACGCTGTTCTGGGTGTGGGGTCCTCAGCGGGCCAGGACTTCATCCTGTGAGTGTTGGTGGTTGCTAGATAAGCTGTCTGGATATACGGGAGTCTCGATATCCCATAGTGAGACATCGAAATGAATGTTATGAAAGAGATCTTTAGGTTACTGCGGTAACCCTGGTTCTCTAAGTCACATGAGTGAGATGTCTCACCCGACAACCCTTCTTCCTGGGCAAAGCAAGGAGAGGTGTTTATCTTGAAAGGCGCTGCATAGGGACGTATGCTACTTATAGAGGCATGTGACGTGGTCTCCACGATCACCAGCCAATCAGGATTGTCGTAATGAGATAAGTGCTTCCGAGGAATCCGCAGAGGGGCGCATCCAATAGTGAGACATCTCACTCATGTTAATCAGAGAACCGGGGTTACGACAGTTACCTAAAGTTCCTGTAGGAAATTTAGGTCCAAAACATCTCTGGGCTGCTTTAAAAATGCGTCAGAAAGGTTCCATTATTTTATAAATGCTACAAAATACCATTCTTTTTTCAAGCTTCTATAAAACATTTTCTTTTCCAGAGGCACATTATCAGACACCTTGAGGTGAAATCACTCATCACATCCATTTTGTGATAGGGTGAGGATATGCCTCTTCAAAAACAGTGAGATTTCCTGCAGCCAACTGTTCTCTCTGCAGCTGCCAGTGCTCCTCAGACCTGCGGTGAGGCAGTGCCACACTTCTGCTTCGTTTTACCTCCAGCACGCCAACAAGTAATATTAAACCCTGCTGATCATTTATCTCCTCAGAAAAAAGGCTGATGGGAAGATTGACCTTGCTGATAGTCATCTGACAACTTGGCTGTCCATCAAACAATGTCAGCGTGTTAGAGAGGGAAATGCAAGATGAGCCCTACTCTTACATGATTTCTGATTTCTGAGAAATGTATGAAGAGAACCCACAAGCATACGGTCTGCACACACAGACAAGAAATATTTCAGCTATATATATATATATAGCTGAAATATATAGATAGATAGATAGATAGATAGATAGATAGATAGATAGATAGATAGATAGATAGATAGATAGATAGATAGATAGATAGATAGATAGATAGATAGATAGATAGATAGATAGATAGATAGATAGATAGATAGATAGATAGATAGATAGATAGATAGATAGATATTGTCACTGATACACAGACAGTGTCAATGATGCATATTTTATGTCTATTTATGTTTACAGCTCAGGATTTAATCGAAAATGTTTTGTTTTTTTTATCTAACTTTTTTGCTTATTAGTACATTGTAAAAATGATCTGCTTTTTAAAAACTTTTTTAAATGATTTAAATGTAACCTCAAGTGCAGAAAAAATTAAGAAGCTATCAGAAAACAAATTATCAGTACAATTATTTTTAAAAAGCCTGATCAAGAATGTTGTTGTTTTTTAGGTTGCCAGCAGAAAGTCTTTTTTTAGGTTGCCAGCAGAAAGTCTTTTCTCTTTTTAAAAAGAGACAGTCAGCAAACTTGGATCTAAATGAACCACAAGAATATTGAAACAATATTCTTTTAACATAAGCGATTAAAGTACAAATCCTTCTCCATGATGAATAGTGCCAAATTTGGCAAAAATCAAACAAAGCATCACAGGCACTTACATCCCCAACCTCAAGCAAAATTTTACTATAAAGACAGAAAATGATGCTTTGCCTTCTGTCTAAATGTGTAAATCTGTGTGTGTGTCTCTATGTGTGTAAATCTGTGGGGAAAAAGTGAAAAGCTAAAGCTGTCAACATGTAGATGATTGCTGATAAGTCAGTGCACTTGAAAAGATCAAATGGCTAACCAAGTCTGACTTTCAATCTGTTCATGAAACTGTCTCGACAGGCTATATGGGCAACAAAACTTCAAATTACAACAAACAATTCAGGGCTAAATAAAGACTTTTACTGGGTGTTCGGAATAACCATAAAACTGTCAGTGGTTATTCATTGTTTGAGGGGACAAGCACGGTTGTCGAGGAGTGATGATTTGGGATTGCTTTGCAGCCACAGGACCTGGGCACCTTCCTGCTATTAAGCTGACCATGAACTCTTTATAATAATAATAATAATAATAATAATAATAATAATAATAATAATAATAATAATAATAATAATAATAATAATACATTTTATTTAAAAGCCGTCTTTCTGACACTCAAGATCACCTTACATACAGACATACATAAAGTTACACACAAAAGAATGTTAGAATAATGCAACAAATAGATAAAATAGATTAAAATCACAGATAAATGGATGTTACAATGAATAGGCTTGTTTAGGCAAGGCAAGGCAAGGCAAGGCAATTTTATTTGTATAGCACACTTTCAACAGCAGGGTAATTCAAGGTGCTTTACATGATTTGGTGATTTAAAAGAAACACATAAAAGAAACACACATTACACATGATACACAATAAAGCAAGAGAAAAATAAAAAAAAGCAAGAGAGCATGAACACATTTCATACATATAACATCAAGCATTTACTCAAAGGCAATTCTAAACAGATGGGTTTTTAGTCTCGATTTAAAGCAGTTCAGAGTTTCAGCAGCTCTACACTCGTCAGGAAGTCTGTTCCAGATAAGGGGAGCATAGAAACTGAAAGCTGCTTCTCCATGTTTAGTTCTGAGTCTAGGGATGTTTAGTAGGCTAGAGTTGGAGGACCTGAGTGGTCTTGGTGGTTGGTACCATGACAACATGTCTTCAACATATTTTGGTGCTAAGCCATGTAATGATTTATAAACTAGTAAAAGTATTTTAAAGTCTATTCTCTGAGCTACAGGGAGCCAGTGTAAGGACTTTAAACAGTTAGATTTTGAGTCCATAGTCTGTCCAACAGTTTGAGCCTAGTTGAAATTGGACCATCAACAGGACGGACATCTCAAACACAGCTGGAAATCCAAAAAGAATCGAATCACAGTCCAGACCTAAACCTCATTGAAATGTTGTGACAGGAGCTTAAGAGACTAAATTCATTTCGATTTTCAATTAAGTTTATTTATATAGAGCCAATTCACAACAGATGTCATCTCAAGGTACTTTACAAGAAACGTCATTTCAACACAATCATACAAACATTCCAATTAATTTAAAGTTTCTGTTAGTTTCCTATTTAAGGATTCCCAGCAGATTGCATTGACTCATTGACTTGAGGTTGCGTCCCATTGATGCAGACTTCCAACCATAGCAATCCCTCAGCAATCCCTCATACTGAGCAAGCATGTGGTGACAGTGGAGAGTAATAACTCCCCTTTAACAGGAAGAAACCTTCAGCAGAACCTGGCTCAGTATGTACGGTCTTCTGCCATGACCGTCTGGGGATTTAAGAAGATACAGCAGAGACACAGAAAGAACAGAAGATCTGAAATGAGAGTACTTTCTATATTAAAGAAAGTAAAAAGTTGATAACAGGACACAGGGGATGTTCAGCCACCAAGGCCATCATCCCAGACACCCCCCCGTCCAACAGGGACAATGAATGCAAATCTCAACAAATTGAAGCCCCGTCCCAAAGAAGAGTGGTTTGAAATTCTTGCAGTGATGAGTGTAACTGATAAAGCCATACAGAAAACAATTCAATCAGCTAAAGGTTTTCCCACATTTTTCTATTTCAGCTTTGTTTGTTTTTGAACCAAAATCATAGTGGGGCTTTTTGTGTTTTTGCACACTTTGTGTTCAGAATTTTGTAGAAATCTGATAATTTTTATTGTGTCCCACTATGTAAAACCCTAGAATTAAAATGGGATGTACTTCTATTACATTCCATTACAATAAATTGATTTATATTATCTGAATTTTAATCTGACAATACTGAATTTAACTGTAACAGACTGAACTGGACTGTATGCAGTTGGACTTGAATGGCCAACTTTGTATGGAGACACGATGGCTGAGAGAAGCGAGCCAACAGATTACCCAGTCAGATTAAAGATCTGGTAAAGTTCTGATATAGGAAATGCGTGTATTGGTTACAAAGCAGCACTATATGAATACACTGAATAACAAAACTGACTGAACTAATAAACAGATGAATTTTTAAATGACTAATGCCATAAAAATTAAGATTTCCTCTAAACTGTATAATGTGTGTTCATTTTCAGTAACTCATAATTCCAAAAGCCACTTCATGATTTGTCAGTTGTTAAATAGTGCATATCAAACCTGTCAGAACCACAAATAGCATTTGAAAGAAGGAGAAAAAAGAATGGCACTGCTTTCATTATGCTTTTACTGTCTGTCTAACATGTCAAATACAGCTCATTTGTTAGTACGGAATGCATACCTGTCTCAACTTTCATAACTAATTTGTTTCATAATTAATTTGTCATCTCACAGGGGGAAGGAATTATGTGAATGAGCTGGAAAGACAAGAACAGAGCATAAGTGAATGCAGTTGTTTTGAAAAGTTTTTTTTGACAGGTCAACTGCCAGTGTTGATCTGAGAGCATTTATATATATAAAAAAAATAATACAAATAATACATAAAATATCATGATTAGATTTTAGTTTTGCATTTGACAAGAGATTCAGTTAGGAGCCCTGAAAGCCGGCCTGAGGAAATAACACCTTTTCAAGTGAACTACGTACAGTTTTTAATTATAGTAGGCAGTTTTGTCATCTTGTGGTTTCTTTTTCACCCACTGATATTCCTGTATAAAAACACAGCTACAGAGGTTCATTTTTATATGTTTTGTCATTATTTGATTATCTAAATGTAAAGTAATATTAAGTTTCACTATGTTCACCTGCGATGGACTGGCACCCTGTCCAGGGTGTACCCCGCCTCTCGCCCCGTGACTGCTGGAGATAGGCCCCAACCACCCCGCAACCCTGCATAGGATGGACAAGTACAGATATGGATGGATGGATGAATATCTATTCATACAAACACACAAATCTGAACTGAAGTGGGGGGGGTTTTATATGGAACTTCTCATTATTTTAATGAAATTAAATAGTTAACTTTGCCTCTGAAAGGTTCTATATAAAATTAATCAGAACTATTGGATGCTATATTTTGACATAAGCAGGTAAACTAGATCATGGCTCGTTGTTCTGTCAAAAACAGCTAAGAAACTGATGTTTTCCAATGTTCACAGAGCCACCACATATTCCCATCGTTATAACATTTGAAAAATCTTTTCCAGCACAAGCTTGATCTTCCCTGTGGAATATTCTGAGTTTCTATAGTGGACCACAGTGCCTGACAGTCAATATACACAGATTATGGGATTTGTATGGTTCTCTCAGAGTGTTTGTGAACACTTTGTACAATGCCAACATTTTCAGCCTCTGATGTGTATTCATATATGTGTTGTTTCCCTTAGGATCTTCAAATGTCAGCCTGGATATACAGTTAAGCCAACAATAATTCATACCCCTGGCTGAGTTATGTTTAAAGTAATTGTTTAACTTAATCCAACATGTTTCATCTGACTATAACATTTTTGAGTGGCCCAATCATTGTCCTGACTTAAATCCGGAAAAGAATCTTTAGGGAAAGCTAAAGATTAGATTAAAGACAAAGAAACTCTCCAACCTTAGAGCACATCACCAAAATTACATCAAAGTATCAGTGAAAACCTGTAAAAAAAAGCTGGTCAGCAATTATAAAAATGTCTTGATTGCTATATTATCAATAAAGAGTTCTCCATTGATTACTAAGAAGAGTATAACGTTTTGATATGTCAACTTTTATTCAAATGTAAAAAAGAAGAAAAAACTTTGTTAATCAAGTTAATACTTTTGTTACATTGTTTTATCTTTTGAGAGATCCTGTCTCATTTCCTATCTGGTCATGTTATTTCACTGGTGCTATTTTCATTTACCTGGATATTTGTGAGTACAGCAAAGACAGGACAAGATATACAGAGATGTTTAAACTATTGCATAACAGCCAGCTTTGTACATGATCACTAGAATCGCTAAAATCCTCAATTGCTTGTAACTATATTTTACCCTCATCTTAAATGGATAAGCCTTCCCCATAGCTCATAAAGTTTAAATTCCATAGCAGGATTATTTGGGATTGTTAGTTAACACAGTGTTCAAACTGATCCAAGTCCAGATAGCTGGTTACATAGGCAAGAGCTTGAATTACGATAGGCAAAGAGTATTCATTAAAACAAAACAGTTAAAATGACAATAAAGAGTTAACCAATAAGAGAACAGTATTTTCTTTTACCCTAACAGTTCCAAAAGCCAATTGTGGAAACCATAGTAACATGCCCCGCCCGTACCCCAGCGAGTAGCGCTCAAGGACCATCACCAGACTGTGGGACAGTAGTACTAAGAGGATCGAAATGATTAAAAAAGGCAGTTTTTATAGGAAGATCTTTTGTCATGTCAATGTTTATGTTTTCTTGCAATGCGTCATGGTACTGTGTGGCAGGAAGCAGCGTATTTTACCTGTAATTCTATTGTTTTGCATCTTTCGAGGAAGATTTAGCAAAGCTGATGGTTCATTCTTGATGTGTGAATAATTGTACCGCTTGTTGGGGGCCTGATAAAAGTTTTTTTTCGAATTCTGTCCGAAAAGGATCACAGAAAACGAAAGAGATGGCTCCGGGAAATAAGGAGATTAAACCTGGACGATCCGAAGAAAGCCTGGATTCCTGCAGTGTTCATTTCTAGATTCCTATAATTTCGGATCAAAACATCTATTCTTTCACCTAAATCATATTGACAGAGTGTCCACGTCTTTTTAACCTTATAAGAATTTAAAAATATATCGTGGAGCCGTGCTTTGATACCTGCAAGCTTCACTGGTACGTGCAGCAGTTGTTAGTCCTATCCTGACAGCTGCTTCTACTTTGAACATTAAAGCCGCTATATGACTGCATGTTTCTCCGAGACTGAATTTAAAAGAAGAATGGTGTAAGCGGTGATATTCTGTTTTTCACCTTAGACCAGACACCATAAGAATTATTATGTTACTGTACTAAAATTGTACAAAAGCAACTACATTTCCAAAACTAAATAAGGACACTGATCAATGAAGATTTACCCAGCTTTTCAGTCGCAGTGAGCAGTGAGGATTTTGCCATTCTCTTTAGCAATCACGCATGGGAGATGTGAATCATGCTGAGACTCTGCTTGGCCAGGTCTGACCTCTGCTTTCAGGAAGACCACAGCTTTCTGTTTTGTAAAAGAGATTGGCCCAACTTTTCTTGAAATAAAGTAATCATAGGCCTCCAGACTTTTGAAAGCCTTTAAATTGTCATGAGTAAATGGTCCAGGGCTTTCTATTTGGTAGGAATAAATGTCTTCCCAGCAGATTTGTGGCCAAGATGCCGGTTAATCGGACCAACGTTTTTGATCATCCCAGATCTCATATGGGCTTTGAATAATCTCGATTCTGTCATCAATGCAGATTTAAGCTTCTCTGTAAACCTTTTCCTGTCTTCAGACGTTAAAGTGTATATATTGGGGATTTCCCCCACTAACTCTCTTAAAAACATTTGTCGCCTTTATACCGCCTGCCATTTTTGTTTGTTTTCTTGCACCCAACCGCCCGAGAATGCGCACAACGATGTCAACAAAGATCCTCCTATAAGCGACAGAGAAGGCGATGAGATGATGTGTTAATTAAGAACACTGTCATCCACTGACATATTCTTTGGAAAATTTGGAAAATCAGGAAAAAGAAGAAGTGATGAAGAATTGTGGATGATGATGAGCAGATTGTTTGCTGCACAGCTTGAGTGTAGCAGTAGCAGCAGCAGCTCAGACTGGGTTTATCCTGTGTGTAACCCAGCATTGTGGGGGACAGTTAATGAAAATACTCGCGCTGTTATTAATGATTGTGGAACTGCTGCTTTTCATAATCGGGCGACATAGATATCCAGTTAGCACACTGATCATTCCATCAGTGTGCTAGCATCAGCAACTGGTAGCAGGACAGAAGGCTAAAACAGCTGGAGGGAGAGGACTGGCGGGAGGTTCTGCTCAGGCAGGTTGTTGCTGTCATTCAGTTTTTAGGTGACAGGCCTGGTTTTCTGTGCTGATGATGAATTACTTGGATCTCCACACAGTGGTAACTTTCTTGGGATTTTGGAATTTATCTGTCAGTTTGGTAATTTTCTCAGTGAGCACATGAAAATGTGGAGAGAAAGGCTGGGGCAGCACATCATGGAGGACAGAGTCAAAACTAAGGATACACTGATCTAAAGATTTGCGCCAATACCGATATTTGATATTATTATTGCTGATATGGCCAATAATCAATATTTGCAATGTTATAAATATTACATAAATCTATTGCAAAGATGGAAATAAACTGCTATTTTTAATATTGGCTCACTTTCAGTTATCAGACTGATACCGATATGTTAAAAATGACCAACATTGACTGATATCGGTGTTATTGCCAATATATTGTCCATTCCTAGACAAAAGCCATGTTCTCGTGGTTTTAGTTATGAGAAACAGAAAGCAGGACAAAAACATGAGTTCTGAGAGACAGATACAGGTTTATTAAACACATCATTATGTAAAAGGAAAAACATTATTTTAAATTTGCATTTATTTGCCAATTATGATCAAATGCTTTTAAGTATAGGTCAAGTTTACTTAAACTGATTGCACCTTTATTAATAAGAAAGTAAAAGAATATATGGGGAAGACAGGCAAAGACACAGAAGGGCAGCACTGGAGACCGGGGAAGCAAAAGAACTCAAAGAGCGCTTTGAGACAAGACGAGGAGAAGCAGGAACTGTGAGAGGAGGAGAGACAGGAAAGAAAAATTTAAGTGAGTTGATTAAGTTATGGAACAATCTGAATTGTAGTACTGGCCTGGTGGAGATGAGATCAAGCAGGACTTGTTTACATAGACAAGGGAGTTACACCACTGTGTTTTATCCCCAGATGAGAACTGTAGTTTTACGAGAATGTGGGGGAAGTTTAAATTATCTAACTTTTTTGACAGGGGGGGCTTTAAACCCTTTGTACCCAGGGGCCTCTGGTGTCATAATCCGGCCCTGACTACGACTGCTTTACATGGTATACACTTTCTTATTGTTGAACATTTGTCTGCCGTTGCAGACAAGACATATTTTGTTTCTTGAAAAAAGTCCCAGAAGATAAAAGTACCAAAAAGCTTTGGTGGATTAGATTTGATAAGGCATTTTGTTCTGAAACAGAGCCTTAGTCGACTATACACTTATCACATTTTATCTGTCTTGCAAGGTTTCCACGCACGCACACACAAACAATAAATAAATACATAAAATCACATGAATTATTTGAACCTTTTTCAAAACCATGAGTTTACACACATAACTTTAACATTTGGGAGAGCTAACTTTAAACTGTATGTTCTGTGTGAAAAGTTTTGGACATCTTTTCCAAGCTTCTCACAATAGTGTCATTTCTGTTTGAACCACATGCACAGAAATCTCAGGAGAAAGGTTTATTCAAATGAGGATGAATGTGCATCCGGGAGGTACTGGGAAACTGCAGGGAGCTGCTGGGGACTGGGAGCTGGAGCACTGAAATGATACAGACAATGAGTTGAGGAAAACAGACAGAGAATATGTATGAATAAATGCTTACAGGAATTATGAAGTGGAAGCGCCAGAGGAGAGTGAGTGGAGCTGGTTTGGTGGCTGATCCAAAGGCTGGAGGTGAGCTGAGAAGGTGAGTTAGGGATTTGGTAATAAGATAGATCTTGTTGAGTGAGTTTCTTACATAGAGAAGTTGGAGGGCAGACAGGAAGCACACTGATGATGATGGTGATGACTGAATCCAGAGAAGGTGAGTGTGGCGATCTGCAGCAGGAGGAAGTAGACGGAACGGGGAAGCCAGTAAGCAATCGTGGAGATAAAACCTGATATTCCTTGAAAGGAGGAATGGATCTGGAGACGAGGAATCTGGAGCTCAGGAGCGAGAGGACTTGAAACAGGCACTTGGAGGAGGAGGACAAGGAAAAGGTAAGCCTCAGGAGTAACATGGGATATAACTGGGAGATTCACAGAGGGCTAGAAATGTTACCATGAAAGACAAACACTCAGGCAAGGAGTGGCTTGCTTTTTGGTTTCAGTTCCCTTAATCCTCCTGCTGCTCTTCTGATGAGATGCAGAAGCACATCTGCAAATCACCACCCACCGGAGCTGAGACTGGTGCCTCCACTGCACCCTCCAGCGGATCACCTGTGGAACTGATGTTAAATCACAACCACCCCACAGACCAAACCTCCAGATTCAAAACAAATAGTTTGTCAAACTTTTGGCCCATTCTTCCCGACAGAAACAATATAACAGTAATTTCTTTGTTTTCCCACTGCCTTGCTCCCACACATCTTTTCAGCTCTACAGCCAAAAATTTCTTTCATGGAACTGTGATCAGGCCGTTGTGATGGCCACTCCAAAACACTTTTTGTCCTTAAGTAACTTGGAAATTAATTTGTCCCCATGCTAAGTGTCATTGTTTAATGTTACCCATTAGTGCCCAAACGTTGAATTCTGTTTTAAGGTTTTGAGATGTTGCCTCAACATTTCACATAAGGTCTGTTTATTATGCCATCTATTTTGTGAAGTGCAGTAGTCCCTCCTGCAGCACAACAACCACATAGTATGATGCTGTCACACCGGTACCTCATAGTTAGGATGGTGTTCTGAATGTTGAAAGCTTTCTCTTTTTTCCTCTAAATATATTAGCGGTCAGTATGGCGAAATCTTTAATATCAGTTTCACCATACCAGAACATGACCTCAAAAGTAAAGTTTTTGCAATCTGGCTTTTCATGTCGAGTGGCCATTCAGTTTTTTTTGGCATAGGACTTTTTTGACTGTGGATAATAACAGTCTTAGCTTTAGCCAGAATCTTTACAAGATCTTCTGCTTTTGTTCTTGGGTTAATACATACATTTCACACCAAAACAAGTTAATCTCTGGGAAGCACAACCGGTCTCCCTCTTGAACTGTATGACACCTGAATATTTCCTGTTTACAGATGAATATGGCACCTTCAGGCATCTGGAAACTACACTGGATGAACAAGATTTATGGAGGTCCACAATTCTATTCCTGATATTTAGACTGATTCATTTAAGTTGTTCAATGATGTCCCCAAAGACACAATGTTTTTGAGGCATATGCTTTAAGATGCATCCACAGCTGTGTTTTCATTTAACTTACATGGTGGGAATTAACCTATCAGAAGGTCACAATCCCATGAACACCGTGAACACATAGTAATCTTAGAGTTTATAACCTTCTAAATTTGAAGAAAGTAATACAAAAATCTCAACCTGAATATTTTGGCATTTAACAAACAAAAATCAAGATAAATTAAGTCTGAATTCATGTTAAAAAGTAGGTAAAAATGATTTTTGTCTGTATAAAGCTGTATAGATCTTTATAAAGTTGTATGAATAGAGACGAAGAATAAAGCCAACCCTGCTATGAAATCTATTATGTGGGACACATTTTTGGAGCACTTTGCTCACTAGACACTGATGCTATAATCATATAGATTTATGAATGAAATCTGTTTTACAGATGATACACAGCATGTGGAATGTGGGAATCTGAAAGACCATGTCTACAAGAATACCCTGTGTGATCACTCATGGTCAGTCTGCTCCTCCCACGTAAAAACATTAGCTCCCAGCAGTGAAATGTGTCTGAACTGTTTGCTGCATGATCACTTTATGCTACTTCTGCTTTTCCTCAAGAAATATTGAACTTTTGTTGTGATGATTGTTTTCATAGCTCATTTTATTGGTTATGACTGATATCGGGTTCTATTAGATCTTATTGTTTTGTAACCATCTGCATGTGTCCATCTATTTATTTTCTTTCTCACTGTTAATAATGTTCACATATATAAGTTATTGTTTTGTGAGTGTGATTATTTGATAGATGGCCTTTCAGAATGATGAAACATGGGGCAGGATGCTGATCTACGACACACACAAGCATACTCACACACTTGTTCTTCATGTGCCACATAAATTTAAATGACTAAATTAAAAGTTTTTTTCTAGCTTTTTTTGTATAAATTTTGAAATACTTATGCAAATATATGCAGCCTAAGAACTTTCTTCCAGGGACGAAATTTATGGAATTCACTCTAATAAATGCTTTAAAAGAAGCATTAAAAAAGTGAACATCAAAATTAAATTATGAAGGTGTTTTGTGCCTCACCCCTCCTTCCATCACCGATTTGAACCAACTCTGACTTTCAATCACTCTAGTGTTATTCTGTCCATCTATTTTGATTTTATGCTGATGGATAAAACAAACAAAACACAAAATCAAGAGATTAGGGCTGCATTTTTTTTTTCTGATGATGGAAGTAGCTATGGCTATGAAGGCGGGTGTATCAGATTGAAAATGTAGATTGATATACCACACCCCCAAATTTAGTTGGCAGAAAGGGGGTACTGTCCCTCAAGCTCGTGGCATATTGATAACTCAAACAGACCCCCCCAACTGACTGCACCCAAACAAAGTGTTCCACCACCACCACCACCACCTCTCAGCTAATGGATTGCCTGCCACCCAAAATCCCCCCACAGCCACAGAACTTAACCTCACCCAAAAAACACAAACACCATCTGCCAACTAGACCCTTATAGGCCCTGCTGCACCAAGTAATTTGGGGACCCATCCTGAATCAATGCCTTGTAGAGGCCCACAAGCAGCTAAAAACTCTGGCCCAAAACATTAAACAACCCATCCCGCCACAGAGCTGCATCCAGACACAGTTTTGCAGATTTTAGGGAAACATCTAAAGCTGCACAATGGCACAGTTGATAGCACTGTTGCGTTGCAGCATGAAGGCCTGGGTTCAAATCCCAGCCTTTCTGCATAGAGTTTGCATGTTCTCCCTGTGCATGCATGGGTTCCTTCCAGGTACTCCGGCTTCCTCCCACAGTCCAAAAACATGACTGTTAGGTTAATTGGTCTCTCTAAATTGTCCTTAGGTATGAGTGTGTGTGCATGGCTGTTTGTGTCTCTGTGTTGCCCTGCGATGGACTGTGGATCTGTCCAGGGTGTACCCTGCCTCTTCCCCCATGACTGCTGGAGATAGGCACCAGCCCCCCACAACCCTGTAGAGGATGGAAGCGTATAGACGATGGATGGATCTAATTTTTAAAGATGAAAGAGAAACATCTGATTAGGTTAAAAAAATATGTCATGGAAAACCATTCTAATCAATCCAATAACGCTGTAATGATTTTAAGCCTAGCAAGGGGAATACTGAAGAAGCAGATCAATTTGACATTTTGCAATCACATCTTACAACACACTGAAAGAAAAGTCTTCTTAGTTTCCACAGCATCATGTTTCTGGAGCGATCACAATTTTTATTTCCACTTTACACAAAAAAACTTCACCCAAATTTGCTGGGATGTTTAAATGAGTTCCTTGTTAATACTTATATAGCAGAAACAGCCTAAACAATCATTGCACCTACATATTTTTCACATTGTTCATCTTTCTAAAAGCATATGCTTCACTGGTGGTATTTATGTTTGAACCAAATCCTGTCTGTGGGTGGTTGACACTATAAGAAACCAATAAAGAATGAAGAAAAACTGTGCTTTTTTAAAGCTTCAAAATGGATGGCAGCAAGACAAAAGCCATGTTTAGGTATGTGCAAACAGAGAAAAGCTGCATGTGAAATGAAAAGAGGCTTGTTTTGAAGAAAAATGTAACAACATGGAAAAAAGGAGCATGACAAAAGAGATAATCTGAGAGAATATAAGATATGAATTCCAAAGGAAAATGCAGAAACGTAAATCTAAAGTTGAGCAAAAAAAAATGGATACATGACATGTCCCCATATAGTCTACAAATGGCTTTGTAAGTTTGCATGTCTGTATTTGTAAGTTTGACATATTCATGTCATAGCTTTTGTCTCTCTCTGCCACCACTGAATGCTTTCCCTCCAAGGATAAGGCGGAGGTGTTGGTAGAGGTGACGATGAAAAAGGGAGTGGGAAAAATATTTGAAAATGGAAAATGGAATGCAAAAAAAAAAAAAAATCACTCGAACTTCATGCTGTAGAATGGTGCTTACCTTTGTTACAAGCCTTACTCCTCAGTTTTGCCTCATTTTCCTACCATCTTTTTGTTATATAGTATCCTTCTATTACAATTTTGCACAAACTCACCAGTCATTCTATTAGGTGCATCTGCTAAATTGGTTGTTTATACAAATACCAAATCCGCAAATTACATTGCAGCAACTCAATGGCATCTAGAGATGGTGAATAGACCTTGCTGAAGTTAAAATCGAGTATTGAAATGGAGGGGAAAAAGCAGATTTAAGTGACTTTGAGTGAGATATTGTCAGGACTTGAAGCAAATGGGCTACAGTGCCTTAAGACTACTCTTGGCATAAGGGCGTCACTCCTAAACGCTAAGAACAAGGAAGTAGAGCTACAACTTGCAAAGGTTCTCCTAATTTGGACAATAGCAGACTGGACGCATTGCCTGGTCTGTTGAGTCTTGATTTTAGCTGCAATATTTAGATGCTAGAGTTAGACTTTGGCACAAACAAGAGGAAAGAATGTACATATTCTGACTTGTATCAGCAGTTCAGGCTGGTGGTGGTGTAGTGACTTGGCTTGTTGACATACAGATACATAGCATATAGAAAATTAAAGTATTAATTTGTCAAACCGTTAGGAGCTTTCTATGCTGATAAAGTCTTGATTGTAATGATCAGACAATAACACCTTCTTATACTTTTTTGTGCTTCAGCCTTCCAACTCTTCCCATCCTCCCTTTAGTCACTAGAAATTTTCACTTCTATGCAGATTAGATTAGATTGTTTTTGTTTATTTTTGTTTTCCATCAAAACACATTTTTGTGCACTGATGTGATTTCACATTTCTAATATTGGTCTTCCAAACCAAATGCATTTAGATCATTGACTCTTTTTTTCTTAGAATGCATCTTTATTCTGCATTGCAGAAAATGTAGTCTTCTCTCCAAGTAAATAGGAATGACAGGTAAAAACCCTCCGATGTTGGGTCACAAAATACAGAACCTTTATATTATTGATGCAGACACTGAATAATTGAACGGTGAGGGGATGCAAAATGAGGCAACTAGATTTGCTTAGTGGGTTGGAAATGTAGACAAGGAAAAGGAAGATGTGCGGCATGACTTGATATAGACTAATTAATGCGTGTGTTTCTGGAGAGTGGTTTCTAGAGAGCAGACAAAACTATATGAGAGTGGTTGATTAAAAAAAATACTTTATGTACTCAATATAAAGCTTTTATTTTTAATCATTTCTAGGTAAACACCTAACTTAATGTGAAAAGGGAAGCAAGAGGAGATGGTGCTCATTCCCTAATAGAAAATGCAAAATTTTTGAGAAAATGAAGCTGACAGAAAGTGGGATAGGAATGAACTGAAGTTAGTTAACAAGAGTATAGAGGGTAATACAAAGAGTGCAGAGAGGAAATAAAGTTAAATACATTTTTTGAGGATTTTTCTTATCTGCCAGTTTATAATTCAAACGTTAGTATCGGCTTGTAGCCCTTTCTGTCTTCAGCAGGTCCATTAAATCTTCCTGACAAAGATTCAACATGGTGTTGGAAACATTCCCTTAAAGTTTTTGTCCATGTTGACATGATAGCCCCACACTGTTGCAGTAAATTTCTCGACTGGACATCCATGATGGGAATAGACTACTTTTAAAATCCTAAATCGCTACTGAGTACGGCAACAATTTGCACCTCCAGGTGACCGTACTTTTATCAACATCTTTGTAGCCAATAAGGCCGTCCAATCACAATTAATTGGCGCCAATTAATGTAAGATGTAAAGAAAAGTCAACTCCACTGCAGCAGGAGTTACAGGTTTCTGGAGATAACATACGTAGACAGCGCAGCAAAGAAGTGGGGCAGAGAAGAGGAGCAGAGAAACGGAGCAAAGAAACAGAGCAGAGAAGCAAAAATGGAGACAGAAGACAACACTGTAAAGTGAACAGTGAAACTGAAAATGGAGAAAAGACGGAGGACGAGTGCCCATGGCCGTAGGCTACATGGAGGATTTTTTTCATGTACTGAGGGAAAAAAGGAGACAGCGTTTAGATGCAGTGCTAACTTTGTTTGTCCTCTACGATCATATCAGCTTATAAAACTTCAGCGTCTAATCTGAAAAAAACACATTATGGTAAGATGTTTTAAAAACTGTACTTGGATGAGATTGCTTTCTTATTTTTCATATTTGTTAAGTTTATTCATTTGGCTAAGATAAGTCTGCAAAGATAATGTCGCTGCCGTTGGTTAGCCTGGGAGCTAGCTAACATGCACTTGTAGGTGAAAGCATTATTTAATTATAATTTTTAGAAAGGTTTTCTAAATGTAGGCTAGTATGACACTTGCCTGTTGTTCGCAGTGTATTGGGAAAAGTTTACTGTTCTATGCAGGTCCAAAACATTTTTCATTCTTTTAAACAAATCTTCTGCTTTATGTCTACATTTCTTTACAAAATTTCGTTCGTGCAAATTTTCTATACATTGTTCATCTGAGAAATGTGCTTGGAATATAGATATTTTATACAGGTGAGTTGAATCTAATTTCTGCTACTGTTTAAGGCAAAAACTTATTTGTCATGCTTTGAGGAAGACTCTAGCTCAGACACACTTGACTCAGACTCAAAATAATCAGTAAAATATGATTAGTTATTATTCTAACAGTCTTTTTTGGACCGTGGACACCCAGCTTAGGTTTGGAGAAGAACAGAAGGCTCTTGGGGAGGGGATGACACTGGAAGAAGGATCAGAGGTGAGAAACGGGAAATAATGGAAACCAGCTCTGACGGTGAGAAGGATCTTACTTGAGAGGGAGGATAAGGAGCGCTGGAAAACAGGTAAGCGGATTCTGTGTGAGGGTGACTGGCAGAGGTGTGGAGTGCGAGATGGTCCCTTTCCTCTTCTTTGATTATAGTAGCAGGTGGGCATGATGGGAGCTTGAGGGTGGACAGGCCACTGAGGAAGGCAAGAATCCAGCGAAAGGATCCTGGGAGAGCTTGCAGGAGGAGCAGCGAGTAAGGCCGACCGGAGATCTAGAGGAGGATTGGGAGAATGTTATGTGTTCAGATGACACCAAAATAGAAACCTTTGGTATAAACTCCACTTGCCATGTTTGGAGGGGGACGAATGCTGAGTTCTATCCCAAGAACACCATACCCACTATGAAGCATGGGGGTGGAAACATTATACTTTTGGGCTGCTTTTCTGCAAAGGGGACAGGACGACTGTTCCGTTATAAGGAAAGAAAGAAAGGGGTCAGGTATTGTGAGATTCTGAGCAAAAACCTCCTTCCATCAGTGAGAGCATTAAAGATGAAATGTAGCTGGATCTTCCAGCATGACAATGATCCCAAACATACTGCCTGGGCAACAAAAGAGTGGCAACGTAAAAAGCATTTCAAGGTTCTGGAGTGGCCTAGTCAGTCTCCAGACCTCAATCCAATAGAGAATCTGTGGAGGGAGATGAGAGTCTGTGTTACCCAGTAACAGCCCGAAAACATCAAAGCTCTAGAGAAGATCTGCATGGAAGATTGGGCCAAAATACCAGCTACAGTGTGTGCAAACCTGGTGAAGACCTACAGGTAACGTTTGAAGTGTTTATGTGAACTTTTGTTATTGACAAATACTTATTTTCTGTACCAATATACAAATAAATTCTAATTCATAATGTGATTTTTTTACATTCTATCTCTCACAGTTAAAGGGTACCTATGATGACAATTACAGACCTCTCTCATCCTTTTAAGTGGGACAACTTTCACAATCTGTGGCTGCCAAATACTTTTTTTCCAACTGTATATACAGGTGAAACTCGAGAAATTAGAATATCATGTAAAAGTTCATTTTTTCAGTAATTCAACTTAAAAATTGAAATTAATATATGAGATAGATTCACTACATGCAAAGCAAGATATTTCAAGCCTTTATTTGTTATCATTTTGATGATTATGGCTTACACTTTATGAAAACCCCAGATTCAAAATTTGAATATTGTGAAAAGGCTCAATATTTTTGATTCAAAGTACCACAATCCAATCAGCTTATTAATCCAAAACACATACAAAGGGTTTCTGAGCCTTTATATGGTCTCTCAGTATTTGAGAGGGAGGATGGGGAGCGCCGAAGAAGGGGTAAGCAGATCCTGTGTGCAGGTGGGCGTGATGGGAGCTCGAGGGTGGACAGGCAAGTGCGGAAGGCGAGAATTCAGTGAAAGGATACTGTGAGATCTTGCAGGAGGAGCAGCGAGGAAGGCCGACCAAAGATCCAGGAAAAGGCCGATGCTGATGAGCTGCAGCTCCAGCGGGTGATCCACCGGTCCAGGAACTCATGAGGAAACAGCGATCATCATGTATCAAATGGTTCAGTAGGAATCACAATCATGTGGAAGACTGCTGACCTGACAGTTGTGCAGAAAATCATAACTGACACCCTCCATAAAGAGGGAAGGCTTCAAAAGGTAATTGCAAAAGTTGAAATTACATGTTCCCAAAGTGCTGTACCAAAGCACATTAATATAAGCTTATGTGGAAGGGAAAAGTGTGGAAGACAAAGCTGCACAAGCAGCAGGGATGACCGCAGCCTGGAGAGGATTGTCTCAGCAGTACCACAGGCTGATAGCATCCATGCCACACCGCATTGAGGCAAAAGGGGCCCAAGCCATGTATCGAGTACATATGCATGATTATACTTTTCAGAGGTCCGACATTTCTCTATTAAAAATCTTTATTCCATTGATATCACGTAATTTTCAAATTTTCTGAGATTTTGAATTTTGGGTTTTCATAAGCTGTAAGTTAAAATCATCAAATCTCTAACAAATAGAGGCTTGAAACATTCTCCTTTGCATGCAATGAGTCTATATCTTACATTAGTTTCCCCTTTTTAGTTGAATTACTAAAATAAATTAACTTTTGCACAATTTTAAATCTAATCTCAGGGTAGTCGTGAAATAATCGTGACTGATTAACATTCCTAAATATGACGGAAAAACTACAAGTTACGATGTAAATAAAGGACAAACCCGGATGCATTTGTTCTTTTTTTTAAAGAAATACAGGAGAGATCATGGAACTACTGTTTTGAACTCCACAATCACATTTATTTCAAAAATATTTTATTGATCCCAGAGGGAAATTAAGTGTTGTTGTAGCTCATATAATTCTTTAAGGAGTTGTTGTAGATAATGATGGCTGTGGGCAGGAAGGATTTCCTGTAGCGGTCTGTATTGCAGCAAAACTGAAGGAGCCTCCGACTGAAGACACTCCGTTGTTCAGTCTCATGAAGAGGATGCTAAGGGTTGTCCATAATTCTTTTTTTGATTTTATGAAGAATTCTTCTTTGCATCATCATCTCCAGTGTGCCAAGAACAGAACCAGGCTTCTTTATCAGGTTGTTTAGCCTTTTTAAGTCCCTGGCTCTGATGCTGCTAACCCAACAGATGATGGGTGAAGAGATTACACTCTCCACAACAGACTTGTAGAAGATCTGCAGCATCTTGCTGCAAACCTTGAAAGACCTAAGCTTCCTTAAGAAGTACAGTCTGATCTGTGCCTTCTTGTAGCCCCCTTCACTGTTCAGTCTCCATTCCAGGCTGTTGTCAAGGTGAAATCCGAGGTATTTATACTCCTCAACCACCTCCACTTCTTCTCCCATGATGGAAACAGTGTTTGACTTATCCCTGTTTCTTCTGAAATCTACAGTCATCTCCTTTGTTTTATTCACATTGAAAGTAAGACGATTGTTTCCACACCATGTCACAAAGCGGTCCACCAGCTCTCTGTATTCAGCTTCTTGTCCATCTCTGATACACCCGACAATTGAAGAGTCATCTGAGTATTTCTGCATTAATTATTTTGTATTTTTGGGGCGACCATGGGTCAGGTGGTGGGTATTCGTCCCGTAATGAGTGGGTTGCCGGTTTAAATCCCTGCTCCGTCCATCTCGGTCGTTGTGTCCTTGGGCAAGACACTTCACTTGCCTTGCTTGCTGGTGGTGGTCAGAGAGGCCGGTGGCGCCTGTCAGTGTGCCACAGGGCAGCTGTGGCTACTATTTAGTAGCTTGCCACCATGGGTGTGTGAATGTGTGCGTGAATGGGTAAGTGACTGAATGTAGTGTAAAGTGCTTTGTGGTCCTCTGACTGAAAAAAGCACTATACAAATGCAGGCCATTTACCATTTATACGTGGCCCTTTTAACCTATTTATCTTTTAGCCAGTTGCTAAAGGAAACTAACTGGTTAACATTTTCGGAATGTAAAGCTGACTGTTTCTTATTAATATTCGACAACCCTGAGCATCCTCTTAATGGGACTATCCTACAACAACAGAGTGTTTTCAGTCAGAGGCTTCAAAAGTTTTGCTGCAACACAGACTGCTACAGGAAATCATTCCTGCCCACAGCCATGAGGATCTACAACAACTCCATGAAGAATTAAATAGTATGAGCTATAACAACACTTATTTTCCTTCTGGGATCAATAAAGCATTTTTTAATTGAATTGTGTACTTCTGAAGAATAGAGGGATTAATTGGTTGTCAACATGAGTGCAAATGGTGTGGAACCAAACCTTTACATAACTCCAGTTCCCACAGTTTTTATTTTTGGTTATCTTGCAGCTGCATTGTTGGTTAGCTATGTTAGCTTGTCTGTTAGCCAAGGTTTGATTTTATAATTATCTGCTAATTCCAATCGCTTCTTCTGATTGTTTACAACACCTGACCGTGTCTCTTTCTGCAGACTAAATGCGCTGTAGAGCAGGGAGTGCCGTAGAATGATAATCCCTCTATCTGGCCTGTGATAGAGAAGAGAGATGGAACCATAGATGCAGTTCAGATCTGCCAAGCTGTTACGTGAGGAGCACTGAACGCATCATGGGCTGAATTGTAGGATTAACAGGGCGGGCCATCCAGAGCATGCATTAAAAAAAAATTTATCATGTTAATTCTACAAATTAATGGACTTGCGTTAATGCGTTAATTAAATGTAAGAGCTTAACATTGTTGAATGGAGCCTATCTGGACAATTACTGCAGTAATCAGTCCAATTTGTCCAATAATTACGGACCTTTCTATGATCAGAAAACAAAAACAACTGATAAGCAGTCTTTTTTATGTAATTTTCTATCCATACCGAATGCTCGCTATAAAAGTCTAGGACATCGTGCCTTCTCGTTCTGGGGCCCGTCCCTCTGGAATCACATTCCGTGAGACAGTCTCCTTCACTCAATGTTTATAAATCTCGTTTCAAAACGTTTTATTTTCCCTGCTTCTACTGCTGCTTAGTCTTTTTATTTAATTACATTTTAATTTCTTGTATTTTATGACTTTATGCTTGTTTTGTATTCTTGTTTTTATCTGCTATGTACAGCACCTTGGTCAGCTCTCATGGTGTTGTTAAGTGTGCTATACAAATAAAGTTTGTATGGTATGGTAAACTTGTAAAGGCTCTCTAGGAAGAGCCCATTGTTTATATTTCTTCATAACTGAATAATGTTTACTAAAATAAAATCATCTCTATAGAGAAATTGCTCCATATAGACTATTTGTAACTCAGCTAGATTTAGTGTCTGCAGTTAGACCCTTCCCTGCTGATATGACAATGAAGTCAACCAAACTCTGTAATTTGATCATGATGTTAATCAACTCTCTCCTATCTGTAATTGAAGATCACCAGTAGCAACATTTTAAATTGTCTCCAGGCCTAGTGCAGTTGCTTGGGATGATGTAGTTGGTCTCCTTTTAGAGAGGAACAAATGTCCATTTAGGACATTAAAATGTACATGCTTTGGTCTCAAACCATGACAAAACATTTTCATTTTACCAGGGTTATCTTCAGATTAGTGATGTAAATCTTATAACCCTAAGGGGGTTAGAAAGCTCAGTCAAAAACTTCTTTAATCACAGCATGAACCACTTCACACACAGTAGGGTTCCTCTGGTTAGTCCTCATTACCAATGGAAAATATATCCATGCATTTTAAACATGGTGTGAAACACATATTGCCATTATGTAAGATATAACTATACTCTTTGAATGTCGGTCTCAGTTTAGTTCTGTTTTACTGCTTTCTCCTTTATCAGTTGTCTGGTTTTTGCTGTTTATCTTTCTTTTTCTGTTTATATTTTTCTTCTTTTGAAGAAGTTATTTAGTTGATTTAATCAAGGTGTCATGTTTCGTTTCTGTGGACTCTAGTGCGGACACACAAACGACCAGCAGAAACCGGAGGTTAGCTATAAAGCAGATGATTTATTGTTTGCCCCCACAGGAACGGAACGACTGGAGGTAATCCACAGAGCTCGGGGTATGATACTCGGAACGGAACTTGGGAGGGAGGCAGCCACTGATGGGGAGAGGAGATGAAGGTGAGTGGGTTACCATGAATCAGAGGGGAAGCAGGAATGGAATCTTGGCTTACTTGGATAGTACGATTGTCCTCAGCTCGGGGGGGGGGGGGGAAGAGAGTCGCGGTGTGTCCAACGTAACTCCGTCCAGGTTGTTCCGATCCCCAAGGTGGTTGAGGGTGGACCGACAGAAGAGGGCTTGGTCGAGCTCGGAGCAGGGCAGCAGGAGAGCAGCAGGAGGATCAGGGGAAGCAGGCTGAGATCGGATCACAAAGGCTTGATGATAACGAATCGGGAAGGCGATCAGTCATCCGACAAGGTTAACGATCTGGCGTCTGCCCCCAGTCAGCGTTCCCCTTTTAACTGCCGCTCCTTGATTGCCTTAACTGCGATCAGCTGGGAGATGGCAACAAGCTGCGCCCTCTTTGGAGAAACAGGTGAGAGAACACCAAACACACACACCCTGACACAAGGACAGTACAGAAGACGGGGTTACATGATAAAATAATGCAACTGTAGTTTTTTTTACAAAGATTTTCTGCCCAAAGGCTAATTTGCAAACCCAGTCCTTGGTTGGACTTTTTTAATATACCAAAAAACAAACAAACTGAAAAATTCCGACTGTGCACCTGGGAAATATTTACAATGCATCACTTTTCCACATTTTGTTATGTCACTGCCTCATTCCAAAATTCACTTCCTTCCTCAAAATTCTACCCAGAACACAGCATAATGATAGAGTGAAAAAACATTTTTGGGAGATTTTTGCAAAACAGAAAAACTGCAAAATCACATATACATAAGTATTTACAGCCTTTGCTCTGGTCAGGATAGAGACAAAGAAGAATAGAGCAATGCACGGAGACATCGTGAATGAAAACCTGCTCCAGAGCGCTCTTGACCTCAAACTGGTGCGAGAGTTCATCTTTCAGCAGGACAATGACCCAAGCACACAGTGAAGATATCAAAAGAGTGGCTTCAGGGCAACTCTGTGAATGTCCTTGAGTGGCCCAGCCAAAGTCCAGAATCTGCTAAAATATCTAGCCACAGTGAGATTACTGTAACAAAGCGTTTTCTCAGGAACAGTTCAGTTGAAACCTTTAAACGTATTTACCCTTCCACCACATCACCCTCATCTCCCAACTCAACTCAGTAAATAAGCTGGTAGATAATTTCCAAGTAAAAATTTCAGACATCATTGATGCCATTGCTCCGACTAAAGTGAAAGTCGTCTCAGGTAGAAAGAAGTCTCCGTGGATAAGCGATCCACTGGTACGTAGTAAAAAAAGGGAGCGTCGACGAGCCGAGAGAAAATGGCGGAAAACTCAACTCCAGGTTCACTGTGAGATCTACAAAGAGAGACTGAAAATATATCAGTTAACTTTAAAATATGCTAGGGAATCCTTCTTCTCTGAAATTAGTAAGAGAAACATTAATAATGCACAGACTGTTTGCAACAGTGGAAGTACTGAACTAAATTCGACCGGGGCCTTCAATGAATTTCCCAGCTTTTTCTCTGAAAAAATGCAAACAATTAGACGGTCGGTCGGAACTGACCACCAATGTTATACCCAACTAACACCAATGTAGAAAAAAATGTCAGAATTCCATGAATTAAACCAAAAAAACCTAGAAGAAATCATTAACCAATTAAGCTCCTCCTCTTGCTCTTTTGAAATCCTACCTACAGATTTCCTTAAGAAAGTTTTCCCTGTCATTGTGTCTGATCTGAAAAAATAGTTAACTCATCCCTCCTGTCAGGTGTCTTCCCCCAGGCTTTAAAAACAGCAGGCTAAATCGGTTGCACCTGTGTGGATAACAAGCTTTTCTAGTTTAGGGTGTTGTTCTAAAATTCTCTGGATTTTTTCTGATATTTCTCTCACTGTATTCTTGGGGCAGCTGATAACGCTAGTGTTCTGGCTACAAAAATCTTCAATACCATTAATTAATCCGTCATGTTTGTTGAGAACTTTTGGTGGCCTTGACTGGTCCCAGGGGCTGCGTTGGCTTTCGGGTAACTGAGGGCTGCAAATCTGTTTATCAGCGGTATTCCAGGGGGAGTAATATCTAGTTTTGGGTTGCAGTTTTTTGTTTTTTTCTTTCTCGGAGCAGAGAAAGCAGGTGTTTAAAGCCGGTCAGTCTTCGTTGAATTGGGAATGGGGTGTTCTACCCATTAAACACCTTTTGGCTGGAGGAGTAGCATTGTTCTGTGGCTTCTGTGCGAGACTGTTGGACGGAGATAACATCGGGCTGCCAGATTCTTCCTCCCAGCGTGTAGTCATCTGTAAAGTTGTCTCATTTCCATATGCAGTGTTTAGATCAAAATTAATCTGAAGATGGTGTAACTTCCTCTCGATTGTTTCAATTCTCTGGAGCAGTTTCTCAAAGTCCTCAGCTGGGCAAAACGCCATTTTGGTAATTCACAGTTCTTTAGAAAGTAATCCAAAAAAGAGATATGGTCTAATACAATGACTCCAGAGGCTGGGTGTATAAAGTAACTAAGAAAAAAAATCTAAGAAAAGAAAATAAGAAAAGAGAATAAGGCTAGAGATCAGGAGAGGTTGGGAGAGGCTGCTCCTCCTTCAGCACCCAGGCAAAAAATAGGATCACACAAGAAAGGTAGAAAAAAGTATAAAAACAGAACTAAGAATAATAATATATGCACATTAAGGACACAATTACAAAAACCAAAGTACTGTGCAGGTATTTGAGTGTGCAACCTTGTAGGATCATTTGAAAAAGATAAATATTTACAGAATGTGCATGTGTTGTTGTGCATTAAAAAGTCAAAATGTAAACGTTAATGTTTTTAGAAATTAACAAAATATGAACTGAGAAAAACAGATGTGCAAATAACAGCAACAGTAAAAATTACAGCAGGAGTGTAAACATTATTGGGTTTGTTGGGAGCAGTTTTGGTTGTAGTCTAACAGCTGCAGGAAGGAAAGACCTGTGAAAACACTCCTTCATGCACCTAGGATGCAGCAGTCTATCACTGAAGGAGCTCTGCAGCTCAGCAAAATCTTCATGCATGGGCTGGGAGACATTGTCTATTAGTGTTGTTATTTTGGCTAGAGTCCTGTCTCCTACCACATGCACTGGATCCAGGGGGCATCCGAGAACAAAGCTGGCCTTATTGATTACCTTATCCAAGCTCTTCCTCTCAGCTGTAGATAAACTGCTGCTTTAACATACTATGCCAAAAAAGATGGTTAATCCCACCTCTGGGTAAAAAAAAATTATTTAGGAGCATCCCCTGGACTCCAAAAGACCTCAGTCTCCTCAGCAGGTAGGGTCTGCTCTGACCTTTCCTGTAAAGAGCATCTGTATTGTGGCTGGCATCAGTCCACAAAGTCCTGAGTCCAGTGTCTGTACTCTAAGTTGTCCTCAACTGTGATTAGGCCGACACTGGCAGATCATCAGTGAACTTCTGAAGATGGCAGCATGGGGAGTTAATGGAGAAGTCTGCAGTGTAGAGGGTGAAGAGGAATGGTGCCAGCCCCGTTCCTTGTGGGGCCACCTTACTGCAGACCAGCTCTATGGTCTTCCACAGCTGTGGTACTTTCCCCAGCTTCAGGCTCAGGTTGAACATATATCCTAGGATTCCACACAGTTCATCTGTGCAGCACCTCAGGAGCCTAGAGCTGATGCCATCTGGACCTGCAACCTTTTGCACCTTGATCTTTCACAGCTCGTTCCTCACCTGAAAGGGACAAGATGGGGGAGGGGAATGTAGGATGGAGTCCTCAGAAGTCGGGGGTGGGTGTGATGGCCGGGAGCTGAGAGGTGTGAAGTCCTGAGAAAAAAAACAGCCAGTCCTCAAAGATGAGAGATTGTAGCAGGGGAGACAATACTGAGGGAGTGATGGGTGGCTGGTCAAACCTGTTGTTCACCCACCCTAAGGGGCTGTTCACACGACAACGTTTTTCAGCAAAATTGAGGTTTTTCTCTCCGATTCGGCCTCCCGTTTACACGGCAATGGGAAAACGGGGGGGAGAAACGCATCTTTTGGGAAACGGCTTCCAGAGTGAAGAGTTTTGAAAACGCTGGGTGATTTGTTGTCGTGTAAACGCAAGCCGGAGAAGTTTGAAAACGATGACGTCACTGCCAGCCACCTACGGACATGTTGCACTTGCGCACTCCGCCTTTCTACAGAAAAACAACAACAATGGCGGATCCAGGTATGCGGTTACTGCTGATGCAGCTTCTGAAGTTATTTGGTCGCATACAGTACGTGCGTCAAATAATCAATATGCCTTTATTTGAGCGGAGAACTACAAGAAGACCACCATTATTAGGTATCATGAAATGTTTCTTTTCCGGGTTGTGAGGGGGAAACCTTGGAACACTGCATACACGGGGCCCACTGCCATCTAAAGGCCGGGCATATGTACTACATCGTTTTCCATTGCGCACCCTGTCGTGTAAACGCAGTGCGTTTTCACCCGCGTATTCAAAGAAAAACTGCAACGTTGTCGTGTAAACAGCCCCTTAGTCTCCTGCAGCCTGGGGGTTTGGTTTGTGTCCTGAAATTTTTTTCAGGCTCTTCCAATCCCCACTGATGTTGTCCTGCTGCAGCTGGCCCTCCATCTTCTTCCTGTAGATGTTCGTTCCTTGCCTTATTTTCCATTTCAGCTTTTTCTGCACAGCTCTCACCTCCTCCTTGTCTCCAGATCTAAAGACTCTCTTCTTCTCCTTGAGGAGAGCTTTTATTTCGGGGTTGATCCTGGGCTTGTTGGAAAAACAACGCACCTCTATGATGGGTGATGTCCACACAGAGGTGGATGTAGTCTGTAATGCAGTCAGGGATGCTGTCGATATCATACCCCAAAGGTGAGTGGAGGTCCTCCCACACAGTAGAACTGAAACAGTCCCTCAAAGCCTCTTCAGTCTCCTCGGACCATTTCCTCACTGTGAGTCTCACAGCTGGTTCTCTGTGTACAATTTCTTATATTTATTTCCACATAAAATAGAAATATAAAATAAAAATAAATATATATATATATATTTCCTCATATATCTACTTTAATTTTACTCACACATTTATTTATTTACACATGAATTTACGTATTCCCAATTGTTTTTCCAAAGGTATTCCAAATTTGGTCTCTTGTCCTGGTTTTTTGTAAACTGACCTAAACATTTGAAGCAGCTAGATGAAATAAAATTTAATAAAAATGTGGTGTCTTGTTCATGTGGCACCTAAACTAAAAGTTGAACTTGGGGTTGAACAGATATAACGTCACAACAAAGGAAGAAGTGAAAACTTCAACACCTGAATTAGAGTAAATTACTTTTAAAAGACCTTCGGAGTTGCATGACTCAGCAAGTTTGGGAAATTTTATTTTTGTCCTTCAAGGCAATATACAGTGCTAAATAGATTTTTTTTCCCCTGGTCCAGCTGATTAAAATTCAAGTAAATTTAGTTTGTTGCCTTTAACTAAAAGATTCTTAAGCTTCACTTTGCTTTTTATCTTCTCTGAGCTCACTCAGCCTCTTCTTTAGGCACTCGGTTGCTGCTTATGGGCAATACGTTAAATCCTGTATGTGGTTTTAAATCCTTTCATTGGTCCCTAAGGCAAACAGCAGCAGTGTTAGAATTTATTGATATTCATTGATGCACTCATGGAGCAAGTAGCAGAGAAAACTGTAAAAAATATTTCAGACCATACAGACAATTTTTGTCGTTTTCTAACATTGTTAATTTGAATTCATCATTGTCAGAAAAATAAAAAATTCTTACGACAAGTAATTTGTCACAATAAAGATAAAGAATACAAAGCACACCCCAGACCACATTCAATTTAACTTCATGATTTTATTGTACATCTTGTATTATAATTATTTTCAGCATCTAAAAGTACAGAAACTTTTATAACAAAATTCCATCACTGTGATGAAAAATGTTTACATATCAAGTGTGGAGTCCTGATTTGGGTAGATAGATAGATATGGTAGATTATGATAGATTACAGAAAAGAAGGCTTTTCAGTAATCTACCATTATCTACCATAACGATTTTCTATTAGATATATCCCATAGAAAAACACAAGTCATTGAATATAACTATGTGCACCCTTAATGACCCACATAACCAAAGGAAACTATAGATGTGGAAGATGAAACCACTGTAACACTACCAAAGATGCTGTTTTTTTGTTGTTGTTTTTTTAATATATCATCACTACAGAAAGATTATTCCCAAAAAATAATTAAGCACTTGCACCAAACAATGAGTGATATTTATGTTTACATGTCCCTGCAACAAGCATACTTAACGTGAAGGAGAACTGTACACAACCACAACAGCCTGACTCCTGGTCATCACCTTGGTCATATATCGATAAGGGAAGGCATCCCATTCTTTGACCAACATTTGTCTCAAGTCAGCTCAAACAGGGTGTGAGACACACAGTTGAGATAAGAACAGCGGGCAGGTCATCTCTTCCTCTTCACTCAAGAGTACATAGTATCCAAACACTTAACAGTTTATAACAGTTTTTCTCAAAGCTCAATTGTAACAGCTTCACTTTGTTACTTTTATCTATTATCAAACTGTGAGAACATAAAGAAATAAAATAAAGTTTGAAAAGCACAAATCCTACCAGAAGTGACCACAATAGTGTGCCGAATGCACTTGGAAGTTGATGTTAATAGGGTTATAAACTGTTAGGAACACATAAATATGACATATTTGTACTCAGGTATTAAAGTAATTTTCCCCAAGTGAGTATTTTCTAACATAAAAACCTAAAAACAATATAAAAAACATTGTATGCCTATTTATTAATAATGTTATTAGATTGTCTTTCAGATTTAAAACAAATAGTAATTTTAAGTCTTTGCGGCCAACAAGTACAAGCGACATGGTCCTTTTGGTACAAAGTCACCATATGCAGGTTAGCAGAAATGAACATGGGAAAAGGAATAGACAAACAAATTCACATTAACTCAGATTCATAATATGGTGGCATGTAAGAAACACATGGTGCTTGTGTCTCCAAAGCTCCTGTGAATTAAAGCAGTCGTTGATTAACACATCTATGTGCCTAATTAAGAAACAGTTTTCTCACAGCTGATCCTCACATCAAGTGACAAGCCATACAGCCGTATATGGTGACTATCCAAGCCAAATAATTACGAATTAATTAACACCATTTTTGTTTTTCCCTGTGTTATACAGTCTACTGCTTACATGCCATTGTATTTCTTCAAATTGCCAAACCTGTTGCTTTCCTAAATTAGCTTATGCTGCATTTGTTAGGTTCCTTAGGTGTTTGGGTTTTGAGCTTTAGCCACTTCATTTCCTTATTTAGTTAACATTAACATTCTAGCTTATTTCCTGGTGTTATAAGTGTTATTTGAGTTTTTCCTTCCACCACATTTTCTCGCCCTCTTTTACCCTCAGGTGCTCTTATGTTAGGTTTCGTGTCTTTTATTTACTTAGGTTCATGGTTAGTCCCTATTAATCTTTAGTACTAATCTCTGTCTAGTCCTTATGTTTTGTATTCCTCCTTTGCACCACTCCTTGTCTTCCCATGTTTGTCTAATTGTCAGCTGTTCTCCATCTTTGTCCTTCCCTGTTCTCAGCTGTTTCTGGTCTCTCTAATCACCACCAGCTGCAACTGTTTCCCTTAATTGGTCTCCTGCTCCTTCCATGTTCACATCTTCACTCTCCTCCTCAGTATATATTCGGTTCTCACTCAGTCACAACTCGCTGGTTCGTCGTTGTTTTTCCCTGCCTGGTTCCCGTCTTCCCTGTTGCCCGTCTGGTTCCTCTTTCCCCGTTGCTGCCTTTTACCCTCCCGAGTTCTGTAAGTTCCTTGTTTTCATTATATCATTTTGTTTGAACTGTGCTGCATTTGGGTCCTCAATACCAAAACATGACAGCATTTAATTTTGTAGGGGTGAATTTGGTGCACACATTTTCAGAAAGGGAACTGTACTGTATGTATTACCTTTGGTACAGATCCTTTAAAAGCGTTGGCACAAACAATACAAACTGCTGGAGGAAGGGCTTTGGGAAGCAAGTTGCTGGCATATGATTCAGTCTGCTCTCAATATAGGTAGTTAAAGGAGCTGTATGTAAGAAATGTATTTCAATTAATCATAAAATGGCCCTGATATGTCATTAGACATTAAGAAATCATGTTCATTTCAAATACTTATGTCACTGACAACAGTAGTACGGCCAGGATTTTGTCATTTAAAAAGTGAGGTTGCAGCCCTCAACTGATGATATTGTCATCTTGTGTTTTGGCCTGAAGCGCCACCCTCCACCTATCTACCAATCACAAAGTCAGTAGTGTTCAGCTCTGCTCTAGTTACTACAGCTGCGGCTACAAAAGTGTTTCGGATAAAAAATATCTAACGTTACTCCACCTAAAATACCTTGTTATCATTCAGAAATACCTCATGACAAAGTCTGAAATAAAACAACAATTTGTATAGGAGATGCCTTTGCAAGATGGAGACGGCTGAAAACAGAGAATTTAAAGACGGACCCCAACGTTGCTGCTTTTCTCCTGGACAGGTAAGATTAATCTGTTTGGCTAACTTGTACTTAATGACAAATGGACATATCTAATATTCATGACAATCGAACAAAGTTATGCATGTTAGTGCAAAGTAACGTTACACATATAGCGCATATGGAGGAGGAGGGTCATGGAATTGAAAAGGGAAGGAATTGTTTGGGAAATAAAAACGGTGAGTCGTCATTGCTAACATTAGCAATACATTATCAGAGCCCATTTCTCTGTCATTATAATTAACGGAAAAAAACTTGCTGTGTAGGACACTTGCAATTGGAAGCTCCTCGTAGCAGCCTACTTTCCTGCTGGATCCTGCAGCCTATCTGGCAACCTTGAGTCAGGGGGGACGGGGAGGGGATACACCGCTCTACAGTAATTTGAAAGTGAATGCATACGACTCCTTTAAGGTCTTGACTTCTTAATAAATGCAAGGTTAAAGATCTGTTATGAAAACTGCACATGTATTTCAGTACATCTTCTTGGCAGTGAACACGGTAGCTGAATATTTAAAAAGTGGAAGCATTGCATCTTTACTGATTTGCTGCCACTCAGTGAATGTGACAATTTAAAGGTACTCAGTATAATCCTCCTTTACTTGTGCTGCACAGTCATCCCTAGAGACACTATGTTTGCAATAGCAACATTTTAGAAATTCTCATTTGTTCTATTTTTCTGTACCTTCTGAATAAGTTTAATACTTATTTTCAACTTTAAGACATCCTGTTTCTTTGTAAGTGTGTTTTAAACATTACGTGTAATCCGCACATTTTGTCAAAGAACCCCAAACTCAGACTGATCTTATCTTAGAATTCATCCTGGATCAAAAATGCTGAGTGTGATTGACTCCAACACACCAAGACCTCATCTTTCATCCATGAAAATGGAATAGAGAATGAGAAAACGGTCAATGACATGATGTTCAGTTCTTGGAATATTTCCTAACAAATCGGGTTTAGCTTTCCTCATTTTATAAAAATTGTTATAAAGATTAGTTTTGAGGAGTAATTGCTGTAATCAGCTGTTAAAGTTCCAAGGCCAATCTCTGACTGAATTTCACATACCTGTATAATATGTCAACATGTGATTGTAAGTCGTTTTGTAACCTGTCATAAAATGGCAGCAAAACCTGATATTGCCACCTATTGACCTTTCTTGGTATTGGAGTTTCAAAAGTCAAACCTTATCTGTGAATGTGTCCACGCTACAGATTACTTCACCCATTACCCACCCAACCAATGTACAGACCTGGGTATGAAAAATTTCCGCATTTCGCCAACTCACGGTCAGCTTTCAGCCGAAGATTATTCAGTTGCCAGCTGACTATCAGCCGATTGTATCACAGGGTAACACACCCACTTTCCCATGGGGCGGGCTTAATTTTTTCAAAGTGTGCAATTACAGGCTGTCACCAAAGGATGTCGCCACAAGAGCCCCACGTGCCTGAGACACTCGGCTTTTTCCAAAGTGGAGACCAAACGATGGCCCACAGATAAAGCGGCAGCGACCTGCTTGTCACCATATGCTGCGCCCTCAGAAATACGTGCACAACCATTGTGGGACTTTTGCCATGAGAAGAAACACACATTTTCACATGTTCTTTATGCATGTTTTCTGTGAATAAACACCTGAAACTCTATAAGGTTCATGTTTAATTAGTCAATTATTTGGCAGGTAAAAGAATTCAACTGATTTGGTAGGCTACACTTCTTCACATAAGTGACAAAACAAGAGTGTAGGGAATTAGAACGGTTACTGAGTGGCCAAAGTGTTTACCAGTGTTTAATAATTTCCCATAATAATCCCATATACTCCATCCAAAATACTCCAGTTCCATATTGCCTAGTAACCGTAGATATTCCTTAACTAATCTTCTCCAGTTAAACGAAATGATTAGCCTATACTAAGTTGTTTTTTTTTTTTATTAATCCTTTGTTAAATCTAGCCTACTATCTTCCTTAAAAATATCTGTTTACGTGTGACCCGAGTCTGTGTAATATATTAAATTAATAATCAAAAATATTTTTTTTTATAATTTCATTTTTTAAATGGTGGCGGAAATTTTATTTTTATTGGTCCTGACGTTTTAAACAGAGAAGGCTCAGCTGAGCGAAAAAAAGATTTAACTGTAGGCTATCACTATTTTTGTTGAATAGATTTTTTTTTTTATAACCAGGGTTGAAAGTAAGCCGGTACGGTCCGCTACTGTGTACCGTTATAAGATTCTGTGGTGGTAAGTACCAGGAAGATGGGAGAGCGGCTGCCTGTCTTAAAGTCCTCATTCAGAACCAGTCTATTTAAAAATTCCTTTTAACTCATACCGAATTGTTTATGAATTGTCATTTTGTTTTTTTTTAACCATACAGAACAGCTCAGAAAAAAACTTCTTATGAGCTAATGCCGGTGTCGTGCAAAGGTAGTTATCCCCGTCAGAAATTGTCTCACCCTGCGTCGGGAGCGTGCACCTAGAAGGAAGCGCTGTTCCACTTGACTCCGCCACAATCACAACCAACAACACGTTGAACTAGTGATGTTTTGTCTTTGAATAAGTGAAAACCAAGTGTCTTTACTTCATCGTTCTGTTTGTGGGTTACCACAGAAATAGATTTATTTTTCTAACGTGGTGTCGCACGGTCGGCTTAACAAGAAAACAGTCACGTCTGTGTAAACTCGATTCATATAAAAATTACACTCTCTAAATTGTTCTCGGCAAGTAAAGGACTCTTTCACAATCTCCTATAAAAATACTATTTCCTTTCATTGTTTTACGTCGCCCAAAGTTCTGTCTGCTAGAAACAAAAATCGACCTTCCTGAGTTATACACTGAAAAATGCTGTTTATTTTAGTGTTTATAATAAATAACTATAACAAAGTAAAAGAGAATCAGAATCGGGAAGGTTCTATTAACCAAATATGTGAACAGATTCACAACATTAGGAAATTGCTGCGGTTGAAAAGAGAAATGGCATGTACAACATCATTTATATTCTCAAACTTTAATAGAAAACGTTTTAGTGATGTAAAAGCCTTCAAACCTGTTTCTGCTGACAATTTTTTGCATGTTCCTACAGTTTTTGATATTTATCTTTGGTGGGTGAAGAGAAATAATTCAAGCTGGAAGTCCTCGTCAAAATTACAAGGTACAAATTATATCAGGGATTATAATTATGTCCACCAGAATCTGTAACTCCCAGGTAACTTTTTTATTCCTTGGCCAAACCTCTTCAAATCCACAGAATTGAATGGTCATAATCCAAGGTAAATATCTACCAAACCATCATTTTATCATTTTAAAATATCATCAATCCTTTTTAATTCTTGTCAACTAACCCTTAACCCTAGACCTACAGAAAAATATTGAAATGTTTTTGTTTGGGTTTTGACTATTTGCTATTTTAAAATGCACAAAGTGATAGAGAGATGAAGGTTTTGGTAATAGTACCGGCAAAAATGTAAAACTGTTTTCACCCCTGTTCTGCCAAACTTCGGAGACTGCCGCAAACTTGTCAGTTTCTAATCGCTGAGGGTGCCTTCTCTGTATTTTGTTCACAAGAATCATTCAGAAGTAGAATTGTAAAATCATCACCTCTGTTCTTTGGAGATATAAATTCCTGAAAACAACATAAAATGAGACAAACGCATGTTTCTCAAGTCGCTATACTACTTTGACCTATTTTTCCTCAACAAATCTACAGAAGAATTATGAGATTTATTCTGGCTGTGCTATAGTTGCCCCTCTACTAGAATTTGAAAAGACTTTGGCATCACCTCTAGCATTTTGGAGATATAAAATTCTAAAAGTGACACAAACAAGGATTTTGGAAAGACTGTGCACTGTATTTTGACTTATTTCTCCAAAAATCCAAAGTAAAATTATTAAATATTTATTATGGGTGTAGTATAGATACCCCTGTACAAGAATCTGAAAAGACTTTTAGAAAACTAATGAGAAGTAAAAAGTGAAAATAACAGGGGCTAGGGCTGAGAATGTCCCTCTGGGATCAATAAACTGTTATTTTTTTATTGAATTGAATGGCTGGACTGGCACTGTAACAAGGGTGTGAGTATGAAAGCTGAAAGATAATAAATAGACAGACAGACAGGAAACACAAATCCAATTGGATGGACAAGTTCAGTTGACCAGATTCAAGACAGAGGAAGAGAGGAGAGGAAGCTGACAACCCCCAACACTCAAGCACATTCCACTGGCTAGATACATTTACAAATGAAAGGCAGCTAATTGTCAGTGATTCAGTCATTGTTTTCAAACCAAGCGGTCATTTGGCTATAGGCTGAATAACTAAACTGACCAATTTCTCTCGTGGAATTAAACTTTTTTTTTTTTTTGGACTGTGTGAATCCATTTTGGACTCGTTCGTATAGTAAAACATTTCAGGCCCTGTTTTGAAGTTACATAAATATTTGTTCACTTGTGAGATCATTTGTACAACCCAAATCTGGTTACTATAACAATTGAACTGCCATACAAAACACTCGGTTCTGAAACCACAATCCTATGAAGATAGGGTTAAAATGCCCTACCTGATGTAAAACCACGCCAAAATAAACCTTAGATTCTTGTTCAATGTGTTTTAAGATCAGGTAGTGGTTAGCCATAGTGAAATAGAACAGAAATTCAACTATGAAAAGCATTGTGTGAACAGTCTTTCTAAAAAAAAAAATCATTGTGATAAAATACAATGTGCACTTTGTATTTTATTCCAGTCATCAATACTAGAATGGAACACATTTAGTGATTAAACAAAGAGATATTATAGAGAGATGGGAATAACTTGTTACAAAAATAGCCTGATGTAACAGTAATTTTGCATGGCAATCACATGGCTCAACATAAAATATTTTTAGAGGAGAAATGTTGAAAAATGGCCTGATCTAAAACATAATGTAGTTTCAATTATAAGAATTAAAAGTCCACTTGAATCGCCATTTTTTTCCACCTTTTTTTTTAAATCAAAATATCGACAACAGGGTTGATGTTATGGTAACATCATGGTCTACACAACACTGATGATTTACTTCCCAAGTCAGTACAGTAAGTAGTAGCCGGTACTAGTATTTTGTAGCTTACTTTGTTAGTATTATTGTATCAGTGAAGGACATTCATCATTGCTATTCTATATCTGCATTATTGACATAGATTTTCCTGAAGATTTTTTTTATTGAGACATAACATTGAGATAATAAATTATTAAAACCAACTGAGTCATGTTTGTCTATATGTGTATATGTGTGTGTGTGTGTGTACGTGTGTGTGTGTGTGTGTGTGTATGTGTGTGTATGTGTGTGTGTATGTGTGTATATACACACACTGTTTTACAATAAGATCATACTTCAAACAATATGCAAATTCCAACATTTTACAAATTTAAAGTCTTTAATACGTTCAATAACAGTGAAGGACGGGCCAAATCACCCTCACCTCATTAGGATATAAGTAAGTTTAATTATTTAAACTTCTATTTGATTGATTGACTTGATGTTATTTTAAGGAAAGAAGACATGGCAATGTTATATTCTTAAAATGCATATTAATTTATCGTAATTTTATGACTGATTTTTTTAAAAACAAGAAAAAGCATCGATTTCATAGAATAACCCAGGTCTCAAACAATTTAATTATTTTTGTTTATCAAAGTGTCAACAAAACATTTTTGTTATAAAGTGACAAAGTGCTTGAACATAGCACAGCATTACTGTATGTAATATATATGCATTTTGCTTACCCTTTGTATTTCACAATTTGACAAGAAAAAAAGGCTATTGCGACTTTCTGTTTGTATAAACATGACATTTCACTCCAAATGGAGAGCTTTTATCCTTATTGCAGGAAACATCTTCAAGCTAATGTCATTTCAGATAAAACGAACAGCGACACTATAACTGTGAGAAATGACCTAACTTACACGATACAGGTACTGTCAAATAATGCATACAGTCTATAAAAACAATGTAGGATACTTTAAGTTGTTTCTTCAGATTAGACGGTTGTTTGCTGGCAAACAAAGATTGCACTGCATTGTTAAGAGTGCTCCGCCCTCTCCTTTTTTAGCGTGAAAAATTGCTCCAATTTCCAGGAAATGAATGCATTTTTCCTTCACTGCTTGTAGGTTGATTCGGCTGCGGTTGTGGCTCCAACCACTCCAGCTCCTGGTCTGAATCAGTGACTGTATATAGATGTGAATCTGAATCTATACCTGGCCTCTGACGTTAACGCTGATGCTTGATAGTGTGAGAATGGGGCGCGGGTTTGACGTCAGAGAGAAGCGACAGTGTTATTGTTTGCAGAGTTGCGGTGGTGTGAAAGAAAATAAACGGAGTGTGCTGCTCAGCTCCAAAGAGTATTAGATTCGTGAGTCCTGACCACAAAAGTGTAAAACACACAAGTATTCCAATGGTATTACGAAAGTAACTGTATTCTAAATACCATGTTTAAAAATAGTAACTGTAATGGACTCGTAATTCGTATTCTAAATACGTAATGGCGGTACATGTATTCCATTACTCCCCAACACTGGATATAACTTTGCCACAGGATGATGCTGGATTTTGCCCCTTGAGCCCCCTGCAGCACATAAATGTTATAAAAAACGACATGCTACTCTATGAGCTAACATTCACAAACTGTGGCAATAGGTCATTTGAAGATGACTGGGCGTCATATTTATCAAATCCTTCTCATCAGCTAGTGTGTCCAAGACAAGAACACATGATGGAGAAAACAATAGTAGGCCTATAATGTTTATGCTATCATTTCTCTTGGATCGTTTAATTTGTTCCTGTAAATGTGTTCTTTAGCAGTTAAATTAACAGTTGACTGATGTTAAAAATACTCAAATTAACTCTCCAACAATATATCTAATAAATCAGTCACTTATTAACCTCACTACTACTACTAGTCTATACAATTATCAGTTCAGAAATGCACCTAAAAAAATAGCATCCGCGGTAGTAGTGAGCATAAATAAATCCACTAGGCCTAATTACTAATGCCAGTTAACAAGACCTAACATTAAACAAAAATAAACCTCGCCAAAGTTATAGATCAAATAAATAGCATAGCTATTATACTCGAGCAACTGTGACCCCCACTAAGTGTGGTCACATAGTTTTTTGTTTGTAATACTGTGTATTTTAGTTGAGTAAAAGCTGAGATAGTGTGGATGTAAATAGTGTAATACCAAAGTTTTCCACAAGATGGCAGCGTAATGTGAGACGGCTAGTTGTGCTCTGTTTTCTGTTTCATGCCATTCAGGAGCAGCTGACAACAAAGACCACACAATTTTGACATCTCCGTCTCTTTTATTTGTATTCCAGGTTGGTATAGTGCACCCAAAGCATAAAATCCACCCATATGAGGTCTACCTGAGGTTACATGCAATAGCATTTGATAGTCTGTGCTAAATGTCCGTTTTATGAGTTAAACCGAACGTGTATTGCAATTAGCATCTTGTGCTAATACCCGCTAGCATGTAGCTTAGCAAGCTAATGTTAGCCCTTGAACATTGTATGGCTCACTGATATTTTTGTGTTTGTTCTCAACCTTATATGTTTAATAAGTATTCTATTGTTGTATTAGTGTGGCAAAATAGGTTTGATTTGGTTTGTTTTAAAAAGAAAGTGAAGTCTAGTGCTGTATCCCAGAAATGAATGCATGTTTAGCAACAGTTATGTTATACTAGTGAAGAAGTTAGATTCTATATCAATATATTTATTTGATTGCAGTGCTAACCAAGTGAGATCTTGGAAAGTAGTCAGAAACTTTAATAGCAAGTGATTGAGATAAATGTAAATGTACACAGAAATGTACAATGGTAAAAATATATTGTGAATGAATAATTAAAGAAATAGATATAAACTAAAACTGTTAGCGGTGATTGTACCGGCCGATACCTGCTACACAACGTTAATACACTCCTTCAAACGTAAGGTCCTTATTTCGCTCATGATATTTAGGTGTCCCTACGTGTCCACATTGTTTACATCAGCTGATGTTCTGAGACGAACAGCTTTAAAAAAAAATCTTTATTTAAAATTGTAGCAACAACAACATTTCAGTCTTTCCAGCTGACATTCGTCATAACAACAACGTATCCCATGAGAAATATAGTTATAGTGACATTATCTGTTAAACATTTCTGAATGTTCATTACTGATATACATTTCTTGTTTGTAATTAAATTAAGAGACTTAAAATAATAATCCACCTCTATCAAAAATAACTTAAATGATGGTTAAGAATTCTGAAAGTTACATTTATGGATATGAAACTTCCCTAACAAAATATAAAGGTTTACTATAGTACATAATTTGTTTTCTTTGAAGTCAAAACAATTGATAATGTTCTTCCCCTCAATGATGATTTTGTGTTTTGTTTTGTCTTTAATCTACGATTATTAAAAATATTGCAAGAATTACGAGGGCCAACAAACAAAATCTGATAAAGACAAAGCTAAAAAATCTAAAAGATCCAGGGGTTCCCTCAAAGGAAATCATTATTTTCAAAAACTAAAGCAGATACACGGTGTCAGCCCACCGTCTGTGTAATCAAATCTACAGAGGCTTGCACTTCTGCGCCTCCTGGTGGACAGATTCACGAATGCAGAGAGTGAATGACCGCTTGGAGCATGGGTGTTTCCACTTGCTACGTCAGGACAAGGGACGTATGTTGCGGCCGAATTTGTTAAGCTGATAGTAACGCGATCATAACGCGACAATACTGCACTGATACTGCAGGAGTATCAGCTGAAAAAGGTGGACATTTCTCATACCCACATCTGTACCCACATAACAAAAAAAAAAATCCAGGTTTAGGATTTTTTTTTTTTTTTTTTTACTTTGATTGGTTTCTTTGCCCCCCAAAAAACCTCTAACAAAATTTTGGCTGTCAATCATGACGGAAGAATAGACAAGTTGAGTTACAATTCCCCCCTATTATTGGGGAGGACCCCGAACCCCTCTTCCCCCATGTGTCCCCAATCAGAGGACGCCCCCATCAGAGGCCACATCGCCCCTTGCACTCCCTTCTCACCTTTTTCCCCCTTGACCTGTTTTCATGCCTGATGTTGGTCATTCAGAAAACGTATGCTTTGTGGGTCTAAACGTGAAAAAATTACACAACTACAAAAACCTAGTCCTATCACATTTTAAAAGTATGTGTGCTACTGTTTATGTATTCCTAGTTTGCATTGAGTGTGTATATTTGGATGAAGGGTGTAGAATGCAAAATGTGTTAGTGCATCAGATAATAACAGATTTTTTTTCCATAATTAAAGATCTTATGGCTATGACTTCAAATGTAATGCTTTATGAGTGCTCCCAAGTGATAAAATATCATTAGTTGAGTTGTTAAGTAGGTTGGAATGCTGTCAGCTTAATAGTTAAGCAATCTTTCATAGCCTTGTTTAGCCTGGTGATTTGATTGTGAAAGTTTCTGTCCTAAGCTGAATATTTCTTTCTACCAAAGAAACTGAAAAAGGATGAGCTTTGGTTCAAGAGGTATATTCAGGGAAGAGTTGAGGTCAAAATGTGTGTTTACAGACGTGTAACATCTTTAAGGGGTAAACTTGGTTTAAACAAAAAGATGGTGGCCTGGGTTGAATGACACTTTGGTTGCCTAAGCTCTCTTGATAAACATGAAAAAGTGATATATGGTCTCTTATCGAAGTTCTTTAATAAAAGAGATGAGAGAGATTCCTTCAGAGGTTTTAATACAGACTTGGTTGATCAAACAAGGAGGTACAGCGTTAACAGAGAAAATATGCCATACTGACCTGCCTTCCAAAACAAAACACAGGATTATATAGGTTCAGTAATCATGAGCCTATCACCTATAATATTACAAACATTTCTCAGTCAGTAAGCATTTGACTCATTAAACGTAAAAGATTTGATTTAGAAGCATAATCAATGTATGTCAGGACGTTCTTAGACGTAAAAGAGAGTTGCCATGCCAACCCAGGCTGTAAGAGTCTGAATCAGCAGGTTTGTCCTGACCTAATTTCATACAGTCTCACATAATCAGATTGGTCACCATATCATAAAGAAAAGACAGATAGTAACTATCAGTATGCGAACTACACAGAACAGAACATTACATTTCTTCCACAATAGTCCTCCCTTTTTATCATATCTGTGATAAACAAAACAAAAACAAATGATTAAGAATGGCTCACTTGAAACTACCACTAATGAGAAGGCAGGCAGTATACAAAAAACAATACCAAATTATTTTTTTGCGCATTACATGTCACAGTAAGTCAACTTCTGACCAAAATGATGAGTTCTATACATCCTTCCTGATGACAGTTATTGGACCCGATGCAACACCACATTCAAAAAACCCAGGGGCGTAAGATGATCAACCTCCAACCTATGGTTGTGTTTGTCATCTCATGACTTCTTGGGTGAAAAAGAATGTGGCAACTCCTTTGGCCCCAAGGTAGCCATTTCTGCATCGCTCGTCATCAAAATCAGGATGTCTAAGATATAACAGCAAAATAGAGAAAAAAAAAATTTTTTAGGCAGTATCAGTCAAGTCCACCATGAATGATTAAAATTAATTTTGCACAAATTAAAACGTGTACTCTTCCCTTAAATGAGGCTTGCATCCACTTTGAAAACCCCGAAATCAAAAGATCGTCAGTCACTCATTTGTCAGCGCCACAGTGACCCTTTAAAGAGGTTATGCAAAAATAAAACATCAGTAGTAATCAATAACAATAGACTCAATTTCAGTACTGATTCATTGCTCATAAATGAATTTATAATCTCCTTCCCTTATTCATAGATTAATATGAATAAACAAAACAATGAAATAACTGAAAAAGAAAATAATTGTTGAATAACAATGAATCAACTACAACATCAATGAATTTTTTTTGGCGCGGTGGTCAAAATTCTAATTTTATAATTATGAATATTTTCTTTCCCATTCAATTCGGGGACGACTTTTAACCGAGGACAAGGCAGCCAGCCTAATCGGGGACTGTCCCCGGAAATCGGGGACGTCTGGTCACCCTAGTTTAGTGATGCCGACACATTAGAACCATAAGCGAGGAAAACATGCGGAAGAAGACTGATTTACTTGTAAATACCAAACGTATATAAAACTCATAGTTTATGTCCTCCTTTACAGCAGTAGACTGTATGTGTGTTCAGAAATGCAGTCGAGCAAGTCTCTTACCTCCAAGCGAATGCGTTTAGGGCTGCTCGGTCCAGACGTTCCAGGCTGTTCATCGTCATCAGGAAAGGTAAACACCGACAGAATTGCAGTGTCCAAAAGAGTTGCTCTCTTCATTCCAAAGACATTGAGTTCAAAGTCTTCCTTTTTTTAAATGGAGACTTCAAACCTTCAGATTTTTTAGGTTTTCCACAGCTGTGTCTTTTGAATAGCTCAGGTGGTTTATCACTCTCAGCCACTGTTTGCGTCGCTCCATATCTTTTGGTAGAATATGAAAACTTACTTGTTGTCCTTTCCTTGTTCTGACTGAACATCGCGGTACCATGCAATAGTTCACCATCTCGAAAGAGTAATTTACTAATTAGTTCAAGCTCAACAGCTAGACGGAGGCGGTGTTCTGGATCAGTGGGGAGTTCAAGCTCAACAGCAAGCCTTCTTCTTCTTATGTTTACTGGCGGGTGGGAACCAACTTTAGGTGCATTTCCACCACCTACTGTAAGGGAGTGGGAGTCGTAACAGCAAGCCTTGGAGACGGAGACGGAGGCGGTGTTAGTGGGAGTGGATTGCAGAGCTGTGCTTTGTGGTGCATTGTGGGAGTTGTTGTCTTTCATACAAATGCACCAAAAAGTCATTTTCTGTCTTTTCTCGGTCAGATAGGCACCCAATTTGAAATGTATGTTACATTTCGACTACAAATATGATCCACTTTTTATAAGGATCAATGTTTCCATGGGTAAAATGCTCCTTTAAATACTGATACGGTCATTATAGTGGGGGACTGCAATATTTATGTGGATACTGAAAGTGATAGCCTAAATGCAGCCTTTAGTGCTATTTTAGACTCAATTGGCTTTACTCAAAAAGTACAGGGATCGACCCACTGGGGCAAACACACTTTGGACCTTGTACTGACATACGGTATTGAGTATGAGGAAATAAAAGTCCACCCATATAACCCGGTCCTGTCTGACCCCTTCTTAATAACTTTTGAATTTACTTTAACTGACCATCTTAAATCTGAAAGAAAATGTCATTATAGTGGAGCTTTATCAGACAATGCTGTAACAATTTTTAAAGAATCTGTTCCATTCTTACTTTCCTCAGTGTCTCAGAGTAACACAGTGTATGGTAGCAATTCTATCTCTTTTTTTTACGTGTCCTGTTTGGCAGTGTGGAGCTCAGAATTGGTGTCTGAGTACCAAGTAGAAGCCCAACATTTACTTTCACAAGCGGAGCAGTACAGCTTTTGCTATAGTACTCCACTTGATATATGTGTGAAAAATCTTTATTATAAATTGTTGGGGTTTTTATTTCCTGATGTTATGGACACGGAGACGGAAAATTAAGGAGAAGAAAGAAGGAAGATGAAGAGAGGTAGGAAACAAAAAGTCAAGAGAGAGGGTGAGTTGAAAATACAAGAGAGGAAGGGGAACAAAGAAAACACAGGAAGACATTGAAGTCTGCCTCCATACCCAAAGGACGGCAGAGAGAGTGGGAAAAACAAAACAAAACACGAAAAAGGAACATCGACAAAAAAAACCCCAAACATTGTTAACTAAGAATTACACAACCACATCACACAAAAATAGATATAAAAATACAACAACAATGTCACAGAAAAACTCATGGTACCGATTAATCAAGCTCTAGTAATGATAACCTCAACCCAAGAATATATCCTTAAACACCAGAGACCCCACATCTATGTGTGTGTGTGTTAGAATGCTGGTGCATATAAGGTTTCTCCATAAGAGTGTTCGATAGTTGGTGTGAGCAGGCATCAATCCGTCTCCCAGGAATTGATGCAGACATGAAGGAGATTGGAGCAAAGACGTCCAAAGGACCCCCAGAGCCCCAGGCGGACCCGGGCGGGGCCGACCGCATCCCCCAAGAGTGGAGCAAAGGAGAACCCCAGGGGAACGTCCAGCGGCTACTATGCAGGGGCCCGGGGGGCAGCAGTGACGA